>JAKUCG020000131.1:2649666-5299333 GCA_022539655.2 Ceriodaphnia dubia | reverse complement strand
GGATTTTTGAACACGAAGGAGGCACTGAATTACTAGACGTTTTTTGCTCGTCGATCCGGTTTCGTTATTGAAATTACTCTCTATTTAGAATCACTCGAGTTCGTGACTTGCAGTGAACTGTTGACACGACTCGGTGGCCGTTTGAAAGTTTTAACCAAGCTCCGTTACCTATCTGACACCTTTCAAAGTTTAAAGAACTATCTTGCATTTTCCGGCATTTCGTTGTCGTTTTATTTCTACTTATCAACCAGTTGGTGCTAGTGACAACAATTTATTTTTGTAATTTTGAACTTAATTTATGAGCTCTATTCCTGAAGCTTGGGTTGATTGACCATTCAAACATTTGTATTTCAGGTTCACTTCAAAGAGTTCACCATGGGTTGTGCGGTTAGCTCAACAACCGACAAAGAAGCGGTTGAGCGATCCAAGAAGATTGACAAAGATCTTAGAGCTGATGGAGAACGTGCTTCTCGAGAAGTCAAACTATTGTTACTCGGTAAGCATCAACTACCATACTTGGAAGTCCTAGTACCGTATTCCAGTTCTGTGATAATTCAATTCTATTACAGGTGCTGGTGAATCTGGCAAGAGTACAATTGTGAAACAGATGAAAATAATTCATGAAACTGGATATTCAAAAGAAGAGTGTGAACAGTATCGACCAGTAGTTTACAGTAACACAATACAAAGTCTAATGGCCATCATTTGTGCCATGGGTCAAATTAGAATCAACTTTGCAGACTCCAGCAAAGCTGTTGTAAGTTTTATTTTCAAAAGAGAAATCCTGTATGTGGTGGCTAACACTGTTATCTTGGTAGGATGATGCACGACTGTTTTTCACACTTGCCAGTGCTGCCGAAGAAGGAATGCTTACTTATGATCTGGCTCAGGTAAAACCAACCATCGCCTTAATTTAACTTTACAAACTGACCCTTTAATGGCTTGTAATTAGGTAATGAAACGACTGTGGATGGATGGTGGAGTGCAACATTGCTTTTCTCGCTCTCGCGAATACCAGTTAAACGATTCAGCCGCCTATTATCTCAACGCCTTAGACCGTATTTCAGCACCAAACTACGTACCAACGCAGCAGGATGTTTTGAGGACGAGAGTGAAAACCACAGGCATTATTGAAACGCACTTTGCTTTCAAAGGACTTCGTTTCAAGTAAGTCATTCATTTCATCACACCCATTAGAAGTGTTGCTAATATGGTACTCTCTAGAATGTTTGACGTTGGCGGACAGCGATCAGAACGTAAAAAGTGGATCCACTGTTTCGAAGGTGTGACAGCTATCATCTTCTGCGTTGCATTATCAGGTACAGTCGTGTAGATTATTTCTAAATTCACTAAACTGTCCAAGTTATTAACAGTTCTGTAATGTGCGTTTTCCAGGTTACGATCTGGTGTTGGCCGAAGATGAAGAGATGAACCGTATGATCGAGTCAATGAAACTATTTGACTCCATATGCAACAACAAGTGGTTTGTGGAAACTTCCATCATCCTGTTCCTCAACAAGAAGGATCTCTTTGAAGAGAAAATCACTAAATCGCCCCTCACCATCTGCTTCCCCGAGTACACAGGTACTGTATACTGAACGTTCTTTATTTAAAAAGTTGTCGCATTTTCAATGAGGTTTTCGCTTCAAGGTTCCAACACGTACGAGGAAGGCGCCGCATACATCCAGATGAAGTTTGAAAGTTTGAACAAGCGCCGCGACCAGAAGGAGATTTACACGCACTTCACGTGTGCCACCGACACCAGCAACATCCAGTTCGTCTTTGACGCCGTAACGGATGTGGTGATCAAGAACAATTTAAAAGACTGTGGTCTGTTCTAATCGACTTGAAAAGTGCATCCCATCCCAGCTCTCTGTTTTTTTCCTCGACACCTACTTAGTCTGAAATCATCTGTACGTTCATTGTCAGCCCGTAAACGCAACACACTTGCTGCAAGCTCTCTCGTTGCGCTGGCCATCACGCACACATTGCTTTTCCTCCTCGATCGACTCTAATCTATTGATATTTTTTTTGCTCGAGCGATGATATTGACCAATATCTTTTTTTCCCCTGAGCTCAACCACTCTTGATTGCCATAATATTATAAAAACAAAGAGCACACATTTTTTCGACCTCATTTTAAATTCTCCTACCGTTCGTAGAGGAATGCGCATTAAAAAAAGAAAAGAAAACCCAATCTTGATGATAAACGCACATGCTCCAGCCATCATTTCCCCCCATTTACGTTTAAGTTGTTTGATCGTAACGCTACTAGAGAAACAAAGGGCTCGTGCGTGACACGCTATTCTTCTCTTTCTCTCTGCGGACCATCTATTTTCCTTTTTTTTCTGACTTGTTAATCTTGGCTAAACATTCCTTCACATGCCTGGTCCTTCCTTTACGTTCTTTCCTCCTTATCTTTTTTTCTGTTTTTTTTTTCCTACCAAAATTTCCCTGTTGCGACTCGCTCAACTACTTGACTCGTTTTAATCTCTTTTAGGAAACAAAAGACAAACTTGAACTCGGTCGATAATTTTAGAAATTGCTTTGTCAAAAAATTATTGTCTCTCGCCTGGCATGTCTTCCAATTGGCCTAATGTATCGCACACGATAATGCCGGTCTATATAATATTATGATTCTCCTTTTTTTCATGAACCCTATGCTCTCTTCTTCTGTGTTTCCATATGCCTACTTTTTTTAACGAAAGAAAAGTGTGTGCGAAAGGGGCGAAGTTATGACGGCCTCCCTTACGATTTTTTTATCGTCTTCTCCGATATATTGTGTATATGGGTATCAATACAACTTGCATGCGAGCTGCCCCCTCTCTAGGATTGATCCATTTCTTCACTCGGGCGGTAAAAATATGTATTATTCTCGTTGAGAAGAAGTTCGAGAGTCCTCGTCGACTCGCATTGACATTCGCGATAGCTTCTGCATAAATTCAATTGCTTTTCAATAAAGCAGAAGAGATTCTATTCAAACATTTACTAAGGAAGGCATTCCTCCGTCTCTTTGGAGAACGTAAGTCGATGATGATGAAATCGGCCCAGTTGTTTGCCCCGAATTTCCAAAGTTGTCCACTTGGTTCGAGTCGCGAGAGCTACTACTATCGTTCGTATTGTCTCACACTTAATCGAAATCGAATGAGCACTCAACGCTCTGGCGTTCTGTGCTTCTCTTGATGAAGTGGAGTGGATCGCTCTCTTTCGCGAATTTGAGTGCCCGTCGCGGGAGGTTGGGCCGAGAGTAACTTTTCGTGTCGCGTCGAACTGAAAGGGTTGAACGAGCGACGACCCGACGTTGACGACGCCGCTGCATCGTCGAATTTCGTTCACAAGCCACGGACTCGTCAAAATGAAAAAGAGTCCTACAGCTCCCGCCGTCGTCCTTTTTGCTGGCAGCAAGAAGATTATAATCCCCTACTACGGCAGTCCCGCCCCAGAAGTTTTGCAGAGGGGATCCGCGGACCAGCCGGCCGCCCGATGAGAGTAGTATGGAACTGACGTGAATCCAGTCGAGCTGAAAATGCACCGCCCCGCTCTTTTTTGGGGCTTGTGGTGGAGGTTTTTCACTCTTTTAAGAGCGCTCCAACAACGCGCTGGGCCTGTCAGGAAAAAGATGATGGAGGCTTTTACGGTCGCGCGGCGAGAATGGCGAAAAAAAAGGGATCGATGGTCTTCCACAGAAACTCTCTCATCGTCATCGCCTCCCCCTTTCTCTCTTTCTCTCTCTCTCTTTTATTTGATCACCGACTTATGCTTGATTTATATATCTAGTCGTAGCATCTCTATCGTAAATATGTTTGTGTGAGGAGCAGTGTGCCCAGTCAGAAAGACACAAAAGACTAAGCTATACGTCCATGTTGTTTCCTCAGCCGCATCTTTCATCTTTTTCCGTTGATGGGTTCGATGACGCCCCGATGAATAGCTCAGCTCTCAAAGAGGATCTCCCCCGCCTTTGTCGGCTGGGTATATACCTTGTCCATGAAGTGCTCGCTGCACCCGCCCACTTTCACACAGACACTTTGGGTAAATTCCCGTTCAGTCTATTTGCGATGAGAGTCTAGCTGCTTGGCGCTTGCTGTACTCGTGTCCCAGCGATAGGCAGCTGTTGGCCATTACGTACGGACTATACTTTCTTCTTCTCCATTTGTCGGGTCATCATCAGTGTTGAAGCTAGCTAGAAGGATTTAAATTTATTCTCTATTTTTTTTTTCCTTTTCCCAGTTTTCCAACTCCTTTGTTATCGATTCATGGACCATAGGCGGATGCGTGGGGGCATGTGTTACATGTAAATCACGAGAGCCTACGCAGCCGTCGCTGACTAGAGAGTCGGATTGATCGCGTGGCTCACGCCACTCGGTGATTTAATGATGGATTATTAGCCAGTGGAGCTTTCTTATTTTCCGCTCTTCTTCGACTTGCCGTCTAAATCCCAAAAAAGGCGACGAGCAAAGTCTAATCAGAAAATCAAAAAAAAAGTGGAGAAATGTATACCAAGCTACGTTGCCAACCGTTGCAGCTTGGACCCGGCGATCGAAAAAGCGAAAACGTCGTGTTATATTCTAAAATGAGCGGATAAATAAATACCATTGGGGCCACTATACAATAGGTGAAAATAAAGACGTGCTGCCGCTTCCGTCGCGTTGACAATAATGTGCGCGACGTGAACAGAATAGATCGATTCAATTCCCCAACACTCTCCCTCTCTCTCCGGTGGCATCTTCTCTTCTCCACTTCTCTCCTTCAGGGGCCAACGTGATCGTGCGTGACTGAACGAAAAAGGCAGCCGAGGCTCTCTCCTTCTCTCTTTCGTTCTTTTTTTTTTCGCTGAGAGACCAAGGCGGTCCACGACTTCAGCCAGCGTAATGAAATTTTCATGTCCATTATTTATGTTGCCTTATATTCTCCGAGCGAAGCAAACGAACAGATCCAACAGCAACTCTCCACACGATCCGGCTAGTATTCGCAACAATATTCTTTCACTTGCGTATTTCACCTGATTATTGATGGAGCTATTGGCTAATATAATTTCTGCGTCTAGGTATACGGGTTGAGAAAGGAGTTTTTGTATCTTGTCTTCTATGTTTTTCCAGGTTATTTCATGTTTTTCACCTTCTGTGTGATGACCGGATTTCATTAAATTTCCAGCATTAATTGAAAAAAAAACTGGATTTATTCGTTATATAGTATTATATAGGCCTAGTAACTATGGCCTCATATTCCCAAATAACGCGGAGAAAGAGAGACAGACGCACGATGGTCGGACTTTAACACATGCAATTTTGACTATATTATCTGACATATTTCATCCTGGGGCGTATAAATTAAGTGAAGCAAACAAAATCAACGATATTCGGGGACAATCTGTGCTCTTCACCCGCTGAGGTTTTTCCCGGGTTTTTCCCAATGGCTTCCATGTGGATTTTCTATTTTAGAATGAACTGCAATTAACTTTTAATGTGTATACCTTATGTGTACTCATAATACTATACTATATAGAAATAGAACATAAGTGACTGCGATGACCACTGTCGGGACAAACAGCAGCATACCCACATATATAGCGAACTGCGAATCCATAAAAGATGCTCGACTGATTATTGCCAATGACTTTCATTGCCAATCTATTGAAAAACGACCTAGACTTGAGATTGATTTTCTTATAAACCAACTTTTAAACCTCTACTCCATATTATCTAATATAGAATATAATAAAATTACCTTGGCTGAAATCAACGTTTTCGCATCACTTATTTAATATATAAATAATTAATTTAATAAATAAATAAAAATGTAACAACGCATTACATTCTCTTTATTCCTAATATAGAATTAAATATTTGTTTTAAAATGACTTGTTTCTCTGTGCTGCTCTCTCCTTGCGAAACGAAAGGCTAAACAACTAGCAAATTATTCCGGTTTCTTGGTGGATGAACGAAAAAACGTTGACCTCATTTTTACTTATAGAAATCGACTGAACCCCTTAGTTGCGAATTTGGTGAAAACTTGGCTACTCACATCAGCACAAAGCGGGGAAAACCCTGGAATAACCTGGGAAAAACCCTGGAATAACCTGGGAAAAACCCAGAAGACAAGATATAGCCTTCATTCTCCTTCCTCATCCCATATAGAGACGCATAAATAATCAGCCAGCAATAGCTCCAATGAGGGTAAATTCAAGCGATGCTAAAACGAAGACATCGTCCACCGTATATAAAAGGGAATCATTTCCATCCGAATGTTCAACCAAGAAACATCTCAGCACTTGTTCAACTGTTGCCAATCATCTCCTGTTGAGTTTACATCTTAATAAAATCGAATAAAATGTAAGTATTAATTTAAAAACAACTAAATCAAAGTGAAATGCAATTCCTTCACGTATTTTTATATGATTTAAATTTGATTTATTAAAAATTAACTTTTCGTTTGATTGATTAAAACAGGATGAAGATTTCGTCCATCTTGTCCATTGTTCTGTTGATTGCGGCCGTGTCGATGACAACCGTGTCAGCTTGGAATGATGGTGCGGGCGGCGTTAAATGGAAAAGCAATTGCCGTTACGTTGGCGATTATTTCGCACTCCAGCCCAGCCTACCTGAGCAATGCGGAGGAGTGTGCATCGCTCAATCTGGATGCACTCACTTTACTCACGGTCGACTGGAAGGACATTGCTACATGTACAGCGCACCCAACGGAAAATCAGAAGACAACGGGGCAGACGGATGGGTTTGTGGTTACGTTCCCTATCGTATTAATTGGTAATTGCTGATCTTACGTCGTCTTGCCAAGCGGAAGAGGCGAATTAGAATCGACAAATACAACGAAGGACATTATGCACTTGAAAACTGACACGATTATCATCTCCAATAGATTCGTTAATTTTTAAAATTCTATAAAATGTTGGACTGGAATTTCAGTAAAATTGTTGGCAAATACATTTTGAATATCTCAGCAATCTTCTCTTTGACTTATTGGATTTCAAAGCAGCCAACTTGACATTTCATTTTTATTTTAAATACTTTGATAATAGGAAGAGAATGCAGTGTGGGTGTTTTTATTTAATTTAAACTATGTGAAAAACGTTGATTTGAACAAAGTATTATTTAGTAAAATCCCACGTGGGTGGGTTATAAACTCTTAACATCTATAGAGCTCTTAGCATCTATATGCGCCAGCCCAATCACGACCCTCCCGGGAGGATCCGAGAGGGCAATGGCCTCGAATGAGGCCATGAACCGTTGGGGGAAAGGGAGGGGAGAAAACTATAACAAAATGTAAGAACTTTATTTCTAGTCAATCGTCATGTCCATGTTCACTTCTGTATTTAAGGTAAGTAGTATGTTATATAAACAGAGGTCACACCTCTATATTTAAATCAAGGAACATGGACATGACGATTGACGGCCTAGTTCTTATTTTCTCGTTGGGTACTACACTACAGTACACTACCAACAGCTCCTTATTATAATGCCTAAGTCGGAGGGGGAAACCCAAAATTCTTTTCAGATTTCCTTTAGACATTTTTTTGTTGTTGTTGCCTTTTTTTCCTTTCTTTTTCTAATATTTTTTGAACATCATTATTTGCTGTTCGTTATTAAATTGCGAACACGAGAGCTCCGTAGGCGGCGGATGGCTCGTCAGTTTATTGGTGCGCGTACTCATTAGTAATTGTAGTGTTGTTTTTGTTTTCTATTTCGTTTTCGTCGGCTCATCGTTCTTTCTTCTTCTTCTTCTTCTTCTTCTTCTTCTTCTTCTTCTTCTTCTTCTCTCTTGTAAAAACAAAAGGAACGGCGTCTGAGCAGCCGCCTATTGGCCCTTGCTGATGGTCAGCTGGTTTGTACGTCGAGAGCCCATCATTTGTTGATGACGAAGGCCTTTACGCGTCGTCCCCCTTAGGCTCGTCTTTACAAATGACAAGAGCTCAAAGTGGCGTCGTTGAGCGACGAAGAGTTGTCCATTGCTGTTTTGGCCGACGATGAAGAGTTGTTCTTTCGGGGGGGAGACTAAACGCTATCGTTCCTTCAACGCCCTGCCACGCCAGACGTGGATATATAACGAACAACAACAACAACAACAACAACTGCGAAAGGAGGAAGAAGATAATAAAGACCAATAAAGCCGGTCTCGAAGAAGACGCCGAGCGTCGCCCGCGTAATCTCCCGGCCGCCGTCGTCGCGTTCCTTCCGTTTCTGTGCACATCATAGAGGACGACGTTCTGCGAATATTATATGGAAGAGACGGCCCGGTTCTTATTTTCTCGTTGGGTACTACAGTACACTACACTAGACTACACTACCAACAGCTCCTTATTATAATGCCTAAAGTGCATGTCTAAAGTGTTATTTGCCAGAGAGGAGCAGCAGCAACAACAACAACAGCAGCAGCAGCAGCTAGCGCCAGGCAGAGAGCTGGAGAGATGATAAACCCGACGAATGGAACGACGGGAGCGGAATGAAAGAGTCGTGACAAAAGAGTGAGATTACACACCCGTCAACCTCATAACCTCATTATCGCCACTCGGCAGGAGCGGACTGGGTCGCGCGAGCGAAAATAGAAGAAATGACGAAAAGAAAAACTTGTGTAGTAGCTGGAAATATTGCACAAAAGAAGAAAAAGAAGATAAGAGAGAAAAAAAAAAGAAGAGGTGAAACACTTTGATGGCCTCGATCGTATCTGCTGCATCGTGGAGACACGGCGGGCTCAACTTACGCACCGCTTGAGCACGTTCGTTTTCGCTAAGATAATAGCAAACACAAAACGTGGAAAAATACCAAATTACAAGAGTCGAGAGAGGCGACGGCTGCAGCAACAGCCCCAGCGACTTGAGAAATACTTTGATATCCTGCATTCGGTGCGGAAGCAACTAGGATCCGGCCGTGCTGCTGCTGCGGCCTAGTTTCAGCGGCGGACAGAGTCGTCGTCGGCGACATTGCTTCTCTCTGCGTGGATGTATGTGCTGTGCGGCTCAACGCAGCACACATACTCGGCCCGACGTCTCTTTTCTCTTTTCAAAAAAAGGACGTCTGGAAATAGCATCCCGGTTCGTTTCCTCACCAGCTTTCTACCTCCTAAGAAACCGGATGACGGAAGCCTGGGCCGAAACGAGGAGATAGTCCGAAGAGAGAGAGAGAGAGAGAGAGTTTCTGCGCCGGACGTCTGCACCGTGCGTGATTACACTTGTTCCGCCAGCTGGCGAACGTCGACAGATGCCAACTTCAACAAATCCTTAATCAAAGAGAAGCAGCAGCAGCAGTGGCGGCAGGAGCACAAGAGGATTGTATGTGTATACAGGACGTTAGGCTGCACGCAAAACCTCTTTTCTCCGCGACACGATTCGCCAGAGTCTTCCCTCTAAACCGCTCGGTTAATCAATTTGTCCATCGTAACCCGAGACGACAACTACATCAGGACTAGTATATACCCGGTACATCATCATCAATAAACAGGACTCTCTTATAGATTTTTTTTTGTCTTCTTTTGTTGGGCGAGGATCGAGTGTATTGTTATTGCGCGACGCCAGAGAGACGCAGTGACAGATTCAATAGAAACGCACCCAATGAACGTAGCTGCTACGACAAGATTCAATTGAATACCGAGAGCATTGTAAATATTCCATTTCAATAAGAATCTAAAATTGTTTTTAAAAAAAGGAAGAAACACGTGTTTGCCGATACAATGAAAAGAAATCAAATTCAATAAAAAACACCGACGAGACGGGCAAGAGCGATGAGGTGGCGGTGGTGGTGGTGGTGGCAGAGAGAGGTAGAGAAAATAAAAGAAATGAACAAACATTCAACTCAAAAATATCGAGAGACAAAAAAAAAAAGCCGAGTCCAACTGCGTCATGGCCGAGCGGAAGAGATTCAGTTGGGTTTGGTGTAGGAGTGGGTCGGTGCACTGCGCGCTTTTTCATTCACAAACATTCCACGCGTTCGTTCACTCGAGCACACACAATGTTTTTTCATCGTTGTACATTGAACGGGGTGGGATCGAATAAAAATCAAAATAAAACAACGGAGGAACGACACCGATAGAGAAATTCTTCTTCTTCATTACTTGATTGACAAAAAATGTCATCGTCTAAAATACGTCGAAAAAGGTCCAAAATGTTATTTTTTTGGGGTTGGGCACAACAACATAATCCAAAAAAAATGGAGAGGCAAATCGATTTTTTTTTTGTCGGGGATGTTGTTGTTGCGAGGGTGAGAAAAAAAAATGGTTCATTCACAAAAGGTTTAGCAGCCTGTGGGTTTGGTACACCATTTGGGTTTGACGATTTTTCTTTCATATTGTGCATGAAAAAAAGAACTTGAAGGAGTAGGATGGAGGGAAAGTATCAAGTTTCGCCGACGAGGTCTTCGTCGTTGTTGGTTTATCTTCTTCTTCTTCTTACAAAATGGAGCAGCCCCAACAGCAAGTTTGAGGATAGTCGGGTGCGTGGACTTTGTGCTCGTAGCCGTAAAGGTAAAATTTGCCCGTTCGCCGTTTCCAAGTGTAGTGAACTTCGGTGACGGGCACCATTCTGACTTGTTGTCTCTGTGTGTTTGTATAACGAGAAAGTTGAGAAAGAGAGAAAGGGAGAGGGGGTTGTAACGACTCGTTAGTTAAAGGCTGGACTAAGGCTGGTGGGTGGTCCGTCCGCTCTATCACGGACGTAATCGTCACACCAATGTTATTTGAAATGTCACCTGAGCGAGAATTCTCTGATCGGGCCACTGACGATTGTGATTGAGCACCAACTGGGTGGAGGCCAGGCTGATGGTCGGGTCGGTAAAGTGATGCAACGGCGTGATGCGCGGGCCTTCCTCTTCGTAGACCACCTGACCCGAGACTTGGCGGATGAGATCTTCGGGTAGCGACGACTTAGCAACGATGTGCTCCGACGTATTGGCCTTCCACGTGATGGTCAGACTGATGTAGCAGCGGATTTGGCCGTAGCTGTCGCACGGCGGACACGCCACTCGGCCCTTGGCGTTGCATTTTAAACAATCCTAAAGGCAAACAACAAAAAAAATCGTTCAGTTCGAAAGAAAAGGAAACGATGACACGAAATTAACGAAACGGGGCAAACTTAATGCGGAAGTACCAAGTAAACCCCGGCAAAGCACGGCACACACAAGTTTGGCCAGCTCAGAGTATTGATTGCGCGTGCACGTCCCAGGAAGGTAGGACCGACGGGCGCTATTCAGGGCATTTTCCACGAGCGAAAGATTTCTCTTTTTTTTTTTTCTCAACAAAACCACAAAGGGCGGATGGAGATAGGGGAGGACGTGCGGGAGTAGTATTACTACTAGTACTACTACCTACTCGCAGTTCTGTCGAATCAAAAGATGCGGAACGGCTTGAAAGGCAAGCCGTGCTTTGCTTTGCTCTGTAGGCGGCCGAGTTGTAATGGCCAACCTCCTATTTTTTCGCCCCGTTTCCTCCTCAATGTTTATACGCTCGTTATACAGAACCGTTCAACCGATTGCTCCGTTTCTATTCCCCGCCGACGTCGTTCCCAAAGCGGCCGAGCTGGCGAGCATCAAGCGGATCGCGAGGCACGCGCCCCATCCACACAAAACCCACTACTACCTACTCTACTACTACTACTACTACCCACCCGAAAGCCTACGTTTATATATTTAGCATTGAAAAGATCAATATTGACCGTTGGGAGTTTCAAGGTAGGGCACCACGGTTTTAGTGCATGGGTAAAGGTGGACGGATGGGTGGGCCGTGTGTGCGTATTGGGGGGGGGGGAACTCGGAGTCCGTCAGCTGGATTATGGCAAGGGCGGACGGATTTCTCTCTCGTAAAGAGAGAGAGAGAGAGAAGGTTTTGCAATCATAAGACGGGCACTGGCGAGTGGTGGACCAACAGACACCCACACGGCTGGCATTTGTTTACACGGCAAAAGCGGAGGAGGAGGAGGAGAAGAAGATGGTCCGGCCGAATAGTAGTAGCTTAGTAGTTCATGGGTATGAGCTGGGTGTTATTTTTATTACCTGACGTCCTCTTCCGTGCGTCGACGACTGGCAGAAGAAGCAGCGCTCCTTGTTGCCGGCTGAATCGGAACCCCATCCGTCGCCGTGGCAACTCAGACACCTCGTCTAAAACACGAATAAACAAGTCAAAACACGGCCGACAAAACAAACAACGTACGCAACTGACGACGAGACGGATAGACGGAAGAACACCGACGGGCAAAAGTTCTATCCCTTCCGTAGTAGTACTACTACAACTACTACGCGCTATCCATCTAATCCGTCTTGTCCGTCTTGTCCGACGGGATGGAGACGTCGGTCCACTTACCCATCCCTTGCCGTGGCACTCTTGACAGAGGAGGCTGCCCGCACCGCGACACCTGTGACAAGTCTTGACGGAAGCCGTGTGCGGCACTTGAAGCACTTTCATTTCACTCCGGAAGAGATCCGACGGCTCGGCCGGAATATCCCAAGGTCTGGGAGCTGGTCCGCAACGTGGTCCATCGATATCGCCTCCGCCGTGGGGCATAAACGCCCACGACGTTTCTCTCTTCTCCGTGAATGTCTGAATTTCGTACTGTCGTTTCCGAAAGAAAAAAAGAAAATAAAAGAGAAAATTCAATTGAATTCCGCCGCCCACCAGACATCGACAAAAAAAAGAAAAGAAAAAGGGATTATGCAAATTCTTCCGAGAGAGAGAGTTCCATTACGTGAAAAGCGGATGAAGAAAGGATTTTTCCAATGGACATGTGACGGGCGGCTGCCCTACCCCAGCAGCAGTGCTCCGTCACCATGCCGAGGAGAGCATTACGGGCATCAACTTCGCTGACGGGCGGAAGGTCGGCGATTTGGAGACGGGTCGGACTCGTCACTTCTTGTTGCGGCTGTTCCGACTGCTGCTCTTCCTTTGATTCCTCCTTTTTCTGATCCTCTTTCTCCTTTTGCTGCTGCTGTTGCTGCTGCTGTTGATCTTCTTCCCACTCGGCGACGCACGGCGGAGGAGGGATGCACACTGCTTCGTCGTCGGTAAAAGATAACAAACACCAACCAAGTCCAGCCAAGACGACGACGACGTCCGAGCAACGCGTAAAACAAAGGAATTTGTATATTAAGTTTCGAATTTCAATCTGATGACGTCAAACGTCGTCGAAAATCTGATTAGTGTTACTCAATAAGGAATGTCAATTAGCCATAGAATTACCGGCATCAAAGGACGTGGCCTCGTAGCCGAATACTTGATCCATGTGATCCAATGGCGGAGCAGACGGGGCGACGTCATCTTCTTGAACGCCTCCGGAATGTCCTGTTCCACCGAGGGGTGGGCAACAACAACAACAAAAAAATAGAAAAGAAAAGACGGTAAGAACAAAAAGGAAAAAAATCAAAACATCCAATGTGTCAAAGAATGCGCCAGCAAAAGACTGACAGGCATCTAGATTGCCTAGCAATGAACACAGTGTTAGACAATAAATCAAAAGAACAACAATTGTTTGGTTTTCAATTACGCCATAGCGTGGCTGTCGACGGTCTGGGTCTCATATGCTGCGGTGAGCAAAGGGGGATAGTATCCTTTTCTTTTTCCCTAATCCAACGAGCGGGGCCGTCGGTTCACGCCAACTGGGACGCAACTTCTTTTTTCTTTTTGTCTCGTGTCAGTTGTCAGCAAGTAACAACGGACTAGCGACCAGGGGATAAGTAAGAAGATTCCAGAGGAGAACCCCCCCACGAAAACAAAGGAAAAAAAAGAAAGAGAATCGGGATCGCGCCGAGGGAACGTTTGGGCCAGCAAAAGACCGAGTGTAACGGACCAATCGTCAGTTGAAGCGTGACTGAGCTTCAGCCGGACGTATGTACGGGCTAAAAATCGCGCTCTGCCCTTCCCGGTTCGTGACCAAATGAAGAGGAGGGGGAGAGCTGGGCAAGATGGAACAAGATAAAGGAGAGAGAAAGAGAGAAAAGTCGAAAGAAGAGCAGAAAAAAAAGAAAAGGAAAAAAAGAGCAATCGGTAGGAGCGGGAAGTCGGTTGATGATCTCAGCGCCATCTGACCGAGTAGCGAGCACCACAAAATCGAAACGAAGCGAGTTGTGAAAAGATGCAAGTAAATGGAAACATAACAAGCCGATAGGCAGCAACGCGGATATATATCTGGGGACCCATAAAAGAGATCCTACCCTCCAGCAGGGATCTCTCTTTTTCGCTACCTTGGCTTCCGGTTTCCGTCAAGTGGATATAAATTTATGTACGGTGGTCGATCTAAAGAGAGAGAGAGAGTCGCAGGCGGGGCGTCGGCAGTGTTTTGCATAGAGGATAGGAGGAGAGGGGGCGCAGAGCAAGTTTGATGGAATGTGATGAATGGAAACGGGCCAGGAAAACGATGTGAGAGACAGACCGCTTTTCATCCGGATGAGAGAGCATCAAAAGAAACAAACCGACGTCACAGAAGAGATAGATCGAGGAAACGGAGAGAGAGAGCGGGCGGGTGGCAATGGCATCGATTGGCATCGATTTTTTCGGCGATTCATCTCGTCGCCGGAGCCAAAGAGAGAGAAAGAGAGTTTTTCGAAGACGACAAAATACATGCAAGTCGATTCCTCAAAGTCCTCGGCGTTTGTGTGAAAAGAAGATGACAGACGGGCCGCTGAAGAAAAGAGCGAGGAGGCCAGAAGATTGCCAGCGTCGAGTCAAGAGACACAAGAAGAAGAAGATGCGATAGACGATACTACGAAGAAGACTAGCGACGACTACAGACTACTATATAGAAAGACGGAGACGAATGAATCCAAGTGGAGCACTCTGGCTCTCCTTCTACTCCATCATTTGTTTTCTCTCTTTTTCATTTCCTTTTTTCTTGCCCTTGTAGCTCTGTTTGAGCTCGTTCCCGTCTCTCAAACTTGGCCCAACGAGCCATCGGCTTCCTTCTTCTTCTTCCTCTGTGATCGTCGCAAGTGGAAAAATGGATTTCGACTGGCAAAAGGGCCTCACGCAACGGCATCGTCAAAGCTAAGGGGTGGCGGCTACTACTACTAGTTTGATTGAATCTGCCATTCGCTGCCGTCGTCGACAATAAAACACGCGGAAAGAGAGAGAGAAAGAGAGCGGAAAAAAAGGAGCCAAATAAAAAGGCATAAAATCACGTCGACGCAGCGGTCAACAACAATGCGACACGGCAGCAAATAGACGACACGAGACGAAACACTCGAACAACGAGAAAGGCTCCGCAATAAGTTTTGCAGCGGCGTGAGTAAAACGGGCCATGAGAGAAAAGCGCGCCGAGTCAGATCCCCGCCGCGCCATTTTGAATTCGATTGGAAATGATCAGAGGCGAAGGCAGCAGCTAGGCCCCGAGAAGAAGAAGAATAAGAGAAGGCAATCTGCTTCGCATCAAAAGGCAAAGGAATGAAAAATAGATGAAAAAGAAACGACAAAGAGAGATTGAGTGAGTCTGTTGTAGAAGGCATAATCCAATCCTAGCTCCGCGTGCACACAAAAGGTGTCGGCGGTCCCGTTCTCTTTCTCCCGTAAACAGATGAAACGCGCTCGACGTCCTACACCCCCAAACGCCCGTCCCACTTGCACCTAATGTCATTCAAGCCCTTTGCACAGCTGATATAACTGGCACAGAGGAAGAAAAAAAAAAGACTAGTACTACAAGTACAAGACGGAAATGTAACTGGAGAACGAGCCCAACAGGATTCCCAATAACAATGTCACCTATTCATGAACGACTAAGGCTATTTTTTTGCTTTTGTCCAATCAGGAAGGAGAAGAAGAAGGAGAAACTCGACAAGGGGGAAAAAGCGACGGAGCGTACGTTATGGCAGCAGCAAATCCCCGCCCCGATTCAATCAGACCACAAAAAGATGGGCTGGCTTTTAATGTATTGAGCTTCTGATGACGTTTCGATGACACGGCGAATGAATCCCCGAGTCGCAGCTCATCGTCTAAGGTGTACGTCCTACGCATCGGAGAGCTCCCGTTTCCCCCCCCCACGGGGGGGATCGTGTTCCGAAGAATAATAAGAAAATCAATCCTTATGCAGCAGGGATCCTCCTACATAGCAACGGGCAGAGTACTACTAGAGAACGTTCCGTCTCGTAACAAAACATCGATAGAAGAAGCCAACGAAAGAGAGAGAGTGAGAGAAGAGCCAAATGTGTATGCATCCAGCAGTAAGAGCTGCTGGATAAAAAAGAAGAAGAGAGAAACAACATCACTACTGGATGGGAGTGAGTAAATGTGTCTGTAAGAGAAATAAATAAGGAACTGGCGCGCATAATCATATCATAAAAAAGGGAAGGGACGAAAAAGAATAGGAAAAGCCGTCGAGGTCGAGGAGCAGAACGGCGGAGGAGATGGCACTGCACAAGAAACTATGTGTAATAACACGATAAAAAAGAAGAAGAAGAAGCCTATCCCCTCACCCACTCCCCGCCGACTGATATAGCAGCCATCTTGAATGCAATCAAGGAACTCTGTATGATAAAAGAGGAGCAAGGAGGTACGGAGATGGGTAGGAAGCAACGAGCCAGTCAGAGAGACAAGATCCCTAGGGAATGTTGATGAAAGGATAACGCGCGGATTGTCCTCCTCCTGACAGTTCATTGAACAACAAACCGGGAGGACCGCGCGGGGCTAGGATGCCGCGACGTTGCTACGTCTGCAGACTTTTTGAAAAGAGGCCGAAACGCACACACAGAGAGAACAATAAAAGAAGCCAGAAAAATAGTCAAAACCTTTTCTTTTTACCAGGGATCCTCTATCAAGAGCCCTAGGGACCCTTGTTATTTGACAATCACAACGCCATCGAATTGATGACCATGTAGTGATTGTTGCGAGGCTGCTACGAGCCATCCTCTCGCAACAAGAAATAAAAGGCAAGTAATAAGTACCATCATGGAAACAAAAACTGAGGGGGAAATCTTCGTCGTCTCTAACGTAACATCTATCTATATCTATATGTAGTACGGTATATAAATAAATAAAAAAGAATGTTGGAATAGTTCCACGAAAGGACGCCCATCTCCTCTTTTTTTCCCTCCGCCGGTTGGTGTAGTAGCTATTGCTGCTGCTTATTTGCTTCCGTCCACGTTGGCTCAAAAAGGCATCCCCCATTGAGCGATCCACTGGTCGACGAAAATGCGCCCGATGGTACTTGGAGAGAAGATCGACTGGTCTCCTTCTCTTTCGGCCGGACAAGATGGAACTGCCAATGACTTCTGACCCGCCTACTCCTCTTTTCTTGTTTTTTTTTTTTATCTTTTCTCCTTCATCAATTGTTTTCCTTCTCTCTTTCTATCTCTTCTATTTGTTTTTACTTCGCTAAAAAAGAAGAAGAAGAAGTCAGACTCGAGTCGAGAAGAAATAGGATTTTTTTCGGTTAGGAGAGAGAGAAGATCTATCCGTCCACCTCCGCTCGACGAGAGGACATCCGGTTGTCTTTCCTTCTTTTTCCGGAGAAAGAAAGAAAGAGAGAGATAGAGAGGCGGACATACAATGAATAGAGGAACCACATAGAGGGAGAGAGAAAGAGAGAAGAGGGCACGAGGGAATTTGTTCTTATCGTCTTGGATGATCCCCCCACCAAATCTAACCACTCTATCTTCTCCGATGATGAGTCAACATCTTTCCGTACTAACTTTGGGATTGTCCTCGATAGTCTCCCAGGCTCTACACCAACACTCTACTATATCGAGTGTCGGTCGACATCGCGGAGCTGTTGCTTTTACGACCGATCAATAATAAAGGAGAAGGCGATCAAACTAAATGCGAGATCAAAGAGGAAAAGACGGCGCCAGGAATCAAAGACGAATGCCCCAGCGCATATCTTTATGAGATGGGGAATCCGACCGAACGGAAGCAAGGCGAGAAGGCGTCGGTGTTGCCCGAGTGGCAAACGGCCCTCTCCCACAGGTAACGGGCCAACGGGGAGCCATCCAATCAGGCCATTCATCAGACTGTGTCTCTCTCTTTCTGAGAGAAACGGAATTGGCCGGTAGTAAATCACGAGAGCAACGCAAAATATAAAAGGAAAAAAGGGGGCCTAGGTCAGCGATACATCAGCGAGCCTTGGGTAGGGCCGTCTCTCATCTTGAACGCGATACATATAAGATCTAATCCAGCCTCTATACGTAGTCGTAGTCGTCGTCGTCGTCCTAGCCCGTTATTTATTCTTTGCATAATGCAAAGTCCAGTTGGGGCAAAAGTTTTTTGGAGACGGAGCGGAACGGGCGCTCTCTTTGGCAGAGCCCAATGCTCCGTCGCCCGTCTGACAGCATAAAGCCCGACATTGTTGATTTACTTTGAGCCGGGCGCCGCGCGTTCTTCCCTTATCCCTTGTCTGCTGGCCAGATAGTCTCGAAAGAGATGACAGGAAGAAGAGTAAGTGTCCAAGTGTAATGGATCGATCTCATGAAAAATGGCCCTAGGATTCATCCAAGAGTGTCGTAGGGTATGTGCGGAGGGGGGAGGAGGGGGAGAAAAGACGTCCAGCGTCTGCTGCTAGTCAATAGCCGGTGGATTTTGTGCGTTGAAAACTTTTTACTTATTTGAACTTTGGCGGTGGCAGCGAGAAGAAGGCGAAGGCGGCGACGATTGGGAGCGGAATCGCATTAGGGTACGGTAGAGCGAGTTCCTTTTCGACGACGACGACGGGAGCGCGCAGTGAAAAGAGAGCAATCAAGTGTAACTTGCTCCGAGGCGCGGAAGGGAGCATGTCGACGGCCGTTAAAAAAGAGAGGAGATCGCCGACAAGTACCGAGCGAATAGAACCCTAGCGAATGATAATCAATGGAGAGAAGAAGAAGAAGAAGAAAAAAAAAGAGAGAGAAAAGAAAGGAGGACGACGTCGACGACGACGACTAGGACATGGATTGTGGGGGCTGTTCTAGATCAGGCGAGTGTTGTCACCTTCGTGTTGAATCGCTGTGTGTCTGTGTAGGGATCGGCTTCGCTCTGTCGACGCACGCGGCCGACTGGATCCGTTTGGCAGACGGGGAGCGGGACTAATCACCTCAGTCTAATCGAGGGTGAAGGCTGCGGCCTACGTTAAGGCTCGTGACGAGCGCTTGTCAAGTCTCTTCTTCTTCTTCCTCACGACGGCTATAGTCGCCAATTCGCCATAAAAGCCATCTCTTTTATCTTTTCTCTCTCTCTTTTTCTCGACTCCTTTTCTTTTGCTGCTCTGGCGTGGCGCGCAGCCGACGGGATTTCTTGGCTTTCAGCCCGTTGGCTACTTCCAAATGACCAGTAGCCGAGTAGTCACTCGGTTATAGCTAGTTGCGCCGCGGCGGTGGCGGCGGCGGCGGCCCGCTCCTACTACGATATATAGACCCCGACCCAAGAGTTTTCTACCTACGCAACTCTTGTAAAACTCTTGTAACCCAGGGATTGATTTTTTTTCTACTCTGTCCTACTTTTCTTTTCTCTCGCTCGCTCCTATATACGGTCGTCGCGAAACTAATGATGTGAAAATCGAAGTGGACCGAGATAGAGAGAGCCGGCTCTATATCTATATCTATATTTTTTTTTGTGTTGCAGGTTGCCCAGCACGGTGATAGAGAGAGAGAGCCCAGTCAGAAGTTACAGTGGCATCAATAATCAACGACGGCGACTCGGTTGCTGAGAGAATAGTTGGCGCAAGTTGCATCCGGTTGACATTCGCCTTGCGCGCGCATTCGCTCTCTCCGGTCGTCCCGTTTTTCCATTATCTCTCCTGTAGAGAGAGAGAGGGACCCCCCATCCGCCTTTAAAAGCCAATTACGTTCGCCACACACCAGAAAGCGAGGACCGTGCAGAGAGAGAGAAACGACGACGACGACAACGCCCGGTTGTAAAGGAATGATGGAAAAGATCCCCCCACCCTTTTTCCACGCACACCCACTTTACGCGCGCGAGTCCGGATGCGAATGCAGCGCTCTCGCAAGTGTTTCAATCATTCAAGGAGCCAAAGAGCCGAAACGACGGAGCTAGTCGTAGTGGAAAAGAAGAAGAAAGAAAAAGAAGCGCGTTCGTTTGGAATAAGAAGATGATGGTGGCTTTCGTGTCGTCGTCGAATTGGAAATTGTTAAAATACGGCGACTTCATTAGTTACTAATAGGCAGGAGCCGGCAGGAGCGGGACGACGGCGGAGGGAAATACTTTTGTTTTAAGGCATATCGTGAGAAAGAGCCCTTCTGTCCGGAATATAGTTTGATAATCAGATGATGGGGGGTAAGGAATAACTTGTTCCCGCCCTATTGTCTGCGTTCGTGTGTGGGGGCGCCGCGATGGATAGAGAGGCTCCGTCCAAACTCCGGAGACGGAGCCGTCAACAACACGAAAGAGAAGAAGGAAAGAGAATCGGCAAACAAGGGCTCTCTCTGATGCGGATTCACCGGAGCAGAATGGAAAGAGTGATGGATACACAGAGTCATGAAGACTCTCTCGGTATAGTAGTTGCAGATAAAACAACACAACACAACAGTCTCTCAGACAAAAAAGAGACAACATTTTTCTCTCTCTCCGAACGAGCAGAGATCGCTACGAGGTGAAATATCGATCCTTTATTTCCTCCAGCCGACCGTGCGCTCCCTGGCTGTGTGTGCCTGGAATCAAGCCGCCACTCCGTCATTTTGGCCTCACGAAGAACCCCGCCTACCCCTAGAACCTTTCTCTCTCTCTCTTCTAGTCTTCTCTCTCTTTGGTAGAATAAAAACCACTCAAGTCGATTGAATTCCGCGCGCTCCAAAAGACGTTTCCCGGGCTCCCTACCACTCCAATCAATCAAATACTTCAACCAACCGCGTTCACGTTTTCAAACAATTTCCAGGTGAAATACAGTCGTCGTCGGATAGCAGTTCTTCACAAATTTTTCAAAATGGGGGATAAAAAAGAAGAAGAAAAAAGTTTCGCTTTCTGCTTCCGTCGTCGTCGTCGTGTCGTGTCTTGGGCTGGCAAACTTTCCGTCGACTTTTCTAGCCGGGAAGAGAGCGGTGGCGGCGGGTCCCACGACAAGAGTCGTAGTCGAATTTTAACGACCATTACATCAACATGAGGCCAAAGAGAGAGAGTTGTGGGGTTTGAGAGGGTTTTGGTTGGAGTTTTGGAATAGGGAATGATGAACTCTAAACGGCCGTCTACAACAGACATCGATAGAGCACATATGATGATGGTCGGAACCGTAACTTACTCTTACCGCAGCACGGTTCCCATGGAGCGTCGCCGGAATTGAGTTCGCGGAGTCGAGGGCTGAATCCGCCTCTACGCGACTTCTGATGTTTCTTCACCTGTGCCCTCAGACGGCGCGACGCTGTTATCCGAGACTTGACCATCGCAGAGCAAAAGTGGCGAGACGGCCCGACAGGTTAGGGACCAGACGTTAATAGAGGAGGAGGAGGCAGGCAGGTCTGGACTGTGTGACTGGGCTAAGAGACGGACAAGAGTCGGTTCAACCCGACAAGAGGTCAACCCTCCACTGTGGACCGACCCGTAGAGACACTCACAGGTGGTATCGCTCCCCTTCCTTCTCCTTCCCTTCCTTGTCGGCGCGGCGCACACAGGCGTCCCAGCTCACGCAGCCGGGCTCGTTTTCTCTCTGTAGTACCACTATAGTACTAGCAAAGACTCGGTGGTAGTGGTGGTGGTGGTGGATGGTGAGAAGAGCGGGGGAGTGATATACTCCGACCGGGAAAGAGAGCGAAAAAGAGAGACACTAGCAACAGCAACACGCCAGAAACGGGCGCTGTCGGCGGAGGATCCGATGGAAAATCCCTGGCCCTCCGGCTAGTCTACCACCGAGCAACATCTGCCCGTCGCTGCTCCATCTTCTTCGTCCTACCAACGTGCCGTCGGCTCGTCGCGTGAATGTCACGACGATCGGACGGAACGGAGGAGGAGCCACTGACGGGGTCAACCTCTGCCTTGCAATTGGCTGACAATGGTCTCTCCCTCCTACCGCCCTCCACCGCCGCCGCTCCACTTTCTCTCTTTCCCTCTTTTTGCCTTTTCTGCTTCCTACATTCGATTGTCTCCGTCGTCGTTGCCTCGCTCGTTGTCGAAGATATCATCCTCTTCCCATTTTAAACCGAAAGTGACACTTTCCTCCGTCAACGAGGCTCCCAAAAGTTAGCTCCTTCCATTTGGCGAAAGAAAAATATATAACACATCCGGTTTCTCTCTCTAATTGAAATTTCTATCCTTCTCTCTCTGTGTTTATTTGTTATTTATGAGTTGTGGGTTAGACGGGGCGGAATGGGAGGGATTAGGTGTGTGTCGGTCGGTCGGTCGGCGCATCATGCGATACGCAAATAGAAACAGAAGGCTATCACCTTACACCCGCGGCAGAGTTAACTTTAGATGCATAACGACGACACTGTCGAGCGGAGCTAATGTATACGCACGCGCCTCGTACGCCGGCGGAGACACAACGGACCGCACGACGACGGAACAAACGGAACGACGGAAAACGGGTGAGGTATGGATACGGGCTGGGCAGCCGCCCGAGCGGCAATAATCAATGAAGGGGAAAGAGAGGTGATTTACTGTACTTGATGTCCGCGAAAAACTGCTGCTATTGCAGGCCTTCCTCGCCGCCGTCGACCGGAGACGAGTTCTTGTTCCGCTCATTTTCGGAATCGGTTTCGCTAAATCAAATCGGGCACAAACCACCGATAAAGAAAGAGTCACGAGGGAAAAAGGAACGGGGGAAACCGTCGGATCGGCACCGGTCCCAAAGACTAACTAGTTGGGCGACAACCGCCAGCGCGTTTCTTGCGGGGATGAGCCTCCTCGCCATTTCAAACCTCCCACCCAACACCCATCGCAACTTGATCTCCGTCCAGGCGAACCTACGGTGAACGTGCCCGATTTAACTGGGCGAAACATGGGTTATTCTCTTGTAACCCGGCCAACTCTTTTAGCCAGGTCCCGCCCGCTCACCCGCCGGATGGACCAGACACACACACGCCGACAACCACCGATCCTAGAAACAGAGAGTTCCTTTTTTCTTTTCTGTCTTTCTTTATTCTTTTTTTCCATTTGATTTTTCTTTCTATACTCTGAAATGTTGAAGAAACAAAAGGGGTGGTTAACACGGGCTGACACTCACTTGAGTAGTGGCTGGATTCCCTGTATCTAGGAATGGTTCCGGTGGAAAAGGGGGCGCTGGGGCTGAACTCGTCTTCCTCCAGCTCCACTGTATCTGGTGCCAGGTATTGCTTCTTCCGTCCTGTATGCTTGGATGACTTCATCTGCAAAAAGAAAATAGCAATATGTGAGTAAATGTTTCAGGACTTGATGACTAGTCAACACTTCAGACCAAAACAGATCAACAACAGGGTCTCAACACCAAACAACTGGCACTTGTTTTGGTTGGCACTTGGTGGAGTGGCCGAGGAGGTGGTTGGCAAGATAGAGACTGCTACTTCATTTATCAAAGGATTGATGCCATGAGCTGGCAAGGAGATTGGAGTGCTCTGGAACATGTCTCTTGAATTTTTACACCCCCTGCTTGACCAGCTGTGTGGATGGATCATAACAAACGCGAAAAGAATAGAAAGAATGAGAGGGAAAAGACATGTCGCGTCGTCTGTTATTGATCCAATCCCTCCAGTGTATTAGGCACACCACTGACATGGTCCTGGAACAATGCCCATTGCTTTCTTCACGCCATTCCCCCTTGGAATTGAAATAGACACCAAGCGTGACCGTGAAACACAAGAAAAGAAACTGTTTCAATACCTTGACATGAGGAAAAAAGAACCTAAGGGAGAGTATAAATAAATTCCCCCCTTCAGACGAAAACAACAAGCCCTGACACCAGCAGCAACTCGACGGCCACTTTACCAACATGGTCGCGCACGACGAAGTCGATACGTCTTTAATAGTTGCGTTTTCGGCCACCCTGTATTAGAAACCCATAGACAGTAGCGCCGTATCTGGTCGAACTTTAAACTTCGATGAGATCGGAAAGCGCGGAAAAAGCACTTCGTTGTCATGACAACTGGTCTGACGGCTGATGGTCTGGTATGGCAAAAAGAAAATGGCTGGGTCTCAATTTGAATACCATGATGAAATAAGTAGCATGGCAGATGAAAGCGAAATGGATGAATATGAATCTGAAAATGACGAAAGTAGCGAATTCTCTGTTCCAAGGAAAAAAATAAGCCATAAGACACAATCATCAGGATCGAAATCTCTCAAGGAACATCAGAACACCAGAAAGAGAAAACGTTCTTGTTCTGACCAAGAAATCGACGGAAATGAAATAGAAAACGACAAGTATTCTGATGAGGTTAACGACGAGTACTCAGAAGAGGTTGTCACAGTTACCTTTTCAAAGAAAAAAAGAGTAAGGAAAGAGACCATAGCAACAAATGTTGATGATGGACTTGAAAACGGGCAGGTTCATCAAATAAGGTTTCTTCTAAGAAAAAGAGAGTGAGGAAGAGAGGACTGTTGAAGAGGAAAAATGGATATAAATTCAGAGATGTCCATTCCACTAACTATAATACCAATAAATACAGATTCAATCGAATCCTTTTCACAGTACGTATAACTTACTTTTCCATGTACACTTAATACTCTAAGATTCATTTTTGTTTCAATATTATACAGGCAAATCAGCTGGCAAGAGATGTGGGAGGTGAAATAATGATCTTCTCATATTTCCCAAACAAGGAAATTGGAACCACAGGTGCCTTTGATTTTGGAACCAGAACAAAAGAAATTGTGAAGCGAAGCACGACTCAAAAGTTTCTTCACTATTGGGGAAAAGAACATGCAACAGTGGAATGTAAGTGTTTTGTATTTTGCATACGTGCTAATGTTCAATTTTAACTAGAGAAACTATGAGTTTAATACATGATACATTGAAAACACAGACAGGAGGAAAGCTGTACGCCATAATGATAGTGCTGAAAATTCTGCAGCCAAAGTGAATACTACTGAGCCTGATGCTAGTTCTGATGAGATTATTGGTGCACACCTCAGTGAAGCTTCTGATTCTGACGATATGGAAATTTCCCAACATGAAGCATCTGAAAGTTATGTAATTGATACTTGTGGATTGGACGAATTTACCATTGAAGACGAAAACATACTCGGTAAGAGATTTGTGACCTTCCTAGTTTTATGAGCTGATTGAATCCTACATTTTCTTTGATTTCTCAGGTCTCGTTGACAAATTCATAAACGAAGGGACGGTTGCAGAAGTTTCTGACGAGGGAGAAGTTTCTGACAATGCACTGCTTCCTATCCAAAACACATCTCAAGTCAAGGCAAGCAAACCTACAGCTATAGAAAAGGCCCTCAGTACAACAAAAAAGTCTTCTGCTAAAACAGCCCATGGTCGAGCTAGAGTGTCCACAGCAGTAAATGCTACAGGTAAAAAGAAAATACTCAGTTACTGCTGCATCCCAAAGTTATTACTCATTCTAATATATCCTTTTGTTACAGTTAAGTCTCGCAATACAATAAAGAAAACTGCTGCCACAACAGCCCCTGTTCCAGTTAGAGTGTACACAGCAGTAAAAGCTGCAGGTAAAAAATATTCAATTGCTGCTAGCCTGCTACATACCAAAGTTATCACTCATTCTAATATATCCTTTTGTTACAGTTGAGTCTCGCAATATACCAAAAAAAACTGCTGCCACAACAGCCCCTGGTCCAGCTGGAGAGTCCACAGCAAAAACAGCAGCAAATGGTACCAATTAAAGCTTCAGTTACTGTCAAATTACCACATAGTCTAATACATCCTTTCGTGCACAGTTTCTGGTACAGCTAAAAGCTGTGATGTCAGAACTTCATATCCATCTAAAAAACTCGCAGCGGCCGAAGCACCCACCGGTTCCAAATCCACAGCTTCTGTTAGTATCAATACTCAGTCTAGTGCATCCGCTGTTTCAACGATTCCTGTTCCACCTAAAGCTCCAGCTGCTGCCAAAGCATCAAACACTTGTGCTACCACAGGTCCCAATTCAACTAAAGGTCTTATAACATCTAAACAACCCAGTGGTAAAAAATTACAAATGAGGCTACACATCACTACGGAAGTCTTACACATCTTTTGTTTTTACACAGTTAATAGTCGAGCGAAGTCTTGTGTTGCTTCATCTTCTGTTCAAGCTAAAGCGCCAAGCACAGGAAAAACACCCACTGGATTGAAATCCACTTCTGCTGTTAAAATTGCTATTCCATCTAAATTATCGGCTGCTTCTGCAATTCGTAATCAAGCGAAAGCTTCTAATGCCGCTGCTTCTGGTCTGGCTCAAGCACCCATAATTTCTAAGACATCAGTGACAGCCAAAACACTCACTGGTTTAAAATCTACTTCTACAGTTAAAACCTGTGCTCCGTCTAAAATATCGGATGTTTCCACAGTTCCCAATAAAGAGAAAGCTGCTACTGCTGCAACTGATAGTGCCACTTCTACTGTTGCGACAGCTCCTCCAGCTAAAACAACTGCCGTAAATAAAATTTTTGCTACATCTTCTACTCCCAGTAGTGCTGAAGAACCAAAGGATTTATCTGCTGGGAAAAGTTCGGTTTCATACCCTGCTTCCCATTCTGGTATAATTTATTTAATTTAATGGCTGCCGGTCTACTATTGCAATAATCCATTATTCTTGACCTACAGATCTGTTTGATGATTGGGACGATGATGTCCACATCACCACCGACTCAATGGTCCCAGTTCCAAGTGTCAAACCAAAACAAAATCCAGTTATAGTTCAATCTAGTCTTGATGGCCAAATGCGTGTGTCTCTTTCTAATCCCAAAAATTGTAACATTTCCTCTGGTCTTCAGTTGCGTCGCGTACCGGCTTCGCTAATCCCCCGAAATGCAGTAATCAAATCAATTATTTTGAAGTGAAGCCATTTGACTTGTTCGTTCCTCGGTTGAAACTTGGTAATGTTTGTACCAAGTATGATTTTTTTAAACAATAAAACTAAACTGTTGTGCATGTACGCATCTATTCCAGAATAATAAATAAACTAAACAGGAGCAAAGTACCAATTGGTTCAAGTACACTTCATATTTTACATTACTTTATATTTTTTGTTGTATTGAAGGTGTTTTCTGGAGCTGTTGGTTGGCTTGCCTTGACTTGAGATGTGTTTTGGATAGCAAGTAGTGCTTGTCCCCCGTCAGAAACTTCTGTAATTGCCCCTTGGCTTATGAATATTTCAACAAGACCTGAGAAATAAAAAAAATCAGTATTCACTAGGTTTGTAAAATAAGAAATAAAGGTCAAAAATCTCTTACTGAGTATGTTTTCGTCTTCAATAGTAAATTCGTCCAATCCAATAGTATCAATTACTTACACCTAGACTTAGCTATAAAAAGTATCACAAAAACTAGGGTTTTTCGTACGTCGTGCGAAAATTAACATATTTAAGGAATGACTCATGAATAACTAGTAGTTGTTGGCTAGGAATCGAATACAACTCTGTAAATATGAACGAATCTTGATTTTGTTTACCTTTTGAAAAACTGAAAAAAGCTTTTTCGTCTGCTTGAAAGCTGTTTACCTTGAGCAATACCATCACGTGACTTTGGCCGTCAAGTAGCCGAAGGCAAAGGGAAGGCTGCACAAGATAAAAATGGCGTCCAAGTTGACGGTTTTTAAATTATGAATTAATACACGAGCCTAGTCCTGATCGCAGAAAAAATCCACATTTGTGTGTGCTCTGATTTTCGGACTATACAACGATATGAATTGAAAAGCCAAACGACCCTTGGTTCTAGTTGAAATTGTTTTGTAAAAATCGACCCATTCCAAAATGAAAAAAAATTATATGATTATTGCATTTTAAATCTTAACATGAACGAAAAAATTAAATTTTGTCACATAAAAAAGAGAATGAAATTCTTTAATAATATCTATTGTGTTCATACGAAAGAAAAATTTGATACAATAAAAATCATCTTTTAATAGTCCCACGTCCAAACGTTTAGCGCCCTTGGCCAACAGGGGTTCGGCCCGCATGAAAAGAGGAAAAGTTCCCGTAGAGAATCGAAAAAAGTATTTCAATTGAAACTGCCTTAATTTTTTGCATTTTGAATTACAAAGAACATGAAATCGATTTGTTATTTTTTGCCGTTTTTTTTAAGCTAATTTTAATACCAAATAAGTAGTGCAACATCTTATTTAAACCACAATTACTTTTATTTATTTTCAATTATTAGATACAACGTAATTAGAGGAAGATATTTGTTATAGCATTAAAAAATGCGCAAAAAAATTCTAGATCGATTTCATGTTCTTTCTTACAAATATATACAAAAAAAAGGAAGTTACCATCTTTTGAAACCTTTTTAGATTTCCGCTCAGCACGTTCTTTCACTTGTCCATCTGTACGCGGCTTTACCGAGATGAAATTTCTGTGTCGCTTTATCACTTTCGTTTATCAGACAGCATTTGATTTCATTTGGAGTTTTAAAATTAAAACAAGAAAAATGTCCTTATCTTTTTATGTTGAAAATACATGTGGCCTCAAAGTATGAGATTTTATTTGATTTCAAACTAAAAGAAATTCTTGATGACAGGCCAGTTTTCCAACGCTATTTTCAACTAGAACCAAGGGCCATTCGGCATTTCAATTCATATCGTTGTATAGTCCGAAAACCAGAGCACACACAAATGTGGATTTTTTCTGCGATCAGGATGAGGCTCGTGTATTAATTCATAATTTAAAAATCGTCAACTTGGACGCCATTTTTATCTTGTGCAGCCTTCCCTTTGCCTTCGGCTACTTGACGGCCAAAGTCACGTGATGGTATTGCTCAAGGTAAACAGCTTTCAAGCAGACGAAAAAAGGGCATTTTCAAAAGGACGACAGAAAAACAAACTGACGGAGAAGGGAACTCAAAATCATCTACGAATCTGATGAAATCTTAATTATAGGAATCGGATGTTTGTTACCTCGGTCTTGTGATTTAATTTTTGAACTTAGGGTACCATTATTCCTAGGTAAGTTGTCACAAACAACAAACAATCTTCGATCTTCTTTGTCCTGATATAATTTTAATCAAATTCGAGACTAATGTTTTTTTTTATATTTTCCATCGAGTCTGTAGGAATTTCCATAAAACACACTAGTGTTTTGAATCTAGTGTCAAGAAACTTGTATCTAGAACGGGAACTGGTGACCAAAGACCATCAAAACACTTTGGAAACTTATGATAAGATATTTTCAGAATACATCTGTTTGAAATTAGATAATAAAAGTAAATCGATAAACTTAATGTGCAGTCTTTTTATTTGGAATAAACTCCTGAACACAACTTCAATTATAGATCATTCATGTGAAAGGAAAACTTAAAGCACTGGTCGAGGTCAGTTTGTTGTAAGCCATCATCAAAGTCTTCTACATCCATTTCATCGTCTATTTCAGAATCATCTTCCTCCTCATCACTTTCCTCACCTTGTTCTGTCACTCCTTCATCATAATCACTTTCATACTCGCTGTCAGACTCGCTGTCAGACTCAGTGTCAAATTCACAGTCTTTATCATTATTGACAAAATCCTTTTTACTTGAGCAATTCGGCCGAGCATCATCTCTATTGATAATAGAGAACCAATTTTCACAATCCTCAATTAAACGAGTGAGCCGTTTAAGTTCAGGTTGAGTACAAAATGCTTTTCCTCTTATAAACAAGTCTTCATCATTAACACAGCTTTCGAACTGTTCAAGCAACTCTTGTTTTGCAGATTTTAGGCCACATAAAAACTCCTTCATTTCATCTTCTACGAGTATTATTTCTTCTCGGCTTCTCTTACTTAACATCCAAGCATCGATTAGATTAAAGTTGTCTTGGAAAGAAACTATATGAAATTGAGAATCAATAAATTATTTACTGGGATTGGAGCAGGGTTTTTTAGTCATTACCAATATAGGCAGATTGCCAAGGGAAAATTCCTTTATAGCAGTCTTCCATTGTGACTTTTTCCCCGTCAGTTAACTGGGAATTAATAACCTCGACCAGCTTTTGCGCCTTCTCGATATATTTAGTCATCTGGCGTTTTAATTGAATTCGTTGTTTAGATGCATCTGAAAAAGATGGAAGGTTCGCTGTAATCTTAAACGCGCATTCAAGTTTTAAGCCACCAAATAATACCTGTATCGTTTGCTATCCTGTTTTTTAAATTCTTTATGATCACATGAATTCCTTCCAGACTTTTTTGGGAGACTGATAAAGGGTTTTTGGCAGATATTCGTTTGCCTGACAAAAAACAGTAAAAGTCAAATATCGTATGATTTCATACAACTTATCAGTGGGATGAGCTTACTTTTGCACTTAATAGCTTCGTGTTTAAGCTCCTCAAGAATTCTGGGTAATTGGTCGTTAATATTTTCGCTTAAATCATTCTCAATTTTTCTTAGCACCGATGGAAGCTTTTCAATGAGGGACGAAGCCTGTAAAAACTTATTATATTTAGATGTAAGAGGAAAAACAGTGAACTTTTTTTACATCGGTATAAGTTTTCTTTAGTTTTTTACACCGATCTATTACTTCGGTTGTTCGAGATTCTGTTTTTAAAATCTCTTTTAACATCTTAGGTATTTCAACCTTTGCGTCTTTAGCCTAGACAACCAAAGAAATTACGTCTCATATAAAATAAATTAAACTAGTGGTAAGGAGTATTTTAAGAGAAACCTGTTTCAATTTTTGTTCTACGGTCTTTTGAAAATTCATGAGTTTTTCTTTTCTGTCCTCAACGAGTCGAGTAAACTCCTCTTCAAACCTAGCCACATCTTCTTCGGCCTAGAGCAAACCAAAGATAAACCATTCTGATTAAAGTAACGTACATCTGTTATCAATATTTCTTTTTAGCATACCGACAGAAAACACTTCACTAATTGCTTAGCCATTCGTTCTTCTTTCTCTATATTGGAATAAATCATGGCGAGTGTTAAATGATCGCGGCGATCTACAGAAAGAAATAACTTATTAAAAGGTTTTAGCTATGAATATAAGCTTTTGTTATACTTGAACGGCTCATATGCTTTGTAGAGCTTCCATATCTCGCCATCTTCGAGTTAGTTTGTTCTGTGGATTCCCCAGTTGTTAATCCAACTCCAACAAGCCAATGGCCACAATAAAGAATCTTGAAAAAGGCGTTAAAACAGCTACTAATAGGTTAAAATCTATGCAAAGTATTTTCACCTGGCAATACCACGCGTGTGTCTTGCCGTGCCAGCGTGATAAGAATGGTAGCATTTTTGTTATATGAGGCACGAATTCCTCAATAAGTCTACCGACGTCTTGGGCAAATGGCCAATACTTGCAAACTACATCATAGCATATAAACTTGTAACCAGATCGAAATGCCCAGTCATGCAAGTAATGCACATGGCGATAAGTCTCCCCTTCACCATGTCAACGGCTCGTAGTAAATATCCATGACGGCAGGTACTAAAGACTACACCGGTTTCTGACAAACCCTTTCGTCCGTTCGAATCAGCCCTTCCTGCTTTATAAGACGCTCCTCCGCAAGTAGCTTTTGCCGCGTTGGTAACCTGAATAAAAACCGACGTAAATGAGTTATTGCTATTAGTAATGTAGTTCAACATAAAACAAACCTTTGGTTTCACGCGATCAATTTTCTCTGCATGGCAATCAAATTTAGAGCGATCCGAAATACCTACGTCTTCAAGCAACGACGGAAAGTCTCCTCTGTATAATAGTACAATTTTAATTTAGAGAAAAAATCTTAATTTCCACCTTATTATACACACCCTTTGGCACTATTCCAGCGATAGAGTTTCACAATTCCATCTATATGAACAGCTAGCGGTTTCGACCCACACGCTTTGCACGTGAACAGTTTTCTTTGCTTGATTTCTACTTGCACTAGGAATTCAATGTATTGATAGTATCGATTGGCCAATCCAAAAGACTGTCGACAAATTGTGCCTGACTTCAGCGGAAATCAACAGTCAGGTCAATGGAAAAAGAAAACTAACAACCCAGGAAACATACTCGTCCTGCGAGTTTCGACATTTCTTCGAGCGTCTCAATAAATTTTCTTTCTGAAGTTCCTGGAGTTTTGTGGCTGAGGTGATTCCACATAGTCAGAAGATCCATGGAAAATAGATAGCTTAGGTTTTTCGGAGAACCAGGCCACCATCCAGATTCTACATAATCATCTAAAGTAGCTGCCCACTGTGAGTCACATTCAATGCAATGGAATTCAGCAAGGTTCAGATCAAATCTCCCTTAATATAGAACACCAGCATTAAATGTGATTTTCTTAACATGTGATTTATACCTTCTAAAGTAATCACTGCTACTATTTTTTTCCCACATCGAAGATGACAGCTACCAAAATTTAAACAATTTTGGCAGGAAGAAGGCACAAAGCAAGGAACGGCTACATCTACAAATAACAAAGATTTTAAAATAATTGTACAATAATTTCTGATATGAAAATGTCTTACCTTGTTGAAATATATTACCCTCACAGTCAATAAATCTATTGGGAAGTAAAATTTCAGACTTTAAATTACTGTAAAAAACTCGATGATGAAATGGAGAAGCCAGTGCAGGATGAAAGGGACTTTGTTCATCCCTGGGAGAAACTAAATGGATACATTGGTCACAGCTTGGGCACAATACTTGCTTGCAGGTTTTGCATGTCACATAAAATTTAGATTCAATGAAGCATTTTTGACAGGTATTTCTTTTGAATGCTTGTGAACGAACAAATGCTTGAAAAAGTTGTTCTTTACATGCATCCCAGTCATTAATACGGGCTCCTATTCTCTCAGTCCAGGTCTTCCTTTTACGTGCAGGTTCTGGGCTATTACTTTGGACTTCATAGTTAAGTATGTCTGATTCTCGTATCTCTTCTTCTAGCTGGGTACATCTCTCAACATCTTTGTCTCTTGCACCAACCCCAGAATTGAAAGCATCCACATCTTCAGTCACTTGTTCCTCATTATTCTTGCTCACATTAGCCTTGGCTACTTTACTTTTGATATTCTTCTTCTTTTGGGGGGATTTTCTATTAGGTTTTTTGTAAAGACCCACTAAAAACATACCAGAATTTCCAAAAGACTGTTCAGGGTTAGCTTTTCCAACGTTTTCATTATCTTTAGCTTGAACCGTATTCTTCGTCACCTTTCCCATTTTTAATAAGCACTTTTGTGTCTTTTGAATTCAAAATATCACGAAAAAAGAAGAGCCAAGGATTGTCACATTTGTTTACAAACGTAGTAAAAAGCCTTCTTTCTATGCAAGACTACAACAATGTAGTTACAAAATAGTGCCGTCAAGCGACGCTACTGTCTATGGGCAATACTGCAGCAAAAACTGAGAATGCAACTATTAAGGACGTATCGACTTGGCGACGGCGACCAGCCTGCACTTTACACATTTGCCTCCATTTTCAACAGCTCAAAAACAGTCACAAGCCATCTAGCGCCCACACAGCTTAAGAAGTCGAGGAATCAAGCTCTTCCCTCTAGGGAACCGCTCGATGCGCTATAACGATCACGTGACCGCCTGTTGGAATCGAGCACGTACACAACGGCAGCAGCAGCTGTCCTCGTTTCGTATTCAAATCACAACACACACTGCAAAATGTGTTGATGGGATGGTTTTATTCTTTTCTTTCGACATGCTTTAACTGAAGAATGATGAGTTGGTTATATGGACGCATTAAAAATTTAATTGCTCCCTTTATGCCTACTTATGGGTCGACCCAGGTGTTGACTAGTTCCTTCATCAACACCATGTGCTTTTCTTTGCCTTGCTTATCTATCTCCGTTTATTAATGTGTTTCTTATCTTAATTGCTCTTATCTAACATCAACAAATTCTTACTATTAGGGCTTAATGATTTGCCTTGATACTACCCAGGTAAAAAAAGATGCAATGTAAATGCTACAGCAGAAGTACATAGTATTCCTGTCTACTTTTCAACCTGGGAACTATGTTTGTAGTTTATTATTTAGAATTCCAACTACTCTAATCTAGCATTGATAAAGACTTGTTGCAAACTTTGCTGAATTGATGAAAGTTGCAGTTGCCTGTAGTTACGTACATCACACATAGAGTAGTGACACAAGTCTGAACAATCCATCAACAATTTCATTTAGTATTGCTGATTGCTTATTTATTCTTTCTACATTCCTTGTGATTGATCATTCAAGTCAACTGTCTAATGTTCATTTTGTTGTTGATCCTTGTAGGTATACAAGGAGGATAATCATAATCACACAATAATCAGGAGGATACTCAAATGATTATGTGGGGACAATGACATGTACATTTTGCCTACAACAAAATTGCATCTGTATAGTGAACCGGAAAATTCTTGATACGTCCGGAATAGTTTGAAATGGAAACGTCCACTAAATTACGAATAATATCGTGTTTCAGTCTGAAAGATGACGTGTAAGGTAACCGTTTTCTTTCTTTTGTTGAAAATAGCCCACGACTGATTAAGCCAACATCCGCATCTGTTTTTGTTTCATTATTATTGTATACTCTTATAAAGATTACATGAATTATCCTGGCGGGGATCAATAATAAGCAATTTTCAAAAATTACCTCCCTTTCGTGACACAAGTTGTTAGACGGTTACGCTACCTAACGGCGGAAAGCCGAACACGCAATTTTTATGATCACCCACCTGTTGGTTGATTTCGGCTTGTTATCGCTCACTTCCTCGCGATAAAATAAAATTTGATTTCTGGAATCTTCGAAAAAGCAAATTGGAGATTAACCTTTGTTTATTTTCTATTTCAAATCATGCTGCTTTCGTCCGCTTTCGTCTCTCTGTTGAATCAAGCCATCTGTTTTAAGTCTTTTAATGCCATCGTGAGTGTCGGGACGCGGCGTTTTATTGAATGGATGAAGTCGTATTTATTGTCAGTGGCTTCAGTGCGCATATGATGATGTACGGCCGTGATAAAAGTAAGATCCGTGAGCCTGGACGATGCTGGAAAGAAAAGACGAAGAAGAGAAAACACGGTACGGAGATTTTCGTAAGAAAAAGAGAGAGAGAGAGAGAGAGAGAGAGAAAGATTGAAAATTCTGAAGAGAGGGAGAAAGAGAGAATAAAAAGAACCAGCCGTAGGAAATATAATATTAGACGCATACGCGCGCTCGCACACATTCAGTCAACGACGAGTCGAGCTCGAGGTAACACTTGACCCACCTACCTCTCTCTCTCTCTCTCACTCCTTCTTTTTCTCTCTCCCTCCTGAATCTCTCCGCTGCGGGCGTTATTATACCGTCGCTTGTTTTTCTTTCTTTTGCATCATCTGCATCGTGTGTGCTACGAAGTCAGAGTGTATCTGCAATCTGTTATTTTGTTTCTCTTTTCTTCTGCAGCTATTTGTTTAACGCCAACATCGTTTGGTGGCCTCGTCCAGAGCCAAAGTGACATATCTAAACTTCAACAAACCTTCCCTCAACATTTTACACACATGATGGCTTATCACGGACCAGCTTACGGACTAAGTCGCGAGTGTCAGATGAAGGTATTGTTCCACGTACATATTCTTCTAAATGGCCTTGTATAGTATAGTAGTATACTAGTAGAAAGTTCTAGGCGTTTGACGTCAGGCGCACGGAAGTTTGTCACAACCGGACGTACAATTTCTTGGAATAACAACCCACATAAGGGGGGGACACACATCGATCGCTGAATAAGATAACATTGTCGTTTTCTTGAGTGGCCAGCCAGCTTAACGTATGGGGTTTTTCAGGTGAATGGAAGACACGGAGGCACAGTACGGTACTCTTTGCATCTTTTACCGGGGGACAGGCTAAATGAATAACGAGAGCAGTAGCTTGGAAAACGTACGTAAATGGCTTTTGCTGTGTCGGCGACCGGGGCGTGCTGCACAGCACATTCATCCAAGGTTTTGCTTTTAAAGGGAAAAAAAAGTGACACCCCCCTATTGGTACGGACGTAAATCACCTTGGTCTTTCAAGAAGCTGGAAGAAGAGTACACCTTAATGGGTGAGCCCCGAAGGGCTGTAAACATTCCTTTACTCATTCTTTGGCGTCTCATAATCCAACAAACCACCCGCCAAGTAGTCATACTCCGCCCTATTTGGTCTAATGAATAGCTACCCCCTTCACTAAAAAGGGAATAACTTGAAGTTGGATGAGAGATGTTGACAAGATTAGATGAGGTCGATTTCCTTCTTCTTCTTCTTGGTTGGTTCCGTTGGCTTATTGTGGCGGACTTTGACCAGTAAAGTTATCGGGCTATAGTCACTACTACACTCTATTGCTCTCTCTTCTCCGTCTCCCGCAAGGCTATAATGATAATAATGCTTGAAAAGAGAGAGAAGAAGGAGAAGAAGAGGAGGAATAAAGCCACCACAAACCGCCTCAAATCAGATTTGTGGCGTCACAAAGTCGGCCCCGGCAATGTCAATCAATGTCTCGAAGAAAAAAAAGGAAAGAATCGAGGGTTGTTGAGAGGGAGGGGGATTTCCATAGCTTTCCCTTGTCCTTCAGCTGGTTGATCCGTGAATGTGTCATTGAATAGATGCTTTTATCTGGTTCTTGAAATTACATTTTTCCTCTGAATTTTCTGTGTCATTTCATTTTTGCAGAGCCAGGCCAAGTTTAGCTTGGAGCGTGCCCGGGAGGCTCTGGATTGGGTTGAGGCGGTGCTGGACCGTCAACTGCCATACCCTCAGCCGGCCGAAGGTCTGCGGGATCAGCTGGACTTTGCCCACGTCCTGAAAGACGGAATTACCCTTTGCGAGTAAGTTTTGCTCCTCGTCAGCTGAACCTTCAACCTGTTCTGACACTTTGGAATGTTTCATTCGGCCATCGAAGCCGACGGGGTGCGAAGGCAAGTCATCCATCAGAGTCATCGTCGTCTTCGGTGACGTATTGGAACGGCGCGTGAAAAGACCAAAAAGATCCTTTTTTTCACAGAGAGAGAGGCACAAGCCATCTTTCTCTTTCCGTTATTTCGTCAGCCCAGCGTGACCGCGAGCCGAGACTTTGGTGGATGACGGGCGCACAAAGTCGACACGTGTTGGGTCGGCGGGTGGTCGGTGCTAAATGAGCAGTTTGAAACACACAAGTTAAAAAAGAGAGAAATGACCGACAGAAACGAGTCTCATTTTCTCATCTGTTTCTTGATGGCCGCCGTTCCGTACATAGTTGGACTAATGATCGTGAGTCGGTCTCGGACTCGGTTACAACTCATCAATGCCTCCACGTTCCGCCCAATAACTCACTCCTTGGTCTTCTCCTTCGCTTGTCTGCTGTTACTTCATCTTTTTCTCCTTCTTCTCGTTATTGATTTCAACTTGCCAAGTCGAGCCATTTCCTGAGACGGTGTCGGCCCCACAGATCGGATGAGTTGCCACACGATCGTGCCGAAAAAAAAGCCGGTATTTTGCCGGCTACAAACAGACCAGTTTTTTTTTTTTAATCCCGTTCAAGCTCTCAAATGACTCGATCTGGTTGATCCAGCGGAATTGTACCCCGCCATTCCATACATGGCGTTGGCTGAGAATAGTCTGTGTCGAGTACAAGACTTTTTGGCCGAGAATTTCTCCTGCGGGAGAGATGCAACCTCATTTCCTATCTCTCTTTCTCTCTCTTTTTATCCTTTTTTTTAATACTTTGCTACAGCCCGATCAAAAGAGCGATGTGTGTATAGAGAGAGAGAGAGGAGGAAAAGGCTCACTAAAAGAGAAAGCTTTAGATAACTTTCGTTTGGAACACTGCAGCAGAGGGGGTCCGTATAGCTCGCCGTTTTCTATTCAAAAACACAGGCACTTTTTCTTTTTGTATCTATGAAATAGTACACAGCTGCTTTGTTAGTCCGTTCAAAGTTTTGCCATGGAAATAAAAACACCGAGATAGTGACGTCGTTATACGTCGATGGGGCCGAGGTGTGTTTTGCGGGATGGACTCTGTTCTGCGGTAGATGGAGAGAGAGAGAGAGAAAAAAAAAAACAGCTGCGCCAGGACGACCGACGACGAGTTTTCTTCTGACCCGCAAAAGACGTGACTGTCTCTTTCCACTGTCGGCTACCTGCTACCAAGCTCGTTCATCATGCGGTCGGTCTCCATTTCGAAAACAAAGAAATAAGAGACGATAAAAAAAGAAGAAGAAGAAGAAGAAGAAATACCTTCTACCCTGTTGTTGGAAAAGCGTCCACCGGAACTTAATGATAAGCCGTATAACTTGTTTTTTTGTTATTTTTTTTTCTTACGAGATGTAAAAACCCGCTGCCGCGTATTACTACCCAAAAAGAAATAAGCGGAATTATATCTCATTAGACTTTTGTGGAGAAAGAAAAAGGGGCTAATTCATTCTTGCGGAAATATCGGATTGGATATCGGAGCGTTGTCTTCGTAACGTCACAGGAGACGGTGATTACATTTGCGGCAGATTCGGGGAAACGCCCTCTTGGTGTTTCCAGCTCCGCCATTACCGATTTGAGTGGGGGGTATAAGCATGACTCGGAATAGTTGTTGTTTTTTTCTCTTTTCGAACCTATGTCCATTTTCTTCTCGCTTTCAGTTTGTTTCTCTTTTTATTTTCATGAAATCAAAGATGCGGTTTGGCCCAGTATCGGCGGAAGTGGCATTATCAGCCTCGATATTGGGTACCCTTGCGTGCATGGGAAATAACATTCACTTTTTCTTGCTTTGCCTTGCTTTCTTCCAGCGAGAGAGAGAATTAGGGCGGATTGTGGTCTATTGGTCGGAAGTTTCGCGACATAATCAAAACAAAAGCAAACAAATTCAATTTTGCCTGATAAAATTACAAGCAAAACGTGTTTTTCCATCAGAATAAAATGTGTAATATTTCTTGTTTACAGGTTGATCAACGCTCTGGAGCCCGGCACGGTGAAAAAAATCAACACGATGAAAGCACCTTTTAAACAGGTGAGATTGATTTTTAAAAGCCCTTGTATGGAAGTGTTTTGGAAATGGGATCCGATTGTTAATCAGGTGTCGTTCCGCTCACAGTCGGACATTAATTTGTATTACAATACGACGACAGGATGGAGGAGGTGTTTTTTCTCTCTCTCTTTTTCACGTGATGGATTGTTATCCAATTGAATAACCAGCAGCAGAACAGCGGCAGTACGACATGGTCTAGCGAGTGTGACAACAACAACAGCTTCCCCTCTTTTTTCTCCCTCTTGCCATATTTTAAACTTTGTTTCAATGGTCTATTGTCAATCGGGCTCTTGCGTACCTGTTGCTGCATAGCGTCGATGGAATAAGGGTCAAACTATATTTGAGTCGATGCGTCATTTTTTCTGACAGAGTTTGTCAACGTTATCAGTCCTGTCATCCTGAAAGATGGGGACCCGTTTTCAAATTTTATTTTACTTTTTTCTTTCTCGATCGACAGAGAAATCTTGTTTCTTCTATTCTTATATGGGAAAAGATGGAATCGGCGATAGGGAGGAGAAAGGTAGGAGGAGGGTTGGTTGCAAGGGGGGGGGGGAGATTGGGGCGGCGTCGTGACTCGGCCATCTCTTTCCACTCTCCGAGAAGTCGATGTTTCGCTCAAGCGAACAATACGAAAACGAAACCTCGAAATCCTTACATGGTCCACGGCTGGGCCCCTTCTTTTGACGCTCTCTGTGTGTTGCTGCCAGCCATCGTCTGGCTCGCGCCAACATCACCACAGAGCTCCAGCAGCGTCGCTGAGCCAAAAAAAAAAAGGAGAGAGAGAGAGCAAGATTGAGAGACAAAACTGTTGCCCTTTGCGAGTGTGACTCACGCAGACTCGGTTGGTTGTGTGTGAGCGCAGGTGAAGCCTTCCTACTCTTTTCGCGTACGGTCCCTAGTGTTAGATCCAGGGCTGTGCCGCGCGCCAAAAACAGCCGTGGAAACCAGCAGCTATCGTGTGAAGTAACGCCCCTCTAACCAACAAGAGATCAGTTTGAGGTTTCAGGGGAAATAACAACAACAACAAGAGGAGAGTCATCGCATTTCAATCCGCCTGCTCAAACTGATGAATATTCATAATATTATTGGGATACAGCTACGTCACCTTATTGGGATGGGTGGGTAAATGCCAGAGAGACCCGATTGATTAATCCCTATCTCATCCCTCAAGGTTTTCTTCTATTCTTGCTCCTCCATCTTGTTGGTTGTTCATCATCTTTCCAAGCGCAACAGCCCCTGCTCTACATCAAAGAAATCGTGTCGTATTTTAACTAGCTCTTTATCTCGGTCCCAACCGAGGCTTTCCCTTTGTGAAGGAGAGAAGAACAAAAACGAAATAAATATAAGCGAAGGTAAGAGAATCCTCCACCGCCGCCGCCATCGTCGTCCTTGTTGGGGTAGGTGGAAAAATGGAGGGGTTGATTAGAAGCTTTTTTGTTCCGACGTCATTTTATTGGCGTCGACCTCCCGACCTTCGAACCCCGGTTGGTCCTCTTTCTCTCTCTTGAGACGGGAGTGAATCACGCCACTCGTTCCAGTTCTTTTTCTTCTTCTTCTTCTCTGTTTGCGTTTATTAGAAGCACACACAACGTGAAAGTCGAAGGCCTCCTCCACCACAACACACACAGTAGAGGACGACGAATAGAGAGAGAGAGAGATACACAAGAAAAAAGGTTGAAAAGGCTCAGCCAAGGGAAAGGAGAACTGTTGGCGTCCGTAGACGCGAAAACCGAGTTGGGAATTGAGGTCACTGCAACGACCGAATATTCGGTTGGGGGAAGAAAATAAAAGTCCAATCGATCCCGCATCACGTCCCCCTCCACTCTAGCCTGTTGCTTTTGTACACATTCTGGAATTTTTCAAGACTTTGTTGGCTCAGCATGCCAAACGCACGTTGACACTGGGGCCGGCCGATCCGCCATCCGTCCAAGTCCTTATATGGTTGCAAAGTTGTTCTCAAGGACTCGATGACTGGCGAAAGCGAAAGAGAGCCAACTCCTCTCTCTAGTATAGACTTATAGACTCTGATATTTACGTAACCATTCAAACAAACGAGACTAGGTCAACGGCCCATTCGCCCTTCAATACAGCGCGACGTAAGGGGACCAAAGAAGGCTGTCGTAAAAATTTAAAAGAGAAGAAAAACCCTTTTTTTTCTCTCTCTCCCCTGACCGACCAGTTGGTGTTGAGCCGAGACAAAACTGAACTAGGCGGATTTCTTCCCAAAATATTATAAATCATGGGGGATTTTCAAGTCCCCCAGACGTCCTGGCCGTTTCGGGTGGATCTGCTGCGCGGCGGCAGCAGTCGTTGAGCTGACGGTTGGAGAGTCGAGTGGACGGCGGCATTATAACCATGTTTGGACCTCGTTCTCGTTCCCTCTTTTTCCTAATGGGGTTGCTCGCTGCATGCATGATGTCTGCGGTGTCTGCCGCCGTTGTTGCTCCAGTTGGGACTAGAGCCGGGCTGCATCCAGCCCGACTGGTTTCTATCATTGTATAGTAGTCGTACATTGAGTCATTCCCGTTATCATCCGGTCGGCTGGATTACATGTTTTATGATCGCTTCGAGGACCCTTTTTTTTTTCTTTTGCTTTCTTTCGTCTTTTTCCTCTTTGGAATATTTCTTACCATAATAACTCGATTCCTGATGGTGTTGTCTGTGCGTGTTCCAGACGATTTGCCTTTTCTCCTTCATCACGTATTTTGTTTTTATTTGGTTAGAGGGAAAATGTAGAACTGTTCCTCAAGGGCTGCGAGAATTACGGGCTCAAGTCGCAGGACCTGTTTCAAGTCAACGATCTGTACGAGCACAAGAATCTTTACATGGTAAGACCAATTTGAAAGGAGAAAAAAACTGAATGCCAATCGGCTTTCTCTCTAAGTTGTTTCCTCATCGACTGTTTCTAAATGGTAAATCTTTACCTTGTACAGGTGGTCGACTGCATCTTCGCCCTCGGTGGAATGGTAAGTCGAACACACGCTGTATCTCTGATCTCCATCGTTTCTATTATGGTTTTGGTATGTACGACGATTTAAAAAATACAATAAAAAAACAAACAACAAACAGGCACAAAAGAAGAACTGGGAGGGCCCGACGATCGGCGTCAAGGTGGCGGACGAAAACCGGCGGATGTTCTCTCCCGATCAGCTCGCCGAGAGCCACAAGATCATCGGCCTGCAATACGGCAGCAACAAGGGAGCTTCGCAGTCCGGCATGACACCTTACGGAGCTACACGCCAAATCCGTCCCGATGGTATAATCATCCCTTCCACCACTGGTTAATGTTTGCGTGCGCTCCGTCGAAAGAGCGACGGGACATTCCGCCATTGCATTTTTCGGCTGTTTTTCAACTATAACTATTTTAATAACTTAACACCTGGCCGCTATAATCACCTTTTCGCTTTGGAAAATGTTTTTCTCTTTTTCGCCGTCGGCTTTATTTCGCCGAGCTTCGGGATTTTGAAATTCCTCTCTCGGCCTCTTGTCGCCGTCGTGTGTGCGCCTTTCCGTCGACGAATCCAAATGGATTTCGCGTGACTGCTTTCCCCCTCCCATTCGACACTGCTGGCATTGCATCCACAACGGCAGCTATCAGCATTTCCCCATATCTTTTGATGACCTAATATCTGTCATTAGGTTCGATCCATCACGCGATCACGCCCCTCTATCGTGAGGCTCTGTCTGTGTGTGTTGAAACGCTTTGTTTTGGGTCACCATTAATCATGTCGGACATCTCCGATCCGATTCGCTCCTCTTACGGACATCGTCTGCTCTACGACGATCACATGAGCTTTTGTCAACATTTCAGGCCAGAGATTGATCCGATTGAATCCCCCTTTTTCCCGCCCAGTTGCACCCGAATAAGACTTGACTGACGAGATGACTGGTCTTCTCATTTAGAAGCTTCTTCTGAGTTGTAACTCTCCTCTCTCCTTCTCTTTTTTTTTCTTCTTCTTCTTCTTTCCTCCTTGATACGTCCGTAGACAAGGATATATACGGCGTGAAGGCGCCCACGCGGATGAATCACGCACGCCGCGTGCGCTCGACCTTGTTGGAGCGAGGGAGTTTGAAGTCAGACGTGCTTGGATCGTTTCGAAATAATGAACTTGTTTTATTTTTGTATTTTTTTTTTTACTTGCCTTGTGGCCTCGCCTATATATTAAAAGAAGTTTTTTTCTTCCTTTTTTTTCACGGTGGCCCTTTCTCCTCCTCTTTGCGTACACAGCTCTAACCATACCTTAAAAGGCCGGTATCTGTACGCTAGCCAGGTGGACGTCAGGCTGTGATGAAGAGAAAGAGAGAACTTGTTGGATGGCATCGAAATGTTAAAAAAAAAAGGAAAAAAATTTCAATAATGGTAGCTGACATCTTAGAGCTGCCAACATCACATTCAGATGGATAAAAGTAGTAGTGCCAAATGTTATTTAACACCCATAAAAGGCAATAGGAGAGCGAAACCTTTCTTCCGTTCGTCAACATCCTGACCGCAAGTGGCCCGATCGTGAATTTCAAAATGCTTGAGAACCGGTTAGGGGGGGAGAGTAACACGATCTACTGCTTTACAACCATTTACGCAAAACTACCACGAGAGATGAGAAATTTCAATCATTTATAGGAAACATCTCTATAACACTTAATCGCTTCTTTATCGGGGATGTAGTTTGAAGATTGGGTGTTTTTCTTCTTCTTTATTTTGTTTTTATTTGCAGAATTCCAAAGGAATCAAAGCCCTGGATGGTGAGGCGTAATGTTTATCAACGGTCCTTATTTTAATGTGCGTCCTGTTCGCTTGCTTTTTGGTATAATAATATCATCTTCCACGCTCCCGTAGTTGATCAACCTGTTTGGGACAGCCTATTTGGGAAAAAAACCCTGTGTTCACATCAATAATCGCAACTTTAAAGTTTCTTTTGGTTTGACCTTTACAGAGTTCACTCACAACGGAATGCACTAGAGGAAAAAAAAGTAGCGTCTCTCAGTTCACCTGCTGGGGCAAAATGTCAGCCTGTTGCGCATTTCTTTTGGCAGATTACATCAAGCAAGCATTTCTTCTGATTTTCCTTTTTGTTTTGTTCTGCGCGGATAATGCCTTTATATGTTCAAAGGAAGTCGATGATTTGTTTTCTTTCTTTTGTGTTACACATTCCGATCAATTGGCAGATTATAAATTCTAGACTTTTCTTCTTGCTTCGCTGAACTCCTTATTTGCTCTATGTCATCATCCTCTTCTAAGATTGGCCATTCTCCTGCAGCAAACTTTCTCATCTTTCTCCGCAGTTCATTGTGCTTTACCGATTACATAATGAAACAAGTGCCTTCACTCCTCACATGGTTTTGATCATTATTTTTGTCATATGGCGAGATACATCTAATAATACACAACACCATTCGCTAATGTACATAGCTATGTTTCAACTTAGTGAGGTTGTGGAACGTGCCCATCGACGTAGAAGTTTCGTGTGACAGAAGGCAACTTGAGGAGCATATTCTCAAGTTCATGTGACAAAATGATCTGGCAACCTAATCGGGAATTGGGTTTTAACCCAGGTGCCATATCCAGCATGTCCTCCTCTGCTTCTTTGGCTTCTGGCAACTTGTCATAATACTCTTCTTGAACATAAACATGGCATGTAGAACAAGCTAGTGAAGCTTCGCATGCACCTAAATCATCAAATGTAAGAACATTTTCTTTAAGGGTGCATAACCACACACTAATAGATAATAATACAGCACATTTACCTTCAAGTTCTATTCCATAGCGATGGGCCAAGTACAAGACATTATCACCCACTTTCCCTCTTACTGGTCTTTTCTTGCCTTCTCTGTCTATGAAGACTATATTGACTCTAAATAATAATAATGACATGTTACTATATGGAGAAACCTTTTTTAGCTTAATAAAATACTCTACAGTTACATAGTATCGTAACGTTGTACAGTACACGTATTGTGGAAAATCTTACACTTCGTCTTCGGACTTGGGATCCTGCCATTCGTATTCCCCGCTCTTGCATGCTGAAAACAAATGACGTAACGTAGGTACTAGGTATGTCGACAGTAGAAAATACAACTCGTAAAAGAAAATGTACCTTGACTTGAGGAAAATTTTCGGACGTTAAGTTTCCTGTTTTGAATACTGCTGACTAAAGAGGTGGCATAAAAATGTGCCCCACTCTTAAACTTCCAGCTTCGGAAAATGTGTTGTAAACATGGAATAGATCTGATTGTTGTGGAGGCAGCCATGCTTTTTGAAGAAGCGCAGCAGAACGATTTCACATCAAAATTCAAATACCTTTTCTTGGAAAATATTCGATTAAATAACCTTTTCAAGACGAACATGTATGAATAAAATTCTTATTTAACTCTTTTTATTACAAAAAAAGCATTCTATAAATTTTTACGATTGTATTCGGAAGTTTGACAACGTGGGTTAGCTAATGTCACAAGTTGAAGTGTCGTCTTTTTTTTTCTTTAGGTTTGTGTTTGTTGAATTTTGAATTTGCAATCTTCTATAAAGAAAGGATTTGCACAAGAAGTTATGAAAGATTTGTGAGAATGCTGTATGTGTTACTGATTGGATTTTCATCAAACTGCAACTGAAAAGAAATTTCCGACATCAAAGGGACGGCGGCCGCCCAAACAAAGCCAAAACCTAAACATCATGGCGGCTTGGTCAAAGGCATATCGCTTGCGGCAATATCTACTGATAACGCTCTTGTTGTTGCTGGATATGTCTTGCCTTTATTTGGCAGGCGAGCCTACTAATACATCTGCTGGAGGAGACTTGACTGCAGAGGATCGTGACAGAACTTCAGTAAAAAAAGAACTGAGAAACCCAAACAGATGGATGGGAGTTGGTTTGGCGGAAGAAGAAGAAATCGAACCCATCAGGGGCTTCTATCTGGATGATGGGTCTCAGATCCTTGCATCCTTCTTAAGAACAGTCAGCAACGAAGAGCTTGGTGTTACAGCCCTACAAACCATTTATGATTCCCTACCTTTTGGTGTGTCGGAGAAGGATGATGCCTCCAGAGTCAAAGATCTCAGTGATCGGCTTCAAAGAAAACTATCTCACTATACCTCTTTAGTGAATCTAAGTAGAAGTGCCATTGAAGAACTCTTTTGGCATCATCTTCATAGGCCTTTAAGCACCCCTGCTCCTTGCTGTGAACTTCCAGATTCTATACTTAGGTTAGTACAGTCATTATGAACATTCTTGACATACATATATCTGTGCATTCAATGTAGACTACATGTTAATGTTGATAAACAGGTATGATAGTCACTTTGGAGCCCCAGTTTCTGAAGAATTGGCATGTGATGTTTCTGTACCAAACCACAAGCCCCTGAGTTTTGCTCCTGGACACAATCTAACTGATGGTAAACCTTTTTCAAAATGATACATTAATAATGGACTGACAAATGATCTTTGCTCTTTTATTTCAGTTTTCTCCAACAATTTGAAAATGTCACCTTCCATCAAGTGGCAATACTTTCTTAGTGCAGAGGGTGGGCTAAGCGAATACCCAGCCCATCGTGTTGATAGCAAGTCTGGTTGCAACAAGGGAAGTGATCCGTTCCGTCGAAGGAACCTGTATCTTTCGTCCGTATATCCAGATCCCAAATTTGTTGTTATGGTCATCGACCATGGAAGTGCACTTAGTCCAAACCAACTCTCCATCGCCAAAGCGATTGGCAAATATATTGTCTCGAGCTTGTCGGATAAAGACCATATAGGCTTAATCGCTCTGTCAGACGAACTCCACTATGCCGGTGTCGGCGACTGCTTCACGCGCGGAATGACTCGAGCAAGTCGCCAGACAAAATCTAAACTAAACCGTTTCATCGACAGCCTTACCAAAGCCAAAGCGCCTGCAAATCACAGTTTGGGTTTCCGGCAGGCACTGGATATGGCACGGCAAGCAATGCTCATGAGCGAAAATGGCGTAGGGGCTGGTTCCCAAACGTTAATGAATGGTTGTGCGCCAGGCAATCAAACATGTGGTCATTGGTCACCCTCGATGGGAGACTGTCCGACCGCAAGTTCAAGTCCAGTCTTGCTGGTCTACATCAGTCGCGGCCTTTTGTCTTCCTTGGCCGAGCCTCGACAAGTTTTGGAGCTGATAGCTCTTGGCCAGCTCTGTCTTCAGGGCCGACTGGTTATCAATACATACGCCTTAATTGATGGTAAGAATCCTGTCAATCATAATTTATAGATATAGTGAGTTTATAATTTTTATTTGTCAATTAACAGATGGAAAACCGATCATGTATGAAAAAGCATTTTTACAAGACGTGGCCATGCAAAACTACTCGCGGTACAACGTGTCTTTCGCGGCTCTCGAGAGGCTTCCTATTATGCGAGGACAAGCCTTGGCCATCAATTCGACCCGCTGGCTTTCGTCCACTGTTGGGGACTACCAAGCAGTTCTTTTAAACTCTTCGACTGCTCATCAAGCAACTACCACCTACTCTCCTCCGCATTGGGATCCCCTAGGGAAAGGTGAGACATCAAAGTTTACTTTGTTACCAATTATGAATTCATTTTATAACAAATGGTTATTTTATGTCTGTCGCAGGATTGGTGATAAGTCTAACTCAGCCATGCTTTCATTTGGACTTGTTGGTTGGAGCTGTTGGTCTGGACATACATTTAGCAGACCTAGTCCAAGAATTTACATACTTTAACGCACCAGGAGGGAGGAGCTACGTTTTTCTCATTGATTCAATTGGTAATAAGCAACTTGATTCTTCCAGCCAGGAAATCTTCAATTTAAACAATTGTGTTTTTTTTTACAGGGACGGTATTGATGCATCCTGCATTAGCTCGGCCTAATACGGTCACTGACGAGCCGATTGCCACAGATATTGGGTTCTTGGAATCACGCACAGGATTTGCAGCCATTCGCAGGCGAATACTCTCCTCTGTTTCCGGTTCCGAAGTACTGACCCTATCTACCTCGAGTGATGCTACGGACAACGACGAAGACGATGAAGTCAAGAGTACCCTGCTTTCATATACTTGGGAACGAATTGGATCCACTCCGTACATCGGCTGCATCGTAACGCGACACAATAAAGGTGGATCAGAAGTGCAAGCATTACGCCGAGTGCCGCCCACATCATTGCCTGACCTCGTTTACCACCGACTCGATGTTGTTTCGAGCCCAAGCAAAGTAGATCTATGTCGCTACTTCCGCCAGCATTCTACTTTGGCAGCTGGATCCCTCTTCTTGTCGCCCGCCGCGCATCTCTCATCTTTCCAGTTTGAATCGTGGGCCGAACCGACTCCAGCCGTTATTCAATCTTTTATGGCATTCCTCAGTGATAAGACCAAGCTGATAGCTAATCCAGGCTTACGATCGTCGGTTCGCTCTGATGTCGCCGTTTTGACACAGCTTGTTCCCCACTGGAAAACACAATTCGGCCATTCACTTTTGAGCCAATTTATCGTCCGACGCTACGCATCCACTCCAAGCGGTGTGATGATTGAGTATCCTGCCTCTGTTCGGCCTGCTTCTTTTGATCCTCTTCGTCGCCCTTGGTACCAGAAAGCCATCGAATTCCCCGGAAAAGTTGTGGTAACGGGCCCAAGCCTGGATCCCTCCGGTTCTGGTTATGTCGTCTCAATCAGTCACACCGTCTACGAGGGGAAATCAAGCGCACGCCACAATCCCACGGACGACGTTGTTGCTGTTTTGGGCATTGACTTGACCTTACCTTACATGCATCGAATGCTTTGGGCTACGCTTCCGTTCTGTCCTGACCGAACTGGTCAGGTAAGAGGCTCCAGCATTCGCTGTTTCATAATGGATGAGCGCGGTTACCTTCTGGTTCATCCAAATTTGTTGGATCCATCAATGCAAGGTGGACAGGGCAACGTTGAGCAGCAACATCTGACTCACCATGAACCTTTGGTGGCCTCTGATCTGCTGAATCATGATCGGTTTGTCCTCAAAAAGGCTTGTTCCAGCTATCCTGATCGGACCGTCCAGCGATTTTATCAGTTGAATTTAACCCTAAATGAACAGTGGGTCGATCGAAGCGGTGCGCCCGACATGCCAGTACCTGTTTTGACCAATTTGGTCCATGGGGAACACTGCATTCGTTATCAGATCGTGGCTATCCAAGGCACTAACTTGTTCGTTGGTGTTGTCAACCAGACATGCGAGTCAGCTACTGCTTTCTGTCCTTGCTCGACAGTAAGACTTCATTATTCTAACTAATTCCTTCCTTGGTGCACAATAACAAATTGGTTTCTTGTTTAATGTTTAGGTGGATCGACTTTGCTTGAACTGTCACCGCATGGAGCAAAGCGAATGCGAATGCCCATGCGAGTGCCCCTTGGAACTGGATACTTGCATTAACATGTCGGATGCAGCTCAGTCCGAAGCCGAGGGATTGCCAACCTGTCCAGCACAGCCAGAGATGACTTCGTCATCACCACCACCTCCGTCCGCCCTGTCACGCGATGTAGATCTTTTGCCGGCCTGCCTTGCTCACGACTGTGAGGAGCGTCTTTCCGAAAGGGAGTGCTTTGGTGTGGTTGGCTGCGAATGGTGCGTCAGGGACACAGACAGTCAATCTCCTCTCCAGGTAATTTATTTGCCTTTTCACTTGCTTGAACTTCTTCTCTGATTTTGAACACCTGAAACAATAGGTTCCCTTCTGCACGCAACACTATAAATGTTACATGGGAATACTGAGAGGGCCATCTCCCTACACTGATGAATCGAACAACGGAGGCATGTCGACGACGGATATTAATTCGTCGTTCAAGTCGTTACCTGTGGGTCCAGTGGCCGGTGGTGTTTTGGCTTTCTTCTGCTTCGTCGCCTTGTCCGTCTATTGTTACCGTCAACAAACACGTAGGCGCCATCAAGGTAGTGGCAGTGGTGCGTACGGCTCAGGATCTGGAGCTGGATTGAGAATGACTCAACTGGACAACGACATGGACGAGCATGATGACATTGAACCAGATGTAGATGAGACTACGGCTGTAGTGACGCACGAGTTCAGCCTGGCCGGCGGTGCTGGGCTCGACAACGTTGCCATCGTTTCCCCTTACCGTGTCAATACAGGTTACCGAAGGCCGGCTGGCGGCGATTCGGACCACGGTTATTCGACCATGACGCCACACGAAGATTCCGAGCATACAGCATCCTACGTCGAGCCTCTTCTCGTCGGAAGGGATCGATATCGTCCAACCGTCCGCTCAGTTTCAACAGGCTCTTTTTCATCACGAGCTTCATCTCCCCTCGGGCCAGTCTATCACCCAGGGCGAGCTGCCAACCAGCGGATCGTGTCTCCTGGTACTCTGCTCGAGTCGGCCGATGAACTAGAGGCCGAAAGCCATGAGAGGGGCCAAAGAGAACTGATGGACTTGCACTCGGCGCCCCCCATCCGGCAGCTAGACGATACGCTAGGCATGACTGTTTTGCCCGATCCTAGCCTTAACCAGCTAATTGTACCTGTCACCGTTCACATGGTTGATACATAACGCTTCTCGTTTTCAACAAAACATCGACAGCTGATATTTTAAATTCAAATGTGCCATGGATTTTTTCCCTCCTCTCTCTTTGTGTTTTCAATTTCTAAGCTCTTCCAATATCTTGTTCTTATCTTGCGAAGTTTTCGCGTTGACTGAAATGCAGATTCGTTCGTGTAAAGTTTGCCATTGCAATCAGTTCGTGTGTTCCACGAGAAAAAGTGTTGAGATTATTGTTAAACCAGTATTATTTTTTTATCCATTTCTGAAAAACAAACATACAATCGAGCCAATAGTGTGCGTCCGTCTGACCTCAGTGCCTTGAAAACATGCAATCGTCTTTATGCTTTTCCTTTTCCCAACGCAGCTCAACCTTTATTTTGTGAACGAATATATTGTAAATCATGGTTAGATCGAACGATGAAAGCTATTTGTAAACTTATCATGTTTATCAGATGCAATTTGTGCTTACCAACATCCAAAAGGCAATTTTAATTCTTCCCACCCGTTTTGACTCGTCCGCGGTGTGCTGTGTGATTCATTTTTTTATTACTGCCTCACTCATTTTCTTGCTCGTCAATCGCCACAAATACACCATCAATCATAAGAAACTGAAAAGTAAAGTCCATTGTATTTCATACTTGGTTGTTTACAATTTTCTATCATTTTTGAAAAACTGTTTTAAATATTCTTTAAAAGAGAAAAAGAGCAGCAACTTCGCTTTCTCGCCACTGGGGGCGTCAATGTAGCATGTTTTCACGTTTTCACGTTTGTTATTATTACTTAGTCTGCTGTTCGGTTTGGTTCCTTACAGTCAGTATCTACTTCTGTGCGGGTCAGACTACACAAAGGAGGTTGTTGAGTGAGTGCAATATCTTGTAGGGACAGTTTACGCAAACTAACCAGTAAAAAATGAAAGACCTCACCCCATCTATAGATTTCACCATCAACGGCAAGAAGTTTGCAGGTACTGCGCATTTCGTTACTTCTGTTGCTAGGGCCTTCCATTTTTTCTTTGTGTTTGTTCGCGAATCACGTTATGTCATGCAGCTGGGATGTGTTGTGCCGCTTTCACGACGGGCTTATCTAGCAAAAATTATATTGAATATATAGTTTTATGTCACGTCATGGTGCCTCTATCGTTATCTTCGAGTAGAAAAACACAACTAAATTTAACAATTAAATAACCTTGGGCCGAATTTCGGTTACTTTTTTATTCACGCTGTACACATTGTATTTACATTTACATAGTATACAATGAGGACATCGCTGTTATTAACAGCCCCACATGATTCTGCCCAACCACTGGGCTTGGCTGGCGCAACTGGTTGCCATCCAATTGCGCCATTTGATTTATAATATTGACTTTTTAAAAATACAGCGACGGCTGAAAGTTTCCTGACAGGATTTAAAAAGTGGCTGCTTTTATTTTGTACCCCCTCATAGTTACGTTTAAATAACTAACCCCACACCCCTTCTGACCCCGTTCAATTTGGAAGGGTAAGAAAATAGGTATACCCTTTATCACAGAACTACCGGTAGACGTAAAGTAAAAGCGCATAGTACGAAAATCGCGTCAGGAAACTTTCACACGTCGCTGTATATATTACGTTACATCGCAGTACGATGGTTAGCATTCTTATTATATTAGTAACTATTAAAAGTCAGCATTTGAAGCTGCAAATTTAATATTAGAAATATGGGGACCGTCTGTTGATATGCGATACTTGCGATAGCCTAGTATCGTATATCTGAGGCGCTCCGCAGCAAAATAAAATAATCAGATAGCCATGAAATGAGTAGGCAGAGGTGGCGACAATGCAAACTGAAAAACTATTATATTCCATTCGCTTTTTACCCATTCCTTGTACACGCCAGAAGTTTGCTTACTTAACTTTTATTAGTCAAATAAAAAGACTGTATTCTAATGTGGGCTGATTTATGATGTTTACTTCACCGCACGTTCCTATTGTTTTTAGTCGATCGAGATGTGGACGCCGATACTAAATTAGTAGATTTTCTTCGGCGAACGGCTGTGCTGACCGGGACGAAATGGATGTGCAGGTTCTAAGTAGAAATGGTTTTATAAGAGAATCTAAAATAATAAAAAAACACACAGGGAAGGAGGATGCGGCGCGTGTGTAATTACTCTGTCAACACAAGATCCTTTGACAGGACACAAACAGCACCGAGCTGTAAACTCTGTAAGATTCAAATAATTTAATCAGATTGAATCAATGAATCCTCATTGTTATTACAATCTTTTAAATAAAATCCTACATTTTTTTAGTGTTTATTGCCACTGATGTCGTGTCACGGAAGTGAAATAACCACTATTGAAGGAATTGGAAACAAGAAAGATGGGTATCATCCCGTGCAGGTAAAAAAATTCGAAACTTTTCGATCTGACCGACCATTCAAAAACCCGTTCTCTTTGCTTTGTAATAAATTATAAAATAGAGTCAATTAGCGGACATGAATGGAAGTCAATGCGGTTATTGTTCTCCAGGAATGGTGATGTCAATGTACAGGTAAAAATAAAACACTTGACACGGATAATGTAGAAGGGTAAAGAAAGAAAAAAACAAATCATTCGTCTGTTCTATAACAATAGCTTGCTTCAAAAGAAAAGTGGTGACCAGTTGACTATGAAAGACGTCGAGTCGTCTTTGGATGGAAATATTTGTCGTTGCACCGGATACCGCCCTATTATGGATGCTTTCAAGACATTCGCCAAGGATGCGCCTGCGGAACTAAAGTCACGTTGCGTTGATTTGGAAGTATGGGTGTAAAAAAAAATTCAAGTAAGTCGGTCACATATCCTTATTTTTGGTGCTGTAGGATTTAGGTAACAAGATATGCTCGAAAACGGGCTCCACTTGTACGGGTCAGTGTCATGGGTCATCAGAAAACGGACATGTCCAATCAGTTAACGGGAAAGTATTTCAAATGGGTAATTGGTACCGCCCTGAATCACTGGAGCAACTGGCTGATCTTTTAAAGTCTTTTGACAGTAAAGTCAGTTTCCGCTTAGTTTCGGGAAACACTGGAACTGGTAAGAAGCTTGTTCGAAAGAAAACAAAAAAATTTCTGATAGACCATACCCTCTTATATTTGCAGGAGTATACAAAAACGATGGACCTTACGATACATTCGTGGATATTAACAAAGTTAGGGAACTGCACCAAATTTCAAAAGACACGCCTCTTATTGTAGGCGGCGGGGTAAATTTGACCGACTTACAAGGGATTTTGTCTTCGATTGGATCTACTAATCCTGACTACTGGTATGGGTCGATGCTTGCTGATCACGTAGGAAAAATTGGAAGTGTTCCTTTGCGAAACGTATGTCAAGTTTTACGAATGTTTTTGTTTCTTAAACTGAAGAAATGATTGCCGATTTTACATGCGGAAAATAATTGTAGTCTGAACTTTATTATAGCTTGGAACCATTGCCGGAAATTTGATGTTGAAACACGCTCATAAAGAATTCCCATCTGATCTTTTTATTGTTCTCGAGACTGTAGGAGCGAAAATCACCATAAGTAAGCATCGGTTAACTTGTATTAGTTTTCACAATTTAATTTCTTGAAACTTTGGAATGCTAGTGAACTGTGATAGAGAAATCAAGGAGTTGAGTTTGCCTCAGTTTCTCGAGACGGACATGAACAGACAAGTTCTATTAGTTATCAAATTTTTCCCACTTTCAACTGATCACGTCATCAGAACGTTCAAAATAATGCCACGCTCGTGCAACGCGCATGCATACATCAACGCCGGATTTTGTGCAAAGATTTCTCGACAAGATGCCGCCGTTCAGATTGTTGGAAAACCTACTATAATCTACGGAGGAATTCGATCGTCATTGGTCAGTAATGGATTTTTCTTTCCGTTGTTAACTTGTTCAGTTCCATCAAATGTTACCTTTAATGAATGTAGATACACGCTGCCAAGACAGAAGAATTTTTGGCAGATAAATCTTTGGACGAAGTGCTTTTCCAAGGTGCGCTCAAGATATTGGAAGGGGAACTATCTCCTGAAGAACATCCCCCGAATCCCGGTAGCAGTTATTTGACTAGCGTGGCGCAAGGACTATTGTATAAAGTAGGTTCTTATTTAAATTTCAAATATGGATTTTACTAGTCTCTACTATGCTCTTCCTCTACTTCTCAGTTTGTCTTAACAATAATGGGAGAGAACGTGGCTTCCGTCTTAAGATCCGGTGCGCTAAATTTAGAGCGTGGTCTTACAAATGGGAAGCAGGACTATGAAACTGATTCAAAGGAGTGGCCTGTTAATCAACCCACTATAAAAGTTGAAGCAAGGGCCCAATGTTCAGGTATTTAATTAAATTTTTAGTATAATTGTTGAGCTGCGAGAAAATTGCAATCCATATTAACTCTTAAAGGTGAAGCTAAATATGTTGACGACATTCCATTACGAGCGGGTGAATTACATGGAGCGTTTGTATTGAGCACTAGGGCTAACTGTTTTTTGGATAAAATTGATGCTTCGTTTGCCTTAGTAACTTATTGCTGTTATTTATCATCTACTAAATTAGACTAATTAAGATTTTATTTTTTATTTAGGAAGCTTCTGGAGTAGTAGCCTTTTTTGATTCAAGAAGTATTAGTAATGGCAATGTATTTTTCCCCGCTTCTAATGGCCTCATTTATGAAGATGATGAGGAGGTAGTGTACAGTATAATTCTTATCGATAAATTATTAGTGTATTTTGGTTCTACAGAGTTGATAAAAATGTTTCGTTTGTTGAAGGTATTTTGCTCTGGCAAAGTTTTATATGCTGGTCAGTCGCTAGGTCTCATTGTGGCCCATACACACAGACAAGCTCTTGAAGCAGCCAAACTGGTCAAGGTAACGTATAAAGAGTACCAAACACCTGTTCTGACCATCAAAGAAGCCCTTAAGGATCCGAAAAGAATACAAATACATAACGTCTCTGGATCGCGCGAAGTGGTAAATGTTGGGAACGTTGAAGGTATAATTTTCCCAATCTGCCGCTTACCCTTCTGCGGCCGTAACTTATCAGGCATTTATACAACTCTTTATTCTCATTTCGGTAGAAGGATTATTTCTTTCCGAAACGGTAGTCGAAGGGGAATTTGAAATTGGCTCTCAGTATCATTTTTATATGGAAACGCTAGTGGCCGTGTGTGTTCCGCTGGAAGATGGCATAGACATTTATTGTGCTACTCAAGATCAGGATGCTGTTCAAAACGCTGTTGCCCGTTGCTTAAATCTTCATAATTCTCAGTAAAACACTTTGAAATCAAAACAAATAAAAATGTTGTAAACCAAAGAAATATTTAATGAATAATGATACATTTCTTTACTTAGAGTCAATGTTCAAACTAGAAGATTAGGTGGTGGTTTTGGAGGCAAAATATCGCGCTCCACACTAGTTACTGTAGCCTGCGCAATTGCGGCATCTGAACTTTTAAAACCAGTTCGAGTCTCCTTAGATCTTGACACCAACATGGCCCTTGTTGGAGGACGTCTTCCGTATTACTGTCAATACAAGGTAATACATTGTAGCTAGATAAATTATTATAATGAAGAAATTGTTCCCTAAAGCTATTTCATTGAATTCAATGGGTCGTTAATAGGCTGGGGTAGATAAGAATGGTCTCCTACAAGCTGTGGATCTTAAAATAGTTAGTGACTGTGGAAGCAGCTTTAATGAAGGAACTGCATACATCGCGGCCTCTTTCGCAAAGAACTGCTATGCTTCGAAGTGCTGGAAATTTACCCCGCTATTGGCCAAAACGGACACTGCTTCCAACACCCATTGCCGCGCACCAGGTAAAATCGACCAACATTGTATCTCTACAATGATTACTGGATTCCCAACAGATTTATTTTCCTTAAGGCCCAATTCAAGGAATCGCTATAATAGAAAACTTGATTGAGCATTTGGCGCAAGTCCTTAAGGAAGATCCACTTGAATTTCGGCTAAAGAATTTAAATAAATCTTACACAAAAGAAAATAACTCAATTCAGCGTATAATTGACGAAGTGCGAAATTCTTCTAATTACGATGAACGATGTCGTCAAGTAAAAATTCAATCAAATTACTTCTTGATTTTAGAATTTATATCGTCGGTCTCAAATTTCAATTTAGGTAGACGAGTTCAACCGCAAAAATCGGTGGAAAAAGCGCGGAATGAGTTTTCTTCCTATGGTTTATCCCATGTATTACTCTTCTTATCGTTATAACGTACTTATCGCCGTCAATCGTCATGATGGATCTGTAGCCGTTTCTCATGGTGGCATTGAATGTGGCCAAGGGATAAACACTAAAGTGATCAACGAAAAATTAGCTTAAGAAGATTTTTTAATTTTTATTTTTTTTTTACAAACATTTCTCAATATGTTTATTTCAATCTAGGTAACGCAAGTGGTTGCAAAAGAACTTGGAATAGACTCCTCTTTGATTTCTATCAAGCCAACAAACACCTTGACCAACAATAATGGATCGGTTACAGGAGGAAGTAAAACAAGCGAACTGAATTGCTATGTATTTTAAACATTATAAGCGCTGCAAATTTCCTTGTGAGGTGTTTTATTAATATTTTAAAATGCATGATTACAGGCTGCACTGAGAGCATGCCAGAAATTAAAAAAAAGAATGCTGCCTTTCAAAGAGAAAATGGAAATACAAAACTGGGCCGTGCTAGTCGAGCAATGTTACAAATCCAACGTGGATCTGACGGCTCGACATTTGTAATTTAACAAACGACAATTTCAGTTTTTAAACCATACATCCTGATTTTTTTTTTTTTATTGCGTGTAGTTACACACCGAAAGATGAACTTACCGGATATACAATTCACGGCGCTACTGTTTCTGAAGTTGAGGTCGATGTCTTGACCGGCGAAAGATTGGTTCGTATCGAAAAATTCAAATGTCTGTACCAATAAAAAGCCTCTACACGTAACGTTCTTATTAGATTCGCCGAGTTGACATTTTGGAAGACGCTGGCCTCAGTATTAGTCCCTTGATAGATATTGGTCAAGTTGAAGGGGGTTTTGTTATGGGTCTTGGACTTTGGACAAGCGAGAAAATAGTGGTATAAGTAACATTAAGTTGATGTTCTAAACTACAAAAATTTTAATTTGTTCGCTAGTATGATCCAGTTACTGGAGAGAAATTAAGCCGCGGAACTTGGGTACGCACTACTTTCATATTTTAAATTTTACTTCGTATGTTCAGTAAAAGCTATGAATATAGCATCCAATGCACGCCAGCGCTATAAGAATTGTTGATTTGTGTTCACCTAGAATTACTATCCTCCATTAAATCACGACGTACCGATTGACTTTCGCATCACGATGCTAAAAAACGCTGCCAATCCGTTTGGTGTTTTGCGTTCTAAAGGTACCGATACATTTTTCGTTTCAAATTTAAAAAATATACATGATGAAAATTATTTTAGCAACGGGTGAACCCCCATTATGCATGTCCGTTTCGGTTTTGTTTGCTCTTCGCAATGCGGTTAGCGCTGCTCGATCCGATTCCGGAATTTCTGATTGGTATCAAATGGGTAAGTCCTACACATTAATTTACAACTGGTTGGTTTCTGGATGTTTAAAATGCTTTGCTTGGTATCCTAATTAATTTATTTTAAATTTAAGACGGACCAGCAACTATTGATGAACTGCAAAAAAACATGAGAACCAATCCTTTACAATTTCAATTCTACTAGATCAGCATGCTTAATTTTTAATAATACGAAACTTATCCTGCATTCACCCGATTAAAATATTGATGAGTTGTCTTGAATAAAAACATTTGAAATTACAACTTGTGTATGTATGGTTCTTCTTAAATATGTTTATTTTGCGTCGTAAAAGAATCACTTCTGGATTGGTCTGAGTTTGTGAAATTCAAACTGCCAGAAAATGGTGCGGTATTTATTTGGAGCTGTGGAAAGAGCATAAGAGTAACCAGAGCACCAGAGCCCTTCTTCTCTGACCAGAGTAGGCTAAATAGTAACAGGTAGTACACTAGTAACCGAATCGGGCGGAGACAGAGAGAGACCAGACGGACTGATATGACAGATAAGTTATTGAGATATTTTTCTCTCTATATATAAATATCTATGAATCTGCTCTGGTCTAAGCTAAGCATGACTGCATGAGCGATAGCGGTATTTATGATTTATGAGTAAAAAATAAAAGTTTCTCACGTTTCATCTGATCTGACAACAAAGTATTTTATTTAAAAAAAAAACAGTCCGTCGTCTGCTATCAAAACACGAAACACGAAACTGACGACCGGCTAAGATTTTGTTTCATGTAATAGTGTTGTATCATTTGTCTCCATTATCAGCCAATCAAATACAATATGTTCAGTCGATTTTATCGAAGATTTATTCACCTTTCTAGTCGTTCGCAGAGTGTGAGAGTTAGATTTGCCCCTAGCCCTACCGGTAATTAAACAAGAGCCCCTTGGCTTTTCCGTTGTTTGTTGTTCGAATTGTATAACATTCCATTGTTTCCCCCAAATAAAGGGTACATCCATTTAGGAGGACTTAGGACAGCCTTGTATAATTACTTATTTGCCAAAGCCAACAATGGGAAATTTATTTTACGAATTGAGGATACAGACCAGAAAAGATTAGTCCCAGGGGCAGCAATACAGTTGGAAACTGACTTAGATTGGATGGGTCTATCACCTGATGAAAGTCCAAGTAAATTTTCTGAATTTTTTTTTCAGTTCTAAAAGACATTTGGCCTGATGTTTCATTCAATTCCTTATATTTGTTAGTTAAAGGAGGAGATTTTGGACCCTACACACAATCAGAAAGATTGCATCTTTACAATGATTCCTCAGAAGAACTAGTAAGGAATGGACATGCCTATTATTGTTTTTGTTCCGACAGACGATTGGAATTTGTCAAAAAAGAGGCTTTACGAGAAGGGGCTATTCCGCGATACGATAACAGATGCCGTCAACTTTCCAGCGCTCAAGTAGAAGAAAAGAAAAGGCAAGGAAAAGCTTTCTGCCTTAGGTTCAAGGTACTTGTTATCTGTTTGTGGGTATTTGCATCTCGTCCATTTCCTATGCAATCTAACTTTTTTCCATTTTCAGCTAAACTCGTTAGATGAACCGATAAAAGATATCGTATACGGAGACATTGATCGCAATGCTGTTTTACATGAAGGCGATCCAGTGATCATGAAACAGGATGGTTACCCGACTTACCACTTGGCTAACGTAGTAGACGATCATCTTATGGAAATTACCCACGTATTGAGAGGAACAGAGTGGCTTGTTTCTACTCCAAAACATATTTTGTTATACAAGTAATTATTTATTACCTCTGTTTTGCAATTTACAATTTTCTAATCCATCTATAAAATAGAGCCTTTAATTGGAAACCTCCTTTGTTCGCTCATTTGCCATTGATAATGAACAAGGACGGGACAAAGTTATCTAAGCGACAGGATGACATCAGACTGGATCATTTCAGATCTCGGGATTTTTACCCGGAATCCATTATAGGCCTGCTTTGTCTAGTTGGAGGGGGTTTCTCTTCTTCTGTTGACATTCAACAAAACTTGCATACACTTTCCGAGCTAGCAAAATCGGTAAGTGACTTATCTTGTGATTTTGGTTATTTTATAACTGTCTTGAATCAAGTTCGATTTAGGTAGTATCACGACACATTCAGGAAGACTTGATATGCTTCGGCTAGACTACTTTAATGGGTTAGCTCTTCGAAATCGCACCACCTGCCCTGAAAAAATGTACAATCTGATCGAACACCTAGCCCGTCTCGTCTATCAAACCGTTCCGTAATTATAGTATGTGGACACCAAAAATATGAAACTTAATTGAATGTGGTGTCTTATTTTTAGTGAATCTTCTCTTGACAAAGATATGCTAACCGACAGTAGCTTGTTCAAAATTCTTCACTGGGCGACGAATGAGGGAAGAATACATCTGTTACATCAGTTGACGGAACCCGATATGAGGTTTTTGTGGAGTCGGCAACAAAACCGAATAGTCACGAAGATTGAACCCTCTACAGCTCGTAATATACCTCTTTTGTAATGAAATTCATTAGACTAATTACATCCAATTTTTTTCGCCTTCAGGAACCGTGGTGACCAGAATTATTCAAGAACTGGACAGTAGGGAAAGCGTGGAAAAGAAAGAAATATCTTCCCTCTTACGAAAAATTGCTACCGAGTACAATCTGAAAGTAAACGAGATGATGAGGTTGATGCGATCTTCTTTAACAGGACTCAAGGTTTGTTTCTTTAAAGTGGTTTATATACAGTTATATAACTAAAACGCTAGGTCCACATCAGTCATGATTCGTTAACTCGCAGCACAAAACCCGGCTCCCTGATCTTTTGCACATTTTCCCTAATGCCATTCGATGGGTATCGAGGCAAATCGAAAGATATAATAGAGTTTTCCGATGTGAACCGTTGAGTTAACGTCTTATGGCTGTTGTGAAGCTAGCTAAACACTAATATTTTTATTAATTTCATATCTGTAGGAAGGGCCTCCAGTCGGTGAAGTTATCGAAATTCTAGGCCCACGAATCTGCGCTAGTCGCCTACGGTCCAGTATGAATTTGCTTGAATAAGTGATGAATTATGTATTAACAAGATCAATACTAGAATACCATTTGGTATAAAGATGGCGTTTTATGTGTGTCTAAAAAGTATTGATACAAAATCCCGGCCTAAATTATGATGCCAAAAAACAACCTCCTCTCCACCCAGGAACTAATATAAGTTGTGCGGGTTAAGGTTTTCGGTTGCCTGACGTTCCGGCCCCAATTTTTCAAACTCCTCAAAAATAAAATAAAATTGGAACCGGAAAGGTTCTTTTTTCCACACCATTCCTGCGGCTCCAGCTTGCCTTGCTTCAAACTAATAACGACAAGAGTCATTACGACTCTAGAACTTGAATTCTCGACCCAAGGATTCACGCGTTTCCTCATGCATCGCTCGGAACTTACTTGCGGGGCAAAGAGGACCTACCTCACCCATCACATATTCGCATTAGTTGTTCGGCCTTCTGGCGTGCACCTTAATATATACGGAACCAAGAGGGCACGAACGCGTGACAAAAGTCCTGGTGTCGGGATCGTTAATACTTGTGTCGGCAGTGTCGGGGATTTTAAGATTATATCGCCTTACTTTTGTTCGAATTTGGATCACATATGCGTTCCCAATGGTATGGTAATGGTATGGAAGTACCGGTAATGGCACGAAAGCCCATTCCTGCCCCAACTTTTTGAGGAAAATTTTTTTTGTGAGTGCCCGGAAAGACTACAAAAAAATGTTTCCGAAGTTGTTTTGTGTCCATTTAATAAAAACGAATTAATAAAAATATAACCAAGATGCCTACCAAAATTCAGCGCCTTCAGACAAAAAGCAAGTATTTTCCGGTAGAGGGGAGTGTGGTAGTCGTGTTCCGAAAAGAGTTAGTCTGCTAAGCCAGCTGTAAGTATTTCTTGAGTTTGCGAATATATATTTCGAGTCTCTAAATTGTTGAAAGAATGAGCGGAATGAGTTCAGTAGCGGCTAAAGCTTTAGATGCTGGAAATGGTTATAAACATGATCCTCTAGAAGGATTTTCTACTGGCCGCAAACCCAGAGGTACGGTCGTAATTAAGATATTCTTGTGCAGCTATACACCAGGTCAGTGAAGTTAACTATGTTGTCTTTTTCCCATTACACAGAAATCAAAGCAACTTTAGCGGAAATGGAATCGGCCAAAATTCCCTTGGATAAACGGGATTACTGTGTAGACTATCTTCTCAAGTATTTAGGGTGTAGAAGTGAAACATTTCCATTGGTGTACAAGTGCCATCACGACAAGCATGAATACCTTCACTGCCAATATGAGGAGTAAGCATTTAATCTTTAGAATTTCTAATTTTTAAGTTTGGCTAATTATCTTTTTGTTACAGTTATGTCATTCGCATGAAGGAATTTGAAAGAAATAAACGTTTGGAGGAGAGAGCTGCAAAACAGAATCATTAAAAAAAACCATAACTGAAGATTGAGTATAAAAGGGAAATAGTATGGAATAAATTGGATTCCTGAAATATGTCTAGTTTTTTTTTCATTGTATCAGGTAAACCTAGTGTAAATAAAATATTAAACAAATTTCTGCTTCCCTCAGTTCCAGCCAAGTGTGTTCAAAAGTGGCATATTTTTTAAAACTAGATTTTTTTTAACTCTGTGTTTCCTTAACACTAAATTGATTTGGCACCTTAAATTGGTCAAAGCTAGTCATCTTAGTTCTTACTACAAATCTGTAAGTCGAAACTTTTTCTGACACCTTCAACTAGTTGTCCTTGTGGCTAAAAGTAATCATAAGCATGCTTGCCACACCAACCTAGCCTGACCCTGGTTTATCAATTATTCATAGAATAGAAAAGTTTAGATTTTAGTCCACTCGTAACATATTTAAAATGTTTAGTGTTAAAAGCTAAACATTTAAAATTTGTGTTAAAAGCTTTTTTGTTTTTACTTGATAGAATAATTTTCTTTTGTCTGCTTTTGTCGTTCAATATTTTTAATGGAGTCGCATTAATTGTCACATAAGGCTTATGGCGTTTTCTAATGGTAAAAAAGGAGCGATCTTTTAGAGATTTCGGCCTAAAAGTGTTTCAATGGGAAAAAAATGGAGCGCTCCCTGCCGGAGCTTGTCGTTCCAATGAGAAGTGGAGTTGCTCCAGATCTGCAACGGAGCTGCTCCAGATCCGAAAATGTTGCTCCGTCAAAATCGGCGGAGCAACAGATCTTGCTCCGAAACGGAGCAAGTTCCGACATGGGTTGTATAGGGAAAATTTTGTCTGCTCTTGACGTTGACAGACCAACCCCTATTTCCGAGCTATCAAAAGTGGTTGAAGTTGTTCCAATGAAAATGGCCGAAACCGCTCAGAGATAGAGCAGTTTCCAAAATCCGGCTCGGAGCTAGCTCGCTCTTTTTCAGATCTGGAGCAAAATTGACTCGCTCCCTTTATACCATTGGAAAACGCCATTAATTTGGGACCAGAATGGTCCGAAAATCAAAACCGTTCCGGCCAAAAAATGGAAAAATTCGGGGCCGGATTGACGGATTGAGGAATTAATGGATAGCTACAGATGGGCTGCAGAGTAGAATGCGCGAATAGAACTTCCAATACATTGAAAGGTTCAGCAAATTTTTTCAGATATTTTGTTTAGCAATTTGGCTATTAAAGACAAAAACGAAAAACATGAATGCATTTCCAAGTAACTGTTAATTGATGGCTGGATGCTCATGGATGTTGGCTACTGACAAAAGAGAAAATTCACCCCGATACTTTTTGTTGCCGAGTATAGTATACTCGCATTCATTTCTGTCGCGATCCAGCTACTAGAATCCATTTTTAAAAACAAAGGTATATTTATTGAAAGTCATTAAAATATGACTGAACTCGAAATATAAAGCAATCCTTGTTGTTGAAACTTGAAAGACATTAGCCATTAACTGTATTAGTACGTGCCATCGCCATAGTATCGTATAGACAGCATGTGTTGCAGTACATATACTTTCCTTATCAACGATATAGCTTATTGTGTGATAACGACAGGGAATTTGATTGTCATCCTACTGATTTACCGGCCTTTAGTTCTCGTTGTTACGAGAACATGCGCGGTACGTCCCACATTACCTTTGACTGGAGTGCACGGACAACAATTGTTCGAACTCGTTCCTCTTGATTATCATTTATGGTAACTAATTTTAAAAATCCGTGGTTTTAAAATAAAAATACATCTGGTACTAAATCATTTAAGTGTTTTGTTTTCTCTCGTTCTTCGAATATTTAACATTATGTAACTAGATTACTTTCCCCATCTTCCAATATTCCTTTCCTTTCTAGATAAGCCCAATGGACGTTTTATCGTTTGGAGAATTTGGAATAATTAGCCTTTTGGCGGCCACAGCTGCGTTACTACTGCTGGCGAGGGCTTGTTATTTATTATGCAGGCCCCTAAATCGTATAAGGGTACGAATCTGTAATGTTCATGTGTTTAAAATATTTTATGATCGTGTTGGTTATTAATTATGTTGCTAGGATTTATGCGATGTCGGTTACGAAGAGGAAGTACGGTTAGATAAATATGGTCGGACCAAGCGGCAGGTAGCGAACGAAGTCCGTCGACGAAAGAAGATAGGTGATATGCCACCCTCGTACCCCAACGGATGGTTTGTCCTTTGCGAGTCTGATGACATTAAAGAAAATGAAGTGAGGCCTATTGATGCTCTCGGTATATTTGTGGTTGTTATTCGTTATATAGAATAGACATAAGAAATCGAAATTCTTCGTAGGAGAAAATTTTGCCGTTTTCCGGACGGCACAAGGTGTTGCGTGCGTCCTAGATGCTTATTGTCCACATCTCGGCGCCCATTTGGGTGTCGGAGGTCGAGTAGTGGGCGACTGTGTTGAATGCCCTTTTCATGGCTGGCAGTTTCGTGGTGAGGATGGGCAGTGTACGAAAATCCCTTACACGAGCGGAAAAGGTCCGTTAAAAAAATTATTCATCTTATTTTTAACATAAGATTCATTTAGGATTTCTTTGCGTAATATATTCAGTTCCGCAGTTTGCTCGTGTTAAATCTTGGCCCTGCGATGAAGCTAATGGTTTCGTCTTTGTTTGGTACCATGCTGAGCAAGAGGAGCCAAATTGGAAAATTCCTCGAATTCCAGAGATCGCTGCAAAAAAATGGTTCTATGGTGGACGTAGTGAATACAGAATAAATGCCCACATTCAAGAAATCCCTGAAAATGGTTCCGACATAGCGCATTTGAGCTGCTTACATGGACCTTCTATGCTGTATGGATCTGATCTGAAAACAGTACTGATAGGAAAAAGTGATAATGGCTGGCCAGGCTTTCTTCAACATGCTTGGTCGGTGCAATGGAAACCCGATCCTGAAGAAAAACATATAGCTGTTTCTACCCTTCATCACGAATTACGGCTATTTGACAAATTGTCTTTCATTTCGGTAGATGTTGAAGCCAAGCAAATTGGCCCTGGTGTAGTACAGCTAACATTTAATTCGATGTTTGGACGGTGCATCCTCATCGAAACAGTAACACCAATCGAACCAATGTTACAGCGCGTCCTTCATCGACTCTACGCTCCTCCTTTTATGGTTGGACCCATCGGCAACTTTTTTGTATGGGGCGAGGCGATCCAGGTAAAATAATTATTGAATTTATGTAAATAATACAGGGTCGTTACATAGTTAAAAATAATTTATTGAACAGTTCGAGCGTGACGTAGTCATCTGGAACAACAAAACCTTCATTAAGAAGCCAATACTTGTTTCTGAAGATCGAGCTATCACTCAGTTCCGCCGCTGGTTCAACCAGTTTTACTCGGAGAATTCTCCTCAGTTCACTTTTCAATCAATGAGTAAAAACGAAGCGACAAGTTGGTAAAGGCAACAGAAATAGCGACTAGTTTACACGAAATTATTATTGATGAATGTGTCGACATTTCTTTGGGAACCCTATTAGTCCTAATGGTTTCTATCCATTTTCCTTTTCCTCGTGAGAAATGTTGCTATAATTAAAATCGTAAAATTATGTCTTAAAATGTTTTTTTCTTCATGTATGTACAAGGTTACGATCACAATTAGCAATAATCGAACAAGGAGCCAGAATCTATTTAGTTTTGAGTCCAATTTCGAAAACATTACCGTAGTCAATTTTTTGTGGGATTTCTTTATTATGGGGTTTGTGTGTGCTGACAATGCTGTGCGTCACGTTGTACCCGAATAAGGTCCATAAGGTCCTGTAGCAAATTTTTCCCGCTAGAGGCCTAAAGAATCAGACGAAAACTGACATTCTGACAATTCAGTTCACTCGATTTCTTGATTTCAGACAGGGTGGACTGCGCGTCAGCGCATGGCAATAGGCATGGTAAGTGGCGGTGGGTTGACAAGTGCGTCAAAGAGGAAATGTAACGGGTAAGGTAAAGTGTTTACCACCGTTTTTTTTATTAGCTTCAAATCTTAGATTATAATTTGTTAGTCCTTCTACTGAAAATTTTTTTGTAATTTATTTTGATAACGTAAATGTCCTCTTGTTATCTTGTAATAACATCACGTGGTACTAGATTCCGTTCTCACTGGGTTTCAAGTACAAAAAAATTGTATTTGGATTAGTATTTTTACATTTATACTTTTTTGTTTAGCAAGCATTCATAATACTGGGTTGGTTAACAATGGAAATTACAAACAATTCCTTTCAACTTTGAGTTTGGAAAGTACCGTCAATAGTTTTGAACAATTTTGCATCAATATTTTATACTATAGGTTTGCTTCAAACTGACATTTGCCGTAATGTTTGGGGTTCCAGATTTTTAGTCCATGTAAATAGTTCTAGCTACTCCTAACCAAACCAACCAACCATAGCTGCAGCCTTCATTGAGTATTACGGGGAGACCTTATTTATGGATTGCTCTTCTGAGTTTATTCTATTTTATTCTGAGTAATAGTTTTCTCATTAGGCCACCCTATCAACAAGATGCATGATGGACATGGGCCACACAATCAAAGTTGTGAAATTTGTTGTTCCGTATTACTGCCATTTCAATTAATTTGTTTGTATTGTATGCTAAAATTGTTGATTTGGCTTATCAAAAGTCAGCCGCTTGTATGTGTTTCCGCAAATCAGTATTGTAAAACTATTGTAAAAAAAAACCCTTCATTATTATTAAACATATTTTTCTTTCTCCAGATCATCAGATTTTCAGAAGAGTTTTCGAGTTCAAGACTTGTACCGTAGCTTGTTGGGAACAAACGTTAAACGTTTCATCTTCTAGATGCTTCGTTGTTTTTTAGGAATTACCCTACATATTGCAGCTCCATCTGTTTGGTAGGTATTCAGACGGAGAAGAAAGAAAACAATATACAACGTTTCCGATTTTAATTGATATAATACGTGTCCGCAAATTGCTACAATCCAAATTAAGGTAAGAAAAAGTCCTGGAAACATTCGAGTTAAATGCTGTATGTATTCAATCAGCCATCAAATCAAAATTATAGAGCGATATATGTCGCTGTATGTATTAACAGCATCTTAGTCAAGAAACACTACAACAAGGTTTATCTTATTACCAATTGGTATATTTCCGAACAAGTCAATAATTGTTTTTTTTCTTCGGGTACTGAAATGAGTGGTAATCAACACCGGTTCTATCGTATACGGTAAGATATTACTCATATGTAAGAAGAATTGCGTATGTAAGTGAGAAAAATGAAAATATACAAAAGCCTTAAACCGGACGGTCTTTTTATTAAAAATTAAATAAAAAATGAACAATAAATATTTTATAAATTAAAACTTTTGAACGATCAGAGAGGGATCAGATGATACCTTTTCATCATTTCGTTCAGTTGCCTCTCGTCGCTCGGTACGGCCCGTACCCCCCAACGAGAGGCATGGCTAAGAGAAGCCGGAAAGAGAGAAGAGTGATGCCCACTCCGTAATCTATCGAGTGAGGTCGGGCCAGTTATTCAGGGATGCGATTGAACCTAGTCGGGCGCTTGGCTGTATTCACCCTTTCGAGACAGAGCCCATCCCTACCTCCTGCATTGCGGGTATCAGGACCGGAAGTGGAAGGATTAAAGGTTACAGGGAGAGTCTACACTTAGCTGGAACACCTGAGTGTAGTGCAGGCAGAACGATCAGAGACGACAATCTGAACAAGAGATCATCGTTATTCATCATTTCGTTGATTGCCACTCGTCGCTCGGTACGGCCCGTACCGCCCAACGAGTGGCATGGCTAAGAGAAGCCGGAAAGAGAGAAGAGTGACGATTTGGGCCAGTTCTTAGGGGATGCGATTGAACCTAGTCGGGCGCTTGGCTGTATTCACCCTTTCGAGACAGAGCCCATCCCTACCGCCTGCTGATCACAAAATTGACATCGACTGATGCAAGTTGTAGCATCAGTCGCCGTCCGAGTATATAGCATGAGTAAAGAAAAACAATGATGACTCCTCTGCAACTTCACATTAGGTGCAACGACGTGTTGTATCACCTTGGCATCGGCAAGGATCACCCGACAAGAAAAAGAAAGAAAGTTTGTTCATAGTGAATTTAGTATTACGTACCATATTTATGCAGCAAACATTATAGGTAAACTTACCTACAAGACGCAACCAGCGATGATGACGCAACAACAGAGCAATTTTGCCGCCTTTGAGTCATTACCCTGAATCAGCACCCTAAAAAAATAAAAGGACGAAAACTTTCTCAAAATGTTTATATTCAAACTTACACAATATATAAAATAAAAACCTGCTTAAGCCTACCGGTAGCTAGCAGCGGTATGCATAGAGATGTCGCCCACTGAGATGCATGGTTGTTTACACCTGGGCCGTATTCACCCTTTCGAAGCAGAGGTATGAGGATCGGAAGTGGAAGGATAGAAGGTTACAGGTAGAATCTACACTTGGCTGCAACGTCTGAGTGTAGTGTAGGTTTGCGGCATCTGAAAAATCAAAAGCCGAATGTTAGTTTATCAATAATTAAAACAAGTCGCAAGTTTCAACGTACCTAGTCATATTGCTCCCAAAAAGGGTTCTTCAGTCAAGTATTCATCAGTTTGGCATCAGCATTCACCTAGAAAAAAAAATAGAAACTTTTAATGACGGAATGAAGTAGTTGGAGCTCATTTTCGGAGACCGGAAATGAACCGGAAGTGGTAAATACTGCCTCAATCACAAAACAAAGTAGATATTCGGAATCAGCGCACTTTTCTGAGCAAGAATAAGGTGGTATTATTGAAATCTGAGAGATTGACCAAATCGCAAATTTAAGAAGTCTAATGTTCAGGAAAATTCTCGATTTTCGACATGTTCCAAAAGTCGACTAAATCACGATAATCTAACTCAGAATTTGACGAGGAATCCGATTCTGCCCTCCATTTTGCTGTATGACGTGTTTTTCTCACTTCCGGTCCACTTCCGGTTGCTACTTTTGCATTTGCTCATCGTCTAATTAAGGATAAGATTGTACTTGACAAGTTGGAGTGGTCGGAGGTTGTCCCGCTACGTGCAGTAACAGCACGTAATATGATGACACAAGCAGCTACGATAGCTCCACGGTGTTTCAGGTTGGTGAATGGTGATACTTGAAACATTGGAAGAAAAGATGTTAGTCAATCTGAATACAATATTAGCAATTTCTAAATACACACACAGTCTGTCACTGAAGCTATCATTCATACACATTCACATAATCCTAGTCCAGCAGGCAAAAGAAAATTGGTGGTTGGTGGATTTACTGTCTTCAGATGTGTTGTCTCTGACAGAATAGAGAGTATCATAGTCTCAGTGACAGTATAGAGCTTCTGAAGTTTAGGTAGAAGACATTAATTCAAGGAAAATCAATTCTTTGATACAGTTCCAGTCACCACAACGGAAAACTTACTTTATTTGGTATTACCCTTAGACAACTAAAACAAATCATTGTGATCTGACTTGTATCACACAACCTAAGTGAAGCACTGCTGGAATAAGGAGTTACACATCTATTATTACAATTATTTTAGGTCAGTATGACAAATCACGTACAGCTTAAAGCAAGATTTATTATTGCTTTCAACCACTTGACACACACAAAGAGTCAGTGAGTCAAAGTCTACTCATTCACACAAATATTCTTAAAGCTCCTTCATTTGATAGTTACTTAGTCTCTACTACAACTCTTATCAAATCAATTAAGCTACTAAATTTAAGGAATTTAAATAGTACTTACCATTCAAAATTCGGGCGTCGATGCAAGTCTGAAAGAACAACAATGCGCCGTTGCGCGATTAGGGATTGGTTACCAGTCAACATCAGTGGCGGCACCAAGAGCAAAGTGGCAAAGTCACATAGAAGTTTTGAACAACCCACGAGATCCCAATCATGAACGCAACAACAAATGTATGTATTTCCCTAATTGTTAAAATTATATATTTTTAACATTCATGCCCGGGCGTACAAGCCTGAACGTCTGGCTACTTCTACTTTCATACAACTGTACACTAAACATGTAAATTAAGTATATTTTTGCTTTTTAAATTTCATTGCATATTTCGTTTACAAATACTAGTATAGCTTGCACAATTCTGTAAATGCATGTAGGCTTTCAATTAAACGAAAAGAGGAACATCCAAGTTAGGGGCAAAACTGACGACCTTGTGCAATTCAGCAGCCGTACAGCAGAATGTATAACCTTTTGCAATATTATCTAAAGCGAAAATTGCGTCGTTGATCCACGGGATTTGAGCGCACACATCTGGGCAGATAATATCTTCCGGCATGACGGGATTCAAGTACGGGCTATTGATGCCAATGACGGCAGTGGCAGTGTTAGAAATTGGTTCGTGAATGACTTTCCAGAAATATTTTGGCGCCGGCAGCAATCCATTGTTATTGGCATCAAATGCCAAATAAATTTCTTGCTGAACTCCATTAATGTCAGCTAGAGTCATCACACCAAAAGTTCCGGTATAAATGGTCAAATCGACTTGGCGAGCAATTGCCGTGTCACGGACACCGATCTCCAAATATCTGTCATTTGCCGAAGTCAAAATCAAATCATGAAGAATATATAAGCTATGCAACTAAAATTGTTTCATACTTCCAGTTTCCATTGTTGAACGTTTGAAATTGTGGGGCCGTGTTCATGAAGTAATAGCTAGCGTCTTGACTGGCAGCATCGATGAAGTCTCCGTCCGGAGCCATATGACCTCGCGACATGTAGTATTCTGTGTTGGGTACAATGTACTGAGCAGCCAATTCACTGGAACCAACAATCATGGCAATTGTTTTGGTTTGTTCTGCTTGAGTGTAAAGGGTGTTAACGCTTAGACCGGGGTAGTAAACGTCTTGGCTAAAGGATGGTCTATCGTTGCCCTTGTCGTCTGCGTTAGCTGAACGGCCGAAAACTGTGTCGATAGAGTAGTAATTCAAGGCCAATGCTTCGTCATGGCACATGTCAAAAAGTGGAATAAAATCAGCTCCAAATTGCCATCCGTTGCGGATAAACGTGCCCGGTCCGTTGGCGCACGTTCCCTGTTCTACCAGAATTTCTTCATTTTGTTTTACACAGCTGGTCTGGTCATAGGTCATTTCTGTTCCGTCGGCCAGCAACAGAGTAGAAGTGGCTGTGCAAGTAGCTGGATTGAGTTGCAATCCGGTTGCTGTCATCGAGTTACCGGTCCCTAAGCAGCTAATAGTCACTTGTTGACCTTCGCTCAAGTTGATGATACGTGCCGTTCCCTCGAGTACCGGCAAGACGATTTTCTTATTTTCATCAATTAAATGGGGAGGGAAAGCGGGCGAGCTGGTATCCAAGTTGAAAGCGCATCCTTATAAAATAAATTATAATAGAATTAAAATCTGAGAGAGATAAATAAAAAGAGTACAGACCTGCTTTATTAGCTCTGTTCAGAGAATAGCCATGACTGACATTCACCAGCGCGGAAGCAAGAAGAAAAACAACAACGGAAGTGTGCATCTTGTTGAACAGACGCAGCTACGCGGCCTAGTTTAATATTCAACTACTACCTGATTTGCTAATCGACCATCGTACTTATATACCGCGGCATCGTACGATGGAGATATAAGAAAATCTTAAATTCAAATCCAGCATACCCGCAATGGATTTCAGTTGCTTGTACGTGTAGTTTGTTCAAGTCACGGAGTCTAGCGTTAAGATTATGTTATTTATTTTAAGATAGAGCCTTGACGTGTTTTCGGACATATTTTCTGGATTGAACTGAAAATAAATAGCTTTAATCTATGTTTGATACGGATTTGGTCATCCTCACGCTGTAGGTGCATGTACAGGCTTTGAAATGCGTATGAGGGCAGTAAGTTTAAAAGAGGTTATCTTACCTTTCATGCGGTGTGGTGGTGAAACGAAACATACCTATTATACTTTTATATCTAAGTCAATAATGTGTTGGATAAGAAAACGTAGCATGTTGGGCGATACGTCGCCACCTGCATGCTTAAAACCGGTTGTTAGTGTATAAGAATCTATAAGATATATGGAAGAGTGCAAATATTTTTGACCCGATCTTTACAATTTTACGACAATATAAAAAGACTTATGCTGTTATGCAGATTAAGCTAATAACTTACAGATGACGTTGTCAACATTCCAATAAAGCTGAAGGTACGACTAAGTTGAAATGGGATAACAACCTCCGGATTATTTCGTTTGGAGGTTTACAACAATAGGAGAAAGGACGCACAAAGATATTGAAGTTCTGACGAAACATAGCCTCAATCTTCATAAAACTTAATTTATCAATGAACAGGTTACTACAATTTGTAATGTGTAAAAAAATAATTTATTAAAATGGCAAGTTGACGAGAAGATAAATGAAATGAGGTAAAATGACAAAGTATGCTTCAAAGACTTTTTAAAGCGTATGTAACATCGTCAATACCGATGTTAAGACGTACCTTTTGACGGATGTCATTCCGTCCATGTTCTGATAAAATCAACCGACTACTACTTAATGAAGCACAGACGGATAACAACTCTGACACGTTGGGTCGGGACATTCCTATGCAATACAAAACGTTTATTGTATGGGAATAAAAGAAATAAAGTAGATGTAGTGGTAGGTAATACCTTCAAGATCACACAGCGTGTAGTGTTGACGAATGACTTGATCAAAAACCGATTCTTCAACTCCAGTTCGATTAAATTCTTGCACAAGAGCATTAAGAAATAATTGCTCGTGTAAACTACATGCCTAATATTTGTTTAAAATGTTAGACAAAGTATTTGGATAATCTACGAGAGGTCAATACTTGGATAGCTAATAATTTTGGAGACGAGAACATTTCCTCTATGGCAGTTTGAACATGATGCATCACGACCGTGGACTTGATGACTTGGTTTTTCTTTGATGGGGATTTTTTTCGGTTTCTAGAGGAGAAAATTTATTTTTACTAGCCATGTTATTCATATACTCTTTTCAATGAACTACGTACTGATGGCTCTCTGTCTCGGCAAGCTCAGCAGCTCTGCGGGAAATATCAAGCGCTCGGCGGGCGTCTCCTGAAGCTGCCGACACTTTTCTCGCAATAAATTCAACTGCCTCGGGTTCGAAAGACACCAAGTTTTCAAGCCTATGAATGAAAGCAAATAATAAATCAATTAAAAAATCATTCCTTTCATGAATTTACCTTGAAGAGATAATTGTTTGAAGTTGCTTCACTTTGTATGGCTGGAAGGTTAAACGGGTCAAACCCATTCGCGACGAGACTCGATTCATTAAAAGCCTTTCAGGCAAATCCATGGTGTTGGCGATGGCCAGAACAGTAAGCTGAGCCTTTGGTCGGTTTGGCCATTCAAAAATGCTGCAGAGAGCGGAAATGTGGGTCATCGCCTTCACATAGCCAAACAACGAAAAGATGAACTTACTTGTAAAGGACATCTTGTTGTCGAGTCCAAAGTAGATCAAGCTCATCAACAATCAACACAGTTGGCAGGTGGCGTGGTCCGTTGGTCGAAAACTTTGAGTGTAGAAGTTTGACGGCTTTATCCGCCGTGACCTTATTGCCTGTCAACTGATTCCATATCTGAACGTAAATCTGTTGGGGAGCTGTCAGTTTCATTCCATTGACTTCGATGAGTTTGAAATCGGGAAGATCTCCTTCGTTTTGGCATTCTCTCAACACTCGTATGACCTCATTAACTGTAGCGGTTTTACCGGTACCTGGGACGCCGCTGATGTACATGCATCCACCGATTCCATCAGAAAGTTTCCCTTTAAATTTGAAATTCAGTTATAATACCCACAAGAAAAAATTTTAACATGGCATATATATATACCTTCTACATAGCTGTAGATGTGATTGAATTCGTCTTCGCGGCACGGTAAAGTTTGTGGTACAGCGGCAACATGGAGGCGACGTCGAATCTCTCCAAGAGGCGATGTGGGCTCGGCTACGTTTCCGCCGCGAGAAGAAATTGCCGGTGTTAATTTCAATCGTTTTTTCTGGGTTGATCCAGGCGTTGCTGATCCAGCTCTTTTGGTGGTCTTCTTGGGAGTTTTCTCACAAACTTCCTTCATCTGCAATTATATTGGTACAAGCGCCAAATTAGCACTAATTTCTAAACAGATGAAACGAAAAATAAGCGCCTTGACAAAGACTGACTTACTTTGGTTGGAGTCATTTCCAAATCGAGCTTCTTTCGCGCTTTCACTTTGACAGACTGATCTGCCTGTGCGGTTGCAGACTCGTTCTTTGGACTAGTGTTGCATCTTTGTATAACTATGCGAAGTTCCTTGGTTGCACTGACGCTAAATGTAGAATTTTTCAATGGGCTCGGAAGCGTATCCTCGAGATAATTTGGCGGTTTCCTATTTCTTCTGCTTGATCTGGGTGTATTAACATAGTCTTGAGAAATGCTCGCATCGTTTTCTTCATTTTCCGACGACTTGCGAGATCTCGTCGACACTCGGGCAGGGGTTGTGGTGAGATCGTTATTGTTGTTGTTGTTTTTTGCACTCGAATCTACAAGTGCCTTTGCTGTCGTGTCAGCCATTTGTTTCATTCCCGATTGTTTAACGGAGATGAACTCGCGGGAATTTTTCGGCCCCAGTGCGAATCGGCAAAAGAACACCCAGGATTTCTTCTGTTTCCCAAAACCAGATTTGGGTACTTCATTCACATCGCAGATCATCACACTACATTTTCCAAATATGGTTTCAATGCTTAAGTCTCCCTTGTACCGTTGGCCTTCATGCACCAACTCCCAAGCTTCGTTGAGTGGTGGGCTCACACTTATTTTTCTCAAATTTTTTGGTAATTGTTCAATTCTTGAATACCACTGAACTTGGGCTCTAAATGGGTCCTTCTTATTGGACTCTGTAGGAAAGTAACAGTTGTAAGTGAAATAATATAAAACTGACATTATTAAGAACTTACTCATTTCATACATGTAGACAAGTGAAGCCACATAACAATGGTGTATTGATTCAGGGTCATCAGCTTCAGAATTTGCTATGAGAACTTGATCTCCGATATTATATTCCGTACCCGAATAGTTGCAACTCCTGGATATCGATTAAATTGTTAGGCAAAAGTAAACAAAGACGTTCCAATTATTCCAACTCTCTTACGTGTAGAACGTTTTGGGTTTCGTTGTTAACTGTCTGTCTTCGATATCGACCGAAATAGGATCACCTATCCACTCAAACTCCATCTTACTCCAATAAAAGTTTTCGAAACGCTTTAAAAAATGAAAAGAGATAGGACGGATAAAATAAACACGTAGTCGATTAGAAGCAGAACAATCACTGAGCACATCGTCACCATCTGAAAAGGCGGCAAAACTCGAGTAGCAGACGAAACTACTAAAACGGTTTTTCATTGGCCGACTATTGCCATCCTTTCTGGTGCTGGTCAATTTGAGTATTTTTGGCTATTTTTTTTTTGTAAACGTAAGCCGCATGCGACATGCGAGTAACAGTAAGCAATTAGGCTTATGTTTTATTTGCAACCGAATCAGCTAATATGCTTAGCAAACAACTGGAACACAAGTAAACAAATTTGTTCCGAATTTTCCGCAACAAAGTTTCCGCATAAGTTAGACCTCGCATAGATGGCGTTTCAGCCTTTCGTTTGAGCCGGATTGAAGAAGAAAGAAGACCCGAGTTTCTATGTCTTGTCTTGAGTAATTTAACACGGGAGGCTTATCGGATAGAGAAAAACGGGAAGGTGGCTGTAAAGAGATATTGTCCCCGTCGTGCGGCTACCAACGCTACCATGGAAGCGAAGGTCGATGCGGGACTTGATAAAGATCTGGCGGGAGTGGCAGGTGGTACACGACCGATCAGCACGGTCGGCCTTGGTGAAAGAAGCTCATTCGTGTCATTTCCCTGAAGAGACTTTAACAAACGAGCCATGTCCCCGTTTTTACTGCGCACCTTAATCCGCCTTTCTATAATGGGAGACCCTACAAACATATTGAGGGAGAGAGAGAGAGAGAGAAAATAAGACAAAGGAAGATTCCGACTGTATACACATAACACGACGGCTGCATGCTCACGATTCTGTGATGTCTGGGGCGCGAGAGTTACTACACGCGACCATCAGCGGCGCTCCTTCCGTGTCGTAACTCGTAACCTTATTTCTGTACTGTTTGCTCGCCGCCGATAATTTCGAAGAAGTTTCTCCTCGTACGGCGCATGAAATATGAAAGAGAAAGAGCGATGCTACTCGGCTCGCTCTCTGCAGCGCAGCGTCTCTAATAGACGGGGAAAAAGAGACATCCATAATTGGGCGGCGCGGTATTATTGATAAGACCCCTTTATTTTGTCTTCACGAAGAAGAATTCCATTTTCTCTCCTCCTCCTCCTCCTCCTGTTGTTGTTGTTGATGTTTCTGTTGCGGATGCAATCCAGTCTGCAGCTCTGGCGCCGGTTAAAAAATGACGTGACCTCCCGATCCTCCTCTAGGGGTTCTGATCCCGACGAGCTTCCCTCAAGGTATATCAGCAAGAGCCCACTCAAGAGCTGCGCTATGCTTTCTAATAAGTCGGGCATGCCACCACGAACACGGCGCAGCAGCAGCGCTCCAGAGCCAAAAGAGAGAAAGAAAACGAAAAATGTAAACTAAAAACCTGTCGCTGTTTCCAGGTGCAAGTGAGATCACGGATTCGAGACTCGCCGAAGAGAATGAGAGAGAAAGGTGTACAGGTAGAGTAGTAGCTAGGCGATGGGCGCCCGTTATATTTTTCATCATAAAAAGAAATTCCCTCCTCCCGCCGACCGTGTTTTCTCCTCTCGCCAAAAAGATAAGGAACTTTTGCGTCTCTCTGAATATATACGTCTGCAGCTCAGCAAGACTTTGGCGCGCACTCTCACTCTACCTCCAGGTGACACCCCTCTCCATATTTTCTTCCTTTTTTTCTCTTCTCCCTTTTCTTTTATTTGGCTTCTTCATTAATTCCTCCAATGAACAACAATTTTATTTTTTTTGCAGCCAGCAGGTGTGGCTCTTTCATGTGTGTCTTGTTGATCGTTTCCTCAAAAGAAACACAAAAAGAAATGAAATGGAGAGAGGAGAACCGGTGTTGTTGGTGGTGGCGGTCGGGTTGAAAGCAAAAGTCGGAATACGGAGGAGTCGATGCTCCATCAGCTGGAACGGAATTTTATTTCTTTTTTAGAAAACTTTGAATGGCGTCTTCCTCATCAGCGTACCCAGTCGCTACAGGTGAAGTTTGAAAGAGAGACGCGACGACGGGGGGAAAGAGAAATGAGTAAAATATGGGGAAATAATAATCAAGGGCGTTGCTCGGAGAAAAGATTTTTCGCATCCATCACAACAAATGTTGACTCGTACCCGTGATTGTTTGCTTCAACTTTCTGCCAGATTTCTTTTTTTCCCCCCTCTCGCCCCAATCCAAAATCAAAACATTTTAAGCCGACTTTTATCATGCCCTCAAAAGAAGCGACGGGTAAACAATGATTTTTTCGAATCCCCACAAAAAAGTAGAAGTAGGCTGTTGATCCTGCCAGCAGTCTACTGTGACTGATTTATATATCGTTTTGTTTCTCCGACACTATAGACCTATGGGTTTTTGCGGTCTGAGAGGATATCGCCAACGAAAACAACAAGAAAAGGGAACAAAATCTACGAAAACGAAGAAGAAGAAATGAAAATAAGAAAGAAAAAAAAAAGCTAACGATAGAAGAAGAGAGCTCTTTGACGGTTAGAAAGCTGACGCGGCCGGTGCGCTGTTGCTGGTGGGTGCGCGCGCGTACGGTCGAAGCAAAAAAGAAACATCCCACCGCGAGACACGCTAGCAGTCAGTCTATTTCCGACTGTCTTCGACTCTGCACGCGCTCACTGCAAGGCCCTTTGCCCACATCCGCAACGCATTGTTAAATCAAGTTGCTCTCGCACAGCAAAACATCTCCACCTGACACCGTCAACATGTTATAACTCCACGTGTTTTGTTTTTCCCATCTGCCGCTCCAGAACCAGAAAGGACTCAGGTCAGTTGTTCTTAAATTACTTATTACAATGCGAGTGTGCTTCCTTGCAGCGAGACTCTGCCCCAATGTAAAATGGTGTAACACTATAGCTGCAAAGTCGAGATTAACTTTTTGAGTAATCGGATGTACCCGGGACCAAACGGCGGCCGATGCCCGAATGCCCACAAGTGCAGCGCGCGATTATCTCCATTTTTTAATTGCGAAAATTGCTATGTCGTTGAGTCGGTTGGCAAAGAAAGCAGTGTAGAGTTGAGTGGAGAAGAAGCAGAAGCAGCGAAGAGTAGTTGGTTTGGAAAATTGGGTTTCATTCTTGATGATCCATTGTCTCGGTACACACAGGGAGGGAGTGCTGTAGGAGAGCCTTCTCATCGTAGCGCGTCCGCACTTTCACCGCCCGTCTCTACGTGTGTTTACGGACCCGAGGATATTAAGCGCACTCACGCGGCCGGGAGAGAAAGAGAGAGGGAGAAAGAGAAAGAGAGTGAGAGACGAGGAAAAAATGGGTTGAGCGAAAAAGAGAAAAGCAGGATTTACACACACACACACAGAGCCCATCCAGGTAGACGCAGGCAGGTAGACGGGGGGCTCTCTGATGATGGGGAGGAAGCGAAAGGAGAGCTAGATGCTCTTTTTGGTTTACTATGGACGTAGTAGTAGTAGTAGTACTTGTTGTTGTTGCTTTTGGTTTCTTTTTCGCCTGACCAAAGGTGCTGACACTGCTGGTCTGAAAAGGCCAAAGGACGGGATTCGTCGCTTGTCCGATGAAGGAGAAAGTGAACGTCAACACGTATTAGATTTACTTCTTTTGGGGATTGGAGGAGGAGAAGAAGAAGAAGAGAAGAAGGAGCGAGAGGAATTTGCGTCGTTATACATTCGTGACGGGCGACAAGAATGGCTCGAGTTGTTCACTTTTCTTTCACCCACTTTTAGCCAGTGTTTTTGAAAAGATATATATATGATTATGTTTTCCAAAGAGAGAGAGAGAACAGAAGAGAAGAGAGAGGAGAGAGAAAGGGGAAGAGCGTTGCAGAAACCGTTCGCTTATTCAAGAAACTTTTTGGGTTTTTACATTTCTCCGCTGCTGCTGCTGCTGCAGACTTTTTCTCTCTCTCTTAATGTTTTCCAAACAGCTTTCATTTCTTTCTGGCTTCTTTTATGACTCGAGACGAAGACAAAATAGTAAAAATACGGGAAAAATATTGCTACAACAACATTTTCCGCAGGTAAAGGAAGATGTGCCGATTGGAACGATGGATCATTCACGCGGGAAATCATCGGACGTGTTTCAGTTTCGGCATCATCTTGGTTGTCATACATCTGGTTCTGGTTGCCGAACGGGTCTATCGGTACAGGCATTCAGGTGCCATGATCGTCATCGCTAGGTCATCAGGTACTTGATTCCACAATTTCAATCAATGGCTGAATTCTGAGAAATGCTCAACCCGGATCTATGATGTTTTAAATTCAAAAGGTCAATGTCTCCACTTTGACTGCGCGCTCGTCCTTTTGCTGACGCTACGGAGATGCTTCACCTGGCTGCGCTCGAAAGGAATGGACTGGCTTCTACCGCTTGACCGGCACATCTACTTCCATAAAATGATCGGATGGCTCATCTGTGTTTTCAGTGTGGTCCATACGGTGGCTCACATCATCAACTACGGTGAGTGATTGATACTTGGCGTTTTCTCCTATCCAGCAGCAGCAACTCTCCCCACCTGATGGCAATCCGCCAGAATTCGACCCGTTTTGGCGGTAATAGTCCGTGCCAAGCTCTCGCAACCTTTTGTCTGAACAGCACGACTAGATCGCCATTCAAGGGAAATCGCATCTCATTACGGACAACGAAAAACGTTGACCGGGAGGGGCGATTGCCATCCGGATAACCTTACGGAATAGTTCGCCAACGTGAAACTTTCGATTAACGGTTTACACAAGTCCAGAAAACCTTTCGATTTCCTTTTGTCGTCTCCAAAAAAAAAGCGAGAGAAACTGGTTGCAGCTGCTCGTCTGGTTTCCAAACACACATTTTCGTTTTTTTCTTCTTGATACGTTTTTTGCAACTTCACTTTCTACGGTTAAAGAAAAAAGGTCATTACGAGACTCTAATATTGTTTTTTGTTCCGGGTTTCCGCTACATTTTATGTGAAAACAGGAGTGATGAGTCAAACAAATGGCGCCCGAATGAAGGACTACCTGTTCGACATGAACGCCGGTTGGATTCCTGGGATAGTTACGCCCAGCGGTTTCGCAATTTTATTTCTACTGCTCATCATGGGCCTTTTTTCTCATCGCTTGGTCCGGAAGTCAGGCCGTTTTGAGGTAACAATAAAACTTTCGCCTCTTCTAAAGTCTTTCCCCTCCGACGCTGCCTTATAAAGACAGTCGTGACGAAAGACACGCCTCGCTTTCCAACAAGTTGAGATCACGGCAGCAGACGCACCTGTCGTTCGAGACGTACGTAATGTCGAGACGGACGGAACGACGGAGCCCCCTTTTTTATGACCAAAGCGCGGACCGAGATTGTGACCAAAATAGTTTTAGAGACTCCGAGTCACTCGGACTGTATGACACAATATACTCAAATGTTTACTTTTATTGCCCAGTTGTTCTACTGGACCCACATGTTGTGCCTTCCTTTCTTCTTGTTGATGATTCTACATGCTGGCAACGTTTGGAAGTGGCTTATTGTACCTCTGTGCCTCTTCGGTGCCGAAATCGGATACCGCATCGGGTTTATTTGTTGTTCAGAACGCGGTAGAACTCAAGTCACCTCTTTACAACTCTTACCCAACCAGGTGCGTACCTATTGCCCCCGCACATCCCATCACGCAAGAGCTAATAATCACTAATTACTCATTCACGACTCGACAGGTGGTTAAGTTAAGGATTGACCGTCCACCCGATTTCGAATTTCATGCTGGGGACTATGTCTACGTCAACATACCTCATGTGGCCAAGTTCGAGTGGCATCCATTCACAATTAGTAGTGCTCCTGAAGACGAGGGTTTGTCCTCAATTTACTCACCTGCCAAAACGAGCAAAATCTTTCAATAATTGAATATTATTTCATTTAAAAGATTACATGACACTCCATGTGAGAGTAGCTGGTGGATGGACCGGTCGACTATACTCGATATGCCAAGAAGACGCCGAGAGGCTGGAACGACAGCACTCGCGGCACCGCATTGCCCAGCGACAGCTTAGTAACAAGTTAAGTCCATTCCAGTCAATGCCAATGCAGTTGGAGAAGTCAGTAGACGAGTCAGGCCAAGATAATCCAGCCTACCAACAAGAATCTGCCTCACTGCCGCCCACAACCAATAGCGAGATTGCTATTAGCATTGTCTCAACAGTTGAACCTCCGAGTAGGATTTCCAACAAGGATATATCACCACTTGAAGTACGTGCAACTTTCTTTTCTCCTCAGTGGAGAGGACGTCTTAAAACGACTTTCAATTCATTCAATCAATCCAGATGCCGATCATGTTGGACGGCCCATACAGTGGCTCAGCCATGCGAGCTTGGAATTGCCGTCACGCTCTGTTCATCGCTGGTGGAATAGGAGTGACACCATTCGCTTCTCTCCTTCAATCTCTGGTGAGTAGGTACCAGAGCTCGATGACCGCCTGCCCGCACTGCCACCAATCCTGTTGCACAAGTGTTCCCGCATCATTGGGTAAACTACGCCACGTAAGTTAGCGAAATCACTTCCAAACAAACAAAAGAAGAAAAAGCAGTTGCCAAAAAACGTGTCGAGTTCTAATTTAAATCAACTTCAGGTGGACTTTATGTGGGTCAATCGCGATCTCCTCAGCTTCCAATGGTTCCTTGAGCTGCTGCTGGATTTAGATCGAGAACAATCTGTTAGGGGTAGCGTCATGGAAAAATTTCTCGATATCCAGCTCTACCAGACGGGCACCAAAACGATGCCCGACCCTCATCAGCCGTGCGCCAGCTGCCGCGACTCGTTGACTGTTGTTCCCAAAATTCAGACGGATCTGCTTGAGGCGAGCGTGATCGTTCCATCAGCGCCGGCCTCTCAGGTGACGGGTAGATGCCCTTACTGCACCATCCGCCAAGTGAAGCATTTACTCAACTACGGCCGGCCAGTTTGGGACGAGGTTGGTTCCCAAAATTCTCAAATTTCACTGTCGATAACAACAGCCTCATTTTTCTACTTTCACCGTCTTCTATAGGTATTTAGGGATGTTGCCCTGCGAAGCGGAGGAAAAGTGACCGTTTTCTATTGTGGACCGGCTTCTATGGCCCGCGTGGTTATGGCGCAATGCAAAAAATTCGGCTTCACTTTCACCAAAGAAATTTCCTGAACGCAAATAACAATATGTAAACAAACAAAAAAAAAAATCAGACCTATACGGCTACACGGGACAGAAGTTTAGAAACAACTCATTACACCTTCTAATCTCATGTGATATGTACATTGAACGACGTAACGAAAAAACAAAACAAAAAAAGACGCCCCGACTCGCAAATCGGTTGGCGTCAGTGAAAGTGCAATTAGCAAATCCGACATGAAGATTCAGCGAGGAATTGTGAATACTTTTGCCGAGTGGATTTTGAGTGAGTTATTGAAATCGATCGAATATGTGCTACACTTTTTATACTTACGTAAGTCACTAACGGCAATAAACTTGAACGTTTTTTGCGTATTGCTTGCTTTCATACTTCTCGGCTATTGGTGCAAAGAAATGAATGAGACGAAACAAGAGTCAAGATGTTATCAAAAAATGAAAATCACCAGTATTTACTTGCAGACAAACTGAGCAATGAGCAATATCAATGCCACCGTTCAACATGAACGGGCCTCAAATTGCAAAACAAAAGCAGATTTTGTTTTCTTATATCCAAGTCCTTTTTGCTTATAAAGAAACTTTTCAAGTTTTACCTTTTTCTTCTGAGAACAAATGTTCAAAATTCCGTGAGCATTTTGAGCTGCTGCTGAAATTCCGTGCACAGTCGTTGCATCTTAACATTAGTGGCCATCACCTGCAGCACTTGCTGCAGCAGGTCGTTCTTCTTCATTGTCTAGATTTCACCAAGATGATGGATTAGTTTGAGCCCATATTTCAATCAGGTATATAATTTACGAGTATCGTCGGTTGCCAATTTTTTCCTCTTTGGCTCGAGCGATGTACGGGACCAAGCAAATCTTCACACAAGCTTCGCAGACGGTCTTCCATTCCTAAAATGCCACAAAAACCTATTAGTCACCCTGGATGATTTCTACCTCGACATGGCATGCTTAAGTCACCTTGATGTGCCATATACTTGACTTTTGTTAAAAGCCAAGTTCTGTATTCGGCTGGGGAATTGAGCTCGGCCAATGCGCTCATTTTCACATCAGCATAGCTAATACTACAAGTTATCTTAGAATCCGCACTATTGATCACTGAACTTCGATTTGCTGCAGCTCCAGCGTTGCTATTGGAAATTCCTTGTAAATCCGATCCATGACGAAGTGGATCCAATCCGTCGGACAAAAGTAACCTATCCGTCAAAGTTATCGTAACGTTTTGATGGAAAAAAATAGCAGTAAAAACCACAAGATCAATACCATGTATCCATATCCGTCGAGTAGGTGTAAGTTTTGCTATTGGAAAAGCTCAAAACTGGAAGACCTGTTTCTCTTATCGAGCACGAAGCAAGAGTCACGGTTCCCTCTGGAATGAGAGCAAATAGGTTAAAAAGAAAATTGAAAATGCACGTCTCATGTTGACATAGTACCTGGATCAATTAAATTAAGGATAGATGTTTTAAGGGTGGATTTTCTCTTTGCGATATCCCAAACACTGATTTGCCCGTGTGCTGTCACGACTGACACAAAGTTATCTTGTACTCTCAGGTGGACTGCTGGTCCCTGAAGTTTGATGCCAGGCATCAGCCGCGAACCGTCACCGACAGCAAAACAGTGAAGAGTTGCATCCGAACACGTCACGGCAGCGCAGTACATACTTGCTGCGCATGCAACCATGGAACTGGACAGGAAAACATCCCACAAGACCTAGACGTCATAGAAGTAGCACAGCATTTAATAGATGTTATTTAAGTACTGCGGATCCAAAATTGTACCTTTCCGCTCATAACACAACTGAGCTTATGAACGGCCATTTTGTGACCAACAAAGTAGGATTGATTTTCTATTTCGTAACTTCTTCCCCCCGGCGTCTAAAAGGATTTAAATAGTGAAGTTGTTGCAAAAGTTATCTAAGTTTTCTCAGGAAACTTACTGGTACTGAGAAAGTTTTCTGGACAGCCAGAGGAGTAATTGCTACTTTGTCAGAATCGGGTGCTCTAGCAATAGAGACTCCAGTGGTAGCGACGGAAGCGGTGCTTGGACCAGACGGTTTAACTGAGACGACACGCCTTTCGGGCTCATTTCGCTCTAATCTGCGGCTGAGTAGAATGTTTGACATTTCCTTGCGTGAAGCAGACTGAGGAGGAGGAGGAGGTGGTGAGGTGGACGTAGTGCTAGATAGACCCGCCTTGGTCACCTCATCTCGTTTCTCAACAACTATCTTACTCCTTGATTCCGTTGAGCTGCTGAATGTTGGCGGAACAAGAGCTGCCGCCGAGTGGTTACTGGCGTGACTAGAATGGGCATCATCTTCCTCCATGGGAGGTGGAATGAAAACTGGCGTGATTCGGCGTCTTCCGTCCACCGTTCGAGTCTCAATTTGTTTGTCAATGGGTCCTTTAACAACGATTTGACTGGATCTTGAAGCCCGAGAGTCACAAGACAACATCCCGCCATCTTCCTCTATGATGGATGACGCTGAAGGTTCAACCACTTGCGGTTGAATCCAATCGGGGTCTTCGATTACAATAGAGGCTTTCTTGTCAACACCAGTTGAAAAGGATTTTTTGCCATACATCCGTTGGAAAAGGTTTTCTTTTTCTTCCACACTTACAACCTGTCCGAGCTCTTTGTCGTCGAATTCTATATAGGCTACAGATCCGTCCCACGAACAAGCCATTAGCTGGTAACCAGATCGACTCCAAGACAAATCAAGGACCTTGACATAATTCAAGGAAATCAGATTAAGCAACCCTAGTAGTTTCTCTTTCAGGAAGTATTACGGAATTCAGGAAGAGTTCATGTATGACGACAAGCGGCCTTTTCAGTGAAGTTAGCCAAATGGAAAGGGATCTGTCTCTGGAACCAATGGCGCAGCAACAGTAGTTGGTTCCTTTGTGTAACGATGATTTCCTTAACATGTTACTATTGAAGCTCTATAGGAAATGCCATTAAAATGATTATGATTAAAAGATGTATATGACAAACACTTATGCACTACTTACCACACATGTAATTGCTTTGCGATGTCCAACAAAATCTTTATCCGTTTTCCAGCCTTCGCGTTCAATGATCTGCGCGGTGGGTCCACCTCCATTCATGGCCTGATACAGTTTCAAGTCTTAATACGAATGAAAAAATAATTTTGTAACCAAATTCTTACGTGCGCAGAAACTAAATACTGTCCATCCGGTGACCAATTTAGCCTCAAGACATGTGTCGTACCTCCGCACTAAAAAAAAACAAACAAACAAAAAAAACAAGAAAACAATTTTTTGAAAAGTATAGATGCTACGATTCGTTTTAAACGCACCTCTTCAAAAGGTTCCGTAACTACTGTTTCTTGTTTCCAGTCCGCTGTCTTCCATACTCGAACTGTTTTGTCATCCGACTGTGATGCAACATATTTTCCTAAAAATGGTGAGAGGGAAATTATATTGCAGATATGAACTCTTGAGCCAAACAAAAACCTATTACCAATTGGATCCCATGCAATCCCTTTGACTAATCCAGTATGCCCTTTCAAAACTGCAATGGATTCAGGCATGTTTAACATATTCCAAATGCGGACTGTATTGTCGACTGATGAGGATGCCAGGTACTGATCATCAGGTGACCACCCAAGATCCAAAACATCTCCACTGTGACCTCTGAGAGTAGAAACACACCTCCAATGTTCAACATTGGTTTTTCCACCACCGCCAAATATAGTGCTCCCTATAACCATTCATTTCAGTGCAATCAATTAGTTATTGAACACAGTCAATATTTATTTTTTAAATATTACCTCCATAACGACTGAGCTGCCAAATCATGACAAGTTTGTCATCACCTCCTGAAGCCAAGTATTGACCTGAATTGGACCATCTGACACAGTTGACACATGCTACAAAACCAAAGATTTTAAATTCCTTGCTAAAATTTACACATAAAACTAGTGCTTCATACCTAGATGGTTATCCATCTGGCACAGTAATTTTGGAATATTGTCATCTTGTTCTGCTTGTTCTTTAACAATTGGTGCCACATTCCATATAACAACACGGCCAGAATCATCTCCTGTTAAGTTGAAACAGTTGTTGAGAAATTTGTCAAAGAGAGCTCGTTTTAAGTACAAAGTCTTACCTTGGCCACCAGTAGCAAATTTGGAGCCATCTGGATGAATATCAATGGAAAAAATGGGTTTACCTAGGGAAATAATTAAAGTGGATTAAAACAAAGTGAAGAAATTTAAAATTTTTCGCTGTTGATCCCTTCGAGCAGTCGAACTCGACATATCATGTGCTTCATGTTATTCTATTTTTGAGGTTATTCAAAACTTAAGAATCCAAACATGGTTATTACCATCATGTGTAACCCACGTGGGTTTCAACAATTTCATTTTCTGATCTCAGAACGTCTGTTTTATATGCAAAAAAAGTACAAATTTTAGCAGAAAAGTCGAGACATTGCGATTTTTTTTTTCTTATTGAACTTGAACAAGCGGTAGTTGTAGTGTCATCTGCTGGTAATATTTTGAAGGTAACAAGGTTGCTGTTTAGACCAACCGGCTTTCTTAGCCCTCTATACTTTAAACGGGGAACTGCGTTGCGTTAGGGCAAGTGGCAGTCTGCTTGCTTTTACCACGTGTGTGACAGGTTTTCGTTTTAGAAGAGCGGACCAGAGCACGGGCGATTTTTACAATTCGACAGTTCTGGAAATTGTTGTGTAAAAATGGGTAAAAAAGGAAAAGCGCGCCAGGATAAGTTTTACCACTTAGCCAAAGAGACAGGTAATTAATATTTCATGACATTGTACTAGATTTTACTTCAACCACAAATTTGTGTTTTGTTGGCATTGTACTTGGTTGGCGATTGCATACATCATTAATGGATATTTACTTACTTAGGCTACCGGTCTCGTGCGGCATTCAAGCTGCTACAGCTTAACAGAAAGTTTGAGTTTTTGGAGAAGAGTCGAGTGGTCATTGACTTGTGTGCTGCGCCAGGATCATGGATGCAAGTTGCCAAACAACACATGCCTGTTTCAAGTTTGATCATTGGTATCGATCTTTTTCCAATCAAACCTATTCAAGGTTGCCTAACATTGCAGGTTAGTTAATCAAATTCCAAAAAGGCTTTAAATTGTTTGGTACATGTTTTCAATTGTTTCACAGGAAGACATCACAACAGAAAAATGCTACCAAAACTTGAAAAAAGAATTGTCAACTTGGAAGGCAGATGTTGTTTTGCACGATGGTGCTCCCAATGTTGGTCAAAATTGGATTTATGATGCCTTCATTCAGAATCAGTTGGTGTTGAGTGCCCTGAAGCTGGCATCAGAATTCTTGACCAAGGGTGGATGGTTTGTCACCAAAATCTTCAGATCTAAAGATTACAACTCCCTGATGTGGGTGTTGCGACAGCTTTTTAAACGGGTTCATTCTACAAAACCACACGCTTCCCGTATGGAATCTGCCGAAATCTTCGTTATTTGCCAGGGATATAAAGCGCCAGACAAGCTTGATCCCAAGTTCTTGGATCCCAAATATGTCTTCCAAGAAGTTGAAACAGACTCCACAACTGTGAGGGGTTTACAAACTACGGAAAAATCCAAACCGAAAGCTGGAGGTTATGAAGATGGAGTTACATCTTTACACAAGTCCGCTCTCATTTCCGATTTCGTGCATCAAGAAAATTTCGTCGATATACTAAACAATGCCACAGTTATTACGATGAACGACAAAGAAATTGCGAATCATCCCCTTACCACAAACGAAATCAAAGAGTGCTGTAAAGATATCAAGGTTTTGGGTCGTAAAGATTTGAAGGCTCTTCTTCAGTGGAGGAAAGCCATTCAAAAAGACCTTGATGAAAAGGCTGAAAGGGAAAAGGCTGAAGAAAATGCTTTGATTGAAAAGCCAACTCCCATGGAAGAGGATGATGATTCAAACGATGACGATGATTTGGCTCAAGTTGAGCGACAAATTAAAGAATTAGAGGTAACGCATGAATGCCACTTATCAAAGAATCGATTTTCAATGTTTGTTTGTTTTCTATCTGCAGGATGCCAAACTTCAAGACGCTAAGAGAAAGAAGAAGAAACTCCTCAAAGAACGTCGCAATTTACAAGAGAAGATGAAATTGAAGATGGTTATCCCAGGCGACACCGGCCCGAATGTGATGGAAGCAACACCCCTCTTTGCGCTTCATCAAATCAAAACAGATCAGGCAAGCATTTGTCTATCTGATTGCGTATTGTACAAGTGATGTAATGGTTCTTTTTGCCATAGGAATTGGATCAAATTGCGAATCAAGAAGCGGATGAACTTGCTGACGAGGCCCCCGTTAAGGCAGGCCCACGCCCCAAAAAGGCCAAATACGATAAAGACAGTTTCCAGTTGGATTCAACCGGAAGGTAAGAAACTTGTTTGTAATAAGTCGAACCGGTGGGTGACGCCTCTTTCTATTATTAGGTACCGAAGGGAAGAAGACAGTGATGAAGAACTTATATTCGACTCTGATGATGACTACGAAAGTGACGTTCCACAAGACTCTTTGGGTAATTGGGCCGCCTTTTTGTCCTCGATTGATTTCCTCATCACGTGTTCTGTGTTTCTTAAGGAATTGATGATGATTCCGACGAGATCGACGAAGGAGACAAAAAGAAACCTAAGAAAGTTCGCTTCGCTGAAGCAATCAAGGCCGCGACGAAAGAAGTTGAAATAGACGAAAGGAAACATCCATTGCTAACGGATTTGGAAGATGATGACTCTGCCCAGAAGCGCCAAAAGAAGGCTGACAAATGGTTCATGAAGGTACGTGCTCGTGAGATTCGATCGATAGTCATTTCCAAGTTTTTCAAGCAACATTGTATTTCAACAGAGTGCTTTCCAAGACATTGATGATGAAGAGGACGAAGATATCGAGCTCGATTTCATGCAACGCAAGCATCCGATTAAGAGACTGATACCTTCCACCAACGATGATTTTACAGACGACGAAGAGGATGATGACGATAGCGACGAAGAAGAAGTGAAACCTAACAACAAAGGCAAGAAGAATCAGGTGGATTCGGACGAGGATTCGGATGACGATGATTCCGAGGACGACGACGATTCGAATGATAGCATTGAAGGTGACTTGCCAATTGGCGAAGACGGCGGCGCACCTGCCGCCGGAGGTCAAGGTAAAGATGGAGACCAATAACTTTTATGTTGCACGCAACTCCATTAGCTAATCACGTACTTCTTCTTTAGTAAGAGGCAAGAAAAAGAGCCTGACAGCTGAGGCCCTCGCCCTTGGCTCGCTGCTGATCCAGTCACGGAAAGTGAGACGAGACCTATCCGATGATGGATGGAACCGGTATGCTTTCAACGATGAGAACCTGCCTGATTGGTTTGTCGAAGATGAAAGACGTCATAGCCATAAAGAGCTACCCATAACGAAGGTAGATGCCGTACTATTGTGTTCCTAAATCGATATTGAATGATTGTAGGGGTTTAAGAAATCTGGGCCGTATTTACCTCGATTGATGTCTGTTTATAGGAAGTTGTTCAACAATACCGTGATCGCATGAAAGAGATCAACGTCCGACCCATCAAGAAGGTGGTAGAAGCCAAAGCCAGAAAGAAGCGCCGCACCATCCGTCGTATGGAGAAGGCTAAAAAGAAGGCCGACACTATTTCCGAAACCATGGGCATGAGCGACTTCGACAAAGCGCAACAGATCCGGCAGTACGTATCGATTTTCCTCCCTCTCTGCCTCGTTCCCTCTCTCTCGCTCTCTCTCTTTCTTAATGCCTCCTTATTCATTCGCCGCATTAGTCTCGTGTATCTTTTCTCCACTGAAATGGCTTTTTGAGCTAGACGTTTTATTATCTCCGTTGATGCGCTCTGGAAGCCGTCTTTCTATTATTTTTCTTTTCTTTTTTTCTTTACCCCTCCTTCCTTCCTTCCTTCCGCGCGTAATTTCTTTCTAGATCACGAGTAGTGTAATGTTGGGCGTTGTTTTGGGTTGCTCCATTGATTTTGGAAACTCGGCTTTTAGCCCAAGTCGTCGTTCTTCTTCTTGTTGTGGTGGTCGGACTACTAGTACTAGGCCCCGGTTGAATGCCATTTACCAACTGCATTTTCTTTCATCTTGTTTTGTCTCTCTCTTTCTAAAATAGCATACACAAGAAGGCCAAGCAGGAGAAGAAGAAGGAAGTGACGTACGTGGTAGCTAAGAAGCACCAGGCCGGCAAGAAGGTTCACCGACCCGCCGGCGTCAAGGGCCAATTTAAAGTGGTCGATCGCCGCATGAAGAAGGACGACAAGAAGCGCAAAGCGACCGAACGGAGAAAAGGCAAAAAAGCTAGGACTCCCAAGAAGTAAACGACGCCACCGAGTGGACGCCTTGCCAACCGGCCGGCACAACAACAACAGCAACAGACGAGACAAATAAAAGGCTTAAGTTCTGGAGTATATCAGCGTATACCATGCTTTGCTGTGTATTCTCTCTCTCTCTCTCGTACGTGTTCCGAACTAATTAAACCAACTCGTTAAAGGACCACTCGATTGTGAATGGGTGTTAATTGCAAGGACAGATGGTTGCGGTCATTGAGGAATCGTCGTTGTATAAGGTGGTGGGCTCCGCGTTCTAGTTGAAGACGTCAAACTCGGCTGCCGATGTCAAATTTCCGATGGGGTAGTGCGACAGGGCGTCGTTGACGACTTTCACGATTCCCCCAGTCGAAGCACTGATGAAGATGGGTTTCACCTGAAGTGACACACAGAAAAGGGATCAATTTGTGATTGTAGTTGATCATACGTACAAGAAGAGCTCGTCGTCGAGGTTTAACGATTGCAACTACCCACAACGACTTCCGTTCACCGGATGCTAAAATGGCTTGCTTTCCATCTCTGACGAGTTACATCACCGGGGGTGAATGAAGACAAAAATCGATCGAGGTTGGTTACCATGGGGTGAATAACGACTAGAGGTTTCAATCAATGGATGGATCACCCACCATATTGAAGATGGCTATGCCCAGCTCACTGATGATATCGTAGACGGTGTCGCCCCAATCTCCGCCGCCCAGCAAGTTTTCAAAATAGACGACGGTGGTGGTAAAGTTGGCATCCATCACGAGCCAAGTCAACTGTGAACAGGGTGAAGAGTGAGTGAAGTAAAAAAGAGTTTTAAGTGCGCATAAGTGTAGCTGCTGCGGCAACTGGAAGCTGATTAAATGCACTCGAGCGCCAAAGATGCGGCGCGTCGTCATCGCTGAAAAGTCATCGAGACGGCGGTTTCATCCGCCGCCCCCGCGCTGCCGCCCGCCATTCTCTCTACGCTCCAGCTACCCAACTCTCGAGTTGAGTAAGGAGAGAACACCTAGCTCTCTTGGACGCGCTCATGTGTCCACTTGTCGTTGATTGACGATGGCAAAGTGTTTCCCTCCTCTTCTGGTTTTATGTACATTACCTGCAAGTAGTTGCCTGTTTCGTCCTGCCCCATCGATCCGTCCGTCCCGTCATCATGGCGAGTTCAAAGATTTCCAGACCGTACGGGCCGTTGCCGTAGAGAGGGAAGACGGTTAACGCGATTCCTTCCAAGTCGTAAAGGCCGTCGATCTTGGCATAAAGAACTCCAACGAGTTAACTTTGATCTTGAAAATTTGCAAGCGGAAAGCACTCTATAGACGCTGCTTTTACCTTCATGTAGGGCATGTTATGCGCGCAAGTCCATGCGAAATTGGGCCAGGTCAATATGCAAAGTAGTCAACGAGCAAGCTGGAAAGCTAGTGGACGGCTGCGTTGACGTAGCCGCCCTTAACTCTGCGTAGTTGATTACGGAAACAACAAGTCATGACGGATCGTTTATAGTTTATAATATTAACTCTCGGTTAACGGACGGCGCGGTCGCATTAATCAGAATAGACTCTGTTTTTTTTTTTTTTTACCTCAGCGTCCGGGTGGTTTCCAATATAGAGGGGATCCAACAGGGGACTTCCGAGGGCTGCAGGGATATATACCTTCATCCACAGCGGCCAAAAAGTTGTTGATCACCAAGCGGACGTAATTATCCAGCGCTACGTCCCTCTGGTGACCTCCTACAGCCAATCAACATAACAGATGAAGCAAAAGCTCGACGACGACGACGACTCATAATGACAACAGGCCAATCATCTTTTTATGTGGAAAATGTTCTCCTACACGTGGATAAAATGGGAGGGAAACGACGGAATAGAGAGAGAGAGAAACATTTCAAGAGGTTTTCAACTGAATGGGCTCAATCACGTCGCTGGCACGCTAAGCATTCCAATGAACAGTCCATTCAACCGGGAATTGCCAGCGGGCTGTAGCCTAGTATCAAATGCAAAAAAAAGCACAAAAATCCATATGGTACCGGATTGAAGCGGATGGATTTTTATATTTCCACCGAGGGATTGGCGTCGACCGATGCGAAGCTAAACTGCGAAGAATCAAACAAACTGCAAACATTCTTCTCCTGATATTTTTTTCGCAAAAAGATGCGACTGTGCCATCTCGTCAAATCCAACTTGGAAACCGTTGGAAACCTTTCAGTTCATGTCCGGCCTTTTCGCTGTTTTATTCAATCTTGACGTCCCGGACTACCGCATGACGACAGACACGAGACGAATTTATTTCATTTTATTATTTTTTTTTATCAGAATCAGTCGATTCCGAAATCAATAACCTTTTAAATCTTCAACGTCTGAACTGTAGTGTGTTTACCCGGGAGTTGTCGACATCGTTCGTCAGGCGACTTGTTGATAGCCCTATCCGTCTAACTCTTTACGTTTCTATTCGTTTCCTTTCCTATTCTTCGATCCACTTCCTATTTGGAGAGAGAGAGAGAGAGCAGAAAAATCGATCGAGTTCGTTCGACCTCGACGTCTCCATTATAGATTGAATTCGGTTGTTGTTGCTCTTTTCATTTTCTCCCCTTTTCACTTTGATACTGAGGTATATAGGGCTAGGCTGCTACTTGGCTATACCAGCTAGTAGCCTACGAATGGGGAAGGAGGAGAAGGTCGGAGGAAAAGCTCTCTCAGCAAACAAGCCATTTCGCTGGGATTAGTTTCCATTTGCGGCCGAAACGGCGATATCGGCCTCAGACACGGAAACTATATAACGTATATACCAGTAGCGCGGCGGCCTGCTGCGTTTTCTTGGCCAGGAAATTAGTACGTGATGGTAGATGAAGGCGAACGTTAGTAGGGAGGAAAGAAGAGAAAAAAAAAACTAATTTTCCCTTTTGCTTCCACTGTGCTGGTGGTGGTGGATTTGCTCGGCTTAATGACGACGCTCTGCCCACTATTAATGATTATTCGCTTCCGCGTGTTGCGCATTAGGATATGTCTAGGCGTTAGGGTCTCGGTTGGTATTAGAAAAGGCGCCGGATCGTCACTGGGTGCGGCCTTCACTTCCGTCTAGTACTATAGTAGCTAGTAGCGATATTTGTCAATTAATCATTTAGGAGGGAAGGCAAGGAGCATTGTTTCGTGACCTCGCCGAAAGAGAAGGGCCGGGCGGCCATCTACTCTCCAGGATCGAGATCGCTTATTCGCTTTACGCTCACGCAACGTCGCCAGAGCTTTGATCATCGTCGTCGTCTTGTCTTGCCAGATCATCGTCAACTTATTTATACCCTTCCCAAAATGGATGTGGCGTAGTACTACTAGTGCACTGCTATTATATACTACGCACACAAGAAAGCATCGGGGGGCCAAAAGGAAACCGATCCCGCCGACCTTAACTGAGTGAATTCGATTAGTTGTGAACTGAACTTTGAATCGATCTCCATTTTCGATGATGGGGCTCCTTCTCTCTCTCCCTCTCAGTCTCTCAGAGTACTAGACACCATTGTTCCGACTCTAGCGCCTAGTACTCGTTTCGCGTCGCATCCGGAAATAGCCGAGGAAACCGAGAGGAGAAAGCCAGGCGGATAGGATCAGATCGATCCGCTAATCAGATCCGCTACGAGTAGTCGTATTCGGTAGTAGCCTAGTCAAGTAAGACGAAGAAGGAACGGACGCGAGTACTACTATAAGGAGGGCTCTAGAAGTGGGTGTCTACCGGTGCGAAGCCAAAGAGAGGAGTCTGCTGGCCTCGATGCTCAGTGCGCACATCGTCCGCAGCGGCGTATTAATCAACCGCGGCCAATATTTGCTCCTAGGCCCGTGCTGCTGATAACCACAACACCGAAAGAAAAAAAGAAAACAAACAAACAAGAAAAACAGACAAAAGAAAAGAAAAAGATAGAGAAAGCCGAGGAGTCTCGGCTAATCAACGCCGGCTGTTAGACAACGCATCTCAAAAAGAAGGAAATAGGAGAGAGAATAAGAGTAAAATAAAAAAAAATCATTGATATTAAAGGAAACGGGCCGGCGCGTGTATAAAAGCGGGCGGCGGACTTTGCGGTCAGTGGAGTAAACGGCTGGAATTTGTTTGGAATTTGCATCGATGGCTTTATAAGGAGATTACCGCAGTTGCTGCTGGGTTGACGTTTTGGGAGCCAATCGATGACAATGGCGAGCGCCCGGAATTTGCGCAACGGATTTGCGATTGGCTGCTCCGGCGAAATGGAGAGAACCACAATAAAGAGAGAGAGGAGACACACAAAAAACGACGACGACGACGACGGGAGATAAAGAGAGACGGAATAAGTCAAAGATCTCTCGGAGCCAAGGGCGTGTGCCCGGCATCAGCTGTGTGCTGATTCCATCGATCCTTTGCTGCGCGTCCAGCATTCGAGATGGCCCAATGTGGTACTTATTTTCCGCAGGACCGAGACATCAACCATCGTCTTCTTCTTTCTTCTTCTTCATCTCGTCTTCCTCGTCTAGGAAAAAAAAAAAGGAGAAGAAGACCACCACTTGGAACTCGATACGACCGGCCGGGCGGACATTTTCTGGCTGTTAACGACATTTGCGGATGAGATTGGGTCGACGGAGAAAAAGGGGGAAGGGGACGATTGTAATTTAGCATAATCGCTGCCAGTATAAAGTCGTAGTCGGACTCTGAAATGAAGGGCGACGACGGAATGTTCGGGGTGCGACAACATTGTTTAGCGCAACTCTACAAGTTCTACGAGCTCGCCGAGTGTCTAGGAGAAGTAACGAGGCGCCTGCGCCGCGTCATCCATGTGCGGAATCGCCTCCTAGGCGCTCCGGCTCCCCCATAGATAGTAGTATACAGTGTAGTAGTAGTAGAGCGTGTGCGCGCCAAAAGAATAGGGCGACAGAGCCGTCTCTAAAGGAGGATTTCAATTGAGAGTCTCTCTCAGTCGGAGCGCGATTTGCTCCCGTCGGCGACGTCCTCGGTGCTCTGCGACGCTCCGCTAAAACCTCAAAAATTCGCCTTCCGTGTGTTTTTTTTCGTTCTTCTTCTTCTTCATCATTCTGGTGTTGTCAATTTGGGAAATTTTTAGATATCGAAGACCTCATCCATGTTTATCGCCGTCGGCCGTCAAGTCGCCACCGATTGGTGAGTCGCTGTAGACGCGTCCGGTTTTTTTTTTGTCCTTAATTATGACGTTTAGAAGACAGCAGCAATATAGTCTATATTAGATGCCGCTGTTATTCGCCATTTTGCGTCCGTGTCCACCACGGTTTTTATCTTTTGATTATCATTACTGCTATTATTTCCGGATGGCCCAACTAATAGTCGGCGTCCATCTTATTTCCTCCGCGTCTCACCAATGTCTCGAGTGGAGGAGATGTCGTCTCTTAATTTTAATCAAGCGCCTTCATTTCCTCCTGATTGGATGGCTGCTACCGCTGCTGCTGCTCTAGTCGTTTAGAGGGATTCTTCTTCTAGTTGCGACGTACTATTTGAACTTTGTGCTAGTGTCGAAAAATCCGCGCGCAAGCGCTCCCTTAGACTCTTTCCCGCCCTGAATATCAATATCTCTTCTCCTTTCCTCTCTTATTCTTTTCAACGATTCCATGTCGCAGATGTGTGTGTGTGCCTGTCCCTCTTGTTGCGCACCACAGTGAACCCGGAGAAGGAAGAAGAAGAAGAAGAACAATAGAAGAAGAGAGAAAAGAGAAATTGAAGGAGCGACGGCCAGCAGCAGCAGTAGCAGCGCAGTATCAATTTGTTCACTTCATTATGTCCGCACGCGCCGTCGTCGTCGTCTTCCTTCTCTGTGCGTCGCCCAGTTTCTTTATATCTTTTGCGCGTCTCGGGCGCCTTCCAGTAAACGAAATTGGCCAAGTTGATTGATTTCATTGTGCCTGTGTATCTCTCCGTGATAGTCAGACTTTCTCTCTCTCTCTCTCTCGCTCTTCCGCCTTAGTTTTTTTTTTGCGCGCGCGCGGGCAAAGGATTGCAATCCACTCGGATGGAGCGGATCCCGTTGTCCAATGGATATCAAATACGTCTGACGAAGAGTTCAATAGAAGAGGTCAGTTGAAATATCGACTAGATGACTCGTCTGGTGCGGAGATCTGACACGACTCTTTGCCGTTTCCATGGTGATAACGAGCTGATTCCCACATCCCCCCGCTCCGTTTCAAGTTCCCAGAGATCTAGGTACGTAGCTCCTTATACATCTCTAGGTGGAGAGACGTCCCCAACACAAAAAAAATCATAAAAAGGAACCAGAAAAGAAATGAGAGGTCTTCTTTGTCGGGGTAGAATTGACACGTCAAGGGAACGAGACAGCTAACGATTCTCCTCCGCAACATCTCTTTGATATTGGTTTCACTTGTATTTCTCCATTACGGTATCGAGTCGTATCTACTAGCTACTGGGAAGGAATCCTTTTTTTTTTCAAAGAGACGGACGGATTCGATTGTGATTGATAGCCACCTACAGTAGCAGGGGTCGTCGAAACGACGCTCAATAATGAATTGAATCCGTCTCCAAGTTGGTGGTCTCTAATACTTTCTCCGTACTGGTATCGTTATATAATATATATGTACGTACACGGCGTCTATTTATAGGAGAAGATGTGGAGTTTGGACTCTGTGACCGATCGACCGCCGGTGACCGGAACGGCCAACTGCAACAGTTCTGATGGGGAGGAGAGGAGAGTCGGGGACAACTTTGACGGGACGGACCCTCTACTAGGATTGGTGGCGCTTCAATTGACCGTTCTAGTCATCATTTCGGCCCTGGGGACCTTCGCCAACGCCCTCGTCTTTGCCGTCTTCTACCGCCGTCCGTCACTCCGCACCATCTCCAACCGGTTTGTCTTGACGTTATTCTATTCATTAAAAACAATGCAGACATTAGAGAGGGGGATTGCGGAGGACGACCCAATGAACCAGCCAGCAGCAGTCCGAAATAGCGCCCGGCAAATCCTCGTTGGGAGATATATCCCATCCAGGCTAATGCCTCGGAACCGCCGGCTCTGGGAGGGAAAGAAACGATCCCGACGCTCCGTCAGATTCGCCATTATTCCGCGATGTCTAGCAGTGAATGACGCAAGAGGAAGGCTCGGCTCATCCATCGTGGGCGTACTTCTCCTCTTCCAACTTTCTTCGTCAAGGCGAAAACAGAAAGAAAAAGAAAAAAAAGAGGAAAAGAGAGAAAGGGAGAGCGGATGGTGGTGGAGCGTGAATAGCTACGGAAATGAAGAGCACTCGGCCCGGCCCAGCCCGGCCAAAAGAGGTGGTCTATCAATAACCGGTAGTAGTAGTAGCGTCGTCAGCGGACTACGCCCACTCGTGTTGCGATCCTTCGCAATTCTTAGGTTCTTAGGTAAAAAGAAAAAAAAAGGAAGAAGACTTGCGCCTTTTTTTCCTCCTCCTCTCATCCATCCATCCAGCCCGGCCCAAAAAATGTCTAGTGCAAAAACAGCTGCTGATGATTATCGGAACTCGCCCGTCAATAATGCTGGTCGATACGATGACGGCCCTTTTGGGGGGTTACAGATAAGTCGCTGCCTCGCGATTTTGTCTTCTTCTTTTTTGATTAGTTGGATTTTTCCGTTTGCCCAGCAGCCGCCAAAAAGTTTGCGTTGGCCATCCGACGACGGGTTAATGGCGTCGTCGATATATCGATCGAGTTTCATATGTCGACTTGTATACTATATATATATATATTGAGGCGCCGGCTATTTGTTTTGACATCCTTGTTTGACGTTTTCCCCGCCCGCCCGCCTTTATAAAAGGGGCCGTCAAATAATATAGGCCGCCGCTCGGCTTTTAGCTGTTTGGAAGAAGATTTCTCGCCATCCGTTTCTGTCTCGTCTTTCCCATCTCTCTGGCGTCACATCACGTCGTCTTTCCTCGTTTCATTTGGGTTGCAAGGGACCGTCATCGTCTCTCTCGCTCCTTCCGGCTCTTCATCGACGTGAATATTTCACGACAGCTTCTAATATTGCACAGCCTTCTTCTTCTCCTCTGAAGAAGAAGAAGAGAGAAAAAGCGGCAGAAGAAGAAAGGGCGGCGCGGCGGGAGAGTCCCGCGGGAATTCGAGACATTTCTTCTTCTTCTTCTTTTTCTTCAGAAAAAGCAAGCCCGTGAAGGAGCACTCGACTGCTAAAGATCTTTTTTCATACGAAATCGCATCATAAATATACAGCAGCAGACGGCCCCGAAAAAAAAACCTGCCCCGGCCTACGTTACATTTACCCCCACGCGCGACGTCGTGATAAATGGCCGACTCAACTTTTCTCCTTTTTTTATTTTGTTGTTGCGAAACGCCACTATATACCGTCACGGTCTTTATTTTTGTATCATAAACCGCCATCGTATCGATTAAATATCAATCATTTGTAGAACAAATCAAGTTTCAATTCGACATCGGTCGATTATTGTTGTCCCAGGACGAGATTGGTTCGTTCCAAAAATAGACCTGCTGATCCAAGGCCAACGTCAACCGTTGGTGACGTTACATCTCTTCGATAGTCCCAGTAGGATATCTTCCGGCTGTCCGGATCACATGACGCGGAAGGGATCCAATCGAGCGCGCTTACACCTGATATAGAGTCGTCCATTGATTTTCTGGATGATTTCGTCGGTTTCTCTTTTCGGACAATAGGAAGTGATCCTCGTTATCTTAGCCGGACGACAGGTGATCTTTGTCCAATCATTGCTGATGACCATTGCTGTCCAGCTACACAGCCTTTGTCATAATTATATGTGGTGACGTCTATACTGATGACATTGGTCTCTATTTCAGGTTTGTTCTCAGCCTCATCATGGCGAATCTAATGTCGGCCGTCGTTAGCATCCCCGGTCACGTTTACCAACTTTTGATCAAACCCCAACAACAGCAGCAGCAGCAGCAACAAGAAGTCGAGGTGAATCAAGACTCTGTCGGAGGCGTCACTTGGCTGGAACGTCTGTCTTCTAACGCTGATGAGCAGCCCAACTCCTCCGATTCTTGGTTCAATTCCTGGTATTGGCACAAACAAGGACTCGACGGGCTAACTGTCCTCGTCTCTCTCGCCTCCGTCCTCTCCATTCTTCTCATCTCCCTCGATCGATATTACGTAACGTCTCTCTTTCTCTGCCAGTCTCTGTCGTCGTTAGTAACCGGCCCAGTACTAGTATAGTAGTAGTATTGATACATGATACTTTTATCCCGGTCCAGGCCGTCAACAGCCCACTTCACTACAGCATTATCGTGACCCGACAAAAGAGCATCGCCATGATCGCTTTAGTCTGGTTGGTGGCCGCCATTCTTTCGGCGCCCGTTTGGGCCGGCAGCGTCCTACTCCAGCACTACGGCCCGACGCCGTTGCAACCGAGAGACAACAATGAACTTGAATTGTTGACTGATGGGATGATGAGTAACGGGACTGCGGCGGCGGCAGCGGCGGCAGCGTCGGAGGCATTATCCGGCGACGAGTTCGGTGATCAGCAACAACAACAACAATATTTGATGAATTTGTGCTACAGCGTCTCTCTCATCCTCTTCGGATTCGTTTGGCCACTGGCGGCCCTTTGTTGGCTTTACCTACGGATGTACGAAGCCGCCCTGAAGAATTCAGCGCGCACTCGACGCCAATCTCTCTGCTCCAACACGAACGCCAACGCTACGGAAGGGGTCGTCGGAGCGGCCGTGGCGGCGGCGGCGGCAACAGCGGCCGCCACGGCATCTTCTAATCCGCCGGAGCCGAGCTCTTGTCCGTCATCTCACCAGCCGTCTCTAGCAGACGCCGTCTCTTCGGCGACGACGGCGGCCGTCTTGGCAGCCGCTTCGGAGAATCAAACGTCTGTGCGCCTAATGGCGGCCGCAGCGGCCGCTTCCAGCTCGCAACGGCGCCGTAGCAACAGGTGCGTCAAAATCGATCCATTTTTTTGTCTTTCTCTTTTGTGTTCCTCTGCGCATTTTGAACTCGACGGTGGCACACAGTAGGGAGGATAAAAACGAGCTTCTATTTCGGTAACGGCCTCTCAGTGGGCGCTGCTCTCTATGTGTCCATCATCCATCCCCCCGAGCGTCACGTTATCGACCACGTAACCGACACCGGGGCCAACACCCCCATTGATCGGGACTCGATTAAAGAGTAAAAAGAGGGTCTGAGCTGTAGAGAGGGGGGAATCAAGTCGCGTTCGACCGCTCCAGGAATGAAAAAGAAGGAGGCCTTCCGAAGACGGAAGAGAGAGAAAAAGGATCCGCCCGACCATTAGTTGAGTTCCAGCAGTAGTAGTAGGAGCAGCAGCAGCAGCAGCTCTCTCACTTTTCCTCTGTAGCACCCAATCCAATTTCATATCCATAAAGCGCCAGGGGACAGCACTCAATCGATTAATGGATATAGAGCAGGGGAGCAGCAGAGGAGTCGGCCTGTGAAAAGCAACACGGGGGCCGTGCTTCAAGTTGTCAGAGAGAGAGAGAGAGCAACAGTAGCCTAGTATATGTCTATACGGTAGTAGAGGGTCAAGAAACGCGGCCGTTATTGCATTCTATCACGAAATAGACCATTGCGACTAGACTCTGTGTATCATCACATATATGGATAATAGAGAGAAACTCGGTGTTGTTGCCCTCCGGTTGAGTCTTCACTTTGAGACCCGGTCAAACAGTGGCCTCTATAAATGTCCGTCGTCATCCTTCTAATATAGCTAGGACGGACCAACACGTGGGCGGGCCCGACAGTCGTTAAATGGCCGGTCGAAAACTCATTCTGTCGCCGTTGGAAACAAAGGGACCTGTCCAATCATTAGACGCTCTCTCCACTTTCTGGGGAGGGTGAAGGAGAAGATGAGAGCTCGCCTTGTTACATTTGAGAAATTGTTTGACTTTGAGGAGAAGAAAATGGCGGAGCTTTGTATCTCTCATCCCCCCTCTCTCTCTCTCTGCAATGGAACTGTCAAAATTTAATGAGGCCGAGCTGCCATCCAGCCAACTGGAATCGATTCGGGAGATCGATCTCGACTAGGAGAAGACGAAGAAGCAACAGTAGCACCCCCAATAAAGATCTTCTTCTTCTTTTGATCCTCTGTTGTTGCGCATCGGCTGATTGTATCCCGGCCATCCAGTGATATTAGACGCCGCCAAAACAATAACTGGATGAAGGAAAACAAAAGGAATTTCTTTTTCTTGATTTTTTCATCCGGGGGGCGAGGTTAACGATCGCATCGATGCAAATGAGCTGAACTATAGAGTCTAGCGGGAGCGAGACTAGAGGGGTTTTTTTCCAATCAGGAGGCCGTTAGAGATGAGATGAGTTGGGACGATGCAGTCGTCGTTGAATTTCCTGTCGGAGACAAGATGGGGTTGTGCGTCGGAAGGAGAGCAGTTGATCATTCAGGGTTGCCGAAGCCATTCAATCTCCATTTGTGCAACCGAAGAAATCAACCGCGACGTGGTGCACGAGAGAAAGCCCCCAGAAACATCCGGCGTGTAGCTACGGACCTCGTTTATCGGTCGCCAATTGGGGCGGGCGACGATGGAGCGACGCCATTCGATATGTACGGATTCCGGCCCTAGAGTCGCATCCATAAAAGCCATTTACTATCGGCTGTGTATTACCAAATGGTCCATGAAAGTACGGGCCCGCAGACAGGCGGAGAAAACAGCAAATCCATTTCCCTTTTCGAAGGTTAGGCTACTGTCATTATGTGGAAAAGACGAGTCGAGCAAGTCATTGGCTCCTGTTGTTCCGTTTTGTGAGAAAAAGAAAAATCGAATGAAACAACATACATACACAAGGAGAAAGAGAGAACAGCATTCAATCAAGAGACTACTAAAGCCTTGGCCATGAATGAAACATCTTCTTTGAAAATCTCGACGGCGACGTCGACGACGAGTGTTCTGCGTAATGCTTGGAGAAGCTTATCATACAGTTCTATTCATTCTATCTCTGGCTCAGTGCCTTTCACGTTGAAAGCGGATTATAGACTCGTCTTCTAACTAGGAAAAAGAAAAAAGAAACAGACGAACCCCTTTTTATTTATTTTTTTCGCAACAAAACTCAGAATAGAACTACAATAAAAGTTCGACAAAAAGAAAGAGTGTTTAAAGCAGCGTGTCGACAGCATCCGTTCCCGGACGAAAAACCTCGGGCGGCCTTTTCTCTTCTTCTCCTCCTTCTTTGCGGATATATAACTTCAAGTGACATTTGGAAACGGGGCTATAGAGACGCCGTTGGTCCATAGATACGCCTGACTTGTTGTGCTGATCATCAATTCAGTAAAAACACGAAAATCTTCTCTTCTTCGGGAGAGAGCAGAGCTTCGTCTCGCCGGGCGACGCTGCAGAGATGAGAAGGTCAGGTCCGCTAGGAAGTGACGTGCCAAAGATATATAGTAGCCGAGAGGAAAAAGAATTCCCCCTCTACTTTTTTTTTCGAAGGGGAGAAAAAGAAAAACCGCATCGACCGCCAGTGACCTTCTGCCGAGTCATAACTGCACGAATGCAGAGCACCACAAGCTTCTGTAGTACTCGGTCGTCGCTGGTGCACATTCTATTCCACATCTATCGATCCAGCCCCGTGCTGCTGCTGCTTTTAGCCGGTTATACAACTCGCTAGAAGCTGTGGCTCTGCCCAATTTTTTTGTTTGTCTCGGCTGTATATGTATAGTAGTAACCCGTTCGCTGTTTTTGCTCTCCATGTTCTGTTATACACAATGCCGACGACGACTTCCTTCGTGTTTTGCCTTCAAAACTAGACTTGTTGTTGTCATCGCTAGTATATCGCAGAGAGAGAGAGTGGATATATATATATACATGATGTTTCTTCGGCAAGTTGTTGTTTTTTTCATCGTCCGCGTCTCTCCGGGTGAAGACTCTTTTGTTATTTTATATACGATTTCCCTCTTTCTCAGTTGCCATCCCGTGTCACCGGGGTAGGACCCTGTACCTTATTGTTTGCGACTCTTTTTTGGGTGGGGGGAGGTCTTGAGAGTTTGATTGTCCAAAAAATAAGATGAAAACGTCGGCTAAATGCGTGGGCGTTGGCGGCCTGCAGTTTGGGCGAAATTCGATTACAATGTCAGTTCCGCAACAACAACAACTAGTCGTAACATCAAGGGCAGCAGAACCAGCAGCAGCCGCTGTGTTTTCTCGCTTCGACACGACGTGGCTTAATTTGTGTTTACCAATCGAATTCGTCGTCGTCGTCGTCCTTCTCCGAACTATCCTCCCTTTTGTTTTTGTCTTTTTTTTTTATTTCCAAATCTTCTTTTGTGTCCCATGCGTCAGTCTCCTTTTCTTTTCTTTCTTCCAAGGCGTGTTGTTGTTTTTTTGTTTTTTTCCGTCGTTTCTTTTTCTTCTCTTTTGATTTCGTTTCCTCCTTCCGCACTCGTCTTCGGATTGAACGACGACGACGTTGAGAGCGAAAATCCCTTCAGACGCGCCGGTCGATACGCCAATATAGAAATATATATATTTAGTTGCTGCCGGTAGAATAAGGCGTCGGCGGCGTCGACGTCGAGTATTCCTTTATGCAATAAATTCGAAGGTTACGTTGTTGGTTTCGATTGGATTGATGATGATTTGTTATAAGGGTTCACGGAGCAAATAATCTTCCCTTGTCGTGGCGTCGTGCGACGTCGACGACGTCTCTATATATATAATATTGTATACTATATCGCGCCAATCGACTCGTCGGTGGCAAATGGCGTCGAACGGCGTCGAACGAAAGGAAATGGGATGGAAAAAGATTTCTTGTTATTGTTCAAAGAGAAAATTGACGTCACGCCGCGCGTCGTGACACGAATAGAATAGTGAATGACAACAAGACCGACTTGTTACGCTCTAGAGACTTTTCCCAGCCAACAACGTTTTATCTTTTATCCAGCACTTTTCTCTCCTCTCTCTCTCTCTCATCCAGCACAAGATATTTTTTTTCTCTCCTCCTTCTTCCGTTTAGTTTCTGCACTGCCTCCTCCCACTCGACTCGACTCGTCCTTGCTGCCTGGACTCAGGCGTCATCGATTGATTGGCGAAAATAGTTTGTTGGTCTCTGCCATTTCGATTCCCTCCTCTATCCACCCACCAAAGTCTTCTTTTCTTATTCAACAGAGTCAATCAGTCCGTGACTGGCGTGTGCAAACCCGAAGGATTTTCGATATGGAAAAGAAACAGAGAAGAAAAGAAACGGTTTTGTTTTTTCTTCCCCTCTGTCGGACGACCTGTTTTAATATGGAAAAGGTGGAATACATCAAGTTGGATCTCAAAGAGAGTTATAAATATGACGGCTTGGTATATTGTAGCCATGCAGAAAATATTGGAGCGAAACCTTTTGATGGAAAGAGAAAAAATCTGCATAGCGCATCATTTCCACGAGAGCGAGTCTCTCCTTTTTTTCTCTCTTTTCCTTATTTACGACCAGGAAATAGATTCCAGCAGCCAAAAGTTCGATAGATCTCAGGGGCAGACGGGTCGGTGCCAGAAAGCTTAACTTTTGGCAAGTGGCGAAAATGATCGCTACCAGCAGCAACACTCAATTTGTGGCAGCAGCCGGGCCAGCCACCGCAGATATTAGCGTTTGGCAGACTTTTGCGCCCAGAACTATCGCACTCGAGCCTTGGCCGGGATCGATTGTGCCGATGTATTGTAGCATCAGTTCCCTCAGTTGTACTACAACGCGACCGCCAGGGATTGCTCCAAGAGTACGTATCTTTGGCTTCAAGTTGGTAGAAGGCTGCCTGGTGCCGTTCGCCATTATTTACAAGATTTGTTGCCTCCCCTATGTAACGCCAAGTTTTCAGTCAGACGGAGACATATGACCGATTCATCGGCTTCCACGAAATCTAAGAGACGCGATCTATGAAAAGGCTGGTGCACGTGTTGCCCTTATTACGAAATTACAAAACTCTGTCAACGAAAAGAAAAACTCTGCAAAATTGATTCTCTCTTTTCAGACGTCATCATCTCCATGAAATTTTCACGTAAACTATGCCATTTACGAGGTTGGAGGGAAAAGCGCCTCTAACCTTTAGCTAACGGTCATTATTCTGTCTAATAAATGACAGCCGTGTGTTACCATAATCTAATCCCCAAAGGCTTAATCCTCTGTTAGCGTTTGGCCGGCCAGAATGTCTCCCAAGCTCTTTCTCGTTATCGCACTTTCTGACTCTCTTCGTTACTCTTAAGCCGACAGTTGGTAAATCCCTTGACGTCAATGCACCAAATGGTATTATTATTGCTTCTATTGTTGCTGATTCTCATTTCCTTTTTTGAATTGAAAAAAAACGCGCAGGTATTGGCTGCGTCTTAGCGGAATGCAACAACAACTTTTGTCCCTTTTCTGGCGGGAGGAAGGACGGGCGTTGAGGACGACGGCGATGGTCATCTCCTCGTTCACGTGTTGCTGGTTACCTTTCTTCGTCTGGCTATTACCTTTTCAAATCCATCCGTCGTTGACTGCTGCCTCGTCAGACAGACAAGAAGTTCGGCCGTCCGCAGCCTCTGCCGGAGTCTTTTTAGCCCGTCTGGCCGCCTTTTCGAACGTATAAAACAAAATCACCAATGATCCTATCATTTCATATTCCAACTACTAAAATATTTTGTTGTTACTTTCCCTCCATTGGAGACAGGTCTTGATCAGTCCGGCTATTTACGTTTATCGCAATCAAGTTGCCCAACGGGAAGCCGGACGGGTTATGTTGCTCCTGTTCTGTCCATTGAGACACCACCATCACCACAGAAGCCAATCGGCCAGGTACAGTCATGACATTGCCACACCATTGGTGATGGGCGGACTGGGTGTCAGCGGGATGACGCCACAGCTTCACCACACATCGGGCGAGTCTAGACTTCGGGCCAATTCGGCCGCGATTGTTTCGTCTAGACGGAGTTCCAGTCTCGTGACCAACAACAGTCTGACGGATTCGCCGACCCGCAAAGGATCCGATGATCCGGTGACCGTCATCCCTCACGCCCAGGCCACTGTGGTCAATTGGAGGGGTCGTAGTGGTTCAGTCGATTGTCGAGTGCTGGCCAGAAACAATGTGGAAGTGGACACTTGTCTGTCGGTCGTTCCGTCTCCAATCCTGGCCGGTGGTAAGCGCCGGCCCAGCAGAGCTCGAGCTTCGATCTCTGGCGCTTGCGGCACTTATTCGCTGGATCGCCGTCCGTCCTCGACGTTCTCTTACGAGGCCAACCAGATCGAGATGCGTCAGCGGTCTCAGACATTCTGCGAGACGCGCTTAAGTAGCAGCGGCGGAGGCGGAGGACGTCATCCGGCGCCTAATACGGCAGTGTCTCTGAGAACGGAAGTCAACGTGTCAAACGTCAGCGGTACAACCAGTAATGATCGATCCGGCCGTACCAAGAAACGGCCATCGTCCAATACGGCGACGGCTGCCGCCGCTGCCGCGGCCGCTGCAGCTGTGGCCGCCGCGGAATTGAAGGCGCTCAACCATCCTTTAGCTTATCCGTCGTTGGATTTCTTCGACATCGGCCTCGAAGATTACGGCCGTCGGTCGACGTCGTCGTTTTCTCGTTTCATCCAACAGCAGCCGCCGCCTCTGCCGCCGCCGCTGCCACCACAGCCGGCTCCGCTCCTTCCGCACATTTCACAATCGTCGTCGGCCAGCGACAGGACGACGACCAACGGCAGACGGAGGAGAACTTGCTCTTTTTCCAAAGTCTTGTCACGAGGCAGTAAGCAGCAAGCGGGCAGCCGATGGCCGGCTGTTTTCGGCTCCGGCAAGCAGCAAGAAATCGGCAAGAGCAACGCATCGTCGATGCCGAGCGTCCAGCAGATCCCTTCGCTGGTGACGGCCGTCTGAATCTCTACTGAGCGACAGTTGAGTGTTTGGCACGCCCACTTGGCCTCGACGGACAGATCCCCTTCAAGTGGATTCTCCCTCGTCCTGCCCTTCTTTATCCTTCCAATGTACCCCCTTCCCCCAAAATGGCGAACCGTGCCGACGTCACAAACGGACCCCGTCCGGATCCATTATTTCCCCTTTTTCTTTTTTGGACTTCTTTTTCTTTTTCTGCTCCTTGATTTCTATTTATATCCGGCGGAGTTGTTCCGGCCAAACATTTCCAACCCAACTTTGAGAGAGGCAGTCTAAGGAAGTCTAAAGAAGAAGAAGAAAAAAAAACACTACTCTGTATTTGTTCGTGATATTATCAAATCCCCCATCTCGTTCTGCCTCTTCCTTTTTTTGAAAATTGCCAGATTATATATATATATATTGTAAATCAATGTTGCTACGTCATGAATGAGATGGTCGATGTTGTCGGTTCCACTTCGACTTATTATTATTATTATTTATACAACTATTTTTGATTCTTTGATGATTCAGCGTTGTCAGCACGACCACCAAAGTGGTCAGTGGGGCCGCCGCTGGACTGTTATACAGCGCCAGAGCGGCCGTCGATAAATCGAGGAAGATCCCTGGCTCCTCTCTTTCCTCAATTGATGATCTCCTCTCTTTTTTGTAAAAGTGTTTGTATAATATTGATAACCACACAACACACACACACACAACATCCCAACTGGAATTGATTTTTTTTTTCCTTCTTTCTATTAATAATACGCGACGATTCGATTTCCGACCAAGGGAACGGCAGCGACCTGAGGGTTTCCGAATCAGAGAACGACGCACGACGACGACGACGACTCTCGTTTTCGCCAATCAAACAACAATTGAGAATGGGGAGGATGAAGGAAAACCTAACGTTACTAGAGACCGATATGATTGGCACACTAGACGAGATTGTATCTCGATTCCCTCGTGCGTGCCTGCCGTTGTCTGTCTGCTGTTGCGTCGTTTATAGCCAGCAGCTCCCAGAATTTCGTTGTGTTTTCCTCTCTTTTTCTTTTCCTTTTGTTTGTTTATTTCGTGTTTCTATTCCCTGGCGCAATCGCAGTCGTTGAAACATTCCCACTCAAAGTCAAAATCTATTTATCTAAAATGTATATATATTTATATATATATATATACGTACATTGTCAGAAGCCTATGCGCAGATAAAGGGGAGAAACATAACCAAATGATCTTGTTTATCAAGCCCATGTATATCTATTAACCTTCTGTGCTGTCTACTTTGTTTTGTTTCGCCTTTTTCCATTACCTTTGTTTTGTGACGCCATCGACGAGAGAGATGGATCACGAAAGCACGCACGATCCGTCAACAATAACAACAACAACAACTAAAAGAATGCATACAGTCTTTTTCGGCGTATCATTTAAAGAAAGTCGAACCGAACACGGTATCAACATTTCACGAAGGTTCGATCAGCTCGCTGTTGGTCTATCGGGTCGGCGTTCACCGTTCCGCATCGTCATCGATCACGTTCGATGCACGCCATCAACCGTGAGGACCATTTCTGACATTCGCTCCACTCTGCACACACAAAAAAAACACCTCCCACCCACTAAAGAATGTTCGCAGCTCAAGATGTGGTGAATGGTAAAATCACGTGTTCGCTCAAGGTCTTGTGGAATGTGAGATCGATCGTTCTTTTTTCTTTTTGCGCGATTCCATAAAGCATACATATTACATAAACAAAAGAGGTAAAACCTGGGGAAAACGTAAAGAAGAAAAAATAAAACATGTAGGAGGACATATTCTGCCGACTCACTCCGCAATATAATTCAAGGGTTCCAGATGTTGATGGTTTCAACAGCTTGGGGTCTCTTTTCGGGATCGTTCTCTGTGGTGGCGATAAAGACGGCAACGGCAGCGCTGTAGTCGCAGTTGGTGGGCAGATCGGGCAGCGAAGGTCTGGTGCCCAGTGCTTCTTGATAGGCTAAATCATCGCTATCGGATGCGTATTCTTCGTCTTCCTCATCGTCGTCGTCATCCTTCCCGAGCAAGTCAGCATGAGGCACGCAAAGACTAAGCATTTCCCAAATGGTCAAGCCATAGGAGAATATATCAGCCTTACAGGTGATGATCCCGCCGTCGGTTTCTAAGCTTTCATCCATGTTGATGACTTCTGGTGCCGACCACGCCTGAGTGCCAACGTAAAATTGATCTTGTCTGGCTCGCCCGTTGGCTTCTCGCAATGTCATGGCAACTCCAAAGTCACACAACTTGGCCAACCTAAAATCTCCAAATATGAGAACATTTCCACTTTTCATGTCACCATGCATCAACAGTTTCTCTGTGTGCAAGTAATCCAAGGCTTTTGCAATGTCCACACCCACTCTCATTATTTGATGTGGTGGGAAGGGACCTTCATCGTTGTCCAAGCGGTGCTCAATGAGATCCATCAGGCAATTCTCTGCCTTTTCCATTGCAAGGCACCAAGTCCCATCAACAGCTTTTGTCAGGGTTCGAAATCCAATAATATTGGGGTGCTCCAGTTGTCTCAGTATCTCAGCTTCCTCCAGTAATCGCCTGCTGAAATCTTGGTGTTCTTTGTTGGCAAACCGTTTGGCAACTTTCTTGACAGCCCATGGAGAACGATAGCAACCTTTCTTGGGTGTCCTTTCCATTAAGTAAACACTAACGCCTAATTACAATTATAAATTAATGAGCAGAACGGGAAAAAACGTGTGTCGGTTTTTTTTTACATACCCGTTCCATATCCAAGTCTTTCCAATGAAGGAGATGCAGGTACAGTAATCTTTCTCGCAGGACTTTCACTATTTTGTTCAACTAGCGACCGAATTCTATTACTTTTGGGAGTTTTAAAATTACTGGAAATCATTTTCATTGATTTCGATAACACGATATAATGTGGTTGTTGACTTGTTGGCCGTTGACAGTTTGAAAATTTTTGAAAATAGTCAAGCTAAGTGACAACAGCGCGATCTAGCGGCCGATCATAATTCTTCTTGTAACAACCAAAAACAAGTGGGATTTTGGTTTTCTTTAAAAAAATTAAAAAATCAGCTCTCGCAGAAGATAAAGCAGAGCATCGCTTGAAATTGAGGTTTTAATTGTCGGAGAACTTGAATTCACAATTTACTGCCGTTATTTGATAAATGTAGCTATGTTGAACAATGACGAATTCAGAACTAGCTGCACCGTAGGGTATTTTTTATGTTTTCTGTCGGAACCTCATAATTAAGAAAATGGAAAGGCAGAAACTAACAGAATAGATTTTAAAATTTTTACTAACAAGGGACCAAGAGCAAACTAATATTACATTATTAAAGCCGCGAAGAGGTCTGCCGACCAGGAAAAGGAACTGCGTATCGTAAAAGCGGAATCTGTCTGTGTAAAAATGAGCAATTAACTTGGCTGTCTGCTTTTTCAGCTCAGTTAATCTGCATCATCTTGAGGGATTGGGAGTGTAGATCTGAAGGAGACCCACTAATAGGGAAACGAGACAAAGTACGCACGATATAGTACGCACAAACTCTGGTCATTATTATGGTCGTCCAGTTGGAACCAGTTTCAGTTTGAATTACTGGTCATGATGCATTATTAGTTTGACTCCACCACAGAAGCTTCTATAACACTCGAAATCATTATGTTATTGTTCTCACTTCTGACCGTAACGCGGTATGCGGGTCTTTGCTTAGTGAACATTTGAATAATTAAGCTTGTAAAAGAATGCAAGCGCGGTAGATACACTATTATTAGATCAAAGAAATAAAGTTTTTTTCGTTCCTTGGTTGAATAAACTTGACATTCCACCAACTTTCTACATGCAAATAGGATATGATCTAAATACCAAGTCTCATTGTATATATTTAGAAAATGACGATATGTCGAGATGACGAAAATCCATGCTATCACATGGGGGTTACCGACAAGTTTTTCTTTCTTTCATGTATGATTAACGGAAGTAAGCCACGTTGCGTAACGTAAATACACATAGCGGTGATGTATTTATGTGACGATTACCAAAGCGACCAAACCCGGTCGAGTTTCCCGGTCAAGTTTTCCTTTCGTCCCATGCGTCGTTGTTTGTTTTAGATAAGTTTAAATCCCTTTTCTCAACATTTATGTATATGTTATTAAATGTTTCTCATTAGATAAAAGCCCCGAATCGACGACAGAGCTATAGAAATTTTTGATTCTGAGAAGGGAAGTACGTCAATGGAATGTTAAAAACAAGCAAGGTCCCAAGTCTGCCACCATCAATTTCATCTCAATCGAACAAAAGCCAGACGGAGTTCCAAGGTTTTCAATGAGTCGTCTGACGCCCCAGACGAATGGGTTTCTCTGTTCGTTTTTATTTCATTCTCACGCACGATCAGCACGAAGTTGTTTGCAAATTTCAACAATGTCCTTTTTATACTCATGCGGATTGATAACGATCAATAAATCCAGTCGATGCGAAGGTTGACGACCATTGCGATCGTCATTCAGCGTAAGTGGAAGACACTTGTAAGCAAGAAATTGCAGTACGGATACGATTCTGGTCGGAGTACTACGTAGCGACGCTCTTCTTTTCATGTTTGCCTTGTTATTAACATGCGATCTACTCGTTCTGTGATGACTTTCCGGTCGTCAGTACAAGTCCATGTCCTTGCCAACTAACTAATCTCTTCCATCAACACGTCCAGTCACGACATGCTAATAGAGTTACTAGAGACTTCCAGCTGACGGCCGGAAACGCACATGATCGGGAATCAAACTGATCGGTTTGTTTGATCGTCACGTCTATGTGCTCCCTTCATTAATATGGAGACAATCAAAGGGAAAGGAGGAAAGGTCTTGAGTTGGCAAAAAAGAACAAGAAAATTTGTTTAGAAAAGTGGACCAGTTGTGTCCTGATTTGACCCATTTAGATGTAGGTAAGTAGACGAAGCCAAACCGGCTTCCGTCGTGGTCGAAATAAAAAAAAGTTGAAGCGCCTTGACAAGGACGATCTCTCTTCCGTTCTAGTCGTCATTCGTCAAGCAGTCAAAAACTTTCACAGTTGACGCGACACTGACAGTTTGCTCGCAAATGATTTGTGACTGGCCAAACAACACCTTATTATGGCACGAAAGTATCAAGTGCGGTATACTACAGGTTGAAAATAACAAGCTCTACTTCCTCTACGACAAAGAAAGCTTAAAGAAGATTCACCTCGTAATACAGTATTCTATTTGGTCGCCGCAAGATTTCGATCTTTAGCCAATTAAGCCTCGTGTACATACGCTAGATCTAAGTGACAGATAACCATTTCCGAGTTTGAAAATAATACGAAACTGTTTTCTTTTGTTTCACTTTCAACGGCGACCGCACTTATTGGATCACGTGCTACCGTATAATAGCTTTCTAATGGGGTGTTTGTTTTTTGTAACGCCATAAACAATTAGTGAAAGAGAATCTGTTTCCGAGGGCATATAAGACGTCGCGGCCAGAGTCCTCCGCGTTTCATTTACAGTTGCCAATAGTTCAGAATGATTTTATTCTGCCCAGCTTTTTTGCTGTTGATGTGTTGGATGAGCCGGCCAGCATTTTCAGCGGATGACCATTATCGACAGGATTTTGCTTCCGTTTTGACATTATTCAAAGAGGTAATGAAACTGGCGAAAAGTGCGGCCAGTGGTGAGTGCCATTGTTCTACATCCGATCATGTTACGAATGACACAGAACGACAACTGCGGATTCTGGATCTCATCCAAGGATTAAACGAATTGGCCGAATCGGAAGCCGCTGCCGCAGAACGGGCCGACACCAGTCAATCTATCGAAGAACAGAATAAACCGCACAAGCGCATCAAGCGGTTTCACTACAGTTTCCGTCGGCGGATCGCTTTCCCGCCAGGAACCAAAATCACTATGACGCCGACTTTCTTCTTGCCGTTTGTCCGCGACCTTCCAGACGGATTGATCTCCAATATGTCAATCAGTTTCCCTTTTTCAAGTACGAACTGACGCTCACGAATTTCCTTTATTTGCACACGCTCATCGTTTCTTAAATAACCAACACGCAAAAAAGTACTGCTGGACCAGCTCGGATTGACGGATGATTCCAATATTTTCGGGACCTTTACCATCTTGAAGCGGATCTTGAAGCTTTTCTTCGGACATCGAAAACCGAGAGCCAGTGATTACAGCGGCGGACACAGGTAAATCACGTTTTTCTTCCTTGCCAACAAGGTTTATTTGAGGTTACGGATCTATACTACATTTAAAAATCTCCAAGGATTTCCCAAGGGTGGTTTTGCGCACGATCAAATATACCGTAGTAATCAACATATCTCTGGCTATTTATAAATCAGTTTTAATGACTTATTGCCGCTCCTGAATTTTGAAGTTCGAGAAATCGGCGCTGGAATCTTGGATGTAAGATTAGCGAGCAACTAGGAACCTCGTGATGAGGTCCAACAGCCGAAATGTTCAGATGATCTGCAGATCGCGTGCGAAGACTCGAATAAAATAACAATTCATTATTGCTAGTATGACATCGGCGAGGATGCCATAAATCACAATTAATATAGCCATTAGTAAGCGAGTCGTAACCGATTCTACGCGCAGGATGCTGATCTACCGCACTATAGAGAACGTCCTCTATAATTTCGGTATGGAGGGACGTGACTGTTTGCTGAGGGCCATCTGCGAGGTGCACGAATTCCCGCTCGATCATCACGGTCTGCTGGGCGAGTTGCTTCAATTCCTATTCACGTAAATTGCACACTCGTGGCTTTAATTTCTGACCGAGTCCTTATACGCAAGCATATCTTTTCTCTTTTTCACTTCAACAACGACAATAACAACATCTAATAATAACTGGACACAGTCCCAGCAAGTCCCCAGATACTGGCGAAGAAGGCTTGTACTACATCCAAGCCGAACAATCCGGAAGGGACCGCGGCGAATGCTGGATGTACTACTCCAAATGTCCCCGATCAATTTTCAACCAACAGCAGCGGGAGCAAGATAACAACAACCTATACATGTAAAACGGATGTATGGAACACATTTTCGATTTGACCGACTAACACGAATTGAACTGTCATTCCAGTACATTATTAAGGTCATTTGTCAATTCTTTTGTGGTCGACTTAATACACAAAACCGGTATTTTTTTTTTGTTTCGAGTCTTTCGTGTGTGCCTTACAGCTGTTGTGACGTCAAACGATCAAGTGGAAACGACTGGAATCCCAAATGTTGTGGTGTCGATTGTTCCCCCCGCGCGCGCTCAGTCAATATTGACTCCATAGAAATCGAAACGAAACCATATGATGCAACTGCCGGTCGGGCCGTTGGAGAGAGATAAAACTATTAGCGATGAGTAATCGACAAGGGAACAAACCGATGGGCAGATAACGTCCTGCAACGGAAAAGGAATTGTTTGAGCCTTCCTTCCGCTCTTTTTGGTAATCATACGTTGATTTTATGTAGAAAGTGCACCTATCGGTCAAACAGATTGACAAGTCATACGCAACATCCACGACGAAGCAAGGAAATTCGAAAAAAAGAGAAGGTACGGGGATTTATTTGAAAAGTTCAACCGTCTCCGCTTTTGTCTAACGTATACCAGTTATCAGCTGAAGGAAAACTTTTTCTTACGTTGTGATGACGTCAAAGAGACCTTTGTGAACCTTAAAGTGATAGGCATGGGGCTAGTCCGATTCAAATAAAAGCTCGCATCGCAGTCAGGTCTGGCAGTTGACAATAGTAAAGCGTGAAAACCAGTGCCATTGAATTTGACTGCTGGTCGTGAAAATAAAAGAGAAGACGACCCAAGTTTCTGTTATTTGACATTCTCAATTGAACTTCCTCCTTTTGAAATTGTATTATGAGTCTCGAATTGAAACTGCAAGAGGGCAGCAACGTTGACGACAAGTTTCAGCTTCCTGGCGGAGATCTTCAAGGTTTTGTCTGTTTCACTTGGACGTCACCTTTCCACAAATACGTCGACTACTGCAATTTGATCAGTAAGTCCTTAATTTTTTTGACGGTCACTTTTGGCTCACGTGTGGGTGCCCTACAAGGAATGGAACTTAATGCTTCTTTTTACGTCCGGCAGAGATTCAGGTCACCCTCGAAGGTTACCTGGTGACTAATCCTTCCAACAAGCTCAGCAGCGGGAAAAAGATTTACTCATCCGAGATTCTCTGCATCCGTGGTGAGTTACTGCACATCCGCATGCCCGAAAATAACCTTCAATCCATAAAAGACGCCCCTGCAAATAACTTTAGTCATCCCTTTCGATTCAATTTCCATTAAATGAAATGTTTCTCTTTAGGTATTTATGGAGAGAAACGACTGGGGGAGGTATTCCCCAAGCGTTCATTTGCCTTTCCATTCTTGGTCAAGCCAAATCATCCGAAAAACATGATGCCATCGTGTCGGTCAGCCAAGATGATGAATGTGGCTTACCGCCTCAAGACTCGTGTGGTATTGCGCGACCACGGCCAGCAAAGATCACCCGATCAGGCTTACAGCTCCTTCAGTCACCAACTTCCATTCAAAATTAGAGCCGGATCGACTCCCAATCAGGCCACGCTCGACGCTATCCAGCGAGCGCAACGGATTGCCGAGTCGACCGACGGCAGTCATAGCGAGAAGCAAGTGCGCGCATCGACAGACGCGTTCCAAATCCGAGCGTCGCTAAGTAATCCAGTGACTAATGCCTCTACGTCCAGCGCGATAGAAGCCCTAGTCCGTTTGGATCAAATCCACCAATCGTCCAAAGGCGTTTCGAAAATCATCGGCAAACTCATTCAGGTAAAAATATACGGAAACAAAGCCGTAAGCCTCGCAGTAAGCGCGTGCTCGTGGAAAACATTGCTTTTAACAGTCCATAAAACGATACCATATTATTTCCTCCCTATATAGGAATGCAGCGTGGAAGAAGGTCTGACGATGCGGAAGAAATCGGAATTATTTAACATCCGACTGGACACGGGCGACCGTCGAGACCGCAAGTGCGAAGAATTGTCGATTCCTTTCAACTTGCCCGAAGGTCTCTTGCCCACACTGATCGAGAAGGATCTTAACGCTAAAGTCTCTTATCACATCCAGGTATATATAAGGCTCTTTTGCTATAATGTCGATTTGTTTTACGACTTCCGCCCAACGGTTTTTGTTTTGGAAATGAGCTAATCTCCTCTCCTTCTGGTTTTCTTAAAAAAACAGGTGGGCGCCTATGTTGGCAAGAAGGAGCATTGTTGCGTCACCTTGCCACTGATCGTCGTCGCTCATTGATATATTTGAAAAAAAAAGGTGACGTCAGCGTCGGGATGATCTCATCATACAGGCTAACCCTCATTGACGCCGGCGATTCTCTCTCGTCACGTCCCGCCGCTGCGTGTGCCTATCGATAAGTGTTTTTTGTTGTGTGTTTGTTTTGCATGTTTCACCGTTTCCTGTTCTATATTACGATTATACCTCCCTATCTCACGTCCGTGTCGTTTCTGGACCGGTACGAACATGTTTTCAAATTTTTCCTCCGTCAACGTATTGATCTTGTTCTCTCTCTCTCTCTTTTGATATCCGAGTGGTTTTCTTTTTATTATTTAATACAAACAACTGTGTATACATGCGGAATGAAACAGATGGCTTGTACATGATTGCGATACAGTTAAACTGTTGCGCATTACATACAGAATTACACGGTTTAAATTAAGAGAATAATAAGATCTCTGTCGATTTGATTTGCTTGGGATGATGATTGTAGGCTTATTAGCCGATTCGATAATGAATCCTGGCGCGGCGGCTGTGCTTGTTGCGCGGAGCGGTCGTGCTGACTTCCAAGTGTTTGAGGTTTTCGCCTTCAGGAAGTGTAACGGTTTGAATTCCGTTGAGACTTTGGGCCGTCAGCGAATTGCTCCCTCCTGTTTACAAGTGGAGAGTACACTTATATATATATATAGTAAATATAATCATAAAAAAAAAAGAAAGAAAGCGTTTTTCGAGGAGGGTGCGTTGGGAATTTTCCTCGCGGAAAAGGAAACCAAGCGCGCAAATTCTCGATAATGCCGTAACCACTGATCGACTTAATATGAAGGTAGCGGATGTTATTGCCGGATTGGGCAGTGGGTGCTGAAATAAGCCGAGGAAATCGCTTCTTCCAAGAATGTAACATAAATACTCTGGTGCGTCACATTATGAAGATGATGGCCGTGAATACAACATCCGGTCGGTGCAATAACGTTACGATGATGGAACTCTAACCTTTCAAACTGGCCGACGAGACAGCCTGGACGTTGAGGAAGACGAACAGCAATATGGAGCACAAGGCGATCCATTTGAAAGCAAAGAGGAGCCTTTTCATCTTGTCCGGCTGGTAATATTAGCTGCTGAATAGGCGCTCGAGAGAACGAGAGAGAGTGATGGCGAACTTTTGCGGTGAAGGATCCGATGGATGCGAGGGACTGGCAAGGAGATTGGAACACGTCTCGACGTCGTATCGTCTCTTTGTTTTCTGATGAGCTCAATGCGAGTCGCCTTTCGTTTTCTTCTTTGCCTTGCGACGACGATCGACTTAAGAAGAGAGCCAACTGTTCCATCGTTCGTGAGCGCTCAAAGCGGAAACGAGATAATACGGAGCGCGCGCGCGAACGCCGGCAAGGATGAACACATCGCGCCTTGACCCCAATCCTGCCCGCCTCCCTGCCGAATCTGTGCAGTATATATTGCTGGAACGAGCCAACGTCAAGACAAGGTTGTACAAACAGTCCTGATTTACGACGCCTTCGGACTATATCCTCACGGACGTTTCCAACCAGATCGTCAATCCATTTACCGGAAATTTTCTCGTCTCCTCCGCCACCGGATTTTCCTTATTTTGCACCTGATAACTCGTTCGTGATCTGTTGGAGGCTGAATATTATGAATTGATAACGGCAGACAACTTGCAAACACAATGCACAGTTGCGAACGGGATTTTTTCAGTTGACAATAGGTGTTCATCACAGTTTAGTTGAGAACAAGCTTAGAGTTTTGTAGTCGTCATTGTTGGCTTTTGAATTGTAACGATGAGGTTGCACCGCTCGACGAGTTTTTGATAAAGATGAAGACTCGTACTCTCTTTGATAATGGAATAACGTATTCGAGTTGTGAAACTACTGGAAAACCATTCAGTGTTTTGATTGATTGTCAAATGTCAAGAGATGACAACGGGCTTTTCATCGTTTATCGGACGGCGCATAAGGTATATAGGCTTCATATATTATTTTTGTTTTGTGTTCTACCTTTGGATGCGGTTTCCTAGAGGATATCCGAATGCCATCTAGCGGCAGCGGCAGCTTTATCCCCGTGTGTTGTGTTGGAGGGGGGGGGGGGGTTCGCCTTAATTACTGTCAGAACGAGTAAGATGGAGAGACTGCCGGTTTCGCGCGCCCTTTTCAACAACTGACAGAAAAGATAGCGTATTTTCTCTTCCGCCTGTATCTTTTACAAGCAAAACAAAACTCTAAAAAGGAGACGAGTAGGGAAAGAAAAAAAAAAGAACCGAAAATTCCCTCTCGTCTCCTTCGTGACTGCGGTTATTACATTTCCCTCTCGGGAAAAGATCAGCCGGCCGCAGTTTTTTCTTTCACGTTTTCACGGTCACCGCCCGGAGCGTCGCCGCCGTATTTTGTTTTTGTTTTGTTTTCTTTCTTGAATAAAGAAGAAGACGGAGTAGAAGAAGAAGAAGAAGAAGTAGAAGAAGAAGAAAAAGAAACAAGAATATTCTCTCCCGCTGCGCTTGGATGTTGAACTCGCGGCAGTTCAATTCCACCAAACCATTTTTTTTTCTTCTCCGTCTATACTTCGTACCGTGTTTTTTCGTCTTCAATGCCTTTTCTACTTGTTCCGTCTCCATTCTTCAGACCGTTTGTGGCAGTGTCTGTGTAGATTCGCTACGCGCAGGGAGAAGAGATGGATGCATATAAAATAAAAAAACGCAAAATCACGAACATGGAAGAGTTGAAGTGAAGCGCAAATGCGGTGCTAATAAATCAAACGCTGCGTCTCGTTTCTTTTTTTTGGGTTATGTACATCGTTTTATTTATTATTATTTCATGACATAAAAGAAACACACACGTGATGTAACATCATTAGAATTATAACATGCTTTGTTTTGCTTTTGTTTTTACACACACACAGCACAAGGGATGTTGTCGTGATGATTATAGAGCCAATCGAAAACGCGCAACAAGAATAAGATATTACAAAAACAACGAGCGCCGCAGCATCGGCACCGCGAATCTTTTGGAGGGGTTTTTTGACGGGGAGGTACAACGAACATGTTTTGTTTATAGTGTCACATTTTTATTTTATATTTTTTTGCGAAATTTTTCATTTTTATTCTTAAAAAAGAAAACAAAGTTAGTGGAAGGCTTTATTTTGTTTTATTGCTTTTGTTGTTTAGGCTGTTGGTTCTTGCGATGCAAAGTCTGGCGATGATGGTTGATTGCTAGTTTCCTTTTAACGAGTTTTTAGAGACAAAAAAAAACCACAAAAAATAATAGATCTATGGATAGACGGATTGATCGAACGGAGAGGGTGGCGGCAACAACGGCCATTAGAATTAGATCAACTCCTTTTCGTCTCCCGTGGATGCGTTCTTCTTTTTTTTTCATAATATGGTTCTATGGCCTTTTTTTCCTTTCTTCATTCAAAAAAAAAAACTTTTTTTCTTCCCCCGTCTCTCACTCACTCGGTTCTCTTTACTTTTCCGTCTCCGCCCTCTTCCTCTCATTCTCTGTCTGCTGTTTCTTCTCTCTCTTCTCTCATAGGAGCCGACCTTTAACCCGCGAGTCACGCAAGTTACACAAGTCCCGCAGCAAAGGTGGAAAAAATATGTACAGTTGTTCCTCCTCTCCAGCAGCTCTTTGTCTCCCGCCATCATCATCATCATCAATGCACTCGAGTCCCGCTTTAGAAAGAGAAGAGAGAGAAAAAAAAAAGAAAATAAAAATACGAAAAAATTGTAGATAATAATCATAGCAACAGGATTTGTCAAAGTGAGGGAGAGGTGACTTTTTGATTGATAGATGAACTAGAAATGTGGAGAAGATAAGCAAGAAAAAAAAAAAAGAAAAATGATGGATGGATTTGGAAATTTTACTTGGCCGAATAATGAGAGCCAGAAATGGATCCAGGTCCTGGACCGTGATGGACTTCGCTGTTTCGTGGATCGCGCCGTTGTTGAGTCTGCTGCTGCTGCTGCGTCGTCCGCTGGCCGTGATGAACTCCGTTGGCCCCTGGCGCCGAATAGCGGCTTCCGGGCCGTGAATGGACGATGGCATAATGATCGCTGTTGGTCGAGTAGGAGCGGGTCGAGTTCATGGTCGAGCCTGCCGAGATGTAGCCCGGTTTGCTCACCCCGTTCAGCGAGTAGCTAATGAACGCCAACAAATCATTTTCCATTAGTCCGTTGTCTCGTTAGTCGACGCCTCCAGGTGGCCGAGCCAACGAACGTCGTCGCGTCACCGGGAAAAAAAAGGCTTTGACTCTTTGGACTCTTTCAACTTTACCGTGATCCGTATTGCGATCCGTGCCAGGAGCGATAAGGGTCATACTCCTCGATGATGCTGGGCTCCTTCTCGATGACTTCGGTCTTGGAACAGGAGCAGGTCATGGCCGAACAGAGGAACACGTTGATGATGAGCATAATCAGGAAGAGGATGCCGAAAGCGATGCATAAATAGAGCAGCCAGAGCGGTTGGATGCCCGAACAAGCTGCTACCGCCACTATATAACAAAGCACAACGGGGAAAAGGAAATATATTTTTTTTAGAGAAAAATGAGAGAAAAGAAACAAAAATTAAGAAAAGGGGAAATGAGAGAATTTTTTCGTTGTTGTGTGTGTGTTCTGGCCAAATGCTCCGAGCATCATATTACTCTCAGTGTCTCTGCGTCTCCTTTCTACGACTACTGTGTGATTGTTGATATGAGCATTGTCCTAACGGACCGTGTGAACTTTTCTTTGCGAGTGCAAGTCGTCGTCGCAATTGGGAAGAAAACGAACGACCGTTTCTTTTTTTTTTTCTTCCTCTTCTTCTTTCTGCAGCATTACGTTACTTTATATAGAAGAGAGTGAAATGACGTCTGACGAGTAGCGAAAATGAGAGGAACACTTGGCGGTGGTGGTGGGTTTTCTAGAGAATAGAATAGGGATGAAGATTACGTGGAGCAGCTCCCGGATCGACGACATAGACGCTGTAGGAGGCCATCAGGCTCCCCTCCGAGTCGGGTACGTCGCGGCCAATGGCTCGACCCTGGGCGAAAGGAGTCACGTCGTCGTCGCAGAATGCTTCGCCGCACCCGCCTGCATTCACGATTCAAACCGAAAAGTCATTAGTTATTCACTGTGCCCGAAAGAAAACAAATGGCCCACACTTTCGTGTATATGACCAGCTTCCTCCGACACGGTCTCCATTATCACTACAAGTGCCATTACCGCAGCAGCAGCAGCAGACACACGAAAAAAATAGGACCATACGGCGCGGCTATATATACCTTTACAGACGAGGATGTCACATTGAATGTTGACGACGTTGTATTCAGCGAAACGGTACATGGGAATCTCGGCTTCGGCGTAGCCCTTATTGTCGTGGACAAAAGTCGTGGCAATCTTTTTCTCCGGGCACCTGCAAGCGAGACGAGATGATGGTTTTTAGTAACGGGAAACTCAACCGAAGAAGAAGAAGAAGAAGAAGTTAGAAGATTTAGTTACTTGACCATTCAACCATCCATCATCTTTCCTACAACACCAAGTTCCCTCTCTTCTCAATAGTCTATTACCTCCCAAAAGCAATACAAATGTTAATCAACCAGACAAGCAACGAATCCATGCGCGCAAGATCGTGCTCGGCAACAGAGAACCTTGACCAGCTTCTTCTATGCTAATCCAATCGGGTCATGTTTACATGTCGTAGACGAACAGGAAGTCGTTTTGAATAGTCGATGGCGGAATGCCAGCGACCTTTTGCGTGCTGAAATTCCCCAAAAGCCCACGCGCAACACCAACTCATCAAAAAGGGTAGATAAATATATTTTTTGGCGAATATTTCTGCCAGCAGAGTCGACCCGTCCCTAATGCTAATGCATCGCCAATCATTTCCAGACGCGGTTCTTCCCTTCTCTCCTCTCTTTTTTTTACAGACGGAAAATTCCTAAGAGTGAAGCAATGGATCCCTGCATAATTTCAATCAACATAAAGATGCCTCGGCATCGCTTAGTAAAGTTAATTGAATTTCTCAGGAGGAGCGGAAAGCGTCCGTCTCTCTTTCTCGTTTGACTCGATCGTCGGTCGACAACTTTACCACCCCGAAAACACAAAAGAAAATGGAAAAAAAAAGAGATTCCCCTGCTGACTAAAATTGTGTCTAACGAAAGTGCTATACGATACTAAAGAGTTCCGAAGCAGTTAACGACATCGTTTCACATATTCTTTCTCCGTCTCTGGAAAAACTTACCCTCGTTTATCGAACAATGGAATGACGCTGCTGTTGGGTCCGCCGTAGGTGAAGCACGAAGACGGTCGGAATCCGTAAAAACCTGGAAAAAGAAATGTTCAAAAAAGAAGATGATAGAAACGAGGTCGTAAATAACTTTTTCTTCTGCTAAAGCCATTCTCATTGGCTTGTAATCAACATCGAGGCCGATTCATTTTCTTTTTTTTTCTCGACAGTATCGGGCAGCTGTGCAACGAAATGAAGAGGAGCCATCGGAATGTGTTACCAACAAGGCGAGGAGGGCAACAGTCATAACCATCCAGTCATTTTTTTTTATGATAGTCTCTTGGAGAAAAAGAAAAGGAGAGGGAAAACACAGCTTATTTCTCCATCGTTTTCCCTTTTCATTTTATAATATATGATTTTCGTCTTCTTCTTCTTCTTCTTCGCCGGTCGCCTTCCAAGGTTACCCACTGGACTCTTGCCTAATTTGGTCATTCAAAAGACAAGTCGGTAGATACACCCGTGAAACTAAGCGCTCTGTTAACTCTCTCTCTTCCTCCTCCCATAGGTGCGCACACACGTTGAATTATTATTAGAAATGTTGTTTCTTCTTTTTTATCTTTTTCTTCTTCCCTTGAAGAAAGAATTAAACAAAAGTTTCGAAAGAAAAAAAAACGATGTCTTCACGCAGCTTCGGGATTCGTGACCCGACCGGCATGCAAGTTACAGACTACACCGTTTGCATATGTAATGTTCCAACCGAAATGTATAGTACTACGATAAGATGGGAGAAAACAAGTTTTCTCCTTCGGCGAGAAGATCGGCGTTTCGAAATGGTATTTTCTTTCCACACCGCGAAACGGATTGGATGGAAGACGAATTCGAAATAACCTGAAAGTTTCTTCTGTGGGGTTGAAGAAGAAGAAAGAACGGATGCGGCCGTGACGAAAAGTGTTTTGCCCGGCTTGTATCATTCCAGCAGGCAGAGCGCGAAACAATTCAAAGATTCCAAAGATAGCGACAAGGAAAAAATAGAAAAAGAAAAAGAAGAAGAAAAGATAAAAAAGAATGTCTATACGTACTGTCGAGATTGTTAACGCCGACTCTGAGTTTGTATTTGCGGCCGTAGACGGCCTCGGTGACTCGCTTGTTGTCCTCGCTGTATAGTCTCATGTAGGCGTCGGCCGTCTCGTTTCTGTTTTTTTTCAAACAATATATAATACAAGGAAGAATCATTAATAACCGCATTCCGGTCGTTTGAAAAGACATTACAAGTATCTTTTTTCCTCTCGACGGGAAAAAAAGAACAAGAAAACAACAAACAGCAGCATCCAAGGCGCGGGCGGCCTATATGGCGCTCCTCCGCTCAGTCGTCGCGCAAAGAGCGCCCAGCCGCAATCGCAACGGCAATCCGTTTCCCGTGAGCGGTGCATAATGAACCATTTCAAAAAAGGTCTAACGACTCCCCCCTCTTGACCCGACCCCTTACTAATGGCAAAACGCAACGGAATGTTCCGTCTCTTTTTCCCCTTTCCATTTTACCAGCAAACTCGCATCGTGCCCTTCGCCTTTTTTTCCTTTTTCCCTACACGCTTCTTCTTTCCTCCTTTTTATCTAGTCTCTCTTTCTTTTTGGATGCACAGTGGCAGGCGGCTAGAAGATTAAGACAAAAAGCCATTTGAGCCGTTGGCCACCGCGCCGTTCATTTTACTCCTATTACCCAAAATTTGTTTCCAATTGATTCACGGCGGCGGTGGTGTGATTAGGTCAGGCTTATTGCAGCAAATCATTTCTTTTAAACCTCTCTCTCTCTCTCTGACTGAAAATGCTATAATTGTCGAGACGAAATGAGACTAGGTTCGGCGTGGCCTTTGTCGATTCTTCTTTCGTCTTTTTCGTTGTCAAGAACTCGCTCGAAAATGCGCTAGCCGTGTGTGCTCACCGTCGGGTGAGTTCGTGACGGCCGTTGATAACTCTCGTGCCGTGCTGGCCCCTAGCGGAGACCTTCAACAAGACCCAAGACTCAACGGCCCAAGACAAAAAGCTCTGGAAAACATTCTTCTTCTGCGTCTACCTTTCTTCATCAATCCCCCTCACACACAGAACAACAACAAGAAGAGAAAAAAAAGACGCGACGTCGCCTACAAGAAACACGTTCCCTTCCGGAGCAACCAAAAGCCGTGCGGCGGTCAATGTATCGATGTAATCCGTTCTGACTAAAGGTGACACGCACAGTCAGCTAAGATTACGTAGGATTAGAGTCGTCGAAGGGTATTGACGACGACGACGGTTATTTCATTGGATAAAGGTTGGAGAATGGGGTCTCGAAAAAGAAGATGACGGCGCCTCCCAATATGGCCGCTTCGGATGTTGTGACGTCACAATAAGGGAAAGTTTTTGGCCCCAAAAAGACAAAAAGAAAAACGAGCGTGATTGGGGCGGAAAAAAGAGATTTGCATAATGACATCAGCCGTGAAAGAATGCTGCTGTCGCCTTTTGTCGCCCACAGGGTACTAACAATAGGTAAAATGTCAATTGCATCGGCGTTTTTTTGACGTCGTCAAAAGAGAAGAAAAGATCTCTCGGGTGCTGCGCACAAGTGAACAATGAGATATGTTTAGAGGGCCGAATTGCAAAAGAAAGAAACACAGAGAGCACCCGACCTTGAGTTGCGAAAGGCTGATCGGCCGCAAGTGATGACGTAATATTTGTCGTCGCCGAGCTCCAGCGTCCGGTGGAACCGCACGGCGATCGGGACGGATCGTTCGCTCGTCCGCTGTGAAATAAAAACGAAACAAACAAAAAAAGAAAGAAAAAATAGAGCTGGTGTTAACAATTTGGTGTCGGAAATTTGTAAGCAGACATGAGAGAGCATCAGAGAGTCGAAAAAAAGTCGAGTCGTCATCATCTTCTTTTCAAATCTCATTATGTCCATGATGGATAGAGCCGAGGTGGGGGGACTCTCTTTTGACAGTTCAAAGTCATTCGTTCCCCGAAGGCCTGTATCCGTCCATTCTCTCCAGCATTGTTTTTTAATCGCTTCAAGGTGAGTACACACACGTAGACACACAAGCAAAAGTCAGTCTCCAGAAGAAAAGAAAAAACAACACCCCCGTGTGCTGTTGTGCACTTGCTAGTGTACTAGAAGTAGCTAGAAGAACTGTGCGCGGCCAGAATGTAGTTATCCATCCGGAAGCGACGTTTATCGCCACAATGGGCCACCTTCTTGTCAGCTGCGAAAGAGAAAATGGAAGACTAGGACAGAGCCACCTCCAGGGGGTTGCCGGACACAGGGAACCGGTCATCCGTTTCAAACGCGGCCGGATCTGTTTTTTCCCATGTAGTTTTCTTCAGTGGTGGTGGATTTCTCTGTTGTTGTTTTCTTTTTTCTTTTTTGATTTTCTTCTTCTTCTTCTTCCCACGTGAAGGATACGTCTCTATCAGATTGAGAAAAAGAGACAAGGATTGGCGGAATAAACTTACGTCGTTGATGTAGACGCCGCAGAAATCCGTGTCGTTCGGGCGGGCCAGCATGTTGATACGCAAATTGGCCGTCGTGTTGCCGTCACCGTAGACCGTGCAGGCCGGACTTCGCTTGCAATCGCCTCTCGCCCGATCGCACACGTGCATCACGCCTACGACAATCACCGCAAACAATACAATCACGTTAATCATCGCGTCGTCTACACTAGACGGAAACTACTAGACACAATATGTCCATCAGAAACCGGCCGGCTCGTTCATCCGCGAGTTGACAGCCGGTTTCTCTCTGAGCTCCTTTGTCTTGGCGTCCAATGACCAACAACCGCCGTTGCCGCTGCGGACGTTAAGACAACAAGACAAGATACATGATATGACGCTGTGCTGTCAGGTGTCACCGTCGTGTCGGAGCCGGTGAAATTTCACGCAACTCTGACAGAAGGACCAAGCCTTTGCTGCCGTTTCTTTTTATTATTATTTCGCTGCTGGAATTCTCACGGCTTTGCCGCTCCTGCTTCGGACACACAACAACAGCTCTACACTCGTATCTTACGCTCTATTTCCACAATGGAAAAGAACCAACCTTCATCTGAAATTGTTTTTTACTCCAAATTACACAACACAACATGTTCGGTCTGGTTTTTTGTTGTTGTTGTTTTGTTTCGGATGGGGGTTCTTTATTTTTAATCGCAATCCTCCATCTCCGCATTTACCATAGTAACGCGGTGTGAGAAAAGAAGAAAGACAAAACAAAAAAAAACAAAAAAAGAGTTGCCGCGATTTCGTTCCCGATCATTGTGGGAGTGGTTGTACGTGATTTTCTGACATAGAGAAAACCATCATTTACGTACGTATAGCCAAGGGCCTGACCTCGCTCCGCCCAAATTTCCCAATATGCACTTCAATATTTACGCCACCCATCGAATAGGAGAAAATATACAATCTAATGAATTAACCCAAAGTGTATCTATATACAAGACCGGCGTCCTATAAGGAACTGAATGGAAATCAAAACAATGACGATCGAAAGAAAAAAAATAAAAAAAATCCCTTCTGGATGGAAGCAGAAAACAGCAGCCGATAACGGAAAAATTCCCGAGTTGGAAACGAGGACGCGAATCACGATTTCTGAAATCTAATACGCCTCACGATGGTGATGATGATGAACAGGAAGGAGCGAGAACTGGTTCTTTCTTTATACAATTCTTCGCCGAAAGGAGATCACACGGAGCTCGTGTAACCTCATTCGGTCGATTCCTTCAAGTGAGGAATCGCCGCACGCGCGTTCGTTGAACCACGAAATCGGCGAGCATTTTTTTCCAACCAAACAAACATACTTTGATTCTCAAGAAACGGTCAGCAGCAGCAGCATATGGTTGCGTGCAAGAAAAATGTAAATAGAGTAACGTGTCATACCTTGGAATGCTTGTTTGGTTTCCACTTTGATGGTCATCAATCCGCCCTGGCAGCTGGCCGTGACAGAAGGGAGAAATTCTGCATCAACAGGGCTTTGCTGACTGTCCACCATCTAGATTTATTTGTATAAGAAGAGAAAACAGATTTTAGAAATCAAATGGAAGCGGATAACTCGATGAATCATGATCTAAGCAATGCCAGACCCCACCCGAGTCGCAACATTCCTTCCTGCCATATTGGACAGAGTTTTTTTTTCCTCAAAGAGCAAAAAAAAAGAACGGAGAAAAGGATTTATATCTAATTTTAATGTTAACTTTTCGAGGATAAGAAAGCAATAAAAGTTTGAGAGAAAAAATTGGAAAGCGAAGGCCGTTCGAGACAACACCGATCTCCTTAAATGGACGGACGCCAACGGCGCTGAAAGTGAACGATGCCTGTAAAAGGACAGAGGTCCGAAGGCCATCTTCTCCCCGGGTCCAACCGTTTTGGGAAGATGCTGATGATACTACTTGTTTTCCCGACCGACTTCACAAATAAAAACGAGAATCCTCTCCAGCTAGTCTAGCAGCAGCAGTGGGACATCAGCAGTGGGTCGTTTTCTCCACTTTGTTAGACACGACCCACTCACGGAGAAAAAGGATTGACAAGGCTGTGAGAGAAAATCTCTTTCGGGTAGATTCGTCGTCCGCATTGTTGAGATGCTGCACAAAACGGAACACACAGCAGACAGAGAGAAAGATCCTCTCTATAAAAACTTGTTTTTCTATCTGGAATAAATTGTTTTTCCTCGTGCCTAGCGAGATTCGAGAGAGATTTCGGCGAAAACACGTGATCGTTCATCTATCCTGCCATTCTGGGGCAATTAAGAAATACGAAATAACTGTGGTGAATCGGATAAAAAAAGAGAGGGGAATGAGTGAGGAGGAGCCCATCGTTCTTTTTTGAAAGAAGAAAACGTCAAGTAAGGGATAACGATTGCCAAATTTCCCCAAAGAATAACTGAAATCGTTTCATTAAAGAATGCCATGATACGTAACCGATGTCTAGCCTTTAATTGAACGTGAAGTTGAGATTAAAAATCCCCCAAAGTATACCGCGACAATTTACCGAAAGTTTAATCGCCATTCACGCTGGTTAACTACAAAATTGCAACGTCGCCGGGTCAATTTCGTTTAGGCTCCAAATGCGAGCAACATGTGGTGGTGGCCGTGTCGCCGTCCTTAATTTCTCTCCAAAGTTCTTAAATGTTCTGTGTCTGTGGATCAACTCTATTAGTCGAGCTTAGGAAAATAAGTAAGCCGGTTCTTTTTTGGTGAAGACATTGCGTGTCAGCTTGAAGTCCATCTGGCGATCTTTTCTCGACTGGACAATGAGGTTAGTGGCCATTTTCGTTGCAACTCGTCGTCGTCTTTGAAGACCGGCAAAATTTCATGTTTCCATGCTACTATTGCTATCATAATTGGGTATTTACCGACTGTTTACTAGACTCTTTTTCTGGTTCCTTCTCTTCACAAAATAGAATTGAGTACCAAGGGGGCATTTATCTTGTTCTCGTCCCCCTTTTTTCCAACCGTGTAAGATGGTGGTGTTGACCGAAATTCACTCGACTGCTGCTGTCGTTGGTTGGCGTAGGAAAGGCAACCGATTTACAAAGGTTTTTGTGAACGACATTTGGTTCATTTACCCCCAGAACTCAATCATGTTGGAGCGACACGAACAAGTGAACGCGACAAGAAAAAGAGAGACAAAAATTATTCCAGGAAAAGTCAAATGAGAAGGGGAAGAAGAATGGACATCAAGAGAGGCCAATTAGCCCGTGACGAAGTCGATTATCCGACCCCTTTGTTCTTTCTTTTTCCATCGCTTTTTTTCTCGTTTTTCGCTGGCGTTTGGGTTTTGTCTTTGAGACCGTGATCGTGCTGTCCGTTGTGAAGTTTTCAGGCAAACAGCTACGAGGCAAACCCCCGCGATTCTATCGTTAAAGAGGGTGGAGGTAAGTAACCAGCCAATGTCGCCCAGTAGTAGTAGTAGGGGTGGAAGTATCGTGATACCCACCAATAGGTAGAACCGACAGCCCAAAAAAACTGGTCCTCTCTCTTTTTTTAGAACATTTTATTTTCCTTTTGGCTGCTGCTCTGTTGTAGTTATTTCGCCTTTACGACCTGTCGTTGGCGGAGTGTGGCGCGCCCATATAGGCCTGACGAGAGATGCATTTTCCCGCCCCGACCTTGAGGCCGTAACAGCAGCAGCAGCAGCAGGTAATTCATTTCTAGATTATATCACACGAGCGCATTCTTCCCTGCGTAACCTCTGTGTGGTTCCTTCCAGAGTTCCATTAGTTGAACTCCCCTAGCTAGTTGTTTGTCTTTTTGTGTTTGTTTGGTGAGAACTTGCTACTGCTGGGAGCTGGGAGGGAATGTAAAAGAAACCAACAAAAGGGGGGGTCTCGTAATAAGTATTGTCTTTTCCTTCTCCTTTTTTTTCGCGCAATTGAATCGACAGCGCACTACTACTGGTTTGTCGTCGGAAACCAGAAAATTGGGGAAGAATGTAGGTAGCCTCAATCTGGCTGCGCACAGTATATACATATATATACGTCCGTCTAGCCGGAAGGACGCGGAATCGGCAATATATAGTAGTATTCTATAGCTTTGTTGTTATGCATCGACCAGCAAATCCCGTGCGGGGAGTGAAAGCGACCGATTGTTTTTCAGGACGCGCGTGCAGGCAGTAGATGGAAGACACGTCTAGATGGCGACGTCGTATACACAGACAGGCAGATAGATAGGGTACTCGTTGTAAAGAAGAGAAAGAGAGAGAGAATTTCTCTTCTTCTCTTTTTTCTTCTTCTTCTTTCGTCTTGTTTTTTTACTTCCTCCGTTGGGGCCCTTACCAAATTGGGCACCGTGTCAGATCAGACCGGGAGAGAGAGAGAGAGAAATCCATGTCAGGATGGCCCGCTTTCACCGACGACACCCATTTCAGCTAAGCAGGTGAAAACTGACCCGCCGTCAGCGGTTTTTCTTCTTCAAAGACGAATAACATCGCAATAACTCGTTAGCTAACGTTCGCTCGACCTGCCGGCCGTTGTCAATATAATCGCCATTTTGACGTTTGGAGGTTTATCTTCCTTTCTTTTTTTCTTTTCAATTTCTCTTTTGCTAGGTAACGAGGCCAGCAGCAGCACCATCACCAAAAAATGTTGTCCGAAAAATCCTCGGTCGAGCCGAAGGTTGACAGATGGAAAAAAAAGAAGAGACCGAACACGACCCGACCGAGAGAGAGAGAGAGCAAAGAGCGTAGGCTCGCCGGTGTCGGGATGATTGTGTTTGGCAGACAGAAAGATTTTCGAGGCTCGCATCCGGACAATCAACGAACGCTCGCCCGACTCTTAAACGCCGCCATGTGCCCCGTTACAGTGCCGGAAGAGGGCGTCGTCCCCGTGTGTTCAGGCTCAGCGCAGATAGCGAAGCTCCATACGACAAAAATCAAAAGAAGAGGGAAACAAACGACGAACAGACACACACAGAATAGGTAGATGGATAGACGACGCAAAGAGAGACAGAAACCAGCGTGCATACATCGCTCGCTGTGCTCTCAACTCCATCCGAATGAAACCTCCACCATTGAACACGGTCAATTCTTCTTCCCTTTTTTTTTGTTTGTCTACGTCACATTCTATCGTTCATTCCAATTATTTTTGTCTTTTTTGACTTTGTGTTGTCGGGGCAGGTATTCAGCCGCAAATCAAACAATTTTGTTCCCCTTTTTTCCAAATCGGCGAACACATTGCCCAGATAGAGGACTAGGGGGCCCAACAGACACGCTATCGGCATCCAGCTGAGTTTGCTATGACGGATCCCGGGGATCGTTGCTGCTTTTGCTATATTATTAGCTAGTATGTATGTACACAGTACTTTTTGGCTGGGGCTTTGATTTTCAACATTTTTCTTTTGTTTTTCTTTCTTCTTCTTCTTCTTTGCCTCTCTTTCTTTGGGGTTTTGTTGATTCAGGTCGACTCATCATAATTACGCGGAAGTTTGTGATGATAATAGTTTGGAGAGAGACTGCTAGAAGAAGAAGAAGAAGAAGAAGCTCTTGTTGGCAGCTTGCCCTACCTGTTACCGCCGCACCAACCCCCCAACTTGATTTTTCTGTCCAATGTTTCCTTGTTCCTTCCCCCCTCTGCTGACGAGAAAAAGAGAAGAAGGAAAAAGAACACGGGAAAGGAGAAGAGAGGGGGCTCGGAGAATAATAAGAGAAGGAATGATAGAAAAAAAAGAAGAAGCAGCGCTCGGTAGAAAGTCTTAGAGGCGGTGACTCGAAGCGTGACGGCGCGCACCTGCCGCTCTTTTACCTTGCGCCACCTCTCAGTTTTCTTTCTTTTTTAAGAAAAAAAATTCCTAAAACATAACATTTCCCCCCCTAGAAGAAAAAAAAATCCGCGTTATTATTTATAGCTGGAAAGTTCTCACACAGAACTAAATCAAAAGTTCCAGCTCATCTTTCTTCCTTTTTTTCGCCTCTTTCCATCCGTATCCTCCTCCTACCTTCAATGATATGGGACGTTACCCCGAAAATCCAATTTTCCCCCTTTAAAGAAAAACATGGAGATCTGGTGGTGTTGGTTGTGTAACGCGTTTTGGAGAAGCAGAAATTTCTAGTTAGCTGACACTCACCTGAAGGAGGGCAGTCGACAGCAAGGCGATAATCCACAGGTACGTCAACGCCATTTCTCTCTTCATTTGTTGTTTTTTTGTTTTGTTTTTGCAGGTGAAGGCTCCCTTTGATCTGGGAATGAGAGAGAGAGCGTAGCACTTGGCTTTGAAATCACTGGCGCTTGCTCAATCTCTGCTCAGCGTGCATAAGTAACACGCCGTGCTGCGCCGTTTCCCGGTAAAGCCACTTACACAAGGCACTCGCAGAAAACCTGAAGAGCTACAACGCAGTGAAGATAAGAGGCGCACACAATTCCCGAATTGCGGGTGGCTGAATGCTGCACAGATTGTCGATTGGATTTAGAGGGAGAAAGAAAAGGCCCCCCGAAACAACCGAACGGCTGGATTGAGTCGTGCTAGGTAAAATAAAGGGCCGTGCGAGCTCAACGAACCAACTCAATGGCTCCACCACAGATATAAAAATCAACAAACTTCTCTCTTTTTTTCCCTTCTCTGCTGTCCGCGCGCGCTTTCTCTCTCTCTCGCTCTCTTGTCTATCTCTCTCTCCCACTCGGGCGTGCTGACGACTGGTCCGGGCCGGCGTCCGCCACGACCAGGTATATACGCTGGGTTTGTCACTCCCCCTCCTTTTCTCTTGGAAGTGTATGCCCCGCGGGGCTGAAACCCAGAAGAAACGAACGAAGAAGAAGAAGAAGCGGAGGAACAAGGCACTTTTGGTAAAAGGAGAGAAGAAGAAGGAGAAGGAGAAGAAGGAACGTCGACTCACAGGCAGAACTACAAGAGCACAGCAGCAACCCGCCGCCGCCGCTAAAGGGAGTGGGGATAACTGGTTAGCCAGTAGGTGGGTACATACCTTTACCTTTTGGGGACTAGCCAGCCTACTACTACTACTACCATCACCACCTCTCCTCTATCTCATCCAAAAAGTCACCGCCCACTTCTTCCGGGGGCCCGCACGGAGGAATCGGGCGGGCTTGCGGGTGGTCGCGGATTCGAAACCGACACGCTCGATTCTTTTGCTTTCCCAGCTCTATAGCTATAGTAGTACTCTTTCATGTGTTGTTGTGTCAGTGTTTTGGGGGTCCCGCACCATCTAGCGAACAATTTTCAAATTCCAATACTTTTTTTTTTAGATCGTTTGCCGGCGTAGTGATGAAAATGTCGTTTCGTTTCGAAATACGTGCCGGTCCCGAGGGTTCGTGCCGGGTTCCGCTTTGGCGGAGGCGGGCCATTTACTTTGTCGTCTAAAATTGATCATTGGAGACTTCATGGACTTGGAGAAGGGAAAAATGTCATTTTCTCTCGGACGGTTGAGCGTTTCCTAGATACGATGCGACGCGATGCGCTCCGAGCTAAAGTTTCCAGATCGCTCCGTATTGACCAGCTAAAAAGTCGGAGTAGTAGTAGAGATGTACTCTCTCTCTCTCTCTCTCTCGCTCGCTCGCTCGCTCTTGTCTCTTCCCTCGCTGCCTTTTATAATGCTTCCTTCCTCCGCCCACTCTCTTCTTCCGGACTACATCGTCGACATCAACCGAAAGTCACTTTTAGTGAGTCTCTCATTCCCCCCTAGTCTGTCGAGGAGATTGTGGAGCGCCGCAGCAGGATTGGTCGTCGGATATGGTTGGTCAGTTAATTCGTGAGCCATTGTGTCGACGCGGACGTCTTGTTACGTACCGGGAGAGGAGAATCCTCTCTGTCCGTTGTTGTTTTATAATAAAGGAAGCGAAGATGACGACTGGAAGCCACCACCCCCCTCTTGTATGAAAACATCGATATGTTTCCTAGAACGGCGACGGTTGATTGAGAGCACGCGTTCCACGCGTTCCTCTGTTGACACAATGGATCATAGGGGGGGATGGAAGTTATTTGAACGGAAATATCGCGTGACTAGGCCTCACTTCACCATCGGCATTCATCAGCTGATCGCACCGAATGGCAAACTTTGGGAGCGAAATTGAAGCTGCGCCATCAAGCATACTCTTTGTTGTTGTTTTTTTCTTTTTTGTGAACTTGATGGACTTTTGGAAAAGGTTGTCGTACGTTTTCATCACATTCGGTTGCTACGTTTCCAGGGCAGGGTTGTCGCCGACTTGATGGTAGATGATTCTTCATCTTCTTTTTTTCCCCCCGTCGCCGCAGAAACGTATATAGTAATGATTCCCTATAGCGATATGAAAGATTTACCGCTGAGCCAGGCGGAAAGAAAAGGCGAAAGGAGATCAATGACGAAACATTCATGAGAGCGTTGCTCCCTTGCTCCGCCCAACCGAAAGTGGTAGATTCTTGGAGGTTTGGAAGTTGAAAACCATCTCTCTTAACTCGACCCAGCCCAATCCTCTCTTGTCTCCTTATTCTCGCATGCCGTTCACGTACACGCTGCCTAGTTTGGATGTATTTTTCAGTTTTCTCTTTTTTTCTCCCCCAAAGTAGTTTAGGGACCGACCTCACATTGTAGAGAGCTGGAACGGAGCCGACGGCTGGAAATAAGTTGATCAGGAACTCTGACCTACTAGTCGGGGAATAAACATGGAGGGTTGGATGGGGATGAACTACTCCCAGGGCTGATTCAACCCGTGACCGAAATCCGCATCTGATGGGCAAATATCGGTCGATGCGAAACAGTAGCATTGTATTCCGGCTCCTCGTACTATCGGGAGACAGCGCGCATGCAAGGAGCAGAGTGGGTGGGTGTAGTAGCTTTGCTGCCTCACGCAGCAGCAGCAGCAGCTGGGACTGGTTTCGTCAGTAGTATTGATCGACGAATGGCCATGCGCAGGAGCGATAGAGCTGTCGACTGGTGCTAGATACTATCTGGTCTCGCTGGCTCCTATTCGCCCGGTCCCAACCGTTCGATCGGCTCAGTCACGAGGAGGACGAAGAGATCAGCACTTGGAGCAAAGAAGCGGCTAGTAGTGCCCCGACGACGACGATCACGGGATTCCCTCATCACATCAAAGTTTCTTCTCTCTCCCTGGACTCTGCAACTCTCTCTCTCTACCCTTCTCTTACGCTCGCTCGCTCCTTCGCCTTCGTCCGACAAACTACCCCTAGTCTTGTCCGGTCGGGACTCTCTCGTCGCCAATTGAATCAAAGCGTTGAAAATCAGCCGGATTCCTCCTCCCTGTCCCCCTTATCCCGTGTTTGACCGGCAAGCAAAAAAGCTGCTGCCAGCGCTTGCTTAGACAATTCATCGATCCTTCTCCGACTGGTGCTGCTGCTAGGAGCAGACACACACTGCGCTAAACGAGTAATTCATTTCTTGTATCTATTTGGGTCTCTTCTTTTCTTGTCATCTAGCACTAAGACAAAATCGATCGGACATAGCGAGGAGAACGAATGTGACTTTGGAACGAGTCACGCCAACTTTCCTTGCCCTGTGTGTTGTTTAGATGCCTAGTCGAGACTCTTATTCGATGGCAAGATGAAACCTTACTCTGGAAATCGTTTTGACAGGATTACAGAGGGCCGGAGGAGTTTTGTGAGAGTTATCTTCAACTATTTGCCAACTTGGAATCGGAGCCGGGCTTTGCCCAGCTAGAAATCTACGAAAATTTCGTTCTCCAGCTTCAAGCAATCTTTCACCGCCAATGTCAACAACCTGAAACGGAGGTAAGTCCAATAGGCAACTACTGCCACATAATCCAATCAAGCGGAAAGACAGGAATGAGACGGTGAAAATGAAACCTCGACGATCGTTGTTCCCTCCTCCTTCTTAGTCCCGAAACGCATATATGTAACTCAAATTGGATTAATGTAAACCGCGGTTTGCCTCAACTACTCTCAACGCCTAGGTTTTCCTCCGGGGACTTGACCGAGTATGACGATCCGAATGGAGTCCCTCAGCAGCAGCTGCCGCCTCCTTCTACGTCGACGTCGTCTCAAAATCATCAACAGCAGACGCAGCAGCAGCAGCAGCAGCCGCCTTTACCACCCCGGCCGGCTCCAGTCGCCGCCGCGTCCAGCCAACCACCTACGACTCAACAACAGCAGCAGGTCGGTTTGTTATTAACGTTAGACTTTGGATTGTCGTCGTCAAAGTTGATGATCCCTAAGCTGGCCCGCATATAGAGCTACTGGTATTGCCAAGGCAATAGTGTATTATACACAATCGATCGGTCTCTGGCTCTCTTCTCACACTTTGGGGGCTCCAAAGACGGGCGGCACGTCGACCCTTTATAGTAGAATATGTCAACGTTATCCATCGATGCGGCGTTCACAAGTACCCCCCTCTGCCTCCGTCAATAAAAAAAAATAGAGAAGAAAAAAACGAGATCGGATCCGCAATCCTCCATCTTGCACAGTTAAGCCCCTCGTCGGGGAAATGAAATTGAGTTGCGTGTGGAAAACAGGTTTTTCTGCTTCATCGGACAAATGGTCGGGTGCAGTACAGATCCTTGAGGAGTAGTAAAGCAGTGCTCCACTTTGGGGGGAGGTTCAGGGACAGGTTAGTCTCTCTCCAATTGAATGGAGACGCCAAATGATTGCCGCTGACTTTTTTTCGGATTCGATTTCCGCGTCGCGTTTCGGGTTACCTGGTGTACAGGGTCCGTCGCTACGATAATAAAGACGTCGAGAATGGAATTAAGGGGAATTCGCACACGCCGTCATTTCTGGGAATATCCTGGAAGAGGATTCCGTCGCACGAGGGACTCGTTGAATGAAAAGACGATTTCCTTTGACGTCACTGCCACCCCACGGTGATGACGACTCACCGCGGAGACGGCACGCACAAAAACAACAAGGTTTGTCGACGTTTTGTGTGTGTTGTCTCTGCGGGTGAGATGTGCCACCGCCGCCGCTACCGTCCTTGTTGTTTGCAATCCGCTCCGTTGTCTATCACGCGCCGCGTTAGTGGCTTAAGCAACAGACTTTACCAGCGTCGCCAGTGGGCTCTCTCATTCGTCTAATATTTAGAAGTGCCTTCGCTAGGCGCAGCACTCTCTTCGTCAACATTTGTTACATCTTACAATTGGAGATCCGTGCGCGATTGAGCCGCCGGGACCGTCCTCTTTTTCAACAGAATTTTCTGCACCGACAAAATGCATTTTACTGCTTGCTACTCGTCAATCCCACGGGGCGTGTATCTTGTGCGCCTGCTAGCAGAGTAAATTTGTTTAAGTTTTTTTTCTTTTCTTCTTCCTTTTTTCTATGAACAGAAATAAATATAATGCGATATTAGTTTTCGTCTGTTTGCACGGAAAGTGTCAGGCTCACTCTGTTCTGACAGGGACCCACTCTTTTTGTTCCCCGGGAGAATAGTTGGGATGGCTGAGAAAAAGGCGCGCTTCATTCCCGCATCGTCTCCGACAGTACTGTTCTCCCTGATAGAGAAAGAATGCCGCCTCCGTCTCTCAGTGGCGCATTTATTATTTTTGCTTTTTGTTATTCTTTTATTCTCCATGTCGACGACGACTCCGATGACTCCGACGGTTCCTTTCCCTCTCAGTGGACCCGGCCGTCTAGCGCGTCCACTAGTGTGGATGGTGTTGGGGTGTGATGGATCGTCGTTACGCATGGAATGGTCGGGGATGAAACGAGGCAAGCAAGGGCAAAAGTGCACACACACACACTACACTTGCACAATCGATTAGACGTTAAAGCGAGTAGGAACCCACCACCACCACTACGTCCCCCGACGTCCCAAAAGAAAACTCGTTGCTATAGACGCTAGATGGCCTACGTCAATTGCCGCATCCTCTCAAAAAGTTTCTTTTTTATGTATTTTTATGTATTTCTTTCTTTTTCTCTTTCTTTTTTTCCGCCGCAATGGAGATCTGAGATTGCCTGCGCCGGAGCGCTTTCCCCTCTCCGCTTTTTTCTTCTTTGAAGAGGAAAGAAAAAGTTATGAAAAGCTTTATTTAAGCAACGAGGCTTGGATTGGATGTTTGTTTGTTTTTGTTTACTCGCGGGGATACCTGGAAACGTGCCCTGATGCGCCCCGGATTCTCGCCGTCTTTCCAGATATATAGGGCGCACTCGGTCAACTCGAGTTGAAGCGAAGAATCCAGTACTTGATCATGACGGACCACTTCCGGAATCTTCTTTGTTTTTCACGGAGAGTATCTCGGGCAAAGTTGTTTGAATTGGCAACAAGCTCTTTTGAGTCGAGATGCCTTTGTGTTGAAGAGAGAGAGAGAGACTAGTTCAAATATCATTAGCTAAAGGTCGTCAGGGCTTGTATCCTTTTCATAACAAAACGGGGGAAAAAATGGACGAAATGGCCCCTCACTCTTGTCCCGCAAACTTTTTGATTGGCTCGTTTCTTGCGTTGGACAAACTTGCAGCTCCGATCCGTGTGTTCCCTTCAACTTCATTCTCATTACAATCAGTCAAGTTTCTCTGAATCCCATTACCTACTCCAAACTTTGCACTTATTTTTTCATGAAGCGAGGGCGATCAACATGTGTATGTATCGCGCCCGTCTTGGAAAGTTGCGCTCCACCGGCAGATGGCCTTATCTGCCGGTATCCAAGGCGCACCAAAATTGTTGTTCAATTTCGTCCTCTTCTCGAAATGCCCATCATAATTAACTATAAATGCGTTCTATTCATTAGGCCGGACCAGCAGCGGCTCCCCAGCAACCGGACTTGTCTCTGCCGTTGAGACCCAACAGCCGAACGACCAGCGCGCCCACGTCTCCTGCTAAATCGCGTGAATCTTTACTGCAAAGGGTTTCCAGCTTGACGTCGAATGTTGTTAGCCGCGCCACATCATCGGTCCAGCAGCAGCAACAGCAATTTGCGGAGAGTGGCAAGTTGGCGTACAACCGAGACCACTGCTTCACCCTTTTGGTCATCGACGACCAAAACACTGATTGGTAGACGCATACGACCACTCGCCCGCCATCTTATCGATCCCGCTTTAAAATGAAATGAATAAATCGTTGCGATTAGGTCAAAGTATTTCCGAGGACGGCGGATTCACGGAGATTGGGACGTCAGAGTGGAACAGGCGGAATTCCGCGAACTCTCCATCACGGCTTCGACCGACGGCGGCGCCACTGTCTCCATGGCCGTTTACCGCAACGGCACCAAAGTCGTCAGGTGCTTCGCTAATAGCCCATTACTGCATCGCCAGCTCGTTTCTGCTTCCTCGCCTAATTGATATCTTTGGCCGTCTTGATTTTGTTTTTGGTTTTTTTGGTTCGTTTTGGAGTCATCGAGTACGGACGTTTGGATGGGAACCGACTCTTGACGTTATGATGGACTCCGCTCCCAGTAGAAAATAGCGTTCCGTCTCGTGGCTGTTTTTCACCAGCCGTTTTACGATTTCTCTCCTCCATTGCAGAAAAGACGAAGACGACGAGTCGAGTCCGTCGGAAACAATTCATAACGAAGAGATATTTTTTCCATCTCTGCGCAGGGCTTTCCGACCGGATTTCGTGCTGATTCGCCAGAACATGCGTGACGCTGGTGAGGACTACAAATCCATCGTGCTCGGTCTCAAGTTTGGCGGTGTGCCCAGCATCAACTCTCTGGAGACCGTCTATCATTTCCAGGTGAGACTGAACTCGGGGCCATTGTCACGAGGAACAAGATGAACTCGCTGACTGGGCAAAAGCCATTCAGGAGGAGAAATTCGATTAGGGCGCCCCCGGGTCGACAATAAAACATCTATATATTAAATTAAAAGGACGACGACGCCATTGATGCCAGCCCAACGGGATCAAGGGCAGATTGAAACAAGCGGCCGCGTTAAGCGCAAAAAGCCATAGAGCATTGTTTGTACACACGCAGACAGGATCGCCTATTCGCTCTTTATCACGGCTCACTGCCCTGTGTAAACACGGTCACATTTCGGGCGATATATAGCCGGTCTCGTCCAGCATTAGGACATTAGCACGGATTGGCGCGGCATTCAAATTCCAGCTAGCTATTTTTCTCTCTCCTTTTTTTTTTTTTTTAAAGGTCTCGAACGGGGGCGACATGTGTGCGAAACGAGATGTATAAAGTCCAAGAATGTCGACAATTTCTGGCGCAGCGGATGAACGAACTGGCGTAACTGCCGGACGGGGCCGGGCGAGAGCGTATTTACAGTTATGTAGAGGGTAGTTGGGTTTCGTCTTTTTTTTCGCTTTTGTTTGTGCATTGTTGGCATAATCGGCGTCACTGCCGTATTGTCGTCGACGCAAGCACGCAAAATTATACCACCAGCAGTAGCAAGTCGGTCGCTGGAATATAGAGCTCAGCGCGCGGACAGGCTCCTTAGGCTATTTTTTTTTCTTTTGTTTTTGTTTTGTTGCCCTCTTCGCAAAAGACTTAATTATAGCAAACTACTCTGCGATACTTTGGATTCCATTCAAAGAATGCGCGACGTGGAACAATTTCTGTCTCCATCCGCCTCCTCCTGTTGCAAACGATGCCTATGAATAGACAACGGGCCGGTGGGCGTGACAACGAGTTTAAAATAAGGGACCCGCTTATTTATAAACTTGCACCTATGGTGGCATTTCGGAATTTTTTTTTGTCCTTTTTTTTCTTCGCATTTTGTTTTTGTCCCCGAATTACGCGAACGGCTCAAAGAGGTAGGCGAAACGCTTTCAAGAAAAGGTAGGGGAATGTTGTGAGAAATGACAAATTTTAAAATTAGAAGAAGTGAAGCTAAAGAAAGAAGACGGTGAGAAATGCGACCTATCTTTGGCGCTAGGCAACCCCTACGGTTGCGCCCTGTGAATCCGTCAAGTTGAATAATCAGCAGCACAGAATGCGAATGGATCCGTCTCTCCTCCTCCCGACGAAGTCTCTGATGGACGCGCACATCCGCGTGATGAATAGTTTGTTATATTCTCAGCAGCTTTTTATTTTTTTGCCTGACTGACTGGGCCGTGCTAGGGCGCGGACGGCAAGAAGAAGAAGGTGGTAGGGTGGCGGAAATCATTCATCAATCGCCGCGCGTTTCTCTATTTCACCTACACACCTACTCCTCGCGCGCTACAACGCGGACCCGACACTTTTTTTTTGTGACTCCGTCGCTTCGCTAGCGCATCACCTATACAACCGGCACCCGAAATAGAAGTGTGAATTCTCTGGCGTCGCTAAATTTAGCCGCGATTGTGTCCGCGTTCCTCTTTATTTGCCCCACCCCCTCCTCCTGTTTGGTGCCCGAATATGAGGGCGACTATAGTAGACGACGTTTGGTACGAAAATATCCGCAAAAGACATGGAAAGACACGGCAAAGAATTTCTAAAAGATGGGACCAGATGAAATGAGGTATCGCTCGCCCGGCCCTAGTGACGTCAAAGCCCACCAAACTCCTTCGTTGCGCATACCACAAGCTCGTGTTCGCTGGGGTTAAATCTTCTTTTGAAATGCCAATAACGTTCACGTCTGTTTCTGCTTTTCTCTTCTTTTTTTGTCCCCTTCTCATTCTGTAACATCCGAATAGAATTATTAATATCCAAACTCTATGTTACCATTTGGGAGCGAGAAAGAGAGAAGGAGAGGTCAGCCAATCGTGTTTAAGTAGAGCGGAGGAGTAGCAGCAGCAGATGGGGCGACGAGGTCGTTGACGGACGGAGAAGGCCGTGAGATAACTGACGACGAGTTAAACGGCAACTTTCTTCGCCTTTGCTATTTATCCTGTTAACACAACAGAAACGTCGACGTCATAACGATATCAACTAGCCGGCCGTTGAAAGAGTCATGCTGCCCGTCTGTCCGGCTTTTTCTTTTTTTTTTTTTTATAGCCTTTTTTCTCCCTTCTTTTGAGATCTCTGGCCTCGGTAGATATGGCCGGCGCCCTGAATCCGATTTCGATTAGTTTTGACCGTCGCCCGGCTCTTAAAAGATTTATCTTTTTTTTATGGCGGAATAATTCCGAAAGGATGGCTGGGAAAAGGCACTTTGGCGCTAGCGAAGAGCAATGGGAATTATCTCGCCCGGCACTCTACCACTCTCAAGAATTTTCGAATTTTTCTTACCAACACAACGAAATAATAACAAGACATGGGTGGTGGTGCTGGAGTTTGTGTAAATAAATGGTCTGGACAGGAGATGTTGATTCACGGTAGAATTTTGTTTGGGTCCGGTCGGAAAAGTAAACAATTATTTCGCGAATAAAAACAAAAAACAACCAAAATAGATGACAATTGTAAATTGATAATGATGATGTGACGACAGGACAAACCGTGGGTGTTTGGCCATCTGCTGGATCTGCAACGTCGTTTCGGCCGCGAGCAATTCCCCCTGATCGACCAGACCTTCTACCCCAACCACCGCGAAATGGTAAGTTGTGCAATCTCTTTTTCTTATGTGCCAACATAACATACCCCGCAACCGACATCTTTCACCAACATGGAATGAATTTGATGCAGTGGCTCTGCTGACGGAACAGGCCGAGTAAGCGGGAAAATAAGTGGCTCCATATATTCTTTATAATGGGGTCCAGATGAACGACTGTTGATACGAAGGTTTTTGCTCGTTTTTTTTTTGTTAATGCACTTGAGACGATAGGGAAAGGCAAGTTGCTTGGTCTTTGTGTGTGTGCGCGCGCCTGTTTTATTTTTACTCGTTTCTTCAGTGAACGACCGCATCGTCACAACGCAAGCTATTTTTCTTACTCCCGGCCTCTTTCTCCCGTTTTTATAGCCCGTCTCTAAAAGAGAAAAGAGGAGAACGTTGATGAAAAATAAGGTGAACCGAAGCGAAAGACGAAGCACTTTTTCCCTTGTTTTATTGTGGTCATTATTATTGTTATCATCGTCATCATATTCTCATTTTTTGTGTTTGTTTGTTCCTTCCATCCGTATTTGTACAGTAACAGTTTTTGTGACAGGCAAAAAGGAAAAAAAGACAACAACAACAACGTTGATGAATTGTTACGAGAGAAAGACACAAATGAAGACATGCAATTGTGGGAGCAACGAATTCGTATTAGAGAGAGGAACACTTGTTCTAACTATTTTCCATTATCTTTAGCTTGTGTGTTTCCATTTGCACTTTGAAGTGGCTTTAGACAACAAACACGTTGTTGTTTTGTTTTTCCAAGGATCGTTTTCCAGAGAGAGACAGAGGGAGGGAGAGAGAGCGAGACGTATCGTTGGCTGCGACGCAACACAAACACTCCGCCGAAGCGCGCAAACACACAAATAGTTTTGCATACATTTCACCGTTAGTCCACCATCATTTACTCGAGATAAAAGAATCGAAATAAAACGCAACAAAAAAGAGAACCAGGAAAGAGAATTAAAGGGGAAAAAAACAAAGAAATCGAACACTTGCGAACAACAAAGAACCAACAACAAGAACAATTTGAGGCGATATATAACATGTTTCATCATTATTATCATCATATATATATATATAGTATGTATAATATGTATATAAATAGTGCGGTGAATGTTGTTTGTGTGCACAGTTGTTGCCAACTGGACAAAAAGGGAGAAAGGAATTAGATTCGGTGGTGGGAGAGAGAGAGACGGGGAATTTGGCGAGAGGCGACGTCGAGCGTCTGTGTCGAAGAGTGGGAGCGAGTGATAGAGAGAGAGAGAGAGAGAGACTCTTGTGTGTGTCTGTGAGTGTTTGTTTCAGATTGTCTTTCAAGATTTGAGGAGTAAGTTGTTTTTCCATCGTCGGGACGAGGTGGCGACGGCAGCGACTGCGGTCGCCGGCCGGGCGGGATCGTCGGGATTTTTGGGTTCGGCGCCGATGGCGGCCCTTTTGTTGCTACACTGTCGGTAGGATCGCGAGTGGGACCAGCGGCACGTTCCCGTACCGCCACCGCCTCGCGTACAAATGGCGTGCATCGACTGGCAATCGTGCCAATCGAAGGCCGTGTCCCACGTGCAGGCTTGAGTCGTCGACGGGCATTTACCCCACCAATGGCACTCGATGACCTATAAGAACAGGTAATAGAACTCGAGTTAGTTATCGTGCGAATGACATCACATGTCCGCCAGGACTTGGGGAGGACCGAAAGTTCTTAATGCCAAAGTTTTGTGGTGAGACGCATCACCTTGCAGTCGCATCCGCGCTGGTAGAGACGCCGGAAACCTTTGCGCTGGATGGGTGTCATGCGGTCCCAATCGTGGACAAAGTTGCACAAGTTGATCCAGGGTTTGCCGGAACGGATGTTGCCCGTCAACAGGTAGCGCTTACCCGGCTTGAGTCTGATGCCGCAGGAAGCGTCGTGCGATGGCGTCAGGATGCGTCCGTAGGACAAGGCTTGACGGCCCGACTCGGTCACCTTGAACTCCTTCTTGATGCGGACCTTGTAGGCACGCGACCATTCGGATCTGTCGTGCACGATGCGCTTCACGTGAGCTAGAACAACTAGGCAGAGCCAAAGTGGATTTGTTAGACGGATTTAGCTGTTTTTTTTTTTTTTTAAATAATTATTCTTACCGAAATCAGCCGAACAGTAGTGCTCTTGTGGATGACGCTTGGAGCAGCTGCATCCATCGGCCATGGTGGCCATGGCCGTCAGGAGGGCCAGGACCGACAAAAGAGCCCAGCACTTCATCTTCATAATGAAAAAGAACAGAACCCCATCATCAACAATGATGCTCGAGAGAAAGTTTTTTCTTTCTTTTATTTTTTATTTTTTTTTTCATCGATTCTCGATTTTCCCTTGGCGCCCTTTCTCCCGCCCTCTTCTTTTCTCTCTTAACGCGTTGGCACGAAGGTGAAAAGTCGTGACGTCATTAAAACATGTTGAGGAGGAAGTTCTTTTTCCATCCATCCGATTTCCAGGGTCTTTTCATTCTATCTCTTTTTTTTCTTTTTCTTTTTCAATCGTAAAGCGGTTTGGAGCGGTCGGCCGGAGCGAGAGGGAAAAAAAAAGGAAAAGAAAAGAAGTGAAGGGGTCTGACCGTCTTCTTGTGTACTATCGATAGTTTGGTTTGCAACAGGTATATATGCAAAGCGGCCAGCGGAGCGCACAGGTGCGTCGTCGAGGATATTATTAAAAAGAATCGAGAGAAAAGGCAAAAAGGAAAGAAATGAAAAGAAGAAGAAGGAAAAAAGGAGCGAGCTGCACCCAGCGGGAGGTTAGACACTCTACGCGGTGTCCGTGCATCTTGGAAGAAGAAGACGGACGTGGCAGAGAGAGTTTGACGCGTTACCTTAAACACTTAACAAAGTAAAAAGAGAGCTGTCTGATCTGTCTGTCTGCTATTTTTCTTCAAAGAGATTGTGTAGGTTTGCGCGGTATTTTTTTTTTAATACTTTTTATTCGGTCCCGCTTTGCATTGCCGACCCGAATCGATGGAAACGTGACGGCCATTTGGGCCCAGCCCGTTTGGTCTCCAATTGATGGGCCAATTTCAATCACGCGCTTTTACCTTGGAAGCCGGCAAAAAAAAAAATTCTTTCCTTTTTTTGTTTTTTAAAAAAGGGCGCAAGAACTAAGCCGACCCGACACATCTTGCGGGCGGCGTGACTTGACGAGGTAAATGCCGTGACCCACATTGTCTTGGCCCGCCTTGTAGTAACGAAGAAGAATGATAATGACGGCGTACCTTTCGACAGGTTGATTGGGCGCTGGCTCTTCTTGTTTCTCTTTTGAACCCCCACCACCCTTCTTTTTTTCGCGGTCCTTGTGTCTTTGAGACTCTGATGAGGAACTCGATGGCTTCTCACGTCGCTCGATGCAACAACAAAAACTGACAACAACAAACAAACACGACGATGACGACGACGTCCGGAAGACCTGCAGTGGAATTAAGAGGAGCTCTTGTTCTATGTCCCCCCTGTTTGCACTTTGCTGACTTGTCAGTTCTTTAGAAAGAGAGAGAGAGACTCGACGAGGTTGAAACTGTTGTTGTCTTTGGCGTCAATGTTACAAGGCTTGACTGTAGAGCTGGAGCGGCTGGCTGCCGTCTGATCGTTGAGCGTGAATCCCGCGCCTCCTTTTATATACAAGCAAGTTGCATTGGGAAAACTCCTCTAATACACAAGACGGGACTACTCACGGACGCTCGACTCTTGGCTCCTCCCCTGATGAGTCTCTTTCGACTCCTCCTCCTCCTTCACGCCGAGCAGCAGCAGCCGCAACCGCCTAGAAAACTGGAAATTCAGCGAAGGAAAAAGACACAAACAAAGAAAGAAATGACTAGTTACTGGCTCACTAAATCAATGTCATTTCCCCTCCGCGTGTCGTTTGCCTTTCGCTTTTCTGTCTCTTTGTTGTTGCCCTTAATGAAAATAACTTTGTCGTCCTCTAGCGCTAGCCCTAGCGTGCAAACCGTCGTCTGCTTATCGGCGAGACGGAGCTCTTTTTCAACATTCACAAGTATTTATTTCATTTAGCGCTGATATTCGTATTTGGAGAGAGTGGATAACGATCATAGTAGCCTCGAATGACGTCATTTAGGTTTTTCTCTTCTTTCTTTCTTCTTTTTTTCCTTCTCTCTCTCCTTCTTTTACCTCTGCGGTGTCTCACCTTATCTCCATACGGTCCTGTTCGCGCCAGACTGTGTGACTCGCCGAATCTTTTAGCCTTTTTTTCTTTTAATTCTTTTTTTTCATTCTTTCTTTCCATACTTCATTGATCATTCACGGCTTACCTGTACGTAAATACACCGCAGAGCTTTTACGAAATAAGGGAAGGATAGGCTTTCGGTTTTTTTTTTTCTTAGGTGGGTGGGAAAGGCCGTTGTGCGTCCTCGTCGGAAATGATATGCAACAACACAGCCTGCACGTCCGCTACAGCACGGCCTGTCCGTAGAAGGCTGATGCTGCAAGTCAGTTTATATTTCCTTTCATTTTTTTCAGGGGTTTTCTTTGCGACTTGCGTTTTTTTCTTTTATTTTCTTTTTTTCATTTGTTTTATGATCTTCTCCCATGTTTACTGCGCGGTTTAGCCGGAGGTAGCCCATTTGGTAATATCGGGTCAAACAAAAAAAATACCGGGCTCTTTTCTTTCTTTTACAGACTCTGGTCGACTACTGTTTTGATATCACACGCAAAACCCAGAGAAAAAGTCAATGGCGGATCGTTTACAGCAGTTCACGGTCGCTTAAACGCAAAGGGCACCGAGTAGAAAACAATTTGTGAATTTTTAGTGATTTGAAGTTGTTGTTTCTTTTTCTTTTTTTCTTTTCTTTAAAGGAAGGTCGTCGTGCGTTTGTTTCCCATCACATCCATCCGGATGAATTTTCCACGCCATTGATTTACGACTCGACCTTTATATAGCGTAGCATATTTTCTGAACGCAGCCACATCGTATACGGTCTCTGCGATTGTTATGTGACGTATAATCTGGCAGTCGTCGGTTTTGCGGCCCGTTGCAGGTGCACACATACAGCACAATATTGTTCTGTGTGTTGTACGTACGTACATATACATACACACATCCGCTGGATTCACATGCAAATGAGAAAGCAGCTGTTTTTCTCTCGCTGTGCGTGTGTGACCATGTTAGGTCTCTCGGAGGGGAGAGAGAGAGAGAAAAAAAACAGTCGTGTCATTGAGAGAAGATGAAAAAGAAGGAAAGAAGAAGAAGAAGATGGGAAATGAAAAGAAATAGAAATCCATAGGCGTGAAAAAAGGGCCCTACCGAACACACAACCATATAAACACCTCTAGTTGGTAACAAGGAGAGGATTGAAAAAAAAAGAAAGAAAGAAGAAGATGAAGGGAACATCACGTAGACGGGCAAGGTTGAATGTGGTAGCGGCAAAGGCACGACAAGTCGGTCGGAAGATTGGAATTTTTCTTTGTTGTTGTTGGAAAAGAGGGACTCGAAACACGACCCGGCGGTGTTTGTGTTGTTGTTTCGCATTGAAATATTTTCGCACGGCCGATGGTAAAACCGGAACGTGAAAGTGACTGTGCGCTATAGAACTCTGCACGAGATCGGCCCATGATTCAGTGTCGTCTTGTTTCTTCGCGCGCAAACACAATTCGCATCAAATGGTCGAATGCATCTCTATATGATATAATAGTTAATATCATCACAGAATTGTTGGTGGAGGAATGGAAGGGTTGCAGGGAAGAGAAAGGGAGGCATTGAGATCGAGAAGAATTGTTTTGATTCGCGGCAAGGTGCGCCGTTTTGACTACTACTTCTAACGTCTAATTGTTGACGATGATAGATCTCGGCTCCTCGGTTGCCCGCCGTCCTCAAAATCGGCCACGCTCACGGAGGACTCGGCAAACTCAAGGTGGAGACTCCGCTGGATTTCCAAGACGCCGCGTCCGTCGTAGCTGTTTCCAATTCCTACTGGTACATTCTTCTGAACTATTCTTTTCTTGTCAAAAATTAACAGAAAACAAAAAATGTTGAATCGATATTTGCAGTACCGTCGAGCCGTTTATAGACTCCAAGTTCGACGTGCACATCCAGAAGATCGGCAACTACTACAAAGCCTTCATGTAAATGATGTTTCCTCATACTCACTTCGTTGTAATCGATTTCGTTGATGGCCAAGGTGTGTGTGTGTGTGGATTCCGCTTGGATATGCCGCTCTCCCGTTTCCCCTTTTCCTCTCTCTCTCTCTCGCTAAGTACGAAGCGGGGATCGGTATGTGATCAACGGCCGAAACGAATGACGTCACTGAAACTCCATAATTGAGTCAGTTTGAGAGTCGCAAGATCGGGCGCTATCCGAAATAGTCGTCGAGTCATCAGCATCTCGACGCATTAGCATATCTGTCGTCCTTTCCCCTCTCTCTCTCTCCTTATTTCTCTGCCACATTGAACGACAACTTCCATTCCCGGTCAGGTGCCAGCGATAGGCCAGGCTAAATCCAGCAGTCGAGCCGGATGTGATAAGAGAGAGAGAGAGGAGCACGTCAAAAAGAAATGTAGAGGAATGTGGAAAAAGGCAGCCCGGGTGATTAGGGATGACTCATTAATTTGGGAATCGATGTAATCCCCCCCGTCCGTTCCATCCTCGTGCTTTTTGATGATTCATCCATTTGGACTTTCAGGCGCAAGTCGATTTCGGGCAACTGGAAGACTAACCTGGGCTCGGCCATGCTAGAGCAGACACCCATGACGGACAAGTACCGCGGCTGGATCGAGGCCGTCTCGGCCCAATTTGGCGGCCTCGATCTCTGCGCCCTGGAGGTCTTGGTGGCCCGCGACGGACGCGAGATCATCATGGAGCTCAACGACTGCGCCTTGCCGCTCCTCGGCGACTCGCAAGAGGAGGACCGCCGTCTCATCTCGGAGCTCGTCCTCCATCGTATGAACGTGAGTCATGTTTTGCCCATCTCAAGGGGAGCGGGAAGATTTCCATACGGCGCCAACAGGATATTGTTGCTGTTGATTTTTTTTCACACTTTTTTTCTCCTCTTCTTCTTCGGTTTTGTTTCCCTGTCGTGTTAACGAATTTTTCCTCCATGTGCCTTTTGTTTCTATTAACGAATCGATACATTACCGTATGGAGGAGCCGGGAAGAGGTGTACCGCACCGAAAACGGAACTTGATAGTCGTTTTATCACCCAACACTTGTCTTCGAGAGCGGTCGAACTCGTGTGAGAAAAACACAAAATTAGGAAAACATGAAAAACATTCAAATGAACTCCGTTGCGACCGATGAGCCGGCCCACCTCCAACGTTTTGTTTTTTAAGAAATTCCGCACCAGGTGTCTTGGGGGGAAACCGCATTTCCAGTTCCGAGAAATTTAGATATATCTAGGCCTTTGTGGCGTGACCCTTGCGCATTTCTTTTTTACATAATATCGCCGATTTCTGTTTGAAGAAATGGAAATAAAAATGAAAAATTTAAATTTATTCTTTTGAAATTATGTAGACTCAATGCCGGCCACCCGGTGTAGCTCCCGGGCCAGCCCCTGCTCCGGCTCCGGCCCCGACTATGACGAGCGCACAGTCCCGCAATTCAATCACGAGCAGCAGTCGGCCGGAATCGCCGGAAATGGAGCGCAGTGGCTCTGCCATTCCGCCAGCATTGGCCAGTGATAACCCAGCAGCTTCAGCAGCGCCCGTTCCGGGATCCACGACTCCCCAACACTCGGCTCCGCTGCAGCAGCAGTCGTCTCGCGACGTGCTTGGTGGAGGAAATCCGTTCCTCAACCGACGGAACACCGAAGACGGATCGCAGCCTATCACGGCCACTGCTGGATCTTTGGCCCGCTCCTTCTTCAGTCGCAGCTCGTCGCAGCAAGCGCAAGAAGGAGGATCTGGCGGAGGACCCGACGACGGCGAGGACACGATGAAAAACCTGCGCAAAACTTTTGCCGGCATCTTTGGCGACATGTAAAACGAACGGCGAATAAATGAGAAATGCTGTTGAACGGTGACCCATTTTCTCCCGCCAAAGAAGAAGAAATCTGGATAAAAAGATCCCGCGAAGTGTAACCCAAGCAGTAATACCAACATTAGAACAATATTTCAATGTTATTCAATACTCTCTCTCTCTCTCCCTCCTCCTTTCCTTTATCCTCCTATATCAGTGTTCTATTCACCGTCTCTCTTTGTTATTTCCCGAAAGGCCGAACCATCCAAGGAAAATAAGAAGCACACACAACGAGGGCTTGAAGGAAACCATCCGTTTATGTTGTTTTCCATTTCGTTCTTCAATTCATTTACAAGTAAAGAAAAAGTAAATTTTTCGGGGCTTTAATTGAGAAAAAAATTCGGTGTCCCTCTCTTTTTCCCGTCTGCCCGTTAACTAGTTTGTTCTAGTTTTGCATGCACATCTTCTATGGTCCAACTTGAACTGTCGGAGAGCTTTCATATCGCAGTTATTACAACAACAAAAATTCCCGGTCATAAACTAAAGGCTGTTTTCACGCGCCCACTCGCAGTTATTCCCATCATCAAGGTAAAAATTAAAAAAAAAAAACTGTTCCGTGTTCTTTCAAATTGCCGTCGTTGGCTTGTTTCTTTATTTGTTTTCTATAAATGAATGTCAATTCTATAATTTATAACTGATGTTAACAGGTGTGTGTGCGTGTGCTATCTCACTTTTTTTCTCATCTCAAAGTATAGCTAAGCCTACTTTAACCCATGCAATACAGAAAAAAGTTGGATGTGTTTGTGCGTTAACGTCGGTGGCCATTGTACGTTTTCCCCCTCCTATTTCCCACGGAGTCAATACACGTGGAGCTGCGTGTCTTAAAAGAAAAAAACAAAAAACAAAAACAACAACCCACAATTGCGTCATCTTGTTGTTATTCGTCTTTGGCCTGCGCGTGATAAACAGACAAATTAACAAATTGTCGACATCATCGATTCATCTATAGTTCATCAGCGATCCAAAGAACAACGGTGATGATGAATCTTAATTACAATCACCCTACGTCCCGATGGAAGATGACGTCATTCATTAGTAAATTCGTTCATCCGATTCTTTTCTCTGACTGAAGAAGTACTCGTTCTTGTTGTTAATCCCCCGTTCGTTTCCGAATTCTAGAACCCTGTCATTAGAGATTCGATGGAAGTGGATACCCTCAATGCGGATTGCTTTACAATTCGTGTAATCGGAGCTTAAATGCCCGAGATTTGTTGGCGTCCTCTATGAACGGGAGGAACCCAAGACACGGACGGAGGCGAGGTCAGCTATAGAGAGCCAACATTTTGAGCCAGTTCGTCCAAATGCCAAGAGATCGGATTCCACTCTCTTTGGCTGCATCAGATACGAACGGTGCTCTCAGCAAAAAATGAAACTTTCACGCTCCATCCAAGAGTATGCTTAAAAGATTTTGCGCTAAAAAATGCATTATTCGTCCAATATCAGACAGTTTTCCGCCTCGGCTTTTACATTGCGCTCTTTATGAGAAGCTCGCCTGCCCGTTCACTCGAAGATTTTGATCTTGAAATGAAATGCTGTGGGGCAGTGTGACGCCCTCATTGCCGCGAGGGATTGTTCCTTGAAATCTTGACTTCAAAGCCATCAAGAAATCGATGCGCCACGTGAAACCGCCATTGACGAGTCAAAGTTATATCTTTTAGCCGTGAACGTACCGAACCACCTTGGGAATGTAGGTCTGCTGGTCTCGATGTCGTGTGGCTCTGTCCAATTCCACGAAACTTTTTCACGTAAAGCATTAAGAGACCGTTCATTTTGTTTTCAATTTCAGCAAGATTGGCCGCCCACAACTTGACAACTGACCTTCCCTTTCGGTACGTGTCAATCGACCTAGTCGGTTAGTTTCGTCGTGATTGCAGTCGCCTGGTGATGGATGGACTCGCTAGGAGTCCTGCGTGTTTCACGAGATCAAAGTTTGCCGCCTATTGGGCCAGCAACTCGTCTTGTTTGTCCATCGCTATCTCTTTTCCGCCGACACAGTAACAAGCAGACATAGAGACATGCAAATACTTTTTACAATTTGTAAAAGTAATTGGTAATTCTTTTACAATTTGCTGAATGACTAAGCCTTTTTTTAGGGAGGGGGACAATACAATCTTTCGTCTCGTTGGATCATTAACGAGAAGGGAAAACATTTCGGTTCTCGGAGCTTTCCCCCCTTTTGTTCTGTCGAATTCATTTTCAGGTATTTTGTAACTAAGCATTACCTCATAAGGTGATCAGAAGACCGGAGAGAACCCGTAGCTTTAGTTGCAGCTCACGCTTTTCCTTAATGCGAATCGCTATAGGCCAGTGTAAAACGGATGGAACTCCATATGTAGAAGTGCAACGAATCGTCATCTCCGCACTGCAGTAAATCATTTACCGTTTACCTTCTAATTCTATTCATAGCGAACCGGGTTTGGCCTTATCATTTCGTCAATAGAGTTCACAATTTTTCTAGAATCGTAGGGGCTCAAATCGAATAAGGCACTTTAGACGAGTTGACAGGTCGTTGATAGATTGCCCGCCGCAACCGACGGCTGCCGACTCGTTTGCGAATCATTCCCCAGAGTCCCCTGCTGTCAATCCATCAGCGACGACTGACGAATGAGTTGCAGGAGCAGCTTTCCATGTCTACCATTCCTTGATCCTGGTTTAGCGCATGTTAGCCGACGGAAAGGGCGACATCTGAATTTCAACTTAAGCTAATCCCTCATTCGCACCGGATGGTTCCCTGACAGAATTTACTGGGCTGTCGGCTTGTAGAATATCAAGCCGTCTTTTTTGAAGCAGCTATTTCCTACAGTGCTTCTCAAAAGATCAGTCTCGCTACTTTCGTCTATTTTTATTTTTTAGAATCTTCAAAACGTAATTTCCTTTCATCCTTCTAAATTTATTGACTGCAATTTCTGAATGGACCCTCTTTTTTGCTCTGAATAGAACCCAGGAAACGGTATTTTTACCCAAATGCCAATTTTCATTAGCTTCTCTTGGTCTTGGAGGACAACATACTGTGGTTTTTAATTGCTTTTGTCCATGTTTTTCATCGCTCACGAGGTTTGAGGATTGCGTTTATATTCGAGACGCCATTCAGTTAGCTCCACCGTATGTTGGGAAGCAACGAATTTATACACGAACTGGTTGGCAGTGCGAATGGTCAAAAAAAATTCCTTGGTCGGAAACTACTCCTCCGTTTTGCGTCACAGTTGATCGGTTTGCCAGGAATGGGACTTTCTCGTTTACGACGTTGGCAATCAGCCCTCTTCTTTCACTTGTGTTATATTTTGTCTCTTTGATGAGCCGTAAAAGAAATTCATCCTCTTCACCTATTGGTGGCTCTTTTAGCGACAGGTCAAACAGACAAAATGCAAAAGAGCAGTCCAGCGAACATAATAGCCCACGTGAAGACAAGCGCCGAGGCATTTTTGGATCTCAGCAATTCCCGTCATTTGCAATATTTCTTTCAACTTTTCATTAAAAATTTTTAACGAACTTATTTTAAAGTAGTTGTTGCACAACTAAATGAGTTTCCAGGAACTAAGAATACCACTATCTGATGTCTGAAAGCATATATGTTGCACTTTTCTCCTTTCAAATCCCCGGAGTATCTTTGTCGCTAGATGGCTTACATTTTGTCTTTTCTTTACGATGACATAGATGTCGTGCTGTGGTTCAAGTTTTTTTTTAATTGCCTGGCGGATGGGCTGTTTGGATTCCGACTTTCGACTTCTCTTCTCAATGGGATGTGCACTTTCACTTAACATTTTCAATTGTTGAATGAGGTGTAGAAATGGAGATAGCTGTTGATTCAAGCAAAGCTCGATAAATAGCCTGTTAGAAGAGAAGCTTCCTATTTTAAGCAATATGTCTAGTTGTCTACTTATCTTGCGCGTAGCTTACTTGTAAGCTAGGCGCGTTTCTGTTTTAAAATAATAAGTTTATATATCTATTGTGACGGCCAAAGACTGCTACTCTTTAGTTCATAGATTTCTAACCCGTGCCCTTAATTACGAATTACGACCCAATGGCTCCGCTGTTCCAGCTCTCTTTCTCGACTGGCAAATGCATTTTCAGTTTCTAATTCATTTGAGTTAAAACAGTATTCAACGTTCTTGTGGGATTCGCTTTTCACATCTTAGTCTTTAGTACGCTCTCTTTCGATAACGATCGAGTCCGTAAGATGATGACTCCAAGTCAAAAAAAAAAATGCCATCATAGATGTTTTTCGTTTGGGATCTTTCGACAACAGAAAATACATATTAATGGTAGCACCGTATGTCAAATAATTCTGGTTCTAAAAGTTACTGTCATCCACACTGAACATTTCAATATATTAGACCAAAAAACCATCATAGATGTTGTTTTTTTTATTTTTCGAGCAAGAGAAAACACAGATTTGGTATTTGTTACGTTGACAAATTGTGAAACGTGCGCCGTAATTTCACGTACTCAAACTGCTGAGTAAATAAGCTTGAGCATACGTTTTTTTCGAACGAGTAACGGAGGCGGAGCGGGATTCGATTCGATTTTGACATCTGGGAAGCATCTGTTTAATGGAAGTGGGCTAGTACCGGAGCCTGATCAAACGGCATCGAGTGCGTTCAAATACGTCGTCGCACCTCATTCCCGCAATTTTCCCCTCTCCCCTCGTAACGGGTTGTTCATGCGTCACAAAACCTTGGAAACCCCCTCCATCACTTAAAGTAATTAAACAAAATTGACTATCTGGGACACATCTAATCCAACATGGAGATATTTTCCTGACATACAGGGGATAGCTTACGAAAAATCCTGTGGAATGCGTCAATAAGTCTGCTCTATATAAACCGCGCCCTATAAGTCCTAAATCATCCAGTCTCTACAGAGAAGGCCAATTTCAAGTAGAAATCTCAAGATGCGTCTTAATATGCTTCTTGTTACGGTAATATAAAAATTTAATTTAAAATGTATTCCAATATTATACCAGTTATATTCACTGTGTACAATTTATTATTCTAGTTGACGGTATTTGCCTTTTTTTGGGGTGGAATAGTTTCTACGACAAACGATACTGATATTGATGAGATTGTTGGAGGATCTGATACTAGAAAGATTCCTTATATGGTATGTTTTATATATATATGCGTATCGGAATTTCCCATTGTTTTCATTAGCTTTCTTTTTGTCATTCCCGTCAAATAGGTATTTTTTGTTGACAAGAAACTAAATAAACGTATTTGCTCTGGGACACTTATCAAGGCCAACAAAGTTCTTACATCTTGCGTGTAAGTATAGGCTAATTGTTTCAATAACAATTAATTAAATTCAATAAAAAATTTTAAGGTCAAATAGAAATTATCATCTATTTGACCTTACAATTAAATTTTCCAATTCATAAGTTCCGAAATATAGCTAATACCGTAGCAATCTTCAACACTGTGACCACAGACCCGGACGCAGATAGAATTTTGTCATCCATCAAATCTGTAGTATATCATAGCAGTTACGACAAGCCATTTGGGGTATGCGTATATCTTCTGTTTGAAAGCTCAATAATTATCGGTTAATGCAACCATTATTATCTATTATGCGTATAGTTACACAGATTAGCTGTCGTTACGTTGCAAACGCCGGCGCCAGCTAACATAAACATCTGTCCACTTGCTCAAAATGTTGGTATCAGGCCTACGTACCAGGCTGTCACAATGGGTTGGGCTCACTCGAATAGTGGAATCGTTTATACTTCCCTGAAGTACGCATATGTCACAATTCAAAACAACACTCCATGCTTGCGCTTGGGTCCAAACTACGGAACTGCTTACACGTTCTGTACCTCATCTCCAGGTGTTGCGGCTTGCGGCGTAAGTATTTTCGCTCCACTGAGTTTAAATGATGCGATTAGAATTTTTTCCTCTTATTAATTTTTAGATGGATGCGGGTGCTCCGCTTCTGTTCAGGGGGCAGCTCATTGGCGTACTTACATTTTCAGAGTGCGGAGGAGGTCTTCCAATAGTCTTCGCCAATACTCAAATGTATTTGCCATGGATAAAACAGAATCTTTAATATTCCTTACCACCTAGTTGGTCGTCAGTTGTCAATTACTATTTCATAGACCCATGCAATCATGTGTATAACCGAATTAACTATCGAATATACACAACTCTAGAAGTGGCATACACCAACTCACTTTTTACTGCTTTAATTTCTCTAATAGAGATTTTAAAAATTGGTGAACACCGAGAAATAGCTATAGTAAAACTAGAAAAACTAGAGCATTTATGCTGAAAGGGACAAAAGTCAAGTTCAAACGTGATTTTGCGGGAGAAAAAGCCACTGCTCTCTTATTGATAGACGCTTTCGTGTCCGTCGCTCTAAATGGCAAAATACGAGTGTGCCTATCGTAGTCGTGTGCGGGACGATTTTTTTCCTTGCGTTTAAATCTAGATCTCTTTCTGTAATTTGGAATAAGGTTTGGAATTGATCTTTAAGGCATGTTTCTATGTGTTAGATAGGGAAAACGTATTTTGATTTTTGGTTCCTAGAGGGAGTGCAAGGTACCGGGATTGCTAGGGAGATGGCGGTAGCATTTGTAAGGTGGGGAATCGGTTCCAATTCCAAATTCCACTAGGTTCCTTTCTGTTAACCCCGCCACCCCGGTTGATTGGCCAAAAAGGGGGGAAAGGAAGAGTCGTAGCTACTCAAGCATCTACAACGATCGATTCTACATCGATAACTCTGTCACGCGTTTTAAATATCGTCAAGAAAAAATTACGACAGATGAACTTTGCTCTTCACGGACATATGTTGATAATGTTGTCGGCCAAATCGAGGCAAATTCCATCCGACCTGCATTGCATTGCAATTTGTGACGAGCACGTTGACAACGTGGTTCTGTCTTAAATGTAAAGCATAAAGGGGTGTGTCATTGTAACCATTATAGCTAATTAAGAGCTAACTTGAAACCCGTTAAACGTTAGGATCAGTGGATCATAAAGCTTGAAATGAATTATCCTTCCCAGTCCCAGATCTAGAACATCAGAAGATGTTGGATGGCTGACTTAATAAGGAGGAGCCTGTTTGTCTTGCTCGTATGGTGCTCATGAAGACTGGAGAAACGGACACTGGTATAATAGACCCACGGTCATTTCAATAGGATGTAGCCTACAGGATGATGGGAACGATTGTGAGCGTCTTTATGCTTGGAATGGAAGCACGACTGTGAGAGCACGGGCGATCGCAATAATTTCAAATTAGGTGTGTGAGGAAAAAACCGCTACTCCGTTCCCTCACACCATCTTACGATCGGCATTTTATTCTATAAATCACTATCACGCTTAAAGGTTCAAATAGATCAAGTATGAATTCCGCTATCAAGATTAACATAGAAAACCTGCACACGGGGGAGCGAGTGGGGAGGCCGTTGGGGGGCGAAGCCCCCCAACGGACGACCCACGAGATAACGCAGTTTATTATAAATTATATTTCATTTCTCTAATTATTTCGGCCTTTTTGTAATCACGTTACGCCACCTAGTTATTACACCATCCCACTCACTCCCCCGAGAAACGCAGTTCATAATATCTATATAGCCTATATATTTGCCTTTTCCCAATTATTTTTTTTTCTAAATTTCTAAGTATTTTACCATACAATAATTCTTAAACATGTGTAAAGAGTATAAAGATACGTTCTCCCCCCTTCACCCTTCGGGTACCTTGTGGCGTGCAAACGCTACCTACAATTCTGAAAGATTGCGCTTTCGCTCTTTCAAAACATTGCCAGTACGGCTTTATTTTTGCCGCTAGATGGCTTAAATTGTGTCGTCTGCTCCTTTTTTTCCACTCTCACCGTCTCACGCCACTCGAGTGACGATAGAATGTCTTTGACAAAATTTCGGTATTAAAAATAAGTTTAGGCGATCCTGGATTCGGAAATGTGATACGAGTTTAAACACTTTCAACACTTTAGGTTGGCGATACCTCTAGTCATTCAGACGAGGCAGATAAATGCTCATCGAGCGTCCATCGGTAGCATCGGGCGAGCGATTTATGTGAGAACATATCCTACCTTGCTTGTAAAGCCAGATGGTTCCACAATAACCATAAAATACAAAGAACCTCGCGGAATAATTAAGGTGAGCCTTTGATGCTGCAGCTTAATATACTAAAATAATGACTAAGAGTTTTTAACAACAATAGATGCCAATAGACTTGGCTAATTTGAGTGAAGCAGAGCGGCAGAGACGAATGGAATTGAGAAAACCAAAAAAGAAAGTAAAGATTGAGGCAGATATTGAAGACACATTTGATGCAGATTCATATTCTCATTTATGGAAAAAGTGAGATGACATACAGCAATCACATAGTATAAAAAATAAACATGTTAAATAATATATTATGGAGAACTTTTTTTTCTTAAGAGGGGCATCTTAACTGGTCTTATGAAAGGATTCTCCATGATAAATGGCTCAGAGTTGGACATATCTGCCAATGAACTGTTGGGGTTATCCATCATTTCACTATTTTCTTTTTCTTGGTCCAGCTTAGCCGCCTTGATGGCTTCTGCGTTTGCTTCTTCTTGTTTCTGCATGTGAACTGCGGCCTCGTCTTCTTCGAACGTCTGGTCACGAGGTAGCAGGGCAGCCAAGAACGGTTTATCCATTGGCTTACAAGCAATTACTAAAAAGAAAAGAAAAAAATTTCAGTTGAAAGTTGCCGGATCAGCAATCTCATTAATATCCCTTACATGGAAAAAAGGTCAAGTCTTCGGTTAGGAAGAAACTCTGCGTTTCTCCTGTTTTGGCGACAAACCGAGTCAAAGCCCTTTCCACATCACGCTTCTGGCACGATGCCTTCTCTCGAATGGTTTCGTAATCCGTGATGGGTTGCTTATGAGTCTAGAAAAGGTGAAATGAAAATTTAGAAGATGTTAAAAAATTGTTAGAAAACATATAACCTACTGGTGTTTGAACATAGGCATGGGAATCAGGAAAAGCTGGTAAGTGATCTGGAATATGACTGGGATGGGGTCTTTTCTGGCCAGTTTGTAGAATTCCAATTTGCTTTGTGGCAACAGCTTGAGTTGGAGTGGGTAGAACTAATCTTCTTGATCTCTGTGCATAAGTTTCTAACGAGCTATGTTTGATACCCATTGATACTAAGGCCATCACAACATCTCCCACAACTGGTTCTACCCTGGCAGACAATTCACAGTACAGACGGCTGCTGTGTCCAAGTTCTGTAATAACTGCAGGAAATTAAACTATAAAAAAAAGTCCATGTTTAGCATAAATTTTGGAATAAGAATACTCACAACTCTGCATCATTTCAGTAAGGGTCTCTAGTGATAATTCATCAACAGCACTGAAACCTGCTTCACTACACAGACAGGTTACACTGGCTTGAAGCAGTTTACGTCTAAAAAGATAAGTTTCATAAATTTGATTTAGATTTAATAAATTTCATACATGAATCGCGAATGTAATCTATATGTGGTACACAGTTTAGTTACACTGCTAAATTGCCTCATTAGGTACATAAATGCAAGTTAGTCCTTTTACCTGGAAGCTGCTCCAGACATTATGGTTTCCGGAGCAGTAGTAGTCATTTTCACGTTCTGAAGATTAAATAAATTTTCGAAATTCCTTTAATTCTTCTAGTAAAGCATAAAGGAAGCTGAAATGGGGATTTGATTTGATGAGGGTTTCGGTACAACTATCCAAGCCGATTTCGGCAGTTGTTGTTGACATCGGAGCAGACCGCAGGTGGGGCTAAACAGAAACTTCGATAAGGTTGGCCCTCTGCCGGAGGGCCTAGTCGTAGCCGTTGAGCTTCTGCTACGGACTTCACTCATTTCTTTTCTTCGGTGACATTCGCTCAGTGAGTTTTGAATTTTCATCTTTAAACATCTGTCCATTCAGCTTGTATATTTGTACTTTAATGTTACATTTCGATTAATTATGATAGTGCAGAAAATATGTGATACGGTGGATCTTTGGAAAAAACTAATTCTCTGTTCATTCTTCTTAGGAATATCAGCCCTGCAACTCCTGTAAAGAATGGCCAAGTCCAAGAATCACACCAATCACAACCAGAGTAATTTCCAAATTGTTTTACTTAAAAAGACACCGCTAATGGTAAAATTGTTTCTTTAGACCGCAAACACCACCGTAATGGTATCAAGAAACCTCAAGTTCACAAATGTGAATCCAACAAAGGGGTAAGAAGTAGTTTGCGTTTGCCTTCATGTTGAAAGCTTTCAATTGGAACATGTGGGGCTCTTTGGTGTATTAAGTTTTGAAGTATCCTGCCGGTTAATTTTCCTCAAAGAATTCAAAGTCATTTTTATCACAGTTGTAATTGTAATGGCTGTCAGTACCATAGAGAATGAAAGATTTTTTTCTCTTTCTTTCTTTCTCTTTCTTTCTTTCTGTCATTCCATTACCTTGGTATTCCTTACATCACAGACTATAGGCTTGTCCGACAAGTAAACTTGTACTCTTTTGTTGTACATAGGTTGATCGCAAGTTTCTGAGGAACATGAAGAAATCCCGCAAGCGTAATCTGAGCACTGCTAAGCAGTTGATTGTCGCCAAATACCGCAAGGAACAGGCCAGCAAGTAGGGCTTCAAAATTCTTGGGGATTGGGTTTTTGTATTTTGATTGAACCATAATTTGTTCCAAATACAAATTCTTGATTCTATTCCTTTTTGTCATCATTTCCTGACCCACTTAGTACACAAGAGTACAAGACAAGGACAGAAAAAACAGGTGTACTTGAGTAATCAATTTGAATTCTTTGTATTTTCTTTAAATTTTTAAAGCTCTTACATACATAAGTACTTCTTTCAAAGTCAAGAAATTTTTCACAAAAAAACCTTAACAAGCAAATTGTACAAAATATGATTTGTATTTATGCAAATATATACTATTGATTTTAATTTAACACTTTCAGAACATTTATTGGGAATAGAAATAGTCTAATGTTGTGGTTTGCGTTTTTCCCTTAATTTTCATCGTGACCGGCCCTCTCGTCTTCTTGGAGATACCATCGCCTTTAACTAAACCAGAAGGGCGCGAAAATGACGAGCCAGCAGCACCTTTTGGGAAAACGTCGGGCTTCGAATGACCACCAAACCCATCGTAGAAGTATCCACTTGTTGAAGGAACAGGATCAACTTTCATTTTTTTAAATTTGAGGGATTCGGGATCAACGAGAGCAGGTGGCCCTTCTGCTTTACGAGTTTCTTTCCGCTGGCTACTACTACTGCTTGCCAACGACTCTTCTTTTTCGGGATTGCTAAGTTTAGGTCGCATTTCTGAAATATTTTGGGACGAAAGCATAAACCTTGATGTTCCAGTAACATTCGAGGATTTCATCTTCAGTGATGGTAGTGGGGTACACGGCGTCGATGGCGTGGACATGAGAAGATTAGACATGCGGAGATTTGCGGGCGCGGGGCTCTCATTAAGCAAGCGGGCTAGTGCAGAGTTGCGAGGATCACCACTAGGAGATGAGATAGATTCGGTGAGCGCCTTTAACTTTTCCTGAAGCTTGGAGTTCTCGGCGGTATATCTCTTGATATCCTCTTCAGCCAGAGCCGATTGCTCTTCTTTTTCCTTTAATTCTTTTTTGGCTTGCTGGAGTTCAACGCGGAAAGTGCTGAGCAATCGTCGGCATTTCCGCAAATCTTCATCGGCTTTCTGCTTCAGTGCTACTTTGGCGTTCAGCTCCCTATAATAAAAAAAAATGCGATAATCGGCACAACGCAAAATGTTTTTTTTTTGTCAAAAAAGTAAATATATATACCTGCTCAAGATCACACACTGAGTACTTAGAGATTTAGCAGTTTCAGATCGATCACCATATTGTTCCAACATTTCTTCAACTTCCTGATGAGTAGCAGTTACAATTTGTTGAACGTTCTCCATCAGCTTGAGCTTGTCTTTGCAAATCCGCAATTCTTCTTCGATGGCGCTAAAGGTTTTCACCTGTTTGTTGAGAAACTCAACTCGCTGCTGAAGATTACTTACAACGATTTCCGAGTCGCGAACTTTTTCTAGAGCTTCTTTTTTTTCTTTACAATACTTATTGGACTTTTTCTTTAAAGTTACGTTCTCTTGTCTGACTTCTCGTAATTCACGCTGAACAACTTGAAACTCTAAAGACATTTCATCCATCTTCTGCTGCAGGTCTGCTGAATCAACATCAGCAGTGAAAGCAATGTCAAAGAAGATCCTCACCAACTTATTGGCAGTTGTAGTTTGACGACAGGTTGGGCAAGATTTCTTTGTTCTAATTTAATGAAATCTGAGATTAGAAATGCAACTGACAACAAAAATTGTGTAGCTCTTTAAATCTTACGCAAGCCACTGTGTTATGCAGGTGTTGTGGAATGTGTGGCCACACTGAGGCGCCATGACAACATCTGAGTCTCCAAAAAGCTCTTGACACACAGAACACTGGGCACGCATTTTGGTTTTTAACTTTTTTTGGAAACCAAATATTAGATAAATATGTGGTCCTAGAATAGTACAAATAAATTGTCATTATACACAGAGGATTAAAACTGAAATGAGCTTAAGAATAGGCTGCTAGAAACATATTGAGATCTTATATTTATAAATTAGCAATTGGAGTTATTTTTTGTTAGATTTCTCATAGCTAAACAATAATAAGATGTAATAACTTGGAAACCAATAACCAAGTGCAGCAATGTAATTAATTAATGAGCTAACTTACAGAGCGAAGTACAAAGTTGGCAAAAAAACGACACACACACAGATGAACCACAAAAGACAAAGGAAGTTGATGTCACGAATGAATATATCAACCGAATCATTCCTCACTCAACCTTGAATATGCTCGTTCCTTTTCGATTGAAAATTGCGCTCACCTGGTACCTCATGACCCAGTAGTTAAACCATTCATCAATGAAAAAAGAATTATTACTCCATTTTTAAGCAACTGACAAGCAGCGCCTCCATTACCCGCCAAAATAGTCAATCGCAGCGGTTGCCAAAATAGCTAGTGCAGAAAATTTGTCGTGTTAAAACTTGGTTAATTAAAAATAATTTTAAAAAATTAAAATTTAGGAGTTATAGAGCCATTATTGTGGTTTTAAAAAAGTATTTTCGAATTGGAAATTAGTCTATTGGCAAAATCTGTAGTTGATGGAGCAAAAAGTAAACATGAAAAATGGCCGATTTGAGTTCATTCCCTTTACACGAGTGTGTTTATCGTAATGACATACGCCAGCTTTCTTCATTGTTGCGGACCACGGATATAAACCAAAAAGATAAACATGGTAATTTTAAGCAACTTCGATTATCATTCCTTTCGTGGGTTTTACGAAAAATCTCACTCGCGGTTCCATGCAGCGTGAAGCCGCGACAAGCGTGATTCAAAGAATTGCCTTCACCGTGTTTATGGTTTTAGAATGTTTGCTTCGATCTAACGATTTTGATGTTGGCATATTGTAGGGAACACTGCTCTTCATCTGGCTGTTATGCTCGGTCACAAAGGTGTGTACAAATAAGCAATCCCATTGGTATCACAATTGTACATCATACTGAGTTTCTCAATTAAATTCTCTTAGAGTGCATACATTTGCTGTTGGCACACAATGCACAGGTTAAAATAAAAAATGGACTTGGTTGGAATCCACTTGCTGAGGCAATCAGCTTTGGTGATCGTCAAACAAGTGTGTAATTTCAGTGTTCTACTTATCTACACAACATATTTAAACCCTTGTCATTCTAGTTTTGCTGTTACTGAGGAAGCTAAAGCAACAGAGTAAGGAGCAGCTGGAAGAACGAAGACCAAAACTGATTCAAGCTTTGAAACAAATGGGTGACTTTTACTTGCAATTAAAGTGGGATTTCCAAAGTTGGGGTATGTTTTGATTCAAGAGGCTTGACTTTCCACTAGCAAATTTTAATTTTCTTAATCATTCTGCAGTTCCATTGGTATCACGTATACTTCCCTCTGATATTTGTCGTATCCATAAAAAAGGCTCAAAAATTCGAGTTGATACTACGCTAGTCGATTTTACTGATATGCATTGGGAACGGGGTGACATTAGTATTGTTTTCAATGGGGAAGCCGAAAGGCAACAATCGCTTTTTATATTAGATAACAAACAAAAAGTCTATCAACAAATTCGATATCAGGTAAAACGCCCTTTTTCAAGTTTAACTCTTTTTTTTCAGCCTTTTCTTATTTGACTGTTCTGTAAATAGGAATCAGAAAGTGAGATAGAAGATGAAGTTGATATACTTATGAGCAACGACATAGTAGCGGTCCAGATGTCAACACGTTTCATTACGTTTAACCGAGCTCAAACTGGTTTCTTTTTTCGTGCCGATAAAACAGTAATCATAAATTTGTCATTGTCCTTGTGCGTAACAATTCAATTATAGTCGCTTCTACTTAGGAAATGGTGGGTCCATATCAGGCAGAATTTTTCTCTATTGGCGGCTTAGTCTTTGAGTCACGTAAAAGGAGAGAGCACCTTACTCAAGAGGACCTCAGAAAGAACAAAGCCTTAATGGAGACACTGACAAAAGGTTCAAGTTCAAGTTTGACAGAGACCAGCAACGGCGAACCTATTCGTAGAGGGTCGTTAGCTCCACCGGCCAAGAACAATTTGAGTTGGAATGACTATATCAACAGCAGTCACCAGCCGCATCTGGGTAGACATCTTATATGCAAGGACGTATCCAAAACATTCCGTGCCACTCTAGCTATGGTAATCCATTAATCTCATATCTTAAAAACTTATTTCTCAAGTTTATGCTGAAAATTCTTTATTTCTCTACAAATAAGTGCCAGGATTTTCCTTTGTCTAAAGCGATGCTACTAGATGTGTTGGAAGTTGTTGCCCCTGTCAAGCATTTTAGTAAACTTCGTGAGTTTGTCGAAATGAAGTTACCCCCAGGTTTTCCAGTGAAAGTGGACATTCCAATTTTACCGACCATTACAACCCGAGTTAATTTCCAAGATTTTGAATTTCGCAACAACATGCCGGATACATTGTTCCAGATACCGAAAGATTACACTGAAAACCCCGGCAGGTATTTCTACAAATTAGAGACCATTTTCAATTCAAATTAAATTCAAATTAACTTTTCGTTTATCCGTTTATTTCTTATTCCGTACAATATTAGATTTCCCGATTTGTGACCGATGGAATGGGGTCGGCTGCTCAACACAGAGCTAAAAGAAGTTGAGCCGTGCTGCTCCAACCATCATACTATATCGTCATCTAGTCCTAGTCAGTATTCGCTTCGTGGTATACGAGACAAAACACCTCATCCAGTAAGTGTTGATAAAGTAACTACTCACGTATCAAATCATCACGTTGGTTGCTACCAGTTGGAAATGCCGTGGCAACAACTGCTCACCAGTCCCTACGCCTCCCAGTGTACCATTCATTTCCCTATCCACGTCAATTCCACCCAATAAAGTTCAAATACGAAATTATCAAAGCCATAGCTATATAACCATATAATATATATATACATTTAATGGATTATGCTTTCGTTTAAACGGCCGCATTGTAAATTCCCAACCGTGATGCTGCTAAACCATTTCAAGTCCTTACTGTGTTAAACTACTCCATGTTTTGATTTGGTTGACACTCTTTTGGATTTCTGATATTAGAAACAAGTCTTATCCCCCCTTATGTGTTTGCAGTTATAACAAAAGATGATGTGTAAGAGCATTTTAAATGTCACGTGGGCGAAGAACAAAACAATACAGGTGTCGCGTGTCAGTATCGAAGCAACTTTCTTGGCTGTGTGCCATAGATAGTGTTCTTAAACAGGGCATTTCTAGTTTTAGCCTATGACGACTTAACACACACACACAAAACCTGTCCGCCTAAATTTGCGGAATGCTATGCCGGTTCTCTATTTATATAAACCTCTATCCGGTGTTTTCTAGCTAGGCCTTGCGTCGTGTATAGCTATACTTTCACAACACAGCTATACTTTCGCAACTGCTTCCAATTTCCAACAAAAGTAATATTTCGGATATTCTACGTCGTTGATCTTAAAAGTCTAAAGTTCTGCCTCTTCTGTTTTGTTAATCAATAATGTTGATACAGATGAAAATGGAATGTCAACGACCATGATGTAATACTCGGTACTTGGTACTCGGCATACAGCTGATTGAATAGCGCAGCGTGAAAATACTTGGTAGCAAAAAGCCATTTGTTCGGGCTTCTTTCTTCTTCTGTCCAATCATATAATAATTTGAGACGCCTATTTTACTGGCTTGAAGTACCGTATTGACAAAACTGGTCTTAAGACCGGTTTAAGACATAGTTTAAATGTTGGCAAAACAAACCCTTTCGCTCGTGCCTTGTCGTCGATACTGTAGCTTTGTCGGTTCAGCAACCTTGTTCTTTTTGGCTGTTAAAAGCCGAGTCAGTTTTTTAATTAACATCGAGGTACAGACTTAGTACCGAAAGCTTAAACGCATGTATTTGTGGAATGATCCATATTGAAACGTAAAGGTTCGGCACAAAAGTTTAATTCATTTGACAGTATGGCGATGGTTTACGATGACATTTTTCAACATCGTTATTTTTGGGATGACTTCGGGATGAGAGATTTTGAGGATCATGGCGGGTAGAAATTAATGGTCATCAATCGGAACCAAAAATGCAACAAGCTTGTGTTTATTTCTTCTTGGAATCCTTTTTGTCCTCCTTCTTCTCAACTTTTTTCTCCTCAGTTCCCTTCTGAAAGTTTAAAAATAAAAGGTAAATTTTTGTTAAGCATAGTTTTATTGCAATCAGACTATAAACATAGTATAAATGTCTCGGATTTTAAAATGACTTACCGCTTCGGCTTTAGGTTTGCTGTCTCCTTTCTTCGGCATGTTTAATGAATTTTGTGAGCGTTTAGTTGCAGGATGCAATACGGGATGAGAGTGGAACTAAGAAACTGCGCGTTGACGGACCCAGGCAATGGGGTGCCCTTATATAGGGAATTCTTTCCAGGGTTTCGATTGGTTCAACCCAGTGCTTACCGGGTAGATATACAGTCACGTGACGCAGGATATCTGGAATGTTCTAGAAGGAAATTCATCATAAAGGACGCGAAAATCTAACACCAACCAGGATTCACGGATTGTAAGTCCCTTATTCATCTAGTCTAGTTTCATCATGAGATATGGGGGGAACGCATAATGATTTTCGATTTTGATCACAAGTTCAAGCTATCCTGATTATACTGAAATAGACTTAATTTAATACAACATGTCTTTAAAGTTAAGTAAGTAGTTGGGGAGTTTTATTTTATGACCTTCATGGAGTCGACAACTTCGGAGGCTCAAGGCGCTATTCCAACTATCATCAGAAGAATCTATCTATCTTTCAGGAAGAATATGCAACGAACTGTTTTTCTTTTTCCAGAAATCGCTATATAATCGCTTGTCAAAAATAGCCAACTACGAAGATTTTATGAATAGTATCTCGCGGAAACTCGGTGACATTTTGCTCTTTTTTTAGATGTCTTTAGTTGAGGAGTGGTGGTTTTAGAAACCGTCAATCTTATGTGGGGCGAACGTGCCCCGTGCCTCACAAAAATGCTGAATTTGTTCTAGAAGCTTCTAGCGGCCATTAATATTTTGTAAATCAATCTTTCCTCCCAGTTTATGTACAATGTTCATAATTATTTTCCATTAGATTTCTGTTTTCTCTAATGTGTTTTTACTTGCCGTTACTTTAGAAAGAGACAGCAAAATGTAAAACAAATGGAACCTTCCGCTTTTTTGAGAAAGAACACGGCATCGTCGTGTAGCTACTTGTGGGCTCTCGTGACGCAGTTAGCTTGAAGCTTGGACGCACTGCCACCATTGTTTTCAGTAAACAAAGCATTTTGGTTGGTCACGTTAAAAGTCAACCGAATTCGGTTTTTGAGTTTCTTTGATAGTAGTCTCGTCTTATGTTTTAGCTGAACATGCGACAACATTTTATTTTAAATCACCCAAACTTGTTGAAAGCTTGAAGATTTATAATGATTCGATTGATGGTCCGATGTCACATGAGAAAGTGATTACGGTCAAGCAAAATTATAGCCTACCTTATAGGAATTTTAGTTAGCATTAGTTTGTCTCCCATATTTTGTTTCCCTATATATAACACGCGTGCATCCTGTATGGGCCAAAACATGCACATAGGTACGCTCTGTCGATGCACGATCAATACCCGCCTACAAAACCAGAATAGCAAAGCCCAAGAGAAGGATGTCCGTAAGCATACCCAGCAGATCCAGTTGGAACCAGTTTTTCTATCCCGCGTGCAACTATTTACAAGCACGAGAGGCAGGAACGATTTAGGCGGTCAACAATTTCTGTTGTGTTCAAACAACAGCAGTAAACGTGTATAGCAGGTATATAAGGTAGCTAGACGCATGAATCTTATATCCCAAGCTAATCAGATTAATGCTTGCTTTCGAATTACGTCGGTTAGTTTGAGGGTTGAAGTTTCTTAAACTTGTGGGACATTCAGCATCTAAATGATTTTGATTAAGTCATTTGTCGATCAATCCGGTTTCTTTAAGACAAAGTTATCTCCTGTACATTCTCATTCTGAATCTTGGAGGAACCAATCGGAAAATTTAGAGAAAAAGTCACGTGACGTGACTCCTCCTCTCAATGGTGCGTGTTGATGTAACAGAACGACTACGTCCTCTTCGTTGTCCAGGCCAGTTTGTTGTGAGTTCGCTCTAGTTAAATCGGAGAGGAGAGCTCATTCCACGGCAGACTGGACTGGTATCTAGCAGTCTTTACCCGACCGGAAACTCGAATTCATAGCAATGCCCCCCAAGAAAGGTAGTCTATTTTAAATATTTCAGTGTTTTAGGAACCTTCTTGAAAGATGCTGTTTCTCTATTGATTTCTCCCCAGGCGGTGACAATAAAGGCGGCAAAGGCGGAGATGTAAGTATCGATTGTCATTCTTCATTCGCATTTAAATCTCTTTGAATGTCTGTATATTAAATGATATAACTTCTCGGTTATATTCATTTGAAATACAGAAAGGAGGAGACAAAAAAGATGGCAAGGGAGACAAGAAAGACGGAAAGGGTAAAACAGGTCTTTTTTATTTCTCTTTAACTCCACAAACGACTTTTACTGAAATGAATTTTCATATGCAGGAAAGAAGTAATTGGCCCACATTTACTTTCATCGGCAGCTAATAAGATGACCGTTCCTAAGTTTTATTGTGCTCCTTCCTTTTGGAAACCTACACCTTTTCCTAAGCTGTACACCTTAATCTGCGAGAGTTCGTTGGCAACGATACAAGCGAGAGGAAACCAGAATTAGAACTTGGCAATGGATCTAAATAACGCCACGCTTGCTATTCGTGCTGAGTAATGCATTTATTTAATCTGGACCTTTAATGCTGCCATCTGCATTTCCCTCCTTGTGTATTTTACAATGTTCAGTCCCATCTGCAATCGATATTACACCTGTGCTTGGTCACGTGAATTATCATATTATGTTGAAATTGTTTTCTCTGTTGTGTTGTAATACAATCAGTCTGACTATGTAAATTTCATCACGAGGTGTTCGCTTTTGTTCTTGATAATTTTATGAGTCAGATGGACAACATATGACGCCAAAAATTTTATGGTCCCCCTACAATTGATGGCTCGATAGAAGGAAGCGCTCTGCATCATGCCGCTTGTACGCCAGACAAAACATTCGTCTTTTTTCGGAATTAATAGCTGAGAAGCTAAACTTAAGAAAATTACGTTACTAGTTTCTTGAATTGTTATATTAGTTTATCAAACTACTCGTGTGGTAACTTCATATTGTTTTGGGCAAGATGAGGTTCCGATATTTGCGTTTCCGCCTCTTCGATTTTATGTGAATTTAGGAACTTTGCTGCCATCTGGTAATGACGAGAACAACTTTGTAGTGGGTTGTATATAAATGTCGGATGACAGTTAAGTAGCAGACGAAATATACCTAAAAAGTAGAATAAATAGTGGAAATCAATCATTTGGAGAGATGGAGACCAAAGCTGATCAAATTCTATCTATTAAAGGTATATTTCATATAGTACACATGTAATTTTTATGTATAATAGCACTCTTATTAGTGATTCGTTTTTCTTTTAAACAGTTATGAGACTATCTCGGCCTTTGTTTACACAACATGGACTCAATGATCTAGAACCATGGGATTTAGTTTCCGTTCAAGGCCTTAAAGATGGGGTAGAAGAATTTAACGTTACAGGCAATTCAGATCAGAATCTAAGTGGAACATTTTCTTCAAAATTTGGACTACTCCTGCCACAAAGTTTTGGGTCTGAAATTCCTTCAGTTATTATTATCAAGTTGCATTACTAAATTTTTTGTTTGTAGAACTATATATTTAGGTGAAACTTTTCAAAGCTACCTTCGTGTACAGAATGTAGGGTCATCATTAATTTCTAATGTTTCAATTAAGGTAGACTGGTAGTAGACCTGCTAAACTCCATTGACTAGTACAAAATTCCATATACAGGCAGATCTTCAGACTGCTGCCCAGCGACTTCCCTTGACCAAGAAAAATAAAGCCACAACTTCTCAGCTTGAACCTCAACAGTCTATTGATGATATTCTTTTCCATGAAATAACAGAAATTGGAACACACATGTAAGTATATTTTTGCATTACTCAAACTGTTTGACTTGTGTCTTGTTTACCTTTAACATTTTGCAGTTTAGTCTGTGAAGTTGCTTATCAACTTGGTGGAGGAGAGCAAATGACATCTTCCAGATACTACAAATTTCAGGTTAATTAATAACCGTAATTAATAAAAATGCATTTCACAAAAGTATATATTTTTTTACTTCACAGGTTTTGAAACCTCTTGATGTCAAAACTAAGTTCTACAATGCTGAGGTTAGTATCAAATTAGCATTTATACATTTTAAGTTGTCAAGTATGTAATGAGTAGGAAAATGTCTATCTAACTGCACTGTATTAAGTTATACCATGAACACATCTAATCACTTTCTTCTCCAGCCAATTAAACATTGCTTTTTCTTTTTCCCCCTATCTAATCTTTTTATGTATCATTATGCTGCATGACAATTTTTCTTTTTCCTCGGACTCCTATAAATTCGGGTTCGCCTTTGTTTTTCAGGATTACTGTGTAAGGATCATTACTGTAAATTTTATAATTTAAACATTTGTTAATACCAAAGTTGTGCATTTTGTGTAGTCTATCTGTTGTGTGTGCATGACGAAGTAGATATCGTGTATTTGCGCTTATTAGACAAATAACAGGATAGTTGTTGGTGCTTGATCACTGGATTATCTTACTTTTTAAAAATGTCTTATGCAGTCAGATGATGTATACTTGGAAGCCCAAATCCAAAACACAACAGTTGATAGACCACTTTGTTTGGATAAAGTCACATTGGAACCATCTCCTCTATTTGAAGGTATATATTGTGAACTAAAAGAAAATATAGGAAACATTGTTCATATTGATTTGATTTTATCCTTAAAAAACAACCATTTTATAGTTTCTTCTCTAAATGAAGTCTCTGTGACGTCATATTCTGGAAGTTCTTTGCCGGCAAAATTGTTTGGAGGCAGTGTAAACGTTATTCAACCCGGTGAAATTCGGCAATATCTTCATTGTTTGAAGCCACAGCAATCTGTTCGGGATAATTATAGAATGTTAAGGGGTGAAAGTAATATTGGTAAACTTGATCTAGTATGGAGAACTGCAATTGGTGATCGTGGGCGCTTGCAAACAAGTCAGTTACAGCGCATGGTATATTAAAAAAAAAAAAATTTCTTTTTTTTTCACACCGTACTTACAAGGGTAATATTATTTATTTAAAATATTTAGGTTCCGAATTACGGGGACATTCGTCTAACGATTCAAGATCTACCGAACCCAGTAAAACTCCATCAAACAATAAAGTTTATTTGCCAAATTACTAATACTAGGTATTAGTTATTTTTCGTGCCTCGATAATTTGTCTATTTAGTATGCATATTCCAATTAATTAATACTAACAATAATTAATTTTTTAGTGAGAGACCGGTTGAACTGAGCTTGGTATTGGAAATTCGTGGAAAACCCGCAGTACTTTGGACGGGTATATCGAATCGCCCTTTAGAGAAAATTGATCCCAACCATTCGATTGAAGTCTGTTTGAAACTCGTGCCCATTATGCCAGGCCTGCAGAGTATCTCCGGCTTAAGGCTTATCGATCTATTCCTGAAACGAACGTATGATTATCCAGACTTAGCACAGATATTGGTTATCCCGTAAAATGTAACTCGTTTAAAAAATCGAATTGAGGCATGGTACTTGCTTACACTTTGTCAATTGTGATAACATTGTTTCCATTTTCTTTTCCATTTTATTCCGTTCTGTTCATTCTAACTCTAGATTGATTTGTACTATTGTAGTTGTGTGGTCGTTTGGATCGAGCTATAGACGTACTTAAAATATTTGGTCTATTTGGGGGAGGGAATTATGAACAGAAAAAACGCATCGTAAAATTGTGTCAAGCGACTTGCGTCGCAAATTTCCCGGAGGGTATGGCTATGAACTGGGATTATGCCCGGGGTATCTGTCATCTGTGCCCGGGACATCGTGTGGCCTGCGCGTCTGCCGGTCTGCGTGTGGCCTGTCATTTCCGATGACAGGTAACTTATTTTTAATCGCGCAACAGCGTATTGTTATTGTTGCCCTCAAGCCTCAATAAAGTTGGTTTGCACGGCACGTTGAGGCGTAAGACCAGCGTAAGACGTACGGTACGGATTTTGAATAATGGTAACTATTTCAATTCATAGTCTTAAGTTTAGATTTTAACTCATTTAATTGGCAAGGGTTTTAGTAGCTTTCTTATCAATGAGTTTTAAGAATGTTTGTATCTATTTTAATGAGTAGACATTGTTTTACTCTTTGGATCTCATGTAGTTGAAAACTTTGAAGTTGTCTGAGTTTCAGGCTTTTGGCCCATTGAATCATTTAGTGGGGGTTGTGTGATGTGAGCCACAAGCCACATCATGACAGTGATGATGTTGCTGTTGGATTTTTAAAGAAGCAGCAAATGGTTATATGAAATCAAGGTTTTTATCTTGTGTTTGACTGGGTCAGAAGACTTATTTTTCAATGAAATTTGGTTCCATTATAGAATTCAAAGCTCTAGGATGATTTACTTGTTCAGTCATTAGGCACAGCTGCTTTAATCTAATGTAAATGTTTACAGGCTGTTTGTTTGTGAGAAAACGTCCTACAGTTAAGGTGCTATGGTCACCCATTATGTATTTCTTATTCTCAAATAGGAATGCCAGGTAAGGTGTACTTGCATTTATTATTTATGGTAATGCAAGCTTGCTTTCCTAACACTTCAATTTTCCATTTCTTGTAGTAGCACAACCCGGCTTGCCAGTATCAATACATCAGTCATTCTAGTCCAACTGTGATGTCTCTTTTAATAAAAAAATGAGTACGCACAATTGGGCTGACACGGTAAAACTAGAATTACCTCGTGTATATTGTTCAAGGCCTAATATATCTCTTTTATTTGTCTGTTGTCAAATTAGTTCTTTGGTTACTTTCTTTGTTGGACTTTTCTGTCTTTGGTGGACTTCCAACTGATGGAATTGGCCGTCATTGCCATAGGATCCCCGCTTGGTGCGCAATAGGAAAATTGTCAGCGACACTACTATGTGTAAAAGGTTACAACTTTTTCTATAAATCGATTATTTTTCATAAATGATAAACTTATGAATATCCTGGTCTTTAATGTTTCAGGTGTCGCAAACTTTTAAATATTCTTTCCAAAGCAGAAATCATTTTTATTTGTAGTTTAGCGTTCGCAATCATAGAGGACTCGGAAGGTTGGTTGGCCTTTTTACCAAAGTTCATTCAGAGTATATATTCTTTCTTTTACTTTTTCAGGTAATTGCTGATGCCAAGCTGATACACGGAGTCATCGTTCCTGCTTATTCATGCTGTATAATCGTACGGTGACTGTTTGACAAGATCAGCGGGTCTTAGGGATCGGCTCTTTACCGAAAGGGTGAATACAGCCAAGTACCCGACTATGTTCAATCGCATCCCCTAAGAACTGGCCCGAACCATCCCTCTTCTCTCTTTCCGGCTCCCCTTTTAGCACGTGGGGACGGAACGGGCAGTGCCGAGCTGAATAAATGATGAAACAGATTTTGTACTCGCGTACTAATTTTGCCTTGCTGATTTTTACTCTCGCCTTTGCCGCTTGTGTGTGCATGTGTGCAGTATACTTGTACGGCGGCTGATTGCCATAATTGCATCAGTCGAAATACTTGCAACTGCTAGAGTTTGGTTCCCGCAAATGGGAGACCGGCTGGTGGTAGGGATGGGCTCTGTCTCGAAAGGGTGAATACAGCCAAGCGCCCGACTAGGTTCAATCGCATCCCCTAAGAACTGGCCCAAATCGTCACTCTTCTCTCTTTCCGGCTTCTCTTAGCCATGCCACTCGTTGGGCGGTACGGGCCGTACCGAGCGACGAGTGGCAATCAACGAAATGATGAATAACGACGATCTCTTGTTCAGATTGTCGTCTCTGATCGTTCTGCCTGCACTACACTCAGGTGTTCCAGCTAAGTGTAGACTCTCCCTGTAACCTTTAATCCTTCCACTTCCGGTCCTGATACCCGCAATGCAGGAGGTAGGGATGGGCTCTGTCTCGAAAGGGTGAATACAGCCAAGCGCCCGACTAGGTTCAATCGTATCCCTGAATAACTGGCCCGACCTCACTCGATAGATTACGGAGTGGGCATCACTCTTCTCTCTTTCCGGCTTCTCTTAGCCATGCCTCTCGTTGGGCGGTACGGGCCGTACCGAGCGACGAGAGGCAACTGAACGAAATGATGAAAAGGTATCATCTGATCACCCTCTGATCGTTCAAAAACTTTAATTTCTAAAACATTTGTTGTTCATTTTTTATTTAAATTTTTAATAAAAAGACCGTCCGGTTGAAAGCTTTTGTATATTTTCATTTCTCACTGTAACATAACTATCTTTCTTACATATATATAATTAAATATTTACCGTGTCTGATGGGGTGACACTTTAATACCATTTGTTTCAATACCTAAAAAAAAAAAAAAAAAGTATAGTGCTAGGAAATATATCATTCGGTAATAAAATAAACCTTATTGTAGTGTTCCTTGACTAAGCTGCTTATTAATGCTTGCAGGGCAAGTCCCACGTGTAAACATTTCATTTTAGGGACATAATGGCGTACAGCGACATGAAGCGCTATGTAATCCTAATTTACGTCGATTAAATGACGTTGGCATAATTATTTTTCAAGCATTTAGAAATATAGAATCATGTTTTAAGTAAATGTGAACGCAAAACAAAAAATCCAAACTTACTTCAATTTGAAAGTTATTGTTGAAGACATTACATATCAAAATTTGTTTTTCCATAAGGCTTTGTCTCCATTTACCAAGATCACCTTTAGCTTAGGAAAAAAAACCTGGTTTAAGAAGAAACACTTAATGCAAAATTATTTCGCGTGTGGGAGACCAGTTTGTACTTTGAATTTACAGAAGTGGGTTGGTCAGTGGAACTCAACTTGGTCTCTCTCTTCCACAAAAACACTCCAGACAGCAGCAAATTTTCTGTCTACCGCAACCAATCTTTCAGCTGATGCAGGTTGTGGGATCAATCACCTTCTGTGTATAGGCCTGCTGCTTTCCAACTTCAACGTCTTAGATCAGCCTGGCATCGACAAAACCCTGGAAAACAAAAACGAAAATTTACTTATGCGCCAGGAAGACGGATAGACAATTATAAACCAACAGCGTTGGATCAGCTTAACAGTCACAGATTAAACTGAAAAAACTTCATAATATAGTAAACCATGTGAATCAGGTCATGGAAAAAAATTTCCAAATCAATACATCTCATTGGAAAGTGTGCATCAAAATCTAAACACGTATCTCGAATTTTGGGGGCCTTTCCTAATTCCTGTTCTCGTACGTTGCCAAACTTCTAGGCACTAAACAAGTACAATTAATACTCGTTTAAAACTAGCATTCCGGATTACCACAATATTAAAGAAGTAACTTTTCACGTGAATCATGATGGGAAAAATTCCGGTAACAGAACTATTAGGATAATTTTCCATCGACCTCTCTGATGTTCACACAAAGATGCAAGAAATCCAAAACACCCACATTTCATTAGATGGGAATGATCGAAAAAGAATCGGAACAATGGCGACGCTAGCTCGTACGTTTGAGAGAGATTCAAGTGGACAACGATCCCTGTCGACGTCCCGAGAACAAATGACATTCTTTAACCCAGCCTTCACCACCATCTGCGTTCTTCGTCAGCCCCACTTATAAATTCTTGGGTACCTATAGCTTACCTAACCTTATTTTTCAAATTTCTCCCCTGGTTTTGCTATACTTTTCATGCACCCGTCCTCTCACACAACACCCCCTTCGTCCCCCCTCCCCCCTCCCCCCCCCTTCGTAACGCACTTTCCCTATACCAGCCCTATACCCAATACATAGGCGGTAACACATTTGAAAACCCCGCTCCTTCCCCAAACGCATTACGTAATTTATGAACGTTCCCTTAGACGAAGAGTCGAAGATATAATACGGACCTAGAGCAGAAGACGCAAACAAAAAACAAGTCACGTGAAATCTAGTCAGCTGTCAGTCAGCTCTCAGCTGATAGCAAACTGACATTACTCACTGTAAATATTGTAGTGAGATGGCTGACCGGTTACCCTTCGAAGTGAGTAAAAATTACTAAATATACCCAGATTTTTGATTAGTATGTTGCAATCTGGTGACATAATTTTTTGTCTGCTAGATTGTGGAAGAGGTGCTAACATATCTAAGTCCCTCCGATCGCCTGGTCGCTTCTTTGGTCTGTCGGTCTTGGTATGAAGCTTCTCTTACTCAAAGAAATTGGAAAGATCTATCTCTTACTTTAGAACACTCTTTGGATGATGCTGCCAATATACTCAAATTTTCTAGAAAACCTATCCAGCATGTTAAAATTAAGGTAACAATAACAAAATATTCTTAATCTCAAAAGGTAAATATAACAAAATTTTGACTGGGATATATCAGGATGTAAATTTCAGCTCCAGCACCCCAGGATTATTTGAGTTTTGGAATCACATTAGCCCAGAAATTTTTACTTTAGAAATACATACATGTTATGTAACAGAAGCTTGCCTTTTGAACCTACTCTTACCATGTCGGTCTTTGGAGAGCCTTCATTTTCATGATTGCCGTGATACTTTTATAACTGGAAAACTATTCAGCAATGATTTAGTTGTGGCCCACATAAAACTTGCATTGCCAAACCTAAAAGAACTTTGTTTTTCAGATAATGGTTCTTATTTGTCAGATGCCCTTTTTGATACTTTCATGTCATTAGTTCCCAATTTGAAATACTTAAGCTTTGCTGGAACAGCTGTATCTTTTCATCCTGGCATTCACAAAAAATTCTACCCAGGAAACAGAGACAGAAACAAGTCCTCTGAATTAGTATTTACCTTTGACTGTATTTTGGGGCATATTGACAATCATTCGGCTACAGTCAAATACCTCGATTTTAGTCGAACTCCTATCGACGATAAAGCTTGCGTTTCCTTGTCGAAGGTAGGGCTTTTTATTATCATATAACGCAAAGTATTACTCTTACTTTTCCCGTTATTTCTGAAATGGCGTAGGTTAGAGATCTCAAACTCCGTAGTTTGTTGTTGCGCAGCTGCGAAATATCAAGTACGGGCGTTACAGCATTGTGCACTACACAATCATCCTTAACCGAGTTAGATGTTAGTTCCTGTGCCCGTGTTACCGACACTGCCGTAAGTAACATATGTAGTGGACTACCTAACCTACATAAGCTCTCGCTCAAAAGCTGCCGGGCAGTTACGGACGCGGGGATATCTTTATTAAGCCAATTGGCTCATCTTAAAGACATAAATCTTCAAGGACTTGAAATGATTACCTCATTAGGTATGTACTTTTCATAACTAAATTTAAACGCACCTGTTTATGTAGATTTTGTAACGCCTTGCCTCGTAGGAGTTGAGCAAGGATTGTTGTCCAAGCTAAATAAAGTACTTAGGCGAATCAACTTGAGCGCAACACGAATCACCGAAGAAACACTGCATCAGTTGGCGTTAAATGCCCCATTGCTAACACACTTGGATCTCACTTCTTGTGTTCGAGCCGTCACGGATTCTAGTCTTAGAGTAGCCATATCACGAATTTAACATATCATTACCTATAGTTTTTTAATATTTTCCACATCAGGTTGTTTCAAAATCATTGCGGCAACTGCGTGAGCTTCGGCTTGATTGGTGCGGCTCACTAACGGACGAAGGGTTTGGCAAAAAGGAATCAACAAATAACGTGCGTTTCCTACAGAATATGCTTTTATATACCTGCTAAACTCAGTGCATAATGCTTTCCACAGGTAATGCACCAACATCTGGAAAAAGATGGCGAAGGCGAACTACAAAAAATCAATTCCTACGGCGATATTAAAGATTTAAAAGGTAATGTTGTCGCGGTTCAGACAATACCTTAAGAATAGTACTGAAAGCAATACAATTTCCAATTTAGGTCTTACTTCCTTGTCGATAAGTGGATGCAACAAAATTACAGATCAAAGTTTGCAGCACTCTTTCGGATTCTGTGATTTACGATATCTTGATTTGAATGGATGTTCATTGGTAATGAAAAAAAAAATGAATTTCGCTACATCGAAACCGCTGACTTTGTTTTACCTCGTTTCTAGATTACAGATAAAGGACTTGTTGCATTAAGCGAACAAAATCGTGGACTTGAGATTCTTAACCTAAACTACTGTAGACACATTTCAGACAATGCGATGACTAAATCAGTCGGAAATCTATCGAGGCTAAAAAGATTAGGTTTGCATGTAAGGACAATTTTACATAATTTGAGTATTGTTGTTTGATTGTCCTTTTTTTAATTAAAAAACTAGGGTTGTTTAAATCTGACCAACTCCACTCTTAAAGCTATTGAGCAAAGCCAACTGAGATATTTAAGTCACTTGGATATAAGTCATTGTACGTCGATGTCATTGGAGTATGCCTTCCAACTTCAGTTACGAAAGCCTTCTATCCGAGAGTTGATAACTTCAGGACTCGAATAAATACCTAGTCAAACTCCTTGACCAGAAAAAAAGTAGACCCAATAACAAGGTCTATCCCTTCTGTTAAAATTTTTTGCTTGTGATGCATAAAAGCGCAAACGCCGCGTCGTACGATAATCCTATTTTTAGAGTTTTCTAAATGTGCGCAAATATAGTGGGTCTAGTTATTTAAAAAGCAATGATATCATTATTTTCCAGCAGTAAAAGCAGTACAATGTGCAGTTCAGATAAAACAGTGTTAAGTATTAAAAGATACGAGAAAATATAATCAGTTTACCCTGATTACTTTGGCAATTAGTTAGCATAAGTCTCTTTATAATTCAGTGCGAATGAATGACTTGCACTGACAATTTCCCGATCGTTTGTCGGCAGTATTAGAAGGTGCAACTAAAGTCATGTGATCCAAAACATTAATTGGATTTTTGAGCTTCTGACTCCACTTCTGTATAAATGAAGAACAATCGTTCTGATGGAAAGCTCGGTGCAGTGGTTTAAAAACTAATTTTACCTTGAAAAGTAACGCGTGATAACAGACAATGTCTTTTGGTAGTAGATGGTTCGTTGCATACTCTCTCCCGTTGGCTCCAATTTGTCGAACATCTTTGTCGTGTGTCTTGGCCCATTGAATTTTTTCAATTAAATCACTAAGGTCGGCTTTTATAGGCACGTAGTGTACGTTCGGCTTCAGATCACTGTAAAAATGCTCATAATACTCGGAATCTTGTTTGAAGACTACAGCATCGCCAGCAAGAAGATATGGAAACCGATAAGCTGCAACAGTCCCGTCTATATTTAACTGGTATTTGTACTGAAGTGATATAATAAAGGGGATTACGTTAAGTCCATGGGAAAAGTAAAGTACGTAAATGCAATACGTCAAAGAATTTGAAGAAAGACACGTGATCTTCTTTTGGTCCATAAGTTTTTTCTTCGTCCCGAAAAAAGAAGAAATTGGTAAGAGATGCGTTGATCAGCTCAGGGTTCTGCCGTGAAAGCATCACCAGATTAAGGCGCTCTCGGCGCGAATCCCTTCCTCTCCAAAAAGCCTTTGCTTGTTTATTTTCCCACTTAGTGTCTGGATTGGACTGCACAGATAACATGTCCAGCGTAACTCTGAATAAAGTACTTTCATTATTTTGAGCATTTATATATAAAAATAAATAAAATTACAACATTAGCTTTACAACCTTCCCATGCATTCCAGAGAAGCTTCTGTTATATCGTAAGTCGGTAACACAATATCAGCAGTTTGAGAGGAGCCGCACCAAGAGAAGATTGGAATGATTGGCTTGTAACTCCTTTTAACTAATGGCCAATCCCCAAGATTCATCAAAAACTCCATGTCAGGCAGGATTGCCTTACGGGATATGGATAACAGAATATTATCCATAAACATGTTGAATCCCACATGTTGGCCATAGCAGTGACGATGTACCTTTGTAGTTACCAATCCATTAGTTTCCTTAAGACCATACAATTTTTTTTGGGGGGGGTGGGGGATGTTCCTCTACCTTATTATTTGTAATGGCATAGTGGCAAAAACTGTAAGATCCAGCATGATTAAACCTCTGAACAGCTTCTGTTAATACACTGTTAAAATCAACATCTTCAAATTGCTTGAGGTCACGGTCAATTTGGTGAACGTTTTTTGGACACTGATATTGAGTAAGCAGTTCATCAATACTGCCAAGAGGACAATCACATGCTTCAGCATACACTCTTCCTTTGAAAATATAAGGGGAATTTGCTAGATGATGGCCTTTCCAGATGACATGAATTTCCATGTCATCACAGTACTGGAACATCTTGTAACGAACAATAAAACTTCCATCATGGCGATCCAGAATCTGAGTCCATACTCTACAAGGTCCATGTTCAGATATTCCTTTAAGTTCAACATGTAGATCAGTTTGAGAGATATTGCATCTAATTTAGAGGGAAACAAGAAAAACTGAGACTCTATTTTTGAAAAACTTGAATAGAATAACCATAGATACTTTTCAGTTGACTTGATGAAAAAATATCTTGCTGGGAGAACTATTTGATTTGGAAGGATTCCTGGCCCATTTATCTCGCACTTAGAAAGATCATTTCCAATATTTGCTATTGAATAATTTGCAATTAATGACAAATAAAGTAGCCCGACTTGAAACGGGTATTTGAAAACTGACATCTTTCATCACAACTGTTGTCGTCTGCCAAGTGTTGTTCGACAACCAGCGCGCTTTTTTTAATGCGCGTTCGCGCGGGTGTGTTCAAAAATTTCTTTTTGCCAGCTCGTACTCGTTTTTAATTTTTAATTCATCCGAAGTCTTCAACTACGTCTACAGGAACGTTCAATTTTTTAAATAAATTTCAACGTAAATACTGGACTGTTTCGGAGAAATTGAGTACAACTGGCCAGCCGTAACAATATCAGTCAGAATGTGTTCAGCTTGTAGAGAATACACATTATTCACTTTGATGTGTCCCAAAACTAATGTCGTAGCTCTTTCATTTCTTGGTAGATTATAAAAACAAGTTACCAATCTGTTGACTTACGAAAAAGTTTGAAACAGCATGGAATTTTAAATAATAATAATAAAATGCCCGCCACACCACATTATAGAAATCGCATACACCTACAACCTACTTAGAGACTGTCTATAAAGGGCGTCCTATTTTCAGTATTTTGGGGGAATATTTTACTATATTAAATATTACATTTCCGCTACTCGTACTTGGAAGTCTGGAAAGGCTAATGTATGTTGCAATGGTTCTAGTATGTTTGCAGTAGGCTACTATACGGATTTTCATTAAGTGCCTCAAATCACAAAGCAACGCTTTTATAACTATATCAGGACGATTAAGACGCTGGACGCCTGGACTTCTAGCAGTCCGATCTATGAACTGGATTTACCGGTTAACAGCGTCAATTAGTTGCATGCTGGATGTTGCTTATTGTGGCAGGTAATAATTAAAACAAAACAAAAACCCCCCAAACGGCTAATTACTTATATTGGCTATCATTAAAAAGTAATTCAATCGTATCACGGGTTCACTATAATAATTCCCCTATTCATTAACATGATCCGGTGCGTTATTGGAAGGTAATTAAATACAGGAAAAGTCTTCTTTTCTTTTTTTTTTGTGCCTCGTTGTTAGTTTGGTTGTGAAGCTGCGAGTGGAAGGATCGAACATTCAAATACCCGGACTACATTGCGTAGCAGCTTAGTAAAAGTAGTCTTAAATAACTATTTATTATTGTTTTTCTAAATAAAATGTGCGGCAGATATTCTTCTGCCACTAGAAACTACATCGGTTATATTAGTCTCTAATAAAAAAATTTATGTTGCAAGGTGTTCTTCTGCCGCTAGGGATAAGACTCGAAGACACATTAGGACGAAAAGCCCGGCTGGAAAATGCGATTTCTGGAGTGGCTTCTGATAGTACTTGTAGTGACCATTTTGATGGCTATATGCGTCCCTGTTTCAGGTAATGTAACGCTACAATCAAACAAAACAATAACCCTTCAAAACGATGTAGAAGAATGCTACTATTAATTAATTTACTTAATGAGCGCGTATGCATGGCGTGTGTATACACGGCACTTGACTCGAACAATAAAAGACGGTTAGAATTTTATTTGTTTGAATAGGCCGAGTTGACGGAAGAAAAAGTATCTGTACGAGTGCTGCGTGCGTCAGTCGATCGGCTGCTATGATGTTTGCTATAGATCAGTCGGTCGATCCATGCAAGGATTTTTATCAGTACGCTTGTGGTAGATGGAACGGCAGCTTTGCTAATCTTCCGGCCCAGAACGAGTATGAGTACTCGAACACCTTTCATCGCCTAGAAACAGAGCGTCACAACGAACTCCACAAAATTTTAGGTGCCAAAATGAATATTTATTACGCATTGTAAATACTATTCATTAACACTTCTCTATTTTAATTTTGTATTAATATCTCCATTATCACCGACGATGATTCAGAGCAGCCAACCGAATCTTTACAAAGCAAGGCTGAAAAATACACACAACTTTACTATCAATCCTGCGTACAGATTGAAAACACGAAGCAGACCGATACGCAGTCACGCAAAGTGTTGTTGCAACTTCTGGATCTAATTGGCGGGTGGCCAATTATTGAAGAAATTTCCTATGAGAGATTTTTAAAAAAGCCATTTGACTTCCAAGAAGCAATTGAAACGGTCCACAACTTTCTGCACGCGGAAGGATTTTTCCGTTGGGAAGTAGAATGGGATACCAATCTTCGGCAACACATAATCGTAGTAAGAATCTGCTGAGTATTCACATTTTTAAGATCTTATACATATACAGTTCACATATTTTACACAAATTTTTTACGGCGAATTACTGAAGGTTTTTCCTACGGAAATGCCAAAATATGAAGTTCACAATCGCCGTCTCAGGGTAAATATTTCCGAGTTGAAATACAAAGTGAATGAGGTAATTAGCAACTCAGTACAAATAGTTAATCAACCAATAGTATTGCGTAAAAGGGTACTACATCGAAAAAAATTAATTTATAAAATATAGGTGGTGAGTTTTTTATTGAGCAGGGACAGCTATACTCTCACAGAAAGTAAACAATTTTCGCTTTCTGAAGCTGTGGGCGATATTATCGACGTGGAGGCTCGTCTTTTTAACCTACGCCCTATTTTGGATAATGGTGAACATCTCACCATTGCAGATTTGTACACCTCAGCTCCCTTCGTAAGTAGACAATATTTTATTGGTTGGCAAACGGGAATTTTGTGTTTTTAATCATACTGAAAATTGAATAAGTTTTCACGAAGTTACATTCGCTAATAGTGTCTTTTAGTGAGTCTTATACCGCATACATACTAATATTTTTCTTCTTAAACACAGATCAACTGGAATAAATTCTTCCAATCAGCTTTTTCACAAGTTAGCATCACCGTCACACCATCACGAATCGTGGTATGAATATACTATCACTTTATCACAAGATGACGAATGAACTATCATACATATTACTTAAAATTTTGAACGGGTCAGGCGGTGAGATCGCTTCCTTACTTGCGAAACCTGTCCATTATTGTTAGAGATCTTCTAGCTACCGACAGGGGCCAAATGTAAGTTTCTAAACAGTATGATAAAATATTTGTCATTCAGAGACGAACAGTGGTAACTACTCTATTATTTTTTTACATTCAAGAAAACTAAAAAACTACTTATCGTGGCGGATTGCCAAATTCTATTTTGCAAAACTGAGGAAGCGTTGGAATCCTAATAGAAGAGTAAATGACATTTGGAATGACTGCATCAGCGACACCGTCGATCGGATGGACTTCGCTATTAGTGCAATGTTTTTGCGCCAAAGAGCCGATAGCAAGTCGAAAATGCATCTAGCTTACAACATGGCCAAAGCAATCAAAGAATCTTTCAAAGAAAACTTGAACAAACTCGACTGGTTAGACGACGAAACCCGTCTAGGGGTTGGAGAAAAAGTGGACGCCATGGATATTCTAACAGGCAAGACAAAGATTGCCCATGTTGTATAATCTAATTTGTAAAACCAGCTACCATTTACAAATCAATACGTATAAATAACTTGTATTACGACTGTAAATGTTGTTATTTAGGGTACCCCGACTTCATTTTAAATTCCACAACGCTTGATAAATACTACGAAGATTTGGAAATAAAACCAAACGAGTATATCATGAATAACGTCCGACTGGATGAGTTTTTCTTCCGCAAAAACCTCCTCAAACTTGACCAAGTCATTGAGAAATCTGAGTACGTCAAAACATAACAGCGTACAAATTTAAACACCATAACATTTTTCATGACCGATTATCAGGTGGAGAGTTTCGCCGATTTCTTTTGCCATTTCTTACTATTCGAATTTGAATCAAGTTGTTTTGCCTGGCGGAATCCTGTACGAACCTTTCTTTGATGTCACTTTCCCCCCATCGATTAATTTTGGATCCATTGGTCTCTTTCTTGGCCATGAAGTAGCACACGGATTTGACTCCAATGGTCTAAGGAACGATCGTGAAGGAAGCACGCGACAATGGTTGAAAAAAGAGATAATCCAGCTCATCGCCAAACGCTCTCAGTGTTTCGTAAAGCAGTATTCGAACTACTCTACCCCTGGACACTATGTACCTTCATTCTTTACGAAAAGTAATAGGAAAAAATTATTATAAGAGTAATCTGACTTGTGATGTGATTCAATTCTTTTTTTTCTGGATATCTAGATGAAAACATTGCCGACTATTTGGGACTGAGAACTGCCTTCACCGCTTTCAGTAGTTGGGAAAAAATTACCGCAGGGGAATTTTTACCACTGTCCGGATTGATTTTGACGCAACAACAACTATTCTTCTTGTCATTCGCTCAGGTACATTCTTAAGTTCCATCCGTATCCGTACGGCGATAGAAAGCCCTCAAATTATTTATCTATTTATTTCCAGTCACTGTGCTCAAAAGGAAGGAACAATGTAAATATATTAGATAACCACTCACCAGAACGTTATCGTGTTATTGGAACTTTATCCAACATGCCGGAATTCTCAACGGCTTTCCAATGTCCAACAGAATCTTTTATGAATCCTAGGGAAAAATGCCAAATTTGGTAAATCTTCATGAAAATCACCTAAGGGAAGCTATGGTAGCCTACATAATGAATGTTCGGCTTCATAGTTCATTCCCTCATTACTGTATAAATGTTCACATTACTTCATGGATTCAGCATGTATGAAAACCACAGTGCTGTCTACATTCAAATCTACTGATGGTATTTTTGTACTGAAGTAATAAAACCTAAAGTCTATGGACTGTATACATAACTTACATTAATACAACACATCAAAGAATTGGAAGAAATATACATGATCTACTTTTGGCCCACCTTTATAAGTTGGCTGAACAAAAAAAAATCTCTCTGGGAGTTCAGTGTGGTTTACTGGTTTGGAAGGATTCCTGGGTGGCCCATTTATCTCGCACTGACATATCACATAGTTTTCAATATGTAAAATTTTAAAAATCGCAATTGATGTCAAAACAATAGCTCGAAATGAAACGAGCATTTGAAAACTGACATTTAAAATCACTACTCTGCTGTCGTCTGCTTGTGTTGTTCGACAACAGCGCTTTTTATTTGGCGCGTTCAAATATATTCTTCTTGTCAGCTCGCTGCTCGTGCTCCTGTGTGTTCATCGAAAAAGTCTGATCGAACTTTCTTAATTTCAACGTAAATATTGGATAGTTTTTAAATATGGAACGATATTTTATCATTGTTATAGACGACATCAATAGGAAAAATGAAATAGGTAAGAAACAAAACGATTTTCCCCCCATATACTTGTTTTAGAATTTTATAACGTGAAATGCAAATTCTCCAATTTTTCTACGAATAAATGTTACTTTATTTCATTGAAAATTTGGCTTCCATCTCGGTGCTAGCTATCTTGGAAATAATTAAAATTTTTCAGCATTCCTTTCTTTTATGAAAGCTGAATATAAATTTCAAATATTTAACATTTTTCAGTTTGACGATAACTCCTACTTTATCAAGTTGTGTTTTTCAATATATCTTATAAATTGTTTAATTTTTTTTAGATAAATGGCAAAAAGATTTAATGATCCTGAGGGACTATCAAGATTTAGTTGTAAAATCTTCCAGAATAACAAATGCAGCCACATTACCCCAAAACAGTCTTTCAGTTGAATGGGCTGTTTGCGTAGCCCAGCTACAAACTATTTACAAAGGAGTTGGGGTTGAAGAACTTAAAGAGTTTCTTTCCAGTAGTTTTGTTGCAGATATACCATCAGAACTATGGGATGTAAAGTCATTCAATAACTTAAACAATTGTGCTGTTGATATAATATTGGAAAAAGATGATTGTCCTGAATTTTGGAAGTCATTTAACCCTTCAAATAACGTAAAAGTATTCAAAAAACGAGAAAACGGAGCCATAAACCATCAACTGTTTTGGCGTGGATCTTTGAAAATGAGAGATCCTCAAAACCCTTCGCATTTTGGACACCTTGATGATGCTGAATTGAATTATGGGTTTGATCAACTTGACCTTCTTACTAGTCAAATAAGAGGAGATTGTCCCCCTTTTGTTGCCACAACACAGGTAATTTTGGCTTTACCTTTAATAGTAGTTACCAAGATTTTCTAACGTTTCCATCCATCAACAGAGGAAGACATTTTGTTCATTCTTGGAACTGGTCAGTGCATTTGACGCCAACGCAGTTCCGTTCATTTTTTATACATCAACATCATTGGTACTCACCGTGCAACAAGCAGATTCCTTTTGGGAGGCCATGGATGAAAAAGTATATGTCATTATCGATTGAAGGAAAAGTTATTATTAACTCGTGTATTTGCAATAGGTTTCCTTCTTGTTTCGCCTCGACTATGCAACAGAGGAAGTTGAACTTCGTGAAAAGGAAATGGGGGCGCAGTCCGTGTACTTCCTGAGTCATTGGACTGGTGGCGAGCTCAGACTGTTTGCACTCAAAGGAGCCGATCAACTACAGAACTTGGCTAATGTCTATGTCCGTCTGCACTCGACGGAAGCTTTTCCTGTCCCCAAGTTATGTCAAACAGAGCCCTTGGTTGTATCCGCATCAGACCACCTGCGGATGGATCGATTAGAAGCAGAAATCCGTCGGTTACAGTTACTAGCACTTCAAACTTGGATCAAAGAGAACGGATCTATTGATCCATCGACGATGAATGAACTCTTGGACGAAGTGGCATTAGCCGTGGCAAAGGACCATCGCCGATTTGTCGTTAAAGCGTTGCCGGAGAAAACTGATTGGCCCGAGTTCTCTGAAGCAGAGTGTCTCAAATGGAAGCTGGAGAAAAAGGCGACACCCGAATCAGACCGACCAGCTACCATGGGGAATAGATTATTGCAGCCTAACGGTCGCCTAGTTTCCGTAGACGTTAATCATATCCTTCGCTGTTTTAACAAAAAACAACCAACTCGCTCCCCTAAGAAGACGCGACCTGAAAGCGCCTCCACGTCCACCACTAGTCAACTAAAACCAAATTGCGATATCCAAACAGTTCGTACAACACCGTGGCCCGAAAGCGCCCGACTAAAGTTTCACGGAATCAAGTATGTAGTTTACGTAACGTAACGCCGACAAATTCATGTTGATTGATTGTTGCTTTTCAAATCTAGTTACAACTTGAACGTGGAAGACGAGAAAGGAGAAAAGCAACGTTCTGAATACCAGGACAAGTGGGTTCCCCTAGAGACGGCTTGGGCGTCGTGGTGTAACCCGTGGTCGATCAACAGTTCGACTTCCTATCAGCTGTCGACTCGAAGCCGTCAGCCGGCTGCGCCGCCGCCGCCGACGGCCGCAACAGCCGCAGCACGTACGCCACGAACACCAAAGAAGAACCAACAACCTCTCCGCGACCTGGCGCAGCTCCGCAAGTCTCCACGGTTATTGGCCAAGAGCGGAGCGACGACACGAACGAGCAAGCGAACGCCATCCAAGAAAAACAGTACGGCCGTTCCGTTCCCAAAGGACACATTCAAGCAGCAGCTGAAAGCCGTCATCATTAAAGTTTTGGGCGATCAGCAGATCACCACGAAAGATCCGCTCTTCCGCACCTGCGCCAACAAGCTCTCAGTAATTTGCATGGCGTTGCTCAACGATTCCAAAAGCGAGGTGACGCCTCGTCAGATGTATCAAGTCGCCAAGTCGCAAGCCAAACAAGTCCTTCAATTCGTCAAGCCTTGATCCGTCAAATGAGAGAGCGAGCGATATTTACCCGTGTGTCGTGTGATTGGGAAACCGAGCGATGATCTAATAATCTAACTGATGGTTCGATGTGTATTTATTTTCAGAGAGGGGCAAGACAAATACATACATTCATACACTGTATAGATTGATAGTTGTGATGAGCAATCTGATAATCGAATCGAAACGTAGTCGTTCGCCCTGCAACACGATCTACTTGTTACTGATGACATGCACACATCTACAGTTGAAAGGTTGCCCCCAATTGTTTATCAACTGACAGACGTAGACTGGAATGCTGCTGACAGTGATTGAATGGGATATTCGATCCCCGAGACTGCTGGCCCATTGGCAAGGAAATGTTCTTTCGTTACCGATGACCGAGTCAAATTCAAATCAGACCACTTTCCCACCGAGTCATTAGAACATGGACTTGGAATCGAAACGGAACTGAGCCCCGATAGGATTGGAAAACCTTGCCCTCCGCGTTCGTCTGTCTGTCCGTCCAAATGAACCCCGCCATTACTTGGTTGTTGGTTTACGTGCTGTACGTCGTAAAAAAACAGCGCAGATGGTGAAATGTTGTCTGTGTTATCTTTTCCTGACTGTACAACGTCTCTCTCAAGATTTACTTTGACTCTGCACTTTAACGCCGTTGGATGCCGATCGTGATGGAGGCGAGATTTTCTTTTTCTGGCTGGTCATCGACTGGAAGACCTCCGTCTCTTTTGGTACTTGTTCGTGTATGTGTACTTACTTAGGAGCGGCTGAAAATGCCGCGTTCAAATATTTTAACTTCAGAAAAATAGCCCCCTCTTTCAAAAAAGAAAAAAAAAAAAGAAGAGATAGGAAATTGAAGAGAACTTGCTGTGTCAAGTTGTTTGCTCGATAAGTAAACAAATCCGCCCGGGTCCCGACATCCCGTCAACAAATCCCGCTGATTGGAATTTAGAAAAAAGAAAAAAAAACAGAGAAAAAAGGAAAAATTTCTTTCCTGCTTCTTCTTGGCTCTCTCCATTTTCTCATTTTCTTTTGCTTTCGCCCCCGTTTGTTGTTTTTTTTTCTCAGGAAAGCACACTTGACATTGATTACAGCGAGCCATCTAGTGAATGGATGATGGAACGATGGAACAAAAGAAAAACGGATAGAATCAATACGAGCAACGCCCTCGCTACTACTACATAGTCTACCAGTACACAAAGTATTCGCATTTTAAAGAGAGTACTATCTATTCCATCGGATCATGTGCCGAGAGGACTGGAATAGACAACAGAGGCGCAAAAGATATAAAATAAAAAAAACGAAACACTTTTCACTCGCACGCTTGGACTGCCTGAGCGCTCGAGATCGTTATGGCTGCCTCCTCCGGCACCGTCGTCGCCGCATTTTCCCTCTCTGCATCCATACATCCAACAGCAGACGTATAAATAAAAATAAAATCATGAATAACTCGGAAGAATGTCTGTCGGCCCGCCAACGGCAGCAGCAGCGAAAGAGAACGCACGCACATCGCGGGAGCGTATGAAGAGCCATCGAAAACGACTTTCTGAATCACGGTCGTGACGGCGAGAAAGAAAAAGACAACAACCGCAGCCGCGTGCGGCGGCGGCAGCAGCAGAACCGGCAGCAGCAAATGTTCAGGAAGGCAAAAAGGGGGGTAAAAAAGAAAAAGAAAAAGAAGGAAAATAGTTGAATGGGCGCCAGCACAGCAGAGCCCAGTGAGAGAAAAACAGAAAAAAAAGAAAGAAAGAAATATAATAAGGATTTGAGACTGTGAAGAAGGAGATTCCCGTGGGCGAAATGGCGGAATCCCAGACGGGGGCCATTGCAAAACCCAAAACAAGCGCCGCAACTTTACTAAGAAAAAAAAAAAATAAGGAATGAATAAAATTTCAGGAAAAGGTTCTTACAACTTGTACGTGGTGGCTTTTGTTGCTTAGATTAGTGCGGTTGGTCCGGCCCGGCAGCCCATTTTGCTGCTGCTGCTGCTTCTAGCGCTCCAGCAGCAGCTACTTTGGTTTCCCTGATGAATGATGTTGCTTCACTGCGGGTCTTAATGACTTTCGGATGCCCCCTCCGAGCTTTGAACAACACCTAGACCGACTGGCTCACATACGCACTCTCTCTCTATCATCTCCACCGGCAGAGACACGCACAAAAACCCCTTTTTTTTCTCTCAATTTCTTTCAAGTTTAAAGTTGATTTTCATTTTCTCTCTGGCTACGCGATGGCGTAATTGGAAAACAGCTGCGCGGGATGCAACCAGCAAAAGCTCCATCCGTCAACAGCTGCCGTTCGCGGTAAAGCACCGCGCGCGTTTGGATTAGCCATTGACCGACAAAGTTTCGATCGGCAGCTCTCTCATCTCAGCCGAAAGGGAAAAAATATAAAAAAATATAAAAAAATAAGTCGAAAAAAAAGTTTCCATTTTGTTCTACATCCTCTCTATATAACATTTCTCTTTTTCTCCCCCGACTTACGTACCCAATGCTCGATAGGCTTCAACTCTCTTCTTCCGGTAGTAGTAGCAAGTGGCGCTCTTTTTTTTTTCTTTTTTAACACGGTCGTTGGTCCAAACTTTTTTGGGTGCGCACAAACTTTTCCTCTCTCTTGTACTGCCAATGAGCAAAAAGGAGGAATGAAGGATAGACGGAAAACTTCCACTCGTCCTACCCACGGCCGTCGTATATATATATAAAGTTTCGATTCGGCGGGTGTATGCAACTCCCATCCGCCGCCGTCGTTGCCCATCTCAACTCGTTCATCAAGTTGTTGTGCTGGCGCAGCAGCAGCGCTCCCGCGCTCATTCCCAACTCTTAATTAGTCCAAAGGGCTGAATGCTTGGCATATTTTTTTTCTCTCTCTCTCTTTTTCTTCTCTGGGTGGGTTGCTCCTTTTTTTTTGTTTCGAAACTCGGCTTATTGCTTCCGCGCTGGATTTTTCTTCTACTTACTCGGCGTTTTACAGCGGGAGCACAATGCCTATAAGCGCGTTGCCAAGGCAATGAAAACGGCCGCCTGCGACTATAAAAGGATCATCTTTTACAGCGTATTATAAACATACCGATTGAGATAATACCCCCGGTGATTTTGTTCCGTCGCGTCGGCTCTTCTCGTTGAGACGTGGAGACCATTAATGGCCGGGGCGACGCGCGCGGCTCACGCAGCGGCTGAACGACGCTCCCGAGGAGGAACGTTGGGCTCGTACACATTGGAGGAGGAAGGAAGCACGTACCAGCAGAGCCATCGAAAAAAGGTTTTCGCCAGTAGAAGAGCTGCTTCTGGTCGTCGTCGTCGTCGCCGCTGTTGATGGAAAGGAAGGAGAAATAAAAAAGGCGCGAGCGCGCGCGCAACTAATTATGTTTTCCTCTGAGGAGGAGGCGGATTTCCCGTGTGCCACCCAGCAGTGACGTCCTGGATGTTCTCGGGCAGAGAGAAATGAATCTTCTCCGTCTTCCTCCCTCAGCGCACACACAACGGCGGCACTCCATTATCATCGCCAGGGCAGCAAAACAACAACAACAACGAAAGAAAGAAAGAAAAGAACAAACGAACGAAAAAAAAAAGATTGGAAAAAGGAGAGAGAAAAAAAATGTAATAAGAAGACAACACAGCAACGAGAACGGGGAAGAAAAGCGAGAGAGAGAGAGAGAGAGAAAAAAACAACTAGCAAAAGGCAGCAGGTGATTAATATTAATGATGGGTTGATTTACGAGCCGGCAGAGGGCGTGTATAGCTTCCATCCACCTCTCTTCCAGCACTAGGCGCTGTTGTGTGCCGAGACACAAAAACGGGGACGGATTTATGTAAATATCTCCTCGTCTCTTATTCGTTCGCCCCTCTTTTCTTTCTTCGCCTTTTGCCTTCTTATCTATTTATTATATTTTCACATGCCAGCTAGAAGCTAGCGAGCGGGCGCCAGAGGTAGAGAGCGAGAGTTCTATAGCTGGCTAGTACGTACGTAGCGACGAGTCGGGAAACGTTTGACGTCCTCCATTCTTTTCGCCAACGTAGCATGAAAATTCCCGAAATTTCCGCTTTAATTAGACCGTCGGTTTGAATGATGTCATTCACTCTACGCGGATGATGATAAATTCCTATTAAAAAACGCGCGCGGCTTCCAATTTGAACGGATTTATGGCGGACGGTCGCCCTCCACAAGCCTCGGCTGGCGGTGCTGTGTCATAATTATTTGGCAAGGACCATGCGAGGCGCGCACCATGCGTCACTGATTTCTATATCGAATGATGAACGACCCTCCGAGTCGGCCAGCAGCAGCAGCAGCAGCAGCTAAGGCTGATGAATTTCCAGCGCGCGCGCCCAAAGGGTGGGAGCTCCAAGCGGAGGCGGCGTCCTCCCTCCGACAGTACAGACTACACAGATGATGATGATGATGATGATGGTAGCCCCGCTGATGGTGATGGGCACCGAATTTTGAATGATTAAGAAGAAAACGACAGAGACATATCAAAACGTCTCCTTTCCACTCTCTGTCTCTCTTGTAAAATAAAAAAATTGTTTTAAGGCTTCTCTTTCTCTCTCTCTTCCACTTGATGGACGTACAAGGGGTCGACGATAGGAAATGTCCGGTCGTCGTCGTTGTTTATTTCTCTCTCTCTTTCTCTCAAGTGCCGTGTCTAATACGGGAAACAAGTTCATTCAGCCGAGCGAAAAAGATGGTTGTTATTGACGTCAGCAAACACCATACGATGACGACGAGGAAAATAGAAGAAAAACCCAGGACCACAAACTTCTACCAAAAGAAAAAAAAAGGAAGAAATAATAATCATACCAAGTCCGATGTCATTTTCTCCTTATAACCAAGAAGAAGGAGAAAAAAAAGCTAGTCTAGTCCAGTCCGGTGCAGGCCGTCTCAAATGACTGAGCTAGAAGAAGTAATTAAGCCAGATGGCCAATGTAGAACAGAAAAGAAAAGAAGAAGAAAGAAAGAAAAAAATCCTCCCTCCTACGCCCGGCAATGTTTTCCAGTCGGGTACGTACTTATACTCGCGTCGTAGGCTCATTAAAGCACGCGTAGCGTACGTATATAGGGATGAGTGGTGTGTTCTACCTACTCTGCATGTACCAAACTATTAAAACCCGGTGCTGTATAGACTGGAGAATGTAATTTGGTGAAGCCAATCAATGGAAAACTTTCTCGGTTTATACTATTAATTTGAACTGGAAAACCGGTGGTGGGTATTCCCACACACAACGAGAGGAAGAAAGAAAAAAAAACGATGGCCCTATTACTTTTGTGTTTGAAATAAACGTCCATTCCGCGGTGCGCATCGCTTCCTTTTCGTTGGAAAAGAAAAAGAATAAAAGAAGAAGCCACACATAGAGTCTAGAAACGGGCTAGTCGCTAGTGTGTGGGTGGGGGCCATATAGTAATATTGCTCGGCTATGCTGATTTATATCGTTGTATTTTGTTTCGCCTCGTACTGACGGATATAGGGGTCACCAGAGACGAATGACGAAGCTCTCTATAAATCACTCGACTCGCAGCGCAGCAGCAGCAGTAGTTGACGCAAAAGAAAAGGAGGATTTCCTTCTTGTTTCGTTTCCTCCATTTTCTTCCCCTTCATTTCTTATTAACGAGAAAGATGACAGCAGATCAAAGAAGAAGACGGAGAATGTCTTGTCAACGGGCCAACAACAGCAAAAGGAAAAAGAACCCAAAGCTACTCTGCTGCTGCTGTTGGCTGGTTCCGGTCATTTGAACTTTTCTAACCAATTCCTAGTACTACCAGGACATTTTCCGTTCAACTATTTAATAACTGAATAATTTGGGGTGTGGCGTAGCTCAATAGCTCTCTCTTTTTTACCACCATTGAGCTTTTGGACTATTCTCTTGTGCCATCGCGTAGCTAGAAGATGTATAGTAGAGAGGCGAACAGGGGGGATGCGACGTATCAAATTCCATCAATAGCTGCGATAAAAGACAGCCATCAAACAAAACAACAGAGAAGAATTATCAGGGTGGAACCAAGGAGACAAAAAAGGAGGCCCCTGTCTTCTTCTTACGTAATCCTTCTCTTCGGATGTGCCGGGCATGATGATATACCCTCAGCGCGGGCATCTCTGACAAAAATGACACTAAAAAAGGGGATTTCTTTTTTTTTTCTCAGCTCCAACGAAGCAGACAAGGGAAGAAGGAGAAAAAAAGGTTCGGTATTTCTTTTCTACATCTTTTTACGGACGGATGATGACGTCACGGCTATGTGGCTCGCGACAAAGTCTTTTAGGAAAGGGGGGAAAAAAAGACAGCGCAAGAAAAGAAAAGAAGAAGAAGAAAGATAAGCAAGACAAACGCCGAATTCCACGGCCATTTTGTTTTCTCGTCCAGCGCAGCAGCTAGCGCAGACTCTTTTTTTTTTCTTGTTGTTGCCGTTGCCGCCGAAAAGGAAGAAAAAGCCATTCCATCATCATCGCATTGGCGACCCAGTTCGAACTCATTAATCGACTGCTGGTTCGCCCGTGGAACCGCCGCCCAAGTCGAAGACCATTTCTCTTTTGAATATTTGTGTATTTTGTTTCTCTCAATAACAAGATGGAGGTCATTCATCTCGTTTTACTCTTTTCTACAAGGGCCCCATAGTAGACAAGCCGAGTCGTTTATTCCGCCACGAATTTCCAGATCAATCATACTAATGGCTCTTACTCAACGTTGAATAATGGCCTCAGCGCTCGACTCCTTTCGCCGTAATGGTGTTCATTAAACTTGTAACACTATATCCATCGTCGTCACGGTGAGAAATCATTCCATTAAAAGCCCGTCCTGTTGGGAATATCTATCAATAGGGTTTTTTCTTACTTTGATCGGATGACTCGATGGAAATAAACAACAAGACCCGCAACTCGACTAGACGAGACTGACTACCTAGCAAAAGGCGAAAAACAAAACTCAGTTCCAGTCGGATGATGCCGGCAAAGGTTGAGACAATAACTTTCTATCTTTGGTCGCAAATTAGGGATTGTTTTATAACGAGTTTTCCGAGAACAACGGCGATTCCCCCCTCTCCTTCATCTTTGGTAATGACTTTGAGAACTAGAAATTCTCTCCACTCTTCGGTACAAAAAGGAAAAAAGAAAAAGGAAAAAGAATCCACCTAGCAAATGGGGTTGCTGGGCTCTTGTTCGGTTCTCTCCGAAACGCAGTCGACACCCGCGTCGATGTGTCGGGAGAACCGCTAGAAATTACCATCGGGGATGATGTCGAGTTGATTAACTCGGCGCTCCGCTCTCACGACGACGAGTAGAGAGGAGACGAACTCGATCTCCTCCCTCACATCATCATCGACCCCTCGACTGGAATGGCAGCGTCAGCGTCGTTCGGCGTCGAGGCAATTAGTCGGTTCGACTCGGTGAACACGGCGCTCCCTCCCGTTTCTCTCTCTCTCTCTCTAGCAGCGCACAGTTTCCTAATTGCCTCGATACAGGGACGAATGTTTGACGAGCTTCAGCAACGTCTGCTTCTCCATAGGTGACACATTTTCTCCACAAAGTTAAAATCCCTTTTTCTTTTGTGACCGACACGTGTATTTCGTTATTTAGGAAAGGAGAAAAAAAAATTGTAAAGACAACTGCCAGAACTAGCCCTTCATTGAAGTTTCATGAAGAAGGGAAAGCTTTTAAGACGGGGTGGCAAAAGGTTAAAAGGGGAGTGGCCGGGTAGGAGGAGATCTGAAGCCTTTTTTTCAAGCTGGTGTTGCTTGATAAAGAAATGTATTGTAACTTGGTGTAGGAAGGCCGAGTTAGCGCCAGCAGAGAGGGAATTAAAAAAAAAAGAAAAGAAGATAGAGAAAAAGGTTCCCAACAGCCCGGAGGAGGCGCAAAAAAAAAAAATAAAATAAGAGGAGAGAGATAGACAGAAAAAGAAAGGCGAAGGATTTTCAAGTTGGCTGCTCCCTAAAGTGGCATTTCCCTCTCGGTTCTTTGATATATAGTTTCTTTTCATGTAGACAGCGCAGAGAGCACAGTACAAGCAGCAGGCACCGCTATGGCAACCGACGAGAAGAGAGCCTTTGGTACACCCGTCGTATAATACCAATCCGCCCGGACTTGGGCTCTTCTTCTTCTTCTCTTTCTCTTTCTCCTACACTACACGTACGTACGTACGTACTACTTCTCTCTTTTGATATATATTTCTGGTGCTTCTATCCGGGCAACGCCCCTCGCCATAGTACCCCACCACCTTCTCATCTTTCCTCTCGCCCTAATTCTCCTCCTACTAATCAACTTTTTCCCTCTTCCACTTTTGGCTGTTGGATGGATGGATGGATGAAGAGCGACGGGAGGAAAAAAGAAGGGAAAAAATACACTCCCCACTTGATGTTTTTTGTGCCCTGTCAGGACTCTCTTTCATACAGCGACCCCATCGAAATACATTTCAGCCAAAGAGGTGCTGCTGCTGCTGCTGCAGTAAGGAAAACCCGTTTTTTTATTCTTCTTCTTCTCGACGATGAATAGGCCATCCACTAACAATCAGTGTCTAATTATACAATCGATAGTCATCGCTACTTGACGCTATTGCTGACGGGCCCCGTCTTTCTTTTGACGACAATACAATTGGTGAAATTGTTGGGACCCCCAAAAAGTCGACGAGATGATTGGTCGTCTTCTCTTTTCCTCGAAAAATCGATAGACGACGGCAACTACAGCGGCGGCAGTGGCAGCGGACGTGGACCCATTTGATAATTGAAGGGTACAGTCCGAGAGTCAGCCTTTCAAAGTCGCTACTTTATATATTATATATATATTGTAGCAGAGCAGACGAGTAGAGGAGGAGGAGGAAGCCCGCCGCTCACACACATTTCAAATTGAAACGATCGATCTGTGTCGCGTCCGCGCTGCTTGGAAGCCATTTGAAATATTAAAAAATAATAATAGAAAAAAAACGCCTCGTTTCTCTCTCTCTCTCGAAGGTTCCAACCCCGACGTGCGGATTTCCTTATTTGTTTATTTCAAAGGGAATGATCGGAACCGCCGAATCCGGATGGATGGAAAGTTTTGTTTTGTTTCTTTCTTCAAAAGAAAATAAAGGAAAATAAAAGAAAGACAAAAAGAATAAAAGAAAAAAAAAAGAACCCTCGATGCCATAAAGTTGTATGTACGTTAATTGCCGACTGGCAATCGAGAGGGAAAAGTAACAGCAATCCAGCTGCTTCTTGCTGGCTGACGAACGAGGCACATGCAATAGCACAATAAAAGGTATATCGATTTATTGACCTGTGTACTCCGCCCCTCAAAAAAAAACCACCTTCTACCAGCTCAGTCAGCCGGCCCATGGAGCCCAGCAGTGTTGCTTATCATTCGATGCCTGGCCTGCGCTGCTCCAAAGTAGAATTAATGGACAACCCACCCCTCTATCCATCCATCCATCCATCCAGAGGCAGGAGCCTGCTGTAGCCCAGCGTCTATATATTAGATATATATGTATCCCCTTTTCTTTAGCCCATTTCTTCCACCACCACCACCGCCGCGGCTATCCCTTCTGCTTTATATGGGGGCCTTAGCTGCTGCTGCTGCTGCACCATTATTCCCATTATAATAAATGGAAAGAGAGAAAAGAGGAGGAAATATCCTCAGTTCGTCGTCGTCGTCCTCCTTCTCTCTCTTGTGTTATTATCAAAAGCCGAGACGAGAGAGAGGGGGAGTTCGTGTGTGCTAGCGACTTGGTGGAGCGCGAAAGATAAATGGGCAAAGAGAGGTGGAGTTGGCACAGAGGGAACTCTATAAGGGACCGTGTATGTATGTGTGTGCCGATGGGGAGGGGTCTGCGAAAAGCTATATACAAACCAGACAGCACACCACCACCAGCAGAAAGAAAGAAAGGAAGAAAAAACTTGTGTGTACGGCGCGGCCATATAGATGTGTGAGAACGAAATATAAGACCGATAGCAGATAAGATTTCGCTTTAGCTCTGCTGTGCGAAAAAAAAAGGAAAAGATGAAAAGAGTAAAGAAGAAGATGGGGGGCCTTCTGGAAAATGTATTCTAATATATACAAGCGCCCAGAGAGAGTTCCTTCACTTTTTTTTGTGTGCACAGTCTCTCAGGGCGGCTGCGTTTTTGTTGTGTGATGGAGGAGGTCGGTCTCTTACTGTGTTTTTACCCCATCTTCCATCCTTTTTCTGCCCTCCAATCATTCCGCCTTAACGATCCACGTTCTAGTGATTAGCAATTTGAATAGTTTTTTTTTTTCCTCATCTTTTTCCGTTTCTGATGAATTTTGTTTCAACCAAATTCAAACTCGGCATTCCAATGGAAATCAGTCGAGGGGGCGCAAAATATCAACAACACGCAGCAGCAGCAGCAAGCACTGGGGGGATCTTTCATCAATGCGCAGTTATAAATGCGTCAAAAGAAATGGACGAAACACACAAAAGGGCCAATCATCATCGCTCGGATGGCTTCGCCAGCAGTTTCCTTCTTCCACTCAACTCCTCCATCTTTTTCTTTCTTCCAAATATATCCACACACACATTTATTGGAACATATTGGACTCGTAAAAATGACTTGTCGAGTGAAAAGAGAAGGAATGTCTGTGCTGGCTGCACCCTCGTCCTTTCGCTTGCTGGTAATAAAACTCTGCGGGTTCCAGTCGTCCATCAAGTCTCTTCTTCTTCATCTTCTTTGACTTTTTTCTTCTTCTTCTTCTTCTTCCTTCTCTTTTTTTGGTTGGCTTTCTCGATTGTTGGGGGCGAAGAGATGAGTCTCTGCCGGAAATATCATGGAACCAACGTGCGGAAGAATCATCATGCGACGACCACACAGAAAATGGATTCGTTCCTCTCCGTCCTTAAAAGATCCTCATATCTAAATAACATCATAAAATGCTAGCAGTATATATGATACTAGGTGAAACTGATGGATGCGACTACAATGTCGAATATGCCATCCATCTCCATTGTCAGTACTGGAGGGAAACAAAAAAGTTGATCATCCGCTGCTGCTGCTGTTGCAATAAGTTGTCGTTGTTTTTTCTTTCGTTCCCTAGCGCGGATTCCGGTGCGGAATAGCCTACCGATGTTGCAGCTGATATTTGCGCATCATTGGAGTTCTTGTGCTGCTTCTTGTCTATCCGCTCTTGCGCACAAACTCTCTTTCTTTAGTAGAATCGAATAACGACGACGACGACGACGACGACAAAAAAGAAGAGAGAAAGAGAGACAGACGTGGATGGCGCGCTCGACATATGCAAACGACGGCACTGGGGAGGGATTTTCCTTTCTGACGACGACGACGACTGTGTTTTTTTGCTTTTCACGGTCGCGTGAGTGTGTGATTGAGTTGAGCTTTTTCTCTCTCTCTCCCCTTCTCTCTCTCTCCTGGAGAGCTCCGCTTGCCAGTGTCAACTCTGGTGCCAACATGGCTCCATCCTCCTCCTCCCCCCCGTTATGTACATACAGACTTTTTTTCTCTCTCTCTTTCTCTTTCCTTCTTATCCTGGCCCCCCTCTTGTTCCAGGCAAAAAGCAGCTCCATTGGGGGAGGGAGAAAGAGAGAGAGAGAGAGACGGACGGACGGACAGAGTTGAATAGACGAGGGGTCTCTAAGATTTGCTCTGGTCGTTAGTAATGGCTCTCTCCCTCACTCAGACTCGGCTATACAACTGCTGGCAGCTGACAAACAAAGAGTCTGGCCATTGTCAACCTTCTCCTCCTCCTCCTCCTCCTCCTTCGTCTTCCTTCTTTTACGGTCTGTCGGTATATATATATATATATATTTCTTTCGCAGAGGCTCGGCCGCTGGGCCATGTGTCTTGTCTTATATATATACAACCGGCCCCAGCACCACTACCACCACCGCCACCATCCCTCAACTCTAATATTGACTTGCCCAGCCGCCGCCAAGGCCCAAAACTTCGTGTCCACCACGTAGCGTGGAAAAATGTGTTCAACGTCTACGACCGACGACGACGAAACCGGCCGACCGTTTTCTCTCCCCCCGTTTGCGCTGCGTCAACTTTTTTTGCCCTCAAGAAAGAAAAAAAAGTTGAACCGCCGAACCGGCTATCTTTTTCTTTTTGTTTCTTCCATCCTTTCAACCCCGTGATGCTTTATTGTCTATTGTACTGCTCGTGGAATTTCAGGTCCGGCGAGCACGTTAATTGATAAAAGTCAAATAAAAAGAGAAGAGAAGAGAATATATTCTTATCTCGTGGGCGTTAGAGAGCTGTTGGGATATTGAAAATCATCACCCGGCATTAAAGAGGAAAAAACCGGTTTCACTTGAATCATTTGCACAAGGAGAGGTTCTATGTTCACTTGATACATACACACATTTCCCCTCCACTCTGTGTTGTATGTATATAAAGGGAGGGAAAAAGCAAAAAAGCGTTCTATATACAACGCCCTGTATAGAAATATATAGAAGGTCCGTCGTTTTCTATACAAGAGCTCACATAGTGTGCGTTGAGGATATTTGAACCATGTTGATATGCTTCACGGATCTGCTGCTGCTGGACTGGGTAGTAGTAGTACTAGCTCCGTGTGTTCCCTTTAGAGAGAGAGAGAGAGAGAACTTGTATGGAAGCTGCTGCGGTCCGGAATTATCCAGCTGGAAATTCTACACATTCAGCAAACTTCTCTCTCTCTGTCGCGCTATATACAACACACATAGTTTTCGAAGCCAACCAAAAAAAATACAATAAAAATGGCTGCTCTAAGGGTATATATGTACATCATATTCTCTAGCCTTCTTTTTTCCTCCTTGCTGCCTACGCTGCTAGCTCCTAAGAGAACCGGATTTGAATCTCAATCGATCACGATCAACATTCAATCCTGATACTATACACAATATCTCCCCTTTCTGTGCTGGCTGACTGGAGATTGCAAGTGGGTTATAGACAGCGGCAGCAGCAGCAGCAGCAGCAGCGGGGGCCAAAAGAAAAGAAAGAGATAAACATAGAGTGGGGACATGGAACGAGACAGACATTGGCGACATTCAAGAGTTGGGTCTGGCCTGTCGCAGCCTGAAGCAGCCAGCAGTGCTCAGCAAAAGCAGGAAACGACGAATTGAAAAGACGACGACGAGGGACCGGTCGGTCAAAGGTACAGGAAACGAGAACGTCGAGAATCACTACAAGTTGATGGTATACTATTCACAAAGATGATTACGCGAGTTGGACACAAAGAGAACTCGTTGGCAGAGCCAGAGAGAGAGGAGGGTCGTCGAGTTCGGACGTCGTTCGTCGTCGCTACAGGACACCGCAGTCCAGCCCAGTGTATATAATTAAGTCTATTACTTAGGTCGCGTGAGCGGTCCACTGGCTTGCCAGGGCGCCCTTTTTCTCTCTCTCTCAACTCGTCTGTATGTACATGTTGTAACCAACGTCCGCTGCTGCTGTTGCTGATGGTGTCTCTTTAAAAAAAAAAAAAAAGAAAAACATGCTGGGCACAGAGCAGCCTATTGGGAGAGTCGGGTCCAATCAAGCGAAAGCAATCAACCGGCGGGCCGAGAATTCTCCCTCGGCTCGCGCCACCAGATAAGAGAGCTAGCGAAAAAAAGGAGAAAAAAATATGAAAGAGAGAAACGCTCGTTCTCCACAACTGGAAAAAATATATATATAAAAAAAGCAGCAGCAGCAGCGGCGCGGCATGATTATCATCAGTAAATACCACGGCGACTGTATACAGTAAAACGTTATACAACCGTCGTCTAATGACGTTGTGAAAGTCCTTAAAACTTATTAAGATGGGAAAAGAAGAAGGAAACTCGTCGACTTTTCCATAAGAGGGAAAAACACGCACCTGTGCTAACTATACTTAGACTGCAACAACGTACCCGACCCAAAAGGCTTTGGAGGTAAGAAAGGACACGGCTCGAATCCTATGGCCTAACTATTTGGCTCCTATCTCTCTCTCTGTAAAAGGACAAAGTATAACAAACGGACCACCAAAAAAGAAAAAAAAAAGAAGAACGGGGTCCGGTCGTCGTCCAGTTGATCCAATTTTCCAAGCTTCTTCTTAGTATGGTTCTTTCAAATAAATCATCTCGGCAGCACAAAAAAGTTATAGTGTGTCTGCGAGGGGAGAGACACTGAGCGTGTTGGACGTAGATTGTCGAGTCCCCGCTATACTTCCTTCTGCGTCAAGCCCGATTGTTCCGATCGAATGGAGAGCGAACCCCGGTCACATAGAAGAAAAAAAAAAGAGAGACACATACACACAAAAAAGAAAGGTTCCTTTTACACTAAGGGCATCTGCTGTTCGGCGATATTACAGGGACCCTAGTGAAAATACACAACAAAAAAATTCTCCTCTATGTGTGTTGTTAGAGTCTCCCTCCAGCCGGAATGAGATAAAGGGGCCCGGATAAGAGCACAAGTGGATCTGCACTCTGCCCCGGGTTTCTCTATGTACTACGCCGAACGCTTTTGATCTTTTTTTTTCAGAGAGACTGTGTGTTGTGTCGGACAGAAATATTCATCAATGTGTAACAGTTTTATATATATATATAAATTTATTTATTTTTTTGGTTGGGTTCCCCAGTGAGAAACACGTCTATTGTTGTTGCGCCGATAACGAATCGACGAATGCTGTTTGGTGCCATAGAGAAGAAAAAAAAAAGAAAAACGAAAGAAAGAAAGAAAGAAATAACAGGACCATTTTGGGGTAGAGAGCAACTAACTGAATTCGTTCCATTCAATCTCTATCGCCGACGGAGCAGGAGCAGCGCGCTTGGCTGCCAGCAATCAGATGGAAAGAAAAGAAAGAGACGGGTCATTTTCTCCCTTATTCAGCGTGTTTTAATGAGCCGATGCCTTTTGTAATGCATACTACTATATATACTGCCATGCTATGAATATCAAATGGATATCGCCAATCGATGGTCGCCCGTCGTTGTATTATTATTTTTGTATTTTTTTTCTTTCCTCTTCTCGTTTCTTGTCGGTAGTTATCCGCGAAACTCGTCGTCGGAAAAAGTCTGCATATAGAGAAAGTCGCTGCCCCTGCTGCTGCTACTAGCTTCCTATTTCACTGATTTCAAAGACTTGATTGTTTCCACGATCGATGGCTATCATTTGTTTTTCTATTCCATCTATTTTTTACTTCTTCTTCTTCTCTCTTTTTTTTTTTAAAAGAGAAAAAGGAAAAAAAAAATGACCAGACTTGGCGATAAGATCACGGGGTCTGTGCCTGCGCGCGAGAGAGTTGTTTGTCACCGAGATATTGATCGATTGAGCTCCGCACGGACACACTGCTGTGTTTGTGTGCGTGCAGCGACACACAAAAAAAGGAAAGAAAGAAGAGTTCGTCGTCGTCGTTCTCTTATTCACAAGATTTTCTGCAACTCTCTCTCTGTCTCTCTATCAGCACCTTCTTCATCCTAAAAACGAAGCCGGACTCGGCTAGAAGAGCAGCAGTAGAAGCCCCCAAGATGAATAACCCGCGATGGGTTAGAAAAACCTTTTGTGTTTTGTTCCTGGAGAAAGAAGAGAGAGAGAGAGAGAGATCCATCTGGAATTCCGTACACGAAGACAAAAACAAACATGTTAAAGGAGAATCAAAGAAAGATTATCCATTCTGTGCATAGACAGAGAAGAAAAGAATGACATTGTATATATATATATAGAGAGAGAGAAGAAGAAGAAAAAGACGGGAATTGTTTGGGGACGGCCGGAAGTCTTGCGAGAAGCCACTGACCCCACCAGCACACACAAGAACTACGTACGTACGCTGGTGGTGTTGATTACCTTGTGGGATGCCATCTTGGTACAATACGTGGTAGGCAGGACGCATAGACCGTGTGACTCATTAGCGAGTCCGTGTTCGTCGAGGTCGCGACCCAATACTTTTTGTCCAACTCACAAAGAGAGAAAAATTGGTTAGTCAAAGATGAAAAAGAATCATAAAGAAGCCGGGAGGAGGACGAGAGGAAAAAACGTGTTTAAAATGGCGCCCGGGTGGCAAAAGGGCGTTGGATCTGTTATTCGCCCCGCTACTTTGATCCCCCCCCCCCCAACCATTCTCTCAGTCAGTTGTGTCGGGACTTTTCCTCATCCACAGTCGTCCTCGTCGCACATATTCCGTGCCGTGGCTTTTAAGTGACACTGCATCGCTAATGACCCCCACACACAATCTCCCCCTGTGCGGACCGACGGGGCTTTGCACACAGAGCTCGTGGGGACCACCACTGTCCACTTATCAGACCTCGCCCATTTCTCTCCGTCTTTTGTTACCTTGCGCCGGTCCAACAACACATATTTTTTGAATGGCCCGCCACGGTACAGATCCTTTTCTTCTTCCTTCCCCTTTTTTTTTCGGCGGAAAAAAATACGACGACGACGACAAAAAAAATTTTTGTCTAAAGAGAAAAGAGTCGGCCCGTATATATACATGACTCATCTGTTCTTTTATATATGTAGAAAATACACCGTCCATCCGCCCGTCTGTCCTGTTTCCCAGCTGACAACAACAAATTCTATATCTCTTCCTTTCTCTAACTCGGAGCGCACATTTTCCTCGTTGTCGGAACGGAAAAAAAGAGACACGAGAGAATTCTTTATGACATGAAAAATAATCGTGTATGATCCATATTAAAGATGTAGTGTTTTTTGTTTATATCCACACAAGAGGACAAAAAAAATATCCAGCAAACTCGACCATTATATCACAGTTACAAGCACAAATTGATTGATTTTACAACGACATATGGGGGGTTGAACGGGGGGAGGGGGACCAAGCGTTTTTTTTATAATTCAACTTTTTAAAATGTAGAAGGTGGACCGAAAAATCAAAAAATAAAAGAGGCAGCCAAAAAAAATGATGAAAGGGAGGCAAAGGATCCATTGCCTTGACAGCGTCAGTATCGATTTTTTTCTGAATGTTATTCTTAAAATAAACCTGTCTTCTTGGTTCTGTGGGTGTGTCCAAGATGCAAGATGCGACTAGTCACGTGACTTTGCCCGCACGTTCGATGAACAAGTTTTGGATCGAATAAAGAGAAGAAATCCAAGACATCACGCAGTTTACCCACAAATAGATGAAATGAGATGAAAAAAAAAGAAAAGAAAAAAAAAATGTTGAATGGGGCACTGATTCGCAGGAAGACTGTCTCGTCAAATTGAAATTGAATCAAATCATCTTTCGTTCAGTTGGTTTCCTACATGAGAGATATATGACGATCGCCCAAGTTTTTTTTTTTTTCATATAAGAGGCCCCTGAGGAAGGAAAACGGAAAAAAGGAACACATCCGAGAGAGAGAAGAAGAAAATAACTTTTGACATGATATTACAAAAAAAAAAAAATCCCCCCGGGGGAGAAAAAGATGTAATTAAAGGACTAGCAAAAGGATCCAATTTTCTCTTCTTCACTGATGAATGACATTTTCTCTCTTGCAATCGATTGGCCATGTTTTCTCTTTCCTATATTCATAAATATATGCAAGAACAGGGAGATGATGGAGGGAGAGAAAGAGGAGTAAGTTTTTTTTTAAGGGAGGGAGGACGACAACAAGATGAAGACAAGACCCGCCGCTAGATACTTCCCTTCTTATACTTTTTTTTCTTAGCTCTCTACTAGCATCAGTCTCTTCTTCTTTTTATACAGCTCGACGACTAAAATTGGTTTTTATCCTTTTTTAAAATTTTTCTCTTTTTTTCTCTCTTCTTTTTTCGAAAATATATGTATAGAGGAGGCACATCAGAGATATAGGTTTTCTTTTAACTCTCTCGTTTTCTTTTTTTTTCTTTCTAAAATCCCGCTTGACAAAAAATGAGACTGGCATATAAAAAGCCGGAAGGGAACTAAACACGGAAAACAGACCCCAGCACGAACGGACAAGGTACGCGTGAGGTTATTCGCAAAAGAAAAAGAAATAGAAAATCCAGCGCCAACGGAGAGAACAAAAATTCCAATCAAGTAACGTCGACGTTGTTTTTGTTTTTTCTGTGTTAAGGTTTCTGCCCATTCCCAATATATTATGATACAAACATTCCATCGGGTCGGCCCCGAAAATAGAGCCTCGAAACAAACTTGAACGGACTGGTTTCCATGACGCTGGATGTTTGTTGTTTTTGAAATTAAGGTTGCGGAACGGGAGCTTAGCGTTTCAAAGTCATCGAGTCGCGGAATTCGAAAACAGGTGAAATCTTTTTTTTTTCTTTTTTTTATCTAAATTTGGGAGGATGGGGAGACAACTTAATTGGCATTAAACTCTTTTTTGTTTTTCGAGAGAAAAAATGTCTTTCTTCTTCTGAAAGTCTAAATAAATTGCAATTTGAAAGGAATAAGCATCACATTGAAAGAGAAACCAACTAACACAGTAATCAGCCTGATATTTTTTTTCTTGTTGAATGAAACGGGTGTTTCTTTTTCTTCTTTTTTAAATTACTTGTCCGTGTCTGCTGACCGAAAAAGAAGGGAGAAAAAACTTTTTTTTTTGTTTTGTTTTGTAAATGTGGAAAACGGATGGGAAGTGTGTGTGGAGGCGAGAAAGAGGGAGAAAAAAACGGGCAAACATGGCGACGCGCCTAGCAGTTTCGGAATGGGACGATCAGCAGTGAAATTTGAGAGGCTGAGCGGATGCTGCCATCCAGGCGGCTGGCGACGAAGTGACGTAGCGGTGGCTGGCGGCCGCAGCGGCGGCGGCGGCTGCAGCGGCGACGAAAGCCGCTTCGGCCGCAGCCTGAATCGACGGATTGGGCATCCACTGAGCGGTCGAGTAGAGCCGCTGGATCTTATCCGTAGCGGATGGAAGCTCGGGTGAACGCTTCCGGCGCCTATTGATCACCGTCTGCGGTTGCGGTTGTTGCTGTTGCGGATCGATATTGTGAAAAGCGGCCATCTGGTAAGTGGGCTGTTGTTGTTGTTGTTGCTGCTGTTGTTGCTGTTGTGGTGGGGCGTAATTGAATCCGGCGGAAGAGGCGGTGGCGCCGGCCGGAGGACTCCAATGTTGGTTCATCCAACCCGCGCCGCCGCCGCCGCCCGTTGGCCCCGCATAAACATTGGGAGGAGGACCGGGACGAGCCGCCAAACAACAAGACGGGCATCCGCATGGAACTCCTCCACCGGTGGAATTCCGGATGGCACCTGAAACTATGAGACAGAGAGATCGGACGTCAGAAACGCCAGGACAAACCAAAAAAAAGAACAAAAAGAAAAAAGAGAGAACCAACGATCGAAGCAAAAATAAAAAGGTCGGGACCAAAAAAAAAAAAGAAATACTTTTGTTTCTTTTCTTTTTCCTTCAAAAAGAATTTTTCAATAGCATCTCGCCGTCCGGCGCATTCACGAGGAAAGAGAAGAGGGAAAAATAAAAGTATATCTATGTGTATGTATAAAAAAAAAGGAGATTGGGGTGGGCGGATCGTCAAAATGTCGGCCATTGGTTGACGTCACTGGAGCGGATGGAGCACTAGAGGCCCGAGGAATGAGGGAGGGCTATCTTTTCATCATCCATCCAAGACGGATGGAAAACTCTACAAAGCTATTCCATCGGACCCTAAAGAGGGGTCTACTACTCTCTCACTCACTCGCTATACAAGAGGGAAGCCATTGAAATGTTTAATAATAGACTGAGAGAATCCGGCCGGATGGATTTGTTGTAAAGTCTTTTTTCTCTCTTCTTCTTCTGCTTCTCCTTTTTCCACTCCCGACCCCCCTTCTCTTTCTCTCTCTCTCTGCAAGTTCCACAGCGCTTGCTGGGAATGTCCATTATGACGAGATGATGTCAATGTAATAATAGAGTAGGCGCACAAAAGCGCCAGTTGCTGCTGGTGCATTAACAGAACTTTGACGAAGGTGATGGTAGAGAGCATCTAGCAAGCAGCAGCAGCAGCCGTGCGCGGATTGAAACAATGCCCGTCAGGCGATAACTACTCGGGGCCAATCATTTCTTCATCCCCCATTGTCTTTCTCAAACAACAAAACCCAAATAGAAGATTGAGAGAGAGAGAGAGAGAGAGAGGGGAAAAAAGAAGTTCTTTGATGACATTCAAGTGAGCTAGGCAGCAGCAGAAGCAAAAGCTATTTGATGTAAAAGGGGCGAAAAAGTGGTGAAAGAGGACGACGACGACGGATTCACTTGGGTTATCCAGCCGGAAGAAAAGAAAGAGAACCAAAGAGAGAGAAATCTTCCAGATGGTTCTCTTTTGGAGCTCATTTCATCCGCCGTTGAATGAGGAAGACGAGGGGAACGGATTGGAATCGTACACAAAAAAAGAAGGGAAGGAAATCAATTAATTCTCGGAATCATTTCTTTTTTTTTTCTATGGCGCTGAGGGAGCCTAGTAGGGACAAAAAAGGAACCTGAAGAATTCAAGACTCGATTCCACTTCAGCGATATTCATTTGAGAAAAAAAAATAGGATTCGTCATCGCGGCTTTTTCTACATTACTTCGTCGAGCAGAAGAAGGAAGTGGAGGAGGAAAATGAGAAAATTCCGGAATGCATCCGGCCGGAATTCATGCATGTCACTATAATTCCACAGATGTTGACATTCGATTCCGTCCGATTCTCATCTCAACCCCCTCAAAAAGAAAAAAATAATAATATAGGATTTGGATAAGAATCGGGAATGTGCATCCGGGCAGATATACGTTTTAAAGAAAATTGCACAATTTTTTTTCTTACACCGGAGGCCGGTCCGGAATAGAAATTTTTTTTGAGGTTCACCATTTCGTTTTATCTCTTTTTAAAGAAAAAAAAAAAGAACGTGGCGAAAGAAAAAGACTCTGAATCAGTCGCAATAAATAGGAAAGAAATAACGACGGTTATTTTTACGGCTCGAAAAAATACGTTCCGGCCGGAATATTACTCGCATCGTTGGCACAAGTCGTTACAACAGGAAGAGAGACCCATTTTTGTGTTTTCTTCGTATTTTTTTCTCTCTCTCTCTTCTGTCCAACCTTCCAACCGAGAAAAAAAAAGTTTATTTTCTTTTAGTTGCTGTTCACTTGAGAGAGGTGGAATGGATGTGGTTGTAAAACTAGATTCCGTGTATTCTCTCTCCCCCCCCCCCCCCCCCCCCAAGCTGCAGCCGAGGCAGCCATGTTGATTACCTGGTGTATTATTACCTTTTCCTCCCTCTCTTTCCACCCCCGAGGGCTATTAATCCGCTTGATAGAATATCAATAATAAACCCAGAGAAAGGAGTAGAAAAGTAGAAAAAATCCCCTCAAAAATAGAACCTAGACGTAATATATAATACACAAAGATGGCGTCCAAGGAAAAAAAACGTCATTAAAAAGAATTATATAAGTGAGAGGAGGAGGGATAAAGCTGCAAGGGAGGGGAAAAAACCCAAGAGAGAGAGAGAGAGAAGGGTATTAAATGACCTGTCAGAGGAGAGCTGATGGCGGATGGATTCCGGGGCCTTGTGTTAATCGATACGAGCAAGAGAGAGAAGAGCTGGGCCACATAGAGGGGGGAGGAAATGAGATTGAGCCCATCACCTGATACTCGGCACACATCCACCCACTCGCACTACTACTGCAACGCACATACGACTCATCCTGTACGTTGGATGACGAGCAGGGCCAACCGAGGGAAAAAAAGCGAAATCCCGGCTGGCGATGGTAGCAACAACCTACAAGTAAAAGGAGGAATTGATGACTTACTCGTAGAGTTGAGTTTCTGTTGTTGCTGAATGGCTGCCGGATGAGTCTTGACGGATGCGGCGGATGGCTTGTCACTTTTGATACGAGTCGCTGCTGCCTGTGTCTGCTGCTGTTGTTGCTGATTCCACTGGGGCGGAAGGGGCCGTGAGCTGGTCCACGTCGACGGATGATAGCCAACAGTAGGCGTGGCCAACGACGTCACAGCAGACGGACGAGGAGGAGCGAGGATCAGGAGCGGCTGGGCGCCGGGTGGCGGACGCACGATCCGTGGCAAGTCGTATTCAACGCTGCAATCAACGTGCAACGGCGCCGAATAATCCTTCTTCGGATCCACCGACAGCGTCCGGTTGTTGTTGTTGTTGTTGCGCACCAATCCATGGCTGATACTGCTGTTGTTGGCTACTCCATCCGACGATTTGACTGAGGATTTCGTAACAATCGAAGCAACAGCGGCCGCCATGTTGTTGGTAGTGGCCAGAGATTCTTCCCGATTCTGATGCTTTTCCTGCAAGGGTCGTCTTGAATCGTAGGCCTGATGGAATCCAGTTCCGGTTAATGGATACTGGTGATGATGTTGCTGCTGTTGTTGTTGTTGCTGCTGCTGTTGCATGTGACACATGGTGCAACCAGACGGGCAAACACTGGACGATATGGTCGCAGACGGGTGCGTCCACATCTGATGAGACTGATCGGGCCAGGCCGCCGCCACAGCACCAGTTGTTGTTGACGAACGCATCTTATCGGTGCATCGTCGTTTGGCAGCCGGAGGCACATCCATCCCAGCGGTTGAGGACGACGACAACGACGAGGAGGTGGTGGTGGCGGTGGCAACGGAGGATCGTGACGACCAAGCGGATTCGGGTTGAGTCATTTTCATGACCGATTTACCGCCGTTTCCGGTGGTGGCTGAAGCAGCAACTGCTGACGGATGATGATGAAAGGCGGCGAAAGTGCTTCCGTAAGCCGGAATTGAAGCGGCAGACGAAAGGCCTCCTCCGTTACCGCCGCCGCGAGACTGATGTGATGTCGCCATGCCAGCAGCAGTGGAATACGCCGAAAACGAGCCGTGGACACTACTGCCAACTCTAGCACTGGAACTGCTGACGTCAGCCATGTAACCGGCTGAATAAACACCTCCGCCGGCCGGAATTAATGGAGGAAACGCACACAAAGCCGACATTGTGTTGCAGGCCGCAGCCAGTCGGCAGTCGGCGTTCTCCAATGGCCTCGCCGCCTACAAATGGCTGCCAGACAGCAGAGAAATGGGTATGGGGGGAGCAGAGAGAGAGAATGAGAAAGAGAGACTTGGCTTTTTTTCTTCTTCTTCTTCGCTCGGGGAGACCACGCCACACCACTCGAGACGGACTGAACCGAAAAGAAACCGATCGACAAAAAATGACGAGGAAAAAGAAGGAAACACACAAAGAGAGACACTGCAAATCACTGGACGGTTGGGTTTTGATGGTAATCCGCCGGCTACACTTGACTTTTCCCCGTTTTCCAACAAACACACACTGTCGGAATCGATTGCGACAAATCCAAGGTCTGATGATGGAAAAGTACAAGTCTCTTTTGTGTCTAGTCTGTCGAGTCTCGTTCTTTGAGAAAAAGGGAGGAAGCGTGTGGTGGAAATGGACAACCTCTTTCCACGGCTTCTAGTCGACAACTGAACGGACGACGAGACAACGTCGGTCTTTCTCCCTCGATCCAGGCGGCGCTGGTATCGCCTATCAAGCCAAGCCAAGATGGCTGCGGCCATTCCAAAAGCCACTACAGCACGGCCGGCTCTCCCGGCTGCTATTTGCCCGTTCCATTGAATCAACGCCGTCATCAAGTTTCTATTCAAAAAACCGGTGGCGTAGGGCTCTCTTGATTGCGAATGAAAACTCGATTTGATTCAGCCTCGTGGGCTCTACGGTCATCTGGCTCTTGGGATCATCCAATGATGGATGATGCTTCCAAAATGGCGCCGGCCGACCGCTCGCCGGGTCCTTCCTTTATTCTTCTTCCAAAACTCTCGTCTCGTCTGCTCGCAGCGTGGTGGATTTTTCATCCGTCCATCCGAGAAGAAGGAAGGAGAAAAAATAACCAGCCGACGAGATGAATCGAGAGTTTGATTGCTTTTTAACTCTAGACGCTCGACTACAGCCAGCCAGCAGACGCGACTGCTGCCAGCAGCCAACTCTTTTTTTCTCTCTCTCTCTCTCTTTCTTTCTCTCCTATCTACGAAAGGGGTTTTTCCAAGGATTTCGACAACAGTTGGACTTGATGGTTGTATCCGTCGGGGCTAGCCATTTCAATCTCGGAGCCAAGAAGGGAAAATAATCGTTCCAGAAACAACGTCAAAATCGAATGTAACATCACATCTAAAGGCAGCGCATGCGCCAGAAGGATTCTCTTTTCTTTCTTCTTTTTTTTTTTATCTCTCTCTCTCCTTTTTTTTCCCCATTTCGTTGGGGCCTCCCGTCTATTGTAAAATGTTGTGCACTTTGTGGCGGTGGTGCAACGTCATGGCTTCTCTTACCTTTCTTTTGACACGTCAGTATAACGAGAAATCTACCTGCGTCATCTTCTTCTTCTTTGAGTGTACACATTTTCCTCTTCTTCTTCCCTTTTTTTTCTCTCCCCTTACCTCTATCTGTATTTTAACAACGTGGAAAATGCTCAATGTTTTATTCATCCCGGTTGGTGAAGGCACAGCACAAAGTTTGTTCCTCAATTCCTTCGAGATGAACCATTGATTGCACCTGGTGCTTGCTGGCTTGCTTTTTTTCTTTTTCAAAGAGCTTCGGCGATTTTTACCAATAAATCAAATGACGGAGATTGTGGGGGAGAGAGAGAGAGAGAGAAAGACCGTGACTGGCCATATAGACCCTAGAGTCTGGCGATCATCATCATCAAGTTTAATTAGAAGCCGTAAACCAAAGAAACGAGTTTCCATCTTCTTCTTCTTCTCCCAACTTGCAACCGAAGAATGGACCGGAGATTCAGTAGTCGCCGTTTCTTTAATGAAACAATGGGTGTATAGAAGAAGGAGAAGAAGAAGAAGAAAAGTTGTTTTCCACAGAGAGAGACTGTATATAGAGAAACATGTGTGTGTGTGTATCAACGAGTGTGTGAAACACGCCATCTGACTATTAAAATAAAAACACCAAACTACTCGGGCAGCAGCAGCAAAGCTGAGCTGAGATGGAAAAGAAAGAAAAGGAAAAGAATGGACCGCGTCTATAATATATAAAACTCCCGGAGCAGGCAGGCAGACAGGCAGAGACTACCTGCGGCGCCATCAGCGCTCCAAGCGGACGGTACTGGAAGATAGAAAACACATTACACACCCTATTGTTGTGTGTGTGGTGTGCGGGAGAGAGAGAGAGAGGGGGGGATGGGGGATGATAATAACAGTCCGGTAGATTGAGAAGAAGATGGAGGGGGGGAACGACGACGATGGAAGAAGGAAAAAACTTTAAAAACCGAGTTTCCTGTTGCCAACTTAATGGCGTCCCTCCAGGGGGTTAGTGCGCGCGTTGGTGGATGGGGGAGTTTTGTGAGTTTGGGTGGAAAAGAAAAAAGGACCTTTAAAAATGTATATAGTATATCGTATCTATACATCCAGCAACGGGAAGGAAAAACCTTCTTTTTTTGTTGAGGATTATCAACACAAAGAGTAGAAATGTGTATATATATATATATGTATAAAGGTGCACCATCTCTTCTCGTATGGATGATTCATGAGGATTTATTCGGAATTGTTAATCGCTCAGGCTTTAACCTTTTGCCTACGACGGCGATAATCACACTCGGCACCGGGGATTTGGGGTAATCATCTGTTATTAATGACAAGAAGGCTCGCGCACTTGCTGATCCTCTTTTCTGCGTACTCGTCGCCATTACCAACCAGCGATCCAATCCTCTGACGGTTATGAACACATTTCAGGAATTGAAACAAAATTCGAAGCTTTCTCTCGGTCGCAATCAGTTGCGTCACACAAAAACTTTTCTCTCTCTCTTAGACTTATAGTACTCGCTCATATTTATAGTTATATAGAGAAATAATTGACGCCGCGGGAGACTGTATCGGTCCAGTACACTCCCACCACTTACCCCCCCAGACTCTTCGCTCGCAGTTGGTCCCGTAACAGCCGCACACACTCAACAACACAAAGGCAGGAAAAGACAAAGAAAGAAAAAAAGAAGGAAGACAGGGCCTCCAGAAAGAAAAAACGAAAAAAAAAAAGATGATTTAAACATTGGGGGGTAATTCCTTTGTGCTGTTCACGGACTTGTGCGGTCGGTCAAGGGTATCTACTAGTGATAGTAGTAGAAGTAAATAAATGAATTCACGCTAAAAAAGAAAATTACCAAAGCTCGATTCGAGTAATCATTTGTTACGCGCCCTCGGTGACCTCCCCCATGACGCCATCGACGTGTATTTTTTTCGTACTTTTTTTTCCTCTCTCCTTCCTTTGATAAATGTGCGCTCCTCAGCACACAGCGCACTATATAGCCATCGTTCATCGTAAAAAGGATTAAAACTAACAAAATAGCCCTGACTGGCCCCGGCCGTCTATATAGTACCAGATGGGCAACACACAGTAAAGAGAGGGATCTAAAGGGATCTGGCAAACATTATAAGCTTCAAACTCTCTCTTGCTCGCTCGCTCGCTAGCCCGGCTACATTCATGCAAGATAGAATGCGGCGCGCTGTTGCTGCTGCATTATGAAAAGGTGCATGGGGGGAACGTTGCGCTCCGTCATGCGACGAAAGGGATGCGATGAGTATAAAATGGAATGACCCTCTCCTTCTAGCTATAGCGCGTCTTTCACAGATGACGTCAAACATCATCCGAGCGAGACTAACATATTTGCTTAGGGATTGAATACATTCGAGTCTTGGCATTCTACTGTCATCATCATGACGGAATTAAAGAAAATGTAAAAAAAAAAGAAAGAAAGAAAAAGCTGTTTCATATTTGCACGGGATTTAATTGATATGCGCTGGGTAATAATTTTCGATCGAAAGTCCCAGCTGCCCTGAACGGAACCGTATTTATATCAATAATATATAGCAGGAGCAGGAGCAGCACGACATATGAGGGCGATTAAGTATAGAGCGCTGCTTGCTGTTGTGTATGAGACGCGGATTATATAATAAGCCCGCGCCACCACCACCCCCGTCAGCTGTTACGGAGCTCATGGAGGCGCCGCGATGATAAGAGCAAACGTCGTCGTGATCATGATAAGAGATGTTTTGATGCGCTTTTGAAAAATTCATAGATACTACTAGACGTATAGCGTCGCAGTCGGCCCGCTCATAGGTTTAGCCGTTGGGGACATCTAGAAAACTGGAGAGAAAAAAAAAAAAACAGAAATAGACTCGAATTGATGTTGTTGCCTTCAATTGTTGTTGTTCGTGTGTCTGATGATAAAATTATATGATTCAGCAGCAGGGCAACTGGAAAGGGAAAGAAAACTTTTTTCTCTCTTTTTTCCTTTCCTCTGTTCCTCGTGCTGTGTGTGATGAGAGATAGAGCGAACCCTCGCGCGCCCGTCTGGACCAGATCAGGGGGCCCCGTTGCCCTCCCCGAGTGGGCCGTGTGCCGCCGCCGCTGACGGAATTAAAAAGCAATCAGTTTCTTCTTCTTCTTCTTCTTCTACTTCTCCCCCCATAGAGCGAATGGTCGGCTGGTCTCCTCCTCCTCCTCCTCAGCGCACCACATGCTGGAAACATGGGGCCATAGACAGCTCCCATAGGCGGTGTCGATGGATCTATAGTGTTGTTAAAGGGAACCCGGGCCCTCCGACTTGTCTCTCCGTTTCCTATATAATAAATCAAGGTCGTAAACAGCATGCCCTGATGCGCCTTTTTTCTCTGGAACACATCTCTTTTCTCTAGTTCTTGTCTCTCTCTTCTTTTTTGCGGCAATGTTGATCCGTTGGCCGTAAAAAAAAAAGAAAGAGAGAGACCCAACATAACAACCATCCTCCATCCATCCTTTGGAGAATAATATAAAATGACCCCCTCTCTCCTATTGAGCTGCAGCGACCATCATATAAAAGACCTTCAATGTATATTGAGTGCTATAAACACAACAGTGTGTCATCTACATTCGAAATGGAATAAAAAAAGAACAATAAGAAATTGCTGCCGGACGAAAACCTCCAAAAAAGTTTGTGTACGTTCCAAACGAGTCGGTGGCACGCTCTCGACGGAAACAAGGAGAGAAAAAAAGTAAACTTTCTGGTCTCTCTTATTTTCTTTTTGTGTGTGTGTCCTTTTTCAAATTCCGTCTGCTGTTGGACACATGAGAAAACAGGACAACAGGCAATCAACCGGCTCATTTATATTCACTTGTGCTTGTCTATAGATCGTCGCGCCGGTCCTCAGCATACTGGGTGACCCTCTCTACTGCTGCCTAATTGGCTATTGCATGAATCACGTTGGCTGCTCGTGAAACGTTGGCTGATTGCTAAAAAAGGAAGTTGATGTAAGATAGGAGATAGATGGGCGAGTTGGAGAGAGAGAGAGAAAAACAATTTCAATAGAATTACAGATGATGTGTATCAGAAGGTCCATTGATCCGCTCCGAGAGACGGGCCGACTCCCCATTGATACACAAGGGGCAGGAGGAGGAGGAGGAAGAGGAATACATATACAACTAAGATATTTATTTCCAGTTTCTGTAACAGGGGGGGCTTGCTGCTGCTGAGAGACGGGCCGTATAGATTATACATACAACTATACGGTGGATCACTTGATACTGGGCAGAGTGCATAGGGGCGTCAGGGTCCAATGTATATACAGCGCTCGCTTATTCGTCACTGCCTTTCTCGTTCCGGTTGCCATGGTTTCGTCGTGATGCTGTGTCTATGTGAGCCGGCAGAGAGAGAGAGGGAAAACGGTCGGGACCGCGCCCCGGTGAGCGCACACGCCGCTGCCGCCGCCGCTCCTGCTGCTGCTGCGCTTTATTATATTTCCTCCCCTCGTGTTGTTGCCCTGCGCTCCCAACTGCTCCTGCGAACTTTGCGCTGCTGCAGCCTACTGTATTATGCATAGAGAGAACCCCGAGGCCCTTCAAAGTTCAATCCTGCATAAAGTTTCATAGATATGCATCAACCATCAGCCATTCGATTAGTTTATCTAACCAGAAGAGCTGCGTAGAGTTGTAGAGCACACGGCTCATATAGTGGTGGTAGGCTTTCAACTCGAAAACATTTCGTCGGAAATGTAGAGTAGATATATGGAGAGAAGAGAAGAGGGCCATGGGGAAGAAACTCGTCGTTGCTCGATGGGTAATGACTAAACCCGATACTCTTCCGTCTGTCTCTTATTAAATATTATTCTTCTCCTCTTTTTATCCAGTAGGCTGGAATAAGAAGCGGCTGCAGACGTACGATTGCCCTACGAAAAGTGGCATCGTCTTACCAAAAATCATTTGGAATCTCCAAAAAAGATATGACGAGGGGGGGAGAGACCGAGTAAAAAGACGCGAGCTCCACTCTGATAGGATTTATCAGCTGCAGTCCGTTTCTCTTTACAGCTTTTTATACAACTCAAAGCTCTGCTGCTAGATATCATCTCGTTTCATGGCCTCTTTTCTTCCTTTTTTTTATTATATTTAGAAAAAAAAAGAGAACGATGACGATGACGACGGTCCGTTACAACTATACGGGTTGATTAACACACCTGGCGCACCTGCGCAAACTCTGACGCGCAATAGGCCAATAACATAATGGGTTGCGCTAATAGTTTGCCGAATTCATCCTTGTAGTAGGTTGGTTGGTTGGTTGGCTCTTTTCGGCTGGGAATAATAATGACAATGAAGGCCGCGTGGAACAATGCCGAAATCCCAACCACCTCCGAAGGGCTTTAGAGTAAAAGAAGAAGAAGAGAAGGTTTTTTTCCTTTTTTTCTTTTTCGTACGTATAGAAGACATTCACAATCGTCGGGCGGGCGGGCGGCGGCGGCGGCAGTGCGTTGAATTGAATGGGAGAGAACCTCACACACGAGACACGGCAATAACAAAAGAAGGCAGGATAGGAAATAAAAAGGGCTCGTTCGTAACTTGCACAATGGCTTGGCAACGCGTCACTCACTTTGTGTTACATTCCTTTGTTTAGTTGGCGCAGCAGCAGCTCGCGCTAGCTTGAAATGTTATTTATACATGTTTTTATTTGATACGGCGAGAGAGAGAGGTTGTGGGGGACAGATTGTGAAGGAAAATCGATTCTCTCGCTCTTTTTCCTCTCGTTTCAATGCATATATATACGATACCACGTCAGCGCGGACGACTGAGCTAGCAAACATTTCCGAAGGAGAAAATCCGCCCACAGGAGACACCTGAGTCACTTTGGGCCGCGGCAACAACATTCCTACAATACCAAATTTCCTGTAAAACCCAGGGCCCCCCGACCACCGCTGGAAATGAGTCAGAGCAACGGATTCTAACCGACAGATCTGTCATTCACCTTTCGATTTCAATGTACTAGTGTCCCAGCATCTGTCTCTTTCATTCTTACTGAGAGCCCCGGATTAAAAAAGAAAAAAAAAAGAAAAAAAACCCTGGTATACCTGGAGTACTACTAGCCTGCATTGATTAGAACAGGCGTTCTAAATACGATGCTGGTTTGACGTATAGCAGAGTATTTGGGTTGCCAGTTTATCGCATTTCGAGGACGTCTATCTTTCTCTACGCACTTCCTAGTAGATTTTTCCGAACAACAAAAATGTGTGTTATCTCGATTCCCTCGTGCGCCGACCGAGAAAAAACCTTACAAGAGAGTACGAAAAATGCCAAATGGCGGCGCATACGAAACTGAAATGAACTTTCTATGGTACCATTTCGTAATGCCTTGGCCGCCGCCGCTGCTAGTAGAAAAAAAAATCGTTATTATTCTCATTTCCATGATGCTGGTGATTACGATGCTCCGGACGAATTATTTTTTGTTGTTGTTATCCAACTGCTGCTCTGTAGTGTAACCTCTAATTACGGGGCATTTTTATCAGCAGTCAGATCGGTCATTATAGGGTGGACGACATGTCGCTAGAGGGAATTCGCCAGTTCATTTTCTTTCTTTTTTGCCTATATAAAATAGCCCCAACGGTTGATGGACGAGAGCTTAAAGCGTAAAAAAAGGAGAGAAAAAAGTATTTTTCATTTCAGACAATGTTTGAACTGGAACAGCAACAACTCGCCTTTGGAAGGTTTTCAAGTTGATTAAGCATTGCCAGTCATGAAACCGGTGACTCCCCTTTAATGACTTGCTTCTCCTTCTACTTTATATTGCAGCAGGCAGCAGCAGCAGCAACAACAACAGCGCATTACAAAGTTGATTCTCATTTAGAACGGCATTGAGGGGGAGCCCGTGCTCAGCTCGCGCCGAAGCAAATAACAAGTTTCGAAACCCCCCTCTCTCTCTCTCTACCACCATCATCTTGATGATTATTCATGAAAATTCCACAAAGGTTCCAACGGCACAGTTCGCCTCTTTATACATACATATATATATGTATTCGAGTCGGTCGGAGCGCGCTGCTGTGCGCTTGCAAGTTTAAACAACAGAGCCGGAGCGGGAACTAATCTAGGGATGAGGGTAGTAGGTAGGTAGTAAGAGGAAAACTTTAGCTATCGATAGTTAATTCTAATTATTCCACGTTTCTGCAGGTAAGGCCCCCTTTGTAGGTTGGGACCAGGGAATCAAAGTAAGAAGAAAAAAAAAGGAACACGTCGCATCATATATTGACTCACAAAAGGCCGGTGTTTCCCTATTCTTTTCTAATCGTCGAGTTCTTTCGTCGGATGAATTAAACATAGCCTCGATGAGACTCTACTTCTTTCCAATATATAAACTAGATACGAGCAGCAGCAGCAGCAAGCGGCAACAACCAGCTATTGTTTTTTCGTTTTTGTTTTGGGGAGAAGAAGAAGAAAAAAACAAAAACCGCTTTCGGTAGCCGAGTTTTGTGTTCCCCAACGAGAATTCCCATTTTAGGAGGAGCAACGACAACGTCTCTTGTTATTTTCTATTCTCTTGTTAAAGGGAACGAACGACGGCGACACTTTTGCGCATAAATTATGCTAATGATACCGGTTGAGAACGAGCGTCTTGTTGGTAACCTTTCTCTTATTGTCTATACGTTCACTGTGAGCTGGATGTCATCTCGTACGCAGCGTTTTTCATTCAAAGAGGAAAAATATCATTTCAAAAGGGAAATGGCGGGCGCGTTTAAAATACAGAAAAACCCATTTCAGTTTTTCAACTAATGGTTCTTCTCCTCGTTCTCCTACTCCTTCATTTCTCCCCCCTAGCATTTAAAGTGCGTGTGTGTCGACGGTTTAATGACGTGGTAAACTGTTCATTTCCAAAAAGTCGAGAGGGGGAAAAAAACAAGGAGAAGGAAACAACAAAAAAAAACATTTTCGGGAAAATTGTGCCGAACGGGCATTTTGTGCCATTTCGGCATCGTCATTCGTTAATCACTCTTGAGGCTCTGCGTATTTATTATAAATCAGCTTTTCCCATATCCTCAAAAGCAGCTGGCCGTCTTTTAAAACAGAAAAAAAGTCACTGAGGATGAGCATGACCAATCTCCGTGGTGCATCGAGTGTACGCAGATGTTTTTCATATGGAATTTTTTTTTCTTTTTTGCTGTTGTTCTGCTATGCGAATGTTTTCTATTGCCTTTTTAAGCGGACCAAGTTGATTTATTCCACATGACGGCTGGAATGGAATCAATTTGCATGTGATTGAAAGAACTGGCGGTGGTGCCATTTCCGTTTAGGATTCCGTCAAGTTTGGCTGGTCCCCGCTGGAGAGACATTGATATCAATATCATCAACTTTCCTTTTCGTCCGTCTCGAAAAACAAAAAGATAAACGAAAAAAAAGAGTGGAGCAAAGTAATAGCCCAGTGTAGAGGATACGAGTTAATGCGTTCGGCTGTTGGCAGTTGGCCGAGGCCATTTTCCCGACTGTAATTGGCGCCGAAAGTCATCAGCATTTTCTCGTTCCCCTGTGTGTAAATAGCCTGGGCCCTTCTTCCATTCTGCCCGTCCAGCAACTCTCGGTAGAGAGAGAGAGGAAAAAAAATCAGAGAGAGAAAGACACAGCACAAAAGAGAAAAAAGAAACAATCGTTTTAAATAGTTTTGGGAATGGAGGGGGACGATATAATGAGAATGTCTATTTGGTGGATCTTTTCCAAGCAACGAAAAATATATATATACAACCAGCAGACGGACGACCGGACATTGTTGTTGTTGTCCGTGCATGCGGCGCGCTGCATAGTATGTTCTGCGTGCATCAAGAATGCCCAGCACGCACACAGCAGAGAGAGAGAGAGAGAGAAGAAAAGGGCCCCCCTCGAGAAAGAAGGAAAGTATTTAAATGCATAGAGAATAATAAATAAGCTGTAGTAGTAGTAGTTGTTGGAAGGGAACTCGGGGGTAGGAGGAGGAGGAACAGGTTCGTGATTATATGGAGATGACAATCGCACGACGACCGAGAGACTTATAAGGGTCTATATCTTGTCAGTGACACACGCCGATAGATATAAAAAGGTACGGCTGAGAGAATATAAGGTGGCGCTGCTGCTGCTGCAAGAGAAAGAGAGAGAGAGAATCAAAAAACTATTTTTCTATCTATATTCATCATTCATTTAAAAAGAAGAGAACGTGTTCCATTCTTTTCTCTCTCTTTTATGGAAATTTCCATCTTATTCTTTCGTGTGTCCCTAATGCCGGACTTGATGGAAAAAAAGGGAGGAAATAACGACCCCCGGAGTCACCGACAGCTGGTCCTAATAAAATCGGGAAAAGAATGGTTCGATAGGGGTTGGTTGCCTATCGTCGAATAAGGGCCAAAGTATTTGATAGAAAAAGGGGGAAAAAGTGCGCACAGCATGTTTCAATCAAAAATCCATATCACAATTGGCTGTATAGATACGGATTCTTTTCTACACGGTGAAAAGAAGAAAATGTGAACTCGAAAAATGTCGAGTTCATCAGATATTCATTTTCAGATAAATATTTTAAAAAAAGAGGAGGAAGGAAGAATACATATAGTATATATATATATATATTTTGGAGCCCCCATTATCCAGCGAAACGATCGTCTAGCGTCGTCGTCGTCGTTGTAGACGGTTTTTCTTCTTCTTCTTCTTTTCTCCTTTTTTGATTGCGCCGACTGTGGATGGTAGTAGAGAGCTATTTACGGGACGCCGTCGGAACGTTGTCGGAATAAGAAACGGCGATGAATCTCTACGCCGCATTCGACGCGGATCGCGCAGGGAATCCGTCCCGGTGCTGCCCGTAGAGAGTAGGCGGAGACGTCGTGTGCCCAGTCGCGTGATACCCAGAACTGACACGGCAATTTCAAAATTCAGAAAAATAAAATAAATTTTACATTTTCCTTCTTTTTTAAAAAAAAGAGAGAGAAAACGTAGAAACATTTTCACACACAAAAAAAAGACCGGCCGGACGATTGGCACAAGAGAATTGATGAAAGACCGCCCCTCCTCCTCTTCTCGTTTACCTGTCGAGTAGGCCGATGGTTCTCTTTTTCTTCTTCTTTCCAGGAAAGAGGTAATTTTCGAGTGAATTGCAATTCGGAAACCAATCAAGCTTGTCGGCAAAGAGCTAAAAGGTTTTCCTCAACCGCTCGCGCCAATTGACGGCGCAGAAGGAGGAGACCTAAACATGTTTTTGGGTTCATTCGAGGAAATGCCGGTTACCTGCCGAGTCAAAAAAGGGAATTAAAGAACCTTTTTTTTTTGTTCAAAAAGAAGAAAACATTAATCCACGCGCGCGGACAAACATCTGGGGGAAAAAAAAGCGACAAGTCTGGCGTCGCATATTTCGATTGTTATTGCCCTGATGAATGTCTAGCTGTGCAATATTTCGTGGGGGCGCCAGCAGGATAAAATTTTACGACGTCGAAAACAAAAAAGGGAAACACGCCACACGCCCCCTCGAAAAAAAAAGTTTTCCAAATTTTCCCTTTTTTTCTTCTTCGTCGTTGCTGCTAAACATTTGAACTTTGCCTTTTTACAGCCCCTCCCATTTGATCATGATTTCACTACGACTATAAAACCAAGACCAATCTACTATATACTACATTGTTGTTGCGTACCACCACTAGTGTTGTTTCTCCTTTTATTATTAGCCTTTTTGTTTCAGCAGGAAAGAAGCGATTCAATTGTTTTTTTTTTTCTCGGTTCCCCCCTTGGCCGTGTTAATTGAAGGGGGAAATGCGCAGTCGGGCATGAAACTTTTTTTTTTCTTCTCCCGTGGTAATAGTTGCTGTATATAAGAGGCGTGAGAAAACACAACGTCGCCGTCGTCGAAAAAAGATAAACCAAGAAAATCCTTGGTAAAAAGAAAAGGCCATTTTTTTTCAACCCTCGCCAATGTTATGATTTACGTCTGTTACAAGGTCAGGTGCGGTTCTTTTTTTTCCGCTAACGATCTTTTGCTCCAGACACGAGGAAGAAACTTGTCTTGCAACAGATTAAATCCATCAAAAAGCTTAAAAGCTTATCTCTGAACGTCAGACGTTATGTCACGAATGGCCGCCGTCAATCATCTTGATTGAAAAAAAAAATAAATTTATCTGTAGAGATTTTTTAATTCTGTAGAGATGGGGAAAAAAACCCATTGAAGGTGTATTACAATTATTCCCCAACGGCCAGGCAAAGCATCAATTGGCCCCAACTACCTCATCCATGAGACACACCAAGAAACACAAATTGGGGACGATTTACAGGTGAGGGAGAGAGAGAGAAAAAAAAACATCTTGTGGGGGGGAATAAACAAGGCCAACGACGTATCACAGCACCATTCTCAACGACCCTAAAGAAAACTCAAGTTGTACACACAGAGACAGCCCGAATCGGATCAACAAACGAGAAACAAAAACGAGAAAAATAAGACGAGAAAAATAGAAGAAAAAAACCCGTTTTCTTTTTTTCAAAATCTGTGTGTTTGTGTGTGACTAAATTATGTAGAGAAAGAAAGAAAGAAACAAGAAGAGGGGAGAAACGACGACTGATCCGATGACGATAAGACGAGATCATCAAATATGAAAGGCCATCAGTGAAGAAGAAGAGGACGAATGGGACAGGAGATGATCCAGAGCGGACGAATCGTTTGTCCATCTCGTCCAGCTCTCGACATGTTGTTGCTGTTGCAACTGTTGTTGTTGGAGAGCTGCCGGAGCTGGACAACCGTGTCTGGCCATCGTCGTATTGTATGGTGCCCAACGTTGAGGGATTTGACTCGATCTAGACGGACAACAATGACATCCCGGCTGTTGCTGCTGCTGCTGCTGGTCCGATCCTCTATGAGCACGTGCAGCTTCTAAGAGAACAAAAAAGAAACAAACGTATCCAATGAATTTCGGGAATCTTTTTTTTCCTTTTCAAAACTATTTGCGCGAGACAGAATCTAAATACTTTCAAAGTTATCCGAGGAATCCCGGCCAACTTTTGATATAATGTTGTTTTTTTTTTAAGGAAAATTCCCTGAGTCACGTGACCCACATCCCGTCTGGTAGTGAAAACGAATAATCAATCGTCGTGAAAATTATCGCGCAGACGGCGGCGGAAAGGTTGTGGTGTACGAACGTAATCAAGTAAAACTACACGAAAAAAAAGGCGGTCAAGAGAAGATGAGGGCGGTTTTTCTTAGCAACCGCTGCCACAACAGGAAATGGTGTGTGGCCGTCTACCAGGCAAAAGTTGATGACGAATTCCTTTTTTTTTTCTTTTATCTTCTTTGCGGTTATTCCCTGCACCCTTGGTAGAAAATAACCAGCAACCCCGGTGGAAATGAGTACCGCAATCAACTTTAATTCCCCCTTGTTCCATCTGCTGCTGCTGCTGCTGCTGAGAAAAAGAATAAAAGAAGAAGGAAAAGAAATAAAGCCTCGCGGTGATTCAGAAACGATCACGATTCTTCTTCTTTCTTTTGACTGCTGCGAGGAGGGAAGATAAAAAGGGAACCTGATGGCGCGTGAAATGAAATCAAGGTCAGCACTTGTTTTGTTCGCTTCCTCCACGTCACGCCGACCGTCAAGGTAATGAGAAAGCGAATCGTGAACAGCGGGCAGAGCCACTAGAGCACGATCTCATCATTAGCAACGCCCACCAGACAACGAGTCTAATCGAAATTGGTCTTTTAATCTTGGAAAATGAGCTCGCCCTTTCAGTTAACGGTGTATTGTATCTCTTCCGTTTTGTGAAATTCTTTTTTTTTCTCCTTTCCCTCTACTCTCCAGAGAACTGACCAGACTTCCTGCCTCGTCATTACCCAACTGCGCAATCAAGATCTCTCCCCCCTCATGAAACTTAATCAGGCTTAGTTCCTTCCACACAAAAACAAGAAGATTCAGACATTCAATCTAGGTGAATCTTGCAGATGACAGCAGTGTCTGGAAAATCAGTCAAACGGAATCAACAGAGTGGGAGGGGGGACCGAGATGTTAATCACCTAGTGTTTCACAGTAGCTCCCCCCCCCCAAAGTTCCATATCGGATGTCAAGTGACAGCAGCAGGCTGGTCGTATTTTTCTTCAAGTCTTAAGACGACGGCCCACACGCAGGAAATCGATCCTCTCAGTACAGCTCAAAAAGGAGGAAATCTCCAATAGACCCCCTCCTGGGTTCGTATTCAATTTTCAAAAAAAAAAAAGCTTCCTTATCTTTGAGCTGTGGCTCAAGATGGCCGATAAGGGGCCCTAAAAAGTAAAGCATCGGCCCCATACTAGCTACAGAGACTAGTAGATGGGAACAAACGATAACCGCAATGTGTTCTGTGCACCAAGTGACCTCTCGTCTACAGTGAGTGATGATCAAGACAGGAAACGCGCCGTTTGTGAAATATGGTCAACTGGCGAGCCAGCCGTTAATGAATCTCAATTCCTCCTCATAAAATAAAAGGCTCAGGCAATCAGTTGCCTTTCAAAAAAAGAAAATAAAACCGGTTGGATTACATCAAAGATTCCAGGCGATCCTGGATAAAGCATTTCATATCCTCTTCCATTTAAGGCAAAGGAAAATTCCATTTACGTCGTCGTCGGCAATCGGAAAGTTGCATCTGTGCGCCCCAAAAAACTTTCAGTTCTAATTAAAAAAGGAAAATGTCGCAGTGATCGACAACATTTCATCATTTCCGTGACGAAATGCCGTTCGTTGACTTTAATTTTGTTGTTCGCCAGGAAAATACGACAAAAAAGTCGACAAAATAGAGTCGGATGCAGCAACGTCAGAGCAGCAGCAACGCTATACGGTTATTAATAAAATGGTAAATAAATGGGACCGACGTCTGTCGCACAGTCCATTTCTTTTGATGAATACTGACGGCGGCAGCGGCAGCAGCAGCGGGTGGAATAATTGAATAAACGGACAAGAGGAAATGGCTGGATAGAGGAGGAGGGGGGGAGAGATGCGTGTCACGGTGCGCCCGCGCGCGGGTGTGTCACATGGCCGTGACGTGTCTCGTAACGAGGCGCAGAGAATAATAATGAAGCCGATCCTGTATGCAACGTCACGAACATCCTACCCGCTCCCTCGATGCATTTAAAATAACCTCCCCCCACTAGTCGCGGATATAATCAAATCAAACGTGTATAGAGATATGGATGGGGCTTTTAAAAGGGGCGCCCAAGTTCACATGACATGCTTTTATCCATCCGGATTCTCTCTCTCTCTCTCCCCCTCCATTTTGTGAGAAAATGTGAAAGGCAACAAAAAAGAAAAGAGAAGAGAACAAACCTGCAGGACGAGGATGTTGCGGAAGTGCCGAAAGACCCGGTTTGACGTGGTTGTTCAACTTCAACTGAGTACGAATCCAGTGATGGTGATTGGTGGACTGCTCGACGGAGGCGTTCATCATCCAGTTGTTTGGATTGTGATTGACCGTTCGATTAGAAAGGACGGGACTAGATGCCCGCTCGGAATCCGTTCCACGGCCGCTATCCTCCGAGCTGGATGAGCTGACTGGCGCCACGTTCATCACAAAATATCCGCCGCCGCAATCGGTCGGCCGGATAAACTGCTGCTGCTGTTGTTGACTCGAGATTTGATGAGTTGGTAGTACCGGATTACTACTACTACTAATACTAGTAGTACTGCAGTTCCAGTGCTGTTGTTGTCTTTGTCTCGTCGTTGGTGATTCGCGTACGGCTGGAAGAGTTGGTGGGGGTGGAGGTCGTCGAGCAATCAAGAGCAAAGGTTTGGCTCCAGGGGGAGGCCGAGCGACGCGTGGTAAATCGTATTCGATGGAGCAGTCAACCGTCAAAGGCAGAGAATAATCTTTGGTCGGATCCAACGACAAAGGCCGTGACGACGACGTCAACGGATGGATTCTTCCGGCTGATGCGACAGGATGACACGACGCGTACAGACTTTGCTGAAGTTGAGCGATCCGTTGAGAGACCTTGCCGCTCGATGCGGCCGGAATGGCCTCCGTCAGGGCATCTTCCAGCCGTTTCCGTCGCGATCGAGACACTGCCTGCTGTTGCTGTTGTTGCGGCATCAAAAATTGCTGCTGCTGTTGTTGTTGCATCTGTTGTTGTTGTTGATGCTGCTGACTGTTGTTGTAAGAAGCAAACTGGTCCGGATGGCAAGGAAGTTGCTGCTGCATCCGGCTAGACCCGTAAGGACCGTGGTGGACATTCAATTCCATCGGCATGAAAGAATAACTCTGATGATGCGGAGCCATAGGTCTACTGAAATGGTGATGGTAGACTGGAAGCGACGAGCCCGTCGTGCCGGTCGACATCAAATTCAAACTCGGCGCAGCACAACAAAGAGCGCTCATTTTGAACCGATCAAACTCTTTCTTTTTTCGTTATTAAATATACAATCGAAACGTTGTAAACACTTTGACGACAAAATAATGTCCTTAAATACAAAGAGACACGACAAAGAAAGCCAATGAATTAGGGCACACTATTGTTTCACCGCACTATTGTAGTCTCATGTTAGTTCTCTCGGCGACGCAGACTGTGTTTGACGCGTGTTGACTGCGTATCGGATAGACCACTACTGACTCACTTTTTCCGAACACGTTGCTAGAATTGGTGTGTGACTGGGTTTGAGAAGCGAAGGCAGAGCCACCACGCGGCCGATTCCTCAACTCGCAGAGAGCTTTTTCTCCATCCGCGTGTTTGTTCCAGCCAGCGCTCGACGACGACGATTGTGACCTTCACGTGGAGAATTCCGAATCGGATGATGACGTTGATCACGGGATTCTTAATTCTCCTCTCTCACGAGACGATGATTCTTTGGTCAAAACAATCAAAAACATGAAAAAGGACAAAAAATGAGGAGAAATTTCCTCGCCGGGAAGACGATTTTACCTATTCGGGCTGTGTCGTGATACGCGTGCGACACATGCACGAAGAAGCTCTCCCCACCTTCATGCTGTTGTCTTTGTATACAGTTGACCTTTTCCTCTAGAAAATTTCCAAGAGAAATTCTCTTCTTTTTTTTTTTTGAATTTGCTATTTTTCTTTTTCGGGGGTAGTAGGTACAAGAGTATTTATTTCTTTTGGACAATGTCACGGGGGACAGAGAGTTTGGTACGTGAAATTGGATTGCCACCAAAGCAGAAAAACAGAAAGAAAGAAAAAAAATCCAATGGGGGTCACGATATGTGTACCATCTTTTCCCTCCCCTTCTCGTCCCCTTGCAGGTAAATATCGGCTCATCAACAGACCTGTCTGAAAGAAGAAAGATTTTTCACAACCGAAATGTAGAGTATATTTCAAAAGTTTTATGATTTTCCTCTTTTGTTTTGTTTTTACTCACAACAAGTCTATACAGGCGCTGCTGGAACAAATTTCTACCGAATCGATCCATCTTATTTTGTCGGAGGGTAGGGGTTCAATTTACCCCGAAATGAATTATTCCGGACCAGAAACTCGCGCAATTAATTTTGGGGGTCGATTGGAAATGGCTTGGGGTTAAATAAAATTTCATCAAAATAACCCCCCATACCCACCCACCTTTCACTCGTCGTCCCCCAAAGCCTTAATCGATTTCGACATTAGCGCCAGCAGTAGTTTTTGTTTTCGCTGCTGCTGGTAATTCATATGATAATTTCGAAATGATTTAAATATGTAGTGGAAGAGATTTCTTTTTTGTTTTGTTTTTCACGCGCGCTTCCCTCTGTGTAGTACTGCAATCGGATTTGGAATCAATTGAAGTGTTCACCCCCGCCAGCGCAAATGAGATTACGACACGACGCGACTCTTGCGCTTGAAAGAGGCCGCCTTGCTTGCATATTTCCGTGTACTCCTTCTCTACCTGCGTGTTCTTTACCGATGGCGTCAGTTCTTGTTATATTTTCCAAACGACAAAGAGGAAGGACGATATACTATGTGTGCTGCGGCCCACAACAAACCCGACGCCCCCCACGACCTCTGAGACTCGGTTGACGCAATTGCAATCCACGTGGCGACGGATCAACGCCGACACCTAGCGGGACACTTGAACAGCTCGTTCGTGAAATGCCGGAAAATTAGCTAATGGAATTCGTCCGAAAGAAAAGCTTTTTTTATGGGTTATACCAAGAAGTGTGTGTGGTCGAAACAGAACAATGGTTTTTTTTTACCTATCTCCCTAGACGCCATCATTTTCGCACTAGACACATGGGAATGTTGGAAATCCGCCGTAACGTTCCGTCTGCGAACTCCTGCTAAACTCGTCCAAAATCGTTGAGAGAAGAAAAGAGAGAGAGAGGGAACACAAAAAAAAAGCGGGAGGTTGGGTGGGTTATGGCAGAGGGATTTAAAAAAGCCATTTGAATTTCGCCGAAGCACTATAGAAATAAGAGATTGGGAGAAAAAGATTGTGAGGAAAGTCCCTTTGGAACATTTAAGCAGAAAACAAGCAAGAGCTTTTTTTTCTATCTACTAGTCTAGTATGCGTGTGGGGGCCATTTTTCGTGCCCTGGCTTGTTTGATCCTTGCGAGTTAAAGGAAGGTAACCCTTTCTTCTTTTGTGGGAGGAGAGTTGTACGTCGCCATTGTCATCAAGGATTCCTTTTTCGTCCGAGTTTGGGATGAGTTCAAAATTTCTCTGGCCCTGCTCCCATGAACAAAGTCCCATGAGCATTTTAAATATGTCTCGCAGCCGGCCAATGGCTAAAAAGCAAAGAGAGACAAAACAAAAGGAAAGAAGGGATTAAAATGTGTCGTTTCACATGTCTAACACGCTCCCGCTGACTGTCGTACCACGAGACCTGGACGGCAGACAGAAAACGACAACGAAGGAGAGAGACCTGTTTCCTTTTTGGCGCGTCGTCACTCTTATTTGCATCCCCATTCTTTCCTCTTGTTCCCTATCCTGTTTTGTTTTTAATACCTTTGAAAACTTTTGCGCTTTCCGACCATTACGTCAGGTTTTGGTCGCCAAATTTGGACCGAGAATCGCGGAGCGCGTCCTGTTCCAACTCGTTTTCCAACATCAGATTGCAATCTGTTTTCGTTTGGCCAAATAGCTGGCGACTTGTTGTTTTTCCTATATATTTTTGTCGTCTAGTAAATTGGCGCGACCCTCCACAAAGAAAGACTGTTGGGATCATATTGACGTGATTCGCATGGCATAATTTGTCGTCAAAATTAACTCTTGCGGCCTGAAATTGATAGAGACCGCGGTCCAATGGAGCAGCATCCACCCTCTGGTGGCTGGAAATGAAACCAAACTGTGGGAACGAGAGTAGAGTAAAGGTGCCAAGGTGGCGCTGACAGGCAATTGACGACACACGAGTAGAAAGGCTGATCTGCAAAGGTCGCGTTTTGCGATAGCTCCCCACTTTCACGGGTGAGGGGGGTTGGCCCCCTTAATTACTTAGCAATTGTTCCACTGAAGGGACTGACAATTTGCGCGTTGCAGTGGCAAGTGTTTTTCGCGTCTGTTGTGACGCTGTTTTGTTCACCTGAAGTTTGTTAAAAGGAACAGTTTTGTTTGGCGCCAGGCGCCCCCTATACTTGTTCGATCGAACGCAGCCTACTATACAGAGAAGTTTTAGACCGAGACCTGCTTTCCAACATGGCGACGCGCGCTCCTAAGGAAAAGAGGCGGTAAGAAGATACCATCAAATTCATATCAACATCAACCCTCCTCAAATCTCGCTCTTGGAACCCCACTGAACTCTTCCTAGTTAGATAAAAGTCTATCATGTTATTTCACATGCTCAGGCCTAAAAACAGCGGCTTGGTGGATCTAATTAATCTAGAACGCAATAACTGCTTTTCTCATCCCGAACGAATCCTTTGCAATAGCCATTACGAGTTTCATTGATTATGGACTTTGCAGCCATGAAATACTTTCAAGTGACAAGTTGTTTCAAGTGGCGCGAGAGGGTGCGACTACTGAGGTCATCATTAGTCGATGACCTTGACGTAGAAGTATAATCCACATATTTTTTGTTGTACGGTTCCCAAGTTGTTGTTTGCCTAAACAACCTCGATGCCCCGGGATCACGTGACTAGCCCTTTTTTTCATCCATGAGCTTTGGCAAAGAGCCAAATTATTTCATCCTATCTTGGCTGCTGTTTGTGTGTCTGCGAGTTGTTTTTCGTCTGTTCTTATTTTTCCCGATCGCCCGCCCAGATCCACGCCACAGTCGACTCACGTGCCCGCACCAGTCGCCGCACGCCTTTGCCTTTCTCCTCGTTATCATTCGTTCAATTCGCAGCGTCCGCTGTGACGCACTAGGTTGTTTACGCGGCTCGACAGCCAACCTGTTGCCAACGCATCTTACGCTCTCTCTCTTTCTGTCTCCATGCTTGTTGACGCAGTGATACCATTATTGAATACGTCTTCGAGTCGAAATGAGTTTGCCAAAGACCCACCTAACGAAACGTATTGCTCCTCGTGATTCCTACAGGAATTCGGAGAAACGCAAGGAGAAGTCCCGGGAAGCTGCCCGCTGTCGCCGGAGCAAAGAGTCGGAAATCTTCACCGATATGGCTCATCTTCTTCCCGTTCCGACAAGTCTCAGCTCTCAACTTGACAAGGCTTCTATTATGAGGCTGACTATCGCTTTCCTTAAAGCCCGGTCTCTCCTAGGCAACAGTAAGTGGCTTTGACTCTGACGCAAAAGAAACGCTTTCTTGATAATCTTAATTTCCCTCTCATTCTCTCTCTTAAAGGCGTCCAAGAGCTGTGCAGCATGTGGAATGAAGATAAGTGTACAATGGCTGATGCCTGCTGGCCTCAAGCATTGGGGGGCATCTTATTGGCCCTCTCGTCCGAAGGAGATATTATCTACCTGACTGAAAATGTTACCCAGCAACTGGGGCTCCCTCAGGTATGAATTTGGTTTTTCGGTCAATCACAGTCGGATTGTGATCTTTTAAACTTGGCATTTTGACAGGTGGACCTCATTGGACAGAGCATTTACGACTACTGTCATCCGTGCGATCATGACGAACTCCGAGAAGTCCTCGGCCTTCGAGCTGATGGCGACTTGACGCGCTCGTTTTTTCTTCGACTCAAGTCGACATTAACAGTCAAAGGACGGAGTAGCAACCTGAAAGCTGCTTCTTACAAAGTAACACACCGCCAAAAACAAAGGATAATAGAAACTCCTTTCGTGAATTTTTGATTAACACTGTCCGGTTTGGATTTTTGCCAGGTAATGAACTGTTCGGGACGTATAGTCCCCGCTAGCGCTTATAGCGGTCGGAGCTACTCGCAGGAGCGCGTTTTCGACGAGACAGAAGAGCAGCTGGTACTACCGACGGAGAATTTGGAAGTGGAGGTCACGGCGCCGGCGGCGGGCCACTTTTTGGTGTTGGTCGGTGATCCGATCCCGCATCCGTCCAACATTGAAATGCCATTGGACAGCTATACTTTCCTAACCAAGCATTCGTTGGACATGAAGTACACTTATGTCGACGAAAAGTAATTAAATCTTTTATCTCTCTCGACTTTTAGAACTAGTCCTCAAATTGACACAAACAACTTGCTATCTCCCTCTAGGATCTACGAGTTTTTAGGATACACTTGTGAGGATTTAGAAGGTCACTCGGCATATCAATTCCACCATGCCCAGGATAATGATGACATCCTCAAAAGCTACAAGACGAGTATGAGAGATCTCACCATCTTCTATTGTTCTTTTCACGTTTTGCTGATTATTTTTTATTTTTTTTCCTTCCTTTTTTGATTCGCCAGTGTTCACCAAGGGTCAAATTCAAACGGCGCCCTATCGATTCTTGGCTAGACACGGAGGATATGCTTGGGTTCAAACCCAGGCTACGTTAGTGTATGGAAATCGAGATTCTAGGCCACAGGCCGTAGTATGTGTCCATACTTGTCTTAGGTACCACTTTCACACCCATCGACGCGTTGTTTGGAAATGTTTATTAACTTTGCTGCTTTCTCGCAGTGAAATTGAGGATGGTGAACAAATTCTCTTCGTCAGCCAAGCAGAAGCCTCTGCAAACACTCTAGTACAGCGCCCGTTGGCTGCGGCACCGATGCCAACACGCAAGATCGTTAGCGAGAGGCCACCGCAGAACATGACGTCTAAGCTTTTTGTACCAAAAACGGCAAACATGGACGAGGGTTTCTTGTTCTTCGACAAAGTCAATGGCACTACTGGTATGCTGCAAACTAATGACCCAATTGGTGACAATGGATTTTGTTTTTAACGCGATATTCTGTTACTGCAGTGTCGATATTGAAAAAGGAGCCAGAGGATTTGACACACTTGGCGCCCGTTGCTGGCGACACGTGCATACCATTGGAAATGCCGTCCATCGACTTTTTCGACGCTGACGACTTTTGCCCAGAGATGCTGGATTGTCTACCGCTGACTGGTTTCGAGTTACCAATGATGAGCTTATCTAATGAAGGCATGGACGGCGATGACAACGCTATGGATGAACAGACTGAGGCCGAATGTCCCATCCCACCGTCGGCTATCAAGCAAGATCCGTTCATTTTCTTCAACGTTGATGCCGCCCGTATGTCGGATAGTCCGATGGACGCAATTTCGCCTCTTCATGCTGGCGTTAGTTTCACAAGTTTTTGTCTTTTTTTTTCCGCGGACTTATATTAGATCTTTTCTTGGTTTCCAACAGAAATCGGACGATGAGGATTATGAAGGAGTAAACCCTTCTTTTGTTGAGGGGACTAAGTTGGAATGCCCAGCTCGGGAGAGTACCATATGTTTGAGCGACGAGGAAGAAGACCTCATTCGAAAAGCTCCTTTCATCCCCATGAATGATGAAATACCGCTGTTTGACCCATCGGAGCTCTTCAGTGGGCTAGATTTAGATTGTTTACCGGTGCTACCTGTTTCGTAAGACTAGAAGCCTTTTATTGTTGTTTGTTGACGTCCTTTTTATGTAAGATGTTTTTGAAATTCCTCTACAGGAAAACTGATTCCTTGTTTAGAGAAAGTGATCAACAGTCCGTTCTCGTCAAATTGCTACAGGATAGTCCGGTTAAGCCCAGCCAGTCTATGTCGGAAATGAGCCAGTCGAAAGTTTCATGTCAAGCACATAAGCGCTCTAACAACATGGGTTTAGCTGACCTCTCTAATCCGAAGCGAATGAAAGTTCCAGTAATGAAAATACCGTCTGGCGGACCGTTTGCGGCCAGAGTAGCGCCCGTGCAGCCATCAAGAGGTGCGACGTCGAGTTTATTCGAATTACTGACAGAAATGCCGCGTGGTTTCAGCCCAGTCTCGCTAACGAAGAAGCAGCAATCTTCCAGCGTTCTCCAGAACTTATTGGTCAGTGGTCATGACTTGCAGACGGGGCACGAACTGCAGAAGCGACACTCTTCCTGCAAAGCTGTCTATTCGTCTTCTTCTTGCTTTGTATCTCTGCTTCCCTCTTCTCTACCTTCTTGGGAAAAGGTACTTTTAAGTTTTTTCTCTCTCTTTCGTCTGTCGTTGCTTTCTGTTCGGTTGGTAGAAAACTCCAAGTATGCCCGTTTCATTTTCAATTTATTTTCTTTTTCATTTGACTTTTTTTCTCTTTCAAGTTGCTCTTCACAATTCTCAGCTTTTAGCACATTTACCATCATGCTTTGAAAATGTTGTGTTCGTGTTTCGCATTATCAATGTTTTGTCAACCCAAATTGTCAATTTGCTGACCAAGTCTCTTTTTTATGGTGTTACAGGGCGAGTCTTCGCTGAGAAAGCAACTAATGATGCAGCAGGAAAGTGATGGCGGCGGGAGCCGCGACTCGTCCAGTGATACGAGTAGCGATACGGATACGAGGAAATTCAGAGATCAGAGGGCATTCAGCAGCTTAAACACTTTCCCCTTTGATATGGACGTGTCTCCAGGTCCTTCGGTGCCGATCGATATCGACTCCGGTGACTTCTTTGGCACGCTGAACTTATCGAACGGGTTCGCATCTACTGAAGGTGCAACCGAGTGATCTACCTCCCGTCATTTTTTAATTCCGTCTCTCCACATCCTTCTCCATCCGAGGAATTGGAGCGATCCCATTCGTCGGGGACTAGGATGAAAGAGTGGACGGAATTGTGTTTTGGACGCGAACATGCTCAATTTTGGGGAGAAATGAAAGCTTTGAGTTGTTGGCGTCGAGCAAACGGGAGAAGGTGGAAAGCAAAGAGTCTTACATAGCTGGAATTTTTCCTTAGTTCTACACTATGGGGAACTTATTCTATTGTTGTTTATTTTCTTTTTCCTTTTTTTTGTGGTCCAACTGGCGGCGTTGAAAATATCCAAAGCATTTATAGCGTAATCAAATCAGTTTGTTGAAACCCTTGATTTCAGTGTCCCGTAACTGGATCCAAAATTCAATAGCGCCCATTTTGACTCACAGTTTCATTTATTAAAAAAAAACGAAGGAATAACACAGAATACCATATAGTTGCTCCATTGTTTTCATCAAGGGTTCTCGTCGTATATACAAATTTATGTCTTGGTCCCCCTAAAACAATGAGCGATGTATACCGCTCTTATATCCCCCTCCCCCTCTGCACGTCTTTCGATGTATCGCCCAATCAGGGCTGATGTTAGTTGTCTAATTTTTCCTTTTCTCCTACATGGACGGTAGTGAAGATAACGACGACGATTCATAGTGCCCCAGAACTTACGACAGGTGAAAACACGCCTTTAATCAATAATTCTTGCTTATTATAACCCTCCTCACTTACTTTCGTCTTTCTTTCCATCCTCTTGTTTGGTTTCAGAACATCATTTTTTTTTCTTTTTGTTTTTAGATCTTACCCGTACAAAATCACTCATAGAGTAGCGTATAGATGGGGCTCATGGTTATATTTTCTTCCCTCCCCGATTCTTTCTATATCCACATTTTTTTTTTTTTGCCAGTTTACAATACCGAGTTTGTGTTTATCTTTTTCATTTCTCTTCGTTTCCCCGCGATTCTGTTCCATTCTCACGACCCATATTCGGAAGAGAAGTGTAATGTTTGTATGTAGGAGAAAAAAATATCTATTCAGTAACAAAAGGAAAAGGATTATCGCCCCTCACCTTAGTGTTGATTCGTGTCACCAAAACCTTACATTGGAATCGTAGGTTTAAAAAAAAATTAAATTGTTTAACGAAAGAGACATGGAAAGAGAAATATACTCGGTGACTGCAAAACATGTGTTTTAGCGTTGATGGGGTTGAATGTGGAAAACAAGCGGAGGAGGACTTTGTATGTGCTGGAACATGTAGGTCGCCTTTCCGTATCAACGGCAATTTGACGCGCCGAATCGGCTAATTTTTTGTTATTTAGCGCGCACAGGTTTCGCCAACTGGGCCCCCGCTTTTGCTTGGAGATGTACCAAACCATCTGCTCAAATCATGCGGCTGCTGCATTTCGTCGTGTTCTGCGTGTGTGGTTAACTGGCTATACGACGCTCTCCATCCGCGTGCATACACACGGATCTCTCTCTCTCTGATTTCGGTTGAAAGATCCGCGGATTTGAGTCCGCCTTTCTGCGCGGATCGCCACCCACACATTCACGCGCACCAGATAAACATCGGAGAGAGAGAGAGAGACTTGGCTCCGGAGAAGAAGAAAGGAAACCTCCCTCTAAGAGAGCTCTTGTCCGCCTGTGGCGTGATTTTGGGCTTCTTTTTTCTATCCTCCTCTTCTTTAGAATGGGTAAAAAGGAAGAAGAGAGAGAAAAAAAGAAACAAGATATATATTATATATTTTGGGATGATGATGAAGAAGAAGACGCCCATCACTATACAAGTTTCAAGTTGTACGCAAGCCTTGATTCTTGATGATTTGTCTCGATCAAAGAGGTTCTACCCTTCGTGAGGACACACCAAACAATTCCAACAGGTTGCTCGAGCTGGCTGCCGCCGCCGCCGCCGCCTTTTTATATTTCTAATTCTCTTGTTTTGTTTCTTTTGTTGTTGTTTTTGACTTGTTGTTTCCTTGTAACGATTGATAATTTATTTTTCTTCCGATTCATCCAGAACCAAAGTTGGGGTTGCAAGTTTTTTTGTTGTTGTAATTTTCTCTTTTTCTTCTTTCTTTTCAAGCTTTTCACAGGGCGGGGATCCCGACGATGTTTCTTCTCCCTTGAAAAACATTTCGTGTGGGCGTCTGCCTGTTTTGACCCCATTTTTATGTCTTCGCCAGTGTAGGTTTTTAAGAATCTTTTAAATACCCCTTTTTCTTTTCCTGCCTCTTTTTACTTAGAGATATGGATGGCGTTTCTTTGGAAATTCAAATGGCATATAATGAAAGGGCGATTTATATTGAAAAAGACAGGTTTTCTCTCTCTAGCCCCGAACTCTGAAAACGTCAGTCAGTCGCCCTTTAAACTTTTCTCTACAACACATGCACACTCAACAAAAAAATACTTATCTCGGCTATCAGATAAAAATTGGAAATCTTTTCCGAGGAGGGAGGAATTACATTCGACAAGGAAACACACGACGCGAACCTTGAACGCGTCCCGATCACTGAGAGCGGGATTGGGTAACATGGAGATCCAATTTCGTTTGGGACGCTTTACATCCCGCGCGTCCGCTTTATATTCCATCGTAAGCTCCTAAGTCGAAAATATGTGACGATTTAATACACTCTCGTTTTTTTTTTTTGGACGAAAGGGAGGAAGAAGAAGGAGCCGAATTGTGTGTGGGAGAAGCGTCCGTCGCAGTTCCGACGTTTCCAGCACTTGAGAACCCGGGAGCTTCTCCGTTTACAGCGACCGATAGTGGTAGTCGAGTTCCTGAGAGATGCGATATCAAGATGGAATGAAACACGATAAAAAAAAAGAAACCATGAGAGTAGCATATAATATACATGTCTTTTCCCTCCTCTATACCTTTCAATTGGCCATGGCTAAACATTATGGAATTGTGTTGCTGGATTGAACCGCGACAAGTGTTCATTGGGCGGAGGGGGGTAGAAAGAGAAAAAAAAACGTGAAAGAAAAGAAAGAAAGGGCCCTTTTCGTTTGGCATTTGACACGGGCAGCTCGCACACAAGGCACAGGATGGCTGTATGTGAGGAGAGAGAAAGAGAGAGAAAAAAATGGGGCGCTGTGTACGCGGGACTGTCGGGGAGGTGGGCGAGCTGGTCCCGCGGGCAGCCAATGAGTGAAGTAGAAAAGCTCGAGACTGACGTCCTGGCCGTCGGTTGCGGACCAATGGGGAGCGCCGCTAGTGACATCAGTGTCTATTTCGGGTGCCGGTATATAACCGGCGCTGAGATCGCTGTCCTTCGCTCAGTGATCGGCCGTCCGTCGCCCAGGAGAGACAACAAAGCGTGAGCGTTCGTGCGTGTGCGTGCGTGTTTGTGTTTTGTGTGTGTGTGCGCGCGCTTGCGGATTAACTCGCACACAAGTTTCCCTCATGTCCCTCCGACGGTAAGTCTCTCTTTCACCCAACTTTGCATATTCGATTCCTTTTCTTCTCACACGCTCGACGACGGGGGATAGTTTTGCGCCGCCGTCGTCTTCGTCATTGGAAAACACTGAAAGGAAATGGACTAATGGTTAGGAAATGTTGGCACTATCAATAGGTCTCCATTTCCGTTGGCAAATGTGTCGCGGGCTCGTTTTCCTCTCCCGGGAGAAAACAACAAAGTTCCAAAAGAGTCAATAGACGGAATATATTATTGTTTTTTCGGTGTTTTCCGTAGAATAAGTTTCTCTCTTTAATATGAGAGAAAATGGACGTTTTTTTTTCCAATATCTGTTATTGTTTATTTGTATTGATATTCTTGTGTGTTGATGGTGTTTTTTCAAATGATGGACGCAGGTGGTGGAGTGCCGGTTGCCGACGAATGCCGCATTGACATCCGCCAGCCATTCCGTCGAGGCCGATCTCTCTCTCTCAAAGCGACGTGCTTGTTTCACTCGACACAAAACGGCCCCATTTATTCAACTGGTCGGTGACATGTGATCCGTCGACACCCTTTACACCTACCGTGTAGAATTGACGTGTTAGAAGAAAAAGTAGATAAGTGCTGGATTATTCCGGATCCATTTCGACAGACTTGTCGATTGTGATTTGCGAGCGGTTTTAACAGGAAAAATCAACAGAAACCGAAGAAACAAACAATAAACTACCGAAAATAGGAAAGATCCGGAATAGTGCAGTGTGCGGATGACATCAGTGCGGATGTATGGTCAATCCTGAATTGTGACGCAGGTGAAACCCAGCTATCGCCAGATGTATCTCAACGTCAATTTGGCTACCAATGCTTCCGGCGGAGGTGGCGGAAACGACTCGTCATCGACAGCCGCCGGCTCCTGCACCACTCCGCGTACTCCGGAGATTCTCAACCTGCTGGCCGGAGCTCCATTCGACAATGTCGGGTCTTTCGGCAGCGGGATGCGCTACGGAGCTAACCCGAATATCGGCAACGCATCCGCATCGTCTTCCTTCACTCCTTTCCAATCTTCCTCTTCCACAACACTGGGAAGTGCAGGAGTCTCGGCCGGATTGCCGGCATCAACACCGGGTGACGGGCCGTCTTCCCCTGGCGAACACGCATCCTCCTCATTTTCTTCCTTCTCTTCTTTGTGCTCATCGCCGGCCACGCCTTCCACTCCTCCGGCCGGTGGTCCGCCTTCCATCCAGAACACTAGGACCTACCTGATCAAAGAAGGACTCAAACTGACAATCCAAAGTAAACGGCTGGCTTCCGGGCGAGGTTCTCTCGAATCCGATCAATTGGCTCACATGCCACTCAAAGACGAGGTAACTTTCTATTTGCGCTCCTATTTTGCGCCAGTGGACAGCAGCTGGTAACTTTCTCGTTTATTCCGGGCGTTCCGTGCGGATGGGACAGCTGACGACCGAAGACGAAGAACGCCGTCGGAGGAGGCGTGAGCGGAACAAAGTTGCCGCGACCAAATGTCGCAACCGCAAAAAGGAGCGGACGGGCATCCTTATGCAGGAATCGGATGCTTTGGAGGATCAAAATGTCAACTTTCGTTCCGAAATCCAGCGACTGGAGGCGGAAAAGCGTCGGCTGATGGATGTGCTGGCCATGCATTCGCCCACTTGTCTGAAAACAGGTGAGTTTGACCCAATTTTGCCTACAGTCTTTTGTTATCTACTTACTTTTACCAATTTTCTAACGTCGGTCTCCACCTTTTTCCCTCCGAATTCGAAAAATATTTAGCCGCCGGAAATCACCGTCCAACTCCAACTAGCTGTTCCTCTGATTTCATCCAGCACGATCCCAACACGAGCAGTAGCCAGGTAAGACATGGTGATGAATCTCTTGTCTCGTTCCATCATCAAGTTGTTGTTTTCTTCGGTGCAGGCTTACGTCATGTCTAGCGGTCTACCCTCTTCCAATTACGGACCGATGTATGATTGCAGGTGAGTGGGTTGATCCGGTTGCCATTTATCTTGAATAAATCGTCATTAAAAACGGGCGTGTTTTGCTAAATAACAGATCCAGTTCGGAAACTGCCGCCATGGCCGGCCCTATTCCCCATCATCACCATTCGTCGACTTACGATGCTCCTTCCGAATCCAATAACTACAACAACAACAACGGTGGTGGTGAGGTCGCCTCTTCGTACAACACTCAAGTCAACATGATCCAGCAGCAACAGCGAGGCCCTTACAGCGGCGGAGATAATCTCCCTGGACAGAATTACCGGTGAAACGAAAAGGCGGCATAGAAAAGAAGAAAAACCTAAATTTTTGTGCCATCCTCTTTTTTAAAAAATGACAAAATTGTTTCTTTTTTGTGTGTGTCACAAAATGATGGGACCAATTGAATGATTTCATAATGTATTTATCTGTACGCCGTCAAAGTGCCTGATTGGTTATTGCTTTAAGTTGGTTCATTTCGGATTGATGTCCTCTTTCTCTTCCTATGCGATGACAAAGGTGGTACGGGGCTTTGAAACTAGTACGAAAGTTGCAGCATTGACGACATATGGCGTCCTCTTCTCCTATTTTCTACGTGTAAGAAAAGTATGGGGAAAATTGACTCCTTTAACTTCTCCTATTGCGTGTGCCTAATCCGAGAATTCACATATCTGTGTGCATTTCTTTATAGGCTGTTTTTGACAACGTTGACGGTGTTAACAAAGATAAACAATGGCTTCATGTCGTGCCCAGTGTAACCTTTTAAAAAGGTATTTCCCTCCGTGTTGCCTTGGAATGTTAAATGTGCTCCTATCTGAATTACCTACTACCACAGCCATATTTCCTTGTGCAATAATAAATTGCTTGAGATCTTTTCCGCCTGTTTTTTCTTTATAATTACACAAAGTGTTTATTTAGGCAGAATGCGGGAAAGGGGATCAACAAAAATCAGGGAGGGCGGGAATGTGAACCCAGCAACATGAAAATGGACATCTGATTAGTTATAACATGACCTTCGAATGGGAAACGGAAAGTAAGAGGAACGGCGTGTAAATTTGCACGTTAAGAGCGGTTGACGAGTTTGTCTAGTACGCGGATACCGCGCTCGTTGTACTCTTCCCTCGACATCCAAAAAGACTCCTTATCTTTCATGACATCAGCCAGTACAGCACCACCAATGAAGACCATGTCCTTGCGACGTGGAGGATCTTCGATACGAATTTTAAATTTCTAAAACGAGTAAGTGTAAAATCGGAATTGAAGATTTCATTACTTTGTACAAATACAAATAGGTCTATACCGTTAGTTTCTCCGTGTCGCCTTTAAGAACACGTTCCAGGTACAGTTGTTTGATCTCGCGTTCGAGTCGAGATGGAAGACCAGGGTACATGGTGGAACCGCCTGAAAGGACTATGTGTTTATAAAGCGATGGGCGAACATCAATATCTGCTGCTTGAATGGTCGAAAACACAAGCTCGGCGATTCCCGACCCTTCGACGTTGATCAAGTGAGGCTGGAAAAGTGCTTCGGGGGCTTCAAACCGTTCACCGCCCACTTTGATGACTCGCCCATCGGGAAGCTGTTGTTTGTAAAAATTATGTTTTAATAACATGGTCACGTCAAGAAGGCAAAAAATAAAAGGTCACTTACCGTGTATGATTCTACTAAAACTGTCGTCTCAAGAGCTAGTTTTTGTTCAGTTTCGATATTATAACCTATATAACACAGCTTTTCTTTCAACTGACGTACGGTTTCAAAGTCCGCAGTGTGATTGAACGCATATCCTCTCAGCAACAAAAGCTAAAAAGATGGCCATTCATATACCAAAACGAATAAATGACTGAAAAACAGACAAAATACCTTGATGAGATATCTAGTAATATCTCTGCCAGCAATATCAAGACGTCTGGTTAAGTGAGGCATTGCAAATCCTTCATACACGGGGCAGATGTGAGTGACACCATCTCCCGAATCGACAACCACTCCAGTTAGTAAACCCTGTGCGTACAAGGTTAAAACTGCTTGGATGGCTACATACGTTCCAGCAAATCCATATTTTTCAAACATGACCTAAAAAATGGATTGGACAGAGTTTGAGAAATAAATAAATATAATAAATGAATTCCTTAAGAGGTAAAACAGACCTCAATCATTTTTTCGCGATTCTTCAATGGGTTCATTGGTGGTTCTGTTAATAAAACCTTACACTGGCGAGGATCAATATTCATTTTCTCAGGACCAAATGTGTAATCCCATACATGGCACATGTCTTCCCAATTTCTGAAAAAGAAGAATAGGCATCACATACCATCACACACTCTTAAGTTTTGTATTTCAAATATACCTGACAATCCCATTTTCCATGGGGTAATTTACTTCAAGCATAGAACGTAGCTTGCTGGCATCATCTCCTACCATCAAGTCCTGTTAATTAAAGTGAAGATCAGTTTTTGATTCATACAAAGAAGGATGACAACACAAGAACATGCATGTCAAATGCAGTTATTTACATCAAACACACACAATACTTACAGATATGTGAGCAAATCCCTGATTGACAGGCACGCAATAATTAAGGTAAAATCATGATTCAGTAAGGTTAGCAAATTACAATCTTGTCTTTTTAGTCACACTCACTCAAAAACAAAACAAATTAAACTTGTCAGAGACAATCATATAATAGGACTCAACAAGGGTTTCACAGAATCCTTAGAATGTATTACATTCAAGTCAATAATCTATATGTACTTATCCGTGGAATGTCACCTTAATCTGATAACCCTGGAATATATTGTTTTGGAGACAGAACCAACGAAAAAGGACCATTGAAAATGAAACTGCTGTAAAGAAAAGAACGACAAACACACCTTGACTTCAATGTCACCAATTTTGTTGGCAGCTCGAATTATAGGACGGCCGACCAACGATGGAAAGATGTGAGCCGGAAAATTGGACCCGGCATAACCAACTTTGACGAACTAATCAAGATTAACAATGGTCAGTTACCGCCCGGCAAGATACGATACCACATTAGATGATGGGTAAAACTAAACTTACCCCTGTTCCATTATCACAAACTAATACTTTCCTTCCTTGGCTATCCATTTCAATCAGTTGAGGCTAAAATGGTTTCACTATTAGTAAAATGAAAAGAACGACAAAAAATTGACAGCGCCCAAAAAGTTGACTTCCGTAGCTGACGATATCTTCAGCTCAGGGGGGGGGGGTGGCCGAGTGAGCCCATGATAAAACTGATTGCTCAACATTCTAGTTTACACGGCGGATTGAGATTTCAGGCAAATGCTTTGAGCTTTTTACAAAGATGTCATTGTTTGGATTATTTGAATTTTTTTTCATTGCACTAAAACATAATTTCCCGTCTAAAATAGTAGACTACATTTAGTGTTCGAGAACTGACAACACTGTTCAAAAACCGATAAAAACACGGATTCGCATTTCAAACCAAAAACGTTTCCCTAATGGAAGCACTCGCATACAAATAGAATTCGTTCACTGTTTTGCAACAAAACTGGTTCACTTTAAAATACAAAAGACTCATGTTCTACCGACGTACATGCGTTTTGCCAAGTCCTAACAGCTTAAAATTCATTGGTGCCCATTCGTACGCTACGGCAATACTAGTTTCAAAACTAATAGCGTTTAATAAGATTTTGATAATGTGCGACCACTGTTTTCATACAATTTATTTTCCACGCCAATCAAACGACAATAAATTTAGCAGACTTTGTTTCTACCAAAGATTGATTTGTAATGTAATAGAAACAATCAAGACCCTAATACAGGTCACTCACTAGTTGGGAAATATTTGGGAAGAAGTTCTTTGTATACTTTTAGATCTATATCTAAAAATACACAGAAGATCACTCTTTCAAACGATAACGGGTTCTCCTCAAGAAATTTCCTTGTAGACAACAGTGCCACTTCAGCTGCATCTCTGTTTGGGTAACCGTAAACTCCAGTGGAAATGCATGGAAATGCCTATGTAACAGTTATAAAAGGAAAATAATAAGATGATCCAAAAAAACATATGTACACAGACTTACAATAGATTTTAGACCATTTTGACTAGCAAGTTTAAGGCTGTTGGAATAACAGTTAGACAATAAACTGGGATCCTGTTTCATAGGTCCGACAGTTTGAATCACATCTACAGATAGTTTCAATACTCAAAAGTAAATCTATAAACCAATTAACTTACTAATCTTTGCAACTTTCACAGTAATCTTACATTTTGCAGGCAATCTGTAACCTCCTGTTAATTTCACCTGTCCTGTGGGACAACCACCTTCAATTGACTGACATTCTTGCAAAAGGTAAGAACCAGCTGCTTTGTGGATAGCACCATCAACTATCAAAGTAAAAAGGTTGGACAAAGTGAGTAGTAGACTCCATCATACACATTGCTGGAGTAAAGTTGCTGAGCAAAAGAACTTGTTTGCTTTACCTCCACCACCACCAGCCAGCCTACTATTGGCTGCATTAACAATAGCATCAATCTCTAAAATAGTTAAATCTCCTTGCCAAAGTGATATTTTTGAATTTAGAGTAAAATTAGGTTCAACATTTGCTTTCTCTTCTCCTAGCAAGGGTAACCCTTTGGCCTGCTCTTCCCAAGTGGGAATTTGATCCAATGGGACAAACTTTTTTTGGCAAAAATAGTTTTGTCTTCTGTTTTCAATATCTTCTTCCAGATATTTAGCTATAATAAAAATAAGTGATCTCAACATAGGTGACTTTTTTTATTTTGATTGAAAATTGAATTACCTTTTATTTCTTGCCATGTTGTATACTCTCTACTCATGACGAAAAACTGTGGAGCTATACGTTTTACCGGCAATAAAATTTGTCGAATCAACATCGATTGAAAAATAAAGGCGCCGCTGCGCGGCCGGTCCCTCTTGGTTTACAATGGGAAACGTAAATGAAGGCCGGTTTGACGTGGTATACTAAATTCGGCGTAAATAAATGATGTCAACAAAGTGGGGAAAATTTGTAAGTAGGATAGCAGGGTGAGAATAGTGTATGTTTATATAGAGAAAGGCTCTGTAAACTGGTTGGCAATAGTTTGTTTTTGTAGCAATAACTATCAGCTGGCGATGGGTGGAAACTGAGGGGATCTGGATAATGTGGAGAGAAGCTCCGCCCATTTTTTTGGGAAAACACGAAATTGCACGGTGTTCCCGAAAATAATAAATATAAAATTTTACATGACAATTAGTAGAGCCACGAGACGCTAATTACTGGATTGGCAGCATCAAAATCTAAAATGCCGTTTAGGAGGTAGAAGGGGGAAACGGTAGCAACTCAGAAAAGGGGAAGGGATTTAAAGGGTGTCTAGACCCCCTTGGTAAACCAAGAGGGAATAATTACGTTTGACCGGTTTGACGTCGTGACTAGCGATGTCAACACTCTTTTGTGTTGTTTACTCTGGAGTTTGTTTTTTTATATGTTGTCACTATTATAGATATCATAAAATGTTTTAATTTTACATATATTCAATATCTTGTTGAATCAGAATATCTAAAAAAACTTTATTCTCAATCATATATTGTGTTTATAAAAGTAATAAAAAAACGGAATATTTTTTAGTATATTACCAACTGTGTTTAGGGATACACCATTTACATTGCAATTTTTTCGTAAAGCAAGACGACGACATTTTGGTTCTCTGAGGTAGGGTAAAGTGTGCAAGAAAGAATTTTCAGAGGTAAATATATCTTCACCCTTTTTACTTATTTACTTCATAGCGATTAAACACTTCTGAGAGTTAACGTATGTTACTCTTCCGTGTGTAAAAACCGTCAATTAATTTTTGGATCTCCCAATTCTAGATCTTCAACATGTTCGCTACTCGAACCCGGCTAGCTGTCCGTCAAGGAGCTGTCCTGCAAAGGCAGTTTGGTGTATCAGCAGTTGCTGCCAACAAAGCTGTTGATCCTATCCAGAAATTGTTTTTAGATAAACTCAATGAGTACAAAACCAAGAGCAAGTAAGTTGGAGATATTGGTCTAAGCTCTTTCGTAACTGCTGCTCATCAAGAATATTATTTTAGAGCTGCTGGTGGAAAAATGGTCGATCCATCCCCTGCTATCCAAAAGGAGATTACTACCGAATTAGATCGAGTTCGCCGTGTTTATGGTGGAGCAGACGGAACTGACATGACAAAGTTCCCCACTTTCAACTTCCCTGAGCCCAAAGTTGATCCAATTAACATGTAAACACTTGAAAAAATGAGTAGTGGTTAGACCTTGAAACTACTATGGGTCTTGATCTTTGAAGAATCAGAGGTGTAAATAAATGATTAGAAAATCAGTTTCAATAGAGCTTTTGGTCACTGTATTTGTAAATGTTACAGAATTAGACATCCTACATGTACTGAATTTGTTTTCTTTTGGATGAGTAACAAATTATTGTAGTGGTGATACTTTGTGAGGTACTAGAATTTTTGAATATCCACTTTCAACCTTTTTCCATTCTTCACCTATGGTATTAAATAAGGAAGAATTAATATTAGGAAATTGAAACCTGGTTTTTATACATTACTGTTCAATTGCTGAGATACAAGAGTTGTTGCTGCTGTTAGTGTAGGGTGTTTCCAAAGTAAAACAGCAGTGTTCAAATTTCCATGAAGAGTTTGGAACGCGCCAACGAGAAGATCACCAGCATTACCCTTAACCAATCGGTTATCTACCAGTTGCTTTTTTGGGTTGCCAGTAAGATTTAAAGTTTGCAATTGGTAAACACCTTTATCTAACGAGTTGCTCAGAGGAATATCGGGAATCACTGAGACAATAGAATTTTGTTGGCCACTCATCCAGGGTAAAATTTTTGCAAAATAACGCTGAATCCATTCGCTGTTTACACCCAGACTAGCTCTTACTTGGGCGCGATGTTCCAAACTATCTGCATAAGTTATTCGAATTTATACGTGAGTTTGTGTACATCTACCATATTATTTTCTAATTCGCGCCATCAAATACTTCCACATTAAATATATATTATATATATTCCCTTGTTAACATACCGTATTCCCATATATGTACTACTTCGTTGAGTCCACCAAGTTCACTTGTCCAATAACCAATTAATTTTGACTGAGATGTCCTCAAATGGAACTCTTCTGATGTTAGATTAAGGAAATCTTTCACGTGTTGCGGCAAGATAGCATACGTTCGCAATTCATAAACCTTCGATGGCGTAACTGCTTGGGTGTGCTGGAATCGCCAAAGCACCGTCTGGGCACCACAATCAACTCGCAAATCATCGCCAATCTCATCGTCTATAGAAACGAACGTCATTTTTTTATATGGACAATTCTTTTTGTCTCTCGGGATCAAAGAAAGGAGCATTTCATTCAAAATCGAAATGCTTAACAAACACAAATCAAATCATGAATAAATGTCTCTCCTGACAATACTTTTTTTCTGCAGTACAAATGCGTTACAAAAAGAGATTACTTTTTGAAATTTTCAAGTCATGACGCAAAATATAAAACGCAGTCGCCCAAGAACCGTAACCTGATCAGTGACGTTACACAAACACTAAAGACAAAAGCTTTAACGTCACGAAACAGTGTGTATGTTATCTCAGGCGATAACCACTACAAGATGCGCAAAATACGAATGACTTTTTTTTTCTAATGCCGTTCTTGCATTTTCGGTCGTTAGATGTAGAACAGCCGGTACTTTTTCCTCCTCGTGAATCCTCACTTGAATCACGGTCGTGAAAATCCGACTTGAAACCCGGCATCGTGCCTTCCGACCTGAACGACAACACGGCATCGCGCTTTCCGACTTGAACAACACGGCATCGCGTTTTCTGAACAACACGGCATCACATTTACAGCAGCAGACTTTTTTAATGCCGCCTTGCAAATATTCGGAAACGCCAGCCAGACGCCGGTACCATTTGCGTGAATCAAACTTTGAAACACGGCCACTTTTTTTTCCAATAATTCGCCTCGGCCACCCCTGGGTGCCGGAAATTAAATCAAAACTAAAGCGAATAAACACGTCCAATTCCAAATAACCAGCTCGGCTACAACCCAACACAAACAGTCCAAGATCACTTTTTGAGCACTAGTGAATCTGAGAAGAAACACGACACTTTTTCAGCCACAGTCGCCATCCTTCAATTCAATTCACTTTCCTCAAAGAGGGCCAACGTGGAGACCTTCGCTCAGCTTACAGATTGTCCGCGAAGATCTTAAGCGTTTGACAATTATCAATGGGATTTCGACAGCCCGCTTCGACACCACAATCATGAATGGAGGCCAACTCAAATCACCAAAAACTAAGCCAGGGTGAATCTATGCTCGAACGATCAATTACCTTAGGTTAACTAGCCATTCCCTGGTGTACCCCATTCTAACTTTAAAATTCAAAGTCCTCGGTACTGAACGTTGTCAGGAGCCATCGGATGAATCATTAAAGATGGTCTGCACAAATCAACTCTCCGCTTCGATCATCGCCAATCTCATCGTCTCGCGATGTCATTTTCTGTCTGGACAAAGGTCAATGGATTAATATCTCGGGATCATAAGAATTTTCATTCATGGCTATCGACTCTCCTTTCGAAAAACACAAATCAAATCATAACAATGTGTACTACTGTCGAAATCCCACCATTTTCACTTGTCCAATAACCAATTAATTTTGACTGAGATGTCCTCAAATGGAACTCTTCTGATGTTAGATTAAGGAAATCTTTCACGTGTTGCGGCAAGATAGCATACGTTCGCAATTCATAAACCTTCGATGGCGTAACTGCTTGGGTGTGCTGGAATCGCCAACCTTGGGCCGCACACATCAACTGACGCAAAATTCTCGGATTTCTCGACTATAGAAACGGAACAAGTATATTTTTTTATATTTAGTACTATTCAATTTTTGTGCACTAATGACTAAAGAAATGTGGCGATCTCGTACGTTACATTTCAAAAGAAATGCTTAGAAGCATAATAGTTTGAACACTATGAATAAATGTCCCGTGTTTACATTTCTTGCAGTACAAATGGTTTACAAAAGGCAGAGATATACTAGATTTTGAAATTTTCATTATGAATGTATTTATATTTAAAACGCAGTGGGATAGAGCTTGATCAGTACGTTACCAACATGTTTCCAGCAACAGCTTTCCGGGAGTAAACAAGTGTGTATGTTATCTCAGGCGAAAGTCCATGTACGAATGAATAAAAATTGGGTTGAATGGCCCCGCAGGGCAATTCAACGTTCGTTCTTCGGACCTGTTTCTGATTGTATAGATGTAGGAACAGCCAGACAGATTTTTTCTGTCTCGCATTTCTCACTTGTACGGTTCTCACAAGTTACGGTTGAAAATCAACAGAATCATTCGTGAACACGGATATGGGATTACAACTGTGTAGGCGCAACTCAAGAAATTTGCGCTAGGAGATAGAAGTAATGTGCCGTCATCTGCGTAATCACAATTTGCTGCGATCTAGTAGCGGATTGCAGCTTTTCTACATGTTTCTTACAAATATTATGAAATCTATGGATGAACTCTTACAATAGATATTTTTTTGAACAAGTTGATTACAAATGATTTTCGGGGGGACTGAACCTGAGAGGATTTTCTCTTGGCGAAACTGCGGCGAAAGGATTTTTTTCGCTTTGGTACCGTTTGATACTGGGTTCAAAAGCGGTTTACTAGATGGCTACAGTGTCCGATACTCTGATGACAACTAATGACGTAGTCTGCTGGTGAGTGGCGAGCCGGCTGCTTAAACTTGCAGGTGATTTTTACACCTATCGCAGTGCAGATAATAAAATAAGACCCCTCGGGTAGGACCTGTTCAGAGCTGCGAGTTTCTTATAATTCGTTGGTATTCCGTTTCAGTTGATCGTGTTAGGAACATCATGACAGCCGGAAGATTAAGCCCAGGAGATCCCAACTCGTTTTCCAGGCCAGGTACATTAGCAAAATTATAGTTGTTTTAAATTATTATTCCGAACATGAATGGTTAATTCTTAGTTTTCTAGCTTATGTTTGTTTAAACTTTAGCATTTAAAATAATTTGCTAATGTGAGTGTGACTAATTATTAAAAACAATTGAATGAAAGTTATTAAACTAAATGTACACTTTTGTACTCCTATCTTAATTAGATGAAGTCAGAGTAACTCATTTGGATTTAAATTTGGATGTGAGTTTTCATGCCAAGACTTTATCAGGCCATGTTGTGCTATCTGTAGAAAAAGTCAATGCTGGGGTAAATATCTTGGTAAGTTACAGGGGTTTCCTAATTTTCATTGTAGATAGTGTGATTCTAATTGAATGTGTTGTCAATCATTCAGATTCTTGACAGTAGAGACTTGACAATCTTGACAGTAGAGGACTTTGATACCAAGCAATCATTACACTTTGAACTTGGAACAAGCTCAACAACTTTTGGAGAAAAATTAGAAATTCATCTCCCCAGCAATTCAAACAGCAAGTAGGCTTTTAAGTTTGTATTTTTTAGGTTTAAAATTCTTATTTGAAGACTTATAATTTTGATAGGCAAAAAATATTAGTTTCTTACTCTACTTCACCCAAGTCAACTGCTTTGCAATGGTTGAATCCAGAGCAAACTTTAGGGAAAAAGCATCCATTCCTGTTTAGCCAGTGCCAGGTTATTATTTCATAAATCAGTAGGAATTTGTACATAAAAATATTGACTTATCAAGCGTTCAATTGTTTTTACAGGCTATTCACTGTCGGTCCTTAGTGCCATGTCAAGACACACCGAGTAATAAAGTTACATACGGAGCAAAGGTACTATTTATAGTACTTGCACTCGACTTGTCTTAGAAAATGTTTGGCATATTGTTTTGTAGATAACGGCACCTCATGACTTGACCGTGTTGATGAGCGCTATACGGCAAGGCGAGTCGGTTGCGAATGGTGAAAAAAAAATTCACAGCTTTCACCAGCCGGTCCCTATACCCTCTTATCTGTGAGCCTGAAGCTATCTTCTAAAAATATTCAATAACTGTCTGGCTTGATGCTTTTAATATGTTCATAGATTGGCCATCGTTACCGGAGATCTACAAAGCCGACAGATTGGACCGCGCTCACATGTTTGGGCTGAACCTGCTATGCTAGATAAGGCTGCCTACGAGTTTGCTGACGTATATCATTTATAATAATAACAATTGTAGACTGATTTTTCATCAGTTTGTCTAATTTCAGACGGAAGCTCAACTGAGTGCAGCAGAGGATGTTTGTGGGCCTTATGTATGGGGAGTATACGATTTATTAGTATTGCCTCCTTCTTTCCCTTTTGGGGGAATGGAAAATCCATGCCTTACGTTTGTCACGCCAACAATGATTGTAAATATCTCTTTGGAAATCGTGGTACGTGGAAAGTAGAACTTTATCAACAATGTTTTGTCAGGCAGGAGACCGCTCCCTTGTTGATTTGATCGCACATGAAATTGCGCATTCTTGGACTGGCAATTTAGTCACCAATAGTAACTTTGAACACTTCTGGTTGAACGAAGGTTTCACCGTGTTTATTGAGCGGAAAATTAATGGTCGTCTTCATGGGGAACCGTTTCGCCATTTTTCAGCAATCGGTGGAAAAACCTATTTGGCTGATACGGTGCGATTTTGTTAATTCAAACATTACTTTTACGTTATTGTTTAAAAGAAATTTAACCAATGTTTAGATTGAATCCATGGGTGATTCAAACCCTCTAACTTGCCTGGTACCCGATCTTACAGGAATTGATCCCGATGATTCATTTTCAACTGTGCCTTATGAAAAAGGACAAGCTTTTCTGTGGTATCTGGAAGAATTAGTTGGCGGACCAGGTACGACATGAGATTTATCGAAAGCAACACTCTTGAATTCCGTAAACGTTGAAGTTCATTTATTTTCCTACAGCGGAGTTCGATCCATTTCTCAAGTCTTACATCGCCAACTTTCAATATCGTTCAATTGTTACATCTGATTTCGTGGAGTATATTAAGCATTATTTTAAAGACACAAAAGCGGCTGAAAAATTAGAGAAAGTGGATTGGAAGACCTGGTTCCATACTCCTGGGATGCCATCAACTTTTGCGACGTACTGAAGCACTTAACGTATAAATTGGGTCTGCACTACATATTTTTCATGATTATGCAGTTATGATGATACGTTAGCCAAAGCCTGTACTGCACTGTGCCAACGATGGAATGATTGGAACCAGAAAGGTTGCCCAGATCCATTTCCATTATCAACAGAAGATTTGAAAACATTGAGTCCTGCCCAGATTCAAGAATTTCTAGCGCAATTGTTGCTTGGACCTGCTCTATCATGCAAAGCCATCGAAACGATGAAAAACCTCTATTCTTTTAATGAGGTTCAAAATTGCGAGATCAGATTCAGGTAATCTTGTCTAGTTTGCATTTTTAAATATGTTATTCTAATCTTTTATGGCCACAGATGGTTACGACTGTGTATGAAAGCGCAATACAAAGATGCGATTCCCTTGGCAGTTGAGTTTGCCACCTCTCAAGGACGAATGAAATATTGCCGCCCGCTCTTTAAGTACATTTATTCAGGATTTATTGCCAACCCGCTATTTCTCATATGCTTAATTTTCCTTCTTTCAGGGACATGTACAACTGGGAAGTCGCTCGTCCGTCAGCACTCGAAGCATACGAAAAAGTAAAAGACCAATGGATGTATGTGTGTGCTTACGGTGTAGGAAAAGATCTTCATGTTATTCAGTGATTCATTGGTGGAGATCTTTCGTTTCGTTACCGTGGAGTTTTCTATACGTGGAATCCAATTGTCCTTTAAAACAAATGAGTTTGGGTTATTATGAATAAAATCAGTTTCTGGGAAAATACTCCAGTTTATGGCATACACTTTTTTTCATCGGTCAGCGCAAAGAAAAACAAAACATTTGAATTTCACCTATGCAGCTTTGGAGATGTTGGCACTTGCTGTGTAGCTGAGAAGCAAAGATGACTCCGTGTATACGAGGATTCGAACCTCCGACTTCCGAGCATCACAGCTCGACGCATTACCACTTCGGCTACTGCTGACGTTTATAAAAGTTACTGGGAACATTTAATACAACAATGCAAGGGATGTATTTCTTTCCTACTACATATATATTCATTCTGAGTATGTTAGTTAACGGTAGCCATGTGGCAAAGCGTCGAGTTGTGACGCTACAGGTCGGAGGTTCGAATCCTCATGAAAAGACGTGTAATAAAACACAATTTCTAGAAAAAAATACGGAAGCGAGGAAAAAAGTAGCGCCTTAACTATGAGAATGGTAGAAATGTGAAGACAAAGTTCCTCATGGGACGACTGCTAGTTGGACAAATTACAATCACATCGACGAACTAAAACTTGGAAATGATCAAAGCATAGTTCCAGCACCGAGTAAAAAAAGAAAATTTGTCGAGTTTTAACATAATTTTATTATAAACACAATGACCAACGATACATAGTATACCTTAAAACTATTTTATGAACGATCAGAGGAGAAAATCTCTAAAAGAGATAATCGTTGTTCATCATTTCGTTCGTTGCCTCTCGTCGCTCGGACGGACCGTTCCGCCCAACGAGAGACGTGGCTCCCCGGGAAAGAACCGGAGGAGCCGGAAAGAGAGAAGAGTGACGGTTCGGGCCAGTTCTTAGGGGATGCGATTGAACCTAGTCGGGCGCTTGGCTGTATTCACCCTTTCGAGACAGAGCCCATCCCTACCACCAGCCGGTCTCCCATTTGCGGGAACCTTACTCTAGCAGTTGCAAGTATTTCGACTGATGCAATTATGGCAATCAGCCGCCGTACAAGTATACTGCACACATGCACACACAAGCGGCAAAGGCGAGAGTAAAAATCAGTACAAAATCTTTTTTCATCATTTATTCAGCTCGGCACTGCCCGTTCCGTCCCCACGTGCTAAAAGGGGAGCCGGAAAGAGAGAAGAGGGATGGTTCGGGCCAGTTCTTAGGGGATGCGATTGAACCTAGTCGGGTGCTTGGCTGTATTCACCCTTTCGGTAAAGAGCCGATCCCTAACACCCGCTGATCTTGTCAAACCGTCACCGTACGGGTATACAGCATGAATAAGCAGGAACGATGACTCCGTGTATCAGCTTGGCATCAGCAATTACCTGAAAAAGTAAAAGAAAGAATATATACTCTGAATGAACTTTGGTAAAAAGGCCAACCAACCTTCCGAGTTCTATATGATTGCGAACGCTAAACTACAAATAAAAATGATTTCCGCTTTGGAAAGAATATTTAACAGTTTGCGACACCTGAAACATTAAAGACCAGGATATTCATTAGTTTATCATTTATGAAAAATAATCGATTTATGTATAGAAAAAGTTGTAACCTTTTACACATAGTAGTGTCGCTGACAATTTTCCTATTGCGCACCAAGCGGGAATCCTATGGCAATGACGGCCAATTCCACCAGTTGGAAGTCCACCAAACTGCCAAAGACAGAAAAGTCCAACAAAGAAAGTAACCAAAGAACTAATTTGACAGCAGACAAATAAAAGAGATGTATTAGGCTTTGTACACTATAATATATGTAAAGAATTAATTCTAGTTTTACCATGTCAGCCCAATTGTGTGTACACATCTTTTAAAGAGACATCACAGCTGGACTAGAATGACTGATGTGGCGACTGAGATGAGATACTGGTAAGTCAGGTGTTGTTACCATGGTTGTTACTACAAAAAATGAAAAATTGAAGTTGTTATGAAAGCAAGCTTGCATCACCACAGACAATAAATGCAAGTACACCTTACCTGGCATTCCTATTTGAGAATAGTATAAATATAGAATTGGTGACAGCCTTAACTACAGGATGTTTATTCTCACAAACAAACAAACGGCCTGTAAAAATTGACATCAGATTAAAGCAGCTGTTCCTTAGTAGACCTATTGACTGAAGAAGCATAAATCATCCTAGAGAGCTTTATTGAATTCCATGATGGAACAAATGATTTAATGAGCTGAAAGTCTGAAACTCACACTTACTCACATATTTTGCATGCTTTCTGGTTTAATAACATACAGCTATCGAATCACAGCTTGAAAGTTTTCAACTACATTAGATCCAAAGAGTCAAAGAATGTCTACTCATTAAATAGATACAAACATTCTGAATACTCCTTGATAAAAAAAAAGCTACTGAAACCCTTGTCAATTGACAAGTTAAATTATCTAAACTTAAGAGTATGAATTGAAATAGTTACCATTATTCAGCATCCGTACCGTACATCTGACGTCTCAATGTCTCAATACGCTCAATACGCTGTTGAGCGATTTATAATTAGTTAGGCGATGACAGGCCACACGCCCACACCAGGCCACTGGCCACACGACATCCCGGGCTCAGATGTCCCGGGCATAATCGCAATTCATATTACATATGTATTTACATTTCCCTAATTATTTCATTTATGATTTCTAATCACTTTATCGATCCATAACTCATCCTAACATTATTTTATGATATACTTTTACATTTTTACAATACGCTACCTGTTTTCAGTCTTGCTGTTGTACATTCTCGCTTGTAAGCACAACTGCAAAAGTTTATTGATGCTTCTATTCTATACGTATTACCGTTCTTCATTTCTTCCAGATTTAATCACATACCTCCGGGAATTCGCGACGCAAGTCGCTTGACACAAACTAATATCCCACGACTTATCGCCTACGACTGATCTTCCTGGCCTGGCCCTAACGAGTTAATGACTTTAAAAATAGGAAACTTAGCGGTTTTTTGTATTGGTAAAACGGCAACACTGCTTTCTTGCTTTATTTTGAATCGTAAAGTTGAATTTGACAACTGATTGTTCCAACTTACAAGAACGTTCGTGAGTTCGCAAATCAAGCCTTAAAAAATAAACGCGATACAACAAAAAGTGATTATATTAGTAGAGAGTGAAATGGCAGAAAACTCGTTTGTCACTCCCTCTCAAGCTGAAAGGTACCCGCATTTTACACAGCTGCTCAAAGATTTGTTTGAACATAGAATAAGTGCTACCAATTTTGTGACGAAATCTAAGAATGAGCAAAGACAAAAGGTTTTTCAGGAATATAAAAAAACAAGAAATGAATTTGAGGCTGTTAAACTTGTGTATGACAGTATATGGGATGTTATTGCTGATTCAAGTTTGGAAGAAGATGTAAGCAGCTTTTCTTTTTGCCTCATTTCATGTGCCACTAATCCAAATTACCTGTTCTTTGCAGTTGCAAAAGAAATTGGAGAGATCTCTTATATCATCTGAACTGCATGAATCAATGAAATTAGTAAAAGACAGTGATCAAAGTAGTGAGACTTGTCTTCGACCATTTGGGGTTGACATTAAACGAGAGGCTTTTGATGATGATGTGAAACTCTGGTCCCAAGAACAACTAAAAAAGAAGGTTGTTGAAACTGGTGTTGTCATTTTAAAACAACTGGGACAAGATGTGCAAGGTAATTCATTTATCTATTGTCTAAGTTTTGTTTTGTAAAATATTTCTTATGGAAAGGTAACAACCAAGATCTCCTTATGGCAAAGCTTAACCAGCTACCATCTTTAATCACTTCAAAATTAGAAGCATTAGAGAGTGCAAGAGAAATAATGGGAGAGAACCACCAAACTCTTAAGGAACAGTACACCAAGTACACTTCAACACTTCTTGAAAGCTTGCAAATCATGGAAAATCTACTCTTGAAACACATCATTGAGATTCAAAAGGAACAATATGCATCCAAGAGTGAATCTCTTGAGGTTCAGTGTGATGCTCTCTATCTCAAAATAAAATCCCTCCACTTAGAAATTTTATGTGAAACCTATACCAAAGATACTATTCCAGCACTGAAAAAAATCAGTAAGGAAATGGAAACAAAAAGCGAACAAGTAGAAAACGAGATCCGAGCATCTAAGGCACGCTTGAACCGGTATGAATCAGTTGGGCAAGACTTCAATTGTATCGTGAACGAATACAGCAAGCTACAAGAAGCAATAAAGCAAAAGAAGTGGACGCTCAATAAACTAAAAAGCTATTGTCCGTGAACGATTTGTGTATTTCAATGCAGTTCTGTTCAAAAATGTGCCGTGTACCGATCAATTTCAATGAAATCGTCTATTAATTCTTCAACTTTAGTCCCAATTTTTCTTGCTACTTCAATTTGTTCTTCTTGTGGAAGTGTAAGGAAACTGAAGACGAGTTCACCGTCAACAACGGACTTCGCACTGTTAACCAAGCTCTTAAATCTGCTTTGGCAGGCTCGGTAAGCCTTTGGGTTTAATCCCCCGGCGTGAGTCATGGTTGTATGAAGAACATTGTGAAGCATTTGCAAGCGGCGGTAAGTTTTTTCTGGAATAGGCAGTACATATCCTAATCCACCATCAAGAGTCCCAAATCCAATCATTTGCCGTTTCTCGATAAGAGGAGGGAAGCGCTTTTCGGTCGTAGGATCACTGACTTTGCAGCGAATACGGAACATCGTTGAGACTACTTGACCCACATGGAAATCTGCTTTGCGGATGAGCCGATGTCCCCCATGACTCTCTCGTGCTTCCGGTTGGTACATGTAAAGAATCAAATTCTGCTCTGCGTCGCTAACCAGGAAGCCAAGTTGTGTGTTATCGATGTAATAGTCGACGGTCATGACTTCCAAGGGCTGATAGTCACGCGCTACAATGCACAGCGTTCGGTATTCTTCCTGGAAACGCAGTACCGAAACGCTTTTATACACATCCGCCGCCAAGATGAAACTTTTGATATTGAGTAACTGGTGAATGTAAATTTCCGTGTCGATGAACGCTATTCCGACCAGATCATCATTTTTGAGTTGCCACAAGTAGATCTATTTATCAGTGGGGTTAGATATCTTTTTTGGATAACAATATCAATCAAACGAGTAATTAAATAACTTACCTTCTGACCAATCGCAGCTACGAGATAACCAGAAACACTGCTAATAGCAGCAACGGGACCCTTCTGATCTTTGGCATACAGAGTCTTGATTTTGTTTTTGGTCAGCGGTTGTCCCGGTTCAGGAACGACTTCGATCAAATCAAGGATAAAGATTCGACCTCGACTTATAATATCCTCACCATAGTTGTAGTTCGTGCTGACAGCAAGATAATCCTTTAAGCCAGACGCATGGCCCTCGTATTCAAGACTTACTGTTTTCAAGCACGTTACGTGTTCCCAATCATCCAAATCCATTCGGGTATTAGGAACCGCCTACAAAAAAAAAAATTATTATTTTTTCAGACATTTTGAAGCCTGATTGCACTAGCATTTCAGATATACGAAAAAGGCAAGGTTTCGGTAACGTAGAATAAGAATTTCGTACCTCCCATGTGACAGGTGAAATTAGCTGGATGGCAAACTTTTCTACATGTGGGTAGGGGAAGCGATCATCTCTTTCTTCTAAACTTAGTTCTTTATCATCTCCGTTGAACCTTAAAAAAAAGAGTATTAAAATTTGGAAAGCGCGAACGACTGTTTTAGTGTACCCTACCTGTAAATTCTGTTGGTGGGTTCTGCTAGGCTAGTTGCAAGTATATACGTTTTTGTCTCAACATGGTATATCAGATAATGAGGTGTACAGCGAAGCGGCACTTTACGAACGGGCCAAGGGGCATCGTAATTGAACAATGTTGGTAACAAGCAGATTCTCAATTCATCCTAGTTTACCAACACACTCTGGTCAAACTGTTTTGGTAAAAAAGTAGATAGAAATTTTACTTTGCGATTGAGGTAGAGAAACCCTTGCGAGCAATTGACGTTGTGAAAAGGAGCGAAGCACTTGACCGCGCCATCAATACTCATAGGATGTAATCGCAATTCACCGCGTGAGGTCATAAACAACCAATGCGGATAGGGACCTCCAATAAACACCTTCGAAACAATTCACGCGATTATTAGGAAGAAACTTTAGCTACCATCGTCATAGTTTAAAACAGCACTCACTCCAGTGTAACCGGCAATATTTTGAAAATATTTGAATTGATTAGTTTTCCATGAATAAGGTTCTAACACCACTGATTGCCCACCTTTTCGAACACTAAAAAAAAAAAAGAAATAAACAGCAGTACATCAAAGAAAACGTCAACTTATCTATAGTAAGTTAACTATTACACTAGAATATGTGGCTGAGAATATGGTGAGTTAAAATACTTATTTTACTTACTAAGTTTTGGTTTCCCTGAGTAGAAGGTTATGGTTTAGCTTCCGGAACCGAATTTTCAATTCATTTCTTTTGAGAATTTCATATGCTGGTATAGCTTCATAAAGCAAAACTCCGAAATCCGAAGTCCTCATCATCAAGAGCGGTCGGCGGTAGAGATGTCCAAGACCAAAAATTCCCATTTCTACAACATTACAGTGATTTGATGGGAGGGAGACCTGTTCCTCTAACTTTAAATTGACAAGTAGCCTGTGGCCAAGGTGAACATGAGACGTCTGAAAGCTGTCCCTAACTATCCCGTCAATAAGCGAATAGATTTCTAACATTCCGTTTTGTCGAATAATGCAAAGCCAGTAGGTGGGCTTCATTTCTCGGAAATATTCATTTACTCTTTAAAAGAAAAAAAAGTTTTAGAGCCAATTCATGCATTGGAACTAAATCTAATTTACTTTTGCTGAGGAGTAAGTTGAGCAAGGGGATTGTCTTCTATTAATCGGCTGCTTTCACCAGCTTCCGTATCTCCGTAGAGATAATCTTCTTCGTCATCCATTTCCCTAGACGATATCGAGAATGATGATAGAATATTTGAATTACGATCAATCAAATGCTTACTTTTTGTTATTATGGGATTTGTTTGTAGCCTGTGATTTGGACATCTCAGACGCATCTGTTTCCGGAATGGTAGTGCTGAATAATCCACTGATGTCCCGATACAAGCACAAACATACTACAGGAGAGTTCTGCAAAACAAAAAGTAGGAATTTTTTATTTGATTGCTCAGCTTCTACTGGACGAAAATTGCCCAACCTTAGAAGGGATAGGAAAAATTATTTCCATTTGAGACCCTTCAATAAATCTCAGGAGACCAATTCGGCCATTCGTAGCCATTAAAGCAATATACGGGTCCGAAGCCGACGCAGATGTTACAATGAAGTCAGAATCCATTTCTAACTCCTGAACAACGGTGGCAGCTGCATCAAGCAGTCGCACGCTTGTAGGGCAAACTTGAACAATGAATCGATTATTCCCTAGATTTGTTGCCAATAAAGTTGGACTAGTCACGTTAAATCCTGACTGGTCCATTTCATTAATTTCTTCTCCGGTTTGTAAAACCTGAATTAAATAAAATTATTAACATCAATTAAATTGTAAGAGGCAATAATGGTTTACCATTGTAGAATCAGATCTCGATAATAACAGATAAGAATGCATAAGTGGATCTTCGTTATTACGCGAGGCGAACACAGTAAACATGTCGTTCACTCCAGGAAGCTCAAACGTGGTCACCACCTAAATTCCAATAATAAAATGAGACCCTAGACATGATTTTGATTTCCCACAAAATATTGCCTGAGGTTTGATTGTACGTTGTAGAACACAGATAGCCCCATTTTTCCCGTATCCAGAAGTAGTAACAATTTCCACATCTGGATCTGGACTCTTTTTTTCGAACTCGGTACACGTTGATGCAGGTTCTCCTACTGCCATCTATAGATTGCTCATATTAAAACATGAAAATCAATGTTTCAACAAATATTTTTATTACCTGCCCGCAGGGCCCGATGTTAAGGAGGCTATCACAAACTTCAAACTGATAGCTAATTGCCTTGCTGTCTGTTGATTCGTGGTCCTCTCCATAGAGATAATTATCTATTTCCTCCTCGTCTAAGTGGTCCAGTTCCTAGTTATTGTTAATATATATATATGAAAAAATCGATGATAGTTGAATAGTTGGGGACTGCTTCGGGCACAAAATAAAAGAACTCCGTTACCTGATCGAAAGCCAAAGAAAATTGTTCCAACTTCGGTTTTTTTGCGGCAAGCGGAGTAGGGTACTGGTTGAAATCTTTAGTCTGAAAAGCTAGGAGCAGGGAGTTGCCCAGTCGAGATCCGAGAAACAAGTAGTTATCGCAGATGCAGAGACAGGTAGTTAAGACACTGGCGGCAGCCTTTTCAAGATGGAATTTCCGGACAGATCGCATGCTGTCAGCGAACAATGTTAACACGTAAAGTTCGCCACCCTTCAACGACAGGACGACGCGGTCATATTGTAGGAAAGCAGCTCGGGCGCAGTCTAAACCTATTCTTGAACCTTCTTGTGGTTCTGTTTTATGTATTATCAATTATATGATTTTTTGTTTTTACATTTATGAAGCATTTAGTACTCACTCAAGGGAAAACTGGTGCAATGGTCTGCAACGCTATTGACAGACACCCCGTACGGTGGGACGCTTTGATTGACATAAATGATAGAATTCACTGCTACAATTAACGCTCCCCCTAATGGTTTAGGGACTGGCAATAACTGAGAACAATCGAATGGAAGACTATTCAGTGACCAGATGATAGGATGGACTCGTTGTTGTGTGTTTAACGACACGGCCACCATATTACAAGTGTCCTGGCGAACGGCTATTCGTCCTGGGAATGTCCCAACAGGCTCATAGAGGATGATTAATGTTGGCTCATAGTAGCCATGTAAGAACTGCACATCAATCACATTATCAACTCTTTCTTCTAGATCTGTAAGCTTGATGATATAAGAAGAGAGAGTGACATTGCTGTCATGGGCAGAATCTTTCCGAAAAGGAAGGATTGCTAGGGTATTCCGGAAAATCAACAAAGCAGCACACCTTCCTTCCGGGTCCACCCTAATTTCAGGAATTTTGTGAGCACTCCCTATTCCCTCGTCTAAAATTGAATGATTGACAAAAACAAGTTTTTGTTTAGAAATCTTTCCATAATTTGTTATGAATCACTTACCTTCAAAGTTATGCAATGAAAGTGTTTTAAGATTATCAGAGGCAGGATCATATTCAATAAGACTGAGCTTTGCATGGGCAAAGCTCATAAGTATCGTATCTTGAGATGATCCAGGAAGAGTTGCTGATGCAATTGACATGACTTTTCCAAATAAATTATATGATGCTAGACATTCTAACTTCATTTTTGGTGGTTGACCATCTGCAGATTCTTTACGTAAAACTTTTTCGTCCGTGTTTGGAATAAGCCGGAAAACTCGCAACACATTGGCACCGGCAACCACCAAGTTCTTTTCTCGACCACCATAGAACCGACAGTATATTGCATGCTCCACGCTAGTTGCGGGATAAGTTTGTTTGAATAATGAGAACATTTCCAATCTGTTGCTTGTATGTGTTTTCAACTATAATGCTTTCTCATAATACCACAACCACATGAAGAAATAAAACAAACGAAAGTTTTTTTGACAGCCAAGTTTTCGTCCGCTGCATCTAAAAACTCTCGGGGTTGACAAACTGTTTAGTGATCTTCGTTAAATAGTAGACACTAGACAATAAATGGGGTTTGAATATTACGGAAACTAAAATATTTACATTATTAAATAAGAAATAAATTTCACTTATTCAAACAATCGAGTTATTTAAATCGAATAGTAAGTGTATTTCGAAAATACACGAACCATGGGCAACGCGGCTAACCAATACAGCGCGCACGTAAAGGAGTTCAAATTTACTTTCGTGTGCCCCTTGTCGTCCACGTCGAATGCACGCCTCCTTTATCGTCCATTTAATTTCCCTTAGGCTCTTGATTCAGTCAACTCTGTAGTCTAGTGACGGAAACTTGCTCACCTGCAGACTTAAAATTTGGACAGTGCTGAAGAGTTTGCATCGAAACTCACTTCGTAGATTCGTAGCCTCTCCTCAAAACGTTCTCCTCCCGTCATTTACAAATCCCACTGTTAGACAGTGATGGCTAGTTATGGCCGCCATGAAGTTCGCAGTACTTTGACTCTGATTTCCACAGGATTTTACGAATTTTCTCGTACTACTGCCGCCTATGTAGCAAGAGTTCCGGTATATCATCGGCTAGGTAAGGCGAGCAATATTTATTTGGTGACCCAAACTATATCTTTCCCATTTCGTTTCGTATTTCTACTTTGTTGAAAGATATCTAATTCCAAAATGTGTAAATTTATGTAGTTGCTGCAGGTACATTGATTATATCTACAATTTTGATTGGCATTTTTCAAGTCAGAGGAAGAATGGTAATATTTATCTTTATAATTTCCACAATTTTGCTGAGCAGTTAACTCTATAAAATGAAGTGTAATATACTTTATTAAGGTGACTCATGGAGCAAATTTCAGAAATGATGGACTTTTCCAGAAGCTTAAGAAATTCAAAGTGGTTAAAATGTCTTTAAGTGGACTTGACCGACTACTTAGTATTGTGGAAAATTTGATTGTACCAAGCAGTATGTTTTTATTCTTGACATATATCCTAAAAAGATTTATTACTGTCTTTGTCTTTGTTTTGAATCAAGATATCCTAAAAGAAAAACAATCTCCAAAAGCTATTGCTATTGGTGAAGTCTCTGCTGAAGCTGCCAATTTTCATGAAATGAATGGACTTCCCAAGTTACTGAATCTACGGCATGTATCTAACTCAAATGGTGGTAAGTTTTAGTTTAATTGCACTTTGGCAAACCTTGATTTTCTTTTTCTTTTTCTACTTCCAGGAACACCTTGTAATAAACAAAATCCATCAGATGCTGCTGAAGACTGGACTCCCTTCTCGTCAGTCTCTGCTATCGATGAAAGCGTATTCGATCGTAGTTGTGTATCGCTTATGGAAGATTTATCACAGAGCACAATATCCACACCAATTCGAGATTTGCGTCAACAGATGGTAAGTTGGGGGTTACCAAGTATAGGAAACACTTAACATTGTATCATGATTGTATGTTCATTTTTCAAATATGTACTATAGGCTTCCAAGATTCGTACGTGGCGTCTCGTTATTCGAGATTTAGAAGGTACACCCGAATTCCCTAATTGGTCTCCAGAACCTGTGAGTTTACACCTTAATAAAATAGTTTATCTACTGGCATCAACTTGTTCATTGTATTCGCAGACTCGCAGCATCCGGAGATCTAATTTAGTTAGCCGCATATGGAATTCTCTGACCGGCTGGTTGCCGATACGATTTACTGGATCTGAAAATGCTGCCGTGCCGGGATCAGGAGTATATAGATTTAGCCAGATTTAGCTCGGATGATCTACAGAATCGACTATATTAATCTCTATTTTATTAAAAATAGCGCAAACGAAAGCGAATGGATGCTGACGATGACGACTTGGCGCTATACATCCCTCATCATAAAGGTCAGTCGAAACTGAATGGTCGTGCTGGTATAGGTGCTGACGCTGCCGAACCAGAAGCGTTACCTAGCATCCGGGGACTTTCGGTTGTACCAATAATTGGAAATTGGTTTTCGGCCGAACCACCAGCTGAATCCGAATCCACCAAAAGCAAGACCGAAGTGCAACTGGATCATATTTCTTTAATTCAGCGTGATTTCATCTCTCCTTCCAAACAAGCGTCAGACTCTACAAGCGACAGTGAAGCGTACGAGATATTAGAAATTGAAACAAAAAATGTTCAAGACGAGACTCCGTTAGAAACTAAATCGCCCATCGAGTGCCCCTAGTCCATGATGTAAAGCCTGATGATTGGAACTAAAGTTCCTCTCATTATGATTCCGTAATCGAAAATGTTGTTTAACTTGCGCGTTTGTTACCTTAATTAATTGATATTTAGTGTTATAATGCTTAATAATTTTTCCAATATAAAACAAAAAATTAAGGAAAATAAAGCAAAAATTAAAGGAAAAAGAATGTATTTCTTCCTTTTAAGACAAAAGACACCAGCACATAATTTTCTGTACGAAGTTGGTTTACGCTGTTTTGGCTCGAATGGCCGCACGCTTTCCGGTCACGGCCTGGAAACCAGATTTGATGGAGGCCACAGAACACCTTGAGCCGCATGTTTCACACTGAAGAAAAAAGAGGCGAGTATCCTTCTGTAGAATGGTATCAGGGGAACGGCACGTATGACAAGTGACGTATTCTTTTACGTAGCGACGTAATACATTTTCCATCTGTTTTTGCTGAAATCGCCCTTTGATGATGAGTTGATTGTTTCCATCAACAGATCCACTTGTTCCCAATTCAGCCAAGAGGAAAGCTAATACATGCTTAGGTTGCCGATGAAGCCTATGAAAGAAAATGTTGTTCAAAACAGACATGTTCACACTAGACTAGAAAGAAACTTACATTTTGCAAATCTCGGAAAAGTTTGCAAATGATGTTTTCTTTGTTCCAATTCGCACAACTTGAGGAGGTCTCATAGTGAATTTCTTCTTTTCACCTGCCACCATCTCAGGGTTCTTTTCTCTCATGATGTTGAATACTCGATTGAGAAGCTCATCATATGTGTAATCACCTTCAGTTGCCCATGCAACTCCAGCATTCTCCTCTACAAAGGAGCATATTTGATTAATATAATTGTCAGTAGTTTATAGCTGCATATTCCACTGTTACCATCTTTTTCGTCCTTTTCCTCTTCAACAACACCTGTATTCTTCTTCTTCTTTTTCTTCTTCAAATTTTTTGAAAAATCAAGATCAAAATCTTCTTGATCTTCAGCTACTTCACCTTCCTGTGGTTCAGCTTCAGCAGGAACTGCCTCAGCATCTTCAATTGGGAAAGCCTTCTTTTTTGACTTTTTCTTCTTCTTGCCAAAACTATCCAGATCTAGGTCATCTATATCTTTAACTTCTTCTTCTTCTGGGTTCTCATTCTCTTTCCCTACTTCTTGCTCGACCGGCTCAGTACCAGCTGTTCCTCCGGCAAAAGCCGCGTCAAAATCGAAAGGAGTCTTCTTGGCCTTCTTCTTTTTCTTTTTGAGAGATGGATCAAAAATCTGGATAAAAAACAGATTAGCATATTGTGAATACGTAACACTTAATTTGGAAACTTACTGCTTCTTCTTCGGCCATGATGGTGCAGTAATATTTCTATAACACTAGTAATTTAGAAAAAAAATATAACGCTGTAAACGTGTCTACCGGAGTAATACACCAGCTGATGCAATGGGAATTGACGAGTTGACTGCTTAGTCGACTTGCTGTTTAGCCATTACCTTTAAAACATCGATGTCAAATTTTTGTACATTTAAAATAAACATTTGAAAATACGAATTTGTCTTTGTATTCGTGAATTTTTTTTCCCTTTAATCTGAATATACGTTTTATAAAACTAAATCAAATTACCCAGGAAACTAAAACTAAGCAGACGAATGTTCGTATTTACAAAACATGTGTGCTCAGTTGGCAGTTGCTCACGCCAAGAAGGCTGTCTGCTGTGCTCTCGTGAACTTGTGATTGTGTTTATTAACTGTAAGTTTGTCTTTAGCTTGTTCTGCTCGGCCAATTATATCAACTGTATATTTTTCAGTTTGCTGTAAAACGTTTTATCGTTTTAATTCAGCTCATGATGTGTTCGGTCAATGAAGAAAATGTCACTAACGAAACCATGGTTTCGGCTCCAAAACTGTCATTGTAGGTTGAAAGATGATTGTTTTCAGTCTTATCTAAGATATTAATTTTATTAAATGTGTCATTTAGTAAAGATGCAGAGTGTTTTAGGTGTCGGATTGTAAAGGCAAATGTACTTCTTAGAAAAGTAGACCCATATTGTCGGTAAGCTAGATGTCAAGTTCAGCATTGGATTAATTCTAATCATCTTTTCACATTTAAGTGAATGCTTCATGAAGTATGCTGTTCACAAGTTTCGATCTACAATTGGAAAAAACCGTGCACTTCAACACAATGAAAGTGTTTTGTTGGCATATTCTGGTGGATTGTCTAGTGGCTCCATGGTAGAACTTGTAAAACAAGGATTGCAGCCTTCAGATTCCCTCAAGATGAAATTGGTTTTTAGACCTACTCTGTTACACATAGATGGTGAGTAAATGAAGCAAAAAAATCTGCCAAAAAAATGGAAATACTAAGTTTATTAATATAATTTCCATTTAGAGGGTGGCTTTTTGAATCTTACAAAATCTGAAAGGAAAGAAAACATTGATTTCATTCTTGGCTATGCTAAGAAAGCTGGTTTTGATATCTACATATGTGGTCTTGAGTATAGTTTGGCCTCAGATTCCAGTAAAGTGAAGGTCCACTTCAATAGCTATGAAACAGAACCCTCCATTTATGAAAACCAGTTTGAAGAACTTTTTACTTCAGTGCAAAGTCTTACGGCGAAAGAAGATTTACTTGTGCGTCTAAAGCAGCGGCTTATTACACTATTGGCCCTTCGGTTGAACTGTACGAAGGTTTTCTTGGGTCCAAACGCCACTAGATTAGCAGGTCAGCTTCTGACCGCCGTTAGCCAAGGAAGAGGTGCACAAATCGCACACGAGATTGTAAGTCCTGTCCGTTTCAAAGCAAAGTTTCATATTCATTTATATTCATTTTCATGTGTTTCTCAGGGATTTGCCGATTCCCGAACTGGTGTTACGTTGATGCGACCCATGCGAGAGTTTGTCGACAAAGAAGTTGCTTACTTAGCTCATTTCCTGAATGTTGATTCACCATGTATTCCAACTCTCTCATCCAAGGTAATTTCTTAACTGGATTCCTCGGCTAGTAGGATTTTAATTAAAATTTAATATTTAGCTAGGACCGATTGCAAGTATTGGGCGATTGACAGAGGACTTTGTAGTATCATTACAAGAAAATTTTCCTGCTACTATTTCAACTTTATTCCGTATTGGTGACAAGCTGAAATCAAACAGTAGTACTACTGTTGGTGGCTCTTCTACGTCCGTCGATGACTCGCTTTGCCTTTTGTGTTTGTCAGTCATTGAGGAGGCATCCCCTTGTAGTGCATCTAACGCCCGAAGAATTTCACAGACTATTTCACGAACCGGGCCAGGTACTTTGAAAGATAATTTATCCATGTTGAACGGAATCGTTCGACAGCAAGACTCGACGACTTGCAATTCTAATTGCGACTCTCAAGAAAAAGCATGTTGTAAGTCGTCATCGGACGCGCAACCGAAAGATGACTGGAGTGCCGTTCTTTGTTATGGATGCCGAATCACAATGGAAGAGGTGAAACAACCTGAACTCATGCCAAATAATTTTCAAGAAGAGCTTCGGTTGCGATCGCGTCGTCAAGTAATGCGACAATCAGTAGAGCAGTTCTTATTATAGTTCTGCGTAACGTCATTCAAAATTTCAAATACATATTCAAATACAATTATGTGTTTTGATATATTGATCAACTGCAGTCCGCAATATTTCACGCCATTGCCTAAAGAATATGATGTAGTTAGTATGTCCATCATTTTTAGCATTAAGTTTTTATTAAACACGGACACAACAATTAAATTTTTCCGGTAAATGGAAGGCTGCGTTGCCATTTACCGTTGAACATTATTTATACCGAGCATGCGATAGCAGACGACTACTAGTTCAACTTCCACATGGACTGATGGAGTCGACAACCGAAACAACTCACATTCAACATTTTGAATTTGTATCTTATATTGTCAGATATAAAGGTTTACACTAAAAATGGCTGAAATATTGTTAAGTGAAGCTGAAAAAGCCTTTATACATCATGGTGTTCAAGTAAGTTAGCATCTTACCAAGTACTGCTAATGTCATGTTGTTGGCATGTATATTAATACGTACGGGGCTTATTGAAGGACGATTTACGGTGTGACGGAAGAACGAGACTAGATTATCGTCCGATTGTTCTCGAAACTGGTTTGGTCTCCAATGCTAGTGGGTCAGCAAGACTTAGACTTGCCAATTCAGATATCCTTGTTGGAGTCAAAGTTGAATTAGCTGCACCCTTACCTGAAAAGCCCAAGGAAGGAAGACTTGAATTCTTTGTGGATTGGTTAGTTGAAAGTTCTAAACTCTAATTTTAAGTAATAACTTTTGCAATTAAATCATAGTTCAGCAAATGCAACTCCTGAGTTTGAGGGAAGAGGTGGTGAAGACTTGGCAAATGAAATTTGCAGATTTCTACAGAGATCTTATGCTTCAGGTGACACAATCAGTCTAGATGAACTCTCTGTATTACCAGGACAACAATGCTGGATTTTGTATGTTGACATTTTGGTAATGTGTGAATAATAACTTCTTTTTCACAAGCAGTTTAGTATAATATAGTCTATTCAAATTTAATAATAGATCCTGGAATGTGGAGGAAACTTGTATGATGCAGTTTCACTTGCAGTGAAATCTGCCCTTTATGCAACACAGATCCCTACTATTAAAGTTGCAACTATGGATGGAGACCAACCTGAATTGGAGCTCTCAGATGATCCTTACGACACAAAGAGATTAAACACAGAAAACATCCCCTGTGTTGTTACTCTAATGAAAGTATGTTTTTTGTTGATTGTACAAAAAAAAGTGATTAGTTGTATGACCATCTGTTTTACCTCCAGATTGGGAACCATTACTTAGTAGACCCAACACCGGAAGAAGAATGTTGTAGTTCATCTGGCATTGTAGTTGCTGTGTCTGGAAACAAGAAAATTACGGCCGTTAGGAAAATTGGCTCCGGAAGTTTGCATCCTGAAAGCCTTGTTTCCATGTTGAAGGTAAAAAAAATGACTTTCTTGGTATGATTAGTTTTAAAAAATAATAATAATAATATAACTATAGACGGGGAGTGAAGTGGGTGCCGTAGTCAACACATTTCTGATGAAGAAACTAGTAGAAGAAGAAAAATTGAACAAGTCACAGAAAGTTGGCTTTTTGAGGTGAACTGTCACATAAACAATGTATGTTTGAATATTTCAACTGAACTGTTCCAATTACAAATTACACTTGACATTTCAATCAAGTGCTACAAATTTGTAATCAATTTACAATTACTGAACCATTTGAGCAACAAAAGTTACGTCAGGAGCGCGACCTAGCCAATACAACACACGGAGGCCAAAAAAAGTCAGCCTCATCTGCATCCTATCCCACCTGTTGAGGAAAAATTGTGGTCAGTGGAAGACTTTCAGAATTTAAACAGATAAACACAGTACCACAGTCGCCAGTCAAAGATAAATTGATGCCACACTCCTTGAAGGCGCTGACTGAGAGATGCTCCTGGGACGACAAAAAATCCTCGGGTAGCACTTCTTGCCATCAGTGTGTACCGATCGACAAGGCTTCCATGGTCCTTAGTTATCGCCCTAACAGTGTTGATGTTCCTTCAACAAAAGAGCGTGAATTGGATATTGGCGATCAAAAACTAAATTAAGCAATTTCAGTTAGAAAAATGAACCACTTGAACGCAATGCTGTATGGATTTAGTAAGGAACTTGCTACTCTTTCATTTAAAATAAAAGAGAGCAATGAAACCTTTGACTTCATGAATGGGAAGAATGGAACAACTTTGCTGCAACATAGGAGTTTCTACCTTCGATAGAAAAACCATGTGTAAAATAAAGAAAGGATACGATCGAGTTTATTACCTAATTGTTAAAAGCATAGTTCTCGGCATCGACCGCAAATTGTTCATTATCATGTCGAAACGCTGGGCGGCCATTTCCTGCATGTACTTTGTCTCAGTTTCCGAAAGCTGGTTTAAGTTGGACAACTTTAGTATTTCATTCCCGACTGGTCTTTGAAGAAGCATTTCAGCGAAGAGCAAGTAGTCTACACAAACGAAAGGCAATAGACCACGAAGGTATTTTGAGTTTATCTTGGAAACATGAATATGTTGCACCTTGTAGTTAGAGAATTGAAAGCTACTTTATCCATTTTAAATAATCGCACTATTGCAGCAAAGTTGTGATCGTGTTCAAACTTCCTCACGTATTTAACACGGCTATAAATACCTAAATATAAGCATCAATTGAGAGGGCATCGCTCGGAAGCTGCTCATCATCCGCTCGTGAACGTCTTCCATTTGAATGCGGATGGCTTGACGTTGCTCGACAGTCATCCTCTGCCATTCCTGGCGGAAGCCTTCTCTTGGCCCTTTACGATCGTAGAACTGCTCGAAGACCTTACTGACAGAATCGTGTTCAGTTGGCCAAGGCGGCGCTGAAACAAAGCGCTGAGATACGGCCATGCAGAATAGCCGGTAATCTATTGCACGTACAAACCATTCGACGTACTCTTTGTAAACCACCACTTCATCGACCTTTAAGATGACACACAAAAGACGCTGCTAAAAGAGAAAAACTAACCTTTTACTCCAAGTTCAGAGGCATGCTGCCTCATCCCGAAGTGATCGTTAAGAACTATCGAAGACCATAGTCGACAAAGGGACTGTCTGACTTTAGCTGGAATCTCTTCATATAAACCGTGATCTAGCAGTACCAGCTGTGCATCTCCTTTCTTCCCTCGTCGGACCAAAACTATAAATGAATACCAAAAATATAAAAAATTGAGGAAACCAAATCAGTTAGAGGAATGCGTTTCCAAAACTTGCGATTTCCTGGATGAGGATCCGCATGGACGAAACCCGTGTGAAATATTTGTTCGGAAAAAGCTTCGACCAGTTTTCTGCTGACTTCTTCGATGGAAAATCCCGCTTTTTTTAAGGCGTTTGTGTCACTGATTTTTACCCCGTCGATAAATTCAGTCGTCAAAACTCGCTATAGAAATCTAATTTAAAGCACAACTGTCTTAATGTGACGTTTTGTTTTTATAGTTACCTTGCTTGTAAGATCCCAGGCGACTTCTGGTACATAAACGAAAGGTAACGTCGATAACTCTTTGGCGCATCTTTCTCCATTATGTCCTTCGTTGACGAAATCTAATTCCTTACACAGTGTGCCCTTCAAATCCTTAATTTATTTGAGATAGAGCAAAAAATATGCTGAACGACTGAGATACCAAGGAAAATTTAAACCGGAGCTTACTTGGAGTACCCATTTAAATTCAAATTTTGGGTGCATCCAACTGATCAGTTCCAAAAGTATTTCAATGGTTGTAATATCCCCGTTAAAGCGATCCAATAAATCAATGTACTGAACCTTCACGGCAACTTCCCTTCCATCGTGACATTTGGCACGGAAAACCTATACACACCGAAATCGATATAACTGAATGTTTTTCAAGGAAAATGATATTCTAGGATTTTCAAAACTTACTTGAGCCAAACTTGCTGCAGCAATAGGCTCCTCATCAAATGACTGAAACAACTGTTTGTGGTCCTTTCCAAATTCTTCATCGAATAGTTGCCCAATTTCAGTTGCACCTCTGGCAAGACATCTATCTTGGAGCACTTTCAATGTTTCTAAATATTCTTTGGGTAGAATGTGATTCATGGAAACCAAACCCTGTCCAAGTTTAATATACAACCCTCCATTCTTAAGGCAGCAAGCTAAGATTCGATCAGCAGTCCTCTGATGTGTTTCTTTCAAAATTTCTTGATATTCCTCAGAGTCCTCATCCAAGTTTCTTAAAGACCACCAATAGTCTGTTGATATTGCTGCACCAATTACAAGGGATCTTATGGGAATAAAGAGAAAACAAATTATTATTATAACTTTTTAAGGGCCATGAAATATTTATTTTAAAAAACATTTTAATGGTCATTATTGTGACCTAGACTCAATATTAATGCAATCAAGTTTAAACCTTAGGAATCTTCCTATTCCCTGAATGGTTATCCTAGTTTTCCGCTTCTTCTGATTGTCAGCCTGAAGATACCATATCCCTGGAACAGCAACAATGGAGCTGGTTCCAAAAACCAAACCCCATTTCTTCTTGGAGTTGTTTTTGATAGATGATTTTGTTACTGATGTAGATTTACAATTCCTTATAGGCTGAGGGATGCCGAAAAGGGGTTTTGTCCGGAGCGATTTCACAATCTTCAATGCAAACATATTTTTGCATGTACGTACTTCAAATCAGAGATGGTACAATGATATCATCTACAAACTGACAAAAGTACGGTTTTAATACACACTTGGTCAAAGGTGCATTTGATGACTGATTAGAATACAGTCAGAAATGTAATAGTATACAGGTTTTTTTTGTTTGTTGTTTTTTTTTTCAGACGAGTCGGCAAAAACTGTGTTCAACTTTAAACTTTTTAAAACACCACTTTACGTAACACGTCAAACACGATCACGATGTGCTTTGTTGTTTCGTCTGCTTTAATTTCTGTCTGCTAGTCTCACCGGCTAAACGCCTAAACCGAGTCAGTACATTGAATCAAGATTGACGTCGCAATGATTGCAATAATTCCCGCTTCAGTAACAAAACGAATAGGGTGGAAATGTATTGGATTTTGTAATGTCTCTGTAAGGCAAGACAAGTTATTACGCCTTGTACGATGTTATTCTACAGACAAAAGGGAACATACTCCAGAAAAGAAGACCATATTACAGCAGAGACTTGAAGGTGGTTTCCAATTTGGAAAGTGGAAGTTCTATGCACAAGAGCTAGTTTTCAAAAACCTTCAACCTGACTCTGTGCCCTCATCTTACAAAATGTGCTATCGCAGTGGACTTGAAACATATGCAAATGTTGCCATTCTTGTAGCAGCATCAGCAGCAATAGGCATACCAGCATTTGTCAGTTACCAACTTCTTCAAATGAATGTTGGGGTTGATACACAAGAATTAGCAGCCTTTTTAACTGTTGGTATTGCTTCTATTATTGCCATATACACACTGTCTCTTAGAGTGCCCCTACGCATTTATTATTCTGCAAAGTGTGATGACTTCCTGGTATATTTCCCACGTCTCATACCATATGCTACAAAGAAAATCAACATTCAGCCTGGTCATGTTCTACCTCCCACAAGCTCATCTGGTTACTTCCCATGGGTTAATATCCAGCACATTCACACTCAAACTAAGCAAAAGATGCTGATGGATGGTGACAAGTTTATATTGCCAATGTATTACAACAAACTGATGGGTTATTAACACCATATGATTGTAAATCAGCATTCATTAATAAATATGAATTAACCAAACTAAATCAGTTGAGTATATAAAGGCACCAATTTGACAGAGCACTTGATGAATGGTCAGTTCTTTTCTTTTTCTTCTTTTTTTTTTGTTTCACCATCAGAACATTTCCAAATATGTTTGATGATCTGTGGCAATATGAATGACTGAACGCCCAACCATGGCCCAACTTAGAAAGCCCAACTATGTTTGGACTTGGGCTTGTTGGAAATTGTTTATGCTTTCTTTTCACGTGAGCGATGAAAATCTTCGAAAATCTGGGATTCGATTTCTTGGAATTCAGCACGAGCTTCTTGTGCCGCCGCTTCGTCGCCACGAAGCTGAGCCTCTGTTATTTGGGTTCGTAAGTCCCGCAACCTATCTCTTTTCAACAGAACTGAACTAGCTTCATCCTGCAATGTAATCATATTTAGATAAATGTTTCTCCTTGATTAATAATGATTAAGCAGCAAGATACTTTTCGCTTATGGAGATCCAGGAAAATAAGCAATGAGGCCATTTCAAGGAGTTCGCTGAAGCCATTCTTCAGCGGGATGCTTCGAAATCCCCGACGAATACATAATAGCTGCATGTGAAATCGCGGAGTTATACATTAGTTTTTGAAGCAAGAAGTTTTACATTGCATAATTAGTAATTACCGGATACGTTGCTTGCGCGATGAGATGGGCGTCACCAAACATATCTGCACCAATGTTAAAAAATCAGAAAAAACTAAGATCTTCAGTCAATAAAAATAAGTAAAAACCTATATCGTAGACGGCAAATCGTAAGAGGGCCAAGGAAGGGCACGTCACTTCTAATTCAAACGTTTCATCCCACACTGGGTTGAAGCCGTTGTCAGCTATTTGCGGAGTAACATTATTAGTAAAATTCGGGAACTACTATAGATATATTTGTTTTTTTACTAATGATCTTGGTAGTGTGTTTGTTATTGATCGTGTCGAATTGACTACCAATAATCTCGATCTCAACACAGGGGCTTACTATTCCTCGTTTGGATTTAGTGAGGTGGCGGGCGGCAATGACCTGAATATAAATCATTTATTATATTGCGAATGGTCCTTACGTTACAAAACATTACCTTAACGACAACAATGACAGGATCCTCTTCGACTGAAGTGGAAACAGAGTTTATGTCGGAGTTCTTAAGCATGAAGTTTGGCTTTAAAACATAGCCGCATTTGCCGTTTTGTAAAAATTTGCCTTCGTTGACTTGCATACTTTTGTCTACATTTGGAAATAAGCGTTAGGCTGTGTAAAATAAAATGGTGGGAAAATTATCACAAACCGGGAGTCTGGTAATTTAAGGCGGCCATTTGACAGCCAACATTCCAAAAAGGAACTGGATTATAATTGCTCGAATCAATCCGTTGGCCCTTCGGATAGACACGGCTGAACATAACCTAAAAACATTGTCGAAATTAGAAAAAAATGCCACTTCAAGCTAAACATATTTGTTATTTTTAACAACTTACCTGATGATACCAAAGGAAGAATTTGTGCTCTTGAATCATCAGTTTTTCAGCTTTCTGCTCTGGAAAAGAGGACATTTCATTTGGATTCCTTCCGTCACGCTGAATTCTTTCTTGATTAAAAGTGACAGCCCGACAGTAGACTATGATATCCGAAAGCTCCTTAGCAATTCGCCACGTTAGTTCAATTTCTCGATGCATATTCTCACGGTCGCTACACCGCTGAGCGACGCTCCTTTTATTTAAAAAATTTGCGTTCATGCGCGTGTTGGTATACATATATTTTTTTTTTTTTTGGGGGGGGGGGGGAATTTAGTAGAAAATTACATAACTATACCTAATGGTACTGCACCAATCCATTGCGTCTTCTTTGGATTCGACACCCAATTCGATTGGCTCAGTGTGTGAGGGTGACTTAACACGCAACAGCCATTCGGGTGCAGGTTTCCGATGCGAGGGATTCCTAGTGAGGGAATCGGTGGGTGAATTAGACCTAACCGGAGAATGCAACGCTACTAGCTCCACTACTGCTCCTGCCACATCGTAGCTACCTTTCTGCAAGCTACCAAGCGGCATAACATCTGTGGACTATGAAGAAGACAAGTTACGAACCACCATCTTCCACGTCGAAAATTCTTAATTGATTAGTTTAGTCTTAATACATTTTCGTTTTGCAGTTCTTGCGTGTCGATTTCTTGCGTGTAGTTGGCAGGGAAGAGAAGTTGACGCCGTCCTCCGTAGTCTCCCCGCCACCAGCCGTTGTCCTCTTTCTTCACATTGTAGATTATAGCATGTTTACAAAAACTAAGTTCGTCTTCCTGTTGACTGCGGTAATCGTACAGAGCCTTCACCGTTACCTATTTATCATGAGAATTAATGAAAGATATACTGATAATTTGATCAAGTTCACTACCCCCGTTAGGTCCATGTAGTTTGTATTGCCGTCTTCTCCATCTTGCGGACTCTGCAAACAAGTACAGAAATGTAAGAAACATAGTCAATTATTATGAACATAATTCAACTACTCTTAAGAAAACTTGGCGATTTCCAAAGATATCGCTATGGCTGAAAAAAATCTATATAATTTTCTTTTAACTTTCGGTTTTTGACCCCAACAAGGTCATTCTTTGTAATTGGCATGCCAAACTAGCGATGTGCTAATTACAAATTCCCAAAGCTTTGTTTGTTCGGCGTGATCACGATTTGTTATTTTGCAGGAATGTCAGGAAAGAAGTTCCTATATCTTATAGCCGGATGCGTTGATTTCTAACACACGGGTTTCACCCCAAAAACTGATCTTGGATTTACACCACGAACTCAAACGGATGGGCCACAACAACGAAGCAAACCAGTTAAATCTCGACACTGAGTCGACAGGGTCATGGCTATCCTGAAATGAAAACTATATAAGCAAACGTCCGGTAAGACGACAGTAGTCAGTCTAAATTTATGTGCTTTTGTCTTCAATTTTAAAAAATGAATCGATGGGTAATATAGTAGTTGAAATTACTGGGAAAATTTGTTTTAAGAATTCATGTTCTTTTTTTTTTTTTTTAGTTTACTTTGATCACTGTTCTAATAGCTGCTAGTGGGATCCATGCCCGTCCACAAGCGCCTTACATAAACTCTCCTGGTTCATCCATTATTATTCCCATCAGAAGAGTATGACGAAGATTTCTAAATTCCTGCACATTTATGGTAAATTATTTTTTACTCTTTCCAGCTCGTCTTCCTGTTGAGGCCCAATGGGCAACTAATTTATCTTCCAGGTCAGTAAGGTACATGGTCGATACTCGATACCCGCTAATGTTGCTAAAATGTTCAATGTTTTCCGAGTTTTTTTTTTCTTCTTAATTTTCTATTTGTTCCCAGGTGGTTTACCCAGTAATTTGAATGCTTCCAAGCAACCGGCCGTGTCCACGCATTTTTCAATGCCAATGGCAATGCCTTTACAGATTCCTGTAGCTCCCGGTGCTCCCTCCGAAAGCTCTGTACTACCGCTAGCTCTTTGGCCTTACTTAAATCAATTCCACCCATCAACAATTTCAAATGGGATTTACCGACTGAATGCAACATCGATGATCTCGTCAACTTTAATAAATCCTGTGGGCCCCACCATTGACTTTACTCAAGAGGAAAATAAGTTTCCAACTAGTACCTCACCATCTGATGTTTCACCTCTAGTTACGAAATCTTCTTTATCACCTGTAACGATGACACAACCGTCTGCGTCAAGTTCGGCTAATTCAATGTCACCTCCGCCGGAGATTATTTCATCTGAACCAAACACTGAGGTAACTTCGTTTCATCCTAGCATCCTCGTACAACACAACTATTCTTTACTAAAAAAAATTTAGAGTCAAAGCAACGGCGATTACAACTTTAAGTACAGCGTGAACGACTCAGAAACCGGGGACATCAAGAGCCATGAAGAAAAACGTGTCGATGGCATCGTGACAGGCTACTACATGTTGGTAGACGCGGACGGAACGTTACGTAAAGTCAACTATACAGCTGATGATCAGGGATTCAGAGCTACGGTCAGCAAACTGCCATTACCGAAACCAAATCTTCAAAACAAAAAATAAATAAAACGATACGACTGGTAAATATGATCTTGATGATGATGATCTTAATAATGGAGACTAAAAAACAGTAAGAAACTACGGTGTGCTCTTCGCTTATAAACTCTACTTTCAAAATATACGAAAGAAATTTGACTTTAAGACTTTGCCGCTCTTGCTCTATCTACCAAGACGAAAGCAAAAAGGGACTTACCACTCCACGTTGACGAACTACTTCTTCTGTCACAGGAAAGCGAAGGCGTACTTTTCGGTAAAGCGGGTTCTTTTCGTAGTAGCTAACCAAATCAATCAGGCTTTCAAATTGGGCTGTTCCAATTATGTACAGACGACCCTCTTGCTTTATGCGACAGTGTTTAATTTTTCCTTCGGCCCTGTTAAATATCATAAATACATCGTACATAAACTTAAAAATTGAAAAATAAGGGTTTAGAAATCACCTGAATGAAATGGAAAATGTGTTCAACTCCCGTTCACTGGGCCTAACAAGGAAAGCACCGTCTTTTGGAATCCATCGAAGTAGTTCTTCCGCTTTTGCTCGCACTGTCGTTGGGTGATACCAATCCTTACTTTCATGTGTACAAGGCTGGGGAACGGGTTTGTTCAAAACGATACTGAAACCCTGCGGTTATACATGCTCTGAGTAAGTGACCGACGACATGGAAGTGTTTCTTTCAACCTACCGGACTTCGAAGGGGAAGAGTTTTGTAGTGAACAACTAAACTGTACAAGCTGTCGTAGTAGTTGGGTTCTATCAGATAATATTTCGTTCTTCCCCACTCTTGCCTGGTTCGGATATGGCAATGATAGACCTTGTCCTGACGCCTTTTTTCGATAAGTTGTTAAAAGACAAAAATAATTATGTAAAAGGATAAAGTAAAGACGAGCGGCGCAAGCCAACTTACCAAAATGACAATGAAAAGTCACCAACAAAGTTACCACTCTTCCGAACAAGAAAAGCCCCATCGCCTAGAGCGGGCCCGTGTTGCTGCAAAAGTTCTTCTGCCCTTGTTCGACCGCCTGCAAGTCTTCCATGAAACCACTCTTCTCCGAAATGCAACTCGTATTCGGGAACACCCTAAAATGAAAATGGATGAATTCTTTATCCATAATTAAATTAGATATTGGTAATACTTCTCGCAATGTTTGTTGGGAATTATCAGAATCTTCTTCGTTGGCTTCTTCCGGCTCGCTTTCTTCCGGATGAACTTCTGTGTAGAACATTTTGGCATCACTTAGAACAAAAAAGTGCGAGACCCATTCTCTCTCTAGTTTATCTTCTAAATACAATACGCCATTTTTTTCTGAGTTAGAGAGATCCAGATCCCTGACTACAAATTTAAAGATTAAGTAATGAAAATGGTATGGAGGTGTGCACTCTACAAACAACTTACTACTGCAATCATCGGGTCGACTCACAGTTGAAACCGATTCGTCCACGGAAACAAAAGCTGCGCCTTCAGGTAGTTTCTTGTGCTTTAGCAGAATTTTTCGTCGTAATGCTTCAGGCGAGGGCATAACAAATTCGTTCTTTTCAATGGGCATTGTTAGCAACATTGAACCAAAAATTTCCTCAAAGATTTTGGCCATCTTTCTTTGCTGTGGTAGAGAACAATGATCTTCGATTGACAAAATGACTGGGTAACTAGAAGTGTTAAAGGCATGCTCCTTTATCGTTTTAACAACGTCGAGAAAGCGAATCTTGCTTGTAATGGTATGCCCATGGTAGATAAATGGCATTCCGTCTGGCCCGTCCCAACAGTCTAGCTCAATACACCTACAACCTGCATTTCATCAATTAATTAATTAATTAATGTTACTATGATGTGACCGGCTTGAAATCAGTTCTAAAAACACCAGAAATACCGTGTCGAAAGATTTCTAATTTCTTATCCAAGAATAAGCTAAACTAAAATGATATCATTATATTTTATTTTACCTTGATTTAAGCAACGTGCGTATGCTTCGACACTAGAAATACTAGAAAATTGGTCACCAGTCAAGTACCTAAGAAACGATAAAATATTCGGAAAAAGATAAGCGGAAAAAAGAAACGGTATACAATATTCATAATTGTTAGCGGTAAATACTGCCGTTTTACGTGTTATGAGAGGACGCAATCCAATAATGAGATATTGGGTGGGTCATATCCTGATTGACAACGTTGTGTTGAGAATCCCAAAGCTCGTTATGATGTGAAAAGAGGTAACTCATAAACTGTAGGCAAATAATAAAAATAGTATTTGTATAATAACAGAAACAACTTCAATCCAGAAAATTATAAATGTAGAAATTGCTCAAATTTGTGAAATTTCTGACCTCTTTTGGAGTGAAGTAGGCGGACTCGACGTTACGTCGTGGATCTCGAACAAAATCTCTCATAAATGTTGTCGCAACATCACTTTCTATTGCTGCTTCACCTTGTTGTATAGTAAATGCTTGAAAGTCTTCCAAGCTTATTATCTTGCCATCGGTAGAATACTTCTGGAAGAAGGAGTGATAAACCTGAGAGACACAATCAAGAATCTAAAAAGTCGACTTGATCGGCATGAAGTTATATAACTGTTTGTGTACGTTTTCGTCGTAGATAAGAATATGGTAAAGAGATGCAAATTCATCAAACGACAGCTCGCCAAGTCTTCGAGCGTCTACTTCATGAAAAGCTTCTTTAAGTCGAGGTTTGGTCATTTGGCAGTTTACTTGTGGCAAAAACGCTTTGACATCTTTCAACGTCACAGTTGTTCTGTCGGTAGTCATATTGCAAAATTCCTTCCATAGCCATCGCTCCATTTGCAATGGGTACGAGGATGTGAGAGTGTCACGGGACAAGTATCGTAGTCCCTTCACCCAAAGATCGCACTCAGATTTCGAAAGCGCTAAAAAGAAAGTATATAATAGCTCACAATAATTGATAATTGTAAAGAAAGATAACATTAAAATACCACAAATAGAAAGAGTTTTTAAGCAAAAATCTTGGCCGTAAAAAACTACATAACATCGATTTTCGTCGAATTTTCGGGCATCGTCTGGCCATCGTTCAAAATCCCGTGAATTTCTGCCAGGTCTTACTTCCTTGACTTCTCTCAAATCAACTGAAAAAAATATAGAGATTAATGAGAATTAAACTGTTTAAATAACATCAGAGGGATACTGAAATATGAAATAAGATTAAGTTAACACATAAAGATAAGGCTACAAATAAAATAACTAATCACACAATTGTAGTTTATAAATATACACTGCGAAAAAAAATAATGATTTACCAGATCCTTCATAGACATTTCTCTTGCTCATTGGTTTGTACCAAACAACCTGACGGGTCTCCCTTTTGACAGACAGAACCCTCCTTTCAGGACTTTTCTTCTGGAAGAATTTTGTTACAGCAGTACCTCTCTCCAATTGACATATTATGTTTTCCATTTCTGGGAGCAGCCCCGCTCCATCTACTTCATTTAACTGCATTAGGGACATGGCACTACTTTATGGATTATATAGATGACTCAAAATAGGATGAAAATGGAACACTCCCTCCGGCTGTTTGCATACACGGAGACAAACTAGTAATACACACGAGACAACGAGGACTCGGATTTGCACAGAATCAAAGGCTGATTGAAACACAGACACAAGTACAGGAGTGTATATGATTCCTGGAAGAATGGTTTTTGATTGCCTTACACATCAGTTCGTTTGATTTTCACACTTGGGGACGGCGAAAAACATATTAACATCCCTGTCTTATTTTAAACAGCTGACAGCCACAGTTCAATCTGTCAACCCATTTGCCCTGTAGGCACATCCAACTTCCTTTTTTAAAGAAGGAATGGTAGTCATAGCAAACTGGGGGAAACGCCTTTTATGGGCGGAGCTATGTGAATCCTCCCGTACAAATTTCAATTTGTAAGAATTTTTTTCGTAGCCATAATTTAGATAACTCTAACTTTTCAGGAACATAAAAAAGGTAAACCGCATTTATAGAGTCTGATTAAGTAACGAACAAAAGTCGGGCGGTAACTGATAGTGCAAATCTTTTCTGTGGTACTGTCGTATACTGATGGTGACCACTAATGCACTTTCCGATATCTCAATGTCACAGTCAAGTAATTTTTGTTAGAATGGAATTTACATTAAGTGTTTGGATTGTCTGACGTTCCGGCCCCAAGGTTCCGGCCCCAACACATTGAAAAAAATCGGAACCGGAATGGTTCCCTTGTCATACCATTTGGCCCCAACCTTTCCGGCCTCAAATTAATTTAAGATGTACCAAATCAAGCCAAAAAGGCGATAAAAGCGATAAAAAAGTATAGTTTTTATTGGGAATTAGGGATGTAGTCAGAACTCAGAAGTACTATATAGGGTCAGCACACAACTGCACAACTATTAGAGTGACAAACAGGGCAACATTAATAAGGACTCGCGTCGTAGCGCGATTGCATCGCTCGTAAATTACCCTGTAACCTAATTATAACCCTGCGGAAAAGAGAGTCAACCTAACGTATTAGAGTTCCTTTTTTCAAATACAAAAAAAAATCTAACCTAACCTATCGCATATTACTTATTCGCCTTCTTACGTGCACCTTACTCCATGGAGCCAAGAACACAAACGCGTGACGAAAATTCTGGTGTCTTGTGTGATCATTAATCCTTGAATCTTGGATTTTTAGATTTATTACTATTATACTTATTTTTGTTTGTAATTGGGGCGAGAGAACCATTGGTTTGGTATGGCGAGAGAGAACCATTCCTGCCTCAAAAATCGTTTGGGCCGGAATGACTAAATACCGAACAGTGCACGATACGAAGAATACGTCACTTGATATTTATCGACGAATACGAAACTTCCATTATTTAACGAAAAATTGTAACACGTTCAAATTTCTTTTTTTTTTTAGGGGGCCATTTGGCGCTCCATAGGTTTGGTATGGCGAGAGAGAACCATTCCTGCCTCAAAAATCGTTTGGGCCGGAATGACTAAATACCGAACAGTGCACGATACGAAGAATACGTAAAAAATACGAGTGCTTGCCATTCCAGTAGTCTTATTAATGATCTATTTTTAAAAACCACAGTACGCTTCCTAATGTGCATGTAACCTTTCAGAATTACAATTTTCCTTTATTCTAGAAGGAAGAATGGGCTTTCTGATACGGTCAATCGCGGAAGTTGTTGGATAATTATTAACGCAGATAAAAGCTAGCAATACACAAATGAAAAACAATGCTTATCATTTATTTATACATAAGGGATGATTTTTTAAACTTTAAACTCACTGAAAATACTTCAAAAGAATTGCGTTCCGTCTACTATAGGAAGTGGATGGGTCACAAGCTCAACACCGGATTTTACACCAAGATTGTATGAATCGATCAAAGCCAATAAGATTTGAAAAATTGAATAAATCCCATTTCCTACGAAGGGAACGCCCCGCCTCCTCCTAAAAATTGAAAGTGTCCAAAGCTGCTACTATTGCACCTTGGACGGCGAGTATATAAACAAACGACTCATTCGATTGTCCAAACTTCTTATTAGTTATTACACTTGGAATATGGCAAAAACCAAGCAATCATAGTTGTTTTTGACCTGTCTTAACTGCGCAAGTTGATACTGCACCTTTTCAACATCTTCATGAAATTAGTCAAATCGCCTTGTCATTTCTTACCAGAAGGAGTATCGCAATGAGAGGTAGGCAAAAACACGGACACTTGCCGCACCTCACGCTCGCTTGTACCTCACGTAGCAACTCACGGGGGCGGGGCATTCCCTTCGTTGTAGTAGGGGATGGGTTCGATTTCAATCTCCGATTTCAAATCTTGGATATACTACTGCAGTGCCGCTAAACCAAAATTCACATATTTACAATATCAGACTTTGCTGCTAAAAAAAAAAACTTATCTTGGTTCATCGATAGACTTTTCTTATCTTGGTCTAGTTAACAACACGGTAGATTTTGTGCTAGCGCTACAGCATAAAACGGAAAATGCAGCGAAATTTCAACACCTGTTCATCGTAACAGTTAGATCACATTTTGTCGTCATGTTGACTAGTGTAGAACTTGAAACGGCTCGAAGCAAAATTTCTGAAGAACAAGATGTTAAGTTGGAATCTCTACTTCAGCTACGTGAGAACACGCGCAATTTCCTTATTCAGTGTTTGGCTGATCGTGAAATTCAAAAGCTGATTCACCAGGACGAAAGGTTGTCCTTTCAATTATTCAATTTAATAATTCGAATTAAATTTTCATTTCAAAGGTTGTGCCAGGCATATCGTTACAACTGCGCCGTGATTCACGCTCCTCATGCGTGGTCTCATGTACGAAATCTTTTTTCGTCTCTTTACAATTTGATTAGAAGTCTTTATTTCTCTTAACAGTTCAATGCAGTTAGTGGTCACGGGTGGAATTCCACCAGAAATCAACCCTACGATCCGAAATTAAAAATTGGCCGCGTTCTTTCTCAACAATATTCTAAACGCAAACCAAATGACATTTTTGAGGGAAACAATAGCCATGAAGCCAAAGAACAAAAAATTCGTCAGTTGGAAGAGACGATACTAATCTTGAAAGAAGAGAATACTACCATTAAAGAGAAATACATGGAGCGTCTGAAACCTACTCCTACTAACATCAATAATAACATGAAGGCTAATTCACAACTATGCTCTCTCCAACAGGAGATAAGACAGATGAAATCAGTCATAGAGTCTAATAACCAAACCATAAGACAAATCAATAACGAAAATGTCCGTTTGCGAACCGAACTAAATACCAGAAGATCAGAAATAGAAAACCTGAATGACCAGCTATTGCAACAAAGCCGTCTAGCTTCGAGCTACCCACTTCCGAGTACCTACACCGCCCCAAGGGATGAATTTACACAAGGCTGCTGCATTATTATGTGACCATTCAATTCAAATTTATTACCAGAACATAATTTCATTTCTGTTGATTATGTGAGAGAAATATGTGTAAGTAAACTTCCGAGTAGAATATACAGTACTATCTAATTAAATACAATCACACCGTTTTACGTAATAATAAAAAAATTGTTCAGGGGTTCGAAATCCAACAGATTCGATGATTTACTTTTAATGCAGATACTAAGTGCGCACATCGATCCTTTATTGATTGCATCAGTTTAGCTCGAGGGAACTCTTTTTCGGGCAAACATCTTTATTAGGACATACTGTATAATGAATGGGAACAGTTAAAACGGCAAACGCAGAAAAATACAATCCATTTTGAAACAAATAAAAAGTATTGATTGCATGAGTTACAACAGAAACCCTTTTAGTTCATCCGAAGTGCGACTGGGTTATAAAATACGATATGAAAACTTTATTAAAAGACATTGATCATTAAAATGGATTCACTAAAATAGTTGGCAAGATTCAGTTTAATCTGAATCCTCACTATCAATGATGTTTCGCAATCTTCCAAACATTTTCTTAAATTCTGGGGGCGATTTTGATGGAGTTTCGTTCTTTATTGGCGAAGGCTTGTGAATAAATTCTTGTTGTTTGTCTCTTGCTGCGCCGCGGCGAGATCTCCCTAATTTGGAAAATAAGAAAACTTCAAGGTTAAAAATTTACCCAAGGCTAGAAACATTTAATTATCAAACAAAGACCATTTGAAGTAATGATGTTTGACGTATTGAGTTCGGAAACTTCCTTTTCTGTCTCATATTTCTTCTTGATTTTACGACATTCAGTAACAGACGGTTTTCCTTTTAACCCCCGTTCACGAAGTAAATCCATAAGTTTCTCTGCGCGTGCCTTATCGCTTTTGCAATCCGCCCATAGGGTCTTGTAATTTTGTACTCGAATTCCTGTGAAAAAAAAAAATAATAATAAAATTTTGGTACTGGGGAACATGAGGATATAACTGCTTACTAACCTGCTTCTTTGAGGTAGCGCTGAAGCTTTACGATGCGCGGGTTTTCTCCAGGTTTTTTCTTTTCTTCCTTTTTAAAATCCTTCTTATCACTTTTCACAGTCTTTTGGGTTCCTTTTTTCTTTTTTTCCGGAACAGTTTCAGACTCCTCCTCGCTAGAAGAGGACGAGGAAATTGAGGCTTTAGTATCGGATCGGACGGTCCCGGCTGTCTTTGACTTGTAGCTTGCACCATCATCTGAATCACTTTCACTTTCAGAAGTTTTCTTCGTTGAATTTGAGAACTTTTTCTGTGGCGTTTTTCCATTTTGCTTTTGAGAAATCTCAGAATCTTCGTTACTGTCGGAGGGCGACTTTGATGGCACAGATTTCCTGTCAGCAACATGAGGTATATCTTCTTCACTGTCTTCTGTCGAAGAGCTACTCGATTCGCTTTGGGAAGAAGAATATTCAAGTTTTTCGAGAATGTCACTTGCATCCAACTTCTTAGTTTTACCCTCTGAAAGTCTGCTGCTGTTGTGATCACTGATGGGCTCCTTTTTAGTGGGTAAAGGAATATTTTCTTCTTCATCACATGAGGAAACCGACTTCTTATTGCTAGCGGGATTAGGTTTTTTCTTACTGCTTGCAGGACCAGGCTTCGTTTTTTTAACGGAAAATTTATTTTTTTTTGGCGAAATCCTCGGTTTGCTGTCTTCGTCGTCAGATGACATGGAACTCCTCCTAGCACAAAGTTTCTTTTTACTTGAAGCTTGAACTGGATTTTCGTCCTTAATCTTGGTTGGACTGGTCTTTGATGCTACCGTGTCGTCAAGTTCGTCTTCGCCCTCAGAATTACTTATGTCCATGGCTGAAATTTTAGTTGAGTCCTTAAGGTTAAAAATGTTGTCTGATTCACCATCAGAAGATATTTCTTTTCTCTTCTTGGTTTTGGACAACGGCAACTGGTCGCTGGCAGAATCGCTGCTTCTTTTCCTTTTAAGTTTAATTTGGTTGCTTGTTTTTTTACGCAACGCATTTTCCTTCCCTTTGCTCTTTGGCTGGGCACACAGCAACACATTGTTTGATTCAGAATCAGTGTCATCTTGTTCAAGAGGTATAGTTGACTGGGAGTTATTTAAAGAGGACATTGAATCATCAGATTCATGCAGGAATTTTTTCTTTTTGTTCAAGTCCATTTTTCTAGTTGTTGTCTTTTTTTCTATGGTCTCATTTTTCTTTTCTGGTTGATGCCCCTTATTGCTTGGCACAGCTTTTATAAACATACTTAGTGGAACATCACTAGAGCTTGAGTTTTCATTGATGATTTGCAATTTCTTCTTTTGTTTTGAACTTTCACTAGGTGAAGCCAATGAGTCACTTTCAGAATCTGATAACAGGATTTTTTTTACTTTTTTCTTCTTGCAAGCTTTGTCAACGTCATTGTTTGCGAGTTCAACTTTTTTTGTGCTTTTTGTCTGATGCAGTTTACTTTTCTTTGTTAGAGAATCATTGGTCTTCTCTTCTGATGGCATTAACATAATCAAGGGTACATCAGAACTGGAATTAGAGCTTTCATCAACATATGCTGTGGCTTTAGACAATTGCTTTCCAGGACTATTCTTCTTCGCAGGAGACATTTCCCCCTTCTTTGGCACCAAACTACTCAAAGGTACATCTGAACTGGAATTCGAGTTTTCTTCTATGAATGGTGTTACTTGGGAAGATTGCTTCATGGGGCTCTTTTTATTTGTAGGAGAAACTTTTGTTGTCTTTGGCATCAATTTACTCAAAGGTATGTCTGAACTAGAATTGGAACTTTCACTGATAAATGGTGTAGAGGCCATTTTCAACTTTCTTGGAGATGGGTAGCTAGAAGAATCTGAATCTTTCGAGGTAAATTTAGGAGTCTCTGTTTCAGACTCGGATGATGTTCCAGAATCAAGGGCCTTGAGCATTCCTCTACTTACTTTCTAAAAATTTTGAATGGTAGATATCAAGAATTACCGAATAAAAGATGATGTCGGCTAATAAATGTATAACCACCAAGAACACGAGTTTGGCGGGAAAACGGTGCGTGGAGGGTGGGCCAGTTGTAGTCTGCTTGAACCTGGCGGAAAACCAGAGGTGTGCGTTAACTGATTTTTCAAGTTTTAATCGAACAATTGTTCGATTAATTGTTCAGTTAATGGTTAACTGACGAGTTCAAATTGTTTGACTTTTGTTCGATTAATCAACAATTAATCGGTCACAAAATTTTTGTTTAAATTTCAGTTTTTTGTTTGGTTAACTGGTTAACTAGTTAACGAAAGCAAATTGTTAAGGCTGAATTTTGAAATTTTGAAAGATTCTTCTGCTACTATTTCTCAAATTCTCCAACTCAAACCCAAAAATCACTTGGCCTTTTGGAATTTCGGTGTTTGGTTGGACTTGACAAATTTTTCCATTCGCTCGTCCAGAAACAAAACCAAAACACTGAAGAATAAACAACGTTCAGATGAATTTAATATTGTAATTCTATAACTCCGACTTTAAAATAGTAAATAGTTTCTTATGATTACCAAAATGGAAAGGAAATTTCATAAAATTAAATTAAATTATATAGATAGAACATTTTCGAGCTGATTCTTGTCTTACGATTAACTGTTAAAGCATAGTTAACTAGTTAACTGGTTCCAATTAACCAAGTAACTGATTAACTGATTAATTATCAGTTAAAATATCGGCCCCGTATTAACCAATTAACTATCAGTTAATCGGTTAATTTGTTTGAAAGTATCAATTCTTTCAGTTAAGTTAACCAGTTACGGTTTGGGCATTAGCGCACACCTCTGCGGAAAACGGGAAAAGGAAAACATGCGGCTCGAGTCCAGTCCAGACGAAGCTTAAAAACAACTGTATCCAGCGCCGCCTTTCGTAACTCGTGCAAGTCTCCTCCTGAAACAGCAGTGCTTAGCAAAGTGCTTGTGTTCAGACTAAGATATTGGATTTTGTATGGGCACTCTGCGCACTCCCCTCCTCCCTCAAACGGCAAGAAAAGATTCCGGTTATTATGTAAAGAGATGAATTGAATAGCGGAGGTCCGGCTACCTCAGTATAATTCCATGATAGCCAGTGACAACTAACGCCGTAGTGCACGACTGCGTTAGTTGCTTTACCTTTACTAGCGCCAACCTTTTTAGGCTAAAATACATTGCCGCCAAATTCAGCAGTTTACAACAAATGTGAATTTTACATTTCATTGCTGAAAAATAGCTCGACAAAGTCGACTTGTCTAAAGTCGACTTGTTCCGATATTGTATTTTTCAAAGGGTCAAAACTTTCTGACTGGGTTGGGAACTTTCGATGTATTTAAAACAGCGTGAAAAAGTCAGGTTCACCTTATACATCAGGATTTCGATTTACCGGCAGTGATGCCTTTAACAGTTTAAAGTTTATTGAGTTTCATGCGCACAATCATTAGAATTCAGCAATTCAGCAATTCAAAAAATGCGTTTCATAAAGCAATAGAAATATCGATCAATGGTCGTGTATTCTAGGTTGGCAGAACGCAGAATGATAAAGACAATGTATAAACTAACTTGGTAAAATTTGTGTTAAATGAACAAAAGTTTTGAAATTTATATGTGAAGTGTCTTGCTTAATTTAGAACATGGTTAAGATACCGATATTAAAGTCTTAACATTACTGTTTATTGGGGAAGGGGATGCTATTGGCTCCTGACCAAAATAAGCTAATACCGCCAAACTTTGAACAAGCTTCCAAGCCTCTTCAAAATTAAAATCGCTTCTCTCGTCACCTTTCTCGTCCATGTATAGTTTTTTGAACTGTCGCTTAATTCTGCGAAGAAGGTATCCCGAATTCCAACTATTTGTCATCTCCTGGCTAAGATAGCCCACAAGACGCGCCGTCTCGACATGAGTGGGCATTCTGCCATTTTCTCTTAAACGGAGGGTAACCAACGGATCATTCGGTCGAATTTTCTTAGGTTTCAACTGTGCGGCTACCAATTTTCCTTCAGATTCCTGAAAAATATTCTCTCTTTAAAGAAACATTTAGCAAAAGAAAACTGTGTAGATGATCAAACCGTTAGACGTAATCGAGCTACGAGAGGAGGAGACGAGACACGAGATAGCTGAAGAGGAAAACCCGCTCTTTTATCCATAATAAACTTAAGTGGGCCGATTTGTAATTCAGTATCAATTAAATGAGTGGTAGAGTTCCCCTGTATTCCGATCATAACGTCACCGCTTCTCCGAATCAACCCAATGCCTTCCATCTGGGCGTAAGGTCTGCGTGAATAACGTCGTCCCGGGCCTCGCTTCCTTTTATTCTGTATTTTCCTAACCGTCCGACGATCATCCTCCCTATATTACAAAAGAAAATTTATGATTAATACTGGTCATCCGTTACTTCAAAACTGTTACTGAAAAAAGTAAAAGCACACAGGATGACTAACTGTAGTCTGTGTGAATGTTCTTTAGGGAGTTTGAGTTTCCTTTGTTGCAAATCTTTTGCGCTCAGCAACCGGAGGTTATACTCGACAGTACCGTCTCCCAGCGGAACAGGTGATGGCTGATGTTGAGTAAGGTAAATTCGCTTGCCATTCAGTGGTTGAGTACCGTTAATATCCGTGGCTCCATGAATTCCATAATTATCATGCTCACTTGTTGTGGTCACAGAAGAATCGTAGACATTCGTTAGATTTTCAGTGATACTTTCTAATTCGGCTGGTTGCGATGAAATGCTTGAAGCCAACTTTTGATCCTCTTCCGGATTTAGATCATCATCCATATCGTCGTCCATATTGCTTCTATTGTTATCGCTTGTATAGTTTGGGTCGGCTTCAGCTGTTTCTTCTTCGAAGTCACTTAAAGCTCTCGTTGAACGTTTTCTCTCGTTGCTCACCGATTCAGCAGCTTCCGACTTTTTAAGCTCAATAAACTCCCAGGGATTTACTTCCATATTCTCTTGGAAATCACTACAAAAAATTAACAATGCCTTATTATGTAAAAGCAACACAATTATCATTTTAATTCTTGTGACTTACTTTAATCTCATAGAAAGTGATGAATTATCGCTGGACAGAGTTTGCGACAAAAAGGCAAGCATTTCATCTAGGGCCTTATTCAACTGATCTGTGTGAGGCGAACGAGCCAAGTAGCGAATGGCAGTAATGGGTCCATTTGTCTTTTTGTTGAATCCTTTCTTTTCATTTAGTGGGCGACGTTTCCGCCCATTGATTAATTTGCCTACATGCGCACAAACAATTTGAAGAGAATATTTATAGGCTACTGAGTACTAAATCCGCTAAATCTTATGGCCTACAGTTGTCATGACTAACCTTGATTTAGTTGGTTGAACCGATTGTTCGGCCGTTTGCTTGGTCTTCTTTTGTTCCACCCCTGCTTTCTATTGAAAGCCGGAATGGAAATTTCTTCGGTAGTAGTCTCGGTCAGTTGACCAACCATCATCTGTTTGGTCTCTTCATTTTCTTTATTAACCACTGAAGTTGCTTTATTGGTTAAAGTAGTAGAAATATCTTCAGTATTTTCTACTGGGGAAAAAGCATTTACTCACTTTCAAATTCTGAAAATATCTCACCCATAACGTGAGAAAATATACACTCTTTGTCAACCGTAGCAAAGAACTCGGGAATTTCCGAGTTCTTTAAAGAAAAATGGATAAAGTTCAGCATATAATTGGAGAACAGTTAAATAAAACTACAGCATCAGCGGAGATGTATTAGTGCGGTTCTTTGTTATGACTTCAATGTGTAATGACTTCAATGTGTTGTTATGACGGCAATCGTAAGACTATTTCAAGAGTAATGACGGCAATAGCGGAATTTTTATTTCGTTTATTACTCACCTTTAATCGTAGAAAAAGGCAAAACAGGTGAGGCACACACAACAACTAAACAGAGTAAAAGCACCTTCATGATAAAATAAAAATCCAAAAACCACCCAAGAATTCAAGCTGCAAAGAAAGCTTAGACGTTACTGGTTGCTGACTTGTAGTCTTCTGGAGAACAAACTCAAGAACAGCCGTCTTTTTCCTTCAGCTACATCACATGAGAGTGTAAAAAGAGAGAACCAGAGGAAACGATCAACTGCCGGTGGCGTTAGAAGGATGACCGGTTTTCCTCTTACGGAACTACTAGCTTTTTATTATATAGTAACAGTTGAATAAATTTCTTCGCTATATAATTTATTTTCTTAAATTTTTCGTTAAGAATACCTCGAATCCGATTTTCAAAAAAGAATTATTTTTACTTGCACCAGCTTAATTGCACTACTGATGGAAATGCATTTACATTACTGAGATGATTGAGCTATTAATGTAAATACATTCCTGATAGTATATTGGTTTTAACCACCGTAAAATAAGCGAAGACCGAAGTTACTTTAACGTTATTAATCGCGAACCATAGCGCTAAGCTGTAAGCCATGAGGTGCATTTGCACTCATTTTATTACACGAAAATATTTCGGACTTCGGGATCAGCGTTAACGAAATCTTCAATGAAAATCAAAAAATGATTTAGTTTAAATTAGTTTGGCCTGGTTGCCTCGCGGACTGCTTGTTAATTTCTCGATCTCAAAAATACGAAAAACCTGAAAAGTAAAGAAAGCTGATGTCTATTGGCAACTGTGTACCGCCCGCTGCACAGTGTTGCCAAGGGACTAACGTTCTGACGTGTTGGGTTATTTTCTGTCAACGTCAAAGGTTTCGTGAATTTATATCGGTTCATATAGGCACAGCTCACATTGAAAAAACAACAAGCTTTTATTAAGAAAGAATCAAGGCAAGTCACGAATCACTTCCTCAAGTTGTTAGAAATTGAACTTGAGGCAAATTTTAACCTTTGAGGATTTCGATATCGGTTCGCCGTTTAATAGAGAAAATCAACTGAAGCCGGTCAAAGTGTCAAAATTTCATGAATTGTTTTCTTTTTACAGATGTCTGTGACCGAGCAACCTTGTTATACTCTCATCAGTACACCAGATTCAGACTATCCTTCTCAAGATCAACTCAGAAAAGAGTTAGAAATTGGGGATATCAAAGCCAAAATTGATGCCTTAAAAAAGGTCATTTACATCATTCTGAATGGAGAGAAGATTCCAGGAATCCTCATGGCAGTTGTCAAATTTGTGCTTCCCTTGCAAGATCACAATGTCAAGAAACTTCTATTAATATTTTGGGAAATTATTCCAAAGACTTCACCTGATGGAAAACTTTTGCATGAGATGATTCTTGTTTGTGATGCTTACAGACGAGACCTTCAACACCCAAATGAATTCATAAGAGGATCAACCTTGCGCTTTCTTTGCAAACTTAAAGTAAAAATTTAATTTAATTGTGTTGTTAATAATTACTGAACTAAGTGTTTATTTTTGCTTTTAAAATAGGAGCCTGAAATTCTAGAACCATTGATGCCCTCAATCAGATCATGCCTGGAACACAGACATTCCTACGTTCGGCGCAACGCTGTCTTGGCTATTTATACAATTTACCGCAATTTTGACTTCCTTATCCCCGACGGACCAGAGTTGATTGCCAATTTTTTGGAACGTGAACAGGATATGTCTTGTAAGCGCAACGCATTTATGATGTTAATTCACGCAGATCAAGAGAGAGCTCTGTCATACCTTACTTCCTGCATTGATCAAGTAGTAGAAAATTTTAATTTATTTGTTGAACTGAAGCGTTAACGATTGAGTTCATCAGGTTCATTCATTCGGAGATATTTTGCAGTTGGTCATCGTTGAACTAATTTATAAGGTGTGTCACGCTAATCCTAGTGAGAGATCGCGTTTCATACGATGCATCTACAGCTTATTAAATGCCTCCAGCCCTGCTGTTCGCTATGAAGCTGCTGGTACGTTGGTCACCCTGTCATCCGCGCCTTCTGCTATCAAAGGTATTCTTGATTCATATTTGCCCTTTGTAATTTTTAACATGTGTTTCATCTTTACAGCTGCTGCAAGCTGTTACATCGAAATCATTTTGAAAGAAAGTGATAATAATGTAAAACTCATTGTTCTTGACCGCTTGATTGCCTTGAAAGAGCAACCAAATCAAGAACGCGTCTTGCAGGTTCGTTGGGATGATTTTGTAAAATAAAAGAAATTATGTGTATACTTCCCTTTTACTAAAGGAATTGGTGATGGATATCTTACGTGTGTTGGCAACTCCGGATTTGGAAGTAAGGAAGAAAACACTTTCCCTCATTCTAGATTTGGTTTCGTCGCGCAACATCGAAGACATTGTGCTGGTTTTGAAAAAGGTTAGAGTTTGAAAAGTAATTTCATTCGGATACAGTACTTCATGAGATTTGGATTACTAGGAAGTAACCAAGACGCACAACACAACGGAGCACGAGGATACGGGAAAATACCGCCAACTTTTGGTGCGCACTCTTCACTCGTGTTGCATCAAGTTTCCTGATATTTCCGCTACCGTTATACCCGTTCTAACCGAATTCCTTTCCGATACCAATGAGCTGGCTGCAGCCGATGTTTTGGTTTTTGTTCGCGAAGCAATTCAAAAATTCGAGGGACTCCGTGCACTTATAATCGAAAAGCTGCTAGAAGCCTTTCTTTCTATCAAGTACATCTCATATTTCTTCAACTGATCGACAGTCACCTAATTTACATTCAAACAAAAAAAAAAAAAGATCCGTCAAGGTACACCGCGCAGCCATTTGGATCTTAGGCGAATATGCTACTTCAGTAGACGATATTCGCTCAGTAATGTCGAAAGTTCGTCAATCTTTGGGTGAAATTCCAATCGTGGACGATGAAATTCGAAAAGCCGCCGGAGAACAGACTGATGCGGAGAACCCAACTGCCCAGGCTGGCGGTAACGCACCTGCCTCCAGTTCCCGGTTGGTTACTGCTGATGGTACTTATGCCACCCAGTCCATTTTCAGTGCAGCCGTGACCGCCGCAAAGAAAGAAGATCGACCTCCTCTTAGAAAGTACGAGGCAGATAGAAAAAATCTCACTTTTTGTTTATAAACTACTCCCAAATTCTTGCAGATATCTTATGGAGGGAGATTTTTTCATCGGTGCTTCAATGGCTACAACACTGACAAAACTAGCCCTACGTTTCGTCCAACAGGTGTCTAACCCGCAAACACAAAACCAGTTTTGCGCGGAAGCTATGTTGGTCATTGCAGCGATCCTCCATTTGGGCCGCTCGGGATTACCCCAGAAGCCGATTAGCAATGACGACGCCGAGAGATTAGGACTTTGCTTGAAAGTAAGCTTTTACTAGGACATTAATAGGAAGTTTGAGCTAAAATTTTATATTTGTAAGTGAAGGTGCTGACGGACCGATCGCCCATCTTAGTAGAAGTATTTACTGATGCCTGTCGCCGATCAATTTCTCTTATGCTCGCTGCTAAGGCGGAAGAAGAAGCGGCTGCGCAAAAGAATCTAGAGAAGAACAGCCGATCTATCCAAGCTGACGATTTGGTTTCCTTCAAACAACTGCTTTCACGCAATGAGCTTGGCGGACTCGAAGACGTTTTTGAATCAAGTTTGTCTCAGGCCTTGGTGGGATCAGCTCAACGAACCGGACTGGATCTGAGCGTCTCGAAACTGAACAAGGTGACACAGTTGACAGGATTCTCTGATCCAGTGTACGCCGAAGCTTACGTCAACGTGAACCAGTATGACATCGTTCTCGATGTATTGATTGTTAATCAAACGGCCGACACGCTTCAAAATTGCACGCTGGAACTAGCCACTCTAGGTGATCTGAAACTCGTTGAAAAGCCGTCGGCAATCATTTTAGCCCCACATGATTTTGCTAATATCAAGGCCAGCGTTAAGGTAAGTGCTTGAATATTGGATAGACACGATGTTCTAATGAAATATTTCTACAACTCCTTAAAATAGGTCGCTTCAACAGAAAATGGAATTATCTTTGGAAATATAGTCTACGATGTGACTGGTTCGACGTCAGACCGAAACGTTGTTGTTCTCAATGACATTCATATCGATATTATGGATTACATAATGCCTGCCAGCTGTACTGACGCCGAGTTCCGCCAGATGTGGGCTGATTTTGAGTGGGAAAACAAAGTCACTGTTAACACCAACATCAATGATCTAAATCTCTACTTGCAACATCTGCTCAAGTAAATAACATTTTTCTTTTTCTAGATTACTTTTGTGACATATTTCTTTTGTGTAGATCGACAAATATGAAGTGCCTGACTCCAGAGAAGGCTTTGGCCGGTGATTGTGGATTCATGGCAGCCAACTTGTATGCTCGTTCGGTCTTTGGAGAAGATGCGTTAGCTAATCTCAGTCTAGAGAAACCGTTTGGTAAACCTGACGCGCCAGTCACCGGACACATTCGAATTCGAGCTAAGAGTCAAGGAATGGCCCTTAGCCTTGGCGACAAAATTAACACAATTCAAAAGGCTTCAACAAAGCCTCCCGTGGCTTAAATATAACAGTAGATTTTGCGATTATTTTCAAATTTTCTATCATACATTCTACTACGTTTCAAAACTTTTTCCAAGTTCAAATGTCTATTTGTTGCAAGTATTTCCTCCCTCATCTACATTCTTTTTAGAAGAAACTGGAATGCAGTTGTTATTTGATTAGTTTTGCATCATCAATATAACGTGGGTATGTAATTGAAGTGTGGATTAAAAAGTTCGTATTCCACAAACTGTATCCAAAATAGTGAATACGTGCAGTGCGCGACTTTCAGATTCAAACGACACAAGAGCTCTATATGAAATTCTAGCATACTCGTGCATGGTGCTGGAAGGTGTCGCTAAGTTCTTGTTTATCGTGTAAGTGACACCATCTCTTTTCCTTCTCGTTTATTCCCTTCAACGTTCCATGGGGTTTTGTTAACGCCATTCACCACCTGCGTGATTCAAACAATGCGTTTAGAGAGTGAGCGATCAAAAATGTTTTATTTACATTACTTGGTCGACTAGTAGCTTAGGGTAATCCATTTGTTCTGGATACAACCAAGGTTTAAATCCCGGACTATGTTGCTGCTTCCATTCCATATATCCACAACATGCTTTATGCAACGTCTTTATCATCTAAGAATAGATTATAATACTATTATACAATAATTATTCTTCATTAAAAAATGGTCATTCGTATACTACCTTGGGTGCAAAATATTGAGTGCCTTTGTGTAATAAAAAAAAATAGAATCAAGATATCTTTAAACAAACTTTATATATGTACACTAGTTAGGAACTCGCCTTTATTTACAGCCCATGTTGGAATAGCTCCTCGTGGATCGGTTGCAGATACATAAGATAAGTTACAACCCGCCGATTTCCCAGGTAAAGGTTCAATCACATATCCTATATTAGAGAAAAATACATGTTGAATTTGTTAAGTTAAAGGGCACAAGAAAGTGAGCGAAAAAAAACCTGTAATGTGCGAAATGCCTCGGACAAAGTATTTTTTGGGTGGAAGGTCCTTGTGAGTTACGGAATGGTTCAAGATAGAAATTTTCTTGGGTGTGGCTAACCACGAACGCTGAAGGACGAAATCGCGGTTTTGAATTGGTGGTGGACACGACACTATAATAATACATCCACTCATTTGTAGAAGCTAGTCCCCAAAACTTTCTCAGAATCCAAGTCTTATACTTACTAGCATAATAGCCAACATCATTGTTTGGATTTATAAATCCCAAAGTAAAAGACTCTACCATGTGTGTATCCCACATTGACCTGTACTCTCCATCCATTAAGAGGTCAAACAATAGCCACATATCAACATCAGGGAATGTTGTTTTCACCTAAGGCAACAGAAATTGAATCTCAAATAAGATTTTTTTTTCACAAAATGATCTTAACTCAAGGTGTAAATTATTACTTTAATAATTTTCACATCACTGCAGTTGGAGTGTTTGCTCCACACGTTGATTTCTTCATGTTGATATTCCAATTTCCAAGAGTTATCTGATACCATTTGCCAAAGTTTCTCAAAATCTTCATCAGCTGTAACTTGAATCATGCCAACCTCCATGCTACATCATAGAATATTGCATTCCCAAATAAGTAATAAGAAAAAAACAGCACACATAATCACAAATGAAAATAGTTCACCTTGATTCACACTTATAGAGTAGCCTTCAGCTACTGTTTTCAGAATGCAGTTAAACAAGACAAATAATGTGCATAAATAATTGGTTGAAGAGAATCCACAATTGAATGTTGCTTCAAGTGAACATTGCAATAAGGGTATATCTGTAAACAATCAAGAGTTGCAGCATTCATAAAAAATCTAGTAATGTTATTGTGTTTGACATCCAACCAATTTCTCAGTGAAAAGTCAGTTAGTCTTTAAATCAAACAAACAACAACAACAGAACTTGAATAGAAACAAACAGAGAAGAAGCTAATGTACATCATACTTCTGTTGGTCCTTCAACTGACTAGATGACTGGCCGTAAGTGCGATACGAACGGAACGGCCTTCCGTCGTTGGCCTTGGGTTATATAATTTAGTTTCTAACGTTCGTAGCTACATCATCAGCACACTTTCAGTCCAAAATTTGCGAACTTCAACATTCGAAACCTTAAACCCCTTAAACCACTGACGGCTCTTTCGGCTCTTCTCTGCTTTCTGCTAGTTGACACAATGGCCATCTGTCTGCCTTTCCTTCGACACAGGTGTTACGGGTTTAGCGCAGGTGCGCCTCGACGGGGCGGTACAGTCATCCCTAAACACAAGCAAAATACATGAGAAGAGATTTCCATTTCATCAGCGCTTGATTTCATTGAAAAGGGAATGCAACGGAATATTCGAAGGTGTTAAAAAAAAAAACTTTTATTAACCGTCTGATAATACATTTCTTTAGATAATTTTGTTTTCCGGTGGTCCGTCCGGCACGGACAACAATTGTCGGACTGGAGAAACAATTTCAGTGAATTCGATACTGTCGTTACTTTTTATACGCAAGCGTATTTGGGGTTGGCGGGCTGCAGCGCTAACAGCATCAGATGAGGTCCCATCACCGTAGTCGACATAAAGTTGCAAGAGAGATCCACGCGGAAAACCGTAAAATTGTTGAGCGTTGGAAAGAAGGCTCACAACATTTCGTTCTACTTCATATTTGACACTTCGAGCCCCATACGCTACGTTATAACCCAGGCACAATGCATCCAACACCTGCCCGTCCCACGCTAAATCCACCTCGTACCGATCTTTTGCCTTTAGACAATTTAAGTTAAATAAGATAAAAAAAGATGTATAGGCGAATGAGAATTACCTTTTTAGCCCAAAAATCAAGTTCCTTTTTCACTAATTGATGCAATTCATTTCTGTGGAAAAGTCGTTAAGAATCGGATATCAATGATCAAGAGAATCGGAAAAAAAAACAGAACTTGCCGTACCTTGAAAAGGGGAAAAAGAAGACAAATTCATTTATCCTTCCTAAGAACTCATCACGGCCAAAATGACGCTTGAGGATTGGTCGAACAATTAGTTCGCAAAATTCTCGAGAAATCGTCAGGGAAGGAATTTCGCCTAATCGGTTGCAAAAAATAACCAGGAGAGGTTATCTGGGTTTTCCAGAGGGGTTTTCTCATTCTTGTAACACCAGATAAGCTACCTTCTTTTTCGACATTGGAGCGTTGTTTAGCGGCGACTTCGGCTTCGTGACGTAGTTGCAAGGCATGTCCAGCGATTTCATCGTTGGCTAAATTAGAAGTCATGATAAAAATTGCATCTTTGCATATCATTGTCTTCCCCTTTCCATCTGTTATTCTTCCCTGTGTCATCAACACAAGAAACGGGAATTTCTTGTGGTCCAATAAAACGGATTGAAATATAAGTACCTCATCAAAAAGCTGAAGTAGAACGGTCAATACATCTGGGTGCGCTTTGTCTACCTCATCAAGTAGCACGACAGCCTAGAATCGATGAAAAAATTTATAGTCCGTTATTTGTCAGATTTAACGCATAATTACATTAGGGCATTTTTTAAGCTTTTTGGTAAGCTGCCCTCCTTCTTCGTAGCCAACATATCCCGGAGGAGAACCAATTAGTTTAGCCACCTAAAAACCAATCGTTCAATTTAACTTATATTTACATACTGAAAGACGGAAAATCAAATCAGAAAAAAAAATAAAATATTGCCTCGTGTTTGTTTTGATACTCGGACATGTCTAAACGAATAAATCCTTCTGAGTTTTGGGGATTCAAATAATTCGCGACCTGGGAAAACGATAAATCTTTTTGTAAAAAACAGTATTATGTGCAATGGGAAGTTACATTTGGCTCCTAACTTGTTTAGCTAACTCTGTTTTTCCAATTCCAGAAGAACCAAGAAAAAGAAAAACCAAGGGATGCTCCTCATCAATCCAGCCACCTTCTTTTCTGCGGATAGCTACAAAAACAATCAAATAATCAAATTTTGCAACAGGGTCAATCAGCCAACTTAGAAATGACGAAACATTACAAAATTTTTCGCACCTGATGCAACTGAAGCGATCGCCGACTCTTGACCAATGATCTTTTCTTTCAATCGCAACTCCAAAGGATATCTACGCTTTTCTTCCGTTTCCTTTGCCTTGAGCGTGTCTTCATACTATTATGCAACAAAACACGGAACTGCATAACAATTTTTATAGATGCACTTACAATCATTACTTTTGTAATATAACTCTGTAGTAGTTTCCTCATGGCATCACTATTTGCATAGTCGATTGGTTTGTGCCCACCAAGATTGGCAAGTGATGGATTGCATCCTCCATCTAGCAATGCGGCCACACATGCTAAAGTATTTCTGATTAAGTATTGAGATAAAAATAACACACAAACTTCTTCATACCCGCGTCGTCTATAATGCAAGCATAGTGTAACGCAGTACAGCCACTAAAGGTGGCACGGTTGTTGAGACGATCGGAAAACTCTTCCTCTCTGCTCTCCATGACTAAACAGAAAATAAAATGCTGAAGGAGAAATGGGAAAATTCTGTTTTCAAATATGTGTTTTACCACTCCACCAATGGAGTCCTTTTTCTCTTGCTTTCAAATTAACATTGCTAAAATCATCACCTAAATCTGGGTCAGCTCCACACTTCATAGTTTTTAAGAAGAAATATAAGGTAATCTTAATTTAAGGTTCCATATGCAAAGGTCTTTTAATTCAATACTTTCAACAGGGTTTTGACCACATCAACATTTCCTTGGACAGTTGCAACCTGTAAAGGAGTCCATCCTAAAGGATGCCTTTGGTTGGGATCTGCACCATTTCTGCAGAGACGTTCAACTGTAACAGCATTTCCTTTTCTAGCAGCTTTAAACAGTGGATGGTCATCTAATTTCAATTACCAATATTTACAACCATTTTACTTTAATAACTACAAAAGGTTTTTAAGATACCATAAGCTTTACTTTGTTCATCTGTGTCATCTCTTTTTGAGCAATGTGCTATCACTAAGCCAAATGCCATCATAGTCATAAAATGAAATTTTTTCTTTTGTGACCCATCATTGTAGGACAATGAGCAATGGGGAAATCCCTGACCGGTGTACGTGTTCGAAGACAAACTCCGAGACAGCGATGATACCGCATCGCGCCGATAAAACAAATACGATGACTGATTTTTCAGAAATCTAGGACAAACGTGTAGAAATATGCTTCGATAATATTTAGGAAGTTGTTGCATTTTGGTCGATTTTTTAAAGACAAAATATTTTTTAATCTACGAGGTACGACGTATGGACGTAACCAGAGTCATATATAGATGGTTGCCACTCGCCGTGTTATAATTCCCATAAGGGGGTCGTCGTATTTCGTTGGACAGGTCTCGTTCGTTCAGCGCCACCAAGCGAGAAATGGTGTGAACTACGTGAAGGTTTGAACGAGGGCGCGCTCTAAGGACTTGGTATTTCTGGGTATCCATCTATGCGAATGGTCATACATCGTAGTGAACCATGAGGCGGTCATACATAGCTTTTAATATAATTTCAATTCATGAAATGGTTTCAAAAAAACCTTACTAATTTCTTTTAGAAGAATAATATTTGTGATTATTTGTTGAAAAAGTTTATTGTGTCATTTTGATTTTGCTTTTTTGACATCTGTTTTACATTGAGTATTCAGTTTCGAGAAATGCATATCTTTGTAACGTTTTTCCTCAAAGAAAAAACGTATATGTACATACTCCCTTATGAGCAATGGGAGAGAATGTTCACGATGGGCATCGCAAAACAAAGGGTGAATCCTTGATTGAGATATAGCATCAATACAGATTTCATATGTATTGGTAATGTACACATGTTTTTCATTGGCAAAATGTTTTGCAACTGCTGCTTCAATCGTACGAAAAGACAGGAACATTGGAATAGTAACAAATGTAAGACCTCCTTTGTTTTTCAAAATCGTGAGGTTTGCAGGAGAGAAATCGTCCGGTACCTCTAGCTCTTTGCAGATCACAGATTTTTTGCATTCTTTACAATGATCAATAAGGAAAGGACGAGCATGGAAGACATAGCCACAGATATAATAGACAAGCAAATCATCGACACTTTCCTTGTGCAAAGTGCGACAATCTGTAACAAAGCGGACAGCTAATTCATTAATTAACTTGCGATCCAATTGCAGATTAAGTTCTTCAAGCACTTTGGTATTTGATTTGTAACGATCGACTAGGCATTTGTGGTATGAAGCGATATTGTAGAGATCTTCTTCTTGGTCGACATTACTATTCTTGATGAGAATTCTGCCTGTTGATGAATAGAGTGCTAACATACGGAAAATGTATAAGGCAATTTTGCAACTTGGATGCAAGGCGATGTGCCGCATCTGGCCAAAGACTCTCTGAAAAGATGAGATCAAAACCATAATTTGTTATTAAACTTAAATATATTGAAAACAACCACTGCTATAATTACTTCGACAGGATCTTGATTAAATTTCCCAGTAAAAACCATTTTATAGTTGCAGTCAAAAAGATCCTCAATTAAGGAAAGTAAGCTCGTTATTGTTAATCGCCAACCTTCCATGGTCGTTTGGGAAGCAAACATGTTCAACTCTTTCTTTTTTCTAGTCTTTTTTCCTTCCTGCTCTTTTTTCTCTTCTTTATTCACAAAAAGATCATCTTCGCCTTCATCATCTGTACTTTCATCTTCACTTTCAATCACCCTTTTTCTACCTTTCCATTTTTTTTCAAGCATTTTTTTTTCTCTTTCACGTCTTTTCATTTCCTTCTCTTTTAATTTTCTTTCTGCTTCCATTTTACGGTACATACGCTCCGTGTTATTCAGAATTTCGAGTTTCTGATCAAAGACTTTTCTTTTATTTGCCCATTTGGCTGGGTCGTTGAAAATAGCATCTTTTAGAGAGCGGCCATTACAACGATCAAAAAGATCATTCATTAAATATGTGTAATTCTGAACAATTTGGGGATCTATAAAGGAAAGTAGTTCTTAGAAAAATGATTAGAATATGATCAAATTATGTATGATCTACCTTTGAACCAATGCTTGAATCTGTCGGACTCTGAATAAGCTCCAATGCCATCTCCCATCTTACCAGAAAAGAATTGAGCGCATCGAGTTACGTTTTGACGCTCGAAATTATTTGGGTGAATGTGAGCTTCCGTCAAAGCAGGAACCATCCGTAAGTGGTTTCCCTTTTCAATGTTGTATACTGCCTCGTAGTTTTCAAAATATATATAGGAAACGGATTGCCCCTAAACAAATAAAACAAAACGAGCGTGGTAAATAATTATGATTTCAGGTGCTGTCCATCAAAACAAGAGACGCAGTACTATTCTGCATTATTTAATATTTACCTCTTTATCGAATACAATCATCACTTTTCTATGGTTTGTAAGATGGTTTTTGCTACATTTCAGTAAGTGTGGCGGATCAACAAGAAAGTAAATTTTAATTCGTGCGTCAAGAGGGTGCAGAATGAAATGTTTTCCACCATCTAGCTTTCCGCTGACTCCAAACTCCAAATATGCCGATTTATTTGTACTAGCGCCATCTCCTACGACACTCTTTACAATCGCACCAACTTTGTAAAGTGCCAAAATGCATTTCATGATCAACTCCGATAACACTTTTCCGGTTGCACCGTTTTTTACTGCAAATACGGCGAAAACTTGGATCCCGTTTTTACGGTACAGCCTAATGATGAATACAAGGACATGGGTGGCAATTCCATCTGGAACATCACACTCGATCTCAGTGTCGCCAATATCCACTTTTCCTCTCCACACCTTCCGTCTTCGGTCCCATTCCATACTCGGTTTGATTTTGGCTTCGTCCATCATCATGCTGACAAATCTCTCCTCTTCAGGCAATCCCTTTAGCTCTTCACCAATGCTTTTGAGGGCAAGATCATTCAAGCCAAAATCACATTCCGATGAACTGATAATTTTCCGTAGAGTTTCTTCTGACGGGAGTGGAAGTAATGCGTTTTCTTGAATATGGCGAAACGCCGCGCAACTCTTCATACGTAGCATTGAGCATTGAACGGCATATGTAGGGTCCCATCTCATCGTCTTACCCGTCAAGTCTTTCTTGGATAATGACGCTTTTTCAATAAACATTTTAACCACTGTCCGACCCTAAAAATCAAATTATTTATTACCAACATTTGTTGATACTATCGTTTCTTTTATTTCAATCAGTTTGGGTTTCATTGCAATAAGAAATGGAATATGAAAAATCGTTGAAAATTGTCATTTGTTAGATATGGAAAATAAAGTTTTTAGAAATAGGGCGAATGAATTGCAATACATAAATCCATTGCCCTGATTTGAAATAAAAGTAAGGAAAAGGGCGAGTTTTAACCCGAAGTGTCAAGTAACAGCTTGCGAGTTGAAACTTGCGTTGTATAGTCAAGTCATAGTATTACTGTTGGTGTAAGTGTTTTCAGGTACGTTTCCAAAGATTCTCTTTTAGCCTTGATGGCCAATTCCTCCTTTTCCCTAAGCGTCCGTTTTGCAAGATCAACAGCCTTCTATATTACAAATTGAATTAATAAGAAGAATAAATACAATTACGGAATATAAAGATATAGAACAAGAAACATTAAGAATGTCTTCCGTACCAGACTCTGTTTCACGAGAATGCGGTTAGACCGTTTCAAGGATTGCATCTTAGTTTGATTGGTTGTGGTCGATGGCTTGGTTGCAATTCTACTCTTCAAATAGCTCTGCATTTTACCACACATCCGGCAAACATCGCCAATCTTTGCAACTCCCAAACATTTAGCTGATTTGATGAATTCGCATTTAGTCATGGCAAATGAACATTTTTTCGACACTTGAAGAAGCGATTTATCCCCAGCAACACCTTTGCACACTTTTTGGGCATCGAACGTCTTTACAACGGCTTCCAATAAGTCCATGTTCGTGATTTCAGAAGGCACGCCAGCTGGACGAACCGGCTCCCCGTTCAGTAGGAAGGAAAGATGATGTTCGTTGACAAACTTAATCGTTTTGATGGTCAGTTTTTCCCCATTGGGTTCAAACCGGGAACACAAGGCCGTATTGTTTTGAATAATCCAACTCCAGCCAGATGGAAGCCCAGGGCATTCGCTCTTTAAACGAGCGAGGAATTCTTCTGACAAGGGGGAATCTGTAGAGAATAACAAAGGTTATGAAGCATGAGCAGGAAACAATAACATTAAAATGATTCTTACTCTGAGGTTTTGTAAAAAACTCTGGTGGCAAAGTTTGTTTAGACTTTCGTTTCCACATCCTTCTGCACAGTGCCGTTGGTTCTTGTGGAGGTTCTGCAGCAACCTCTACTGATTCAATGTTTGGTTCAGTATTAGTTTTAAAACACAATGGCGTATCTGTGTCAGGTGTGACGAGTTCTCCAAAAGGCGAAGTAATATCGCATGGTTGGGGCGGAATATCGGGGATATTAGGCAAATGTTCTTCAAAAGATATGACAAAATGTGAAGTAACATCGCATGGTTCAACAGGAATTGCCGGGATATTTGACAAATCTTCTGCAAAAGATAATAAGTGTGACAATGTTAGTTAGTTTATCACACGGTTCATTTTTTTAGACAAAACATACCTGTTTCCTCTTGGTCTGCATCGTTGTTGAGAAATGTTGATAGTTGAGAAAGATTGTCCACTTCACCAACTGTAAGGAAAATAATTTGTCAAGTTAAGTTATAATTAGTTCATCAACATTGGCTTACTGACCTGAATTATCAAAATCAAGGTTAGATGTTGACAGTTGACAATCACTTATTTTGTCGTTTAAATTTGAAGAAGCACCTGTGTCAAGCTTAGGTGGAGAGCTCCTTGATTCCTTGTGGGGCAAAGTCTGCATTTTACTCTTGACTTCAAGCTCGTGTATGAAAGATTTGAGACTGCGAGTCTTGTTGGCTGGAAACACATTTACATATATCATCATCACATGAGTTCATTAATTAGTGCTAATTACCTTTTTTGATTGGTGTTGAACTATTATTGAGATTCCCAAAGGGCTTTCTGACATTCTGATTTGTAGATCCTGTAACATGATAAGAGCAACATACGATATGGATTAGGCTTGAAAAGAGGTATTTCAGAATTTATAAAAACAACCTAAATGCAAAGAGGGATTGGCTTCGTTCTTCAAGCGCCACTTCTGGTTGGCATAGAATTTACCACTGATAATACGACCTTTCACAATGTCTTCTTCCAGAAAGTGACGATGACACAACCTGGAGTTCTTCGTAAGGCCAGGTTTGTGTTGTAGTATTTCCTGCCATTGTTCGAATTTTCCTTGTGGAATACAAAACATGCTTACACCAGCATTTTCTTTGTCATTTCCTGATGGGCAATTACTGATAAAACAACGCTTATTCACCATAATAAGCAAGAGTTCTATTAGGATGTAAGAAACCCAGAAACAAGAAGAGCCACCATTACGATTGAGAAAAAATTAAATCAAAAACGTGGTTTGGGTTTGAATTCAAGTACGACGTACTATTGACAGATGGCGCAGAACAAACGGGACCTCGTAAAAAGCTGTCTAACAAATCGTAACAGAAGCCCAAATTCCTTATGGGAATTATAACACGGCGAGTGGCAACCATCTATATATGACTCTGACGTAACTTGGAAAAGCCATTACACTTGCTAGCAGCCGACCACATGGGCAATCAAAACAATGTTTTACTACCATCTAGCGGTGTTGAAGTAAATTTTCCCGACACTGCGGGCAGCGCGAAGTTTCGAGAATAGTGTAGAAAGGATAATATATATAAAAATATAAAAAGGATTGTCTAAATCTGCTATTATGTTACAGATGAATACGTGACTTGTTTTCTGTTAGTATTTAAAACTTTCAAGCAAGGCAACATATAACCAACTGCTATTTTCCGTTTCTAAAATCAAAAGTTGGATGCATAAAAACAATTGACATAATAACGTTTTTACGTAGCGCGACGCTCCCTATGCAGCGTTAAGCCAATAGTTTCTCTGACTTGCCTAAAATGTAAAAACACGGAAAAGTAGCCTATATAAATTGTAGCTAATTATTTTTTGTTGAATGTGAATTGAATTTCCTCAAAGTGTAAAAATTTTCTGCGTCAAAAAATAGCATCTTGCAACATAAAAGCTAAGATTGAGAAAATTTTAAACGAATACCTTCGGGTAGCAAGATGACTATATAGTTTAATATGTGATATGGGTGCAGTTAGCTGAGTGGGGCATTATGGCGATGAGGAAACCGACAGGGATAGCAGTTTCCGACGATCATTGTCAACTCTTCAAGATGTCTTCAGCGTGATTGTAGCATATTTGTATTTTGTACCCGGACACAGATTCTACCTTTCAAATGCATACGTCATCACTACTATATTATACATAGATTTTTTTCCCGGGTTTCCCCGAGTGCAGTTTTCACAAAAAAGGAACCCAACACACACATGCAAATGGTCTCTTTTATTGACTCGGTATATTTAGAAGCCGAACCACTTCACCAACTGATGCTTCATGAAGAAGAGTTACTTTTGTAAGCGTCCCATCTCGGCATAGAGAGTCAGTAATAGATGAAGTGAATGTATTCGATGTCCGGAATAAACTGGGATATCTAATAAACCTAATAGTTCAAAAAAATTTTATTTAAAATATGTATTGCTAGATAATGTAATTTATTGATGTGGGACAATATGATATACAGTATTTTGCCCTACCACAGGCAACATCTATGTAATCAGTCAAGTCGCAGTCTAAATCCGATGGTAGTAAAGTATCTTCAGCAAGTATCTCTTCTACTTCTGCACTCCATTCTTGTAACAATGTGTCTATATCAGGCAATGGTCTGTTGGCAAAAGAAAACAACATGTACTTTTGAATGGAGAACTAACGAATAACTAACTATTAATGGAGAACTCTTGGAAGAACTAACTTGTAATAAGTTACTGTTGGTAATGGTTTCGAACGATGTAGTTCATTGATATCTTTAATCCATTTGTCGATTGCTTTTGGTTTGTTCCCGTCCTCCACTGTTCTTGCTATCTGCGGTACAAAAAAAATGCATCTAGAAAATGGATTAAAAAGAATGATCTATTCATACTAGGCTTACCATTGTTTTTGTTGAACTTCTTTTGTAAATTGATCGTAGACGTAAATCCAAAACGGATGGGTCAGTTTGATTCAGCTACAAATAATTGAAAAGAAACAATTATTGTAAGATTACAGTACAGTTGGAATTTGTGTGAAAAATTAAAATAAAAGTACCGAAGGTTCGTCAATAACTGTAAGACCAAGCATTTCTGCAACTCCATCGGGCCGATCAATTTTCAAAAAGGCGTCGGGATCTCCCACAGCCGGAATAAAATCCGGAAGGAAAGGCTTCAATTTAGTTTCCATTTCCAAAATTTGTGGCCGATATCTAATTAACGAAAAAATACTGAAATTAAGTATTCTCGTTATTACAGTAGTAGAAAAAACGAAACTAAAAAAGTACAAAAGACATACAAGAATCTGTCGCACCGTAGGAGTTTCATATTTTCGCTTTTGCCTTGCAAGATTGTAGCTATAGACTACGGCTTCAATATTTAAAAGAAGTGGAGGGACAGAACGTCTCGGTACCCATTTTCACAATGAGAGCAGCAATGAAGGTGGTGTTTAGTTTGTTAACAAAAAAAAACTCAAAAAAAAAAAACAACGCACAGGCATAAATAAACTTTACTGGCATTATCAAACACCGTAGCTTTAAAGTTCTTATCTTTTAAAATTACTTTAGTTTTAAAAGCATTGAACATCTTACTTTGTTATATAGTGGAAGAGTTCCCTAATGTTGGCTGGTACGTTTATACTGTTAAACTCTACTGGATCGTAGAATCTACAAAGAGAAAAAATTACAATTTGCAGCCATGTAGGCTACATCATGCAAATTTGTATTAGTTAATACTCTCCAAATGCTTGATCACCATCGTCTTCCTGAGTATGTTGATCTATGTCTTCCAAATCCTTAACATCAAAAATACCATCGTGAATAGTTTCACCGGCCTCGTTTTCATCGACGTCATCCATGAGATCACGGGGTTTGAAGTCATCTTCGGTTTTCTGGAAACAAGTTAAATACATTTAAAAATGACACCTTGTCGTTATTTTGTATCCTTCAACTTTATCTTTTCTGGCTGTTAATTAAAGGGATTGAGAATAATGTTGCTCATAAAAGTACATTTTAGATTAAGATATATAGGCAACTTCGGAGCAAGGTAAGGGAAACTGTGGTATTAGTCCTTTTTGTCGGGAATTTAAGTCACCGAGCTTAGTTTACAGAGACCCAGTTCCACAAGATGGTACACGGATATCGTTTCCAAAAATGTGGCATATTTCTCCGATTAATTCCGCTCCGAATTATTTGTAGGCCTACCGAAAATTGACACTCTTCCGAAAAAAAAGTGTACCGTATCTATATAAATAACAAGTGTCTTTTGTAATGCAATGGGTAACAAGCAGTCTGCGATTCAAGGAGTCATGAGTCCATAGGAAAGGATTTTTTTTTCCTTATAAAGGTCGAACTTGTGTCCACGAGATGGGCTTGTATTTCCTCGCGTTTATTGTAACCGCTTTTTTGCAACAGTGTTACGGGAAATTCATTTTGGTTTAAGCGGGAGATTAAGGGGAGATTGGCAAGTCGTTAGAAGTGGCGGTATGTGGGGGAAAAGAATTTCGCCGCCACACGGTTGAAAAAATTCAATAAATTTAAGGGACATATTCAGTTTTTTTTTTTTTTACCGTGGGTGATGGATCTTCTTCGCCGTCACTTCCTTGATCACTCCATTCTTCTATTTCTTGAACTAGGTCTTCTTCGGCGTTTCTTTCCTCTTTCAGCAATTCCATTTCGTCCATTTTGACAATGTATGATAATAGTTAAACAAAAATAATAATCAAAGCATTTGTTGGGAGACCAAACTACTGGGTTTGTTTTGTTTTGATTGCCATGGCAACGTTAGAAAGAACGACGAGTTATACTTGGTAACAGTTTTATTTTCTCTTGACATATATTCACGTTTATTTCCTACATTGCTCCATTATCAAGTAGCCTACACTTTCAGCAAAAAATTCAAAAGTGTACTTTGGTAACAACTTAGTAAGTAAATTGTGGTAAACAAATTTTATTTATATTAAGTTACAAATTATTTTATATTACATAATAATCATACAAGAAATAATGAAAATGTAATAATATCAGTCAAGTTTCTCTTGTAACGTGAAACAGTGAGAAACAAAATAAAATAAAATGGCCTACCAATATTTCAGTATTTTTCGTTTATTTTAAGCAGCCAGGCCAGAGTCATATATAGATGGTTGCCACTCGCCGTGTTATAATTCCCATAAGGGGGTCGTCGTATTTCGTTGGACAGGTCTCGTTCGTTCAGCGCCACCAAGCGAGAAATGGTGTGAACTACGTGAAGGTTTGAACGAGGGCGCGCTCTAAGGACTTGGTATTTCTGGGTATCCATCTATGCGAATGGTCATACATCGTAGTGAACCATGAGGCGGTCATACATAGCTTTTAATATAATTTCAATTCATGAAATGGTTTCAAAAAAACCTTACTAATTTCTTTTAGAAGAATAATATTTGTGATTATTTGTTGAAAAAGTTTATTGTGTCATTTTGATTTTGCTTTTTTGACATCTGTTTTACATTGAGTATTCAGTTTCGAGAAATGCATATCTTTGTAACGTTTTTCCTCAAAGAAAAAACGTATATGTACATACTCCCTTATGAGCAATGGGAGAGAATGTTCACGATGGGCATCGCAAAACAAAGGGTGAATCCTTGATTGAGATATAGCATCAATACAGATTTCATATGTATTGGTAATGTACACATGTTTTTCATTGGCAAAATGTTTTGCAACTGCTGCTTCAATCGTACGAAAAGACAGGAACATTGGAATAGTAACAAATGTAAGACCTCCTTTGTTTTTCAAAATCGTGAGGTTTGCAGGAGAGAAATCGTCCGGTACCTCTAGCTCTTTGCAGATCACAGATTTTTTGCATTCTTTACAATGATCAATAAGGAAAGGACGAGCATGGAAGACATAGCCACAGATATAATAGACAAGCAAATCATCGACACTTTCCTTGTGCAAAGTGCGACAATCTGTAACAAAGCGGACAGCTAATTCATTAATTAACTTGCGATCCAATTGCAGATTAAGTTCTTCAAGCACTTTGGTATTTGATTTGTAACGATCGACTAGGCATTTGTGGTATGAAGCGATATTGTAGAGATCTTCTTCTTGGTCGACATTACTATTCTTGATGAGAATTCTGCCTGTTGATGAATAGAGTGCTAACATACGGAAAATGTATAAGGCAATTTTGCAACTTGGATGCAAGGCGATGTGCCGCATCTGGCCAAAGACTCTCTGAAAAGATGAGATCAAAACCATAATTTGTTATTAAACTTAAATATATTGAAAACAACCACTGCTATAATTACTTCGACAGGATCTTGATTAAATTTCCCAGTAAAAACCATTTTATAGTTGCAGTCAAAAAGATCCTCAATTAAGGAAAGTAAGCTCGTTATTGTTAATCGCCAACCTTCCATGGTCGTTTGGGAAGCAAACATGTTCAACTCTTTCTTTTTTCTAGTCTTTTTTCCTTCCTGCTCTTTTTTCTCTTCTTTATTCACAAAAAGATCATCTTCGCCTTCATCATCTGTACTTTCATCTTCACTTTCAATCACCCTTTTTCTACCTTTCCATTTTTTTTCAAGCATTTTTTTTTCTCTTTCACGTCTTTTCATTTCCTTCTCTTTTAATTTTCTTTCTGCTTCCATTTTACGGTACATACGCTCCGTGTTATTCAGAATTTCGAGTTTCTGATCAAAGACTTTTCTTTTATTTGCCCATTTGGCTGGGTCGTTGAAAATAGCATCTTTTAGAGAGCGGCCATTACAACGATCAAAAAGATCATTCATTAAATATGTGTAATTCTGAACAATTTGGGGATCTATAAAGGAAAGTAGTTCTTAGAAAAATGATTAGAATATGATCAAATTATGTATGATCTACCTTTGAACCAATGCTTGAATCTGTCGGACTCTGAATAAGCTCCAATGCCATCTCCCATCTTACCAGAAAAGAATTGAGCGCATCGAGTTACGTTTTGACGCTCGAAATTATTTGGGTGAATGTGAGCTTCCGTCAAAGCAGGAACCATCCGTAAGTGGTTTCCCTTTTCAATGTTGTATACTGCCTCGTAGTTTTCAAAATATATATAGGAAACGGATTGCCCCTAAACAAATAAAACAAAACGAGCGTGGTAAATAATTATGATTTCAGGTGCTGTCCATCAAAACAAGAGACGCAGTACTATTCTGCATTATTTAATATTTACCTCTTTATCGAATACAATCATCACTTTTCTATGGTTTGTAAGATGGTTTTTGCTACATTTCAGTAAGTGTGGCGGATCAACAAGAAAGTAAATTTTAATTCGTGCGTCAAGAGGGTGCAGAATGAAATGTTTTCCACCATCTAGCTTTCCGCTGACTCCAAACTCCAAATATGCCGATTTATTTGTACTAGCGCCATCTCCTACGACACTCTTTACAATCGCACCAACTTTGTAAAGTGCCAAAATGCATTTCATGATCAACTCCGATAACACTTTTCCGGTTGCACCGTTTTTTACTGCAAATACGGCGAAAACTTGGATCCCGTTTTTACGGTACAGCCTAATGATGAATACAAGGACATGGGTGGCAATTCCATCTGGAACATCACACTCGATCTCAGTGTCGCCAATATCCACTTTTCCTCTCCACACCTTCCGTCTTCGGTCCCATTCCATACTCGGTTTGATTTTGGCTTCGTCCATCATCATGCTGACAAATCTCTCCTCTTCAGGCAATCCCTTTAGCTCTTCACCAATGCTTTTGAGGGCAAGATCATTCAAGCCAAAATCACATTCCGATGAACTGATAATTTTCCGTAGAGTTTCTTCTGACGGGAGTGGAAGTAATGCGTTTTCTTGAATATGGCGAAACGCCGCGCAACTCTTCATACGTAGCATTGAGCATTGAACGGCATATGTAGGGTCCCATCTCATCGTCTTACCCGTCAAGTCTTTCTTGGATAATGACGCTTTTTCAATAAACATTTTAACCACTGTCCGACCCTAAAAATCAAATTATTTATTACCAACATTTGTTGATACTATCGTTTCTTTTATTTCAATCAGTTTGGGTTTCATTGCAATAAGAAATGGAATATGAAAAATCGTTGAAAATTGTCATTTGTTAGATATGGAAAATAAAGTTTTTAGAAATAGGGCGAATGAATTGCAATACATAAATCCATTGCCCTGATTTGAAATAAAAGTAAGGAAAAGGGCGAGTTTTAACCCGAAGTGTCAAGTAACAGCTTGCGAGTTGAAACTTGCGTTGTATAGTCAAGTCATAGTATTACTGTTGGTGTAAGTGTTTTCAGGTACGTTTCCAAAGATTCTCTTTTAGCCTTGATGGCCAATTCCTCCTTTTCCCTAAGCGTCCGTTTTGCAAGATCAACAGCCTTCTATATTACAAATTGAATTAATAAGAAGAATAAATACAATTACGGAATATAAAGATATAGAACAAGAAACATTAAGAATGTCTTCCGTACCAGACTCTGTTTCACGAGAATGCGGTTAGACCGTTTCAAGGATTGCATCTTAGTTTGATTGGTTGTGGTCGATGGCTTGGTTGCAATTCTACTCTTCAAATAGCTCTGCATTTTACCACACATCCGGCAAACATCGCCAATCTTTGCAACTCCCAAACATTTAGCTGATTTGATGAATTCGCATTTAGTCATGGCAAATGAACATTTTTTCGACACTTGAAGAAGCGATTTATCCCCAGCAACACCTTTGCACACTTTTTGGGCATCGAACGTCTTTACAACGGCTTCCAATAAGTCCATGTTCGTGATTTCAGAAGGCACGCCAGCTGGACGAACCGGCTCCCCGTTCAGTAGGAAGGAAAGATGATGTTCGTTGACAAACTTAATCGTTTTGATGGTCAGTTTTTCCCCATTGGGTTCAAACCGGGAACACAAGGCCGTATTGTTTTGAATAATCCAACTCCAGCCAGATGGAAGCCCAGGGCATTCGCTCTTTAAACGAGCGAGGAATTCTTCTGACAAGGGGGAATCTGTAGAGAATAACAAAGGTTATGAAGCATGAGCAGGAAACAATAACATTAAAATGATTCTTACTCTGAGGTTTTGTAAAAAACTCTGGTGGCAAAGTTTGTTTAGACTTTCGTTTCCACATCCTTCTGCACAGTGCCGTTGGTTCTTGTGGAGGTTCTGCAGCAACCTCTACTGATTCAATGTTTGGTTCAGTATTAGTTTTAAAACACAATGGCGTATCTGTGTCAGGTGTGACGAGTTCTCCAAAAGGCGAAGTAATATCGCATGGTTGGGGCGGAATATCGGGGATATTAGGCAAATGTTCTTCAAAAGATATGACAAAATGTGAAGTAACATCGCATGGTTCAACAGGAATTGCCGGGATATTTGACAAATCTTCTGCAAAAGATAATAAGTGTGACAATGTTAGTTAGTTTATCACACGGTTCATTTTTTTTAGACAAAACATACCTGTTTCCTCTTGGTCTGCATCGTTGTTGAGAAATGTTGATAGTTGAGAAAGATTGTCCACTTCACCAACTGTAAGGAAAATAATTTGTCAAGTTAAGTTATAATTAGTTCATCAACATTGGCTTACTGACCTGAATTATCAAAATCAAGGTTAGATGTTGACAGTTGACAATCACTTATTTTGTCGTTTAAATTTGAAGAAGCACCTGTGTCAAGCTTAGGTGGAGAGCTCCTTGATTCCTTGTGGGGCAAAGTCTGCATTTTACTCTTGACTTCAAGCTCGTGTATGAAAGATTTGAGACTGCGAGTCTTGTTGGCTGGAAACACATTTACATATATCATCATCACATGAGTTCATTAATTAGTGCTAATTACCTTTTTTGATTGGTGTTGAACTATTATTGAGATTCCCAAAGGGCTTTCTGACATTCTGATTTGTAGATCCTGTAACATGATAAGAGCAACATACGATATGGATTAGGCTTGAAAAGAGGTATTTCAGAATTTATAAAAACAACCTAAATGCAAAGAGGGATTGGCTTCGTTCTTCAAGCGCCACTTCTGGTTGGCATAGAATTTACCACTGATAATACGACCTTTCACAATGTCTTCTTCCAGAAAGTGACGATGACACAACCTGGAGTTCTTCGTAAGGCCAGGTTTGTGTTGTAGTATTTCCTGCCATTGTTCGAATTTTCCTTGTGGAATACAAAACATGCTTACACCAGCATTTTCTTTGTCATTTCCTGATGGGCAATTACTGATAAAACAACGCTTATTCACCATAATAAGCAAGAGTTCTATTAGGATGTAAGAAACCCAGAAACAAGAAGAGCCACCATTACGATTGAGAAAAAATTAAATCAAAAACGTGGTTTGGGTTTGAATTCAAGTACGACGTACTATTGACAGATGGCGCAGAACAAACGGGACCTCGTAAAAAGCTGTCTAACAAATCGTAACAGAAGCCCAAATTCCTTATGGGAATTATAACACGGCGAGTGGCAACCATCTATATATGACTCTGGCCAGGCGTATTGATGGATTTGCGGCACACGTGTGTAGCAGTCACTCCAATGTAGCCTATAGCGCTACTACCGTAGCACAACTTAGCTTACATATATTGAAGATTTTAAACTCCGATATGTGTGAAATTGAACACTCTATTTCAAATAATGAGGGGATTAAATCACCCTTGTTCAGAGTTAGATCAATAGATCCGCTGCAGGAACTAACAGAGAAAAATGAACAGAAATATTCCTCAACTAATAACAATAACAAGCGAGAATCAAGGCACAACATTGCCAGTTTACTTTTCTCGCCTAGCAAATGAAACTAATAGGGAAAATTGCGTTTGTGCGCAATCCACATATTTTTTGGGACTATTAATAAGTAAAGTTGTTTTTGGTTTATAGTTTAGTATTAAGAACACAATCACAAAATGTCAAAATTAACGATGTTAAATACAATTTTCTGAGAAAATGGCAACTCCGAATATCAGCAGACGGCAAACGTTTTTGGGTGTGTCTTTTCAAACATAAATAACTTCAGTTAGATATACAAAAAGAATGAAAGACAAATCCCTATTTAAAAAACGGATATCATGCTGTTTCGGCTGAGACATTATTATGAAGGCTTCTTCTTTTTATGGTTCGATGAGGATATCAGTGATTCAAAGCTAAGTAAACAGGGTGTGTCACAATCACAAAGGCTAGCGCGTTTTTTTATGTTTTTAGTACGTCTCATAATATTTCGATTTCATGGACTGCAATTGTATCTGCGTGCCGTTTTCGTGAGCAAGACTGTATAGAATATCTCTTATCTTAATATTACATCGTTCGTAAAACAATTCCTACAATTTATGTATCCCGATGGACCCCCCATGTACTTTGTGTGTGCAGCAATGAGACGATCGCGAGGGGAAAGAGGACACGTTAACATTATATACTCCCGTATGTACTCAATAATTTAGAGGTACTTCGACTTTTCTAGAAACTTTTTTTCTTCAAAGAGGCACAGTTTCCTTTAAGCTCGGCGATCGACGTCAGCGGACGGCCCTACCCTTTTAATTCCAAACCCAAGCATTTCTTTTCCATACTTTCAATGATTTTATCGTGAGTGCTTTCATTTAAAAAAGCACCATTGAGTTACTTAGGAGTGCTTGGTTTGGGTGATTGGGTTCCATTTTAAAATTAATTTTTCTCTTGGTTTCTTTTGTACCATATATTATGCTATTAAAAAAAAAAAAGAATTACACGCTACCTGTAAGTGAACTTTTTTATTTCTTCTTATTTTTTTTTGGCGGGGATTATTGTAATAGGGTTTCTTATGGGTTCTCTTGTCGAAGGTTTGATCTTAGGAGGACGGAGGAAAGATTGATCACTTTTAGTGTAAAGTGCACTGCGTTGAGCGAACGACTAGTTCAGTGGTCGCCAAAAACGAACCAAGGGCACTGAGTCATTTGGATGCCATCGAGACATACTCCAAAGTAAATAAGATATGTACACGGCAGACTTTACAGTAAACAGCGCAACGAGAGAGAAATCTGGGGGAAAGCGACAAAGAGCTGAACGTCGAAGGCCAATGGGCACACCTCGAGTAGTCTTGGAGCTCCATATGCTACTTCTCTCATTCGTTTCTTTCTGTTTGCGTATTCTATTAGTTATATTACGTACTATAATCTGCCTGAATTTCTGGTTGGGCGGTAGAATAGTTGCAGGTCACGAGAGGAGATCACTGGAATGGTTTTGTAACAGGATTCAACATTCGATTGACAAAAATATACGACATGTTGTTGAATAGTGACAGTCTAATCATTCGACGTCGACGTCCCACATCCTCAACGGCCGAGTCCGAGTCCAGTTCCGTGAAGCTCGATAATCGGTTTTCTCATTTCGTAACTTGGCATGTTGTCGTTCCTCCGGTTCGCCTCAAATCAATCAATATAATCAATATATTCAGAAGACGAGCTGACCAAACGAGGAATCTGGTTCTGTTTCTCTCCAAATGGCATAAGATTGCTGGATATTGGAGAGTGAAGAAGCGATCCTCACCATATAGCTTCCAAAATCTAAACAGTTTACATAATAAATGCATTGTTAGGAAACCAGACAAACTGAAAATAGGGCCTAGTGGTCAACCGAGCATACAAATGACATCGCCTCAAAAGACAGAACAGAGAACGTCATTGGCCCTTCTAAGGAGATGCATCCGTCGCTTTCTCGTCGAAAGATGAGGTTAAGTTGTCCCCCCTTTGAGAACGAGAACAAGATGCCAACTGTACCCACTATAATGATGATGACGACGGTGGACAGGCGGAGGCGGCCGCAAAAATAAAACAAAACAAAAACAAAAAAACTAAACAAACATAAACAATAAAAAAGGTGGAGAAAAAAGGGATGAAAGAGGGAGAGGCTGGGAGGTTGGAAAATGTGCTCGAGTCGAATGGAAATAACTAGAGGCAATCCCACCGCTCCCGGAGAAAAGGGTTCGGCTGTAGTTGCAGAATCACGGAAAGCAGGAGATAAAAGCAGAGAAACACGAAAGCTGGGGAAACTGGGAAGGACAAAAGAGAGGGCCGATGGGGTAGGGGATTTAAACCAGTCTTCAGCTCGGCGCCCACTTACAAGAAGGCCTCACAGAAGCCACCGCCGCCGCCACCGCCGTCAATGCTGGCAACCTCCTGCTGTTTCTGAGACACAAAAAGGTCATGAAGAGCCCGGTGCCTGCTTAAACGGTCTCCCAGTGTTCGCCCGAACACCGATCTGTTCAAACATCCAGTTGTGTGGACTGTGGGCATCTATTTAGCGCCTAAACGAATAGCTTGATTCCGCACTTGTCGGCCTTGGTGTGTGTCCGACTCTTCTTGCGTTGCATCGTTCGTGGTATCGTGGCTGGTCTAAACGCTTCTTTGTCGGCTTATTTGTATCCCCAGCGCCAAAATTTCAGAATGTTCCAAAACCGAAAATCTTTTTCCACCCTTGTCCTCTTGATCGGTGTCTCGGCTACCATAGGTATCTCATTCAAATAATAAATATTTTCCAAATAACGTTCCAGTAAGGGATTCTAGAAAACAAACGATTCAAATCAAATCGAAAATTTTTGAAGAGATGGTGTAGCCTTTTTTCATTCTTACGAACAGGTTTATCCGTGTCGAACTTCCGGAATCTAGATGCTGCTACGCAAGGGGAAGACGAGATAGCCACGCGTAATAGTGCGACTGAAAGAATTCATTTCGATTCCTGGTTGAACCATGCAACAACCACAAATGCAAAATCGTGCTGCGCCCGCGTACCAAAGAAATACTTTGTCGGAAACGGTAACACTACGATTTTCTCATTGCAAAAAAAAAAAGTTTTGTTATTGTCGCAACTAGTAGACACTTTGTTTAATTTCTTTCCCTTTTTTCGATACTGATGGCGTCCATATAGGGTTAGATGGGGAAATCTTCGTGGATATGGGCCAATGCCGACAGTCATGTACGGCCAAGAGAACTAAAATCAACCGGAAAGAATTCGAAGCAATTCTGAAGGCTAATCATTCGGTTGACCCTGTTGAGGTACTCGGACGTTTATTTTTCGTTTGGATTTTGTACTTTCTTCTCCCATTTAATACGTAAAACAAGTCTGAAAGAGTATGTACTCACTTTCTTTGCTAGTTGTACTTGGCTTTGCAACGAGACGTTTCCGGAAGGTCGTGCGGAGAGGAGTCACATTGTTTACCTACCCGAACTTTAGTGGAACGACACATGACCATGTCCGGTCTACAAGAAGTAGCCGTCATCGAAGGTTGTTCCTGCTTTTCTGATCCAGAGCTCTGTCATCGGGTCGAGGAGCGTGTTATTCATTTTCCAGGAACACCATTTGAAACTACTGTTGATGTCGGCAGATGTTCCGGACCATGCAACAATGGTAAAAGGAAATTTTTTTTTCTAAACAACAATATAAATCATAATGACGTACATTTTTGCAACTGTAACAACTCTATGAGGTTAACACTAGTTTTGTAAAGAAAGACAGAACATCTTGTATGTGTAAATATGTACAAATTTGTTAATAGCTAATTTTATTGAATTTAAATTCACAATATTTACCGGGAAATTGGAACGAGTACGGCAAATAAGGCTTCTAATGAATTGTATTGTCGTTTATAAATGCCCGTCAAATGTCACCTTGTCATAACTCATAATTGCACTCAAAATGTCAATTTTATGAACCATAGGTTTTTTCATAATATGCATTGAACATGATAAAACGACAGTCGTTTGCTTAAAACATTTTCCCTCACTGACAAATGACTCAAACACGCCTTCAGTTCTTATAATTACTCACAACGTAAGAGGAATGATAAACAACAAAGCAACAGAAGAATGTAAAGTTCACCCATTAAGAATCCATTATTATATAATTGCAAATGTGAACCGGGAGCTAGATTACGTGGGAAGAAATTCATAAGACTATATGCATATAATTAATTGCTACACAATCACATACTTTTTCTCATATCAATAATAGGTGAAGCGCTCAACTGTAGATCGACACGCAATAAAACTGTCGCTATTGCGGGGCCAAATGGTAACTCAAATCGCTCTTTCTGCCCCATGAGTTAGGTACATGTTCTTGTTTCTGCTTTCAGGAGATACGTGCGTTGAAGTGATCGAGAAGTGTAGTTGTACACCGTCGTGTTATCGAGCGCAAGTGATGGAGCACATATATGACTACACGCTGCCACTAGATGATGAAGCAGAAGACGGCCCTACCATCAAGGCAACAGTGTGATATGACGCAAAAGATTCGCAATCGTTAAATGCGGAATTTATTTTTATTTTTAGGTCATTGATGTCGGGAAGTGTGCAGGCGAGTGCAACGCCACCCATCATAAGCAACACTGCGTTTTAAGGTGAATATTGGGCTCTAGTAAATGCCAGGAATAACTTAATGAAAGTTCCAAAGGTTCCTTTGTGCTAACACTGATACCTATTCCGGTGGTGCTTTTTGATATGCTATTTAATTTAGGGACAAGGATAACAACTCGAAGTGCCTGATGTCCCTCACCCGAAGAGAGTCCAATTGTGTTCCACTTGGCTTCCAGTTGCACCGCTATCGAACAAAGAATGGTACTGATAAGAGTATTCTTTCTATAACTGACTGTGGCTGCCAATGATCTGACCAAGGAATTGTTGCCATTGCGCTGTTGTATTGACTTTTTATTTAACCGTAATTTTTGTAATTTTTCTTATACTGTTCACTTTAGCAATCTTTCCGTTTAGAAAAATTATTAAATGAAGGAGGACGTATGACAGCTAGCCGCTCGGAAAATTTAGGCACTGTGATATTTTCGAATGCATTTTTTTAAAGCGCTAAGCAATAGCAAAATAATCATCATTGGTAATACTAAGAAACAAAAGAACACAAGAACTGTTTTTAAATTGTTAAGTTCTTTTCTAAGCTTTGTTCTGTAATTGTTAACCCTTTGTAAATAAATGGCACTGCGCTGGCGAACTTAAAGATAAATAACAAAAGTACCGCAGTGCTGTTTTGTAAATGCGTTCGTTTATCGTTTTGTGACTAATCGTCGACATCTTTGACATAGACATTCACATTCACACAAAATATTACCAGCAATCTATATATGCAGTATTGCGCTAAAAAGGAGTATTTCCTTTAAATTGAATTAGAGTGTACGACGCATTTTACTCGTGTAGTCTCGCATGATAAAGAATTTCAATAAACATATGTTCCATCCAATAAAACTCATTATAGAACTGATTATTACAACCGTCGGTATTTTTCTTTCCTAAATAATCCGCTTAAATTTCATCTAGAACATTCCCATATCTAGAGTGGTTTTTCAAAAAAAGCAAAATCGACCTTTTCAAACCCACACTATAATTGAGGTGACGGAAAAAGATGAATTTACGGAACAAGCGAAAAAGTGATTGATCTAACTGACTTTACCTGAAATTTTGAGAAGCATACCACTACAGTACGTTATTGGTTTGTGGGTCGTGATGGACGACGTAGCCTACGCTTTTCCTCGGCTGTAGTGCGCAAATGATATACATGTACTTGAATATAATCCTCGAAGTCCGGTTTGCAGCCTCACTAACCGGGTATTGGGCTTTACCCACCATCTGCTGACTCACCCGCTAGTCGCTTCGCTACCACTTTGGGATCAATATGGGAAACCTGAGGTGGGAAAAAGTCGTGCTTGTCTTTTCTAGTACGAGAAAATAAATGGCTTTCTCAAGCCAATTTTGGCCAGGGCGCCAGCCTTCATGTATTCAGGCCGACAAGAGACGGTAGTCGTTTATTCTGTTTAGCTAACGTGTCGATCTATTCTATTTTTCCCTTAGCCTGACGGGAATTGCATCCAAGGGATTCATTGATATACGGGTCCTTTAAGATTTAGATTCTGAAGTCATAGTCATAACCACATCACTAGATAAATGGTTTCACCAATGGTTCGAGTCGCTTTGACGGTCCAAAACGAAGTCTTTAACAACATGCTTTCCCGGTCGACTGCCTTCTTGAATGACTCTATGCTTCTATTTTAGTCTGGCGCCGCCGTGAATGAGCATTCGTCTACTCGACCAAATGAGGCAGCCACGCAGGTCTCTCTTCCAACAAATTCGCCAACACGAGATGATGAGTAACCTCTCTCCAAAAAAAGAAAAATGAAAATGAAAAATGGGGGGAAGGAATGTGTTGCTTTCGTGATGGCCAGCATGGCCCAGTCTCTAGCCAGTCGCGCTCTACGATGAAGTCGACACGTTGGACTTACTCATCCGCTTCAGAAGGGGAAACAGTTCGAACCGCACACCGTTTCGATAATTCGAGCCACTTTTGGTCATCTTTCCTCGTTTTATTGCAAGAGTCGCTCAGCGTTTCAGTTTGTTGTCGTTCCTCTCTGTTGCACTGTTGCATCAACTTACTTGGCTTGGTTCTGCTTCTTCTGTGGCTTTCCCTGTTTCCACAGACGTTACGTTATGTATTATTCATTGAGGCATGTTTTCGTGACAAGACCGTAATGCAAGTGGGTGGTGCCGGAGGGGATGGGATGAAATTTGAACTGAACAGCCTCTAGTCATGTTTACCAGAGTCATATATAGATGGTTGCCACTCGCCGTGTTATAATTCCCATAAGGAATTTGGGCTTCTGTTACGATTTGTTAGACAGCTTTTTACGAGGTCCCGTTTGTTCTGCGCCATCTGTCAATAGTACGTCGTACTTGAATTCAAACCCAAACCACGTTTTTGATTTAATTTTTTCTCAATCGTAATGGTGGCTCTTCTTGTTTCTGGGTTTCTTACATCCTAATAGAACTCTTGCTTATTATGGTGAATAAGCGTTGTTTTATCAGTAATTGCCCATCAGGAAATGACAAAGAAAATGCTGGTGTAAGCATGTTTTGTATTCCACAAGGAAAATTCGAACAATGGCAGGAAATACTACAACACAAACCTGGCCTTACGAAGAACTCCAGGTTGTGTCATCGTCACTTTCTGGAAGAAGACATTGTGAAAGGTCGTATTATCAGTGGTAAATTCTATGCCAACCAGAAGTGGCGCTTGAAGAACGAAGCCAATCCCTCTTTGCATTTAGGTTGTTTTTATAAATTCTGAAATACCTCTTTTCAAGCCTAATCCATATCGTATGTTGCTCTTATCATGTTACAGGATCTACAAATCAGAATGTCAGAAAGCCCTTTGGGAATCTCAATAATAGTTCAACACCAATCAAAAAAGGTAATTAGCACTAATTAATGAACTCATGTGATGATGATATATGTAAATGTGTTTCCAGCCAACAAGACTCGCAGTCTCAAATCTTTCATACACGAGCTTGAAGTCAAGAGTAAAATGCAGACTTTGCCCCACAAGGAATCAAGGAGCTCTCCACCTAAGCTTGACACAGGTGCTTCTTCAAATTTAAACGACAAAATAAGTGATTGTCAACTGTCAACATCTAACCTTGATTTTGATAATTCAGGTCAGTAAGCCAATGTTGATGAACTAATTATAACTTAACTTGACAAATTATTTTCCTTACAGTTGGTGAAGTGGACAATCTTTCTCAACTATCAACATTTCTCAACAACGATGCAGACCAAGAGGAAACAGGTATGTTTTGTCTAAAAAAAATGAACCGTGTGATAAACTAACTAACATTGTCACACTTATTATCTTTTGCAGAAGATTTGTCAAATATCCCGGCAATTCCTGTTGAACCATGCGATGTTACTTCACATTTTGTCATATCTTTTGAAGAACATTTGCCTAATATCCCCGATATTCCGCCCCAACCATGCGATATTACTTCGCCTTTTGGAGAACTCGTCACACCTGACACAGATACGCCATTGTGTTTTAAAACTAATACTGAACCAAACATTGAATCAGTAGAGGTTGCTGCAGAACCTCCACAAGAACCAACGGCACTGTGCAGAAGGATGTGGAAACGAAAGTCTAAACAAACTTTGCCACCAGAGTTTTTTACAAAACCTCAGAGTAAGAATCATTTTAATGTTATTGTTTCCTGCTCATGCTTCATAACCTTTGTTATTCTCTACAGATTCCCCCTTGTCAGAAGAATTCCTCGCTCGTTTAAAGAGCGAATGCCCTGGGCTTCCATCTGGCTGGAGTTGGATTATTCAAAACAATACGGCCTTGTGTTCCCGGTTTGAACCCAATGGGGAAAAACTGACCATCAAAACGATTAAGTTTGTCAACGAACATCATCTTTCCTTCCTACTGAACGGGGAGCCGGTTCGTCCAGCTGGCGTGCCTTCTGAAATCACGAACATGGACTTATTGGAAGCCGTTGTAAAGACGTTCGATGCCCAAAAAGTGTGCAAAGGTGTTGCTGGGGATAAATCGCTTCTTCAAGTGTCGAAAAAATGTTCATTTGCCATGACTAAATGCGAATTCATCAAATCAGCTAAATGTTTGGGAGTTGCAAAGATTGGCGATGTTTGCCGGATGTGTGGTAAAATGCAGAGCTATTTGAAGAGTAGAATTGCAACCAAGCCATCGACCACAACCAATCAAACTAAGATGCAATCCTTGAAACGGTCTAACCGCATTCTCGTGAAACAGAGTCTGGTACGGAAGACATTCTTAATGTTTCTTGTTCTATATCTTTATATTCCGTAATTGTATTTATTCTTCTTATTAATTCAATTTGTAATATAGAAGGCTGTTGATCTTGCAAAACGGACGCTTAGGGAAAAGGAGGAATTGGCCATCAAGGCTAAAAGAGAATCTTTGGAAACGTACCTGAAAACACTTACACCAACAGTAATACTATGACTTGACTATACAACGCAAGTTTCAACTCGCAAGCTGTTACTTGACACTTCGGGTTAAAACTCGCCCTTTTCCTTACTTTTATTTCAAATCAGGGCAATGGATTTATGTATTGCAATTCATTCGCCCTATTTCTAAAAACTTTATTTTCCATATCTAACAAATGACAATTTTCAACGATTTTTCATATTCCATTTCTTATTGCAATGAAACCCAAACTGATTGAAATAAAAGAAACGATAGTATCAACAAATGTTGGTAATAAATAATTTGATTTTTAGGGTCGGACAGTGGTTAAAATGTTTATTGAAAAAGCGTCATTATCCAAGAAAGACTTGACGGGTAAGACGATGAGATGGGACCCTACATATGCCGTTCAATGCTCAATGCTACGTATGAAGAGTTGCGCGGCGTTTCGCCATATTCAAGAAAACGCATTACTTCCACTCCCGTCAGAAGAAACTCTACGGAAAATTATCAGTTCATCGGAATGTGATTTTGGCTTGAATGATCTTGCCCTCAAAAGCATTGGTGAAGAGCTAAAGGGATTGCCTGAAGAGGAGAGATTTGTCAGCATGATGATGGACGAAGCCAAAATCAAACCGAGTATGGAATGGGACCGAAGACGGAAGGTGTGGAGAGGAAAAGTGGATATTGGCGACACTGAGATCGAGTGTGATGTTCCAGATGGAATTGCCACCCATGTCCTTGTATTCATCATTAGGCTGTACCGTAAAAACGGGATCCAAGTTTTCGCCGTATTTGCAGTAAAAAACGGTGCAACCGGAAAAGTGTTATCGGAGTTGATCATGAAATGCATTTTGGCACTTTACAAAGTTGGTGCGATTGTAAAGAGTGTCGTAGGAGATGGCGCTAGTACAAATAAATCGGCATATTTGGAGTTTGGAGTCAGCGGAAAGCTAGATGGTGGAAAACATTTCATTCTGCACCCTCTTGACGCACGAATTAAAATTTACTTTCTTGTTGATCCGCCACACTTACTGAAATGTAGCAAAAACCATCTTACAAACCATAGAAAAGTGATGATTGTATTCGATAAAGAGGTAAATATTAAATAATGCAGAATAGTACTGCGTCTCTTGTTTTGATGGACAGCACCTGATATATCATAATTATTTACCACGCTCGTTTTGTTTTATTTGTTTAGGGGCAATCCGTTTCCTATATATATTTTGAAAACTACGAGGCAGTATACAACATTGAAAAGGGAAACCACTTACGGATGGTTCCTGCTTTGACGGAAGCTCACATTCACCCAAATAATTTCGAGCGTCAAAACGTAACTCGATGCGCTCAATTCTTTTCTGGTAAGATGGGAGATGGCATTGGAGCTTATTCAGAGTCCGACAGATTCAAGCATTGGTTCAAAGGTAGATCATACATAATTTGATCATATTCTAATCATTTTTCTAAGAACTACTTTCCTTTATAGATCCCCAAATTGTTCAGAATTACACATATTTAATGAATGATCTTTTTGATCGTTGTAATGGCCGCTCTCTAAAAGATGCTATTTTCAACGACCCAGCCAAATGGGCAAATAAAAGAAAAGTCTTTGATCAGAAACTCGAAATTCTGAATAACACGGAGCGTATGTACCGTAAAATGGAAGCAGAAAGAAAATTAAAAGAGAAGGAAATGAAAAGACGTGAAAGAGAAAAAAAAATGCTTGAAAAAAAATGGAAAGGTAGAAAAAGGGTGATTGAAAGTGAAGATGAAAGTACAGATGATGAAGGCGAAGATGATCTTTTTGTGAATAAAGAAGAGAAAAAAGAGCAGGAAGGAAAAAAGACTAGAAAAAAGAAAGAGTTGAACATGTTTGCTTCCCAAACGACCATGGAAGGTTGGCGATTAACAATAACGAGCTTACTTTCCTTAATTGAGGATCTTTTTGACTGCAACTATAAAATGGTTTTTACTGGGAAATTTAATCAAGATCCTGTCGAAGTAATTATAGCAGTGGTTGTTTTCAATATATTTAAGTTTAATAACAAATTATGGTTTTGATCTCATCTTTTCAGAGAGTCTTTGGCCAGATGCGGCACATCGCCTTGCATCCAAGTTGCAAAATTGCCTTATACATTTTCCGTATGTTAGCACTCTATTCATCAACAGGCAGAATTCTCATCAAGAATAGTAATGTCGACCAAGAAGAAGATCTCTACAATATCGCTTCATACCACAAATGCCTAGTCGATCGTTACAAATCAAATATTGATTGTGTTCTGTGTTAAAGTGCTTGAAGAACACACACTTAATCTGCAATTGGATCGCAAGTTAATTAATGAATTAGCTGTCCGCTTTGTTACAGATTGTCGCACTTTGCACAAGGAAAGTGTCGATGATTTGCTTGTCTATTATATCTGTGGCTATGTCTTCCATGCTCGTCCTTTCCTTATTGATCATTGTAAAGAATGCAAAAAATCTGTGATCTGCAAAGAGCTAGAGGTACCGGACGATTTCTCTCCTGCAAACCTCACGATTTTGAAAAACAAAGGAGGTCTTACATTTGTTACTATTCCAATGTTCCTGTCTTTTCGTACGATTGAAGCAGCAGTTGCAAAACATTTTGCCAATGAAAAAACATGTGTACATTACCAATACATATGAAATCTGTATTGATGCTATATCTCAATCAAGGATTCACCCTTTGTTTTGCGATGCCCATCGTGAACATTCTCTCCCATTGCTCATAAGGGAGTATGTACATATACGTTTTTTCTTTGAGGAAAAACGTTACAAAGATATGCATTTCTCGAAACTGAATACTCAATGTAAAACAGATGTCAAAAAAGCAAAATCAAAATGACACAATAAACTTTTTCAACAAATAATCACAAATATTATTCTTCTAAAAGAAATTAGTAAGGTTTTTTTGAAACCATTTCATGAATTGAAATTATATTAAAAGCTATGTATGACCGCCTCATGGTTCACTACGATGTATGACCATTCGCATAGATGGATACCCAGAAATACCAAGTCCTTAGAGCGCGCCCTCGTTCAAACCTTCACGTAGTTCACACCATTTCTCGCTTGGTGGCGCTGAACGAACGAGACCTGTCCAACGAAATACGACGACCCCCTTATGGGAATTATAACACGGCGAGTGGCAACCATCTATATATGACTCTGACCCCTCTAACCTCGCGGGGACTCGTTCCAATAAACGAGAAATCTGAATATATTCCTTTTGGGTTAAAAAATTACGGAATTCAACCTTCCACTGGGTACTATGTTAAAATGTTTAGAACTAACTGGGTCTTTATGATGACGAAGTGTTGCATGAGAACTTTTGAAAAAGAAAAACGCATTTCTAATTTTCTACTAGCCTACATTAAACAAACTTGGCAACTAGGAATGGGATGAAGAGGATGGGCGCTCAAATCGGCCATTATTCAGATCAGAAAAGGAAGGCTAGCTGGGCGAAAACGTGTGCTCTTGTCGCTGTTAAATCTTACAATTACGCCAAATTACGCTCGTGTAAGGTAAAGCAACTTAATTATATCTGAATTTTTTGGGGGACACTCCCATTCACACGATTTTGATTAGCTTTCTACTTAAAATTTGTTTTCTTCGTATTTTGTTTTTGCATCTTTGAAAATACTTCGAGCTCACTCAGATGGTTGTCTCTGGTCTGATTTATGAGAACTTTAGCAGTTACCTCTTGATTTTCTAATAATGAAAAGTACACAAAAGAAACAGATGAAAGAAATTTTGTTCCCGGGGACCCGTGCCTTCCTACCTCTGTCCGCCACTCGGTTGTATTACAGGCGTAAATGTTAAATATTTTTTGTTTAATTCAGGTGTTGCAGTCACAGTTTCATTCAGTTTGCACATGCAGTCACAGTCACGTGGTGAATATCTGTTCTAGGGCTGGAACTGGAGATTCGAATCCTCGTGTCGTTATGTATAAATTGTTGTGTAAATACCCCAGTAACACCGACTTTCGGTCCGATATCTATTCAGTCATTTTTGTGAAATAGATTAAGTTCTTTTCCTTATCAAAATGTTACTGCCATAGTGAAGTTTTTAGAACCCTCGGAAGCAAAGATTGCTTTTCGTAAGTATGCCTATTCCGACACATGCCACTTCATTTTTGGAGTGGGCCCCAACAACGTTTTCCTAACGGCCTTCCAGCGCTCCGCCAATTTAACTTCTGAAAATAAATCCACAGGTAAACTCAGTTTTTTTTTAACTCTCTATCAAAGTGGTGTTTTTGTTTTTTGGGGGGAATGGGAAAGCTTTACTTACATTTATTTTTCACCATTATCAAGTAGTGAAAGATACGAATGCTAGCTGTGACTTCTGTCGAATAAAATAAAATAATCCAATTAGCCCCTGAAAAAGTTTGTGAACAACGTGAGCAGGATGCGACATTCTTAATTTAAAACCTTAACTTGCCATTACCGCTGAACGCTTCGTTAGCATTTCCAGTCTTGTTCTATTTTCCGCAACTGTTGCTCGAAAAAAGGATCCGACAAACCCTGGATAATGATAGTCCATGGGCTATGATTTTGTTTAGTTTAAGACAAAGGAAGCAACAGCTAGCAGCTTTAGCAGCATTGCAAAACTCTTTGTTGGAAGCCCATGTTTTAGAATTGAAGCCTGTGTTCGTAGCACCATTCGGTGAATTTGGTTGCCAAAGAAGATTGCCGGAAGTGTATCACATCCTGAATTCGCGTTTGTCGATTTCATTACCAAGCAAGATGCCAAGGTTCGGATTTCAATATTCTGCGTGGTTTTTAAAATTTAAAGATTAGCAATTTTTTTTTTAAAATATTTTTAACAGCGTTTGAAAGTTTGTCAGCTAGTACCCATTTGTACGGTTGTCGATTGGAGTTAAAATGGGCTGCTAGTGAAGACACGGTAGACGATGTCCTAAGAACAATCTCACACTTTTCGGAAGATAAATTATAATTTCATTGGTCATTTATTCATCTTGTAAACTAGCTAGAAAAAATTAACTCGGCTTCTTTGTGAATTTGAAACAGGCCCCCGACAAAATGAAACAAGAAAAAGAAACTGGAGTTGACAGCCAACGACTCGCACTAATTTGCTTTCCAGAAAATGAATGAAATAAAGACATGAATCGAACGCATTTTTATAGGTTTATTCAATGATTTGAGTACAAATATCGACAAAATAAGGTTCCTAAATGTTCGTGTTATAGATAATTCGTGGAATAAAGTATCGACCTTTTCAAGAAATAATATCGACACCATCTTGATATTATTATCATTAAAAATGCCAACAGCGTTATAATTGTTGCGACAAGTTGTTACAAGCGTTGCCATAAAAACTAAATCAAAGAATGAAATCAAACGAAACAGAACTAAACGAAATAAAATCAAAAAATATCAAAAAACCAATGAAAACCATACCAAATAATACCAAACACCATACCAGCAAACTATAATACCAAACCAAAATATACTTTAATAAATTATCGCGCTGGTAAATTTCTACAAACCGGTTCGGGCTTCCACAGGCATATCCGTTGACCAGATACATATCGCCATAGGAGGATTCGAACCTCCGACTTTGAGCATCACAGCTAGACGCTTTACCACTTCGGCTACTGCTGACATTGACTACTGGGAACATATAAATACAACAATGCGGAAGGTGGATTTCTTTCATGCTGCATATATATTCATTCTGATTTATCAGTTAACGGTAGCCATGTGGCAAAGCGTCGAGTTGTGACGCTACAGGTCGGAGGTTCGAATCCTCATAAAACGACTTGCAATTAAACGCAAATTCTAGAAGTAGTCCTTCAATACAGCTATGATAACCATGATAATGGTAGAGATGTGACGCCAAAGGTCGGGGATTCGAATCCTCATGTGACGACTTGAAGTTGGTCAAAATACAAGCCAACGAAAAGTACAACAACAACCGCAGCATCAAAACTCGGGAATGAAATATAAACAACAAAATTCCAAACTCAGAAAAACCAAATTATTTATTGATCACACTTTATTTACTACAATCAGAATTCGCAACGGTACTCAGTATGCCTTAAAACTATTTTATGAACGATCAGAGGAGAAAATCTCTAAAAGAGATAATCGTTGTTCATCATTTCGTTCGTTGCCTCTCGTCGCTCGGACGGACCGTTCCGCCCAACGAGAGACGTGGCTCCCCGGGAAAGAACCGGAGGTGCCGGAAAGAGAGAAGAGTGACGGTTCGGGCCAGTTCTTAGGGGATGCGATTGAACCTAGTCGGGCGCTTGGCTGTATTCACCCTTTCGAGACAGAGCCCATCCCTACCACCAGCCGGTCTCCCATTTGCGGGAACCTTACTCTAGCAGTTGCAAGTATTTCGACTGATGCAATTATGGCAATCAGCCGCCGTACAAGTATACTGCACACATGCACACACAAGCGGCAAAGGCGAGAGTAAAAATCAGCAAGGCAAAATTAGAGTACAAAATCTTTTTTCATCATTTATTCAGCTCGGCACTGCCCGTTCCGTCCCCACGTGCTAAAAGGGGAGCCGGAAAGAGAGAAGAGGGATGGTTCGGGCCAGTTCTTAGGGGATGCGATTGAACCTAGTCGGGCGCTTGGCTGTATTCACCCTTTCGGTAAAGAGCCGATCCTTAACACCCGCTGATCTATAGTCAAACCGTCACCGTACGAGTATACAGCATGAATAAGCAGGAACGATGACTCCGTGTATCAGCTTGGCATCAGCAATTACCTGAAAAAGTAAAAGGAAGAATATATACTCTGAATGAACTTTGGAAAAAAGGCCAACCAACCTTCCGAGTCCTCTATGATTGCGAACGCTAAACTACAAATAAAAATGATGTCTGCTTTGGAAAGAATATTTAACAGTTTGCGACACCTGAAATATTAAAGACCAGGATATTCATTGGTTTATCATTCATGAAAAATAATCAGTTTATAGAAAAAGTTGTAACCTTTTACATATAGTAGTGTCGCTGACAATTTTCCTATTGCGCACCAAGCGGGGATCCTATGGCAATGAAGGCCAATTCCATCAGTTGGAAGTCCACCAAAGACAGAAAAGTCCAACAAAGAAAGTAACCAAAGAACTAATTTGACAATGTACAGACAAATAAAAGAGATATATTAGGCTTTGAACAATATAATATATGAAGAGGTAATTCTAGTTTTACTGGGTCAGCCCAATTGTGTGTACACATTTTTTATTAAAAGAGACATCACAGTTGGACTAGAATGACTGATGTGAGATGAGATACTGGCAAGCCCGGTTGTGCTACTACAAGAAATGGAAAATTGAAGTTGTTAGGAAAACAAGCTTGCATTAACCACAAACAATAAATGCAAGTACACCTTACCTGGCATTCCTATTTGAGAATAGGAAATATATAATGGGTGACCACAGTGCCTTAACTGTATGATGTTTTCTCACAAACAAACAAACAGCCTGTAAACATTGACATTAGATTAAAGCAGCTGTGCCTAATGACTGAAACAGTAAATCATCCTAGAGCTTTGAATTCTATAATGGAACCAAATTTCATTGAAAAATAAGTCTTCTGACGGCAGTTGCCTAGCACGACTGCCTTTCTTAAATCTTTACAAACTATACACCATTCGACGCGCCTTGACAAGACGAATCGAATGGTATAAGACAAAGCTTGTGCAAATGAAGTTTAAGTTGAGTTTTCGCCCTTTTGAAATTTTAAAAATAAAAGTCGTGCTAGGCAACTGCCACATATTCATATATAGATGGTTGCCACTCGCCGTGTTATAATTCCCATAAGGGGGTCGTCGTATTTCGTTGGACAGGTCTCGTTCGTTCAGCGCCACCAAGCGAGAAATGGTGTGAACTACGTGAAGGTTTGAACGAGGGCGCGCTCTAAGGACTTGGTATTTCTGGGTATCCATCTATGCGAATGGTCATACATCGTAGTGAACCATGAGGCGGTCATACATAGCTTTTAATATAATTTCAATTCATGAAATGGTTTCAAAAAAACCTTACTAATTTCTTTTAGAAGAATAATATTTGTGATTATTTGTTGAAAAAGTTTATTGTGTCATTTTGATTTTGCTTTTTTGACATCTGTTTTACATTGAGTATTCAGTTTCGAGAAATGCATATCTTTGTAACGTTTTTCCTCAAAGAAAAAACGTATATGTACATACTCCCTTATGAGCAATGGGAGAGAATGTTCACGATGGGCATCGCAAAACAAAGGGTGAATCCTTGATTGAGATATAGCATCAATACAGATTTCATATGTATTGGTAATGTACACATGTTTTTCATTGGCAAAATGTTTTGCAACTGCTGCTTCAATCGTACGAAAAGACAGGAACATTGGAATAGTAACAAATGTAAGACCTCCTTTGTTTTTCAAAATCGTGAGGTTTGCAGGAGAGAAATCATCCGGTACCTCTAGCTCTTTGCTGACTCTTTACAATGATCAATAAGGAAAGGACGAGCATGGAAGACATAGCCACAGATATAATAGACAAGCAAATCATCGACACTTTCCTTGTGCAAAGTGCGACAATCTGTAACAAAGCGGACAGCTAATTCATTAATTAACTTGCGATCCAATTGCAGATTAAGTTCTTCAAGCACTTTGGTATTTGATTTGTAACGATCGACTAGGCATTTGTGGTATGAAGCGATATTGTAGAGATCTTCTTCTTGGTCGACATTACTATTCTTGATGAGAATTCTGCCTGTTGATGAATAGAGTGCTAACATACGGAAAATGTATAAGGCAATTTTGCAACTTGGATGCAAGGCGATGTGCCGCATCTGGCCAAAGACTCTCTGAAAAGATGAGATCAAAACCATAATTTGTTATTAAACTTAAATATATTGAAAACAACCACTGCTATAATTACTTCGACAGGATCTTGATTAAATTTCCCAGTAAAAACCATTTTATAGTTGCAGTCAAAAAGATCCTCAATTAAGGAAAGTAAGCTCGTTATTGTTAATCGCCAACCTTCCATGGTCGTTTGGGAAGCAAACATGTTCAACTCTTTCTTTTTTCTAGTCTTTTTTCCTTCCTGCTCTTTTTTCTCTTCTTTATTCACAAAAAGATCATCTTCGCCTTCATCATCTGTACTTTCATCTTCACTTTCAATCACCCTTTTTCTACCTTTCCATTTTTTTTCAAGCATTTTTTTTTCTCTTTCACGTCTTTTCATTTCCTTCTCTTTTAATTTTCTTTCTGCTTCCATTTTACGGTACATACGCTCCGTGTTATTCAGAATTTCGAGTTTCTGATCAAAGACTTTTCTTTTATTTGCCCATTTGGCTGGGTCGTTGAAAATAGCATCTTTTAGAGAGCGGCCATTACAACGATCAAAAAGATCATTCATTAAATATGTGTAATTCTGAACAATTTGGGGATCTATAAAGGAAAGTAGTTCTTAGAAAAATGATTAGAATATGATCAAATTATGTATGATCTACCTTTGAACCAATGCTTGAATCTGTCGGACTCTGAATAAGCTCCAATGCCATCTCCCATCTTACCAGAAAAGAATTGAGCGCATCGAGTTACGTTTTGACGCTCGAAATTATTTGGGTGAATGTGAGCTTCCGTCAAAGCAGGAACCATCCGTAAGTGGTTTCCCTTTTCAATGTTGTATACTGCCTCGTAGTTTTCAAAATATATATAGGAAACGGATTGCCCCTAAACAAATAAAACAAAACGAGCGTGGTAAATAATTATGATTTCAGGTGCTGTCCATCAAAACAAGAGACGCAGTACTATTCTGCATTATTTAATATTTACCTCTTTATCGAATACAATCATCACTTTTCTATGGTTTGTAAGATGGTTTTTGCTACATTTCAGTAAGTGTGGCGGATCAACAAGAAAGTAAATTTTAATTCGTGCGTCAAGAGGGTGCAGAATGAAATGTTTTCCACCATCTAGCTTTCCGCTGACTCCAAACTCCAAATATGCCGATTTATTTGTACTAGCGCCATCTCCTACGACACTCTTTACAATCGCACCAACTTTGTAAAGTGCCAAAATGCATTTCATGATCAACTCCGATAACACTTTTCCGGTTGCACCGTTTTTTACTGCAAATACGGCGAAAACTTGGATCCCGTTTTTACGGTACAGCCTAATGATGAATACAAGGACATGGGTGGCAATTCCATCTGGAACATCACACTCGATCTCAGTGTCGCCAATATCCACTTTTCCTCTCCACACCTTCCGTCTTCGGTCCCATTCCATACTCGGTTTGATTTTGGCTTCGTCCATCATCATGCTGACAAATCTCTCCTCTTCAGGCAATCCCTTTAGCTCTTCACCAATGCTTTTGAGGGCAAGATCATTCAAGCCAAAATCACATTCCGATGAACTGATAATTTTCCGTAGAGTTTCTTCTGACGGGAGTGGAAGTAATGCGTTTTCTTGAATATGGCGAAACGCCGCGCAACTCTTCATACGTAGCATTGAGCATTGAACGGCATATGTAGGGTCCCATCTCATCGTCTTACCCGTCAAGTCTTTCTTGGATAATGACGCTTTTTCAATAAACATTTTAACCACTGTCCGACCCTAAAAATCAAATTATTTATTACCAACATTTGTTGATACTATCGTTTCTTTTATTTCAATCAGTTTGGGTTTCATTGCAATAAGAAATGGAATATGAAAAATCGTTGAAAATTGTCATTTGTTAGATATGGAAAATAAAGTTTTTAGAAATAGGGCGAATGAATTGCAATACATAAATCCATTGCCCTGATTTGAAATAAAAGTAAGGAAAAGGGCGAGTTTTAACCCGAAGTGTCAAGTAACAGCTTGCGAGTTGAAACTTGCGTTGTATAGTCAAGTCATAGTATTACTGTTGGTGTAAGTGTTTTCAGGTACGTTTCCAAAGATTCTCTTTAGCCTTGATGGCCAATTCCTCCTTTTCCCTAAGCGTCCGTTTTGCAAGATCAACAGCCTTCTATATTACAAATTGAATTAATAAGAAGAATAAATACAATTACGGAATATAAAGATATAGAACAAGAAACATTAAGAATGTCTTCCGTACCAGACTCTGTTTCACGAGAATGCGGTTAGACCGTTTCAAGGATTGCATCTTAGTTTGATTGGTTGTGGTCGATGGCTTGGTTGCAATTCTACTCTTCAAATAGCTCTGCATTTTACCACACATCCGGCAAACATCGCCAATCTTTGCAACTCCCAAACATTTAGCTGATTTGATGAATTCGCATTTAGTCATGGCAAATGAACATTTTTTCGACACTTGAAGAAGCGATTTATCCCCAGCAACACCTTTGCACACTTTTTGGGCATCGAACGTCTTTACAACGGCTTCCAATAAGTCCATGTTCGTGATTTCAGAAGGCACGCCAGCTGGACGAACCGGCTCCCCGTTCAGTAGGAAGGAAAGATGATGTTCGTTGACAAACTTAATCGTTTTGATGGTCAGTTTTTCCCCATTGGGTTCAAACCGGGAACACAAGGCCGTATTGTTTTGAATAATCCAACTCCAGCCAGATGGAAGCCCAGGGCATTCGCTCTTTAAACGAGCGAGGAATTCTTCTGACAAGGGGGAATCTGTAGAGAATAACAAAGGTTATGAAGCATGAGCAGGAAACAATAACATTAAAATGATTCTTACTCTGAGGTTTTGTAAAAAACTCTGGTGGCAAAGTTTGTTTAGACTTTCGTTTCCACATCCTTCTGCACAGTGCCGTTGGTTCTTGTGGAGGTTCTGCAGCAACCTCTACTGATTCAATGTTTGGTTCAGTATTAGTTTTAAAACACAATGGCGTATCTGTGTCAGGTGTGACGAGTTCTCCAAAAGGCGAAGTAATATCGCATGGTTGGGGCGGAATATCGGGGATATTAGGCAAATGTTCTTCAAAAGATATGACAAAAGGTGAAGTAACATCGCATGGTTCAACAGGAATTGCCGGGATATTTGACAAATCTTCTGCAAAAGATAATAAGTGTGACAATGTTAGTTAGTTTATCACACGGTTCATTTTTTTTAGACAAAACATACCTGTTTCCTCTTGGTCTGCATCGTTGTTGAGAAATGTTGATAGTTGAGAAAGATTGTCCACTTCACCAACTGTAAGGAAAATAATTTGTCAAGTTAAGTTATAATTAGTTCATCAACATTGGCTTACTGACCTGAATTATCAAAATCAAGGTTAGATGTTGACAGTTGACAATCACTTATTTTGTCGTTTAAATTTGAAGAAGCACCTGTGTCAAGCTTAGGTGGAGAGCTCCTTGATTCCTTGTGGGGCAAAGTCTGCATTTTACTCTTGACTTCAAGCTCGTGTATGAAAGATTTGAGACTGCGAGTCTTGTTGGCTGGAAACACATTTACATATATCATCATCACATGAGTTCATTAATTAGTGCTAATTACCTTTTTTGATTGGTGTTGAACTATTATTGAGATTCCCAAAGGGCTTTCTGACATTCTGATTTGTAGATCCTGTAACATGATAAGAGCAACATACGATATGGATTAGGCTTGAAAAGAGGTATTTCAGAATTTATAAAAACAACCTAAATGCAAAGAGGGATTGGCTTCGTTCTTCAAGCGCCACTTCTGGTTGGCATAGAATTTACCACTGATAATACGACCTTTCACAATGTCTTCTTCCAGAAAGTGACGATGACACAACCTGGAGTTCTTCGTAAGGCCAGGTTTGTGTTGTAGTATTTCCTGCCATTGTTCGAATTTTCCTTGTGGAATACAAAACATGCTTACACCAGCATTTTCTTTGTCATTTCCTGATGGGCAATTACTGATAAAACAACGCTTATTCACCATAATAAGCAAGAGTTCTATTAGGATGTAAGAAACCCAGAAACAAGAAGAGCCACCATTACGATTGAGAAAAAATTAAATCAAAAACGTGGTTTGGGTTTGAATTCAAGTACGACGTACTATTGACAGATGGCGCAGAACAAACGGGACCTCGTAAAAAGCTGTCTAACAAATCGTAACAGAAGCCCAAATTCCTTATGGGAATTATAACACGGCGAGTGGCAACCATCTATATATAAAAAAAGATGGAATTTCAGAAATCTGAACGATATTTCCCGAGGATCAAATTCATCGAGACTTTAGGAAGGATTGTTTTAGGCTATGTGAAAACTCTCTAATGTATATCTTTACATGAAATTGATGCAATCTCTAAACTATTACGGGATGAAGACTGTACAGAGCGGACACGGTTACTTTCAATGCCGGATAACTACTTTAGAATATTCCCCTAATATTCTCCTTTAGATAGTGCGAATAACTTAGGCTGCCGTTTAAACCGAACGTTTGAAACTGAAACAATAATGCAAAGTTAAAAAAAAATGCAGCTTAAAAAAGTTCAAATTTCAAAAATTGCAGGCAAAAGGCACTTCTGCAAAATATTGGATGCGTTTGTTAACTACATCAGAGTTACGATGGCGTGTTGCCAGTTACAATAGACAGGCGGGAGTCCCGCCGCGGAACGATCAAAGGCGCGGGAGTAGCTTCATCCATATTGACGGATACAAAAGGTGACGTTAAGGGGAGTATACTCTCAGCTTGGTGCTCTTATTTGGCACTAAATTTACGTAGAGCTTCAATATACCTGATAGTTGATTACCACTTGATTAAATTTTTGGATTGTGTGCAAAACGTGAAGGATTGTATTTCGCCGCGATTCACTTTGCTCTATGCGTTCGTCATCTTGTATCGCATCATCGGTCACAAAAAAAAACTCCTGTGACGAGTCATCATGTTTGTTACGATCAATCTATGAAAAATAGGAATATTTATTATCTTTTCACCGAAACCGTTGAATCATCTTTGGCCGATTATGTTTACAAATAAGGAAACAAAAATTCTATCTCTCATTTGACACGATTTATTTATGACTCTGGCAAACGTGTGTATCCCGGATCGCAAAAGATTATTGAATCCAATGCAACATCATAATAAAATGAAGCTGTTATGAAGGCCCACATAAGGAACGAACAGAGAAAAAATAGCATGGAGCTGGACTGAAATTCAATTCCAAGCACTTTAAAAAATGTGGATTAATTTTCTTAAGTAGAAGGTAAAAGAGGTTGGTGGGCTTGGTCGGAGCCGGTTGACGATGGTTGAGAAGCGTAAGAACTGCAATCAAAATCCGTTTCGTCGTGGCTGTTAGATGGCCGAAGGAGAGGCCGACGAGCTGTACGGTGCGAGCCTCGGCGGCGTAATCTTAATTTTTGGAATTTCTGCTGCATGAGATCCTCCTCTGACTGGGCAACTGTAGCGGCGCTGTCATCTGGTAGTACCTCTTCATTGAGAACTTCTTCGTCCACTTCCTGAAAATATTATAATTATTATTTGGATTAAAGACCTATTATTTTCGTCAGTTCGTATATTGGGTCACTAGATGGCCCTGAAATGAGACATGAAACGGTTAAATAGTGAGGAAGAGCGGAAAGACAAATGGAAAACCAAAATAGAAGCTGCTGGCCAAGATTGACCTCTACCGTATTTCTAAACCTTGCACGAGGGTGAGACGAAAACGAAACCATCAGATCTCGTTTTGTGACTCAACTCTGAAGTTGGAAACTGTTCAGGTTATCAATCATCGTTACCTCCTCCACCGAGTCAGTAAGAAGATGAAATGAATCACGGTCTGCTTGCCTGGCATTTAGCAGGTTGATACTATTTTTGATGGAAGAGACTAGGATTCAAGTTAAAAGCTGGCAAACTGCGAATTACAGGAAATCTTTCCGCCGTCCACCCGTCGAAGTACCCGTACGGCTACCGAGTGATTCAACTTCACTGGATAGTAACGCAGCTGTTGAGCGACCTCCACGAGTTCTTAAATTAGTTGGCTTGTTTTTTTCATCTTCTTCTAACCGTCGTCTGGTTATTTGGACGACCGTGTCGAATGAAGAGCTTCACATATACAGAAGAAGCAGCCGCCTAGTAGTTAACGAACGAAAGTTAAGGAAAAGAGAGTATGTACCCACCTTGATTTCATCAAAGGTGACGGGTTGCGTGCGGTAACGACCGATGGTCCCAGCCGATGGCGCTTCTCGATGCAGGACTCTTTTCTGGTTGCGCCGACCCGAAGTTCCGTCGGCAGCACCGCGATGTAGCCGTGATATGTGCTCCGGGAAAACGGCGTCTACCTCTTTTCTAAACTCTTGGCAAGCCATTTCATCTGACCAAGAGGAAGTCTGATGATGCGTTACCGATTTTTCCCTTCTAGACAGTCTTCACAGTTTCACGCCTCTCTCGCGTCTTCCCAAAATATCACCCAGTATCACGCGATCACGCCTTCTTACTTTTTACCAGCTTCTAGATCTGTGTGAGATGAATAGATATAGAGAATGAGGACAATAATTCTTGGTAATTCTATTGCGGTAATCCAGCACATTTCAAATGGCGTCCAGACAAGACAATTTCGCAAACAATGTCAAGCATTCTTTTAAATATACTCCCATCAGACGTTTTACGAACGCGTCTGAGCAGTCTTTTTAATGTTTTGCAACGTAAAATCCGCTTGATGATTTTTGTTCTACTAGGCCGAGTGCCATATCAGAAACCTTTTCTGAATCCAGAACGACTGGTTCCCTAAAAATATAACTTATCTTTGGGTTAGTGACATTCGGTTATAGAGCAAGAGCGCATAGTGATGAAAACTGGAAAGAACGCTTTGACATGACCTAGTGAGCTGTTCGAGAAATGCTTTAACGTTTTAAAACATAAATCTGGGAAAGCAAGAAACTACAAAAGAATTACAATGATTCTGAATTTTTTGTTGATAAAAATAGACGGGCGATCTTTTGGAAGAAGAAAACGCCTTAACAGGCTGTCCAACAAACAACTTTTGTAAATGATTCAATTTTATCGTGCACTCACCTTCAGAGTGGTGGCGACGCGCTCAATTTGTAGAAAATCTAAGAACGACTATCTCCAACAGAAGGCAAAATAATCGGTGTCGTCGAAATTGTTCTCGAATACACACCTTTTTCACTAAAAACAATACAATTTACGATTCGAAATAAAACGAAAAATTGCAGAACTAAGCGCGCACACTTCCCACCACCAAGCAAGAGTGTTACATAAATGGCTGAGTAGCAGCGACTGAGAAAGCCGATTGCAACTGCACGAAGCTTCCACTCCAACACCGTCTTTTTAAAAAAAAGGAAGGTTTCAGAAGCAACGGCGCAATCGGTTCTATTCTTAAAATAAGACGCACCGCGGTGACTTGGGAGCCTTATGCTGGCTGTGTGAGTGTGTGTGCTCACGCAGGAGAGCACAACACGGTCTGCTATCATATGGTTTACAAAAAAAAAAAGAAAAAACATTCGGGCTCTAGTCGATTCGGCAGATGGAAAGCGAATTCCGAGCGGGTACATTTATCTCTGTTCCTTAAGGATATACATCCAGTTCTTGTATACTTAAAATATCACAAAATCAACAAAAAAATTGTTATAGAAGAGGAATTAATTATCATCCCATTATTTTCCAAACAGTCAATTTCATTAAATAATTGAAAGAATTTGTTTGTATTCACATACATTGACACTGACACATATTCATGTTAGCTGGACAATCATTTCTCAAGTGGAGCATAATTCAACAGTTTTTCAATCAAGTCCACATGACCCAGCAGCATTCGTCGGCAGCAATACCTCTTTAGACCAAGAGCATCAAGAGCATCACTGAAAGAAGCAATGAAGACAAACATAAGCATACTATTGTTAAGTAACTAAGCATCCAAAATATATGACTTCAGTATTGTAATGTATGAATCTTTGTGACAAAAAGCTAAAATTTAGTCGATTTCGCTTACTCTTAAATTATTAGGTGCCTCCCCCTCAACCCATCAACTGTCAAACATACGCAGGATGAACCTTTCTCTTTTCTTTTTTTTTTGTTTTTATTACTTAATAGTTTTTTTTATAATGCTAGGAATAATTGGGATTTCCCCTTTATCTAAATGTAGCCGAATGGCCTTACTTTTGGAAATATGCTTACCCTTCGGTATATTCGGCTTGCAATAAACCAAGATAGGTTTCCCATTTGTTTCCGATTACTTTTCCACAAGTAAAACAGCGAATAGGAATGATCATTTTGAATAAGTTGGAAAAGAACGCTTGATGACTTGAACAAACTAAATTCCAATTGTCCAATACTTGTCAATTTTGTTGCTACTGTTCTATGTTTCCTTAGCTTAGACTTAGCAAACCTTAGCGCGGCGGCACGCGGGCTAAATGTTGTCTGCTGTCTGACGGGTGGGACTAAACAGCAGATACTCCTTCCGGGGGGAGAAATGTTCTAGAATTTGTTAAAATAAAAATATCGTAATTTAGAACATTTTAAAACTTCCGAAATTTGTTTAAAGGTTTCCCTATTTAAATCTATGTAATTTTTTGAAGCTAATATTAAAGTGGTCATTGAACCCGTTGTTATGAATCGACTAAAGTTTGAATGGGGGTTTGTCTTTCCTAAGTTTGCCAACGTCATCTCGTATCTCTTGCAGAGGTTTTCGTGAACTGTCAAATTCCCGTCTTCTTCAATCCCTTCGATATAGTTTTCTGTTTTTTTTATTTACCACAGAAAAAGACCTGTGCGATGGGTATGAACTTTTTTATCATTCGTGCGATTTATCGTATTCCCATGATTTATATGTGGGTTTATTACTGGCGGCATTTGTATTATAGGTGGTCTACTCAGCTACTTCCGCAGCTTAATCGGTAGCCGGGAAATGAGAATCTTAATCCTTGGACTTGATGGTGCTGGAAAAACAACCATTCTGTACAGGTGTGTGATATTTTAGTTTCTTGACTGTCATTTGGGGTTGTTTTTTAACTTCTTTGCACCTTTTTTAAACAGATTACAAGTCGGGGAAGTTGTGACTACAATCCCTACAATTGGTTTCAATGTTGAGCAAGTCACATACAAAAATCTAAAATTTCAAGTCTGGGATCTTGGTGGTCAAACAAGTATCAGGTATTTTGCATCACATCACATCAAAATAATGAATACTCATAATATGTGTTATTGATTTCATAGACCCTACTGGAGGTGTTATTACTCCAATACTGACGCCATTATTTATGTTGTTGACTCCGTTGATAAGGACAGAATAGGAATATCTAAACAAGAACTTGTTTCAATGTTGGAGGTAACTTTACATTCAATGACAACACTTTGACCTTATATTAACTTATGGTATTTTCTTGTAGGAAGAGGAGCTGAAAGGAGCCATTCTAGCAGTTCTGGCTAATAAACAAGATATGGAAGGTGCTATGAGTGTTGCAGAAGTACATCAAGCCTTAGGTTTGGACTTGCTCAGGAACAGGACATTTCAGATATTCAAAACATCTGCTATCAAAGGAGAAGGATTGGACCAAGCAATGGATTGGCTATCTAATGCACTCCAGAGCCGTAAATAACGCTCTCCCTTCAGCACCGTGTAAATGCCTTGGTTCCCTGATTTTCTCTTAGTTGTTATAATTTTAAACGGATCGTCCGCCTGTTCACTATCAGTGGGTGAACGAAGTTCGATTTGCGAGCATGATTGTGTGCTAAATTACATATTCAAAGATGAAGAAATCACTAAAGTTCATCTTGAAATTTTGTGAGAGTCAACGTGTTCTCAACATGTTCCATTTCTATCCATCCTCAGCCAGTTAATATAGATCCAGTTCATAAGGGTGATTGATTTCCTTCCTGGTTTGTGCGTGAAATATCTTTTGGCTATCTGAAGAGACGCCCTGCGAAATTATGCTTGAATAAATTATGTACATGCCAACGTAATGGAAAAAAAAATAAATGTTTGAATTTTGCGACTCTTTTTTCTTCAATTCATAGACTACCTGTTTATATCAATTTCTCACATGAAAAAAAAATGTACACGATAGCCAGCAAGGTGACTATACGAGCCCCTTATTTTATGCAACAACTGGTGGAGGAGCGGGTTTCTGAAACTCTCCCAGTTCCTCATCGTAATACGCATGAGCACGGTAAATTTTCAGCTCCCAAGGTGCCTGTTCTTCAATCGATGTCAAAGTAACACCTAAATCCTCGAGTGTTGGGAGGGAATTGTCAACACGATCGGTAACGTGATCCTAACGAAAAGACAATAACAATCATAACCACTGCATTTGTTTATATCTTTCAAAATAGTAATTTTACCCTTTCGAGTTTGTCCCATCCAAGAGAACCAATTGGAAATCCTGGAAGCTTTGATGTTAAATAGACCTAAACCAAGGAAACGGGCATGTGAATTTCAAATGGACTTCAATTACAGACGGCTAAGAACGCTTACTTTCAACGGGAACACGGGGTCGTATCGCATGTCGTAGCGGTAATAGCCCCATTCTTTATCCTTGCGCATTACGCGGAAGAAATAGTCTACTAGCTCGCCAAGTTGGTATCGCTTTGGCCTATACGGAAATTATTTTTATTATGCGAATTGTCAAATATTGTACCTGAAATACAGAATGTTAGATCACTCACCCGATGGCCTGATAAGTTCGACCGTTGGTATCTACATTTCTGGCAGCGCTAAGGATACCCTGAGCTACGTCTGAAACGAAGACGGGCTGTTTGACGGTCTGTTCTCCCTTCTTCCATAGCGGCATACCCTTTCCTTGACGGCGCCAAAACGAAGCATAGTACGTCATGAATCGATCTCGCGAACCAAACATGTCTGATGGTCGGATAATAACAGCTTCGGGGAACTCTTCCCTAACAGCTAGTTCACCTGTTACGAAAAATTTTCATTGGCTTTAAGAATACTTTTAAATTTACAATTAGAGACTAACCTCTCCATTTGGCAGACAAATACTTGGAACCTTCTTTCAACATTAGAGGTACAGGATGTTCAGTGGCATTTAAAGTAGAAACATGGATCATTCTCTCTACACCACACTCCTTTGCAATTCGTGCAATAGTTCGTGGACCTGCAACATTTCTATTAAATACATGTTGAATAACATTTACATCTATAGTTCTTGCCTTTTACATAGATGTCATCAAATGTAAAGTTCTTTGTCTCCCATTCTCTGCCGATCACATTGATAACAAGATTGGAGTGCTTCATAGCCTTCCTGATGCTATCCTCATCCTTGAGGTTGTAAGGAGTAAAGTAGATCTGGCCCAGGTCCCCGCAGAGTTTCAGGGGCTGGACATCATAAAAGTCACCTCTATATGGAATCACCAACTGGGTGCCTGTATTTCCAAACTTATTGCAGATAGAAGATCCTAGATGACCAGAAGCTCCAAAAACAGTAGCAGTGATTCCATTAAAGCTAGATCTTCCTCCAGTTCCCCTCCGAAAGGCCGACATTCGGGTGCTGATGTTCACATCGGTGCTGTAAGCAGCGGTAGGCTGTACAAACACGATCGACGACAAGCTGGCCCCTTTAGATTGCAAAAATCCAGATCATCATTAAATTAAGGCTTAAGAGATTAGTATCGCTTTTAAATAACTTACATTGTTTGGAGCTCTGCGAGCATATTTTCAGGGAGGCCATTTTCACCAACGAACATACACACCATCTGGTGACCTAGCAGTCGACTTTGTAGAATGTGAACGCGGGAAAAAAAAAAGAAAATTTCGGATCCGGATTGTCCAATCCTGATGTGCTATGCTACCTCTCCCCTCACTGTACTTTTTAAAGTTCATGTGAATCAGTTTAATTTTTATTATAATTTTTACGTGCAAGCACCTATTTCAGCATCTTAATTTCTAAACTATGCAAAACTGTTTCCAAAGGAATTTGACGTGGAGGGTTGAACATTCAACCTTAAATATGAAAAAGGAGTCAAACGGCAACGTTTCCAGAATTACTCTTATTATTGGAATTATAAAATGAATAGGTTTCAAATTCATATTAGCACTGAGATTATTTATAATAAGCTAGTTTAACGTATGATTTCCAGAATGCGCGACAGGTCAACTGTAATGGTAATATGATAACTCTTATTTATGGATTATCATCATAGGCCTCACAATATCCCTTTATCCAGTAAGTGAAACCGTCAGTGCGACAAACTCAGCTCAAAATTCAAACTTGTTTTATTCTTACAACAAACGACCAGAGACAATGCACGTACAAAATGCATTCTGACACTTTGAGACACTAATACATTCGTTCTAAAAGACACCGATCACTTTGAATTTTTTTTTTCTTCTTCTTACATTAATTGTTAAACTATACAAGCCCTAAAGTTGGCCAACGGCTATAAAACTCTTGTTCATAGACGGAAGAATATAATACACCGAATCATCAATACTGGGAGGTGAAGTCGATTATTCCAATGATAATCAGTACATGTGTGCTCTATTGTTTCAGTTCTAAAGCCCAGACATGATGAGGCCATCCGGTCCGTCCTTTGCTTCGTTTGTCTGCGCTCGACGGGCATATCATCATACCATTCATATTCGACTCCTCCTTCGTCTGCTTGGAAAAGAAATAAAAAAAGGAAATGTATTTATTAGGTGAACAGTAGCGGATATCATTCACACGCATTTGTTTGCAAAGGAAATTGTCTTTCAGCGAGATGTATAATCAAGAGTAAGGGTGCGAGAGGCTCAACCGGGGACGTGTCCTCCCGCTGTTTTTGGTGGGTCATGGGTTAGCAGGTTCGCAGGTCGCGGTTCAAAGGGTCAGGAGGAAGCGAGCACTCTTATTTGCTAGCCCACCATAATAACAGGCCGCCAGTCGATTGTCAATCGACTACGGAAAACCATCAATATCTTTTGTTTGTGCGGATACACTAACTTGTACTTGGACGTAGAATAATATCACAGCACTTGACCAGATTCCCACGTTTACTCTAGGCCTACTCTGAGATTTACGCCAACTACTTCCGCTTGCTATAGGCTACCCGGAAATGGATTACAAATTTCGCGAAAAATTCCCTTTGTAGCTTTATTAATCTTGAGCGTTTGCTTGATCACGTTATTTGCAAATGTGGATTACCTGTTCCTTCTGGTGCACATTTGTATTGAATTGTTGCTGCTGCTGCTGTTGTTGGAGCTGCTGCTGTTGGAGAAGTTGTTGTTGAGCTGCCGCTTTTTCGCTCTTACTCTGTCGTCCGAGCTCGGCGCGGAATGGAATGTCCGTTTCGGGACCGGCTTCCAGGACGGCCATCAAATATGAGATGTATGATGTGGCTAATCGAAGGGTTTTGATTTTAGACAATTTAGTGTCGGCCGGTACGTTCGGGATACAATCACGAAGCTCGCTGAAAGCGTTGTTAATGGACATGGTCCGTCGGCGTTCCTTCTTATTGGCCGTGTTGCGACGCTTGACCACGCGGATAACGCGCGGAGCCGGGACAGACGAAGAGTGGTGGAGCTGATGAAATTCGGCTGATGGCACTACCGATGTCGATTCGTACGAATGGTGGTGTTGCTGTTGTTGCTGCTGTTGTTGATAACCGTAGTAGTCGGGACTAGGTGCCGATGAAGAGTAACAGCTCAACGGAGGAGAGTGTTGCTGGACGAGGGAAGCTGGCTGCTGGAATTCGGATGGATTGCCGGCCCAACTCCAGCCAGATGAGCTGAAAAAACTTTGTTGTTGTCCTCCTCCAGAGTAATCACCTGCCGACGCTGTTTGGTGATGATGATGCGGATAGAAGCCGTTTCCGGACGCTGCTGTGGATGTGACCGAATTGCTGATGTCTACAGGGTTGCTGGCGTAAGCCGACGGGTAGGCGCTCACTAAACTCATGGTATATGGCTACAGGTTTGGGAGATGTTTGGCCGGCCGGAAGACTTTACCGAATTTGCTACAACTTTAAAAATGGATTTCAAAAAATCAATCTAAACAGTTGTTCTCTGGATGGACTCTTCACGGATGTGACCGTGTGACGAGCTTGGCAAGCTAGTTTTGTTTCACGGTCCTCTAACGTAGGGTAGACATGATGAACTCTCTTTAAAAGGACGAAAGGAATGGAGGGGAGGAGCCAAACTTACTTGGCTGTCGAAGTAGCGGGGTTCGTCCTTCCAGGCGGAGCTCCAATGAGATCTGGGCCCCAACCATCAAGCTCGGTCTCTGTCTCAGCCAATAGGATGCGGCGGCGGTCAATAACATAATTCATTGCACAACAAGTCAAGTCGGTTGGTTCCATCATTAACCAAAATGCAATTTAACTTGGCAAAATACATCAAGTTAATTAACAAAAGAAAGGTGTTTCCCTCTCACTTTATAAATAACTTTTTTGAATTAAGAGCGACCTTTCGTACCGCGGGATAAACAACTCAATGTTCTCAACGTGCGTCACTCCGTGATATAACTTGTTTACCCTCAAATTTTGCCATAAACACAATCATTTTGGTATTTATAAAACTTGGTATTTCTCCAACAAGGTCTCCAGGCCATCTAGAATTGGAGGACGGATACTTTAATGAATTAAATGAATCAAAGTTAAGCGCTGAATTTTTATCGGCAAGTGTTTTGATTTATGCGCATGTGCAATCCGAGTCAGTTCAAGTGGAAGCCGGACTGATGCTTGTGTATGTTCGTTCCCTTTGGCGCGACCGAAATTCGAAAAGAAGAAAGGCACTTGAGAGCGTCAGCAAAGACGCAAGTGATCTATGTGAATCGCTCTTGTCGGTTTATGCATCGTTCCGTATACTCTAGATCGTCTTTTTTTTTCTTTACCGCCGCCGCTTACAACTTTGCCGCCGCCGCCGCTTCAGGGTCCAATGTCAATCCAATAATTCAATTAACCAAAAACCTTCTTCCACACGAGATATATTAGAGGCAAGCGCAGTTAACCTGCGTCTCCCGATCTTCGTGACCATCTTGGCCGGCGCCTCCTATCGACGTCTATTAGTGAATGAATCGACCGTGACGAGGAACAGCGGCAGGTGGACCTAGGAGGGGGAAAAGAGGGTAGAAAAAAAGATTGGTCCAATCAGATCAGGCCCGTCGAGATGTAGCACAAAGAGAGCTTCATTTAACGGTGACGTAAAACACATGGCTCCAGGCCTCTTGAAACACTCCCGCTCGCTTCACCTTGAAACCCTATATAGACTTTACTTTTTGTCTTTTTCTTCTTCTTCTGTATATATACGATAATGTAGAGGAACGAAAGAGAAGGGCTCAGTTTTCAGAGAGAGAAGAAGAAGAAGAAGAAGAAGAAGAGAGAAATGAAGGAAGGAGAAAAAGCTACAACTCAAGTGCCTCGTGTGTACGTGATACCAAAGCTCCTCAAACGTTCTCTCTCTCTCGCACACGATAAGTCGATATCTTTTAATTGCTCTCGAACTGATTTATTGTTTCAGGCCTTTAACAAACACTTGTAGGCTGCCCGAATTCCAACCGTCCGCCCTCGTCGTTTCAAACTATAGACTCAACTCTAATTCAGTTCTAGAAAAATGACACAAATAATAAATCCGCAGGATGGGCCTAGCCATCATCATGCAGTGGTGGTGGTGGCATTTCAAAGGACTTGGCACGTCTTTTGCGGCCCTCGAGCCATCGCAACGAGTCGAGACCCTATATATAAACACAAAAGCAAACAGCAGCACAAAGTTACCAACACTGATGGCATTGCGAGACGGAGACAAGAGGACGAGTTGACGGCACGGACATCCGAGACGCTCCCAGCAGCAGTCGTCTGGGAGGGTGCCGTGGAAGGAACCGAAATGTTTTCGGCGAGGGTAGGAGCCCTCCCTTCTTTTGCTATTCAGCGTATACAGAGCAGCTCTAATTGACTGCTAAGTGGCCTTACATGTTACAGGTTTAAAAGGATATATCTTGTATATTTACGTATATCCGCGAGAGACACAGAAAGAGAGAGAAAAAGTGAGGAGCAAGTGGCAGTCTCCTCGGACGCGCAAATGATCCGCGGCGCGCCGTCAGTCTCTCACGAGGGCGACGTCTTACGTGTGTGGCGTGAGAAAAAAGAAAAAGAAAGAACAAGTCAAAGTCGCTAGCTCCTTGTCCGTCATCGAGTCTTTGAATATCTGGCGACACTCTATACCGCCGCGCCTCACACGCAGATTGGGCAATTAGAGGGAGCGATGTGCAGAGACAGTCGAGACGATGATGACGTGCGAGCCAAAATGGAATGCGCCCATCGACCAAAAATTTTGCGCAATCGGTCTGCTGTGAAGTCATCCTTACGTCACGAAGCGCATAGCAGCAGTAGGGTCGGCCAAAAAAAAAAAAAGACAACATTGTAGCCATAACTAGTGCGGACGAAATGTGCGAGTGTTTATTTTATATATCTATACAGAGAGAAAGAGAGCCAGTGAGTTTTTAAAATGTGTGGCGCCGTGACGGGCGCCAGTCATTTGTCACGACCCGCTGCCGCCGACTTACCAGCAGGTCCGTCATCCCCAAGAACCATCCCAGCAAGTCTCGGCCATCACGCGACCCTTCTTTTTCCTTTTTGCGCGCGGGTCCATCCACCCCTCCCTTCAAAGAGTCAAATTACTAACAACAATAATAATAACTTTTCATCATTTTTGTGTAGAGGATGAGTTCGGCTTGTATACGCACACTGTTGGTGGCCCCATAGTCGGAGATTCCATCGAAGATACATCTATATATACTAGGCAAAAAAACCAACACTTATATTGGATCGCCGAGCCAATTTCACAAGATTTTTCAATGAAAAGATATGGGAAATTATTTGGAGAAATCTTTTAAAAGAAACGGAAATGAATTGAGTCATTGGATGTTCGTGTCGATGTTGTCTGTGCGTGTGTGTAATGTATACAATTCGTAAAACGCCAGAACACCAAAGGCGTCATAAACGATCAGACACGTCTCCCATTCCGTCCAGTCTTCTTTTTTTTTTTTGAAAAAGGAGGAGGGCGAAAAAAAAGTCGGTAGCCTGGGTAAATGTTTAGATAATTAAGATAAACACAGTCGGCGCATCGCGTTATATATACAGCTAGGGGTACTACTACACCAGTTGAGCGGAAAAGAAGAAGAAAACGGAGAGCTGGTGTAACAACATCGGCCTAGCAGGTCATCGACATTTTCGGTAGCCGCCGTGGCGTCGAATATCCTTGCCAAAAAGGCCAAAACGGTTCGAATAATTAGCCAGCATGTTTGGTTATTGCAATTCGAGTAGCTTTAAACACGTGAAGAACATCCCTGGTGACCGTCACAGTGGAATAACTTCAACAGACGAGTTTTGTTGTGATAAAAACGAAGAGACATTCTGGCTTTGCTTTAAGTTTAGTGACGCAGTCGCTTCCCACCCTCTCTGGCTCTAGCGTCTAAATTAACCCAACTCGTCATGTGAACATTGTTATACGATAATGTAGCGAAAAACGGCTCATGACGTATGGGTAGGTGTGCGCTGGAGAGAAATCATTTTTGAAATATGAAGCAGCTGGAACCGCCGGCAGATCATCTTCGGAGGCAAAAGGGGGGGGGGGGGGGATGCGACTAGAAAGAGCGGGCGGAAGGAGTTATTCAGCACCTTTTGGCGTGCCGTCGACATAATTCAAACCTTACGCTCCTTCAAAACTCTACGGCACTGGGGACACGATAAATCGTCGAATTATTCAAATAGCTGAAACGCTCACGGCTCCCAGCCAAGAAAATATCCTGCCCCCTTCAAAAGCATATTTTTAAATTAGATATCGTAGGAATTAAATCGAATACAAGTTTTTAGGAAATAGGATGGACCATTGACACATTCAAAAGTGGCGGACGATATAGAAGTGAGTTAAAGATTTCTCTACATGGGAACATTTTATATTTGGAGAGATAAAGCCATGAGGACGGCCTATAAAAAGTGAGTGCCCGCGCGCCGGCCGGCCCACCAGATCTTTCTCCCCCTCCAACCAATCTCCTCTTGCAACTTCTGCTTTCTCTCAAAGCGGCCAAAGCCACGTGCTAACCTCACTTGACACGGCGACTTCATTCACCTTCATTCTCTCTCTCTCTCTCACCCTCTCTCCATCAGCTCTTTCATTTACTCTCACTCTCTTAATCCATTTGTTCGACCCAATCACGATCGTAGCGGTCTTTCTGTTGACGATCAGATAAGCTTGAAATGGTGGCGGCCCGATGGCAACAACTATTATAGTAGCCCTTCCATTGGCCTCCGTCAGAAAGGCAGGCGTGTGAACGGAATGGTGTTGTGTTTACCGGCGACGTCGATGACAGAATGTTGACAGTGGAACCGCGAGCGACGACGGGATGAGCGAAAATGACACAATGTCAACATAGCTAAACGCCTGTCGTAGAAAATGCACAAATAAAAACGTAGACTCGCAGACTTGTCGAGTGAGGAACGTAGAGAGATGATCTTTGCCGGCAAAATGGCGAGTCTCGACCTCTTTTTTCTTCCTTTCTTGAATAAGGGAATCCGTGAGAAAGAGATATGACAACGTAAATTAGCCCTGCCCAGCCAACCAGCCAACAGTGGATGTTCCCTCGTGACACCGGATCGGGCCGGAAGAGGCAAAACAGGAGTAGCAAAGTGGCGAAGCTCAACTTTCACTTTCTGTTCCACCCTGTCTCCACTAAATCAGAACATTATCTTTTCCCTTGGTCTTTCCCTAATTTTGACAACAAACCTGAGACTAAATGAATCAATTTAATTGTGACTAGAGATGCCATGTTTGGTGGATCACGATCAGACAAACTTTCTTCAAAATATTTTCAAATGACAGATAATCTGTTTTGTAGGCTAATCATCTCATGTTTTACTGGGCTTTTCATTCATGTAAATGGAGTTTATGTTAGTAGTAACTGTGAATGGCTGGGCTTAGTATTATTGAAAAAACGCCAGGGAAAAGTTAAACTAAATAATCGTTAAAGTTTTACAACAGCAGGGTAAAGTGCACAAGCTCGTGACTGCATGATGACGACTTGCCTGTTGCACCACGCGCCGTCAAATCGTAAAATAGGACACCGTTTAAAGGAAAATAGTCACTTACTTGAACTGCAGAAGTTGGTGAACTACTCGGTTTGTTTTCAAGTCACTCATTTTTGTTGTTGTAGTCAGGAAAAGGAAATACATCCCATGATTCAAGTGTGATGTTGATGATCACTTAAAAAAATTATCAAGTGTTGCAATGTTCCATAGTTGCAAATTTGCATTTTACTAGCAATTTCATATTAGAATAATTCGTGAATGATCTCTGTTTAATTTTAGATAGATTAATTTTAATCTGAAAACAATTAAAATGGAGGAGAATAAAAATAAACGTATTACTGATCATTTAAATTGAAAAGTTGAAAACGCGCGGATTTCGAATTGAAGTCAAAATCAGCTCGCGTTGTAATTACAACACAGTCTCAGACAGTTCTTTTATTTCCATGTTCACGAATGAGTTGGTTCTTTTTTACGATAGTGTTGCCAAGTTGAAAACAGTTCAGAAACGAGTCAACAAAGCCTGTGGATTGTTCACGGCGGCAGCAACAGGAGCGGCATCGTCGGCCTTCGACGCTCTTCCCTTTACGGGTTTCAACAGACACGTGACATGTAAACAAATTGCAAAAGAGGGGATGGGAAGGAGAAGAAGAGATAAACTTTCATTTCCCTCTGTCTTGGTGCGCCAGTGTTCCCGTCTCTCTGTGTCCGTACCGTGCACCGTCCAAAGGGAAAGAAAGAGAGAGTCTAATAGCAGCCCGGAAGGAAGCAACCAGAAAAATCACATGTTATGATTTAGTCTTTTTGGAAATGCAGTTTGAAAAACTCTTTTTCTTTCAAAACTTCTCCCCTCCTCTCTCTCTCTTTCTTGCTCTTTTCTCTAGTCATAATAACTGACATAAGGACGCGGGGGTGGAGGCGGTTTACAGTCGAGGGTAGAGTCACGATTCCAGCCGCTAAATCACACACGACCCCCAACCCTCGACTTCATCGACTTCAAAGGAGGAATTTCCGGATGATCGAAGGCGTCTTTGCCGGGACCTGATGATAACCAGCATTAAGACATAAAGATGGATTTCGAAATTGTCGCCTGGAAATCACTTCCCGATGATGTTGCATCGTTTCTCAAGTAAGACCTAGTGAACTAAATACAAGTGCTACTTGATGCTGGTAAAAGGGATTTTATTGATGACACAGTTCTATATCTCCATGAAGTGAAATTTTTGAAGAGCGATGTATGAGTGGGGATGATGGCTGATGGGCAGCAGATCGTAATGCTCTGAGGTGGGGAGGATAGGAAGAGTGATATTGCGGTAGAGGTTATCGAGTCATCAAGAGTCATCATGGCGACGGGAACGGCGGCTGCTTGGAGTGATGACCGGCCTAGGTTTGTACAAATCAGCATCGTCATAGCGCTGTTGGGGTTGCTTGACACTAGATAATTGAAAATTGAAAATTAGATCCAACAGGGTTCTTCTTAGGCAACAAAAAAGATAGAAATACTTACGCAGCAGATCGCCGACGGCCGTTGGGTGAAATGGTTTCCTTGCTGATGAGGTCTTCTCGTCTCACATCTTCTTCGGCGACCGATTGGACGTCGATAGGAGTTGGAGTGGAAGGTTGGGCGTGTGGAAGGTGAGTCAAATCTGACTGGACGCTCTCCGGAGAGGAAGGTAGAGGTTGATCCGCTTTGAGTCTCTTGGCGTCTGGAGGAGCGTACTCAGTCACTTCTTCTCGCTCTCGAATCTCTTCAGGCGATGATTCCTCCATGCAATTCTCTTGATTTTCCTTCGGCTGATGAGATTTGATGTTGTGATTCATTCGAGGGCTACGTTGAGGATGTTCCGTCGAAGTGGTGATAATTTTGCGTAGTTCGGAACCGACATAGCTGTCGCTGTATCGAGTGTTGAGCTTTCGCACTCTTTTGTTGTTGTTGATGTTGAGTTGCTGGTCTCTTAGACAAGATTCGGATCTTGCAAACTCATCCGAAACTGGGGTGTAATCCGATTCAAGAGTTTCAAGTTCTGGCTCTCTGGCTTCTTCCACGTTGTCGGTTCGGTAGATGACACGCCCACCCGAACTGACTACAGCCTCTTCGACTTCTGAATCGACTTCAACTTCAGACAAGAAGAGAAGGATGTCAGATTCTGCATCAGATTCATCATAAGACGAAACGGAGGAGGCGGACACGTCAGATAGTCCGGATAGGCCGTCGTTAGTCTCGTCAAAAACGTATTCTGGAAAACGTGCCAAGTAATCACACAATGCTGTAGGTTTCTCCGCCGGTCTTTTCCACAAATAGGCCTTGGGATGCAACTCGGGCGGTGGAGGTGAAACCGAGTCCTCTTTCCGGCTCTTTTCCGCCGCCTGCCCGCCGGATTTTCTCTCCTTGTCTCGGTGTGAACTTGATCGATTCCGGTCAGCTTCGTGACTCGACTTGGATCGATTGCGATCGCGCTCTTTCTCTTTTTGCCTGTCGCGATCTTTGTCCCGATGCGAAGATTTCCTCTTCTCATCACGGTCTTTGTGTGACGATTTCGAATGATGTGATTTACTCCGTCGTTCAGACTCTTCTCGCTTTTCACGTTCGCGTTTCTTCTCTCGTTCACGGTCCCGTTCCTTGTCTTTCTGTCGATCGCGGTCCTTGTCTCGGTCTTTATCTTTGCGTGATTTGTCACGACGATCTGATTTGTGTGATTCGGATTTTGAGCGGCTGCGATCTTTAGACGACGAAGAAACGGATCTCTCAGTCAGTCTGTCTTTTGTGCTTTTTTCTGTTTCTGTCGGTTCTGCCGTTGATGTCGATGCCGTGACAGTAGTGGATTTGCCCGAGTCAGAAATCACCGCCTCTCCTGTTGGTTGGCTCCCACCTTCGGCCGGTTGATTTCTTGAATGTTGATCAGATGATCCTCCGACTTTTCTGGCACCTAAATTGCTGGGATCTTCATCCGGCTTGCGATCAGGATCACGGCCTTCTGTTTTAGGCCGCCACTTGTAATGATCGTCGACCACAGGAACGTATTCTTGTTTATCTTGTGACGCGTCTTCCTCTCCAGGAACAGGCGTCACTGTACGGCTGGACGGTGCGTTGATCTCTAACTTTTCAAATTCAGGACTAGAAAAATCGTCCTCATCGTCGTCATCTTCATCGTCGTCATTTTCAATGTCACTACTTGCTGGGGATTCTTGCTGGGGCCGCTCTTCTGGTGCAGGATTGTTATTGTCGTGAAACTCGTCGGAAGTAACTGGTGAGGCGGCGGCAGGTGATGCGGACGGAAGGTCGTCGCCGGAACTGATAGCCGAGAGAGCTGAGCCAACTCGATTCCTCCCGGCGGCTTCGTTATCATCAGCTCTCTCACTAACGCTGCTGCTTTGCGGTGATATGGGGCTGCAAATGCGTTCTAAGCCGGCCTCTGGTGCTGGTCGACTGTCTTCCATGCTGACATCGCTCATTTCGTCGGCTAGGTCTTTTTTCAAGCTGGATCCGCATCTTGACTCGGAGGATGGTGTTATAGCTTCCAAATCAAATTCTTCTCCAGGGGGTGGTGTGCAGTCCTCTTTATCTCGAGAGGGGATGGAGACAGGCATTGGACGGAAGGCTTTTCTAGGCGAACTAGTGGTAGTGCTGGTCTCGGGGGCTTGGGTGCCGTTTCGAGCCCGAGGATTCTCGATGCCAAGGAAATTGTAAATTGCATTTTCTACTTCTGGGTGGAATATAGGAAGCACCTTAGGCTGGACCACTTGCTGAACAATTCTGTCCACTCCTTTGTCAATTAGACCAAGCTCCAGGATATGCTTCCTTAAATTTTCACGCACTTGGTTTTTTACCATATCTGGCCTCCATCGTTGTTTTCCTAAAAAGGCTGCCACAGCACTTTCAACACGAAAAGTCAAGTTTTGATAGGCTGGCTTGGTATCCACATCTGCTAAACACTCTCTTCGCCACTGGTCAAAAGTTCCTTGAGACTTAATCCGATTTACGATTTGATCAACGAATTTAGGATCGGCTGCGATTTGTTGAAAAGGTGGAGGTACTTCCATTTCGTAATTTTAACCGAATAACACTTCTTGAGATTGGTGGTAAGTTTAGGGATGGCCGTCTGTACTGGTGATTACTGAATTATAGTTATTTTATACACTCCCACAAATTAATTCTTGAAGTAAATAACAACAGAGAACTGAGTTAACTCTCAACAAATGAAGAGTAAACCAGCATTTTAATCAATCAAAGCTGCAGATTTTAGCCACAAACTGAGAAAACTGTAAGGATTAAAGCGACTTTTGCAGACAACAAACAGGCGCATGTTGCCCGATTTCCAATAAATCTGAAAAATATTACTCAAGACCATAGTAAATTAGTGATGAATCCAAGCCATAAAGTGTAATATTTCTCATTAAATACACTTATAAAATGACTATTATTTAGTTAAGTATATTCATTGAGAAAATTATCACCAAAAAGTTAAAGCCCCACACCGTTGCCTTTATCGCTTCGCACCCGGCGAAAACAATTTTTTTTTGGCTGACAGTGACACTTGTGATTTTGAGTTTGTGAACTGAGAAATTCGTTTCTTCGAGTTATTTTATCTACGTAGTTTGGATTATGTTACAACCATGTGTCGTTCGATTCCTTCCATATTATTGAAATAAAAGCAGTAGAATCTGTTAAATGCCGCCCGATACAGTTACCACTTTGAACGAAGTTTACGTGAATTAGGAATATAACATCAAACTACAAGTTTACCACAAGCATAGAATTGTTTTGAACTCAAGAGACACAGATTCTGAAAAGGTTACTATGGCTGGTAGTCCACAGCCAGACCTTCATCGAATTCTGAGGCGTGTTGACTTTCCTCAGTCAGCCAAAGAAGCTTTAGCTTGCCTAGGTATACTAAAAAGTTGAGAAAACAACATTAACTGTAAACCTAACTAATTTTTTTTTACAGAACAACTTTGCCTCCCACTTGCACATACACGTCCCCCCACATCAAAACAGTTGGATTATATTGGGGAAATAATTGATGAATTTGTTTTTTGTGAAATAGACCACAAGGGAGCTAAGCGGAAGGTATTGGGAAACATATGTTTACATTTTCACTCTTGATTGGATTTCAACTTCTTTAAAACAGAGACTTAACCCACTCCAAGAGTTGCAACTGCTTGAGGTGTTACTGGGTTATTTTGCTGCAGGAGAAGATAGAGTCATCCTGAATACGGTATTCATGATGCTGTTTACTCCTCCTCATACACCAAGTCCCAGTCCTAGCCCATCCCCATCAGGATTCGCCCGAACAGATGTGTTCACCCCGGGAACAGCTACTGCCACCCTCAGTGACCGAATGCGAATTCTAGCTCGATTGGTATCGGCCGCCGTGGCGTCGCGTAATTTAGCTGTCTTAAACTGCACAGGCGTTTGGATGCAACAATTGGTATTTAGCAACTATTTACCTACACAACTAGATTTAAGTGATCAACTTTTCTTCTTCTTTTTCTCTAGGGTTGCCTTAGTCAGCATTCACTCAATCTTTCAAGAGTCTTTATTGAAGATTATTTTGTGCTCAACACGCCGCAATCAAATGTATGTTGAAACTGTTCCAAGATATTAAAAAGACGTTTGTTAACAGTTACATTTTATTTTCAATGTTAAATTTATTTTAATGTTACATTTTTATCATACAGCTCACCAGTTCTGCTAGCTGTTTAGAACAATTGCCACAACTAGCTCCACATTTCACTGCTTGCTTCCTCACAGCTGCCGCAGAGCTTTACGGAGGAGTTGGTAATATCTTTCAAACGGGAAGTCTTTTTTTAATATTTACAATCATTGTTTTGTAAGTAGATGGGAACCGAAGTGCGTACATCTCTCCTCCAATGTACTTGCTCGATACAATCGTCAGCTGGGTTTCTTCTAACCCTAGACTGTGTCTTACACCTCTTACCTTGAATCTACAACCTCTCTTGCCTAAGGGCAGCTTAGTGATGACATCAGTTACTCCTTTGGCTGGATTACTCAAGTAAAATCATATATATCTGCCAACTCGGAGCTTAACGTAATTTTGAAATTTCTTTTTATCATATTAAGATGGTGCGTGGAATCGCCCCTAAATCCCAGCTTGGACAAGGTCTCTCCTGTTAAACATGAGAAAATAAAAGATACCAAGCCAGTCTGGAACGAAAACGCATGTTACAGTCAGCTTCACTCCAGCCTTTTAGAATCAATGCAAGAGCGATCGGTTTTGCAGAGTCAGCAACAACTGCTACAAGCAGAGGTGATTTCACCTCGTCATTTGGTGGTACTTGTAAGGGGATTGCTCGAATCATGCGCCAAAAACCAAAGTAACCCCGAGAAGATCCAGTTATCCCTAGATCGACTGGCTCAATCCGTTCAAGTGGCCCAATCGTCCGGTTGCCTATATGGCAATACCCGTAAGCCTCTTATTCCTATCCACGTTCTATAAATTACAGTAACATGAATTATTTATTATTTTCAGATGAGCTTATGCAAGCCCTCCGTACTCTTCCATACAACAGACTTCTTGATATTGTCGTGCGGAGATACAGTTGATTTGCTAATTCAATTATTCATGATACAAAAGTTTCTCGTTTTTTCGTATTAATACTGGTCCACTTTCTGTAACCGAGCTGCTTTCCAACTTTTAGTAGCAATCAGGTCGAGGGCGATCCGTATCTGTATGAACACAGTCTTGTAGATCATCAAGTAGCGAATCAAAGTCGATGACATGCAAGTCGGATGAAACGTTGGTTGATTCCAGCATGGTCTCTAATTCCATCAGGTTAACTTTGTTCACGAAATCTTGTGCGCTCACTCCGGAAACGGGTGCTGGATGAGGTCGTAATTTTGGATCTTTGTTAGTAAGAATACCGGCAACAAGGCAAGCATCGTTGACAGAAAGAATCTCATCAATAACTTTATCAGAATCGGGGAATACGGTTTCATTTTCAGACTGAAGGCTGTCTTCTGATCTGGATTCTGATACTCTAGTTTGGGATGGCTGGGTTCCTTGCCATATGTTTAAGTCCAAAGATTGGTAGGTGGCAAGAACGTCCCGCAAATGTCGAAGAAGTCGAATCGATTTTTCTCGAACAGGTGCATCGCAATCGTCTACAAGTTGAAGTAGAATATAAAGACAGCCGCAAGAGCCTAGATCAGATAAGGCAATTTGTAGCCTCGAACGGATTTCTTTCGCATCCAACCTGAATGTGCAAGGAAGAAAAAAAAAAACCGTAGAAGGTGAACGAAGGAATTAAATTAGTAAAGCTCCTACCGAACAATTTTCTGCTTCGCCTTAGAAAACGTAAGCTCGGGAAAAGCTCCATCTAACATCCCTTGCTGAGATAGTGCCTCATCTATTATAACTTGCCAGAAGTCTAGTGCTTGAAGTTTAACTTCCCAGTCCAGATCAGATAGAGCAGCCGAGCTCATGTTGCGGTACAGTGTGGTTCGATCCAGGTTCAACCTAATGGACATTTAAAAAAACGAAAGTAGTTTTGAAATTTGATGTTGAAAATGATTGCATCCATCAGTTTACGGAAAATGTCCGGAATGGGTAATTAGAGTTAAGGCTTTTGCTGCTGCCCGTCTAGCCAAAGCCTCGCTATCTTGCTGCAAGATAGAATAGCAACTGCTTATGACATCGGAATGACTGGTAAGGTGCTCCCAAAGGAGTGGAACTGGAGTTGCAGCAGCTACTACCGCTATGGCGGTAGCCCGCACGTATGCTTCCGTGTCATTAAACGCCGACAAGGCGGCTTCAAGTAAGTGCGAATTTATGAGTAGATTCTGAAATTCTGGGTATCCTGTAGTTCAGAAAACATTAAATTACCAAGATCTTAATTTTTAAAAACTCTCCTCCAAAAAAACTTACTGACATGAGATAGCTGGGCCATCTCAAGTACGACTTCCAAAGCGGAATCACGGACTTCCCAATAAATAGAGACGGTGCACTGATGGAGCTCAGTAGCCATATCATTTAAAGTAGAATTCGGCGTTCCGGTTAGGAGGAGAGCTTGATCTGGATGGATAAATTGCTGGATGCAAAACTTGAGCCCTTGAAGGCAAGCACATGTCACCTGTAACCCAAACAATTTGTATGGAATATTTTTTAGTAAAATAAATACTACTAGTAAAACTTACCTGAATATTACGGCTAGCGTTGAAAGCTACCATTTTAGTAAAAATAATAGGAAGACAGCATGTCTCGTAAGTCTCCCACCAACGAATGTTGTATGCATCAATAAAGGAGCATAGACTTTTAGTTAAATTAATGGCAAGCTGAGGAGTGAAAGACATCAAGGTCATCCGTTTTGCATCTGGAATCTTCAGGCAGCCAAGGAGGAACATTCCGGATCGTGTTATTTTCAGTGCAGAAGCCTTATCCATACCACAAACATACGGTACATATGATTAAGAAAACTTTATTAAAGCTCTTTAACTCACCTTTCCAAGCTTGTTCATGGATTTAAGTAGACCAGCCAACGAGATACTAGTGATCTCATTGAGTTCGCTATTGGATCGAAGCATTGAAATCAGTATGTCACTGATGGTTTTTGTCCTATTTTCAGCTAAATCTTTCCAATACCGACAAATTTCTGTATATTCTGCGAAGTGTGTAGCCATATCCTCCGTGTCGACCAATATTGGAACCACCTGGAATGACATTAGAAAAAATTCGTATTAATAAATCCATCAAAATAATAATAAAACGCAAGACAATTTTCCCGTTCTTATTTAGGCATACCATAAGGTGAACAAGTTGCGTCTGGAAATCACTAGCTGTTTTCAATTGACTCCAAAAGAACAAACTCTGAGACGTCACGTTTAAAGTAGATTGCAGAAAACCCCGTCGCAAAATCAATTGTATCAATGTGAAGGTTTTACCCTCCCAAGCTGCCCGGTCTTCTTCACACTCTAAGGCACTTTTGGCGTAGATGGCGGCAAGTAACGAGCCGGCTTGAGTAAGGAGCTTTTCATTTTCAGCACTTGAAACGATGGTATGTAGAATTTCATCAGTACGCATTACACATAGAGAGTACCCCGTTTTATCCATTTTACTGGAAGTAAGGGCCAATGCAACATAACATTCTAAGACTTCAAAGTAAGGCTTCAATTTGTCACTTTCTATTTGGTGATTTTCCAGTTTTTTTCCAGCTAGGAAAACTGGTTCTAGTAATCCTTTAAAGACAGTTTCTCTTTGGTCATCATCAAGCAGGGGCAATACAAAATTGATTAGTTCTTGGGCTGTTTTTCTTGTAAATATTGTTCGATCACTCAGACTTTGAACAGTAAAGAGAAGGGAACCAGAAGTCAATAACCATTCCCGACCTGAATTAAACTTAGCAAGGCTCAAAAAAAAGTTCAAGATGGATTGTTTGATTTCACTGTTTTCAATAATTGTAGTTTCAGTCAACTGTTGGACTTTAACAAAGGTATTTTGCGATTCTGAATACATTAGTTGGAACCTAGCTTCGTTATTGGTAAGCTGTACTAGTAGGTTGATGGCGAATGTGATTATGGAAGGGTGGATAATTGGAGCTTTAGAAACTTTCAACACCTCACTAAAGAAATGTTTTACGTTGCTTTTCTTAATGAGAGCAACATGTGTTGAATCATATGAATCCTTTACAGCACCCTCAGTATCAAGTTTTTTTAAGTGATCCAGAGATTTATCAAGAAGGAATGAAATATTTTCAGAAAAAGAAGATTTAGACTTGTCACAAAATGAATGATCAGAGATTTTTTTAAACTTATAATACCTACAATCCTACAATACAATATTACAGTTTACACCTCGATAGAATACAGATACCAATATTATTCCCTCTTGGTTTACCATCAAGAAGGCATTATAGATCCAGAGATTTATCACATCAGATCCCAACGCCGATCAGAAAATCCTCTACATTGCCTATCTATAAACTCATTGAAAAATACTGAGATTTAGACTTGTCACAAAATGAATTTAGCAAAGACAAAGCTTTATCAAACTTCAAAAGAAAAAGATCTAGCTTGTTTTCGTCCTTGGCACCCATGACGATTTTTAAACTTATAATACCTACAATCCTACAATACAATATTACAGTTTACACCTCGATAGAATACAGATACCAATATTATATCGTGGTAATACAAAGAACACAAGCGGACACAAAATTTATCTTCTTTTTGGCCTTTAACTTGCACGAAATGACAATGACACAACACGGTACAAATGAAATATCTTCTACGCGTGAATTCATACATTTTACCCCGTCAATCACTACACTACAGCCACTGCTACCCACATCCAGTCTTCTATTCTTACCTACCCGTTTCCATTTCTATGCTTTAAAAAAAAGTAAACCAAGAGGGACCTGCCGCACGCGGCGATTGATATCGTGGTAATACAAAGAACAGAAGGAACAAACGGCACTACAGCGCCACCGTGTTCGATACCCACATCCAGTCTTCTATTCTTACCTACCCGTTTCCCCTTTCATTTCTATGAAAGTTTAAAACAGCTATAACTTCACGTAACCTAAGGCAACGTGTAGGGGGAAAAGTTGTTTATCTTTTAAACACAATTTCTTGTCGGCAGGTGGCGTAGAATGTACGGACAGAGGTCCTTTTTTGAAGAGGTCGAAAAAAAGGAAGCAAGAAACCTGCTGGACTATCTGCCTGCACTTGAACCGCTGGAACTGAAACATTTACAAACCCGTTAAAAGGGTTTCCAAATACACTTAAATTTACATTTTGCACCGTCATCACATTTGCGAATAAATGTTGGCCACCAATGACATTCTCACTATAAAAACAAGTACTACTAACCGATAACTACCTTTCAAAAGTGTGACAATTCAAAAAATACGATTGGTGTACGTGCTTATAGGTAACAAACAATAAAGTTCGTACTCTACGTTTTTCCCTTAATCAACCTCGCTTCCGAAATGGTCACCCGGGACGATATAATTAAAGGATTCTTTTCTTATTATACGTTAATCCACCACCTTAGGAAAAAATGACCACTAAAGTGTACAATTGTATAGTTCCGCTGTTGCGCCTTCAGGTGTTCAGGTTCCATGACACAGCTTCTGCGCAACCCGTTGCGCTTCGGGATTTTTTCGTCTTGCCACAAGAGCATACTATCTGCAGTCTCCCTATTTCTATATAGACGACTCGGACTACCAACGCTCACGTAGTGTGACACTGAGTGTGGCCAATTCAAGAGGGACTCGTCGTTTCCCTTTTCCATTTACTTTTCTTACCGCAGGGCTTCTCATCCCATTACGTCTCGTTTGTACAACCACCGTGCATCAGTACCTTGTTGGCCGTGGGTTCGCTACTGTTCCTCATTTGTTTTGTTGACTCAACAAGTTGTCTGCTACTATGTGTTATTTCCCGCGTGCAAGAGTATAGTGGCATACGTGATAGAAGACTAATTACAAATTCAACAAAGGGAAAACATCACGAACTAGACTGCAATTAAAACCGGTGAGTAGGAATTCGTGACTTCTGAAAAGGTTATATAGCCATAACAGTGCGCGTACAACTTGCAAAGAATGAGCTAAGATTTCTGCATTATGCACATGAATCAGTGTTTTTGAATTTCAGAAAAGTAAACTAAATTCAAACTAAATTCAAATTCTTTTTGAATTCAATTCAGAATTTAGAAAATTCTAAAAAACCAAATTGAATTTGAATTTAACACAAATGGACAATATTAATTTAAATTCAAGGCAATTCATTATTTATGTTGCCGCGCAATGTGCCAATTAGTTTTCTTAGAAATTTCCTTAGTTTGAAAGACTAACGTTGAAAACAGTTTAAAAAGCTTTTTTTTGTAAAACGAAAGGCACTATTCTACTCACAGCTCCACAGTTAATCATGTAAAACACTAGAGAGTAGAGTAGAGAGTAATTAGAAATGTCAGTTTAGAAGAAACAAACTAATTATCTAAATATATAATACAATTTTATTGAATTTGAATTTGAATTTCTATCTATTGGTGGTAATTGAATTTGAATTTAGTTTATTACAAAAAACATGAAATTCAAAAACACTGACATGAATACATGAATCCTGCACAAACGAGTTCAGTTTTTAATTTTCGAACCCGTCTCCTTTTTCCCGTCTTTGAATCTATTTACATAATGACGAACGTTCTTAGGAGATATTCGTCGGCTCGTTTGCTAATTACAAAAAGGTCTTCCGCTCGTGCGTTTTTTTTTTTTACGTCTCCGAATGTGAACCCGAAAGAGTCGGTTAATTGAATGTACAGTATTAGCCTTAATGTTACCCGAAGGGTTACTGGTGAAAGTTGCATTTCTACACCAGGTCCTTAGTTCAGTGTTGCATTCATAGATGGCATTAGTTCCCTTCTGCGTTCATAGATGGCATTTCAGCAATTGGGTACAAATAAGATATAGGAGGGGTATCTGCTGTTGCCAGTTATATTTGGTAATCAGTTTATAACTATAAATAGAAATTCACACTAGCTAGATGGGGATAGTAGATTTAAAGATGGGGTATCGTTTTGACTCTAATTCCATATTCCACTAGCTTCCCTCCTGTTAACCCCGGTTGATTGGCGAAAAAGGCGAGAAAAGAGAGTCGTAGCTACTCGAACATCCACGACAACGATCGATTCTACATCGATTACTCTGTTACGCGTTTTAAATATCGTCAAGTGAAAATTAAAACAGATGAACTTTGCTCTACACGGACATATGGTGACAACATTGTCGGCCAAATCGAGGCAAATTCAAACCGACCTGTATTACATTGCAGTTTTTGACGAGCACATTGACAACGTGGTTCTGTCTTAAATTTAGAACATAAAGGTGTGTGTCATTGTCATCGTTTTAGCTAATTAAGAACTAATTTGAAACACTTTATCACTTAGTACACGTTATATTACCAGTATAATTTCAAATTAGGTGTGTGAGGAAGCGCGTCATTCACAATCGGCATTTTATTCTAAATCACTATCACGCCTTCAAAGTTCGAGTAGATCAAGTATGAGCTCCGCTATCAAGATTAATTAAGAAAACCTGCACACGGGGGAGCGAGTGGGGAGGTCGTTGGGGGGCTCGCCCCCCAACGGACGACCCACGAGGTCCCGCGTGTGAACGCAGTTCAATATGAGAATATGTATTTTCATTTCTCTAATTATTTCGGCCTTTTTGTTATTGCGCTATTACCTAATTATTACGCCATCCAACTCACTCCCCCGAGAATCGCAGTTCATAAGAGTTATAGTTATATATAATTGAATTTTCCCAATTATTTTTTTTTTCGAAATTTCTAAAGTATTTCACCAAACACTAATTCTTAAACATGTGGGAAGAATTGAGATACATTCTCCCCCCCCCCCTTCGGGTACCTTGTGGCGTGCAAACGCTACCTACAGTTTTTTCGGTTGAAATCTGAGGCAGACATTGATCGGACTGTCTACATCTGTCAGCACACTTGTGTACTCGTTGGGACAGCGGGAATGGGAGACCGAGACTCTTTGAACGTCACCAGCGCGTGAATAATGTGGCGTTTAAATAAATCCAATGGGATTATATAAGGCCGTGCATCCATCATTCATATCCTTTAGCGATGTGATTCCAGGTGGAGACAACAGAGAAGTGGACCAAATCGACGCAAACGTGACGTCAGTGTCTACCATCTGTTCCGTCTGTTGTTAAATCCGGGGCTAAGGGTTGTTATTGTGATTATTTCATTCGCCGTGCACGAGTCCTCCAAATTCGGATTTTTGAAAGTCGCCTCGGTCTTTACAAAAATAGTTATGCGTTGGTGGGCAGATATCTAACTATGACAAAACTTGCTCTCAACTGCAGTCGTGCAGTGACAGGACGGTCGATACTAAGAACAGGGCATTGTTTTTCTCTGTCCGTATTTGCCTGGGCTGGGTGCCCTTTCTTCTTATTAATCGATATTGTCAAGTTCTCTCTTTGGCTTCATTAACGAACCCCCACCGTCACGTGGAACGGTCGATATTTAAAGTATGTCTGGTTTCGTACTAGATGACGTTGCCTTCTTAAGACGATCGATCATCCTCTCTTATCCCGACCCCTTAGTCGAATTCCGTAGCTCATTTACACTTTTAGTTTCGCTTTTTCCCTCTCCCAGCAATGACTTTTTAACGAATTCGTGGGTGGCTCCGGCGTTTAATTGACTGTAATTTTTTTGACGACGCTCTAGTAACGGAAGGGAAGAATACGATATAGATACATTCGGAGAAGCTCCTCCAATTAAAGTGTATAAAGACTACCAGACCCGCCTTCCGCTCCGCTCTCTCGTTTCGTTTCATTTTCGTCGAAAAAGAAATCATAGTTTTGGAAATAAACCAAAACTAGCGCTGTTTCTTTTGCCATCGACTTGCTGGAAACCGAATGGAAAAACAAGATTCGAACACCGGTGGTGTTGTGGGCAGAGTTTGTTTGTAAATCCATTGGAGAGTACTTGGGAATCGACTACGACTAGAAAAAGGCTTATCTAAACCACTTCGAACACGGCTTCCAAGTAAGTTTTTTTAATTTAGTGTGCCACTTTGATTTTTATTAATTGAATTATTAGCTGCTTGACCAGGAAGATAAGATTTCTGTCGTGACAGTTTACTGTCAAAAACTTCTCGGCAAGAGAGCCAGACTGATGGACCTGTATGACAGGATTGCCCACGTCCAAAATCTATGTCATAACAGTTGTAAGTTGATTCTTTTCTTTTCTCTTTTCTCTTCTTTTCTTTTCAATTTACAATTTACTAAATTCCTATTTACAGGCCAAAAAATCTCATCAGCACGAAAATCAAGGCCACCTGCCCAAAGGTCCCACGAAGAAAAAATGGCGGAGTGGAAGAGGAAGATTGAAGACAAGTGAGCCGCTGAAGTCCCGAAATTCTATATACAGATATATATAGTTTTATAGAAGAAAAATTATTTTTTCATTTACGTTTTCTAACCTTATTACAACCGTAATATTCGCAATTTCACTTGTCTTTCTTGTATGCTGGGCTGCTCGCCAGGCAACGGCCTCTTTCTCGCCGACATCGTTTTTGGATTTTTCGTCCTTGGATTTGGGTTCTTCCTCGCTAGATTCCACTTTCTTGCCGGTAGCTTTGGATTCCTCATCGGATGCAGGCTCATCGTCAGGTTGCCCAGTCGAGAAAAGGCTCTCATCACCGACGGGCTGCTGGGCACACTTTTGGGTCTAAAACCCAGCATTTTCATGTTTAAAGACGGAATCCAGGTTGGAAAGCCGCGTCAGTGTATGCCCTACACAGAGGGTTTTCACAGCGCGTTGTGCGAACTCCGTGCGGGTTTCCAACACACCAGAGGGGCGCCACCAGTAGCCATTTTTTTTTTGCTTGACGACCGGGCATGGGGGAAAAATCGAGCGGTACTTTATTTCACGCCATAATAAATTGCTATTTCTAACATTGCAATACAATTAGAACTCACCTGGTCGTATCGCAGAAGAAATACGTGGGCCTAGAGTACGTAGGTTACTAGAAATCTACCGCGACGTCATTTGCCTTGGTTAACTTATTTCCGTCCTTTAATTTATGGATCCGGTTGTATTAAAGGTCCCACACACCGTGATACACTAAGGCCATAACAGACCGACTAGAAGGGCAAACAGCATATGAAAAGGAAGAACTAATGTTATAAAAACATTAGAAAAGTAGCGAACCATTTAACCTAAGTCCACCATATCGTTAAAGAAAAGTAACCCCGCGAACAAGTTAATTAGTCGTATTTCAAGCCCCTACACAATGCGCCAAGATCCACTGCTGTGTGACAGTAGATACTGTAAAAACGTATACATACAGTAATTATACATAGCAAAACAGATCCCAATTCCAATTGTTAATTGTATTATTCATAAAATTATTTGGTACGATCTAGTCGACCGTACATAGTTTTCTCTTTTCCTTAAATGATTATGAAAATAAAAGGACGAATGGTGCCGGGCATTACTGAAACGTGAGGAGGCACTTGGTTGGGCACGAAGTTGCTGCTATCACGAGAAACTGCTGGATCGTCGAATATAAAGCACTTGTTTTGTAAAATTAGGAAATGTCTCAATTTTTTTTAAAAAGAAAACCACAATTTTTTTTAAAGAAAGCCATCTGCCGGTCGGGAAATTCAACGTTTCGTGCAAGGTCCCTTTGAACGAACGAATCCAATTGCCTACTCTCAAAGACGTCATAGGCGATACCCATATTTGTTGAGGAAATCAAGGACAACTCCGTTCGTCCAACCGAAACCAAGTTGAACGTCGTATTCTCCACCACCTGAGTAAAAAATTGTTTTTCCTACGTCGCTTTTAAAGCAGAAGCTAAAGATTTTTCATATACTGTACCCCCAGGAAGGCCGACAACAGTCACATCATACTAAATAGCATTAAATGAATTTTTTATAAGTTGTCATAACGTCTTTAATAACATATATATACCTTCTCGAACATGGCATTTGGTATACTCTGCTGATAAGCCGCAAAATTGTTGTTTAACCACTTGCGCGCTAGGTCAAACGCAAGTACTTCTGCCCTAGGATCGCCAGTATTTTCTAGCCCAACAACTAGTAAATGCTTTGAGGAAGACACAGGCAAGGGTAAAATTAATTAAGTGATTCGCAATGCATGAATTAATTTTGCAAGTAAATAATCACTTGTAAAGGTGCCCATCCGTTAGGATAATCCCACTGTTGACCGGAAGGTTCCATTGAAGTCGGAACGCCACCAACAAATCTATTTTATGTATAAAGATGTTAAAAAGAGAAAAGAGAGAATTGTGATTAGCATTAATGCTGGACAATTAAATTAAAACAATCCAAGGTAGCTTACTTTAGAGCTTGACTTTGATTAAGATAGTTGAGAACGCGATCTACTACCAAACTATTCTGAGGAGAAATTGCGTCCCAGCATCCTGCCCACAACGGTGCAATATTAGAGGCATAAAAATAACGTCTTGGGCTGCTGTTGAGCATGTCGTAGTCCAACCAAACACCCTGTTCTTCATTCCACAACACCTGCACGTAAAACGGTATGCCTCACATTTACAATGTGTGGATAATCAAAAAATAATTATCACACTTGTTGAATAGCTTCTTTCCAACTGTTGAACTTGTCCAGGTATATCTGGGATTTTTCTTCGTCCCCAAGTAGACTGAACATTTTCGATAGTAGACGAGTATTCATGCAAATGAATGAATTCAAATCAACCGGAATAACATTCCTGATGTTGATATCTCTCAGATCCCCCTGATTAGTTCCATCACTAGCGAGAAACCATCTGGTACTAAAGTCCCATCCGGATTCCGCTCCGGATTTCATGTTAACGTAAAACTCTTCCAAAGCATTTCCGCTCAGATTACTAGCTGTTCTGAAATCTTCCCTAAGTACATAAAACACCATAATTCAGTTTAAAAGTATTTAATTAAGTTAGCTCGGACAAAAAGTACCTGTAAGATTCTGGTCGTGGCCCATCGAATTCAACATTATATCGAGCAAGAGTGTATCCTTCCACCGATACAGTCCGATTTTCTAACCAGAATTGCATCTCTTTTTCTAGTTGACCGATCTTTTCTCGCAAGAATTCAATATCACCAGTAGCACTCACGTAAGAATCAAACATTGGGATCAACATGGGAGGTTGCGATCTCTGTTGATAGTATATTCGACCACCATTCGGGACAAGTCCATAAAGTTCTATCATTTGGCCAAAGTTTTCCAACATCCCTCTCACCTAAAATGGTTGAAGCGGAATTCATATGATCTGTCAATTAAAGGAGTCGATGGAGACGGACCGTTAGATTCATATGGGAAATTAAAAGGCCTTGTACAACCCAGTAGGAATCCCAGTAATAAAACTCTCGAAATCTACCACCGGGAACAATGAATGGATTTGGTACATACACAAGCGAGTAGAGTTCTGGATTATCTCGAACGTCGACTGAAATCCTATTAATGTCATCAAGTGGAAAAGACATTTCATTATATTTTATTTAAAAGTACCTTTTATCTGACGTCCAAGAGATTTCCAGCCTTCGTGCAGCTGTTGGGCCCAATTACGGAACTCGCTGTTATTTATACCCGAAAGAAAGGGAGGATCACTTATCCAATCTGACGGATTCCATGGCTCAAATTCCAATCCTTCCGCTTCAAAATTGTTGTCAACAAACTGCTGCAATTCATCTTTGGTAGGTTGATTTTGAGTCTCGTTCATAAGCTGAGCAAAATTGGCCAAGACTTGTTGCGGTTGAAAGCGTAATTTTTTGTCTACAAACGTCTTGGAGTCGCTGTATAATTCCGCGTTTTGAACAGTGTGAAGCAAGGGTCCATAGCAATAGATTTCACTACATGAAGATATAGTGAATGAAGTTTTATCGTTTAGTGAATAGAATAATTTAGCCTAGTTGTGTTACCTAGGGCATGGCGGCGGCAGCTGTAAGGTTACAGCTATGCATGCACACGCAATTACAGCTACAACCGTGCATAACCGAGACATGTGACAGATTTTTAAGAGTAAAGTTTCAAATACAAATAAAAACCTGATCCTTGAAATATGGCAGGTGTATTGATACTATATACATTTTTGTGGGATGAGAGATTCACATTGGGTCTCAGTTTTGTAATCTCACAAGATAACTTATTGATTGAACCCCGTTGCATTATATATCGGAAAAGGTGAACCTAACACGACATCAGCAAACTCAACGGCAAACTTGTGACAACTTGCATTTTTATCAGTATGGAAGGATATTGATCACGTTAGTCAAGGACGTATATTGTGTAACTTTAACCTCGTTAAGTTGACGACATTGACGCGGACTAATACTACGTTTGAGCTAACATTTAGTTACGAAATTTTTTCCCCGTCCGCTTGTCGTGCTGATAATGGGTACGTAGCGGCCGCATAACTTAGCCGGTAATTTGTTTTCCCGTTGCTGTGGTGGCTTATGTTCGACAGACCGAGTCGACTGGTATGATCTCGTATCGATTAAACCAAACGTGTACTCTGTGGAACTGGAACTATCGGACACTTTAGACGATTAAGTGATGTAGCCCATAATGCACTCCTGTCGAGTGCCGTCAACAATAATGCAGAATGAAGAGCGACATAAGTCGGGCCTCATTTCTATAAGCGTATTGGTCGTTTAAAAACATGACCACGATTCTTTACAATGTCAAAACTCAAACAGAAATATTGAAAACACAATGCAGATTAACTCTCCTCAGCATGTGTTTTTGACGGCTTCTTGAGTGCCAAAATTGCTGGCAGTTTCTTGCGGGCGGTCATCGCTGCGAAATGTAGAATTTTATACATGGCATAGTCCTACCAGGTTTTACATAGTGATCGCTACTCTTGAAGTGTACATGCAGCGTGAAAAATGAAAAAGTTGAAGCTCTGTGTTGCTAAATTCTTCTTAGCTTTTCTCGAGAAAATACAGACGAATGGCGCAAATTTTTTTGTTTCTAATTTTTAAATTACATTTCAGGGGATGTCGGCGTTGCCATGTTCAGACCAAAGTGGAAGCTTCCATTTCTTTGCTATTTATGGTTTTATCAAGAATACTGGAAAGTCATTAAAAAAAACCTTGAACAGTCTTCACTTTTGTTATCATGAAGTTTTCGTTTTATATGGATCTGATAAATGTAAAACGTATTGGCAACCGGCATCATTACAAACACTGTCATGGCGGCTTACGCATAACAAGGTCTTTTTTACACTGTTTGTGTGGCTATTTGCTGGCTAAAGCTAATAATTGATGGTTACCGCTGTTGTTTAACGTTTAACTAGTACTAAAATGAGTCAAAGCGGTTTAAGTGCTCCAGCAAGCCCTGATCCAGACTTGTCTGGAACAAGTTCAAGCATAATTGAAGGCCAGTTGTATACGAATTCGCGTCCGGAAAGCCGAAGCAGCATTAGCAGCAACTCTATGGTCGACCAGGATCAAGCCGCCGAATCCAGCCGTTTGAGTTCAAACATGGATGACATTGACAGAAAGTCTGACAGTGGAGAAGTGATAGGGCTTGATGAAAATGCCCAATCAGGTGGTTTGTTGGATGAACACAAACAAGATTTGATGGCCAACGACTCTAGCAAAGAAGGTGAGGATAGCCTCGAAATGGTGTCAGATGATGAAATGGAAGCCAACGAAAGCTGCAAGGATCCTTCAAGCAAAAAATCTCCACAAGGTTTAGATCCTTTGAAGGATACTGAATTGGACTTTGAAGAAGACAACCTTGAAGAAGAGCCCAAAAAGCTGGCTGAAGAAAGGAAACCAGAAGAAGATGAAGAAGATGGAGAATGTGATGGAGAAAAAGCTCATCTAGACAAGGAAAAGAGTGATGAAGAACTAGAAGAAGGTGAGGAACTAGAAGAAGGAGAAGTCAGCAGTGAAGAAGATGTGGGCAAACACGCACGTATGGAACCCCGGCCTGTTTGTCGGTTTTATAGTAAAGGCAATTGTACTTGGGGTAATAACTGCAGGTAACAACAAAATTGCATTTTATTTTTAAAGATTGTTGCTAATAGTTTGGTTTTTTTAAAGATTTGTCCATCCTGGGGTATTGGATAAGGGCAACTATAATATGTTTGCTCCTGCACGCCCCTCTGCCCATAATGGGCCTTCAGGACCTTACGAACGACCTTTTGAACGTCCTCCAGTTGTACCACTCATCCCGCCAGCCGAATGGGCAAATGCACAGCCAAGAATCGCAAATCCCAGACCTCCACGTCACCCCCAGGTACGAACCTATACATATAGTATTTTCGTTAAAATCTTTCTGAACGATATCGGTGTTCTAGGCAGCGGCTGAACCCCCGAGAGCCGAAGTAGCTGGAGGTAACGAATCCGCATGGGAAAGAGGACTAAGACAAGCCAAAGAGGTACTAATTGAGTGCCCTAGGTCCTTGTCAGTTCTGTTTAATATCTTTGTCATTTTCAGATGCTCAAAAAATCCAATCATCGCAAAGAAACTGACATCGACTTTGAAGAAAAGAAGCTAAATCTGGGGTTGGGCGAGGAAGAATTAGATAAAGAAAATGACTACTACACTCGACCTGCTAGTCCTGTTTTGCATGGAGACGTTCCTCCACCGTACGTTCCAGTGTATTTTCTAAAAATTTGCATCAGGATTGTATTGGAATGGTCTTTTTAAATTTTAGATTTGAAGAGCCAGAGGCAGAACCATACCACAAATATCCACCTCCACCCGCTGAAGGAAGATGGCCTCCGTCATCACGCCAACCCTATCCACCTCCACATCGCCACCCCCCACCTGGTTACCCATATCCCTACGAAGGCCGACGACCATATCCAGAACCTGAGTACAGAGAGAGGGAATATTACCACCCGGAGGGTTATGACCGTCCTTACTATGGCCCAAAACCTGGCGAACGAGATCATCCATCGGGAAGTAAATCTCAACCACCCCTTCCTCCTCCTCACGAAAAACGATGGGCTGATGAAAGGTTAGTGCTTGATAGAATTTGAAAAAAAGCACTGTGTCTCTAACTATATGCAAATTTTGCTCAAAATATAGGTACGTGGAAGTTGTACCTCCCGCTCAACGTGGTCGTAGTGATGAATGGTGGGACCCGTGGATGAGATCAAGATCTCCTGGTGCAGGTGGAGGCGCAGCAAGTGGTGGGCCGTCATCGAGTGCTGTGGGTGGTGCTGGAGGAAATACGTCAGGAGCTAAAGGTTCTAGGCGTCGTAGTTACTCGTCTGGGTCCTCCTTCTCAACATCTTCGTCGACGTCGAGTTCCAGTTCGAGTTCCTACTCGAGTTCTAGTAGTCGTTCCAGCCGTTCCAGTGCTAGTTCGCGTTCCAGTTCTCAGTCGAAATCGATGAATGTAAAGCGGCGACAAGGACGGAAGCCGAAAACCACCGAGAGAGTCAAAGGGAGCCATAAAACGGCAGCTTCTCTTTCGGTTACCAAGCATAAACCGACTTCCGCTCCGACTCCTTCGTCGCCTCCACACCAACCGTCGTCGCGAAAGCCTTTAGACAAGCAACGTAACCTACCCGAGAGGTCACCGCAAGCTCGCAATCGGTATTTATTCTTAATCCTACCCTACTATAAATTATTCGACTTGTTGCATCTTAATGTGGCAGGGACTGGTCTTCTTCATCCCGTTCACGTTCCAGATCTCCATCCAAAATTCGCCCAGCCACCAAAAACAACAACTCGGCTCCTCCCACAAAAACCCACGGAAGGACTCGTGCTTCTTCTGGATCATCGAGTTCCAGTGAATGGGAATCGTCACCACATTCAAACGATAACGGAAGATCAAGACGGACGTCAAATCGAGGACGACGAGATTTTGCGGAGAGAAAAGAGTTGCGGGGAGTGAACCCTCCTCAATTGCCATCTCATCCGTCAGCCAAGGGGAAAACCGGGGGACCTGAACCGCCAAAGGTAAACCAACTCAGTAAACCTTGTCGGAACATAGTTTTTTAAGTCTAGTCAAATCAGGTGGAGCCAAAACAGATCAAGTTGACTTTAAAATCGGCTGCACCACCTTTGAAGAAGTTAGCCAATAGGTTTGATGATGATTCAGATGATGAAGGTATTTCCTTTTCATTTTAATTACGTAGCGTCGATCATTAGATTATAATCAATATTCCCTCAAAAGGTTGGGAGAAGGAGAAAAGCGTTCCGGTAAGTGTGCCTCAACCTCCTGCTCCTACTAGTTCAAATCAGCCTACCAGGAAACGAACTGCAGATTCGCCTCCACCGGCTGCGCCGCCATCAAAGGTGAAAAAACTTGACTCGAAGTTAATGGAAAGCCTTTTATAAACTTGTAATTGCTTTAGGTTGCCAACGCATCATCGCCACAGAAGGTGGATAAAGGTGGAAAGAAGTCTGCCGCTACGCGCCGTGAAGAACTTTTGAAACAGCTGAAGGCAGTCGAGGAAGCCATTGCCAAGAAGCGTTCAAAGTTGCCGGCATGATCGACTCGACTACCCTAGACTTGGCTCTTTCTTTAACTCTGAAGAGTGTCATGTTTTTCTTATGTTGATCATTCGATAAAGTACCACAACCCCCAGGTAGTTTTATGAACGATCATAGTTCACACGTCATTGAAGTGAAATAATTTTGTTTTGACTTATCACACTGTCACAACTTCATGGAACACTTGGAAATAAATGCGAAATGTTTCATATATTTTCCCTATCGGATACACAACTTAAAACATATGCCATTTATATTTGGCATTTATTACGTTCAAAGTGAATTGATCCATATGTAAATCATGAGATATAATGCACCTGGTATTAGGAGAAGTACTAGTTAATCAATCGAATTCATTCCGAATACATCCGTCTTGTAGCGCCCCTCGACCTGAAATCAAGAAATTCACTTAATTTCTCTATCTTTTGCTCATGTGAATTTGTTGTTTTCCGTACTTTAAACTTTTTGAAAAACATATCAGCTTGATCTTGATTCATATTTCCATGGTATCCAATAAGTCGAATCAAAGTATCTTCCACCTGAGTAGCCATTTGAATCCCTCCGCAAACATAGACGTAAGCTCCTTGATCTAAGATAAGAGCAGAAACACGCTCTCCGTCCTTCCGCAACCGATCTTGAACATAAACCTTGAGAGAAATTTTATGATTATTGGCCGTCATTCATGAAAGAGGATAGATTTTATTTTTAGTACCTTGGGTTTCCCCACTTCCCTAGAAAACCCAACGGAAACTTTGCTGATAACTTTTAGCGACACCATTGAATCTAACTCGCTACGAAAGGGTTGGGATGCCTTTTCTCTGCATCCGTAATACAAATATACCGGGGCAAATTGGTTGAGGGCTAGAGGTTCCGAGGTTCGAAATGGAGAGAATTTAAGTTAAACGCTCGATGCATACATAATGACGTGCAAATATACCTTGCTGGATATTTCGCTTTGTGTTATTTCCCCAGAATGAAGTTACTTTTGTTATAAACCGGTTGTGAAAAGGAACTCCTTTTTCGCTGCACCTTTGTTGCCAGAAACCTCTACAGATTGAGATTAAATACATAGTTTACGTATAATTTTGAGGTGTTTACTGAAGAAAAGCGAGAAAAATGGTGCGAACCTAAAAGGTGCAATTCCGCTTCCAGAGGCGATCCAAATGAGAGGCTTTGACGGATTAGTCGGAAGATGGAATGATGGATTGGACTGAAAGTAGCATGTCAGAAAATCGCCGCGATTAATTTCTTTCAAGTAGGAAGTACACAGACCTCGACGCATAAGGCCTTTCCCATCTTGAGTACGGTAACGAACCAAACTTATTGTCAGGTGAATTTCAGTGGGAACAACGGCCGCCGAAGAACTTATACTATAAAAACGGGGCTGTAAGATGGGTAAATTAGCTATTAAAGACCCTGCGTCAAGATTAACTGAAGGAAAATCTTCCAAAGCTTCGGCGATGCTAATCCTATTCGAAGAGATCCATTCGTCATAAGCCGTTGAATTCTGCGTTGTAATAACTTCATGTTACACTTTGACTTGCAGCGAAAATTTTATGGATTAATTATAATCATAATTAAGCCTTGCAAGCGTTACCTTTGCTAAAAAGTTGAGCCGCTCTTTCTCTTTTAGGTCGGTTGCAGAATTAGCCATGACTTGAACGGTAGTTTGAGATGGAGGACTGGTTAAGTCGATTATTCGAGTTAGTAAAGTGTCGAAGGTACACGGCGGAATTCTCTTATAATTATCCCAATTTTGATTTGGTCCTTGAACTTGCAGTTGGATCACAGATTTGTTTGATGGACAGTTTCTCAGTCTTTGCTTAAATCTTTGAATTATGTCTTGATTGTTGCGGGGAAACACGGCCAAATGGTCTCCAGGAAGATATTTGAGTTTTTCAGAGTTGTAAGTGTTTAGTTGAAGGAAAATTGTAGCATGCCCTTGGCTGCGTAGAAGAAAATAATGAAACACAAATTTTAAAAATGAAATTTTGCAAAAAAAAATTAAATTTTACCCTGGATTCGGTTCGCCAATCAAAGTTTTCCCACTCACTCTAGCAAGTGACACTTCCTTCCGGTGAACATTTGTAAGTACTGCAAAAGGCAAATATTTCCTCAAGTTTCTAACTTTCTCTTTGATATTTGCCTCAACCAAATTATGCTACCAACCATCTATGACGTCCTCTTTGTCCTGTGAGATGACGAATCGCGCTGCAGTATTTCTTAATAAGACGGTCGGGGCTGATTCTAGTTCTAATATGTCCTTATCACTGATACCGAGTTTGTTTAGGTACTGTTCGCTCAGCGCAGTCGTAAGTAATATTAACCAGGAATGAAAACCTTGTTCTTGGTTATTTAGCTCGTCGGCACAACTAAGCGGCAGTAAGCGACTGCCACCTAACTCTTTCAACGAATAATCCAGAAATTTCCCAAATTCGCAATAATGAGGATATGCTGTTGATCCTAGTCCTAAAACGGAAAAACTAACGTTTGAAACGGAGTATTAGACTTACGAATACAACGCGGATAGAAACAGTAACATACAAAGGTGGTTCGTTAAAATATTTTATTTTGGAATTCTGTTTGCGCATTTCTTCTAGTTTTTTTTTGAATTCCTCCCCGTTACTTGGAGCTTCTCCGTCACCGAAAGTTGAAGCAACTATTATGATGGCTTGTTGGTAATTAAGGTCCTTTACATCATAGTCCGCCATACAATACAGCTAGTTCGTTTCACCACACGTTAGTTAAAAGTGTTCCAGAGTAGTACTTTAGAAGTAAAAATATATTCCGCTTACCTGCGTTTGGAATAGTGAGTTAAACTTGGAAAATACTTTGGTCGCGAATTTTTCGGATTTTCCGGATTGAGAGGCAAATAATATGACCATCTTAGGCCGCTTTAACCAACGAGCACGGAACAAATAAGAACAAAATCGGACAGCAATTATTGCTGTTCGAATATTCTTCTTCTTCCGAGGGCCTTGAATAATTTCTTTGACTTTATTTGACTTGTAATCTGACCAAGCTGCCGCCTGAAAGACGTAAGGTAATTTGGGTATTGAACTCACGAAACTTAGGTAAATATATGGAAAACGTTACTTGATATTCGAAAGATGGCTTGAGGAAATACAACGCCATTTCTTGATGAAAAAGAGGCGAAGAAGAAGAGGACATTGGAGGAATAAGCCAAATCCAATCAGCTGGACATCCTCCTCTAGTTTTCATTTCACTAGCGTAGAACTGCATAAAAGATTCGGATGCTGTGTGGTGGTCCCAAGTTGTCACTCCTTTTTTCTGATAACTGTAAAGCACAGCTTTGTTCACTTCAAGTAGAACCGTGTCTTTCCAGAGCGTTGCATTAGTGCTCGTATCCAATTCCATTTTGCTGGCTATCAACTATTGAGTAATATTCAATCAATTAATCCCCGCGAAAAAGTTCAGTGAGAAGACCAATATTTTTTACATCTGAAATGTTGTATCGTTGAGGATCGCACAGATCTCTGGCGCCAATTTCTGTTCCCATGTACCATCCGTTGAACGGAGCGGCAGGAAATTGGAGGCCTCCGCAATCCAAGAGCATATTCGCAACCGCAGGTAGGGCATACCAGCGGAGCCCAAGTTCTTCAAACCATGAAAACCTTGCAAATTGCGATAGTTGAGTTAGTATGAATCGTCAAAACGGTCAAAGGTTTTTCGCCATTGCCATAGACTCTCTCCACGGGAAGAAACTACGAAAACTAATTGAAGTACGCACAATCAATAGCAATAGATTAGTGACACAAGTAAACTTACGTTGGATGGACTAGGGGAATTTGAAGTACAACGTCGTCTGGAAGAGGGAATACTTCTGGCGCATGGCCATTAGCTTGAAGAACAACCGGAAGAATATCGAATTTTGTCTTCTTTGGATTTTTCCAGCCCAACTGAAGGCATAGCTATTTAAAAAAAAAAGTGAAAATAAAAAACATTTCTGGTTAAAACCTTACTGGTTTTTCCGCTATAATCATGAAAAACCAATGCAAAACCTCGGTGAAAGCAAGATTTGCAGGATCCCCTTTTATAGTTCCGTCCGAATTTCGATAGCCGGCGTAGCTGATGAGCTGGCTGTTCCATATACGAAAATCGTTCTGCCCATCTGTACGGGCTGGAAACACAGTGATCACCGAACGAAGCCGGCCTTGGTTTGTGGCATATAAAATATGTTCAATAATGCAGTTGAACATTTCTTGGGCTGTCTGCACATGGCGAGCGTCGAAGACCTAAGGAATTCATCACGCAAACTGTAGCTCAACTTGTTCCGGCGTACGTAAACTAGGTCCAAAAAGAAAAGGCTTGATTCGGCACTTTACCTTCAACGTGGGCCATTGCACACGTGCAATGCAGCGAGGGGCATTGCGCCACGCGAGGCGGACACCGTATTCTAGCTCGTCAAAGGTAAGAGAATATCGACCTCGATTCTCTATGTCTTTGTGAACTTCAAGTAATCGAGCTACGTGCTCTTCTGAAGCAAACCTATATAAACGGAAATATCCAATGGATTATTTACGATTATTTATTAATAGCTCTCGATGTCGTAAGGACTTGACAGGGGATTTTATTTTATTACTTATTCAAAGCACGGAAGAATCCATCAAGAAATTCTTTGGCTTGCTGCAAAATCTGTTCCTTTGGGCGTTTATAACTTGCAGGGACTTGACGAGGGACCATTCGACTTCCGACGCAAACGTCTTCTCCGGAACAGGGCCCCTCCTATAAACATCCGTTCGTTCGTTTTATTATTAGTTTTATCATACATATACTTGCTTTATTGTTGCAGCGCAATCTGTTTTTTTTTCTTCATAAGCTCTATATAAAGTTAGTGTAATAAAGATAAAGACGGTAAGATTATTTACAGATAAACTTTTCTGGAATAATCTGTCGACAAAAACTTCGCCTGTGGTGTGATTTCGTAGGTTGACGCCGTGTCGTTCTTCTAACCACATTTTCTATACGCAAAATATAAAATTTTGTCATTGATTGGGTTATATTGGTTTTTAAAAGTACAATTTAATTACTTTGAATTATAATAAGTACTTTAATCGAAAACTTAAGAACTTTACCAACTAAGATAATACCATTTGAGGTAATACCTTATCGTATAACGGTAGCTGCTTTTTTTTACGATTGTAGAGTCGGTCTGTCAATTGATGCTTTAAAATTGGACTTCAACTTGTTAACTTTTGTCAACACTTTTCTCTTTGGTGTATAAGAAGTTTTTTTTGTGTACCTCTGGTGTGAAAGGACGAAACACAAGTAATCTAACCCTCTCTTTATACTAGCGCTATTTACGTAGGAAAAACAATCAATTCATCATTTGAAGCGGCACGTGCCGGCGGGCATTTGATTGCAAGGTGTGAGCAATTTCCCCGAGGAAAGCCAACTCACTCTGAGCCAATCATTGCTTGAAAGTAGCCAGCAATTGTTATCGTCGTACAGAAAGATTGACGTCGTTTTACAAAGTTATCACACTTATTGCGTGAGTGACACCTCTAAAACGCTTTGTCATTTCGGACCATTCAAGGCTACCCCTGAAATCTAGCTTTTGTTGTACGATGATCTGTGGAATAATAAATCTGTTCAGCATGAATTCTTGCAGTATATATTTCCAATTATTAAGCTTTACATACATCAGAAGTGCAACATCCGATACTGAATTTGACATTTGGGTCTATAACAACAACGGCGCCATGCGCTAGAACTGAACGATGACAATCGGGATAACATACTTTGTATTGTTCAGGTATTGCCCCTTTGCAGTTGGTTCGATACGCTAGTTGGATATCAGCAAGTCATCAGTGACACACTGTCATAGTGATTTTCAAGTTTCTGCTGACCCGATAAGCTACTTGTATTGTTGTGGCTCTATGTGACGATAGTAGCACATACACTCGATATTTGGTATTTTATGTAGAGGACATGCGCCTCCCGAGTGCATGCAGCTGCGCAATACCCACGTAAAGAAACAGTTCGTTAGTGCACTTTTATGTTCAAATATAACTTGCAGGCTAGCATCTAAAAAGTTCCCAGAGAGAAGCAGATGATTTCTGATGGATATTTTCACCAAGTTTATTGACTGCATGGCAGCAAGTAAACCGGAAGATGCGGGAATAATCAACATATCATGTACAGGAAAATGAGTTTGTCCTATAGTTTCTCCTTTCTGGAAATTGATCATCATCAGTGTCTACTACATCATCGGTGCTAATCGCGGTCAGAGAAAACGAGCAGTGTTTGTGACACAAGGTCCCTTTGACATATTTCATATTTGACATAAGGTCCCACCGACACAAGGTCCCCCGAAACTAGGTCCCACAATAAATAGCACTTACATTTTTAAAAATTTGGTTACGAATGAAGTCCGCCGTACTACATCTTCATATTACGTTATGGAGTACATCCTTAATTCTTTGCTGCTTTGGCAACATTAAGTGTTTGCTAGTGTAGTGCGGTTCGGCTACTGCAAATCCAGTTTGCTAAAATTGAAAATAAAATAAATATTTAAAATATTCCAAAATCACTGTGAAAAAGAAAAGTAAGAACAACCCATCAAACAATTAATGCAACGAATTTACATATGAAAATAGTTTTAGACATCCAAAAGAAGCCATTCCAATAAAAAAGAAATAGGAAAATTGGTGAGTGTGTGTAATCAGTGTGCTATAGGATGGCATACACAGGATGGCCTACCGGTATCTCAACTATACACCCTGGCGTAAGTCAGTGGTAAATAACCTAGAAAATAAGTCGTCTTTTTCCTCGTCGTAACACACGTGGCTCATCTTTCGTGATGCAGAAATAAATAATATCCGAACGTTTTTATCTGTACAGTACGTGTCGCAGCAGCCTGTCAAAGTCTAAAGTTATTAGTTAGAGAAACATATTAATTAGCACTATATTGTCGAGTTGTCGTACTTCGATGTTATTAGGCGAACTCAGTCACCCTTTGTCTTTCTGCGACTTTTTCCTTCCTCCTGCTTTTCCGCGTTTGGTCTTCACATACGCTGGCTTTGATGTAAATCCCCGTAAGTGAAGCAAATCTTGAACGTTATGGCAAGTGGCGTAAGCATTTGCTAAGGCAATTTCATTCATGTCTCCAATGGAAACGGATGTTTCTGTTTTGAAAAACATAGAACTCCTATTCAGAACATTCCGTGCACGACTTACAGTATCTGTTGAAATCATTATTTGCCTGAAGTTTATTCAATTTTAGTATTATCCATTTTTTTAGAAATTACAAACAGCTAGCTATTCAGTAAATTTTTTTTCTGTATTATTTCACTATTAGAATCAATAGAAATAAATGGCTAGCGTTTGTATCAATAAACTTCTCAGCATACTAGAAGACGAGGACGGAGCGCACCGCATAATAGAATATTGCGTGCATGCAGCTCACAGCAATGCGCAACATTCTCAGTTTGGACTGCGTGCCGCTTGTAATACATACGGTAACGGTTTTTACGGAATCCAAGACCGCATGCCATCAATGTGAAAGATGACAATGTAATTTGAAATCTTACCCTTTTTAGTAGGTGTTATAGCTGCTGTTAAGTTCGTCTCAGGAGTGGCCATTGTCATGAACTGTTCTTTGAAAACAAACTGGACCGAATATTGCCAAATATTTAGGGAATAATAACTCAAAATCTTGCTACGACGACTGCGCACACAGTACACCGACAAATTGTGGCGCTTGCGTTGTGTTGTGCTATCGACAGTTGTAGATCGAAACACCGCATTAGAAGTCAATGAGTGGAAGCAATTTTACGGGAGGCTCAGTCGAAGCTACATTTGTTTTAGAACAAATTAATTATAATTAAGTTTAAACGACACAGAAAATACCTCACAACTTGATATATATCACGAGAAAGACTATTATTTCCCGAAGGGATTCTACATAAAAATATTGCAGATATCAAAGGTGTGTTTACCGTAAAAAAAAAAAAATAAAAAAAAAAAACGGGACCCCGGACCCTAAAAGCGAACGCTGACGGAAGAGACGACGACTACTAATAGATGGCGTGAGAGTGTTAATATTTATGTTTCAAACTGTCAGCCAGGTGATTGAGTTTTGCTTCTGGATTTTCAATTCTTTAACTTGTAAACATGGATCACCAAGTTTGTTTGAGATGGAATAACTTCCATTCTAGTTTAGCTTCAACTTTAGAAATTTTGTGGGATGAAGAATCATTTTGTGATGTAACACTCTTCTGTGAGGGAGAAGAAATTCGAGCCCACAAAGTTGTTTTGAGTGCGTGTAGCTTGACGTTCAAAAGTTTACTTAGAAACAACGTTTGCCAACATCCCATCGTAATTTTGCATGATATAAGGCTAAATATTCTTGAGGCCATTCTGCAGTTCATTTACAAAGGAGAAGTTAATATTGAGCAAGATCAACTAAATGGTCTTCTTCGAGCAGCAACTTCCTTACAAATCAAAGGCCTAGCTGGAGTAAGAGACGAAGAAGAAAAAGAAGCTGAAACAGAAAGTCAAAAGAAAACCAAAAAAACTTATTGTGAAAATTCAAATTTAAGGAGTCACAATTTAAGTCCAAAAAGGAAGAAGCCAAAGGTTTCACTGCCATTAACAGAAAATGAAGAATCTACTTTAGTCTCACCAAAAGAGGAACTTTGTAGTGAAGAAGAAGCCTGTAACATTGTCAGTTATAACAATGATGATGAACAAGAATCAGATGATTTAGATAGCCATGGAAGAGCAGCAGATGGCATTGACTGTAACCATGATCCATTAGTGACAAATGCTAACACAATAAAAGCGCCACAGGATTATACAGATCCAACCGAATTCCTCCCTAATTCAAGTCAAGGTATATGTTTTCTAATCAAATTTAGTAATTTTACATTTTCACCAAATTTCTCTTATTTGCAGCTTTTACCTGTAACAATGCACAATTTCCGCCGTACCCATGTCCTTTCTGCCGCCGTGCCTATGCGAGCTGGGGTTTCAGAAGACGTCACATCAAAGCAATACATACCGGAAGCCCGAAGTTAACGTGCAAATGGTGCAACGTTGTACTCGCTTCGCAAGAAGATTGGGAAAACCATGTTATCAACGAGCATAATTTGAGCCGCTCAGATGCCGAACAGGGTTTAAAAGTTTTAGAGGAAGCACACATGGTTCTCCAGACCTCAAACGTTCTGGTCGACGTAGGGAAAGAAAGTGCTGGACGTTCGTTGACTAAAAAGTAGATTGCTTTGTTGTACATATTTGTCACGTACCTAGTTAACGTGTAAAAGCCATTGAAAACCAACTCGAGTCGTATATTTTCCTTACAGTCTTAAAAAGGAGTGCTATTATGATGCCTTTGAAGGGGGGGGGCTTGCTGATATCCCTTCTATTTAAAACTACCTAAATGATCTACCTAGACAATGATTCATATAGTAAAATTTGTTTTTTTTTTTCAAAGGAAAATGAACCGACTGCCTTATCTCTGCATTTGAAATATATTTTTCGTTGAAAAATATATAAATAAGTTCCTTAAAACCGTTGTTTTCTATTGTTTCGTCACGCAAGGTGAGGTAACACATAAAAAGTTGTTAAAATCAGTTTTGTCGTTCAAATAGGAAATCTTTGCTTTCCACAAATTGTGGGGATTTCGTATATATAACTCCGTGTTGTTGCCTTGAAATGGAGGAATGTCCCGCTATCTTCCTTCCTCCGTAAAGACCGAATGTGTCACACGGACGATTTTAGATAGATAACGCAGTGTCTCACACAGGTTATTTGTACCAAAAAGCTGGAGGTGTGGATCGCTAGGAATGTTATTTCTATGTCATTTTTAGCGCATGCGGCACGACAGCAACGAACCCAGAAGGAAAACACAAGTTCAACCCCAACGTGTGCATTAATCACCGAATTAACAAATCCTACGGTTATGATTCATTCAACCCATCACGTGTCAAAGTTGGCCATGAAATTATAATGATATATGACAACATAACAAGTACGGCGCAAAAAGCTTAAGAAACAAACAGAATATATCCGAGTATTCTTGTTTTGATCAACTAAAATGTTAAAGTATTGCTAGGTTCTGTAAATCACGCTATTTTAACTTCAAGATTGATGCTGAACTTAGTATCGAAAATGGAATAATTTGCTATCATAATTATTTGGTTGAGCTTGTTGACAACTGATCGGAAGGTGTTGAGCTGTTAGCATATCCACGAAGTCTATTTTTGGGTATGGTTGTATATGCATTGACTTGTAAACTTTGGCTTGTCTGGCCCTCCTAGTTAGTCTAGTGTAAAGGAGAAAGCAAAATTTTGTTCGTTTCGAGAGTAAAAAAAGAAGCACCATCAACTTACAGCGTAAGTATGTGTATACTTTGCACCGGCGCGGCTTATGGAAATTGAAACGCGACCCGGCCGTCTCAACTTCCTCTATGAGCCAGAAAAATGAGATGTTGATTGAGACAATCCTTGAACGATGATGCGGATGTGAGCGGCTTCCTTAGCTTGTTGGCTGTTGCTGCTGGGACGCCTGTATTTCATCATGAAGCTGGCCACAATGTGATTTTTGTTTCTTGCTCAGCCGACTGCCTCCGTCCCGCCACCCCGCTTCTATAAGCTAAACACTAACGGCCAACCGGAGCTTTTTAGACGTTCCGCCTGTCAAACAGACGACCTCCCCACCCCCTAATTGGGTCGTCGCTGACGATATAGACGTTTTTCTTTTTGATTCTTTGTCTGGATAATCTATGGCTTTACCTAGAGATTTTGATCGCGTTTTCTTATTGAAATCGTGAGAAAGCTGCTGCTACTGCTGTATTAGGATTAAACAGTTATCGATGTGGGAGTGCAGCTGTACGGCTAAGGGCGCTAAGGCAAAGCCTTCCTTTTTCACAGTTTGAGTATAAAAAGATTACGAGTGGGCCGGCTTGTTTGGTGGCCGAGCAGTTGTGGGTGTAGAGAGCGGTGGATGGCTTTTTTATACCGAGAGAGGAGAGGGACCTTCCTGGAAGCGCGGGTTCGTGAGAGGGTCAGTGGTGGTTACCGAGGAGTACCATGACGTGTTGCCACATGTGCTGCTAGTCGACCCCTCGATACACATATATATATGTCGCGCGTCTCTCTCTCTGTCCGGATAGTGAAGTCCAGGTCAGGCCGATCGACAGACAAGAATTTTTTCCCCATCCAGGATCCGATTCCAGAATGGCCAGCGTTGTAGCAAAGGTATTTTTGAGTATGTTATTCGAAATGTCCATCGAAAAACGGTCACGTTGTAAAAAGTAGCAGGGAGATACCACCACCAATATTTGGTTATCCATTTCCAGCTGTTGCCAATGGGCCGCTCTTCGACGACTGGCTATTGCGCGCCTTTTACGCTGTCGACGGACTGCTGTCAGTGCTCCCATCGCAAGCGGATGCTGGCGTCGTTGCTCCTCACTCTGTTTCTCTGTCGCTCGACGGTCTTAGCTGCTTCGCCGTCTTCTTCTTTCGGGTAACTTGGTTATTCCGTTAACGTAAACATAAAAAAAATAAATTTTGTCAATAATGGACTTGGCTAAGCTAATGGCTAGCTTCGATTGCCATAACTACTTCAGTAAAAAGTCAGTAAAAGAAGTTCACTACTTCAGTAAAAAGTCAGTTTCCATAATTATGTAACATCTTCCCTCGCTCACTACCTTTAGCATCAATCAGTAACCGAAAACCAAGTACTTAAGAAAGAATTTCAAATTTAAGAAATATCGGCACCGGTATTATGTAACTCGATTGAAAGTTAGGTCTCCTAACAATGTTCTAAAAGATTTTCACTTTTCATTAAAATTTGTTACATTTTGTCAGACTAAATACACCATAGGTAAGAAAAATTGAAACTTTAAAAGCCAGTTAGGCTATGAGTCTCGATTAAATATTTACCCTCATCGTTTAAAACAAGATAGTACATATTGTTAAGACTTTAGTTTTCAGTGCCATTACAAAAGAGTGTTCTTCCTCGTTAACCAAAGTTCCCAGAAAACAGTGCTCACAATACATCGAACTAAGCCGTGTTGGAATTTGGAGATGCTAGAAGAAATTTCTTCGGAAACGCAACAGTAACATTTCGATTGTGGTGTGGGCGTTATAAACTTCTTTGGAGGTCCCCAGTCAGACGTCAGCGAAAGATACGGATGCTACGGCGCAACACTCAACCAAATACTGATGGTGTCGTGTTGATGTTTAGCTCGGCCGGCCGTAAAGTCCGACGCCTCGCCAAACGAGATTTTACGACCCGCTTGGTGGTTTCGTTCTACGCTGTCTGCCTGATCTGGTTGTCGCCGAGCCTCAAGCAAGCTGTGGCAACGTTACCCCGTATCCCTTAGATAAATAAGTCTTGGCTATCGAGAGATTTACTACTGTATACGTTTCTGGACGGGCGGTCTTCACATTGCTCTGCGGGGGCAGATTTTATTGGCTTACACACTGCCCTCTCTTTGCTGCGAACTTTGTTGATTCACGACGTACATACTTCAACGAATTCATTTATTCTTCTTCTCTTAAAAAAAAAACACAACATGCTTACCTATAGTTCACAAACCATTCAATCAAACATAATTAATCTATGTGTTACATATTTATGCGATGCGTTTGCATTTTAGGATCAGTGCGCCGGTTGCATTACCGGCGGAAGCGCTGAACCCCGTGGAAGATGCTTCCTGGGCCCGATCTGCCAGCAGGAACGCGAGCGAACGTTTGCCTCTGCCACAAAACACGCAAGCAATCAATTACGTGGGATCGACGGCCAAAGCACCAAGCAGTTTTCATTCGGCAGAACTTTGTGATCGACTTGAATTAACACCTCGTCAAAAGCAGATGTGCGTGCAAGGAGGAGAAGGCCTTGCAGAAACGCTTCTAGAAGGTTAGTCCTATACAGAACCTAGCGTATATCTGCAGAACTTCTGTTATCTTTAACCTGAACATGAAATTTCTAGACTGAAACAAGTGTTGCGAATTTTTACATTAGTTTTGTAAATATTTGTTCTTGAAAAATAGCCATCCGCATGTCAGCCTACACGTGTCAGCAGCAGTTCGAGCACGAACGATGGAACTGCTCACTACGCGGCCACTCGCGTATGCTCACGCTCAAGAAAGGTAGGCATATTTCTCGTGATCGAACCTGCAGAACAACTTCTTGAATGATGTATTTCGTGTTTCTTTCGTTAAGCATACAAGGAGACGGCTGCGCTTTACGCCTTTTCAGCGGCTGGTGTTGCTCATGCTGTCGCACGGGCATGTGCAGCCGGACGGCTCCGTAAATGTCACTGCGCTGAAGCCGACAACGAGATCGAGACACGCCAAACCTGGAGATGGGGCGGTTGCGGCGATAATCTCGCTTATGGCCGTGCATTTGCAAGCAAGTTTCTGGACGCAGGTTCGTCGCCAGCCAAGGTGCGACCAAACAGTGGAGCAAATTCCGACCGATCGGACACCAATACGGAGAGAAAATCCAACAGAAAGAAAGTAGTGAGTGAATCAACATATACAAACTTTCGTCATCAGGCTTTACATTCCGTTTTAAGAGATTCCCGGGGAAACAACTGAATTCAAAGATGGATGATAAATTAAAATGCACCTAAATAGCTACCAACACTGTCGCAAGGTTGACAGCCAGCACGTATATTCAAAATGAATTCCAAGGACAAAATCTAAGGAAGAAAAGGATGACACGTGTATCGTCTTATAAATAACCAGGAATGGCAATATCAGGACATGTTACCTGCTGATGAATCTTGAAGAAGACCAATGTAGAGAACCGGTCGTTGGATTTTTACTGACATTCTAATCGTATGTGCAACTTAAATTAAGAACCGATGATGGTCAGTGAAGCAGAAATAGACGTCACACGATGTCGAAAGAATCGGACGAAACAACATTTATCCACGTTTTTCAATGTCCAAATCCAACATTTCTTGAAAATCAAACCAGAATCAAACGACTTCTTCGAATCGTTCTAAAGTTAACGTAGTTCTCATTCCAAGAACTCCAAGTCGTGTTGATAATAAAAAAACCAAAGGTTGTCGGGTCCGTCTCGTACCCACTTGATGACTTATGTCTGGACTGTTTGCGTGACTTCTTTCAACAACAAAATAAATAAAGGATGGCATTCCATTTCATTCTTGACCGTTCTTGACCTATCCAGTCCAAGGCAGGTAATATCCACGCCGAAATGGAGGTGGTATCGCGGGCTCTTCGCAGATGGAGACGGACCGCCAGCACTAATACAGCTCTGGCACTTGGTGGACGGATGCGAAGGACGTCGTCGCTATCGACCGAGACGGGCGGCGGCGGCAATTTCGTCGCCAATGGTCCACATCCCAAGAAGAAAGGCAAAGTTGGCGACAAGAAGCACAAAAATGAAAGTCAACGGCAGCGTATCAATCGTCACAACAACGCTGTCGGCCTCCAGGTACAGTATATATCTTATTAAACGATCAATTGGGTTCCTCGCTCCCATAGTACTTTCGGTATACCTGTTTGAGGACGCCGATTCCGAGAGCGATGGAATCGAGCTCCATTTTTTATCTTTATTTTTTTTTTTGGAGTTTCCTTGATAAATCCCACGTCAATAAAAAATAAGATTCGGCCCGTATTTTGTTGTTGTCCGAGAGCGCCCCATTCCGATCCTTCCAGACTGAAAACAGGTACACTGAATACATCTGGAATAGGAAATAAGCGTCAGGTAGTCAAAATAAAAGTAAAAAATCGAATTCTTTCAATGCTTCCGCGAGAAAGGAGAACACCCGGAATGAATTTCGGCTGAAAAGTTTGAAGAATCTGTCATTAACATAACTTCGAAAAAAAACTGATGATGGGCCATTTAGAGTGATGAAAGGATACTGATTATTCGTTACGACCGGAAATCATCAATCGGTTATCTTTGGGAAGATGTCATTCTAAAATATTCAAAGAAATATCTACTGTATACTTCATTTAACCTAAATTATACAGATAATATAACGACCAATCATTTAAAAATGTCAGGTGGTGGAGCAACTAGTGAATCGAACATGCAAATGTCATGGAGTCAGCGGTTCATGTTCTGTAAAGACCTGCTGGCATCAATTGGCTGCCTTCAGCGAGACGGCTGCCGTTATCAAGAACAAATACGACAATGCCGTCCAGGTCAACGGCGAAATTCGTGAAAATTCGAGTCATCTGAGGAAGGTTTCTTCGTCCTCAAAGAATCAAGAGAGTAACCGCATCCTTCCGCAGAGCCGTGCTAAGAAAGCGACGGATCAGCTGGTAGAGGAGACGGTCGCTATAAGGAACACCGGCAACAGCGGCAGCAGCACGGTCAACACTGGAGATCGAGTCAACAAGAAAGAGTTAATATATCAACAGAAATCGCCCGATTTTTGCGTTGCCAATCCGCTCGGCCCAGGGACGACGGATCGCGAATGTCTTCGCGGCGAAAATTGCGATATCCTCTGTTGCGGTCGCGGTTACAATGTTCACAGATTAACCGTTTCGACGTCGTGCAAATGTAAACTCATACTCTGCTGTCGGGTAGAATGTCAAAACTGTTTAGTGGAGAAGACAATTCATACTTGCAAGTGAATTAGCGAAGTAAGTTACTTCGCTAACCAATAAAAATACCAAAAGCCTTATTTATTAAATTAGGATAAAATAATGATCTATGAACTATAAAATTAATTTTGATTGCCCTCTTTTATTAGAAAAGATTAAAAAAATTTTACATATTTTTTTTCTTTTCTTTCTTCAATTCGACCAAAGCCTTTAGTTCCTTTTCTGACATTCAGATGGAGGGAGCGCTTCTTTTGGAACTTAAATTCGGGATAAATCAGAGCCATGATAGGCTATGGCTATGATCAATATGATTCTTCAACAATTGGGTTGTAAAATACAAGTCTAGTGTCACTTAGAAAGGATTAGCGGTTTTATCATCCTCAAAACGATTAAAAAGTTAAATGAATTGAAACCCAATATTCGATTTTAAATCTTCAAGAAATAAGGAACTCGTAAGGCCTTCCTAGCGCATACGATAGATGGCAGCTGCCTCATCTAGGATTTTTTATTCCATTTGATTTCGAAAGGTAAATTTCTCTTCTATTTGGTGAAAAGGATAGCCTATGTGTTTCTACCGTCGCTTCTATCGGAAGCTTGTCAAAAATTTAACTATATCCCCGACAAGCTCGTTATAGTGCATTTGAAAGCACAAAACAGAGAAAAACAACAGAGGCCTTTCTAATAATACGCGGCTTTGTTTTTCACCCTCCTTCCGCCGAGCACCGGCCGTCTATTGGCTTTGCTAAAACACGGTTTATACCCTCTGGAAAAATGGGGAAAAATAAAACAAGTTTTTCAAAAATATATATAGCTGGATGGCTGGTCGCGGCATGTGGTCGGAGAGACAGAGGCGCGTTTGTCCGTGGTCTACCATATAAATACATATCCAGCTGTTGCTAAACCGGACTAGTCACTTGGAAAAATAGGAAGAGAATAATTGGCGAGCATTTAAGACGAGTAGAGAAAGAGAGAGAGAGAGAGAGAGGGAAAGAGGAGCTTCCTTCACCACCAAACCAAACCCTCCTCCTTCCGCCTCACCTTTATAACGGGCGTGTGCCGCTTGATTAGTTCGCTGGTATTTATCGCCACGACATCGCGGGGTAGACACTGTGTATCATCCGCAACCTATTTCGCCTTTAAGTAGCACTGGAACCAAATGGATGCTAACTATAATCTCGGCTTAAGGATTTTGGGCGAAAAATGTCTAAAGAGACGACGAATCGAGGCTACTGCTCATCTTCACAAACATGCGATCCAAAACCCATAGTAGCAGTGAGTATACACACAGAAAAGATTCGCTACTGTCTGGCTAAAATACAATCGGTCTAGTCTGTATGTATATATATATACCTGCTCTAATTCCCGTGGATCGTGGAATGCGCCAGATCCAACAGAGGCTGATCTGCTAACAATATCCATTCAAAGCAATCTTGTCCGTGTGTGTGTATACACATGTACATACACACAGACAACAACAAAACAGATACTCATCCTATATATGAAGAAGGGATTAAGTTGTTTCAATAAAGACTTATTTTCTCTCTCTTGTTGCTCAAGTATTGGAGCGCACGGAAAGATGAGAGAGAGAGAGAGACTTAAGTGGCTCTTCATAGAAATCCATAGGCCGAGGCTATTCAATACGGTGTACAAGTTCTGCGTGGTGTATTCTGCAGGCCTCTCCAATTGTTAAGTGTTAAACTCGTTGGTAAGTGTGGGTGGGAGGAAGAATCGTCGAAATAGAGAAGTAAAAAAGAGAAAGAGAGAGAGAGAGAGAGAAAATGAAGATGAGATAGTGAGAGAGAGAATTGGAATTGACGAGGGCCCGCGCCTTCTTCTTCTTCTCCTTGTGTTTTGAGCCGCCTTTTGAGGTTCGTTTTTTTCTTCTTCTTTTCTTTCTTTCTTTCTCCCCTCTATTCTGTGATTAGCAGCTAATAGAGTCATCGGTGCCTAGTGCGTGGGGGGTCTTACCCTATACAGTTCTACACCTCGGCTCTCTTTCTCTCTCTCTCTCTCTAGCAGCGCCCGGGCTACTACTACGTGGGCAGTAAGAGGAGGAGGGTATGTAGGCCGGTCAACAGGACTTCATCTATGTATGATCGGTTCGGTTCTTCACCTTTGAGAGCTAGCTCGCGTCGGTATATACGAAAAGACAGACAGACAGACAGAAGAAGGGAAATAAGAGGGAACGAAAAACCAGGTGCGGACTGATGGATAGTCGAAGCGTTGAAAAACTGCGCGCATTCCACGGACGGTTCTACCCTCCTCCTCTTTTTCTCCTCCGCCGAGGCCCGCGCGCTCTCGATCGCCGGTGAACTTTTTTCTTCTTCAGTGGGGGAAATTGGGGAACCACCACCACCACCACCACTACCACTAGCACCAACCGAGTGCACACGATGAGGGAAATGAGTAGAGAGAAGAAGGTTTTTTTTTCACATCTATATTTATAACGGCAGGTAATGTTAGGCCTCCTCTTTTCTTCTCTTCTTTCTCGCTCGTTTGAATCCTCCGCCTCTTCTTCTTCCACCGAAACCCCCGTCTCTCTCTCTCTCTCTTTTTCGGAGCTGCCACACGGATGGACGCTGCTGGACGCTGATGTGGGGCCCTTTTCTTATTCTGTCTCGCCTCCTCTCTTTTCTCTCTCTGCGCTGATGGCTCTTGCCGTATTGTACTATAGAGATATCTATTTCCAGTAGGTGTGTTTTGCACCCCGAGTTTTCGAGGCGGGGGGTTTTTCGCGCGTCCGACAGTTTTTCCGACCAAGAGAGAGGCTGAGCTGTGCTGTGTGCAAGTTTTCGAAAATGACCACCCAATATATAACCGATAAAGGTGAAACTGAAGGGGGGTCTTCATTCACTCCAACAGCCGCCCCTGAAGAGCTGAGAGAAAGAGACGAGAGAAAGATCGCGCGGTGCTGACTGCCCTTTCATTTGTAACCAAACAGCCGGTCCGGCCGAAAAAGGGAAAAAGGCCGGCAGCTGTCTATTTTCCCATTCCGCCAAAGTCGAATAGAAGATGATATATCCATAAACAGTCGTCGATACATATATATAGATTCGCATTTCGGGCTGGAAATTCAGAGACTTCCGTTCGAAAACAAAAAAAGAAGACAAAAATGTCAAGTTCAAATATGCCCCGCTTGAAAATAAGAAATGCAGCCCTGGAATAACACGCGGAGGAATGATGTAAAGAGAGAGAGAGAGGGGAGTGCGGCGTGTCTTTCACACAGACAGAGACACAAGTATATACTTTGCGAGTTAAGCGGGCGAGTCAAGTCCGACCGCAAAAAGTGGTTGCTCTCACCTAACAGCGCACGGAGCATATCACCGAGCCACTCTACACGCATATACATACATATATGTATATATGTATGCTCACTAGATAACTTTCGGTTCCCTTTTTCTGGCGTTTCTTCGGTCGCATGTGAAGAGGTCGTCTCTTTCATTATTTAATAGACACCAAAAGCAACCTCCGGTTGGAGAGGTTTTTTTGTTTCCGCTGCAAGACAGCAAGCGGAGGCCAAAAGAAGAAGGAAGAACACAAGAAACGTTGCTATTCTTCTATTGTATTGTCTTTTCCTTAGCTCGGAGAAATGTCAGGGCTGATGAGAAAAGCTCGCAACTCATGTCACACCCCCGACTCTTTTTCCCAACTCTTTTCTCGTTCTTTTTTTTTTATTATAGTGCTCTCATTACGCCTACCTGCTGTGTATAGTGAACTAAGTAAAACTTGTGTTTGTCTTTAGTTTTCTCTTTTCTATATTATTCTCCTTTTAGACAGACAGAGTCGGACTGGAAAATCGAGTCGGGTGGAAGGGATGAGGTTTTGTCAAATTCTTTTCCGATGGCACATTCCCACCGACTTAGGTTAAAAAAGAAGAAGAAGAAGAAGAACAGCCGTTTTTCGAGTAATTTTTGTGTTGTTTTGTCAAAGAAAAAAAAACCAGATCTCCGATGAGAGAATAAGCTTACTATTCTCAGGTTCTCCAACTGTTGTCGGTAAATAGAAGAATCTTGGTCGTGAATGGCGGCGTATAGGATAGTAGCTGCTATAGTACAGCGTCAAGCTGTTTGGACTCTGGCTCTTCATCCGGAATGGAACAAAAGAGGACGATCATCCCGGCCGGCATCCCCGCGTACCGTCGTATTCCTAGACTCTATACCCCAGCCAGAACCAGACATACTTCATGTGATAAAAGGCTTAGAATCCGAAATAAAGCGGCCGTTTCTCGAACCAACAAAATAAAAAACAGCAGGTGAGGACAGACTAGAGAGTAGTCCGACATGTGCAGGAAGACAGGAAGAATCTAATGATCGCATCATCCAAACGCTGTCTACGGTATATATACTGTATATATAAGAATAAGATGGCGAAGCATCTGACTATATCGAAGAACTCTTGGGGGCTAATGCGCAGTAGGGAAGAAGAAAAAAGAACCAAATGTCCAGGGTTCCTTCTATTTTTCTTTTCCTTTTTCTTTTTTTTTACCCATTGGCTCCGAAGAAGAAGACCTCTCTCTCTCTCTCTCATTTCTGTTATTATTAGATTTGGGCACCAAACTGCATAATTTGCAGGCGGTACTTGTGTCTGACGCGAGGACGTGCCTATGTTCCGACTTCGGCGGGGACTCATTACGCTGCGTCGCCTTGTTCTTCTTCTTCTTTGCTCACCCTCATTCCTTCTTCTTCTTCTTCCAGGTCTTTTTTTTTTGACCGCAGCCATCAAAAATGCTTACCCACAGTAGTTGTAGAGCCGCGTACGGATGAGCCAAGAGGCAACCGAAAAGGTCATCAGCAAAGAGAAAGAGCTCTTGTGTGTTGTACCCTCTGCCGCGCACGCACCATCACACCGTTCGTATATATATATATATCTGTTTGGTTGAAATAAAAAGAAAAAAAGAAAGAAAGAAGAAGAAAATGGTTTCTGTTCTCCCCTCAATTTTTACCTTAAGCGCCAAAGGGCAGAGAATGTAAATGAAGACGGCGGGACAAGACAAACCCAATCTGACGGTAAACACGGCCTCTATTTGCTGCTCCACCTCTTCGAGCTCTTCCGTGCCGGCTCTCTTCTTCTTCTTCTTCTTCTTCTCCTTCATCTCTCATTGAATAATGTAATATATTTTCCCGTTGTTGTGTTCGAGGAGAGGCCAAAGAAGAAGGAAACACCTACGAAACGATGATTATGATGTTGCGCGCGCCCACCTTTTGCCCCTCTTTCGCTCGAGACTCTTTCATAAGAGATCCGATCCCTATATTATTCCGTCAGAGAACCGATGGCCACACAAGGCGTGATCGTGAGCCACAACTTTATCCGAAATATGTGAAGCTGTATTAACTTTTTTAGTTTTTTTCTGCGCGCGCGAAAAGAGAAAAAAATACCGTTTGGGGGGCGAAATTCTAGGTACCGTAGTCAAAAGTTTTGTGCCGCTCATTTTTCGCACCTCCCGCGTTCCTAGCCGGACTTCACGCCGCTGATAGAGCTCAGTGAGAAGAAGAAGAAAAAGAGAAGACCTCCCACTGCAACAGAGGCGGCGAGGGGTTACCAGGTGTCTTAAGGTATGAGCAGTCGAGGGTCAGAGATAGATGGAAACGTTAGGAAGCTGTCACGGCGGCCGACAAAACGCCCCGCGCGCTACCTTGATCAATGGATTTCTAGTTGATGAGCGCGCACGGCACGGTGCTGCATCTCTCAGTCAATCATTCGACTCTATCCCCGGTTCCTCTTCTTTTTTTTCTCTTACAAATATCCAATCCAACAGCATATGTGCTGTTGCGCGCTGCTGTGATCTCTCATGTTGATCCGATATGCGTGTCTCATTGTCCGTCTCCATCGGGCACAATGTTGCGCTTACCGCCCGAAATCGTTTCGAGCGTGCATAACGAGCTTCTTCTTCTTATTTTCCATTTGTCAAAAGAGATAGAGCCGAATGTGGGTGGTAGACTATATAAATGTAGGGGCCCGGAGAATTCGACCGTCGAAAAATAGGGAAACAGGATTGTTCTAATACACATTCCATCAACTGCTGCTAGCAGCACGGAAAAATGAATAGCGGCACAAACATTTTATGAATATGAACAGGAAGATGTAACAAAAGGTTAAAAAAGAAGAAGAAGAAAAAGAAGAAAAAAACACCTCAAAGGGAAGTAATAGATGCGCACTCACACACGTACGTGCGTCCTTACAGGAATGGCTGCTGCGCACAAGATGAATGGAGGGTATGCGATCGTATTTATCTTTTGGAGAAGAGAGAAAAGAGAGATGTCGGTTCCACTCTCTCTCTGCTTCTTCCTTACTTTTGTGTGTGTGTCTGTATTTTCATTACAGAAAGCCGCTCAGGTGCAACGTCCGTCCGTATCACTTTGTCATCCAGCAGCCATCGTAATCCATTTCTATTCTTTTCTCTCTTTTTTTCTCTCGTCTTTATATATATTATTCTCTGCGTAGTATATCTATACTGGTACTCCGACTCTATTGAACTCGTTATTATCAAGTGTTTGGAGGGAGAAGCGCGCCGGCATTGATTGAATCGATGCTCATTTCTCATCTCTTCGGCTCCGAACATGCGCACGCTGTTGAGTGAATCCGGAGAACCCCCCTCGATGCTTTTTGCGCCTCCTTTTGCTTTTCCTCATTCTTCTTCTTCTCCTTTTCTTTTTGTGGCCAACACGTCGCGGTTGGTAACTAATGTCCACGGGCGAATAAAACCGGCGTAAAAGAAGAAGAAGAGAAAGATGAACTGATTGGTGTACATTCCAAAATGTTACGCATTCTCTTTCATTTTTTTTTTCGTCTCTGTTATTCAACCGAAAGAGCAGAGAGAGAGAAAGACTGGATGAAATATAGGGGATGAAAACGTAACATACACTTTTAATCACCTACTTACATCGTCCATTAGCTTTAGGTATAGTAATAACGAAGCCAAGAAAAAGAGAAACGAGAATAAGTAGAGAGAGAGAGTTTATGAAATGGGAGAAAAGAGGCAAAGATTTACTGGCCGATATGGCAGCAGCAACTCGCTGCGGATTGTTTTTCCAGCCGAAGAAAAGAAAAGAAAGAAGAAGAAGAAGCGGGGCCGATGCGTGAGCAGTTCATGATGGGTGAGCGCCTCGCGTGACTCGTCGCGAGCCCGGCGCTCTTCACAACGACTGCTCTTAAGCGAACACGTTTTTTCGAGGTTCGGTCGCTGTTTCGGGGAAAAGATATAAACATCAAAACGTCTGAGGTTCGAGGGGGGAACGTGTCAGAGCCGATTCTTTTTTGTTTTTTTCTTTCTCTCTAAAGTTTGGAGTCATCAACAACAAACAGTTGATGATGAAGAAGTTGCCGTGTAGGAATTAGTTAAGAAGAAAAAAGAAAAAAAACGATAGAGAGATTCACGCCATTCGGAGCTCGAAGCCGGAGCTCGCGGGTGGCCTTCGCTTCATTTCCCCTTTAGCCTATCATGTTTGAAATAGAGTTCTTCTAGAAGAAGAACACACTGACTCTTTTTCTCTCTAAAATGAGATCAAGGTGTACACCACTTCCGAGCCGAGTTCAAATAGGTAGGAGGAGAACAAGTTGAAAGAGGGGGGGATAAGGCGGAGGAGGGAAATCAAATTACCGAACGTTTTTGGACACGAATAGGCGAACTGGTCATCATCACCGAAACAAAAGACTTTTTTTTTTAAAGAAGAAGAATAGAAGCCCCGAAATAAAGAAAGAAAGAGGTAGAAAAGAAAAAAAATGAATCAAGTGACTATACACTGATAGTAGGAAGTCATTCGTTCAGCTTCTTATCAGTACCTGTGTGTATACCTGTGTCGATTAGTACTTGTACATATATATATAGACAGAGTCTTCTTTTTGCTGTCTCTTTCCTCTCTGTCGGCCCTTTATCTCTTCTTCTTCTTTCTTTTACCCAGTTTAATTGCGGCAGCAGCAGCGTGAGGGTGGTGAGGAATGTCGGTGCGCCCGGGCGGTTTTCTCTCTCTCTCTACTATATTCCGAAGACAAAAAAGAAAGAACTAGAAGAAGAAGAAGACAACAAAGAAAAGAAGAAAAAAAACGAAGAGATAATTGGATCGGACCGCGGTTGAATAGACCTGAAAGTGAAGGCAAAAAAAAAGGGATGGTGGGTGTGGGGGAGGTGAAGGAGAGGCGGGTCTTGACTTGATATGCCGCGGCACATCGTCGACGGGAAATATTTGTATTAGATCTGTAGAGAGAACTGACTGCACAGAGTGGTCTATAGTATTTCTTTCTCTTCTACCTTATGTTTTTTTATTGTCTTTTCCTCTTCTTCTTCTTCTCCTTCTTTTAATTCTTTCGCTCCTGCTCCTGCTGCGGGGGAGGAAGTCTGGGTCGAACACATAATACCAACCGGCCACCCATGATGACGACCGATGGCGAAAAAAAGAGAGAGAGAGAAGGAATTCAAGTCGAGTCTGAAAAAAAGGCCGAAAGGGGTTAATTGATTTGTCAGACCGCATACTAAGACTATTTAGTAATCTTGATATTGTTGTCGGTGTTGTTTTTGTTGCTGCGTTGCGCGTCTTCATCAAGTTGTGCGCCGCCCAGCTGCGCTCGGCCGAGACGACGGCCAACCGATTTTCTGTCTCATTGTGTACTGTAGGCCCTGCTCGGTGCGTTTCAATCACTGTATCATCCAGTCCAGCAGCTATGTAGACTAAGGGTAAAAGAGAAGAGAAGAACCTTTGGCGGAACAATGATACGAAACAGATATTAAGAAGACAGTGGGGTTAAATTTATCTTTAGAGTCTTGGGTATTAGTCTCCGCACCACTTAAAAAAAAAAGACGAGGCAAACAAACGCAGTTCGCTTGGCGCCGTTGAACTCGGGGACGCGGCGTGTCTGTGCACGTGTGTTGGACTGTTTCATTGTTGCTCTAGAAAACAACCGCAGCTAATTTAGAAGCGTAATAAGTTTCCTATCAAGTCTTTGGGTTTTTTTTTCTTTCTCTCAGAGGGGAAAAAAAGACTTTTGCCGGCGCGTCAATGATGTGCCAGATATCTTTTTGATATGCACCGGATAGATCGTTTCGTTTTTCCAGATGGTGGAATAAAATCCCTAGTCCAATTCTCACGGACGCAGCATCGCTATAAAAGAAGAGAGGAAAAGATGATGGCTATGAACTTAAAAAGCGCCCACACCTTACCACCCCGAGAGCTAATTAGTCGGTGTCTTCGAGTCCCCGGGCTCGACGACTTTATATCGTTGCCATTACGGTAAATTTTCTTCTTTTTTTCACAGAGAAAAACACTTACATACTGTACGTTCGTAAGTTTCTTTTGAACGAAATGATACCGTAACTCGCAGTCAAGTTGGTTCTATGGGTCCTGATGAAGTTGTCTCGAGCTCCGCTGTAGTATTTTCGCTCGCTCCGGCGTCCATCACCTGAAAATGAAGACGATAACTTTGTCGTTCGGACAATGGGGAGATAAAAATAAAACAAAAGAACCATTTCACGATAAATTATCTCCCAAAGTGTGTTCCCATTTCAACTTTAAGCCGGATTGTACTACGCCGAGTTTGAAGCTTATGCAACTTAATCCGTTGTTTACAGTTCCAAACCACCTCACACGCGCTTGTAACTTGAAAAAGATAAGAGAATAAAAATGTTAAAAAAAACGATGTTGAAAAGTGTATTCAAGCGTGTTAATAGTGATTTTGTTGTTGTTGATGTATCAAATAGTTTCGTCGTCGTCTTTTGTGACTAGGCGGCAAGATCAGGTCGGTCTCCTTCTATACATCTGAAATAATACGTCCACCTTCTTCATTTAAGGAGAAAACAAAACCCCCTAAAAATTCAACCGACTCACGCCATCGACCATGACAAGTCAATATCATAATATAGCCAGATAGAGAGATCGTATATACCCGTCTTCTTTTCTGAAAGAAACTTGGGTGGCATAGAGAATAGAGAAGCATCATCTATATTTTTTTGTATGTCCTAAAAGGAGAATATTCAATGTCTCCGTGTCCCTTTTGGTAAACAAAAGCGCGTCTCTATATATAAAGGGAAGAATCCCGACTCGGATTTCACGTTTCGTCTATTTGATAGTAGCGCGCGTTTCAAATGTTTTCATCCTCGATCGATTCCGCGGCCGGGTTCGGCGAAACGACTAGACACAAGCGGCGTCAAAGATGATCACTTTTGAAATGAAGACAACATCGTTTTCATCTCCCATTTCCCCACTTTGACGGGTGTTTGTACAATTCACCCCTCGCCGCTCTCTGTGTGCGGTGCGCCAGGTCGACTCTTGGATATCCCAAACATAACTCTCGAGAAGTGGCATCTATGGCGTATAATAGACCTATTTCAACAAAAAATAAAGAGGCTGCGGAAGAGAGTCTATACGCACGTATACGTGTGTGCCCAGTCAGCCAATGAGGAGAAAGTTGGCCGAAGAAAAGAAAAAGAAAAAGAAAAAGAGATGAACGGCTTAACAAAACACAGATGAAAGCCACTTAAAAATAGGCAAAGAGTGGAGCGATGTACATAAGGGAATGAGAGGAGAAGGTCCGCATCGTCATCACGCCGGCTGCTGGAGAGGAAGCAGCCAGCAGCATTGAAATGGTTCTCCAAATTGAGAGCGAGTGCTGGAAGAGCGCGGCCAAGAGCCATGTGCTTTCTGTTAGACGGCGGAGCGCGTGCGCGCCCGAGTCCAGCAACAACAGCAAGAGCAGCGGCTTCCAATGTACTACACGCATGTCTACATGCCCACACACGCACCGCAGCAAAAGACGATCACGCTGGCCCGTTTACATGACGTCCAACACACACGCAACGCGCCCCGTGATTTATAGAAACGGTCTCAACCACCTGTCGTCACCGGGTATCCGTGACAACTTCCTCTTGTTATTCTAATTCGACTCTAATCGCTTGATGAGGACTTTGAAGCTAATGAACTCTAAGACGTCAAGTTCACTGTCGAAATAACTCGGAAATTGTGACGTAACTGCACATCAACGGACGATAACAACGTCGACAATGATGATCCAACAGAAGCGGATGAGGCAAACGTAAGGGCATTTCAAGTGCTCGCTACTCATCAGGGCAACAATGGCCCGCGGCCGGCCGACGAATCTTTTGTATAGCGTCGAAAGTCAAGTAGACTTCTCTAGTTCTCTCTTTCTCTAGTACGTCTGCTGTTCAGCGAACGCAGGGGAAAAAGAAAAATAACGGCAACAAAAGGAAAGCGGACCGGAGGGGGGTTCTTCCCTCCACTTGAAAGATGAAAGAGACTGAGAATTTTCCTTCTTCATCCTGCTGCGATCTATAATTATAAGCGACCATTTGATTCTATGAATATTCACTTTAAATCGTATCTGAAAATCGTGCTGGCCGGGCAAGCTAGTACCTCAGGGGCTGTCGCGGCATTTCCGCGCACACGGCCCAGTCAATTTGTGGTCTGCCAGTAGAAAGTGTCTGCGACTCGACACAACAACGAGGTGGTCACATTGTCAGCTTCTTCTTCATCCCCCCTCAGCTAAATACGGCACGGCATAGAACCGGACTCCATTGTAATACGTCGAGTGGAGCCTTTTGATTCTTATTGATTTCAAAAGCGTCCTGCGGAAAACGTCTACTCGGGTGCCTAAACGCGCGACTAGCACAAAAGAGTCGACTGCTGTCGGGGTGGGTGAGGGCCTTTTCTCTCCAGCCCAAGAGATACATACAGTATAAATGTACATATTATATATATATATATAGACGGCGGTAGAGTTTCGCCGCTGCTGCCGCCCGGTGTTGTATAGAAAAAAGGGAAAAAGAGAAGAAGAAGAGGGGGGCAGGCCGGCATTCATTCCGATGCCGGGCCGACTCTCTTTTTGGCTCCGCGTGTGGCTCTTCTTTTCTTGTATAGTGCGACACGACAGAGGGCTTTGGCTGTCAGCAGCAACTTTTTTTCTCTCTCTCTCTGATTCTTTTCTCTCCCGAAAAGCCTCACATAGTCTCTTTCAAGTGCCCCCCTCTCTTACTAATACTACTACTACTATCCAGGATTCTTAGATTCTAATAGATGTACACCAACTTGTATACGTACGCCGCAATTCATGGGGAGCCCCTCGACAACACAAAAACCTTCCTCTCTGGATGAAAAAAGGGAAAAAATCCTAGTCTCTATTCGATGTATGGCAAGCCGAGGTTTGTTGGTTTCGAGTGGCCCTTATCACCAGATTGATACATACAACTTGTATGATATACAATATAGATACACACCGCAAGAGGAAGAAGGAGGAGGAGGAATGAATCAAAAAGAGGGCGGTTTCCTTTCGGGGTGGATGTGGCCAGTATACATGTTGCAACTTGAGTGCTATTACATCACAAAACTATTTATTTTTCCCCTACGAAAATGTGTACGATAAGCCAAAGAGAGAAATACCTCAAAGAGGATTGGCTTTTTGAATGGCGTCAATACATCCGCCAAAATGGTGAATGCCAGCATCCACTTTCAGCTGTCGCCACACAAGTTTCTATAGAGATCGTTCGCTTAATTAGACGGTCTCGGGATCTTGTTACTTTTATACGTCGGTGGTACTCTACGCGACAATGATGTCTCCAACGGTTGGGACAGGTGATCGAGTTACCAGCGGGACGTTGAACGACGCGGAATGCGGCGTCCGTCTGGACTGGATTGATGCCAATCACCAATGCGCCAACAAACACAGTACTATATACTAAAACTTACGAGTCGATCGAGTTACTACTCTCTTTATAATTCTATTCGGTTCATTTGAACACAAGACAAGAATGTGTCCACCTTTTGACCGGCCGTCTCTGGCTGTCTATTTGCCCAGCTAATCCCCCAAATCAATATACACACACATTTTGAGGTCCTCGTCCTTTTGTGATGTTGGCCTTCGTGTTTGTCGAGGTACAGTGCCCGAGAAAAATTCCTCGGCGTTACGTCAATATGTACAAGGTATCTGGCCGGTGAGAGACACCCACCCACCGAAAAGAATGGCCCCGTCTTGACGCGATAGAACATCAAGTTTAAATGTTGACAGGAAACTCCAGCGGTGTATATTGAAGAATGCGATCAGATGACGGAGGATGACAAAAAAATTTCTTTAATAGACGTCGCCAATACCTGTTTAATCAGCGTTCCCTGGGAATGCCGATGAATTGTTGATATTTTGCTTGAAATCATTTCTTGCAAAATACCAACAATATATTTTTGTGAGTATGATGCTTTCGGGTCGGTTCTCGGTTGGTGTGAAGGTGTTCAACGTATTCCCTTTAGAAAAACATATTTTGGGTGAAGATGATTTCTTCTTCTCCTTTTGCCTCTCGATCTTCCCACGGTGTTCAACGAGGAGCGGCAACCGCTTTTTTCCCTCCTCTATCTCTCGTGCCGACAACTGCCACCGAATGAAGCGCTTTTCAATCGAATGGAAAAGTCGAGTATTAGGGGAGACTGGGAGAGTCAGCGCGCGGACTACAAATATGCGGCTGGGATACAATCGGACGACGGCCACCACCAGACACGAGAAAACCCATAAACGAGCCCGTTACAGAATCTCTCTCTTTCTCTGTGAATAAATGTGTGCACATCGCCAAAGAATATACGGAATAATCATAAAAACAAAAAAAAAAACAGATAGAGATATAGGGACACGTACGACGATTTAAAGAAAGCGCCGCTATCGTAAAAAAATAAAGAAGAAAAAACAAAATCCGACAAAAAAATGCCACCGAGTCTGGCACATATGTGGCAAAGGTAAGAAAAAAAAGAAAGAAAAAAGGTAGCTGCTCCGGGTATTGTTGGAAGAGATGCGACCCAGCAGCCTCCACCGCACTACTGTCGCCCTTTTTTACCTTTTCGGTCCAGGCAGGCCATCCAAGCCCGTCGGTCCTTCCGATTTCTCGACGTCTCGCTAATGAACTTGTCTAGCAACAAAAACGAAGAAATTCTATAGAAGGATGTAGAAATGCTTCTGTACTGCGTGCTATGCGCGCACGGATATGGGGGCCTGGCGTGTTTTTGGCTGGACGCCGTCCCCGTTTGGAATATGCTAGATGCCATAGACCTCCACGGCTGTTGTGCTTCGATTAGAGTCCTCATAAAACGTCAAAGAAAGAAAACCGTAAAGGACCTCGGCGTGCACGACCTACATAGCGTAAGGTTTCACCTTTTGATTTTTCTGGGTCGAAGTGAAAGAAATTGGGAATAAAGCGGAAGAGAATCGAAAGAAAAAACAAAGAGAAATGATTGAATCGAGTCTTGTTATTTGCTAAATGTAATAGAGGTAGGGCGCGGCGAGTTGGAAGAAGAAGAAGAAGAAAAAAGGGCGACTGCGGCAGCGATCATAAGGAACTGGATGATAATGGGGGAGAGAAATAGGAGAGAGAGAATGAGAGAGAGAGAAGGTGTTTAGAGCGGTAGATGACCGTGGGAGTATTTTCCCGGTGTGCGCTTATCGATCGCACCGTCGTACGTAAGGGACGTACTATGAGAATGTCAATTGCTTTCAAGGGAATTCTGAACATCTCCGACTCGACTCGCAGCAACACAACACAGAGGCGCACTAGAAGAACTGTATATACCTTTACCTATATAATTAGCCCACCAATTTGCCAATAGGACCAAGGGATGAGAGAGACAGAGAGAGAGAGGAATGGGGTAGTAGTGGTAGTCCTAGTAGTAGTAGCCATTTTTTGACCTCTCCTGGTCCCTCAATCGAGCTCGGTTGGCCAAAAAAAGTGGGCAGGTTCAAACGACCGACTTAAGAATATCTCTCTCTCTCTCTTCGGAGCAAACCCTCCCAAACGTCCTCCGCCATCATTCACACCTTTGGTTCTCACGCTCGCCAACTTTCATGAGAGAATGCATCAACATCACCTCAAGACTTGTTGCTTTGCTTGATGCTGCTCCTGCTGCTGCCCAGCAACCTTTGGCTAGGCTGATGGATCAAAAGAGACGTCTATCTCAGCATCTCGACGAGCTGTTGAAAGTTTCTTCTTCTTCTCCTTTCCATTACCTGATAAAAAGTTTTTTTCTTTTTCCTTTTTTCATTTCTCCCCTCTTTTCTGAACTGTCTTCTCTACTCATCGTCCTCCTCAGCTGGGCACCACTGAGAGAGACTGAGAGAGAGAGAGAGAGAGCTGAACTGTGTTGAAGAGAAGAAAAGAAAAACGGATCTTTTTGTTCGACTGCAAAAAGTAGATGGGAAATATTCGAATAAGGAGGGAAGGAGAAGCTCAGAGGCGAAAGAGAATAAAGAACATGGCTGTTGGCTCTCCATATAAAGTTGATCAAGAGTCGAGAAGAAAGTGACTGGTAGCTCGTCGTACTGAGAGCTGGGGAAATATATACGTTGGAGGCTCCGTGTTAATTAAAAGTAGAATTTACAACGACAATAATTGAGCCGCGGGGACTTGCGGCGAAGGTAATTCGTCGGTAGCCCAGCGCGGCGCCTATACGCTACGGCCTATACGCCCTAGCTAGCGCTCCAGCCAAACACAACACCAGTTCGAAGAATAAGTAATTCACGTCTTGGCTCTCTTTTTATTGCGGAAGATGGTTCCATTATTTTGATAAAATGCCGTGTTTGGGTTGTATATTTCAACTCTCTTTATATAAATTAAATTTAAAAAACCGCCTTGTCTCGCCACTAGACGCCTATATTCCCCTTTTTTTCTCACTCTCTCTCCAGCAGCACTAGCTCTTTTTCTAATATCTATACAATATATTTTCTTTCAAAGAAAAGAAACAAAAAAAAAACACGTATATATACGAGTCAATTAGTAATGTTGAGGGACTCGAGGCTCTGTGTACAAGTATGGAATAAGGTGTCTGGTGCCGACACAAGAAAAATCTACAACAGTGGGGGGCCTCCAAGAAAAAAAAAAGCCTCCTTCGGCCGTTTGCTACCAGAGAGTCGTCCGAGTTGTTGCCACATGACTGGGGCTACTACACATACATATCTCTTTGATAATATCATCATCATTATCATCATCACGCACTCTGTCCGTTATATTCATTTTTCCTTCCGTTATATATATAGATACTTCTTTTTCGGCCGCAATCAAAAAGCTTTTTTTCGCTTGTCTACTAGGCTCTAATATTCCCCGAGGAGTTACCATAAGAAATGTGTGACATCACAAGAGCCCAGCAATTAAACATAGAGCGGGCAGTCGTATTTGTTAAATGTAGTAGTGGCATTAAGAAATGTTTATCGATAGACACTACATAGCTCATGTCTTTTTTTCTTTTTTTTGAAATTTGATACGCGTCAATCCGGGGGCCTTATTTCTATCTCGGCATCTGCTGCTGCCATCGGTCGTAATACCATCGGTCAACCGAAGAATAAAAAGAAGGAAAAAACTGAGAGAGAGAGAGAAAGATTTCAATCCGCACATTTTATTACGATATTTACGAAGATGATGCGCCATTCCTTCTTTCATTCTTTTATTAATATGAAGACGAACCGCGTGCATCCATTTTTTCTTCCCCCTTAGATTTTTACAAGTGTGGTGGTTGACCTAGCCAAAAGGGCTTTCTCTTCTTCGCTTCGTAAAATAGCCAAATAATAAAAAAATGAGAGGGGGGATAAAAAGGGACGCGCGGGCAATTTACCCATCACATCGATAGCTGCGCTCGATAAGCGCATTTTTCTCTTCTTCTCCTTCTTCGTCTTTTTCTTTATTTTATATGACTCGGTCACAAGTATTCTTACAACAGCCACGGAGGGATGAAATCAGTTGTTATCCGCACAGCCGATCGGCCCACAGTCCCGTCTTATAACCTATGATCGTCCTTGTCGTCGGAGAAAAGGTAACCCAGTTGAATTGCCCTTAAAATGAAGCGTTTCCATGTTACAAAAAAAAGCAGAGCGGAGAGCTGGGGGTCGGAAATTGCGGATTTATGTTTCAGCGCGGGGGACTTGAACGATTTCTTTTGTGTAAGCTTATCTGCTGCTGTTGCCCGCTAGTTGCTGGACTCGTGTGTTGTTGTGACCCGGATTGGGGGATCATTGGGGCTTCTCTTGCACCGACAAAACTTATTATCAGTAGGCTATCTCTCTCTATATATTTATAAAGAAGAAGCGCATTGGCCGACTGACGGGCGGAATATATTCTTCTCTACTTGCCGGCCGGCTAACCCACGCCAACGTATCAACATAATATCGTGGGGAGTAGTATAATATAAGTAAGGAGAGGGGAACTAATAAGCGAATCTGAAACGAAAACCTCAAAATGCCGGGCTCGCTCTACAAAACTATACAGTGCAGCAGCGTATGTACATGACCGCTAAGAGATTTGAGGTTTCTCCTCCCTTTAATGACGGACTTGTACGTTCGTACGTCCATACATCTACGCAGATTACAAACAACCGGAGAAACGCCTCCACCACTAGCTATAGTCCCTTGAATCGACGCAAATCAGAATGACGCAAATTAATGTGATTACAATCGTTGTCCGTAATCTCCCGTGATGAGAGTACTTCTTCTTTCGACTTTTCGTACAAACGATACGTTATGCAACGTAACCCGAGGTTCGCATCGCCGTCGCCTAGTCGAATGGAAGTTTATTGATGTTTTTTTCTACACGGTCGATTTACTTTTCTTTAAGCAACAGCACGCTTCATGCGTGGATTGAAGAGTCGGACCGGTGACTTTTCGGCTCCGATGTCCTTTGACTACGAAGACACGGGGAAGAGGGGAAACCAATCCTTTATTTATAAAAAAAGAGAGAGAGAGAAAATGTTGTGTTGTCGACTCGAGTCCGTGTAATCCAAGTCCTCGGCGTTTGTTGTTGTTGCATTGTTGAGAAGCGTACATACAGACGGGTTCTCTGGCCGGGAGGTCTAACTTAGATATTACCACCACCAGTACGATTGGTTGGTGGGTGTTTCACCTCCTACGTCGCCATTGGTCGGCCTTCCATCCCAGCCCAGCGCAATTGATACCCCCCATACACTCCCAGGTTCGTATCATCTCCCAAAGCGATAGGTTGCCAAGGTATAAGAACGGCGGCATCGAATATGTGACGTAAGACGTTCCAATGTCCATATTTAGCCAAGTCCGGCCGAGAAAATATGAAGAAATCTGGGAAATTCGGTTTCTATTAGTTAGCGCAACTTTTCCCTTCTTGGATAAATTTCGAAGAAACACAAAAACTTGTGGAATAGTTTGTCCCCCCTCTCTCCATCGAGCGGAATGGTAACGAGCTACGTGCCTCTCCACCGAGACCTCCACGAAATGTTCCAAGAAATAAATGAGAGGTCGTGTCGCTTATGATTATTTCCTACGTAGTCAAAAGAAAGAGAGAGAGAGAGACATCTTTTTCGACCGTATATACGACCGGGCTCGTCCGTTTTTTTTTCTTCAAGAAAGACAACGGGTGGAAGACAAATTGCCGTTGTCGACTCGTGCTTGTTATCGCCCTCTTTCTCTCTACCGTTGCTGCCTCTACGTTGGCACATAAGTCGTGAACTTGCAGCCAATTTGGGTGGCAGGACCCCGTGGATGCCTGGCCGTTATGGGTGGCTCTTTTCTCAATTTTTGACTTGATGATAACAACTGCTGCTGGACTAGAGCGATGCGCATCACATATGATGGCTCCATTTCTGTGTCTACCTCTCTAGCCGTCTTGCCGGGTTACGCTCTTATTTTCGCGATCCTTGTCGCCGAGTCTTTTGCCTCGCCGTTATCTGCCATCCGATGCTTCTTCTTTGTTGATGGGTCTAGAAAACTTCCGAGACGCTGTTGATCTTCCATCCATTTTCGGCCGTCTCGTATAATGCCGAGATTGCGAACGGTAGCAACCGAGAGAAGGAGAGAGAGATACACCTGGAGGCTGCTGGAATTGCTCAAAAAAGGTTGGTCCTTCTTCTTTTCCAGCCATGAAGAAGCCAGCAGGAGCGGCAGTTTGCCTGGGCAGCAGCAGCGGTGTTTGCGGCCAGAGTGACGGATGGCTTTGGCAGTTGAAGTTGTCGTCAGTTAATGACTCCTGTCCGTTCCGATGCCAGAAAAAGACCCACACACATACACACACACACAGTACACACCCATAGAGAGTCCAGGTTATATTATTCTTCTGCCTGCTGCTGCTGCTGCTTTAGCCTGGAACACAGAGTATAAAAATGTTAAGTTACTGATTTTTACGGTTAGGTAAACGGCACGGGAATGTACATAGAGAAATATATATATATATAACGTGACAAACAGGTTTGCTGTGGGTCCAGGGAATATATAGAAACCAAAGGACCCCCATATAACCTTTCCCTTTTAGATATGGTCACCATTTCTTTCCTCAAAATTTTCCTATTGCCTCTTCTTCTTCTTCTTCCCGGGTATTTCTTTTTCTTTCCTCTTTCTCCCTCATCTTCGAATACCTCTCTACCAACTCGTCTCTTTGTGTATTGGTCGTGTGTGCAGTCGAAGGTGTACTCGTTAATTTGTTGCCCATTGACACGCTGAAATGGAGTGTCGTTACAGATAATCGCTTTGTGTCCGTTTTTACCTCTGACCCCTACCACGGAGGTATTACGGGGTTCTGGGTACACTGGGTACACACGAAATGTTATTTATATACACACAGCCCTCGTCGCTGGTTGGGTTTGGTTTGGTACGCAGAACCAAATGGCGAGGAGGGCATTGTTCCGGCTGCCGGACGTGGTCGTCATTTTTCAACCTCGTTTTCTATATCAGCGGCCGATATGGTCGTCAAGGTGGTAATAATACGCTTTTACCAATTTCACCATCCGACAAGGCGCAATCGGTGAAATGGGCAATCCAATACGGATGTGGGTGGAGGAATGTGAAATCCTTTATGAGACGGCGTCTGTTGGCGTCATTCTCTTGACTCATTCTTTTTTACTATTTGGATTTCTCAACGTTTTTTTATTTTCTATCAAGTAAAAAGATTTCGGGTACCGTGGACGAAGCGTATCTGTGAGGGACATCAGCTCCCGCAGTGAAGGCGAAAATAGTTTAACGACTTGGAAGGCGAAACTTTGGTAAGAAAAGAAGAAAAAAAAACAATCATAAATGATGCTGCACTGCCTGCAGAGTTGGCGAGTGGCTAATGATTGAAATGGAACAGGTGAGCAGGGCGATGACTACTCTGGTGGGCGAACAGGAGACGCGACCAATCAACTTTGAGCCATACGTGATGTCTACATGTTTCATCGACTGAGAAGAAAAAGGTCGGAGAAAAGAGACAAACGGAATATTGCCAGGAGGGTGGGAAAGAAAATCATCAAAACGTTTGTTAAGTTACCCATCCCCATTCGAGTTAACCCCATACCGATTCTGTACGCTAACTACACCGGCCAGCAAAGTTCTCTCTCTCTCTTATTCATTTGATAACTCGAGCCTCCACCCCCTAACTCATTTCTTCCACCCTTTTCTTCCTCCCTCCTTGTGCATATCTATATACAAAGGTATACAAGTTCGGACGGAATCTTCTATCTCTTTTTTTTTCGGAAAAGGAGTTAAAAAGGGCCGAGGAAGAGTCTTCCGTACCACCCACCTCAACGTTGTTTCCCACCTCTCGTGAAAATGATGGTCCATGCACATATACGCGCGCACACACAGAGTCTCTTTTTTCTCTTTCCTGGTTGAGGGGGGAAAGATGTTCGAAGAGAGAGAGGGGGGGGGGGCTGTGCTGAGAGAACTGCTGCTGCTGCTGGGCTGCCGAAAAAAAAAAGAAGTTCACAAGCAGCGCGCTCCGGCAAAGAGAAAAGAGGAGGAGTATAGGAGTAGAAGGCGGGGATGGGAGGTGGTGGTGGTGGAGGAGGGGGTTCGGAGAGAGAGAGAGAGAGAGAGAGAGAGTGAGTTCCCCATTCATGGTCTTGGTGGATGGCACATATCCGACCAGTCTCCTTCAGACCGTTCAACAGTTTAGAGAGTAGAGCGCAAAAGAGACGAGTTAGCCTAGGAGAGCGAAAGAGCGAGCGAGAGAGAGCTTAGTTTTTTTCTTATTTGCTACACAGCCAGCCAGACTCAGCAGTCATCACCTGGTGGACCATCTTGTCACGCCAGTTCTCGGCCGTCGACAGATAAAACTACAACAATCTACCTTCAGTCTAGCGCTAGCTCTTCGACGATACGGTCGACTAGCTTCGTGTTCCCCCTGGCTGATTCCTGCAATTTTGTTGTTTTGATTTTCATCCGCACGATTCATCCATTTCGTGGACAATCTACCAGTGCTCCGACTAAAACAGTGAACTTGCGATTTCCGACTATATTGTCTTTTTACCCGAGAAAAAAAAATCTGATCAACCGACGGGAAAATGAGTTCATCGAGGACGACCGTTGTTTTGGTGTTGGTGTTGATGATGGTACTGCCGTATCTCGGCACGGCCAAAGGTCGAGGAAGAGGCAGCAAATGGTGGTAAGTTATCCGACACCCTCATTTCTATTCCTATTCTCATAATCGCCTGTGGATCGTATTGCTACCCGATTGATCGGCGGTTGCCGTTTTCGTTCGGCAGCATCATCGCCCCTTCTCATAAATGAGGGAGTATTATGCGCCCTGTGAAAAGCCGTCGGGGCTCCTTTTTTTTCTTTTTGATTGTTTGGTGGCGATCACGCTTCATAGCTGGAGCCAACTTAACCCCGTTTGCTGGATCTCCCTTTCGATCTCGTCGTAGTATAGAGACTGCCCAGCGCGCCAGTCAATGGGAAATGTTTGTTGATTAGCCTACGCACTTCCTGTCGAACAAGCCGGTTAAACTGGCTGAAAGGGCAAAAGTATAGGAAGGTTAAAAGGGGACGAGTTGCATGCCTGATTAGCTTCTCATTGAAAGCCTCGGATAGAGAGAGAGGATGGAGAGTGAACAACAGCACTTTGTGTTGGGGAGAGAAAGAGAGAAAAAAAAGAGAGAAAGTACACACATACATATATATATATATATTTAGAGTATAAAAGAGAAGGGTTATTCAAACTCTAACCGGAATGGGTTATGGGGTAGTAGCAGTACTAGTATGTATATCTGCTATATATAGGGAAATAAAAGGAGGAAGAAGACGGAAGAGATGAGTAGGGGGTAAGTAGCAGTGGAGGGCTTGGAGCTGGGCCGATATTGTCCGCGGCAGCCGTGATGTGCACGCGTTTTCTAGCTTATTAAACCCTTTGAAATCGGGGGGTTCCTTTTGATAGCAAAAACACCGGCGGCGGATCGTCGGCTCGCTCTTCTAGTGTGTAGAGCTACCCGAGTTCTTTTGTGTATATAACCAAGCGAACAACACACCAAAAAAGTTGGGAAGAAGAAGAAGAAGCGACGGCAAAAATGCTATTCAACGCAAACAAAAAAGATAAAGAAGAAAAAAAACTTGTTCAGTTCACAAAACAAGACGAGTGGATCGAAGTTGGCGGCTGTACGGCCAAGTTCACAAGAGGACCATCCGGATGTGTCAGCAGGAAATATTTCCGTACGGCACCTCGATGGAATGTTCATCACCCTTTTCATCAATCAGGAAGAATAGGAAAAAGCCTAATCTTGTTGGCCATTGATTCGTCTTGTTAGTTTGCCGCTCGGACCCTTTTTGTTTCTGCGGTTCTAGATGTACATAGTGCGATCGGTAAACTGTAAAAAAGGAATCCAATCACTGACCAACTTTGACACCGATTCCATTGTTCCGGTTTTCTTCTTTTGGTATTCGACCAATGAAAGAAATCAAAAGAGAAGAAAAAAGAGAAAAACATTTGCTTCTTTGAACCCTGTGTGAGCGATTGAGGAACTGAGAGGAAGACATGACACTTCAATTTGTTTTCTAATGATGAGTCTGACACGGCGAGCATGCCGGACACAAAAGCCTAGATCATGACAAAAGCTTCCTAATAGAGAAGAAAGAGCTGCTGCATCTATATATGGCAGAGGCTAGAGGAGAGAAGGTAGATACGCGCGGAGACCTGGAGTAAGTGAGCCGAAAAGGTATATTTATGGATGGGGGGTCTATATAGAAATAAGAAAAGGAGAAGTAAAGGACAGCAGCAAGCTGGGCAGTGGTTGTTGTCTCGTTCAAGTGGGGATATACCCATCGTGTTCCGTCTCTCCACTCCTATAAGAGCCGGCCGCGCTATGAATCCGCTGAAAAGAGCTATATACAAAGTTGGTATTTCTTCTTCAGTGGGGGGGCTCCTGGGCCTGTCATGAAGTACAGAAAAAAAGAGAAAAGGTTGCTGAAAGGTCACTCAGCGGATGTTGTATAGACCCCCTCCTTCATCGTTATACAGTAGATGTTCTTCGTCGTTATTGGCTTTTTTTTCTTTTTTTTCTCCAGCGTCTGTGTTCGGGACAGGAAAACTTGTCCGAAAAGTCAGACAGTTTTTTTGTTCGAGTTGATAAGAGGCGGTGCAAGTTTGGGGCCCACACAAAAAGCGAAACCCGTCGGCTCTTCTTACGCGATTGACGCGTCCCATCCGTCGTCGGATGGAAGGTTAACCCCCTAAAAAAATGAGACACGGAGGGAAATTGAGGGAGATGTCAAACGATTTGTTAGTGAGGCGTCGAACCTTGTGTCTTGTACTTTTCTCTCTTTTTTTCTTTCTCGACCAGTGTCATTCTTGTCCCCATCATCATCGTGTCCTCTCTACTGTCAAAGTGTATCCGTTCTTTATTAGCCTCTCGCTCCCCTGGTCCGTCCCCACCATCGTCCCATCCAAATAGATTCCTCTTTTTTTTTCTCTTTCAGTGCGACAACGGGTTGTATATACCGTAAACCGTAGCACTGTATATATATATATGTGTACCGAGGTCCGTCCCACCTCGACAGCAGCCAGCGAACAGCAGCAGCAGGAGCAAGCCAAAGAAACGGTCTTGTGTGTTAGTCAAAGAATGAAGACAGAGAGAGAGAGAGAGGGAGATAAAAGAGAAGAAACTACCTGGAGGTCATCATTCAGTGCCCTAATTATACAGTCAGCGAGCCGTTTTTCTTCTGTACCTTCAGCCGAGAAATAGAGAGAAGAGAGAAGTTTGAAGAGTCTTTACCACACACACTTTAGAGGAGGGATATTTCACAAAAGGGAAGAAAAACGAGCGAGAGAAAAAGAGAGAGAGATGAGCAAACTATCGCGGCTGAGGTCAATCAGCACTCTCTCAAGTCCAACTTAAAAGGAGAAAAGAGAAGAAGAAGAAGAGGACGGACAATTTAATCAATTTTAATGATAGACTATGACCCCCCTCCTTTACCCTCTCTCTCTACGGCGCAAAAAGAAGAAAAAGAAAAAGAGGGAATCGTTAGCATGGGCCATTGTCTGTCTGTGTGCCACTATGATATTTACAACCCTCTCACAGGCAGAAAGATATAGACGTGGGTGTCGGTATAGGTAATGACTTGATGATTCAATCCTGGATACAAACATCTTTGTTATTAGAGAGAAATTTCTTCTTCTTTTTGTTGTTGTTCTTTTGCTTTGAGGTAATAATGCAATATCCGGTCTTTTCTATATTGCCTATTTGCATAATACAAGTTGTTGGGTGAAAGATCCATCGTTCTTCTGCGTGAAAGCTGATGATGTCGGCCTTTTGTGCGCGCGAGAGGCCTATATCGAATATATTAGAATTTGTTGTCTTGATGAATATTTGTTGATTGCTTCATTTTGTGATTTCGCAGGGGAATAGCCCGAGCTGGCGAGCCCAACAATTTGGTGTCGAATTCCATTAAGGAGAATTCGATTACCAACTCTTACCTGGATCCGGATGTTCACGCAACTTTGAGACGCAAACAGCGGCGGCTGGTCCGCGACCACCCGGGCGTCGTCGTGGCCGTGGCCAAGGGCGCCAAACAAGCCATCTCCGAGTGTAAGCACCAATTCAAGAACCGACGCTGGAATTGCCCAACCAAGGACTTCCATCGCGGACGCAATCTCTTCGGAAAGATCGTCGATCGAGGTACGTGCTTAGATCTGCTCTGCTCGTGGTTAGATTGTTTTCCTCGGAAACTTTTCGTTAGTGACTCAGTTTGGCCGCCGCTAACTGCCGCGGCCGTCACTCGCTCCGGTAATTGGGATTCGGCCGATTCGCGTGGGAACGCGCTTCCGCCAAAGAGAACTCGCCGCGCGCTCAAGGGGACGCGCTAGCTCTTAATAGGATTCAGAAAACAGACCAGATCCGTGTCATCTTTGCACAGCACGGGATAATTTGATCCCCAGATTGGGTGTAATAATGTTGACACCGAGTTGCAACTAAATTGCCGAAAATTAGCAATTGTTCCCGAACTCGAGCTCGCTGGCAGAGCCGGGCAAGGCCAGCAGCATCACTTAACTCATGAATTCGCATAGCATCTGTCGACTTTTCGTCGAGACAAAGACTCTTCGTTACGTTGAAACAGATGAGGCCATATCATTTCCCTTTTCCTTCTTGATTAAAGAATCTCTGTATCGTTATTGTTATTATTATATAGTATATAGGGAGGTTGTCTTTTTTTCCTTTTTTTCGTTATCAAGCCACGAAATATGCGCAGATAAAAAGAGAAGGGAGAGTCTATACGAAACAATCGACCGTGTCTGCCGCTGGGGGTCTTGATCGCCTATAAAAGAATTGATCTACGGCACGGGTGCAAAAAAAAAAAAGAAAAAAAGAAAAGAACAACGGTTCCGCGCAGCCGGAACTGCTGTCGTCATTGCAGAAAATCGTCCGTGTCGGCCCCCATTGTCTTGGCCATCCGCTTTTGATTTGATTCTGATACACCCTGTTCTTCTTCTTTTTTTTCTCTCGTCTCTCCTTCTTGTTGACTAGATAAAGAGTAGAATATGTGTGAGAAGGAAAAGAATGGAGAAGAAGGGACAACAACAAAAAAAATCGTTTTGTTTGTTGTTCCATTTGAAATAGTTCCTTCTCTCCCTGCTGGTGGGGCCTTTCTCTCTGTTTGAACTCGCGGAGCTTCAATAACCCAGTGTCAATAATGGCACGGAGCAACAGAGTTTTGTTTGTGAATCAGCTGGCTTTTTTTTTCAAAGTCACGAACCTCTTCAACTTGAGCGCAAACAACACCGACACTTGTATGTGTTGGCTTTTTTAAAGAGCCAATCATTGGCGATTTGGGCCTCTTCAAACTCCGGCTACTATTACCTAGGCCTATACGGTTTCACGTCTTCCTCCGGCTATTAGCGAGGGCGACGCGGGTTCCAATGGAGAAACTTGTTTTCTGCTTTTGTCTCCACCGCTCTTACCCCATGAGAAATCACACTGATGGGGCCAGTTTGACTAAGGCGCATACAGGATTTTCCGACAGTTTGACTAATGTCCAACACCGACCGCGCGGGATTAATTGGGTAGGAATATACTCAACCTTTTTCTTCCCCTTCTCCTTCTTGTCATGGGCGACAATTTGTTTTCTCGGCCTCGGATTTTTCTTTTAAAAAACAATTCGAGGTTGCCTAGTTGCCTACTGACGATTTATCAAATATGAGACGACGGCAAACAGAAAATAAGAATTAGAAGACGAAAGAAAAAAAAAGAAGTGGGGGATATTTTGTTATCAAGGAATTTCACGGTCGGATGAGGGTAGTGTTGGGTGGCGCACAAGAAGCAGAGGAATGAAGCTAAGAAAACGCGTAGGTATGTGAAGAGCAGGCACCGAAACTGAGTTGCATCTTGGGAACTTTGTGTCTTGCGTTATCTACGATCGTTATTTTCTCTCTATATAGTTTTTTTTTCATCATCGTCTTTTTTAAAAATATTTTTCCAACTTTTCGAGCGGTTTTTTTTTCCTTCTTCTTTTCTAAAATAGCTTCGAACCGAACCACCCAAGATGGTGAGCGCCTCCATTGAAAACGGCCTCCAAATCTGTGTATAACATAATCGAGTCCCTTTCGTGCTCAAACTGCTGAAATCAGCAGGGCAGGCGACCGTATAGAGCGGCCACAGCAGCCCGTCTATCCATACAAAAGAGAGCTGTAATGCTGTATCTATTGAGAGGATGGAGCGGGAACACGCGTCTTTCCGTCCTTTTGATTTCTTTTGATTTTGAGAGCCGAAGAAGAGATCATGGCGGCAGATGGGGAGATCTTCTCTTTACTTTCAACTTACATCCCACTCAACGCCCCGGCGACCATAATGTGAACGAATTAGAAAAGAGAAAGAAAAGAAAAAAAGGGAAGAAAGAAAGAAAGAGAGAGCCAATAGCGACAAAAGAAGAAGAAGAAGAAGAAGAAGAAGAAGAGAAAAAAGAGACGTCCAGGTGCCCGAGGCCTTGAGTGTGGATAGTGACTTCATTTAGGGGGCTAATTATGGCCTCCTCCGCGTGCACTTCATTACAGGGCGGCTGGCAGAGAGAAAAGAGACAGCAGCAGCGAAAGAGATGGTGATCTCGCTGTAACCGGCTCGATTAGTCTCTTCTTCTTCTTCTTCTATTTTTTTCTGCTCTCTTACTCGGCCCCAATGGGCCAGATGGGCCGGGATCTCGTCTCATAACCATTTAGACAAAAGCTACGTAGTAGTCGGTCGGTCGTCGTCGTATGCGTAGTCCTATTCTCTATAACTAATAGCCCTCAATTAGCCGCGTATGCAGATTCCGCTAGAGCTCAAAAGCCACGTAGTAGAAAGAGAGAGAAAGAGAGAGAGAGAGAGAGCCATTTCAATGAAATGGACTGCCGGACGACCAGCAGAGTTGCTTCCTCCTCACAAAGGGGGGGACCTCGTTCATTTTGGCTTTCAGCTCACGGCGGCAGCAGCAGCGCACCGCGGTGCCCGATCAGCTTCCAACATCGTCGGGAGGTTGTTATTCCCATTCTTTGGTTCGCCTCGACCTAAAAGTATATAAACCGAGGGCTTTGTCATCGGCCGATCGTTCGCCTCTAGAAACCAAACGGTTATTTCTCTTTGTGTGATTTTAAAAAAAATTCTTTCCGATATTTCTCTGGCTGATTGAGAATAAGTCGACGACAACTGGCCGGTTGTATATTATGATCGTCTACAAATAGAAGTTGTTGGAAAATAGAATGAAGCGGCATAGGCGCGGTGGGTGACCCTTTTTCTATAAGGTAGGACGATGGGGCGGGTCCACCGGTTGTCGTCAGTAGACGGAATGAGGGGAGAAATCGAGAAATCTCATTTTCACCTATCGGCCCACCCTCAGGAATTTACGACGAGTGGGGCCGGCCCGGGTTCTTCTCTTCTCTTTTTTGCCCTCGCTGTGATGCCCAAGCATCAGTACATGTACTAACGGGAAGGTTTAGAGGGGAAATAAGATGGAAAGAATGGGCCGGTTGCCACACGGGCACACTCAACTGACACGGCCAAAAGGGAAGGAAAAACCGGACCTGAGAAGAGAGTGAGGAGTGTGCCGAATCTATTGGACGAGAGGCTACGCTTTAGTCTTTTTTTTTCTCTCTCCTCTTCTTCTTCTGGTACCTTGTGTACATGTACAATATGTACAACGTACACCATCGATGCCGAGCATGACGAGCAGCTGGGCAGCAAAGGGCCCATACCTCTCGTTGCCGGCCTATTCCACACGGTCGAGAGTTTGGCCCCAAAAATGGGGAAGAAAGAGAAGAAGGCGGAGCAGCAGCAGCAGCAGCCAGCAGCAGCAATGAAACATCACCTACAAAGAAAAGAAGAAGAAGAAGCTGTATATAGAGAATAAAAGGACCATAAGGACAGGACAGAATATAAGGGGGGACAGCAAGCAACTGGCCGAGAGGGAAAATGAATGGTGGAACGCGTTACTAATGCTAATGAAACTGTCACCGGCTCTTTGATCCGTTCCTTCAAGTGAAATGTATTTCTTCCTCCTTTTTTTTTCCCTTCTTCTTCTTCTTATATTATATTTCGATTTTTTTCGGTCCAACCTTCTTCCCACCAGGGTCGACAACTGGCAGGAAGTTCAAAAAGAAGAAAAAGGGAATTATCGATTTTTACGAAAGACGAATAGTGACGGAGAGTAGAGAGCTAGTGATCAGAGATAGGAGCAACAAAGTCGTGATAGCGATAGAGTCGCTTGACTTGATCCCTCGATCGCCAGGTTCTCATCTCTATCATATTCTTCTCTCTTTTTTCAATTGCGTCCTGCTGAGTGATTCACGCACGACATGTTGCCAAGAAAAGGATCAAAGAGATTATAGAGCCCCCCGAAAAACCTGTTGGGACTCTTTCAAACGATTATTTATTATCCATTTTTCTCTCCGGGCTCGGATGTGTATAAATATACAACACAAGTATTTCAGAAAAGGAAGACGAAAAAAAAAGTACCGTTCAACTGTTGGGGAGTCGGATCGGTTCCCTTTATTATAGTCGACAGTTGCGGTGGTGGTAGAGTCGGTCGGTGTTGCGGCCATCGTGATTGCTCTCCGCTCCCTTCTTTTTCTTCTTCTTCTTTTTCTCCATTTCCATTTCTCCATTCTCTTTTTTTCGGCTATTAGATAGATGTTATGTCGGTATGTTATCATCAAGTAGTGCGGTGAGTGAACGTCGTGCAACATGATCCGACGAAGGTGGCGCGGTTTTTATCAACACCTGGTCCCTAATGGGTTCCCTCTTTTTACCTTTTCCTCCATTTTCTCCCCTCTTTCTTTTTCTTTCTTCTCTCCTGAACGTCTTTAATCCATCAGCGGCCGTGTTGATGGGGCATCCGGCCGCCGCGATGGATTGAGACATTGACGGAGACGGAGTATTTGATTCATCTACAATATATGCCGGTGTAGGGGTAGGGTGGAACCCCCTGAAAAACACCAAAACCTGGAAAAAAAAGAAAAGGTTTTTTTTTATTAGAAAAGAGTCGGCAATTACAAGGACCCGAAAAAAAGGAAAAGAAAAAAAAAACATTTTTCTTCCATTTTGGTGGATCGCGTGATACAATCACGCGCCGGGACCTCTGTGACCCGAGCGCGCGGGTTTCCCGGGGCAGCACACGCGATTAGATGTTAAACAGCCGACTCCCCGCCAAGCGGCCAAAGGATCATCTTTTTTTGTGTGCGTTCCCTCCGATGAGGGCCACGAAGAAAATTCCTAGGTCTCGCTGATGTCTTGATCCATTCGTTCCACTCGCCCTCCCATCAACTCCGCGCTGAGTCCATCGGAAATTCCCAGACGTGTTAAAATAACTACCTATCTTTTAAAAATTATTTATAAAAAGAAAAGAACGGGACCGCGATGATGAAAATGAAACTATGCAATCAACGTTTTTCTCTGTGTGCGCGTCTGATAGGGGCTCCACCTTCGAGCACGCGCCTACGTGATTTTTCCACGTCGGTCGCGCTCTTCTCACTCTCTGATTGTTGCGCCACGTTCTCTTATTAATCAAAACATGGTGGGGGAAAGAAAATGATTTCTGACCGAAACGCGACGTGCGGTTTCGGGCTGCGTGCGGTCGCGACATACACAGTCGATGACTTTGTGTTATTTTTAGATATCGACCACCAAAGAAAGCGAAAATATCCAACCGGTTTGAAAGGAAAATTCTACGGTCGACGGACGATTGAGTCGTTCGCTCTTTTTTTTGTTTTGTTTTTGTTTTTGTTGAAAAAAATTGAAAGTCTTTGAGTCTTTATGCTATTTAGAAAGGCAGGGAGCCGGGGTTTCACGAAGAAAAGCCAACCTCCCGTCGAGAGTTTGGGCTTGCGCGCCCTTTGGAAAGCGAAAGACAAGAAACTTGTGAACAAGATAGAGAGAGAGAAGGAAATGTTTGCACGAACTCTCGAACGCATAGCTGGGTGGGCTCCATTGTGCTGTCTCATAGAGCCGAGAGACGCGGGTCATATAGAAAGAGAAAAGGGAAGAAGAAGAAGATGAAGAAGCAGCCCAGCAGTGTAGTACGTTTGTTTTATATCGACGACGTGTATATACGACCTCGGAGTCACTCATTATCATCCATTTTGGAAAACGGGTGAGGGAGGGGGGCGCATTTCAATAAATCATCCACCTTTCTCTTGACTAGACTACGTAGTATTGGCCTTTCATCCTCTTTTGTTGTCTTTACCTCCCGGCCAAAATGGCCATTCCGTCAATAGGCCTATAGTTATTCTATTATTTATGCGAGTTTCTCTTAATTGAAATATTTTCCTTTCTATTTTTATTTGAATAGCTTGCCGTGAAACTGCCTTCATCTACGCCCTGATGTCTGCCGCTGTGACGCACTCGGTCTCGCGAGCCTGCTCCGAAGGTGCCATCGAGTCTTGCACTTGCGATTACAGCCAACGCGGTCCGTCTGGAGCCGACTGGGAATGGGGCGGCTGCTCGGACAACATCCAGTTCGGTGTCAAATTCTCTCGCGAATTCGTCGACGCCGGAGAAAAAGGACGCGACATCCGCTACATGATGAACCTCCACAACAACGAAGCCGGCCGAGTGGTAAGAGCTAATTTCACGTCTACCTTTAGTGATTCAAATGCGCGATGCTTGGCCAACCCGACAAATCAGCCACTTTCATCTCTTTATGTTAAAAAAAAGACGATAATCTCTCTAAGGGAAAGAACGGTCACCTTTTATTAGGCCTATAGCGGAGCATCTCTGCTCTAGGGGGGAAAGTCTTCTTCATCCCTTTTTTTTTTATTTGTGTTCTTTCCTCAGTTGCCTATGCATCTCCCATTTTATGATAATATAAGATAAAAAAGACAACACAAAGCCGGAGGGGTCTCTATTGAATTGAGTTGGAAAAGATCTTGACATGATGAAGACACTCCCGAGAGCGCCAGCAGTTTCGGTATGCGGAGCTATATAACAGACAGTATGCTGAAGGGGGGCGGGCGCTGGCTCTGCTATGGGGTCTCGGATATTGAGACGGGTTTTTCTTCTTCTTTCCCTTTTCTTGCCGAAGAGCGCCCAGGAGGAGGAGTGTTAATGGCTGCCATCCCCAGAGCAATTATGTAAAGTATACATGGATTTATATATGAATATATGTTCATCCCCGGGACCTCGATGACTATATACGTTCTCTCTCTCTCTCTCCGACTCCCACGTCAATTTTTGAAAAGCTGGCGGGCGAGAAATATATGGGCGCTCTCCGCGCACGGCCACACACACGCACACTTCTATACCTTTCTACCTCTCTCTCTCTCTCTCTTTCTCTGATAATTTATTAACTATTACCTGTGTTGTTTTCTTCTTCTTCTTCTATTCTCCCTTTTTGGAAATAACTCAATTGATCGTGCGCTATTCCGGCTCGGAGCTGGGCAAAAAGGGAAAAATACCACCCCGGCTTTGTGTGTTATGTTAGACAGTTAGTGGAAAAATAAGAGAAGGAGAGAGAGAGCAGCGACCGCGGGGCTGTGTTTGAATCGTGATTGTTTTACAAGAAAAAGAAAGGTAGAAAAAGGAGAGAATATGAAGATTCGAAGAAAACCCGTCAATTTCAGCTGGTAATTACAACGGAGAAAACACGTGTCGGGGCCGTCAGGCCGTCGGGCGGGCCGACTCGGTCGTAACTCCTCGGCGCGGAGTTACCGTTGCACCGCAGCTGTAGGTCTCTCTCGAGGCAGTCGGAGATATAGTTTTTTCCCCCTTTGTTTCCGTCGACTTGCAACGATCCATTAGGAAGACATTATCCGGCCGGACCGATGCTCTTCGAGCTGTTTTGTTGCCCACGAGATGACGGAAGAAAATACGAGCGCTCCGGAGCGCAGCGGGCGCCGCATCGCTAAGCGTATTTATTTATACAAAAACGGACGAAGAAATGGAAATATGGAAAAAGTCGAAAATGAGTCCTTATTTTAAAATCTTTAAATAAAAAATAAGAAACTAGAGAAATTTCAGGATTTTCGTCTATTGATGAGGTTTAAACCTTTGAACCGAGCCACTTATCATGGCCGACCTCTTCTTGTGCGATCCTCCACCTTTTTATTTTTCTAAACGTCTCGGTGCATTCCGTCGAATTAAAACTTTGTAATCAGGAACACGGGGAACCCACGTACACAGACACAAACCAAGAGAGAGAACGGACAATATAAATCACATTTGTTCCTGTCCGATCTGGGCAAAAAGAAAGGGGGGAAGAAAAAGGGTGGCGGATAGAGGAGGCAGTTGGTACGTCTAACTAGGCTTGATGGGGCGGCCAATTAGTTTCGTAAGCTCGGACCCCTTTTATTTCTCGGTTTAATACCTGTTTTGATTGCTCTAATGGCCCATTTTTATCGTCTCTCTTCTCCCTTTTTTTCTCTCCGATGAAAGTCCCAAAATTCCGAGGAGTCGAAAATGGGCGGCTCGATACTACCTGATGATTCTATATCTCTATTTAACGAACACACAAGTTAATGACTTGATTAGCATTAAGGCCTTCTACTAAACTGGACTGTCAAAACTAAATATCTTATTTTTTTCTTTTTGATTTGCAGCACGTTTCGACCGAGATGAGACAAGAGTGCAAGTGTCACGGAATGAGCGGCTCGTGCACGGTGCGGACTTGTTGGATGCGTTTGCCTTTCTTCCGGGTGGTCGGCGACAACTTGAAGGACCGTTTCGACGGAGCGTCGCGAGTCCTCATCAGCAACACTGGACGGACGCCGGGCAACGGTCGCAAGAAGTACAACTACCAGCTGAAACCTTACAATCCCGAGCACAAAGCGCCGTCCAAGAAGGATTTGGTCTACTACGAGAACTCGCCCAACTTTTGCGAGAAGAACCTCAAATTGGGCATCGCCGGGACGCAGGGCCGCGTCTGCAACGAGACGTCGATCGGCGTCGACGGCTGCGATCTGATGTGCTGCGGTAGAGGCTACAAGACGGAGGTGAAGGAGGTGGTCGAACGATGCGCCTGCACTTTCCACTGGTGCTGCGAAGTCAAGTGCAAAGTTTGCCGGACCAAGAAAACGATCCACACTTGTCTGTAGAGACGAGGCAGCAGGAGGCTATTCGATGGCTCGAACTGCAGACCGACGAGAGACACCATCCAGCAGCGGCCATCCAAACCTATTTTTTATCCTATAAATATTCATCAGCAATGTTATTTTCACGATCACAAACATTTGAAACAAAACGTTCGACTAATTAACACTGTGCCTTGAATCCAACTGTGTGTATCTGGGTCTCCTGCGACTCCCGATGAAGGAGAGCAGAAAACCGGGCGTCATATCTCTTTCGTAGATTTCTTTTCCTTTTTTTTCTTCTTTTCTTTCCTGCCTTTTTTTTCATTTCTCACTTCTCCTGCCGACGCCATTCGTATTGATACAAACTAGTCACCGTCTTTTATTACAATATGCGTATGATCTGTGTTGGGTTGAATAGGCCTCGTTTTTCCCACAGCCTATTTCGTTTCCTTACCTAAATATTATCTCTTTTTTTTTAATCCCCGGAAAGCGCGAATTTTGAAAAAAAAAAGTATTGTATGGAGTCGCCCTAATCCTTGAAAATTTCCCTCCGCCGTCGACGGTATAAAGAATACTCGCCCATGTTTTCCGCCCTCTCTTTTATTTTCAATGCTGATTTGAAATCGTAACTATTCTCGTGTTCTTTTTGTACAGTCCAACCCCCATCTTATCCTCACGAAGAAGAAGAGAAATCCCTCGTCCCGCTCTCATTGTTGATATCAAACTTTATATATATATATTATATATGTAGCGACCCGTGTCTTTGTATAATGTATATGTCGTGTTTGTTTATTTTAACTTTTTTTCAATTTTTTTTTTGGTGTATCTCTGATGATGGGAGGGGGAGTTGATTTTGTTGAAGGGCGGAGCCTAGAGCGAACATGATGTCTGATTATACCGTTTTCTTTCCCCTTTGCTCGTGTCGGTAAAGCATAATACCAGCCAATAAAATAAGAGAGAACAAAACCGTGAAAATCGCCGTGCGTTTTGCTTGTGTATAGTTTCGAATTCCTTCTCTGATGCGCCCGAGACATTTGAGTTATTAGCCGACGACGACGCCATTTTGGGAATTCTGGGGAATCATTTCTCGGGGGATATCGAAAATAGCGATGGCAAGAGAAGAAGGAAAAGGAGAAGCATAAAAACACAAGGAAGAAGGACCGTGTGTCACTTACAAACAGAAATAACGAGTCGACGAGTCTTGAGAGGTTGTGATAAGACGTGCTTAAATACGTACACTCCGTGTGAGAATCGGAGAAAGCTTTTTAGCCTGTTGACATTTTCATATATTTATGGCTTATTTCACGCTGCTCCTGCTGGTTTTTTACAAACACACACACAAAAAAGAGGGGCAGCAAAAAAAGATGGATACCAATGGCCGGAAGTGTGTGCTAGCGCCGAGAGTGTTGAGTAACGTCCTCCCCCGCCTAACACGCTCTACAGTTGTGTTTTTTTTTCTTTTTTTCTTTTTTACTCACCTTAGATTTCTTTTCTATTACTTTTGACTTGGAAAGCACTTTCACGGACTAACCTTTCGGATATTTGCTGTGACATGGCGTAAAAGCCACATAAAATATCCCCCTTCCTTCCTTCTCTTTCCCAACCCAAAAAAACTTCACCCAAAACCCCGGCCGGATGAGAAATCCCCGCAGCAGAGACCCCTCCGCTCGCGCCATCAGCTCGGTCGATGGGGCAATGCCGGAAAGATTTATATACTAGTGGACCAAGTCAACGAGTCGCTCTTCTTCGTCGGCGTGTGCTGCGCGCTCTGGCAACCCCCGCAAAAACATAAAAACGCGCAAACAGAAATAAGGAAATGTCATACGGTACATTTCGGTTGGTGGTTTTCTCGTCGTAAATTATTTCGATGGGAAAGAAAAAAGTGGAAGCCGCAAGTAAAAACCGTTTAGGCCTACACATAGGCCTATAAAGGCTCTCTGCGTATTAGTAGGTCATCGATAACTCGAACGTCGAAGAGACTGCTAGTTGAGCTGTTTGTTCATCCTCCGTAGAAGACGGTGGAGAAAAAAGTTGAGAGAAGACCTGTCGACATAATTCTTCGGGTCGGGACAGGTGAAGGCGGAATTGCAACGCTAGCACTTGGACGATGACAGTTCCCCTTCGCTCCGCGCCAGTCGAATGCGCGGCAATAAACGAATGAACGCCAGACCTCGGTATCGACCCTGTCAGGATATAAACTTTGCATCAAAAAAGAAATTTACGATCTTTTTCTTCTTCGTCTTCTTCTTCTTTTTTTCTTCTTCATTTCATTGAAATAAATTGTACATATAAATTCAATAGGAAACTCATTTTTAGCTACTTTTGGACCGCTAGTCGATGATTTTCGAGTCTTTTCTTTTTTTCGACTTCTTTCTTCATCGTCTTTCACCCGCATGGCCAAATCGGTTGGCTTTTAAGTCGTCGTCTTTTAGCCGATTCACTGGCATCGTCTAGGAGAGGCTATATATCGGAGGATATATAGGCAAACGCAACAAGCCAAGAAGAGAGTGGAGTCGATGCAAATGATCTTCCTTCTTTTATGACTTTCGAGTTCTGCGTCGACGCGCACAGCGCGCGCGCGTTAGGCTACGTGTGTGTGTGTATGGTCTAGGACGTCGAGGCTCGTAACTTTTCCTGGTCAGGATGACTTCCAGCAGCAAAAGAGGTTCATAAATGTCAAAAAACGGCCAAAGGGGGCTCCGGCTCCCTTCCACAAGTACCGACAACAGCAGCAGCAACGGCAAACGACGGCAGCCAGCAGCCAGTCAACCATCAGCTAGCAACAACCGTCCAGGCAGATTGAGCTTTCATCCATCGGTGAATCATAAAAAGAAATAAGTAGGAAAAAAAGGAGAAAAATGTTGGCGTTTTTCGAAAGAAGAAAAGACAACTCCGATCCTTCCCTTCATTCCTCCAGTCCTCTTCCGTTATATATATATATATATAATACACGCGCATTATTATGCATATTTATAGAATAATAATAACTAACGTATACATAATGTGTCTACCTGCGTGTATCCATTTGATCACATTTTCTCATGACCCGTATCGTAAAAATTCCTCGCCAGATTCTCGATTGATTGAAGTGATTTTATTTGTTGTGTGCGCCCAGATATTTCCTTCCCTTCTCTCTTTCTCGGAAACCCAAATGAGTCGAGAGGAGAAAAACAACAGCAACAAAAAATGGTCGGAAATGTTATAATGACAGCAGCAAGAGTAGCGACGATAGAAAATGGACGAGGAGAAGTTCAAAAGAAAGAAAGAAAGAGAGAGAGAGATGGAAAAGAATGCTATGTGGGTAGTCGTAAAAAAGGTGCGGAGGCCACTTAATTGGTGACGCTGCCATCTCAGACTTTCACCTGGACGTTCTCGGTGGCGTTTGAGCGGAGCCTAGCCTACAGAGAGCGGACCGGACCCAACTGGGTGCACACACGCAGTCACTTTGGGATGTATAGGCCTGCGTCGACTGGGCTCCTCTCCGTGATGCAATGCCCGTGACCCCCCCATCTCTTTTTCCGTTTTTTTTTCTCCTCCGGCCAACGACGATGGATTGGCCTCTCCCATCAGCCGTCGTATCACCGTCAGACAGTCATAAATGTTTCATTCTACTCCATCATCCGCCCACCTTTCAGATTCCACCAACGTTTTTAACATTTATAGGATGCTCCCTATCTACCCAATCGGAATACAGCCGGCCCCTCTCGTCCTATCCCTAGACCCCAAGCACCAGGACTGATGTTTGATTTATTCGTAGAATGAGAAGCTGATTTTGACCCGAAATTAAATCAAGAAAAGAAAAGAAAAGGCAGAGAGGAAAAATTTCAAAATGCATTTCTTTTTCTTTTTTAAAAAAACATTTTTATTTGACGAATGAAACGGATTTTTATGGGAAGAAGCTTTCTTTTTCTATCGTCGTTTTTACCTCGTAACCAAAGGTCATAACTCGTAATAATAATATACGAAACGTGTTTGAGAGAAAGAGAGTGAGAGACAGAAAGAACATCAAAAGAATATGGTCACATCTCTTGGAAAGTAATTGTCAGTATAGTACGTTAATTATTCAGGTCGGTGAATGCTGCGAATTGGATCCTATTATACGAGAGAAAATAAGGCGATTACATGATCACTTATTGAGAAGCGGAACCTTGCACTGTAGCGTCCAAAAGTTTATCAAGAGCATGCCAAAATTAAATAAGAAAAAAATTGATAATCTTGTCAAAATCCGTGCCGTTTGACGACACAAATATCATAAAATTGCGTGCGGGGAATCACCGCGTCTTTTCAAGAATGGGAGCGACTAATATAATAAACTTCTCGCTTGAGTGGTGAAGCCTTTCTTTCTTTCTCTATTGCATTTTTCGTTCTTCCTCATTTCATGTTAAATTTGATTTCCAACCACATGATATGCCAACCAACTGCGGTTTTGATGATGGACGAGACTGTACAGGGGGGGGGGGGGTTAGGGATGGGGGCTGCGCCTCTTCCGGCTCAATCAGCGGCAGGTGTTGACGTGTTTCTTGACGGTACAGATCTTGCAGGTGACCTCGCAACACCATTTGAAACGGCAATGACAGTTGACACGGGTCTTGGTCGTCCGCGTTTCGTAGCCTCGGCCGCAACACAACAATTCGCAGCCTTCGACGCCAGGTGACGTACTGTTGCAGACCCTGCCGGCCGTGCCCAGCGATCCAGTGACTCGGTCCGGATTACAATAATCCGGCGATTCTTCCGAATAGATCAAATCTTCACGACCCGGCGGTTTAATACTAGCTACTTCCGGAATGATGGTTTTACCGTCGTTACCTGTCGGCAAAAAAAAAAAAAAAAAAAACAAAAAAAAATCATTAATGATGACGTCGTCAAACTCGGAAAGAATTTGATATTTTTCTCGGTTGAAAAAAGAAAGAAAAAGGGTTTGTGAGGGGGGGTAACAATCGAATCACCTGGAATGACCTTGGCGGCGCCGTCAAACTTCTCTTTCAGACGGGTGGCCACGTCACGAAAGAGAGGCAGCTTACGCCAACAGGTGCGCAATGTGCACGAGCCGGACAAACCGTGGCACTTGCATTCAGTCCGCATGAAGTTCTTGACCGCCTTTGTGATTGTCATGTCGTATCGCATTTCAGAATCGGCGAATTAATGGTGGCGATCCGAGTGAAAGTGAAATTTTCTTGATTAATGCTGGGAACTCTCATACAACAAAAAAATCGAAAAGAAAGAGAGAGAGATGAATAATACCAGACGTCCGGCTTCGTTGTTGTGCAGCATGACTTGTGTCTTGAGGTCGCTTCGTTTTCGGTACTTGGCGTCCATGAACTCGCGCGATTTCTTGTATCCGTGCTGGACGTTGTCGGCGCAACCGCCCCATTCCCAGTCACCATCGGGAGACACGCCTACAACAATATCAAAGTCAGGTGACATATTCAGAATTAAGGTTTTCCTCATTCATTCAACAAGACATATTACATTGATGCCATACAAATTTCGGAACATCATTTATTAACTTCTATTTTTAGTCATTTTTATGTGCGCATCTGTCTGTCTGTCTCTCTTGTCCGTCTGACATGGATGACGAATGTTCTGATAAACTGGCCATCACCAATGATGGTGAAATTCCTTGGCCGCTTCGAACAGGTTCTCTTATTTCTTCGTCAAATTCTCCGACGTACGAATCGCCAGTTGATAATACGACTGTAACAAGTATGTGAGCTTTGAATCATCTTTCTCCCTTTTGCCTTTGATTATTCATAAAAGAAGAAGAAGGAGAAGGAGTAGTAGCAGGCAAGAAGGGGAAATTGTGCGCTGCCGTTGTTATACAACTGCGTTACTGGCGAGGTTTCTCATGGTTTTTTTTTTGGGATTCAGATACCTTTTGGAATACCTTTGATGATACATACGGGAAAAGACGAGAGAGGGAGAAAAGAGAAGGACAGAGTCTTAAGAGAGAGAGAGGAAGGGATGACATTCTTTTGCGGAGAGCGTGGGAAACCTCCTCGAGTTTCTGACCGCCGCCGTTGCCGCCGCCGACGTCGTCGTCGTTCTTGTAGCGCGCTGATGATTCGCTCTCGAGACAGAGAAAAAAAAAGAAGGCAAGAGGGAGAGACAAGAGCAGCCAACAACGAAGAAAGAAACTGTGTGTCACCCGTTGAATTCGATTGGTTATTCAATGTCACTGTATCAAAAATGTGCACCGGGTGGTCTCTTCATGTGCCCTTGACATAGCGGCCGTGCCCGCTCGCTCCAAGGAGACTAATAACACGTAGACCGACTAGCCTTCCGTGGCCTTTTTTTTTCCTTCTATTTTTATACTACAACTCGCATGTACATAGAGCGTCACTATAGCGGTATATCAAATGGCATTCGCTCGAATTCCCGTGTTGGATTGAATTCCGACGAAGTTATTTACCAATTAGACCAAGGGACAAGAAAAAGAAGGAGAAAAACTGGGTCTTCTACTAACCTTTGATGGTTTTATCGCAGGTACACTGCAGGAGGTGGCCGGAACTGCACGCCTGCGTTACGGTGTAGGTCACTCCCGCTGCCACGACAGCGTTAACAAAAGCCGTCTCTCGAGTATCTAGAAGAAGAAAAAGAAGAAGAAACAACATCAGATCGATTAGAATTTTTTTGTGTCGAGATCATTCACACCTACAGGTATATAAGATAGTACAGCTGGAGCAACTGTTACATGGAAGCGGCAGGTGCGCTTTGGGGGATTACACACTCGTCCCTCTTCTTTCTCTATCTCTATCTATAGATACGCATATAAATGTATATATGCGTGTATATATATATTTATAGATACACATACAAGCGCGAGTCTTTTGATTGTTTCCTAGCACCCAGGTGATAATGACGTCGGCAGCAGCCGGGGGACCGATTTTTCTTGAACAACTTTTTCTCTCTCTGTCTGTGATTTTCAGGTGGTACAAAGGGAATAAGGGAAGAAAAAAGGAGCCCATCAACAGAACATTCTTTCTCACGGTGATGTTCCTCCACCATCTCTGCGCTGCGCTGCTTCTTTCGCCCCCAAAAGAGGGATAAGAAAAGACGCTGGCTGGGCTTTTATCCGCCCTTGATTAAACTCTTCATTTCTTGAGGGTTGACAAATGCGCCATTAAACCTTGACCGTTTGTCTCGAGCACTTGCGAAATGTTTGTGTCTTTATTTCCTTTTACCCCCCGTCTATAGTACGACTGCTTGGCTCCTTTTTTATGGATAAGACAAACGTTTCTCTTTATGGGCTCGTGGGGCTGTGACATTGGATTTAGTCGGCGGTAGGTGAATGAAAGCCGACCAACCCAACTCATTCGGTTCTCACGAGCGTGATCAAGGCTTTTTTTCTTTTCTTTTTTAATCTTTCTTCTTTATTTCACTGTGGCTGGCGTCAAGTATCACTGAAACAGGTCACGGAACTGGCACAATCAAGTCAAAGAAAAGACACAACTTCTCCGACAGCCATTACCGTGCACCGTGCTTGTTCCGCACGTGACTGGTTTGACGCGGCTTCATATAATATTCGTTATTATTAACCTTGTCTCGAGCTGGTTTCTTTTGTTTTTGTACCCCATCTAAAAGGAGCGGCGATTCAGTTTGAAAGTCGAAGAACAATTTAAAGAGCCGATTTATAAGCTGGCGTTATTCCCCGATTCTCTTCGCTATATCGATTGTAGAACAAACTTTGTCGACTATTTTTTTCTTTTTACGGGCTCGTTAGATGTCTGTTATCGCGGTACCGTGTCTTTTGTTTTGTTTCCCCATTTTGTGGCGGGTTCAAAGCGTGTTTGCCCTGTCGGTGCGCTTTATTTGACAAGAGGCGAACAACTTTACGAGACGACACCGACAGGCAAAACGTCTCTTTTTTTCTTCTCCTTCTTCTTCTTGTGTTTTTTTTTTTACGGGGTCGTCGTGGAGATATCTGCTGGGGCTGGCGAGATGCGAAATCGATGGCCGTTGGCGCGCGGGGGCTACCAAGACGGATGGAATGTTTAGCCTCGTGTCGTATAGTCGTATAATGATGGTCAAATAAAAAGAAAAAAAGGGAAGAAAAAAAAAGAAAAGAAAAACAAAGCAAGAAAAGAGGAGGGAAGAACAATCTGTCGTTTTCATATCGACAACAGGAGGAGGATGAAAAACAACTGAATGATGCTGCTGTCTGCTGCTGCTGCTGTCGGTTCACTGCTGCACACATAAAGAGAGAGAAAGGATGGCGCATGGTGGTAGGACCTCCCCAGGAGTGGCTCGGCCGAACCCAAGCGGTTTTTGATATTGAGAAATTGTTTGGTAAACGACTGACAATGAGATAGCAGCCAGGTGATAATTGCAAAGGCTCTCCGTACCCCCGTTGGTCCTCCGCTCCCTTGTGCGCTCATATCTACATTCTACAGCAGCAGCTCTATAATAATGGTTCTCCTTCTTTTTCTTCTTCTTCTTTTTTCTCTTCTTTTTTTATTTATATACAACCTTTTCAGCTATTCTTCCTTTCTTGTTTCTTATGCCCTTTCATTGTCAATTACAATCCGGGTGCAATCGACCTTCTTCTTAGGAAAAAACTCACCTTTACCTGTGAGCCTATCGCCGGTCTGTTGCGGCTGCTGTGTACAGGGAATTTGTTTTCGATAGGAACATTTTTCCGACCGATGTTTTCTACCTATTTCACAGGTTTTCTTTTGTCGTGGGGGGAATAGAATAAGAAGAAGAATGGGGTTGGATGATTTCGTACCTCTGGCGATGACTTTGCGCAGACTCTTTCTGGCCGTTGTACAATTCCAGCGGCGATTACGGAACTGATGTTGGCACTCTTTGGTACCCAGTTGGGCACCTTTGACGATCTCCTGCAACACTTTCGGCTCCTTGCGGCAAATTTCCACTTGGCGGCCTCTGAGCCTCCCGTTGTCACTCAACGATGTGCGTTCCAGGTGCTGAGCACGGCTCTGACGACACAGACGCATCGGTTCCATCATGGCTTGACTGGCACTCGCCCTAGGTAAATTTCAACGTATTTTTTGTTTAGAATAACGAAGAAGAAGAAGAAGAGAAAAAAGAGTTGTACTAAAGAAAGGAATTTCCTGTTTCTTTAATCCTTCAACTAATCCGATTATTAATAGATCCGCAAAAGCGATGAATCGGGCCACTCATTTCTTTTCCCTCTTTTGGCGGCGGAGGCATCTCGGAATTCATGAACGTCGGGTAAGAGAGGAATAGAGGAAGGCAGCCCACACAACAAAAAAAAAAAGGTGATATCTAAGAGGATCGCAGACGTATCTGGTTACTGGTCCGCTTATATATATTATTTGATTTTTTTGTGTGTTGTCTTCTTTTTAAAAAAGCGGCGGCATCCGCCTCAAGATTCCGCCCGGCGCTCTCCTTCCGAGCCGTCGAGTTCGATCATCAGTTATGTTACCTATAGTGCCGCTATAGACCGATAACGCGTCTCGTCGCCACCACGAATCGCCTCTAGCGTCTAAGCTGAAACATTTCATTCAGAAAGCGATCCGGTCTCTCTCGGGCTTGTTTCTCTTAACGATTGTTTCATCTCTTCACATTTGAAAAAAATCTCGGATGAAAGACTTGCCGTTTGAATAGTGATTGATGATCTCGTCATTTTGTTAAACCAGCAACTACGCGTAGTAGTAGTTCCGGCCGGCTTTTCCATTAAAGAATCGAATAACGTCCGGTTCTGAGAAAGGCGACCTTTTCTTTTAAAAAGGAAAATCTCGTTTTTTCCTCTTTATTTAAATGGGAAAATTTAGAAATGTCGCGTCTGGGAAAAGCTCGGGCGGTCGTCGGTTCGGGACTTCAAAGCGTTCCAGAATGTCGCTGAGCGATCCATCACATTATGTCAAGAGAAGAGATGTGGTACTGCTGTCTTTATCTTGTGCACACGAAACTGGTAAAACGGGGCAACAACCCGCAGAGCAAAAAAATAAAATATAAAAAAAAACAAGGAGAAAAAAGAGCGAGTCGAGGATAGGAAAATCCAGGAGCAATGTGCGGGAAAATGATTGAAATTCAAAGTTGCATCTTGTCCCGCCCCGTTGACATGTCGAATGCCAGACAGCACCGGCACTGTTGGCGGGCGGAACGGTAGTTTTTGAATGATTCGGCCAACGGTTGGGCTCTGCTGTTGGCTGCTGGGCCGAATGATGGTGATATGTAGATCGTTGGGTACGTGTTTATGGTGTTAGTTATAAGAGACGGGAGCAGGAGCGCCTTTTAACGGCCAACTGCACTTAAGGGGTGGCGCGCGAAAGTGGTTCGTCACTTTTCCCGTCCATATTTACGAGAGACGATAGGAGAGACTAGAGCTGCTGGGCCACTTGTAACGGCGACCTGAAGCCAATTAAGGAATCAAAAAGAAACAAGATCGACTTTGGCTGCGCCATCGTCATTTTGCCTCTATACATTCAACTTTTTTTTCTCTGTTGTTTACATTATCCGATCCAACTGGTTGATAGCCGTAAGTTCTCGTGACATCAACACCGTTTCAGCGTAACGCGAGCGGTCACTTGATCGTGCAAGGACAAAAACCCGTGTTAAGTGATATCCATCTCTCTCTCTCTCTCTGGCTCTCTCTGTGACTCAATCAACGGGATTTGTTGCAGTTTTTACACTTGGGTTGTCTCGGGACGGGGAAAATTTCAATTCGATGCTCGTTATTACAGTCCTATTTTGCCTTCATCAGGTTTCGGCACTGAGCCGCAGAGACCCTTCTCGAATGTATAAAACCAACTTTGAAATGGTATATTCTTATTCCTTCTTACTCTTTTTGTTATTTTGACTTACTAGTATAGTGTTTGTCGTCTTTTTTTTTTCTCCCGGCCGATATTCAATTCTGTAACGACCAAACAAGACCCCGTTCCCATCCATTTCTAACCCGCCTATGGATATTGATTTGTGTACACATCCTCTTTCAACTCGACGAAACCAATATAAGGGCACACTCTTAGTGTCTCTTTCCCCTTGGCTCTTGGGCTTGAACAAATATAGAAGGAAAAACGAAACGTGTACGAGGGCAAGAGAACAGAGAAAGAGAGAGGAAAAAAGAGCATACATAATATATAACGTACGGGACACTTACCACCAGACGGCGCAGACTTGGGCGGCCATCCCGAGCAGGAGGCAGAGCAAAGCCGACGAGAAACGCATATTTACACAAACACGCACCACGCAATACACACAGTTCACTTGGAAAAAGAAGAAGAAGAGAGAGAAAAGTGTTTGTTATTTACAAATCTTCTTCTCGAGTTGGAATTCAACTTTGTTTAGTTAACGGCTGAACCCTGGCCGCTCACAATTATGAAATCGTCGCACTGGCACCGCAAAACTATCAGATGGATCAAAAAGTTAGCCTTATTTGAGCGCGGGCGAATCGGCCAATGAAACGGCGTTCCGGTTGGTCGAGTCGATTGGGGAAACGCGTGGAATTCTCGCCGATTCAATTCGACGGATTCAAATGGGAGGAAAGAAAGCGCTAGTGCGCGCTAGCTGCTTTTGCTAGCTGAGCCGCAATCAGGGCACTATGCTCAGCCGGGCGGAACGGCCGCCGAAGAGTCGGTCTCGTTCGCGATGAAGACCAGATGAATAGTACTAGTCGACTGGCGGGCGCGCACACACAAGAACACTCGCACGCTGATGATGGAAGTCGGTCCGTCCGCAGCCGGGAAAAAAGAAAAATGGCGGCAATTCTTCTCTTTTATTCTTTTTTTTTTTTGTTTTGTTTGTTTGTTTCAGGTCTTGTTTGCTTTTGTTTTCTTTTTGTAATTCTTGTTGTTGTTGATGGAACTGGCGGGAATGGAATGAGAATCAGAGACACAACAATAGGCAAAGTAATGATAAAAAGGAGGACAGTAGACGGGTAGTAGAAGAAGCGCGGCTCAGAGAATCGACTATTCTTCCTTCTGTCTCGGATGATGGAACAGGTGCGACAAGAAGATTGAAGGCTAGGTGCGCCAGCCGGTAGCAACAACAAGATCGCACAATTCACTAGAGGTCAACCAAGTTGGCAAACCATAATTCGGCAACTGTCTCGGACCGGCCTGCTCTCAAGAAGTAGGAGGGATTTTTTTTTCTTTTTCGGAGAGGAGAAGGAGGAGTAGGAGACGAAGAGGACGGCCATTTGCTATAGCAATTGGCATATCCATGGCGGGCGTACACAGTAGTAGTTCGCGTAGAGTTGTAAAACAAACGGGCCGCACGTATAGTAGCGTCCCACCGGCCAAACAGCACACGCGACCAAGTACAACACCTAAAATAGGCCAAAAATAAAAAAGAGTTGACTGGCCGTTTAACTTCTTCTCATTGGTTCTTTACCATCATCCTGTACCCTCCTTGAATTACAATTTTTCTTTGTTTTGTTTTCCGACTTCAGTCCAATTGTCATTTCATCATATTCAGGGATTCTTCCGTTAATTCGCTTTTACTGTTGTCGGTACGCTAGAAGAATTTTTTGTTGATGACGAAAGATAAAAGTGATGCAATTTTATCGTTCTGTTTACCGGCCAACGTGCCGCGATTGTGAAATAGGCGCTTTGCAAGCAAAATAGGAAATATGGGAGTTCAAACGAAAATTTTAATACGAAAAAATTCCGAAATGAATTTTTTGTCCAGCCCTAAAGCTGGTCGCGTAACCAACGGGATAAGCGTTACGTGAAACTCCGAGACTCTTGTGGGAAAGGTATATACGAAGTGGGTGGTGCTTTGTCAGACTGGCTCTCCAGTTACCAAAAAAAAAAAAAAAACCGGAGAAGCGCTGAAGGAGAAGGAGGATTTACCTCATCGTCGGCCGGCTCGTGGCCAGCACCGACAATATCCAACTTATCCGACCGATTAAACTCTGACATTTTCTCCCTCCAACCAGAGCCCATTTCTCTCTTTCTCCACGCTCTCCATCATCGGAACAACTTGGGAGCTCATTTTTCAGACCTCTACTATAATGCCCATCCACTTATCGTCGGAGAATAGCGTCTAATTGATCTGACATCCCGATGCCGTGCCGTTGTGACTGGAAACGAAACACCGCATTTATCACCAGAGGACAGACCCCCCTCGCCCCGGCAGAATGTTTTTTTATTTTTTACTTTTTTTTTTTTTGTGAGAAATGCGCGTGCATATGCGCTCGTGCTCCGTCTTGTGATTGAATCGTTCCGAATGGCGACCCAAGAGCGATGAATAGCCAACGAGATTGTCGTGACCAGATGACGTACCGCTTCTAATGTTTTCGGTATCCCACCGAAATTCGGCATTGTGTGCGCGCGCGTACTCGCCGTCTGTAACTTGCGCCCAAGTACACGTGCCCGTCTCCAAAGCGCTCAATGACAGTAGAAGAAACTAGTCGAAGAATAAAAGAAACAATCGAGAATGAATCGTGACAAGAGGATCACGGTTGTTGATGGCTATGTAAAAGAAATACCCCAGCGCTCTGGATTCCGACCTTATCTACCATCTTCTTCTTTCTCTTTCTGTCTGTTTTTTAGTCTCTTGGGGCCCCCCTCTTTTTTATGAATTTTTTTTTCTGTCAAGTCATTTGGAGATTATTCGCTTTTCTTTTCTTACCTATATATCTTTCTTTTGTTTTCTGGTTGAAAGGACACATAGTCAGCTGTTTACACGGGTTGGATTACCTTCGTTGTGTTGATCTTTCATAAAAGAATGGGAAACAAAGAAACAACATGGTTGAGACCGTTTTCGAGTGGTAGACTCGGAGCGCAGTGTATTAGTGTTTAAGGGCATTTGAAAATTCCACACGACCAAGTCTGGAGAATGGCGAATTCACTAGATCATTGTTCTAAGTTTGTTTGCAAGCGAGTTTAAAATGTAATCATTTGTAATATTTGGGTTTAACTGGGAGTAGGAAGATGTATGAATCGCACACAATGACACAATGAGAAATAATTAAGACGAATTGGATGAATATCTGACAACAGCGGAAACGTTTAGAACAACTGACTGGCGTGAATAATATCAAGGTGAGTGGTCTTTTTGCATTCGTTGTTTGTTCAATGTGTTCATTGTTGGTTAACAATGTGCTGGTTAACAAATTTTAAGTGAGAACGCAGTTGTGGGAATGTTACATAAACACAAAGTTTTGTTTCAAATTTTATGCGAATTTCAAGGTGTACGTTGTGTCGAGTCCGAATTCTTTCCTGTTACGACGTCAACCAAAAAGTTACCAGTGAAAGAGTGATCGATTGCCGTGTAATTTGTTAGGAAACAAATGCTCTTATTACAGCCTTCAGCTCTGAACCAATTTCCTTCTCGATCACAAGGTAAATCACACAGCCACTATAATCCTTAGTATTAGCCATTCCCAAAATACTGTTTGTTTTGGTTAACATGAAACACTTCAAGATAATCATGGGTTTCGAATCTTTAATGGGCAAATTTAAGGTTGGAGAGAAGCTTGTAGAATTCAGCCCGTTCTTTTGTTTGATTGGATGGGATATTTGGGATGGGAAAAGAGGACGGAATAAAGGAGGATGACGACGATCGAATAGACATTGGAGCTCTTTGAGTGAAATTCTCTTAGCGTGATCGGTCGCCGCACCTTGAACGAAACCGAGCCCTGTTTGAAAGCCGAGTCGTGACCGGGCGCGGGCACACCTGACGACATTGAATCCATCATTCCCCACATATTATCTGCAATTCAATTGGCCGTGTATCCGGGCACTCCAACTTTGGTCTCGACCTACATGTCGGCCGGTTAAACTTCTTTTTATTTTCTTCATCTTCTTCTTCTTTCTTTTGACCAATTTCTTCAATTGCTTTGATGGCCGAGATTTCCGCACGCGCCCCGTTCCAGTCTAGGAGTACTAGGTGCGTGCGCCCGTCTACTTTAACGCTTTTTGACATGAGCAAGGCCTGCTTCCTCTTCTCGCCATCAGTGTTCCTTTTTTCGGCTTACTCGCTGCTATCAGAGATAAGAAAAAATCGAAGAAGTAAAAGGAGAAGGAGACAAAGAGCGGCTGCAAATCGGGAGCAAAGAGAAGCACTTCAAAACAGCGGACATATCGTTCGTTCTCTTCTCCAGACGCCGCGTCCCGCCGCCCGTGTGAACTCTTTCAACCTCGAGAAGCGTCACACAACCCCCGCTTCTGCGTTCTTCTAACGTCTCGTGTGTCGGCACGGGAGGAGAAGGAGACGATAAAATTGGTCTATACGTGGTCCCCACTTAAGACGCTTGGAGGGCGCCAAAAGAGACGCGGACGTTATCTGGCAACACGTGTGCGCGACTTGTTCGCGTGTCTCGTATTCTCCATCCCAGATAAGTTGCGGTTGAGCATCATCATTTCCAGAGATTCTTCGGCTTCGGGGAGAAGGAGGGATGATCTCTTGCTCTCTATACATATATATTATAATTCTACTGTTATTATATTGATTATGATACGGCCACGAAAATGAGACGCCTTTTCAGAGTTAGCGCCCTGTTCTGGTAGAGAGGAACCATCTAGCGGCGAAGATATTCACCTCCAAGACCCAGTTTTTTCATCATCCGTCTTTCAGGAGTTTGCCATTTGGGTGGTCTGTCCATTTGTTTTATTGTTATCACACACACGGGTTTCTGATTTTTTTTTTCTGGAGGAAGTTGAAGAGCGTTTCCTCGTTCGTTTGAAACACGTACGAGTAAGGTGGAGTCAAAAGCGCCGAAGCGGCTTTTTTATTTTTATTTTAAATTAAAACAACAAGGAGATAAAATGTGGAAGGAAGAAAATCGGTGTCGAAGTATTTACGGATAGATTCCTTGTTGTTGTTGGGGGGAGACCAATTAAAAATGGACCTTGTTTCCCTTTTACCGATCTTCTTTCGGGTCGGAAACGGTGGTGGACGGCTAAAGTGAAGTGGATAGAGAGGAGGAGCCCATCACTTAAGGATGAAGAAATTTCTCTTTCTCTCCAAAGATATTCTTCTTTCTCCGACTCATTTTCGTTTGGAAATACCTATGATTTGGGGTCACACGAAAGAAAAGAAAAAACTTAGTGCGTCTACAAGACCTCTTAATTATCACCCGAGAAACGGACTGACGGACAACCACCTTGTGTTTTTATTCACGGGAGTTCCACTCTAATACTCCACGCAGCGAAATAAAAATTATGTAAAAAAGAGGAAAACATTAAGAGGGAAGAAGAAGTAAATCATAAAAAGAGAAATGCTTAACCGCCCTCTCGCTCACGATGATTTTCCATCCCGAAAAGAGACGCAAAGAGATGAACATCTTTCACGTTCAGGTGTCAAAAGCTCTTCTCGTTCGTTGCCCCTCTAATTCTTTTGATTTCCCAACACGACCGCCGAGTTGTGTCTATTCCGTCCCCTTCTATATATCTATCTATCGTTCTCCCCATTCTTCTTGTAGGCTAATCACATATTATTATTGTTTGTGCGCCGCCGCATGTGCGGTTGGTGTAGTACGACTCGCCGCGGTCCGTTTGAAATAAATCCGACCGCACAGCCAAGCGTTTCCGGCTCCGACCTCTTTTTTTTCTTCTTTTCTTCCATTTTTCTTTTCTTTCCCAGTCGGTGTCGCTTGTGTCACACGCATCCTGATGATGATTCGCTTGTCACAGGTCGTTGTGTCATCGGGAATGTGTTTTCATTTAACTTCCTAGATCCATCAGCGGGGCCATTTAAGCTGAGCGCCTTTTAATTGAACACTGCGGTTGGGTGGCTACATTTTATTTCTGGAAAAAAGCCGACCAGACTGGTAATGAGCTGCTTGATGGCCGAGCTTGGTTTAAGATAGAATTTCAGACCGATTTGTTCCTCCTCCTCTGAGTCTCGGACATTTTTTTTCTTCCTCTTTTTATGACAACGGTCATAACCAACTGTATGGCGTCACAGGGCGTACATATATACTGGAGCCTACATGTATATATAATAGTAGTAGTAGTGGTATAGTAGCGGAGACTATAAAAAGAAAAGAAATGGAAGAGAGGAACGAAACTCCAAACCAAAAGTGTGATATTCTTTTCACAAATAATTTGATCGCGCAGACAATAGGGACGATCCACCACCGTGGCTCGTCGAGCCAGAAGGTATGCTTCTACTTCTAGACGTATATTATCATGGGTATATATACTGTAGTATAAGAGCACTTAATGTGCCTTTGCTCTGCTATTATACGGGCGCGGGGTTGGCGCATGGCGCAGCAGGACTGCCGGACGCGGAGCCCAGCAAGCAAATGTGTTCAAGACGAAGAAAGAAATGAAGAGAAAGAGGGCGCTAAGGTTAGGGAGAGGGAGGAGGAGGGTATTACCACCACCATCACTCGACTATCGCTCTATTTTGACGGATAGGAATAAGAAGCGGAGGGATCTGTTTAATGCCAGGTCTAATGTAGCGCTAATGCCGCTCTTCATTCTTGTGCGGTCGGAAGAGGCAGCAGCGCGGCTCTCCTTCTTCTGTTTACCCTCTTTTGTTTTGTCCTCTATGTGTTGGTTTCTTAATGACCGGCTTCTCAATTTCTCTTTTTTCTCGGTACTCGCTCCGTCCGCTAGCTCCGAGTTGCGCGCGCTCGTCGACTCTCTTTATCAACACCGGCAGTCAGCCTCATCTTCCTTTTTTACGACTTTGCCTCTTCATTAGCGCACATACAACATCACTGTCTCCAGGCGGAGATGGTAAAGAAAGAAAGAAAAATTACCAACAAGTCTGCGCGATTCTTGCGTAACTTGTTTTCTTCTCCTTTTTCTTTAATAATGTAAAATTTAAGAAAGATAAGAAAATTTTGAAATTTGATGATTTTGAATTTTTGACTATCGACTGCGCACATTGGGTCATCCGGTTGGTGTGTCATCTTCCTACGAATCAACACCGGGAGAGTTTTGTTGTATATAAAAGAGAGAGAAAAAAAGTTGTCTGATGAGAAGCTGGACGCAACAAGGCCGCTGGTTTCTTTTGACTAGCAGGGTGGTCTTCCTGTATGCAGACGCAGACTCGGACAACTGAGAGGAGCTACGAGCCCTTTCCTTTGATACATCATCGTATCAAAAGAGCTGCAAGTGTAAAACGGTCGCCGGATTATATCTTCATCATCGGATCTTTCTCTTCTCTCGTCTTCCTTGCTGTGCCTTGTGTTACCCAAAGGCTTTTATAGAATGCCAATGGCCTCCAGCCACCAGACAGCAGTTGCCGCTGCTGCTTCTGGTAGTTCTTCTTTCTTTTTTTTTTCAGAAAAAATACTGGTGGCCGGTTTTTCTTCTGAGTTGGCCGGGAGATATTGAATGCCTACACACTTCTCTCGGTCCTTTCCGTCGTCTTTCTTCTTCTTCTCATTCCGAACTCCTGAAGAGATTAGATATTTATAAGAAAGAAATGCTTGTGCATTCACGATCGAGTCAAAAGGGATGAGGAGGTAGGTGGGATAGACGAGCCAAAAGCTGGTGGGTGGTGGGAATATTATCTGACAACTCGGCTGAGTTGGAAACTTACGACAATGTGACATGCCAAACAGCTGTGCTGCACGAATTCTCGGCTGGAATGAAAGCTCAGTCGACCTACCTACCTATGTGCGGCCCTCCTCCTCCTCCTTTTCCACCTACACTCTTCTTTCCATCTATTTACGTTTTCTGCCCTGTTTTCTCCTTCCCTCCTACCCCGTTCTTTCTATACTATGCACATTTGAGACTCTTTATTTCTTCCTCCTTCTCTCTCTCGCTCGCTCTCTGTGTGCATTAGAAAACTATTTATATACGTGACTTTTAAGGACGCGGCCATTTGATATTTATATACAGTATCTGAAAGCCAGTCGGCCGTCTCCATGTCCCTCCTTCACGCAACCTCTCCTCTCTATTCCTATCTATAAAATATGGCCACGTCTATATTTCATTCGGCCGAGGGAAGTCGATTGAATTCGTTACGCTCAACTCGGTCGGTTCGTTTTCTCGCGAAAAATAGCACAACACAAACTCAACTTGTATCAGCTTGGCCTACTGTATATCTAGACGGACTTGCAAGTGATTTGTCTTCCAAACAGTGTCGGCTTCAAGATGGACTGGGTGTAATTTTTTTGTGCGATTAAAATCAAGCGACGCGATTACAGAGAAAGAAGAAGAAGAAAGATAAAGAAGATTTGATGTATAGAGACGGTGGTGGTCTTCCTTGTGTAGCTGGGAGTCGATAGCGTTTTATACGAGCCGTAAATCAACGGCAGCAGCCGGGGTGGCTGACACGTAACATTGTCCGCGCGTCGAGAAGTCAATAAGCGGCGGCCCTGGCCCTCTCTTTCTTAATATATTGTAATGAGTCGCGCTCAGGGGTCATCATTCACGTAGGAGGGTAAAGGAGGCCTCCATTTGAATAATGAGCGAGCGGGAGTTCTTTTTTTCCCTCTTTTTGGTCGAAAAATTCTAAAACGACCACCTCGACACCGCGGCCGCGAGGCTCGAAACTTTTACCTCGACGGCATCAAGTCCAATTTAAAAGAAATGGATGGATCAGAGAGCTGATGTTGCTCTTCTCCTTTTTTTAACAAGGGAATGGCGTGCGCTGCCATCGGAGACGAGAAGAACCATGGCCACAATGGTCTACCAGTCTCCTTATGGTATTTCTTCTTCTTCTTCTTCTTTCTGGGTTTGATGTGTGCGTGATGAGCCCGTTGTGTGTTGTTGTGGTGGAGAGTCAGGGCGGCCGGCCGCCGCCTCGGAGGGTCCGAAAAGAGGCGGAGGAACACCAATGGTGGCCGCGGCCGCGTCGAGGGAGGTTTTCAAAGAGGAGGTAAGGGTGGGAGGGGGATTTATGGGCGACGGCCGCCATAGCTGATTCGTTACGCGATGCCTGAACACGCCGCTCGCGCGGACCCGACTGGACCCGAACGCGCGCGGCCGACCTCCTTTGCCGATGAGGAGACGCCCACCTCCCTTTCTCCTCCTTCCTCTTCTTCTTCTTCTCTTCTCTCACAAACGACGACTCTGGCTATTATGTATCTGGCTCAGATTTCAACCCGCTCTCTCTCCCTGGACAAAGAATCGCCCGGTTCTTTCTATAGCTTACATATCCATCCGTCGTCGTTTTTCCTTTTCCCCCATAATCGAACCCCCCCAACGCTCAATTCCACTAGCTGTATCACATTCTTCTTCTTCTCTCTCTGGAAAACCGTCTATACGGCTTTTTTTTTCTTTTTGTTGTTAATGCGGATGTTGTATATATGTAGAGGATAGATAATAGCCATTGGCGGCTGACATCTCTATATAAGGTATGTTATATGGCGGAACTAAAGGTGGTAACAAGAGAAGCGGGCCGAAGCGAGCCATCGGATCCGATTCCAACCCAACCAATGGCCATTTCCCAGTTGAGAATCGCTTGGGAAAACTATTCCAATTATTTCCCTCGATTCTAAATATTGATAAATACCTCCACATTTAGACGGATATAATGCACCAGCTGTATACAATATAACGGTTCTATTCTTTGATGCCATTTCCATTGATAACGACCGCAAAGGCAGATTAACTTTCACTCGGCGACACACAACGGATAAAAAAAGGGGGAACTTTCTAGTCTACTTGTCCACCGAAATCTTTTTTTTTTCTAGATATTTTCGAGTCGACAACATTCTTTGATTACATGTAAGTAGGACGACATTTTCGGGAGAAAATTCTAGCCAACTTTAGGACGACAAGAAGAATTGGTCGCGGCATATTTTCGCCATCCGTTTTTGACTGTTGAAGGTCTTTCGAATGCGTTTTGACGAATGCCTGCTCCGCTTATATGGACAGGGCCAGCGCGAAGAACCTTCAAACAATATATATATATATACAAACGAAAGAAGAAGAAGGAAAAAAAAAAAATAAGCGAGGCACATTGCAGTGTTTTAGATATATAGAAAGCCAGCAAAGCATGGAGAAAGGGACAATCGTCGTCGGGCGTACATTGAAAAATGACCCGTCTCAATCCTTCTTGTCGGAATTTTCGGTCCAGAGATTTTGTATATTTATTTAGTTTTTTTTTCTTTTCTCTTTTCCCCCTTCTCATATTTTCGGATGATGGACTGTGTAGCGACGGCTATACACATACGTGCGTGTGGATATCATTGTGCCAGCTCATTATCTACATGCCATACACCGGCGGAACAAAAGGAAGAAGAGAAAGACTGAAAGATCCATATACAAAAACGAAGCGGCCAACAAGTTGATGTCTTCTTCTTTTTTTTCTTCTTTCCAGCACAAAGAGTTTTTCTTGTCAAGAGTTAAGGTGAAAGAACCGGTGACAGGTGAAATAAATCAGGGCGAAAAAAGAAGAAGAAGAAAAATCCTCCTCCTCCTCCTTCTTTTTTTAGCCCTACGTCGTCGTCGTCGTCTTCTTCTCCTTCTGGCTCACGGCTCAAAAGGTAAAAAAAAAAGGTGGCAAGTTAATAATGTCTGAGGTGTCGAAATGAGCAAGAACCCCGGTCCCCACCGACTCTTTTAGTCATCTTAGCTCCTTCCTTTAGGTCTGACCACCGTCTTTGAATGGCCCCCCGTCGTATCGTTTCTTTATTCTATTCACCTTTTGAGAGAAGAAGAGAAAGAAAAGGGAAAAAAGGGATAAGCCCACCCTGCTGACTATAGCTACAGGACTAATACTATAGGTTTTCTATTCTTCAATGTCCTCTCTGTTGAAAATGGATTGTTTGACTAAATGCATTCACCTATTCATCGGCTGGTGTTGCTGACCAGAGTACTTACACAGCGACATTTCCGTCCTCCATCCAGCAGATGATTCTCTTTTTGAGAAAAAAAGAAAAGAAAAGAAAAGAAAAGAAAAAGAAGAATTGTGTTTTGTTGTAATCGGTTGGGGTAAACGTGAAAGATGGGAGGCGACTCTGCACGCACGCTATATCGCGCAGACATTTTTCGTCGACTGGATCGAGTCTCGCATCCAGCAGTGAGAACAAGACGTCTAAAAGGGAGAGGCGGAGCTTAGTAAAGTTCCAGGATTTTCGTTTTCGCCTCTCTCTCTCTCTCGTCTCGTCTCTCTCTCTTGTTGTGTCTCTCCCTTCAAGGGCTATTGCCTAGATGAGCTTCAGCCAGCCAGAGTGAGAGCAAGAGCCAAGTGGTGGTGGGTAGTAGAGTAGGTTCTGAATCCGCTGCTCCACCGACTGGTCCGGTGGTCGTAGTGCTGGCCGCTCGCTCCGTTAGATTGAATATCTCACACAGTTATGACATTTGCCGCGACGGCTGCGTCTCTCTATCGCTCTCGCTCCCCCACTCTCCGCTGATTCACGCCCGGTGGTTCCGACTCGAACGGACGCACAACTCGTCCCCTCTCCCAGCTCAGAGCCCCAGCATCCGGGCTCTTTGCTTCCTAAGTGCAGTTGACATGACACTCTGGCACAAAGTGTGATTCCGTGATTGACGACAGTGATCGCGTCGTCGTTGTGTCGGCGGGACGGAATTTTCGTGTATCAAGTGTTCAGATCGGCCGTTCGATTTCCATTCTGTTCCGCGCCGCGTTCCATGCCCCAATTATCAGCCTGTCGTCCACTCACGAGCACGTCATGGTCACCAGGAATCTCCTAAGATTCGTCGCCATTTATCTGTCTCTCATCGTCGTCTCTTTCGTCGCCGACAGGTAGTGAATCTTTAAGTACCTTTTTTCCGCGTCTAAATAATTTATTGCGCTCTGGATGCTTGAGCGAACTGGCTGCTTATTTCTAAGTTATTCAGCGAGGACTCGGCTGAGCAACTTTCTGGTGCTTGTTTTGTGCGGGGTCGGAATGGCTGATGTTTTGGCTTTATAAAAACTTGAAGATGACAACGACCCGGCGAGATCAAGTTTGAAATGGAACACCTGACCGAGCTTGACGCTGCTGCCTTTGATGACGGTTATAACGAACGCCATCAAATAATGAACGTGCATCGCCTAATTAGACGTTCTCTTTCCCATCAAACGAGCACGTCGAACTTGTCGGCTGTGCCGAGCGCGTCTAATGACGACGAGCCCTAAAGTTGGCTGTTGAGTTAAAAGACGAGTTAGCCCGTGACGACCCGGGGGCAGCCCTCCCACATCTCACCAGCGATATAGTATATAGTATATTCTCTCATCTAGACCCCTCGTGTTTATTTATTAGACCGTCTCGTTAACATTCAAGTTCGATGTCTGTATAAATTGTGATGTGTCTATTGCGCTTTGATCCGTCCCAGCGGAGGAGAGTCTGGGGCCCAAGTTCTTAATCAGAGCGCACGAGAGAGGTCCTTTCGTGCTCTTCTTTTTTATTTCTCCCCTCCGACTTGTAACTTTGCCCTATAAGTGGTCGTTATCGCTGTCAAAACTTTTTTCCGAGTCCCCACAAAACTAGTGAGAACTTTAAGAGCCTCTGCGGCTATTATTTCACCTACATCGCAGGTCGAACTGTTTTGTTATTCGACCGGCGTAGATACGTGATACTAGAGCGTTTAAATTCGAATAACGGGCCGGTCGTTCGCAATTTGACGAATGTTGATCACGTGTTGTTTATTTCTTGTCTTTTTCGGAACGTGAACGAAATACATCAGCCATGCAGGTGGCGCGGACGGCGGCGTCAATCGGCGGACGGACAAGACGACGTCAACGATGCGGCGATCGGATCTGTTGCTGAGCAGCAATTCCCTGATGAATATTCGACGAAAACCGGACGAGAAGAGAAGACAAAAGGAGGACAAATATTTCTACAATTCCGTGATGGAAAGGCAGCGGCGCAAACCGCGTCCGACCAGCGCCATTTGTAAAAACTTTCCCGGTTTAAGCAAAAAACAGCTGGAGCTCTGTTTCCGCTATCCGGACGTCATGTCGGCCGCAATCCAGGGCCTTCAGCTGGCAGTCAACGAGTGCCAATTCCAGTTCCAGAAGCACCGCTGGAACTGTTCGGCCCTGGAGAGGAAGAATCGCAACCCCCACAGTAGCAACTTTCTACAGAAAGGTAAAATAAACAACAATTCAATTCCCCAAATCATCAGCCCCCCAATCTCATGTTTGTCCGGTAGACGTACGTAATAAAGAAATCCGGGTATTGTGAAATAAGAGCCACTTAAAACCACGGGGACGCGCAGCACGAAACGCCGCCATATGTTGTTGAGAAGATGATAGCCATCAGTGATATGGCCGGTCGTTAATCGGATTTCGCCCACTCAAAGTCTCTAAACGAACGGAACCCATTTTGGCAATTGGATATCTCAAAGTCTCCGATGATCGAACAATGTTGCTAGCTAGATCCCCCCACCCGGCACAGTCGGAATGAAAGGAAGAACAAGACGATGATGGTTATCAAATGTATGAAGCAAAAACCCCCCAGCGTCATGAAGAGGGAGACAATCATCAGTGAGCGGGCAAGTTTTTCTCTTTTGGCTTTTTTCGAGGGAAAAAGAGACGATTCTTCACATCGGCAAAAGTATTTGTGCGGATGAATGGCGCGCGGTGGTTATAAAAGCCCACCCCCCACAAAACATGATGGACCAGTCCGTCTATATAGCCCCAGAAAAAAGAAGTCGAACAAAAAGAAAAGAAAAAGTTTTTTATTCAAAAAAGGTTGTGAACGTGACGCGATGGCAGCTTGTTGCACATGATGTCGCCATTCTACAGTTTCTCTCTCTTGTCAGTCTACAAGAATGCGTATATACCCAAAGTACCCCGGTAGTGTTGGTAGGCCGTACGTATTAAAGTATTTTTATCCATTTTACGTCCTGCGCGCTGGTAATACCTACAGAGGTGGTGACGGTGTATATACACAGATTAGAATCCCCGGCGAAGGTGCCGAGCGTGTCGAATCGATTGACTCACGTCACCAGCCAACAACACAATCAGAATCCGACAGCAAAGACGGTAACGGTTCCGGGGCTAGACTAGGGGAGGTCGTTTTGTACTACTACTACTACTGCGTACTATTATATAGAGACATAAGAGAGTGACATCTGCGGAAAGCTCAGAAGCTCCGGTTTCTACCTGGTCATGTCTCCATTTTCTCTGTTATTGCTGCTGATGCTGCCTAACAGACAGATCAAACATTATCAAAGCGCATTCCTTCTTCGCTGACGCTGACGGCGACAGAACTCAGTCGGGTTCGTGTTGAAGCGGCAGTCGCGTTTTAATGAAAGTGTAGGATGACGTCTTATTTAATTTAGATATATATATATATTTCCTTTCGATGAGTAGACCCATAGTTCTGTCATCGATTGTAAAGAATAAGAAAAGAGAAACATTCTTATCTTGCTGTTGCGTATATAAAAAGACCTATTTATGACGTGTTGTTCCAGGCAGTTGAATTTGACTGAGGGGGAAACGTTGAGGGGGGCAAGCTGCTATAGAGAGAAAACAAAACACGGAAAGTCCGAGATCTCTTTCTTTCTCTCTCTTGTGAAATTTCTATTTTTCTTTTGTGAGCGCGTCGTCGTGGCAGATACGGATGCGTGTTCGGCTGGGTGGTCTGACCATTCAAACTGCCGGGCTCTCTCTGATGATCTGGATAATATACTCAACAGAGAGGGAAAATAGAAATGGAAAAGAAACGAAGAAGAAGAAGAAGAAGAGGGATAAAAGACAGAATGAGTCTAAGAAAAAAAAAGGGATCGACAAAATAAAATAAAAAGAGCAGCAACAAAAGGCGAAGCATTTGGGAAACAAAATGAAAAGCTACACGGGGGCCCTTGTCGATTGAGACCCGAGTGAGAGAAAGAGGCACAATCGATCAATAAGGGCATGATGAGGCCGAAAAATGGATCTTTTTCGGGACGACCGACATGCTGCGTTTCGGCCTTTGCGATTAGCATCATCATCGTCATCCGCGAGGCCTTCATCTCGCCAAGATGACTGGGAGGCCGCACTCGGTGTTATGTATAAATTAGTTATTATTTGGCCTCGGTAGACTAGCTTAACTACAATATTTATAAAGGAAAGCTCTTTTTTTTCATTTCTTGTGGACTTTGCTGGGAAGCTCGGTTGATCCGTTCGGAGAGCCTACGCCTTCGAGTCACGCTAATAATTATTGATAATTCAAAATGGCCTCGTAAGCGGCGATTAAAGCGATTTTTTTGCGCTCCTAGACAGATCGAATATGTATTTTTCTAGTGTCTACATTAAATGTTATCTGAATTGGGTTCCGGGTTTGAACATCATAAGCCGCGTTGGTTTCCCTGTCAAATAATTCAAGGCGAAGTAGCAGCCTAGCAGGTAAGAGGTGCGCATTAAGACTTCGTGAGCTTCTTCTTTAGTCAGAAGAAATCATTTCGAGTTTCGCCTTGAAAATTAGATTGCATATCTGAGATTTCTCTTCCGAATAGATTACATAGCAGGATCAATGTGCCGTAATGCAGCGCTACATTTCTTATCCTTTATCGAGGTCGTAGCTCGACTTCTTGTGCGGTAAACGTCGAGTTAGCCGGACGATGGCGCACTCTAAAAAAGGGCTCCTTTTTTTAATACCTTGTACTGGAACCTTTATGTTTCGTCAAGAGCTTGGAAATTTCGGTTGAAGAACATGTTTATTGACACTTATTCGAAACATTAGGCGAGTGGTAAGACACGCATTACCCGTTTTAACACATGAGATTTTAACACCGAAAGCTATTTCGGGTGGTAACTGGCCCTCCAGCAGCCAATCTAGCTGTACTTCTTCGTGGTGGGCTCCAGACGAGATGACGGGAGGATAAGTCCAACAAATGAGGACATCACATCATGCCGATATCTCACTCAGCACTAGACAGAGACGTCACAGTCTATTCAAAGGGATCTAATGGAGCGAGTTCATTACCCCATTGAGTTTTCCCTGATAAGCTGAAATGATGTTACGCGCTTGTCACAATGGACTCAAAATCCAAGTTTATCCGGCTTTAATTGTAATATTTTTATCAACAATTTTTTAGGTTATCGAGAGACGGCGTTTGCCTACGCCGTTTCGTCTGCCGGTGTCGCCCATGCCGTTTCGAAGGCATGCGGCCAGGGCAAGTTGGAGTCGTGCGGCTGCGACCCGAAGAGCCAGCGCGGTAGCGGCGGCGGAGTTGACTTTGGTCCATCGGCGACTCTATCCGATTGGCGCTGGAGCGGTTGCTCGCACAATATGGATTTCGGCTTCAAGTTCTCGCGTTTCTTGCTCGACTCGAGACAGCGCGGCCAGGACATTCATTCGCGAATTCACCTGCACAACAGCCACGTCGGCCGTACCGTGAGTTCATATTTCTTTTGTAGTATTCTTATCGGGTATTGCATTTTGGTAGTAGATGCTAGCGAAGGTGAAAAAGATAACGGAAGGGTAGGAGGAGGTGGAGGAATGTTCCGACGTGGCGATTCTCGTACTAGTAATGCCATTAAAGTCTCAAAAATCCTTGTAAAGCCTGGAAACTGCCAATCCAATTATGCGGCGAGCCCGTTACACGTTCGCTCGTCTCGAGAAGCCCCACCATGTCGGAATAATCTTACAAATAATGTGCCGGCTGAACCTTTGGATTGAAACGCTCGCGTGAACTACATCAGGCGAAACAACAACAACAGAGAAAAAAAAAGGAGAGATAAGAGACGGGGAATTTCTTTTTCTGTTGGGCCCGTTAAGTTTGTTCCGTTTAGTTTTTAGAGTTTTTTTTCCCCTCGTTCGTTCGTTCTGACTCGGAAATTTTAATCGCTAGCCGCCATCTGTTTTTGGCGGCTGATTCATCGTCCAGCCATTGCCCGTCTAGGAAAGAGACTTCTCTCCGCCAGACTGATAGCAAAATTGAAGGCGCAGTCGTAGCGAACCGACGGCGCATCCAACGCCTCATAAGTTGCCCTTGATTACTATGCTTTGGCTCCTCTCTCTGTCTGTCTCTCTCTCTCTCTCGACTTAATTGAGCGTGAAATTGCTAAGTGGCGGGGACCTACGCCGAAAGAAGAGGAGAAGCTCCGCATTTCATGGGAGGGCTGGGAGGAGGGACGGCCGTGAGAGAATCTTAGCTGTTCAACTCCCCTAATGGATCAATCTAAGCCACTCTATCCGTCTCTGATGATTATGACTACATCAAGGTGGTGGGAGCCAATTCCGAGATCCGATGTAAATGCCACGGCATGTCCGGCTCTTGCGAGATGAAGACGTGCTGGAAGGCGGTGCCCGAATTCCGGCGTGTCGGTTCCGTCCTCAAGGAGCGGTTCAACCAGGCCGTCTTGGTGGATCAGTCGCAGCTGGGCAACGAGGCCGGGAGCAGTAGCAAAGGACGACAGTTCGCCAGACGCATCCGCGACACCGACCTCCTCTTCTACGAACGCTCGCCGAATTTCTGCGAAGAAAAACCCGACGTCGACTACCCGGGAATTACGGGACGCCGGTGCAACAAGACGGGCGACGACCTGGACAATTGCCAATCGCTTTGCTGCGGACGCGGCTACAACGTCATCCGCCAGAAGCGCACCGAACGCTGTCACTGTCGGTTCCACTGGTGTTGCTCGGTCGTTTGCAACAACTGCACCGTCGAGCAATGGGTCACCGTCTGCAAATAAATTCTCTTCGATGTCTTTAACTCTCTGGCTGTCATGTTGGCTTTTCATTCTTTTACGTGAAAGTATCAATGTTTCGCATCTATTCTAATCCGACAACACATTATCTCGTTCTTCTACTCTGTCGCCCTCTCAAATTTGACTTCATTATTGAATCTATTTGATCATTCGATTCGCTCCTCAGTTACATATTATATATATATATACATTTGCCGTATCCCGGTGCTACATTTTCGCTGCTAAATTTGTGTTTTTGTTGGACAGTGTATAACCACCAGTATCAACTGACTGTCGATCTCTTTGTCGAGAAAACAATAATAAATAAATATATATACTGTGTACATACCAAACGAAAATCGCAAATAACTAATTAGACTATGCAATAGTAGAGAGACGACGAAACTTAACTGTTCGACAACGGATTTAGAAAGGAAAAGAAAAAAAAAAGAAAAATTTGGTTGGAGGGGTCAGAGAAGGGACAACTGTGAAATCTTATGTTAACGCGACATCAAAGGAGTAATCTCGGATCGACGGGTAAATTGGACAGATGGCATGGGATGATAGCGACTGATGGCAGCAGATGATTGCTCTAAGTGACACACACTCAACGCCAAAGAGTGAAGCTCGATGAACAGCAACCTCCCCCTCAGCTCATCATCATTCCCCTCTCTTCATTCGGCGCTCATTTCCGTAAAAAGAATCGCTGCTCCTGCTGCTTGCTTGTTCAAAAGAAGTTGGCGAGAGGCAGATGGGGAGAGGAACAGCGACCAGCTCACTTTGGTGGGCCGGCGAACGATAAAGATCGCCGAGCTTTCGTATATAATGATGATGATGCAACCAGCTATGTCGGCCGGACGGACCGGTGCCGCGCAAAAGTCGGGCTGATTCTCCTCCACCCTCTATCCGCGCCCGACTTATATTTAGAAGAGTGAAAAAGAAAAAGAAAAAAAAAAACAGAAAGTACGCGTGTATACAGCTTGTTTTCTCTCTCTCTCACTCTGGTGAAGGGGAACGAGAGATCCGCCTCTTCACTCTTCCAAGCAGACGCGCAGCACACGTAAAGAACGGACGACTACAAAAAGAATAGGAGATATACTCAGCTGAAAGCTTCTCATTATGTGAAGCGTAGCGATCTGATTGATAAACTCAGAGTTCCCCATCACTTTTGGAAGCAGGAGTCTTATGTATATACTTGAGATAAGACTTACGGCACCGGCCAATCGGGGAAGCCTTTCTCGTTCCAACAACTCCCCTCTTTTCGAAGGCTATACATCCAATGAGCCTGTCACTGTCTATCAACATCTCTGATCGACGCTCTTCGCCTTTCGCCGTGTACAGCCGTACTACTAGCACAAGTCGTGGTCGCGTCCAGAGGGACCCTGGGAAAAGTTGATCTACGCCCCCTCCACGACCAACTCTTCGCCCTTTCACGTTGATGGTTATTGACATTCTTTCATTTTAATTTCCCTAAAAAGAGACTTGTAGGTATGTCGATCTGGATGATCAAGACATCCGAGCATCAAAAGGAAAGATAACTTGTCCCATTTCTCCGTAATCGAAAACAAACTTTCCTACAGAGCTTTCTGATCTTCCTGATTCTCTGTCGTCACCAACTCCTCTGTTGTTTGTGGCATTGACTAAGTTTCCAAGGGGAATCTTTTTGATGAATGTCAACGGCATCAACAAAGATCCAACTCTTTTCCTTTACGGTCGACTTTGATTTTCGGCATTTAGAAAACATAAAAGAAAGTTCGTCGACAAAGAAGCTCTGCTGTCGAGCTCCAGACTTATATAGGCTTGGCTGGTACTCGTTTGATAATCCAATTGTTGTTAATGAACTTTTTTCCGGACCGCGGAACTAATTGATGAACGCAATCGGAAATAAGGGGCAATAAAGACGAGAAAATGAGGAAATCGCCCGATGAAAAATGGCAAAAGGAGCGAGAATCAAGCTACTGAGAGTGGTAGGAAAGGTATCTCTTCCGTATTTTCCCTTTTTTTCCCGTTCACTTTTCATCCTCTCTGTCTCATGTGCAGGGACAAAAACATTCGTCTGACATTTGCTTGAGTTAGGCCGCGTCCACGGGCTCAGCTAACGAGATTAAAGTCCGCGTCCTTCTCTATATGTGACAAGACTGTATTGGAACATTCGCCTTGTTCCCGGTTCGAGTTCAAGTCCACAAAGGTTTCTCGCGAGGAACTCGGACGTCGAGACAGTCGACTCTGTGCTGGTCTTCGTTTGAAGTCGACCAGTCGAGCTCTTCTCGATTCGTGAACAAGAACATTTTACCGGGAATTCAATTGCCCAACTGTGGCTCGTTCTGGGAGCAATTTTCTTTCATTCGCAACATCCGTTGAATGACCTAACGTGATTCAATTATTTTTACCGCTCCGATCGTCATCAAGAAACGGGAGAAAAAGAAAGAACCATGTCTTACTACGGCAAGAGCCTCTATTTGGATTTCGATAATCTACCAAGAGTTAATCATCGCTTCAGTCTTGGTCGTGTTTTGGCTCAGGGTATTTCTGCCAAAATTTGCCAGGGAGTCGACCATGAAAACGGTAATCAAAATTGACCATTTTCACGAGACACTGAGAGTTTGAATGTTTTACCTGTTAGAACAGTAGCCCTAATTGAATTTGTTTTCTGTCAGATGGACGATTGGTTGCCATCAAAGTGTTGACCAATTTGGCCGAGAATGTCGAAATTATCGAAGAAGAATACCGGATCTTCAAGGATCTTAGTCGCCATGACAACTTTCCTACGTTTTACGGAGGTTTCCTCAATAAATATGACAAAGAGGATAAAGATGAACTCTGGCTTGTTATGGAGGTAGTTATTTAAGTTTCTTTTATTGCATGAATGCGCTTGGTTGTTAATTTATCATGTCTGTCATGCGGGTAGTATTGCGAAGGCGGTTCTGTTGGCGACTTGCTTTACAACATGAAGCAGAAGAATCGAAAACTAACCGAACCGCTGATTGGCTACATCCTCCGCGAATTGATTAATGCACTTAGCTATCTTCATATGAACCACATCGTCCATCGCGATGTCAAGGCTTGCAATGTACTTTTGACCGAAGACGGGCAGGTCAAACTGACTGATTTTGGATTCTCCAGGTTTGTTGAATTCTATTGCGATGATGAAATAGCGCATCATGTTGAAAATTGCTCTTCATGAAGGCACTTGAAGCATACAATGAGCCGAAGGTCCACTTCGATCGGTTCACCCCACTGGATGGCACCGGAAGTGATTTCGAGTCTGCCGGAGTCTCAAGAGGTTCTGGAGGAAGATGATTGCAAGAAAGGCTATGATCATCATTGCGACGTTTGGTCACTTGGTAAATATAAAGTTCTATCTCTCTATAAGCTCGCATAAGGTTCAAGGAAGCCCGATTGTCCACTGGACTCGATGGCGGTGGGGCGGTGAAACCAATCCATTTCCACTCGTTCCGAGAAGCCAGTTAAGCTGCACTACATTTAAGAGACTTCCCCCGTTTTCTCTTCCTGGTCTCTTGTTGTTTATGTTGTCTCGTTCATTCCCGATCAATTTTTTTCTATAGGTATCACGGCTATAGAGTTGGCCGATGGAGAACCCCCCTTGTGGCATATGCATCCAGTTCGCGCCTTATTTCAGATCGTTCACAACCCACCACCCGAGCCGAAAACTCCGTCTGAATGGTCAATAACCTTCAGGGACTTCATCTCTGAGTATGACGAGCGAATATGTATTTTTTTTTCCTAGGGCTTCTTTTCCGACTTGTTGGCAAATCTGTTAGATAACTAGAGCCGTCGTTGACTTTGTCATACATATTTTTGATTCCCAAGAACTACTGAAACGATTAAGAAATCTTGTTTTACAGATGTCTTATCAAGAATCCCGATCATCGCCCTGTCGTTATGGAATTAGTCGAGCATCCCTTCATATTGGAGATCCCTGAAGATACTGAAATGGTATATTAATTTCATCTTATAATCGTCGGTTTCGAGGGACGTACATTTTATCTCTCCATATATACTTGACAGTTGCAAAATCAACTTAAAGTTATGATGACCAAGCATACGGCATCTGTTGATCTGGAAAAGCCGTACGAAATTGTCGCCAAGAACGGCAAATTGAAGGTTTTTATAATCAATATTGGATTTAAAGTAGGAAAGCGAATGGCTAAAAACAATGTTTTTATATCAAGACCGAGCCAGATGGCTTGTTTAAAAAAATGTATCCGGATGATTTGGCATCCCTTGAAGTCGTCGATGAAGAGAAAGTGTTGCTTACTCTTGGTAATCGCTATAGTCGCGGCCAGTTTCAGACCTACGCGGGCACTGTTCTTCTGGTCATTAATCCGCAAAATGAAGCAAAAGTCTACGAACCGGAGGTTAATATTGGAATTTTCTTCATTTAGCAATTTGTACAATAACTTCATTTAATTACCGATTGCATTAAATAGTATCATGAGCGCTACATGTTCAAAGCTCGCTCCGACGAGGAACCGCATGTTTTTTCTGTGATAGACCGAGCTTGGCAGGATATGCTTCACCATAAAGAGCATCAAAACATTGTTTTATCCGGAGATCGCAATTCGGGGAAATCATTCAATTTTACCCAAATGATACGCCACTTGTGTTATATGGCAAAGGTGAGAATTAATTTAAATAAACTTGGTCGCGACGTGCAGCTGTTGACGTAATGACTATAATAAAGGGTAACAAAATGGTAGCCGATCGGATTGAGCAGCTGCCTCTGCTATTGGATTGCTTCGGTAACGCGGCTACGGACGGCAATGCCAACAGCTCTCGACACGTCCGCTACTTGGAGCTAAAATTTACTGATAGCGGCAAGCTGAGCGGAGCCATCGTTAACGTCTATCTGCTCGAGAAATGGCGCATATGTGACACCCTCTCAAAGTAGGGAAGATCCTTTATTTTTTATCTAGTAAGTGTCGTAATAAAACCAATTCATTGCATAGGTCCAATCGAAATTTTCATATATTCTACTACATCTATTATGGGCTGAAAAAAGATGGGCTTTTGGAAACTTTCTTTCTGGACGGAAGAAACACTTTCCGTTTCTTGCCTATCGGTGACACCGACGCTGAAGTTAGTTACTACTTAAGTGGCTATCAAAAGCTAAAGGAATATTTGCGCTTCTGGGATATGGAGAAACAAGAACAAGAGTTCATATTCAGAACTATCGCTGCTATTCTTCTTCTTGGTCAGATCCAGTTTGACGATGAAGCTCGTGGTTCCTTTGTTACGAATCCAGACGTCCTGAATAATGGTATAGTACAACGCGTTACTATTGTTGTTCCTTTTGCCAATTTTAACTCGTCGTATCTATTGTTCTGAAAAGTTGGGACGTTGCTGAGCATCAGTCCAGCTAAACTTGGATGGGCTTTGTGTAATAATTCAAAGTTTGTCAACGGAGAGGTGGAAGTGTTTCCGAATAGTAGTAGTCAAGCAGAGTTGGTTCGTGACGCTCTGGCGAGGGGCGTCTATTCTCGTCTAGTTGACTGGCTAGTTAACAATCTGAACATCAATATGTGCCTTGGCAGAAAAGTTTTGTAAGTTGGCGTATATTAACTGTCACCGTGAATTGAGATTGATATTGTGGTTTTCATTACAGCGGAGAGAAGCATTCAATGGGAATACTAGATCCACCAGGATTCGACAGTGTATCACGAAAGAACTCGTTCGAGCAACTCATTTCCAACATTACCAACGAACAACTTTCTTACCACTACAATCAAAATATTTTCACTTGGGAAATGGTATGAATTATCTCAATTTAAGAACAATTTAACTTTTATTTGATGGGCCTTATTTTTGTTCCTCTCGCGTAGCAAGACTACAAGGACGAAGGCATTAAAATGGGAAGTGTTTCCTTTAAAGACAATAGGGATACGTTGAATGCTATGCTTTCGAAACCAGAAGGTTTGTTGGCTGTCATCGATGAACAGTCTCGTGCTCCTGATGCCAGTGTTGAAAGTCTAGCAGGTTTTCTTTAAACACCTTTTAAATATCAAGATGTACCTGTTTACAGAAAAATATTCTAATATAAACAGACGTTCTTGGACGACTCATCTCGCCTGAACATCTCAATGTTGATGACGATGGGACTTTTGTTGTCCACCATTCGGGTGGCGACGTACGTTACCGCGTCGATGATTTCTTGGAGCGGAACCGGGACTATCTGTCCGTTGATTTGATTGAAGTTATGCGTAAATCAAAGAACCCTCGTTTGGCTAGTATCTTTACCAACAAAATGACCAAGACGGGCCATATAACTAGCGATCCCACATCCACTTGGAACGAGAAAAGTAAAGCCGGGAATGCCCTCGATGTTCCAAGGAATAACAAAGTAAGTCGGGCTCATAGGAAAGATAATGAGTGGATAATCATTTAACATTATTCACAGGGTTTCAATACCGTGTCGCAAGGGCAATTTTCGCAAACACGTCAGATGCAGACAATCGCCATGAAAACGCGTCAGTCACTGATTCAGCTTCTACAGAAATTGGTTCATGGAACGCCACATTTTGTTCGTTGTCTTCGGAGAAGCATGTCTTCTGCACCCGGCGTTGCCTTGGACAAAATTTATTTAACTGAGCAAGTCCGTTCTTTTAATCTGGTGGAAACTATTAAAATCCGTCAGCGTGGATTTGCTCACCGCATTCCTTTTGAGGAATTTCTACGCCGGTAATTAACTAGTTGATAGTCACCAGTGGATTTTGATAAAACACGGTAATTTTTTTAAACGTGTGCGCTCGTGTGCAGGTACCAATTTTTAGCTTTCGATTTTGAGGAGACGGTGGATATGACTATGGATAATTGCCGCCTGCTCCTCCTTCGTCTGAAAATGGAAGGCTGGATGATTGGCAAGACCAAAGTATTCGTAAAATACCACACAGAAGAATACCTCGCAAGGTTCCTAACCACCAATTCGTCCAAATCAACAGTTTAGTCATAGCTTATTAACTCTTTGATGTAAATTAGGCTTTATGAATCGCAAGTACGAAAGATCGTCAAAGTTCAAGCTTTCATGAGAGCTGTGATGGCCAAGCTGAAAAGAAAGCGAGGCGGAGACTTTGGCCGCCAACGACGTCGAAGCCGGACAGCAGCCGATATGACCAAGGACGAAGCTGCTTTGGCTATTCAAAAAAGTGACATATCCTCTTTTAGTCTCATCATTCTCTAGATGTGATTGTGTGAAGTAACAATGTCACTTCTGGTTTGCCCTGCGAATGACTGAAGGTTATCGCGGCTACTCCGTACGAAAAGAATACGGCTGCGCTCCGAACAAGCCCAAGCGTTTCCAATGCAGCACTATTCAAGAGGAAGCGGCCAACACCATACAGTACTTTTGGCGGAAGTGGAAAGGCAAATCCTTATTCCAACAGCTGCTCTTATATCGGGCTGATAAACAGCAGCAACTCACTTATTTCTGCCAGCAGGTCAGAACTTTTACATTCCAACAATTCGATCCGCTTGAAATAAGTGGGGGGGGGAGCAGAGATATAGAGAAAAATAGACATAGTTAAGGAGCTTAAACGCCATCTAGTGTTTTCTCTAAATTTTCAATATTTTGGACATCGGATATTGTACCTGCTCCTGAGAAGGTGGCCATTCAAAATTAACAGACATACCTTCTTAATTATGGTACCCCGTGTTCGGTTTCCGTTCCAATCTCTAGAACATGCCTCGGAAATCCTAGCTCCTTACAAAGTATTCCTCATGGAAAGATACTTCTATTGTAATGAACGAAGAGTGACTGCCGTAGTTTATGTGGAAAATGCCTTGCTTTCATACAAAGTTGCCACTAATTACGGGGTTGGAGTTTCACAAATTTTAGTTTGTGAAAAGCTTCCTTCTTTTCATTTCTTTATTTTGTGTTTACTTTCGTTGCCGTAGGCCGCAAATTAGTTTTAGTTTTTTGGAAAGACATACGCGCACAAAGAGTTGTTTCCTGTTATTAATTGAACTCACTTCCGGCGAATGAAGCTGGTGGTAAAATATAAATGGGACTTTTAATTATCAACTACATGGTGACGACAAGGTTTTGGGAGATTTAATAAGCCTTTACCTTACTTAATTAAGTAAATTGCTATTTGATGTATCAGGCTCATATTTACAATCAAGAATACTGCGGTTACGCTCGCAAGTCAGCACCTGCGGTGGATCAATCTAAGCTAACCATATTACCACATAAACCCGGTACACCGATTCCAAAACCTAGTGGCCCTAAAAAGCTTCCGCTGATTCTGAAGAATCGTCATTTCCTCGACACTACCTTCATGTGTGTCGCCGCTTTAAATAAAGCCCAACTAGTCGTGTACGTTTTTAATTATTGTTTTTGCAAATTTTTCCTGGAAATTATGACAAATTCTTGAATTTGTAGGAAACCAAAGAGTTTAGCAGTAACTAAATCTACATCTCCGACTAGAAACGGAAGGACGAGCCCATCGTCGCCTGTTCCCAGGTATTTTAGCTTTCCTCTAGTAGTTGGACGGCACGTTCATAGATGGCATATGCGAACAGTAATACGAAAATTGTATTTGATTTGTTTTGAATTTCAGCCGAGCTAATCTCAAATCACCTGTCAATCGGGTTCCATCACCAAAACAAACTCCTACTTCTCCTGTTGTCCGTGCAGGATCACCTATTGCTAACGGTGGACCATGTAAAGTCAATGTCAAAGTGAGCGAATGGAATGGCAGACCTAGTCAACCAACTTCACCTACACCCACGTAATATTTTCAAAAATGTTGCGACGAAACGTATTTTCAAATATTTACTCAATTTTTTAAAGGTCTGGGCTGTCCAAACCAGTAGGACCCAAAGTAAATGTACAACCTTATGGACATTCTATTGCCAAACCAGCGGACCAACGCCTGATTGCTAAAGAAATTGAAAAGAAGGCTGCAGAACTAGGAAAGACTGATGCAGATGATGCCCCATTCAATTTCCAGGTATTTTCTCTATCTGCTGAAATTTTCTAAATTGTTGCTAACTGGATGTTGGTTTCACAGGGAATGCTTAAGAAAACCAATTTCAGCCGAGGTTCAATGAAGAGGAATAAAAATGAAAACCAAGATCAACCATCCTCTTCAAACTTCAACTTCCAAGCCAACAAACCTACAGGTCCATCAGTTGTGTATCAATCCAAGCCAGGGCAGTCTTCAAGTAATGTTAGACCAAGCCACAAGTATCCAGCTCCTTCACCCACGAGCAAACACCAAATTGCACCAGGACTGGTTATTGAAGGAGAAGAAGTGGATCTTTGAACATTAAGGCTGGTAAGGTTATTTTACTCTATCCTACATAAAATATAGTGAACGAAACGAACTATATAACGAAATAATGTAAATCTACAGAGAATCATGAATATTTATTCACAACATTTTAGTTTTACAAAAGTGAAGGCAAATTCCACCCAAATTCTCTTTTTGTAAATTTAGCGATTTTTTTGCAATAAAGCCAGCAAAAAGTTACAGCTGTGCAAACTATCCATAGCGCTTTCATGGTTTTGGGTCCCATTCCGCGTTTAATAGGACCACGAATATTTTCCTGTTAAAATGAGATCAAATTACTAATTAGTATAATTATACAGTCCTTATTGATTGTTGATATATTGCGTCTGTTACCGAATAAGATGTCGAACTTAGTGAGAGCTCGTGAACGTCAGACTTTGGCTTCAGGTAAAAAAAAAAGTGCTTAGTCATAACCAGTAGAGGGGGTTTGTAATATAGCTTCGGGAAACAAAGGTATACGGTAAAGCTAGGGCCACATCAGACATATAACCTTAACTAAATCTTCGTAACTAAATATCGAAAATTCTAAGCTCCAAATTAATTTTTTGGGTTTAATGCTTAAGTTTGATGTGAACCTAGCTTTAGCAGCAGTTTTATAGCAGTTCAAAATGAAACAGAATCACTTACCCACTTTAGAGGCCCTTGCAACTATTCACCAAGTTTTCGCCAACGAATTTTTGGGACTGAATAGTTGATTGACTTAAAAGAATAGTCTTCAATGTATGGTCATCAAAGTATGATGCAAGACGACAAACACAAAATAATATAACGACTAGTTTATTTCAGTTGTTTTTACTACTTCGAGGTTACATCGAGACAAACTTATGCGAAACCAGTAGCGCGGAATAACGGAAATACATTGAGAAACAAGATTTTTTTTCTTAGCTCACGATTGTAATCAACTAAAAGTTAATTACGACAGAATAGGTAAATTCCATCTAAATGCTCTTTTGGTATGTTTAGCGAATTTTTCGTACAGCCAGTACAAAGTTACTGCTACCAAGACTATCCAAAGGGCTCTCACGGTTTTGTGTCCCTGTCCCATTCCACGATTTACTAACGGTGCCAGATCAAGATTCCTCCAACCATGGCGAATTGTTCAAACCGCTGAACGTGCGTTCCTGTTCCTAAGAACAAATAATTAAACAATTGAAACCGCTAGATATGGGGATCTTGCGTCCATTACCAACTGCGAGCAGGAAATCAGTGAAAGATGAGCAAGTTGACGAAGAGTTTTGAGGAAGAAAGTGCACAGTCACGACTGTCTGTCTGGATAGGAAATTTTCTGTGAAGAGCTTCGGGGTACAAAGTAGCGCAAACAAACCTGAAAAAAATATCACTTACTTTCAGAAGGACTATGCGTCTTTTCTACGAAAGTTACATAATCGATTTGAAATTTTAGGAATTAACAGGTGCTAGGACTTGAATTAATCCTCATATTGACGATTTAGCTAGGCTTAACATTCCTTACTGTTTGTTTCGCGATAGACAAAATCATTCCTTTTCAAACTATTGCTTAATTACTTCGAAGTTATTTCAACGAATGTCCCAAATGGAGGGCAAAGGTAACCTGTTTTGACGGGAAAGAGATATTCTACTCTCAAATTACCCAGAAATCCGAGACGTCCTAGAATCCAAAAAGTAAATAACGAACTCCCTCGATTGGTCAAGGTAATCAAAAAAACGCACAAACAAAGGATAAAGCGGGCCAGTAAAATTCCAGGAATATTTCCGCTACAAAGACCTGCAATCTGAAATTCAGTCGTAATTACACAGTGGGTGCGTTGGTGGGCGATTCCCTGGCCAGCGTCTTGTGAGCCAACACGTGACCAGGTTGAAGACATAATCAATAGATGGCTCACCTGTGCGACACGCCATGTAATTTTCTTCGGGAATTCTTACCTTGCGTATACAATAGCGTTCAGTTTCTTTCTCAGAAAGGCAGTCATCATTTCCCTATCTCATTCTTTTCAGCAACCCATCTCGGTGCCGTTTTATTTCCGAAATTTTATTTGCGTAGCATTGGGCAACGGTCGTCCTTCGTTCTCGGCTAATCGTCGGGTGTTAAACTCGAATACGATCAGTCGTTTCACGTAAAAAAGGAATTCAACCGAAATTGAAAAAATGAAATGAAGCTCGCCCGCTCGCAGAGTGTTAAAAAAGAGACAAGTTTTTTTGTTTCCCTTTGTGGTTCTCTCATATACGTATATCTATTTTTTTGTTTTTTTGCCTTTCTCCGCGTGCACACCTGAGCAGTTGAGTAAGAGAGATAGAGAACTCGGAGAGATATACCCCAAAGGGCTAAGGGCTATATCATTAAGATAGAAGAAAGAGCCGACTCGAAGATGAGGCGGAGGTGGAAAGGGACTTTGAGAGCGTTGGACGCAGAAAAAAAAAATAAGAGGGGTTATTTCGGCATATATGGCGCTTAATCTCGGTTGTATAACGATTAGATGGGAGGCTCGAGCGGCTGGCGCTGGAGACGGGAGATGGACGTAGGAATTTTCGAGGAAACAAAAACAACCACCACGGCGGCGGCGGCAGCAGCGACGGACGACGACAACGACGGAACAAACAAAAGGAAGGAAGAAGAAGAATATATATATAAATATAAAGCGAGTGCTGGTGGCTCCATGCAGTCAAAAGAAGAAGAGAGAAAGAAAGAAGAAAAAAAAACACCAGGCGGGATATGTGATGGAGCGCTCTCCTTCTGGTCTCCAACGTGAATCCATGACTGATGTTCTAATTATAAAAAATGTGAAGAGTTCCCTGCTTTGTGATACGCACCTGCCGCCTCATTCCCCCTCCCTTCCTTTTTTCCTACCTTTATGACGCCCGAATGTAATGTAATAACCGCCATTAGTGCAGTGCGTACTACTCTGGCTGTGGTCTCTTGTCTGTCCGTCTCTACCGTCTTTTTTTCTCTCTTTTCTCTCTTTCGTTTCTTTTCTCCCCTTCCATCTATCCTCCTCTATTCTTATTTTTTTTTTCTTCTTTTCTTTCCTTTTTGCCTTACACATCCTCCATTTTCCGTGTACCCCATCCATCATTAGCCTTGCGTGTTTTCCAGCCTCGGCTTCTTGAATAACATCTTATAATGTCAGCAGCTGCTGGATATGCCCGTCTTTTTCACGCCCCCGGTTCCGAGATATCGCATTTCATTACAGCTAGCCCTATCCGTCCGGTAACCTTTTAAGAAAGATTTTCTACTTCTTTTTTTCTTCTCCTCTTCTTGTCGGCAAAAATCTCGTCTTGTGTGTGCGTTTCGACGAAGGAAAAAACAAAACAAGAAGAAACACCTGTGACGTCATCTAAAAATGGACGACGCGGAGCCCAAAGTTTCAATAGGGAATCTGAGCATATCAACACACTTAAGAAAAAAGAAGGGAAAGGTTTTTTCAGTTAGACAAGAACCCTGCCCTTGGTATCTTCTTCAGTATCTAAATATAAAATAAATAGACGGACTCGCGGCATCGGCGTCTCTTTTTCTTCTTCTTCTTCTCCTTTAAGCCGTGAACAAAACAAATAGGTTCCGGCCGGCCGGCTCCAAAGAATGGAGCGCGGAAGCTTCCGACAAAAGCCAAGAAAAAAAGGGAAAAAAATACGGCAAGAAAAAAGGAGAAATCCCGAGCGCAAATGAGTGTATACTAACACACACACACACTCTCGTCATCCCTTTGTAGATCGCCGACCGACAAAGGGGTCGCACAAAAAACCAAGTAAAAGGAAAGAAAGAGAGTTAAGAAAAAAAAACTCTCATTTTTGATAGATTGTAATAACCGAGACCAGTGGGCCCGCCGCCGACGCTGTTCAGAATGATTCGCATTTACTGAACGACACCCCAGGTAAGAAAATCCATCCGGTGTGGGGAGGGAGGTCAATTAGTTGAGGCGCTTTGTCTGCGTGTGTGTTCCTTCTCACATTTAATATAGACAACGCGGATGTATGACTAGTATTGTAGTCATAATCTAAAAGGCCCCCATATAACTCACTCGGTGTTGTCTGAATGTCTTCTAATCCAAGAGTCCGACATCCGGCCGGATGCCCCAAGACAAACAGGACAGCACACAACGACAAAGAAAAAAGAGAAGAAGAAAAAAGCTTTGGTGCTCTTATAGCTCAGCTGGAGCAGCATCAGAATTAATGGGGTGAGACAATGTCATTACAAGGTGAAGACAGAGAAAGAAGGAAGAAACTAGTCATTCGTGATTCACGGAAGGGAACGAAGAAAAAGAGACCACACCGACGACGAAGAGATTGTCGGGATGAATTAAAAGTTGCATGGCGTCGTCGTCGGTTTCTCTTTTTTCATCCTCCATTGCGTCGGAAGAGATTTTTGGGTACCGAAGTCTCCGGTTGGGTGCCAGTGGCGTGCATCCCTTTAACGGCAACTCTCTTGAAGTAACGCCGCCGCCGCCGCCGTGCAAATTTGCGGTAAAATGAAAGTCGTGTTTTTCGGTGTGTGTCTGTGTGTGTGCTGTGTGTTACGCCGCTCCGAACACGGCGCGCGCGAGCGGCCTTTTCCTCTGACAGAACTGCGCGACACGGAGCGTCAAGCCATCCGACAAAGGCAAAAACATGGCCGACCGGCGATGTATATTTAGTTAGGAGGGACGAGGCAAAAGAAGAAGAAAATTGTAAAAAGGAACAAACTCTGGCGACGTAGATCTAGTATCTAATTAAGAAGAACATTCGACTTGAGAGAGAGAGCGACAAACGGGTAGAACAACCTCCCGCGAGATGCGCGGCGGCGCCTTCAGGAAAAAAAGGAGAAGACAAAAAAAAAAGTTTCCTTTCAAAAATGTCTTGATTGTTCTCCTTTTATGACGAGTCTATTCTCTCTCATTATGTTTCTTCTTCTTTCAGTGAAGAAACTTGTGATGCGACCACTCAACAAGTTTATTTTCGTGTTTTTTTTTTGCAACTGTAGTTATTTGACCTGAAAAATTATATACTTATCGAAATATTTTTGTAAATGATGGAATCACGTGGTCCGGGATGGAATGATGATGTTTTTTTCCTCTCGTATTATCGACTTTTCGTGAACAATTTTGACGGAACTATCGGTTGTCGTGAACAATCCAATTAGGAAAATGTGCAACAGTGCTTTCCAGCCGTGACTTGACGGGGGATGTTGTTTCTCAGTTTCTGTTGTTGTGAAAGACTTGCGCTTTACATTTCTCGAGCTAGGAGAAAGGAAGTTGGTTGAAGGTGAACGTGTTTTTCTTCTTCTTGACGACTTTGTGTGGCTTTTTTTTAACGCTGTGAAATCATCAAACTGACAAACTGTAAAAGTAAGACCCGAGGGTACGAGAGAGAAAAATAAGTTGAACCACCTTTTATGACTCTTTTTTTTTCTTCTTCAACTTCTTTTCTTCTTTTAACTCTGTCTAGCTGATGTTTTTTGTGGCCCGGAGATATGCTCCACATGCAACGTAGACCCAGCCATCAAAGCAGTAAGTGACTGTTTCGGTTTTCTTACTCGTGTTCTCCATAACGGTTTTGACGCCGAAATCATCGTCTGACACGTTAGGCACGCTGCCCTTGTTTTTTTCTCCCTTCGTCTTCCACGAATCTAGTGAATATTGAAATCAAATGGATTGTGAAAGAAAGTAAAACAAGTTTTGGTTATTTTTTTAAAGTCACAGGGGTGTTTGTATTCGAATCTGGCATGCAAAAGGCACACAAGACAAACGCACGTTAGAGACGATCCGAGTTGTTTCTTGGGGGGAATAAATATGTACAGGTCACGGCAAGGTCGCATAAATCGTAATGACCTCATTTCTTTTCATGGCGCTAACGACATGGTAACATTGCATCTTCCGTTTGTCTTGTCGTCTCATCTCTATTTATAATACTCGGGGACGTATCACGTGATCTCTTTGAAGAAGAACGGGAGGAGACAGGATAGACAACAAAAAAAACCCTTTGATTTTCAACTCTATGTACACGAGGATGCGGCGTAACAGAAATATGAGCGCGAAATATTATATGATTCATTGTATATAATATAACATTTAGAGAGAGGGGGGAGAGGTTATATAATATCAGGATAGTCTTCTGATGTTTTTTCGTCATTTTGTAGTTTTTTTTTCTCATTCAATTTCAGCAGCTGATGGAGCTAGGGAGAAAAAGAAGGGAACACACAAAAATCGACCCTTGAACGTCGTACACACAGACACACCTAACTGGGAGAAACCTTATCATCGAAAAGGTATGTACAGCAATAAAAAGGGTGGGTGGGTAGAGAAAAAAAACAAATGACTTGCGTAGAGAGAGAGAGAGAGAGAGGCGGCGTGTGTGAGCGTTATACAAGGGGGGATTTGTGAGAGAGCATAGTTTATATCTAGATATGTACAAGTCCATTTTCAAATATGTGCATATAGATAATAGAGAAGAAGAGAGAGGTCATGAGAAGAGAAAGAGATTAGACGACGCTGATGGGTTTGTAGCAGCGTGTTGTCGCCGCCGCCGTTCTCGGCAGGGTGGTAGCCGAACGGGACGACGGCTCTTGGATGAATGGCATCAGGACCAGCGTGACGTCGTGTCGGCCGATGTTGCACAGTGACGAGACGAGATTTTGTACGGTCGAGTCCTCGCGTTTGGCCCAGTCACCGAACAGATGCCTCGTAGGACCCGTCTGCTTCTCCAGCGCCCGCTGTTCGAACGATGCGATGCGGGTCGATGTGTAACCTGTGTTCACATCAACAGATCCTTCCGTCAGTCGACGACCTCCAAAAATGCTTTCAAAAGATGGATTGGAGAGTGGGGAGATTGTACATACCGAGATCGCGGGCTAAAGCTTTCCAGTCGTGATGGTCTCGACGGGCGTTCAACATGGCCTCCATCTCGCGCCGTTTTGCCGTGCAGATTTCGCGCAGCCGAGTCTCTTGAGTAACTGTTGTTGTTGAAAAACGAAACCGGTTAGAAGTCGATTCGGGCTCTAGAGAATATCTCAAGACATTGATTGTTATGTATCAACCACTTACTCGGCTTGAGATCGCGTCCGTAACCGTCGCTACCGGGCGCCGCGACGGCATTGAATTCCGAATCGGATCCTCTAGATCCTCGCGAACCTTCCGAGCCGCCTTGTCGCCGGCTGCCGCTCGGCGAGATCTCGCACTCGAATTTGTGTCCGGTACTCTGCTGCTGCTGCTGTTGTTGTTGTTTGTGGTTGCAGAAATCGTTGTTGGCGTGTTGGGCTCCGTTGAGCGGAACGGTTGCCGAGCTGCCGTGATGGCCGCGCGGGTCGAAATGAGCCAACTTGTTGGCCGCCTTCCTCAGACGCCATTGCTTCATCACGACATAGATGAGCAGGCCTGTAAAACACGTAAAGAAAAAGTCGGGTCATTCACTATGAAAAAATCGGTATGGCATGCGACGGAGGAGGAGTCCACCTCCCCAGCATTTCACATCGTCATTCCGAATATATATATTTTCTTTTTCTCTTTCTGAAAAAATGATTTCTAGTCTGTCGGCTCGAGAGAGAGAGAGAGCCTTATGGTCGGCTCACGCGCCATGACCGCCCATTAAATATGCATGACTCTCTTTTTCCAGCATCCGCCGCGTGCGTGTAGATTCGCAATAACATCTCTGGCGCACGTTGCTAACATTCTTCCTTTTCCCTTCTTTTTCTTTCTTTTCTTTTTCTGATATCATTATTAATATGATTATTTACCGAGAACGATGGCTCCCAGAATAGCGCAGTAGACGGAGATGATGCCTTCATTGTTGTATTCTTCTTCTTGCTGGTGGACGACCGGATCTAGCGGTTTGGTGATGACTCGACGGCTAGGATGGCCCATATCTTTATCTGTTGTTGCGAGACAAGAGAAATAAGGAAATGTTTCATTATGAAATGGAATCGTTAACGACCACAACAACAGTTTTTCGGGCTAGAATAAATAGGAAACAAAACAACAACAACAACATTCTATCTATGATAATGGCCGCGACTTATACGTTTCCCTCGGTCGGTTCATTAACAAGGCAAATGTTCACGGGAGAGTGAGCTGGCTGGCGCGCGCGCCGCGGACAAACAAAATCCCGATCTGCGGAGAGAGACCTCATCAAGGCTTCCGATTGGTTGGGTTTATTACCCCTATGGCGCAGCAGCAACAGCAGCGGCAACCAGCAACGGGGGAATGTCTTTTTAGCTACCGCCGCTACTACCGCACCACATCTGGCGAAAAAAAACAAGAAAAACTGACATTCCAGTCAAGTTGTGTTTTTCTTTGAAGGAAAATTCCAAGTCAAGTGAAGGATGCGTGTTTTCTTTGTTTCGCTGAAAATATGGAAGAAAAAAAAGGCATTTGGATCGAAGCCATTGTGTCTCGTCTCTTCCTCTGTCTGGTGGGCGGACGATGCAACATTTTCCGTTCCGCGTTTGTTTCACCGCGTGTCCCAAAAAATGAAATTGGAGAAGTTTCCATCAGGGTCAGTATCAGTGAGACCCCAACCGTCCACTTGTCATGGCTTCAGCCAACCGACTCTTCTTCTTCTTTTTCTTTCCCCTTTATAGACGCCCACTCTTCTTTTTTATTCCTCGGTCGTACTCGTCGTCGTCGGACGTTTCTGTGTGCAGATGCCGCCGCCACCGCCGCCGAAATCCGATATCTTGTCTGTTTTTAATTCCGCGCGTCCATGATTTTTTTGTTTCCCCTCAATTATCCTCTTTCCCTATTAGGATCGAGTAACGCGCGCGCTCAGTTGCTCTAATACCACCCTCCATGCCGGTATTTTTCTTTTCTCGGGTTTTTGTCTTTTTAACCGTAAAGAAGAAGAAGAAGGCAACAGGGGAATCATAATAAAAAGGAACGGGCAGCATTCAATCGTCTGAAAAGTCGCTTGTCTTGTTGCCCTATCATCAACTCTGCATAATTGAGGTCCGCGCACTTTGAGCGAGAGAGAGAAAGAGCCGCGCTAAAGCTGGTCCGATGAGTTTGTTGTTTAGCCATTGGATGGCCGGTGGGGGGATTTTCGTTTGGGTGTTTTCTCATTCCGAATCCTGTTTCTTCTACTCGCTTGCACTTTTCTCTCTCTTCCGTCTGTTTTGCCGTCGTGTTAGAACAGCGTCTATTATAAAGGGCAGCTGGTCGAGCCTTTTCGCTTCAGTCAACTGGCAGCGGGCGGCCGTGTGTCACGGCGTGCCTATATTTACCTGCTTGGAGAGCCTCACCCTCTCCTCTTTTGTGAATGAATGGCCTCTATAAGGTTCTTCCGCTTGTAAGCCGTCTGTTTTCTCTTCTTCTTTTTTTTCTGCCAGAGTCATGCCGCCATTGTATATCAAATGCTGGGCAGAAAAGAATCCGAGAGGGGGGAAAAATGGACATCTTTTCATTCTGAAAAATCCTTCGATGACAAGTTTCTCTATGAAGAAGACGAACTTGTGGGCGGGCTCTCTTTGGCTGTCTTTCGACACGAAATAACCTTCTTCTCTAAATCCCCAACTCTCAACTTGATCCTCGTCTTTCGACCCCCAAAAGAGAAAAATGAGACGGGCCAAAGCAATCAACGGTTGGATAGACAGCCAGCATGGCAACACAACTAACTCTCTCTGGTCTCGCTGGGGTATAGATTGACTAATGGCTGGAAAGATATTGCTCGACCGAATGTGATGATGATGACACACATACACTCGGACTTGTTATATATTTCCACCAAGGTTCTACTATGGCGGATCGTTTCCAATCAGCTCCGCTTGCCGAGTGTTCAGTGGAGCAACAAGACTCTCCTCCTCCTCCCCATTGAAGATTCTTTTCCTTTCCTTCGTTCCTTGCTGCTGCCTCTATTCAAAAAGGCAACGAATGATGAGTGGTGTCCGCCCTGGCGTCAGCTTGTCCCTTCCACACGGGGAAACTCTCTCTCTAGCCCTTCACCGACAGATTCTTTTCCTTATTGTAGACTATACCTTCCCCCATCTGCTGTTGGCCCCTTTTTCTCTCTCTCTGAGAGGAGGAGGATTTCCATGATGAACCCCACCACCACCACCATCGATACGAGCAACCAAGCGCCCCATCATCTGACCGCTCGACATTCATTAACCCCATGTATATTTTTTCTCGTTTGTTGGCTCCTTCGATCGACTCTGCCGTATTAATCGGTTATCCTCCAGCAGATTGCCGGGGCTCATTATCGTCGACTTTGTGAGGCCATTTAATAGTAGAGTCATGGCTCAGCATCTATTCTTCTTCTTCTTCTTCTACACTATAGACGAATGGCACCTGAACACGACTTGGCCCTCGGCCCCATCCATCTTGCTGACAGCAGATGGAGGAGACGAGAGGACTCCCGCTTGCTTTAAAAAGAGAGAGAGAGAGAGAGCCCTTGGGCCAGCAACAAACTCTTAATCCTACCGGGATCGGATGTCACGGCGGCGGATCGAATGTCACACACACATGTTCTCTCTCTCTTTCTCTCTTTTCTGCCGTCGTCATTGGCTTTGTCTCTTCTCGTTCGTGCTCGGGCGTAATTCAGGTAGGGGCTGTGTCATCCTTCGGGCGTTTGTGTCATCACGATCCTCCTGCAGAGATATTCTACCCATTGTTTTTATTTCTTTCTTCTGATTTCTTTTGAAACATCTCGAAAGGAACTTGTTGATCGGTACTGCACCAGCAGGTAATATACACCCTCTAGGCTATATAGGCAACCATTTTAATGACTTTTAGGGGGAAGTAAAGACGATCCATCGCAACAGACAGCTGATTTCACACTTGGTATAAGTAGCCGGGGTTGTTTTATCGACGTAAGTTCCTATTTGGCGGACAAACAACCGCGTTACACAGAAAAGAGAAGAAAGAAGTAGGAAAAAAAAACTAGAAGAAGCGAAATTGAAAAGGTGTCGGCAAACCTTGGAAAGAGAAAAACTGAGAGGTTATTCGAGCTCCAATAAAAATGGCACACCGAATCTGATCTTTAATGGCCACCTTGAGCTTGGCACCTCTTTTTTTTTGTGCTGTGCCCTACCAAGAAAACCTTTTTCGGTGATGGGGGAACTAGAGACCCCGACCATCTATCAAATCGAAACCTTCCTTCTATTCTTCTTCTTTTTCGAAAAAAAAAATAGACTCTCCTCCTCCTTCCCTCAAGACCATTTTCGTTCCGGTTCAAGGTACGCGCCGCGCGCTTGTCGGGGGGTAATTCTTTCTTTGCCTCTCTTTTTTTTCTTCTCTCGAACAGAGAAAGAAAAGAAGGGCAATATAACTTGTTCTTTGGCTGTTGAACTGCTCTATTTTTCTTCTTCTTTCTTATTTTTTTTAGAGAGTTTTGAGTCTTGAAATGTGCCGACCGCTTTCGATTCATTAAGAAGCCGACCGGTACATCCCGAAAACTCCCGCCGCTGCCGCCATGTTTTCCTCTCTTTTTTTTTCTCTTTTCTTTTATTATTATTCCTCGTTGGGTCGTCGTCGACGTCGTTTGGGTTCTTTAACGCCGAATCTTCCACTCGGCCGTTGATGGGTTTTCTCTCTCTTTCTGGCGTGTATATTTTTAAATATATTCCGTGGGTCTGTTTAGTGCACGCGGGAGAGAGAGAAGGGAAAGAAGAAAAGAAAAACGAAAATTGGTAGGTTCTACGGCGAGGTGCGGTGAGTCTTGTCGGCGCCTTCGCCCAAATGAATGCCTTCATAATTTGGGGGGCCCTAGCCCAATGGAGCTCTGCCTCCAGGGGTTCTTCTTCTTCTCAAAGAAGAATATGTAATTTCGAATCATTCCGTTTTTTTCTCTCTCTCTCTCTCTTCTCCTTTCGGGTTATCCTCAAATCCTCGAGGAGCATGCGCGTTCATATTAGAACGCTGTCTACCGCGTAGATGAATCAAAAATCCCAGACAATATTAGCCCTTAAGAGACGGGATGGAGCACGGGAACAGCAACAACAAAAAAAATAAGAATCAACCTGTTTGGTTGTTGTTGCGGTGGTTTCACACCTTCTCAACGATAAATACAGACGGCCCCGAGAAAGTTGTGTACACGTTTCGACTGCTTTATGCGAGAAAGACGAGAAATAACCATTGAACGATATCCATCTCATTTCCGGCATGTGTTTTTTTCTTTCTTGTTGTCCTCCCCATCCATTTTGCTGCGCTCTCTACCACTCGAAACCTCGCCGGTTACCGGATAGCCCAGCGCTCTTATAGTTATAGTAGTACACTCTAAGCTCTTTTGTGTTTCCGGATTGGATTGGTAGTAGACTAGTATAATAATGCACTATAACATAAGAGCGACGGTGGGAAAAGGCACGGCGCTGCACGCGTCTACGGTTGAAAAGCCCGTGCAACTCGGCGATTGGCACGTTTCAACCGACCCCCCACAACAACACGAGAGCACTTGAAAGCCGACACGGGGCACTTTGACCGAAGAGGCCTATATACTATGAAGAGGAGGGGTGAGGTCATCTGCTACTCTCTCTCTACAGCTGTGCTGCTCTAGTATACAACTACTACAAGGGCTAGTCATTGTTCGAGCTGCCGCCGGATGCCGGAAGAATTCCGCGCAAGAGAACTCGATCGTCTGACAAACACGCAACCCGCATCGTCAAATAAATTTTTCTTTTTCCTTTTTTTTTTCTTGTTAAAGAAAGGAAATAACAAAAGAATCCTTTTGCGGGGAAAAGAGAACCCGCTACGTGCGGTATTTTCACGGACGCATTCCGCCGAAGAGAAAAACATTCTCCGAGCATATCAGCCGCCAAACGAAAAAGGAGAAGAAGAAAAAAAAGATGATCAATGACATCAGAGACCCTTTCCGCGCCGGTCGGGCAGAACAACACGACAACTCGTCAGCCATGACAATCACGTCCTTCCATGGAGAATCAACGAGCGAGTAAAAGAGGGGAAGCCAATTAGTATGCGTCGTGCCCGAGCTACAACGTCGTCGCCGGTCATATTATTGACAAGAGGGGAAAAAAAGCGGACCAGCAGAGAAAGAGAGAGAGGAAAGAGCTCTTTTTTTGTGTGTGCGTCTGTTCTACATGGGCAAGAAGGAACTTGATGGATGTCTGGATGCCATATCCAGATTTCTCTGCGCGACTCCCTTATTTTATTTTATTTTTTGTGTGTGTCCCACCGACTGCGCTACGCATTATTATTATTACTGTTAACATTTCTCTCTCTCTCCGAGATGGAGCGCAGAGATAGTATCCATCATTAATATGATCCCGATTATGGATGATGGCGCGATTCGAATCGGACGCACACAAAGGAGTCTGGTAGAAGAAGGAGAAGAGGTTTTTCCAGTTTTTTTTCTTTTTCTTTTTCTTACCTGCGCAGACAGTGTCCTGGATGGGCGTACACTCGTGGAGCGTGACCTGGTCGTCTCGGCAGACGGTGCAGACTGAACAGCCGTGAGTGGCGCTGAGGACGGAACTATAAGTCGATGTCGGGCACTTGCGGCAAATCGTGTTTTGAGTGGACGAACAGGCCCGGGCGGCTCCGTAGCCGTGCGGGCATAGATCGCACGCTTTGCAGCTCATGACCGCAACGCCGGGCACTAAACCGTGCTTGTGTCGAGCGTGAGGCAGAGGCGTCGTCGTCGTCGACGTCGTAGCTTCGTCCGTCGACTCTTGTTGTCCGTCGACGCCTTCTTCCGCCACCTCATTCGTGACCGTCTGCTGCTGCTGCTGGTAGCTGATCTCTTGGTAATGGTCTCGCTCGCACTCGCATTCCGTGTCGTGAGTGGCGTTACATTCGCGTTTGACTCGGCTGTTTGGCGGGCACGTCCGGCACGCCCGACACGGCAAGTGACGGCTGGGCGAATCGCTAAACGTTTCGCCGCTCACGCAAGGCTCGCACTCGGTCTCCAATGCGGTCGTCGCATTGTTGTTGTTGTGGTCTCTCTTGCTGCAAAGACGGATGACGCCCGTTCCAGACGGACATTCCGTACAGTGTTCTGTCTCCGTCGGAGCCGCTTCGATCCAGCTGACCTGTAAATAAAATGGAAACAAGGTTAGGGGAAATGCTCATTTCCAATCAAGACAACAAGCCGCCATCTTGTTGATTAGAGAAGACGGTTCAATACACCAAAATTACAAGAGGGGGGAAAAATCCCTTCGGGGTTCGGTGCGTCTGCATGTCTATCCGTCTGCGAGAGGGGGGGATATAATTTGTCGGTGCCGGAGCAGAAGAAGAGGAGGCTGCTGCCGGCATGTGCGCCCTTGATGTTGTCGGCCCAATTTGACTGGTCTCTGGCATTCATTTAAGTCGAGAAAACAACATCCAATTGATAGGCCGACATCTCTCCCCCGTGGCCTACTCTCTCTCTCTCTTCTCCGTTTAATTATCATCATCATAAAAAAACACAAAATTTTTTTTTTTCTTCAGTTCGGCCGCAGAAAAGACTATCGCCTCCAGCGCAACCTTCTTCTTTTTCTGCTGTTGTATTTTTTGGAGGTTTTGTTTTGTTTTTTTCGCACGCACACGTAGTCCCGATAGCAACGCACGCCACAGAGACAGGCAATGTTTAAAATTAGCCCGACACGTTTCACTCTCTTCTTCTCTCTCTATAACGGTAGAAGGAGAGAGAGAGAGAGAGAGAGAGAAAAGGGCTTCGGGAGAAGGCCCCGCCATGTGTTGTCTCATGTTCATGAAAAGTCTCTTTCCAACTTAAGAAAAGAAGAAAAGAAACGACGAGCCTCAAGTCGCGGGGCCAAAGATGGCGGATGAGCTTTATTTTTTTGGATGCCCTTTGCGGTTAGATGCGGCGTTTGTTAGATACAAGAAAAAAAAAGAAGAAGAGAAGAGCTACCAGAAAGAAAGAAGGAAAGAAAAAAATCAGTTTTATGAGACTCGGATGGGTTGTAAAAAGATGGACGGAGGGGGGGCCTGTGTGCCGCTTGGAATTTTCCGTCTCGGAGGCCGCTAATAATTTCGACAAGAGGACGCTAGCTGCTGCTGCTGCTGCTGTGCCAAGTTTGGGTAGTAAGGGGAAAGAGGAAGAAGAAAAAAAAGAAAAAACAAGAAGACGAATAACGTACACAACAGCAGCAGCCGCTCACAGGTCGTCGGGGTAGTAGTAGACCCTCCCGCGTCCATCATAAAAAATTTTCTCCCAACCAGAGCACTATCTATATCTCAGGGTATAGCGAGGAGGGGAACAAATGTATTTTTATATCTTTTCCTCCTGTGTGGATTTTTCTTGTTTTTTTCTTCTTCTCCTCTTTTAGAAGATATAAAAGAGAAAACCTGATTTTTTGGAGGGGGACACAAGACGAAGAAAAAACAAGAACAATCTGCCGCCTTCAAATTTGTCAGCTGTTCGATAGACATCGGTAAAAGTAAGATGACGGCATCATAGCAGCCACCCAATCCTTAGGCTGGTCACGACCGCCTTGAAACCTGACCAGGTGTGCCTTTTGCGAGCAAACGGGAGGCCGCGCAACAACTCGGATATGAACAAGACGAGGCTTTAATGATACTATACGCTGTTCATTTGCATATTCACCAAAAAATAAAAAAAGAGAAAGGCGGTAACGGGATCTGATGAGAAACGGCTCGCTCACTTCATCCTCTAGTAATTTCCACTGATGCGCTTTGATTGCTTGTATTCTGTTTACCGGATTCCATCGCAGAAAAACTTCTCTTTTTACATCTTTTCGAGGGGGCGACATTGGAAAAAAGCGAGGCGTCACCAGATGGCGGCATCCGTCGCGCTCCAATAATAGCCTCCGCGCCACCCTTTTTTTTATCTTTCTTTCTTTCCTGCCTACTATACCCTAGACGGTCTAGGGTTTTTCGACTCTTTTCTTTTTTTTTTTACGACTCCACCCGGATTTTTTCGCCTCCCATAAACACAGAGGGAAATTTCCCGCGCGATGCAATCTATCGAAAAATCGCACCCGGGTGTCAAAAAGATGGCGACGACGGGTAGCAGCCCCCCAGTGGGGAATCTTGGCCAGGCCAATTATCGTCTACCGGACACACATACACAAAAATGGGAGAATGTCGCAAGCGGGCGACTATTTTCGCGCTCACCTGCTGATTTCTTTTCTGGGTCCTGTGTGATTAAAAACACGGCGACGACCGCTCTCTCTTTTCTTTTTTAATTTTTCATTTCTTTCTTTCTTTTTTTCCCTTTTTCTTATCATTCATAACGAATCGCATCCTACACAGTTATTTTTTTGAAGAATTTTCCAGTAGGGAAGAGATCGAGCGGGCCCGTTTGATCCTTTTGGTACAACATCTCGTATATATATAAAAGAATGCCAAGGTATCCATTAGCGGAGGAGCCGAGCCCATGAAAGGCAAAGCCAATCATCTCTTCCAACGGCTATTCAATAAAATAATAGGTGAAATTTTCTTTGGAAATAAAAGCAGCAAAAGAGGACGACAAGGAAGAAAGAAAGAAAGAGAAAAAGAGAGAAAGAAAGAAAGAAGGATCGACATTATTCATCTCTGATGGTTAGAGCGCCCCATCATTTCGGGACTCATTCGTCACGCCGAGTGGCCGCGCCGAGCGTGTGCTCACAAGATTCGAAAAGAAATCAAAAGAATAGAAAAGATTTTTTTTTTATTCGAATTTATTATGAAGAGTCTACTGCTGCTGCTGCTCCTGCTGCCGAAATGACCGCTGAAATTCCAAGCGAGAATTTTGGAAATCCATTCGAGATGGATCAAAAAAAGAAGAAGGAAAGAATATTTGCATAAATAAAGTCTTGAGAGAGAGAGCCGAAAAGTTCTTGACCAGAACAGCCGCCCCCGACGCGAGCGACACACCCAGTCTTGTAAACTTGAATGTTATATGACAAGGCAAAGCTTTTTGATGAATATAGCAAGCGGCGCGTGTTTCATTATCAACGGTACGTTGGCCCCAATATCATGTCGCGTAGGCCAATCGGCAGCAGCCAGCGTGACTCGTTCCCTTTATGACGGATTTCTCTCTAGACCCGTCGGGACGCTCTCTGGCCCGATAAGAGAAACGAAAAAAGAGAAGCTGGTTCTCTTGTTTCTTATCAGCTGCTGCAAATCAACGGGACCCTATCAAAAGCGTTCTCTTTTGATGATGATAATCCATCGACTATCAAAAAACGCCGATCCGTTATTATCGCGGGTGGGCCGCCGCCGCCGCGCTCTGGCTCGGAAGAATATTAGATATATATTTCAATACACAACGCCGCCCCTATTATACGCTTGATGACGTCGTCGTCCTTCTCGTCCCAGACGATAACGTTGAAGCAACAACCGGCCTCTTTGTTTTCCATAGCGCGCATTGACACGTTGACCATTGATAAGAGAAGAATCTTTCCTTTTTTTTCTTCTTCTTCTCTTCCAGCCGAGGGAATTTCATTTCAAGATCCCAGTTGAATCATAAAAAAAGGGAAAAGGGGGAAGAAAAATATAAATATAAAAAAAGACCGTGAATCTGCATTCTTCCCGTCTGTTATGGCTCTCTCTCTCTTCTTCTTTTTCTTCCTGATCTGGAACAATGTCACGGAACCCTTGTTGTTGTTGTGGCCTGCGGGATGGCGGTCCCCATCGATAGCCGACGAAAATAAAAATAACACACAAAAGGGGAAACGACGAACGACGACGACGGAGAACAACGTGAAATAAAAAGCCCATCGTGATGGATCTAACTGTTTCAGTCATTTTCTTCCCCTTTTGGTTTACGATTCCCGTGGATTCACGCGGACATCGATCTACCACACGACACGAATTCAGACAACAACAGACGAGAAAGAAAAAATAAGAAGTAGTAGACCCGACCGTCGATGAAAACGACCTGGCCCATTCTATTGTTTTCTTCTTCTTCTTCGACTTTGCGCCGGTCGTGCAAACTGCTCGATGGCAAGGGAACTCGTTTCTTCCATCTCTTATGATTCTCTTCTTCTCTCTTTTTTTATGTTGTTATTGTTGTTGTTTCTTATCCGACGGGAAACGAGACGGGGGAAAAAATAGGGAAAGAACGAGACATCGTGACACGTGAAAGGGATCCATTCTCTCTCTCTCTCCTCCTAACGTTATAAACTCGGTACGCCGGAACGAGTGTATTAAAAAAGAAAAGAAAGAACACCGCATTATTTTATCTCTTTTTCGGATTTTTTGTGTGTATGTGTGTGTGTTCTCTTTCGTAACGATGCGAATGAATGGGAAAAGAGTGTAGAGAATCGATGAAGTAGAGTGGCAAAACACCGGTGCCCATAACGTACCATTAGCAGGAGAAACACCATCAAACAGCGTGCGGTGTTTCCGGTCACGCCGACGATCCTGGATCCTTCCGGGTGGATGAAAAAAGCCATCTCTTTTTCGTCGAAATAACTAGTACTTTGAACGGTTCAGGCGGCGTTTCTTCAGTTTCAAATGTATCCCATGAGTGAAGCCGAGAGTTGTTGTTGTTGTTGGTGGAGTCAAGAGCGCCAAAGAAACTTTCGTTCTCCCAAATGTTGTGTCGAGTTTTTACGAGAGTTTCTGTGTCAAGAAGTTAACTTGCACACACAGAGACACCAGACACAGAAACACTGAGAAACACAGACACAGGCACACACTCTAGAGAATGTTGTTTGAGAGGGAAACTCACACAAAAAAAGAAAATTTTGTGTTGTCGAGAGAAAAAGAAAAAGAGAGAGAGATACGGATAAGCACGTCTGTCCGGGTCGGCAGCGAGGCAGGCAACTGAACTTGACTAAGGCGGGCGGCGCGGTGTTTCTCTCTCTCTCTCTCTCTTGGGTCCTCTCTCTGGCGGTATCCGCCACAGTCTCTCTTTCTGGCGGCACGACTCAAACGGCACACACAAGGAAAGGATAGGGAGAGGAGGAGGGAGGAGGGGGAAAAAGACCGACGGGACGGTGGCTGGTGGGGTCTTTTTCTGTTCAAAGGTTGAATTGGCCTGAGGCGGAAAAGCCGTGGCCCAGCCAGCAGCCGGCCACGGCTTTTCTCTCTTCTTCTTCTTCTTTTTCCTATATACACAACACAGACCAGACCCAAGGACGCATTAAAAGGGCCAGTTCTTCTTCTTCTTCTTTCTCCCCTCTTCTTCTTCTTCTTCTTCTTCCTTTTTTCCAGCACACAAAATTGTAGAGAGGCCATCAAGAAAGAGGGGCTTCAAAAAGGGGAGGAGACGCTGGAGAAGAGTGGTGGAATGAGAGACTGGACAGTCGATATGAACATTTGACCAAAAAGACGAGACTCGAGAGAACAAAAAACGGAAAGCCAAGCAAGTTCCATTACGTGCAACATGAATGAAGAAAGACGAGAACCCTTTAAGTTCGTCCTATTCTCTCTAACGTTCTCCATTACGTAGTGCCGGCGCAGAGAACAATGGGATCCGACAATAAAAGTCATTTTTCTTAGTTGGGGAATCATGACAGAGCGTTTCCTCAACCGGCCTGGCTGCTGCTCGATGCTCATTCCTCTTTTATTTTCCTTATTGCCCAGTTCGTCGAGGAAAATCAAAAGAGATCGATTGCGATCAATGAAGTGAACGCGTCGACCGAATCTTGCTTTCTTCACGTTTTCTTATTCATTCCTCGTCGCCAAAATCAAACAAAAAAAGAAAAACGAAAAGAAAAAGAAGACAAAGTCGACTCTTGAAGTCGACTTCAAGTCTCCTCGGGGCTCTGTGATGGCGGCGGCGGCAACGGCGGCAAGTGGAACAAACGCGAGCGGCGAAGGAGGCACCACACAGAGAGAAGGCGGCCCCGTCTCAGTCCACCAGTCGTTTCGTTTCCCTACGACTTTTCATCGCGACTCTCTTCCATTCCACCAACCTTCGCCGTCGTCTTTTTTTTCTCTCTCTTTCTTTCCAACGAGAAAAATCCGTTGCTCGCCGCCGCCGCCACCGCCGCTTTCCACTCGTCGATTCATCCGTTCTTTTTACTTCTCGCCTTAGCCGTTTTTTATTTGTTCTTTGCACACGACGACGACGGCGACGCCATTTCAATTACACACGTGTGTTTCTACATCGTCTGGCGGCGGCGGAACCTTTTTACGGCCCCCAATATGGCCATATAAGAGTTGCAGCTACTCGTCGCGGTGGTGTCATCATCCTGGCCAGTAGTATTACCAAAAAAAAGAGAGAGAGAGACAAAAACACATTGCCGGGCAATAATACGACGACGAGCTCTTTGATCGTTATCGATGGTTTTTTTTTCTCTTTTCTTTTCTTTTTGCCCGCTCCGATCTGTTTGCGATGATGATGGAGTTGGCGGCGACTATCAGCGGCGACTGATCTGTTACGCAGCTCGGCAGCAGCACAGGTTCTCTCCCCCCTTTTCCAGACCGGATTTGGCGGAGCCACTAACAAACAGATACGAACACAACCCGTCGGGACTCTTGCAGCCCGCTGAGTCGAACAAGGCGGCACACAGCGAGGATTCTCATCAAACAACAAGTTGTAACCGATTCGGAAATGGATACATCAATCGGCTTCTCTTGCATCTCTCTCTCTTTCTCTATGCTGCTAGACAGCAGCAGCCGTTCTCTTATTCAATCGAGCATCTTTCAATTTCATATTAATGGAGTTGACACGTCGACGAGTGTAAAAGGAGAAGCGCCCTGGCGTCTGGTGACTTGACACATTACTGCTACGCAGCGGCGGCTCCATTTAACCTTTCAAGCCGCTGCTTCTTCGTTCCTTACTATTATGACGCGGCTATTGACCATTTTCGAGTCGGTGTCACTAGTCTGCGCCGTATGTGATATTATTTCGGAGGTGTCAGCTTTGGCACGGGATTACCAATAAGACCGCGGCAACGGTCGTCATCGGAACACGAAGAGAAAGAAAAAAAGAAGAAAAAAAAAGGAACGACTTCTTCCTTTCGTCGTCCTTTTGATACGTGCCGCTTGGCTTTTTTTTACGGTTTTCAACATCCGCGGCGAATTTATTATTACTGGTTTATATCAAGCCGGCCACCAATAAAGGTGGAGGGAGAACGAAAATTTACACATATATAGTATACAGAGGGGAGAGAGAGAAAAAGAGAGAAAAAAAAGTCATCATCATCACCGAGCGGCTCGTTTTTATCACGCGAAGGTGCGTCACCGGCGGCGGCGGCGAACCAAACGTCGCTGACCGATGTAAACCGCCGCCGCCGCCGCTGTTTATTTCGAGTGAAAAATGAGAAGAAAAGAATTTTTACCGAAAAGGTCGCAAAGTGCGCGTTCTCAGTCACGAACAATGAACGATACCAGCGGACCAGCCACCTAGTGGCCATCCGCCCGTGGATATATGCGGAACGTTGAGGGGTCGGAGGCAGAAAAAATAGAGAGAAAATTCTTTTGATAATAATAACAGAGAAAGAGAGAGGCCAATCGACACAAAAAGCTTTGGAAAATATCCGATGACCGTGAAGCGCAAAAAAAGAACCCGAGAACACAAGGTGTAGAAAGAGATCGCTTTGAGCTTTTTCTGAAAGCCTAGTCGACGATTATCATTCCCCCCCCCCTGAAAAAAAGTGGGCCGGCCCGTCCGTCTGCCCAGTCTATCCCCCTCTAAAAGCCCAGCAGAAGCTTTGCTCTCTGTAATTATGAAGTTATACACTTTTTCGGCGCTTCAAGGTTCCGAGGTAGGTGTGACGCATACCTTGATCGCCCATTCTCTTTTATATTTTTTTTTGTACAACCATTTCTCTTATTTCTGAAAAAAAAAATTCGAAATTGAAACATTCATATTGAGAGTGTGACGAATTGGCGGGGGGTAAGATATTTTTTCTTTTTTTGTTTCCTCTCGATTTCTCGTTGCCGTCACGAATTTGAGCGGTGAATGATAAAAAAGGTGAGAGCGAGAGAGAGAAATATAATCATAGAGGGCCCCGAAAAGGTTAGAGGGGGTATGTAGGCATCAGGTAAAGAGGACGAAGGTACATACTACACACGGCACATGCAAGTGCAACGAAACCCCCTACTTAGACCGCAGCGTGAGAGGCAGAGGGTGTGAAGACTAGAACGGCGCTTTTAATATATTTTCTCTTTTTTTGAAGAAGGAGAAGAAGGAAAAAAACATTTCCAGTGGATGCAGAAGGCAAGAAGAAGAGAAAAAACCTTTCTATCGGTTAATTAGGATTGGAATGTTTTACGCCCTGGGTTACTTGGGGGTCTACCTGTACCGTCTCAAAGGCCACGCTCTTTTTCTTCTTTTTCTTTTTTTTTTTCTTTCTTGGCAACCGCCAGGTACAAGACACCACACACCTCCTCCTCCTAGGCTTCGTGCATCGGTACCTTTTTTCTTTCTTTTTCTTCTTCTTCGCCGTCCGTGTGCGTCGGGCTTGATTAGACCTCCGCCATCGATTTACCACGGGCTATATTTTATTTACGAGCTGGCAAAAGACATATGTGGTATCCTACTTGTTTTCCTGGCACTAATAGCTAATCAAATTTGAATTTTCCTCATCTCTTCTCTTTCTCTTTCTCTCTGCCCGCCTAGACTCTGAGTGGAACGGACGGGAGGATTTTTTTTTTTTGATTTCTCTGTGCGAGAGAGTCCGTCATCACCCCGAGAGCAAAACGTGTGAACATGAACCTTAATAATAATGAAAGGTTCCCTTTATAATATATAAAGTAGAAGAAGTGGAAGAACATATCTTTTCAATGCGATAACAGCAACAGCTGGTAGAGTAGACGGAGAAGAAGAAGTAGAAGAAGAAGAAATCAAAGAATGCGATTGTCTGTGTGTGGCTATTGTAAGAGCTCGACTGGTAGGGGGGCTGTTTCTTTTCATGATAACTTCAAGTGAAATGGGGATAGTCCGCTCTCTTCAATAGGCCTCTATTTACTCGGTATATATGTGTCGGACTAGGACTCGCACACACAATAACCTGTAATTTGTACAACGCCTTCTTCCGCTGGAAACGTCTGGGTTCTCTGCGCTCATCGTCGTCGTTATTACTCTCAATTTTGAGGTTTTCTCTTCTTGTCCCCCCCCCCCTTCCATCTAGCAGCAGTAGCGCCAGCAGTAGAGAAGACGACGACGTTTTCCCATTGTTTTGCGGTGTCATTCCAAGAGGTCTTTCACGACAACGGAGAAATGATCATCTCGCCATGATCATAAAAAAGAATTCGCATTTTTCGAATATTGAATTCCTTCTCGTCTACGGCAAAGGAATTTATTTCTCGCCAGGAGATCATTATATTCCGCTTTCTAGATAGCCTCGTCGTCGCTATGTATATTTATATTCAACAGCAGTAAGCAAAGAGCAATTCAGTGTTGTTTTTTTTTCTTCTTTCGTTTCGATGAGGGGGGAAGCCGGTTTATTCTCTTTTTCATATTTTCCATCTTGTTTTTTTGTTATTTTTTTGGTGTTATGTCGTTGCTGCTGGCCCTCGCTGGCTGCCGGTTGGCCAACCTTTCACGTCGTCACAGTGCCCATGCATCATCCGAATGTTAATTACCTCAGTAGGGAGTTACCGCGCCATGGACATACGAAATATCATAAATAGCAGCGTCGAGAGATCTTTCCATAGAGATAGCAGCCGGGCGGATTAAATAGGAATCGAGATTAATGGACCCCGCTCGACATCACAGACCGAATAGACGACGACGACGACGGTATATAAAATAATCCTCTTGAATAAGAGGGTGCCCATGATTCCCTCTCTCTTGTTGTCGTCCTTACGTTTTATTTTTTAATCATTTTCATCATCAGTCGCCGTTGTTCAGAAAAGCCATCACGTATACAACGTCGGACCGCCGCCGCACCGCGTCGCTCTCTATTGAATTATAATAAAGTGGGGGGTGGGAGAAAAAAAAATCCAACGACGACTATCTAGAGAGGCACCAGCAGACGTTCCTGTCTCACTATCAACGATGCAGACAGATGGAGAATAAAAACTGACGAATTCGAGATGGAAATGCTTTCGATACAAACGCGCATTCCTAGCATTTCCAGTCCGAGTTTCTGACAATAGAACTTCGTTCACGGTTATGTTACACCATCAACCCTCGTCAAAACTCCTCCCCCCTGTTCCTTTTGTGTCCAGGAAGAGCTAGCCCTCGCTTCGTCTTCTTTTTCTTTTTTTTTTGGCCGTGCTGCCACAATGAATCCGGTCTGCGGATATTCGATGGGGAGAGAGAATGTTTCCAGTTCAGAAGGAACCCCCAGCAACAACCGCTGTCACTGATGCAGCCCTATATAGAGGCTCAATGGCCCCTCATTTCAACCGGGAGGGGGTCCTGTTCTCGCAGAGGGCAACAATCGGACAATAAAGACGTCAGGCAGCGAGAAAGAAGACGGACATCGTCGTCCATGACCTATACGCCGTTTCTGGGCTCATCAACGACTACTGGCGGTTGCGGTGCGACATGCCATAACCCGCAGACGGACACAACAACAACAACAACACGACACAACTCGGTTGTTGTTTTTTTTTTCGTTTTTTTTTCGAAGGAAAAATATTGTGGAGGAGTGCCTCTCTCACGCCGAATTTCGAAATTACAGGTTGCACCAGAGGCCCCAACAGGAAATTACAAGCTTTTGTCCTTATCTTTTCTCCCCAGTACCACTACTAGCGTGTGTAATTAAACGTGCAGGCAACACAGTCCGTCGGACGGCGCAAGCGACTTGTTGAATGCCTTTGTCCCTCTACTAGAATAAGCTCCTGACATCTTGCGGAACACTCAAGTAGTCGGAAGAAAAAAGAAAAATACTGAAAAAGAAAAATCTGAAGGATAGATTGCATTTCCTGTATGAACCAGCCGCGTGTATTTGCACCGGACATAGGGAGGTTCACATTTCTAGCCAAAAAGGTCACTCTACCGCTTCGGGAACGTCCTCTTTCGGCTTGTTGGGGTCATCCGGTTTCATGGCGGGGAACAACAGCACTTCCTGCTCGTGACATGATAACAATTGCATTAAAAGACAATCGCAACACATTTTATAGGATGAATTTCCATTGGATCGTACCTTGATGTTGTTGGAGTTGGTCAGGAACATGGCCATACGATCAATGCCCATTCCCCATCCTCCAGTTGGCGGCAATCCGTACTCGAGGGAAGTACAGAACGTTTCGTCAATCATTTGGGCTTCGTCATCGCCGGCTTCTTTGTCCTGTTAAACACCGGAAACCCATGCGGTCAAACAATGGAGGTAATCACGAACAAAAAAAAAAGAAACCCGATTCTTACTTGGGCTTGCTGCTCAAAACGCTCTCGCTGGATGAACGGATCATTCAACTCAGTGTACGAGTTGCAGACTTCTTTCTTCATGACAAAGAGCTCGAAACGCTCAGTGAGACCAGGTTCCGAACGATGTCCCTTTGCCAAGGGAGACATTACTTGAGGATGATCACAAATGAAAGTGGGATTGATGCACTGTTCTTCCAAAAAGTGGCCAACTAACTGAGAACCCAAAAAAATGATTAGTAAGTTGGCGGGCCAAGATTTACTAAGCAATTGATGTCTTACTTTATCTAGCAATCGCGAGGCCGTCCGAGGGGCAGTACAGTCGACTTGGAACTTTACGCACAAGTCATCCAATTGCTTCCTCGATTCAGGCGTATCCAACTTGGTTGGATCCGGGAGTTTAGTTCCCGTGGCCTTTTCCAAATCAGGGAACATTCGAAGTCGCCTGAAAGGCGGAGTGAAATCAATTTCAAAGGCAGGGCCCGTTGGACCTTCCGGGTGGTAAGGAATTTTGTAAGTACCATGGATTTCCTTCACCATACCTTCAAAGGGAAAAAGAACAAAATTTAGGAAAAGTGGAAAAAAGAACCAATAGCGAGAATTACTATACCGGATATCATGGCTTCCGTGACATCCATCAGATCGTTGTAATCGGCATAAGCCATGTAGAACTCGCATGTTGTGAATTCCGGATTGTGCGTCAAATCAATACCTTCGTTTCGAAATTGTCGCCCAATTTCGTAGACTCGATCGATTCCACCGACCACAAGCATCTAGAAGGACGTTTTTAGTTGCACAATTACATGACTGTCGCCAGCTGTTGACAATTGTGGTTTTCACCTTGAGATACAATTCTGGAGCAATTCTCATGAAAAGTTGCATGTTCAGATCGTTGTGGTGTGTCACAAAGGGTTTAGCGGCTGCACCTCCAGCAATCATATTCATCATGGGAGTTTCGACCTCGAGGAAACCCATGTTGTCAAGAAATCTGCGGACATATGAAATGATCTGAGAGCGGATGTAGAATTTCTTTCGCACGTCCGTATTGATGATAAGATCCAAGTAGCGTTGACGGAAGCGGGTTTCCTAAAACAATAAAAGAAATCGATGGAATCCATCACGTTCACTCAATACATGCGTATTCGGAGAGCAAGAGCGAGATACCTTATCCTTCAAGCCGTAGTAATGAGGCATGGCGTGAAGGCAAGGGGAAAGAAGTTCCATTTTCCTCGGTACAATCGAAAGTTCTCCAGTTTTGGTGCGGGTAGGATAACCCTTAATGCCAACTATGTCACCTCGCTTGATTTTACCCACATCAGCATAGAAACTATCATTGGATTCGTACGCCTGAAGATTGGCCATGATTTGAAGTTTAACCCCCTCGCTTTGCAGGACGTAGAAAACGAGCTTGGAACCAGACTCTCGAATCCCATGAACTCGACCTGCACAAAAATTAAGTTTTTGTTTAAAAATTATAAGTTTTTGGATCATATTTGCTTTGCTTCATCTAACCAGCTACACTAAATGTTTGATCTTCCAAAGCTTGCCCATTTGTAAGGTAGGTAAATTTTTCAATGTATTCCTGGAGAGAAGTGTTGACATGGTACTTGTGAGGGTAAGGAGATATTTTGGTCGATTTGAGCTGTTGGACAGCTAGACTTCGAAGTTTGAAATATTCATTGGGGTTGATGTCTTCATCACTGAGGGCATCTTTGGTTTTCTTGGGACCTTCTACTGGTGCAGGGGCTTTCTCAGCCTTTTCCTTAGCTTTCTGCTCGGCCTTTAAACGCCTCTTCTGTTCACTAAAGAAATACAAGAAAATTAAGTAATGAAAACACATAGAAGGCAATGTGAGAATAGCTTCACCTTGTCTTCTTGCATAGTTGAAAGGTTGGGGTAAATTTACAATAATTTGTCTGATGCAATTGCCTTTCACTTTTACCCAAGCAACCACCCAAATTTTGAATACTAGCAATTCGTACAAACTTACAAGACACTCGACAAAAATTAAACGCCAGCATTATATTTGATCAGTAAAGTGCTGAGCACGCAGAAAACGCAAACAAAACTATATTTCAAGAAATGAACATCCGGTGACTTGATTTGTTGCAATCGTGCAAAAAAGAGGGAGGGTGAATATTAGTGAAGTAACCCAGATTCTTTTAAGCGATGAGACTAGATAAGCCTAATTTTTTAAAATATATCCCTAAATAAATCAACAGTTGAACCGGCTTAATGTATTTAAAAATGAAACTTACTTCTTAGACAACTTTTCGGCTGAATCCGCCATGTTTGCACTGCTACATGTGAAGACTTGACCCGTCTGCCGTCTGCTTGCTTGTTGCCTTGTTAATACGGTGTACGTTTTACTGGTTTTACTTATCAGCAACTTTCTGATGCAATGCTTCTTTCACTTCTCAGCCGGCGCGGTTTTTTCGGGGTAAGCTTTCATTTTATAATAGCTTTGTCTTTTGTTTTACGAACCTGTTGAAATTGTCGAAAGAGTTTCGGTTTTTCTGAGTTTCGGCATAAAATGTTTTGGTAAAAGTTTAAAGGCAAATCCGCATTCTACTGGCGGACTAGTTTAGCTTTCTTTGATTTTGAACTTGCGAATGCGGATTCCTCTTTCTGAGCTTGAACCACTGTATAAGAAAACTCTTATACAAGCATTATGAAATTAATTTTCGAACGACTTTTGAGGCTCGGTTAAGCTTCTCTTTTGGATTTGACAATTCGCGCTATACGTCGAAGCTGGTGAACCGTAAGGCGATAAGTCTGCAATGTCCAGGACTAGATAGCGAAAGGTTTTTCGAAAGAACTGCGCTGTATAAAATTTGTCTCGTCAGATTACTGGTTCGAAAAAATGTGTCGCAATTTTTTTTTTCTATATGATAATTATTTATAATCCATGTCATGTCGCTAAGCAAACCTTCAGCCACATTTCTTTTCTTTTTTTTTTGTGGGAGGAGAGGATGAAGTGGATGGAACTTCTGTTTTTAAAGTACGTTCACGTGAAAATTCTGTGTAATCGAATTTGAAGATTTGAATCCACAACCAATGAAAGCCACTATAACCAAGACATGTGGTGAACATATTTTTATACGTTTGATTTCTGGAAAAAGGTTTCTTGTTCTCCGTGTCCAACTTGAAAAGCTTCCGGCTGATGTTGTTCTCGTATGTGTACCGGTTGACCGTTCGCTGCTACAAAGTAAGCTTCTTGTAGGGTCTGTCAAAGATATATTACGTAAGAAGAACACAAATTGTAGAAACGTAAAATGTTGCTTTGCGGATACCCTGATCAGAAAATCATGTGTAGCGCAACAAGTACACACAGTTACAGAAGACAGGACTGTCAAAGTGATGACAGAAACGAATGCCATAAGATGACAAGTGAACAAAGTCCACTCCAAACCGCGCCAAAAGCAGCCTATATATATAACGATTCAACGAGTTAAAGAGTTAAATGGAAAATAAGATTTTGCAAATTTATTGTCATATTTTAAATTTACCGAAGCTGGTAGAGCAATCCTGAGAGTTCTGATAATCATAATAATTACCCACTGCACCAATGATCCCGGATAGTACCATACTGACAAGTGATGCAGCAATCGCAACAGCGGAGATCACCACGGTGCTAACCAGTCTGAATTCAAAGAGTGGTTGTTACAGACGAGGTAGCAGGGAGAACTCGGTTGAATTAAAAAGTAAAAGTAAAGAAATTATTCATATATACAAGGACTTTGTCCGTTTGTAAGTGGCAGCTATTCCAAGACTACCAGCCGTTAGATAGAGCACTCCAGTCCAGATACCATGACCGGATTTGTCAAATGGAGGGTAAGCGTATTTCAATAAATTTCCACTGATCGCCATCGCACTTACCTTTAATAATTTAATACAAATGTTATAAACTGTCCATAATATTCATTCTTAATCAAATTGTCTAACTTGAATGAGGATAGACAAGACTCCGAGGATGACGCAAGCGTAAGAGAAGATTTGGATAGGTTTCACCTTCATCCCCGCATAATTAAGAACGGCCTTCACTCCCGGGTGCAACACCCGATGAATGTCATTACTGCCCCCACCGACCGTCTGTCCCCCACCACTGCTTACTTTGGCGTAATTCAGCATTCTAGTACGGTCTTTTCCTAGCGTACAAGAATAATAAGGCTATTATGTAATCACAAATAGGCACCCTTGTTAGTGCCCTGAAAAAGATTTACGAACGACGTGTCTCCCGTTTAAGTATGGTATTTGGTTATGGCCACGACTGCGATGAGACATGAGAGATCGCAGAACTTTACCTAAAATCTATAGATCACGTTGAAAGTTTTCAAAGTTTAAGTAATGCCACCAAGAACCCAGCTAATAATGGAATCGACTGTTCTTCCTATGGGTGTCGCGAGTCTTGTCTAGGACGAAAGTAAGACGTTGGGGGAGGATCGGTGAAGATGAAGAAGTAGAAGAAGTAGACCTACAACCCCAAAAGCAGAGATTTCGTTTACTCTGCTAAATGAACTAAATATATACGCCTAAATCTTGAAGTATTAACTGCCAAATCGCAATTTTTATTCCATTACTTATCTACATATAGCCCGATTGCCAATTTAAATTCAGTGTACAACCTCAAGTCGGTACTCGTTTACCTTAACCGGTCAGACTTAACTTAACTTTAACCAGTTGGTATGATTTACAAGTTGATACCGGTAGTCCGGTACAAAGGGCGACCGGTCGTGCAGCAGTGGCAGTTTGTTAATTATAATACAGTCGGTTTTTACATCTAATTTAAATAGCTTTTAGTTTCTAATGATTTGTGATTCTTATTTCAAAATCTGAATATCTGATACGATTAACTGGGAGAGAAAACTAGATTACGAAATAAACGAAAACTTATATTACTTCACTGCGTTCCAGGAATCGTTCCCGTTGTAAAATTAATCTAGTTTTATGGCCTAGCTGTTTTGGTGAACTTGGTGCAATTGCACTATAATACGTCAGACACCTCCTCATTGATTGTGCAGTCTGTGCTGCTGATGGTCGAAATTTCGATATTTTCCCTTCCAAAAAAGCGAAAAATGATTGAACGGAACCATAATGTACAGCTTAAAACTCGTTCTTCAAATGCATGAGGCCACACAACAAGTTTATTATTAAACAAATGGTAATGCGCGTGCACGGATACATGCGCAAGAAAGCACGTTTTTTGAACTTGAGAAATGCTAAGACTTAGAGTCATCTAGCGATTGGAAAATCGACTGTGTGGTTATATTGGCGCTACTGTTTTCTGTAAATCGTCGGCAAGTTTTTCTAAATAATACACACAAGGAGCAAAGGCAAGGCAAGAAGCAGAGACGTGGTTAAGGGCGTCGACGAATTTTGAACGAGTTTTAAGCTGCCTTTAAGCTAATTTAAGGTATTCGGCTCAATTAATATTGGATAAAAGTATCGAATCTATAGTGCAAGACCTTTATTGATTACGATTTTATATTTTACGTTATTCCATTGGCAAACAATTGTCTGCAAGTTTTTCTCGTGCCGGACACCGAAATTAAAACCATGGCACACATTCCTACATTTTTTTTCTCTCATCAACAGGGTTACAAACTCGTCGTTAGTCAAAATGACATCTGTGATAGGAACACCTTATGCTAGGGCTCCAAGAAATGTAAGATCTAAGAACCCTCAACTTCTGCTCAAGAATAAAGAGACAACAACGGCAGGGACATGTGGAATATTTCAAAACAGTAATTCAATAACCTTTCATGCAGGTGTATCATCTATTATTTTAATTCATGGACTTTTCATAGTTTCAGATGTGGTGTCCTTCATGGAGAAGTTTATTGAGCTTGTGCAGTCTACCTCTCCAGACAAAGATCTTCGCCCTGCTGTGCTCACTCTATGCACGAATCTCAAATCTTTTGGAGCTCAACTGGAAATTAGTTTTAAAGGTTCTTAATGAAACCTTTTAGATTTATCTCCAATAATGTTTAATATCACAATTTATTTTATCATTAGATCAACTGGATCAGGTTTTTATACATTTGAGAAATGCTGGAAGAGATGATAGTCTTGACAAGATATCTCGCCTGCACCTTTTGGAGGTAGTAGAGCTGAGAGCTGGTCGTTGGGCTGCACAAGAGCAAGTCAGCAGCTATTATCAATCAAAACTGAATGAGTTGGTGGGTTATTTTGTATTTCTCTATACCCTTGTTGTTGCCCCAGTTCAATTTTTGTATGTTGGTATTTCAGCAATCTACTAACATTACGGAAGCGACGACGAATATCGGCCAATCGTCGACTGTCGCGCAGAACGAGTCATCGCCTCCGGTTAGCCCGCTGCCTCTTCTGCTACCCGGCGAAGTTGTTAAGTTTTCTGGAAAATATAGCAGCAACATCAGCAACAGTGGTGGTGGTGTTACCCAAGCTAAAAACACAATCAAAGACGAAGTAGTCATTCGGAACGCCGATTCTGGAAAAGGTAAAATGGGGGATGAAATTTAATCGACTATGATATTCAGCTCTTGATACATAATGGTCTCCCAATACGGCTACTTTGCTTCGCCAGTGATGGGTATCAAGGGAAGGCGGGTGCACTTGATCGAGGAGATAAGCGACACGGTCATTTCATTTCAGCGAGGTATTCTCCATTTTGCCTGCGCGCTTGGAAATTAAACCAGCCAGATAGCAATAACTCTTAACGAATGTCGAAACAAAAAAGAAACGAAAATAACTGCACGGCCCTTATTGTTTCCCCTTTCCTTGGAATGCCCACCGACCCATATAAGGAAGTTTTGAGCTGTTTTATATAACATATATGACTTTCATATTCACAGTGAATCCAGGCGCGATGGAAAGATTGGTACAAATTACGGGAGCAGCTCCAGACAATATCGAGTATGAAGTTGCTGTCCATCATCTTTGAAATTAGTCATTAATGGATTGAATGTTTCAGGAAAGCTAGGATGTTGATTGAACAAACGATCCAACGGAATGCTAGCCCCGTCCGTCAGGTAGAACCGAATATTTCTGCCCAAACAGCTTCTAATAGTCAAGATGTTGCGGTGGTGCGTGAGTCGCGCAAACCATCCTTGTTTGATTCCGGACTGGAAGATTATCAGCATACGGTTGTCGTTGGCGAACAGTGCATCAAAATCACTGGTCAAAGTCTGGAATTGGTGCAGGTAAAAGGTTAGACGCTATTTCATTTCCGCTCTTCATGCAAAATTATGTATAATTGGTACAGACTGCCAAGTTGATTTTGGATGAGTACTTTGCTAGCCTTGCAACTGTAAACCGCCCACGTTCGGTCAGCGCCTGTAGCAGGTAAAGCGTAAAAATATGATCTAAATTTCCTAAATTTGGCCTTTCATGAATTTTTCCTCCAATTCGTTGCAGCATGGACGATGGGGTCGTAATGTCGTGCCCATCGCAAGAGAGTCCAAGAGAATCCGTTGCAGCTCCAGTTAGAAGTTTGAAGTACACGCGCGAAAAGTTGCTGCATTGTTCTCAATCGCCCTTGTGCCGACAACCGCCGGCTAATTTCGACTTAGTTTTGCAACATGCACCGGAAATTTCGCGAAAGGTACTGAACACTACGCGTACATTGCTCGTCTGAATGTTTCATTTAAAAACAAAAACATGCATTATCATTTTGTATTGTGGCAAGTTCCTAACTAGTGGTCTTGTAATTACCGAGAAGTACTCATTGTTATTTTTTCTTTTGGTGGAAGCCACCCGTATTATTTTCTGTCTTCTCTTTTCTTTTTGTTTTGTATATCGTTCCAACGATTCTCAAACATTCTAGATTTTTTTTATTCGAGTCTCTTTAACAGACGTTAACTAAGATACCTCTCCCTCCTCCTCGGAAGTTCATCTAATCATTTATTTGCATTTCAAACTGTCGTTGATTATCATTTGCTACCTAATCAAAGCAATAATAATACACGGAAGGACTTCGTGCCTTGGCTCGTCCGAACCATTTAAAGTTTACCAAAACAGTGAACTAACTATTTCGTGATTTTTTAGTTTGTTCATTTTGGTTATCGTGTGCAATTGATTGGCAGTTTGAGTTTGAATAAGGTATTTCCAAAAGTAGTTTACAGTTGCTCATGACTTGCACGTTTGCATGAGCTTGAACTGCACATGTTTCATTCTGTCAATCGATTAAAATTGTATGCTGGTGTCAACAGGATCTGCATAGCGAGCCTTTTTTTGACGGAACGGACTATTTGGAAAAATACCCTCAACAGTTGCCTCCAGCTTCCGAAAACATGGTGCCTTACGACACATCAGAAGATGTGTAAGCAAAGCGTGTATTTCAAGTTTTTCTCCTGGATGCAGACATTTAAAAACAAGATTGTGCAATTCTTCATTAATTTACTTCTTCAAAGAGCAGACACTCAAGTCGAAGAGTGTTGACTCGTATCTTTCGGGAAATACATTTTACTGCTGGCAATAGCTATTATGTTAAATAGTTTCTTCTTTTCAGAAAAATTTCGTTAATTTTAAATAGCTCAATCCATAGGCAAACATTCTTTATATGTATTTGTTTCTAACGCCTATTGCCCGACATCGCTGGGCGGCACAGTATCGGGATTGAATATATGTAAAAAGTCCAATTCTAACGGATGCACTTTTCCTACGATAACCAATGAATGAAGGGGTTGACCCAGTTCGCAAGCCAGCATGTTCTCTAGGGTACAAACACTAATCTTCTGATCCGGCCAGCCGACTCGAGCAACACCAACGCACAAAGTTTCTCCAGTTAACCCTGTGACAGAAGTATTTTTTACATGAAGTAAACTAGTAGTAATGCTAAAGCATCATTACTTGTATTTTCTTTTGATTTGATGATTTCCATAAGCTGTTCAGCTGCTTGTTGATTTGTCATGAACCTTGGTGGCTCATAAATAGGTTTCTTCTTCATCATGTTCTCAACTGTTTGCTCTTTCACCTTAATATCTACAAAGAATGGATAAACTTTTGAACTGTTGAAGTGGATGATTAAAAGTTTCTCACCTAGCAAACATAATGTATGTAATCCTCTTTCCAGGTTCCCTTCTATCTTGCTAAAGAAACTGTCAGGTTTCCATGTGTCTGTCCAAAATGGAATAGAGACAGTTTCTCCAAAACTGTACAGCTACAGTTTTTGCTTTTAAATATTAGTATATAATAAGGCAATCTCTTCAATCCACAAATGGTTACCTGAAGACCACAGCACCCTATGGCATTCAAAATAGAGGTGTTGTGGACCACCTGGAAAGGCACACCAACTTCTTTTGCTCTAAGCACAAGATCTGAATGTGTTGTTGCACCAAATGGATCACCAACAACTGGAATTAGAAAGAAAAGGTTAGTGCCATCATTTAGTATTCATAAATAAAAATAGTACCACACCTAGGAATGCAATATTACTAGATCTAGCTGATTCAATAAAGGATTCAGCCTGCTGTTCAACAAATTCTCTATCAGCAAGTATGATTTCTCTACCATAAAAAGTTTCCTGGAGATCAAATTTTCATTGGCAATTAATTGATACTATAAGACTAATAGATGTTTCGTCCATTATCATCTCTTCACACTCGACTGCTTACCAAAGCCTCTTTCCCAACTGTTAAAATAGAAGTGTAGGCTTCTAAATAAACTTGATCAGCTTTTTTTACAATTTCTAAGCCTCTAACTGTAATGTCCTTGGCATCTCCAAGACCTAATCCCACCAAGTACAACATTTTCAGAACATACAAGGACAACTAGAAGCAAAACAAAAGTAACGAGTAACTAAGTACGAGCAGAACTTAGCAGACGATCTTTACCCACGTGTGTCACATCATGATCATATGTAATTTCGGTTTTTACTAAAGAGCAACTATTACGACGTCGATTTTAATTAAGTGCAAAAAGAACATGGGCAACGCGGGGAGCACAGATAAGCAGCAGTCTTTAGCTATTTTAGCTAATCAAACGTTACCAACGATGCTGATTAGCGGATAGACATATACACGCGCGAACAAGGAACAACGTGTTAATAAGGGGGTGACAAACTGCTATAATGAATTCGCTAGTGCCGAATGAGCACACGGCCACGCACTTCAGTATAGGCAAACACTTGAATTGGAGTACGCCTTTTACAAACAAAATATTAATAATTGCCCTTGTGGAAGAATCAGCTAGCTCGGAAATCACCTTAACCCTTGGAGCAAGAGAGTGGACTCAATCGGCCACCGCCCTATGCCCTAATCTCAATTCGTAATTTTTGCCTATCGTGAATTAACGTAACCTAACTCATCCCATTAGCTATTTTATGTTAAACAGTGTTTCCCTAAACCTACCAAGGAAAAAAGGACCCACAACTTCGTGTCATCTTTACCTCTAATAATAAAACTCACTATTTAACTTAATGGCAAGTGTAGCAGTGCCATTTAGGGGATTCAGTACGTTCAGAATTATATCGATGTGTGCAAATAGAAAAATTTTTTATTTGTAAGAAAATTTGGAATTGTCCATCTTTTGAGGTAACTCTGGGTATAAACTGTTTAACTGTCGTTTCAAATTTCAACATTTGACAGCGGGAGGTTTAGTTTTTTGCTCGACCACCAGAGGCCCCCACAGCTTCAAGCATAACGGGGCATCGTTAAAAGAAACATTGAATGCACGATTCTGAATTTCAGCTTATTTCTGCGATCTTCTCTCTCTAATTAAAAGTATGTCTTAACGTTTCACAATTTTCCACTTTTACTGTTTTCCTAGAAACAAGTGTCTATAGGTTCCAAAATGCCTGTAGCCCACAATGAAGCCCATGGACGCGATAAAGACGACAGTGATGGAGAAGGCGAACATGAAGAAATGGATCACTTGTCTATTGCTCACGATAGTGAAAAAGGAGGTACTTCTGATGGAGATTCAAGTGAAGATTCTGGGTCAGAAGATAGTTCGGAAATGGATGAGGATGAATGTGAAAATAGAAGAAGTGAATGTCTTGATGACATGATCGATCTTGAAAAACAGTTTTCCTACTTGAAGGAACAGTAAGTTTTTCTTTTTATTTCCAGTTTTCTGATGTTTAATGATGCTCAATACCTGTCGCACAAAGGCTTTATAGAGAGAGGATTACTCAAATTGAAAATAAGCTTCAAGAAGTCATGGCGGAACAGGCTACAGAATACCTTGGTCCTCTAGCAGAGTTAAGAGAAGCTGTGGCAGTCAGAACACAAGTTGCTGGGATTTTGAGACAGCTACGCTTGGAGAACATAAAAAATAAAGCAGTAGCTGAAGAAGTAGCAGCTACACAAGATTTTGAGGTTTTTTTTTATCATCTTTCCCACATTTATCAATTTTTCCCCATAATAAGTGTATATAATTTCTTGTTCCCTCATATATTCAGTCAAGGAAAGCCCTGCTCATGGATTCCATCAAAGAATCTCTGAATGAAAAAATACGCCGTTTGGAAGAAGACAGAAATCAGGTGGGACTGTTGGAATGCGATTCTTTCTTGAAGTCCCGCTCGCTCCACAGCTTCGGATCAAGCCCGTTCCGAAGTGACGACAAAGAATCGAAAGAAAAAGACAAAAGACGGAAACCCATCACCGTGACGGGACCTTACATTGTTTATATGTTGAGCGAAGCCGATATTATGGAAGATTGGACACTAATTCGAAAAGCTCTCACGGCGACGAAGCGCAAAGACTGTAAGTGCTTGTGTTTTTTCATAAGCTGTCTATAGAGAGATACGAATGTATTTCCATCTAGTTAGCAAGTTCAAGTAATCAAGTATATTGACTGAATTTATTGATTGCAGATCCACTCTGACGTTACAGTTTCAAGACTTCTTCATCGTGCACTTTCTTGTAAATAATCGAAATCCTTTTTTCGTTCTCAATTCTCAATCGTCATTCACAGCGAGTGCTGGTTACTAATACACGGCAAGTACATTTGTTTATTCAAGTCGTAAAATATTTTCGACACAAGATTGACCTACGCGAATGTAACCAAGCCAACAAAAAAGTCTTAATTATAGTAACTAGTTTAGGTTTCTAAAATGAAGAAAAAAATTTTAATGTTGAAAGCCATCGACAAGACAATGGAGAATCGGGAGACTACTACGGGACAGTGACAGCTGATTGATGAGGATTGAAGCAGAGTAATGCATCTTATGCGACGATTTCAACTATTTAGAGGCAGCTGGAGCGACAGCGGCAGATTTGGAGCTAGACTTCTGTGGAGTTGAGCCGGACATGACGGGGGAGCCACGCCCTGTTGGCGTAACTGATTCGCTACCCGATGACATTTCCAATTCCATCTAGCGATATTGAAAATTCATGTTTATTTAGTTTTTAAAAGATGAAAAACTGCGGAAATACCTTTTCATCTTCGGGGATGGGACCGTTTTCGTCTTCATACTCTTTCAGAACAGCATCGAGGTTGTAGCGTTTACGATAAGAGATGAAGAATAGACGTACGTGGGCTTCATTCTTGGTGCCAATGACATCAGCGATGGCTTTAAAATCTTTCCCATATTTACGGACTCCTGTGTGTTCAAACGAATTATCAAGTAGAATGTTTTGAAGAGTTATTAATCATTCCATCACTAACCTTGGACTGCAATCAAGAGTTCTTCATTTGTCCAGCGAGCGTTGATGCGACCACTGTTATCTGGTGGCTTCCAAGAAGACAATCCGTCGCCAACTCGTTTCGTCAAAACGCTCAATACTTGTTTGTTCTTTTGAACCAATCGCTTAAGAGCAACAATCTCGCCATCCATTCCTTTGAGCACGGCGTCGCTTTGTACATCCGATTCACCACAGAATGTTACTAAATCTTCGTGATCTAAATACATTCCCCTAGGTGGTTTCCGCTTGTGGCGACCTAGTTGAACAGCAAGTTATAAACTCTGATTTATGTTGCTATCACTAAACTATCAAATACCAGATGAAGCGATTCCGGATGGCTTGTCACGGCGAATAGGCCCAGTCGTGGGACGCATCATTCCAGTACGCCTACGTCGTAAAAATGGTTAGTTCTAATTCCTACTTTTATTGAAGTAGACAATTTTTTTTACTTGAGATGATTAGCACAAGTGGCACACAGAGCTCCTTTGGCAGTAGCTTGAAGTTGACTACAGTGGATGCCACAGTTTAGGCATAGGCTTTTAGTTGTATCACCATCCTTCTATAATTTAACGTTCATATTCGAAAATTTAGGGAATGAATGGATTTGAAGCTAAAAGCAATTACGGTATCATTCTTGTCTTCGTCACTGTCGCTTGGTACAGCAGCAGTTGCGACTGGCTCAACGCTTTCAATGCTACTGGATTCTTCCCCAGTTCTTGTGGTCACCATCCGGCGCACTTGGCGATCCATTAAACTGCTTCTCGCTCTTGTCTTTTTCCAAGAGTAGTAGTATCGAACTAGAGCAGCGATCGATTTGTCGGGTAACTGTAAATAGCGAACGTTTTTTTGTACAAAAACCAGATGAAAATTATAAAGTATAAATCATACCATTTGTCGAATTCTGTGAAAACTTTTTCCATGGAACTGGAAAGCTTGCTCAAAGAGAACCTTGTCCTCAACAGACCACTCATCAGGGAAAGGAGTGAAATTTGATAAATCAACTAAGGCTTTTTCCAAATCATGTTTGTGCCAAAAGAGCATGCCTAGTGCTTGTTCAGAATTATATCCATACTTTTCTTTTGCCACACTTATGTAGTCTTCCACTACAATGTTGAAGTGATAAGATAATAATATAATATGATGATAAATGAGAATTTATGTGCTAGACACTTACATTTGGCATCTAGTATGTCATTGGTGGGAGACCATACCAATAGGGCACGTTCTGCATATTGATCCAGTTTCCGATCTAACCAAATCATTTGAAAAATTGTTCTGTTGATACAATATGGAAGAAAAAGCAAAAAAATGTAATACCTGTTAATGGTGTTAGGAGTGGGATCTGAGCTTGATAATCTCTGCCAACTCGCATTCCTCCATCTGTCAAAAATAGAAAACATTGAACTGAGTGAACTGAATCGGCCACCATAGTACTTAACTGCATCAAAAACCATCTTATATGCCAATCAGTAGAGATAAAATATGAATCAGATAAATTAAATAAAACAAGCCATCTACTACTACCTCCTTCTCTTTCTTCGTCCGAAAAGTCCGAGTAGTGTCCGTTGGGGCTGGCTCCTCTCGATCGCTTATTGCGATCGCCAATAGCTCGCCCCTCTGGCTCTCCTTTCTCAGCCGACACCATCATTCAATTCTCGCACAAATTGGACGGCTGTGAAAGCGAAATTTTCAAACCAGAGGAAGCACGAGTTATTCAGCTGCGCGTTTCAGCTCGTGAAATTGAGCCAAGTTGCGAAAGTTCTGACCTTTTCTTAATTTAAAAAAGAGGGTCCAGCAGCACAAGCAAATCGAACGCTGTCTGCTCGCGCGCCTCTGATCGCAATGAGAAGTCTAGATAAGTCTAGTGGGAAGACGCGTCTCAAAGCTGCGACATTGCGTACTCAGCTGTATATACAGCGAAACTGGTTTGGCCCGCCCGTCCCCGTATGAAGTGGTTAAATAACGCTTTACTTGCCAGCACCAACAACTTTAAAACTAGTTTTCCTTTACGAAATAGCCTAAATCAATCTCAGAATTTCATTTTGCAGCCATGAGTTACTACTTTCTGTCATCTTTGGAGATGTTTCAGTGGTTTCAAAATTCAAGTTAATATAGCCGTCTCAAAGCTGTAATTTGTGTTAGGCGTCGTCTGCTAACGTTTGCTTCTTGGACGAGTGCAGGAAATTCAAAGTTCCAAGAATTCTTCTTGATTTCGAGATATCTAATCATGCGTACCGTTGCTCTAATAAGTGGTGGTAAAGATAGTTGCTACAATATGCTCCAGTGTATTGCAGCTGGTCATGAAATTGTGGCACTTGCAAATCTTTTCCCACCAAAATACGATAACGAATGTTTAGACGAGATGGACAGCTACATGTATCAAACTGTGGGTCACGATGCGATAAGTCTTTTTTCAGAAGCCACAGGACTACCTTTGTATCGAGAAGCTATTAGGGGCACGAGCCTTCAACAAGGTTCTGATTATACTCTTCATAGTCAAGAAGATGAAGTAGAAGATTTGTATAGACTTTTAGTTCGTGTCAAAGAGGCTGAAGCTGTTGAAGCAGTTTCTGTTGGAGCTATTCTGTCCAATTACCAGCGTGTTAGAGTTGAAAATGTGTAAAACAAGCCATATCTTTGAGTACTAATTATCAAAACAAATTCTAATTACTCTATGATTCAAAGGTGCACAAGGCTTGGTCTAACATCTCTAAGCTATTTGTGGCAACGCAACCAAGAAGAGCTGTTGGAAGAAATAATTGAGAGTGGAGTTATTGCTGTACTTGTCAAAGTAGCTGCCCTTGGACTTGATCCCAAAAAACATCTAGGAAAATCTTTATTGGACTGCCAGCATGACCTGATGTTGCTAGTACAACCATATCTACATAATCGATTATCAATCACAAGGATAGATTCTTTTATTTTTAAAAATAGAAAGAAAAATTCGGGTTGAATGTCTGCGGTGAAGGTGGCGAATACGAAACATTGACCTTGGACTGCCCCATTTTTAAGAAACGGATTGTCATGCAAGTTCTTGCACTTCTACACATTAAAATGTTAGATGTCGAAAAATTAAATGAATCTTTACCATATTTACTCTAGAGAGGAAATGGAAGTGGTTCCACATTCCAAAGATCCCTTTGCCCCCGTGGCTTATCTTAAATTCCCCAGGCTTTCACTAGCCGAAAAGGTATTTTAAACAGTGGAGTAAATGTAGATATTAAGATAAGCGTGAAATACCTTGTGTTATGTGATAACAATGAAGGAATCCAGCTCAAGAAGCGCTTGCGAAACTATAAGGAAACCTCAAGATTTCTGCCGATTAGAATTGGAAGGCTCCCATATCCAACCCAATTCATCCTCTTGCTCAAGTTCTCTTGAAGTAATAAATAACGTAGAGACGATAATTTTCGAAAGTGATGATGAAATCAGTACCAAGCCAGACCCCTTCGTCTTCACCGGTGGCTTAATTGCCGAAACAGAAGCCCATTTTTCGGACATGATGGAATCGCTGAAAGGTAGAAAAGTGCATAGCTGTATTCAAATAGATATGAAAATTTATATTTTGTCTATTGCCGTCTGAAAACACAGGTAGTGTCGAAGCACAAGGATCTAGTATGAGTGCTCTTTTGGCGGTTTGTCTCTACATTAGAGATATGGCCGACTATCCTAAAATAAACAAAATTTACAGTCAATATTTTGACTTGAATCCTCCCGTGAGAGTCTGTGTGCAGGCCCCCATTACATGTTTTGCCGTGATTGAAGCCGTTGCTACTCTATCCCCTGATCGTAAACGTTCAATGCATGTTCAGAGTGTTTCTCACTGGGCACCTGCCAACATTGGCCCATACAGTCAGTGCGTCCAAGTAAGTTTATCAACTGGTGTGATGTTTCTGATTTCTTTTCTGATTTAATATGATATTATGCTACTTTAGGTAGGGAATCTGTTTATGGTTTCGGGACAAATTGGTCTGATTCCTGGTTCAATGACGTTACCGCAACCTGCCAACTTTGTTTCGGAATGTCGACTAGCACTACGACACGTAGCTCGCGTACTCACAGCTATGGATGCAAATATTTCCCTCGCTAATGCCCTACTGGTATTACAGCGGTGATATGTCGGTTTACCTTATACAGAAAATCTTACGCAAAATTCAATCCATTTCTAGGTAGTATGTTTTGTGCGCGACGAAATCCATATTGTTACAGCAAAAGCTCTATGGAAAGAATACGGAGGTGACGCAAATCACCCTATAGCCTTTGTCGTCACCAGTGATTTGCCCAGAAGCGCACTAGTGGAATGGCAAGTGATGGCCCACCGAGCTAAAGGTTCAACTGTGAAATTAGATGCTTGGGTGTCATCGAAGCAACTTGGGTGTATCCACATCACTCATGGCAAAGAAGCAATATCTTTCATGTGCCAGTTGGGTACGTTGTTTCTACTGTTATACCGATTTCTGTTTAGATTCAAGTAATGTAAAATTATTGAATTTTTAGACGAAATTCCAGTCGACAAGGAAGAATGGAATTCACTTTATCAGCTGATTGCGCATCATTTAGGCCAGAATTGTGGTCTGAAAATCTTTTACAAGAGTGCTATGGATCCTTGTTTTTGGAAAAATTTAAGGGATGTAATTCCGAAATCCATAGCAATAACTTGCATCCCAGTTGTTGGATTTGAATCAGGAGTAGCTGCACTCGTTTGTGGTCTTCATTGTTGATGAAAAAATAGGTAAAATTCAAATTTTGACTTATTTATTCCGAAAGGCAATTTTAATCGACGTGCAGTATTTTTTAGATTTGTTTTTTCTTTTTAACGCAGCAAAGTTTATTTCTTCCTCAGTTTGGCTTGGGCTTTATCGGTGCATGAAGGACACAAAAAATCCCTCTGTTTGGAACGACTTGTGCAATCTAAGACGGCCAAACAATTAGAAATGTTTTCAACAAATTCTATTTAAAGATTACAAGTTTCCTACCTTGATGAGCTCGTTTCGAACATTGACGGCAACCAACCAGCGGTCCCGCTTCTTCTACAGTTGCAAAACAACCGTTGCAAAGTGCACAATAATTCCCCTTTCGCCAATGCCTAAAATGATACACACAAACAAATTCAGCAACCATCTTTGCAAGACGCAGAAGCCAGTAGTTGATGTACGTACTTGACACAAACGCCACAGAGAGTGACGGCATAGATTTTGACTCCACTTGGATTGACTTTGTACTACACACACGCAAAAAAAAAGATTGGGTTGTTAAATCAAACGCTCGCATATCGATTTGAAATTTACCTCGTGGATCCACTGCTTGTCTCCGCTAGGATTTCGTGTCCCACACGATCCGCATCTCGCGCAGGCAGGGCAGTGCCACCTCCCTTCTGGAATGCTGCGCAATCCAACACAATAGGTATGGTAACCGCGATCGCAAAAGTCACAAAAGAGCATTTTCTCTTCGTCGGCTGGATCATGACATTGGTCGCAAGTCTTGCAGTCTGCAAAGGATTGAAACTCTAGTATCCCAATTGCAGTAAGAAATGCTTAAACTCACCATTGCACTCCCAAGAGTAACCAGCTACTTGGGACATCATACCAATATCCAAATCCCAACAAGTCAAGTGACCTAAAGTTTGTAATGACTGGTTGTACTTTTCTTTCTTTTTTTTCCAAAATAATAACAAGAAAATAAAAACAAAAGGTAAAAATATCCAACCATCGGCTTGGCATTTGGCGCAGCGGACAAGGGGCTCGGGATGACCTTCCTTATTGCGACGTCGATCCCCGCGGCAAAGTTTGCAGACACCAGGCTGTCCAAGATATTGGGGACGATCGTCTTCTGAATCTCCTTCGTCCTGGCTGGAGCTAGTAGAATCGCCGTCACTTGAATCCGAACTGAAAGACGGAAATGCCAAGTATTAGAGAAAGAAAGACTTTGAATTGCATTTCGAGTAATACCTCGAGTCATCTGAACTGGAACTGGAATCGTCGTCCGATTCTGTCTGACTGTCGGCAGCAGAATCGACTCTGGCCGAAGACGCATTCGTCGGCCGTCTTTTCCGCCGCTGGCCATTATCGGGCTGACCAACAAGTGGTCCCCGCATTACAGTTCCAATCGGCAAGCAATTGAGTTGATACGGACTATACGTCTTGAAGAAGGAAGAAAATTGTCCCGGGATGACGGCCACTGGATAAGGATCCACAGTATTAGCGGAGGCCGGCTTGAGTGTAGTCGGTCTGCGTGGGATTTGCACAGTAAAGGACTGCAAATCGAGGCAGTGCAGCCGCTCTTCAACACGTTCTTTGTTGAACATGGCGTTCCATTTGGCCGTAGCCTTTATGGCTCGAAGTCGTGGGTCAAATGGTTTCTTTTCGGTTGGAGCGGCCGGCGTGGCAGTGGCAGGAGTTGCACTTCCTTTTGCCTTTGATTTGTAAGCTTGCTCTTTCTTTTCACTTTGGGCGGACAAATATTCTTCATATTTTCCAGGAAAAGAGTTGAAAAAGAGATCTAACACTTCACAGCTCAACAACGCCGTCAAACCAAGATTGGCCTGAGTTTCGCTAACCGCGTTACGTTCCCGAAGCCAGTTTCGCTCCACCATCTCCACGGGTCGGCGCTTCAGGTCTGGATACTTTCTTTTAAAATTACCCTTGACGGACAAGTAGGAAACGACTTGTTCTTGTACCATCCATAACTCGGCATTCGTATCTTCGGCCGGCCATGCATACTCTACCAGTTGTGCAGCGGTAATGGGCGATTGCGAACTAGCATCAAAGATTTCGCGAGTGCCCAATTTCTTCTTGGGTGTCGGCGTATTGCCTATTGTGGTCCAAGGAGATTCACTCATGCCCTGTCCATGAATGGGGGTACCGAACGCTGCTGGGCCGTCAAACGAATTTTCTACGCTCATTCTAGTGTCTTCCTCTAACACCTGGAACTTTGGAGGCCTTGGTCGGACAGCTCCACGAGGCGTTTTGATCTTAGGAGTGCGGCCACCACCGCGGCCTCGTCCTCGACCCCGGCCCCGCGTTGGCGTTGCAACAACAGCCGGAGACGATCCTCCAACTGATGTTGTACTAGTCTCTAGGATCTCAACATCAGAATGTTTTTTCCTACCACGCCCACGCCCTCTGCCCCTGGTTGGTTGAGCTGGTGGAGGTACCTCTACAAAATCGGGATCAGTTTCAAACCGGAGGTCTTTTGCACGACGCGGGAGTTTTTCCCTGGTGGCATTCAAATCATAGACTTTTCTTTTGTACTTTCGCCTGCCAGCCAGAGTGCCATCAAGGTTCTCTTCTTCATCCACTCCAGGGGTGACGGATGCAGTGGAAGTGTCTAAAATGTTGGAATCCATCAGGTTGGAATCATTTGCACCTTCTTGTGAGCTGTGGCTCGATAGTGAAACATCCTGTGATACTTCACACTGTTCCAACTGACTATCTTCCATGTTTTCTTCCTCATTTAATTCTTCAAAACTTTCTTCTTCTGGCTGCTCAGTTGCTGTTGAATCCTCTTGAACCTCAGTTTGAGGAGCCACCTCTTCCTCTGCTTCCATCATCTTGTTGAGTAGTCAGTTAAAAATAATGTGTCCCAAGTTCTAAAAATACGAGATCATTAGAATTTGACACATATATCCAAGTTAAATGCCTTGAAAAATTGCAGAACCTTCAAACAAAAAACCGTTACCTATAGGTTTATAGTCGGTGTGATTATAAATTTATATTTTAAAAAGTCTCCTGACTTTGTCTTGGTCTCACTTTACGGTTTTTAACACAAAAAGATAAGTCGTTGAAACATAAACATTGAAATGACAGACACGCCGGGTATTTTTTTTTAAGCTTTTCCAAAGCTTGCCCTGAGTAATCGATTGAACGCCATAATCGATACCGAAGTATTCCGAATAATTTATTTAGTTAAACTGTTTTTTTTGTTGATTAAAAATACGATTGTTCAAGTAAATGTTTACGAAAATTTGTAAAAATTGAAACCATTCAATCTTTGTAATGAGTATTTGTTTTGAAAAATCCGTTTGATAAATTATTGTGACACAAAAGATTCCCCTTTTTTGCCGCCAGTGTAGCTTAGAGTGAAACGGATAGTCACAGGAACGACTCCAATTCTTTGCGTCTGCGCTTTGGAAATCATGGCTGAAAACGACCTGTTGAATGAGTTTGGCGAATTCGGCGTAACGCCCAGTCCAAAAGTCCTTAGCAAATGTAAGTGTGATCCATTTTTCGTCTTGCCTCTGAGATTATCAACTGAAATTTGAGATTTTCCTGTTGAGAAACTCTTAACATCGGAACACTGTAGTGGCGTCGCGTTTGATTACGAATGCAAAGAGAAAATATGGACGAGCATGCCTTGTTCCTAGGAACAAGGTTTCTTCATCTCAAGCACCCTTTAGATTTTGTTTTCAAGCTAACATTGATTGATTAAGTTGTTAATCCATCTTTTTTTTTTTGCTTTTTTAGGTATAGAACTACTGGACAAGTATGGAATCACTCCAGAGACCCTTGTCAATTGCTGGCTTGGCTTTTCTACTACTAAACTGAATGGTGAAGGTCCGACACTAGAAACCTTGCTTACATTTGACAAAGATGTCCTCTCCAAAGAGAAATTTAGCAAAACTAAAGTCAAGATTGAACCAATGAGTGACTCTCCAGTCATGCACAACATCACCACCATCTCTCAATTGTAACTTTTTCATTGTGATTAAGTGTTAAAGTCTATGATGATGGTATTTATATTTTATGTGATTTCTTTCAGAGCTGAAGATGATGAGCTGCTAGGCTGCTATGGAACACCTGCCAGGAAGGTAAAGAAATTTGAAAAAAAAAGAATTTTTTTTTTCTACTAGTGTAGTATATAAGGGTCTTTGGGAGATGGATTGTGTACAAGGTTGAAAAGAGCGCCTTTCAAAAATCTACCTGGCTCACAAAGCATCGTGGCGCCTTTTTCAAGGTCAAATATTCCCCCTCGACCGTTCGTGTGTCGCCGTGGGCGACTCGGAACCTATAGCCGCACACACATCTACCTGCTGACACAACTGCGTCCATTTATGCATTTCCCTCTTTTTTGTTCAGTTCCCTCAATTTCGAAATCGGTTGTCGAGGAAAAACTAATCAGGAAGATGGAAGAATTTTACCGATGCACGGAACGGTCCTGATGAGGTTTCATGCAAATGGTGGCCGTACCTTCAAGTTTAATATAGAGAGAACACGAAAAAGAATCTGAAATGGGTGGAGATGATGATGCCTCTTGTCCCTCTACCACCACTGGGGTGGGTTGGGTGGTGGGGGAAGCGAAGAGAAGCCTCTTGCGATTGGTAGATAGGAATTTCATAGGTAGGAAGAGAGAAGAGGCTTCCCTTCCTACCTTACCTTTGTGCGTGCGTGTATATAGCCTTTGGTGTGTAACGAACCCTCCACCTCATTCACCCACCTCCCCCACGAGCGCGCACACACACGGCTCTTTCTCTCTGTCGACGGTGTATGTGTGTTACGCGCGTTCCCAGAAGCGACGAAAAGTTGGTGCGCAGTCCAAGCCTTGGAATCTCTGTTGCTGCTCTTGGTGCAAGAATCGTCTCGAGTTTTGTGCTTTTTCTCTCAATCCGTTTAGCCAGGTGAAACATTCATCGTTGTTGCCGTCGTCAACCAAAAAGTCTAGACGACGATCTTGATCAACAGGCTCTTTTTTCTGAAATTTCCATTGTTCAAGTGTTGCTGTTGCTCGCTTGGCCCCTCCCTTTTTCTTGCGCTTTCCCAGGGACTTTGCCTCGAGCTACAACGGTCGTTTTCCCATTCCTCTCTCTTTGACTCGATCTCTCTCCCTCTTTTCTTCCTCACCTGTACACACACGCACGCACAACCTGGAGGAGGGGAGAAGGCGCTTTTTCTTTTCTCTGCAAAGAAAAAGACGCGTCTCTCGGTCGCCATTACCTGCTGTGTCGCTCGTTTAAATCTGTTTGTTTTCTAGTGTTAAAGAGACTCAGACACTTGATTTTTTTTTCTTCGCATTTTCTGTTGTTTATTCAACCCGGTTGCGTTCGGTGGATATGGTTCTCGTGACATGGCTTTCATCGGCTTTAAATTCCGAGTGCACATGACTAGATCCATACTCACCAGACGAGGCCTGGGCAATCATCGCCGTCAAGTTTTTTAATTTTATTTTTATCGTGTCTTTGTGCTATTCTTATATCTATACATACACGTTGTCTCTTTTGTCATTATCATTGTGATCGTCGGTTGCTTCCCCCTCTTCAATTCGATCCATCGGCATAACTTTCCATTGAGGAGGAGGGGGGATGATTGTTGGAATTTTTGCCGCGCGGGAAACATCCCCTCTCTCAGTTGAACAATTGGGAGGTATCCCCCTATGCGTAAATAAAAACCGGAACCGGAAATGTGAGCGAATGCTCTCTCCCTGTATAACCATGATGATTGTCATTTTTTCCATGTCATACTAATGTTTGCCAGCAAATGACAGCAGGTGATTCAAAGTTATTTTTGATTGATCGGAATTCTCCAACGAGGGTTGGGCGCTCTCTAGGTGGGTCTGTTTCTAGTGCATGTGTTTCCTCAGCACGACTGTTCATGACTAGATCCATACTCATCTAAAGGGACCTAGCCGTTCTACAAATTCGTTTTTATATCTTACTTTAAAAATCATTCATCATATCACGTGTCACTGAGCCCATAATACTTATAATGCATTAGAACAATATATCATTTTTGGAAAGAAGAAATATATCTAGACAAAAGAATCTTGAATTTCATTTTGGTTAATGAGATGTTGTTCTGTACATTTGACAGTCGTCGGTGGGGGCCAAAAGGAGCACTAGCGGATTGGAGGGAACGCCACAGAACAAGCGTTTGGCAGGATTGGGTCAGGCTGCGTACCCAATCCACAGTCCATCTGCATTCTCTCCTACCACGTAAAGAAGGTTTTATCGTCTATTCATGAACCGTGTGCCATAGCAAAAAAATGTCTCTTGACTGGTGGGCACAAGAAATAAGAAGGGCGAGTCTATATGTTTGGCTATTCTTCCGTCTCGTTTCAATCCAGGCCTGGAACATGCACTAAGTTTTCCACGCGCAGCAACGCTGGTGAGATAGTCATCAAATACCCTGCGGATGAAGCAAGCCTAGATTGGTCTAGATCTAACGAAAGATGGGAGCCGAAAATCCTAATCCACGGCACGGCCGAAACGAAATTGACAACGAAATACAATTACATGTTTAGCCGTCTGAGAGACAAGTACGACGTGATAGAGGAACAGATTAATTCAACGGGAGCTTTGTTGGCAGAAAAACTCCAAATTGAAGCATTTGCCTCTAACAACAAACCCAATGCGGTAGTTTTTATTTTTTCTAAATCACATCGAGCAAACCGTAACGAACGTAACGGTGTCTTGTTTTCTCTCTTTCGCTCTTGCTTTCAGGAAACTTTCCATACGATTGGTCGGATCTGTTGTGACGCCACCAGCGGTTCTCGATTGAATACATCTTCACTTCTTCTAGAAGGGTCCAGAGATGTGTCTTCGGGGCAGAGCGTTCCGCTTGATGTCTCTCACCTGAAAGAATTCTCTTTCTTCCCCGGTCAAGTGGTGGCCGTCGAGGGTAGCAATCCAACTGGGAAAAAGATGGTGGTTACAGCTGTTACTACTCCACCGATCAATTCCGTTTTCAAGACGGATGTCTCCCTACAAGGTGGTGACTATTCTAATGATATTCCGTTTTTTCTTTTTTTACTTTTCTGTATGAAGGTCTGAAAAAGAAAAAGAAAACTTTGTTTAGGTCCCATGAATGTGTTGGTAGCGTGCGGTCCTTTCACGCCATCTGACGATTTAGAGTTTGCACCGCTAGTTGAACTGATTCAGCAAATCAACACGGTTCGCCCGCACTTGATTTTCATTTTGGGACCATTTGTCGATGTTAAGAACAAAAAAATTGAAACTGGCGATCTGGATTACACCTATCAAGAGCAATTTGACATTGTCCTCAAAGAGTTGCAAACGAAAATCTCCAAGTATGTTCATTTAGGCATTTACTAAGCATTTTGAGCCATTTATAACGGACAGTCTGTTTTGATAGCACTGTACAGGTGTGCGTCATTCCATCCTGGCGAGATGTACATCACCGCACCGTCTATCCAACTCCACCTTTCCAACAAGAGAGCAAAATTCCCAATTTTCACTTCTTCTCCGATCCTTGTATCCTCAATGTTAGTGGGGTTTTTATCGGGATAACTTCAACCGATATCCTGTTTCACCTCAGCAAAGAAGAAATTGCAGTGTAAGATTTGCGTTTGTGTATTTCTTTTAAGAGGCTAACACTTTTTCTCAATAGGGCCCCTCAAGGTTCGGATCGTCTAGGCCGACTGGTGTCTCATCTTTTCAGCCAACAGTCTTTTTACCCATTAAACCCAGCAGCTGAAGAAATGAGTGTTGATCTAGAACATGCCGATGACTTCTGCAAGCTGCCTTTTACTCCGCATTTGTTACTAGTCCCATCTGATCTACGCCATTTTATTAAGGTAAACTTGTGTTAACGACCCACGTGTCCATGTTGATTAACTCAATGGTATTATATTGGAAACAGAATGTCAATGGCTGCGTGGTTGTAAACACGGAAAGAGCTGTCAAAGGCGTCTCCGGTGGTACCTATGCCCGGCTCCAAATCACCGGTGAAGGCTCGTCAGTACAAGTGAAGGCGGAAATCGTACGAATCTAAGTCCACTCATTCCAGCACAAATTCCAAACGCGTATCCTACCTTCCTCAACGTCATTTTAAACCCAAGGCAACATATGTGCTTGTCAAGCCAACAATAAACATGAATTTTTCAAAGTCCCATCTCCCGTCTTTCCAGTTTTCACCGAAATATTGCATTCGGTAACTCGCATGGGGGAAGATAAGACTTATCCTCTTAATTTTCTTTGTTTGAGTCCAAGCGAACACCGACTCTCCTTAGTTATGTTTTGTACTTATGAAACAACTCAAATTCTCAGTGGATCTTGCTAATTAGGTGTTTTGATACAGTTCCCATTTGATTTTCAATGGATGCGGAAAGAAAAAAGTTTCGGGGTTCGGAAGTTTTTTTTTAGCTTGGGATTAGGGACAAAACATTTGTGTCCTTTGACAGAATTTACGATAGATGCCGCTGTGAAGAGCGGCTAGAATGCACTTGCTAGGCCTGACTATACCTAGGTTTTTTTCTATCTAATAATCGGCCCCACAACTTTAACTTTGAGCTTTACATATCGTCATCTATTGCAACTTCGTCAGCAGCAAGAAAAAAGTTTTGTGGCCTCAATCGTATTCAACCTCCAATTTCCATTCGTTTCCTTGATAATAGTGAGATCAAGTTTTCTTGTAGTTTAAATGCATTTATTTTAAAATGAACCTTTCTATGAGTTTCGTCCTGCCTTTTAGCTAGAATTAAAAAAAAAGACACTATTTACGTATGGAGGTTGGCAATTCAACCTACTTACAACTATTATTTTAAAAAAACATGTAAAAGAAGACACTTATTGATGCCCGATATTATTGTTCATGTCCCGGGACCATTCGTGTGGCTAGGATGGCCTGTCTCTTTCGATAACAGGTAACTCTTTCTAAATCGCGCAACAACGCATTGTTGCTCTCTAGACACCTTGTTTACTCTATGGTTTTACTCACGGATTTTGAATGGTAACTATTTCAAATTCATTGTCTTAAAGTTAAATAGTGTAATTGATTTGGTGAGGGACTAAATAGCCATAAAGGAGTTTTAAGAATACTTCAACTATGTTAATGAGTAGACATTGTTAGATTCTTGTGTGCCAGGTAGTTGAAATGGTAACAATTATAGATCTCATTAGAGATAGGATCTCATGCACTTTGAAGCTATGATTAGTATGTCTGGCTAGAAAGCAGAGTAAAATATGTGGGTAACTCTGTGTTTCATTCATTTGATCTTGGTTACATGATTTTTTTTCACATCAAATGTTTTCCAGTAGCTGCTGTTTGGGTAAAAATACGAAATGCATATGGAAAGTTAAGTTTCTATCTTGTTGTGTTGATTGAATCTGTTCTTTAAGAAAATTATTTTTCATTGAGTGTTTCGTTTGTCATTGTTGATTTGTTTTCATCATTGGCTGTTTTTGTTCAAAATAGGGCCTACTAGTGAACAAAAGTAGTGCTGCTTTAATCTGATGAAAAAATGACAGTCTGTTTGTTTGTGTGAAGCATCCTGCAGTTAAGGCTGTCAGCCCTCATATTTCCTATTTTCATTTATTGCTTGTGGTGATGTGCAAGCTTACTTTCCTAATACACTTCGATTTTCCATTTTTTGTAGAAGCGCGACCCGCTTGCCAGTTTTTTCATCTCAGTCGCCACATCAGTCATTCTAGTCCAGCTGCGATGCCTCTAAAAATTGTATTCACACAATTGGACCGATACGGTAATACTAAAATCAGTTCTTCGTATAAATTGTCCAAAGCCTAGTTTTTTCTTATTTTATTTGTACGCTGTCAAAGGAGTTCGTTGAAAATCATCGTTTTCATCAGAAATCATCTTACATGGACTTCCAACTGGCCGTCATCGCCATAGAATAGAACCCCCTTGGTGCGTTATAGGACAATTAGACAATTATTAGCGATACTACTTCACCTATCTGCCAACCTGAACCACCGTGGAGCTATCGTAGCTGCTTGTGTCATCATACGTGCTGTTACTGCACGTAAGGGGACAACCTCCGACCACTCCAATTTGCCAAGTACAATCTAATCCTTATTTAGACGATGAACAAATGCAAAAGTAACAAACCGGAAGTGGACCGGAAGTGAGAAAAACACGTCGTACAGCAAAATGAAGGGCAGAATCGGATTCCTCGTCAAATTCTGAGCTAGATTATCGTGATTTAATCGACTTTTGGAACATGTCGAAAATCGAGAATTTTCCTGAACTATAGACTTCTTAAATTTGCGATTTGGTCAATCTCTTATATTTCAATAATAACACATTATTATTTCTCAGAAAAGTGCGCTGATTCCGAATATCTACTTTGTTTTGTGATTGCGGCAGTATTTGCCACTTCCGGTTTATTTCCGGTCTCCGAAAATATGCTCAATCTACTTCATTCCGTGATTAACAGTTTATGTATATTTTTCCAGGTGATTGCTGATGCCTAGCCGATGAACCTAATGCGAAGTTGCAGAGGAGTCATCATTGTTTTTCTTTACTCGTGCAATATACTCGGACGGCGACTGATGCTCCAACTTGCATCAGTCGATGTCAATTATGTGATCAGCAGGTGGTAGGGATGGGCTCTGTCTCGAAAGGGTGAATACAGCCAAGCGCCCGACTAGGTTCAATCGCATCCCCTAAGAACTGGCCCGAACCGTCACTCTTCTCTCTTTCCGGCTCCTCTGTTAGCCATGCCATTCGTTGGGCGGTACGGTCCGACCGAGCGACGTTTGGCTGTGAACGAAATGATGAATAACGATTATCTCTTTTAGAGATTTATCTGTTCTGATCGTTCGTAAAACAATCCGTACGGATGAAAAATGCCGCCGACTTCGTCGCTCGCGCGAGCGACGAAGGATGAAATAATTGATTGTGCCGAAAAAACCTGAATCCCACCAGAGATTTTTATTTTTAACAAACCTTTTATGACATTACAAGTAAATTTTTGTGCAATAATTGAGGACTTTTTATGATTTTCTTTGATTGTTACATGTTTATTCAATTTATAAACATGGAAAATAAACAGATGTAAAAGTTCAGCTAAAGAATGGTTCATCTTTAACCCACAACGTTTCCAGTGCTTGATAAACTACAAGACTATTTTCGAAACGATCGTTCCATGCTTGAATCATTCCTGGATGATTTGCTTCATATTCTACTAAGAGAACCTTCTCTCCTATACAGATAAAAATATGTGAGTGAGTATTTCCTAGTTATGTAACTTATTTTTCTTACCTTCAAGGCGAGTATTTGACTGAACAAAGATCTTTCGCGGTTGTTTCTTTTCCAGAATAATCGATCGCCATTCTGCAAAAGGGTACAGTCCACTTGAAGAAACTTCAGAATATTTCGCGTACATTGCTTTGGCTGCATCCAAGTTTCCGGTTGACTTGTAAATCTTTGATTTAACGTTTCAATAAATAAAGTTTAGAGTATATCGTAAGCATACTTGAGTATATCTATTACTTGAAGTTTGCGGAGAAATTTGCCGAGTGCATCTTTTCCGACAGTGGCGATCTTTGATCTGTCAAGTGAAAGCAAAAGGTCGTCTTTTCCGTCACTACCAATAATCTTGGAAACGGTAACCAAACCCTGGCCCGCTTCTAATAGCACTTGAAGGATTACATATCGGGCTTGAGAATGCGCCTACAACAAATCAAAATTTGTTAGAAAACTTCGACCTATCATGGTAGAAAAGCCCTATACCTGCATCCAGACTTGGGTTGTTGGATTGTAAAACTCCATCGCTCTCGTTGAGCCATTGAGAAGGAGACTGAGCCAGTTTACATAGATAATGTCCTGCGCCTTTTCCCCTTCATGACCGAAAATCCTTCATCATACAAAATAAACAAAGTTGTACCAACTGACAAGAAAAAGGTGGAATAAAATTACTTTAACACGTCTTCGTTGAGAGACAAATAGAGACCGACACATTCTGCGCGGCATTCTTCATACGATGACGATATGGTGGAAAACTTAGAATCGTATGTTTCTCCCTCTTCATAATAAGAGACCTACAAAGAGAATTGAGTAAATCAGTAAATCCCAATTATTATTGCGTAAACCCATGAATGGAGAAGAAATTTACCGTTTCACCTTCCTCTAACGACGCCTTGACACTTTCGGCGTCAAAGTTGAAGGTGCCGTCGGCATTTTGACGAAACAATTTACCACTTCCGTGTCCCAGAAGTTCGTGCAGGCCAACTTGTAATTCAAAAGACTCGGTGTTGTGGCGAATTAAGAGTTGCTTATCTGCTTCCGAAATGAAAAAAATATTGGGGTCCTTATACGAGGCAGGAATGACGTTACCCAACGAAACGTTTTTAAACCCTTCGTCCTGGCGGATTTCCCCATCTTAAATTGAAATGACCAAATGTAAGAATGGCGGATACAGAATAAAATCCTTCAATTACATCATTACAATTAGGAATGTTAATTCCGGCTGGGATACCACTTCCACTAAAGGTTAAAACATCCAGTGAAGTGAAATCAGGTTTCAAATACTTGTCCGTTTCGAACGTTGCCGGCCACGGAAGAAGCGGTAAGAAATTTTCAGCACCAGCTACCAATGTTCCAAACTTGGCAGACATAACTTTATTGACAACGGCAACGAAACCTTCAAATTCTCCTCGCATACCAGCGGGATCACGATAAGTTTCAATAAAACCAATGTATCTGTAAAATTTCCACACTTAGTCTAACTCTTCACATCCTTACTAGATCAAAATCTTACGTTTCAATGACTGGTCCCTTGTTCTTAACCCAATGACGTGATCCATTTTTGTGATCGTCTAGAGAGCCGGTGGTAAACGAACTGATGTACTCCGCAAGCATGGCAGCTTCAACTTCGTTCGAGGCAAATGTCTACGGAAAGTTGTTCAAATGATAAAGAACGAGAAATATAGAAAATGTCTTCTTTACCTGAGCTTTCTTTAGCTCTTCGACCACTTGCTTCAAAAGAGGAGAGTAATCCCCACGAGTCACGCTAAACTGACATCCTTCGAATGGCTCTTGTTCACGAGTGATTCCAGCCTTTGGACCAGTTTCAACTGAAGCTAAACGGATCTGTAAGAAAAGAGCGTCAAGATTAAAAGAACTGAATGCTGAAGTTCAAGAGCTTGGGATCAGACGCTACCTCATAGTGCTTAACTCCTTCAATTTCCGTTTTCATCACACGATTATTATAAGCTTCCATTTGGATGGACTTGAAATACCGGCTGACAATGTCAGCATCCTCACTGGTGCAATTGGATGAAAAATAAGTTGTGGTTCCTTTTTCTCCAAGGCCTAGGTGGCATTTTTTGGGACTTAGGTCGTAAATCGGGTTCTTGATACGGTTCCACACTTTAATCAAGTCTGTATTCGATTGAAAGGCCTTAGTAGCAAGGAGAAATTTTTCCAATTTGTCAACTGGAAGATTTGGAATAATTTTGGAATCTCCAAATCCTTTGTAGTTTCCCATATTTGCATAAATACCGGAAGTGAAAACAAGGATAGCCTGAAACACACCCAGCATTTGAATAACAAGTCAACCTTGGCAGACTTGGTCTGCAAAGCCAAAAACCATTTGGTAATTACCTGAAACTCATCCTCTGACAGTCCACTGACCTCCAATGCTTTTTTCTTTAAATCATTCACACTCTCATGCCCAAAAACTTGATGAAGAATGGAAAAAAGGGAGCCAGATTCAACTGATGTCTGTAGGCCATGGAAAATAAGAGGAATTGCTTTGAATTCCAGTAATATTCAATTATGTAATTTAAAATTGTAACTGACCTGAATCAAAACAATGAGGCCACCAAACCATGATGCCTTACTCAAATGATGTGCATAGGCTTTTTCTTTGGCACTCAAATTCTCAAAGGCTGTACCACATTCCAAGGGAACTACAGGTTGCTCATTTGGGAGGACAAAATCTTTCACTGCTACTTCAGACATTTTAACTGAAAATGGTCTAGTAAGTTTTAGGTACCTTTATGGAAAATAAAATATCATTAATATAAGCTGTCAAAATACAGATCAACATTTGAAGCATGCCAAAGCAATAATTAACCCGCCAAATAACCCCGAAGGAATCAATTCATCTGGTTTGTTGAAAATCTTAAACGTTCCGTCAGAACCGCAAAGACAACCCTTTTGTCCATAGACTGTACGTACAGCATGATGACATAAGGGGCGGTTACGCAGTATTTTCCTCGAAATATTCAACATGGAGGTAAAAGTTTGTATAAATTTTTTGAACAAACCAAAGTTACGGAAAAGAATCGACGGGTAAGACAGCAGCAATATTCACGAGCCGGCGTGAGATGACAATAACTCTTTTTCAAGTCGACTACAGTACAACATTGCCGAGAGCAACATCTGCAACCCGTAGAAAAAATAAAAGCAACTTTTCCTCGTTAAAGAAACCTTATTTCAAATCAAATTTATGATAATTGCTTTAACAAGCTCATTCGAATCATCTAAACTCGAATATATACGAGTTGACTGTGAGAGGTAAAATCATTGATGGTCGGCTATCAATCAAAACATAAGGATGGCGATGCTGTACAACATTTTCGTCTGTACACCTTTAAAAAAAGCTTTTTTTCAAGTTTTGACAATCCCACGTGTTGTGCACATAATGGCTAACATTGGTGATAGTGGTGACATTTCGAATCAAGAGAAAAAAAAGAACTCACCTTCAAAAGATAACGGAAACGTCGATGAAAAATGCACCATTGGTGTTAAGGATGAATCTACCGGTGGGACCGTCATAACTGAAGGAAAAGCACGGGTGCGCTTCCCTGGAGCCAAAGATGATGTTTTTTATAATCCTGTTCAAGAATTTAACCGCGATCTTAGGTAGCTAGTGGGAAACAACAACAAAAAATATCTATTATTAAATACAGAATGCCCTTTTTAAAGCATTGCAGTTTTGAGAGAATATGCACTGAACCGAATGAAGAAAATAGACAATAATCTTGCTGGGGAAACATTTCTAAAACCTGGAGAATCCTATGAGGTATGCCCTGTTAAACTAGCTATAGCGTCCTCTGTTTGTTTGTTTTTTATTCCTTTTTTAATCAAGTTGTTTTAAAACAGAAAGGTTTAAAAGTGTTGGAAGCCTTGTCTGCCTCTGGTCTGAGATCAATAAGATATGCAAAAGAAGTTGGAGGTCTAAAAAATATCCTAGCCAATGATTTGTCATCCTCTGCTGTTGAGAGCATAAAAACAAACAGCCAAATGAATGAAGTATCTCACTTGATCACTCCTAATGAAGGAGATGCATCGTAAGTTGGGAATGTCTCAAACTCTTTTTAGTTTTTATTCATCTAGCATTCAGTTTTGATTTGATGTTGGTAGAATCTTGATGTATCAACACAGAAATAAAAACAAGTTTGATGTGGTTGATGTGGATCCTTATGGCTCACCTTCCCCTTTTGTTGATGCTGCAGTCCAGTGTGTGGCTGATGGAGGCCTCTTAATGGTCACTGCAACTGATATGGTATCAATTTTTAAAAATTCAATTTTATCAGTCATAACAAAAGGTTTTCAAATTTTAGGCCATCCTCTGTGGTAATGTTCCGGAAACATGCTTTGCCAAGTATGCCAGCGTTTCAATCAAAACGAAAGCTTGTCACGAAATGGTACGAGTGTCTTCCATTCCTACTTTCTATTCTAGCAAATCGACTTCAACTTTTCTTTGTAGGCCTTGCGGATCATACTTCAGTTTCTCCAGACTTCTGCAGCCAGGTATGGACGTTACATCCAACCTCTTCTTTCGGTTTCTGTCGATTTTTACGTGCGTCTCTTCGTACTGGTGTTTACCGGAAAAAATGAATGTAAATCAGCAGCAAGTAAACTATCAATGGTAAGATATATATTATCAATTAAAACTATATACTTTAACGTTGCGTTGGCTCTTTTTTTACAAGGTGTATCAATGTGTTGGATGTCATAATATTTCTTGGCAACCAATGATGAAGTCAATGGAGAAGAAATATTCCCGAGTCCATGGTCCTCCAACCAACACACAATGTGAATACTGCCATTCCCGCTTAAATTTTGGTGGCCCTCTTTATTCCCAGCCAATCCACGACTTGGAGTTTGTTCAGTCTTTGCTTACCAGTTTGGATAATCCCGAGCTCGGAGAATTGAAAACAGAGAAGAGGATCCGGGGCATTTTAAGTGTGATTTCTGAAGAGCTGCCGGATATACCTCTATACCTAAGTCTTGATGCGACGGCGTCTACGCTCAAGCTGAGTGTTCCTTCGCTGGTCATGTTCCGATCAGCTATTCTAAATGCTGGCTATTCCGTCTCTCTCTCTCATTGCTACCCGCTTTCCATCAAAACAGATGCGCCTACATCAGTGATATGGGATTTGTTCCAAGGTAATTGTTTTCATTTAACTGTAATATGAAACTAAATTCATCTTTGAATTGATATACAGGATTTGCAAAGAAACAGTATCCCGATAGAACTTGGCCTCGACCCCTACCAGAAAACGCTACCCCGACTCCTGCTGATTACATTTTAAATCGACCAGTAGTAATCCAGGCTGACTTTACGATCCATCCGAACGCAAATCCTTCTTCGAGAATGCAGAAACTTGTTCGGTTTCAAGAGAACCCTGAAAAAAATTGGGGACCAAAGTGTAGAGCCAAAGCCAAGTAATACGTTTGTCTATATCAATTTGACTGGTGGATTTTTACAAGTCCATCTTCCTATGTCTATCAATTTTTCAGTGTCAAACGAAATAAAATGGATCAAAAACAATCAGAAAAAAAGAAGCCGCGTTTGGAAATTGAAGCCACGAAAAAAACCGAGGATAATTGATTTCAAACTCGAATGTGTCAAGTTAATACACAGATTATTAAATTGTTACTTTTTTTAGTCGAGAGAGCTGATAAGCTTTACGCGTGTACAGGGACAACAGTTTAAAAACTCCTAATTTGTTTTTTAATAGTATATCATTAGGTGTTTATGGAAATTAGTTCTTTCACAAATCGCTAATACATATTTAATTGGTTAACTCAAGCTTTGAACTGTGCATATTGCAACACTTTTCAAAATTACCACGTAATATGTTTCTGGTTGATTAACGAATGGGCCAGATCGTACACCGCAAAACCCCACACAATTTCAGAAAGATTATTCTTATAGAAGTTCAAACTAACTAAGTGTACATTACCTGTTAGTCAGGAGGTTTACCGATGCCAAGTTCCATCCTGTAGGTAATGTTTCATTGCCACTTTGCTTACTATGGTGTCGTTACAATCGTCGCAGACTCGCAGCTGGATGTGCTGTAAGAATTTAAATACTGTATGATGATATGAATGTTCGCTTGGATTGAGTCAGACGTTTGTTTACCAAATATACCTAACTTTGTTTGATAAAAAAGACTTGTTACGTCAAAGAAACAAATGACCCCAAAGGGATAATTACAGTTCGTTCTTTTAATACAGTATATCGTGGTAGATCTTTGAATAAAACTAAAAGGACTTGAATGAAGAAGATCATGAAAATCCAAAAAAGGTAGGAATTTGTCGGTCTATACCCGCAATGGAATTCAACCACATTACGACTATAATTGTTAATTCAAAAAACCTAATTGGCATGAATATAAAGTTAATATAAACAAGATAGTTAGAAATATAGACCAAACATTTACATATTGTACCCTTTATTGGGAAAAAACACGGATGGCGTTTTTTGTGTACATCAAATCCGTCTGTTTAAACATTTGCAATAATCTAATTAATAGGCGCATTTCCTAACCTGCATCATTACAAGTCTCAACTGAAAAAGATGGTTCAGATTTACCACTCGATTCATCCTTTGCGGCTTTGCGCGCCTTTTTTAAAAAGTTCTTTGAAGGGAAGAAACTTCCCGCCTCTTAAGTAAGGGAACTCTGGCAACGTCCGAGCCCCCGAGCCCCGACCGTTGAAAACCCGACCCAAGAAGAATCGTACCCGACCCGTTGAAATTTCGTACGGCTCAGTTTCAGACGAGTGGAACGCAATAGTCGACCCTAAAGCCAGAACCGGTGAGAGGAATATATCTTGAAATATTCGCCACATCCTTTATCTTCTCAACATTTAACTGTATCCAGTTGTTCTACTAGTGAATCTCTACTAAAGTCTCGCTTGCAAATGTTTTAGATAATATAGTTTACGAGTTATTTACCTGTAAAGTCGGAACCTTTAACAGTCGTTTTTCTGTCCAAGGGTACCTTGCCTTTGGCGGTAAAATACTTGAGATTGTTGTTTGAAATAATTGGCTTGGTTTCCAACATTTATAACTAGTGACAGTTATCCAGTGTTGTTTGCTTGTTAGTTTTCTTCTTTTGCCGAACTTTTTACATGTCCGTTATTGCTAAGATACTAGAAAATTCCAGTTTAGATGACGCAACTTATGGCACGTACGACGTGATTGTTTCAATCGTTTATATCTCGCTTTCGATTTTTCCAGAATATACACTACAATGGCTGCTGAACCTGATATGCCCACTTTTAAGCTCGTGTTGGTTGGCGATGGTGGTACCGGAAAAACCACTTTCGTGAAACGTCACTTGACTGGTGAATTCGAAAAGAAGTATGTGGCCACTTTGGGAGTTGAAGTTCACCCCCTGGTTTTCCACACCAACCGTGGAGCAATCAGGTTCAATGTGTGGGACACTGCTGGACAGGAGAAATTTGGTGGGCTACGAGATGGATACTACATTCAGGTAATACTACACAAAACTCACCTTGTTTAAACAATAACCATAGAGAAATCTTATCTTTATAGGGTCAATGTGCCATCATCATGTTTGATGTTACCTCTCGTGTCACCTACAAAAATGTTCCCAACTGGCACAGAGATTTAGTTCGAGTCTGTGAAAACATCCCTATTGTGCTCTGTGGCAACAAGGTGGACATCAAAGACCGAAAAGTCAAGGCCAAATCAATTGTGTTTCACAGGAAAAAGAATCTGCAGGTAAAATTTAACAGCTACTTGGTGCAAATTACAAACTACACCTGAATATTTTTCTTTCAGTACTATGACATCAGTGCCAAATCAAATTACAACTTTGAAAAGCCTTTCCTTTGGCTTGCCCGCAAGCTGATTGGTGACCCCAACCTTGAGTTTGTTGCCATGCCTGCTCTGCAGCCTCCTGAGGTGCAGATGGATCCTAACTGGCAGAAGCAAATTGAAGGTGAATTGGAGGAAGCTCAACACATTGCCCTACCAGAAGATGATGAAGACTTGTAACCAACATCATAGGATCTTACCTATACTCTTACCCTCATTTTTCCATTTGTGTTTTCTGCCCTCTATCTTAACCAATTTTTATTTGCGAGGTATGAAAATACATTGTGCGTCAAAATACAAGAAAATCTCAATCTTTTATTCTCTGAAAAATAATTATAAAATAAATACTATTCTTTAATGACAACATCGATACATTCACCACCTTCAAGTTCAAGATCTTCAGGCGTATCGTCTTCTTTCAGATTTTCTCCATCAAACGTGAATGTCAACTTAGACAAATCATTACCAGTAGCGTCGGCGTACTTCTGCATCAAGATACTCATAGGATCTTCTGCCCGTATAGACACGATAACTTGCGAATTTCTGTTTCCAGTTTGAACCTTAAACTCAAGCGTGTTTTCGCTGGTAACGGCGGCGGCACCAGTTCCTTCGTTAGAGACTGTCGCATCTGACAATACAACAATTTGATAAATTGAGCTCTAAACCCTCAAACTCTGACAAACACACACCAATGATATCGGTAATTTTAATTGGTACTGTTTTCAGAGTGTCATAATGATCCAAGAGTTGGTTGTTGAAATACAGACTGATTTTGCCGGCTTCCACACCAGTGCTCTCCGCTAGCTGGTTGCTAATGCATTTAAAGTATTCAGCCTGCAATACAGTTAATTAACTGTCTTTTCAAATGCATGGAGCAACAATTGTGTAAGATTATTGTTACCCTTTTCAGTTCTATTCTCCACACTTTCTGGCCAATAAAGCGTACTTTGACCACCACTGCATCATCATCATCCAGGGTTTGGTTCAATTCCTGCCAGACAAAATATTATGTTCAAGAACAGGCATAGTAATGAAGCAATTTTTGTGGTTTTACAGAGTCATTTAGTGGAGCACAGAACAGGGGGTCTTCTTCAAACTCGACTTCCTCGTCATCAAGCTCTTGGACTGATGCAGAGGAATGTACTCCTCTCTCTTGTGCAGAAGGTTTTGAATGTTCTGGGGAGAGATGGACAATATATTGTTCAATGTCTTCTAGTTTTTCCACTTCTTGCATCTTTTCAACTGCATCTTCTTCTAAATCCCCTTCTTTACTTTCATCTTCAGCATCCAAATCATTATTGAAGATCTCCTCATCACTGCTGTCAATCTGTTGAACTCGGATGGGGGATTTTTTTCTGGCAGATGAGGGATGTTTTTCATCTTTCTCGTTGACAAGCTTCACTACTCCAGAAGGAAATACTACCTCTTTCTCTTTCTTATAACGCTTAGCAAGATTCGAATAAAAGTTGAATTCGTCTCCTGATTCCTCAGAGTCGGATTGGTCTGGTTTCGTTTTAGCCATGACAGTCGTGCAACAAGTTCTGTTGTGAGATAGTCGTAGAAAATGCGTACCAAAACGGTGTCGTTTTGGATAACTTAAAAATCAGAGCGGAGCTTTAAAATATCTTTTGCACCGGTAGACTGTTTGGTAAGCTTTTTGTTAGGCAAAGGATCCTCCGTTCGGGAAAGCACAACGTTCCCGCTTTTTCCGTTTCAATGTTTACACATGTCCCACTAGCCGTCTAGCGGTAGACCTAGAACATCGATATTGCCAGATTTCATTAAATAAAAACGCGGTATTGAGAGTCGGGAACACGATTTGCATTTTTCAACAAATACACAATCCATCAGTCAATCAAATTTGAGTGTTTGAAACTGAGAAAAAAATTTGATTATTTTCTTCATAGAGAGAGAGAGAGAAAGAGAGACGATATAATGATTAGATAGTTTTCTGTAAAGGCAGCACTCTCTAGGAAGGCCAATAGTTATTAGGGAAGCGTTCCTTATCCGACTGCAAAGCCTGGATCAAAGACTGCTAAAGTAAAAAAAAAAACCAGCATTAAGTTATGTGTTGACGATCTAGAAATGAGTGCTTCCTTACTTTGTTTTGGTAGAAGCGATCGAGAGCACGCAATTGATTGTCCAGGCTTTGAGCCATCTCGGCGTTGCCGTTATTTTGACTAGCGAGCGATGGATTAGCATCACTTGCGGCAGAAGTGTTGGGGGCGGTAGCGGAGGATGATATGGCTTTGTTTCGGGACGGACTACTACTGGCTACGCTGACGGCACTCCCGCGCGAGCTACTGGGTAGACTCGACACCCCGCTACTTCCCGACCAAGCTCCTTTGACTCCTGCCGTCGTGGCGAGATCTAAAAACCAAATAAGTTACTACAAACGGCTCAACTGTGGAAAGTATTCATCTTTTGTTTACTCGTGGCTAAATGGCTCTCGAGCTGCTGTTGACTAGACTGTTGCTGTTGGCCTGACGTGTGTCTGTTGAGCAAAGAGACGGACTCGGGCAATCCTCTCGTGGCGCCAAACGCCATTTCGCGGTCCATTGAAGCCCGCTGAAGTAAATGGATCAACATTTCCTTTTCAGACAATTTGGCTTCCAAATCTCGAATTCTACGATGAAATTGATTAGTATTCGTTCTCGTTTCTTTCACAAACTAATATTTACCTGATTTCCATGTTGGCCATTTCCCGGTGAGCTGCTGGTTCCGTTTGAGCGTTTCCGTTTGACTCGGCTCCAGTAGAAACAAGGAGATGACGAGGGTCACCATTGCACCGACGTCGAAACTGCCCAGACAACAAATATATTTTGAAACTTTCCATACCAAATCGAGTACAAAAATCTCTTGATTCCAACCTCATCCTCGAGGCGATTGACGTGCTGCTGAGCGCGACCCAAAGCCGATTCGAGAATTTCAATGTGCGATCTTTGTTGTTGTAGCGTGGCTTTTTGTGCGCATAATTCAATGTCTTGCCGCTCCTTGTTGGTCATCAGTTCTTTGTCTAAAGAAAATTCTTTCCTTTATTGCAAATGAATCAAAAATAGTAGAGAAATGAGGCGCACATACTTTGGCTAACAAGTTGGGCAATGAGTGCGTCGCGACGAGCAATTTGATTTTGCCAGTCGGCAGCCGATGCAGAATCGGCGCTTAGCGACGCTACCGAGCCACTTCTAAGCGTCAATTGAGACGACAGTAATTCGACTTGATTTCTTAGGGCTCCGTTCATCTCTTGAGAACGACGCCATTCGGTTTCGAGTCGAAGCCGGGCGGATCGTTCCAGAGTTTCTTTGCGCTCCGACGAGCGAACGAGCGCTTGATGAGCGGCCTGAACGGCGCTTAACTCCTGCTCAAATTTTTGCAGTTTGGCAATGTGATCCTGATGATTCTGCACTTGTTGGCGCAATTTGAAATTCTCTTCCAAAATGGCATCGACTAGTTCCGGCGTGCTCCACACCGCTTCGGAATCGCCTGCTTTGTCACCGCCACCACCTGTTGCCGCTGCACATGTTGCCAAAATCTCGACAGTAGCGACGGGCGGATCTGGAACAGCTTTTTCTGTTTGTGACTCGTCGGCAGACGCAGGTTCGGTCCTATTCATTGTGAAGGTCAAACGGATAAGATTAGGCGACCAGATTACGACATCGGAATTTACGATTCCTTATCTAAGAGAGAGCCAGCGTAATGTGTGCCATGTGCTTTGATTGCGACTTACTTGTTGAGACGCAATGTTCTCCAGGTGTTGGATTCGGCGCTGCTCTTGTTCCAGCCGAGCTCTTTGCCCAGTTTGGACAAGTCGGGATGAGAACGGGAAAGGGCCCGTCGGATTTTATTCCGACGACAAGACGATGATGACGAAGATGAATTACGGCTGCTGCCGCTGTTGTTCTCCGTCGTCGTCGTCGGTTGTTGTTGCTGTTGTTGCGCTATGGCACCGCCGCCGTTAATGCTCTTCCGCGGATAAGCCGGCGGCGGTTTGCTCAGGTAAGTGAAATCGCGGGTGTAGGAAGATTGATGATCTTTGTTGGTGACGAGCGTCGACAATAGGGAATTCACCTAATTTTTGTTAGACACACCAAAAAATAGAGAAAAAAAAACTAAAAATCTTTCAAAATCAATGTTTTAACCGAAAACTACGTATTTTCGTATATATTTAAGCTCAAAGTTCAGCTGGGGAGGAGCTACGTTAAAAACGGGGAGTGGACAACTTGTCTGCCGTGACGTCACATAGCAGATACACGTTGTCTGCTACTACGGTTTTTTATAGGAAATGCGAAAAATTTTCGTGTTTTCGTTAATTTTCTGCGATAAAGGAACAAAACGTGATGTAATATGCCACTGAATCACAAGAGCATCTAGAATAATGCAGATTAACTCTATTGTGTTTGCTTAAACTCAAAGTACAGAGTAAAAATCGGTCGCCGTCGGTCGCCGTTCAGTGAAAATTTTTACTTTTTGAGTCAGTCAGTCGGTTTTAACAGCTGTGAGGAGCGTTTTATTTTCATAGAAGAAAACTGAAAAATATAAAACTAATATCCAAATATCTTGGCCTTTGTAAGTATTGATAACCCATTATGACAAATAGCCATTTGTTGAGGTTTCGTGAAATGCGGTAAAAATATCTCACTCTATTTCATTTCGGTAACATTTACTCCTTGTTAACTCGTTATCAGGAGTTCTCAGAGTGTACGTTAGAAAACTATTCTGTCCTTTTTACTTGGGTAACTGATTTTCCGTAAGACCAAGGTCCCGATTACAGCGCTAAGACGCAACGACTTGTCTAAAGTTTTTGTCGTGTTTTCTCTATCCGGCTACGATTCCAACATAAAAAATGCTGTTATTTTGAGAATTCTTCCTTCTCATATTTTCGTTAAAATGGATGCGTCGAAAGTTCATAATATTTCAAGGCATTTCAAGATAGGAACATAAACTGTAATGGGCTGAAGTATTGAGTGCGTCGTCTGTATCTGCTATGTGACGTCACAGCAGACGAAATAGGCCACTCCCCATTTTTAAGAAGGAGGCGCATAATGGAAACTTTAAAGTTAAATATCTAAGTGGGGGATTTTTTTCGCTTAAAACTATGATTTCAAAAGATTTTTAGTTTTTTTTTCTCTTTTTTTTGATATGCTTTTTAAAAAAGTTTCGGTCAAAAGCGAATTCCCTATTGATCGTTGAGGAGCGTGTCACTGATGGACAGGGCCGAACAGGCCCCGGCGTCTTCACTCTCCTCGATGGACAATGGGAAACTGTCGACGCCGATGGCCGTTGTCGTCGTCGTCGTAATGGGCAAACTCCAGTTCATTTCACGGGCCAGGCCCTGGAGCATTTTCAACTGCTTCCTCCGTTCACAGCATCCATTTTCCAACTCGCCGTTTTCCTGCTCTTCGTGATAGAGCGAGGCCAAACTGGTCAGATGCGACGTCGGGTGCTGACGGTAGGACAAGGCGCTGAAATCCTTGGCCGAACGCGGTAAACTGCGCGTCGTGAACCCGCCGACACCGGGCGATGGCGGCGGCGGTGGTGGATGATGTCCTCCTCGACGACGACGTCGATCGGCGCTGCCCAAAAGTAAAAGATCCTCCGCGTCGTCGGGGCAGTCTGTCGTCGACGGTCGAAATGTTGGCGTCTTTGGTGTGCTCGTTAAATAATGCGACGAACCGCCAGCCAATCCTCCCAAATCGGGTATCGATCCTGTTCCAGCCAACCTGTTGCGAAAAAACCAAACAACAACGACCAATGATCAAACAACAGTTTCTGTGCGAGGGAAGCAATCTCCAACGTCAACAACCTTGTGTGTGAAAAATAAGGTTTCGCTGGTGGTTTGTCGTCGTTGGGTTAATCTCTTGGTGGTGGTGGTGGTGGCTACCCTTTGATAACCCGTCGACACGAAAAGAAAACATCACCAGCGCAGAAAGAGAGAGAACTTGTATGTGTGAGCGCGCGGGCGATCGGGGGAGGAACCGGTTTCAAGTGGCTCAACTATCGATTAAAAGAGATAAGCGGAGAGAGTGGACTGGGCCCTCTCTCTCTCTCTCTCTCCTTTTTGTGTGCGTATGTCTGTTGGTTGGCTCTTATCAGCCGGGCGCGCGAGCCACAGAAAACGCGCCAGGCATTTGCGGAATGTGTAATTTTAGACTGCAGCGCAGCACAGTTGCTCTCCCGCCCGGGATCGGACTGCCATCTGATGATGAGACGGGTCAGCCGAACGGAGCGGCGAATGGGCTCTCTGCCCAACGAAATATCTCCCTTCCGGTGGACGATATAATCGAGCTGACAGTGCACGCCGTCGCCAACCCACACCCGCCACCACCACCAACACCACCCGCCCACAATGCAGGACGCACGTAATCATCCCGTCCATCGCGACTGACGTTTTAAAAACCTACGCGCGACGATGACGACAGAGCAGCTCAAACATAAACAAAAGGGAAAGAGGCGACGAGCGCCAACGACGACGACGAAGAACGAAGAATAAGAAGACGAAGGGAGGGGGCCGGATTGAATTTCACCCAGAGCAGGAGGGGTTTTATTTTACAATGAGTTTTGTGACACACACACACACTGACGCCATCTTTGATGATCGACGGTTAGGTCATCCTCATGCGCGACGGATACGGACGATGCGTGGAACATAGAGTTAGTACCTTGCCCAGCTTTCATCCGAGAGGCTACCGTGAATGATGAGCGTCCGACAAGAGGAAGCCGGATCGGGTCCGCCTGTGCTGCCATTGCTGCTGGATTCCAGTCGGTTGACGCTTCCGCTGCGCTGATGGTGGCTGCAGCTGCGGCAGCTGGGCGATCGACGTTGTTGCTGCTGCCAGCCTTTGCTCTCCTGACCTTGCGGCTCCTGACGCGGCGTGTGACGCAGAACGTAAAGCTTCTCTTCCCGCGTCAAATGCTCCGTCGATGACGTCGTCGTCGCGTCAGAATCGCTCCCATCGCTTCCTGCAATCCAATTCCATTTTTTTGGCATTCGATTAGACTTACTAATTGCTGGCCAGTTACACAAACACATGACATCATCATCATCCAATGGGCTAAGCAATATACATATCCGACTAGCGGGCACATCTCACCATTATCGGAATGGTCCGTGCGGATCTGGTTATTAGCAGACACGCTCATTTCACTCTACTACTCCAACAACTCGGTCAATCACACTTCAGACGACACGACTCACGATCAACGCCATGGGAGAGGGGGAAAAAAAGAGAGCGGATGACGATGCGTCAGCTTCGTCCCAAGTCCGGGCGGCTACTGTGTGTACTGTGCCTCGACTGGGCCCTCCCCCCATTGCGCCCACTCACTCACAGCAGCAACGACTAATGCCAGAGGAATTCTTAGACACACACACACACACAGTCTTTTCGCATGCGCTCCCCCCACGATTCCAATACACACACACACACACAGACACACACTCTCGAATGCACATATGGGCCTCACCCCTCCCCGATCGCATTTTTGTATCCACCAAACTGGAAGCAGCTGTTGCGCTAAACCACCCCTCCCCCTTTTCTCTCTATTGAAAGAAGAAGAAAAAAAGAGAGAAAAATAGGTCCCTCCATCATCTAGCAACCGCCACATCACTGAGGCAGCTGCTATCGGAGACGACCAGACCTACATAATAACTGTCAAACGATACCCACCCATCGTCGTACTCTCATTTCGACACTACTACTATCGTTGTTGCTCGACGCTTTTCTGTTATTATGCAGGTTCCATGCAGGCGAGACCTTGGAATCTTCATCACCATAATAATATCGACGACCGCAGAAAAGGGTTTCCTTTTTTATGTAGGCCCCAATGTTTCGGAAAACGTTCCCGTGTGACGACGGCGACGACGACGCTGACGACGCCAGGGGGGAGGAGGAAGAACACGTCCGTTTTGCCTCTGCTAGCCGCAGGCAGTTCCCATCGTAAGGCTTTTTTTCAAAGTCGAGACTGAGGGGAACGAAAAATGTTAAATACCTTTTTTCTCATCGGGTTGCCCATAGCAACCGGAAGCAGAAATAGATTCGTTGCGTGTACAGCGTTCCGGTTTGGTTGGCTTTGGGTTATGCGCGGCACGTTTGCGCATCCCGAAATAATATTACCAACAAAACAACTCAGACACACGGTCAAAAACCCATTGGGTACGCAAAATCTCGTGCCAAAACCGCCATTCCTTTAGCCCGATTTAAAATAGAAACGCACATCTCGTCGAATAACTTTGCAAACGGAATTTCTTTTTCTTTTTCTTTTTCTTTTTTTTTTTGACGGAATAGTTATTGCTTCATATGTAGACTTTTTCACGAAAACGTGTAACAAACAAAATTGTGGAGGATTGACTCGTGGAATGTGGAACAAATAATGAACGAAAAGAAAACAAAAAACCTTTTCAAAAGTTTCCTTGCGATGAGGTCGATGTTGTTCGTCTTCTACCAAGCTTGAATGTACTAGAGATGGCCAAAGCTTCGGTTCGGGCTGAAACATTATCCATTCCTTCATCCATGTCCAAATCGGTCGCAGGTGGTGCTGGAGGAGTTGGCTCCATTTCCACCTTTTTCTCCTCAATTATTGTAGGTTCAGGTGCTGGAGGAGCCTCGAACGAGACTAATACAACACAAGAAGAAATTGAAATCAAAACTGAAAACAGTTACATTAATTAAATAAATGTTAAATACTGGGAGGCGGAGACGGACTGGCTGCGACTTCCGATTCGGGACTGCGTAAATCCGGCGCGGACCCGTGGAGTTGCGATCCAACTGACGAGAATAGAGGAGAACTGGCAGAGAAATTGAGACGATCGACTGCCAAGTCCAGTGAAAATGTTGAGGCGGAATTGTTCCAATGCTGCTGTTGAGGAGGCGGCTGCCGAAAGTAGCCTCCGGCTTGTGGCGAATCCGTTAAATGGTCCAGACTGACCGTCGAAGCCATACTGGGATCCGCTAGACTCATTTGACTCCCAGCTAGCGATCGTGAGACTCGATGAGGCTGCCATTTCGCCGTCTTAAACATGTACTGTGACGCCGAAGCCATGCTGTGGCTTCGTGGTGTAAAACCCTTTTCACGGCTATCTGACCGTTTCATTTTTCCTTCGTCACTACGGAACGAAATTTAATTAGATAACACTCCAACAAAAACGAGCTCAATTGCTTACTTTGACAACGGAGCCACAAGATGCTGGATCAATGAAGAAAGATTGGGTAAAGTCGCCGCTAGGTCGGTTGTATTGAGCCCACACAACCAGCGCAATTGCGCTATATCTTTGTTGAGGAGGTAGACGGCGTATTCAAAGTACAATCTGTCTTTTCCTTTGGCGTACAAGGGAAATCTACAGTCAACAAAAAGAGGTTAGTGGTTTAAACAAAAATGACGATAGAGAAATGGAATCGTACTCTTTCTGGGCATCAGCATCTCGTTGGCTAACGTGGTCAGCGATGCGGCTTCGTGAGCTGAATACGGCCACAGGGTACCGATTGGGCACTTGGAGGAAGACGGAAAGCATTTGGACCAAATGGGTAACGTGGCCAAGAGCTACGCTGATCTGGATATCGTCGCATCCAGCAAACGAGTCCGAATTAGGCAGAATCACGTCGTTGATCGAATACACCCCAGTTTTGACCTATGGTATGGATACGGTAAATCAATTCTTATTGTATTATCATATCTCCCATTTATAGTACCTGAACGATGGGAAATATTTCAGCCAACTCTAGAAAAAGCTGTCTCCTACGGGCGACGAGCTGTTGTTTTAAACGAGTATCTTGTTCTTCCGTACTAGCAATGCTTTTAACCAACTCTGAAAGTCGATCTTTGTCCACTTGCAGGTGAAAATGCTTCTCCTTCAAGTGCAGAGCTTAAAAGACATGACAGTTAATCCAACGGTTTGATGTATTCCAATTGTAATTTATTCTCACCTCTGGTGTGGTTATCTACTCGGAGGTTTTTTAAAGTCTCCTTCAGTTGCTCTAGACTTTTCAGTTGCCTATTTTTTTCCTGTTGCAGCATAGCCACTCTGGCCAATGCTACCTGACGTTTAGCTCTGAGTTGCTGTAAGGCAAGAAGATCGGCAGGAGATGCGGCTAGCGAAGGGATCGAGCGCATCGACTTGTTCCGATAACGGTTCGGATTCGACTGTACAGACTGAATTTCTTGTTTGAGGCGCTCGGATTCAGCTCCTTCCTTGTAAATCGCTCTCTGCATGCGATGGATCCTGTAAACACAATATTGTTTATTAAATGACTTCACAATAAAAATGTTCTGCCATTCATACCTGCACATGGATGTGAGATTGTAGCTCTTGCTGCTGGCATTTTCTTCTAGTTCTTGAGCTGGAGGGAAAACTAACTGAGATTTCAATGAATTGCCAGCAGTAAAGAAACCCCAATTCATGCCAAAGATCAAAGTGTTGTTGTTAAAGAGGGTAGCCTCTTTTGGTGGCTGTGATCCCAAGTAGACTAGTCCAGTGAAGTACACAGCCCAAACTGTTACCAGCCGTGGAGCAGAATCTTCACTGCTTTCCTTGACCCAAACACGAACAACAATACCTAATGTCACCAAATGTTAGTACTGAGCAGAGCAGGAATTTAGCAGTAGTTGTATACCTGGGCAAGAATTTACAATACTATCGGGGAACTTCCTAGTATCCAAATCGTTCCAGTCAATATTTTCTCCTGACTGGTTCTCACTGGTGTAGAATGGAGCTGACATAGTGGTGATATGTAGGGTGTAGTAAAAGATAGAACTTTCAGAAGTGGTTGGGGGATCCAAACAAATGCTCCTGATGCATATTTTACACAAGTGTCGAAGTCGGATCTGAGCACAATTTAAAATGCCCATATTATGCTGTCTTGCCACAACATTTGATATTTACAACGGTACCTGATTAGTATCTGTCGGCGTCCATTCTCTCAACTTTGTTTTGCTATTAGCTTCAGCCATGGCTGTATGTTGAGCAGTTTAGTATTCTCATCTATCAAACTTTGCTGCATTTAGAACAACCTGTAGAACACAGTGGGTAGTGGGCGTATAATTTTGAAAAATGACACGATATTTTTCCCGTACTGGTGCTAAGCATTCGGATATCTTAAGCTAGTTACTAAATTTAAACTAAATCAGACATCGACCCCCTTCGTTAAGCAGACGAAAATAACTTAATTTGACGTGTGGCCACTGTGACGTGACCAAGATAGAATGTGCCAATTCGCCAAAAGCTGCTGCTTACAGACCCTTGAAACTTGATACGTTTTGTGAAATTCCATTCGTACCATAACGAAATGAACTAAAACAAAGGAATTAACTTTCACATTATATTTTTTATTTTAAAAAGGTGAATATCGACTGTTTCACATGAACTTCAGGAGGATCAAAAATTTTCCGCTTTTTCAAAATAATACTAACGCGGAAATGCGTAAGAGAGATGGAAGGAAGACTACAGCAATGAGACCAGCGTGATGATAACCAGCACGCATAACTACAAGTCTAATTCTAAGTCGGCACTAATTATCAAATTAAAACAGAGTGTATCTCTTGCGCTTGTTCGACGGCGAAACCTGTTTCTTTTGTTGCTCTTGTTGTTGCTGTTGTTTTTCGACTGCATTACGGGAAGGAGCTTTAGTCGTTTCGGGAATGATGTACAAGTCCTTGTTGACATCGACGAATTTGTTGGATCGTTCACAATCAACGTCATAGTACCATTCGCACACTCGTCGCTCCTGAGAATAGATGGTGCCGTTGGGGCAGAGGAAGGACTCGACCAATCCATCATGGTTGCAGTAATGCCACACCTGTCACGAAAACCGAATCTTTCTATTGTCATATGACACTATATATTTATTGTCATCATTACCTGACAGCGAGCTTCCATGTCGGCGTAATAACCAGGAATTTTGCCAGAGCAGCCGAATTTTGTTTTGGGGATGTCGTGATAATTGGGGTAATCCTTTCCAGCAACGCCTTTACGGGTATTAAAACATTTGTAATTGCTGCGCTAGCGGTTTAGAGACATTTCCTTTTTTTTTTACCGGGTATGGTGTTGACGTCTTCCTCTTCTTGTTTAGCTGGTGACGCTTTCTGTTGGTTCTGGGATAATACGACTGCCACGCTCACCAAAACTATTCGCGAATAAATGAATTACGTATGCTAGTGCGAATTAGTTAAGAAAAATCTAATTGAAATTTACCAAAAAAGAGGCGGATGGAAATCATTTTTGGTTGAGATGAACAGTACTGTAAGCAGACTGTATGACTGTAAAGGTAGGAAGAAGACTGATGAGACAAGAAAATGGCAAGTTTCTTTATATATGCCGTTTTCATCCACCCCTTTCTCCCCTTGAGCAGCTTTCCTTTCGATTGTGCATCCTTTCTTCGGCGGATGAGGTAATATAACGGCTATTAAACCTAACCTACGCGCTCTCTTTTCACCAACGATTAACTTACAAATAAGCTTTCTCTTCCCAAACCGTTCCCAGGTAGGTAGGAGGACGGTTTACTAGTACTCGTGTTCGACCTCTGACCATCTATCATGCAAATGATGTGGCATGACTAGGCTCAAAACAGTGTTACAAAGGTTATGGCCCTCTATCGCAGCACGAGACGATCATGTCGGGGTGATTGAACGACGATGGTGAAAGTGTCGTAGACGACCGATCGATCGACGACCCTTCTTTTTTTCGCTTTTTTTGTTTTGTTTCTTCGTTTGTTTCACCGACAAACTTTCACTCGACTTCATCGGCTCCCCAAGTCGTGTACGGCACGACCCATACAACATGCGAAACACGAGGCAATTGCAATCTGACAGTGAAAATTTCTCCCGACCACGCAGCACGTAGTTGTAATGCTACCTCCTTCCTTATCGCCACCGTTCTGATAATTTCAGTTACTTATTTTCTCCCTTTCTCCACCGGTTGATGATGCATTTCTATTTGCTTTTCCAAAGGAAAGTCCTTAGTAAAAAACAACGAGAGAGAAAATAATGAACCAGAAAAGGCAGTCGTCTGCATAAAATAACGGGGAAAGGATATGTTTTCATCGAAAGTAGGCGGCCCTTAGGTTTTCCAATTAACAGTTTATAGTTATGAAATATAAATTGACGGTTGGAGCATTGAAGTAATCTTGATGATTACATAATAACAGATTAAAATAAAATGAAACAAAATAAAAATAAAGCAGAAGTGGTGAATAGAATTAATCAAGTTTAACATTTCTTTTGTGTGTAAGTCAAACAGAACCCGACGTTGTTCATTTCGTCGGAAGCCTCCTTAGAGTCGGTGATATAAGTTACTCGGTCCGACGTGGCTGTAAAAATATAATAAACATCAATTGAGTAATCTCGTCTATTGACCGAAACCGACGTAGCGACTCTTACTGCAGATAGGAGCGTCGCCCGTCGCATTGTACGTCGGGTTGAGGGCAGCGCCGCAATAAACGGATTCGCGGATATTGCCACCATTTGTCCCGCCAGGGATAATCAATTGATCGGGACAACTCGAACCAGAAGTAGCGCCAGTAGCATTAGCCGCCGATTTTGTTAAAAGGAAGCCCGGAACGCTTTTGTAAGTTTGACAGGGCGCAAAGCAGACTGAGCAGTAGCCCTAAATTGAAAGAACACGGGAAAATCTATTATAGGCGCTCAGCTTTCATCATGTTGGAACGTAAACCCCATCTTACCGAGGGTCTTTTGAAGCAAACGTTGTAGTTCTGGTCGGCAAGTTGGCGAACGGATCCAGGGAATTCTTGTTTAAAATTGAAGGATTCGATTGTTCCTGCCGTTTTGGTCATATACTGCAGACAGTTGGTGGGGGCTTGCTCCGTAGATGAACACGGAATGCGAGTAATCCTCAACTTCCAGTCCTTGTTTGAAGCTTCAGTCAAGAAGAATCCTAGAGTGATGTCATCCTGTTCCGCGTTGAACGTTAGGTAAACTGAAAAAAGAGTACAGGTTACAAGTCTTTATGTCAAACATAGTAAGTTTTTATGCGTATCGTACGATGTTGATCGTTGTAGGCATCGCCGCAAAGTTTTGGGATTGGTGTAGCGCCTCCGACAGCCGTAAAGTAATCTTCATCGCAAATGGTGGTATTAGCATTAGGTTGAGCCAATCGGAAGTTTTCAAATTCAACCCTAAACATTTTTTTTCAAATAAAATAATTTAATGTTGATCAAAATATATGAATTCATCTAACATTACTTGAGTTGACAGCTTCGAATGCTGTTGCTGGACGAAGTCAATCCACCACCGAGTGTAGTTCCGGCGACTGTGATGCCTGGATTAGCTGGGAAGGTCAAAGTGCAGGATTGCTTGCTGGATGCGCGAGATGGAGTTTGCCAAGTTAAAGGACTGCGAATGGCTGTTTCGGAGCATTTCTTGATCAAGACTAGAATAAAAGAAAAGGAAGGAAACTGGATAGAATATCGTTGGTTCTTGGTTGCTCATTTAAAGTCGTTTTACATGAGCAGCAAACACCAGACGATGCAAAAAGAATGGTTCCACAGTTTCCATCCTTGATTCCGCCCTGGCTGTCGCATTCGCCTTGGGTGAGACAAACTCCGTCGTCACCCGAATTGGTGGAACATTTGGTGCCCGACACAGGGAAAAGCGACGTGAAAGAGGGCAGTGAACCGAACGACGGAATCGAACCAATGCCGAATAGAGATGTCGTTGTTGGCGTCGTCGGGGTTTGCGGAACTCGTGCCTCTGTAAATGTAAAAAAAAGAGAATTACAAATTGTTCATTTTTTCCCAAATAAGATGGAAATCAATTTTACGGATTTGAGCTTGGGCCAACTGATCGGGATGACTCGAAGGGAACATGGATGGATCATCATACGGATACGGTTCTTGTTGGTTAGGATCCGCAAAAACGTAATAGGCCGGCTGGGCAACCCTTGCTTCCAGTGGATGTTTTCGGTTGCATTTCTTGGGAGCTGGATTGGCCAGAGAGTAGCCGATGGCCAGCAATGTCATCAGTAAACCATTGTTAAATCTCATTTTGGACTGCGGATTCGCTGGCGAGAGTAGGGCCTAAAAGCGAATCGATCCGCCAGGAGACTAGATGAACTAAAGCGAAACGAACGAAATAAAATCCAAAAGATGTTGGTACCAAGAAAATGAAGGAACTTACCAATCAAGACTTGGTCTAGAAGCAACGATGATGTCGTCTCGGAAGAACTCGACACTTTGACCGTGAGATTGACGTTTCGGTTTTATATATAGAGACAGCGCCGTACAATCCCGAGGATGTTGAACCTGACAGAGAACGGTTTGTCGAACAACAGGTGAGCTATAAAGCAATTTCTAGAGCTCATCAAATCATAAAGGGCGATCATCGCGTATCGAAGTGAAAAGGAATACATTAATATCACTACGAAATCAATCGTAAAACGCGTTCGCCCCGCAATAAAAACCTCTATGTTGCATAAAAGTGTGTGTCGTGTAGATCAGATCAATGACACGTCGGCGAATGAAGGTCAGCAAAGCAAAACATTTTACAACCCGTTGAGCGTTTTGTGAGGTTGATGACTTGCAAGATTGGTAGGCCGGTCAAGAAAATTAAAAAATACCGTACTCTTGGAATTAAACGATTGAAATAAGTACGTAGATAAGTTTTATTAAGGTCACAGTAAAAAAGGTAAATTAAGGCGACATGATTGTTCAAATGACCACGCAGTTTGAATCATTTTGATGAAAAATAGGGAATAGCTACAATGGTCTAGTGCATTCAGAAATACGTCAAACAAATTAAAAACAAAAAAAGAAACAAACAGGAATTTTACAACCTGGGCAGATCTTAAAGTGATCAATAAAACAGGGCGCAAAGGGCCACTGAAAAGGAGAGGAGAAAAAGAAAAACGAAACACATAGATTGCATAACTATTTAAGATTCCTTAAGGCGATTGTCGGCGTTCATTGAAAATAAGAAGAATCCCTTGTCCGACTCGGATTCTAAACGCAAGCAACTTTGTGGACGGAATACAATACAAAAGTTGAGGTCACAAGTTATCGCTTAATTTAAAGACAAAAGATTCATCAGGAAAATACAAAAAAAGGCGAGGCTTATCGAAAAATATTTAAATATGATGGCATAAAAATATACAAGGCTCGCGCGTTCACTCTATATTCCTCGTCGACGTCTTGACAGGTTTACAGCTGCATTAAAAAGGTCATCTTCAAACATCTTGGTAATCACATTCCTGATTCGGCAATGCCCTCATCATCTGGGTTTCAAAAACAGAGACAAACAGTTTATGCACTCGAGATGAACTGAAGGAAAGCCTTACCTTCGAATCCTTGGTTGTCGTGCATTTCTCTAGTTAGAATGCCGCCTACCATGCCCATAGTCGGGTGACCAACAGCAGTGGCACCATTTGAGCCAATTGTTCCATTGACGCCATTGGCATCAACATATTCAAATCCCTAACGATAAAAGACCAAAGTTAGAAATCCATACGCATTTGGTTAAACCCGAAATAGAAATCGATACCTGAAGGACAGCTAGAATACATTGATGAATACAAATGTATTGTTGTTCCGTCTGGACCTATGGTTTCATGTCACGAATAGAAATTAGAATTATATTTAACAAATAATTAAATTAATGATAAATATTTACCATCCAGACGCGTTCGCGGCGCATTTCATGGACCACTCCGAAAACGTCAATGTAATCTTGGCACTATCAAACACACAAATAAGAGTGATTTTTGCTTCGTGACGATGAATCAAGTGATGACTAACCTGCATCTGTTGGATCAAACGATCTAGGGCGATGAATGTGCCTGATCGACCAACACCGGCACTGCAATGGACCACGATGGGCTTGTGATCGGTAGATACGCGATCGCGGAACGATCGGACGAAACGAATCAAAGTTGTTGGCGGGTCAGGAACTCCGAAATCCGGCCATGTGTTGAAATGAAAGTGGCGAATAATCCGACTTGATTCACCCTGAATTTTCCAGCAAATAAAATTTCAGGTTTGCTTCTAAAGAATTTGTTGGTAATACGATTGCTCACCCTACACACGCGGAATTCGGAAATCGACCAATCGGCATAGTGGCTTTCGTTGAGGATTGTTACCTAAAGAAGAATGCATACTTAATTGAAATTCAAGAACCTGAAGTTCGGGAATATTACTTGAATGTCTCCATAATAAACGGGTTGGGTGTCAAATGGCCAATAGCGATCACATTTTTCACGACCCTTTTCTACACAACGGGTGAGCATAATAATTGCACGGGTGCCCGATTCCCAAGTCATGCGCCAGAAATCGTCGCGAGTTGAATGTAGCGGCCCTTGCGTCACTATAAACTCGCGCGGAGAGTTGAAACCCTGATAATCATCCAGTAAACTCATTAAAAGACCGAACAAAACTTTTACGACTGATTAGCATACCGGAACATAGTTGGCATTGATGTAATCCGAGCCTTCTTCATCGTCTGTTGGTAACAATTTGAAACGCGAGTGGTCGTACGGCAGGATGTTGGTGAAGCGGTTTTTAGGTCGATTGACTGGTAAATCAGCCGCTATACAAGGTTGGTCGCGCCCGACATGTTTCAAACAATCAAACTCCTCGGAGAAGCGGAAATCCGAATCGGCTGCCATCCGGCGGTAATGATCGGCAAAATCCTTTAATTTGACAACTCTCCTGTACGAGAACATGAACGCATTATACGAAAGAATGACAAATTTTCCTATACTAAATTAGACGTACGTTGTTTCCAGCCCGTCTGACAACGACAGGCCGTCGGGTCCTCTGTGGTTTCCATGTTGAGCTTTGCCAAGGCACCCGGAAGCCGTACTTCCGTTGCGTCGCCCTTTCCTTCTCATCAAGATGACGGTAGCAGCGCCGCAAAGGAGGAGGATTACGGGTATGGTCACTCCAGCGATGACGGTCGAGTTGTCGGGATCTTTCATGTGGCAAATAATCCAACGTTTAAGTATAACCGTAATTCATTCGAATGGAACACGGAGATAGAATATTACCGGTGACAACTGGGGCACTGTATATCGTATCGTTGTACTTGTCCTTGGCAGTGAAGGCACGTATTTTAAATTTGTAGGATGTTCCCGGTTTGAGCGGCCCGTTACAATAACCAGATAGTTGAATTCTCGACTCGCAGGTATCGCTACCAACGGTGAATACTTCAGTCGTTGAGTTGATGAACGGATTGTATTGTTCCACCACCTGGGACGAGATAAGCCGGTCCGCTTAGCAGATGGATTACTTCATGAGACACGGTGAACCACTTTGATACCTGATATGGCGGCCACACGTTGTAGCTTTGCACGTCTTTCCAGCGCAAAAGTATAGGGGTTTCCAGCGTATTGGCTTCTTTAGTGTTTTCGTCTTCGCTGGCGATAATCGTGTAACCAATCACCTGCACAAGAGTAAATCAAGCGATAAAGATTTAGTTGTTCCAGCAAAGGGTTGATTGGCAGTGACGAACCTGTCCGTTCTCGTCCGAAAAAAGTCCTTTCTTGAACTGGATTTTGACGGACGTTGTTGTTTTACCCAGAATTTCCGGTACCTCCTTTTTACTCGGTTTGGGCGGGGCTACATTCACAAATCGGATAATTGGATTATAACTATTGATTTCTCGACAAATCCTATTAATTTCTCACCCCAGATAGGCATAACTTGCTCCCATTTGGTCGAATTGCCCGATCCTATTTTCGTCTTGGCTTGGATGCGGAACAAGTACGTTTTGCCCGGGAAAAGGCCAGAGATGGTTCCCGATGAGCTACCAGCTGGGAATTCCCGTGTTATTGTCGATGTCGAACCCTATTTAGACGCATATATTGAGAAAATGAGAAGTGTTGCTTTTAATTTGTACTATCCATTGGAAAACATACGAGAATTCCGTAAGAGACGGTAAAACCGACGAGCACTCCATTCTGATCTTGGCTGGGCAGTGTCCATTCAAACCTGATTTGACTGGGTTGAATTTCAACAGGCCTGAATGACGGGACCTAGAATAATACATTAATACAAGGGTGGTTTGAGCCTTTTTTTCTAGTTTTGTTTTTTAAAGTAAAACCAACTTTCTCGGGGACAGATTCTCTGGTGCTGAACGAGGCGCTCATGGGCAGCGAGATGCTATTCCATGCCGATCCGTTGTCACCAGATCGTGTATAAACAGTAAATGTATAATTTCGATGTGGTCTTAGATTAGTAATGGTAACGAAAGTCTGTTTGGTGGATTCCTTGACCAGCAGATTGTTATAGTCCAGATACTCCAACTAGAAACCAAAAGAACACAGGAATGAAAATTGAGATGTCAAAATAGAAACTCAATGGGGAGCTAAGAAACCTCAAAAGAGTTCCAGTCTCCTTGTGGGGCTTTCCAAGAAAGAGTTAATTCAGTGTCACTAATATCCCTTGCACTGATAGCAGACGCCGGTTCCGGATACAGCCGCACTTGACGGAGAACTGCGTGAGAGGTTACACCACCCGACACGGTCCATGCTAAATGTTTTCAGTGTAAAAGGAAAAATTCAAGAGATTGAAATCTTGATCTTAACTGTTTCCTGTTTTACCAGAGATTTCGTAGAGTCTGCCTGGCACGAGATCGTCAAAGATAACCTTGCGATCCGGATCGTCGACAGTCTTCTCCTTCACATTTGTTTTCTTGGTACTGTCAGTGAGTGAAAATCGGTAAGAATTGAAACGTGAGATTGATGACGGAGTAGGAGTGTAGCTAAGAGTCAGCGAATTCGTTTCGTGGCGCTTGACGATCACGATATCTGACGTAATGAGTGGGACTGCAGAGTAGAAAAATATTCAAATGAGGATTGTCACGCGCGTAAAATATCTCTTGCATAAAAGATTACGTGTTCGTAAAGTGAGTAACGTCTTGTTGCTTTCCACTCCGTAGGATATTGAGGTCATTTCGATAACGTAGAGCGTGCCGGGGAAAAGTGTGTCGATGTACGATTGGTTCGAGTCACCGTTAACCACAACCGAGCGTCTCTGCGGTTGATCCGTCTGTCTCTTTTTGCGATCATCTTGAGAGTTCAAAGAGGCGTGCGACACGATGGGATCCGACTCGGCTTGGTACCATACAAGCCGGTACATGTCGACGCGACCAGGTGGCCGCTCCCAGCTTAGTGTCACATTTGTGGCATCCACCAAAGGCGTCAAACGAGCCACAGGATTTGGGTCTGGTTGGCAATAAAACAAGAGAAACGCATTGATTAAACACGATTTCTATCGGCTTGCATATCCGACGACAACTCACAAAGAGTATGTTGCAGTTCGATGGGAGCAGCGCTCTCCACCCTGTGACTGGCTGAATTGATCAAGAGGACGTAACGTTCGCCGGCCGTGAGCTGTTTTAGTTCGGTTTCCGTGTTGATAACCGAACTCAATTCACTCCAACTCACATTATCGGCCGTTCGGTAACTGGGCGCAAAAAGAAAGACAAAGTCAAAACAATGCCAATTAATGGAATCAGGATGGTATGCATACCGAATGACGTAGTTGGTGAAAATTGAATCGACAGGAGCTGACCACGTTAGCCTCAGAGAGGACGAACTGGTGGCTACGACGCTGAAATTGCGTGGCGATCGAGGATCTAAATATTTAGTAGACATTTCACACAAACTGAATAGTCGACAAAAAAAACATGTCAATACGTACAGACGGCCTGGAAGTGCGTGTTTGGTTCGCTCCAAAGTCCATGGCTAACGGCAAAAACCCTAATTTGATAACTGGCGCCGGGGAAGAGGTTTTCAAGGAGAATGCGAGGTTCGGTTACTTCGCGTGTTTTGGGATCGCCTAAACGACAAAACAACAGGATAGTAGGGAAATCCTAGTTTAAATTTGTCCCATGAACGAAAATGCTGTACGTACCGGTATCGTTCCGGATATAAACGACGGTGTATCTATCTTGTTTGGAGGTGACATCAGACTTCCAAGAAACGTTGAGGCCATTTGGCACGGGAGTTAATTCCTCAATAATTGGAGATGAGGGACCTGGAATGAATCCAAATTCACAATGAGGACATTCTCTTTGGCCAATTAAACAGTAGACGAATTACGTGTGGCCTGATATACGGCAACCGAGTCACTCTCCATTCCAGTCATCAAGGCGATGACGGATAGCGAGTAATTCCGTCCAGGTAGAAGCGAAGTCATGACCAATTGCGTGGCCGAGGTGACAAGGACACCGCTCGTGTCGGCAGCGTTCAGTGCCGTCACATCTCCAGCTGAGGGAGGATTTCCATCAATCTCCACTACCTCTTGATACGCGATCCGATAGGCGTCTTGTTGAGATCGCACATCAGGAGACCAAGCCAGGACTAAATCCGATACAGAAGTGACGCCCTCGGTGCCAAGAGATGGCAGCGAGGCTGTCAAATTTTGGACAGCCAATGGACCTAAACGACGACAAGCAATCCTTTTAAATAAGCTTGTTCTCGTTGTCATTCAACAAAGTACATGACATCCAACTTACGGGTGGTGACATTTGCCGTAGCTGGCCATGACGCTACATTTCCCGACAACGTTTTAACCAAGACCGGATAAGTCCTTCCTGGTTCTAGTCCTTCATTGAACAGGGCAACACGAGGTTCGTCTCGCCGAACAATGATGGGTGGCCTTCCTGTTCCAACCGATACGTGGTATCGATCGAACTCGCTACAGCCATAAAAGTCAGTCAGTCATTCAGTCAGCGAGTCAGTAGAGTGTATCGGAAATTCCAAAATAGAAAAAAAAGGCGACAATACCTCATGCCCTTCGGCTCTTCCCATCTAATCTGAAAGGAATCTGAGGTGACCAGACGCCGTTCGAATGTGACATTCCTTGGCCTCAGCGGCACCGTCCGGTACTGAGCTGTAGTCGGTAATGATATTTCTCCGTTGCTGACCGTTTGAACCGAAATGTTGTAATTCCTCCCTGATATAAACAACAAACAGATGCACAGCATGAGAACTGCTCCGCGTTGAAAGAAGCTGGCCATGGGAAACATGGAAACAAACCTGGAAGCAGGCCATAAAACGGAGCTTGAGCAGGGCCAGGTGGCTCTCCTACTTTCTCGACCTCTAACGTGCTTTCTACTGCGTCCGGCGGATCAATCGACACCTAAATCAACGAGAGTATTTGTGCAGAATCTAGTTAACACGACGACGCAGTCAACGGCTTGTTGCAATGACTTACCTTGTAATTGGAGTAGATTCCAGATGGATAAGGTGGCTGCCACAAGACCAAAAGGGTCGTTTCATTTCTGAACCAAACGATAAACCTTCCCGGTGTATTAGGACCTAATAGCCAGAGTCGTCATCAGTTTCAGTTTCAAGAAAGCAGAAAATCGAAAAAAAAAGTAAGAAAGCAAAAGTTTCACAGGTTGACACGTACGTGTTGTGAAATTTTGGACGGTAGCCACTTCACTGTCTCGGTTTTCGAACATGGAGTGCAATTCCAGCCGGTAACTGGCGCCTGGTGTCAGGTCTCGTAGCGGAAAAGGCGAGGCATCCGCCGACAGAACGAAGGTGCGGACACCAGTCAACGGTTCAGACAGAGCGTGAAGCTAAGCAAGCGAGAGAGAGAGGGAGAGAAAATAAACAGACGTAAAGCGATCGTTATTTTTGGGCTAAAAGAGAAGGAGAGGAGAGCAACATGTCTCAGGCTCTCAAGTATCTCTCCTCCACCGACGACGAGCAAGGCACCTTAATTTTGTATCCAGTAACTCCGCCTACGGCAGGGGGGTCCCATGTTACTTGTACCGCTTTCCGGACGCGGATCGCCAGGTTCGCTGGAGCCTCGGGAGCTGTTGTTGCACGACAGACACATTCCCGTTCAAAAAACATTTAGAACGGAAAAAAGACAGAATTAAACTTTGAGAGAGAAAAAAATGAAACCTGTGGGTAAGGTGAGAGTCCAAGCCGGCCAGGCGTTGAGCGTAGCGTTCCAGAAGAGTAGCCTAAAGTGATAATTGGTACCAGGTTGGACTCCGCGTAGTTCGATCGGCTGAAGTAACTCCGTCGGTAAAAGAGTGTTGTTCGGCGGCGGCACTCCCTTTAATGTATCGTGATCGTTTGTTGTGGGTGGACACGACAAAGAAGAAAGTTAAAGAAACGGCGGGGAGATCAATGTTTTTTTTTTTCTCGAAAAAGTACCTGAGCCGGCCAAAAATCTAAACGATAATGACCCGTGCCGGGAGGGACAAGCGCCAACGATGCAGCCTCTTCGGGAAATCGGACGCTCAACGACGCCGTGCCAACTTGCTGCGCCTTTGAAAATAAAAACCGAAAATGATCAACGTCGGTAAGAATTAACGTGCCGTTTCAAAGGAGGAATCGACTTAGTCATTGATCGATCGCGCCAGTTACAAGAGGAGGAAACTCAAATGTAGTCTTAGTCGAGATATTTCTGGGTCCAGCCAGATTTCGGGGGAAAGAGGGTGAGAAAATCACCACACGAGACGCGCCGTCCGTGTGATGGCACGGGTTTTGGATGTGGGCCAATCAACACGCGGAAGAATCTTGTGAAGGAAAGGAAGGTCCCAAAAACACTACGCAACTCAGCGTAGCGATATGTCACTATAATGATAAGGCGACGTTTTTGAGTAGCCGACGCCTGCACTTTGCCGACCCAAATTTACAGAGGCCATCGATTGGCCCCGTCAGGTTACAAAATGAACCAGATCTCTGACAGTAGTGAACACTGTAAATCTGTTCCTTCCCCACCACCAAAGGGCGATCGCCCCAGTCGCTTCCTTAGAAGTCACATCAACACTAACATAAACTTTTAGCTGCAGCTGTTTTTCCCTGTCAAGGCTTTGCATGCACACATACAAACAGTTTCAAACAGTGATTTCTCACTGACGTTTCATGAATGGGTCCCTGAAACTAAAAATAGATCACTTCATACATCCAAGGGGCATTTCACTTACCAACATCAGGAATATCACAGCTGCACTTAGGCAGCCTGCCAATAAGTTTGAAGTGTTGGTCATTTTCATTGTGGACTAATTTTCATCAGTCGGTGAGCAGAGGGATGAGCAGCACTATCACAACGAGGGGTAGCAGCAGAACCTTCAGACACCCTGATGACCACTGTATATTTTGGAAGAATGAAATAAAAACAGACTCTTAGTTTCAACATTTGACCATCAGAATACTTGTTTTCTTCAAGGGAGAATATTCAAAGATGGGTGAAACATTTCTAAAATAGTAAGCAGAAGCATGTATGACACACTTTCCCCATTGCAAATGAGGAAAGGCACCTGCCCTACTTCTACCTGAGACAGGCAAAGTAGCAGGTTATTTACCTGAAGACGAAATGCTCCCAACTCCTCGACATTTTCACACACGGTTGAACTAATGACACTGGAACCGATCGATATTCCAAAATAAAAAGAATGCTCCGATAACACCCACGGTATTTCACGTCGAAAACCAGACACCGAGCGTTGCTACACCCTACCAACCGAGAGAATGATGTTTTTCTTCGTCGTCAAGACTTCACTACTTGTTGAATGCACTTCTCCATCTGGCGAAGGAGCGCCATCTGACCGTCGACCGTACCGCCGAAGGCAGCTTACCTCTTTCTAAATTCCCTTCCCTTTCCCGATTGTTTACCTAAGAAATGCGACTATCGATTATTCCGCTCGCTCGATTCTTAACAACGAAATGTAAAAAATAAAAACTTCAAAAACTATTTCGTCACGGTGAACATTTCTCTAGTAGAAAGACTGTGTGTACTAGTGAAATTTAGAAATACTGCCAAACTATGCCCGTAGCAGCATCGAGTCCATGACGAAGCTGTCTAAATATTTCGGATTCATATTGATCATTCTGTTCGGCGTTTTCTCACATACTTCAGTCGAAAATGGTCGGAGAAAGTGACGTAACTACTGCAGCAGGTAAATGTAGGTGTGAGAACCAATCGCCGATTCTATCCGTCCAAACAACGATACATTCACAGAAAAGCCAGGATGTCAAGGCCGTTTTCCGGTGACCGCGCCTTTCTCAGCACACTAGACTTCCCCCGGGTGTGCCTTTTTGAAAAACATGAAGGATATTCCCTCTTGTTTTACGATCGCGAAACTTTCCTCGCACTCACCGTTCAACCATGAAGAAGGGAGAAAACGTGGTCGTTCTAATAATATTCACAAAAGTTGGAAAGTCAACCGTGTTCTCTGGACACGACAATTAACGAAATCCTTGACGAACAACCTTGAATTCAAGATTCTTTCTTTCATCATTCCAAGGTGATCGTGAATCATCAAGATCTGGCGGAAGAGCTATTCCTGCGATGAATGAAGACCTGGATGAAGTCCCGAAGTTGGCCAATAGACACAACTTTCATGTAATCAAGAAAGAGAAAGGATGCCAATGCGGATTTTCACGTCATCTTGAATGTGTATTCTCCGAACGGCCAACTTCCCGATTGTGTTATTTTTTCTTCACCGCTTTATAGGAGGTGACTAATACAGCAGCAGCAAGGAGCAAGGACGCAAAAAGATTAAATTCTTGGCTAATGTGCAACATGACACAAGTTTCAGAATCGAAAAAAAAAACGGGACACGTGAAGAAAGTAAACAAAAGGATTGAAGAAAGCTCTCGCGCCGTAAAAAATAGTTAGGTTTTCACGCGTGCGGAATTATTTGTTCAAGACATGCGAAGTTGATTTCCTTTTCCTTCGCGGCCGCGGACAAAAGAAATGATGACGGTGGGTGACAAGAATAAGAGGAAGAAAAATAAGAGTTGAAAATGATGGCGACTGCCCGTTTCACTGTCAAGATGGCGAGATGGAGAGAAGACGATTTCGTAAAAAAAAACGGCATTTGAACTTCTGTTTCAAACAAAATAAAGATGGAGCGATTCTGGTTTGTCCGCCGTCTTCTTTACTCTTTCGCGTACGATGGGTTTCGTTCGTAACCGCCACCTCGAGATGATGATCCTCTTGGCGCTCCTCGAGGTGGTCCTCCACGATATCCACCTCGTGGGACGTAGGATGAACCTCCTCGGTCTCCCGATGATCGGTTGTAGGAGCCGCCCTGGTAGTTGCGTTCACCATTGTTGCCTTGATAGCGACCTCCGCCGTTGTTGCTTTGGTAAGAACGATCGCCACCCTGGTTGTAAGAACCACGATCCATTCCGTTGCGATCTCCTCCGTTGCCCTGATGACGATCGCTGTTTTGGTACGTCCTTTCACCATTGCCTTGGCGATCTCCGCCGCCATATCCGCCTCTGGAGCTGTAATAACCTGATCCACCTCCACCGCTACCGCCACGTGATCCTCGAGGGCCACCGTTCCCACGGCCACGATAACCGCCGCGACGTCCATCTACTCAATCGAAACGGACAATTAAGACGACTTCGAGAGAAAAAACGACAATAACAACAAAAAAAAAGCCACAACTACCTTGGTCATTAGAACGGTAATTCGAATTGGTCCACGTGTTGGATTCGGTGTTACGCGACTGATCTTGTTGGAAAGTCGGAATATCGTCCTGTGGCTCTTCAGCCCATGGTGAACTAGCCGTGGCTCGGTTGTCCTGAGTTTCAACTTGAGAGGTGAGGGCAGCCGAGCTGTCTGGGCCAATGGAGTCACCAGAGAGATCGTTTGACGGTAATTGTTGTTGCTGCTGTTGGTGGAGTTGTTGTGGTGGTGGCTGATGATGTTGTGTGGAAGTCGGAACCTGCATAGAAGGTGGGCCAGGCACGAGGGGTGCACCATGAGCAGCGTACATTGGAGCAGCTGCAAAGTGAGGGTAAGCTAGATGGGGCATTTGTGAGTGAACCATCACTACAGCCGAATCCATCGACGCGAGTGATGCAGGAACGGGAGCGGCAGAATGTACGGGCATGGGGACGGATGCAGGGATGTTTGACAAAATGGGCTTGGTGTCGATCATGGATTCTTGGATGAAGTTAAAGTCCGTACTACAAATCAGAGAAGAATTAATAACTGACCTATTTGAAATATAATCCGCATCACTTACTCTATGTCCACTGGAAAGTACGCTGTGGCTTGCGGGACCACCTGTGGCTGGATAGGTAGAGGGGCTTGGGGTTCAATATATTCCATTCCACTTTCAACGTAGGTTGGCTCGTCGGGGAGGCTGTGGTAAACCTATAGAAGACATTGAAAGAGTTAAACAGGAAATCCTGCTTGAAAAACCACTCGATTATTACCGGCTCCAGATGAGTGGGCACCTCTTGGACAGGCTCAACAACTTCTGGCTCTTTGGTCTCAGGCTCAACAACTTCTGGTTGTGCCTTCCAATCAAAATACCCATTGTTGATGATAGTCTGAACCAAGCTCTTGATTTCCTTATAGGTGCTACCAGCTACTTCTTTGTTGCGGCCCTCCAAAAGGTGTTGATAGTGGGTGGCTGAATTGGTGACTACCTCCTATAAATGATATCACAATTAGCACAACCCCATGTATGTTAATCTATCAGATAACACTTGCATTGAATCCCCCTGGAAGATTTTGACGATCAATGGATACTAAGCTGTAGAAAGTATCAAGTTTCTGGAGATCAGATTCACTAAGTTGGGGTGCACCATGGAATCCATTCACAAAATCTTCCCGTGCTGATGGGGAGCATAGACATTGGAAAACTTCCTAAAATAATCAATAAACATTGTTAAGCAAAGTTTTCAACCAATGTTTTCATTAAACTATTTACTTGGATCATGAAAACTTCTTTGAAGCGAGCAAGTTCCAACTGCTGCCTCTCAAAAATTTCCTTCTTTTTCTTCTTCTTCTCCTCTTTGCTGGTCTCACTTCCAATCTTATCGAAAGCAGTGATGAATTCACGTGTGAGCTCCAAGTTTGCAACTACCTCATTATAACGGGCAGCAGCAAGTTGTTGCTCCTCAGACAGTGTCCTGCCTCTTGCCAATTCCTCACGGTATCCATCAAGCTTTATCTAAGGAAACAAAGAAAATATATTGGATATACTGAAAAGTCACACCCATGACCATTTACAAGCGGAAACTTTTGCATTACTGAAAATGACAAATTGCAACAGTATCTGTTTTTACTTAATGAAATGTGCTCAATGCAAGTTCAAAGAGTACAAAAAAAAGGTTGACAGAACAACAACGACACAAATGGGAATGGCCATGTTGAGTTGAGAACCGGCGTGACGACCGCGTGTTGCCTGCAACTGCCCACGGCTCGAGACTTCGAGAACAAAAAGGACTATTTGATATCTTGGCGTAAAATTACCTTTCGCTTTTCCAAATTCCTGCACTTCTTCTCGATGACGGTATTAGCGGATCTGAAAGATTCCGGAAGGTCTAAAGCCGGAACTTTCTCCGCTTTAACGGCTGTATTGTTAGCAGCGATCGACGGCATGGCGCTTTTTGAGAGAGAGAATCAGTGATCAAGAGCCGAACATGCAGACAGTGCTTAGTATATCTGGTGTAAAGCAAAGAACTTGCACTGGAATAGTCTGTTTTCACGTGGGCTGCCCTGGAACCACTCTTGAGTTTACGCAACTGCCCACAGTGGAGGCAACGATTGAATGGGAACCAAGGGGGTCGGGAAAATTCATCGGTTGCCGAACCGGATGAATTCAAACTCCTCCTTCTTCTACCCCTCGTCCCTTTTGATGATTACTATATCGATTTTCCGAATTGCTCATGCAATAGTTCTCGATAAATGATGACTCAAAATAAATAAATGACACCACCATTCATATGCGAAAATAACCGAACTGTATTTATCAATTGTATTTTTTTAAAAAGGGTCCACATATTTTGTCAATAATTGTGAATGTGGCTGGAATCAAAAAATGGGGTTGACTGCTATAAGTTTACGATTTATTTCAGAAAGATTAATGCCCAAGCATAATTGTTTATGAGCAGGGACAACTGGACCTGCTTCATCATCTTCTATCTTCTTCTCATCAATTAATTCCCCAGCAAGGTTCCTCTTCCTTCTGCGCCTTCCTCTGCCTCGTTTGTTTCCAGCTCCTGCTTGATCCATTTCATCACCCAACGGATCATCTCTATCTTCACTAACACTGGCTGTTAGTCTCTGTCTGGAAGGTTTAGGCTAAATAGAAGGAGAAAAAAATAAAATGTATGAATTTTATGTAATGTAACAATGAGAGATGTTACTTTTCTTTGCTTATCATATTCCGATGCATTGTAGAAATCTGGCTTGTCTCTTTTGACTCTTTCTGTACGTCTGATTCCTGATTGAGATCTTGATGTTGATGGTGGTTCAGGAGGAGGTGGTGGGCTGGCTATGCTTGTTTCCTCCTTTGACTTTGTGACCAATGCCGAAGATCTTCTTGCAACAAAGAAAATATGACCACATGGGCAATTTTTGCAAGCCACAGCGACCTTAGGGAAAAAACAAACGAAAGAAATTTTTACAGGATTACTTGTTAACTTAATTTTCAGAATGATATCTATATCTGGCCACTTGTAATCAATCATCAGACATTTGACAGCTGAGGTATTACATGTTTGGAACAAGTAGGGCAGTTTTTTGTAATGGCTTTACTGCTGCCCTTCGGTGCCATAATTTCCGTAATCTTGATTTTGCTCTAATAACACTTTAAAAAATTGGAATGGCGCTTTTGTTATGAATCCAACTAAGAGACGCACAAGCGGTACAGAATAACAAGTTCACAACTTTCAAAGATGACTGCATAGGCTACTGAGAGCGTCGTCTGCGCAGTCGCCTATCATTGGTCGCATGTATGTTCGAGGAAGGATAAAATTAGACACTACAGATCGGGGGTGGAAATTTGCTCTTATAAGGGCATTGATTTAGATTTTTCTTCCGGTCAAAGGGATCTCTATGATTTTGGTAGATGAGTTGTTTTCACCCGCATGTCTTACCCCCTATATTTTTCATTTTAAAGTTCCATTTTTTCCCATCTGGGAAAGACGATACCGTGCGTCCGCCGCGAGAAAATAAACTTTTTTTTTGCTTGGATCCAGCGCGGAATGCGAACTCGACATTTCTATGTAAGGTTACGGCATAGACGGGCTAATTATAGACTGTTTTTTTTTTCGTATTGTGTGTAGACTGGACCCATATGGGCATTGCTAAGCCATCCACCGAGAGAGACGCATCTCGTTCATTTCTCTTATAAGTTGATTCGTTTCTTCGCGGAAACAGTTTACAGAAAGTATGGCTAACATTTCAAGAGCGCGAAGCCGTAAGCGAGCCAAAGGTGAGATTTGCCACTTGGTTTCTCCGATAGATTCATCATCTTCGCTTCCGAGAAACAATGCAGAGCAGCCATTGAATTTGTGTGTTCGGGACGAATCTTTACCAGTGTTACTGCCTCGCGGAACAATTACAGAGGAACAAGTGCCGCGGAATCCAACTATTCGACGACGAAAGAAACGTTCTGCTATCTTCCTTCCACCAGAAAAGTTGGCTGATAACGACGTCTGTATCTGCAAATTCAAATTCGTTGCTGGACATACGCCAAGACTACAGGAGAAGAAGATCCTTTCGCTGGATTCTGGAGGAAATTTCCGCTTCTTTCCCGAACTACAGAATCAAGAACAACAGCCTCAGCAGCAAGAGAAACGGAAACAACAACAACCAGTCAGTTCACCACAACCAGTAGCCGCCCAACAGACGCAGAGTCAACAGCTGGTGAAACCGATTCCTGATTTACTTCCTATCGAAACTGTGCGCCCGGCATGGTGTGCTCCACCTCCTAGCAATGTGACTGTAGTCCCCACACCAGCGCCTTCTTCCATAGCAATCAATCATAACAGCGGAAGTAGGAGGTTATCACGACGCCAAAAGATGGAACAAACTTTTGGCGACAAGGGATTTCTAATCCAAACGCAACACGTTCCAGCTACGGAAGGATCTGCATTCTGCAAGTTCCGTCAGCTGAAAAAATTCACCCGCTACTTGTACCGATCATGGCGACATTATCTACCAGAAGAAAATCAAACGGCTAATTCTCCAACGATGATCACTCCTACGGACGAAGGTTGACAAAACGGAGATTTTTAAAAATCCGGTCGGCGGGACCGAATCTATAGATTAATTGTGAATCCCTTTTCTTACCTTCAAGTCATATCACAGCAACACGGATGAAAATAAAACTGCGTGGTTCGTAAAACACTTTGCATCTGTGTAATATTACGATTGAATATTTTGTCGGCAAAATAAACACAGGGTGATACGTTATCATTCGTCTGGTTTGATCCCTGTTCGGAAGTTGTGCCAAATTTGTAACAAATTAACTCGGTTATTCCAAATGCCCTGTTGTCCCCAGTGACTCCAGAACCTATACAAATTTTTTGTATCAAAAGAAATGAAATTTTTACATTTATCAGACGGGAAAAAACTCACAATCCGAAAAGAGCGCCTCCCAAGTGAGCTGCGTGATCAAACAACTTCCAGCGCATAATCAGCCCTACGGTGTCCATGCAAAGAAGCGCCTTTAAGCCCTGTACAAGAATCATAGTGTTTTAAAACATACAGATATCCGATAAACTTGTAGTCTTACTGTATCTGCTGTGAAGGTGAAACCAGGGACGAAGGCTATTTGCAGTAAGGCGTTAGGATGTTGCGAACAAAAATATGCGAGGACGCCCATAACTGCCCCAGACTTCATAAATACAGAATTTTATTAGTTTTGGTCAAATAAAAAAGTATTAAATGATTAAATTTACCGCTCCAAGAGAAATACCAGGGGAGCGCAGCGCAGTTTTGAACAAATGGCTTGCTAAAGAGGAGATGACGCCGGCAGAAAGGTAGAAACCCAGAAAATGTTCTTTCCCCATGGCATGAGCGGTAGCTAAACGGGAAACAATTAAAATCGATGTCAACAGAGCGACTATGGCAAAGGTCGTTACCGTTCATAAAGGAGTGTAGGACATACATATTGGCTCCAAAATGCAAAAGAGAATAATGGGAGAATGTAGAAAAGACCATTGGCCAACACACAGCTCCTAAAAATATGAATAATCAAATTTAAAAAGCAACAACACCAACAAAACTATAATAAGAAAATTTGCAAACTATTACTTCCAAAAGGATTAGAACAAAAGTAGGTAACCATAAAGTCTTTCAATCTGGGTACTCTCCATGCTAGCAGTACTGTTGCATTTGCCATGAAGATTCCATAAAATAGTTTCTGTTCATCACTTTGGCTGTTCCACCAGTGGTTCAATTTATTCCTAAGTTCACCCTGTTGAGATTTGAAAATATTAATTTGTTACTAGCTTGTTACATTTTAACTCTTGAACAACTTACATTTTTGGCTTGTTGTTTTTGAATCCATCCAGCAGCTCTTTGTCTAAACTGCAATGCCTTGTTCCTCATATTTTCATATTCCCAAATAGCAGCTAAACTGAGGGATGAACCTGTAAACTTGACAATCAACAACAGGTCCCATTACAATAATGTATAACAAAACTTTTATAGAGAAGAATACCCCAACAGTAAACAACATCGGCCCAAACAGACGTCCATTGGTTTCCGGTGCTAGGTTTGATTGTGCAGGTGTTAATTCAGCCCTTCGAGGTTGAAGTCTTGACGATCCTCCTCGACCAGTCCATTTACCCCCAGTAAAGAAAATTTGACGATAATTTTTCCCATTAACTGATAAAATTCGGCGGCTACAATACGCAGATTGAAATCTGTGAACCGACAACATTTTTCCTAATTTTTAAATAGGCGGAATCCTATGGTGAACATCATTCCTAGGAAACCAAAACAAACTCGACAAGCAGACGACAAGTTTCACGATGACGAAACAACAGAAAAGAAAAAACGGATGTTGAAAAATCGTATAATTTAAAGAGTCAAATATATAAAAAGATGGATTTTTTATTTAAAAGACTTTAGAACAACTTTTAACTTTCACAATCATGTTTTATGCAATGAGTATGATTTTTGCCTTCAATTTCGTTTTTAATTGTTTTCCCACCAGGTGGCAGGTTTGAACAAATACAGAAGAAGGAATCATCGGGACGTAACGAAAAACGAGACTAGATTGCAGTCTCATCAATATAAAAGTCGCGAAATTTTAATTTAAAAGTTATTAAATAAGTTATATAATGGCAAATATAGCTGTTCAGCGTATCAAACGGGAGTTAAAAGAAGTATTAAACAGCGATGAGGTATATTCTTCTACTATTTGAACCAACTTAAAAGTATCTGAAACATGTTTCTAATGTCAATTATTCGTCAACGGTCGTTAGGTCGCACGGTGTTCCATCCATGTCGAACTTGTTGGAGAAAATTTTTCTGAGCTCAAAGGAGAGATAGCTGGTCCTCCTGATACTCCATATGAAGGAGCTAGATTTCAACTTGAAATCAAGATCCCTGAAACTTATCCATTTAACCCACCCAAAGTTCGCTTTGTCACAAAAATTTGGCATCCCAATGTGTCTTCAGTAACTGGAGCTATCTGCCTGGACATTTTAAAAGTAAATTATTAAGTATAATATTACCTACTCTTTGATTGTCTTCAAAGTAAATGTTTTTCCTTTTTAAAAAAAAAAGCACCAATGGGCTGCTGCCATGACTCTACGAACAGTGCTGCTGTCACTGCAAGCCTTACTTGCCTCACCTGAACCTGATGATCCTCAAGATGCTGTTGTAGCAAGACAGTGTAAAGAAAAACCTCAGATCTTTCAACTCACCGCTCAGCATTGGGCACATGCTTATGCAGGAGGTAGCAGTTGAAAAAGCTTGAATGATATGTTGCAGAAATCTTGACATTTTGTTTGAACTTTTGTTCAAACTAGGTCCTACCAGCAATACCGAGTATGAGAACAAAATTCGACGGTTGAAAGACCTTGGCGTGACAGAAATGAATGCACGAGCGTCGCTTTCTTCCTGTGACTGGGATCTAGAACGAGCGACAGAACAGATCTTTAGTTAGTGATTTGCATCGTTTTAAGCCTTTTTTTTTACAAAAGAAAATTCTTATTGGCTGCCCGTTTGCGTTGTGTGAATGGCTGAGGTGTTGTATCAATTTATGAAATTCTTTGCTTTCTATAATGGTCTTTATTGTCATCCTTAGATTGAATATAAGTTGAACTTAAATTTGTTCATTGTTTTCTGAGTGTACGAGTGTTTGTTCCCAAGTGCGCGGTGATCTTGTGAGTTCATCCAACTTGCGTCCAACTTTGATCATTTCAACGTCGTCTATAACGTCGTCGAAACATCGTCTGAAGCTTAGACAACGTTGAATCATTAGATTCCGAAGGTTCATATAGTCGAGTCTATAAATTCGGGTACCTCATTTGAAATTGGAACAGATAAGTGCAGGCTGGTCTCGCAAAACTTGACAATTAATATTGAAATTATTGAATTGTTCTTTTCCCCGCAGACTAGTCTGCCTGCACGTATTTTGCTTTATGAGCCACTTGTGAACTCTGTGGACTATCTTCGAGGGAACATGTAACTGTCTCCCTAGATGAGGCATTATATCGTTTTAATACATAAAATGGCTAATAATATCAATATGTTAATATCCAACCATAAAGGCTTAATGGTATATATAATTATATATTACGTCAATTTTTTAAGGTTGATTTCTTAGAACTGTCCATTATTTGATAGGTAAATACAAATTCGTTTTGCAGTTTTTATCATGCATTTTTAATTTAACTATAATCATGAAGCATTTTCTACAAAAGGCAAATGTGATGGATAATCTGCTTAATTAATCGAGAAAGCTGAGTTGTGAGGCGCTACACGATATTTATACCCTTTGGCTAAAGAGTTGAACTCTTATTTTCAGACATGTTGTAATAAATATTTGCGGGAAAAAATGAGTTCGTCAACTTCCATAGCTAGGCCTATATTGCGTGACAAAAATCTTGGCAAAATTCATAAAGAGGCATGAATTTAGCGAAGATGGTTAGTTTTTTTAACAAACTGCAAGCCAAGCAAGCCTACTTAAAAGTGGGAAACACATATTTGACTTGATGCAGGGACTGAAGATTGCAAATATTGCCTCCTTCAACAAAAAGGGGCGGTAAATTTTTTGAAAAACCGGGGCGGCGCCAATCCGAACGGCACTTGTAACTGCTGTCTTCCAGCCACAGCTTTTTCCCGAGTCGCGTCGTCTTTAGAAGGTCTACGTCCGCCTCTACAGTCGGACCATCTAAAGAAAGAATGAAAACGTTTTGTCTTTTGATCGCGCTTGTGACAACCGTCATTTTCTTCCATCCGGTTGTCGCTCAGGCGCCTCAATCAGCACCAGCCGCTTCGGCAGCATCATTAATTACGTGAGTAGCATTCTGCTATGACGTGCATGTTATTAATACATGCATTCTTTAGCTAACCAAAACAGTAAAAATCTTTGCAGTACATTTCCTTTGCAGCCGAGTGTCACTCATTTTCGATCCGTTTGTATTAAAGGATGTTTCTAGCTTTAGTTTTGACCTTTAAGCTAACGAAGGATAACGGAGCTGAAGCCAAGTTTCTTCATGTCCTTTTTGCGCTTCTGGTGATGTATGCACACCAGTAGTATCGAATTACTTTAAACCGCCTCACGGGGACTATCTAGTTGCTCCAAAACATCCTTGTCCCTCTTTTTCGCGCTCTCATTGCTGGAAAACAAATAGTTGACTGTGCGTCTGTTCAACACATGTTGGTGGTTGACAAAAACAAAAACAAGATGTTACTTCTTATAAAATTTAGTGAAGCGGCGAACAACCCAATAAATCAGGGCCCGATACTGTAGCAAGGTTGTTTTAAACTTGGGGCTCGATAATAGGCCCATATATTTGATCCTCCATATAAACTACAAACACGTGGATGGAGAAGTTCATTTAGAAGCCAACGCCCATTTCCTGTTGTGTCGCCGACGATATGGCTATGAAAGAGGTCGTTGTTGTTTTCCTTACGATTTCTTAGCTAGCTGACTGCGAGGACAGTTTCTAAGCGAATCGGAGTCTTCTCTTTTAGACGCTGGGACCTTGACCTAGTTTGCTGATCTATTAATTCAATCACAAATTTCAATCTGTAGGCATGCGGACATTCGCGATGCCATCCTGACTCTTGTCGGCGCCGTCCGCGAACAGACGGGCAAGCTGGAACGCCATGAACTACGAGAGAGACAACTGGGAGAGGCCCTTACACGCGCACTGAGAGAAATCGATACGCGAACGCGCGGCCAAGACAAGAACTTGGAGAACTTGGCTATATTAATGGCCAGAACCGATGAACGGCTACGCAAAATGGAAGAGATGGTCATTCAGGTAATCGAAAAAAAACGAAGAAAAAGCTTAGCTACAGAATTTAAATGTGCTTCCGTATAGAGAGACGAAAGAGAGAGGATTCAGTTGCAAAAGATTACAGACAACACAGTGGCCATCCGTAATGGAATGGACTCGGGTAGAAGTAGCGGCCCAACTAGCGGCACCGGACCGGCCCCGATACTCTCTGCTAATGACGGTAACGAAGTCTTGAAACAGCTAAGGCGAACTCACAAGAAGGTTGAAACCATGGAAGAAGCGCTACAAAATCGTCTATCGGTCGTAGCCAATGAAGTACTTAAGCGATTTATCACTAATATCAATGCAATTACATTAACATGAGATCCTTCTAGATCAAAATTGTTGGAGAAAAATATGAGACGCGTAGCGAGAGGCTCGAAAGCTTACAGATGACTACTATGGAAAACTTGGGTAAAGCTCAAGCTGGCGATGCTGAGAAACTGCGAGCCGCCTCCGTCAATTTGGTAGCCACAGAAGGCAAATGGAGACAGTTTTTCAACGATGCCCAGAGTTTGGTGAACCAATTTGGAACTGGTGTCAACCGCATCTCTGAACACGTACATTTCTATTTGCCAGTTATTTCAAGAGCAAGACTTGATATCTTTTATGCGAATAGGCTAGTCGCATGAAGAACGATACCGCAGCAATTTTGGTGGGGATCGAAAAGATTGAAACATCTTTGGAGAACGGCAGTGGATCTTCAGGATCAGTCAATCCTGATTCGCTTATTAAAGCTATTCAGGTCGATTTGAAACCAACTCTTGACGCTGTTCATTCATTGGTCAATAAAACGCTTCAGTCGCAACTAAAACTCGACGGAAGCTTTCATGTCGGCTGGGAAGCTCTAGCTCGTGGTATTGACATGGGTGCCATGAATGTTACAGATGTGTTCGAAAATCGACTTAATGCCTTCGAAACCAAAATGATCGATAATCAGAAACTCATTCAAGATCAGGTACGGTAACAGAAACGATCCTCCATCAGTAAAAAAATGTCTTAATATTATCATTAAATATCTTAATTTATCATTAGGTAGAAGAATCCGGAAATATGGCTGAGACTTTGGCCGACAGGGTTGATAAAAGTTACGCCAGTATTGCTAAGGAGATTAATGGTTTGCAAAAAGTTGAACAAGTACTTTTGGATACTGCTGATGGTGTTCTAGACACAAAGCGACGTCTCGAGTTTGCTGTCCAACAAATCTTGCTCGAACTGGGCGATTCAATCCGCCGACAGACAGGCGACCTAAATTCGACTCTGGCCCGTAAGGTTGACGACGTCACTTTCTCCGTCATCGCCAATCAAAGCACCGCACTTACAAATATGACCAGCAAGTTAGAAAGCGAACTGGGACAGGTACGTTGCCGTGTTATACGTGTTACAACTTTGACTTCCACTTCAAAATTTTTGTTTCGACTCGCAGGTTTGGCGACAAATCGGTGTTCTGTACCAAAGTGCCAGCCAGTCTCAAGAAATGTTGCAACGAGTAGAGGCTCAAACAGCCCAGCACGTCGGAGGCAGTCTTCAGGCTCTGAGCAGTATGGATAAAAGAGTTGGCCAAGTATGCACGTCCACATCAACTTCGGTGAAATCGAATCGAATCGATCAATTATTAATGAAATGCGGTTTTTTAGGTGACAGAACGCGTTAATGAAGTTGACGACCATTTGAACTACTTATTGGGTCGCTTGTCCCTTGTCGTTCAAGAGTTCAATCAAGTACGAGGCGGTTTGGGAGAGGCGCTCGAATCGCTTCGTTCGGGACTGGCAGTGACTGGCCAACAACCGGCAGCTGGTAAAACTTCGTCGCCTCCTTATGATGTGGCTAGTGGAGCACCCAGTCAAGAAGATGTTACGGTCATCACGCGAAAAGAGAATATTGAAAGCAATAGTGAAGAGTGATGAGATTGCAATCAGTCGTTTCCTGACACCATGATGGGCGACGATAGCCTGAGAAATTAAAAGAAGTAGAAATCCTCTAGATTTCATTTTAGTTTTACTGCTGTAGTCACCACTTGCATTTCCGACGAAAAAAAAACAAACCGAAACAGTTAAGTGCCTTCTGAGCAGAATCGTGCGCAACCGAATACAGTTTTTGCATTTACCATTACTTCTTGACCAAGTAGTGTCTTCGATCCACAATGTTCAATAAGACGCAGCCCTACATAGTTTTGGCATTTTTTCTCAGTTTCTTTCATCACATTTATAGTTATTTCTTGTGTCTGAACATGATGGAGTACAATTGATTGCTTGAGTTTATGCGCCGGTGTAATAGCATAATTAGGTTTCTCTTATGATGTGCAAAGACTCTACTTAGACATATTTTTGCTTTATACTTCCCCTCAACAATATGAATTGTACACTCGTTGCCAGAACAAATAATACATTTGACATCCATAGATGAATTACTCCTCAGTGAGATATACCAAGCTTCTTCACTATTTGCGCAAAATGTTAATGGAAAGTAAAGAAAATTATTTCAACTAATAATAAATGACTAAACATCGCAAAAACAAAATTAGCAGGAAAAAAATAAAGAATTGCGAATAAAGAAGCTTCGACCAGGATGAGATTCGAACTCATGCGTGCAGAGCACAACAAATTCCAACCATTTTGTAGTAGCAGTCTGTCGCCTTAACCACTCGGCCACCTGGTCTGATAAATTTTAGCCACTATGTCAATTAGAAATAAATCGTCATTTTTGGGAAAGGACCGCTAGGTGACGTTGGACTATATTGTTGTCTGCTAAAGTGGCGCGGATTTGACGTTTCAAGAGTCTCGTGTTGTTTGGTTCCCTCTAGCCCGAAAAGTTTATAACACCAAAAGGCAAAAAAACATGAAATCAACCTTATGACACCGCCAAAAAACATGAATACTGTTGATTCAAGTTACCACCCATCAATGAATTGTACTTTTTCAAACGTTACAGGCAATGCCCATCCGTTCCCCTCCAGAAGAACACAAAAGAGATCACTTGATCTGTTTGCAACAAACACCAACCAACCTTTCCAACTTGAATCACTTTGCAAGGCTTTTAAAAATAACGTCTGCAGCCTCAATTCTCCATTTCATAAGTTAGACCAAGATGGATTTCGTCAAATTCAGAATTCTTTGGAATATTACAAATCTTTTTTACAAGAACCTGAAGCATCCAAGTGGTGTATAGAGTGTGGTGAAAGTTCCAAGACTTATTTGTCTCTTGCAGAAGCTGCAAAAGATCGACTAGTGTGCTATGTTCTAGCAAGGAGACATAAAGTAATTGGCAAATTTGTTGTCAACAATGCAGAACGGAAACTCATTGTCCCTAGAATCCGAATTGATGCTAGCAGTAATCTACTTTTATTGAAGAATATGCATGATTTAAGCAAGGCCGCCATCAAGGATGCATATCAGGCCCCGACCAATCATACAAAACTGAGTGACGTACGGGAAGTAACAGTAAGTAGATTGCAGATGTATGGTGTTGTGACAGCTGTGAATAAGCTCCCAACCCAGACAAAATCCTCTTGGCATTCATTACTCTGCATATCTGATCCTTCTCTACAAGTATTGGATGATGATGAAGACGAAAAAGATTCTCCTCCCGGTGAATTCAAAATGCATCTATTCTTACCTTCATTAGAAGATCACCCGGAATTTCACCGAGGTGACATTGTTCGATTTATCAACGTCAAAGTATTTAATTATAATTCCTGATTGAAACCGAATCTAACGTGAATCTTGCATCAACTCAGATTGAGGCACACAAAAGCCGATGCGATGGACGTGTTTTCAAGAAGTCAGATATCATCATTTATTGCCATCCGGATAGTAAAGTGCCTGTTCTCCGTGAAAGTAATTACTAGAAGTTTTGTTTAGATGCCCTGATTAATTTTCTTTGCTATATTTTTTTTTAGATATTGAGGAACGGTCAGCTGTCATCCGCCTGTTGAGCCATTGGTGGTCGCTTAATCATCGGTTTTTCGACTATCTGACCCCTCATCCAATTTACCACCTCCTCTCCAGATATCCCGGTATCCGCTCATTTAAAGAGCTATCAGATCAACTTGTCTGTGACTTGTATTGTCAGGTATGCATTGAATTTTCGACGCATCAATTTTGAAGTAACAATATTTTGTCTGTCAGGTTGTGAGCATGTCAGATGATTCTTCAGATTTGAACTTTATGTGTGTGCGTGACGGTACAATTTTTACTCTTGAAAAACGTCAAAAACCAACTGCTGATAATCCAGCACCAGTTGCAGTACCTTCAGAATGGCCGACTTTTGGGTATTTGGCTCTCGCCATTTTTGATCAGATTCCGTGGAAAAGAATTAAAGCGCTCAAGGTAGTTCCTATACTATCTTACGATGCCAAAAACTACAGTTAAGATGCTATGTTTGAACAGATTGGAGCAAACGACTACATTTTTATGAAAGATGTCAAAGCCGTGTTTCTTAGTGAGGAAACATTAGCCAACCTACGTTCGTTTTATACCTACCGGCATCCATGTGTATTGTTACGTCCAGCCGCCGAAGGGGTGAAAAAAGTGGAAGCCTCACATCACGAAGCATACAAAATCCGTTCGCGCTTACATCGACTTCCGGAAGAACTGGAAAAGATGGATAATTGGAAATTTCCTGAATCTATTGAGGAAGAAATTCAAGATGATCCCCTCGTAGCCCGTTTAAACAATCCCTCTGTTCAAATGAGCCTTCTGAAACGGTTGAAACGTTCATAATTTTGCAATAAAGAAACAAAATCTTTTGGTACAATACTTGCGTTTATTGCAGTAACAAACGTTGAAAAAAAAAAACACAACCACGACTATTGATTAATTAAGCTGCACAGAGTACAGTGACGCGCACATGGCTTCTTATGTTTTTTTTTGTTTACTTTTTTTCTTGTCAAGTACGTGAGACGTAGAGTGTTAATTATTATTTAAAAACATTTGAACTAATTTGTGTTTGTTCTCTTTGGGAGAGAGAGAAAAAAGACCAACCACACGATACTAGATGAACACTGGGATGGGTTTTGGGCCATTTTTGTTTTTGTAACGAAATTGAACTATTAAAAATTAAGCCGAATTCCCCTTTTCTTCTTGTAGAAGTAGGAATGGCTAGTCAAAGAAATTGGGTCTATTGTTCATTTTTTTGGGTAAAAAAATTTCAGGTGATTTTTGTTTCGCGTCGCGGAAGGAGGAAGCGCGCCTATGAAAAAATTTCCTAAAGTGCGGCCGGCACGGCCATTTTGGAATGGCCGTTTTGGCTCTTAAATGCTTGGTCAAAGTCGACAGTTTCAGGTTCTGAATCGCCCCCACTGCTGCCGCTCTTTGTCGTTTCCATTTGAAAATGGATTTCCGATGAGGCAGCCGCTGGCGACCCCTCACTGACACTAGACGGACTAACGCCTCCGCTGGGCGAAGACGAACCAGATTCTTCGCTTCTACTCGACCGACGGGCCAAACACGGTCGAAAATTATTAGTGTCGATTACTATTGCGTTCATCGGCCCACGAAAAATGGTACCACAACACACCGTCTCCCTGCAAACAAATAGAACACGGTTTAAAATAGTGTTAAAAGTCATTTTTTTAAAAACGATATTTCAGGCGTTGAACAACATACCTGTGCCACAATTTGGGGTCTAAGAAACTGGGCATCTGGTTTTCTATTTTGGTGACCATCTTGCGCGTGCGGTTCCATCGCTTCTCTTCTCGTTTTTCTCTTCGCTTCTTTCTAACCACTTTTGTGACCAACTTTATATCATCATCATCTTCACCATCTTCGCCGTTTCCTTCTTCCTCCTCTTCGGGTGGTTCCGGTTTTTCCACTATCGATAGTTTAGGACGGACTTTGGTATTGGCTCGGGCATCGACGACCTAAAAATTTCAAAAAGCCACGGATTAGCGAGTAGGTTGAATAAGTTAAGAATAAATGAATGAACTGACATGTCCCCAATGACGATGTAATCCACTTGGTAGCTTGCGGAAGCGTTTGACCAGTAAAACGCAAGCGTTACAAATGTCTCCTGATCGTTCTTCCTGGAGATGAAAACAAGCTCCGAAATAGGGTTGGTATTTCCCCGAGTCCGTAAATCTTGAACTGCGTTGTTAATAAACAAAAAAGAGAGAAAAAAAAAGTTTAAAATATAAACGCAACTCAAAATGGTCGTTTAGCCCGCTAGAGTGCGTTGGGATCGAATTCGGGTCACGAACCCCAAACCATCCCTCGACGCTTCTCTCTCCCTTAGGGGGCGGAGCCAAGGGGTGTTTTTATCGATTACAACAGCCAGGCAAGCAGGCAGGTTTCTCTACCCCCTTTCAACGGTTGTAAGAGGAGCGAACCAATCGATGTGATTGGTTCGCATAGATCCATACAATAAAAATCACATTGCGGAAATAAAAGAAGATGGAACGGTCGTCGGGGTTTCACCTGCTGGATTTCGCACGACAAATGCAGCAACCGGTCAGCGAACGGTAGATTTTCGGTTTATGAAAGCTGAACATTTTCCTATTCTTCCGGTGTCGAAATGTGGGTTTCTGTTTCGACAAATCGTTGTCGTCGGCAGTTGCTGGAGAATCCAGTGTTCTTGCTGTCGAACGAAAATTCCTTCCTAAAAATAAATCCTAAAAGTCAAATAGTTTTGGGGGTCGAAACCTCTGCTGGGTGTTGTGCATCTCTCGCTTCCGGAACGCCTGAAAGGAAGCAGACAAAAAAGAATGAAAAAAAGTCAAAACTTTTTCACATCACGCGTTCACTGGTGCTGGTGTAGAGGGGGGAGACATTGTCCGACTAAGGGAGGGAGAACGTACATAATAATGAGATTGAACATGGACAAAGTGTGCGCACACACAAAGTCTCCCGTCAGCAACGTTTATTTTCACCGTAGGCCTACCGACTTCCTTTTCGTCTAGTCCTGCCTCGCCCGAAAAACAAATTCGAAACACAACATGGACTCGACCCGTTTTTTTTCAGTCGCCATATTTATTTTGATAATACTCTTGTTTTTTGGATTTCACTATCCCGAAGGGTAGTTGGTTTCTCCGAAGCGTGGCGGATGGCCATGTCAACCCTCTCTTGTTCTCGTACTTTCTCTACCACTACCACCAACAAGCACCCATCCAAATTTAAACTTGAACACAGATGACAATCAAGCTGAAATGCTTCTAAAGTTGATTCACTGGGTTAAACTAGTCGAACAATTCGAAATTACGTACCTGATGAAGATAACGTCCCTTAAATCAGGCCGAGAGATGACACACTAGTAGTGAATGCGTGGAAGTTTGTTTGGTGACTGAGTTACGTGAGCAGGGTTGAACAACCCTGACTGGCTGCTGCTACCCAAGGCCGAAATGGCCGAGAAAGAACCCTACATAGGGAGAGCGAATAGGACGGATAGAGAGAGAGAGAGAACGCTCTCCGGGTTGTTATAATGGGGAAGGGAGGGAGGAGGTACCCTCCTATCTTTCGTTCAACTGGGGGAGAGGAAGGGAAGGTTGGGTGTGTACCAGAGGCAGCCATTGAGGTTACGGCGTTTATTTTCGTTCAAAAGTTGTCAAAACTTTGCAAAAGATTCGGCGAAATCGAAGCGGACATGTGCCGATTCGTTTGCGCTGCGTTCAAATCGCCGCGTTTTTGGTCCATTTCGCAAACAAACGGCAAATCACATGATGCCAAAACAACGACATCTAGCGGTCGAATAACGCACATGCCTATATATTTGCTCTAGGGCGGACCTTGGTCTCTTTAAGAGAGAGGGGGTGGGGGAAGAGAACCGAACATACAACTACATATATACACATACGTCTACCACACACACACACACACACACACACACATATTCTAAAAGAAGAAAACAGCCTAAGACCGGTTCCAGCCCTATGCGCGAGAGAGGGGAGGGAGACGAAGCCCAGGTCCTCTTCCTGACCATATGTACTAATAGAGAGAGACGGGATCGTTCATTCACCTTTCCTGCAACCTTGGCACTGTGATAAATTCCGGTCGGTGAAAAAAGAGAAAACTCCCTACTAGTAGTGTTCGATAGGGAGCAAACTGTTATTGTATCTGTATTTCAGGTTTCACTTTTAAAATAATACAACATTCCATCATCAGATAATTACAAACGAAAAAAAAAACTCCAGTTCACTTTTAAGCAAACTATGACAACGATTGCTCTTTCGCCAAAAAAAGACACATTTCATGACCCGCGGATAACGACAATATTGATTTCCCTTGACTCTAGAGGACACTTGCTTCCGAAGCTCTAGTTATTTCGTTTTTTTAACTCAAGGTGAAGAAAATTAGGAAACGTTCATAATAATATGCAGGTGGAGGAGGAATGGAAAATGTAAAAAGAGTTAACCACAACATGATTTCTTTGGGGCGGGGTTATCGTCCACTATGACCACCTCTGGATTTCGATTGTGAGATAAGCTGGGAGAACTGTTGAGTTGGTTTTGGCTCTCCGCCACTCTAAGAAGCTGCTGCGTGACGTCCAGGAAGAGTTCCTCGATACCCCGATTTGTCTTGGCCGAGGTTAGAAAATGCGTCGCCCCCACCGATTTCGAATATCTAATATAGATCATCAGTTTCATTCATTATAATGAGATGTGACAGTAATGTATTAAGAATTTGTTACTCTGTGGCTTCTTCTGCTGGAACATTTCTTTCTTTGTCCAAATCTATTTTGTTACCGACAATTGCAAGGACTACTTTATCTCCCAAAATCCTCCTTAGTTCCTTCACCCAGTTTTGTACCTAATGAGAAAAAAACTAGATTTTACTTCCTCTTGTTTTTAATGACCAATTAACTTTTTACCTTTACAAAAGAGTCTTGGTCAGTGATGTCATAAACAAGGATGGCTGCATGAGAATCTCTGTAATAAATGGGCCCCAATGCATGAAACCTCTCTTGACCTGTAGGAGAAAAACAAGTTGATCATCAATTTCTTGACATGCTCTTATCTTGATTTACCTGCTGTGTCCCAAATGGCCAGAGTCACTCGCTGCCCATCAAGGTTGATTTTTTTGGTCAAGAAAGAGGCCTGTAACAGGGAAGTAGGTCTCATTCACTTCTGGGAAAACACATAATCTTTGCACAGGATCAAAACTTACTTGGATGGTGGAGAAATGCTTCTCATGAAACTTATCTTCGACATATCGGAGGACTAGTGACGTTTTACCTACTTACAACAAAGTCGTTTAGATATGGTAGTTAAAATTGATACAATTTTATCAATTTTTCGTTTTACCAACACATCCTTCTCCCAGGAGCACGATTTTAAAATTCAGTTGGCCGAGGTTTGAAACATGGTTCCTCGACATATTCAAAAGCCTCTCATCAACTTGGCTAAATTAATTAAGCCTCGAACGTAACAGGATTTTCGGATGACTCAATCGCACTTAAATGTACGAGAAATCTGTCTGCTGTATCTGCAGCTACGCCATCTACTGAAGGGAAACTTAACTGTATTTCAGCGCCACCTTTTATCCGTTTCAAAACAATTGTTGGAATGCTTTGCCACATGTCACAAAAAAACACATTACGACCGTTTTTCTTGGTGAACTTGATGACCGCTGTCAGTTTCTAAAATTCCCAGGAATACCTCCAGCACCTGCGGTTCTGCCGGTGAATAGGCAGTGACGAGAGGTTTACGTTAAAAGCTGGGTACAGTCTCCAATGTATCCACGTCAGCAATACTCGAGTTTATCTATAGGCTCTTCGCTATCGAAGAAGATGGATACCAAACCGACTGAAGAATCTCTTTTTAAGAAGTATTTACGAATATTTCTAGTCGTTACCGCCTACTGGTAAGAATAAGTAAACATGTTTGGATAAGTAGTGTGAGGGATAACTTTTAAATTGTTTTGCAGGGCTGTTTCTATTTCATTGGTTTTCATCAACAAAGCTTTGCTCAGTGGCAGCACAAATGGAACAACAGTGGATGCACCTTTATTTGTAACATGGTTTCAATGTGTTGTAACTGTTGGACTCTGTTATATTCTTGCATTTGGAGCTAAATTTGTTCCCAGTTTGGGGAAATTTCCCGAACTCACCTTGGATGTTCAAGTTATGTTAAAGGTACCTTAATCTGTCTCTTACACAGCCCATGATGAAGCATGTAATCAAATTATGTTCACTGATACAGGTACTTCCCCTATCACTGGTCTTTGTGGCCATGATATCCTTCAACAATTTGTGCCTTAAATATGTTGGTGTTGCGTTCTACTACATTGGCAGATCACTGACAACAGTCTTCAATGTCCTGATGACATGGGTCTTGCTTGGTGAGTGCCTACTCTAGTTGACAGGAGCTCTTATGAAAATAACAGCTTTCTTTAAATAATTAAAATGCAGGAGAAAGAACATCTCTAAGTGCCCTTGTCTGCTGTGCCATTATTGTTGGAGGCTTTTGGCTTGGAGTTGATCAAGAAGGAGTGGCGGGTATACTGATAACAATAGCTTTTAAAAACGGATGAGGTCTAATGATGCTTTGTGAATCGCGCAGGATCTTTATCGATTTCCGGCACCATTTACGGAGTGATGGCCTCGCTCTTCGTCTCGCTCAATTCAATCTACACTAAGAAAGTTTTACCCTTCGTCGACCAAAGCATATGGCTCCTCGGCTTCTACAATAATTTGAATGCCTGCATCCTCTTCTTGCCACTGATGTTCTTGAATGGAGAGCTGCCCACGTTGCAGGCATTCACCGGATTCGGCAATACGACTTTTTGGACTATGATGGTGGCTGGAGGCGTGTTCGGCTTCGCCATCGGCTATGTGACGGGTCTTCAGATTCAAGTGACGTCACCTCTGACGCACAACATCTCCGGCACGGCGAAAGCGTGCGCCCAGACTGTGCTGGCAACCTATTGGTACAGCGAAGTGAAACCGTTCCTTTGGTGGATCTCCAATTGGGTCGTCCTTTTCGGCAGCGCCGCCTACACTCGCGTCCGCCAGCAAGAAATGGAGCGCAATCACAAATCCAAAGTGATTGCATCATAAATATTCAATTACCATCATACAACATTCGGAGCTTTTTCATTAATTTAAGAACTTGGATATATATCTACTTTTTTTTGTATCCCTGACAATCAAAAATGATGGAGACAATTACATTCAGATATTTTGCAACATTCTATATTTGTGTTTTTTTTTCCTTATTTCCAGTTACAGGTGGGTAAGATGGCCGACGATTGCGCGCTCCGTGTGCGGATATGTTTGAAAAAAGGTCAGAATTTTCGAGCGCACAAGCGCGTCGGAGAAGGAGAACGACTTTTGCCATCGACGGATGAACACGAGCCATTGAAGAAAGACGAAAGGAAGGGGAAAACATTGTAAAAAGCCCGACAGAAACACGGAAGAGAAAAAAACATTTTCTTAGTTTTTTTTTTCACAGACATGAAAGCCTTTTGTTTTTGGGGAAAAGTTCTTTGTGGGTGTCAACACGGATACTTGGTTTAAATTAAAATTGTGGATGGGATTGAGAGAGGGGGAACACAAAAAGTGGAGGAAATCAAAAGTCGCCATTCATTCAAAAGTAAAAGAAAGTAAAAAAATGTGAAATAGACACACTCAACGCACATTGTCTTCGAGATGAGCCACCAAAAGAGATGGGGGGTTAAGTAACGGGAGATGGCAAGGTTGAAAAACGCCTTGGGCAGGTATTTTTTTAAAAATAATTTAAAATTAATTGAGGGAGGGGGGAGCATTCCGCAATATTTAAAAAGGGCCTTGATTATTCTTCCTGTCGCAATAGTGCGATAGCCGATTTGTTTTTGTGTTAAGTTTCTTACAATCACTATGTTCATATAAGGCCCCACTTACAGGAAATCGGAGAAAACATAAAAAAAAAAGAAATGGATCGAACGCGCACGTAATAAACGTTAAAAACATGTAAAAGAGGGAGCGAATTTGAAGATCATCAAGTGGAGATTTTCTTTTCATTAATTTAAATGCAGAGAAAAAAAGTTGTTTGTCTTGAAGTTTAGCGTGTGGTAAAATAAAATACCATTAAAAATTGAGAGGGGTGGTGGTGGGAGGGTTGATTGAAACGATAAAAAAAAATAATATTTTTCGAATCAACTAGTTGCGCTTCTTTCTCTTGAAATAAGAGTCGGCGTAGTGTCCGCCCAGTCCTTGCGAGTGCTGGCCGATATAACCGGCTTCGGGCGAAGGTTCGGGCGACGGTAAGACGTGATTGTTGTATTTACGTTTGGTTCCCTGCTGCTGTATGGGCGTCGCAAAGTTATTGTTGTTGCCACCACCTTGACAAATGGCCTGTCCACGAGCCGGCGACGTGCTCGGCGACGAGGAAGACGTCGGCGACGAGCCTCTAGATCCGGCCGAACCAAGCGAGCTCGGCCCCCCGCTACCCAAAGATCGCACTTGGCCTAGAATGTGATTCCACGTTCCGACGTTGGAAGTGGACGAGAGGGAGGAAGTGGACGAGAGCGACGACTGACACGAAGATGAAGAAGGGCTGCTGAGTGATGGTGGTGGAGGAGGGTAGTTGGCATAGGGTCCGCCAGGTGGCGCCGTCGTCAATAGACCGCCGTTTCCGTACGGTGGCGGCGGTGGATTCGTGTTGTCGTGAGGGTTCAGGGTGGCCAAACTCAGCGGAGCCAGCGGCGACGGTTGCCGCAACTGCTGCGGGGGAGAGCAATTGCTGCTCGTCGGCTGTTGAACCATTTGGAGTAGGAGGCCCAAAAGAGCGCCGGCCGCCGTTTGTTGTTGGGTCAAAGGAGGAGCGCTAGAGTTGGGCGAGAGAGACTGGACAGCTGTGCTGAGCGTGCCCAATAGGGCAGAGAGCGTCTGCTGCAAGTTGCTGACGGCTGCAGGTTCTTGCTGTACGACCTGCATCATCGGCGGCGGCGGCGGAGGAGGCGGCGGAGGCAGCCTCGGTTCCGGCGGCCTGTACAGGAACGGTGGCGGCGGTACGTTGATGTTCAACGGTGGCGCTTCCATCAATCCGCAAGGGAATGTCGTCGTCTGCTGCTGCTGTTGTTGTTGTTGTTGTTGTTGCGGTCGATAACCGTAATGCGGAGGGATCCGGGGAGCAGCAGCAGCCGGCAGAATTGGTGGTGGTGGTGGTCGTTGCTGTTGATGTTGCTGGGTTGTGACGTGACTATGATTGCAATTACCACCAGAGCTGCTACTACCACCAGGAGCCGTAGTACAGACGGGAGCATTGGGACTCGATTGTGTGGTTTGCTGGGCGGCCAGCAACATCGACAGGGCTGCTTGGGCGCTAGCTGCCAGCGAAGCATTACTCGCTTGCTGGTGCTGCTGTTGCTGGCCGGTTTGACTCTGAGCCCTCTGGGCGCCATTAGCACCCGCTGGAGGCGCCGTGTTGGTTGCGCTGCTGCCGCCGCTGCTGCTAGTGCCGTTGGCTGGATTGTTAAGATGCTGGATCTGCGTCAGAATAATGTTCTGCAAACTGTGCACAACTGGCAACAAAAGGCAAAAGAATTGAGTCCTCTCCATTCAACTTGAGTGTAATTGAATCAACTTACAAGCCGGATTTTGTTTCGTCAAGTTCTGCAGTTGGTGGAAGACGGTGTCGCTGGGCGGTTCGGGTAAAAGGGCGGCCTTCCCTTTGTTTTGACACTACCGCCCCGAAAGAGAGAAATACGTCGTCAATTAAGAGTCTAAATTTACCGAATAAAAGACGCTTTAGGCTAGTTGTTGCTTACGGTATCGTTGAGGAGCTTCATGTAGATATTGATCGCCCTGACGCCCGGTATGAAAAACGCGACTCGAATGGGCGAATCGTGGAAGAGTTTGCCATCGAGGACTCGCAATGTATCTTCGGCCTCTTGGGCTTGCGAGAACTCGACCAGACCCCAATCTTGAGGGGCGCCACCTTTCAGCGCAATCTATAAATATATATAAAGAGAGGAAAACATGTGCTGTAGCCTTCGTTGGTCTACTAGAGTTAGAAGAAAAAGTGGCGGAAGGGGAGATGTGTGGTATTCATCATCTGTCAAGACTGTCTGCCATCGGGATAGGGGAGCAGCAGCTGCCGGGACCGGGTCTAGGCAAAAAGCAATCCACACACACACACAGAGCCGTACCTGGCAGTAGGGCGGATTGGCCACTTGAGAAAAGAGCGTCCTAAATTGGCTCATGTCTCTGAATCCGTCCGGGAGGCAATCGACGTAGAGCAGTTTAGAGTGGAGACCGGCCAGCGTGACGATGGAAGAGTCGAGCCAGTCGCAGGCTAATGCCTGGCCCTCGTACAATTTCCCGTCCAGCTGCGAGCGGACTCGCTGACCGCAATCTTTGCTTTGATATTCCACGAACCCGTATCCTTTGCTGTCACCTGGATGCCATCGGAAGGAAGAAAACAAAAATATCATCGGTTAAACAGGTTCAACAACATTACAACAACTAGACGAGAAAAAAATAAGAAGAGACGGACCGGTTTTGTCACTATAAAGCAGGAAGCAGCGGCGGACAGGTCCGTAGGTAGAGACGAGCTCTTTAAACTCGTCGTCGAGGAGGTCGCGCGGTAGACGGGCGACGCAGAGCAGGTTTTCCGAGGGTGACGGACAAAGCGAGACCTTGTGACCGCGAATAGTGCAGGCGTCCAGTTTGTCGCGCAGGCACAATTGCTTCCATTCTTCCCAGAAATCCGCATGACTTTCAGCGGCCAGTGGAGCGGCCCTCGCCCAGTTGGGCCCCGATCCGCACGGCGATAACGTCACGCTCGACGACTTGAGTCCCCGGGCGTTCAGCATGTCCCTGATTTCCTGCATTTTTCCAAATATACAAATGAAATATAAAAAGCAGAACAGCCAACACATGTTGTTGAGTAATAACATTTCAGGTATTGCCCGTGTGTATGTGTGTGCGACAAAACGAACATTCCCCCCTAGTTGTGTTTGGGAATTTCAGACTACGACCAGCGACCAGGAAGTTTCCTTCATCCGGAACGGTTCACCCGGTCCTATATCTCTCTCTCTCTCTCTTTAGCTGAGATTATTTTTAGTTTCTTTTTTGTTTGAAAAAAAAAGTCAACAACAAAAGGGGCGTACATCATATGCGTTGTTGTTGTTGTTGCTCACGGAATATATATATTCAGACGGAGGACAAGAGTTTTTTTTTACGAGCCGGACGAACATTTTGAGACAATGAAAAATTTTTCCATATTTTAGGCCGCAAAGAAATAAATCATCGATTTATACGGCATTAGGCCAAATAGGGATTTGTTTACCATCTGCTATTCAAATTGTAAACAAGGAATTTAGTCCGGGGTCTCTTCTTTCACGGGATATAATTAGAAGAAAAAAATAAATTGGAATTCTTCGGCCATATCGCGTCTATTTCCGGAATTCCAGACACAAAAGAAGACAAAAAAATAACTGTGAAGGGGGGAAATGAGTTATTGATTCGTCGTCCACAACCAACTACTAGATCAACGTCAAAACCCCGAAAACAAACTCTTGTGTGATACTAACTAGGATATTTCCACAATGAAGAAGGAACTTTGTTCGCTTTGGAGACGGACGAGTAGGTCAAAAGTTTTCCACACACACTCAAAACTTTTGAAACTAGTAATTAGCCTAATGATGAAATGTTTCCCGTGCTCAACATCTGCTAGACTCGTTCTCCACCCACCAAAGCCAAATCTTTTCGGGAAGAAAAAAAGAATTCTGAAATTTCGTGTGACAGACCAACTTTTTGTTTGAATTCTCCACCTCTAAAACTCGTTTTCTTTCCAAAGACTCTAATCAAGTTTTGTCTGTGTCAATAGTTGTAGTACCTCCTCTTATTTTTTTTTTCTGGTTGAGGGGGTGATTGAACGGACCTGACCTCGCCAGAATTTGCTCTTTTCTATGTATGTATGTATCTCTCGGTGCTAGTGGTAGCAGACAATTAGACGTCGATGGAGCCCTTTTGGCAATCGATTGGCCCGGCCACCTTTCTTCTTTCAGAGCTGTCTGAATGCGAGTGGAAATTCCAATCTCACTTTCGAGCGCAACCAACACACAGACAGACCAGCACGTCTCCAACACGTTGCCCATTTTTATTCACGTAGTGTAGAGAACGCTGCGAGTTTGAGTCTGCTCCCCCCTCGCGGTCACGGCAACGGGGTTGAACGACCTCTTGCAGCCAAAGCAGCGAGAAGGGGAAAAGAGAAAAGAATCAGACAAAAAACTAACGGAACTTGACGGCCAGCTCGCCCGGGGGACGGCCGAAGAGAATAATACCCCGACCGTATAACGCACGTGACCCCCGCCAGAACACAAACCAACGTCAAAAAAGACGCAAGAATATATTTCAACACCGTCGCGGTAGAAGAGGAGAAGAAGAAAAACATTTCCTGACCCTCATTCCACCTGTGGATGATGACGTCATAAACGGAAATGTTGCCTGGAAAGAGCGAGAGAGAGAGAACCACACGGCGGCGGTGTATAGACGATGACGACACGATCGATAAACCCGGATGTTGGATGTTGGCAGCCGGACGCTACAAGAATTCATGAATTCCAATCGGTTTAATCGCCGACGGATAGAGAAAATAAAAGGAAAAAGAAGGAAAAAAAAGGAACGAAAAAGATTCTCCATTTCCCGTGCCGTGCGAGTCAGCTGGCGACGGCAGCCAAAAGGACGACGACGACGATCCTTTGGTGCGTGACGTGCAACCCGATCAACCAGACGACAGAGGAAGAAACAGCATCCACGAAACATGAACAACTTTAGCAGTGGAGTGAGGAAACTTGAATCGATCTCGTAGTACTCGGAGAGAGAGAGAGAGAGTGAGCAAACAGCCAAATACCACCCGCCAGCAGACGGGCCAAAGTGAAGCCGGGACGAACCATAGCCACTTTGGCATCGATTCCTCAACAGCAACCCAAGAAAAAAAAAAGAGAGGAACCCAGGATACATCTCCCCTTCTCTCTCTCAACATCGAGTGCTTGTCTCTACGTGTATCGCCGACTGGAATCAATTCCAAGTTGACATCGTTCGTGGAATGGAGAACCCCTTAAAAAACTTTTTCTGCCTTGGCAGTGGCGAAATAAATCGATTTGTGCGCAACCGAGGAAAGATCAAAAAGCTCTACACAGTCTTTCTCCTTTCCCTCCCTTGATTGTTCCTCTCTCTCTCTCGAACGCCCCCTCGAGGATCATCTCCCTCCTCTCTCGGAGGAAATGAAACTAAAGTCTCGTCGGTTCCCTACTCCAGCCCCCCAATCTTCCACATAGATAGATAGATATATATACCTGAGTATATATTGTGTATTTATTTATTCGGAGACAAAGAAGTTGCGGATAGTTCCCAATAGTCGACAGAGTGGAAACGCATACAGCACCTATGAGCAGCTCGATCCGCTCTCATTCCCACAACACACGCAGATGGACACACTATATTTCGACGTTGAATTTTTCTTCTCCTTTCCGCCGTATACTCAACGTATATGACATGGCGTATCCGCGTCGAGATCGCATTTCCACCCCCCCGGATGGAATATCAGACTGGAAAATCTTATTGTGTCTCACTGTCGTGATATCCCCGGCTCAAGACAAAAGCTCTTTCGCTGCTCCACAGAAAGAACAAAACAAAAAAAAAAAGTTAATTAGAGGGAAAACAAAGTTTTTCTCATCTTGACCCAAGGAGCTTTCGGTTGCGATCGTAAATCCAGTTTGTTTTCTTCTTCTTCTTCTTCTTAGAAAGGAAAAAAAGAATGAGGGATCTTCTCTAAAGGATTTCTTGTTGCTTTTTTCAAAGGGAAAGAAGGAACAAGACGATGCATAATACAGTAGTCGTCGTCTTCGTCGTCGTCGTCGAGTAGTTGAAAAATTCGAATGTGGAAAGAAGCAAAAAGAAAACAAAGACGACGTTTTTTTGTTTAGATGTTGTCTTTTGCTGCTGTCGACCGGACGGCGCATTCCCGTCACGCACGGGATTAACGTCTTCTCACGAGAGGATCAACCCCACCCACTCAAAAAGTCGAAAAAAGAAGAAGAAATAGAAGTAGAAGAAGAAGAAGAAGCGACTGATCATGCGGTTTCGCATTCGGAATCTCGCTACATTTCGCTCCAGCTTCAAACTCTTTTTCATTGACCAGATGTCGCCCTTCCCCGGAGAAGAGGACAGCGACGACGCCATTTTTAAATGCCAGCCTTTTTTCATCGTCTTCTCGTTGGTCTAAGAGGATTTGCTCGACATCAACTTAAAAAAAGGGAACCAATCGCATTTCAAATGCGCGCCCGAGTCTTCTAGAGTAGACAAGTCCTCCCCATCATTCAATTTCCCCCAAAATGCAGCAAGCAGCGCACAGTTGTGTACTACAACAACGCACGAGTATACTATACTCTCGGCTTTGCTGCTGTGGTATAGACTAGAGTACTGGTACTCGTTCACTGGCAAGGAGAGAACATCTATTCCGGACGAAAAAGACAGGATGGGCGTGTGTTGTGTAGTCCGGAAGATTTCTCAAGACCCCCGAAGATTGATCTCGACGGCCGCAAAAACGACTGGAGCGAGACGACGACGACGTCGACGAGTTCTTCTTCTTCTTCTTTTTCCAGTTGTCGTTGATTTGACTAGCAGAGGCAGCGCCAGCTGTTCAAAACACAAACACAAGAAGAAGAAGACGAGAGAAGGCGCACATTCCGTCTTCATAAAACAGTCGATATGTGAACGCCGCCGCCGACTACGACATTGTTGTTTGGCTGGAGGAATTTTTGATTGTTCAATCAAGTGGAAAAGAGAGAAAGAGGAAGGAAGGAACGCCCGGGTCGGAGGCCCGTAATGAAAAATAATCCCGCTGGAATGTCTCCGTTATGGAAGCCCATCATAAAAGAGGTCTCGGGATGACAATTTATGAAAAAAGAAGAAGAAGACCAAGGCTAGTACTACTACTAGTGGTGGCCATCTTTCAGGGGGTGGAACATTTCTCCGTTGATGGCAATCTCACTCGGGTCCCTCTCTGTTTTTTTTGTTGCTGTTGTTGGGTATCATCAACTAAGCAAAGTGCACACGAGTCATTTCTCCGGAAGAAAGCTTTTGTTTTGTTTTTTTATATATATACGTCCTTCACACTTGAAAGAACAAAAATCAGGAAGTTTTCTCGTGATCCATCAGGATCCAATCAGACGATTCCGGCCAACGCTCCACTAGTACATGGCGGATCGAGGACTCTTCTCCCCTTTTTTGTAGATACACCAGAAGAGAGAGAAAGAGAGAGAGACGGTGGTAGCTGTAGAAGAAACGCCTTCCATTTCGTTGATTGAATAACATTACGGGGGAATTCTTTTAAAGAAGAGGCGTCCAGATGGCGCGGCCAAAAAGACGACGCCATCATTTCTTCTTCTTCTTCTGTGAGCCCCTTCTTTTCATTCTTTCAGAGAGAGTCCCCAGACTCACTGCGTCGACTGGGTGTAAAACATCCAGCAAAGTGATGGACCAGAAAGAAATCGATCGGCTCACATGACAGAAACATAACAAGAATCGATACAACACTTCAACCGTGTCGTGCTGCAATTAAGGTCGGCGGACCCAAAAGAAAACTTCTCGACTACTAGTCTCTTTTTCTTTCATAGAAATGGAAGAAACGTTACCAACATCTAAATTTAGGTGCCCGACTGGAAATAGCATTCATTTCGCCCCAGCAGCTGCACACAACTCCCGGAGAGACAGGTTGACGTGTTACGGAAAACACACGGGCCCTACCCAGCCATTTGCCGCCGCCGCCGGCTTCAGGTGTATGTTAGAAAACTCTTTTTCTTCTTCTTCTTCTTTTTCCCATTCGGCAAAGGGGGGAAAGAAAAAGAAAGATAAAGAAACGAGGGGGGGAATTCATCATTCGCTCGGCTAGCGACTGAGACGTTGGTGAATAAAAAGCGGAAAGGCAAGATTGGAATTTGCCAAAGGGGAAATGAAGGCCCGTCCCGTCCAAGGTCAGGCAGATGAAACTTTTTCCTTCCTCTCTCTCTTTCTCTGGTGATTTCCCTCTTGGTTTTTTCTTCTTCTCTTCTCTCAGTACAACACGATGACGACTAGTAGGTATGGCCGTGACGAGTGAGAGAAGAGACATTTCAAACAACTTCCAGGTGCGCCTTGAGGGTCAAGATGGTGGTTGGGGCCAAAAGAACCCAAGGTCGGCATTGTCGTCGAGATGAGAGAAATATATGCTGCCGCCGTGCTTTGTGCATGGCGGACTGTAATGTGGTCTGCTAGACACAAAAGGAGGCGAGAGACAGAGACAGAGGACTACTTACGTGTTCGGTGACGTCGCGCGGGAGATGTTTCAACAAGAGCGTGCGGCCGAGATGAAAGAGCCGCTGACTGTGACGACGTCGACGAAGCTGAACGGCCTGTTGGCCGCTTTCGACCATTTGCCAGCACAAATCGGCCGGGCCGTTGGCACTCAATGGCACCTGGGCCGTCCAAACGGGCTGCAACAACGACGGACTGCTAATGCTGGAGCTATTGTTGTTGATGCCGCCTTGTTCTCCTCCATTCGTCGTCGTCGAAACAGCCGACGTGCTGTTACTGCTGTTGTTACTGCCGTACCCGGATGGCAACGTCAGCGAATGGCCACCGGACGCCATGAGGGATTCTCAGCGAGAAAGAGAGAGAGAAAAAGAAAACACACACACAAAACGGCGACACAGACACACCACCACCACTCACACGGCGACTGCTGCTGTTTGGCGCAATTTTTCTCAACCGACTTGTCTCTCGCGCCAGAGAGAAGAAGAAGAAGAAAAAAAACAGAAATAGGAGAGGGGGGAGAGATACAACACACACAAAAAAGAAAAACGGCAGGACGTTGTTGAATACGCGCCTATACTCAACGGACGTTTGAGAACAACTGACAACGGTCGCCGACTCGCCTCTAGTTCTCCCCCTCCTCGCGCCACCGCTACGGCTACGAAAATCAGCGCCTCTAGCGGACAATTTTTCTTCCGGTTGACCAACTGGCGCGACGAATTTCCAAGTAGAAGAAAAAACCTCTACTTTTTTCATATTCATCTCTCTTTTTTTCTTCATCGGGCATGAAAAATAAAACTAGAAAAGAAAAGGAAAAAACATTTGGATAAAAGGCTAAAAGCGAATAATAAATCTAACGATTCTCGGACGATCTCTCTGGAGAGTGCACGCCGAGAGAACGCGCGAAAGAAAAAAAGAATAAAAAAAGAGAGAAATAGTAGTAGTATAGAGTAGCTTTGGATAAGGATGGTGTCGGTTGATACGTATTAGCGGCGGCGGCGGAGGCAGCAGCATCGAGTGAACCTGATGAATAATGGATCAGGAACGGGCCGGAACGAGGGCCGCTCTCTTTTGGAGTAGAAGAAGGAAGAAAACGGGGCGTGCCGCGAATGAGAGAACCCACCACCACGGGCACTAAACTACGGTTGGTGGTCATTTTGATATTTCAATCAATGAGCACGCGGTAGGGAATCACGCGAAACGTCTTTCTAAACAAAGTTCATTGAATCGTTTCGTGTGAAAAAAGAAAAAAAATTGCACCGTCCGGGCGTCGCCTTGTTGACAAAGCGACCGTCTTTTTTTTTCCTCCTCGTGTCGGTCTCTATTCTTTACCTTCTAAACCGATTTTAATATTACCATTGCCAGTAGGAGTAGTGGGGTACTACAGAGTACACACTACTACTGCTACTATATAGATAAGTGGTCCGCCGGCGTGAATCGATCGATTTTCCTCCGCCGACGACGTCGGCTCTGCTGCCTGCTGCTGCTGCTGCTACATCGGACGCGGGGTCTCTCTTTCTCTGTTTGAAATAAAACGAGCCCAATTTTTCTGTCAACGAGTTGGTACTACTGCACTGGTGGTATAAGGCGCCCTTCCGTACCGCCTGTTCCCATTTAGCAGATGGCGAACGGCGCACGGGCGAGCGCCAATAGAGTCGCCGCCGCCGCTGAATCGACGAGGACGAGCCCTGTTCCTCTTTTTTATTTTATCTTTTCTTTTTATTTTTTTTAATAGGCCATCGTTGTACGCTTTCAACTTGGTCGTTATGTAAAGAGGTAGTAGTAGTGAGTAGACTCGTGTGTGAGTACTAACATAGATGACGAAGACTATCGCAGTCCACATTTACAAAAGGGACGTCGTCGTCGTCGTCTAGAGAAAGATGAGCGGAGCGGATAGTCGTAGGATGCAGCTGGTATTTATAGAGAGACTCATCATATGCAGGAGTCCTCCATCTATCGATTTGCGGGCAACGTCTCTGAATTCTGATTGGCTGCTTGCCGAACCGCGCAGCTCATCCTGATGCTGCTAGCTCCTGGATAGACTACGGCTACACATAATCATTCGACGTCGCGACGGCTACATTAATACTAATAATCAACAATCTACCCAGAGGAGGACCTAGCTCTTACCTAAGTCAATAAGAGGTTAATTCGATTATTTGCGTCGTCCATCTGCTGCTGCTGCTTCTGCTTCCCCTGTTACGTTTTGTTTTGTTTTAATTGGGCGTCGTTAACGAACCAGGAAGAAACTCTAGAGGAAAAGGCAGACCCGGCCGATATATACATAATAAATAGTAAACCACGACAAAATTGGGTGCTGCGTGATGCTTCTCACACAAACCGGAATTCAAGGTGAACGATCGATTGTATATAGATGGTCTTTGTCTCTTTTGTTGCCGTTGTTGTTGTCGGATTGTTCCGGCGGGCGACAAGAGAAGATCCCGCCGGTGTAGCAGCAAACAACAACGGGGCCCCGAAATTTCCACCAGAACAATAAAGCCTCGACCCTTTTCAAATGCGGGCTGCACACATCTTCCCGAGGCTCTCGCACAAATACGGGGGGCGTCTAATAACGACGACGCTGCTGTCTCGGGCTGCGGAATTTCAGACGCCGGAAGGAAATCATCTCTCTCTCGTAGTCTGTGTGTGTGTGGAGCGCGGGATTCCTCTAGCGCGCGCGCACAATTCAAGTGGATCTATTATGAGATAGACGTATAGTAGTGTGTACCATTATTATATCGGTGCGACGGCAGAAACAAGAAAGAAACATGGAGGTCGGCTTTTGAGATGAATAGATATATAATGGCTACAGAGAGAGAGAGAGCAACAGCAAGGAGAGGTATCTAAATCGACTTTTGTTATACGAGGAAGGGGTGGTGTGCTGTACACCAATCATCCGGCCGAGGCCCCGGGAACGTGCAATTCCATCTCGTCGACTAATGATGGTACAACACCATCCCATTAGAGAGAGAGAGGGAGAGAGAGATCGAATGGATCCGGCCGGACGACGATGATGGCAATAAGATTCCGTACGTATAGAGTATAGAGCGGAGCTATAGGGACGACGACGAAGGAGAAATAATCGATCCGCACCAGCACATACACACACCATTTTGTCAAAACAGTTGCTGCTGTAGGGCTCCGGCAAACAAACAACGACGACGGCTCTCTAAAGTAAACCCGCGCGTCATGGTGTTGTACGTTATTCTATTTATATTGACCCCGGCCGATTCGAAACACTCGCTGATCGACGCCGCCGCTACTACTACTGCCCTAAACACGGACCCAACGACGGCTCAGACGTAGCGATCTATGAATAGATCATCCATCTTGTGCGTCTCGCCTTATTGCTCCCTTCCAACTTGTATAGAAAGAGGCTGGCGAGTAAACCAAGTACATTTCATCGTTTCGCTCCCCTCCATGCGACGCCAACAGGATTAAAGAGAATCGAATCAGTGAACTTTGAGTGGAATAGAGTCTCGACTCGAGCTCGTTGATTCGATTCGAAACTTGTTTGTTACCAACGGCCGTGTGATCTATTAGAATCCCGTCGTAACACGATCCGTGCACCTCGTCGTCGTCTAAAGAGTTACGTCGTCTGCTCTTTCTCGGAGAGTGAATTGTTCAACAAACTTTTCCCAGCCAACAGCAGAGTAGCTGCTGCTTCTGCTGCTGTGCCAATCGTAAACAAACGGGCTTCAGTTCTTCTTTTTTATTAGTTTCCTTCAACAGCCTGGATAGATGCCGCGGTTGAATCAACCTTTGTCTCTAAGAAAATGTACGCTTCGAAGCCTGGCTCGACATTTCGAAGTTGTGTGTTACGGGCCACGTCGTCGGCTCGGTGATCTCATCGAAGATGGCACTTATTTAACGGTGCCAGGTCCCTTTGTTCAATGGCGTAAGTCTTTCATTGTTTTTTCTTGGTCGTTTATGTGGGGGCGTTATTGTTGTTGTCCACCTATTTTGGATGTGCGTCGACATGATACGCAACTAGAGCGTCGCCTCGTAGTAGTACTGAGGAAAACACAAACAACAATGCATGGTGTTGGGTGCACTGGCAACGACGACGACCAAAGACCCCTAGTGCGTGTGGATATTTATGTGAGATGTCATCACCAGTTATAGAGCGGCCGGTCTTCAATCGAGCGTGACGATGGTGGTGGCGGGATTTATCCAGCGTAACAAAAGAGTTCGGTCGACGCTGCTGCTGCTGCAGCCGAGGCAGTTGTATATAGAAGAGATATAAAGAGATGTGTCATCTGCCGAATAGCGTCCTCCTCCTCTTTGCCCACCAATAATGTCACCTGCTGGGCTCGGCTGCTGCTCTAACGGGAACTTAATATCTATCGAGTTTTCCTCGACTTTATACACTAACGGGGAAAAAATGGTCTTTTTTTTCTGACTTTTCTAAAAATGTACATCATAGCGACAGACAGAGAGAGTTGGCGTTTGTTATCGCCGTGCTACAGGCCACCGGGATTTTCAAATAAAGTAGACTTTTAGCGTCGTCGATGTCGTCGAAGGATTAAGTGGATCCCATCGTCTCGCGACGACGACGACGTTCCCTTTTGTCTCGGTGCTGATAGCAGCGGCCACGTCAAACATCCAAAGACGTCGACGACGTCGACGACGAAGAGTCGTATTTTCAAAAAGAGAAAGACCAAAGAGAGAGACTCTTGACGATGATCCCGACGTGCAGAGAGGGGGTCCAGTTGTTCTCTCAACGACCATGTCAACCGGAATAATCCGTCCAGCTGTTGCCATCCAAGAGTTCATAATTGGATTTTAAGCAAATAATAGTACCAAGAACCGAGGAAGAAGAAGATTCAATTCCTTTTCCCTCTATCAATTATATAAGCGGAGTGATACTCTGTGTCTGTTTTTATCGATTTCCCCTCTCCAAAAAAACAGCATCTGACTTGCTGGAAGAGATGTTGACAACTGTCGCCGAGTTACGTCCAGTCGGCCGGGCATACCTCCACTCATTGATCCAGCCCCATCTCCAAAGGTACTATACTATACTACTAAATCGTCGCAGACTGCACAAAAGAAATCATGCACTCGTCGTATATATCTCATAATATAATAGATTTGTGTCGATATTATTTATACGATTTCAGCTTCAACTTGGCTTGCGGTCTCGGCGACGTCTATTTTGCCATCCAATTTCTGGGCGATCGCTGCCAAGTAAATGCTCGACGAACATCGATCGATGTCGTCTTCTACTACCCCCACTACTACCCATCGCAAAGAGAGAGAGAAAAAAAGGAGACATTTTCTTTTGATTTAATGCGGAAGTATAGCCAGAATACGCATTGCGTCTTGGTGGCGCGCAGGATGTTGTTATTGTTGTTGCTGGAAACATCCGTCGGTCGGAATTGAAGCCATAACTCATCCAATAACAACATTCTAGATCTAGATATATCCGCGTAAAACTAATCATCTTCCGATACGAATCTTATCCAGGCTCTTTTTTTTTTCTTCTTCTTCTTTCTTTTCTTTCTTTATTCTCTTTTCGTGTCTATAGAATCTACAGAAATTGGATTTATCGTACATTTCCTATTTGGGTCCCGATCTGCTGTGTCGGCTCGTCGCCAAACTGCCGCGCGTGAAATATCTCAACTTTCAAATGACGCCCGTCACCGATCAAGTTCTCTCTTGCCTTCTTTTTCTTTTTCCTCATCTATTTCAAATATTTATCCATTTTCCCACACACCCGCAGAGAGAAAAACTCGAAAATAAAAAAGAGAGAAATAGAAAGAAAGAGAGTCATTGAGGAAACCGAAATGAATTTAGGTTTTAGGTCAAATTGGTGAGACGTGCCGCCAACTACGCAGTTTAGATGTCTCGTCCACTCCCATTTCGGATAGGGGCCTGGAATTGCTCGGCCGGAAAACGGAAGATGGACTCGGTGCCTCTGCCCAGCTGACGCGGCTCCTTCTCAACGATACCCATGCATCTCATTACGTAATTTCTCTCAACAGCTTTGTTTACAGTCGCTCACCCGTCTGGCATGGTGGTGTCGGTGATGATTAAACATTGGCCACCTCTCCCCCATCGATCTAGGGAGTGGCCAACGTCTTGCGATCCATGCCGCGTCTCTGCCAGGTGGAATACGAATACGTATTCCAAGTGTTTGATCATTTAACCGAACTGGGCGGCGCTGGAGAAGATGGAGCAGCCGGAGCGTTGCTTCGAGACATACCTCTTTATCGACTGACGAGTCTCAAATCGACAAACGAGTTGAACTCGGCCGAAAATCTGGTGACGGCCGTCCATCTGTGCCCGGAATTGCAAAGCGTTGCCTTGACGGCCGGACCGGCTTTTCGTGAATCGGCTCTGTGGAATCTGAGCCGGTTGAGCCGGTTGTCTGAGTTGTCGCTAGCCAACGGGCCGTCTTCTTATCCGTTGGATTTCTACACGGCCGTCGTCCCTCTCCTTCAAACGGTCGGCCATCAACTCAACAATCTCATTCTGACTCGCTTCACCTGCGTCGACGTACTAGGTACGTAAGGGCATCAGCCGGTCCAGCGCAACAACTGGTTGGTTTATACGACCGACCGACCGACCGTTTCATACTATCAATAAATGATGGCCAATAAAAAAATGAATTGTGTCATGATGCTCTTCCCCTCATCGATGCAGTGATCGGAACGAGTTGTCTCGGATTAAAGAATTTGGCCATGTCGGAAATTTGCCATTTCGTCCCGGTGGATTCGATCGAACCGGAACTCTACACGCAGCTGGAAGCGTTGGAATTGTGGGCTCTCAATGGGGTCCAGCTTCCCGCTCTCGTCATCAAACAACTAACGACGCCGTGCCAGCTCGTTCAAAACTTGCTCTTCCGTAACTGCGACGCCGTGACCGACCAGCTACTCAACGAACTGTGGGCAGTAAGATGGTTTTTTCTTTCCTCTTTTTTTATTTTTTATCTTCTTCTTATATATATTATATGCTGCTGCTGCCACATTTTCTGTTGCGTGCCATAGCAACCGATAAGACGACAGCAGCTGTTTCGTCTGTTTATATAATAATACAGACTCTGGAGCATTGGTAACCTTATATTTGTGCACGTCTACAAAAGGTCAATCCCATGATGTCCTTATCGCACGCCACATTTGACGGCTGTCGCCACGTTTCGCTCGCCTCCTTCATCTCTTTATTGCAACGAGACAACGACCTCAGCATGCTCCGAATGTGGAACTGTCCTCAGGCAAGAATAACCAATTCGTAATCAAACAACTTTTTTCTATATTTTTTATCAACTGTTGCAAACGCGTACAAAATGAATGAATGGAAAAAACAAAACAGCTGGATCATGACGATTACGCTTTGATGCTGGCCACCGTCAGGAGCGGCAACATGGACGTCTATGTCGACTGGTATCCATATACTGAACTCGGCTAGTCTCTTCTTTCTCCTTTTTTTGATCTTGCCAAATACAAATCAGTTTCCCCATTCAAAGATCTGAAAATTTCCTAAAAAAAGTGAAAAAGAGAGTAAATATTGACTAGGTCCATCCGTAAAATGAGACCTAAACAGAGGGAGACGAACCTGGAGCGGGTTGACTTGGTTTCCGGTTGGACTCCTCCGCAATACTCGTTGTAAATGAGCTTGAAAAGGAAAAGATGGAAGAGGACGATGAGGAGAGAGAACGTGGCCCAGAAGAAGGTCGGCAGTCCACCGAGGGCGTGCCCGTGTTTATGAAGGGCAATGACGTGCTGTAGAGAGAGAAAAACATCCATCAATCATCTATGGAGACAAGTCGGAAAAACACGGGATATATTTTACCTGCTCGTGTGCCGGCGCTGCGTCGAAAAGGGAGAAAAACATCGTTAGTTTTTAAATATAGAAAAATGGATGATGGGCAGCTGCTTACCCTCGGCCACTTCGTGGACGTGTATCGTGTGCTTCAAATTCTCCATGTGCTGTTTATCACTGGTGATGTAGAGGACGGCCGTCCTCGGTTCCGTCAACTTGACGGGAAACTGCCTCCGCTGCGAGCTCAACTGGACGGGCGAATCCAAACATCCGCCGTCGCAACCGTAATAGTCCTTGTCGTTGCGATCCAGCGCCACGTACAGGGCGGCCTTGTTGTCGTCCAGCACAGCCACCGTCACGTTGACGTGAGTCCCGTTGCCGTAATTAATCCGCCGGTAGTGGAAGTCGCGGTGTAAATCCTTGGGCTCCGTATTAAACTCGAGATGCTGATTGCTAAACTTCCACGAACCGAAACTCAACAGCATCGCCTGCATCACTCCCTCGGCACCCATCTTCACTAATTTATGGCAACCCTGAGACTCTAAAGTCTTCAACCATAAACTAGTGACTTGCACCACACGATCCATCGAAGAGAGGTCCAGCCACAGCTTGGCCGCTTGCCTACACCAAAAATCACAATTATTTCATCAAGAAAATTATTCGCCTAGCTTCTCCGACTCCATACAAGGTGTGGTGACCGCCGTAGCAACCCTCGGTGTAAGCCAGGTGAGAATGGAGCTGATCCCGTTCCGCCTGGCTCATTTGCGCTTCAATCGTCTGGGCGTGGACTTGCGACAATGTCATGTATAGCGTTGCGTTGATCCGGTCGCCGTTAAGGGCACCAGCTGCTTTTGAAGTACTGATGGCTAATCCACTGAAAAATAGGTGATGCCACACTTCGACATGAGAAGCTCGTAGCTGGCGTGACGTCATCGACACCACTCCAGTCATAATCTGCAATACAAATTGAGTTGCGTGAGGAAATGCGATAATTTTTCCGCTTCCAGATATTTACGTGTAACACGTCAACTTCCAAGCTCTCTTTAATGGACGTATATTTTCCCATGTTTAACATGGTCGAGTAGTTTGTGACGGTGTAGACGTGCAACGTTTCCGAAGACTTTTTCTTCACCTAAAATAAAATGGACGTCAGTGGAGGTGTTGAGATTTTGTTTGAACAGGATACCTGGATAGTGGAAGGAATTTTAGATGTGGCCACAGCGACGACAAACTGTTTGGCGCCGTCTGTTAGCGAGCCGGTAATCACCAGACAATCGTGCTCGTTGTTTCCGCCTTTAACTCTGAGTGAAGAGAAATTATGGATGTTTCATTACAAGTTAGGTGGCAAAATAATGGAAAACGAGTTACTTGTGCGTATAGACGACGGAAGTGAGCCATTTAGAAAGGCCGCCGCGCTCAAGGGATACAACCACATCTTCGTCCGTAGGATTAGTGATTTTAATATCTTGGACTAGCAGCGACGAGATGGTCCTGTGAGCGTAGATTTGGTGCGTGATGGTTATACAATGCTTCCCGTACGGAATGCATTGTACTTTGTGGGCGAGACCGTTGAGGAACTGAAGAACAGAAACTTCCCTCTGATTTTCGCCCCCGTCCGGCAGAAAAACGGACGTGATGGGCTGGAACGGGACGGCCAGTGATAGCACTTTATCACTCTTAATGTAGAGGGGGGATTCAGGTTTGGCTTCAGCTCCCACCATGCCATTGCCAACAAAATGTATGAGCCAATCTGGTTTTGTTGGTACGGGGTCTGTTTCTGAAGGAGGGTATTTGATGTGGGAGTCAGAGTCGAGTGACTCCAGCACATATGGGTCTATCTTGTCGTTGATGCATCTGCTTAGTGTATCTAAATAAAGGCACAGTACATGAGTTCACTAGTTCAACAAACTGGTAGGGAAATCTAACAAACAAATCAACAGCTATATATTGAACTTGACATATAAAAGTAACTGTAGTTTTAAATACCATAGGAGTTTCCTTTAGATGAAAATAGCCACCGAAGAAGACTCGGTCCAAAATACAAAAATAGACCGCTACCGACGATTACAAAAATCAACGTTTTCCTAAATCTGTCAAATGAAATTGAAAACACCGATTTCGTTTTAATCATTACGACAGGAATAAGAGGTCTTTTTACTTACGAAACACCCTTGTTATCCAATTCTCGTTTCCATTTGAACTTGCGCAACAAGTCGGCCAAATCGATCGGCATCGAATACATTTCAGCAACAATTTAGTAAGGCATTGAGTAAGCAATTGAAATCGTCTTTCAAATTGTTGACAAAAACACTTCTCTTCTCTTCTGATGTCTTCGTGTCACAAGATTTGCAGGAGATTCGAATTCGACCGCCAGATGGCAGGTACGATCGATGCTAATTTATTTCTTTTTCCGTTTTCTTGAAAATCCATTTATTTAAATGCCAATTCAACAATTAATTCTACGGTTTCCATTGTAAATATTAAAATCCAATAAGTCATAGAATAAACAGGAAAAACGAGTGTGAAGAACGCGTCAAACGCATGTCGCTGCCCCGGCAACGGTGGTCTCTGATCTTTCAGAGCTCTTTTTCCCCTGGAACTTCTTATGGCTCTCGCTACGGTTATGCTGAATAGCCGAACACAGCAAATAGTTTAACAGGAGTTGTGATTATTATTCATCGCCCGCTGACAGCTACGGTGAATATCATTTTACCTTTAAACAACGGAATATCAATAGATTGCAGCGACATTCTTTTGTGTCATTTGCCTCTCTAAGATGCTCGTCACGGCCATGACCGATGTTCTTTTAATTGTTTAATACGTTAAGGAAAACAAGCCGTATTTACCTTGATTTTGACATGGCGGGAAACTGCTTGTTTGAATTGTTTACCAAGTGTTTGCTGGGCCTTCCAGTGTTTTCATTTCTGCTCCTCCCCCACTTTTGTCTCACCTGGATACAACTTATGTGACGATGCTTTGCTCTTGCAGATGGATCAAGGGCCAGTAGGGGCCACTGAAGAGTGCTTCTCCGTGGGGGCTGAGGAGATGGTTGTCCACAGTGAGGAAGTTGTCACTTCCAACGAGGTTGTCATCAATCCACCTCCAGTAGCAGTACCAGTCAACCACCAACTGCCTCAAGCTCAGTCTGCTCCCATTTACAACATTCCAACACTTATTACCACACCTGGTCCCATCATGCAGGTCGTCACTTTACAGACGGTCCAAACTCCCTCCTCACCCCAGGTTGGACTTACAAATGCCTTGAGAAACATCCGACTGATTGCCATCCAGCCAAAGCTTCCCATGAACGGAACCAATGGGAGGGCTCAACCCATTTCCTTGCAGCCCAGTCCCAAGCCTGAAATTAAAATCCAACCCCAACCTCGTCCCAATGAGGCCAACAAGAAGGTGGCTGTCAACAGCTTCTATAGCAAGCTGAAGCCAACTCAGCCAGTCACATTGGCCCCCAAGCCTAATATTATAGCTCAAACAAACTACCACAGGCAGCCACAGCAACATGTTGTCAAGCCAAGTCCCAGCTACTACAAAGAACAGCAGAGGGAGAGAGAGATGAAGGAGTTCTCTCACTTGAACGAGGAATTGCAGAGAGGTCTTCGCATCCTATTGGACCTCACCACCTCTCTTCACCACAACACAACTTGGCCCTTCATGGAACAAGTGGATCCAGTCAAAGACGGCGCTCCCGACTACCATCAAGTCGTCAAGAAGCCAATGTGGCTTAGCTTGATCAAGGACAAGTTTCGACAGAATCAGTACACTTCCATCAGCGATTTTGTCAGCGACATGAGATTAATACTGGAGAATTGTTATCGCTACAACGGGCCCAATCACCCCATAACGAAAAAGGCTTTGCGACTGGAGCAGAGCCTTGAACAGAAGTTGGCTTTGTTGCCCAGCGATCTGCGTTCGCTCTGTGCCATTGCGGAAGTCGAATCCGAACGGAAAGCTCGCCCCGGTTCGTCCGATGCCTATTTCTCGGTGCTATTGCACCGAGTGCGACACGAACGGGAGCAACGAGAGCAATTAGCCAGAGAGAAGCGGGCCGAAGAAGTACGATTGCGTCGTGAAGAAAAGGAACGTCAGCGTTGTCTCTGGGCCGAACGGATGATGAATCCGCAGGTGAAAGCCCAGATGAGGACAATGTGGGAAATACCGCAAATTGGCCATTTTCTGCATCTTGCTCGTGGAGCCCTTCACATCGGAGAGATTGCACAGTACGAGTTGGAACACATGTTCCTCATGCCCGAAGCTTCGGCTTTGCTGGCCACACTCATGACGTCGTTGCTCAGTTCTCCCAATCAGCGCGTGAAATTAGCGGAATCGCCTCCTACGCCTTACGCTGTTTGGTCCGCTCGAGTTGGCAGCCGAGTCGCAGAATGGTACCGCACCTACAATCGCGAAGGGCGCCAATTTGTCAAATGTAATTATCAATTTTCCTCACTGATTAATTGGATGAGCAACTAATTTTTTAAATAATTATTACAGTGCATGAATTACTCGGTTTGGAGCCCATGTTCTGGCGTGTCTGTGGCGACACAAATCCTCTGGAAGGCGGTAAACTCTACCACCAATTGAGTTTCTTGAAACGAGTCTGGATCTTCAAAGGAATCTGCGACACAGTGGCCCATTCGCACAAAACGGTTCAAGAAGCCATGGCCGAGGAAGAAGGACCCGAGTCGCGACAGGTGACGCTCGGCCAAGATGCCAACGGATATACATACCTCCACTTTCCGGCTGTGAGTGGGTCCGACATTCGAGTCTATCGACAGAAATCGTGGGATTTAGAAGCCGATCCTATATGGGGGCCTATAACTGCTGAGCGTCGCGAAGCAGAAGAAGAACGCATCCGTGAAGAGGAGCTCAAGGCAGCCGAACTTAAGAAGCGTAAACGAGCGTCAACAGCCTCTAAACGGGCTTCAACGACTCCGGCAAGAAAGTCACAATCACCCGCTAAAAAGCGGCAGGCTGCACGGTACGATGCTTCAAATGCTCTGTGTCAATCCGATTTCCCTCCTTTTTATGCCATTACTTTGTTATATGTTTTTGTAGGACGCCAACTGTCAACACGACTCCGGCCCCGACGCGTAAAAGGTCGTCTGTAGACGAAAGGCCTTCACGAATCGGAACGCGTGTCTCTCCTCGCACTCTACAACGTCAAACGGGTCTAACTCTTTACAAAGACACTTCCAGCGAGTCGGAAGAGGAGGAGAGCAACGAAGCCAGCGACGGATCAGAGGAACCGGTCGATGGGGTGGAAGAAGAGGAGGAGCAGCCTAGCGAAACGCCGGCAGTCGTCGCTGTGGCTAAAGTGGCCCAGCGCAAGAGACGCGGTCGGAGAACAAGAGGCCGGAAGAGGCCCGTTAAAAAGAAACTTCAAAAGATTGTAGAAGAAACGGAAGAAGTCATCAAAGAAGACGAACAAGAAACTGTTAAAGAAGATGTAACGCAAGTCAAGAAAGATAACGAAGAAGAAAAAGTCGAGAAAATCGATCAAGAGAATGAAGAAGTGAAAAAAGAAGACAAAACCAACGAAACGAAGCCACTTCCAAATGGCGATTTTGTCAAGGAAGATGTCAAAGAAGAAGAAACGGAAACGCCAGTCAAGGAAGAAAAAATCGATGGAGCCGAAGTTAAAGAAGAGATTCAAGAAGATGATGCCGTCAAAATGGAGGAAGATGAAACACCTCCAGCCGCCCCAACGCAACGCTTTACCGTTTCGCAGTTGCTGCAAAAGCTAGCACCTACAGCAGAAGAAGAAGAAGCCGAAAAGCCGTCGACTTCACCGACGCCTGAAGTCCCACCGGCTCCTTCTACTGAGGCTGAACCGACGAAACCTGATACGGTCGAAGAAGTCGATGAAAATCCTGATCCGGAGCGTACATCATACGATCCGTACTTTTTCGAACTCATCATTTCCAGTGTTGAGGAATTGCAAGAATGGATCAACCAGTTCACCGACCCGGATGATGACGAAGATCGTAAGCCTCGTCCTCGCTGCGAGATCAAACTTCGCGAACGTCTTCAGTCCCTGCTGGAAGAAGCAAAACCTTTGGCTTCCGATCAACAGCAGGCCAATCAAAAGATTTGCCAGCAGCTGTGGAAGGAATGGGAACGCTTTAGGTGCTCTTCCGCTGGCAACCGACAGCCAGCCGATGAAATCGAACAAACAGGACAAGACTCAATCCAGTCGGAACCAGATACTGAACAGGACGACAATGGAAGCCTGAGTGGCGGATCGGATGATGGGCTCCGACATTCCCGTCGACTTCGAGTCAAACGTAATCGCAATGTGGCCAACGGCTCTCAGGAGAGCACGCGGAGTTCGAGTCCTATCGACGAAGAGCCCGCTGCTAAACAAGGACGAAAGAGTTCTTACAATTTTGATCCGGCTTGGGAATCCGACCCGTCTACCACACCTGAAGTGCCAACCGGTCGTAGACGTTCCAATTACGTTCCGGAAATGAAGAATCCCGAATTTTGGGTTGGTCGACGAGTCACTAGAGCGACCGCTCCTTTTGTCGATGTTTCCGAAGAAAACGCAAGTCCGCCTCCGCCAGCAACGCCGAATAGCCAGCAGCAAGAAGAGGAGAAAGTGATTGAGAAATCGCCTTCGTCAACGGTTCAGTCAGATAAACTCATTGATCAACTCCGTCAACTTCGTCGGCAGCAAGCATTACTCAGCAGCAACGACCCTCACCCGAGTGGGTCAACTGCATCACCGAATGGTTCACCAGCTGTCTATTTTCCTTCGAAAGATGGACATTTGGTTCGAATCACCAATCCCCGAACAGCTGAGCTTCTCTCTCAACTTAAAATCATTCGTCCTGGACAGCCTAATAGTCCTATTGCCCCTCAACCCAGGAAGATACTCATCCAGCAAAGGCCGCCATCGCACCTTCAGAAGCCTGGCGCCAGCCCAGCGGCTCCCGTTTCTATCGATATCACCAATTTAATCAGCCAGGCGGCCGAAAAGGGCCTGATTGTCGCCCACGAACAGCGTCGGCTGATGTTTGATGTGGGAGACCATGGAAGTTTTTTGGTAACGGCTCAAATGACACCAAACGGACCTAAAGTCATCAGTGCAACTCCACTGCCTCGCAAAGTGAAAACAGTTACCAACGCTGCCGCTGCTGCTCCAGCTGCACCTGTTGGTGTTCCTCAGTCGGTCCCAACTCCTTCTGCTGTTCCTTCTGCCTTGGCTGTTTCTGAGCCTGCTCCCGTAGCTGTTCCAGAGCCTGCCGCCGTGGCTGTTCCAGAAATGATTGCTGCACCTACTCCAGCCGCCGAAGCCACAACTCCAGTGGAACCTGCCGCCACTCCAACCAATCCACCGACCACTGCAACCAATGGATCGCCTGTTGTTAAACAAGTCTTCGTCAACGACCCGAGACAGAACAACATCCTCAGCGCTGATGTTCTCCGCTCAGTTGCTGGACCCGAAGCTGTTGGAGCCAAATTGACGATCGTGAAAGAAGGAAACACGAAAATGTTGACTCTAATTCTCTCCAACGGCGAGACTCGTCGGCTCACCACTTCTCAAGTCCAGCAAATCCAGGCCGCTGTCCGCAACAAAACGAAACCCGATGCTGCAGCTTCCTGAGCTGGCCATTCTTTCCCTTTTCTTGATATTTATTCATCACTTTTCTCTTGCGATCAAATCAATTTTTTTCCTTTCCTGACCAGAGTATGTCAATTTATGACCTCGTCCCATTCGTAATGACTTCATTAATTTGATCGCATGGGTTCCCACACACTTTGCCTGCGAATAAATGATTTTTTTTTCTTATTTGAGTTGCGGTTTCATTTGTTTCCATTTGTTTTGCCAGAAGATGATATTTGAAAGGATCAGCGGCCTCTCTAATACGTGATGGAATCAGGTGGGTATTATATAAACTATGTCTTCAAATACTCCCAAATTAAAGGTCTCTGTATTTTTGTGTCTAAAAAATAAATAAAAAATATACAGAACAGAATTAATGAAGAATTGGCCGAATTATTTTAACAAAAATGCAATGATTGGAAAATGCAACATGTTGGTGCGCCGATAGGTGTGGTCAGAATAGGCTTCCCGAATGGCTGAAGGGTTAGGTGCGACTTGCGAGCAAAACTGTCGACTAACGATTTTTGTTGCATTTAGTAGCCGGCTCACCTACTCCGTCTTTGCATCATTTCTATTAATTTGGTCGAGTGTCTGTGATTTAAAATGCCAGCGGAAAATCTGGAACATGAAGGCCTTGCAAAGAATCCTAACCTGGAACTCGCGCAGTTCAAGTTCTTTTTGACTTTAGATCAACACAAGAACGATGCTTCGATCAAACAAAAGCTTATGGATGCTATTCGTTCTGATGGTTTGTTCTATTCTACCTCTTAGAAGTTTACATATAAAGTAAAGACTCATGTCCTTTTATGAATTTTGAAATTCAGATATGGCACCATTCTATGAAGAAGTGTGCAAAGATCTAAGCTGGCCCGTTGACACTGTTCTGCTTAACGGCATGAAGGAAAGGAATGAATCCCGTCTCAAAGAACTGGATGCAGCTATTGAAGATGCTGAGCAGAACCTTGGTGAAATGGAAGTCAGAGAGTCCAATCTGAAGAAAGCTGAATTTCTCTGCAGGATAGGAAACAAGGATGGTGCCCTTTCTGCTTTCCGTAAAACTTATGACAAAACAGTCTCCCTTGGCCATAGACTGGACATCATCTTTCACAACATCAGAATTGGCTTGTTCTATATTGACCATGACTTGGTGACAAGGAATATCGAGCGGGCAAAAACGTTGATCGAAGAGGGAGGCGATTGGGACAGACGCAATAGGCTTAAAGTATACCAAGGTCTTTATTGCATGGTCATCAGAGATTTCAAAGCTGCATCAGGCTATTTCTTGGACACTGTCTCGACATTTACGTCTTACGAGCTCATGGAATACTCTACATTTGTTCGTTACACGGTTTACATGGGATTGATTGCTTTGCCTAGAAACCAGCTGCGCGATAAGGTACGTCCTATATTGATGGTTGAGTGAGACGTTTTGCTAAAATGGTTGTTTTTCCTTTAGATCGTTCGAGGCTCTGAGATCTTGGAAGTGTTGCACAGCCTTCCCGATGTCAAAGACTACTTGTTTTCTTTGTACAACTGCCACTACGCCGACTTTTTCATCAATTTGGCCAAAGTGGAGCAGCTTATGAGAGAAGATCGCTACCTCGCTGCTCATTACCGATACTACGTCAGAGAGATGCGAATTCAAGGTTACACCCAACTCCTCGAATCATACCGAAGCCTCACTTTGACCTACATGGCTCAAGCCTTTGGAGTTACCGAAGAATATATCGACAAGTAATACAGTTCACTTCAATTAGCATTTAGATGTTAACATCATAAACCTTCAATTCGAATAGGGAATTGGCACGTTTTATCGCCGCTGGTCGGCTGCATTGCCGAATCGACAAAGTGGGCGGCATCGTGGAAACCAATAGACCGGATTCGAAAAACTACCAATATCAGTCGACCATCAAACAAGGAGATGTGTTGCTGAATCGCGTTCAAAAACTGTCGCGGGTTATCAACATTTGAGCGATATGCTTTTCCGTTCCCAAAATACTTCTTATCTTTTTGTTTTTGTAATAAGCTGAAATGCAACTCCAGCAATCACTCTATGGTGTTTGTTCTTTTTCTTGTCGACGGTAATTTGAGAAACGAGCTAGACCTAACGGAACGGATTGATCTTTATTGCGTGTAACCAAACCTGACTCACGAAGACTCGATACGGCTGCGTACATCCAGTCCTCTGGTTATAATTCCACCCAAGTGAAAGTTTGGTTGGTAGACGTAATACGAGAATTTTTTTTTTCTTTTTGAAATTTATTTAGCGAAAATATCAAAACTGTACATGGATATAAAACGGTATGCGGTCGATTTAATTTAGCATACATTTGTGATATCCTAAATTTGGATAACCATAAAAATACTTCGTATAGGAGATGAGGGACTGTTAAAGAAAAATGAATGTGTGCTTTCAAGTGAGGAGGGGGCAACATTCAAGGCAAAACTTTTGTTAGATCCACATAAATTTGGTGGTCAACTTAGGTGAGGAAGCGATAATCTTTGCTCTTTAGAAGTGTGTGAGAGAGAGGAGACTAGCATCACCATTGATGGTGATCCAAATTAATTGTAAAAAAACACATAGGAAACAAACAATGGACATATCACCCACAGATATTGTAAAACAAAAGGATGTGTGAATGCTCAAATTGTAGCAACTTGACTTTAAGATGGTTTTTATACTAGTCCTTTTATAGTCAATAGTAAGGGAAGCTTTGTTAACAAACAAAATTGCACTTTTAGAATTGATTTGTAAGCATAATCTGACAGCCACATTGTATGTGTTCCATCACTTGCTCTTTAAGTCCACACACTTGCTGCCTCAGCTTGACGACAACAGTGCCCAATTCACTGTTATCATTTTTCAGGATTTTCACTTTGTCCTCAAGCTTAGCAATGCGTTCCAGCTTTCGTCTTCGACATTTGGAGGCAGCAATTCGATTCCTTTGTCTTTTCCTCTCCAGCTTGATCCTCTCCTGATCTTCCATATCGATGGGAGACATGGGTGGAGAGCTACTGAGGGATGTACCACACCGAGGTTCTTCCTTAACAGGAATCTACAGAAGAAAAAATATGAATAAATTTATAAATTCATTACATGAACAGGAAAAAACATCTAGAATATAATGAAAACTTGAGGACAGGGCAAGGGCGATATTTGATTCTGTTTTAACATTATCTGCTGTTTCATCTTTCTACGTCGTCTTCGACGACGAAGAGAGTGATTGATTCGTATTGCAGTCTCTCCCGAAACCCAAATACGTGAAAGAAACCCGTTACGTCGTCGCCATAATAGGCGTGCATCTGTTGTTATTACCACCAGACGAAACGGGAGGGAAAATAGCGTCGTGTGTGTACCTGCATGGTGTTGTTGGGATAGGGCGATGAGGAGGTGGGCGGTCGGGCGGTGGCTACAGCAAAGGGCGCAGTCGTCTGGGCGTTGTTGCTGATACTGGAACCGGTTTCTAAAAGCGAATGGTGGTTCTGTTGTTGGTTGTGCTGACCACCCGAAAGGATCTGAGCTTGCTGCTGCTGCTGCTGAGCTCCGGCCTGCTGATGCAGCTCGGCCAAGGCATCGTCGAATCCCCTCACGTACATCTCTTGGTCTCGCGTAACGGCGCGTGGGTTGTTATTATTACTACTGCTGCTGCTGGTTGTGTTGGTACCGGTGCTGGTTGGAGTTGGGTAGACAAAACCGCCGGGCGTTGGTGTGGCAGACAAGAGACCATTTTGCTGCATAATCAACTTTTCTAGCTCGGGCGATGGCAACTTGAGCATATTCAAATCGGGAGATGAAAGAAGAACGTCGAATCTAGGTTTCTTCAGACGTGGACTATTCAGATCCAGAGTCAAACGCTTGCGAACTTCTTCTTTATTGTTGCTAGACGGGACGTAAGAACGCCCGTCATCGAAGAACGCCGTATCCATGTTGTTGACAATGCCAAATGAAGCGATGGTGACCTTGGAAGCCAGTTTTCCGTAGACAGTAAACTGTTGAAAAGGATACAAGTTCAATCGCAAACACAAGGAATAATAGTCGGTCTAGAGAACGTCTCGTTCACGCGAAAGCTCGACAACGAATGAGTCACTCTCTGCTTGGGAAAACGGATAGTAGTGCCTATCAGAAATACAAAGAAAATATTCTGGGCGATGACGGCACTTCTCAGCCATTTGGTTGGCTATCGATGATGTCAGAGGCGGAGCTTGTTGCCCTCGCGTACTACCTGGAACGCGGGTAAAAGAAGAATACAATACTCGGGCCAGAAAACCGTTCCCATCGAGAAGTCTGCCTGGACAACAAGCAGCGCTCAAATCCCAAATTCAGGAAAACATTTCTAAAAATTCGCCAAGACAGTAATTTATATTTATTATTTCTACATTACGTTTATGTGATTACATGTCTAATTTAATTCATGAAACCATTTGATCTGCTTTTGATCATGAGATTTAAGTCGCCAGAGAGCGCTGGTCGACGTGGCCATTTCCAGCAAACTAGATTCACTAGAAACGAAGTTGGCCAGGTTTTGAGGTCTACCTTATTCGACGAATCACTGTAGTGAAAGGAGTCACGTGACTCAACTTCCGTCATTCCATTTATATCCTTCGGTTATAATTATATTTAGTATTCAAACGTAATATTTCAACATGTTACAGCTTTAGGGTTTCGCCTAGCCTAGTTGCTCAATATTTTTCTAAAGTTTAAAGGTTTCGATTGTAGTCCGATACGATAATTAGGTCAGCTGCGTTGATCTGCCGTTAGAGAGAGCAGACGTCGCAAATTCTTTGCAAACATGTGCACTGAGCTAGTTTACTCTTCGACACTTTCTCTCTCAAGAGGCGATTCAGCTAAATTTCTGTGGATATCAACTTGCCAGTTTAGATCTTGATCGAACGTCTCTTCCTGAGGAATCTTTTGGCCAACAATTATTATTGTGGGAAATCATGCCTAAAAAGGGCAACAGCTCCAAGCGGAGCAGCTCTTCGCACGCTGCGGGATCTGTTTCGAAATCTGCTAGTAATCAAGGTAAGACATCAATAATAAGACTGACACGTTTTTTTTCTGTATATGTACAGAGTACATTAGCAAAATGTTTTGTTTACATTAGGGAAATCATCTGGAAGGGGTAGAGCTGAACCAGCTGGCTCTGATGATGACTCCCAACATGATACTGCTAGCATAATTAGCTCAGTGTCTGAAAATCGTAGTGTTATGGATGATGGTGAGTAACAAAATAAATGATCTGTTATCACATTGTTCCTAAATTATTTTATTAGGTGGTGAGACTGATGAAAGGACTCAAGTTGAAGTGTTGGAAGACAAACTGAAGGAATACATAGATTTGACTACTCAAAAGTCCTCTCAGGGCAGAGTCAATTCCTTTGATGCCCTTTGCAAGGCCTTTAGTGCCAAGTACATGCCAGATTTTGTGGCTGGAAGGCGTATGACCTTGCTGGACTGTGCAGAGAGGGGAATGAAAAAAGGAAGAGGAGCTGAGCAAGAGTCAGCTGCCAAACTTGTGGCTCTCATTTGCCTTCAACTGGGAACTATTGCCGACAGTGAATCTATTTTCCGAGATCAGAAATCTTATCTCCTCACTTTGATGGCCGATCACAGCGCAAGTCCTGCTGCTCGAGCTCAGGTGACATTTCACTGAAATTCCGATCACGTTCATCTTCTAAATTCTTATGTATGGCTTCTCAGGTCTGCTCTACTTTTGGTCTCTGCACTTTCTTGGCGGATTGCGATCTTGCCGAAATTGTTCAAGTCATGCTAGCCCTCGAATGCGTCTTCTATGCCAGTCTTCGAACCACGGAAAATACCGTAGCTCCACCAGCTGTTCTCAGTCTTTACTCGGCCGCGCTGAGTGCGTGGTCTTTGTTATTGACACTCCTACCTCCACGTCATGTTTATGATCTTAGTCAAACGTAATAGGGAAATTACCAGAATTTGTATGAAAAACTTAACTTTGCTTTGTTTTGAACAGACACATCCGACGTCTAGTCCAGCTACTTGATTCAACTGATGTTGACTTGCGCATTGGCGCAGGAGAAGCTATTGCTCTTATTTATGAAGGCGCCAGACAATTTGACGAAGATTTTGGCTTTGACGTTTCCACCGAAGAAGAGGAGACCGATGACCACGATGGCATTCAAGAACGAGAAGCAGCTACAAGGCAAACCCAAGAAATGGATGAACTATGCACTAAACTCCGTCAATTGGCTACAGACTCCCACAAGTATCGTGCCAAAAAAGACCGGAAACAGCAGCGCTCTAGTTTTCGTGACATTTTACGCGCTATCGAGGTACGTAGTTGTTTTTCGACTAATGATACTATTTCGTAAACGGAAACATGATCTTATTTTTTCTCAAAAGGAAAACGAGGCGCCTGATATTCGCGTGAAATTTGGCAAGGAAACTTTGGACATAGATTCTTGGGGATGTAAACATCAGTACGACAGCTTTTGCCAGGTATCCCACTTTGCAATGACGATTATACATTTTCTAACTTTTACTTTGTTTGCAGTTGCTCGGATCCGGTATGAACTTGCATCTAGCCCAGAACGATCTACTTAGAGAGATCTTCAACTTAGGCAACCCGCTGCTTGACGACGGCGCTTCCAACGGAGTCAAGATTAAGAAGCTGGAACGTCATCACATGAACATGGCGGCGTTCAAAGCCCGTTCGCTAACGCGTGGAAAGAACCGTGACAAGCGAACAGCTGTGTTTTAGAATGAAATTGGTTACCTTCGTGGGTTGTTTGGGATATCAATTTGGTTCTAGAAGAATTATGCCATAGGGATCGATCCTTTTTGTTCATTTCTTGTGACATTCGCTTTCGATTTATTAACTTGGATTATTTTTTGACGGGTGGTGTTTGTCTCTTTTGAATTATGTTTTGTTGCCAGCAACTGCTTTGAGCTTTGAGATTTGTGCTCGGATGTTGTTCAGTCAGGACTGTTAAAGCCAGCTGCACTGCTATTGCCCTTTGACCAACACGCGAAGGGATGCGTGATCGAGTGAAGCTGATTCATTTTCTCGCTATCTAAAATACTGTATTCAGTTTTTCTTTCTTATTTTTATGCGGGAATTGACACGAATGTTACTCGATTGGCACGAAACGTATGCAGAAAGTATTGTTGCGAATGGCAAAGCTAGGTATATTGAAACTTATGACAGTTGAAGGAAGAATAGGCAATGTTCATACGCCGGCTCCCTATGAATTGAAAATACAAGAATTTATCGTCTCGATGTTTTTGGGTATACATTTTATAAAGTTGCAATTCCATGTGCAATTCCAAGTTATCTCCTGTTTAAGGTTTTATAGATTTAAATACAAAAAAAAAATAGGAAACGAAGGCAATTCTGGAAGGGGCTCGTTCTTAAATTACGTAACGCAATTTTGGAAAATTTTGGACCCTCTCCTCCCCATTCGTAACGCTTTTTCCCTATACCCCAATACATTGGTGGTAACACATTTGAAAACCTTCAGGTCTTTCCCCCTATGAATTATATATAATCAAAGGACCCCAAAGTATCGGACTCGCTTATTGTTTTCTAATCCTAAATCAGTAAAATAATAGAAACAATCGCAATCGGGCATGAGAAGGTAAAAAATGTGTTGGTAGAAAATGTAAATACTAACAAAGCATTCGACAACGGCAAGTGTTGGATAAGGTTAACTTCTTAGTGGTGTTTGATGTAACATATTTTTGAATTAAATTGTCTCTGACGCACAGACCCGTCTTCTTCCCAAACCCTGCGTCCCGAGTTTAAAATGCGAAGAGAAAAAGCTCAGCCACCACATAGATTCCTAACAGTATACAACTCCATTAAATAGATGTGTCTGTGTAGACGATGCAGAATCGTGTTTAATTCTACATCCTAGGTTATGGACAATGTGAATTTTTTTTTTTTCAACGAGAGTTAAAATCGGCATTTAGGGTTTTCGGCAAGCAATTAGTGTTGCTAGTTTGATTGAGCAAAACAGCAAATAAACATGTTTTATGATCTTCCAAGTGATAACAGCACAATGAGTCACTTCCCATCGCTATCTTTCTTTTTCTATATTTAAAGTTAAGTTATCGGTATTTGCCAGTATTTGCTTCGTACTGTGTATGTACTATATACGTACCTACGTAGGCGCCGTCCAGCGGTATATAGCCAACAGTTACAGCTTATATTGTGGACAATCGGTTAACTTCGCTGCTGGTTTAGCTTACTAAATTTGAGCGCATACGCGAAGCTTTGCGTTTATATGTAGTAGTTTTTTAATTTTACGTAGCAAATCGCAAACTTTCAAAGTCAATATCTTGATTATAGCTATGGCTACTTATTCGTTGATTGATTTACCTAAAAATTTGAAAAGTGTTCAAAAGTATCTGGACTTGGCCACAGACTACGAAACAACGGATGCTTCCGTGAGCTATTGGTGTAATTATTGTTTAAATTTCCTTCTCACATTTAGATATTGGCACTAATTACACAGTAATGGGATCTTTTCAGGTCGATTGCGTTCACTTCAGCAAGGGTTTCTTCTTAAAAAAAATAAAGAAGATTTGGCATATTTGCTTAATCTTATGGAATGGATAGGGGAAATCCAACAAGAGCTCAAATCCCGAGAGGTATTACTGACACTATTAAGATTTTAAGATAATTCTATTACCTAAAACTAAATGTACAAAAAATGAAATGTTATATTAATATTTTTTCTTAGACCATTTCCGACTTAAGTGTTGCGCACGTTCACCTTGAAAATGTTGCTCTGAAGACCTTTACCTGGGCAAATTATAGGCTCAGCATGAAGCAGTGCAAGAAGTATTAATCCGATTTTAAGAATAAATTAATAATTGATATCGATTCACCTGATTATTTATTATCATTGCATACATAAAACTTATTAATCAAGGATTGTTTTCCCGGTCATCTCCTCTGCTTGGATATTGTTGGATGTATGCTCTGTATTTGGAGATCTTAATGAAGAAATGGCAGATAAGATGAGGCAATCTTTTCCTTAATCCATTTGTACTTAATATTTAGTTTAATTAATTATATATTGTGTACTGGATACAGATATGCGCATTGGCAAACGACAAACTTGCAAAATGGTTTGACTCTCGATAAACTTTCGTCGTCACCCAAAGTAAGTACGCATTTGTTTTGCTAAAAAAATTGCTTTAATTACCAATCTTGATTCTTGACATGCTATAAAAATTATTGGAATAGAATTTGGATCATTCTTCTTTCAAATGTGATGTCGTTAAACTTCCGATAATCATGGGTTCGAGTTCCATTATAACTCCATCACTATCGGTAGAAAATCCAGAAGGTGATCGGTGACTTACATTTTTTCGTCCGTTAAAATACCCTTAAGTTAACTTTAGAAAATTTTCTTCATAAATAACTCATTAGTTTAGAGAAATAGTGCAGTATCAGTAGTGCTGCCTAGAAATAGTATTATGTACCTTTATACTTTAAAATTTGGGACTATTTGTAGAGGAAGAAAATCTAAAGGATGATAAGCATAAAAGAAAAACATTGCGATTAGGTTCATTTCCTACTCTCTTGCCATCGCCCTTCCCGCCGAACATGGAGGAAACCAAAAGTACACAACCTGTCCTTGTTACTGCTACCACCCCCACCGAATTTTCTACAACAAGTCGGGAAGAAACTTTGCCGGTTGTCACCCCAGTTTCTGATATCAAAGTGCCTTTTTTCTCGCTTTCCTTTATTTCCGGTAATTTTAAATTTAATTACGTTTTGTTGAATTTAACTTTTGTTAATAGGAAACTTCCCAGCCTTTGGCTGTTCTGGAAACGAGAGTGGAAAAGACTTTGAAAAAATCTACAACTGTAGTCTCGACGGAATCTATGGATCTCAATTTCAAAAGTGGATATACGAATATTTCAATGACAGATAAGCATTATTCAAGCCCTTCATCTAGCGCAATCGAGACGGTATCGAAATTACCATCCGCCGTGACAGATGAGGGGGAGAACCGACCCCTTGGTAAATCAACATTGTTGAAAAATACCTACAAGGAGAGTAAGTTAGCGTAACTCTAATATCTGTTCTACAAATAAATTTTTCTATGAGATTTGATGAATGCTTGCAGATCAATGGAGTCCAGTTAATCTAAAGGGGACAAAGACTTACGACAGGCTGTTCATGTTGGAATTACAAAACAACCCAGTTTCCCAGAAAAAACCAGAAGGACTTACTAGATTGGAGATTTCGCGAAATTTAGTCGTTCGCGAAAGGGTATCGCTTCACATTTTCTTTTCTTGTACAGTTCTGCAATAACTGCATTTTTGTGTTAAAACAGATATCCCCTTTTAGCGTCATGCGTGGCATTTCCATCGGAGATTGTACTCCACCTTTCGTGAAAATAATGCCAGCTAAGGTAAGTTAGTCAGATCGGATTTAAGACCTTTTAATTTGTAATGGAACCTTTTTATTTTTTAAGGGAAATAGTCATGATCAGCAACAATCACCCCCCAAAAGAGAAATGAAGCTGACGAATTCGTTGGTCACAAAAGAACGACTCGAAGATCCAAATATTTGGAAACCCAAACATGCTTCAAACCCTAAGAAAAAAGAGGACCCTGAAAAGGCCAGCACGGAGGTAAATTTTATCTAACCAATGCATTGAAACTTCAGGGCTTAAATAACTAACGGCGTTGTTACAGGACATGCTAAAAACCGTCCGTGGAATTTTGAACAAGTTGACTCCACCTTCATTCGACAAACTGTTAGAGAGAATTCAAGCATTAAATATCAATACGGAAGATCAACTTTCGGGGGTGACTGCGCTTTTTTTTCAGAAGGTAAAAATATTGTTAATTATATATACTGAAAAATCCATATATAAATTGTGTTGGTTGGTTCTGAAACTTTTATTTTGTTTTTCTATCAGGCTGTTGCTGTTCCAATTTTTTCATCTACATATGCTAAAATGTGTCAAGCTCTGTCGACAAAAGAAGTGACTTCTTCAGCAAATCCAGGTGAAACGACCAACTTCCGCAAGCTACTGCTGACCCGGTGCCAGAAGGAGTTTGAACAAGGCAGTGCCGGACTTATCGATGTTGAAAACAAAAAGAAAGAAATCGAGTCTGCCGAAACAGTATGTTCAATTTTTCTCAGTTGCTCGTCGTAGAAGATGTTACACATTTTTCACTGTTTGCAATATTATTAGGAGGCAAAAAAGAAAGAGTTAGAAGAGGAACTCGAAGAACTGGTCAATCTTAATCGAAGGCGATCATCAGGAAACATTAGGTAAAACCTCGGCATTGCATCTGCATTGCATTGAACACTTTCATGAAACTAATTCGGGCTTCTGTTTCAGGTTTATTGGAGAATTATTTAAATTAAGAATCCTTTCTGTGAAAATTATGCATCATTGTATACTTCGGTTATTGAGTCAACCTGAGGATGAAGAATCACTCGAGTGCCTCTGCCTGTTATTGTCCACAATCGGCAAGGATTTGGAGTCTCCAATGCAACCGACTAGCGGGAGATCAAAATCGACTTCGGTTTGTTATATCGTATTACGCATTTTGTTTTGTATATGGTTGTAACATTTGATACTGTGATTTATAGTCGACGCGAGAGACGATGAACTCGTACTTCAGTTCTCTTGACAATATCGTCCAGAAGCGCAAAATATCCAATCGTATCCGCTTCATGATCCAGGATGTCTTTGACTTGCGTAAAAGCCAGTGGAAACCACGTCGTGATAATAACGCACCCAAGACGATTGAACAGATCCACAGTCATGTCCATAAGAAGCGCAAGGACCAGGAGCTGAACGATAGAAATTCGCACGAACGGTCTCGTAAGGGTCTTCCTATGAGTCTTGCTATGAGCAGTAATCATCAGCAAGTAATGCGTGTGCTTTATCATTTCTACAGCTTCATTGGGAGTGAATCAGCAACTAACTATGGTTAAAGCTGGACATACCGGCCCTATGGAGGGTAGACCAACTCAAGTAAGTAACCAGGTAAAGAATGTATTCAAATATTTTAACTATGGCAGAGGCAATGAACACGCATAACAAGGGCAAAAACACCATCCAGAGCAGCCAGCAGCAGCAGCAGCAGCAACCTCAACCAACCGGACCGCCGAGTTATTCCAACCAGCAACAATCAAGACAAAACGCTCCCTTTCATTTTGAAGATGCTTCACAAAGTAAATCAGGACCACCACCAGGCAATTTCGGCCACGGTACACACGACCTGTCAAAGCAGACGCCTCCTCACCATCAGTCTGCCCATCACTCCCTACCTCCAGGTTCATTATTAGTGCCATATAATTACTCAAATGTCATATGACTAAATGTGTCTTTATCATTTCTACAGCTTCATTGGGAGTGAATCAGCAACTAACAATGGTTAACGCTGGACATACCGGCCCCATGCAGGGTAGACCAACTCAGGGAAATAACCAGGTAAAGAATGTGTTTAAGTAGCTATCCCAGAGTGGCTTGTAAAATCGGTCTTTTTTATTTGAATGCAGTTTTTTAATCGCCCTATACGTCCGGGAAGTCAGCAACACACCGGGGGTCGACCGCCCATGACAGGCGTCAATCCCAATCATCCGCCCAATGCTGCTCAGGCCATCCCTTACCCTGGTCAACCCTTAGGGTTGAATCATGTAAGTTTTTCTTTTAATTATTGTATTTTCAAGCTGGACCTTTGGGCAGTTGGTTAATGGATTGCTTTTGTTAACAGCAACCCGTTCTTTTCGTCATTGGAGACCAATTCAACAATCAAGTAAGTTTGCTACTCAACTCCTAAACTTGGCTTTTCCCTGAGGTCTGAGGACGTAGTCCTCAGCCGAAGGCCTAGCGGTCTTTAATGCAATGGAAGACAGCAGCACCAGCCCGCACAGGACTCGCGTAGAACTTTATTCCTCCTTTGCGTCTGGGGCTTTGACCTACGCCCGAGGCTATTCTTTCCCAGAAAATCAGCGATTTTCTCCGAAAACGCGAAATGTTTCGAGTCTATAGAATTCTAAACGGTGGGTGGGGTACAAAATCTGAAATCGCTATCATGCTTCAAATGTCTCAAGCTCCCCCCCGTTACCAAACACTATACCTTTTATCTTCAATTGGTTATTTGTTTACGTAAGGGGAAAAGACAAAAACGAAAAAGTTGACATCTCATTTATGTCTGATGAGCAGCTAATCTCTAATCCTAGCTGTAAATGACATATTTGCATTTCATTAATTTTACCTACTAATTTCGGGTTCAAGTGGTTAAGGGGAATTCAATAGGAAACAGTACCATGTACCAGTACCGGTAGGAACAATGCCATTTGGGGGGGGGGGAGCTTATTTCCAGCGCATATACATATCATCAAGCGCAGAAAAAAAATGTGCTTAGATGGGGGCACTTGGGCAGTCTGATATTTAATCTAATATAATTATACCCTTGAAATTAGGTAAAAAATTCGAACGTTTCAAACATTTTACAATCGGCAGCCTAGGAAAAAATGTATATGTAACCCGTAAAATGCCAAAAGTGACGGATGGGTATTGTCACAATTATATTTAAACTGCCTCTATGGTCCCTATCGAAACCAACCCTAATAGTAAAAAAAATTAGCTCGATTGACGATTCTACTCCTCAGACCGAAGGCCTATCCGTAAGGGTTTATAATGAAAATGATGAAAACTACGACGGTCTTCTGAATAGTCTGTGAGGACAAAATCTGCCTAAAAAACTTATATTCTCCAATTTCAGAAGCGAACTTGGCCATGTACGTCTTTCTTTTATAAAATGTATTGTTTCTTTAAAAATTTCAGTCGCCCTATTTATCGTACACGCCGAATGCTCGAGCGTATTATCCCCAATCAGGGAACATGCCTCCCGGAAATGTGACGGTATGGGTTTGAATCATTCTTGTAAGGGGTGTTTACAATACGTTTCAAATGCATCGCTCTGCTCCGCAACCCGTGCGTATGCCGGGTCTTGTGTGGCGGACGGTAAGTTTGTAAGTTTGGAAATAAAACTTTGTTTAAGTTTTCTATTCAACTGCAAGTTGGTTTCCGTACTGTCCCTCATTTTTCCATATATGTGATGCAACAAGTATGTGTAACATAATTTATTCATTTTTGAAATATTAGTTTCAACCACAACCGCGAGCTACTCAACAGACATACGGCTACCGGCCTACGCCTCCTTATCCAGGTTTCCCTATGCAGAGTACGCCAGGTATGATCGTAAACTTATTTACAGCTTTAAGCAGGCAACTAACTGGCTTTATTTGTTACTGACTTTTTTTCAGCCGTTTATTACCAACCCCAGCAGCCCCAACCCCAGCAGCAACTTCAGCCGCAACAACAACAGCCACAAGTCGCTGTCGCTCCACCACCGGCAGCGCAACCGCGTGAAAGTGCCGGAGCTTCAAGGAGAGCAAGATCAAGTGCTCTTCGCATTGTTGACGCTTCTACCAACAGAGATATTTTCACCGGAGAGGAATTGCCTCCGTCTGCTGTTGTTACTCCATGAACCACTGCTGCCCCTCCTGATGTAATAGCAACGTCACTGACTGCTGCCTCTCAATAACTTGTCTAAGTACCCCCCCCCCCGAATAGCACACTTGTAAGTTGTCTTTATATGAAATCTTTCATAAACAAGTATCGGTCAGATGATTTTTCGTGTGAAAAATTTGTTAGTTTTTTTTTTTGCAGATTCAGTGGAAACGGAAAGAGCGAGGTGGTATTTTATGCAGGAAGTACGGATTTTGATTTGAATGTGGTAATGGTAACGAAAAAAAGTTTCAATTCTGAATTGTGTTTAAATCCTGAAAATCCCATAGATGTCGATGACTACGTGTCCCCCTCTCTCCGCCCAGCGTACTGATTGATTTCCAGATTCCAGTCTGCTTTGTATGCTCATGCTTGAAGGACACACATTACAAAGAATGCAAAGACTCAACAAATTCTTTGTCTTAAATTTAGGTAGTTTGAATTATTTGAAAAGGGTCTGTTGAGATAAGTATTACCATCAATGAGTTTTTAGAATATTTGTATCCATCCTAATTAGTAGACATAGTTACTCTTTGTGTCTCAGGTACTTGAAAAGAGGAGAGGTTGAAATGGTAGCAATTGTAATTCTCACTTTGAAGTTGGGATTTGCTGTATGCTAGAATGCAAAATATATGTGTAACTCTGTATTCCAGCGTTGATTCCGAATTTAGTTCGTTTGGCTGCTCATCAATTATCACACGACAATGGTTTCTAGTTGCTCTTAAGGGTATTAAAAAATACCAGATAGTTATTGAAAATCAAGTTTTTCTTTGATGTGTTGACAGCTGAAACTGTTTTGAAAACTTTTTTCCCTTTAATATGTCTCCCATCCAAACTTTAGAGGCTCTATGTTGTACTACAAAATTGTATCTTCTATCAATAGGCAACTAAGGATTACTGCTTTCAAGGATGTAAAGTTTGGTTGGCTGTTAAGTTTGAAGATGCCAGGCTGATCTAAGACGGTGAAGTTGAAAAGCAGCAGGCCTATTCACATAAGGTGATGATTGATCCCACAACCTGCAACAGCCGAAAAAGTGGTCGCGGTAGACAGATTTTCTGCTGTCTGCAGCGTTTTTGTGGAAGCGAGAGACCAAGTTGAGTTCCGTCCCTTAAGCAGAGGGGAGAATGACAAATCCTTTCAACCACAACGAATCTCTATGTCGCAACCTGCTTTGCGTCGGGTAATATTTGTGTACAATCTGTAATTATAACCAATCTACAACCATTTTTCTAATTCAGATATTCTCAACTATGGTGTGACCAACTCAGTTAGAACATCTCGCTCGCAACAGCAAAGCCGTCAACTACCTGTGCAAAGAAATTAAGCACATTTGTGGGAACGACGTCAGTGACACAACTAGGTGTGTACATAAAGAAACTACCTTTTATTCTGTGTTTTCGTTACCCTAACATTTCAGTTATTTTCCCCATCATACTCCAGTTGTCAAAATTCTGCACTACACTCGGGCGTGCAGCTAAGTGGAGTTTCCATCTGTAACCTAGCGTCCATCCTTTTCATCATTTCATCAGTCTTCATGAGGTCTCCAGAGGAGAAAATCATCCACGAGGGAGGAGAAACTTCTGATGAGTAGGCAACTTCTAAAAATATGCAACTAGCAACATTGTGACATGGCTAGGTGTGTTATGTGATTTGCCATTATTAGATTAAGTCGCATCCCTGAATAACTGGCTCCAACCATCACTCTTCTCTCTTTCCGGCTCCTCTGTTAGCCATGCCTTACGCGGGGACGGTATGGGTACTACTGAGCTGAATAAATGATGAAAAAAGATTTTGTACTCTGATTTTTATAGTTGTCACCGTTGCCGCTTATTCTTGCAGTATATTTGTACGGCGGCTGATTGCCAGAATTGCATCAGTCGAAATACTTGCAACTGCTAGAGTTTGGTTCCCGCAAATGGGAGACCGGCTGGTGGTAGGGATGGGCTCTGTCTCGAAACGGTGAATACAGCCAAGCGCCCGACTAGGTTCAATCGCATCCCCTAAGAACTGGCCCAAATCGTCACTCTTCTCTCTTTCCGGCTTCTCTTAGCCATGCCACTCGTTGGGCGGTACGGGCCGTACCGAGCGACGAGTGGCAATCAACGAAATGATGAATAACGATGATCTCTTGTTCAGATTGTCGTCTCTGATCGTTCTGCCTGCACTACACTCAGGTGTTCCAGCTAAGTGTAGACTCTCCCTGTAACCTTTAATCCTTCCACTTCCGGTCCTCATACCCGCAATGCAGGAGGTAGGGATGGGCTCTGTCTCGAAAGGGTGAATACAGCCAAGCGCCCGACTAGGTTCAATCGCATCCCTGAATAACTGGCCCGACCTCACTCGATAGATTACGGAGTGGGCATCACTCTTCTCTCTTTCCGGCTTCTCTTAGCCATGCCACTCGTTGGGCGGTACGGGCCGTACCGAGCGACGAGAGGCAACTGAACGAAATGATGAAATGGGATTATTAATCCTTTCTGATCGTGCAAAATCGTTTAATTTATAAAACGTTCATTATTCATTTTTGAAATAATTTAATAAAAAGACCGTCCGGTTCAAGAATTTTGTATATTTTCATTTCTCTTCTGTAACTTGCTTGTTTCCATTTATATAATTATATATATCTCATTAATTATTCCATTCCTTATGCACATGTCCGATAGGGTAAATTTCCACTTACTTTACCTTAGATCAGTTCATATTTCACTCTTGTCATACCTGAAGAAAAAAAAAAACGTTACAATAAACGGGACTCTTATTTGGTAATAAAATAAACCTTGTAATATTCCTTGACTTAGCTGGTTATTAATGGTTGCAGGGCAAATTCCACGTGTAAGCATTTCATTTTAGGGACATAATGGCGTACAGCGACATATGGCGCTACGTAATCCTAATTTAAATCGATTAAATATGACATTGGTATAAAAATTTTGCAAGCATTCAGAAATATAGAATCATGTTTTAAGTAAACATGTCAAACGCAAAACAAAAAATCCAAACTTACTTCAATTTAAAAGTTATTGTTGAAGAAATTACATAACATTTGTTTTTCCATAAGGCTTTGTCTCCATTTACCAAGATCAGCTTTAGCTTAGGAAAACAAAACCTGGATTTAAGAAGAAACATTTAATGCAAAATTACTTCGCGTATGGGAGACCAGTTTGTACTTTGAATTTACAGAAGTGGGTTTTACACTTGTCAAACTGGTGAGAGCTAAAATTACCAATATCGCGATGCAAGGTTATTGTTTCGCCTGACGAAAATTCACTTTACACAAGACTCGACAAACAATTTACAGGAATGGATGGTCGAGAAGAACAGAAAGATCGCATGTATGGATTAAGACAATTTTTTGACAAAAAACAACCTACAAAAAATTTTTTTTCAAAGCAAAAAATTTTGATTACAACCCTCCACCCTTTACTGGCACAAGATTATGTTACATAAATTCAGCTCCATTGTTTAGCCAACAAAATACAGCAATCGAAATCCGCCCACTTTCGCATTCAAACAACAAAAACTTAAGACATGTTAGCGAAATGCTGCAGCCGCCTCAAGGATAGACGGATACGTAATGCAACAGACCAAAATAAACTAGACACTGAACCCAAGAGTCAGTTCCTCTCAAGCGAAAATCCGAATTTTACTGTCATTTGGCAAAGATTGCAAGCGTTCAGAGTAACGAACGGGTGACTAAATTACATATTTCAACCAAAACTAAGGAAAGTAACAACCCATTCAAGTAAAGAATACAAACGAATTGAAAAGATAACCTGTTAAGACTAAAGGTATTCCATAAGGGATGGCGTGGATTCACAAATCCAGTGTAATCGAAAGGCAGCAGACAGGGATGATGCTCGTACCGTCTCCGAAAGAGAAATGAACGCGCCGGCAATTCAAGTCACGCAAGGCGATTACGTTTCTCCTTCTTCAAAGTAAGATATCTACAAACAAGACAGCCACATCAAGAGTCAAATATATCAGTAAATCCCAATTATCATTGCGTAAACCCATGAATGGAGATGAAACATACCGTTTCACCTTTCCCTAACGAGACCTTGACACTTTCGGCGTCAGAGTTGATATTGAATTGCGTCATAAGTTGGTATTTTGAAGAAACAATTTACCACTTTCCTGTCCCAGAAGTTCGTGTAGGCCAACTGCCAACTTGTAGTTTTAACAAATTCGGTGTTAGTTGTGGCGAATCAAGAATTGCTTATCTGTTTCTGAAATGAAAATAAAATCCTTCAAGCACGCGTCATTACAATTAGGAATGTTATTTCCGGCTGAGATACTGAGAGACTAAAGGTTAAGACACACAGTGAAGTAAAATCAAGTTACGGGTACTTGTCCGTCTCGTACTCGAACGTTGCCGGGCGCGGAAGAAGCGGCAAAATATTTACATCACCAGCTACAGTACCATTCTCCCAAACTTGGCAGATATGACTTTGATGTTGTTTGTTTTCGGCAACGAAACCCTCGAATTCTCCTCACATCCCTACTGGATGAGTTGCTAACTCAACAATCGACTTAAATAGCGGGGTCATCAGAATTCATTCCCTTCACGATAAATTTTATTCTTCTGAAATACACAAACAAACCAATATTAACTCAAGAGTTACAATTAAACTAAAAATGGACGTAAAGAACTACAGAACTTTCTGGATAGACATTAGTTTCGGATACATCAGTCATTAATAGTAGAAAAATAACTATCAGACTAGTGCAGTATCTAGCTCAACTCTAAGTCCCCAAAGCCCTTCAGGATATAATCAACCGAAACCAGAACGGCACCAGCATTTTCGTCCTGATGAACGATTAATCTATCATCGAAGTATAAAATGCTACATGCCGTATTCAACACTTGACTTTTCAATGAACCTGATCAACAGTCTTCATACCATGCAATACAAACAATGATGCACGGAGAGATGGCTGCAGTACGAACATTTAATTTCACAAACTATTAAATGGCCAATGTGCGTCACGCAAGGCGACCTGAGACGCATGATTATTTACCTTGACTACAAAATCAAGAACCACAAACCTCAGAGCTAAAAGCCAATCAACAATATAAATAATAGGAGTGATAAAATTAGTTTGATTCAAACCATCTTCATTCGAAGCGAGGAAATATTTTCATATTTAAGGAATCTTCAAAAAACAAGTTCAAAAGGTGTTAAAATCCATTACTCATCCCGTTAGGCTACTGAAGACGCGCAGAAGGGGACACTAAAATACATTAACCTGAATTTCAGTTTATTAACCCCTCGCATGTCGCATCTAATCTGCACACCATCCTTTCACACCAGATTAAATCCTCATCCCAACATCTTTCTTCTTTCCCGGATTTTGCACAAAGAGCTAGCTGAAAAGGCAGTTCCGATCGAATAAGTTGCTGCCTAGCCGAAAGGCGTCATGGGCAAAGGCATACAAAACTTATTCTATTTCTATTCCCCTGCACTTTTTACAGAAAGTCGCCCGGCTCGTGACAACTTTTCTCAGACATTCTCAAAGCAAAGGTTTAGAAACGTGGGTAACCAAGCACTCCACGTGCAGAATGCATGAAAGCTCATTCATCACAGGGGAAAAATCACAACTAAACTAGACTTACTTGATGCACACAGTCGAAGTTTAGAGGAATTGTTTCCCTACACCAGTGAAAACATGGCTGAACAAACATTGCCATCACTCAATGAGCTATTTTTTAAATTTAATGGCAGTTGAGATTTTTGCCAACATGGGAGTACCTAGGTTTGACAAAATATAAGACAATGCATGTAATTTCCGTTATCAAACAAACCCAGTAGTAAGAATGATTGGATGTTTGCTAAAAAGTAAGTCTATAACGTAATAGTAATAAATAAGTAATAATAGTAGTAAATAATATAATAATAAATAGTATTACAAACACAATTTCTTTTTCTTCATTCAGTTTCTCGAGAACGGAAAACACGTGTGCACGTTACAAGAGATGACAAGAGGACTTAACGTTACAAGAGATGACAAGAGGACCTTTACGTTATCTAAATAAGTCACAAGTTTTCAGTCGAAGGGTTAACAAGTTTAAACATACAATTAGAAGCTAGATCAATAAAGACGGTGATAAATAGTCGAACTTACCCGTCACATTTCCTTCGTGGGCATGAGCAGTATATATGATTTTAGTACATGAGCACACGAGGTGATACTCGTCGTACCAATTTCATTCAACGAAATGAACGCGTTACGGCGTTGCCGCGTTGTTCGACCGCCCGCCGCCTATCGGTCGTAGGCTTGATGGGCAGACTCGATCTACAGGCAGCAACGTTACCTGGCGGAGCGTAGGGGTAGGGGAACATGCCTCTGCCGGTTATTGTCCACAATCACCAAGGAATTGGATTCTTTAATGCAACCGACTGGCGGGAGATCAACATCGACTTCGGTTTGTTATATCGTATTACGCATTTTGTTTTGTATGTGGTTGTAACATTTGGTATTTTATAGATTTATAGTCGACGCGAGAGACGATGAACATGAACTCGTACTTCAGCTAGTTCTCTTGAGAATATATCGTCCAGAAGCTCAAAATATCCAATCGTATCCGCTTCATGATCCAGGGCATCCCAACTTTGGGAATATACGTCTGAACTGATCGAGCCTCTGTTTGAAAAAGAAGGCGTTATAAATTTGAACTTTCTTGGACAGTTGTCGTCGACTTTGGATTCGTCCTTGCTAATTTTGTAGCCGCAGTTCTGAAGGAATTACTGAATTAGTCAAATCAAAGGTAGGCTGTTATAGTGAATACAAAAACGACTTGTTTCTACGTGTCTTTTTTCCGTACCGGGTATTGCTGGAGCAGAAAGAAGGATGTCGAATGCGCCCCTTACTACCGTGCTGACTTCATCATCAAGAAAAACATACTTAGAAGAATTTGTGCAGAATTTGTGTGATTTGTACGTGAGAGTGAAGGGGTGAGGCCAGTGTGTGCATGGGTATGTGAAGAAGATTATTTGTCACAATCTTCATTAATTACAAGGAAAGCTGTTATTTTTTTAGCATAACTTTTACTTCGCATAATTCAAGCACGACTACTTGAATTAATAATTCTTTTATTTGGTTTTTGTCCCTTAATTTTCCATACATCGGCACACCGCTCCCCAATGATTGTACAGGTAAATTATTTTAAATCCATGAAGGGAGGGCAAGTTTTCATAAACAAATATCGACGATCAGATATTCGCATTTAGCGTGTAGCGCGTGAATCATTTTCTTCTTTTGGTTCCATTTGATTTAAAAATGGAAAAGAGGAGAAGAATATTTTGGCCTGAGCGAATTTCGGATTTAAAAAATGATGCGTGGTCGACTTAAAGAAACAAAAGTTGGCTCCGATTATCATTGGCAGAAACAATTTGGGATAACATGATAAAAATTGCATGCAATATTTTCGTAAAATTGTGATACGCCAATAAACGGTTCGGCAAAAAGAAAAATATAGGTAATGTAGTGGCTGTTTTGAATTCCGAATTTAGAAATGTCAAATAGCACGCGTGAGAACAACTATTTGACTTCTTGAACGTTGCTAAAATGTTTAACTCAATAATACACAATTTAGAAAAAAAAGTCAACAGCTGTCACTTTTGGAGGCTGACCCGCGGAGGAAGAAAATTGAAAAATAAACTCTGCCTGAAGCAAAGATGAGGAATACGGGAGGAACGAAATAGTTTAAGCTTTTCTATCCTTGAGAAGAATTTTCTATCTATTGAAAAGGACCATACTTTAAAGAATTACTATCAAGCGTTAAGAATTTAGACTGCCATACTTTAAAGAACACTATCAAGCGAAGGGTGATGGTAAAAATCCTGTAGAACTCAACTTCGTTCAACGTCGATGTCGCTGAAAAAATTAGGAATAATCGTAGGATAATTTTTACTTTAGATTAGAACAAATAAAGATTCGCCTATAAACATCAATGCATACATATGATAAACGGGGAAAATGTGATAAGGAAAGAATACCCTTTGTACTTCCCATTCCCTGTATAACAAGGCCAAGTCTCATATAAATGACGAACTGCCCAACTTGCACGAAGGAAACAAATTGCTTCTTGTTAGCCTGACACGATCCCCTCCTCTTCATTCCCTCTCTAACTTTTGGAAATTCTTTTTAACGATTTCGAAAGAAATACTTGCTTAGCGTGAATTCTAGATATAATTGGCAATCGAGCTTTTTATAAAAGTTGTAAGAAAATTTTTTTTTTTAGTTAGTTAGCATAGTGTTCGTTATGACGCCAATTAAAAAACCAGCTTTGCGCTTACTGGCCTAGAAGTGGTGTGCGCTAATAATATAAGTAGCACGTCAGAAAATGTATTGGTTTTTTCTGAGTATATTGCATACAGAATGGCTGTGAAATGGTGTGGAATGAATGGACTGCATGTGGGAAAACAACTATAATACCAGTAATCCATTAACCCATTCAATTAAGCTACTAAAATTGTAACAACCCCAACATCTTAATCTGATAACTGTTTCACTGAAGCAGATGCACAGCCAAAATGATCTTCTTTAATTGCTCTGATGAGTAGAATAAAACCTGTAAATCATAGATGCCACAAATGCTAGGGACATTGGGACAAGCCAAGATGCCCATGAGGCAGACTTCTGCTCATCATCTTTTTTTGCCCAGTTAGCTGGATTCTTTTCTGCAACTTTCTTGGCCTCTTCCTATTAATTGAAATGTAAATAAATTCCAAACCAACTACAACTGATGACAAACCACTACACTATTTTACCTCAGGTAGACTGCCAATCAGATGCTCTTTCATAAGATCACGGGCATCAGTGGAATGGCCAACATCTTCAAATGATTCAGTGGCATCTTTGCCGGCTTGCTCCAACAAAACTTCCTCCCCACCTGGATGCTGATGGTTAAAAGAATGAGTACATTTTAAAAACTTGAGCTATTTTAAAATAGGATATTTAGCTGTTTGACACTTACTTCTTCAAGAAATTTAGTCACGTCATAAACTTTCCCATGGATAGTTATCCACACGCCTGTTTTGGAATCTTTGTGCTTTTGAACCTCCTCTAGTGTAATGATTTTTTCCGCCATTTCACTGCTCTGATAAAATTTGCTTGAAGACAAACTAAACGCAACAAGACAGGTGAACTAATGGAAAAACTGAGGAGCAGCTTCAACTCGAAACCAACCCGGCCTTGTCACAAACTTCTGCCAGCAGCCAGCCCACCAATCGTCTGTCAAATCGTAACACTCTTGGCTTTAAAACGCCATCTAGCTTCAAGGCTCATCTTAGCCTACATCTACTTCCGCTTTGTTTTTGCCGCGTCATTCTCGATTTCTATGTTTACGATTTGTAGAGATTAACTCCTAAAATATCTTAATTTCCATGGAAATAACCAATAGTTAAATCGCACGTTCCAAGGTCATCCAATGTTTCTCGACGTCAATATTCCCTAGGCATTCGAATAGCGTTTGATATGATAAATAAGTGACTGAAAAAAATTGTCTACTCTATTTATTATTTTCTTTACACGTGTTTATTTATAATCATGTAAGTTGAAGGATTCAAACAGCAAAAAGAAAATGCAATGTACACAGTTCATACAATACGATCCCAAAGCCCATATACGTCAAGCAAAAATCATGTCGTCTGAGCGTTTTCGTTCCTATGATTGTAATTGACAAGTCGGCGTCCGACCAAATACCTGTTGAGCATAAAGATGAAAACGTCTGTTAGTTCATGCCTCAATCGCAAATTAAGAAACGGTTCCCATTTGCTTGCGCAAGTTTTAGTCAAACAAGTTACAAGGATTATATACTTACTTATCATTCTTAATGTGCTCATAAAGTCTTTTGAATTGTTTCAATTGCCAGACTGAGAATACCATCAAAAGAATAACGACCAGAAATGATGGATATACTCTTCGAGCGATAAGAGCCCTGTACTGTCGGCTTGGAACTAGACGGGAAAAGGGAAAGTCAAGTTGGTAGAGGTCTCGAGACAGACACAAATGACATTTGATGCTCTTCTGGATAAACTTACCGAAAAACGGAACGATCGAATGGGCTACAACGTACGGAAGTGCCAATGCCAAACCAAGCGTAACTATAGCTGGGATGGCAAGTTCGCAGAGAACAAAGGTCAAGTTCATTCGGCGAATTCCGTCTTGATACAACTATTGATAGAAAGGAAAGATGCAATGATAGACCACTCAAGAGAATTTTAGACTATTCAACAAAATACCTTCTCTAACGAATGTTTCAGCCACCAGTCTGGCGACATCATTGTCAAACCGCAAACTATTTTCGTATATAGAACACCAAGACTCCAGTCCTTTACAAAAGAAGAAAGGGAAATTAAGGAAACGCGCAAAAAAGGGAAAGAAAAGAATTAGTACATTACCTGGGAAAGTGAAAAGATTGGCGATTGGTTGACAGCAACACGAAGCGGGACTACGACAACGAGATCTAACAAAAGCCCGAAGAGTAAGGGGATGACGCCGAGTAGAAGAGAAAACGCCACGGTGCATTTCAATACCTAAATGACAAAACACTAATAACTAATTTTGATCTTATTTTTTTATCTTTTGAAATACCACTCACCAGCACGGTATAAGATTTTATTCGACCAAAAACGTTTGACCATCCTCGTGGTACGAGATTTGAAAAAACGTGAACCCCACGAAGAACCAGCCAGCAGAAGTATAGTCCAGCGAATGCCGTATACAACTCGTGATGTGGCCCCTCACCGTAAAATGTTTCCATTAATAGGCGCCCGATCCAGACTTGGAATAAAGAATACAATATTAAACGACATTTGATAATTAAATGAAATATAAAATCCGCATACCAGGAAGTGTGAGGAAAACTGTGCTTGCAACCGACAAGCTAATGCACATGACAAGTAGTAGAAGGATGATCCTAATAAAGAAGACCGGCGGTCGTAGATATGGCACGTAGCCAGCCGGCCCTTCACGTTGTAGAAGAGCTTGGTGAGCCGCTCCTAGCCCTCCGTTACGGAAAGGTACTCCACCAAGGAGACCATTTCCATCTTGAGCGGGAGCTGCAACGGCAGCTGCCGGTGGTGCTGGAGGAGCCGCAGCAGGAGCTGCAGGTGGATCCATTTGGTGATCTCTATTCGGTTCTTCCTCCTCCTCACCGTTCTCGTCGATCACTACTCCTTGATTGTTGTGGTGGGCTTGTCCTTCCCCCGACTAAAAATATTGTTGGCAATTATTTAACACAATTGAAAAATAGAAAAAAAATATTAATACCAAAGTAAAAAATTAAATAAACCAACCTCACTAGAGCTAGCCACATCTCCAAGCAAATATGAACGGAGGCCCAACAGCCAGGACACAGCTAGACACCACATTCTCAGTCCATAAAGTAACCACTGTCGAGCGTGATTTTGTTCCAACAAGCAAGGCATGATCACTTGCAACAGGAGTAACTCTAAGGAATATTCTGATACTTGTGTATCTCTGCAATAGGCAAACAAGAAAATCGGTAAATTTCCCAAAGAACGGCGCGACTTTAACTTACGTCGAATTGACGATATAGTAGGGCAAAAAACTCGGCATGCCCCTCTGCAAAAGTCGAATTGGAACCCATAGCATCAAAAAGACAATTGTGCCGAAAATCACCAAAGAAGCAGCAAATTGTCTCAAATGTCGAACGATTGGGAGATGGATCATCTGCTCAAAAGATCATTGTTTCACTTGCTTGGCATAATCAGTTACTTTGTAAATTACCTCCTGAACTGGGTTAAAATCAGGATCGTTCAAGTTTCGCAGAAACCATAGAACTCCTGGTCTCAAAACTTCTCGTAATAACAACACGAATGATGCAAAATAAAATGCACATAGAATGCCCACTAGCCAATGCAGAAACATAGAAGTCCCTGGAGCTTGACTAAAATTTTGCAATCGATCCTGAAATGGGGAAAGAAGCGGTTAGTTTTATCGGAAATCAAAGATATAATTTTATATTATACTATCTACCGACCACTTACTTTAAAGGTAGCGTCGACAAGCGGGAGACTGCAGATATCAAGCCACCAACCGCAAACGATGGGGAATACACCTATCTCAGCAACTGTCAGTAGCGAGACTTTAACGACAACATAGCAAAGTCCTAAAATTCGCTTCGGTCTAAATCATTCCAAACAAATTATGAATTTTACCGACGATAAATATTCACAAAATCAAATTTACCTTCTTAAGCGTAGTATGGATGTGACGCCATGTAGAAGAACGAGAAATAGTCCAATGACGACATAACCACATAAAGTTGTCAGCAATCCTTCGAAATGACAGGCAGACACCCAATCTTTCATCTTGAAACCAACGATCGTAAAGTGTCCAATGTGGTATGGGCAAAATGCTGTGAACAAAATTAAATTGATTATGATATTTCCTTATTTGATAAGCGAGTAGAAATGGATAGAAAGCGAATAGCAGTCAAATTACCGAAAACAAGAATGAAGAGAGTGTTGAGAGAAGCAACCCAAAAGACGTGCTCCAAGAACACTAAGGATCCATCCAAGCCGAGAAGACGCTCCCACGTCAATTCTTCTGCTCGATCCCATTCCATCAAGTTCCAGTTCACGTCGTCCTGGGCTTGCCCTTGCGCCTGAGCCTGTCCTTGTTGGCCAGCATTATTTGGAGCAGGAATATTAGCATCTCCAAGGCCTTCCCCATTTACATCCGCTCGGGCGTTATTCTGCGCCGGCACATTATCTCCTTCGTTTGCCTGCCCTTCCGCTGGCTGATCCATATCATTTTGATCCTATATATATGACAAAAGATCAGAAATGACTAAACTACTATTTGATTTTAGAAATGTTACTTCATTCTGAATATCCTGTTCCAACCAATCAGGGCCACCTCCATGAAGAATCTGTTCTCTTAGCCAAACCAGTCCTATGAAAGCACACAAGGTGCACAGGACTACAACACACCCATGCAAAATATCTGTTGCCACATGCTCCCTAAAATATACAAAATTAAATACCAGCCGGTGAGTTTCAAATAGTAATCACAACTCACGATGACAACATATCCAAGGGAAGAGTTAAAACAGAGGAGACAGATCCTGTAAAGAGACAACGATAGATCCGGCAGGCTGTCAAAGGAACAATTCCTAGCCAGGCCATGGCAACAAGTGTGTAATGAAGCCAAAATCTAATGGCTCTGGCAAGGCTGGATACCAGGCCAGAAAGTATGTCTTTTAGAGGCAGTCTTTTAGGCATGTCTGGAGAGTAAACTGCAGAAAAGATAGATATGGTCTTAAAAGTTGATTGACAGATATGAGACCAGGGCTCTTACTTGGTGTAAAGGAAAATCTATGAGTGCACAATTCACAATATTCCTTTCTTGAATAACGTAACCATTGGACTAAGCCTGAAAGAAAATTGTTATATAAGATATTGATTAGGTCAAAAAATAAAGTACCAAGTCACACTTACATTCTTGATGGATGAATTTTATACTGCCGGTACAAATGCAAGGATGAAACAAAGGTCTATCCGGCGTCCCTTCACATCGACATACTCGACAGATATCTACATATAAACCAGATTGGTATGATACAAATAAGTCAAACGTAGAAGTATGACCTCCGGAAGGCCGGGAGTAGGTCAACAAGAACTCACCTGATTGCAGAGATTCATCCATTTTTTTAACTGTTTAGGACATTACAGTTTCCGAGATAGATTTGCAGCAATTTGCGATTTACTTTTTTGTTAGTGTTGTTAGGACATTTGCTCGACTGCTTTTTTTAGAAAAGGGGGTTGTGACGAACGAAAAACGTAATGCTCATGCCAACAGCTGTTGACGGACTGGCGACGGCGAGCAAGAGTAAAAAATTGGAATTTTTGTTTAATTCTTCTTGATTTTTATTAAAATGCGTTGACGGAATTTTTTAGCCAAAATATGTACAGAAACCAATTCAATATTTAATTCACAATCATGATAATTTCTGGAAATTTTACTATATTAAGTTGTCGAAAGCAGGGCAGGTGGCGTTGATTTTTGTTTTGGACGCAGATGGCCGAACTAGAGTCGCCCTTGGTTTCGGCAACATGATCCGATCACGTTGCTGAACCTTTGAAAACTAACAATCTGAATTTGACAGGAGGAAACGCCTGCAGTGTGTGTACTCAATGTTATGATTCTGAAATGTCAAGATGATGTGCTGTTTACATTATAAATAGAACGTGTTCTGCCTTGAACTATCTTCTGAAGAATATCTGTTGCTTGAAAAATCTCTTGTTATGAAGAACACATAATATCAAAAATTCAAAGTATTTCTGTAAAGGTATTTAATTAAATAGGGACTACACTCCTTATGTTGTAAAGCAAAACAATCAGCAACTATACTGTTCCTTTTGTTAGGATCTATACAAAAAATCACAATGCTTCCTGGAATTGGAATTTTCATTAGTGCTGGGACAATAATGAAAGTCTTGGTGCCTTACTTGAGAGCAAAAGGTTTCAAAGTGGATTCAGTGTGGGCTCAAACCCAGGAGGCTGCCAGACAGGCAGCTGAAGAACTTGAAATACCATTTTTTACTAGCAAAGTTGATGATGTGCTGCTAAAACGTGAAGTGGACTTGATCATTATCATGTGTCCACCAATCCTCCATGCTCAGATTGCTGTCAAGGCCCTTGGAATTGGAAAGCATGTGCTCTGTGACAAACCTGGAGGTCTTGGCCAAAGTGAAACACTTAAAATGGTCCATGCAGCCCAGTACTATCCATCACTCATATCTGTCATGGCATATAGCCTCCGGTTTTTACCTTCTTTTCAGTATGTAAGAAATTGCATTCATGATAAGCTTATTGGAGAAGTGAATTACTGTGATATCCACATTCAACTTGGATCTCTTGTCAACAGCAAAAAGTATTAGTTGAATATCTAATTGTGCAAAATAATTTTTCCTAATTTTGATGAACTTAGTTACGACTGGACATGTGAAGAAGGAATGGGAGGAGGTGTGTTGACTATGATCGGCTCGCACGTTATCGACGTGGTGAGCGCAGTGATCCGACAGCGTGCTATACGTGTTCATGGCGTAACTCGAAGAGGACTTGCAGTTAAAGGAGAAGTGAGCATCCGCAGGATTACGAGTGACCGTTTTGCTGCATTTAACATGGAAATGAATGGCGGTGCACTAGTTGCGGTCACGCTAAATAGTCAAGAAGGCTTGCAAAACTTTGACATTAGCTTCTCGGTGACTGGTTCACAAGGTTTCATCACTTACCGCAGCGATCCGTCTGGTAACTTGTTTCTTTACATATTAACTGATAACAGAGTTTCCACGATAAACATTTTATAGGTGGTACGGTGACTGGTCAGAGCCGAGCAAACCCCAGCGCAGAGATTTTCCACACAGACACAGATGAACTTTCTTTTCTTCCGTCTTCCATTGTCAATAATGCACCAATTCAGCCACACCAAAGACCTTACATAAACGGACTCTTCCGCATGGTACGCTTTTCTGATTCTTTTCCAATCGCGTATAACTTCAATTTATTGAATTAATTTCGAAACAGGTTTCAGCACTTAGAGATGCGTTTTCCCGCGTCGAAGATCGCAGTGGGTGGGTCAAAGAAGCTGTTTCTTCGGCCGCTACATTTGAAGACGGCCAATACGTTATGGCCGTCATCGAGGCCGTTAAAAGGTCTAGTAAGCTGCGTGAATGGACTGAGGTTGTAACGCTGACCGAAGAGCCCGACCCTAACCCGGTACTTAGCGCTGCCGTCCGCAGGTCTACCATAGCCGCTGTCTGAACACATTCTATCTAATTTTATTTACGATTCCGAGGAGAACAAACTGATTCCTTTCTTATGAGTCTTACGCCTTCCTGAAGAAATCTCATTAAGAAAACTGTTTTATCTCGACTTGTTTCGTTATATAATGTCATTTTGACACTTTACGTTACTTGGGTACTCCTTGTGAAAAATGAACACAAAACATACAATTAATTATTGTATTTCTATGAATAGAGATGACAAGTGTCTACTGCAAAATCGGATGATTAGCATTTTCGAAACGCGGCCAGTCAGTTGAAGAGCACTCAGAAAAATTTGCCGTTTAACACATTTACTGACCACGTACCGAACCCTTCGCCGCATACGATACAAAACGAGGATAGGTCTAAATTTGTTACTGTGGAAGTGACAGAAGCGTCTGCTGGCCGTTTGGCAGGTAGACGACGTTACGAGACTTGGATAATTGATAAGCAATGTCTTCTCCAGCTTCAATTCGTCGGAGCTCGACTAGACCTTCACCTGCATCTCCGAAAGCTTTTGCCAAAAGAGATGCAGCTTGGGAGTCACCCTCTGCGGAAATAACTGCAGCTTTCTTTTGTTGTTCGGCCTGTGACAAACGAATTAAGAAACTCAGTGGGGTACTTTCTGGTAAAACATACTAGGTTTTGTTACCTTTTCGACGAGGAATCTAGCTCGTTCAGCCTCTTGTTGTGCTACTTGTTTCAATTCAACAGCTTGAGTAAATTCTTTACCGAATGTAAGATGTGTCTGCATTGACAGGATAGATTAGTAAGCATTGGAAGGTGAAATAATAAGCGCGGCATTACGATTGAGATGTCATCCAAGATTAAGCCAAACTGTCCTGCTCGTTCAGTAAGGGCTTCACTGACTTTTTGGGACACAATTTCACGTTGAGTAATTAGTTCGCCAGCATCAAATTGGGCCTAAATATTCGCAAATTAAAGCAAGACAGAAAAATCAATTTTTGAACTAAAACTTACAACAACAGCTTTCAGGATTTCATTTGTAATTGATGGGAGCACACGTTCATCATAATCAATGCCTAAGGTACTGTAGATGTTGGGAAGAGAAGTAGGCACAGGTCTGAACAGGATACGCAAAGTGATGTTTACATTCTGAAGATCTGAAGTAAAATAAATTTCCATGTCATTAAAAATTGTTAGAAGTGAACATGTAAGATGGTTTACCTTTGCTGCCAGTAATAACTGGTACATTTCTTGGCCTAGACCTGATATCATACATAATAGGCCTCTGTACCCAAGGAACAAAAAAATGTGTTCCCTCTCCTACAACTTCATTTCTGACACCAGAGAATCGATCAAAGATAACAGCTCTGTGACCTCCCTCAACTAAACGGACAATGTGAGGCTTGAGTAACAGTTACATAATGTCACAAAATAAAATTATCAACCATTATATAATGCAGAATTAACAACCCCAGCAGCAAGTGCTACTCCAACACCAAGCTGGCTAATCCTGTTGAAAAATTGGGCTGCCATTCTGCACGGTATACCAGACGAAGATCGATCTAGAAACACAATGTAAACGCATGATGTAATCGTTTCTATTGGGTTGAAGAGAGAGTGCTTGATAAAGACTAGCTTACTAATGCTTCTAAATATTTGACCGCATTATTATAATTTAGTTAGTTATTACAAAAGGTCATATATTACAACGTATTTGTTCACGTACTCACCGAAAAATCGTTTGGAAAATGTTTCAAGATGCCGACAACCGGACAACGTTCAGACACACGTGCAGCAGAAGATTGTACGAGAGCGATCAAGTGGCGAACAGGAGAAGTAAAAAGTCTCCTCCATGTTCCCTCTAGGGAGCACATTGTTTACTAAAACAAGGCCACCTGTTATTATCGAAACCCCCTTGTTGTTTTTTTGACATTTCACTTCAGGGGTTCGATAAGAATGCACTGCGTTCAGTCGTGAACGAGGTATTCAAACGTTGCTGACGCGGCAGACTTTGAGTGTGTAACTCGAACGCGTTCACGTGGCACTGTATGTCTCGTGAAACAAATGTTTTTGCGTATACTCATCACTACAGTATAGATGCAGGTTCCCATGAGAACTGCTCAAACAGTTTGTTCTGTCTAATTGTTGAACACATTTCAATTGCTCAGCCGGTGCGGACGATCCCGTTTGACAAATTCAGTATTTGGTGATATACAATAGTATTTAGAAAGTACTGCCATACACAACATTAAATTGTACCCACATAATTGAATTGAACTAATCAATGCTTTTTACAGTATTAGGTTCCTAAGATGAAAGATTTTGTTGTCACTGTGTTGGGGTCATTGGTCCTTGTTTGTGCTGTGGCTCAGTGGATTGCCTCCCGCACAAAGTCACAACTAGTTGCTTCACTCAACCCAGAATTTCAAAAGTTCCAAAGGATTTTCTTTGCACCCTATCTTTTGGCACTTTTCTCAGATTGGCTTCAAGGTCCTTATGTATATCGGCTCTACAGCCAATATGGATATGCTCCCAAAGAGATAGCCTTGCTGTAAGTATTGTTTAGTAGTTGTCCTCCTTCAGTATGGTTCACAAATCCCTTTTCAATTATTTTCCTTTACATGTCATGCCCCCCCCCCTCCAACATTTTTTTTAAACAGACTGACTAATGGTCTCCTTTCAATAAATAACCTTTTCAGATATATTGTTGGGTTTGCTGCAAGTTCAACTGTTGGAACCTTTACCGGATCTTTGGCTGACATGTTCGGTCGTAGGAGGCTTTGTTTAGCCTTCTGCTTTATTTACACGTTCTGTTGCCTCACAAAAATGAGCCCTAATTTTTGGTGGTTGTTTGCTGGTCGACTCTTCGGTAATGATTAAATATATTAAGTTTCCCCAGTTCATCGACATCAATTAGGTGAATCAATTACTACTATAGGTGGTGTCGCAACGTCCATTCTGTTCTCCACATTCGAGGCATGGTACGTCTGCGAGCACACAGAGCGGAACACATTTCCAGCTGAATGGATTTCCTCTACATTTTCCATTTCCACATTTTGGAATGGAATATTAGCAATTCTTTCTGGTGTTGTGGCAGATGTTGGAGCTGACTGGCTCAATTTCGGTCCTGTAGCTCCTTTTATGACGGCTATCCCTTTTCTAATTATCAGCGCTGCCTTGATTTCTCTGTATTGGCCTGAAAACCATGGCAGCCGCCAATTTGGTTTGGGTCGCTCATTTCTCGAGGGTGTGCGCACGATATTTCAAGATGGAACCATTTTGCTTTTGGGATTGGTTCAGTCAATGTTTGAATCAATCATGTACATTTTCGTATTCCTATGGACCCCTATTCTCGACTCGTCCACATCTGCTAGCGCTTGGCCGTTGGGACTGGTCTTTTCGTGCTTCATGGTATGCATCATGATTGGGTCTTCTGTAAACACGCTTCTTCTTAACCGTAACATCCGCCCCTCTACCATTCTTTTACTCAGGTAAGCATTAAAAACATAGGTAATAACGATGTCAAGGTCTGGCTAATCGTCTTGTTTACTTTTCATTAGCGTCACCTGCTCTGCGATTTCGATGATTACATGCGCATGGTCTACTAACATTCAACACCGTATGCCGATTATTAGCTTTTTAGCGTTTCTTTTATTGGAAATATCTGTTGGTAAGGGATTAAACTATTCTGTCTTTAAAGAGTACTTTGATATACAAGTTTCTCCTCAACATTAGGGATGTACTTTCCAGCTATTGGGTATCTACGAAGCCAGGTCATTCCAGAGTCTCAAAGGGCTAGCATCAACAATTGTTTTAGGGTAAGATACTAAAATCACATTCCTTGCTTTATTATTCTTTCGCTAAATTAATTTATTTTTTGAATAAATTGTAAAACAGGTTCCTCTCAATGTAATCACTTGCACCGTTCTCTACTGCCTTCATCGGAACGACGATGCTGACAACAAGCACTCTGCTGGTGGTGATCAGAACGCATTCCTTTTCAATGTCGCGCTGAGTTTGGTGGGACTTGTAGCTGCACTGGCATTTAACAAAAGATATACGGAAAAGAGCAGGTCGACCACAAGCCAACCTTTATTATAAGAAAAACCCTGTGCAATTCTCTTGACTAGTTATAGGGGATAGGTAATTTTAATTTTTTTTTCCGTTACCAGTATTCAATATGTGACAACGCAAAAGTGGAATTTGTAATGTTAAACCCTTTGATTAATCAATTTTTCCCTTATGAATCAGTTTTGTTAGATTTCACCCAAATCAAAATTCAAACAAGAATTGATGACGAATGTTCTCACATGAGCCTAGCCATATTATGTACCCACAATCATTTACCGAACATTGCAATATTTATACACAGTACCAAAGGGCTCTCAATTCTTCAAACTCATTTGTATAAATTTTTTTTTCGCCAATACGACTTTCAAAAGATGCTGTTTACCCAGTTAAAAATCATTACCTCCTTATTTTCGAGGGTCTTGTATTTATCGGAGTTACACAAAATACCACGTACGACAAAAGTGGTCAAATCATTTAGAAAGGCCTTCCAGGTGGACCTATAAACAGAACATCGTGAATTTTATAACTCGAATAGACAAATTTAGATTTTGCGAGAGATATTACCTCCTCTCATCATGCCAGGGGGAGGAGGACGCATTCCTGGTGGAGCGCCGGGAGGAGCACCACGGCCCATCATTCCCGGTGGCATTCCCATCATACCTGGAGGTGGTCCGCCCATCATGCCAGGTGGAGGAGCCATCCCCATTGGAGGCATGCCAGGACGAGCACCCATCGGAGGAGCAGGAACCTTGGGATTAAACAAGCATATTGGTCAGAGTATTGTCAACATATTTATGTGTAACACATTGGCGATTACCTGGGGTCTCATTTGAGGTGGGGCAGACACAGCTGGACCACCAGCACCACGTCCTCCTGGAACCATCATTTGAGGAGCAGGACCACCAACTCCTCTGACTGGACCCTGAAGACCTGAAAAGCATACATTGACAGCACAAAATAATAAACTGTGCACAAACTGTGTATCTAAATGAAAGATGCTGATTGGAAAATTTGACTCTGTAAATGTTTGAGAATTTTACCAGCAGGGGCACCCATAGGTGCATTGACAGGTACACCTCGTCCAGCAGCTCTGCCAACACCAGGTCCTGGAATGACACCTGGCATAGGCACTCTGGGCATACTCTCTTCTGTTGGAGGAGGACCCTCGACTGTCATTGACACAATATTCTCTCCTCTGAGCAAAACGAGACCAAGCACTCTCTTCTCTTCTCTTTCTGTGGCACCAACACCTGACTTGTTGAGTTTGGCTTTAATTTTACGGAATTCTTCACAGTCTCCAAGAATCAGATTCATGTGTTTGTCAAAAGCTAAAAACAAACAAACAAATAAGTGGTAACCAATAAATCTTGAGGCAAGACTGAAAATTTACCTTTAAATGTCCCGATAAAGGTTCTCGAATCTTGCAGAGTCACTCTCACTCGATAGTTCAAATGCTGAACCATTTTGTTGTTTTTACTGATCGTCTACGAATAAAAAGGAGAAAATCCATTTTGTAGAGCAATTGCATTTTGAAAATTTTCAATGTAGTTGTTGATTGAGAGTAAAGAACACTAGCCAAACGTCAAAGAAAAATATAAATTTACCATTTTTTCAAGTTGTTAGGGTCCGATGTACTTGGATAAAAGAAAAATATCCTATAAACCAAGGACGCCGGCTTGGCCCTTCTGAGTTGATCCCGCCACAGACGCTAAACACGAACTCACTCTACGTTTTCTGCACGTCCTTTGACGTACAAGTCTTACAGTTGTAGTAGCGACCAATAGATGGCGCTGGGATGGTCCTTTAGAGCAATTTATCAAAGATCCGGATCTTTCCCGCAACTGGAATTATTTACTCCAACTGCCTAAAATAAAAAAAATACGTAGCTATTCGCCAGAGAAGTTTGAATCTTCTTCTTTTGAAATTGATTCCTAGATACTTTACTGGAGCGCCGAGAGGAACAGCACTGAAAAGGCCACTTTAATAAACATAAAAACGCTCAGAAAAGGTCATCGATGAGGCAAAGAACTTTTTTGATTAGCATATTTGGCTTGTTGACACGAAAGCCCATACATTTGAGACGTCATATACGGCCCTATGCTTTCTCTCTACATAGATAGGCTCTATTTTCTATTTCTTTCTTTTTCGTTCTTGAACAAAAAAAAATGGCTCCCAAAGACGAAAAACGATGTCACACTGTTTTATACGTATTTCCTCTCTATGTGAACTGTCGTTGTTCGACCTGGAATGTTTCTTCTCTTTCTCGCTCTCTCTCTCTGTCTCTTGAGCTCCACACCCAGTCACCCATAACACGAAGCTATTCTTCCCTGTGTTTTCTTTATCCTTTTTTTTCTGTTTTTTAGTATTCGCCTTACATTACTCGGCGACTGGTTCCCAGCGACTCGCTACAAGAGAAGCGCGAGCTCGCGACACATTCAAATTGCGGAGACTTGCTCAGTGATTTCCTCTTCTCTTCATATCTTTCCGTCCCATATTTTACTATTATTACTACCCACATGGCCCTTTGGGATAATGCAAAGTTTTCGTCGTCCATTCCCTTCTTAAACGGCCATTTGTATAGATTGCTTATAAGCATCAGCATGCGGACACTGGAGAATCATTTGAAATTCAAAAGGTAAAAAGATATCACGCTGTATGGCAATATTCCCTTCTTCTTCGTTTTTACTAGCATAGAACTATATACGACCGTTTTTGAAGAGTTATAACACTAGATTGTAAATATCCGCGCGCCATTTCAGCGGAGAAAGATTGTGTCCAAACGTCAAAACTTTTTTTTTCTTTACGGGGTCTTGTGTTGCCTGTTGGCACGAGATGCTTTTGAAAAGCCATCCATCAGCCCATCTGTCCGACCCCGTTGCTATTTTCCTCTTCCTCGACGAGGTATTTGAACTCTGCGCAATGCAAGTTAAATACCCTCAAATGAAGAGGTGATTATCAAGCGTTGATGAACGATTCCGGTCATCATATAACGAACATCCCGTTGAATCCATATTCCAAACAATCCGGCCGTAAAGATAACAAAGTGTACAATTGAAAACAAGCCTCGAGTAATTCAATGGTGCCTCATCATCAAGCCTACGTCGTCCCATGCGATGCCATACTAGTTGTTTCTGATGTTTTTCTTGATGCGTTGCCGTTTTTCTTGTTTTGTTTCCGAGCTGATTTGGTTTATGGTGATCCGGCGTCCGCGTCCGCCTACCTCCCGCATCTCCACCCACCTGCGCTGATGCGAGTTCGCGTCCATATAAAGACGACGACGAAGATTCTCTCTCTCTCTCTCTTTTTCTCTCTGTGGAAAAATGGGTTCTATTTGATCAATCATCCCGATATGCGCACAATGTAATCATTTCGAGCCGTGGGAGGAGTCGTCTTTTGCGGGTAAGAAAGAGACAACAGAAAACATACGTCTAGTGCAAGTCGGATCGGTATTTCATAATAATAAGAAGGTCACGCGACGCGACCGACTCGCTGGAGCTTTATATCAATTCATCGTCATAAAATTCAAACAAGTGGGCAGTCATTATTATTGTAAAGCGGTCGTGATGAATGGAGCCGGCGAGATGTACATGTGTGTACTATGTGCTGGTAAAGCATTGAGCAGAAGAAGAAAAGAAGAAACAAGAGGATGATGAAGAGGAAGAATGAACAAGAAAAGAAGAAGAAAAAAAGAGGAGGATGTGAGAGGGCGGATCGCATCGGGGGTTTTCTTGATGCGTCGAGTATATTTTTCATAGATCTCATCATCGCTGGTGGGCTTCCCAGCAACAATGGCCGACTTCTCCTTTTTCTTTTCTTGTTCATCATCTTCTTCCACTCTTTTTTTCTCTCTCTCTCTCTTCTTTTTTTATATAAGAAATATTTCTTTTCTTTTTTCCAACCTTTTCGTCAATCCTTTTATGATTCAGACCGCGCGAGTCATTATCGCCTGCAACTTGCGGGTGGAGGGAGGTATCGAATGAGGGGGAATAGAAAAAATGAGGAGAAAAACCCAGCAGTCACGCAGCGCGTCTGTCTTTTATTTCAAAAAAAGTTCTTGTAACGAAGGAGGAAAGAAGGAAAAGAAAAAAAGAAGAAAAACTGAAAGGAATCCTTTAACCTTGCGCTTGGGATTTGATGACGTGACCTCTGACTCGTCACTTCATCGTGCCCACAGGTATTCGTCAAACATCGGTATCAGTTACGTCGTCGTCGTCGCATTCGAGCCAGCTCGAGACGAGAACAAAGGAACCAATGAAACACAATCAGACGAAAGCCCTGATTTTCTGATTAGGTTACATTCGGGACGTAATAGAGGTACTGCATGAGGTACGTATTTAAGCGCCGGCTGGCGCAATATGGTAACAATGATGCGATGTGGTGGAGCCTTCGGACGTCACAATATTATATTGGCATTCCGATGCACGGCGTTGCTGCAGTTGTAAAGATAAGCCCCTCCCAATGAGGTAGGCCGCGCTCGAAAATATATCAAAACGAGAAGAGGACCCCGATAAATAAAAACGATGGGATTGGGATTTATGGGATGATCTCAACCTCCGACCAGTAAACTCTTCTTCTTCTTCTTCTCCCTTGCGCGCGCGCGCCCAGTGTTCCCGTACGTGTATCTAATATTTTACGACTTGTTACGGTTCAATGGTTTCGCATCGCAGGTAAATCTTGTCCAGCGCAGTCTTCTCCATAGCCCTATTGGTTGTAGGGGTGTTTTTGCGGTCAAGCACAGCTCGGCTCCGTTGGAGGGCAAAAGAATAGATCAACCGCACAGCGCGCGCGCATCAGTTCTCTTCGTTTTGTGCTGCGGGGAAAGAGAGAAAGATGAGAGGCAAATGGACACAAAAGATTTTATCCGCCACGTTATATGAGACAGAGCTGCGCAGGGAGAGAGAGCAGCTATATACATGTTGTCTGATGTTAGATTCGCGTAGATATTGTTGGCTGGCAGAAAAAAAAGGTCGTGGAGTTCGAGGACTTCTTTTTCCTCCATTCTTCTTCTTCTTCTTTCTGTGGTGTGGTATGAAATAACCGGAGAGAGCGCGGCGGGTTGATTTACGAGTCGTTTTTGAGTCGTGCAACAGATATCGATATATACGTATATACGTATATATAAAGGAGAAAATCCCGGGGTTGGGCCGGTCCGCTCATAAATCACAAAAGTGGTGTTTGTATCTGTAACGTCTCTTTCTCTATTGTGGAGAAAAGTGACGTCACAGAGGAGCTCTGCCACGGACGGCTGCTGCTGCTCTTTTTCATAAAGTTCTCCTCCACCGGTTGATTTACGGCCCACTTCTGTCTGGCGCGCATCCGCTCCGCATTAGCATATCAATTTGGTCATTTGATGATAGACGCAAAGGAGGAGGGAGAACAATAAAATTTCGAAAATAACAAAACAGCTAGCGCTTCCCTTCTTCTTCTCCCCCCTCCACCGCTATGCGTAATCCTATATCCCCCCTCCTTCTTTTTGTCTTCTTCTCATACATGGCCGTAGATGGCGAAATGCTTTGCTATTTTCCCATCATCAGTCGATGTTCCGTCGTAAAAAAATCAGCTTAACAAAAGCGCAGACGTCGTCGGCGTGTAGAGAGCGGAGAGCGAGCGCGCGCGCGCCAAGTCGCCGTTGATTTATAGAGGTTGCTCTCTCGGCCAACCAGCAGATAGCCGATATGTATACGCACATAAATATAGATATAATTTCCCTGCCCCATCTCTTTAGTTTTCTTTTTTTTTCCAATTGATTTATGCTTTATCAGGAGCGCCGAGCATCGCATTGCGCTCAAAGCAAGACGTAATACGAGAGGTGTTGTCTCTGACAAAACCGGCAATTATCGTGTTTGCACGTGCAAATTATTCGGCGAATGTTGTATACAGCAGATCGCGTAGCGATTACGCCGACCGGCACAGAGAGAGAGTAAGTTTCGGTTAAATGTCGAAACCCGGCCGGTCATGGAGTATTATCAATAACCGTCGTTAAATTTGATGCCGATTGAATTAAAGCGATACGCAACGGTTTTTATGTCGGCCGTCAACTAGAAAATATGCGCGCATCGGCCATCTTGATGATGATCTCCGGTCACGTTTACTCCATTACAAATGGAAAATAAGGAAAAAAAAAGAAGAAGAAGAAAAAGGGAGACTCTTTTTTGTTGCGTATGTGTGTGTCCTCTCTCCCTGCTTCGACACATAACCCCAATCGTAAAAACATATTTAAGTATCCAACTGCGGATGGTTGGTACCTATTCAGTCCGAAAATCCCAATAAAATATTTTAAAAAAGACGAAGAAAAAAGAAAAAGTTTTTCTGGCGCGCTCTCCGGGCGCACGTTCTATAAAATATCCTCGATGATTTATCATGAGCAAATGCGCATAGATTTCCTTGAACAACAATGTTTTTTTTTCCTTTCCTAGAAAGAAAAACCACTGATGGTGTATAGCGCGTACTTGAATCCACAGCGCTCATCACTTATTTGCCCTAGTTTTTCGGTGGAGACAAACAAATAAAAGAAAGAAAAAACATCAACGGCTGTCTAATGCCGCCCGACTTTTTGTCAGGTCAGCTGGAGATAGAGAGAGAGAAATGGTTGAAAGCATTAGGGAATGAACGACTTTGCGCTTGTTCCGCTTTGTCCTCTTCTTTGGCTTTTCTCTTTTGGGGTCATGTTGATGATTTACGATCGTGTACCTTCTTACCTTTTATACATTTCCTTATTATGTTTTCCTCCAATTCGTCGGCGTTGCTTCTTTCGCTCGACTCGTCTCTTCTCTTTTTCACATGCTACAGACGTTTTCGCGACCTGTCGTCAACCAACGGTCGCCCCCGTCGACAGGAAGTGATCCAGTTTTTTACCCGAAAATAATTATTGATTCTATTGTAATCTCAGTCACGTTCGGCGACGAAACAAAAACATACATACTTAAGGACCCAACATTAAAAAAAGAGAGAATGTTGGTTTTAGTTCAAGAATGAAAGAAAAAAAAGACGACATTGACGAGTGAACCAATAGTACCTGGATGTTGTAGTACCTGGATAATGTCAATAGAGTGGACGGGGGGCGTGGAATTTAGTTCTTCTTTCCGAAGAAAGAGAAAAAAAAGCTGAGGTCAATTTGCCATGTTTTCCATTTTCGCCCTCCATTCCGATTCATCTCCCCCTAACCTCGAAAATGTTGATGGTCCTGCACAGCCACCACGGGCATGCACTATACCTGCCGCCGTTGCTGCGGTCTGCATCATGAGAAATCCTCTCTTTGGCTGATCTGGTTCAAATACTGGAAAGATCTCTCTCCCCCCTCTTACATTTTTTCCCCATCCTGACGATCTGACGAGACACAAAAAGCCAAAAAGCCACTCGACCCCAATGGAGCAAAGGACTTCTCTGAGCACTTTTCGTTAGGGTGGAAGATGGCCGTAATTCGAGTCGGAGTTGATGATGGCGCGCTAAGTCGTCCACTAAGAAGTTATTTCTCCATTCGGTCCCATTCCCCATCGTTATTTGGGGGGGGGGAGAAATCCATTATTTCGCCGATGTTGTGCGCCGTGTGGAATAAGGTGAACCACGACAAGAAAGAGAGAAAGAGAGAAAAAAGGCCAAATCAGCAGATCAGTAGGTGCGCTTGAACAACTAACGGGAATCTCTCTTAAAGGTCGTCCCTTCGCGTGCTGCTGATGGCCGTCTTCGATGATGACTTTGACGCTATAAGCTCTCCATCCCTACTGCTGGACAGATCGAATATCACCATCTGTCGTAATCTCTTCCATCAACACTCCAGCCAGCCTTTTCACTTTTTTTCTTCTTCTTTTTCTTTTCTTGACTTGAACAGAATTCGGGGCGAATGCGCGGCTGCCGGCCAAGACGACAAAACAATCTCGTCCATCGCTTCTCTCCAGTTGTTGAATTTTTCCTCTCTAATGAATCTACTCGTCGTCGTCGCCAACAAATGCCAAGTCATTTCCCGAGCGATACCAGCCGAGGCCAAGCTAATAGAGCGCCCCGCGTGTGTCCTCTTCTTCTTCTTCTTTTCGTAATCTGGCATCGCAGATATGCGCAATGGGAATGTTGCGAAACGCAGGAAGGACGACGGGGCATTCCTTCACGAACGACGTCTTTTTTGGGTGCCAGAACTAATTATAGCCGGGCTGATATGATCTAAAGATAGCCTTCGACTGGCTATATAACTGCGCTGCTATACAGAATGGGCGAGATGCGAATAGGAGAGAGAGAATAAGAGATGGGCCGGATCTGAATAATGTCGCAAGTCGTTGTATGGAACATGTCCCCCGCTTGTAGCGCGGTGGAACAGGAGAAGAATACGAATAGCTATTGTGCTGTGTGCGGTGGTGCGACGGACGGTGCAGCTGGGCTGCTGCTGCGCGCCTACAAGAAGACGACGGATGACACGATGGAAAAATAGAGACGGAGCCCGCCAGCACGCGCAGCTAGCTCCATCCAGTCCTCCATATTATTATTATTATTATTTTGGCGCTTGTTCACGAGAGTGTTTTTTTTTCTCTCTCTTTCTGGCGCAACGTCGCGCGCCACACATCACGCTCCCTATTCCTATACATGGAGCGAGCGCATAGCAGCCGCGTGAGCGTGTTGTTGTCATTGAGATTCAAATGAGATCCGTTTGTTACGCCGATAGAGACCGGGGTGGTGGTGGTGGTGGTGGGTGAGAAGCGCACGATTCATCAGGTTTTTCCCTTCCTCGTCTCGCTGAATACAAGACGAAGGGACGAGAATTGTGTAAATAGGGTGTAAGAAGGGAAGAGCAATCCGAGTCGACTTGTTTTCGGCCGACACAAGAGCCCGAGACACGGCGATACAGATCGTGATGATTGTTGGGCCAGGCTGCGCCCTACACCGAGGCCCGCGCCATCCTCTATCTCTATAGAAAGAGTCAGAGTATAGAGAGACGAAGGAGGAGGAGGATGGATATAATAGGAGGAGAGACCGTGACTTGACACACGCTCCGGCCGTCTGATGAAACGGCCAATTATACAACGTTCCCCCCACGACGACGAGTCAGACGAAAAGAAAGAGAACGCGCGATTATTCAAGTTTTCACGTCCTCGATTCCCTCCCATCGCCCTAAAAGGACAACGATTCTAATTGAATTGAAAATCAATCCACCACCAACATTTCTCTCTTCTTCTTCTTCGCCAGACCACCAACACTATCTGAAAAAGGACGAGCAAGAGCTGAAGAAAGAGAGACGTCGCCTCGGTCATTAGATACCCATATATACGTACGTACGCAATTCGCTATGTAAACGACTCGAGAGTTTCGGCCGTGTCCAACTAATAGCTCCGGATTGAAAGCTAGAGACTTTGCGCCGGAGATCAACAGGTTTCCCCTTGACACGTCGCGACCAACTTTGGCTGCCGCCGCCGCCGACATTTCAATTCACCAGCAGAGAAGAACCATCAATGCCCATTCTGGTCGTCTACACGGCATCGTCTAATTACCGGTTGTTTTTATTCCCAAGGAGACTGTAGATGACTCGGTGGATTCCGACGACACGGGCTTTTTGCCCGTCTTCTCCGTCTGGCCTGGCGAGCAAACCGGAATTATTCCGAGTCATCGAGTCACGTATCAATTGAACCGACACCAACTAACACATTTCATCGATACACATGTAGTACCTGCTGATGTAGAAGGATCGATTTCGTCTATAGAAGAAGGACGACGACAAAGCAAACGACACCATCACCGTGCAAGAGAAGAGTTGCGGGAATTCTTGGGAAATCATTGCGCGGCTCTTTTTTTTTCTTTCTCCTTCTTTCTAGAGAAGGCACTTTGTATCGCCGGCGATGCCAGAGAGAGAGAGAGTCTGGCCCGGCCGCGGTTTGATTGATGCATCCAATCGATGATGGTATGGTAATGAGACCGAGGTGAGCTATTGAAGCGCGCTATATGGGCTGATTATTAGCTGGCGTCTCTAAAAGGAGCCGCTCGCTGCGCCAACCTCATTCACTCGAGTCAATAATTTTAATGGAATTTCCAGCAGTCATCGCGCACCTTATTATTCTCTACACTCTTTTTTTTCTCTTCTTCTTCTTCTTCTTCTTCTTCTTTTTCTCGGATCGCTATTGTCGGCGTCGGTGTTGCGCGAGCGCGCGCGCGCCATCGCGCTAATTTCCCCAGTTGTTGTGCCATGTTCGAGATTTCTCTCTCTCCTCCCCATCTTATCTTCCCATATCTCTCCAATGTCGCCGAAAACCATCCATCTTTGTTTCTTGCGGCGTCGGGCCAGTGCGATTCTTCTCTTACAAAGTATTGAATGATCGCACTTCTCCTCGGTTAGATTATTTCCCCCTTTAAAAAAAAATAAAATAAAAAATGGAAAAGGCTACGAAAGCAGGAATTCTCCCACCGGTGGAAGATGATCCATCAAAAGGCCTTTAATATGGCTTACAAATACAGCACTGTTGGATGTGTAGATAACCCTACCGCTCTATGAGGTACAATATTAGACATTTTTCTTCTTCTTCTTCAAAATGAGCCGTCTTTAATCCGTCATTGTAATATGCGGCGGCCTCATTAGACGATCGATCACCAACTTGGAAACCGTTCGATGAAAGCGGCAGAGCATTCCGGCATCAACAATTCCCTCTGGCCTCAAAATAGATTTACGCATGAAAATAAAAACTTGTATATACTATATATATAAACGCAGTACTAGAATTGAAAAGCGTCAACAGATGGTTATACATTCCAGTTGATCCGATGTCTTGTGTAGACCCGACGTGTCACCTTAAAGACGAGACAGAACAGAAAGGAAAGAAAAGAAAGAAGAAAGAAAGAAAAAAAAAGGGACAGACGGACGTCTTTGCATGGCTAAGCAGTCTTAAATGCTTACCAGACATTTTGTTTAACAGCATTAGAAAGAAATGCGCACAAAAGTGGAGGCCCGGACTGGTTTGCATGCAATAAACTAGAAGCTATATAGCGACGCGCGCGCCGGTGAAAGTCCGTGATATTTATGTGCGGCCTTTTTATGTCGTCCACCTCATTTGTATACGGCCATTTGCTGGCTGATGCTACGTCCTCCTATCTCCTATATACACTCTACAACACTCTCCGGCTCCACCAAGAAAAAAAAAAAGAGAAACATTTCCAACGTTTCCACTCTTTTTGTTCCAACATTTTTTATTTTACGGCTCCGTGTTTTTTTAGAGCCGAGTTCATTTCAATTAAGCCAATTAAATGTTCTAGCGCTGGCCGGATACATATAAAGGAAGAGAAAGAGACGACCTCATTCCGATCCCGATAGTCTCCGATTGAGCTCATCAACAAATCTCTATAGGTAAGAAGGTCCATTTATATAAGCCTATATATATGTTAGCATTCACTTTCTATACGGGGGGTATAGAATGTATGGTAGCGGCGGCAGTGGCGGCAGCGGCGGCGGCGGCGGCGTTCCAGACCGACGACGGGGCCGACTCTCGATTTCTCTATTCTGAAATATATTTGTTGGCTATTTTTATACGTATTTCTCCTTGGCGGCTGTGCAGGAGACTAACGGTAGCGCGCCAGCTGGACAATCTAGATTGGTAAATTGCTCTATTGTGCCGCTGCGTGAATGCCTGCTCATCATGATCGGATGGAGAAAATACCGCAGCCAGGTATAGGATACGAGCGGTCATTCTACCTCTCCATGTTGTTATGCCGAACAGCACGAAAAGAAAGAGAGAGAGAGAAAAAGAGAGGAAGGGAAGAGAACAAGTTGATCTCTATTATTGTACTGGTTTTTGATTTACGGCCCGTGTTACAGTCGGAGAAGCAAGAAAGAGATAATGACCATCTTGCTACGTAGCGAGCGACTAAAGCGAGTAGCTGAGAGAGGAGAGAAAAATGGGAGCTGGCTGGCTGCTGCTGCTGCTGCCGGTTGGAAAAGTGAGATACAAATAGTTCAACTCGCTCTGGGGGTTTAATATGAAGTGCTAATGTTCGTCTATGCTAATGAGCCGCTTATGCCACACCGTCGTGATCCCATTATACGGAGGAATATATTGCCCGAGTCCCGGACATTTGCCCATCGCGATTCCTTTCCTTACCACCATTTTTGATGTTTTCGGATTGTTTTCTTATTTTCTCTTCATCATCCGCGCACCATCCAGTTGATGGCTTCTTGTGCCGAGTGTTCCCTCAAAAGTGCCGCTCGACATTTCAGAACGACAGCAGCAGCAGTTGCTTTTCTTCCACCTTCTTACAGAACATGTTGTTGACTCTTTGAGGAATTGAGTGCCCGTGAATCACGCATTTCACGGAATGGCAGTGAAAAATTCAAATAGTCGGACACCAACGAGATACAGATCGCTATAGAAAATTAGGTCTCATCTTCACCATTCAACGTCGTGAATATCATCTCCTCCAGTTGTAGAACCAAAGAGTCTCAGATATGGCGCGTGAAATTCGCCCGTCCAATCGGAAAACAAGCGGCGCTTTATTTTTCCTCTGTTCTCAACGCTCGAAAATTCTTTTTTTGGAGGAAAAAAAAGGGAAACGAGCGGGAACGGATGTGTCAACCAGGGCGGGATGGTGCTTTTATTTCTTTTCCTAGTAGGTGTATAGATATTTCACGTCTTTTTGATTCTGGGCCTGATATTGCGCGGCCGAGGCAAAGAAGCCAAGAAAGAAAGAAAGAAGAAGAAGAAGAAAAGTGTAGTAGGTTCCCTTCGGGTAGCGCACTCGGTTCTAGGTTGTTGGCGCGCTTCCCACGTTCGTTAAACAGCGTGAAACGTAGCGAGGAAATGAGTCTGACCGCAAAGAGACCATCGCACTCTCTCTCTCGGTTCCTAGTTCCCCCCGCACCCGCTCGATTGTCTTTTCCCGACGACGACGACGAGGCTGCTCATCTCCTTTTTTTCTTTTTCTTATTTTTAATTTCATTCTTCCCTCTCAGCCATTTTGGTGGATCGTAAAAATCGCGACGACGACGACCGTCGAGGGTCGTGCATCAGGTGGAGTCGCGGAGCGCTCGGTCACGTGAAAGAAGACGGATAGGGCCCCCGACGGAATCAGCATAGAGCACTAAAGGCAAAGCAGGTGCATTTACAATTGATATGCTGAACTCGTTGACGTCTCTCTGCCTCTATACGCCTTTTCCCTAGCTCGGAGAATATCTGGTAAGGTAGACGAAGAGAGTAGGAAGACGAAGGGAGTGAGACTTGGCGAAAGAGAACAACAACAACCAGTCGAGTCACGATTTCACTTTTCCAGGTCTCATCATCATCATCATCATCATCTCTTTCGCGCGCCGTGGTTGCCTGCGCAATCTGCTCCGGTCCTGCTCCGACTGGAGGGAAACAACAACGGAACAAAAAAAGATGGATGGATGAGTCTGAATTCTCTCCTCTCTTCTCTTCTCTCTCGTCCTAGTCTTCTTGATTTCAAACCGTCGCTGTATAAGGCCGGCAGCAGCAGCAGCAGCGATTTCATTGCGACATGGCGCCGCCGTCGACTTCTGGAACAATTCGACAAATCATTGGGAGGCAGACCATATCGAGAGTCTAGTGGTAGCCTATTGCTCAACGGGTAAATTTTTAGTAGAACAACTGGCGTCGATCGAGCGTCAATGGACCGCCCAAAGTCAAGGTGAAGAGAATCGCCCGGCAACGAGGATTTTTTCTTCGGCTGGGCTCCGACGTGAATAAACCGAGTGGATAATAGGGCGAGAATGGGCGCAAAAAAAAGAAGAAGAAGTCTATACTATATGCGCGCCACCGCCATGTGTGCGGTGTGTGGCACAGGTGAGCGAACCCCGCTTAAGAAGGGAAATACTTGGTAGATAAGAAAAGGAAAGAAGAAGAAGAAGAAGAAGAAGAAGAGATATAAAAGGGCCCCATACATCCACCACTGGTGGGGTAATAATAATAACAACCATCAGCAGGAATCTCAGCAGCCCTGCGTCTACTCTCTGCCACCTGCTGGAAGCAGAAGAAGAGGAGAGAGAATTTTTACGGAAAAAAAAGAGGAAAAATAATAATAAAAAGAGGGGGGAATAGGAGAAGGAAAGAAGCAGCAAACAGCAGGTGCAGTTATTATTACCTTTTCAATGGAACTGAATTAAAATCATTGCCTTTAGAGGAAGGATTCCTCGATCAAATTCCGATATCGATCAAATCAATTGAAACGACTCGCGCGCTAGCCGCTAGCTTCTTTTCGGTCCCTGATGGGATTCATCCGTTTTCGGTCTTGATTCTTAACTCATCGGATCCAGGTGATAGACCCTAACTGGCAAGGTGATTGACGTTGATTTCTTCTAATAATCGGCTTTTTGCCTCGGCTGCTGCCTCTCTCTCTCTCTCCGAAACGTTCGTCCCTTCTCGGCTTTTGCCGCCGCCCGTTTTCTGCCAGTCACTACTACTACTAGTACTACTCGCACGTACTGATTTTCCGCTCGAGATGGTGAGAAAAGAGTTGCCTTCAGGGTCCGAGCAACTACTACACACTCCAATTGGGATGCGTTTAAGCAATTTAGTGCTAATCACATGGATATACACAATAGAACTGGTGGCATTGATGTCCGTCACTTGGAGCGGGAAGGAAGGAGCAGCTCACAAGGCCAACCGCCCCGACGTTCCCAGCGCCAGCTTCCGCGCACCATCGCCGACAATTCCTCCTCGCCAAACATAGTCAGAGAGACCGGCGTGATTTTTCTCTCTCTTTCGCCTCCGTCCAACCGAACGAATGGAGGGGACCCGGCGTTTATATGTTTCTCTTTTTCTCGCGTGAATTGCTCTCTCTGCCTGAGCTGATTATCAAAACCGCACTCGGAAGTTATTTTTTTTTCTTTCTTTCTTAGCTCTTGTTTTCTTCTGGTGGCTTCACGCTACGACTGCGCTGTACCACCACGTAGAGCGGGCGGGCAACGTACATTTATTTCCAATGCGCCCGCTGATGGGAATCGTTCAAACAAGATAAAACGAAAGGACTGTAAGTTCTGCCGAGGAAGACGAAGAAATGCAAGTAGGAAAAGATTTTTCAAGAGAGCTCTTGTAGGGCCGTTAGAATCGATTCGATTGACAAATGATGGCGAAAAAGGAAAAAGCCAGTGACCGACTGGAGGTCAAACCTGTTGCGGCCAAGTACAAAACAAGAATTAGAAAGGAACCGGGCGGGTGGAACGATTGGAATAAATAAAAGGACACGCGGAGATTCGCTCTACGTAGGTAACAACAGCAGGTAAGACAAGAAAGGGAAGATGGCCGAACTTGTCGTCCATCGATCGACGTAGTCGTTGTAAGTCGTTTGCCATCAAAGTATATCGACAGCCAAAGAGACTTGTCTGGCGCAATCGATTCGTCGTTTGCGACGACGACTTTGCACATCCCTTTTCTCTCTCTTTTTCTCTCTTTTTAGCATGACGGAATGGGATGCCGTGCGGAAATCAGTTAGAGATCCTTATTGGGCCAGTGGCTGTGAGACGGCACGTGGAGGCGCTCTCTCATCTCGGTACTTTGGCGCATCATCGGCAAGTGCACCGCCATCCTGGACGATCTCTATGTATTTATTACGGTATTCTATATGTATAAATAGTCTTCGTCAACTTGGAAAGTGGGTGGTCCTTGTTCGACCGGAGGAACAAGCAATCGCTTCTTGTTGTCATCATCTCGTCTTATTGTTGCCCGTCTAGATGAGGACAATAAAAAACGAGTGTACAATTCTCATTCGTTTGTCTTCTTCACTTTTCCCCCCATCTGTGTGGTGACACATCTTGACTTATATAAGAGGCTAACGAATCGCCAACGTATACATAAACAAACAAACTGGACTTGGGAAAGAAAGAAAAAAAAGAACAACGTCACGGCCGCCCCGGGTTCTCTGTAGTATAGACTACGTACGGTAAGAGATTTCGGGTGGGCGAACTGGCCATTTTGCGACTCTTGCCCGGGTTGCCGAGAAGTACTATACCAAAAGGGAGAAGAGAAAAGAAGAAATAAGGCATTGTTGAGAGGTTCTCCTGGCCGATCGTGTTTTTAACGACGGGCGATTAAACGTCGAGCAGCCAGCAGCCGCATCGTCTTCTTCTTCTTCTTCTTTTTCTGTACTATTTAAAAGAAACGGCGACCGAGTCGAAAAAGAAATAGACACGGCAGGGAAAGGAAAGAAAAAGAAGGAATCATAAATTGTGAAGGATGATGAGCCATGAAAGTCTCCTTTTGTTTTTCTCTCGTTTTCTTGTTTGCAGGTAACGAGGAGGCAACGCAGAGCAGCTCCGTGGCATTGCGCACACATTCCCCGAAATGAAAGTGTAACAGCAGCAACAGCCAAAAAAGAGTCTCGTCTCGACTTAGCTACGAGATGTCTGCGTAAATAGATCGGGCGCATTCATGTTGATAATACGCTCCTCCGCTCAGCAGACGAGAGAGTCAAAAGGAGAAGAAGAAGACGGTCGGGAGAAAACGACAAGTTCAAATGACTTTTGTGATATCTCGGTCGACCCGGCAGCCACCACCCGCCAGTAGAAAAAGGGGAAAAAAAACACGACGTCGCGCTCGCTGGGGCGCGCTAACGCCGTCGCTCCTCTTCTCTCTCCGTACGGAGCAGCGCACAAATTCAACGGCGCGGACGGGGAATACATCATCATCATCATCATATAATCTAGCGTCGTCGTCGTCATCATCATTGCGCCACCACACCGTACGTACGTAGTACGTATGGGCGGAATAAACACACAATTCAACAGGAGAAGATGAAACATTTTTCCCTTTTTTCTTTTTGTTTTCTTCCAAAAAAAAAAAAGAAAAACGAGCCAACACGCTATAACACCGCACTAGTACACCCACATCTATAACAACACAACCAAGTGCTGGCCTTTTCTTAAACAGATGAATATAAAATGTGAAAGCGCGCGCGTCTTGTTTACCATTCCGCGCTCCTCTTCTCTCGTTTTTATTTAGTTTTCCTCCAAATTTTTTTCAGGGGGGGTTTTCTGACGAAAGTTTTGACGAGCTCGGGACGACGCTTCTTTTCTTTTATGATTTCTTCACGCCCATCAAAGTCGGTGATGATCGCGGTCAACAACAACCGAAAACGGCGCAAAAGGGTTGCTATAAACTAAAAGAGAGAATAGGAGAGAAGAACTTGAAAAAAAGAAGGAAAAGAAAAAAGACAACGAAACAAGAGAATCGACAAAAGAATACACAAGAGCAACAACAGCAACAACAACAGTTTGTATATTATATAGTCACTCTACGCTCCTATAGGATCGCGGCCAGCAGCTCATTGATTGAGTGATTTATGAATACGGTTAAGTTGCAATCAAATAAATAAAATGGCTCAACAAGGAACCGCCGGCCGACTCGTAGAGCAGCCGGGGATCCGCTGCCGTAGCGCATCGCATCCCTTCTCTATTCAACTAAGAAGGACGTACGATAGAGTTTGGTCCTAAAGAGAACGAGAAAACGAGAGAGAGAGAAGAGAAAGAGAATAAATCCAGGGCGGACTGGATGTGCATATAATGAGTCTCGGAGCTGTAGACATGGTAGACGTAAACGGGCGGGGGTTCTTTATTGCACATCTTGATGTATAATTGGAATGGAGGATGTCGTCTTCTTCTTACAGCCCCAAAGGCAATCGCGCTCAGCTAAGCTGGCTGATGCCTTTCTTTCCCCGTTGCGTGCCAAAAGGAATGGGAGGCGAGTAAGAGAGAGAGATGGAGCAGAATGAAATATGTTTGCGAGAGAGACGATGAGGCAGCTCACTTTCACTTCAACTCGGCTCTGCCGTGTCCTCGTCTTCTTGGTCTTCTTCTGTGGAGCGCGGATGAGTCGACCCCCATTGCTTATAAGCCGGTTCGGAGCTCTGACGTCGCCGCCGCCGCCGTCACCGCCGACCGTGTAGAAACAGAAAATGGTGTAGATCTCGGCAATGGCAATGTGAACGAACCGTTTCACGCCACAGTCGTCCTATTCGACACGCTCTCGCATCTCTAGATCTCTTTTGCCCCATTAAAATATTTGGAACGTTCTCTTTCCATTTCGTCGTTCCTATATACCAAGTCCGTCGTCTTTCTCTCTCTCTCTCTCCCTGTATTGAGAGAGAAAAGTCTCGTCGCTCTGAATAACGGCCGAGAGACGGACTGACGAAATGGACGCGCACGGCCTTTCGCTTTTTTCGCTCTAAAATGATGAAACCCGGCAGATGACCGGCCCGGACAATTTATTACGGCAACAAAAATTCCGATTTTACGACGCGCTCCGATACTTGTTGTTGCCTGACTCATCCAACTACCGTATCAATAATCTGATGACGGGCTGATGTTTGTGCTCGCCTTGGAAGATTCACCCGCCCGATTGGCATGGAATCAGGACGGCCGTTCGTCTTCTTCTGCATTGTTGTTGCTGTTTTTCTTCATCTTCCAAGTCGTCGTGCGGTTTTCGGCGGTTCATTCAAATGTCAGGGCCCCCGTCGACCGATTCGGTTGCTCTGACGTGGAGGCGTGGCCGCCTTTTTGCGGTCGGCGCGCGGCAGCGTCAGCCCTGGTGCGGCGTTGTCCCGACGGCGCCGTAAACATCGTCGCAGGGTGCACTGGTACCTTAGCCTCTACCGAAGCCGATGAACGCGGCTGGCACGGTGGAAAGTGGCCGGGATGATCAGAGACCGACAATGTCGCTCGCTATCTGTACAGTATATATATCCCTAGGACGACGGGCTCATTTCGTCAACGAGTCGCTCTCACGTCAAAAGATCATTGAGCTGTGAAATAGTATAAGAGACAGAGAGAGAGAGAGAGAGAGAAAGAGACGGGATAGGCTACACTACGTCGACGGAGCCAACGACTTTTTCCAGAAAATAAACGTGCGCCGAGTCGAGTTTTCTTGTGTCGAGACGGAGCGTGTGGGGTTCCACGGCTGGCCTCTTTAACCCCCGGTGATGTATTGTCTCTGGCGATGACATTGTGAGCTGGCGCACACTCTCTATGAATAAAACAACAGAAAACCAGCACCACCACCACCAGTTGCATTGTCTTTTTCTTTTTCGCCATCGACGATGAATGACGGAATGGGCCGTTTTGATGATGAGCGACATAAGAAAGTTCTTTTCTTTTCTTTTCTTTCTTTCTTCTGACTGTACGAGTGTACGTACACGGCTCTTCATCTATTATTTATTCCGTTTCCTTTTATTTCTCGTGCTGTGATGTTAGTGTGCGGCTTCGTTTCTTTTTCTTTTTCTGACGACTCCGGAGCGGCAGCGCTGCATGGGCTGCCGGTTGGGGTATGGAGCGCATTACGGCGCACAGCAGCGATCGTCAAGAGTGAAATGAAGATAGTAAAGTAGAGTAAAGTAGGTCTGCTTGCTTTACTTCTTAATTGCTGCTGGCAGACCGTTGCTGGAGCTGCGCTGCCTGCGGTACCTCATGGAAAAAAAAAAACATCAGCGGCACGCAGTGCCACTGGAGGGGGGTAGCACTCGATGCCATACTACTAGACTCTGTCCTCTTCTTCTTTCTACATATTTATAGATATAAAAGCCAGCCGAAAGCCAGGAGTAGAAATAAAAACAACAAACAACAGATGGTCGCGGGCTAACCCATTCGAGGTAATACAAATAGAATCGATGATTTGTGTACGGCCGTGCATCATTCGGTCTCCTTGAGCGACCAAGACCGAAACTGCGCGAGACATTCTGTCGCTTTCAAGAACGGCGCTCACATATTTTCCCTCCATTTTACTGACGACGACGACGACGACGACGCTGATACGAAACGTACGTACATCTTCTTCAAGAAAGAAAAGAAAAGAAAAGAAAAAAAGGTGGAAATGTTGCCGAGTCACCGCATACTGGGTGATCGTGAGAAACGCGCGTATAGGAAGCCCATGTCGCCGTCGTCGTCTTATTCGTCCGTTATTGTGTTGTTGTCGTTGTAACAATTGTAACACCTCCGCGTCATTCCAACACTGAAGAAAAAGAAGAAAATAAGTTAAGGGGATAAGAGAAGAAGGCGGAAAGAGATGGGGGAGAAGAAGGAATAATGGGAGGGCAACTTGAAAATGACAAGAACGGGACAGTGTGTGATGACGCTACAGTACGGCCGCCATAAATCCGAAAAGGAGAAGAAGAAGAAGCCAAAACAAATCCGGCAATGGCGATTTTCTTCCCTTTTATTTGTCTTGGAAAAATTGTCGTTTCTTAGGGAACGAAAAATGTCGAGCACTCGTTTCGGTGGCAAAACTTTTGAAGCGGGTCAGAATGGTGGAGGGGAGAAGACACCCTCGGCGGCCGTACGTGTTGTAACAACGGATCCGCCCTCTAAAGAAGAGCACGGTAGAGACACACGGCTCAACAAGCGATGACCTCATTCTAGACGACTACCAGTTCTTCTCTCTCTCTCTGCTGAGAGAAAGAGAGACAGAGATAGTCAAAGCTCCTCTTTTCATCATTGATCTCGTCTCCCTTCTTGCGCTATATCTCTTGGCGTTATGTATAAGCGGCAGACAGAGGAAGAAGGAGAAGAAAAAAAACGGTTTAAGAACGCGCCATATTCAGACGTGTGCTGCTGAGACGTCGAGGAAGAGGGGGTGGATAAGAGATTTCTAGGCTGTTGCCAGCCTCGAAAAGAAGAGAAAATATAGTCCGAGAGTTTGTCATACGCCCCATAAGGTTACTACCGTACCACCTTCCATACTACTAGCTCAGGTATATAATAGAATAGCCGGAGCTCCTAGGAAGAAGAAAAGATGGCTTTGTGTCAAAGGGAAGAAGGAAAAAAAGGAAAAAAAGAGGAGCAAAGGGGGGTAACAAGTATATACTAGACGGACGACGACGACGACGATATCTAGAAGGAAATCAAATGAAATTGCAAAGAAAAGCAGAAACAGGTTTTCCCTTTTTTTTATTATTTTCTTATAGGGCCCCTTTCACTTGGGGCTGCATCAGCTCGGTCATATATCTTCTCAGGCCCCAAAGGTTGCGCATTTTGCCAATCACACAGGGCCCTTTGAAGGTGGTCGCTCCAATTCATAAAATACTACCTCGACAGGTATACAATAGTACATACTAGGCGAGTAGTAGTAGGCTACTATACTAGCTGTTGTTGCCAACAAGGCCATTTTTCCTCGATTCGCCTGCGCCTTTTTTTCTTTCTTTTTTAACGCACGGTAGTAGCGAGAAGAATTCGTTCCACAGACGGGGAAATAAACTCTAATAAAAAAACGTAAAATGAAATATGGATGGGGTTTTTTTTTCTTCGTTGGCGCAACTTGCGCCGAGTGTTTTTCTGTTACCTTTTTTTTTTAAGAGCATCGCGCTCAAGAGATCGCGATTCCAAACAAGATTCTTTTCTCTTCTTCTATATTGCCTGCCGTTTTTTTCTTTCCATCGTCTTCTTCTTCTTCTTCTTCTAACCCCTTTGTTGTTTTATTGTCATGGAAATGGTCTTGGCTTCTCTCTTTGGGGGCTCACGCACATTGCGCGATGATCCACTCTGCGGCGATATGCGCGTCCGCACTTTAAACGTAACAGCGGAGCAGACACCAATTCGCTTTATTTTTAATGACTTTTTTGTGACTCGACGTCGCTGCTGCCTGACTGCCAGCCAGCCTGCTTTTGCCTGCCTGCACCATATATTTAGGTCCGTATGGATTCACTCTCCACTCCATTTCTAAACAATGTAAAAAAGAAACGCGTAATTGTGTGTATAGACACGGACGGACACATATGGTGGGGACGGCTCCGTCATTATGCATTTTCCCGTTGAGCAGTCGGTTCGGCTCAGGGCTCAGGCCCTTCTTCTTTTTTCTTCTTCTTCTTCTACTTTTATAGATTCCTTTTGGCCTGGTGTTATGACCGAGCGAGCGTTACACTAGCGACTCGGACAGTTTTTCTGACTTCTGCACATGAAAATTGATTGGTTCTACTTGTTGGGGCATCCCGAAGAAAACTCGTATGGGAAAATGTGATTTTTGGCTTTTCCTCCGCAGCTCTTTTCTCTTTGCCTTTTTATCGCGATGAGCGTTCAAACACGTCCGTGTTTACGGGACGGCGGGGAGGGCCGGCTTGAAAACTATTGTTATTTATTTCTTCCTCCAAGTTCTTCTTCTTCTTCTTTAGAGAAGAGAAAAAAAGGGAAAAACAAAACAAGGAACGCTGATAGAAATCGTTCCGATGCTGGCCTGATTTATCCCGAACGGGGGGGGAATGTTCTGATATCACCCCCCTGTATCTAAAACGGAACCAGCTGGACCACATAGGGGCCGTGGTGGGGTTCGAGAAGGGGGTAGAATAGAGCCCAAAACGATGACGTTGTACAAGAAAGAAAGAAGAAAAAAAGAGTTATTCTTGCCGATTTACGAGACGGTTCCATGTTCCATACCTGCAGCGCCGTTCGTTCAAGTCACCCTTCATTCTCTCTGGGCATGCTGTCGAGCCGACGGGCAGGGGGTAAAGGACCTAAATGGACCCCAAAAATAAAGAAATATGCTGCGCTCGGAAGACAAGAAGACATTTGAAGGTACATCTCCATCAGGTGCTGTTGTTCAGTGCCAAGACGGGCACAGAACACGCGTAGTCGCATCATAGCCAACCTTGATGTCCTGTACTCAACTCGGAATTAGCTAATGTTCTTATTCCAGGTACTATCCACATATAGCAGTTCCGTGCGCGTCCGTTTAGAGGTCAAAGAGGGAAAAAGAGCCAATGAATAATTTTTGTGTTCCTCTTCTCAAATGATGACTGATGGCCTGGCAGCTTTCTAGAGAACTGGAACAAAGTAGTCGAGCCATTTCCCGGTAACTTGAAGGAGAAACACTGGAAAAAGAAGAAGAAGGCTAGAAAATCATCCAAATCAGAAGGGCAGACGGAGGGAGAAGAAGAAATTCAAATCAAATCGAAGGTCAGTTGATTGGAACTTGAGATAGTTACAAGAGAAGAAGGTGAACTAAGAGAGAGGGAAGGGAGCGAAGCGAGGGGGGGATAAAGGGGGACGACTTCGAAAGGGTTGCTGCTCCTAACGTCAGAACAACACAATAACAACAGCCCTGGAAACACGCTGAGGGTTGGAAAATCCCAGTCAAAGAATGAAGAGGGCGAAAAAAAAGGGTTCCTACCTTCTCTCTTATCACGAAGCTTTGCTTATTTATTATACATTTTCTTGAATATATATATATACAAGTATTCCAGGGTAGTGGTGCGGAGCCACGGTTCGCCCGGTTTGTAAAGGCTTTCGTCGTCCAGAAAGACGTAGAGAGGGGATGGCCCAGTTTTTATTTTTATTTTTTCTTCCTTTCCACCCTCCAACCACTAGCACCACCACCACCCCGTATACACCGCTACGACTAAGGTAGACTACGACTCTAGCCTATATTATAAGCACGTGGATGACCTTCGTCCAGTTTCTCGTACGAAGGCAGTCAGGCCTACGACTACGCCACATAGATACTATACGTAATGCAGCAGTGTGTGTGCTGTTGCGTATGTGCTGGCCGTTGGGGGTTGGGAGGGGCGGGGGTAATATTTTTCTCTTCTTCTATAAGCTCGAGATATATAGAGGAATGTTATATATATCGTCTTAGCGCGCACGGCCCCTTCGGCCCGATATACATATTAAATACGGAGAAAAGAAAAAAAATACCCAGAGTGGTCGATAAAAATCCTTCAGATTTTTCTTTCCTTTTCCCCCTCCCTTTTCTTCATCTCACTCGGTTCGGGAAATAAGAAAAAAAAAATACTAAATAAAACTGGGAATCAAGTGGTCGGAATTTCATCCCCCCGTCCGTCCGTCGTGCCGACCCCTCGTCTTTTCGTTATTAACATCGATTGTCTGTGTGTGATGCTCTCTCTTCATACCTTGCGGGCTCTTCTTCATCTTCTTCTTTTCTTGTACCTCACTCTTAAATGTTTCTAGATTTTTAATGACGTCGTTATTATAAATCACATTGGCAGGTCAACATTTAGGGAGGACGACGAGGGTTGAAGGAATCGAGTTCAGTCACACCCTCCGTTAGTCATCAGCATCAGAACGACTTTGGCTCTTTGAGAAAAGAGAGAGAGAAACGAAGGTGTCGGGGTTGATCTACATAACAGCAGAGACGCTGGCCGGGGCACAAATGTCGATCTCGTAACTATATATATTCTTCTGTCTGCTCGACTCTCTTGTCGTATCTTTTTATGCTTTCGTTTTTTCTTCTTTTGGCGCAATATAAAGAGTCCAACGAATAGTTTTGCTTCACATTTGGGAATGCGTAAAATGCCAGCCAACTCTCAGAGAGACACGGAGCGCATTTGCGCCAAAGATCAAGCTGCATTCAAAACGGGGCTCACGAAATCGATTTTCCGAGATGTCATTCCTCATCTATAGTAATCATAAAAAGGAAGAGAAGAGCAAGAGAACGAGAGGAGAAGAGAGAATGACGAAACGTGTCGGACATGATTGATCCGGCTTGATGGCGAATACCTGTTTTCCCCCAATGTTATGCTGCTGCTGCTGTCTATAGGACTGCGAGAAAATATATGTGTCTGAAAAAATCCGCAATCCGTGACTCTCCTATCCCTCCCTTGTTCTACAGGTAGAACGATTCGGAGTAGGAGGAGAATAGGAGAGGGGAGGGAGGAGGGTATACAGGTAAGGCACCTTATGAGGAGAAGCGAGCCAGAGAGAAGGGGGAGGAGGAACGAAGACGAGTCTCACACACACACACACACACGAGAGCCCCTCTGGTGAGGTGCGGATGCTCTGCTTTCTCACATTCTGCTCTCAGGTTTGGTGCTAAGCGGATGCCCCCCTTCATTCCTCCTGTACCTCTCGCTCTGAACGTTACTACCAACTACCGTGTGTGTTTGACCGGGCAGCTCCGTGCGCCAATCAACAAGTTGTTTTTCCCTGAATTTCTACAAAGAATTTTGATTGTCTACAAGTGACGAGTTCATCAGAAACTCCAAAAGTGACGTCGAAAACAGTGAGCGCTTGACAATTTGAAACTTGAAAAAAAAGTGCCGACGACTGTCGCAGTCTCATCGATCCGACAATTTCTATAGAAACGATTGCTGATTGAGGGAGAACGTCTTCTTCTTCTTGCGTCACAACAGCGTGTCATCCGCTATTTCCACAGACGGTAAGGCCATTTAAAGCGTATATACGCGGCATTTTGATCAACTCTTGTTGTTGCGTCGTCACGGTGCCCTGGGTGATATACCAAGACGCTGGTAATATGCGACGACGACGACAATCTCACCAGCAGCACCCCAAAGATAGGCTACAAGGTTTTTTTCTTCTTCTTCTTTTCGAGGCGAGTTGATATTTGTAACGGATCGCCGTCGTCGTTATTATGACGGAGTGATGTAGAAGAACTTTGCGGTCGGCAAATTGGTATTCTGACGGGGCGCCGCTCACTAAAGTGGACACTGGTCCGACAAGGTGTCTGCCGGTCGAATTCACAATGACGATGATGTCGTTCAAAAACTAACACAACACGCCAGCCGATGTAGGATGTCAAGAGGCCGAGCTACAAGACGTGAAAAGTCCTAGTACTAGGCTATATACTATACTGTAGACGAAAGAAAGAAATGAAAGAAATAATCAAACCGCATTTCGAATCATATTTCATCAAATCAGCCATCCGCGGGCACGAGACCGTGAGCAGTCTATTCGGTTTGCTTGATGGCGTGTTTAATTCATGACTTTATTAGCTCTTTGTTTTCGTGGGAAACGATTCGATAGATGATGCTTTATGTAGTGCTCGTGTGAAAATCGCTCCAATAAAACGAGCAGCCAAGAAAAAAGAAGAAGAACTGAATGAGAAATTACCGAGAGGAAGAGGACGTGCCCGTTGACCCGGTAGCGTATCTTGTATTACATCTACTCAAGAGTTCGTTTTTTTTAATGCATGTAGTACCGGTATAAATAATATTAGTCGAAATCATATGGGGCGCTGGGGTGAGGTCAGAGTGTAACCGCTCTATTGTCGTCGTTTCCATCCCATTCCGTTCTCAATTTGACGTCATCAGAGCCGCTCTACTCCGTCCTTCTCTTGTCTCAACATCGCCAACAATTTGCCACCAAGCAGAAACGGGGCAAAACGATAGACATTGGAGTAACTAGTAGATAGACACGTAGAAAGTTTCTGCCAAGGGAATCTGACGACGACGAGCGGAGAGGAACAGGTTGAATAAGAGAGCGGATGGGAAGGCAGGAGTTCATCCATCCATCCGTATCGCGAAAAAAAAGAGCTCCGCCAACACAACACGTATAGACACTCTATGCACTTTCACTCTTGTGACTCTCTACTTCTTCTTCTTCTTTTTTATATACATACATACATTTTCATTTCTCTCTGCTTTGGTGGCTCGTTAGCGGAAGTGGAATATCTATTAGAGGGGAAGCCGAATAAGAACGACAAAATACCTTTGACGGTGCTGCACTGCTGAGCGATTAGAACGCGATGTAGAGCGGAACTCGCTGTCTCTCTCTCTCTCTCTCCCTGTGTGTGTGTGTGTGTGTCTATGTGTGTAAGATATGGCAGCCCAACCGATAGCAGAGGTGCGCTCTTCACGAGGAAAACCTACTAAAGCGCTAGACCGTGTTTCCTCTTCTTCCATCACGTATAGAACAGCGACGAGCAGCACCCAGGGCCTTATTGTCTGCTTAGAGATGGAAAGTTGGCCCTGTGCTGTGCCTGTTGCTGTCGTCATCGGCCGAATTCACAAAAAAAAATCTGATGATGGCAGCGTCCGAGGAATGGCATGGGTTTTTATACATTTTCAACACTTACACCTTCGAGTTTGAGAGAGAGAAGCGAATCCAATCAAGACGAGTCTCTATATGGTCGTGGCGTTGATTGAATCTATTTCTCGTCCGACCGTAAAAACAAGGAGGAAGACAAAGACTTGACACTTAACGCCGCGTTTCATCGCTATGGAAATCCTGTGCTGCTTCTTTTCTTGTACATTTTTGTTTTCAATCCGTTTCCGATCGTTACGATCAAGGCGAACGAAAAGCCATTTCTAAAGCCACTGAAATGGGTTGGCCGCGATAAATCACCAAACTCTTATTTCTCCCCAAAACTGGTTATATGGCTCTGGCTGATACAACCCCCTAAACCTATCGTAGGAGGAACGACGGAAAAAAAAGCCTCTTTTTTTTCTTCTTCTTCTCGTATTTTTTTATTGCGAGGAAAGCGGGCGTGCAATACTTGCGCGCTTTGAGTATGCACAGCAATAAACCTATATTGCGTTGCATGCGCTGTGTATTCAGTTCGGCCATCCAAGTCTCCCATCCAGTCCCTCTAGTAGGCTATTATTATTCCTCGTCTTTCGCTGAATGTTTGAATAGGGCAAGAACTCGTCGTTGTCAGCTTTTTTTTCTTCTATTTTCTTCTTCTTCTCGTACGTAAGCACTGTACGAGCAAGAGAAAGTGACGTTGCGCGCTCCGCTGCGTTTTCCAGTATTAGAATAATGTAGGGTACTGCTGTTGGCTTTTCCTCGTCGTCAACGTCTTGCTATTTCGACTTCTCTTTCGCTGGACGTCGTGACGCAAGAGCCTTCGAGTATATCGACCTGTTGGCGAAATTCGCGCGTTCCGATGCCGAAGCGAATGTTGTTGATTTTTTCCAGTGTTTGTGTTGTCGTGTTTTTTTGAATGATCATTCTGACCAACAACAACATTCTTTTTGACACCCATTTTGCAGATGAATCAAAAGTGCAAGGTGTGCGGCGAACCGGCGGCCGGGTTCCACTTCGGCGCCTTTACCTGCGAAGGATGCAAAGTAAGTCGGATCTTCTTCTTCTTTTTTCTTTATGATTGCTGGAGATTACTAGTGGGGGTTATCGAGTCCGAAACTGTGCGAAATTAGAAAGTCTAACGTCGGCGACACTGGCCGATGCTCCGGGGTCTCGGCTGTCAGCGACCGATGTCAGCCATCATCTGTCGTCTTTATTGCCTCGCGTCAGAGAGGTTGAAAAAGACTTCCGTCATGGCCTCATATAGGGACTCCAGGACTCGCTGTTGATCGTCGGTTGTATATATAAACATCACAAAACAGACTTGAAGCAACATTTTTGGGCCGTTTAAAAGAGAAGAGTCGAGTGTCAGATGTCGGTCGTGAAATTGGCCCGACTTTTCAATCCCGTTTTTTTCTCTCTTTTTTCTCTTTTCCTCTTTTGTGAAAAAGATCTTTTTGATTCACAGTGCAGTAAATAAAGTACATGTAAATATGATAAAGAGAGAGGAACAAATCGTTTAAACGACTCTACGCGGCACAATCTGTCGACTGGAAGATATTAGACCCGTTTTTTGTCGAGTTGTATAGCATCGGCCGATCCTCCTCCCCACCGTCGACGAACTAACAGTACATTTGAGTGGCGAAACAAAAGACGGCCAAAGAATGTTGCTCTCATTTCAGAACTCAATCTACAGCGTCTTGATCGTCCTTTAAGCTTTATCGTCAATCTGTTTTCTTTTTTCGACTCGATTCCTCTTCTTCTGCGTTCCACTCAGAGCTGAATTGCGAATCCCCAAAGAAGTGCCAAGTCTCTATATAAAACAAAATTGTAAAACCCCGCTCGACTTGTTAAAACACAAAAAAGACGTTCGTTGGCCTCGCATTATCAAACCAACTCCCAAAAAGAAAATTCCTCGTATCATGTGGGCTGGAATTTCTCAACATAAAATCCGTTTTCTTTTCCTCTTAAACTTTTAATGTACCTGATTGTCATTTCCGGCATGATGGAAAAAAAGTAAATAAGTAAACTATCACATCCTGTAATATGTAATGAAACCTAATTTACATACATACTAGATACTAATCCGTTCATTATTCTAATGTTCTATTGCAGTCGTTTTTCGGCCGGACGTACAGCAATGTCTCGGCGATCGGCGAGTGCAAGAACGGCGGCATGTGTGTCATCAACAAGAAGAACCGGACGTCGTGCAAAGCCTGCCGACTGCGCAAGTGCCTCCTGGTGGGCATGTCCAAGAGCGGCTCCCGCTACGGCCGCCGCTCCAACTGGTTCAAAATCCATTGCCTCCTTCAGGAGCAGACTGGAATGGACGCGCCGCTGGGAAGCGCCGGACTGGGCGGTAGCGGCAACCACCCGGATTTGAGCATGTTCAACCACCACCATGCTCTGGCCGGCAGTAGCAGCAGTCCGGAAGGCAACAGCTCCGACGTTAAAGAGAAATCTGGCCACAACAACAACAATAACAACAACAACAACATGTCGTCATCCTCGTCCGTCGCTTCCGGACGAAGTGATTCACCCATGGACGACAATGACGACAGCGCCGCTTCCAAGGAAAACCTACGCATGTTGCTCACTGGAAGCCCGTCGGAATCCTTCAACATCTTCCATCACCACAAACGCAGTTCGACGTCGCCCAGCAAAGGCGGACTTTTGGCCATCGCCGGCTTGCCTTTCGGTTTGCCACATCACTCGACGTCGCCGCTGGCTGTCGTCGACCCCGTCCGGACCAGCAGTCCCAAACTTCCGGGTGATTCTAGCGGACGGCGAAATCTCGTCCATCCGAGCCATCTCTACCCTCTGATCGCCCGGCAACACCTCCACCCTTACCACCGATCGCCACCTCCAGCCGATTTCCGGAGGAGCCCGTCGACTTCCATCAGTCCGGTCGATTCGGCGCCGGAGCAAGACGGCCCCATCGACTTGTCTTGCAAGGCCTCCACATCCTCGTCTTCGTCCTCGCCTTTCGGCCAGCAGTCCATGTGCCACATACGGGCAGAGATCCTCACCGAGCTGGACGATGATGAAAGCGACCATCACTTGATGATGCAACGAGAAAGCGACACGGGAGCCCCTCTGGATCTCACCACAAAAGGCTGAGGAGGAGAGATGATTGAAACTAATTCGGCTCTATGTAAATTATCTCTAGTGTAATTTCCCCGCGCGATTCTTTTTTGTATTTTTTCTATGATGTACATACAGTTGATAATTCATTTTCTGTTGTTGTTGTCGTGTGCTGTGCGAGCCTCCAAAGAAAGAAGAGAAATTCATTATCGTATTAAAAAGTGCCAAAAAAACAATGAATGCTGAGGAGCTCGGCGCATCGGAATGGACGTCATTAGCGGGCGGGCGAACGTTGCGGCGCCTCCGTTTCCTTTTCATCGAGAGACCGAACGAACGAACGAAAAGAGGAGAAGAGAACAAAGTTCCCGCGCCCGCGCATATCACGCCGACTTGCGGTGCTTCTCTTTCTCTCTTCTGTTGGCGTATGGGAAAGAAGAAATTTGCATCACAATGGGAAATGCATTTGCATGAGGCGAGTTCGTTTTTGCTCGTTGCTGTTCTGCGCTCCCCCGTGTCCGTGTGATGTCTCGATGCATTTACCAGATGTAAAACGACGTCCAGGTTTTCCCCTCGTCCGTCTTGCCCACCATCTCCCGGTTTGGTGGCCGCTTCTCTCTCCCGATGGAATGTCGGTTAATAGACGCTGACGACGATGAATAATATTCGGAGAAGCGGCCCAAAGAGAAAGGATGATGCTTTTGCTGCTGCTCCTTTGGGTTATTTTCCGATGTTCTTTCTTTTTCGAGATGATCGACATACGAGCTGCAGGTCAGAGATCATTCCGTGTACATATGAAATCAAGTGAACCATTTACGGCCCGCGGCTGCAATGGGCTGGCACCGCCACACGCAGCCGGGCCCGCCCGTCTTCGGGGCAATCCGATAAATACAAGTAAACAGTGTCTGTTGTGTGCTGCCGCTGCCTATCTGTCCACCTTTTATACATATTTTACATTTATCCCTCCCCACCCACAAATCTATTGTCCCCGTGTGTTTTATTACATTCGGTTTCGACCTGTATGTTGTTTTTTTTTTGTTGTTTCTCCCTGTTGTTTTCTACCATCATCTCTCTTTCTATCTATCTCTCTCTCTCCCCGGCGATAAAATACAAATGAAAATAAAATCAAATACAGAGGAACAATAAAAAGAGAATTTACAAAAAAAAATAATAATCTAATAAGAAATTTATGTCTCTACCTATTTTTAATGCGTATTAAATCAAATAGAAAAGGAGAAAAAAGAGTCTCCGCATTTTACAACGGTACGGATCTACGTGCAATGTTGTGGAATGATCAACTGGCGTGTAAGAGGTCAGAGGTTGTTGTTGCGCGCTCCGGCCTATTCTTTTGTTATGGATGATAACGCCGGACTCGGTTGGGGGTAAATATAGTAGGGCCATCACGACAAGATGGAGTGTATATGAGGCTCTTCTTCCTTTTTGGTTTTTTTTTCTTCTTCTTTCTTTCTCTCTCGCTCCCTTAGAGTGTCTGCTAGGTGAGCTGTGTGTGTGTGTTGGTTACGTCTCTCTACCCCCCTACCTTCATTGACCCCCTCCCTAACCGCCCGCTCCATAACGTCACATAAATTCAAAAGCGAAAAAGTCAGACAGCTCTCCGAGTGAGAGAGAGAAAAAGTCGAGGAAAAATCGGGTAAAAAAAGAAGAAAAGGGAAAAAACGAACTCGGTCGAAGGTAAAAGGTAAGAAAAAAAAGCGTGATTCCCCGCTGTTTTATGGTTTTTTTCTTTACCTATTTATATATACGTATGTGTTGTATGTATGTGTATATGTGTACGAAAATAGTGAATTATTGTAACGCTCTGGAAATCGTCATCCATCACGGAGATTGGGTGACTCTACTCTCTCGCTCTCTAACTCGGATTATTTATCGCTCTCTCTCTTCTTACTGCTGTGTCTCTCTCTCGCAGAGGGTCTTCGGCTCCCCCACCATCACCAGACCTTTCGTTTCCAGTCCAAGCCTACAATTATAGGCCCATATTTTTACTTTTGGTGTGTAGATAGTTGCTGCAGCTCCGCGGAAGAGAATTTGTCCGTTTTCTTTTCCCCAACTGCCTTTTCTCCTTCTTTTCTTCTTTTTCAATATGGCAAAAGCCTACTAATTATAATCGTTCTCTTTTTTCACCTGTGGGAGAAATGATTGCGTTTCGTGGGGGACCGAACCGCGCTTCCAATCGCTTCCAATGCGGCGCGATGCATAGAGAGGGGGCCTGGACCCGGACGACGACGAGATGATTATAGCCCTAAATGTTGGACCCCGAAGAAGTAGAAAGAAAAAAAGGAAAACGCGTTGACGTGCCAGTACTTACTTTTTCTTTTTTTCTTCTTCTGAAGCGGCAGCGAGAGCAGTTAGGGCACGCTCCACGCAATGAGAGTGTGTCTGCTGTGCTGTACGTCTGGTCCGTCTGCGTAAAAGCGTGGACGTAATTGGGGTTAATGGCATGGCAACATGAACATGGTTCTTTTTTTTCTCTCTTTCGGGTAAAGAAAAGAAGAGTCGATGGACGTCACATCTCGCGCGCTTAGCCGCCGGCCCGGCTATTTTCATTGCCGTTCGATAGTGTGCGCTATAGCGCCTAGTCTCTCTCTCTCTCCCTATCTCCATTTGGAATCCCTTGATGATGATGACGGTTTCTCGCAGAGAGGCCCGACGCGCGATTCCAATCAAGATACAAACAATTAACGATCGCGCCGCGTGTGCCGCATCAGTCTCGATGCAGTTCGATCGGAATCTGAGATGGCGGCGCAACAGCGGCTGAAGAAGAAGGCAGCAGCGGCAACTACGGCGGCGGCTCACGCCATTACTCCCGACGCCTCCATCGACCGACGTGTACAGTTTTGTGTGGTAGGAAGCTGTTGCCCAGCAAGAAACACTTATATTCCAGTTCGCCTTCTTCTTCTTCTTTTGTGCTCCATGTTGTTGTTGTTGCTGCTGCTGCTGCTGTTGCTGCTGATCGAAATCAGTGTGTGGCCGACTTTGGTCTTTCTTCTTCTTCTTGTTTAACAGGTTGATAAAATATGCTGATGAGTCCGGAGCTATACGGCCGGCCCGAAGAACGTTCCAAAAAAAACTTTTCTTCATTCTCTCTCTTTCTCTCCCCCTCGTTCCTTTTTTTTCAAAGTCGGGCTAATGATTCTCAGCGGGGTCTTTTCAGATATATAGATGCTGCTGTTGCGCTGCCGAGCTCCGCCAGAAAAGAAAAGCAAAACTTTGTTCTTCTGAAAACTATATATTAATCAATATAGCCTACTTTTTCTATACTTTTACAGAATTTCAAGACAACATCAGGAGTCTGGTAGTACGTAGTATAATGTAGTACATTTTCTTCTTCTTCTTCTACTCCGTTGTGGAGGGGAACAAAATGGAGAGTGTGTTATTGGAGCGTTTGGAGCATTCCGACGGACATTGATAATTTACCGCTTCCATAAATCATTCCATTCAAAGCAGAGGTTCATTTTTTCCCGTTCTCTGATGCCGTCTTCTCGTCCTTGGCGTCTCGAGACTTGTCGGTTTCAGTACAGAATATTCTGATGATTTATGTCGCCAATTAAGATCTCTCGGATCATCAAATGCTAGGGGGAATCTCGGGGCGGGAGTCGCTTATATAGGGTTACAAGAGACACAACGATATATGTGCACACAATGAACCCGAAATTATGAGCCGAGACGGCCGAATCAGGTGCCTGTGTCCATACAATTGGACAGCGAGATCGTGTAGCGATTAAATCATTTAATTTTTGAATCAAAAAAAAAATAAAAATAAAATTCTATGGTCCAAGTCGGCCATTCGTCTTCCGTGATGAATTTCTTCTGCCACATTCTGACTAATTGGTCGGCTTAAGGTAAGAGTTGGCGCGGTGGGAAAGTATCATATCATAGAAGATGGTCACGTTTCTCGATCGACTAAAGAAAAAGTTCCAGGAATTTTGCCGCTTTTGCCGCGCGTCTCTCTCTCTCTTCTGACACAGCCGCCATTGCTGGTGTGGAGCTCTTCTTTTTATTATCAAATTTTTTTCTCTCTCCCTATTTTTCGCAGGGAGCCCACCGTGAAACGTCCTATATCTACACATAAAGACTAATATATAAAAAGGAAGCCGGTTTCTTCTTCTCGACTGCTGCTGCTGCTGTTGCCACTGCTGAGGTATAGGTAGGTATCAAAAGGTCTAGGCACCTTTTGACGCTCCATACGGGGCAGCAGCAGCAGCGAGGCAAAGGCTTTGAATTCTCTCGGTCGACGACGACGACCGAGAGTACCGTGCGGAATCATCATCATTATCGTTCGGTATGTAACGGCTGCTCCTCTTTTCTTTTTATTGGAGATGTGGAGCATCATCTACCCTCCAGGGTCTCTTCTACTACTACTACTACTACCTTCTCCTTTTAATGCCCTATCTGCTGGTGAGGTAGAGACTCCCTTTTAGATCATTAGCCGTGCGGTTATAAGAAGAGACTCTTCTTGGCTCGTTCCCATAGCCGTCTACATATATTCCATCACTTGGTTCTTCTTCTTCTTCTTCAAGATTTTTTTTTTCGTTTGCCTTCATCGTTGCTGCTGCTGCGAGAGAGCAGAACGTAATCAAGCCCGTGAGCTGCGCGCGGCGTGCGCTTCTGTTTTGTATTTTTATGGCCTTGCGAACCGGGCGACTTCGTTAGTCTACGGCGCTATACCAATAAAAAATGAAAGAAGAAGAAAAAAGAAGAAGAGGAAAAAAAAACCACGATCTATACATGCGATGGTTGTAGTAGTAGCCTCGTATATAATATATACCTGACCGGCAACAAACCGCCGCCGCCGCCGCCTTGTTCCCAACGCCTCGGATTTCGTCCAGCCCTGAACAACAGACGCCAAACGACACCAGAAAATGTTGCTTATTCAAATTAGTCGTCGCTTTATGCGTCTAGGTAAAGTATGGATGCGCGGGAATAAATTTAAATATTTCCGATTGACCCGCGCCCTTTGAATAATGCGCAGTACTGACTTCATCTCGCGCTTCCCCTCGTTATATTCCTTGTTGTTTAACGACCCGGAGAAAATTAGAACTTGTTGTCATCATCTGGCCTTCGAGCGCGTGCGCTTGAAAAAGAAAAGAAAAAACACAACAAAAAACAAATGAAAAAGCAACAAGTCGAAGGTAACAAAAGAGCTGACTGCTGCGACATAAACCCGTTTCATTTCGGGCGCAACTAAAAATATAAACGAGATATCTCTGTTTCGACAACCATCTGACTCTCCCTGTCCCGTAATATAATAAAGAAAACAACGAGCGTATTGTCATTTCCCCACCCGGTTTAGTGGCGGAGGACCGCATTCTTTTGGGTCCTTGGTTAGAGAGAGATAGCGAATCTTGTACAATCATGCAGACAGTCGTGATGTGCGTATATATATATGCACAGGTAGATCATTTACTGCATCTAATAATGTTGACTCGTCTACATCACATCAGCGTACATGGGTGTATCATTTGGCGCAAGTTTTTTTGGCCAGCCCCATCATAGACGATGCCGCCTAGCTCGGTTTATTTTTTAAGGACCGATTCTCAATATAGTCATACTCATAACGCGCTACATTCTCCAAAGCGGAATGTTAACTCACTGGGCAAAAGAACCAACTGTTGCTGCTGCCGCTCTGCCGCTGAAAAGTCCGAAAAGAGAGTTGAATAAAAGACCACTCATCGTCGATATGAAATGCTCTGTAAATATTGATGGATCCTTTTTCCGCTCGATAACTTTTGATTTCGGGGGGTGAAGGGAGATTTCAGCTTTGTGCGCATTATTTTTACGACATTTTTCGGTCGGTTCATTCCATTCTGTGCCACTGTATGTAATTCCTATTCTCGGACCGGCCAAGTAGTATCGATTATATTTATGGAAAGGAGAAAAAACCCGTTGTGTGAAAGGGCTTGTATACATATGTAATAGCCAACCCTAGGTACATCATATAAATAATAATCAAAACGGTATTGGGACGCATTGAAATCGGCCAATGACCAAAAGAGAAGAAGAAGAAGAAGGAGTTTGTGTGCGCACCGTCTTTTCCACTCAGTTGAACTTGTTCACTGGCGGCGCGTTACAATCATTCAAATCCACTCAATAAATTCTAGATGACGTCATTCATAATGCGCTTGACCCCTGTCCTCCGACACCGAAAGAGCTCATGGTATGAGGAAGAAGAAGAAGAAGTCGAGGGGGGATCGTTCAGGGTGGTAATGCATCTATAACATTCCACGGGGGACCCAAGGTGAGCGGCGTCCATCCAGCGCCCAGGTATGTAATGTATAGACATACAACACCAGTATGTCACAGCTCTGTGTACCGCATCTATACACATCGGCGCATCCTCTTTCTATTCCCCATCGACCATTTAAAACTTGTGTAGTATTTTTTCTTCTTCCTCGAATCGGTTTTTTGTTGTTGGTGTGAGAGTGGGAATCGAGGAGGGGCCCTGTTGTTGTTTGCTGCTGCACGGTATATTTATTTTGTTTTCTTTTTTTTTCTCTCTCTCTCTACTCTATTCGAAATCTTGTATATAGGTGGACACAAGACGCATCAGACCGATCGTAAAACGTGAAAATATGTTCGGTCGTAACTTCTTTTGGGTCTATGGATCTACGCGTCTAACTCCTCTCTGTTCCACCTCCATATACTATCGGACTCTGTCCCTGATGGGAAGCTTGGCCAAAAGGGAAGGAATGGGCCGGCCGCAGCAGGAGTATCAAAATGTCCTTTGCCCACTATATCAGACGGGCTCCTATAAATAGACGATGAACGCGACGAGGACTATAAGAGGAAGATCTTGTAGGCTACTGGTGCTGGTGTTGGTCCTGGCATTTTATTTTTTCAGGGAGAAAAGAGAAAAGAGCAGCTGAGACGGATAGCGGTCGACAAGGAGGAGGGCGACCAAGTCGTTAAATTTGGTTCCTCCGCGTCCGTCCGCCAGTCTCAGTCCGTCCGACTCTTTTGAAAATAATCATAATAATGATAACGGAGAGCAAAGCAATAGGAGAAGAGAAAAAAAAAGGGAAAAAGAGCTCACCCGGACCGAAACTGGATGGCTCGTACGCGCATCAATAGAAGATCATTAGTCAAACGGGTAGGGGGGGAATAAGAAAAAGGATCCAACAACCAAAAAGCAACAAAATGCCTCGACTGCGATAGAGCTCGGCTCAAATTTGCTACAGGAATCCCCATCAGCTCTTCTTTTTTTCCGGATACACAATAGGCCCCAAAGCCATATAAATGATACCTATATATATCGTCTATATAGTCGCCTATACGTATGTATATCTCTACCGATGGATACTGCTGGAGCTGGACGTTTGATAATGGGGGCAAACGGCGTCGGCCGGAGAGAGAGAGGGATGAATCGCGCCATGAAAACCAACAAACAGATTGGCTCCGAGGGACGCACACTCGCATACAGTGAAAGGTTCCGACTTATATATCGAAACTACGAGCCCATTCAGCGAGTTCCCTATTAGAAATGAGACAGCAATAAAAACGTGACAGTGCTAGCTGCTGTGTCTCGTTTCTATTTTAACCTCTCTCCTTCTTCTCCTTCTTCATCTTTTCTGTCTGCTTTCTGTTGTTGTTTGCTCTGCTAGCAGTTGTCGTTTTTAAACCCAATAAGAATAGATATGAAAAATAGGAAAAGGTCATCCGGTCACACACATCCGGAAATCAAAAAGTGAGAGGAACAACACACAAAGCGGATATCATATTTCATCTGCAGTGATAATATATAAGCTACAAAATAAGGACTACCTAGTATTACTTTTTATTTTTTTGCTGTTGTTGCCCTACGTGGAGTTATCTTCTTTTCATGGCTGTTAATCGAGCGTGTGCCCGTGCGTGTCTGTTTGATTTTGGTCGACAAACTCTCGGCGCTGTGTTACTGGCCGGACTGGGAATTATTTTATTTTTTTTTTCTACTTTTATTTTTTCAATCTCTTCTCTCATTTGAAAAAGAAAATGGACGAGAAAAAAAATGTTATATACGCTCGGCTATAAATACGAAGCTCGTTATATTTCCTTTTACGATTGTTTGTCCAGCATCGTTCTGCACGTTCCTCCTCTCTCTGTGTGTTTTTAAGTGCGTCTAATTGGGCCGCTTCATTCCCCGCATCTCGTTCGAAATGAAAGGAATTAAAAGAAAAAGAGAGTAGTAGTTGGGACTAGTGGCTTGTTGATGAAATGGGTCCATCATTCTTCCTCTAGTTCATCTCTATACACTACCACTACTTCTTGGTAAGCTAACGTTAACGTCGGTTAACGTCGTCTATTATATTATCCCAGTCTCGTCCCCAAAAGTGTTATTTCCTTTTAATTGAGAGCCCCAACGGACTACTAGCGGCAATTGTCCGTTCTATATAAACACTCATTAAGACGATTGGGTTCTAACCAGTTCGAGTCGAGGGGACGAGCACCGAGGGAGCTCACCACTCTCGGGATTAGCTATGGACAGAGCGAAGGATCGACCGAGAACGCGATGACGGCTCGCACAGCACGACTCCTCAAACGAGAAAAAAAAGGCCAAAAAGAAATTCCTTTCAAATTGGATCGTCTCTTTTAGTTGTACAACGTATGTATATAGTGGTGGTAGAAGTATTAGTAACTGCAGTCGGGTACGACTGTGATGGAGAGAGAGGGGAGAAGTGGAGAGATGGAACGCGCGTGCGTTAATAAACAGATAAAAGTGAAACGGTCAGCGCAACGAGGCGCACACTCACCAAACACAGGTAAGAAGGAAGGCCTGATGCATGTATATAAAGAGAGGGAAAGAACAACGTCTTTTCTGTAATATAAAGGCGAAGATGAGAGCGAGAGAGGCAAACAAGACCTGTCTCTCTCTCCAATAAAAGTCTGGTCTGTAATTAGGACAGTCGGTGGTGTCCTGCCGACTGCTCTACGCCAGGTGCATCTTGGCTCAAAGGTAAGAGACGACGAGCCCAGGAGCGGGCAGCAGCCAGCTATAGCCACCCGAAGGTATGATAATCACGCTCTCGTCATAATGACATTGCTCATTTGGCTCTCTCATCACACACCACGGCAACAACGGCAGCATCTTTTTTTCGCCGTACGAACCACAAAGCCGGACATTTCTTTTCTATTTTCCAAATATTTATTATTCCTTTAAAAAGAAACGACACGGCCTTGTCTGTCGTTGACTTCTTCCTTCCGCTTCTTTGTAGAACTCGAGTCAAAAAATCAGTCCGAAGACGGTCGGTTTGGGCCAGTTTGCAGACTCTGACCGGTCGTCCCGGCCGAGTGGCTCACGTCTCCAGCCGGCAGGTCTGCCGAAAGTCTGTTTTTTCTCTCTTTCGAACTGATCAGTGAGTATATGACCTGGATATCAAATAACAAGACCGGCTGGTGGGAAAAACCGGGAGAGATCGACAAGAGCAGCAATCATTTCTGACGAGTCGACGATCGTTACCGGGAAAAAACGACGTTATTACCATCGTCGTTACTCTACAAACTCATGTCAAAACGATTACCAGTCGGCTCTCATGTGCTGCTGCTGTAATGACGAAGGGGGAAAGAAGAGAAAAAAAAAACGAGGAAGAGCTGGATGAGAAGGACGCGGACGGATTGATTGATTCGGTGATGCGACCAGCCCACTGATTGTACACGCGGAGGCTGTCACGACCCCAAAGGCCACAACAAAAACGGGTGGACTACATCGACGTCATTTTATTCGTTTGGCCATTAAAAAAATCGGATGCTAAGCGGAAAAAAGTCGACGTTCATTTGATGGATCATCGCTTCTTCTTCTTCTTAGCTGTTTGATGCGGTCATCGCATCACCAACCGACTTTGCCCGGATCAGTCGGTCGGCGAGCTGTTTGGGGTGCGACGCAACGTATACACTCGCTCACTTTTCCAACCGCTTTGCTTTGATATTCAGTGGTTATAAAAATGGCCCCAGCCGACCGAGATCACCAACGAAGGGAATAAAAGCCACCGAAAAGAATGGAGAAAGACTCGAGTCTCTTTTTTTTATTGATCAATATCAAATTCTTTTTTTTTTTTCTTCTTCTCTCTTTTTGTGTATTTCTCTCCTTTCTTGTATTTAGCCGATGGGGTCGGTCGGTCGCAGCCGAATGCCAGTCATCATTTTCGACCGATCCGTCCGATCCGATGATTATCCGTGAGAAGAAGCTGTCTGATGGGTTTGCATGAATCGGGCGCCCCTCGCATGTTGACCGACGTCTGCTGGCTCCTGCTGGCTCCTGCTCGCTTGTGTTACATAAAAGGACAAGCCCAAAAAATCAATGGGAAGAATCAAAAAAGAAACATTGGGGCTTTTTCGGGGCCTGTTGGTGCGCGCTGTGTCAGATCTGGTTCGTCACGTCCGACTGCCGCAGTCACGTGATCCATCAAACTGGCGACACACAAAGTCCTTTCTCTCGACGTTCCCTTTTTTTCTCATCGTCGTCTTCTTCCATCACACAGACACACAAAAAAAGGAGAACTGGGGAAAAAGGTGCGGATGTCTGTGTGTATACACACGCGGACTTGTGTACACATACCGGACATGTACAATATACTACGACTCTACGGATCGGAGTAAAGCGTCCGTATGTGATTCGATCCATCGTGCTAGCTCGCCGGTGGCCAATCCATCATGCGGAGAGGGAGCCGAATCAAAAAAAAAGACAGGGGGGCCCATAGAGTCCGCGGTGCCGAGGACAAGAGAGCGAGGCGTATTAGATCGTTGACGCTATATTTTCACATGGGTTCCAAGCGATGGCCGGGCGACGAGAAAGTTTTTTTCTTTCTTTCTTTTTTCGACTGCTGTCGACTTGTTTCTTCTTCTTCCTTTTCATTCTCTCTCCCCCCTCGGAGTTGGAATGCTCCTCCGTCTTGTCCGTTGTCGTCTCTCACGGGTTGATGGCATCGGTTTCACTTTCGTTGGAAGAAGAATCGGCCGGATAACAGAGTGCGGAGCAGAGCGCGTCGCGTAGATAAATGAAGACGCGGATGTGAAAGGCGTCCGGCTCCGTCGTCTTCTTAGCCCATCAGACGCGATTGCGAAAAAGAATGGAGATGGTGGAAAAGCAAGGCTGAATCAATGTCATGCGATAGCCATGTAGGGCCTCGGACGGCCTCAATGAGAAAAGAAAAAAGAATATTCGGTGTACTATTGGTAAAGAAAAAAACACGTTTCTATTAGAAGCAGCAGCAGGGAACGCGGAGTAAATATAAGCTTGATGAATGGCTGGGTCGCTAACCGACCCGTCTTTTCTCTGCCGTTCTATCGTCGCTTATTTCTCTCAGTCCGTCCCGCAATGAAGCCCATTTCCAGGAATAGTAGGGCATTGATAAATGACAAGACTGTGGACGACGACTAGCGACGATTAGACGAAAAGCCAAAGAGAAAAGGGAACGGCAACACTAACTATTTATCTAGTTACACGCGAGTATATAAACGACCGTGCAGTCGGCGCGAGGCCTCTATAGAGAACGGACGGACGTCCGCAATACAAATCGCTGGACGACTCGTCAATGCCCGTTTGCCGCGCATTCATCGTCGTCTTCGTCTGGAGAGCTATGAATTGCGACTTTTTAACCGGCTGTTCATAATCTATTCGTTTGGAATGGTGATGGACAAGCGTGATGTGGAGAAGATGGGATGGCGGGGGGAATCCTCGACTCTTTTGTGCGCTGGTGATCCAAAGAAAAACGGGTCGCCTATATCAATGGTCACGATACGGCCGTCAACTCTTGATTCGCTGCTGCCGTATATACAAGAGGAGAGGAGAATGAAATTGCCTAGTATTTCCGATTTTCGAGATGGAACGTGTGTCACGGAGCGCTGACGCGGCACCAGAGGAGCAGCACAAACCTCTCTCAGATCGCTTGGGCAATAATAAGACGCCGTAGACGGCTGCTTTTTGGGAGGCCGAACGAAAGAATGACAATGAAAAGACACAAACTTTGAATGAAAGCCGAACGAGCCCGCGTCGTCCAACTGAGCGCAATACCATTTATAGAACGGGCCCGTCAATATTCTTCAAATGTACGTCTTCTCTCTCTTTTCTTGGTTTTTTTTCTCCTTCCTTCTTCTTATTATTATTATATATACATAGAGAAGTCTGAGAGAGACCCCCCATCCCGGAATCGAATTCGCAACGGATGACTATTACGTTTCATTTCCTCCGGTGTACATCAGCGTCTTGGCTTATTTACCACGGGCGCCTTATAGAAGAAGAAAACGAATAAGAATATTACATAAAAAGAAGAAGAAGAAGAAGAGGAAAAATCTGTATCATTGCGTCCGGTTCTGTAATAAAATGATAGCCGCGAGACGGGCAGCAAGCAAAGAGAGAAAGACCAAATGAGACAGCAGCCGAGCAGCGCATTTTCGGCGTCTTTTCAAGCAACTTAGTCAGGACCTCATAGGATACACATATATGTACCACCGTACGCATATACGATATGATTCACGACTTCATTATAACGCGCTCACGGCTGGAAGAAAACGAAAGAGAAAGAAAAAGAGGAAAAAAATATTTAAAAAAAAGACAGGTATATTAATAGAGAGAATGGTCGATGCTGCTGGCGGTCTTGTTCCAAATTTCGATTCCCATTTTTTTATGGTTTTATGAGATGTTGTATAACTAATCAGGAGAATTCGGGCGTAGAGGGGACAAGCCAACATCCGCCGCGCCCTCAAATGACACACAATTTGTCAACGGTTCATTACGTTCGGTTCGCACTCCATTTGAGATTAAAAAAAAGAAGGTGGTCCTATTATATTAAAAAGAATTTTCAAAAGAAAAAGAACAACAAAAAATTGGTAACTCTCTCTTTCTCATATCTAATCAAGATGTGGCGATGCTATAGAACGTCTGGCACCTATTTTGAAAATATAAAAGGCAAAGCACGAGAGCAATCAGGTTGGACGGAATGACACAATAAGACGACGAGTTTTCTTCTTCTTTTTTCCCTTCTTTTTTGGTGGTCGATAAGGATGAAAAAGAGAGAGGAGTAGTATCGGAGCTAAATATACACGCGAGTTAGAGCCGACACCTGGCGCAGCGGAGGTTGCGACAGGCAATCGACGAAAAAGGGCCGCTCACGTTCTCGTCGCTCGTTCTTCTTTCGCGAACGGGGCTGTCATCAATAAAAATGATGCAATAAGAATGAATAAAAACAGCTCCTCCGGAGTCAGAAACGTGCGCGTCCCTGTCACCACCGTCCACCATCCTGCCAGCAGCATCGTCTTCGATATCGATCTACAGAATGTGAACTTGGGTGGATTCAAAAGGTGAAACCTGGCAGCATTCATGTCGCTTTGATTCCCCCATCTTTCTACATCGCTCGGCTCCTTCCGTGGTCTATCTCCAGCTGCAAGTCCAAGAGAGAGACCGGCGTTTTGCTTGCTCCAAAATCCGTGGCATTCATCAGTCAACTAGCTCGACCAGCAAAAATGCTGGGAAAGAAAAAGAAACATGGACGAGTACTACTGCGGTCTATGTATAGCCGATGCCCGCTTTTGCCATGTGGACAGACACAGAAGGATCTTGGTCGCTTTTTGACATTGGGACATATCTGACAGATGATTGCCATGACACGGATAAATTCCAAAGCCGCGGAACGACCCCGGCGATGTCAAAAGATAATGAAAAGTCAACTGAAGAAAGAGTGCGAATTCTCATTAAGCTCATCGTCGTGTCTATAGAAGAGAAAGAGATGGCGTGTGGCTTTTATATATATAGAACAAGGAAAGGAAAGAGACGACGACAGCAGCGAACTCAACACTATTGCGTCTTTTGGTTGGGATTTTTCTGGGAGAGCGAGGGAGAGAGAGAATGAGAATGCCGTGGCGCGGGGTCGCAGCCGGAGATGCCAAAAGGTCAGGGCTCGATTCGATAATGAAAGGTGTCTGTGTGCTCTGCTTCTTTTTCCTTCTTCAGTGAGGAGGAGGGAAGGAAATCTCAGGGCATTCAGCTGTCTCTCTGTTCCGAATAGGATGGCGGAGTCTAGCCTAATAGAGTCCCAGGTAGCGAGCGAGCGACGACAGCGTTATATACGGAGAGGGAAAAGCCAACCCGAAGAGAAACGGAAAGAAAAAAAAGAATGGAGGGCTGGAGAGATAGTTGAGAGAGTGTTGTAATTCGACCTGTTATCAGCGCGATGATGCCGGAGAGAGACAATGGCTGGGAAATATTCATATCGAGAACAACAGTCTCACGGCTGACAACAACAACAGCAACAGCAACACAACAACCCCAAGAAGAAGAAGAAGAACCGAGCTGGGTGAATTATCAAACAGGGCTGTCGCTTTGATGGGAGAAAGAGAGAGAGAGAGAGTTTCAGAAGAAGAAGTAGAAGAAGAAGAAAAAAAAAAACATTTTTCTTTCAACACACAGGTATAGAACGCTCCGTACCTACATATATACAGTCTGCTAGATATAAATGTGCTGTCTCTCATTCATCATTATTCATCAGATCCAGCACTCCCGACTGAGGAAAGCGTGAGATATATATATTTCAGCCATTTCTCTCTTTCTCTCTCTCTTCGTTTCGTTTCTTTTCTCTCATTCAGATAAAGGGATGGCTTTCTATATTAGGCCCTGAATCTAGTTTTACATTCGAATCGCCGGCGAGACATTATAGAAGCGCGTTGTAAGTTGTTGCTGGTAACAAGAATTCCGATCGTTATTCATCATTTCGCCCTCGCATTCTATTTGGTCACACGTATAATAAGCTACATACTGTGGAGCGAGCGGAGCCCATGTATTTATTCACAAACATTGGATCAGCTCCGGGCTCTCAACTCCGCTCTGCTCTATTCCACAGCCTATTTATATCGTGAAGGCAGGCAGAAGTGTTTGATCTACAGCAAAAATGTTTGTCCAGCTATAGACTATACAGACGGGCTGCTGTTGTAGCCGGTCCAAGTGTAATCAATAGATAAAACGACTATTGATATTGATCTGGAATATGCGGAGCTGCTGTGTAGTGTGTGCATGGCGCTCTGGCCGGCTCCGGCATCAGCAGAATGGAAAACGATCAGTCATCGTGTGATGGGTTGGGAATGCGCGACGGTTGAATGGGAGCGAAACTTCTCATCACCTCGTCCTCCCAATAGCGAAGAGCAGACTTTGTGTATATGTGTAGAGCGGGGGCTATTTCCCTGTCGCTTTTCATCATTTCTCTCGTCTGATACTCTTCTGTTTGGCTTCCAGCTCGTCTATATGTATGCGGAGGAGCCGATCGAAGCCATCAACCAAGGGCAGCAGCAGCAGACTAGAGTGCGACAAGCATGTAACTGATCGCGCGTCCGTATAGGAATTTTTCGTTGCATTTCCAAATCAGAGAACCCGACTGACTTGCCTTGCCACTAAACCGAGGTCGGGATCTGATTGGATCTTCGTCGTGGGAAACACGAGCAAATCATCTTTTTCTTTTTTTGCCTCTCTCTCTCCATCTCATTCTTTGAACTCACGGGCCTGATTATTTGCTTATAATACCTTATTTCCATGACTGCATTCCGCGATCGAATGGGCTGTCTGCGCATCAATGGCGGCCTGGAACTTTCCAAATACAAACAGCCGAGTTTTTTTTTCGCGGTTAAAATAAAAGAACGTAGACCCTTTTTTTCGGGCTATTTTGGGTTATTTCTCTCCGATTCTTCCTTCGAAAAAAAAAGAGGTAAATGGCCAACACTTTTTATACATGTTGGAGGCGCTGCGTTGGGCGCAGAGGCAATAAAAATCGACTGCGATGCTTTCTAATTATACAACAACGGCTTACGGCTCCGTACACATCATATTACACATCATGCGCCAGGGCGCCCGAAGAATAAAGATGAGTCAAACTTAATTAAAAAAGCCACAAATGAGGCGAAAGAATATGAAGAAGAAGAAGAAGAAGAAGAAAGGAAAACCCGGACAGGCCATTTCCCTGTAAAATTCCAGCAAAACACGAGTTCGGGCTGCGGCTAGCTGGAAATGAAATGATGGCGGTATGGGCAGCGCGCAGATATACATATACATATATATATATAGTAGGCGTGGGACGGACTTTCTCTCTATAGATTGAACATTAGCACTGCATGTGCACAATCGGTGCGAGGCGACTGAGAGTTTTTCCCTTTTTTCCCCAATCGTTTTTTGTTGCCGGTCGTTTTTCCTTTCGTTTTTTTTTCTTCTTTTATCTTCGGAGCCGGATGAAGAGATTAATTGTAGAAAAACGAAGAGCGAAGCGTTTTGGGGGCTTGCAGCAGGAGCAACGCCTCTGTATTTATATGAATATAAACAAATGGGCCCAGCAAGGAAAGATATAACGCGCCCGGCACCTCCTTCCCCATCCAGCCTCCTTCTATTTCGCTTCGTTGTTGTTGTTGTTTTTTTGTTGTTGTTGGAACTGTTGGGATGCTGGTAATACACAGGCACACACACAAGACACAGCGGGCAGCGCGTGAATTATTGCTGATGCGCCCACTCCGATACCGCGCTGGGCAGCGTGCGAAAACTCTCCCCTGACGCCTTCATCATCAAATATACATATAATATATATACCTATATACACGTTGGGTGCTTTGAAAAATTTCTTTTCCTTCTTTTCGTTCTTTTTCTTGAAACTTGTTTTTAACTGTTTAGTCGTCGTTTTCGGTTCCTCTCTCCCACGATAACGTTTTTACCAAACAGTTGGAAATGACGCCAGGAGCGCGGCCCATTTAGGAAGCGGAAGAAGAAGGGAACCTACGGCGACGATGGTGACGGTAATTGATTGAGATAATCCAGTAGATCAACAAGTAGCCGAAAATCCGCCAGTTTTTCCGAGTCTACAAGCCGGTCGCATTGTGGTTCCGCCCTATAGCTCCCATTGTGACAATTGTTATTCGATTCAAGGCCGCCCGTTTTCTTCTCCCTTTTCAAACCAGATAGACGTCAATGATACCTTGACCATTGGCCGGACACAATGGGCTCACCGAAAAACTGTCGACACAATCGCAGTAGGAGAGACGGACCCTGTACAGCCATTCTATAGAGGAATATAAGAAAGAGACGAAGAAGAAGACGAGGGAAAGAAAAGCAGAATCGGAAGAATGGAGATAAGGGGTTGTTCCTGCCTCGTAAATCTATATTATTTTCCTTGAGCGCAGGTCAACATGTTCCCGTTACTATATATACGTAGGCCCTACATATATATGTATACACACAACCAACAGCATATAGTAGATCGTCGTTGACGATGGATTTCGCTTTTCATTTTCTTTATTTTTTTTCCTCCTTCCTAGCTTCCCCTCCATTTTCCCACAGTATGTCTACATGAGCAAAGGGGTTTCCCCGATATCGTTACTCTCTCTCTCGTCGGGGTGCAGCCGAGCACTGCAGGTAATAAGACAAAGTCCCCGTACTACCTGTGCTGCTCCGGGGCGGCTCAATATGTTTACGGGGGATCTATTCTCTCTCTTTCCTCTCTCTCCAGCCATCCACTGCTGTATACATTATAGTATTGGCGAATAACAATCGCGAGCAAGGTCGACCCTGGGTGGGGTTAGTTGGAGGGGACGGCGCGACGACCTTTTTTACGAGACGCTCCGCATATATCCACACACATCAGGCGAGCATGTAGTAAATAGCGGCCTCAATCGACCGCGAACTAGGCCAGAAAAGAATCCGACAAGAGAGGAAAACATTGAAATCTGGTCCGTTTGCCATAAGCAGTCCGACCCTTTCCGCTCTGACTCCGACCGGGCCCTCCTCCTTACTCTGCTGGAAACGACGACGGATGGCTCATTAAACTAACAACAGGGTTCACAAAAATATCAAAATATCTACTACAGAGTAGGAGGAGGAGGAGGAATTCCGTTTCCCCCCTTTTTTTGGGAGGGTTTTGTTTTCTCTTAACGAGTCTCCTGTCAATCGGAATCTTGTTGGTTTAGTTTCATTTCCGATTGGCAAATCCAGAAAACAATTCGTTATCGTTGCCAATCCATCGCACAACATTCTTGCGACCAAGTACGTGATGTGTAACGCGCAACTATTCCGCGGCGGGTGAAAATGGATTCATTCCCACCGAATTTGGCCATTTCCTTTTATATCGACGACTTGCCAAAAAATATATATTTATATTTACTTGTTGTTCGTGGACCGGTTTTGGCACTTTCGCCTACGCCGGAGTGAACCCTTTGTACCCCGCTGTGCGATCGATTTAATAGAGAAAGTAAAGCAGTTCGCGATTTGTGGGAACCGAGCGAAGAAGAAAAGGAAAGGGAAGGGTTGCTTTAGTTACTGGTAGGGAGCCCGTGTTATTATTTTCTTTCTTCTTCTTCTTTCTCAGTTAGGGGGAAACAAGGTCAACTTGCCATAACGACGTGCCTTCATTCTTGACCCGAGATTTTCCCACGATGCACCGCCGAATAGCGCAGCAACGCAGGTCGTCGTCGTCCCGTCGATCCGTCGCATCCCCCCACTGTACTTGTCTACTGTAGTGTACCACTACAGTGTAAGCGACCAAGGCGACGCGACGAGTGAAAGGGGGCGACAAATAACGAAAGAGAAAAGAGATAGCTCAGTTGAGAGCTCAGGTGGGTGTAGGAGTAGAGGGGGGGGGGGAGGTATATGGAGAAGTAGAAGGGAAGGGAATCAAAGGAGAGCGGCATCCGGTCTCTCTGAACTCTCCCTTCTTCCAGCTCTTCCAACTCGTCCCTCTCCGCGTCCTGATAATCACCTGACATTGTCTCGTCGACGTGTCAAAATCTTTTCCCCACCTCTTCCCTCACGGCCTGACATATCCTTCTCGGCTTCTTCTCCCACCACGTCGCGCCCCAATGGGAAGGAAAGTTTTGATCATTCATGTTTTTCGCTCTCATTTTCCCTTTTTTTTCTCTCTCTCTCTCTATGTCTCTTTTCCAACGGCTACCTGCAAAACACCAAAAGGTAACAAACATCGTAGTGTTATTATCCCTTACCTCGGCAGAGCTGGGGAAAAAAAGAGCATTCAAATATTTTCTCCGAAAAATAAAAGATTTATGTTTGATGAAACTCGAACACTCCGTGTGAAAACTATTTCCAGGTTGAATCTTTATTTTTTTATCGGCGATATCGTGCAAGTCAATCAGGTTGTTCTCCTTTTTACGTCCGTCTGGCCATATAAGTGGCAAAGGGGCAAAAGTGTTTCTTCCGTAAATCAAAAGAAAAAGAAAAAAAAAGAAAAGAAAATCGGCGGTGGCTATTGTCATCGGATCGATTCCATCTGTATAAAAGATAATTTAATGAGGTGCAGACTTAATGCCCGAGCAGCCAGCAGGCAGCTGTGCTATATTTTCTCTTGCGGCTCATCGCGTCTTCTATTCGGCAGGTGATGGAGGTCAGCGTGAGTTAACGAACCACCAATGCAGCACCGGGCAGAGAGAAAACAAAACGGCACAGAGCACCACCAGCCGAAGACAAGAAAAAAACAAAACAGAAACAAAACGTTCAGCTCGCATAGGAATAATCTGATTAGCATTTAAAAATCCGATTGACTTTGCCTATATATACAGAAGAGAAGGAGAAGAAGAAGAAGAAGGGGGAGAAGACCATGGAAACTTAATGAGGAAACAAAACCAAAGAACAAACTTTCTATATAGACGAGTTTGTTTCTCTTGTGCGTTTTTCGCTTTTGGCCGAGGCGCGATGAGATATATTAATGAAAACGCGCCAGCAGCTTGTGTTGTCTGTTTGCTCTTCGCCGTCATTTTCCAGCTAAAAGCTTCGACTATTACATCGCTCGCCGGGAAAAGATTTTTTGGCATTATGAGGACCAGCCGCGCGCGCGCGCGCCTACCTATCTACCTCGATTCGAACAGAGAGAGAGAGATTTTTAATCAGAAATCGGCCTTATTGTTCTCCGTTTGATGGGGGCTCTCCTAATATTATATTATGTACCAGACAGTTTTTCCTTTTCTTTGCCTTTTGTTTTTTCTGACTAATATTCGGGTCTTCCATTTTTGTACATTTTTTTGTGTTTGAGACGAATCGTCCCTGAATAATGGAGCGGGCGACCGCCTCCCACACCCATGCAAAACAGTCGCAGAGTAGGAAGCCCGCAGAGGCCCTGAAAACATCAGCCGAGTTTATAACTGCTCTGTAATTAGGGGTCGTAGCTGGGACGGCAGCAGACAAGTCGATCAATCACTGGGACCGATCGCAAGGTCCCCCCCACCGAAACTCGGACTAAACTATTCACGCACCGTGTAATTATCACATCGATTCATTATGTTTCCAAAAAGGGCCGAGGAAAAAAGGAGCACCAGAAGCGACGAGCCTCGTTTTTTTTAAATTTTTTTATTCCGGAATAACTCGGCTTCAATTCAGTTCCTTAACAATAACATTTACCTTCTTCTCTTTTTTCGCTTCTTGGTTTTTTCCTTTTTTATTGTGTACGCGGTCGTCCAAGCCGAGAAAAAGGGGAATAAAATATTTATGAAATATATATGGAGAAACCGATAAAAAGGACCGCCATGAGAAATCAGACTTTTTGGGGTACATAAAAATGCGCGAAGCTAAGCGGCCATGTACTCTATCACCCCTTGTTCAATGATGTAACGGATCGAATGAAAACTTTCCTTAAACTCTCAAAAGGCGAGATCGCGGCCGACGAGAAAAGGAGAAAAAAAAAGTTGACGCAACATCTATTGCGGATGAATAACTGCTCAGTTGCCTTCTTTTTCCACTCGAAACTTTTCGAATCTCCAGTTCTCACTTATCCCATTCTCATGAATATAAATCATAGCAACCGATTCTACGAATGGGCTAGAAGAAGGAGAAGAAGAAGAAGAAGTTTTCCTCGATTCCCATGATATGCCGTGTGCTGTACCGGCGGTGCTGGTGCCATATTTTTATCAAAAGCCTATATATAACTCCTTGGCCCGCCATCACCTCCCCCGCCACCCCTTTCATTCTTCTTCCTTTATGCTTTATCCTCTTCCTTTTTTCTTGTAGCGCCTATACATCCTTATGGATGATATTTCTCAGCGTATAGTACGTATAGACTTGCGATGCGGGAGAGAGAGAGAAAGGTCTTGGCCTAGTATTCGAGGTACCACGCTCGGTTTGAGAAGTACAATAATGCGTTATAATATACGATACCACGACTGCCGCTGCTGCTGCCCTCCTGCAGCAAGTAGAAGGATAGAGAAAGAGAAAAGATACATTCTGTTGGTGTACTAGTATACGCCAGTCTTATCATCCCATTTACTGGACTCGTCTTGTATTTGACGTGTTTGTTGTGCTCGGTCCACTTGAAGAAAAAGAGAAACATAGAGCAGTGGGTTCGTCTCGGGTCAGTGAGCAAGCAACGGGCGGACCCTCATCCGTATCCATTTCCTGTCCAATATCCGATCCGGTTCTGAAATTCTTATCGCGCTTCCTTCGATGATGATCGATCAGTTGCTGCACCGGACGCATTAGAGAGCTTATACGCTCCAAAAGTAACAAACCCAACAACCCAACACATTCACCCGATTTTGGCTGCGAGGAAAATCTCAACTGTTAAATGAAGAAAAACCGAAAAACAAGTGAACGCATTAAAATAATGCAACGAAGCGGCCAGTTCCTTGCTGCTTGTTAACTTCCTTCCTCTGCTGCCGTTCTGTTCTCACCATATTATTATTAGAGGTCGACAGACTACTATACCAGTACTACCGGTCAGGCTATTTTTATCAGTTTGTTTTCAATCCAGTTCTTTTAACGGCCCAAACCTTGGGATCTTTTCTCTCTCTAAGTAATTAAGATTATGGCCAATGAAACCTTTGTGCTGGCTTGATGATTGTGTGCCGGTGAGCTCTGGGCTCTGCAGGGCAAGTCTCTCTACGGCAGTTCTCACACAGATTGCCAACAGATGGCGCGCAGATTCAATCCACTTCCCGTCATCAAAAAAAAAAAAAAAAAAAAAAAAAGAAGTAAGGTGAACGAAGCAACCACCATATAGTATAGTGGTCGTCGTCGTGTAATATAGTGTCCACTACAAAAAGGAGAAGCAAAACAACAGGAGGAGAGAAAAAAAAGGCGACAGAAAATAAAAATAAAACCGAAAGAAACAAAAGGGGAACGATGCGCTTTTTTTAATGGCGCCATTTAATATCGCCTTATGGGTAACGATCAGGTGACGACAATGAGGAAAAAAGGAGGCGAGAAAAGAGAACATTACTGCTTCTCAATCGCTTCCATGATTTTTATGATTCTTTTCAAAAATCAGAATTGTGTAACACGCCAGCGGGCTGGGCCATCATCGGCTCTGCGGCCGCCGATATCGTTCAATTAAACACCCGTTAATGGAGAGTGTCGGCCGACCGAAATGGCGCGGCTTGTATTATTCCCGTCCAGCAGCTGATGACGCTTCTTCTGCTTCTTACCACTTAACCATAGAGAGAGAGAGGGAGAGAGAGATACAAAACACACGCTAAGACGACGTTGACCAAAGAAAAAAAGGAAAAAAAAAGAAAAACAACAAAAGCGGAATTCAACAAGCGCGTTTTTCTCCTTTGGAAGCGTCTCTGGAATTTCACACGGGAACTTGAATTTTTTCTACTGTATATATATTTAATTGCTCACCGCGCGTTCGCTTGCTTTTTCTCGTATGGAGACGGACGCGAGCGGTCAAAAAACCCTTTCATCGGGTCGGGTAACTTTTGGTTCAAGCTGAAAAAAAAAACCAAACGTTGGGAGCACTTAAATAAAAGGAATATTATACGTATATAAAGGTGCTGTTGGCCCAGCTAGGCGCGGACAAGATGGAAGGGCCGAGTCAAAGAGAAAGAGCTGGTGCTAGCTGGAAAGCAGCAGCCTAGTGCTGGAATGCGACGATTAAAAGCCATTAAAATCTCTGTTTGGGCGATCAGCGCGTCTAGAGAGGAGAAACGAACGACGAGTGGGCATATAGACAATAACGACGTCGGCGGCGGCGCTTTTTTGCATATTTATCGAAACGAGCCGAAACCTGTTGTCGACGACGTCCCGAACAGATATCGATGCCAGCCAGAAGATGGAAAAGGGTGGAGGTTTTTTTTTCTCCAGCTGGAAGAAGAAAAAGAAGAAGAGGCGGAAGAGGGGACTGATGGAGCCGCTCGGCGTGGGAGTTACGACAATCGGCACAAGATCCGCCTTTATTCGATTCAACCTTTGACCCGTTTTGTTTGCCTTTTTCTTATCTGATATGCAGAGCTGAAACTCTATAGCCATGTAGTTGATCCTCGCCCAATTGATTCGGTTTCTCTGTTCCTATCGGTCGTCCGCCGAGGCGCGTACAGGTGGCCGATACGGCGGCGGCGGCGCTCGACACGGCGACGGCGGCGGATGGCGGAATACAAGAGGGCGAGAGGGTGGCTGATGGTAGAGTACACGGTTCTTCGCTTAAAAAGAACCCAAAAAGACGAAGACGACGACGAGGACGAACCTCTTCAGCTCTTTATTACTATCTCGGCCGCGCGCGAGCGCGCTCTCATCTGCCCTGGCCCGGATCCGATGATGGCGACACGGCGGCCCATACGTCACGACCCCTTTGCTGCTAGACGATATCCAGTATCTCTCATCGCTCTTTTTTTCCCTACTCTTTCCTACCTTTCTTCCTCGGTAAATAAAATAGCTGCGCACATCGCAGATAGCGCAGACATCGCAATAGTCCACTAGAGGATTTCTTTTTTAAAATTTTCATCATTTAAAAAAAAATTGTTTCCTTTAAATTTCCCCATTCGATATTGGGATGGATATCCTGCTCGATCTGGAGCTGTTGTCTTTGGGTTGACAAGTGATCGAAACGAGAGAAAGAGGAGACGATTCCGCCATCGGAGAAAAAGGTTTTCTTCGGTTTCTTGCATCTCGTCGACACGCGATAATCAAGGAGGTCATCGGACGGCCGGCCGTTTCGGCTTTCACGCTCCAGCGCACCTTACACATATGGGTCTTTATAGCGCTAGGCCTAAGAGAGCCTTTTCCGAGTGGATTTTTGTCTTGCGAGGTTTTCTCATGCGTTTTAGAGAGAGATGGGAATAAGAGGAGGGTTAGTTGTTGTTTGTCTTTCTGTTCTGTTCCGATGCTCTTTATGTAGCTCCTTCTCTCCCCCCTTGTGAGTGGCTTCACCGACAGGCGATGCGGTCGCCGAGATAAGGAAAGTCGAAGAAAAGAGGGAAATCAAGAAATCAATCGGAGCCTTCGAAAAAAGTCAACTGTTGTTTTTGTAGTTTTTGTGTCGAGAGAACGAGTAGCCCCCTAGTAGTATTTATACTATTGGGAGAGAGAAAAGGACGGAGAATATGGTCTTTGGAATTATAAGGTGGTCGCCGCAAAGGACCGGGCCATCACCCGCGGGGTCACGCTAATAAATAATAACGATAAACGTAATGAAATCTAAATGGTAACGACCTGTGCGAGCGGAACGGCGCTGTAAATAATGCGGCGAAATAGATCAGCTGACGCACGGGGTCTCCGGAATGCCTTCCTTGGCTAAACAAAATAAAATTTTTTAATTGCTTTTCTCTTCCTATTTTTGTTTCTTCTGTCTCCTTTTTTTTCCTCTCTTATTTTTTGATTTTTTTTTCTTTTCTTAGAACAAAAAAGAAAGAAAAACTTGGCTCGGCGGCGCTGGCGGCCGAAGAAAAATATGTCTGCTTTACATGATTGCTTCATCGCGGATTATTTCCAGAGCACCATGTAGAGAAACGGCACTGAAATGGAGATAGAGAGAGAAAGACGCGCGTGGAGAGCCGCTCTACCTGGAGTATTTTTTGTTTTGGCTCTAAACAGATAGAGATACTGAGAGAGAACGAGAGAGAGAACAGAGATACTTTCACGTAACTAAAACAAAACGTATAACGGATAGAAAGAAGAGCGACCCAAATTATATGCATAAACTGCTCGGCACACACAGACACACAAGGGCGCAGCTGGGGGAAATGATGATGATGGCGCGCCGTTGCTCCCTTCATAAAGTTCCTCCTTAAGTCTTTTCTACCTTCTCAACGGTTAATGGCCACTAGTGATATGGTTCCGCACACACACACAGACACACACAGACACACGCGCTCCACTATCTGCCTCTATCTCTCTAATTTACACACCCAACTCGTTGACAGCTCTCTCGCATTCAGCCAAACAATACAACAAGTTGAAACAAAGATCCCCTTTTTTCTCTCTCTCTCTCTCTCATTCTTCTCCTTCTAAAAGGAATGGGAAGAGGAGAAGAACAACGACGACTCTTTTGCGCAGAATAGAACGATTGGCTCTTGGAAATGGTTGCCGTGTGGCCGACAACTAATAGCGGAGAAACAATTGGGCTGTCGGCTGTTTGTTGTTGGTGGTACCAAATCATCATCATTCCGAGGTACTAGATTTGAGGAGGAATTCTCGGTTGCTGTTGTTGCTCGAGTCTATCCATCCAATATATAGAAATGTGTATGGTGAATGACAGTAGATGGCTCTGGAGGAACTTTAGCTCCGAGTTCTTGAGGGCTCCGCGAGGGAGAAAGAGACGAAGCGCAGCGGATAGACACGTATGGGTACGCGTCCCGTTCACACCACCAATCACGACCTCCCGCTGTTGGCTTTTAATTGCATTTTCTATATACGTAGCGAGAGCAGACGTGGATATAGAGGAATGAACGAAAGGAACGTTACATACTAACCAGCTGATTACTTTCTAGGTTATCAATTTTCTAATGATACTCGGGAAAAAGGGCCGAGACAACAGTGTAACGGCCCTGCGGAGCTACTAATGAACTCATCATACATTTCCCGCCGCGGAATTCATTTCAGATGAACGATGGATGGCCTCGAGAGAGAGAGAGAGAACTTGAAAATGCTACGAATAACTTAGGCAACCGGAGAAGAAGAAGAAGAGAACAACCAAAAACAAAAAAAAAAAATATTTAGCCATTTACTTTTTCAAACAATTTAGGCCCCGACACTTTTCCTGCTACGATAAACTACAGAGACTTGAATGCGCGCACTTTTAACCGTCGGCATTGTCTGCTGTTGTTTGTATTTCTCCCTCTCTCTCTCTCGCTCCAGTCGTGTACAGTTGCGTGCGTTTGGCTATTGAGGTTGATCGGATCGTTACCGGAATCAGGAAATGAGTTTTTTGTTTCCCCTACAAGTATATAATACACTACTAGTCCGTTCGTGTGTCGGACAATGTGTTGTTGTTTCATTTCCCAACATGTCCAGAGATATAGAAAGAGAGAACGACGCCGAATCTGTGGACTCGGAAGTCTAGTCGCGCGCGGATTGTGTCTTCTCTACTTTGATATTATGTACACCGTTCGCTCCATTATGGATGGGCGCGGTGATTTTTATAGTAGGACGGCATTATATTATGTATGCGCCAGACCGGGCTCTCCTCCATACAATTGCGACGGGGTAAAAGAGAAAAAAAGAAAAGAGCAAGATGAGATGTCGGTCGTGTTCATCGGCGAGTGGTAACTGGATGTGAACTATATGAACATTAGTTTTTCGTGTTGTGCCGGGCGAGCTGGTGGTTCTAGCACTAGTAGACGGTAGAGCCGTCTGCCACGGACGAGTGAAGTCAAGCCAAAGTCGAAGCTATTACGTCGGACGACGGTGAGAGGAGGGGGGACTTAGGAGGACGAGGTCCGCCTCAATACTGAAGGGGAAAAGGTGTTTAGCTGTTGCGCCCTCCCCCCGTTAAGAGCGTGTGTGTGTGGACGGTGGATGCGGTATATGTGTCTGTTGGCTAACACCGCAGCAGCAGCAGCAACAACCTAAAGGGAAAAGGGGAAGAAAAAAACGCACGGCACCTCACAGAGTATAGAGCCATCGTAAGAGTGAGAGAGCGCCCAGTCGTAGACCGGCCGAACTCGCGGTCGGATCATCAAACAATCGCGCATTCATCTCCCCCGACGTACTTCTTCCGTCACAACAACAACACTCACTGTTTGATTCGATTCGATCTTTTTTCCTCGGTTTTTCGAAGATTTCCACATCGATCGATTTCGGTTTGGCTTCCTATTTCGACGGAACACAGTTGTGTGCAAATCATTTCGTCCTCCACATCGTGACATCATCCGCACATCAGTTTCTTCATCTCCCAAAAGTGCCAAGTGTCTTGAATTCCGGGCCGCATTCTCTCCCGTCGCCCACCGGTGACTTGAACGCCGGAACGAGAGGACAAAGAGGTGATCAACTCTTACCACCGTCTCCGAGAGACATCCTTGTTGACAGTGCCCATCATCTACTTAACGCAACAAAAAAAACACAACAATGGCCGTCTTCGCCGCCCAGCATCAATCCGTCGCCTGCGACACACTCAAAGTCAGTTTTCCAATATCACAAAAAAAACGAAAGAAAAATGATGATGGTATTAAAGAGGTGAAAAAAAGGGCAGGAGAAGAAGCGATGGGAGGTCTTGGTGGAAGAACTATCAGAGAAAATCGGTGGAAACACTTTAGCGGGAGTCTATGATCGGCACTCTACTGCTGTATAACGATCTTATTTTTTTATTCAGCGGAGTAAATTAAGATCCATTGTAGCGATGGTCTCGACGACGACAGTAGGGGGGTTATAGTCTAGTCCGGACGGTATAAGACTCTGTCGAAGGAATTTCGGGCGATTACACGAGCGCTAGAATTGCTATAGCTGGATGCGCGAGCCCGCGCGCGGCGCTTTTTCTTCTTCTTCTTCCCCCCGCAGTCATTTGAACGGATCCGTTTTCTTGAATTGATTTGCTTAAACGATCGGAACGATTCGAGACCATCTGTGCGGTGTGGCGCCCGGCTATAGCAGCCGAGGAACCAACTGTGGAAAGGGAAAGAAAAAGGGGAAAAATGTATTTATATATAGTAGAAGACGCTCGTAATAACAAGCACCGTGCGAACGTTTGTATAAACAGCGGACAAGATTTTTTTTTTTTAAAAGAAAAGTTATAAAATTGTTCCCTTTTTTTCTTTCTTTTTCTTATTTTACAAATATCGCCCCCCTCCCAACGCACGGCCAAAGTCTCTTTTCTGCGCCAGGTGGCGGCCATAACTCACGTCCCTCTTAGAAAAAGAGAAAGAAAAAGAAGAAAAAAAAAGTGTTGATCATTTAGTAAGAGAAAGAAAAAAAAGTTTTCGTTCTCTGTATGTTGTGTGACTTGGTGTTATTCCTTTCCGTGCGGCTAGTCAAACAGTTGAATAAAAGGGGTTGGAGATTGTGGAATGGTTGGGTAGAGCGTGAGACATGGTTAGCCCCGGTCGGTTATCGTCGAACGTCGATCGACAGTTCGTGTTATAGTTTCGAGTAGGTAAGCGTGATACCAGTCGTATAGAGCGAAAGGGGTTCAGTGCAACAACAGCGGTGCGTAATTGAAGATTACAGAGCGCGCAAGGAGCCAAAGTCTAAAAGATTCACTTTTCAAGCGCAAGTTGCTGGGTGCGTTAGTGTTGCTGAGCGACTATATTCAAACTGGTTCCATTTTCTTGAGAAGAAAGATTGCGTGAAATGTACGTGTCTGCCTTGTGAAGGGATATCGCGGCCAGCCAGGGAATAGAGAGGAACTGTATGTATGTATATTTATACGTATATATATATATATATATATACAAGAGCAGAGACCCACATCACATGATGGGTTACATCAGCAGCAGCTAAGAGGAGAAATAGAGAATAGAACAGAACGTGAAGGATGATTGCTCGTCTGGGTTGCGTATAAATTGGGCCACCTCTCTCTCTCTCTCTCTCTGACTGGGTCTCCTCGGACTCGGTCGTCGTCTGATGTTTCGTTTCGATCTCTCATCTCCATAAGAAAAAGGTGATCCCGGGTTTGACTTGTTTACGACACGCCGACGATATAGGAGGAGGGAAAAGAAAAAACTGTCATCCATTTATCTAAGCTACTCCTCCTCCTCTTCCTCCTCTGTGTGCCGTGCTGTGCCGTACGTGATCCACATAAATCGGTGGTGAAACAAATCAGTCCGGCGGCTCATTTTTCTTCTTCTTCTAGTTCTACGAACGTTGCTGGTCTCTCTTCTCTTCCCTAAAAACTACCAATGCTGGTCCGACAGTCTTCCATTTTCGTCGTCCTCGCTCTTTTTCCTCCTTCTGACGAGACGACGTTCTTTTAGATTGCCCCCAAAGATTGCCAACCGTCCGTCCATCCGACCGACCTTTCTGATGCTGATCCAGAACAGAGGCTTCTTGGCGTGAGATCGCTCGCGTCGCTTGGCCTTGTTCCATTTGCACCAACGGGGCCTAACCTATAAATAACAGACACCTAGTGCCCCCTCTCTTTCATCCTCTCTCTCTCTCTCTCTCAAAGTCGACGTCTTTCTCTCTCTCTCCTTCTCTCGTCTTCTTCTTCTTCTTTTCATCTCCAGTTGAGCAATTACGAAAGCCTCGGTCCAATATCGTCTTCTCTCTCTCTCTTTCTCTAGTCTACGTGTGCACTAACAATCGGTAACGAATCACTTTTGCCAAAAACTCTTTGGAGCGAGAGGGCCGGGCGATGTCGCAATCGCCTCAATTAGAGGAAGAAAGCCGAGAAACGGGATGAAGAAGAAAGAGAAATGAATTCATCTGCTATACAGCAGCAGCACGATCTTTGGCCAGCAATCACGTTTCGATTTTTATACCTTTCTCTCTCTCCCTTTCGGTTATTTCCCCCGTCCGTTCTCTCTCTCTAGCTCAGTTTGCCGCAAAAGAAAAAAATCAAAACAAGCGCGGCTGTCGTCGCGTTATATACAACGTAGGAGATTTACTTGAGTAGACTTAACGGTCGGCTTGCATTTGATATACGGGTGTACATTAAAGACACGGTCGAACTGGCTCAAACAAGAAGAAATGCGCCGTGCTATGACCACCAGACTTTGCTACAACTATACAAAAAAAAAACACAACCGAGGAATAATTTATTGCAGCAAAGGGGGAAAAAATGGAGCAAACCGCGGAGAGACTGTTGGCCCGTCTCTGGGCAGATCTATTGCCGTGTTGCTGCTAATGCAAGCGGAATCGCTAAGGGACGACTAGAGCTACAGCTTACGTCCTCCGATGACGTCTAGTCGTAGATACGGCAGTAGTATATAGTGGATGCGCATTTGAAAGTGAAATCGAGGCCGGCAGATGGGCAACATGCTCGTCGGTCGTCACCCCACTTGCAGCCAGCAGGAAGTTGATGAACAGCCGTCGCCGAACTTTCTTTTCTTTCTGTCTCGTTATGGATAGATCACCGGTACGGTAGCAGCTAGCGTGGTAAAGGGGTGCAGTACTCGTTGCTGGTCGTCTTCTACTAGACTCGTAGTAGACTACTATATAGTCATACTAGTATACTGTATACTGTTTGTGTTTGTGAGAGTGGCTCGTCAATTCATCACTGGGCAACCAGGGCGGCGCAGCACATATATAATTCACGCTTCAAGTCGACGTCGTTATTGTTATGGTTATGATGATGGTCGTTATTAGTACGACAACTCGTGCGGGCGGATAGCCAGCAAGAGACGGGCGTAAGGACGGACCGGACGGACAGAGGGAGAGAGAAAGTGTATTATATGATACGCACATAGACAAGAGAGACTCGAAAAAGAGAGAGAGAGAAAAAGACAGAAATAAATATGAACGGAAAGGTGGACCGTACAATTCCGTCCGTTCTTCATAATGAATGGCTCGGACGAAAGAAAGAAAAAAAGAAAAGAGAGAAATGAAGAAGCCTCTCTTGTATGTTTACCTCGCGGCTCTGTTTGCGGTGCGAGCTGCCCGCTCCGTCTAGGCTTTACTTGTGCATCAGCAGCAGTAGAGGCAGTGATTTATTTTTATTAACGATGCGCTTCTTTTCTGATTTGTTTTGATGCAGATGAACCAGCTGTGTAAAGTGTGCGGCGAGCCAGCTGCCGGCTTCCACTTTGGCGCCTTCACCTGCGAGGGATGCAAGGTACGTCGACGACGACTACTACTCCTACTACTACTACACAATCATTTTCTTTCTCTCTTCTTCTTCGCCTTCTTCAGAGCAACCTCGTTTTGTTGTATATGCCAATCGAAACCCGTGATTCTCTCTCAGCCCGCCAAAAAGAAGAGTATATAGTAGACAAGTTAGAGAAACAATTACGAGAGTGCATCTACTTTTTTGGGGGTCCGACTGTCGGCGTGCCGTGCAATCTGCATACAGACGGCAACTAATACATCGACCGAAACCGTCTCAGATTCAATTCCCTCCCCTTTTACCCACAAATGCGTCTAGTACCACTAGCGATCCCGCTCGGACGTTTAAACTGGTGGAACCTTATTAGGAATTCCAAATAACAAGACTCGCACACATAGGCTGCACTACGTAATGGATCCGTGAACTCGAGCGAGCGACCCACCGACTTTCTCCTGACGGACCGATGCGCTGCTGCCGGACTATACAACTCTAGGCCAATCGTTCCGAATCACGCCAACCCCAGACAATTTGTTTGGCGCTGCTGCTGGGACTATAGGGGAATATTTATCCCATTTTTGTTTTTTTCTTTTCAATTCCTCCGACCAAGACAACATCGAAGGCGAACTAAGCGTTGATTCTTTACCTCCTCTTTCCTTGGTTTAAACTATCCAACTCGTGGAATCAATTAAAGAGAGCACGACCCAGAATTTAAGAGCAAAGAGAATCGAGAGCTATTAAAAAAAGCTGCCGGTTGAGTAGAGTTTTTGGTTCCTTGTTGTTTTTTAGTACTTTTAGTTGTGTAGTTATTTGTTCCCCTTTCGTATGGCCGTCGTTAAAAACGTAGAGATACGGACTTGACTCTTTTCTTCACGGGGAATAATTCGACATTAACATTTTTCACGTAATCACGCTGCGGACTCTGTAGCCCTGTGTGGCATATCTTTAATAACATCGTAGACCAAGTCGTAGACCAAAAGTCGTAGACCACGGCGGGGCTACGAGGAAACCCGGCTGCAACCCATATTGAACTTGAAGCTTTTTCTTTTTCGCCCTCTAGCTCCTTCATTCCTCTCTCTCTCTTCGCCCCCGACTTGGTTCATCCACTTCTAGTAAAGAACAACAACAGTAGAGAACTCTAGAGTGCGGCGGAGTATACTATATATTTCAATTCCCGAATAAACCCACCACCACGCAGGCAGCCGCCGCCGCCTGATGACGGAGACGATGAATATTCATAGAGTGGGTGCACACACGGCGCACACAAGACAGCTAGAAAAAAAAACCCACACAGAGTCCGGATCCGCTCATTAAAAGAAGGCTACAAAAAGAAAAAAAAAATCTGAAACTAAATTATGATAATGAGTTTGAAGGTGCATGCCAAACGTAGGGCGATATCTCTCGTCGACGATCTGCTGCTGCTGCTGCTTTGCCTTTTCTCCCGTCCATTGTTTTATTATTGTTGATTCATTAACAAGCGTCTAGCCAATGTCGGCGCAGGAGCAGAAAAAGAGAAGAGCGCTTCTCTTTTTTCGGTAATGTAAACGATTCATCCCCATTTTGTAGCGAAAAAAGCAAGAAGAAGAAGGAGAGAATCGTCGGGAGCCGAGATCATTAACCAAGTCTTGTGGCCGATGACAGCTCCAGAAAGGAAAACGGTCCCGTTGTCCCGATGATTTTCGCTCGCCGTTCTCCTTATTTTTTCCCCTCCACCTTGTGTCGACGCGTGTCGACAAGGAAGAAGAAGAAGAAGAAAAATTGAATCTCCAAACGGAAAGTTGGTCTCGCATCCCTTCCATGTTTTACGAGTTGGTATTCACACTATGTAAATAGACGGCAGAGCCAGCCATCCCCTGAAAGCTGGCTGACTGCCTTATTGGAATTAGGCCACCACCAGCCGAACCGACAACAACAACAACGGCAACTCTCCAAATAAAATAAATGAATAAAGAGAAAGAGAGAGAGAGAGAGAGAGAGCATTGTTGCGCGCTTCACTTTTCCCCTTTTTCCTGCTCTCCATCTATCCTCCCTGCCGACGATGATGATGATGATGAAGGTGCAACAGAGCACAGCCTCTCTCGTTCTCTCTGTGCAGAGAAACAGGTGGGGCGCACTGGACTGATCAAATCGGGAATCACGCAGCGGCGGCCGCGGCGGCGGCGGCAACTCTGGTGATTTGTCGAAAAGAGGACGACCCTAAAATCTCTTGTGCTGCGCGGCAATATTTCAATTAGTTATGCCGTAGATTGCGTGTGCAGTTGTTGTCTATATATAACATACGCGGCGAATCGGTGCGCGTGCTCTACATGGTTTTCGCTCTCTCTGCTGTTGTTGTCGTTGTTGTTGTTCCGTGATTCTCTTTCGTTCGCCGTTCGCTAGTTTTCGTTTTCTTTCGGCTCTTTGATGGTGCCGTATGGCGGTGGTGGTGCGGGCAGGGCGCGGTTGCCTAATTTCCGCTCCCTTTCGCTATTTAATGAGTTGGTGCGTTGCTTGTTAGTTGTTACCGTTGCAGCCGGCTCGTCCACCAGCGCAGCGGCGCTCCGTCACGGATGGACGACGCCTGGCGCTGACGAACGCTTTATGGCACCGGGACGGCAACACTATCCACCTCTTCTTATTCGTTTCTTCTTCTTCTTTTCCCTTTTCATCAAATGAAGAAGAAAAAAACAACCACGGCCGTCGCCTTCTATTCTACTCGAAAGAGAGAGAGCAAAACCCACGCAAACGATCAAGTTTAAGACACAAACGGCCGGCGGAGGCCTTTATTACGACGCCCCACAAAATGATGTCATCGACGGGATTGAACGTTTTGCGGTTATATAGACACTCCAGTAATGCGGGTTTTTCCAGCGCCAAATAAAGAGCCCCGCATATCATACCGGTCTTGATAGAGACGCCAACAGATATAGGCCTATCACGAATTATCAGTTGAAACAGGTTTAGGCTAATCTTAAAATCATTAGGCCCGACGAGAAGTTTTTTTGTTTCGAATATATGCTGTCGTCACGTCAAGTCACGCTCACGAGTTTCTTTGCTTATTTGCCTTCTATCTCTTTTGAACTTTCAAGTTGCTGACGATGCTGAATCTTTATTATTTTTCTTTCTTGACTTTGCAGTCGTTTTTCGGCCGATCTTACAACAATCTGTCGGTGATATCCGAGTGCAAGAATGGCGGTCAGTGCGTCATCAACAAGAAGAACCGGACGTCGTGCAAAGCCTGCCGGCTGCGCAAGTGCCTTTTGGTGGGCATGTCGAAAAGCGGCTCCCGCTACGGCCGCCGCTCCAACTGGTTCAAATTGCACTGCCTAATGCAGGAGCAAGGGCCCGTCTCTTCCGTCTCCGTCTCTTCCTCGTCGCCCAATTCCAACGGAAACAACAACAACAACAACAACAACAATTCGTCGGGTGGCATCAACAACCCGTCGCCCAATTCATCGGCCGAGTCGCTGGGTGTTCACCAAGCCGCGAGCTTCCACCATCATCATCAGCACATGCGACGGGCCGGTTTCCACCAGCATCACTTGATGAGCGCCGCCATGGTGGGCGCGGGTGTTCCGTCTAGCATGTCCAGCAACGAGTCCAACAAGGACGACGCCGAAGCCGAGTGCAAGAACTCGTCCGCATCGCCGTCCGTCAGCTCGCCAGGATCACCTCATCACTCGGATTCCTCCCTGGAGTTGGATCCGTCTTCGGCCAGCGGCGGCGGAGGCGGCAAACAGGGCCAGCACAGGCACTCGCACAATAGTCTCCACCATCACGCTTTGGCCGGCCTCAGCCACCACCACAATCCTTTCGTCAACGGATTGAAGCAGCCGTTCAACCCGGCTGATTTCTTCCCGCCTTTGGGCATGCCCATGCTCCCACCTCATTTGCAAGCGGCAGCAGCTGCTGCCGCGGCCGCCGCAGCCGCCGCCAACCTCCACCACCACCACGGATTCTATCCGCCCAACCTTCCGGCGCCCAGGCTCCTCTTCCCTCCTGGTATGAGCTTCCCGTCGTCGGCCAACTCGCCGCCCATCAGTCTCAGCGGAAAATCCTCAGCTGCCTCCACTTCTTCGCTATTGATGGACGCGGCCGCTGGAACGAGAGCGGCCAAAAAGTTCAACATCGAGTCGATGCTTCACCTGCACCAACAACAACAACAACAGCAGCAACAGCAACAACAAGTTCCGCGCAAATCATCGCCCAAGGTGACGCCGCCTCCGCTTCCGCCAGCGGAAGAACAAGATTGTCCGATGGATCTGTCTGTAAGGAGTTCGTCCGTCGTCATCAAGGACGACCTGTCGGACCACTCGGGCGCCGGCTCGTTCCGCCACGCCGACTCCGACTACGACAGCAACGAGAGCGACACGCTCAACGACGACGACGACGCCGACATCGACGACGATTCGGATCACGCAGGAGGAGCCGGTAGCGATTCGGAACGGAAGCCATCGCATCCGCTCGATCTGACGCGGAAGTAATGGTACGGTCGCCAATCATGCGCTTCCTTCTCATTCAACGTCTCCGCCTCCTACTATTTCTTTAACTGCCTTCTCCACCAACCACTCTACACTCCTCCCCCCAAACCCCATGTTGTACGCGATCCTCAAAACAGTTCCGGATAGTGAATTGAATTCCGGAAGAAAAAAAAAACCCAAACTGATCTTGTAGGAGACGAATGAAGAAGAATGTTTAAGTTAGAATTCAAATGAAATGAAACTCGACCGGTGATTCGAAATGATCCAGTGCTGCTGCGGCGCGATATAGGATTGAAAAATCCATCCGCCATATATACTGTCGTCCCCCGCCCCAAAAATGGCCAGTTCGTTATCGACGCGTTTGTCAAACGACAAAGATGACATACACATCTCCTTTCTTTCACGATAAGATTTCCAATTCCAGGTTGCCAATTTAGAAAACAAAAAAAGATTTTTCAGAAAATGTCGTGCGCGATATGAGATTTCTATTAGAGAATAGCAGTGTTTGTTTGTTTGTTTTTTTCGTCTCCTTTAATTACAATTCGTTCGTTGTCTACTTTTATACAGTACAGTATCAGTTTCCTCGCTTCGACTTATTCCAGTGATCCGTTTCCTCTCTTTTTTGCGTCCGTGCGGACAATTTTCCTTGTAAGAGATGTAAATAGTTTTTATATCAAATTCTTTATTTTTTCTCTTTCCTTTTCTTTTCGACTTTTATCTTGATTGCGTGTGTAATGGAGAGAGTGTTCCAGTGACGACATAGACATAATTATATAGGGGCATTTTTTTGTCTTTTTTTTAAAGAAAATTCTTCATTTTTACCGGGCGGGAAAAAAAGAGGAAACGAAACGAGACGTCGTTGGTTATTAAAGAAACCGATTGAATCGGGGAGGGACATTTGAGCCAGTTCTGTTCAGCTAATGTATATCATTGCCACATTCCGTATGTCTCCATTTTTTAATTATATCCAGAATCCACAATCTGTATTTTCTCTCAATTGCTTTTGAACCCTTTTTTCAACAATCTGTTCCGGGTATTGTCCGGACGATTCCGGAAACTGATGAATTCCAAACTGCGCTGGCCCAACAAATGAGAACATTCCAATGGTGAAGCGGATTGATAAACGATATCCACGTTAAAGAAAGAAAGAAAGGCGAATCAAAGTGGGCAAAAAGAGGTGAAGATAAAAACAAAACAAAAAACGAGAAATCGTTGTTGCTTTACTCGCTAGAAGGGTTCATCTGATAGCAGAGAGACGGCATTCCGGAACCGCCTGGAATGTTTTGAAACCAAAACAAGAATAAAGTAAGAAGAAATAAAAAAAAAGAATTGGCGATTACGTCCCCCACACCGCCTACGCTCTCACGCATCCGGATGTCTCAAATTGGCGCTTCCAGCATCATCCACCTGTCTCTTTCGCAACCCACACAGAAGCTGTCGTTCAGTTTTATCGATTCCGAATTGCGTCAATCTTATCCATATTGCATCTCTGAAACTCTGCTCTAGGCTAACTCTCTCTCTCTCTCTCCTCTGCTCCGTGTCTCCTCCCAAACAACTATGTGCTGTGCTGTGTAGCTATGTGGTATGCTGTGAGTGGGCAGTACCGTCTTTTCGACTTACTGCCGTTGTATACGTCCTGGTATATTTTGTTCATATATATACTATTCAAGTGTACTCTATAACTGACCCGATTTCCTCAGTATGTTTCTCGCTTGACAACAACCAAATGATTTGTTTGATTTATTTTCCCCAATTTTTTGTTCGGTTCTAAATGAGAAAACAAAGAAAACACCCATAAAAAAGATGCAGAATGAAAACAAGTGCCGATAGCTCCACTGTTGAATGTTCCCAAAGAGAATTACGAAATAATAATAAACGATGGCTTCCATTTTTTACATACATGAATTTCATGACCTTATATTACTTCATTTATTGGGTCACATTCACGAGGCAACACCGCAGAATCAAATTTAACAACAATAGCAGACGATGTGGTTTTGTTGACAGTTTGTCTCGATTGAGAATTTGAGAGTACAAGTGTTCTTCTTCAAACAAGTGCGACTGCTAATCATCTCGACCTAGAATAACTAGCACTGAGGAATGACGACGATGTGCACGTTAATGGCTGGCAGGTACCGTAAGTAAACAAATCAAGACTTGTAATGCACGTAGTCGTTTCTAGAACAGTCACTTTTTGAAACGAAAGACGAAAGAATATTTGGGAAACGTGCTCTCTGTGGATGTGTGGAATGTTTCAACGAGAACCACCCACCGTCTACCCGAGACGAAAGGAGTTGGTGCGATTGGTCAACAAACGCGCCTGAGAAAGAAAGAGAGAAAAGGAACATTTCTTCGAAAAAAAAATAAAGTATACTTACTGCTCAGCTAGAAATATGGCGCCAATTCAAAGTAGACTCAATGACCGAGCATTATGCGTTCGCTCAGGACACACACATAGCTCACGGACGCGAGACGTTGACTTCGGAAAATGTTTACCTTACAGTCGAAATGTCTTTTTCTCTCTCTGTTCTCTGTTCTATTCTACTCTCGTCGTTTTCTATTTTCCGAAGACTCGCAGAGCAACTCTCGACAGATTCCCATAACCCTCGGTCTTGTTTACCAAAGACGACCGGCCCCATATACCCACCGCCGCGTCATCGTTCTAATGAGATTACGCAAACGGGCGACACGCACTGCGTCGTCGCCGTTCCCAGGTATTAATTGACAGCTGGTTCATTTCTCGGATTAGCGATGAGAGCATCCAAACACTTTTGCGCAATATGATTTTCACGGACTCTTCTCTTCGTCAATCGTTGGAGACGAATGACTAGAAAAAATAACAACAAAAACTTGGTAGAAAGATGAAAGGGGAAAAAAAAGTTTTTCAAGAGAATTGGAGAGAGAAAGAGAAATGTTAATACCAAACAATCCATCACTCGAGGTGAACATCGTCAGGGCCAGACGGTAACGTCCACGGCCGTTCTGGTGGTGGTGGTGGTGGTTCACCTTCATGTGTCGCTGGGTGGTGGTGGTGAGAGATGTTGCTCGCCTCTCGCTCCACGTGATGATACCTCCTATCGCTATGTGGAACGTGGCAACGAGCGCCGGTTCCTTTTTCGCTCCTCTCTCGCCCCACAACTGGAGGAGAAAAACAGAAAAAGGGCAAGAACAAAAGAGAAGAAGAAGACCAAAAAGTCAATCAAATAGATGAATAGGAAAACGGAATTGTTGCCCTTCTTTTTTTCTCTTCTCCCCAGCTTGCTACGTGTGCTCTTCGAACCGATTTCCTTCCTCAACGTATGAATATGCGATGCGAGTGCGGGAGGGGGGTTGATGGCGCAGTCGGTTCCCAACAACAAATCTGTGGACGAGGAAACACACATACAAGAAAAGAGATTGATTTACACAACTAGTGTAGGTACGCTCGCTCGTCAGCATCACACGCGCTCTCTCTCTCGAAGAAGAAGAAGAGAAAGAAGACGATCCAGAAAGGGCAAAAGAGACTAGATCGAATCCAGCGGGGCTCTTGTCTCTTTTCTCAATGGTTGGAGGAAGAAAAACAAGAGCTCGCGCACCTGTCCTTGATGGAGGAGGACGGCTGATTTATTCATGAGGTGTCTTGACGGACCCCGTGTGCCATCAGAGTCTCAGGGGAAATAGAATGAAAAATCCGTGTCCGTGCACACGGAGGAAATCGGACCGAGAACGCCGTCTGGGAAAATCCCATTGGCCACCATCTTTGGTTTTCCCATCTCCTCGCCGCTTACAAGTTCAGATCAGAATTGATTGGTGTGTAATCACTCGACTGTTTTTTTTTCTTTTTCTCCACTCGCTCCTACTATTTTTTTTATACTGCTTAAATGGCCATGGTTCACGTCTACTTGATGATGGATACAACCCGCAGTTGCTCTCCTTGTTACCGAGTCTGTTAGAGCCTGTCAAACCGGACAAACAGTTCCATATACGTACGGGTAAAAAATGAGCCGGGCAACCTGCATCCGTCACTTATCAGAACATTGTCACAACTCCTCCTAGACGCGCCATAACTGGAATAGATCGTAAATTATAGCCGTAGAAAAACGCGCGCTGCTCCGCGCCAGGCGTTTTGGGAAACCGTCGGGGGTGGTGATGGTGGTGGTGAAAGGAATGCGATCGGGGATCATTACTGATGTAATTACACGGCAGGGTCCGAGGGTGAGGGAGAAAAAGGGCCGAACGGAATGCCTTGCCTTGTCCGATGCAGGTGGATCGTATACCTTATCCATTGACGGATGAACTTGATTTTTTCTTTTTCTTCAGGAGGGAGAGCCCCAATTGGAATGAGGAGAGTCCGAGAAGGAAGCTCAGGTAGCTGCTGTTGGTGTAGCCGATCAGGTGGAATCTGTCGGTTTGGTTATAGAGATCGGGCACGAGCCCCGTATTTTTTTTTCTTTTTTTCTTTCTTATCGTATTCAACTCATAAGGAAGGATGGACAGACTTTTAATATATTTTCCCATTCTTCTTCCCTTTTTTTTCTTTTCCTTTCTTTCTCTTGATCATTATTTATATTCTTGATCTTCATCATCACACACGCAGCTGGAAGGCATTCATTTGTTTCGGTTCAAGAGCGGTGCGGGCACGAGCCCCAGCTGGGCACGCGCCCGATGCCCTTCATCCTAGGAAGCAGCAGCAGCAGCAGTCGTCGACGAGTTTTTCACATAGTTGCTATCCTCGGTATTCCTTTTTTTAATTACATTTCGCTACGTTCCGTGCTGGCTGCTGCGCCCAGCAGCTCCTGCGTCCTGCCCAGCCGGCACAAGAGTCCGCTCCGGGTTACGTGTAAATTACAGGTTCGCCACTATACACTACTCGGCGTCCACTCTGGACTGCCGCCGACTACTCTTTGTTGCTCTAGCACCTGTCAAAAATACACAGAAGAGAGCAGAAGAAGAAGCCAAAAAGAAAAAAAGAGCCCAAGTCCTTGATGGACCCCCATCTATTGCCGAGTCCCCCACCATCACTGGCCGTTCCCTTTTTAAATTCATTTCAATTCATTTCCAAATAGTTTTATTGGGCTCGGGACGGGCTAGCGTGCAGGGAGGCTGCAATTAAGCAGTCGGCTGGTCATCACGCAAACGATATATTTATATGGCTCGGCGATGATGATACAAACGCACGCTGCTCCTGCATCATCAATGGAATTTTTCTGTCTTCTCTAGACATTCTTCTGTTTCTAGAGAATCGAAAAGATATATATATATATATATTGTAATGATTCAACCGAGCTGTTGGATTCGGGGTCATTGGGCGGGTGCGCTCGGTCTGCTATCGGTTTCGCTTGCGGTACCGCAATAGGGAAACAAAAAAAAAACAAAAAAAAAAAAAAAAAACAACAAAACAAGACGGACGAAATAAGAAAAGAAAAGAAAGAGAGACGGAACGTTTTCTTCAATTTCAGCAACCGCCTCGGATAAGATTGGAACCGAAGAATGGCGGACGAGAGAAAAGAGACGGGCCATAAAAAAAAGGGCACAACATTCTTTGTTGTGTGTGCGATGCGCCGAGTATAGGATACGGGGGGAATGTTTCATGCCCTAATGTAACGTCGCCCGCGCGCCATGTGGGTCATACTACGGCGACGACGACGAGGACGACGACGTAACTGATTCATCATTGGTATGTCGCTCAAAGCCTCTAAAAGAGCCCGGCTCTCTCAAAGTTAATTGGCGCCTCTTTTTCCGTCGTCGTATTCTCTTCCACGGGAGAAACGGCGATGGATAAATCGTCGAGCCGAGACGGATGGCGCGAGTGCACTCTACTCGCCAGTCAACGGGCACCGCCTCCTTGTTCCAGCTCCTCAAGATGATGCATTTTCCCTTTTTTTTCTTTTTCTTTTTTTCTTAATTGTTATACATGAGGTCCCGAACCATTGACGGTTTTGACAGTGTCGGACGCGAGGCGCCGCCATGCGCGTCGTCGTCTCATTACAGGTGAAGCGCGGCAGAGGAGCCCCCAAGGCGCCTTTCTCCCACTATGGCCGCGGTGGCAGCCAAAAGGGAAATGTTGACTTTCACTCCCGACTCTACGACACGATACATCACCTTTTTGCGCTGGCCCTCGCAAATAAATGAATTTTTGAGGACAGAATAGAATTGACTTTGAAGAAGCGCAGGTGACGTCAGAGTTCCGCCATCGGAGCGATGCGACGACCGACGCGCTTCTATGGCTTTTTTTTTTCTTTTTGGTAACGTTCCACCTTGTTTGCTGGGAGGGTCTACACTGTACTAGCTTTGATATAGCTTTCGTTCCAGGGAAATTCGATTCTAATTGGAACCGGAAGTGATGCGAGCGCCCAACTCTGGCGTTGCCGTCATATATCTTTCGGGCCAGCTACTCTCCCTGTGCCCGGTTGCGTCTATTTCGTTAGTCGACAAAAAGAGGAGGCCACAGCTAGCGCAGGTGGGGCAGCAGCTAACACAACATTCGGGGGGACCTCTGCATACATTATCCACGCGCCCGCGCTCAATGTTATTTACCGCGTCTTTTCTCTTTTTTGTTTTCCCATTTTGTTCGTGTTTTTCGTGTCCCTATTTTCTCCCGCTCGTTGCGCAATCCGCACCGTTGTGTTGTTGTTATCTGGCTGGGCTCTCCTTATTCCTAACTCGATGATTCATATACTACCACCATCAGCTCACCGGATTTCGGTGCCGCGGAATGTCAGCCGGACGGCTGTCCCGTTCGGTTTGTTGCGTTATACATCCGCCCGCGCGCGCTCGTTCCATCGCACCTTTTTCTTGTTTTTATAATTTTTTTTTCGGAGCCATCCATTTCCTACAGAGGAGAGAAGGCGAAGAAGAGATGAACCCACGCCTATGATTGCGTTAGCCGTTAGGCGTCATCTCGATAACTCGAGCCCCGCCATTACGCTCATCGGTTTAATCTTCTAGCACTTGTCCGAGGCCGTAAAAATGGCATTCCATCGGGAAATGATTTTTAAAAAAGAAAAGAAAAAGAAAAACTCGAAACCATTGGAAAGTGGAATGGAATGAAAACCGAAGATGAAATAGCTGCTGCTGCTGTTTCGGAAAATCAAGCTAACGATTGTTTAGAGTCGAGGTCATTGACGAGTGCCATTCTCCTCCGTAAATTTCCCACTAGGGAGAAGAAGAGAAGGACATTACCGGGGTCGAGCGGCCATCGCTTAAATACGAGTCGAATGGCTTCGGACGCGATTGTTATCAATAGCCGTATGGTAATGCGCCATGTTTATTAGAAATATCCAGCAGGGAAAGATTTTCTTTTTTTCTCTCTTTCAAGCAAGTCGATGAACGAACAAACGGACAGGCCAGAAGAATGTTCATATCCCTCCGCATTGGTTTGCTGCTGATTATGCCGGTCGATCGGCGGGCCGACGCGCCTCCAGTCAATGCTACGATTGCAGTCAAATGATTGAAAACTATAGGTTCAATAGCCTAAGACTTGGTGTGTGCGCTATTACTAGTACCCGTCCGTCGTATAATTGTCTAATAAATTGTCGGCCGAGATGACGAAGAGGACGCGATGCAGAATTCAATGGCGGATGGAATAAGAAGAGGAAAACTGTCAGGAAGATTCCGATTCCGCTTCAACGGGCGGCATCCCTTTTCCTTGTTGAACCCCATCAAGCATTAGACTACGCAGAACGCAGTCTATGTGCGTGTGTGATTACAAGGAGGTTATCACATTCGGCCCCCCTGCTGTTTTTCCACCGACTTTTCGGTCGTTTCTTTTCTTTTTTTTTCTCTCTTCAACTTTTTTGATTTTGATCTTATCGTGCGCTGATTGCTGTCGGCTGTTTTCAATTATCCTCTAGAGCGATGCGTGCTGTGTCTAGTGTACCAGCTCGCACTACACCCAATAGAACGCGTCTTGTTGTATTATAGGTGTGCCCCTGACGTCTTGTGTCCGCTAGCTGCTCTTGCATTTGCCGTGGGTTCGCCAAAAGGGATGCAATTGTTTGCCATGGCCATCAGCAGCCGCGTCAGATCCGGGTGGTGGTTAATCCATAAGATGAGAGAGACCAGACGTCAATGGCCACAGCCAGTCAGCGTCGCCTTGTTCTTCTTTCTCGAATGGCGTACGTACGCAAGTGATGTTTAGTTTTTTTCTTCTCTTTTTCTTCTGGCTCTTATTTGGCTCCTCAACAACAGAGAGATATTGCGTGGGTGCTGTATAACGAGCGCATCTATAGTGGTCCGGCTGCGACAGTATCCATGGGAGACGATGTACACCGTGCGGGACAGCGGGAGTGAAAAAGCCTTTTGCGTTAAGACCCATCAGTCTTCTAGAGCTGGTCGACTCTTCTTCTTCTTTTTGGCCAACTAGAATCAAGAAGAAGAAGAAGATTTCCAAGAGAGAAAGAAAGAAAGGGAAAAAATGCAGCAACAGGTTCACATATGTAGCTATAAGCTAATGTAATACGAAAGTCGCTAGATGCAACAGTTCCATCTTCGCTGATGGTTGTGCTGCTCGCTGCTTGCTGCTCGAGCGAGTCCTCCCGACACGAGAGACGTGTCCTTTGCCGCGCCAGTGTAGGTGTTGCGCAGTCTGTAACAATATACCATGAATAAGCAATGACATTTCTATTTGAGAAATCATTTGAGACTCGGCTCGTTCTTGTTGCTGTTGTTGTTCTTGTTGTTGTTGCCGTTGCGGACTTGCCGCTGGTTCAACCAAAAAACAGTCGCTCGACCACTGAATCAAATTGACTGACACCTTCCCCTATCTCCTTGTATACCGCGACGGCTCTCTTCACGACCCAGGTGAATTTTCGGCGATGATCTCACAACGTGTTTGTATCTGCGTGTGTCTCTCCGTGTTCCAGATCGTATCGGCAGAGCAGCTGCCTTTCACTTTGTCGCGGTCCTATAGAGAATGATTATCGAGTCTATAGCGACAGTTGCTGCCTTTATTTATTTAGTTAGTTAGTTCGTTCTATTTTCGTGAGTGTTGGCTCTCGTTCTTCATATTTTTTTCGTCTATTATTTTAAGCTTCTTTTCGGGTCATTTGGCGACGATGGCGTCAATTGCGCTCCGCCATCGTCGGACGGGCTTTTTAACCCCCGTTTACAACTTTGTGAGACGGGTGTAACATTCCGTAGGTCCTCCAGAGAAGGACGACAGGTCGATGGGTATAGCGGCGCAACCGAGTCAATTGGCACCTACCTGCCAATACAAAAGGAGAGCCTCACCATCGACTGAGGTTTGGCCAAAAGGGCTCGCACGATGAGAACGGCCTCCCACGTCGCGCCCATTTTCTTCAGAACACGGCATTTGACGCAATTCTATTACCACCGCCACCACCACTGCCAACCACTAGCCTATCACAACAGAGGACGCTAACGGTGACGACTCCTTAACCTTCACGGGTACGGCGGTGAGAGGTTTTTTTTCAAATTCACAAGGCCTCACCCTGCTGCTGGGGGAGTAAATTCTCTTTTTTCATCCCTCCTTTTAGCTGGACAATGACTGGATAGGAAATAAATCAAGAGCCAGTCGAAATAGCAGCAGACCATTCGATGGCCTGGTTGAAGTTTTTATGCCTCGTCGTCGTCTCGTTCCACCTGCACTCAAATCCGCGCAATATGAGAGCCGGTCCATTGTCCAACGACCTGTTGCGCCGTGTTATGCCAACCCTATTGATTTATGTGTCGATCTTTCCGGCCATTACGTTCCCCCGGTATCACGGCCTACATCGGCGGCCACCACCTTACAATGAGCAACTGTTGGAATGCGCGCGCGCAAGTGAAGGGGCACTATTGAATGGGCTGGCCGTCCCATCAGGCCCCGTCGTCTATGAGAAAGAGGAGATGAAGGAGACATAAAAGAGCTGGGGCAAGTAGTCCCAGCGCCGAGGAAGAAATAAAAAACGATTCCGAGGACTTTGAGACTTTGATCGACGACTGTCGTTATCGCATCGCGGGAGAAGAAGAGCTCCACGTCGCTGGTCCCTCGCTAGCTCGAGATATACACACAAGACAAGCCAGCAAGCAAGCAACAGCATCCACCTCTCGGTTGTTGTTGTTGTTGTTGTTGTGTGTGCGAGTTAAGGAAACAGAGCTATATACAGTTTGGATAAGAAAGAAAGAAATGTATGCATAACAGATCAGTTTCTTCTTCTTCTTCTTCTTCCCCCCTTTTTTCTTTTTTGATTTGTTACGGCCTCGTCCGCGTTCGACCGAAACGCGCCTCGCCATAATAAATCATAACTCCATATACTACACGTTTGCTGGCCCATCATTCCACCCGATCTGCTGACCCGACACTGTAGACGGGCAACACACACAACGAGCCAGCAACCAGTTGACTCTGTCTTCTCTCCGAGCGTGAATTGTGTATAGTAGATCCGGCTATATATGCAACGGCCATATAACGTTCGTTTCTTTTCTTTTTTCCATCTCTCTGTTTTTTGTTTTATTTCGGTGGAGGTTATTGGCGGCCGTGTGGAGGCTGAAACGGATATACTACGTGTACGGCGTATCGGTAAGGTTGTGGGGGCGCCATGATTTGTCATCGGAATCCGATCGTTTGGTCATCATAAACACGTCGTCGGTGATATAACGATGAAGTAACGGCATGATGCCGTTTGAGCGTCTGATGAATGATACGATTGAAATGAGTGATTGTCGGCGAGGCTCTGTGCTGCTGCATAAGATGCAACTGCAAACGTATACCCGCCGCCGGCCGACGACCATCTTTGGCTTCTCTCTTCTCGCTTCTCTCTCTCTCAGACTGTTTGTTTATAAATACACTCGCATCCAACCACAACAGTCGTACATATATCTACGTATGTACGACTGGATAGTAACGTGTCTCTGTGTGTCTGTATAAAAGAGCGTGGGAAAGTGTCAGAGTAACACACAGCGCATAATGAAAGGGGGCGAGGTTTCTACTTTTTTTTCTTCTTCTTCTTCTTTCGTTGCTGCTGCTGCTGGGCGACCCACCTTCTCTCTCTCTGTCGAGTCGCTCTTCTTCTATATACTACTTCAACAGAAACCTGTTATACATATATCTTTGTATTATGAGCCATATATATATAGAAATACTATAGTATATATATATATATAGCCTGCATTTCTCTTCTCGAGTTTTTTCTTTCCTTTCTGGAGTTGCGGGTTGGTCGCGCCAAGATCACTTAGCACGGAGATATTTATTGACACAAGACACACTCTTCGACGAGTCGCTCTGCCTAGCCCTCCGCTTTCTGCCTTGTCTTGTTCTTTTCCCATTGCGTCGACGACCTCAAAGTTGACGTCCGTTCGGTCAATATTCTCTTCTCCATTTCTCTCTCTGGTCGTCTTTTTCCTTTTTTTTCGCTTCTTTTCTCTCTTTTTTTTATATACTTTGGTCGTCTTCTTCTTATGTTCTTGTGTAGGAGGACTCGCGACGGGGTTCTTCCCTCTTTTCTCTTCGTCTTCTTTTATTATTTGACTGTGTGTTACGTTCAAGACATCGCCTCGATTCTTCTCCCTCTCTCTCTTTCTCTGCGTGTATGTTTGTGTGCCATTCGCCCGTTCGGTCTCTTTTTCATTTTCATATCATATTTTTTTTTTGTTGTGTTGTTGTTACCGAGAGCTGAGGGACCTATCCGCGCGCCTGCTGGAATTTGTCCATATAGGTGTAGGTGTAACCTCCAACATTCCCCGAACCTTTCACAGGTCCCTTTTTCTTTTCTAGTTCTTCTCTCTAGCCCGCGCGATGAGGTAAACCCATTCTTCTGCCTTTTGTCTTCTTCTCGGGATGGAAGAACTTCGATGCCCATTCATCTCTCCATAGACGCAGCGAGTTCACAGACGACTCGATTGTTCTCTCCTTCGACATGCCAGACCCAGTTTAGACTCGACCAATTTTCTCCGAATACAAACTGCAGGCGATTATTAGACTACTGGGCAACCGTCGTCAAACACTCGAATCATTATTTGGCCTATAGGTAAAACATTATCGACTCGGCCTCGGGATGCTACGACCACAACTTTCTTTTTCTCTTGTATTGCATTTGTTTCACAAGATCCCAATTCTGCCGGCAATCATACGGCTCCGAGATTCTGTATAGATCTCCTAATGATCGGTTTGGTTGTTGTAGCCTATAAGATTACCGTCTATAGGCCTACATGGGTTTATTTTTTTTCCCCTGTCTGTTGCGTGACGCCGATCGGCTCTTGATGAATTGTCGATGGCAACCGATGGGAAAACACTACCAACTACGTAGTGTATTTCTTTTCTCATGCTCTTCCCGGCGGGCTGGACCGACGGGGCCGATTGTTTGACATCTTCTCACGGAGGCAGATGCTCGCTGGCTTGTCGATCGCGCCATCAGGCTCATTTGTCTCAAGACTCGGGCGCGCGTTTCTCTTCCATTTCGTTTGTCTTTAATACAACACACGAGGAGAGAAGGAAAGATCTAAAAAAGAAGAAGGAGACATAGGCGGAGTCCAGATGGAAAGAGTTTCTTTATAAAAAGAGAGGCAAAAGAAGAGAGAAAAGAGAGTCCCAACACGCCCTCTTTCTCTCTCTGCGAACGATTTACATGTAGGCTACTACCCGTTGTATGACTCTTCGATATAGTACACTGTATAGGCTGACGCCTCTCTCTCTCTCTCTCTCTCATACACTGTCTCCAAGGTTGTTATTATTATTATGGGCTTTCCCAAAACGAAAAGACCAAAAGAAAATCGAGGCATCAAAAGCTGTTGGCTGCTGTTTGGTGTTGCCGCGCAACAGCAGCAGACGTGAGTAATTTGTAAAGAGAAGTTGATTGAATCGCCTTCTTTTTTTTCTTCTTCTTCTTTTGTGTCGTCCCTTGTCGCACTCTTCTCCGGCTGGATCTTCCTACCAGGGTAGAGGCCGAGCGCAAGCAACAGCTGATCGAAACAAGATGCGCGGCCAGGAGTACGCTAATTATAGTTATCACCCAAGTGAGTCAGTATTTTCATCAAAAGCTCCGATTCTCGGAAGCATTAACCAGCATTCCTTCTATGTGTGTTCTTTTTTTCTCTCTACTACTCGGCTCTCCTTTTTCTCACCTTCGCCTCTTTTGGGTGTAGCGAGACAGAAAAAAAAAGAAATAAATAAAAAATTTCTGTAATGCGCGACAAGTGAACTACTTTTAAGTCTTTATCTCTGTCCATCTCGCCCGTTGTGCAGCACAAATTTTCTCCGCCGTAGCCTTTTTCTTTTATCTTTTCGTTCCGTCTTGGGAACTTTCAGAGCGCTAGAAAAATCCCAAAAAGAAAAAACTGTAATAGCGGTTAGTCTGAATGTCCCCGCGTTTCTGCGCGTCTGCTACATTTGTCGGAAGGGAAGAATGGATAATCTCGATCTAAAAGCCGTGCAGCAAACAATAAGAGGGAAGAAGAAAATTCTCCATATAAGAGGGCGAGGAGGTGGGGAGCGATCCGCAGGAGGACAATTGTACGACATCATTTAGATAAACATATCATAATGGACTTTGAGAGTGGAGCGCGGAATATTTCGGCGATAACAAGAGAAAGAGAACTGAAAGAAGAAGAAGAAGGAGCCTTCTTCTTCTTCTTTTCCTTCTCTTTCTATAGAAATCGAGGATGACCGTAAGTGGGGTGAATTATGTTGTATGGTCAGTGCGGCGGCGGTCGGCAGAGTTCCGTCCCTGCTGGTGTGCAAAGAGACACGCCGCCGCCGCCGACGACGACCCGAGCCAACGTTTTCACATAAGGGCATCACATGCTGCTGCTGCTGCTGCCGGTTTCGGCTGCCGTTCGTGTCTCTTGTTGTTGGCTCTCGGGTGTGATGGGAATATGAGGTGGTGGGAGACAAGAAGGAGAGGGGGGGGGGGTTAAAGGGAGGGGAAAGGTATAATTTTTTGATTTTCTGCCGAGTAAGCAACGCTCAAAAGAAGCCGAAAAATAAGCCACCAGCAGCACCGAACAGAAGCCAGCTGCACAATCACCTTCTCGCTAGCTGAGACTTCTCTTCTCTCTTTTTTTCGTTTTTTTTTATTTCGTCCCTACTTCTTCTTCATCTGGCTATTGCGTTCTTCTTCTTTTTCTCTTGCATGCGTGTTGTTGGCTTGGACGACGAAGCATTCAAATAGACATTCAGCAGCAGCAATAACACCGAATCAACACGGGTACGAACCAAGTGTTGAATCGGGAAACGGTGGCGGCGCTTTTCTAAATCCTATCATCCGCGAACGGAAGAGTCAAACAGTTTGTCCAACAGTTCGGAGAAACACGAGATAAAGAGGGACGAACCAGAACGAAGTCCTGCGTGAAAGAACGAAACCTTAGGATGAGCGTTAGAATATGATAATAGTCAAATACACACAAAACGACGACAAGAGGAGTTACCGAGTACGTCGTGTCGCCTCCCGAACGAACGAACGAACGCCCTCCATTCAGCTCGTGTTTTTCGGCGACGGACACTTGGTCTTGTTTGTTCACGATAAATCCATTTTTCTATTTCTCTTTTTCCTTCGGGGACCCTTAAACCTATTGACTTAACTTTCTAGTCCACCACTCTACCCCATTTATCAGGAACCGAGTCGTGTTCAGGTGGGAACTGCCCAGGTAAGAAAAACCCACTTTGCCCACGTTCGCTTTTAATAAACAAATATTATAGGCCTCTGACAATGGTGTGAGGGGGAGAGGACAAATAAAAATAAAAAAAAGTTTTTATCCGGTCATAATCAAGGCTGCATTGGTAGCCTACCGTATATATTTTATATAATGAATAATGACTGGTGTAGGCCTATTTGGAGCAATCGCTCCCTCGAGCACTTCCCCCTGTTCCGTCCCTCTCTCTCTTGATGATTATTCCACTCTGTGCTGTGTTCCATCCCGGATGACGCAACCGGATCTCCCAGATGGTGAACACGGTCAGAAAAAAACCCAACAGCAGCAGCAGCACAACAACAAAAAAAAGAAGAAGGACAATAAAAAGGAAAGAGAAAACAAAACCATTATAGTGTTAGCCTATACCGGAGCGACGAGTGAAAACGAAATGGAGATCAGTACCACCAGCTCACCAAGAGCAACAGCAACGGCAGCAGCAGCTCTCTCTGCCTTGAAAGGTCACTCTTGCTGCCATACTGGATTTAATGATATACAATAAAAGTGGACCAATCAACAAGTCCTCGTCCCCTCGTCAGCTCTTCGAGGTCTGATGATGTCGTCCTCTGCTCAGCATATAAGAGCAGGAGGAAGTGACTTTATGATGGACCATCACCCCTTTTTCTCTTTCTCTCTCTCTCTCTCTGTTATACCTTGTTGACTATATCAAGCATCTTTTTGTTACTTTCCATCAGTGTCGGTTGGTACACTATTGAGGGGGAGGATGATGAACAAAAAAGAAAGAAAAGAAGAAAAAAAAGAAAACGAGGACAGGAAGTCATTTGATAATGCTGCACTCTTCTGAAAATCGACACTACCACTACACTAGTAACTATATATGGACGGGGCTAAAGCACAAGAGTTTCACTCAATCACGACTCTCCACTCTACATTTTCTGGAAGAAAAAGACAACGACGAGACGATGCTAAGAGGGTGAATGAAAGAGAGAGAGAGCTAGAGCTCCTCTCCTGATCCCTTTTTCCTCCCCCTACACCGTAAGTAGTAAGACAGATATATATAGAAAGACGACACTGATGTCATGTAATGCACCGTGTTGTCTGTATTTGTTGTTAGGAAGAGGTCGAGTGAAAGGCATTGACACAAATTCGACATCGCCGACTGTCGTAAAAAAATTAAAATGATAGCAGCCGGTGGAAGTCGTCGTCGGTCGGTCGGGGGAAGATACCAAACTATAGAGGGGGGTCTCCTTCTTTGACGTCAGCGCACGCAGGTCATTTGTTTCATTCCCTATTTTTTCTTTTTTCGTTTCTATTATTTCCACGATGATTTCTCTCTAGTCCTATATCAATAAATTCAATAAATATATATATATTATGCTACATATTTATTTATTCCATTGCGATCGGCAACATTGCGGCATGTCGTCGCTGTTCCTTTTTTTATTCAGTCATCAATGTCGATGATGACGGAGAGATGCTGGAGATACTATACAACGAAGAAAGTTTGGCTTTCTTCTTTTTTTTTTGCCCGTTTTCTCCGTTATTGCCGTTGCGACGTCTTCTATGACTCGGGCGCTAAAATGAAATTCCCTCCCCAGTGAAGATGATGGCTGATTGAAAGTTTTCCAGTTCAAAAGGCCAACGGCGTGAGATGACACTTGAAATCGATTTCGAAACGAAGGCGTTATTTCGTCTACTTTTTTTCGTTTCTCTTTTTCTCTTTATTCTCTCGGCTCTAATGCTGCTGCTGCAGTCTTAAAAGCTAATAGAAATAAGAGAAAATACAAATAAAAGTGAGCGACTCTGGACCGGGCGACCTGTGGGCTGCTGCTGTCTCTATAGTCTGGAGAGAAAGAGAGATAACAACTTTTTTTGTTTGTGTCCCAAGTAGATTCGATACTTTTCTTCTTTCTTAGTTGCGTCCGTCCGACTGTCTCTCTTGTTTCTAAACTCCACAGGATGTATGTACGTTTGGCTTCGATAAGGTCCGCGTCGTCTCCTTCAACCCCCTTCTCCCGCGTCTGCTATACACTATACACTAGACGCCGTCTCTTACCTTTTTGATGACGTCGACCTTAAAGTGCAGACTGCAGTTCGGCCGAATCTAAATAGCCGAGATAGGTGGAAATCGAAAGAAGGCGGGGCGCTCTTCGGCAATGAAGAAGAAGAAGAAGATTTGGTTTCAAGCGCTATAAAGCGAGCCGCATTTCTGACGACATCTCTGATGGCAAACAAAGACGCAACCAAATACATCAATAAAACGAATAAAAAGAAAAAAAAAAAGAAGGAAAAACAAAAAGAAGAAGAAGAGTCGAGGAATATGTATATACGGCGTAAGTCGTCTGGTCCGCGCTGTAGGCCTAAAGGACGCATAGCAGCGCAGCAGCAATAACGTCCATCCAAATAGTGAAATAAAAGAAACAAGTCATGAATGGAGAATAAATAGCCGGGCAAGCGCAGTGGAGTTCTGTGAGGTCGTCGAAGAGCTATTGGAATGATTTGCTTGTTTTCTTTTTTTTGTCATGGAGGCGGAGGGTGCGCGCGCGTGAGAATGTGACAAATTTCTCCCGAAACGAAATGTCGAAACGGTTTTGTGTCGCAGCTGAGAGATGACGGAGGGGACGGAGCAACGTCATCGTCGTCCTCTCCTGCTCGCCAGTCGCCCAGCTGCATGCCAAAACTCTGTTTCTCTGAGCTAATTCAATATTCATGCTTTCGTACCTTATCGGAATATTCATCATCATCATCAAACATCATCATCATCATCGAGTTGACTGTGTCTGCCAACAAGAACACGTCCCCAAAAATATGTTTTGGCCCGTTCGGAAACCCCCCACCGTCCGCCCAGCAAATCGTAACGATAAAATGGGGGATCGAGTTCATTTTGACGATCGGCCGCCAACAACGAAGCCGATGGAAAAGGATAGAGGAGCATCGCGCGTCTATTCATGCGACCTCAAAGTTGACTTGGTAATTCGTCGTCTATAAGAAAAATAAAGGGAAAACGACAGATACTATAACTGGGAGGGATGAAGGAGAGAGAAAAAAGGAGCGTTCAGCGAGCAGCGTGAGAGATGTCGGCGATTGTCACGCTAATATCTTCCAGCAGTGTCATCCAGCCGGCCTTTGGGGCTCTATATAATATTTCCTTCTTCTTCTTCTTCTTCTGGATTCCTGTAGACGACTACGGCCGTCTAGTCGTAGCTTAGCAGAGGCCGTCGCAAGTGCAGTCTCATTCTGGCATTCTCGGCTTGAAAACCATCTCCCCATATACCTGATGATGATGATGATGCGCGCATAACACGGACAAATCTCCACTCCCTCACCCCTTGACCTCTTCTCTCCGGTCCCGGCCAAAACATTCCCAGCAGCAGCGCCCAGCGACACACGGCGTGTACACATAATACAACAACAAGCAAGCGTCTCTTATCTGATTCGAATAAATATCTGTGTCTCTCTCTCTCTCTGTCTGTGTGTCGTCCGTATACGCGCTGTCGTGCCGTTCGTTAAAGAAATTTCAACCATTTTCTTTTTTCCCCTCTTTTTTTCCCAATGGCTAAAAAAGAAAAAAAATGGATGGAAATATTTCTGGAAATCTTCCTCTCTATTCTCGTATCAATGTGACATTTATCGTGAATAACAAGTCATGCGTCGTAACTAGGAGGATTAATTGCGATAGGTTGGATGGTGCCAGTCGGATCGTTTCTTTCCGGTTCGTTCTCACCATCGCAGCCATCGATGCGCGCACACCGAAACAACATTTGTTAAATTTGTTAATGTTGTTTTGTTGTCGGCCCAGCAGAGAGAAGAACCCAATAGAAAAGAAACGAAAAAAAAATAAAATAATAATAACATGGGAACGAGGCGGAACGGCGGCCCCGCGACTCTATTGAAGAGAATCTGTTATTGCGACAAAGCGAATCCAACTTGATTGGAAAAACGTATATGGCCGACGCTAAGTCGAAAATCCAGAAATAGTATGAGAAAAAGTAAAAGGAAAAAAAAAAGAAAACTTGTTTTGTTGAATAGTAAATGCAACAGGTTACCAGCACCATGATTCGCCATAACGAGCCTACATCCCCGTCGCTTGCTTGGCCAGCTCGTGATACATTCAATTGACGGACTACGAGAGGAGATTTGAACAAATAATACAGTGTATATAGTACTAATATTAGAGGGCGAGCGACAATAGCCGAACGCGATGATGTGACGCCTTGCTTGTCAATCAGCCCCCTTCTCACCCAAATGGCCTATTGTTGTTTGCTAGTTTAGTGGCCGGTGGTGTGCTGGTTTGGTAAAAGGCCGTGGTCGGGGTGCCCCTTTGTCGGCGACCGTACGGCGCCACGGCACACCTCATCCTGCGGGTAGGCGCCTTATGATGACGGAGGGGAGAGAAAACGGAGGATCCCTCGCCGTCGTCTCTCTACTAGTCCATTGAATCATCGGCCGTCGCAGCAGGTGATCTTCCTTCTCTTTTCCAGTTTTTTCGCCCCTTTTATTTTTAGATTCATTCGCTTCCTCTTATCTCGGCATATCACACACACACACCCGGATTACTTGCCAGGCCGAACCCCCATTTATTCTACTGTTCCGTCGACGGGCTCGTTATGTAGTGGCCTGTTCGATCAGCCGTGATCGATAGACCTCGGCTTCTGTTTCCAGCCGCTGATCACAGAGCTCGGCAATCTCGGTGAGAAAAATCGAACACAAAAAAAACGACGTTTTCGGGGGAATTATATAAGAGAGAGAAAAAAAATCTCTTGTATTGTCAAGTGTCAATGTAGCTAACGATCGAACAAGTATTATAACGCATCACGTCACTAATCTACGATTTTTTTCTTCTTTTCATTGTCCGGCAGATTTTCGTTTCCACGTGGCGATACCTTTTGAATGTACTTTACAAAGTTTGTTCAATTCCATTCAACTGATTAGTTCTTTTCGATAGTAGCAAGATCTAATAAACTTTGATGAGAAAACATAACATTTGATCGCGGTTTTTTATTTTCATCCCCTGCCCATTTTTGAAAGGTCCAGTCTTTTTCCGGTCTACCTGAGATTATTCGCGAAATGCACCTTGTGAGTTGATCTTGTGACGGCGGCGAGTGAAGGTCGTTTCTGCTTCTTTTGTTCTGTGAAGTGAAATTGAGGAAGTTAAATACATTTATTCTATCATGTTGGCCATGACTTTATTGACTCGAATGTCAACTTGAAGTGGTTTGGAGTCTTCCCGTTCCGTGTTGACGCTGGCGGAGGAATGCGGCGGGAAGCGCAGCAGCCGCAGCAGCCGACTTTAAGGTAGGCCTTGTAACGAAATGTATTTCGGTGTAGTTTCGACTTATTGCGTTTTGTTTGGCCGTTGCCAAAAGCCACTCGCAGCGGCCAGCTCTGGGTTATGTTCTTTAGCCATTGGCGTTTGTTCATTTCCCCTATTTGTTACGCTGTCGGGACCCCTGAACGTTTGGCGATTTTCATTGTTTCCCCTCCATCTCGACCGAATCCGGTTAGGAGCTAATACGGCGAAAGAACGTCGTCGTCCCAGCATATGCACATAAAAAATGCAGCAAACAGGGGAGAACGAGAAACAAAAAGAAGAAACACACAAAAACAAACCAAACGGAATAGAAAGAGAAACATCTGTTGAATAATATCGACGAGCGCTGCAGTATATTGTATATGCTTCTTTTCGACCCTGCTCGGTAGAAGAAGTCGAAGGTTTTTTCTTCCCGTTTTATTGATTTGTTGTTGCCTTTTTGTCTACGAGTTTTTGTCTGCGCAATGTCCGTCAAAACGACACGCAGAGAGACGATCGCGCTCGCTAAATCTTCGCCGTTTCCCACGCAGTTGACCCAGTTCGCCCGTCGGACATTGTCGGAGTCCGTTGGAATTAAAAATAGAGAAGAAGAAGAAGAGAGGGTTCTCTTTGATGCTTTGCTCGAGAGGTGGATGACTGGTTGTGTCCGAGTCATCGTCGTCGTGCTCTTTGCTTTCTTGTGTTTTTCCCATTCTTCTTTTTCCGTCATGTTTTTCGGTGTTCTGCGCGTCGGATCGAAATGTCGCCCGGCGATTGGCGTGACCGAAATCGATTGGTCTCGATAGCGTGGACGATATGGACGCAATGCCCCGATAGATCACGATCTATGTGTTGGCCCAACATGTTTGTAATTGTTTCTCTTCTTCCATTTTTCTTCTTTGTCACTGCCTTGTGTCTATCTCGTGTTACGTGCGCACACACACGCATTACACACACGGAGGAGAAATAAGAGAAAGAGGAGACCAAGGCCGGCAGTCACACGCCGAACAACAATCGATGGCCTTGCGCCGGCCCATAATTGAGGCCGTGAATGTTTAAAACATGATCGTTTTGGTGGTCTATTGTTCGATTGATTATTACGGCGGAACGGTTTAAGAAAGAAGAAGAAGAAGAAGAAGAAGAAGAAGAAAGGCCTGGTGCAAAAGAGCAGTTTTCCAAAGGGGAGAATTTCACTTTGATGTCTGGAAACATTTCAAAAAAATATTAGATATTTTCTCTCAAACCGTCGACAGTGAGGAAACGTGTTAACTTTTTTGGGATGAGGCGATTTACAGGGCTCCCGAGCGGATGCAAATATCGACAGGTTTTTTGGAGAGGGGGAAATGTTTGTTCGTCCTCTTCTTGTCCAGCCAAAAGCACCTCTGTTTGGATTCTCTCTCTAGCTGGTCTTTTTTACCTTTTTCCCTTCTTTTTCTTTTTATTGCCGTGCTCGTTTTTTATTCTCTGGAAAGGCCACAAAAAACGGGAAAAATCCATAGCGCAACCCAAAACCATCCGAACAAATATTTCAATATGAAGTTATAAAAATACGTTTGTATGTTCACAAAAAAAAGTGGGGAAAAAAAAAGAAAGAAAGCGACTTTGGGCCGGTCTGGCCCGGAGAAGAGACCCCCTGCCCGCGCCCTAGAGAGGAGAAAAAGAGCCCAAACCAGCCGCAGCGAGAGCCCTTGGATGGGCACCGATCCCCGCCAATCGTCCCTCCACATGAAACGGTAATAAAAACACTCCCACCTACCGTCGTCTCGTCCGCCGTCGCCATCCGTTTTGCTGGCCCGCGTCTTCTTCTTTTTCTTCTTCTCTCCTTTTTCTCTCTACCGTAGAAGAAGAAGACAACATTTCCTCCCGATAGCGTTCGAGATTGGGGAGCACTTCAACATTCAAATGGTTTCAAACCACTTTACCATCTCCCCAAAGCATTTCAATTTCTGAAAGATGCGCGCTCGGCCAGCTGCTCCCGCACCGACGACGTCACGCGGGTGAAATACCTGAATATAACCGTAGAGATCATCTAGTTCTTCCTTTTTTTTCATTCTGCTGCGCATCTTTTTATGATGATGAAACGTGCCCATAACCAGTTTTGTCCAATAATTCGTGAAAGTTTTCCGTCTCTGCCGAACAAAAAAAGTTATACAACCGGAACGGACGAAGACGTTTCGTAATCGAGGTCTGCTGTCAATGGAAACGGACAGGTGATTCGACTGTAATCTCGTCCGATAATCGGACCCTTTTTCTTTTGTCTTTTGTTTTCCGTTTTTTGTTTGGTCTGTCTCTTGTGCGGCAATCGGCCAATGAATTGGCGGACATTTTCGACAAGCCGCTAAAATGGACAAGACAAAATCACTGACGGAAAAAGGGTGGAAATAACTCTGCGTATTTTGTGACGAGATGCAGATGATTTGAGAGGGCCGTTACTGGCTGAAAGAGACGCACGCGGTCGATGGGTTTAGCGATGAACACGATAAGCGCCGAGTGTGTTGGCCATCTCCCGAGCTACAACATTTTTTTGGTGAAAATTTTACGGCTACAGCGAAAAAAAAGGGAAGAAAGGAAAAGAATAATATATATATCTAACGTCAGGTGTTTCTCCTTTTCCTAACCGATGGACTGACCAAAAAGATGGAAGCGAATAAAGCACGCGGAATTCAACGGTTAAGCCCAAGCCGAGAGAGAGCTGGAGGGGAAAGAAGAAGAAGAAGAAGAAGCGGCGTCGTCTGCGGTAGAGTTTGATTGTTGAATGTTTCTCTCTGTTCCCGGCACATCACCAGGGTTCTCTCGCAACCTCTCTTCATCACGCTCTCTCTCTCTCTCTCCCAATAAAGTCTCCGGTTTTATTTAAACGTTATTGCAGCACGCGCGCGTCAGCACATCAAATCCCCTATCCTTTCCGTATCTTTGCGTTTTTGCGTCATCGGCGCATATTGACACGGCGATATAAACGCCCGACAAGTCTCTTCTTCTTCTTCTTCTTTCGCCGGTTATTGGCGTCGTATAACATGGATTCGGGCCGGGCCGGAATTGTCGATGAGAAAGTTCTTTAACTCTTCTCTTATTTCAGGATTTCGATTTTCCAAATGTCTAGTCGATTTTGATAGAGTCGTGACAATCGGTCTCAAGCCTTGAATCGGATAAATCAGTAAATCACGAGTCGCAAGTAAAAGGTGTTATACGATCTCAGGCGGAATGAATCGCTTGCTTATACAGTGTCATCATCATGCATCATGTGTTAAACAGATGAATCGGATGGTGCATTACCAGCTCTATAATCTACGGGCCAGAGAGAGAGGGAAAGAGAGAGACGTGTCCAAACTTTAATCAATTACGGTATTTTTATATTTTCCAATCGGTTCCGATCGATTGTTGTTTGCGTGTATGGCGCAGCGCGCGCTAGCTGAGAGAGAGGAGAGAGAGGCCGTTATAAGATGGGACGTCACTTGTGTGCGCCTCTTTCTCTCTTCTCTAAGCTCGTATCGCTTTTTATTGGATTCGTTTTTACGATGCTAACATCATATTTATTCATGTGTGTGTGTGTGTGTGTGTGGTGTGTATACATATATTGCAGCGCATCATGCAAATTGTTGGGGAGAGAAGATGGACAGGTTGAACCTAACCAAGCGAAAAACTCGGTTCTTCTTCTTCTTCTTCTTTATAAATAAATAGATAGGAATAAAATGCTCGGCGTGAGTGCAGCTGGGCGACGGTCCGGGAGAAAGGTGCAGCCATATATATTATATAATATATATATGTGTGTAGAGTATAAATACATATCTGGTGGTAATACTATTTGTAAATGTATCTCTACGGCGCAACATTTGAATCGCATGAAGGGGGCATCATCGTATCGTATATAATGCCGCATGGCTTCACCCGCCGCCGCTCCGTGTCGTCGCTTGATGAACTCTGTGAGCGCGAGCGCGCTAGGACGACTCTGACGACGGCGGGCCGTGTGGAGCGAAAGAGCGGACAGCAGCCAGATGCCTTCGCGCTCGGCCGCGCGCGCTCGACGCACTGTGAACTCATCGGATCCGATCCCGCACGCGCGCTCACGCTCCGCCGCTCCTTCAATTAACCCCAAACGGCGACCCCGGGCCACGGAAACCCCATCAGACGCGGACGTACGAGCAACACAGCAACCGTCGAATAACAAATCAATGATGACGACACAAACATTTCACATCATTTATATGCTAATATTTGTTGGTGGTGTCAGTGGTAGGGACTCGACGGTGCGCGTCTGGAGAAAATTTTCCTACGGGTCCGTATGGGTCTCTGGCTGATGGAAAGTTGTGGCTCGGTTGTTGTCGCCTATTTTGGGACGGAGCCATCCGCTGAGTTGTAGTACTACCACTAGACCCATGTGTCTCTGCTTGCATGTCGGATTCTAATCATCCGCTATTAAATCAAAAGGCAGCGAGAGAGAGAGAGGAGAGAAATGATGATGATAAGAAGCAACCTGCGACCCGCAACTAAAGCTGAGCCAAGCGAAACGATATTATGCTACATAGAGTAGAGAAAGAGAGGAATAATATGCGATGGCAGTCGGGTCGCTGCGGTTGCCTGTCGTAAATAATACGCCGGCAACCATGTCAACATGGCGCAGGGCTAGAAAAATAGAATGATAGAAACTCTTGCTGAGGCTCCTGCCTCTCAGCTGGAACGATATTCCTATTTAGCTAACTGCTTTTTAAAATCCCGTTTGATCTTTATCCGGCTCCCTCTCCTTGGGGCTCCGATTTTGCGCCGCGTTCTATAAATCACGCAGCACCACCACCTTTACCTTGCGCGCCGGTAATCATAATCGATCGAACGCGGTCGGGAATCGATGACACCACGCGGTGCGACTCGATAAAAAGACTCGAGCCTCGCCACAACAACAACCAGAAAAAGAAAAGAAAAGAAAAAAGAGAAAGAAAACATAACGAATAGGCCGCAATCATGTTTGAATTCGGAATCTACAACCACAACAACAAAAAAATGATGCAACAAGACGCATTGATCCATCACGTGATTGTCTCTCTCTCTCTCTTGTATTCTGATACTCGTTATTTCCCTTTGGTGAAAATGCGCGCCTATCATGAGGCCAGGCGGCGTCGGCGGCGGTGGCGTCAGTGGCGGGACGGCGGTTTGGGTCCTCAACGCGGCTGGAAGGGAACCGGGAACAGAGCGGCACGCGTGACTCTTGGGCGCTTGCGTGTTTCCCCAAATTTTTTGATAGATATATACTGTGGAGTGTAGATTTGGAATTTTGTGTTGTTGTTGTTGGGGAGCCGGTGAGGACCAAGTCGACGGGTGGAGGGAATGAAAGGAAAAAACGCGATCCGAGAACATTCCGACTATGCAACGGGCGCGCGCTCTCGCTCGCTCGCTCGCGCCCGCACCGGAATTAAAGAAAATAAAATAATTCCCCCGGTGCGCTCAATACAAACCACTGGGCTCTTTTGTTTCCATTCCGTTTTTCTAATAGGCAGGTGGACGATGCCGTCATTTGCATACTCTCCCCCGTCGCGATATGACGAGAGATTCCCTTCCATCCACCTTGTGTTCTTCCGTCTTCGTCTTCTTTCCTTTTCTTTATCTTTCTAATATAAATACAATATCCACAAATTCGATTCCAGAGCTCCTCTTGAGCTTGAGCCTTCTCGGCGCGGCCCACCAAGTCCCCACCGCCGCCGCCGCCGCACCACGTTCCGGACAGCCTATACATTTTCCTCTCGGCAACAGCTGACAAGTTCATTATTATAAATGCCGGATTTATTATCACGTTCGAGGTCTATTACTTCATTCCGATTTCGTCTTCTCCTACCATCACGGCCGTTTCTGTTTCTTTCTCTCTCTTTCTCTCTGTTCTATACATAAAACCTCTTATTCAGATTTATTTTTATTGTCCAGGCCCTTATTCGTGTTCCTTGTTGAGTACGGAATTGGTTTTTAAACGAGATCAGACGTCATTCTCCGTTTAGTTACCCGCTGGGTTTTACCCAAATCCGTTGGTCAGGGCCGCCATTTTCTCTTTTTCCGCCTTGTGCCCGCATCATGCGATGCCTGATGCGATGCGCCCGACCTGTTCTCTAACGTTGCACGCAAAAGATGCGATGCCAGAGAGTAGATGAGGAGCCCATCGATGGCGAATGACCGAAATGTCGCCGACGGGCTCCATTTGGCAGCCGAGTAGATGAAGGAAGAAGAAGAAGAAGAAGAAGAGGCCGTCGGTCGGTCCGTCTCGGCAGGCGACTGGACACGCGACCTCTGCGGGCACCAATCATCAGACAAAACTCTTTTCTCTCTCTCTCTCTTTTTCCACTCCAGACTCGGCACAGAAAGTAATAATCATCCAAGTAGAGGAGGCTGGGTATCGAGGAATTTCTGGTGAAAGAAAAGAGGTGAGGTTGTCTGATGTGCATTTATCGAGCCGTATGTACATATATCTTAATAAATGATATGAAAAACGAATCTAAAGAATCTTGCGTCTCCTGATAATCGATCAAGAACACGAGATATTGTCTGATTCCCTCTCTGTTGCGCTGCACGAGGGCGAGGCGCGGGCGATCGCGCGCGCTCCGGTCCTCCGCCGTCTTGTACTCCTTCCTTGTACCACTCGTATTGTGTGTAGCGTGCGTTCGGGTCGGGGCGCAATAATAATTACACCGGAGCTACGCTGATTTGATATGCAAATATCGGTTTATCCAGCCGGGTCCATCAGCGGGGGCATTCCATCCATCCAGATGCGGCGGTATTTAAATATCGAAACGGGTTACGTCTATCTTTACCTTTGTAAACTTGCGGGTATTGTGTGGCGAGGCGGCTGCTGTGCCTGCATCTCCATCGGGCTCCATCGGGCGCGCGCGCGAGCCAAGCCAAGTCAAGCCGGAGACACATGCAGCATCAATGAAAGAGAAAGAGAGAAATATGAAATGCATTGAATAAATCTAGCTATAGACGGACGGGACGGACGGAGCATCGGCGGCAGTGGAGGTGGCAGCGGCGGCGGAGGCGGCCGAGCAGCAGCTCCATGCGCATTCCGACGCGCAATACATATAATTGAGGGCCCATATGGAGTAGATTTGAATTTGAATTGATTGCGTTCGGAGCGCCAAGGGAGGTGATGGTGGAATGGAAATAGATGAAGAGGAGAAATAGGAGGAGGATGGAAGATGATGATGGAGGAGGAGGAGGAAATTGAAGAAGAGAAAGAAAAGGATATATATATACAGCTAGAAGAGAAAGAGGAGAGAACAGAGAAGAAGAAGGAGAAGGAGAAAAAAAGACGGGGGTGTGTTTGTCTATAGACAACAAACAACGGTGGGATTATGGACGGGGGGTGAACGCGGGGGAGGCTCATCCCGAGGAGAAGGTAAAAAGATGGAGTTGAAAAGGAGAAGGAGAAAAAAATCAAATAAAAAGATCCAATTGTTGTTGTGTTGTTCATGAAGAAGCCAGCTAGCCGGCCGATGATGGATCTGGTGAATAAGCATGGTAGCGCGACCCAGCCCGGGCCGTCTCTCTCTCTCTTTCTCTCGGTAGACTCGTCTTTTTTTCTCTCTCAAATGGTGGGGCAAAAACGCTTCTGAATGTTTGTTTTGTTGATAAATCCACGACACGGCGATAGAGAGAACGGCTGGTGTAGGAACGTAGTACCAGAGTATCAATTACCTCGTCCTCATACAGAACCGCCGCGCGCTGTTTTACATAATGTTTGTTGTGCGCGCTGTCGGAGCAAAACGGCCGGGCCGCTCGGTCGCCCCCACCAACACAACACAAGACAACACAACCGATCGTGAGGGGGCTGAAAGAATCGTGACGGCGACGCTGTCTGTCCAAAGGCTCTAACCGACCACTAATGAATCAAATCTTGTTGTGTAAAAGATGATGACGCAACGAGCTATTCACGTTGGGGCCATCGTCGTGAGAGTTGCTGCCCGACAATCTTACTTGACGCATAAAATTTCCAAGGAAGGAAAAAAAAAATTGAGAGGAGAAGAAACAAAACAAAAAAATGATTTGGAATGTTTTTGATCGACATGCGGGATGTGCTTTGGACGTGTAATCAAAAGTGGATCTAGACTCGCCCTCCGATCGATCAGAACTGGTTTATACCTTTTGGCCTCGACCGCCTCTCTGTAAAGTGGCCACCAGCGCCACACAAGAGAGAAAAGAATCTGTTGTTACACTCTACCTGCCTGCGCTGCCTGCCGCTGCTGTCGAGGTGGGCATGAGTCATCCATCACCAAAATGCCCCCTTGATGGTGGACGACCGCCGATGTTGACAGTTGACCGCTTCCATTTTGGAAGGAGAGCCCTTCCAATAAGAGACGAGACGGCACACGATAGTAATCATTAACGGCAGACGGGGCGCACGGGTCAGTAGACGGTTCTGTGCAAATAAGAACCACCCTTCCCCATCATCCCTTTCCATCGCCCATCATTGTCTAGACTAATAACAGTGATGATGCATGACCTGATTATTTGAATGCCGAGGTAGCCGACGGACAGCCGCTCCATAACCAACACTGCTTGCGGCTACAGCAGCAGCAGCTAGAGTCGAAACCAATTCATTGGAACGTATTAGCAGCCGTCATTTAAGATGGTATATAGCGTGAGTGGCCCAGCTGCTGCCGTCTCTGCTTGCGTGTGTGGTCACGGAGCCGAGTGAAAAGTCGAGCAACCGCGTGCGCCTTTCCCATCTCCGCCTCTTCTCCCTATTGTTCACGCTACAAATCTTCACCTGTCAACTTTCGACTCATTTGGAAAACCGCCCATCCGAGAGCTCCTCTTCTTCTTCTTCTTCTTCTTCTTCTTCTCTGTTTCAATGTTGAAATGTTTGTTTATTTCAAAACTGAGGATTTTCAATGAGCTTTCATCTTCTCTCCCTTGGCCCTTTTTTTTCCTTTCGTTTTGACTGGAAATGGGGAAACGATGCCCACAACTGGACGCGCCATCAATTTTTATATACATTTTTTTCGAAAACGGCGGAGGAACCGAAGTAAAAGAGGGAAATAAATAAATTCCATGTATGATCTTTATTATAGCTTTTACTCAAATGCCCAAATCGCCGTTTATATGGCTCTTTTGTGCCTGCCTTGTGTTTGCTTTATATCCGTTTTCAGAAGAAGAAAAATTTTTACACTCGGTTTATATTTCGAATGTAAACAGAACAAAATATTGAGGAACGGGCCAGCAATTATAAAAAAGGGGAAAAAAACTTCTAGTTCGCTATGGGCGGAATCATGCGGCTTTTTTTTCCCGGGGACATGTTTCTTATCTCGCAGCTCTCCATTTCAACACACACAAAAGAGTGGAAAAAAACAATAAGGGCGAGTCAAATAAATAAAGTCGACAATAAGCCAAGTTGTTTTTGTTTTTTCATAAATGTAGAAACCGGATTAGTGACGTTGTCTGGGTTTTGATTTTTTCCAAGTCGAGAAAAAAACTTTCCTCGGTTCCCACCGAGTTTTGTTCTCGCTCTCGGTGGTCATTCTGAAGAACAAGAGAGACAGTCGGACAGGGTGTAATCTCGATGACGTCATGATGATGGATAATCTGGATCCATGCAGCAGCAGGATGAATATAAGACTGGTTTTTCTTTTTTCTTTTCGAAGTAGAACCAGGGTACCTACTCCACTTTAATGGATGATCAAATTGTGTCTAGTCCGTCGATGATGGGTGGGCAATCGTTGACATTCCTCGACGACATGTCGAATGGCTTTTTGACAATCGGGAGCAATTAGTCGGCCGCCAAGGAGAAAAAGGGTGCGTCGAGAGTCATGTCAAAACAATTTCCCGCTAGGAGAAGTATTTCTTTTTTTTCTCTCTCTCTCTTCTTTTCTTTCGAAACAACACGAACCGGATTTCCATTGAGAACCGTTCCATTTCGGCTTGGAAGGATATGGTCAAAGGTACGGTCAGAGATCCCGTTGGTATGTCATCTTATGGCAGTGCACGAGAGAGAGTCTCAGTCCCGCCGCGTGATGCATTGCGCCAACTGACAGTTGAATGTAGTTATGGAGCTTTATGATGGCGGGCGCTCGAACTGGTTCTCTTTTTCTTCCACATTTTCTTTCTGTTTTACTCGGTGGAAAAAAACTGGTGTGTTCTTATACTTTCTAGCTGTTCTGCTGCCGATAAGACGCACATTATAGAATTTTTTCAGAAAAAGTAACGAAACCGAATGAGGGTCGCGTGGGTCGAATATCGCGAAATGTCATCAAATGAATGTTTTTTTTTTCGTCCGGTGTCCTGTCCGCGCAATCTGGCAACCTGGTGCCAGATTCTAAATAATCCTTGCGGTTCCAGAGTAGAATATCGCTGTCATTCCATCATCTCGGATTGTCGGTTCACTTGATGGCCTCGCGTTTTCTTGATGGAATGGAGCGCCCAGTCGCGTCGTGACCGCAACGTACCCTATCACATGGCGACGAGCTGGACAAATCAACAATAAGAGAAATGGAGACATGCGGAACATGAGTCCAGGGCGCATCTGCCGTAATCGATAACGCCAGAACCAGAAATCTACGCATTATCTCGAGAAGAGAAGAGAAGGTAGCCGAGAAGAAGAAGGAGAAGAGAAAATATCAAAATTACGCACATCCTTTATTTTCTATATTTGACTGTTGGCCGAGAGAGAGAGAGAGAGAGAGAGAGAGAAAGAGAGAAAGTCGGTTAAAATCGGCCGGCTCTGCCGCCGCCGCTGTTTGTGAAAAATTGCACACGGCAAAAAGAGAGACGCGAAGGAGAGCACCATCCACATCACTGTGAGCCGAGCTGGAGGAAATGAATAACGAGCTCTCTCTTTCTAGCTGTTGCCTTGTCTTTTTGGCTGACAACTTTGGGTCGGGCAGCGCATTATTGCCGAGTCGAGTCACGCGGCCAAGTGGATCACTTAAATTGTCAACAGGCGGGCGAGTAGGAGGAGTTTTCTGCTGGACCAAAATGGTCCATCCATCAAGCCGGGACCAAAGAGGAGGTCATCCGTTGCTGAATCATCCGCATCCCAAATGAAACAAATCATCAAACAAATAATAATAAAAGAAACGAAGAAACCGACGAAACCGTTGCAACTTCTTTTTGGCATTGACCTTAAATGTTTTGTGTGAGCCGGCGTAATGGACGGATCATTACGCGATCTCCTTTTGTGTTTCTTGCTGATGTTGCGCTAGTCCCTTGTCGTCGCTCCGTTCTCCATCTCCTTATATTCTCTCTGTGCGCGCGCGCTGTGGCTCACTCCATTTTAGTCGCAGTCTTGAATGGGATTTTTATGTTTCGGACCATTTTGTTTTTTTTGTTTTTTCTTCTTCTTTCGCCGCCGCAATAAGTTGAAGGAGGTCGTCGCGCGTGCGTCACCCAGACCGTGCGGACTGCCTCAATGGCGAACAAGAAGAGCGGGCGGCTTGCGCGCAATCCTTGGGTATCTTGTGCGCGCGCGAGCGAAAGGAGCCAAAGTTGGAAATGAAAAAAGGCTAAAACAAAAGCACTAATGTTCTTGTTGTTGTTGTTACGTCGTCGCTGATTCAGCTATGGCCATCCGCTCTCGACGGGGCCGTTCTAGGCATTTGAAAGCGGTGAGTGGAGAGCGGACGACAGGGAATGACAGCGGCGGTAGCGGCGGCGGCACGCGCGCCCACTTTCTGAAGCCATTGAACCTTTTTTTTGTTGTGTCGTCCTTTCATTTTCTTGTCTTTCTTTGTTCCAACTGGCTAGCGAGGGAGAAGAGAGAGAGAGACGGGCAAAAGAGAGCATTTTCGTCGGTCGGAAAGGACGTTGTTTGCATATCAATGGGATGCAAAAGGGGCAACCAACCACGTACGACGACAACGTCCTCTTCTTTGTCGCCTTTCATGGAGTGCAAATGCGCAAAATGGAGCCGGCGCCGATCATCATCACGAAATCAAAGACCTGCGGAACAAACGTAGAGACAGAGAGACACACAGACGGAGAGAGAGATATTGGAAAGAGATGGATTGCTACACTTTGACCAGGACTCTTTCTGATCTCATTCCCACACATCGAGCCTCTCTCTCTCTCTCTCTCTGTCTCCCATTCGGTGACTCGGCTCCTTCCATGGTTGCATTCCAGTACACCCGTATGGGTCTCTTCTCTTCTCTGTCTTTTTTTATCTTCGAAAACTGAAACTCGTTCTTCGAGCCTTTCAAATGGCAAGGATCCCAACTCTGGAAACGTATTCTACATTTCCTGTATTACGAAATTTTTTTTTTTTTTTATTGAATTAGATTCGAAATATTCAGTTCCGAAGGATATTACCATGAAAATCCAAATTGAATGTAAATGTAGGAAGTAGGAAATGAAAAATAACACTATCAATGGGATGCTTTTGATTCTCAAGGCTCGTTCTAAGTCTTTGGGGACTGTCAATTTCTACTAAACTAAGTTTAGCACGAATTCAAATCTCAGTCATGGCTCACGAGGTATACCAGGAACTGTATTCAAGTTTTGTAATTTTCCTAATTTTTAAGGCGATGATCGTTCTCTTCCAGCGATTCTTCGAGCGCGGAAAATATTTCCACGTTCTCGGTTACCGGTTCAAAATATATGATCCGGTTCTAAAATCTATCATTGTAAGTGTTGTAATGAACATTTGGCTCTATTTGATGAATTTGTATGGTGCATCAACATCTCAACAGCTACCTCTTTTTTGGTTTTACGTTGCCCACACTTTCGAGTTTTTGGGAGTAACACTCTTTGAAAACCAAAACTCGAAAGATGACTGCGATATTGTGTGTAATCAGATCAATGTTAAACTTCTCTTCGCGGCTACCCACCTTATGGCGCTTCGTTCGTGGCTGCAACTTCAGACGAATGTGTAATCCACTTTTGATTGTTCGAATTAAATAAACTCTAATTGAAATCTAAAAAATCTCTTGGGAAATTATTAGAAATTAGGTACTTGAATAAGATAGAGCAAAACATGATAGAGTCTCATTAAGGTTGACTTGTAACGTAGATATTCTACATTAGGTGACCAAAGTGTGGACCTTACGAAAACGGTCTACCCGATGGTAATCAACCAGAAAATCCACTACAGTATAGTTGCAACCGGTTATTCAAATGAGATCCACTTTTCTTGTCAAAGTTTGACCACTTGTCGTCTTCAATTCTCTGTGGCTCTTGTTCTAGACCTCGGCCGCCAACGTAGCGGTCATCCATTCCCCACTCGGCTTCATGTCGGATCTTTATCCGGCTCGATCGCCGCCTTATCGTGTCGTACGTAAAGAGAAACACAGAAAATCATTATTCATTCTCCATCATCACGCCGCATCTCCGGTCCCTTTTCCCAGACCGGTTTAATTGGATCAAACCTGTCACAGCACCATCTCTTTAAGTGTTGAGCAACAGCAAACCGATGACGATGGAAATCACAAAGAGCTGTTGACACACGATTCTCTCACGGCTCTCGGGTTACGTTACCAATTCTTTCTCTCCATTTTCTTCGCCTTTCTTTTTTCTCTCTTTTTTTCCTTTACAAACGCATAATGATGATCGGAATGGATTTCAATCATTGTAACGGAGGGAGGGGTTAACGAGATTCATAAATCACGCAATGGGATTCGCCGATGATGGTGATTATTAGAGATCCACCCGACTCTGGATCTCTACCGTCGTAAGAGTTGGCGTTTTGTGTGGGCTATTTGTGTAGATAAAAGTGGCACTGGGTTTTGTTACCCAGGGTCATTTGCATGACTGCCGTAGACGGTCCATCAATACACCCCACTTGTTTCTTGTATAATCTCTCTAGTGTGTCTGTGTAATTTGTAAAGACCTCCTTTCTCCGCTCCAACCTCCCACTCTCTACCACTCTTCGGTTCACCTTTTTTGATTTTTTTTTTTTGAGCAACCGTGGGGGCCATATAGCCAAAGAGAGTGTGGAGTTGATAGCATTTCCGGCCGCCCCGGTATGTTAATCAGATGAAAAGATCATCGCTCTTTCTTTGGAAATTTTTCGTTCTCTTTTATTTTATTTTATTTTATTTTTTGAAGAGAGGAGAATACAAACGGAACTCGTTGTTTATTTATATATTTAAATTCTTTGGGTCGTCGGTCGTCGTCGTCGGTCGTCGTCGCAATATCCCGTAGTAGAAATAATGTTATGATTCCGTTTCATCTTTTTATATTCGAGTGGCGTTTGATGTTTTTGTGCGTGTCCCGAACGGTTGAACGCGTTGTTGTCAGATATGATAGTTCTCTCTCGTTTTGGTCGACAATCGCTGGTGGTCGATATCAAAGAAAGTGGCTCCTTCTTCTTCTTCTTCTTCTCCGATTCCATTTTGGTCACGTTGAGAGCAGCGCAGAAGAATGGTGGAAAAAAGAGAGAGCCCTCCTCCGCTCGCGTCGCCGAGCCTTGCCGAGAGAGAACTTATCTCTATGCAAATTGAGGCAAAGAATCAAAGAAAAGAAGCCGCATTGTAGTCTCTTCTCTTCTCTCTCTCTCTCTCTGGTTCACTGCCGACGTTATCGTCATCCCCTATATATATATATATATATATTGGCTATATATGAAAAAAGAAAGCAGACCACAATGTGCGCAGGAGATGTTGTTGTCGGGTATATCCATCATGGCGTCGCATTTGGTTGTTTGTATCCGTCGGATCGAAGGGGTCTATTGAGATCAACGGGTCGTTATGGACTCGGAGTGCGGATTCGTTCCGACAGGTGAACGGATGTTGGCGTGTTGTCCAATCATTTCGCTTGGAAATAATTTGATCTAAGCGCATTCCGCTAGTCGGGCGCAAGTGCGTGGAGGAAGAAAACAAATCAAAAGGATTAGATTCACACAACCATCAGAAGAGACGAAAAAAATAAATAAATAAAATAGAAATACTGCGCATAGACAACACACAAAAAAAAACGGAAAAAAATAAACGATGGAATAGAAGGAGGAGGAGGTATGAAAGAGAGAGAGAGGAGGGAGGTAGTAAGAGAGAGAAGCGGGCGGATGGATGGAATAGACACACTGGCGGGAGACCGGTGTGCGCGATGACAGATGCGCGGCTGATGGACCGAGAGCGATCCATCATCATAGATTATCCTCTCGTCCGCGCGTCGTGTATTGTACATACACGCTTTGATCTTTCACGTTCTTTGATTCCGTTCTCTTCTCTTTCTTCTTCTGCCAGAAGGGAACGACTTTGAGTAACAGCAACAACAACACAAAAAAAAATCCAAAATATATACGTCGAACCGGGTACCGCACCGAAACGCCGCCACGGCAGCATAAAGAGCCGCCTTTTTTCTATTCTGTTTTTTTTTCTTCCTTCTTATTCTTCTTCTTCGAGTTGGATATATACTCCCGCGCACTATAGCCCGACCGAGTTTGCGTGCGTTATCAATGAATAAATGAATGTATTGTCCGTTGGAAACGGGCCGTAAGAAGGAAAATCCTCAAACAAAACATTCCAGCGGGCAGCGCGAGGCCAAACCACTTGACTTGCATCGGAATCGTATCAACGTCTTTCACTTGGAAACAAGGGGAACACGGAACAAGCTGCGCCGCACACACAAGAAAGAAATTAACCGAAAGAGGAGGCGTAGAAGGGGAGGAGGTTTGGATGATGGGCGGGTCCCGACTTTCGGTCTCTCCGGGAAATCGGCCCGGAATCCCACACACAAGAACCCCTTTAAAGAGCCCTGGAATTGTTTCTAGATATGTCGGCCGCGTCTCATGATGATCTGGTATATATACATACGACGTATGTACTACCCCACAGAAAAGGAGAATTGTATATCACGGAATTGAATTCCTACCATCTGCCTGAATTCGACCCTCATCCAAATTGACATGTTCTCCATCCAAGAGAGACTTTGTTTCCAGAATTCGAGATAATTACACGGTGCTGGTCTGGTGGAATAGACAAAAGGGAGAAAAGTTGTGTGTGCAGCGGATGGGCGGGATCGTCGGTCATGTGACAGAAAAATCGAATGGAATGTGTCGGAGGGCAAGTGGGTCGCCATCATTCATCCCACGCTACGAGACGCGGGAACTCATTTTTCACGGTTGAACCGTTTAAATCTCGCGTTCGCTCCGAAAAACACATACCGTAGCCGAGCCCGGGCGACACATTTCTCTTCTTCTTTTGGGGGCTGCTCCGTGCTAGCTGGTGATCGTGATCTCTGCTGTTACTACGTGTACCTAACCCTCTTTTGTTTCGCGGCCGATTCCTAGGAAAAGAGACTCTGGAAGACTGGCTCCGCTTTTTTTTGTTTCCCTCTTATGTTGGCTGTTGTCATTGTTTCGTTCCAGTTGCCTTGTACGTGCCTTCGTCTCATTTTGGGGGAGAGAGACAAGGCGAAACACGGCGAATCGGGCAGGAAATGCTGCCAGTGATGAACACATGTCATTCGATTTTCGATTCTATAAGGCGATAGTATAACGTCGGGATGTTTTCGAGGTCAAACGGTCTGGAAATCCAATTAGAATGCAAAGCGATTCGACTGTTGTGCGTCTGTCTTGCTTGTTTCTTTTCTTGTAGGCGAACGACTAGCCGTGGTGGAGAGGGGGGAAGCATCAAGTTTGAGAGATTGATAATAGACGCGTCTGACCGTTTATAGAAGAAACAACACGGCACCATCGGGCCGGCTCTTCTTCGGTATACTACTACTACTTTTACCTTGGGCATTCTTCTTCATCTGATGCTTGTAACGTCGTGGATGGAGGGGTCCCCCCCGTAAGTCTTTTGCTGCCTTCACCATCCACTAAATCCAATGATTCAATGTGTTTAAAAACACACCCACACGCACATAATCGTAATAAAACAGGCCCTGGCTGGCTGGCGCTCGGCTCTTTTCACTGGCACACAATAAGACGAGTGACCTTTTCCCATATAGATATATTTCTTGAGGTCTCTTTATCCGTTGTGTTCGTGTGCCGGCCGGGGCTTTTGCTCTCTCTCTAGTCCCTCTCTGCACAAACGCGAGATCAAAAATTTAAATAATCCCCTAGACATTATGACAGATGCCAGCTCGGAAGGAGAAGAAGAAGGAGAGATGCCGATCATTTGCATGTCGTCCATTAGCTCCGGGATACAAAACTCGTCTTTTTCTTTAAAAAATGAGGGGAAAGAAACAAAAAAACCTTTGAACGTTTTCTTTTCTTTCTTTTCTTTTTTCTAGTTACAATTTTTAATATTTTCTCTAGCTCGTTGTTGTTGGAACAGAAAGAGACGTATAGCGGTCTGTATATATCTTCCTTAAAGGATTTTGAACTCGCCTCATCATTGGGAGTCAATGCTCCAATTAACAGACTTCTCTCCCCAAAGATAAGCAATCTGATTACCAGGAAATGGCTGCTCTCTGTTGTTCCCTTCGATTGAATCATTCCACCAGATGTTATAGGTAGAACTCGAGTAATATGGCGCTGTGTTATTCCTTTCGCTCTTGCTGTTACATTACGGGGAGAAACGTAGGAGGTCGTGAGTTACCAATGTTTTTCCCCCCGTTTTTTTCTTTTTCTTTCTCTTTCGTTCTCCGACTTGCCGGCCATATGGTAGAGCCCGGTGCGCTTGCCTTGGGTCGGTCACGACCGGTCGTGATTGGACTCGGTGCACGTTTGTGTTTTCCGCAGCACCAGCCTGTTGTTGTTGTTGTTGTTGAACGGATTCCTTTCGCGGTGGGCTCCCAATCGGCCGCCGCGTCGAACAAGCGAAGCTACGACGGCAGCAACAAGCTTCCGTCCTTGTGGCTTTTGACCGGCAGCATCGGGCCCATCATCCAAGTGGATGGAAACGGAACGACGATGGACGGGCTGGAAATCAAAGTAGTTGGGTACTACTTGGAAAATACGATCCATCTTTGCTTCCAGTCAGCAGCAGCAGCTCCGTCTCGACACCCTCCTCCCCCACACACAACGACTACTGGCGCAGCGCTGCCGGCCCTGGCGCGTATTTGCCACTCTCTCTCTGCTCTTTGCGCTCAGCACAGAGTTGCTTGCTTGTTGTACACATCCCGGATGAATCATTACGACGTTGGCACACGCACGCAGCACACAAGACGGACGAATCTAAGAAGAACTTGAGGAATCAAAAAGGAGGGAGGTTAGACCTCATCATCCGTGAATCCATCATGTCATTAAAAGTGCAGAGCGCAATCATCGCGCTAGGGAAATTTACATCCGTTATCTCGTTGATTGAGTGAAATTCCAACCAACCCGGTTTGTTTCAACAACATTCTCTCTTAGTCTTCAGAGAGAGAGAGAGAGAGAGAGAAAGAGTTATTCGTGTAAAGGAGAAAGGCAATTTTCAATTGGAAATTCATTCGAGAGAAGGAAGAAGAAGAAGAAAAAAAAATGAACGAACTGAATTTCATTTTGTTTGTGAGAAAAGGGACGACATGACTGGTCCGACTCGAAGAGAGACTATGGTCTGATGGCCCGCTGCTGTGACCGAAAGGGTCAAATCGAGCCGATATATTACACGGAGCCCATATTTTTTTCCTTTTTTTCTTCCAGGGCGCTGGTTTGTGTTGTTGGGGCGCGAGTAGAGACGACACGGCGGGCGGTCAGTTAACACTTGGAAGGCGCGCGCGCCAGCCATCAGAGCTCGTAAACTTTCATTCTTTCCAAATAGCGTTCATTCATTTGTATTATACCGAGGGCCCCTTAAGATATTTCGTCGGTGCACCGTACGGCCCCAGTCTCATCATTCACCGATCATGGAAAAAATTCTTTTTTTTTTTCTTCCTAAACGTTTTTCTTTTTCTTTCTCTACTTGGTTGGCCTTTCCTTTTTTTTGCTTTTGTGGCCAAGCAAAAGGGAGGAGGACGAAGGGTTGTGATTCTTTACCTTCGGTCGCGTCCTGGTCCCGCGTGACGGATGGCGCAACGTGAGGGCTGGCGAGCTCTGTACATGTAAAACAGGACGGAGAGCAAGCGTTTTTTCCCACGCCATCCGCATCTCCATCTTCCATTCGGCCGTCGCTCGCGTGCCCATTCAACGGAAACGGAACGGAGCGAAAATGTTACGACAGCGACCGACTCCAATCTCCGACCGCATAACATATCCCATCATCTAACCCCATTGCGGAGGACCCCGCGTGAAATTAATCAACGCCGAGCGCCCTACTCTATAGTACTACATAGTCTATGGGTATAATGCAATTAAACCGCCTCGCGCGATATCACACAGAGGGGGTAGAATAAGACCGGTACGGCACACCGCGTCCGTCTTACGAGACTGTGAGACTATGATGAATTTATCATCACCACCACCACCAGTTTTCATCTGTTTTGATTACATCCCGGGTGAACTGTTGGATATATAGTAGAGGTCTAGGAGAGCAATGAGGAGAAGAAGAATAAAGGAAAAGAGATGATCCATGTTTAATTCAATTCACATATCTTCTCTCTTTGTTACATCGAGTGGATGTGCGCCATCCATCACGGCGTGACCCGCACGCGCCCGACCGAAGGGGGGAGAAAAATCTTTGAATATTTCCGTAAATAACAAATGCTGATACTTTTCAACTCTATAAGCCCCATCAGAACTATATTGATTGGTTGATTTCATTCATGTATTCATAATACCCGGCTGTGCCTTGTGTCTGCCTGCGCTTGCCATCGAGCCAAGCACGTAGCCGCGTGTCCCGGGCCCGCGTGATTACCTACATACCGAGTATAAATATCGGCTAAATGAATTAGGTGCAGCGACGGCGAGGTAGCCGTTCTTCTTCTTCCTCTTCTTCTTGGTGCGTGTTGCTTCGATAGGAGATTGTGTTGGGCCTCTCTTTCGAATAACAATCAGCCATCGATCCGATTCGTACGCGCCGCATTTGAATGGTCGAATTGATCATATCGGGACGATGAGCTGGATACAAGGAACCCGACCGATTTCCATAAGCCAATCTGAATTGTACATCAGCAGGTCTCCGCATTTTCACCTGTGATCAAAGTTAACTAGCTATACCCTTTCCACTCTTGCTGCTGACGATGCGTTCTGTTCATCTTGTGTGTGTTTTGCATAGGCACTTGTCGGCGTAATGAACTAGTACTAATTGATTTCCACTCGCCTATCGATCAGCGGCGGGGGCGGTGGCGTTGGGTCCATCCATCAACCGATGGATGCCACAACGGAATCCGTCGATTCCTCGCGACACCACCACCACCGCAACCACCAGAGAGATTCTTCTAGCTCCGACACGGACGGCGATGCAAATGGCGTGTAACAAACGGACGCGATGATTGGTTTTATTCATGGGACCCCTCATTAATGGCTGGCGTGACGTCACGCTGCGTTATGGAGGCCAGCAGCTTTGCAGCCGCCCGCCAGTGTGGTCGTGTTGGTGCGTAGGTGTGAATAAGGCATCGGAGACTGATTTATCGTCATATCCAGATCGTTTTGATTGCTATTGGATTTTCTCATTCAAATGGATGAGCGGCCGCGATCGACGCAGGCCGTACCAGAGAGAATCTTTTCAGGTTGATGGGCCAACACGTTCCAACCGTTCCAAAAAGGGGCAAACGATCACAATGTGCGCTGGGCCAGCATCGAGATGTAGCTAGTACAGATTTTCTTGATCGCGACTGCTGGGCTGTTTTTGTGTGATTGTAATTTATGATGTAATTCTTTGACGAGGAGACCCAAAGCGTCTCGGAGCATCATGGCTTTTTCGTGAGGATGTTGTTGCAAGGGCGCGCTGGAATAGGTCGCCATCGCCATCGAGCGCTCGCGACAATCGGAATGAATGGCGTTTGCCTTGTGCGTCGCGGTTACCTTGCGCTCTTTTCACGACGTGATGGAGAGTTTGAACGTGTCCGTTTCAATTGGTTCCACCCGCGCGACTCGCGCCAGTTGCGCCAGCCCATGAAATACACACAAGTCAGACACAACGTGAACACGGTGAAAAGGCGACTGTCACGTTGTCTGGTTGACGTCATTGAGCGCACGGACAACACCGAGACTTTTACAGAGAAGGCGTTCTTCTCTACTTGTACCTCTTTTTTTTTTGCTTCTCTTGCTTTGCCAAAGAGACGACCGAGAAGAAGAGAAAGAATCAAAGAGCAAAATAAATAGTACCTGCCGGTTTGAACTAAACGTTGTCATCAATCAATCACGCGCGCACACAACGGCGTCTACCCGTAGAGCAGCAGCAACAACGGCAGCAAAAAAAGGAATCGGAGAAAATGACGTCATTTTAATGAATGTTCATTTTCTGTTTCGTTTCTATTCGATTGATGCGAAAAGAAAGAAGACGCTCGTTGTTTGACGCCATTTCAACAACCCAGGCAGCATAGCTAGCTATAATATGTAGCTCTGAGCGTAGAGCATAGCAAATGAAGGCTTATTCTAATTGAAACGAATGGCTAGACGTTCATCCGTCACCGGGCTCTGAGCGCTAAATGGTTGGGTCTCCCGCCGTCATTATCGCCGCCGTACAGTTATTTGCTACAAGTATCGAAGTATCTTTCCTATGATATCTAGGTTGTAGTAGAAAGTTTTTCTCATAGTTCACCCACCGGTCGAAAAAGGAGAGATTGCGACCTGAAACACTTGGAATAAGAAATAAAAAAGAAGAAGAAGAAGAGAAACACGGATCAGCTTTTCCTCTTGGACGCACACACGCATGGAGGAGAAGGGAATAATCACGATAGTATAGGAGATACCCCTCGTCTTCTTCTCCTCCTGGGTTCATTCCAAAAGTCGAAATGGTCAGGTGTTTGCATCGCGTCTTCTCCTCTATACAAATGCAGATTTCGCCCTTTATTCGCCCGGGACGAGCAGCGCGGCTTAGGGGAAAAGATCAACTCGATGGCATTCGATTATTCCATCGGCGCAGGTGGATCGACAACGGATCTTGTTCAACAACAACATCGACAGGGAGAAGGGGAAAAAAAAGTACTATACGTACACCTTCAAGAACTTTTGGGGTTCCTCTCACCTGTGTGTGTCGGCTCGCGCTGACAATGGAACAAAAGGGGGGCCATCGGCGAGTCAACACTTGTCGGCTCAAACTTTTTTTTTCCTTCTGAAGGGCAAAAGATGGAAAAGAGCCATAGCAAAAAAAAAAACTTCATATAATCCAATCTCTTTTCTCATTGGCTTTTTTGTTGGGTCCATCACGTCTTCTTTCACCTTTGCTCGTTGTGTTTTTTGTTTTTTTTGCGAGGACGAGTGGAACAAAAGAAGACGGATGATACCGGTTGGTCGAGAAGTTGGTGGGATGTGCTTATATCCCGGTTCTTCCTTCGGATGTTTTTTTTTTTGGTTTCCTTTCTTTCACTCTCTTAAGTCTCAACAGATTTTCGAAAATGTGATAATCGTGCAGAAAGGAAAAGCTTTCAAAACAAATCAGGGATTAAAATCAGACGAGCCGTTGATTCTTCTATATTTACCTGCTTGTTATTTTTTTCGGTGGGTTTTTGTTTATTGTTCCCCTTTTCGGTTGGGAGGACCGAGACGGAAAGCGCCGCGTTTTTTAATCTGATTTCGTTGTACTTATTTGTGTGCGCGCGCGCGCTGCTTTCATTATTCCATTAGTCTCTCTCTCTCTGACTTTGTAGCTGGAAGATTATGGCGGCGGTCGAGATATGGCGACGCGAGCAGACAAAACCGAGTCGGGGTCGTCGGGATCGATCAACTTCACCGACTCGGTGGACCGACTACGGCCCCCAAAAAGTCAGCCAAGAGCGAACGAGATAGAAACGAAGAAGAAGAGACCGGATTAAATCGGATGGGGCGTGATGATGATGATGATGAAAATCCAGCTCTCTGCGGGCGGACTAGCACATCCAAATAGATTAGAGTCACCGCGTCATCCATCTTGGTGAAAAACGCTTGATGAAATCCAATCTGAACTGAACCTTTTTTATTTTCCCTTTTTTCCTTCATTTATTTACTTATTCCCGGCTTTATTTTACCATATTTTCCCATCGTCGGAATTTGAATAGTTTCGAGGTATAAGAAGAAAAACACATGTAAGTCCGGCCGTTTCTCTCTGGGTTTTTTAAATCTCTTTTATTGATGCGAATGATTTCGAATCCATCACATTGACAGACCGGTTCAAATCTAGACCGGAATTACTGGAATGATGGATCGTCGCTTTCGGAATGTTGCCACATCACCCTCAGTGCTGACTTTGATCCGCTCACCAGTCTTGTATATTGTATTATACCTGTGATGTGCTGTGAGAAAAAAAGAAACCTTTTGCTTGTCGATGAAATTCTTGGTTCCGTTGAAATTGACCCAACGGTCCAGTCCCATACCTTCGGTATATATACTAGCAGCAATGAAGGGCTCTCTTGGGATTGAATAATTCAACAAGTAGTTCGGTCGCTCCGGGCCCCTCTGATGTGGTTATTATGACTCCATACGGGTAGTTATATTTCAATCTCTCCCCTCCAGGAGCGCCGTGCTGGCCCTGTCGGCCGCTAAACGGAGCATTACGGATTTTGTGTTTGAAACAGTTTCTCGATCGATGAAGTGGAGAAAGTCTGTATAGGATAGAATAGATACGTAGTACCAACAGTACTTGGAGCCGAAACGGACCCGGGCAACCGTGGGAATGTCTATTGGTGGCGACGCGATGATGTGCGTCCATCATTATTATGATTCCCTATTCATTTAGATAAGAGCGTAGGCTAGTCTGGGGCGATATGTCGGGCCAAGAAAAGAAACAACTCACGACCAGCACGTAGTATAGTACGACGAGTACTGTGCTTATTTTTTTTTTCTCTTCTTTTCTCTTCTTCGTCTCCTTTTTTCTTCTCATATATTTATCTATTTTGTGTTGTGTTGTTGTTTATAGGAAAGAAAAGGGAGACCGCCTTGGTTGCTCGTCGATCCATCACCACCTTCGAGCGGCGCCATCACACAAGGTAAGCAATTAACATTCAATTAATTAAGGGTCTCTAGCTTGGCAGCAGCATCATCACGATTATTTGGGAAATTTTCTTTCTTCTTCTTCTTCTTCTGCTTTTTCAATTCTCCCCTTTTCAGCCCTCGTCAGTTTAAGCCACCCACCGCTCTTGTAGCTTCTTTACTGCTACAATCTCTCTTTTGTGTTTGCGTTTTTCTTTGGCTTTTCGTGCTTCAAACGATGCCCTGCTTCTTTGTCTGCTGCGTAATCTAATTAAGGAAAGACGCGAGACTGAAATCAATAAGGGTCCGGTTTTGGGTTTACACAACCGAGGCATTCCTCTCTGGCTTTTTTTTGTTTGTTAAGTTCTCGGGTCACGGTTTTGAAATTAGAGTGGAGCATCAACACACACACAGCATTCCTCTCCTCCTACTCCGCTCCTCCTCCCTCTTTTGTTTTTGTTTTCGAACTTGGAAGTTTTGCGGTGTGTTTGTGTGTGACATCGTACACCTTCGACCTCGATGCGGCCAGTGTCATCCAATCCGTCACCTTGAGAAATGACGAAGATTTCCATCTGCTAGAGAGTTTTAAGATAGAGTGATGCGGAAAAGAAAACAAGACCAGAAAGACCAAGTCTACTGCGCACACATGTAATTAGACTGCGGTCCTCCTATCTTGTTCTTCTCCAACCGAAATCCGCATTGACCTTTCGCTATTAGCCTCTACACAACTGTGTGAGGGCCGTTTTTTTTTCTCCTTCTACAGTGTTTTGATAAACACTTAATTACAGTGTATACTGTTTATACCTGATGAATTGTGTTTTCTGGTTCTTGCTATCCGACCGCAATTAGCTTGAAGCTAATCGTTTCTTTCTTCTTCCTTTTTCTTCAAGTGTTTCAATATCTGAGAAAGTAGTACATACACTATAGTCTTTATAGCTCTGTGATTATACCAGCAGGGGAAGCAGCAGATGATGATTTTCTGGAACGCTATACATTTCTTTTTCTTTTAAAAAAAGGGCCGTCATTTTATCCATCGAAACAAGTTGTATAACTCATTTTCCACCTGAAGCGGCGATTCTCGTGAGAACGCGCATTCCATCCAATTCCAGCGTTCTTTCACACCTGTAGCAGGGGCATAGGACACCGTTTTCATTTCTTTCTTTTCTTTATTTTTATGTCTATTTAATATCATTTTATAATATTTTATTTTTCCTCGTGCGCCTCTTCTACTCTCGGCTTTGAATAAGGTGATTGAATCGCTCGCGTCTTCGTCGGTCGCCGCGTCGTCGACATATCATCTTTTTAAAGGCTATATACAGCCCCCTGCTATAAATAATATCCGACCATTAGACATTCTTAATGGCCGGTTATAAAGCATTGTATACACAGGCCTGTACCCATTTTAGGTGGATTCCCTACAAGAGTCAAAAAAAAGGAGAAGGAAATTCTCTCTTTCTATCTTTTGCCGGGCGTAGATAGGTGAAGAATGTGCACAAGAATGAAGATGTTTGGGGAACTGTAAGGTGAAGGTAAGAAAAAGATAAGAAATAAAAAGGCGCAAGAAGAAAAGAAGGACATTTCCAGGGGAAGAAGATGAGGATTTTGAGATTTATAGGTCATCGGAGCTGGCGGCCGAGATCGGCTTATATTCATCCATTGAATGGTGCCAGTCTAGGTGTCGTCGAGATCTGATTTTCAATGGTGTTGGTGAAAAGGAGCAAAGAGAGTTATAAATCTTGTGGGAAATCCCAGTATATCAAAAGGCACGGCCCACCATAATGCACCCCCTTAGGAAGAGGAGGGAACGTCCTGATGCGCTCATCTCACACAGAGAAGGGAACGAGAAGAAGAAGAAGAGAGAGAGAGAAAAAAACGATCCCCCAAGTGTTGGCTCGTAGAAAATGTTCTCAGCCGCAACAGCAGCGGCAGAAGCGGCAGCAGATGAGTTTCGGACTGTCCGTAGCGATGATCCCCCAACGCGTATAATTAGAAAAGCCATTAAGGCCTCCCGAGGAGCCAGCGAGTTCCAGACGGGCCTAGTGCACCGCCGTGACAAGCGCGCACACACAGTTCTTCTTCTTCTTAATAGCTCCGGTCGTAAATAATCATGCTAATCGCGTGTAATTAACCCGTGCGCGATGATACTCCTCTCTCCCATATACACATTTACCTTCTTTTCTTCTTCTTCTTCTATTTCCCAACTGCTGGTGTTGTGCGTAACAAGTATTCCTCTTTCAAAATGCGCCCAGACTAATAAATCCCACAAATGATACACCATCCATCAAATGACTGCAGCAGGAGCAGCAGCAGCTGTAAGGAATCCGCACACACTGATGCCGCGGCCGGCTGGCAGAAGCAGTCGAATCCGGTCAGCGACTCTTGAATGCCCTATTATAGCGCAGCAAATAAGTGAATCAAATTTCCGTCCGTCTGTCCGTCTGTCCGTCCGTCTTATCCGGATTCACACTAGTATCCTATAATTGGCCAAGCGAGCGGCCATCTTTTCTTACAAGAGTCCGAACGAATCCGGATGATGGATCGGTGATGGCAGCAACAAACCACTCCCTTGTTTGCCATTCACAGCAAAGAGGTCCGTACTCTGCTCTTTTGTGTGTACACAGCGCGGCGGTACGGCACAACAACAACAACAACAGCGACCAATCGGCCGTGTGTGTGTGTGTGTGTGTGATGATGGTGATCATCATTATCATCAGGCCATCATCATCATCATCATTGCTGGGCCCCGCCGCCTAAAAGTGTCGATCATTATTCAAATAGATACCTCCCAAGACACCCCCTCCTCCCGAAGAAGGAGACCCCGCCATGTTTATTGATCGACGTAATGTTCAAAGTTGGTTTTTTTTTCTTCTTCTTTTGACTCTTTTTTTTCTTGAAAGAGAAGAAGAGAAGAATCTACAAGGACCATCTGGCGAGTTTAAATCCAAGAGAGCGCCGATTTAAACTGTAATATATCTGTATAATGTCGTCGCTTTGTATCGGCTAACGGCCCGTAACCAATGGCTTGATGGTTTCTCCGTTCTCTTGGCTCGGCCGTTCGCCGCCGCCGCTGCGAGACAAAAAAAAAAGAAAAGAAAGAGAAAAGAAAGAAATCCCGAATTAGAGGGTCATTCCAGTTGAGTTACGACTCTCGGTGTATTTCTTTTTATTGATTTATTGAAATAAAAAAAAATTGAAGGTAAAGGAAATGGGGGCCCTTCTTCTTCTTATTCGGTGAAATAGATTAACCGGGGCGTAGAGGCGGAGTTATAGTCGATATTATGTTGAAGAACTAAAAAATAAAGAGTAGAAGAGGGACGACGACGACCAAGAAGGTGGAATGGGCCTCTTTTCTTCTTCTTGCAGTCTGCGATGTCTATAGTTTGACCCCCCGACGAGTTTTCTCTCTCTCTGTCTATACCTCTTCTTCTTCTTCTTCTTTCTCGAGGCTCGCTGGCCAGCAATACCTATAAATTCCCGCACCGAACCGTGCGCGCTGGAATGGCGCGGATGCCACGTGGCGGGACTCGACAGGAAGCACTTGGCGGACACTTTACAGAAGCCATAAATATGCTCCGATGCGATGCGCTCTCTCTAGCTCTGCCTCTATATACCCGTTTTGAAAAAAAAAAGAAAGAAACAGAAAATATTTTCCTTCTTCCTTTTTTTCGCGTGACCCATCGCCATATTTGGTGTGCGGAGAAGGCTTGCTCTACCAACAAACCTCTCCGTTTTCTTGGGTCATCCTCTCTCTCTTCAAACGAACAAAAAAAATGTATATATATATATATCTATAGAAATTCGAAAGCGACCCTTTTTAACGGCTTTTATGTAGATTAATAATCAGTTTGGCTTTTCAAAGGGTTCGGGCGATAAATTCGTCCAAATTAGTCAATCGTTAACTGTTCCTTCTCTTCTTGCCATCGAAGCCTCGGTTCGAACGTTTCGTTCATTCTTTCCAAAAGGGCCACGTAAGTCTGAAAGCCGAGAGGTGGAGGAGTTTGTGTATCTTTGCTAATCAGTTATGGCCGGCGAGAGGCGGCGGCGCTCTTTTCTTTTTCCCGGCCTTTTCGGACTTTGATCTTTTTCTTCTTCTTTCGTTTTCGTTTTTTTTTTATTTTAAGAGCCTGATGAACGAGAAGAACGCAAAGGTCAAAAGGCCGTACGTTTTAATTCCTTTTCTCTCGGCTTATTCCGATATATCGTGTGTTGAAGTGTGTGTTTATGAAGGAGAACGAATGAAGCGGCGGTGTGAGACTCTGACGCGCGCACTGGCGCCGGCTGAAATTTCCTTCTTCATTTTTTTTCCGGTTTCAGCAAAACGATTTTCCAAATGATTTATAGAATGCCGTTTCATCGCCACAGAGAAAGAGAGAGCTATATACATCCCTCTTCAATGCTGATGACGACGACTACGACGACGCTGATGATAATAGAAATGAGAATGAAGGGGAAATATGCTGTGTAGTCTATTACTATCCATCTTTCAACGAACGAATGATCGACCCCCGGCCAGTTTTTAGTTGATGCCATTTTTATCATCTGGGAGAAAAGAGAGATGTGAGCCTCAGAGCAGTAGACAGAATAAACGGCGACTAAAGTCGCCCCCCATCCAACCTCCCAGCATCACCTTATTATTGCTCCATTGTACGCCGCAGTAATTACCGCATTCGTCACGGATCATTTCTTTATTATGTGCACGGTACAATAGTGCACCGCGATGGCACGGCCAGAGCATTGAGTATTCAACTTGTATCTGTACGATGGCTCTCTTCTCGTCATCATTGATTTATATGTAGGTTTCAGCTATTTTTATTGCTGTGCACTTTTACTGATAATAACGGCCGGACGGCACGCAATCCCACAGGTATGGCCGTATTTCAAAGAGCTATAGACCTATAACTTGTTGCTCTTTGTGTGTAGAGATCTTTCGTCTCTATCCTCTTCGCTTGTGCCCTTTCCATTTTTCTTCTCACAAGATGAAAAAAAGAAAAAAAAGGCCAAAAATTGATGGGATAAGGTGTTGATATTATAACCGCTCTCGCGCGCCTGGCGTCATTATCACCGGCTCTCTAGCTCGGGTAAAAGGGAACCGGCTTTGCTTTTCTTTTTTTTTTAAATCAAGATCTTCCGAGAAGGTGCGATCACGCCCGGTGATATTACCAATCACGCTCGGCACCGTTGTATAGATATATCCAATCTCCAAAACAACAATCAACACGCTAAACCGCCCACTTTTCTCAAACCGAAAATCAAATCTAAACTGGAAAATTCCGTCAAATCTAACCAAAAAATCGACCCATTTCTTTTGGAATGTCTTGTGAAATACCTGAACATTATTTGAAATGATCTCGCTAAAATGTAATCACCTTTCTTTTTGACTTATTGAGGCATTTATTTTTATTTAAAAGAGTTTATTTGATCGATTTTAGCGCGCTTTTGATCCAGCATTCGGAAAATGGTTAGCTTGCATCGCAGGCAATTTGATTGTATTATCCAAAATGGCCACCTTTGAACTAAGCCAAGAGGATTCTGCGATTGAGAACTGGTTTAACGAAGCTGAAAGAATCGTGCTACTGTCGGCCCAAGATGACATAACCATTCAGGACATGAACCCTCTCTTTGAACAGATTAGGGTGCTTCAACGTCAGTGGTCTGATCTTTTGTTTCACTGTCAAAATGAATCCAACAGAAACATACTTTTTAATGATGGCAACGATAAAATATGGACCATTTTGAGACAACTAAAGTTCATAAACAAATGTCACCAAAAAAGAGCAAAGTTAATGCAACAAAAGGGAGATACAGGCGGTATTAATTGGAGCTGTCTGGTGGTCGGTATCTTCTTGATTGCGATCGCCGCAACATTTTATTTAACTTCACTATGAATCTGTCGATCTATTTGAAATTTGTATCGGTTTGAAATCTGCCGAAATGTCGATCAAATAAATGAAACTTTCATCATACATTTGAATGTGCGCATTTTGATTAGGTCTAACTACGAAAGAGAAATTGAAATTTCCATCGCAAAGTGATTGAGAATGTGACGAATGGGTAGCGATAGACGGCGAGTGAATCGCGCGGGGGTACAGCGGGCAGGCAATGGAATTCAAAGTGTAAAGAAAAGTGACAGGAAAAGATTTTGGTTGGACAGGGCAACAACGATGATGTAATCCGCATAGGCTTAAGTTGTAGCACCAGTCAAAGAGTCAAAAGCCTTTTTTCCATGTATATACGTATATTACCGTATCTATACGAATATACGTATAATATATATATAGCTTGGCTCTGGAGAATGGGCCATGGCAGTTGGGAAAGAGGGGCCTGAATACCATGACAGCAACATTCCAGAAAGGCAGAGGCAAGAGGCTCGCTCGGGTCATCGTTGGCTCTCCTAGTTATAGATAAGTAGGCGATTTGAATGCACGTCGCAACCTTCATCAAATTCACGCGCGGGAACTGCTGCGCTTTTTAGCCGCTGATGATGCAGCTCCGTGGGCCGTCCGGCTTAGAAGCGGCGTCGGCAGCCAAAACAACCACAACTACACAACCACAACAACAACAGCAACAAGGGACGACGACGACGAAACGGGACGGGCCAGAAGAAAGGAAAGCTGCCGAGGCCTTTAGCTTGTATATACGTCTATAGTAGGAAAGCAGGCAACACAAGGAAGTATAAATATATATTTTGTAATATGCATTGATTTACAAGCAACCGGGTCCGGTCATCGCGACGCCCGCAATATCAAAGCCTACTTTATACGCAGCCAAGCGCTAGTATAGAGAACCGTATTAATTTACGATTCTTTTCAATAAGCAGCGATGCACCGGCGACGGCCTCCAACGGCCCGGGCGCGTGGCTAATCGCGTCCGTCTCAACAGCCTATTTAGCGTACATCGTTTTTAGGGGCCCCAAAGTGTGTGTGTACACATACAGTTTATGTAAATCGGGCGGAATCGATTATTTAACTGATGAGCCGTACCAGGTATATTGAGGAGAAGAGATGGTGAAGAAAGAGAGAAAGGATCGCGGTGTATATGGGAATCGAGCGAGGAGGCTCGATTGAGCGTGACGACACGCGGAATCCGGATGACCGAAACATAGTCTCATCTCCCGCACCTCTTTTCTCTTTCCTTTGTCCCGCGCGCTCGCTCCATTCTAGTCTTCTATCCTACATGTTCTCTCTCATTTTCTCTATGGAAAAGAATAAGGAGATTGGAATCTCTGATTTTTCTTTTCTAACCAAAGGGTCGCGCACACACAAGATGCTGTTCATCATCATCACCCAACCCTACTTAAATTCCAATTCGGGTGCATTACCATATGCGCGCGTTCAGCTCTCTCTCTCGCAGCGCAGCAGCCAGCAGCAGTGTTATTCACGAACTTGTGGCTACTTTGTATATATCGACATGATTTATACTGATAAAATGCTCTCTCGTGTCTCTCGTTATGTTTGCTGATGTTGTTGTGTGCCGGGCGAAATGCACAAGTTTTCGCCTTAAGAGAAAAAGAAGTCAGTAAATTAGTTGGTGCGGGTATTTCTCCGCACGGACGCTCTCGTCTCTAAACGGCCACCTAAATAGTTGTTACATCATACAGCGCGGTCTTTCGTCAGTTCATTCATCATGGCCACGAGGCAGCGAGCAAAACGAGCCCTGCTGCTGATGAAGAGTATATGTGTACATATATACCTGACGACATAGACGCGCACAGACTTCCGTTAATATAGTCCGCCCTCTCCAGCGCTTTTGCTCCGGCCCGGATTGCTGTTTCACAGTCGTAAAAACCTTTTCGCTTGTTTAGGGGAGAATTTTTTCAGAGTTTTTTTTTTTCTCGTTCAAAATCGCGTTACGTATGCTGCGCATGGCCCGAAACTGTTTTCTTTAACATCCACTTTTTGGAAATGGCTTGTCGTAACGGTTCACCACTAAATGGCCGTTTTGAAATGTAAACAAAATGGGGAAAGAAAAGAGCTCCAAAATTCTTTTTGAGGTTTTCTTCTTCCTTCTTTTTAACAACAAGTGTCGGTTGTCGAGGTACTACTCTGTTGAGGGTTGTAACTTTTTTTGTAACATGGCTCGATAAACGCTCGAGTCTCGTCAAATTTGTTGACGGTCCGTTTTAGCGGGCGAGATAAATGATGGATTTTTTCACGGCGTTCCGTCCACCAACTGCTGTATGCTCCGTGTGACGTCAGCCGTTGGTTGTGGTAGTACTTTCGGACGCCTGAATAGTGCTGTCTAAACAAATAGCCCGTCTCCTCTGTTGGGTTGTTTGTCGACGACAACGACGGGCAGCTAGCGCGCGTTTCGAGGCAAAATAGGGGAACTTGCATACCTGTTATCGGTAATCGACTAGCGATTTGCTTGCATATGTATGAATTGCTAAACTATTGCATCCAGAAATGTGAAAACCTAATCGGAATATCTTAACAGGCAAAGGCGAAACCTTCACGAACTATACTACGCTAGACTCTGGCTTCGTGTTTTTTTACCGTTTTCTTCTCCTCCTCCTTCTTCTTCTACGGCTCCTTCGTTTTCTCCTGTTTACTTATTTATTTATTTATTGGGAAACTGATTCTTTTGATCGAAAGCTAAAGGCGTAAAAGAAAACCGAAAATGATTACGAGCTGTTTTCGAGGAAAAGACGTCGGATGCAAATTGATCCGATTATCGAATCGCTATGATATAATAACGGACGGGTGCGATCGGTGTAGTACAAGATGGCGTGGGAAAACAGAGAAAGAAGAAGAAAGAGTTTTTTTTCTTTTTTTTTTCTTTTTTTGATTTGTTGTTGTTGTTGTTTGATGGTTGGTGGTGGTGGTGTTTTTGAATCGTGGCCGTGGCGGTTTTCTCTTCTTCTCACGCCGATCAAACTCACTCGCTACGCTACCGACTCTCTCCACTCCCGGGGCCGCCGATGACGCCGCTGTGGCTGTTGATGCTGTTGCTCCTCGATCGCCGGTGGTTTCGGCTGCTGAAGCGCGCGTTATAGTGTAATCGAGATAGTTCACCGAAATTATAGACGTTGCCCATCAGACGCAACAAAAACACCCCTGCTATGGTATACCGGAGGCGCGTTACGCAAGTGTAGACGCGCACCAAGTGCATGTCACGACCAGACCAGCGTTGAGAGAGAAGAGCAGAGAGAGAGAGAGGGGGGATTTTTCTTTCTTTCAGGTATAATAGTACAGTAGAGTGGACTGGCTGGTGCTGCTGCTGCTGGGGTCATACGGATGTCTATGCAAATGAGATAGCCGATCTGGGCAATAATCACAATATTTATAGAGAAAAGAGGCGGTCGAGAAAATCAGGCCTAGGCACACAGAGAGAAAGAGGGATCGGACTGGTGAGACTGGGGAAATATAGAAAGGGAGATCGAACAAGTCGGAATAAATTTAAATACAGTCCGGCTAATAGGGGGTGAATGAGATGGGCCGAAGAAGAAGAAAAAGAAGCTATGCTGGGAGAATCCAAATCAAGCCTTTCTCTCGATCAACACAAGACGATAAGAGCCCAAAATGATGGCTCGACTTTTTGCCTCGACGTGGGAATATATATAAGAAAAAAAGAGGAATAAGGTGACCCGGCATTCCCCGGCAGTCCATAAAGGCTTCTGTTCTTCTTCTTTTCCTTCTTCTTCTTCGTTCTTTGTTTTCTTGCCTTAAATATTTATACGTTTGTAGCCCACAAACCATTAGACGCTGGTATAAAATATGGAAAATGCCGCTTGTGGCTTGTCCGACTCGGCCGTTGAGATTTAACTATAGACTCGATGTGTGCTATGCTCTAGTACTACTATACTAGACGTAGTCTCTCTATGTGAATATTCTCTATAGGCCTCGGATGCCATTGCGCACGCCTCCTTTTATGCAAATACAAACACAGTCCCGGTCATTAAAATCTATCCACCAGCACCATCCTTTCTGTTCTCTGGCTGTCGTCGTCTCCCGATCCTCTTCTATGCGAGATCTTTTGCACATAAAATACGCCTTGCTTACTGCTGCTGTTGTTGCTGCTTCTGCCGGGCTGCTTCTTCTCGATGGCGTAATCATAAGCATTTTCACATCAACACTCAACGCGAGAGAGCGGTCGGGCTCGCGCCACCACCACCACCAAAAAAAACAAAACATGAAGGAATAGAATAACTGCTTGGTGCTCGGGCAGTATCAGTTCTACATGATCAGCCGGACGAGAGAGAGAGAAAGAGAAAGAACAAGCTAAAGCGCGCCCATCATAATGAGCTGCACGATGGCCTCTTCTGACGCGCTGCTGCAACGATCGTCAGGTGTCGTTGATGCGCTGAGTTGTGGCCGAGCGCATACAAATGGCCGTCAGTGAGAGGAGAACGAGACAAGAAGAAAGAAACGACAACAACAGCAAACAACAAACAAAAACACGCAGACAAAAAACAAAAAATGGACAAACAGATGGACAGCTCCCCCTTGAAAGAGACGGACGTGCCAGAAGAAGAAGAAAGACGGGGCACGACGACTAGAAGGAGGAGGAGGAGGGAAGATGCTGAATGATTTCCATTAGACTCGGGCTCCATAACACCTGAGTTATCCCCGTCCGAGTAATAAATTGCCACACCTGCCGCACCGATGGAGGCCAGTGAGAATACAAAAAGAGACGAAGAAAGAGAGAAAAGGGAAAAGAGATTCAAAAGAAAAGAAGAAGAAGAAGAAAAAGAAAAAATAAATAAACCGGTGCTGTGTCTATTCTAATTGGAACATGACGCGTGCGCCTATATGTAGCTCGGGCTGTGGCCAGTAGAAAGAATAAAGGCTCTTAATGTGTTTCAGAGTCATAGAGAGTATAGGACGAGCCAGCTAGCAGTCCAGCCGGTCATCCATATTCATTTGAGATCGCCTGATTTAAATAGCCCCGCGCCTGGCCGCAAACGGTACAAATTACACCCGGTCGTAATCTACACCCAGAGAGCGGAACGCGCGCCACAGCCATAGCACACACACGGCGTACAATTTCAATAGGGTCATAAACGGAGCCCAGAACACGTCACTCTGAATGGTTATTTTGTTGGCGACTGATTTATAGGGCGTCAGAGCGGAGGGGCAAAGCCGAAAAGAATTATCCAACTGTTTCTCCTCTCTTTAATTTTTCTTTTTTTTTTCTTCTTCTCTCCCCTAGCATAAGAAACGTTTCAGAACAAGCCACACACACACACGGAATCTCTTTAGTCTTTTCCCAAAGAGAAAGAAAATAAGTGATGTAGCACTGAACGGTTCAAAAGGCCGCCGGATCGAACCCTGGACGGATGATGGTGTGCTTTATTGAGAGAAAAAGAGAGAGAGACGAAGGCCGACGAGGCGATTCACTACGGACGTGCGGCTAGCGGTCAATCATATATAGCTAGCATTCCATACGTTACGTTGCTGGCTCGGTTTAACGACGTCATTTCCATGCTAATCGCTCGACACCAATTCCAATTGAAAGAGAAGAAGAAGAAGAAAAATAAGCCTTGATTTATAACGTATTACTACCCCGAACGACTCGTCTGGCACGACGACCCACTTGGTCGCCGCTGCCATCGCTGCTGCTCCTCCTGCACTCTTTCACGACGTAACGAGAGGAAACGACTCATTATTTATTAACGAAAGGAAGAAAAAGGAAAAGAGAAGAAGCTTACGATTCGAACATTCCAGACTAATTGCGCCCGGTCTATAGGTACGCAGTAACGGAAGAGGAGATGCGCCATGTGGGGAAACGACTTTTTTTCTTTCTTTCTTTTCTCTCTAAATTATGCCTTCATCTTTTTCTCTCTTTTTTTATTTTATTGACTCGTGGCTGCCAGACAGTCTCGTTCTCTATCCAGCTGATGACGACGTAACGAGACGGCCATTATGTCATCGACATGTCTGAGCTGACCATTGAGCCGAAGGCGTCCGGGGTAATTCATCCAGTGGACGTCAGTAAGTTCTTTTCGGGTCCTTATTCTTTTTCTCCCCTCGATTTTTATTTCGTCTCTTTTTTTCACTTTTATTATTTATTTATGTTTCTCTTCTTCTGTGTAATGTCGTCGTCCGAGTTTGATTTACCGTCGCCCGTCCGCTAGCGAAACGAGACGCTCTCTCATCTTCTTCCAAAGGTGCATGTCAGTGCGAGTTTGTTTGTTTGCTCGTTTCTTAAGCAGCTTCTTCTCTACACATATTTGTTGGATAGCGAAAGCGAAGAAGACGAAGCAGATAGAAATGATAAATAAAAAGAAGAAGAAGGAGAGAGAAAAAGCATCCGGATGTGTGCAGCGATCATAAATCACCACTCCTTTCTTTGATGGTTCCAGCACGGCCAACCTTTTCTCCTTCAGAAAATTTCTTTTTTTTTCTTTCTTCTTCGTTCTTAGCCTATTTAGATAATAGAATAAAACTAAGACGAAAAAATAAAAACAAGGTCCATGGAAAGGGGGGCGTTTTTCATCTAGAGAGAGAGAGAGAACTTGTCCGGATCGGAGGCAAGACACAAAATCCATCATCCCGTTTCTCCGGCCAATTCGATTTTTTTTCTCTCTCTCTCTCTCGAGTTGTTGTTGTTGTGGTATATACAGTATACACATCAGTTCTGGATCCATCGGCAATTATAAGGAAATCTTGCGGGCGGGGGTGGGTGGACGTAACGAGATGGTGCACCAGCTCGGCGGAGGTCACGAGGAGATCGGCTGCCTCTTCCAATTCTTTGCGCGGCCCAACAATTATCCGTACACTCACTCACGTTGTCGACGGGTGAGATAGACGCGTACTCTACGCACTTGTGCGCAGCCATATGCAACCATCGGTTCGCGATATATATCGAAATCGTGCGCCAAAGAGAGAGAGGAACAAGATGGGCAGAGAGAGACGGGCAGGTAAGAAGGATAAAAAAAAAGAGAAGAAAGGTGATGATTTCCTCGTAAGAGCTCCTCCAAGGCCAATCATCATCACGGCCATTCCACACAAAGAGGACGAAGAAAAAGGGCCATTTTGATATCGTATTTAAAAAAGAATGGGGAGAAAAAAAAAAGAGAAGCGCTCCACAGCTCGATCGTTAAATGCCGCGCGCTATAATCGAATCACTATAATACTTAACGGTCTATTACCGATCATCAAACTACTATTTCAAAATGCGCAAGGTTAACCCAGCCGAAAGTTGATGCGTCGTCGTCCTCTTTCTTTGATGGACCAAAACGTCGTCCTATGATGATGTGCCGGACTGATCGAAACCTTTCCAATAAGGCAACAGCAGCAGCAGCAGCTCGAAAAAGGATCTCGGTCTATTCCGCCGCCGCCACCTATAATATTAAAAAAGAAAAGAAACGGGACAAAATGCCAGATAATAAAATTTTTTTTTTTTTTCCCAAACGAAAACGAATCGATAAAGTTAAGTTTCAGAACGTTTCAATCTCTGCAGATGATAGACTAGTTTTCTCTGCCGGTGGTATAGTGAACGAGTTCTATATTTTCTTTTTACGACGGATCATAGAGAGAAACTGCAGCAGGGCGTTTGTTACCTATCGTAAAACTTTGTGATTTTTCCGAAGAGAATATATATATATGTGCCGGCGCAGTAAGTGTAAATTGGGATGGCGGCGCCGCTCGATCACTAACTGGATCAACTGTGACCTAGCTGGACCCCCGGCTGCTGCTGCTGCCCTCGTCTGTTTCTTTTCTCTCTTCTTCTTCTTCTTGTTTCTCTTTTATGACCCGTTCGTTCCGATTTGGTATTCCGTTGGCCGGCTTCCTGCCAAAGAGAAAAAAAAACGATCGATCGCGCGCAGCCTCCGATATGCATTCAGAGCACGGCGCTGACCGATCGCCAGCCGATTCCGATCTTAATATTAATGGCTCCGTCAAGGGTATTTAAAAGAAAATGTCCAATACCCAATTCGGCCGGATCCGAATAACTTTTTTTTTTTTCGTTTTTCTTTTCTGTCCGTTTCGGCAGTAAAAAACCGGAGCTCAAGTTTTTTTTGGCCTAGAAGAAAAGATGGTCGATGATTTTCAATCAGCCGATGGAATGTGCCAAAAAGGATGAGGAGAGGCCAAAGATTCCAAAAAGGCCGAGGGAAGAAACAAAAGCAAAACTGTTGTGGCATTTGCATAGCGCACCCGACGAAGCAGGCGATGGGGAGGCATCTTATTATTATGGAGAAAACAATAGAAGCTCGCACCAGCAAAATATGGTGATTACACATATTGTCTCGTAGACCGTTTTACGACACGACAGAAGAAACTGACTGGCCAAAACGGTTTCCTTCCCATTTTGATTTTATTTTATTTTATTTTGTTTTCTTTAAACTTTTTCTTTTTTCCCGAGTTGCTGGTCGAGTTGAACTGGAAAGTTTCGCGGTCCATTCGTCAAGTCGGCACCTAACGTTCGATGGTTTTACGTCGACCCATTCTTTTTCCTTCTCCCCTCTCTCATTTCATTTGGCACAAAAGGAAACCACCAACCGAAAAGTCGTTAAAAAATGTCTCGCTTCCCCCTAAAAATCAAAAACCCGACTGCGCCATTCTTTGTGTCAAACGTGAAAAGCCATTAGCCGTGAAACAAGCTCTACATGTAGACTAGTGTAACTACTACTCTACCTTGGGCTGTGTCGCCGCTTATTGCCAACACCCAATAAGACACGCATTTTTTTTTGTTGCTATACTTTTCTTTTCTTCACCATTTTTTTTCTGCCGTTTTATTTTGTGCGTTCACAAAGAAGAAGGAGAAAGAAATGGCTCTTGTTTAAAAGAAACTTCTTTTACGGACAGCAAAAGAGAAAGAGCGATTTACGAGCTTGATGGTGTCAATACAGAAGCCGCAGGGTTTCCAGGTAGAAATTGGGCCCCCTCCGACAACCTTTTGCGCAACGCGCGCGTCTTTTCATCGGACATGGAGTTTTTTTTCTTCTTCTTTGCTTTTGTCTTTTCGTTCCCTTTTTTTCTTCGTCTCGTGTTGTTGGGCTACCAAGTAGTTCAATTTCGGCGCCGTCAAAGGCACAAGAAAGTTCAGCACATCCATCCTAGCGGATCGTTTCCTTCTCCCCGTCGACTTTTTCTTCTGAGGAAACGCACACGAAAGAGAGAAAAAAAGCCAAGAAGAAACAAACGCAGCTGGGCCATAAAGAGAGAAATAAGAAAGGCCAGCAAACAGCGTACACAAAAAAATAGAGAGAGAGAGAAGAAGAAGCTCTTTTTTGTTGTTGTTGTATAGGAGAGAGAGAGAGAGAAATTACACAGTTCAATCAAAGTGTCACTGGTTTTTCCGGACCGGAGCATCATCATCACATACGGATGGCGACGCCGCCGACGTCGACGGCGGTTCGCCTGTGACGGGTTATTTCAAGAAGGTGACCTCGATGCCCGAGTGAAAGTCGATCCAGCTAGCTGCCTGCTGCTGGTGATATTCTAACGATATGGCGCGCATTCAATTATATTATGACGCACGGTCGACGACGACGGACAAGAAGGGGAGCGTAGGCGGTGTTGATTGAACAAACGCCCGCTCTCTCTCTCTCTCCTTCTCTACGTACAGGTTTCTTTCTTTTTCTTTGTTTGGCTGGAACTAGGTTGAGAGAACGAGATCTGCCCTCATCAGCAGATAAGCCCACTTGCTTGTAATTATGTTGAGAGTGTTTTTTGCCCGCTGTCGCGTGATGATACCGATAAAATGCCGAGTGGAATGGAAGGGGGCAGTCGTCGAACCAATATCAAGCGAAACAAAAGGTTTTTTGTTTTTCAGCAATTCCATTTATTCTTTTGGCCAACTTGAATTATCTTCCTGACCAAAAAGAAGAAGAAGAAGACGAAAAAAAAGTACTACACTATACTACCTTTAACCCACTTTAATCTCATGGGCCGGCTAAAGATGTCTGACCGCTTAGCCGGACTGGCCATTTAAGGATCGAACCTTTTTATTTATTTATATATATTTTTTTTTCTTCTTCTTCTTCTACCCTTTTCCATCGATGGCGCACACAAGAAACTGGGAAACTGATATCCCGGCGCTCTTCTTTTTATTAGCGCTTTGGATATTTACCCGATTTGGATAACCTTTTTTCTTTCTTCGTCTTCTTCTTCTTCTTCTTCTTTTTTATTATGATACCCTCCTTCTTTTTTTCTCTCCTTTTTATTTAATGCACGTGGTCAGTTGAATGTATTCTTCTCTTTTTCCACCAAATAGATAAAAGGAGAAAAGAAAGGAAATTCAAATATAATAAAAGAAGGACGAGCCTTGTCTGAACAATAAATCCAGTTCGGGAATAAGAGAATTCCGCAGCAGTCAATGAAGAATGATTACACGGTATCAAAGGGCAAAGAGTAGTGTCTATCTGAAAGAATCGCATCAGGCCAAGCTGTTAATTCAGGGGGGTATAATGTAATAAAAAAACGGGCCTTTGTGTGTCGTCCCTCAACAGACGGAGAAGACTCGGCAGAGAGAAAAACAAAACAGACAAACGGAACGGTGCGAGCGCTGCAGTCCAGCCTCGATCGCCTTTTTGCATAATTGGCCCGAAAAGAGAGAGAAGTCCAGCTGCGGCGTCGCTGAAGTTGACCGATGGAGGCCGCCCGTGTCAGAGCCTTGGGTCCGGATCCAGCGGCGCAAGCGCGCGCTCCGCTCGCCCGCTGCCGTGTCTAATCGGCCAACCTCCAACATTTTTTCGTTTTTCTTTTTCAAAAAAAGAGCATCATCGGAATCACTGGAAGAATGCGCCCACCACCGCCAACCGTCGTAAAAATCGTCTATGCTCCGCAGACTCTTTCATCATAGATATGGAAACGATATATATCGGCTGACGATATCAACCGGGTGTTCGAGGCCGTCGGCCAAAATATTTTGGACCAACTTTGTCACCTGCTGGCCCAGTGCCCGGTACATTGAACGCCGCCTCTTGGGAAAAAAACTATTAGATGCGCCACCTCTCTGGCCGTCTGGACAGTGATTCATTTACAACACCAACCTTCTTCTTTTTTGTTGTTGTTGTACAGAGTGTTTTTCTTGTTGTTGTTGTTGTTGTTGTGGTACTTGCAAAGCGTGAAATTTCACGTCTAGAGATGGGCTAAATTGTAACGTTGCCAGGCGCTGGAACTTTGCTTTCTATTTCCCGCCCTACAACTATATAGTAGTAGTGCTGTACTCCTTTTTTTCATCTCGTTTCCGAGAGATCACGACGGTGAACTGATTACCACTGGCTGGTAGCAACAATCAGGGAACTAATCATAGTCCGTGCACTGGAGCTGATGATGGAGGCTTCTGCCGCTGCCAGAAATGGCCGTTGACCGGACTGGAAAAAAGAAAAAAAAAGAAGAAACTGGAATGATGGCGCTTTTCTTTTGTTTTGTCCATCTTCTCATTCGATTGTTATCTGGCAGAGCGTGTGAACTATGCTGGTGGTTGTTGGAAATCCTTAATCATTGCGCGTCCGTTTCATCCCGGGCGACGCGCAACCAATCTCTTAGGAGCCTGAATGACGGCCGACGTACAACCGTATAAGAAAAAGAGAGGCGGGCGGCCCATTCTCGAGTACTCTGACATTATTTCAGATAACTATTCCATTCTGACTCCTTCCTCTTGTCCGGCTGCTTCTGCTGCTGCTGCCGATTGTTATTACCGAGAATACAAAAGAGAAAAAAAGTCCGCCGAGTCAGTCTGCGTGTGTCCGTGTGTGTGCTTTAACAATGTCGGGCCGTATAAGTTGGAAGAGGAGCGCAACGTCACTCTCATATGAACAGCAGCGCGGCGCGATAGTCGCAGGCCGCATCATCATCAAGGCACACAAAGTTCCAAGGACTGTCATTATCAAGTATAGATAGAGAGAAAGACGTAGCTGCGCTGGAACGAATGATGGAGGCTACGAAAAAGCAGCAGCGCTTTGGATATTTCTGGCTCTTTCTCGCGGCTCGGCGGCCGCCGCGGACATCTTTCCATGTTCAGCGCCAAAGAGTGTGCTGTGTACAATTGAAGAGTTATCTAAACCACAAACGGCAGTATCGGATTCGAGTAGAGAAGATTTCGAAATGAATAGGCAATCAGCCGAGCGTTATAGACGCACACACACTCAAAAGTATCGGTGCGTGCGCGCGCGCACCTTGTGCGTGTGACAGCGATCCGTCCGTCCCGTCCCGACATTTCGTTTTCCCACCGAAACCCTGCTGGTCATTCGAGACTGAATGACGTCATAGATTTGCAAATGAGCTCTCGTCTATCTATTTATTTATTTATTTTTGCTTTCTGCCTCTGGTTGGTCGGTTGGTCGGTTGGAAAATCGTCTCACAAAAAGATGGCGCTCGCTCATTTCCAACATACAAATTCATCGCCGGATCGGCCTGTCGGTCGGTCGGTTGTTGTCGGGGGGGAATGAAACACCAAACCACCAACTTTGAAACATTCTTTCTGCTTGTTTAAATCTCCACCTAAAGGAACGCCAACCTGTTTTTATTGACTCACTAAAATTCGGTCGGCATTTGCATAAGCACAAGCGCGCAGACAAGGAGAGAGAGAGAGCCGACGGAGAGCGCGGGCGGACGGGCGGCAGAAGCGGTTTTCCATGTGCAATATCCGAGGGAAGAAGAAAAAAGAAGAAAAGATGCCACGCAGGTGACACGCAAACGCGCCGTGCCGGACTCGGAGCCAAAAGGGAAAACGGGCCGGCCCAACAGGTTCAGGTGTCTTATCATCATGTTCGAATCTATACGCGCGCGCGCTTGGATGCTGGACTTTGAGAGGCGCGATGAAAAGAGAGAAGAAAAAGAAGAAGAAAGAAAGAAACCCCACTTTGGAAAAATATTTGGGTGTCCGGTCGTCGTCCGTCCTGGTCCGGGCGTGAATATTATATTTCACCTGGTTGGACAACGGGCGCTTTATTTTGATTGCTTCAAACATCAGAGCGCGTCCATATAACATGAGGACACATTCCTCCGTGCGCGTCTTCTCCAGTCGAAAAACGTAGAGCACACACACGGGCAGAGAGAGACGAGCAGCTGAAAGCCGGGTCCAGTCGTAAAAAACGGTTATACAGCTCTCGATGGTGTGACTGATACATTCTTATAGAGCCCTATTTCTGATTGGTCGATGCCGTTACCGGTTGCTGCTGCGCTTGATGAGAAACGGCTGCCATAAGGGGAAGAAAATGAGAAAACGAGCGACTGGTTTTTTACTTTTTTTTCTGTCGAGAGAGATTCGAATTTTGCTGCTCGTTTGTCGATCGGCCACCACACAACCCCGTGGGAAGCGAGAGAGAGAGACGGCCGTCGACGTAAACGATGAGAATTGAAGGGATTGGATTGAAATGAAATATCTGGAAAAGCAAAACAAGGAACGAAGAGAGAAAGAGAGATGATGAAGAGAGACTCTTCTCTAGATGAAAAAAAAAGGTAAGCGAGAAACCGCGGGAGGGCCGAATAGATATACAGCGCCCACTTTTTTCCTCTTATAATCATCAACCAATCAGCCAGCCTTCCTTCTATATATTCCCATTCTTTCGACTCGGCTTGTAGTGCCTAGCGTAACTTATGGAACACACAACACTGTAAACACCTACGCCATCTAGACGTGAGAAGAACGGGACCCCGTGTTCTTTTCCATGGCGCAAGGCTCTGTTTTTCGTGTTGACAAGGCCACGTCGCCTTCGGGAGTACTTGACTACTATAGACTCGATCTTTTGCCTCCTTTTTTTCTTCTCCTCTCTTTTTTACCTCTGCCAGTGCGCTCCCATCTTCACAGCATCGAGCGTGATGGATTCCTTCCAATCGGCGCCCGCTAGCTAGCGCCAGATACCTATAATAGGTGGAATCCACCTGTATGCCAGCCGCTGTAGCAGCAACAGCATCATCGTCACGATATTCCCATTTTCCGATAGAGCGCCCGACGTTCCCATAAGCCAAGCCAACAACATCGATGCCAACCAACCCTATCATTACCAATCGAATCTGGTATTCTACCTCGCGTAGTAATTGCACCGTTCTTGTCCACTTTTTTTCTTCTTCTTCTTCTTTTTACCTTGTACGTCTAGAGATGCTTTCTGTCATCTAATAGCAGATCGTGAACCGCTTTTTTTCGTCTTCTTTTTTCTTTAAAATTGTTTCACAGGCCCAACCGATAATTCACCGGGCCGTCGGACCAGTTGTCTCTCGGTAACGGGCTAATCGCATCGCGCCGTGATGAATGAAGGCGGAATCGAGATTAGGATTTCCATTATAGCTAGACTCTATATGCTGGCGGTTGGTTTTGTTGGTAGTAGCAGGTATATAGTGGCAGTAGCATCAGGTATATAGAGGGTTGAAATTTTCTTTCCCACACGGGCTCTTTAGTTGTTGTTTTTTTTTTCGGGAGCTGGAGAAAGAGAGAGAGACATTGTTAGACGAATAGCCTTGATGAATATCGTCCCGTTCCGATCGACAAGATGGATGTCTCTCGACCAACATTTATTTGAAGAGAGAGACAGAGAGCCGAGCCGAGCCGAGAGAGAATGGATATTACACCGCCGCCGACAACAGCAGGAGGTGCAGATTCTTCAAACTCTTTTATTTTTAATAAAATATTTATTTTTTTTTTTTTGTCGAGGCCAATCAGACCGGTGAATGATAAAAAGAGAGAGAAATAACCTGTGGGTACTAGTACTACGATTCAACTCTTCTTGTCGCCCCAAAGGTGTCTATCTATTATAAACACCAACAACAACAACAGCATCGAGAGAGAGAGAGAACGATCGTTTGCGCCATTCGATTAGCTACGTGCAGCGGATCGAACTGGTCAAACGAGAAAAAGAAACGAAATGAGGAGAAATGACTCTTCCTCTCTCTCCGGCCGGAGAGAGAGATGATGGAGTCTGGGGTGAAAGCGTGAGAAAGAGCTGCCGAGAGTCGTTGCTCCGTCATCCGATCTCTACGCAATCTCCATCCACTGTTATAAGAGAGCCGTAGATACAAAAAAATAAAAACACACGCGCTTGTGCACATTGTACCGTACTCGTCTAATACTCTGTGGCGTCATGAGTAAGAAAGAAAGAGAGAAAGAGAGAAGACTCTGTAATTATAAGCGAGTATATAACCAGCTATTAGCCGGCGGTCTGTTGCTGGCTTCTGCTCCTCTATTACACCCAGGCAGCAGAGAGTCCAGCTCTCAGGTATATGCGGTGCTGCCCGTACGCCGTCAATCTGTTGATCGAGGGGAGCTCATGTGTCGTCTACCGTTTGGCCGGTTGATATCGATAGGGCGCGGCTCCTCCTTCTTCATCTCCTCCTCTTCTCGTTGCTCGGAGCGTGACTCTTTTTTTTTTCCCTTTCTTTCTCTCTCTTTTCCCACCTTCAACTGGGGGGGGGGAGACCAATGGACCAATGGATCGTGATAAGCACAGCCTCCTCTTGCACTCTATGCTCTCTTGTGTCTGCGCATTTATCTCCATTTGCCCTACCAAAAGTAAAGAGGGTTTTATCTCTTTTCCCGATCATCATCATCATCATTATCAAAACTTCTTCTTCTTCTTCGTCTTCGTCTTCTGGAGGCTGCCGTTTGGACTGGCTGCTGGACCGATCGCATCCATCAACGGGCAGAGCTCTCTGCCCGCGTATCCTCGAGTAGCCGTAACACACCGAATTGACAGCCATCAGTTCACATGATGGCGACCTTGATGGTACAATACGTTTCTTGATCCTTTCCCATAGACTCACACAGTATATATCGTGGCGGTGGGAGGAGAGCCAGCAACAACAACAACAACACAAAAAAAAGGCTACTACTAGAGATATGCGCGGCATCGTAATTTCTATTTAATAAGCTTATTCGTGATGACTCTCCGACAACAATTATCGATTCGGCGTTACGCTTCTCGGCAAAAGCATTTGTTTTTTTCCTACAATTTCCCACAGAGTACCGAAGCTAGTTAGATGGATGCCGGTACTACTACACCCTTGATGACTTTTTTTGCTGATTATATTCAAATTGTCTCGACGAAAGAGAGAGTGACCCCGTCGATGTCGAAATGTCTTGGTTATAGTACCAGTACCGTTTTTATATAATATATCTTATTCTTCTGTCGTCATTATTTGGCATCTTTTGTTGCCCGTCGTGAATTATGACGTCGAGCAGCAGACGCTCGCTGGGGAAAGTTGAGGGGAAGCCAATCGACACCTGCGAAATAATGAGCCCGTAAAGTTCCCCCTCCTGTGCAGTGCGTGTGTTCTTTTATTCCAACCAAATTGGGTTCAAAAGTGGTGCTGTGCCGGGCTGCTGGTTGGCGCTGCTTATCTTAAAAGCATAAGCTGATAATGCGACGGCAACAGCAGCAACTTTGGCCTCTTTATTCTACTTGATAGTTCTTTTGATCGTTTCTTCGTCTTCTTCTTCTTCTTCTTCTTGCCTTGTTTTCTTTTATGTTCATTGATGTGCGCTAGTAGTCGCTGGAGAGGATAGCGTCCGTTCGGTTCGTTCGTTGGCGGTAATAGGTCCCTGCCGCGCCGCCAGATCCGCCAAGGACTCTGGAAAGTCCTGCATTATTCTGACGTATTTTCTTTCTTTCTCATCTGACCTAAAAGATAAAGCACTGCGATAGCCCGACGATGGCCCGTTGTCTCTTTACCATCTCCGCTCTTTTTCCGCGACTGCTGCTGTGCTCCCAACAAAAACAAAAGCTACACGATCGGACAGTTTTGACCGTATCTCTTCATACGGTCCCTTCGGGATTATTTCCCTTTATTATCGTCACGAATTCAGCATTCACCGTTGCTGCTGCTAGATAATCGAACAGCGCAGCAGACCCTTGAACTCTTCTCCGACTGGTTTAACCCGGGACTTTTTTCTGAATTTCGCCGTTTTGTCGACGACCCCGTTTTCTTCCATCCAGCACCGTACGTATTACGTGGCGATTTATGGCCGTTGTGCCATCGTTTCACCCATGTATCACGTGCATTATCTCTATGCGCATATCATACGATTCAAGTGCAGCGCAGAGGAGGCTCTGCATTAAAACGACGGCGCAGCAGCAGCAGCGAGAAAGGACGATGTCAAAGAGATATTTATTTATTTATTCGTGTCGCATTTTGGTTGGCATTCTCGACCGCCCTATCAACAACAATAAACGCCACACACATCTCGCCGTTGAGAGAAATAAATCCCGGTCGCGTTGCTTGCTTGCTGCTGCTGCTGCACCTGAACGCCCGATATGGGCAGCGACGACGGAGTCCCAATTAAATGCTTCTTCCTTCTAGCTCCATCTTCGAGTCGATTTCAAATCCAACAGTATCAGATGATTCATCATGTTGAATGTTTTCTCTTCTCTTTTTCCTCGTGACTTGTTTCTTTCTCGAGTTTTGCTGAGACTGCTACCCGTAAAGCAGACGAGATGCGTGCCAGGTCATGGGTACGCTCGATTGGCCATGGAACATTTCCACCAAGCAACCACCCCACCTTTACTCATGAAGGATTGATGTGGGTCCCGCCGGTAATTTACGAGCAGCGAGCATGAGTTTTGCACTGCTATGCTCCTTTTCCCTCCGTTCCGTTCCGTTTTTCTTTCTATATAAACCCATAAACATTCATGGGTGCTACTCGGCTGCAGCTCTGTCGTCGTCCGGGGAGACGAGCTACGTCGTCGTCAACGAGCTCCTTCCATATTTTAATAGGTGAAACGCGTACAATTGTCGCATCGTCTTTCTCCCTTTTTGTTTTCAAGTTCCTCGATGGCTGGCTGGCCGTCTCCTCCTCCTCCCTTTTCGGTTAACTCTGACTGCGCTTGGTGATTATATATCGGACGTGAGATCGCATACATATACCACCAGCGTGTCACAAAAACTTTCGTATGGGGCAACGCTTTTCCTTCGGCGTCCACCCAACAAATGCCACAAACATATGTACCGTACTACTACTAGCTATACTACGTCTATATAGGCGAGGCTGCTAAAAAAACAAAACAAAACAAATGTAATATAACTTGGCCAGTCTGTTGTTGTTGTTGCTGCTGATGCAGTTCATTCATCATGCGTTCCGTTCCACTTCTCGGCTGTTTGCCGTGTTTTATTGAAACAGCCAATGGAGCCGGATCCAATGCGACTCTAATTAGATATTTTCATCAAGGAATTTCTAAGCGTGCTCAATTTGACATATCAAATCAGAAAACGGTTGATGGAATATAATGAAGGTGGAATAATAATAATAAAAAAATAAATGCGCATAATGGATCGGCTTCCTGCTGGTGTCGTTATTCTTATTACATCAAACCGTTTGTGGTGGGGTTGTGTAAGTCAATTTAAACAGAAGAGCGACACGCCCAGATTCGAGTTCATCATCATCAACACTCGGTCGTCGGACTCGTTGTTCTCTTTATCATCAACTCTCCCTAGGAGGGCTCCATCAACCTTTTTGTCTTAATAGCCTTCATCATGAGAGAGCCGAGTAGCTGCTCTGCCTGCCGGTTCATCACTCCCTTGGCCTCATAAAACAACAAGAAAAAGATGAATCCATTAGTAGATGATAGAGGAGCAAGGTGCAACACATGTGTTTTTCTGGGTTCATCGGTTGCGTGTCCGTGTAGTAGAACACGGTGCAAGAGCAACAGAACACAATAAGAGAAAATCTCGACTCTGGTGATAATTACCTTGTCAAATGTTGAAAGAAAAAAGACGAGGGGCCATTCACGGTGGTGGTGCATGCGGTGTGATGATGATGCCGTGCTTTTTTTCCCCAGCTTCTTCGGGTTGCGTGCAACGTCATTTTGCGACGACCTCTTAGAACTTATTTTGCGTATATAACCATCCAGCAGTCCGCAACCCAGAACAGCAGCTGGAATAACTACACTTTCCCTCGATTTGAGCTTCGTCGAAAAAAGCGTCGAGAGGCAATATAAGAAAAAAGAAAGAGAGAGAGAGAAAGTCGTCACCTGGTTACACAAAGATATGATGGACAGTTGCAGAGAGTTGAGGAAATGGATGATTTCCTTAGCTGCCCGGCTGTTGTTTCAACCGAAAATGAGAAAACGAAACAACAACGTTATATAGAGAGAGAGTGCCGTGGCATTCATCAATCAGCCAACGCAAATTCCCCCCAAAAAAAGAATCTCTCGACATTGTCTCGACACGCGTTTGGCAACAGGCCGTCAACCGATATATTCGCACTTTTTAATTGAAGAAATCGGCACCGAAAACTGAGCTGCTTTCGTTTTTAAGGAGGCAACTCAAATCTTGACATTTGATCTCAATAACTTTTGATTGTCTGAAATGGCACAACACCGACCGGCATCATGTGTTTATTATTCCAACTGGCGGCGAGGCACGCACGAGAAACGTCAACTTTTGACAGTTGCCTATCTCCATACGAGGTGTAGATCATGTGTATCATTGAGACTAGTTTACGTTACAAGTTGATTTGGTAGAGTGACGGGCCATCAAGCGGAATGTGCGTAGGCGAAGAGATCTAGTCTAAAAACCGGTTGGTTGAATTTAACACAAAAATCCGGCGTTTGCTGCGCTGATGCATATAGCTCTTCATCTTCACCTTTTCTTGATTGGTGGATAAATCACAACTTATGATGAAGAATACCTTATACAAGTTTTCTTTCTCTTTTTTTAGAGCTCATCTCGTCTGTCTGTCTTGTTCTTTATTGTCTTTTCTCCACAGTTCGTTTTCTCATTTATTCCCATTGTTGCTGGCCCGCGGAATATAGATTCTCTGCATCAGCAGCAACAGCAACAGACGATCGGTTGGGGTGATGGACGAGCCGGCCCGGGTCGTGTCGTGCAGACGAGGAGGGAAAAACGACGCATAATGACGTCAGGTAATGATGGGTCTTGATTCGGCGCCATCATCGCTGCATCGCTGTAGGTCTTTCTTGGCGACTGACAGCGCTACCGTTGCTGATTGCTATTTTGCGCGCGCCCCGATCGCCCACGCCGCCGTCCAAACGAGCCTTTCGTCCCGTCCCGCAGTGCATAGTCTATAGTAGTACACGTAACGTATTGAAACAAAACCAGTTGGTACATTTGAGCCCATTTACTCTTTTCAGACAGTGTAATGGGCCTCGTACATAGATCATACGGTATATATATATATACGTTTTTCTCCTCCGATAGAAAGTTTTGTGATTGTTGTTGCTGGAGGAGAGTCGGGCGACGTCGTGATGGAACAAAAGACGGCACGCCAGTATTGTTCCTCGAACCCAACAATCCCCCATCCAGCAAATATCTTTTCTTTTTCTTCTAGAAAAAGAAGAAGAAGAAGAAGAAAAGATGAACGAACGATCGTAAAAGGTTACCGTCCTCCTCCTCCTCCTCCTCCAGCAGGAGCACGAATTTATGTGTCGGCCGGAGCGACTTGTCTCCGCATAGCATATACTAGTCTATAGATATAGCAACAGCACCAGGCCACAATATATATATACTATTCGTCCTCTCTGAGTCTAAGTAAGAGAAAAGAGGAGAACATATAATAGAAAATCCGAGAAGGGGCGCGGACCACTTGAAAGAGTGAGACGGCCTGGACGCCAAACATGTTCAAACTCTTCTTGTGTCAGAGCGAAGAGAAGGACGTTGAAGCTGGAAGAGAAGAAATATCCAGCTGTGTGTATGCTTTGCACTCCATCACATCGCTGTCTCAACTCGACCGTTACCAAATTAGCCACTGGGGGGCTTCTGCTGCTGCTGCTCCTCCTCACTGTAGCAGCATCTTCATTTTTCCCCTTTTGCTTCTTTCTCTCTCACACAGAGTACGTCTGTCGCGCTCCAAGTGTGTCACGGCCAGACGACGGCCAAGACGACCGAGGAATATCAGATAGAGTCTTGACAGAATTATATCACAACGACTGTACATTTAAGGTCGGTTGCTGCAGCTGAGGCACTTGTCAGCGCTTATCTGCAGGTTATCTACCCAGCTAGCGGTCACATAAAAACGCGCGATTTATGCAAGCCGTGCCCGACTATACGCTGCGCTACAGCAGGGCTTCTTCTTCTTCTTCTTCTTCAGTTCTCTCGGAGCAATGTTGTACTATGTGTGGGGCGCTGCTGCTGCTGCCAGCCCTCATTAAACCGATCGAGAGATTAAATATATACCAAAAAGAACCCCAAAAGAAAGAAAAGAGAAGGTGCGCGGGTTAAAAGGTCCCTCGTGAGCCACTACACCACCAACCACACAAAGAGGGCTAAGAAGAAAGAAAGAAAAGAAGACGAAGACGACGAAAAAGATTTCCCGTCGGACCGTCCATTCAATCGCGGACACATATATCTCCGGCGACTCGGCGGTCAGATGACTATCACACGTTCCAGCTGCCTCCACAAGCCCCCAACATCTCCAGCTGCGCTCTCCGCGCTGTCTTTTTCTCTCTCTCTACTATGTACACACGAACAAGTGTGTGTCCAAAGAGAAAAGGGGAGACATTGGCTGGGCTTTTTCTTTTTCAAATAAAAATAAAAGAAGAAGAAAACGGTCGAAGCTTGTGTGCACCCATAACAATCTAATAAATCTGGTTCAAAGAAGAAGAAGAAGAAGAAGATGGCTTTTCAATCCGGCCGTGATGGCTGAGCAAGGCAATGACAGTAAATCAAAACTTTTGTGTCTTGTGTCTGTGCGTGCAAGTGCGTGCGCGGGCGTTATGGGATAATATGCCCGGCGGCGGCGCAGGTTCCTGCAAGTTGAACAGAAGAAGATGCGTGCAGTCAGGAAATCTCCTGGCAATCGGCTCACCTATAGAGGTCCTCTTTTTTTCTCGAGTTTTATTCATTTTCTCTTTCTCATCTTTGAGAAGAGAATATAGTGTTGGCCGCCACCAATCTTCTCTGCGATGGATATTCTCCGATGCCAAGTATGGCCATCGTTTTTTTCTAGTTCGCAGACATATAAGAGAGGGGCCAAGCTCCTTATTTTTTTTGGCAGGGCATCCAATTCCAAGTAGTCGACGACCGAATAGTCCAATAGAATCAACGGGCGCCACCAAAAGGTGTTGATGACTCACCGGCCGCCACTATACTACCACTACTCTGCGTAATAAGCCCAAGCGACGATTTACAATTTACTATTTTATTATATTTGAAACGAAGAAGAGTCGCGAGCAGCCGATCTCATTACGGCCGGCGACGACGAAATGTCACTTGTGTTTAATCCGCTTATTGCGGAGAGAGAGCTGAATGGTCGGGCGCGGATAGAGACGCTGACGGATGTAGGGGATGCCGCCCGCTCTTTGACTCGACAAGCTGGCTGTCCGTCCGTGCACCTGCGTGAATCCTCTTTGGTACACAGCGCAACGGATCTAGATCCATGGATGGTCATCATCGGTCTTCCTTCTCTTCTATCCTTGTCTCTTCTACGTCTTTCTGCTCTTTTTCCTTTTTTTTCTTCTTCTTCTCCTTGTTGTTGTTGTTGTTGCTTCTTCTTAAATCATCCTTCATGGGCCGTGTGCGTATATAAAGAGCCGGTGATTTGTGATGGCGCCCAGCCACCACCAGCACCAAAAGAGAAGGAGAAGAGAAATATCATTGGTCGCGGGGTCGAGATCCGATTCATTTCTGCTGATGAAAGTCTTCTCCATCACGACTCTCTTCTTCGCGCCAGTCCGCACGACATTTTCACATCCGTCGTGGTCGTCGCCGCCGTCCGTCCGTCCGTTTCTCTGTTGTGCAGATGTTTATCAAGTCCTCTGACAAGATAAGAGGAGCACACAGAGTATGAGCATTCCGCAAGACCCGACATAAATCCCGTCGCCCAACCCTTTTTATAATAAAACAGTCAGACCCCATCTTCTTCTTCTCCTTTCAAAATGGTAAATAACTCTTAAAAAATAAGAAGAAAGAAAGAAAAGAAAATTCATCCAGATCGGCCGAGATTCTCATCGTGGACCATCAATTGAACTACAAAGAGCGCATACACACAAAGTTGGATCTACTACGCGACGATCGCTACGGCGGATGCCATCGCCCGCTCGTGTGTTTTATGCATGAGTGGAGACGAGAGACACCCATCCGAACGTTGAGAAATTCCAGCGCGTTTTTATTTTATTTTATTTTAATAAATATTTTTACGAGAGTGCGCAACACAATACGTTGGCTGTGCGTCCGCGTGATAATGGTGGAACCAGAACTCAGCTGGCCGTGGTCACTGCTGGCCCAGGGAAGACCCCTTCTCATGTCGAAATGGAGAAATAAGAAGTAAGAGAGAAGATGAACGGGCACATTCAAGCGCGAGCGGGACACTTGAATGACAAAGCAAGAAATTCAAAGTCACTCGACACCGCGCGCGGCCCATCAAGCGTCCCACCCACACGCCAACGGCGCAACATTTCGGACGGGCCCGTCTTATTCTTGGCCTACGACAAAGACTGGCGTTTGTTCGGCCGGCCGCATTCAATCATCGCAGAGCGCAACAACAAGGACAACAAGCTGAGATTCACGAGAGATAAAGGTCAACAACGAAGCGACCGAGTCCACTGCTGTTGTTTCTTTCTCTCTCTCTACTTTAGAAGAAGAGAAACTGTAAGCTGGAAACGGTAACGCGAGACGGCCGTAGAAAAGAGGAGCAATTCCTTATTCTCAGTGACTGGACACAAAAGCTCTTTCGACTCTTTCTCTCTCTCTCTTGTCTTGTCATCGTGCGACCCAAGTCCAATTTGTGGTTGACTTGAGCACGAACACACGGCAGAGACACAATTCATACGTTCGTACGTATCGTAGAATAGCTGGTCGAGTGATATTTGACACCTCGGCAGCACTCGGAGACCTTGTTTTGTCGAGTCTCGACTTTTCTATTCGTCGCGTTTCTATTTTTTCTTCTTCTTCTTCTTCTGGGGGGAGGAGGAGGAGGAATTCTTTCACGGATGGCTGACTATTCCTCATCCACACCGTCGCCATTCTTCTTCACGCGTGTTTTCTTTATCTCAGGCAGCAGCAGCAGCGTGGAAATGGAAGAAGAATTCCAATCAAATAAACACAGTGATACGCGCGGTTCCATCACCTCGACGGCGGACTCGGTTCATTGTGATCCGCTCTCCTACCATTACTGTTATTCTTCTATTTTATTAATAAAAAGAAGGAGATTCAAGGTCTCGTCGTTGCTGAGGTATACACGTATGCATTTGGACTGGAATGCCATGCAGCACGGGCCACACAATAACGTATAGAAGCCGTCTCTTCTTCTCCTTCTCCTTTTGGATGATGGCCGTTGGTAACTTACAAGTGGTCGTGGGGGGAAAGGTGTTGCAACAACAGAAAAGACAAGAGGACTGTTTAAGAGCCTTTGATTGTTTGGCGAGAAGAAGGAAGAAGAAGAAACCTGTAGAAATAACGTTCAATACCGCGTGACTGGACGACCAACAAAAGACGGCCGCTCTGCTGCTGCTACGTATATGAAGAAAAGAGAAGCGCGGGCCAAAGGGGGAAAAAATTCAAATCATCCTCTATACGACTCTTTGGATGGAATAATCGAAATCTCACACTCGGTGTCGTGCTGCCCTGATGTTCTTTAAGGGATGCTCCTTCTCTCTCTTAGTAAGACTATTCTTCTTCCTCACTTGGCTCATTTGGATTTCAATTTAAATATTTGATAGTCTGGTGGCGCATTTCTTTCCTTGTGCCTTTTGCCTTTTGCTCCTTTCTTTCTTCTCGTGTCGCTCACCCTTCGTCTACCAGCGAGGCTTTTGTGTGTGTATATGTCGACTAGTAACGCGCGTTACTGGTGGCAGCAGCATAAGAATGAAGAACAAGGAGAAGAAGAAGAACACCAAGAGGCCGAGAATGACGTTGGCAGATTTCGGCCCTTGGGGGCCGCCCAAGCAACACTATATGGCCCGTCTCACCCAAGACACATCCTAACTGATAGGCACTACAATGTTTCGTTGACTTCGCACTCTCCTCTTCTTATTAGACAACGGTCGACAAAAGCTACTCAACAAATAAGGGAGGGGTCCTTGGCGTCTCTTTCAGACACAGTAAGGCACCAACCAACATATGGCCGCAGCAGCAGCAGCAGCGGCGGCCAGCTCGCAGCATTCCACCACTCTGTATAACTCTCTCTTTATATTCATCTCATCCATTCTTCTTTCCAACTCGGAGCAGTCGGGGCATTTATTTTATTTTTTTTTATTTCGTACCCCACAGACATCAGACAGCGCTTACTACCGGGAAACGCCCCCTCAATCGACGACAGCTTGACTTTCAATCCACCACATGAGTTGTATTATTCTCGCCGCTCATTCTAATGTATAAGAAACCTATAACACACACACAGTTTTACAAGAACCCTTCATAATCATCTATCAAGTGGCCCAACTGGGAGACCCAAAAGGAGAAAAAAAATCATTTTTGAAGAATTATAATATCTAGAGCCAGCAGCAGAACTAACTTGTAATGTAAAAGGTCCCAGAGTGAGGTATTCGCATCGACTCTTACCAATAAATCAAAACAAAGCGAATGACGTAAAACACACTTGATGAGCCTTTTTAAAAAAGAGCCTGGACACCTTCTTCCACGATTGTATCACAACTTGGAGGCCAAATAATCTTCAGATTTCAGGGTCCCTTGGAGCAGATTGGCCACTTTCAGGGCGCATCCATAAAACGTCGTCAGACCTATTCAACATTTCAGTTAATCGTTTAAAGGTATTAACGTCTTTTGTGTAAGGTTATACGGTACGCACCTGATCCACCATGTCCATAATCGTGTATGACCTGCAAAAAAAGAAGAAAGAAAAACGATTGAGGTGATTCACAGCAAGCGGTTAGAACAATTACAAGGAAATGGCGTACAGTGAGAGGTTTGCCGTTGATTGTTTTCTTCTCGAGTTCAACGCGGAGGGTTTCCCGGCCAGGTCGTAGACCTACCCATTCGTACATAATTTCCGCTTTCTAGACAACGATGTTCAACGATACCCATTAATTACCAAAGATTTTTTAAATAGATAAAAAAGAGTGAAAAGAGAAAGACGGCGGGGGAGAGAGTTGTAATGAATTATCTCTGTTTATCTATTTTGTTACCTCTAGCGACGGAAAATAAGAAGCGCAACCGTCGAGAATGAATTTTGCATCTTCTTTTCTGGGAACCGTGTCCCACTGATCCTTGTCGTGTGTCCCACCCAGCACAACGCTCTCTTGACTATGTTGTTCAAAAAGACAATTGTTTATTTTGAAAGATGATTCGGCATAGTTGCATATTACTTTGGGATGATGTAGTGTCCCGTGTCACTGTCATCTATCAATATTGATTTTTGCCATGGCGCTTTAACCTGTATAACGTGAACAAACGAAACGAAACATAATTTCTTAGTTGACATCCAACACGGAACTACAGTAGTAGACGTACACGGAAGACGTGACCCCGGATCGGATGAACTAATTTGTCATTGACCAGTTGCTTGGCACCCAATCCTGTACAATTGACGATGACGTCAAAATCAGACGCAATTTCCTCGAGACTTTCGAGTCGTTTGACTATTACGACGCCTTTGTTTGAGCGAAATTTATCCATCAAGTGTGGCAAAAATCTGGATCCTTCACACAAAAAAGTGACAAACCGAAAGCCTTGCCTGTTAAAAAAAACAAAAACAAACGTTTAAATTACAAGGTGACCCAATTACTCCCCCGGAAAAAATTATGTATACTTACTTCCATTCAGGTTTATTGTAGACTGCTAATTCGTCTTTTTGAAGAACTTGAAATCCATACACAAAATCGTTATACAGGGGTAAGGTTTCGGTGTCGGTTGCCTGCAAACATGGCACAAGTGACACTCCGAGTTTTCCACCTACAGGAGATTTCCATAATTTCTCCAAAAATTCCCACGTTCCTTTGGCATACTCACTGCAAATAAGCAAATTTTCATACATCAAATTCCAAGCTGACAACTTGGAAAGGGAAAACTTACTAAATTTCTCTTTCAGGTGTATCACCCAGTAGAAATGGCAGCCAGAGTCCAGCTATTAATTGTTTCAAAAAATGTAATGAGATGGTGACATATTGTAATGATGAAGAACCCACCTGCTCCATCACTAGTTGTACCAGGACTGAATTTGTCAGCAAAAATTGTAATAGGTAAGTGGGGAAATCTCTCTTGAAGTACAGTTGCAGCACTCAATCCAATCACTCCAGCCCCAATCACTGCAACTTTCACAACCATCTTGACAGTTCTTTTTTAAAAAAGGCAACACAATAGCATGCACATGTAGATATGTTCAGTCTAAGCGTGGTTTCCTAGCTCTGACTCTTGTTCGCGTGCCTGTTTCAGTAACTGCCTCTGATGCAGGTTTAGAATCAGTGACAGTTCCCAGCAACTCTCTAACAAATTTGAATCTTGACAAAAAGAATTTCCAAACCAGGAACCAACCTACAAATTAAAACAACAATGTTTATTAAGCAGTAGAAATTTGTCTGGCTACTCAAAAGAAAATCCAACAGAGCAATGGCCAAGAAACTATTTCAACCAATTAACTTGGGACAATAAAAACGTTATCAGAAGAACAAAAACGTAAACAACTAGATAACCGTGCTGGATTTTAAGACAACTTTGGCATAGCAACAACCATATTGCAAATAAATTTACCGATTCCAACAATGCTGAGCACAATAATAACGGAAGCCACTAATCCCAGAATCACCAATAGGACGTCCGTGATCATGTGGCTCATTTTTTGAAAGGATAAAATATATACACTATTTATTCGTTGTCATGATCTAGAGATTCACACGTAGCACATCGTTATCAAAAATTGTTGATTCTTTGTTGACTATTACGCATGAATAAAAACAAGGCCTGGCCATCTGTTTGGAAGGTCAACAGGAGGCAAGACCCGGCATCTAACGATAAACTTGAGAAGCTTTTTTTTTCTTGGATTCATTAAAGTTTTTTTTTAATGCATAAAGTTTGACCTCATGGGTAAAAGAACCAAGTTACTACGGCAATAAATTTATTCGAGACAAACTCATGAATGCGCGATTCGATCAATCATAAATCTTGACAGTTGCTTCAATTTTACGTAATTTTAAAATTTTCAAGGAAAGTGAGGAAAGCTAATATCAATAAATTCATCGGATTTTTTCCTCTCCAATAATTTTCTTATGAATATTCCTGAATTTCAACTGAAAATTATTAAAAACTGTGAAAGTTGGTCAATGTAGCTCTCTTCTTCTTTAGAATAATTTTAAAAATTTTTTTTCGTAATCAGCCGCCATTTTTTTGCGAAAACGGAAGTGGCCGAATACGCCTAAACTAGATAGTTCCTCAGGAAAAAGCAGATTTTTAAAATTAACAATTGGTAATTGTAACTTTTAGTAAAAGATATTTGATTTTCGAACTGAGGCAAGTTTGAGTTACAATTGTTTTTAAAATAAAGTTTTGTGAAAAAAATCGGTTATTCGTTTGAATAGAGCCCTACGACGTTCGTGTGTATCTCCGCTTGAAAAAGGCCATGTGGTACTACACTGGAGCTACACTCACCGGTTTTACTGAATCCAACCCTAGTCGGTAGCCGTTTGATTCTTTCACGCCAGCCCATTAACAAGTCCTAGACATTTTTTACGGCTGAAAGATCTGTGATATTTATTAAATAAAAGGAGGGAAAATGGTGCCCGAACCCAATATTCAACTAATTCAAATTTTGGAGAAAACCGTATCGTCAGGTTAGAATTTCCTCTAGTTTTCTTCACGTTATTCGCAATACGCATGGTTACAACGCCATCGATTTTTGTGGCTTTTATTTCTCAATTGAACAACTGTCATCCATTTATCTCTTTCCACAGAAAAGAATGAATTGGAAGCAGCACAAAGTTATCTTGAACAAGCTGCTAGGGGGAATCTGGTGAGTCATTGAGTTTCTCATGTCCCGACTTAAATTCTTTTTTGGTTGCTAAGCAGACCTTCAACTTACTCTAAAGTGTTAATACTGAAATGATACAATGAATCATAAAGGTGTGAAATTCTTGAAATTTTACATACTCAACTGAGTTTTATAATTTCAGGTGGAGTTCATCAGAGCCCTATCGGAAATCCTCGCTCATGGAGCAAACTCTCCTGTTGCCCGGATGGCAGCTGGTCTGCAGTTGAAAAATTGCCTGACTTCTAAAGATACAGATGTTAAGCTAGAGTACCAACAAAGATGGTTGTCGTTCCCACCCGACCTAAGGGCCTATGTCAAAAAGAACATTTTAGCTGCCTTGGGAACAGAGACTATTCGACCCAGTTCTGCTGCCCAGTGTGTTGCGTATATGGCAGTTGCTGAACTGCCAGTCAGTCAATGGCCAGAACTTATTTCAGTACTTGTTGCCAATGTCACTGCAGCCAACAGCACTGAAATGGTTCGTGAAGCCACACTTGAAACTATTGGATACATTTGCCAGGATATTGTAAGTAGTTGTTGTCATTCTATTATGTAATAGCTCAGCTTTGATTGTGTCAAAATTAAATTCAGGATGCTGAAGTACTAGCCACCCAATCGAACGAGATTCTTACTGCAATCGTGCATGGAATGAAACGTGAAGAACCAAGTAATCACGTCCGATTAGCTGCCACAACTGCCCTACTGAATTCATTGGAGTTTACTAAAGCCAATTTTGATAAAGAAGTATGTTCTTGTTTAAGTTTACTTACAACATTTTCTAATGGCTTCACTATTTATTTTTAGAGTGAACGTCACTTTATCATGCAAGTTGTGTGCGAAGCAACACAATCTCCCGATACGAAGGTGCGAGTTGCTGCCCTACAGTGCCTGGTTAAAATCATGTCTCTTTACTATCAGTACATGGAGCACTACATGGGACCTGCATTGTTTGCCGTAAGTCGGTCGATCGAGTTATCGTTTAATCGAGTTCTTTAAAAATGTTTTTTCCCGCCGTTTAGATTACCCTGGAAGCGATGAGATCGGAAATCGATGAAATCGCCCTTCAAGGTATTGAATTCTGGTCGAACGTTTGCGATGAGGAAGTGGATTTGGCCATCGAGGCTAGCGAGGCTGCTGAAATGGGGCGACCACCAGAACACACATCCAAGTTTTACGCCAAAGGTGCGCTACAATACCTGGTCCCTGTGCTTATGCAGACGTTGACCAAACAAGAGGAGTACGATGATGAAGATGATTGGAACCCTTGTAAGGCGGCGGGTGTGTGCCTTATGTTGTTGGCCAACTGTTGTGAAGATGTCATCGTGCCACACGTACTCCCGTTTGTTAAGGAAAACATCGAGGTTCGATAAAGGATTTCATGCATTTTAGATTATGCGTAGTTGTAACTTTTTGTTACTCTATTTTTAGAATCCTGATTGGCGTTTCCGCGATGCTGCTGTCATGGCTTTTGGCTCCATTCTCGAAGGGCCTGATGCCACACAGTTAAAGCCAATTGTAGAACAAGCCATGCCTTTCCTGTTTAAATTGATGCATGATACCAGCGTTAATGTTCGCGATACTGCAGCATGGACGATAGGACGTGTTTGTGAAATCATTCCCGATGCCGCTGTAGCCCCTCCGAATTTGCAGCCATTGCTTCAAGCGTTAGTCACTGGACTGACTGCAGAACCTCGTGTTGCCTCTAATGTCTGCTGGGCGTTCTCAAGCCTTGCTGAAGCTGCTTACGAAACCGCCTCGCAGGTATGCACTTTCGCAATTTTTAAAACACGAAGAAATTGTAACATGTTTTTTATGGAAATAGGCCACCGATGGAAACGAACCAGACTCCTACTGTCTGTCTGAGTACTTCGAGCCGATTGTTCAGAAACTGTTGGAAACGACTGACAGGCCAGATGCTGCCCAAGCAAATCTGCGGGCTGCTGCGTACGAAGCTTTGATGGAAATGGTCAAGAATTCTCCCAGAGACTGTTATCTTACTGTCCAAAAGACCACGATGGTCATCTTGGAACGATTGCAACAGGTATGTTAATTTACATTTTGAATTAGTGGATGTGTCTACAAATCTCAATCTGTGTAGGTCCTTAACATGGAATCCCATGTGTCATCGCACTCGGATCGAGTCCAGTACAACGATCTGCAGTCCCTACTTTGCGCCACGCTTCAAAGCGTACTTCGTAAAGTCACCCCAGAAGATGCGCCCAAGATTTCCGACCCGATCATGGCGGCCCTGCTGCAGATGTTCAATTCGAGCGCTGGGCCAAACCGAGCTGGTGGTGTTCAGGAGGACGCGTTGATGGCAGTGGCTACTTTGACTGAAGTTCTTGGCGAAGGCTTCATCAAGTACATGGAAGCTTTCCGCCCCTATCTCATCATGGGATTGAGGAACCACGCCGAAACCACCATATGTCAGGCGTCGGTTGGTTTGGTTGGTGATATTTGCCGAGCCCTTGGTGTCAAGATTCTTCCCTTCTGCGATTCGATTATGTCGCTTCTCTTGGAAACGCTTGGCAACAATGATGTCGATCGGAAAGTGAAACCACAAATTCTGGCTGTATTTGGAGATATGGCTTTGGCCATCGGCCCAGAATTCAAGAAATACCTTGAACTGGTTCTTGGCATGCTTCACCAGGCATCTCAGGCCCAAGTCAACCGGGTAATTTGAATTGTATTTGAATTCTTGCTAGTTCCATAACGGTAAATTATCCTTTTTTCTTAGAACGATTTCGACATCATGGATTACTTGAACGAGTTGAGAGAATGCTGTTTGGAAGCATACACTGGAATTGTTCAAGGGCTCAAAGGAGAAGACAAGGAAACGATTGGCACCGATGTTCAACTTCTACTTCCGCATGTTCCACACATGATCAATTTCATCACGACGATCGCGAGAGACAGGGAGAAGTCGGACGGAACGATTTCCGCTGCCGCTGGCTTGATTGGGTAAGATTGTTTAAAATTTTGACTCGCGGGTTGTTTTCAAATAATTTTCATCGACACTTTCAGAGATCTTTGCTCCGCGTTCGGCCACCAATTGTTGCCGTTTGTCGACACGGAACCGATCACTGATATGTTGACGATCGGTCGGCGTTCGAAAACGGGCAAAACTAAAACGCTGTCAAATTGGGCTACAAAGGAGATCCGCCGATTGAAGAGTACCGTCACTTCGAGCTGGTGAGTATTTTAGCTGATAACTAGTTTGGAATCTGAGGAACGCTTACCAAGTTTAAACAAGACACTTAAACCTAAAGAATATGTTTAACTTAAAATCTTAAGCTTATTCTATTCTAGGATTTAGGGTACAGTACGCTATATAATTGGTTCTAAGGTTGATTGTGAGTGAAAGAGTATGGATATGAATGCGATTCTTTGTCTTATTGTCTGTTGCAGATTGGCCAAATGAATGGTACGCATGCGCGTGAAGCAAAAGAGAAAATACGTGAACATTTTGATGATGAAGCGTGAGTGGTGGATGAAAGTGAATCGGACTATGCCTACTAGTATCTCTTTTCAAAACTTGAAAACTTATTCCTCACTTCAGTACACCTACACGCAGTCTTCCATCCTCTATCTCTTCTGTCTTTCCTTATTTTTTTTTTTACGGAAACCATCGCACCAATTCCTCTTCCTCGCCAGCACTAGTTCGCCCTTCCGTTTCAGTCTCTTTTCCTCCCTTTTTCCGTTTATTTTGGTTGAACGCTGTACGAATGTCCGAACGGATGTCTGCGAGCGTGTGTATGTGTCTAAAAGAGTAACATATCCATAAATGATGTATGTCTGAGTGTGAGAATGAGGAAAGGAATTGTCGGCCAATATCTAAATGGGATTATGTGAAATGTTTAACTGAGGAGTGTCGCTTCGACGACAAACTTACCTATTGGCGGCGAAGCGATTGAATGAATGAAAGGTTTAATATTCTTCCACACGAGACGACCTACCTAGTGTTAAAATCTATCAACTCTTCCCCTTTAAATTCTATTCAGTTAGGTTTGGTTTCCAACTTGATCAAATAAAAAAAATGGGAAGGGCTTGCACATTTAGCTTAACGACGGAAAACGACTTTATACTGACTTTGAGTGCTTGTACGTGAGAGTGAATGTATGTATGTGTGTATGGTTGATTCTGAATGTGAATGGGTTGAACTCAAATGTTGGCCCTTGAAGTGCCTAAGGTGAAAAATAATCTAGAAATACGATGTTTAGGGATTTTTGTTTGCGTCTCGATACCATTCCACTTCTATCGTCCGCTGAATTTTCCAATTACAACAGAAAAGAAAGCGAAAAGACCTAATTTATCTGTTTTTTAAATCTACGAATCTTGGAATTCGACTAGTAATTTGGCTTCGCATTCAACGTTCTTTATTATTTTTCTTTTGTTTTCAGTCATTGTAAATTAAATAACCCAAGAACAGATGTACCTTAAGGGTTTTCGCCGTTTTAGAAACGACGGATGGTGGTCGGTATTTAAGAGAGGTTCTAGGAAAGTAATCACCTGAAAGATATGTTTATTAACTCGCAAAGCCAGGGGGGTTTAAACGAGTGGGAAGGACGGAGGCGTCGTGCGAATGAATGATGTTGTGATCTCTGTGAATGGGAATTTGAAAATATGGGGTATTTTCTTCTAAATAAGTGTGTGAATGGAAAAACTCTTCTCCGGTGTAACTGAAACTGTGTAAATGTGACCGACTTAATACTTCTTAACGTGACTAATAAATGTGCGCAGTGCGGGCCCTTGAAAAAAAAACACAAAACAACTGACTTGCCTTTCTGAACGGTTTTAACCAACAGTTTACCCAAACACTTGCCTATTGATGCATCAAACAGACATTCCTTTCCATCTTATTGAATTTTAGTATTCAGTATCGGTTCTAAATCGACCTGCCCTGTCTTATTGTCTGTGTCATCTAAGCTATTCGTTTAATTATTTTTATTTATTTTTTTAAATTTTTTTTATTGCCATGCTCAAATATGGGGGGAAACGTTCCCTGTCACAGTGAAAAAGGATTGTGTTATCTTTTCACTCTAAACTTGTTTATTTTATCGACAGTGAAGGATGTCAAGTGCATCAGTGTCTATTAAAAAATATATAATATCGTATTGAACTTGGTTGGAACAAAAAAAATTCCCTGCAAGTCACCCAGCGGTTAAATAAAATACATAAAAGGAAATCATAAACGGTCGTTTTTCACGCCAAAAATGTAGACGCTTCGGTTTTTACGATTGAGACCAGTTGGTTTTCTTGGTGAAAGAATTGATGTTCAGTACCTGGAAACCAGGAAGTAATGTAACTGAGTCGAGGTAAACCCGCATGACATTCAGCGGTCGGCGTTACGGTAAAGTATATACAATAATAAATGAATACAAACCTCGATGCCCAATTCACCGTACTGCGTAACATGTTGGACGGTTATGCATTGTTATCGTCGAAGAGATATGGAGGGCCGCGTACACTGTACTAGTGTGTGTGTAGGCCGTGTGCCCCAAGGCCGCAAGTACCGTAAGTCCCAGAAAACGAAAAATCTTGGCTCGTCCTCTTCCGAGTTGGGAAGTGTGTCGGCCCGCGCCAAGAGGTTTTTTTTTTTTTGCCAATCGATTTTGAATCACCTGGTAGAGAGGGACAATTCAGATTTGGTCTGATGATGACGGTGATGCAATTTGTGGTGTGGGGAGGCAGGTAATATGGCACCATCATGAGTCCTTATTGCCATTGGCCTAGATATTAGGAAGACGGATACAAACAACCCCAAAACACCGGGCGTCGAGATAATCTCTGGGAAATAAGAAGGTCAACTCGTGTGGGAGGGAGGAAAAAAAGAGGCGCGCATCCTCAAATGTATTTCATTGGGAAAATACTCGACCGGATAAACGGTGGAGTAGAGAATAAAGAAATAGAAAGGGTTTCTCTCTTTTTCTGGTTATCGCCCGTGTTTTGTCGTCTGATTGGGGAGCAGAGAGAAAGGGAACACGGTCGATTATATAGAAGTAGCAGCGCAGCATTCTTATGCTGCCCTACCTGCACTGCTGGGTCTTACCTGTGCCCTCCTCTCCTTTATCATCTTGCTCTTTCTCCTGCTTTTCTTCCTCCGGTTCCCTTTCCTCTCTCTTTCTTCCTCCCCTTCACTTTGTCGGTTAGTGGTGGCGCATTTCGCTGAAGCCCGGCTGCTGCCAACCAGCTTGCTTGGGTAGAGATTCAGTCGAGTCGAGTCGCTACGCTAGTAGAGAATCCCCTTCACCTCCGCTCTCTCTCTTTTTCTTCTGCTGCCTTCGTTATTTTTTGCTTCCAGAGCCAGTAACGAGGATGTCTTTTGCCGGATTTTAATTACGTCCAGCAGTATCACCGCTACCAAATCGCTAATGTAAGTACTGTATTTCCTCACTGTGTTGTTGTATTGTCTTTTGAAATTCTTTCGTGTTGTTGTTGACTTGGCTTTTCATTTACGACATCTGGGCTAGACTGGAAGGTATCGTTGCGGTTTTGGGGTCTTTTCACTGTGTGTGTGTGTGTTGTTTGTCCGGCCCTGCTGCCTGCCTGCGCTTCTACTACAACGCGACCTACTTTCCCGTCTTCTTCTTCTTCTTCTGACACGGTTCGGCAGCTCAAACAGTATAGACACTGCCGTGCACAATTTCTTTTTGTTTGTGTCTCGGCTCGAATATGTTTTTTCACATGCACATAGCGAATAATTGTCGACAGCGAGTGCACCTGTGCAATTCATCTGGCGTATAAAAATGTCTGCCGCCGCTCCCGTTATCAACGGTGAAAGGATGAAATCACGCGGTGACTTTGACGAACGAGAGCCGGTCTAACCTTTTTACATTCAGAAATAAAACTAATGATAAAAAGCATGTGGGTCAAGTAATATTGCTCCAAACAAATTGCAATCGTGAATTATTCGGTTGTTGTTTTTCAGTTGAAATCGACAAGCCGCCGAATTCCTTGATACAGTAGACGAATAGAGCGAGAAAAAAGAGAGAAAGTCGGTTGTACCATTTCGTAACGAACTGATTCGTTGAGTGTAGGTGGAGTAAGAGGGAAGTCTAGTTGTTGTCGTGGAACTCGGGGAATGTCTTGAAGGAAAAAGGAAGGTCACTTTTTCTTTGGCCAAGACGGATGCGTTGCCCATGCAATCGAATCCCCCCCCCTCCCAAGAAAAAGGGAAAATGGTTATTCTGGGTTTAATAGCAACCGGAAGCTTCTCTATTATTCGTCATCAAGGTTGTGTGTTTGTGTAATCTTTCAAGCTCATCTGGGTTGTATGTCGTCGTCATGATTTATCCTCTGGTGGTTATAATAATACGCTTCGATCGATTGGAAACGAAAGCTAGGGAGTAGAAGCCCCTCTGGGAAATCCTGGTAAATGGTTTTCGTCAAAACACTACAATTTCCCACCTGGAGAAAAAGTGAGCGACGATGACAGAGAGAAGGAAAGAGAAAAAAAAGGGCCATCACGAAACATCTTGGCGGAAGACGCCGCGCCTTTGGGCTCGTACCCGCAACTGTTTCGTGACTGACACATATTTCTTCCTGTAAATTTGTGGAGAAAGAAAACGACGGGCGGAAGGACCATTCGCACTTGCACATCGTCGACGACGACCCCTATTGAGGAGAGGCTAGGAACCCAAATATGTACAACTACCATTTTTATTTCTTTTTTTTTTTCTTTTCTGTCTCTCTTTCTCTCTCCCGTTCTCTACACAGCAAGGATGATCGATATGCCCCGGGAGTTAGGCAGCTCCAGTCAGCTGGTTGTTACATTTGTTCTCCTCCCCTCGAGCCATTAAACGGAGAAGGAGAGAGAGGGAGAGAAAAAAAAAGCTCACACGAGACGAGAGAAAGAACGGGAGGGGTCTCTTAATATTAGACGAGTCCCAGCCCAGGTGAGCGTCAGTTGGTGTCTTGACCACTCGCCAGTGAAGGTGGTCGTGCTGTTTGTGAGTCGGCGATCTTGGTGTTGTTGTTGTTGTTTCATCTTTTTGGTCTAGTTGACAGTTGAATCGTGGTGCCCGCTCATGTTTCAATAGTTAAGTAGTGCGATCGAGAAGAAGAAGAAGACATGGCCAAGGAACGGGCACTGTACAGTTCTAGAGTGACGCCGGGCAGGCAGAGCAGTAGCTCTCAGGACACAATGTCCGATTACGGTCGAGTGATTCACAGCAATTTCCACTTTGCCGAAGGTCCTAGCGCCCTGTACACTGGCCGAAGAAGTGCCTTGGAGGATTTGGCTCCCATCAACAAACCGCTCGTCTCTTTGGATGTCAATATCGACGTGAGTCGTCTAGTCGGCAACGGAAACCCGTTGACCCGTTTTACGTGAAATTTAGATTTTCATATCAAGAAGAAGAAGAACGGAAAAAAAAGTAGAATGGCGTTCCACGCCCGCAGATGACCCAGTTTTATAAGCTCACGACCGCCGACGCCATCCCAGAGTCGTGTAGTCTCAATGAAAATGCTCTTTTATATATATATATATTTTTCCTTTTGGGAGCGGCGCGTTAGTGCGTGAATTGTGACAATGCCGGAAGATTCCGCCGCCGCCACCATGATGGCTCTTTTACTAATCGATTCCTAGTTTGTTTCGCTCCATTAGAGCATCGTGATTTCCTCTTTATGAAATGCTCAAATCTTATGAAATGCCAACGTATATTTTTGTTTATTTTAGAAGAAGAACAGCGTGAGCAGCCGAGGGAAACGGGTGCGAAGTGTCAACACGATGGCGCCGCAGCAAGCGCTAAATACGGCAGGTGATCCGGCCGTCTCCGACGACGAGGAATATACGGAAGATGAAGAGAGTCCGTTGACCAATAACGACATCTACGGCGGCAGGTAATAATGACCCGTTCGTTTATGTGAAAGATGTGAACGAAGCGCACAGCGGTGCCCGGAATCTACCGTTATAGATTTTCACAGTCGCGGTCCGAAAAGGGTCGGCCGCCACCTGTTTTTCTCGGTGTAACGGCGAGATTCCCGCATCTGGGATTTCTATTTTTTCCCTAACAGGATATGTAATCACGCTTGCTGGGATAGGTGCTGGTCAAGTAGAAGGACCTTAAGAGGCCAGCATCTGTTAAAAACCATCTCATACGGTAGTTGACCAGGTTATTCCAACGGGACTCGTCGAGTTGTTGGAGGAAATCTCGTTTCGCTCGGCCGACCTCGTTTTTCAAAGTCTTTCTTAGACAGAAATTTTCGATTATTGAGAGAATGCCATAAATGAATGCCAACAGTTCGTCTTCCCTAAGAAGAACGAGTTCTGCCACTGCGACCGGCGAAATTCTAGTCACGTTCCATTGAATGGACGATGACAGTTTTTTTTCAAATATGAATGCCCCATGCCCGGTGGCGGGAAAAAAGACGAAACAGCAAACAACGAAGAAATGAGTCAGAATAGAAGACGGATAAGGTCAGGTGCGCGCGTTTGTTGTTTGTTGCCAAGTACATCGTATTTCGCGCTCCCTCTCTCTCTCTTTCTGTTGGTTGCCAATTGGCAATCATAGTGAAAGTTTTTTCCAGTTCAGGTCTTTCTCTTATCTTTTCCATCTTTGTCGTCGTTGCCCAAAAATGAGGCCGTCTAGTGAAAGGGAAGGGAAAAAAGCTACTCACCCGCTAGCTAAAACTGGAGCTGAGAACCCCAGCAGACAATCTTCTGAAAAAATCCCTCTCATTTTTTTAAAGGTATTACTTAATATTCCGTATTTCTCGAGAATCCCCCCGCCGCTCTTAACGCGCTCTAGGAAAAGTCTTTAAAAAAGCAAGTTGGTCGTGAAACATTCCAACCGAGTCACGTTACGCCTTGATTAGAAAGGAAAGCAACAACGGCCGACGACGGTACCTGAAGGGCCGCTCGTCGGGCTATTACCGAGGGTTAAAAACTATTTCTCATCCGCGGGATGCTGTCGTTGTCGTCGCAGTAATAAATACATTAGCTCTCGACAGGCGTCTCTTTCTCTCTCTTTTTTTTGTTGTTGGAGTCGTTGCCTCACCTGGAAAGAATTTCCTGGTTTCTTTCTCTTTTCGGCCGTTTAAATTGCTGTAATTTGAGAGCGTTGAGGAAGACGACGGAGAAGACGCGGCCAAATAACGCTAACCGCGCCCCATTTCAGTCCTTGGGATAATCCTTTCTAAAAATAAGAGAGAAAAAAGATGTCGGTAGTTGTTTGAATGGTGAAACGGAATTAAGGTCATTTCTTTTCTTTTTCTCTTCTGGGCTCTTGTTGTGTTACCGTTGCTGGCCGAATGTCCCGTCTTATTCGGGACCACACCCATTCCGAAAAGAAGTCCGAGGTCAAACGGGAACAAAAGAAAAGGGGCTCTCTCTTTTCCCGTCTCTTCTACCTTGTCCGACACTATAAAACTGATCTTGCATGATTTTATATGATTATTATGACCTGAACTGATTTGTTTTCTTTTTATTGATTTAGCCAACGAAGCGCGATCGACACGAAAGGATGGGACGTGTTTCGTGTTTTGCCGCCGGAAGATACGACCGGGTCGCTCGCCAACCAAAAGGTCGTCGAGTTGACGGTCAAGATCTTCAAAGTGGTCGCTTATTTGTTGACATTTGTCATTGTCCTCTCTGCCGGTGTCATCTCAAAAGGCACCGTCCTTTTTATGACCTCACAGTTGAAACCTGGAAAGACGACAGAATACTGCACTCGACGTAAGTTCCTTGTCTAGACTGGCCTCGGACGACAGTTTATTGCATCGGAATTTTTAAACAGGAGCTGGAAGGTCCTTTCAGGCCCATTTGAGCGAAGATGAGCGTGTCTCATGGATGTGGGCGTTGCTATTCAGTTTCGTCATCCCCGAATTCTTCATGTGGTTCCGGTCGTCACGTATTTGTTTCTTTCGACAATGGAAACGGCCGCGCTTTTTCGATTTTATGGTGGTCGTCGTCTTTGAGACGCTGCACGTCATCGGTGTCGCCATGCTCATCTACGCCGTCTTGCCCAACATGAAGGTCGTCCAGGGCGCCATGCTTACTAATTGCGTCTGTTTTATACCGGCCGTCTTTGGTCTCTTGTCGCGCAATTCCAAAGAGTCGAAACGCTTCGCTAAATCGGTGGTCGACATTTTGGCTATCGTTGCCCAGCTCAGCGGAGCTTTCCTCTGGGTCATCCCGGAATTGAACAAGACCAATTGGAACCACATTTGGATGTTGCCTACTTCACTCATTTTGACGTCCTTCGGCTGGTGGGAGAATTATGTCGACAAGCACTCGCCCATCGGTCCGTTGAATTTGGAACTTGTTGTTTTTGGCGCGGAAATGAATAACGGCCGTTTTTTTTGTTTATAGGTTTCATTAAATACCTCGGTAAGATCAAGGAAAAGATGAAATCGACCCGTTACTTCACCTACATCTTTGTGAGCGTCTGGAAAGTGCTCGTCTTCTTCTGTTCCATGGTCGTCATCGAGCTCTTGACTGTCGGAAAGATCGACAACATCTTCATCTTTTTCCAGTCGGGTTTCGGCGACCACAAGGTCAATTTGACGGAGATTTTGAACAACAAGTTTAGCCAACTGGACGTCCCCGGCGCTGGCAGGTTGATTGAAACGGAAACGATTTCTTCTTGGCCAAATACGGCCATCTACGTCTGTGTCATTCAATCATTCGCCTCGATGCTCTGCTTCGGTCTTGGAAAGTTTGCCTGTAAAATTTGCATTCAGGTATCTATCAATGAGTACCAGTCTCAAGGTGATTTTCGTTGCTAACACCTTTCTCTCTCTTTTATTCAGGGTTTCAGCTACGCTTTCCCCGTCAATCTGACGATCCCAGTGACCATTTCACTCTTGATTGCGTTTTGTGGCTTGCGAATTGGCAATCCCTGCATGTTTTCCGACGCCATACCACCGTATTTATACTGGGATTGCCCCAACGGCGACTTCCTCACCGAGGTTATTACCAATCAATACGCCTGGGTCTGGCTCCTCTGGCTCCTTTCGCAAACTTGGATTACTCTCCACATTTGGACGCCAAAATGCGAGCGTTTGGCCACCACGGAAAAGCTGTTTGTCAATCCGTTTTACTGCTCGCTACTTATCGACCAGTCGATGGGCATGAACCGTCGCCGAGACGATGAAAGTGACGTTAAAACGGAAGACATTGAGCTGGAACGTGACGGCGTCGCCGATACGGACATGACACAATATTACGAGACCATATCCATCGGGACGGAATCGTCGACAGCCACACCCAAGACCGTCAAGGCTTCGGACAGCATCACCCGCATTTACACTTGCGCTACCATGTGGCACGAGACCACCGAAGAAATGTTGACCTTCTTAAAGTCCATCTTTCACATGGACGAAGACCAGTCTGCCCGTCGCGTCGCTCAAAAGTATCTCAAGGTGAGCAAAACGCGACAAAATTCACGAGAATTTCTCTTTCACTTTTTCTCTTTAATGACCCTGATGGGTTTTTTGTATCATTGTGTCTATATTTAGATCGTCGACCCTGATTATTATGAATACGAAACTCACATTTTCTTCGATGACGCTTTCGAATTGAGCGATCACAGCGATGACGATGTCGTTGCTAACCGATTCGTGAAACTCTTGATGAACGTCATGGACGAAGCGGCCTCTCACGTCCATCAGACCAACATTCGACTTCGCCCGCCCAAGAAATACCCGACACCTTATGGTGGCCGTCTCGTTTGGACACTACCCGGCAAGACCAAGATGATTGCTCACTTGAAGGACAAGGGCAAGATCCGTCACAGGAAGAGATGGAGTCAAGTCATGTACATGTACTACCTCCTTGGACACAAATTGATGGAACTGCCCATTTCGGTCGATCGTAAGGAAGTCGTCGCCGAAAACACTTTCCTCCTCACCCTCGACGGCGACATTGACTTTTTGCCCAATGCTGTACAACTCTTGGTCGATTTGATGAAGAAGAACCGAAATCTGGGCGCTGCATGCGGACGCATCCATCCCGTCGGATCCGGCCCTATGGTGTGGTATCAACTCTTCGAATACGCTATCGGCCATTGGCTCCAAAAGGCTACCGAACACATGATTGGCTGCGTCTTGTGTAGTCCTGGTTGCTTCTCCCTCTTCAGAGGCAAAGCTCTCATGGACGACAACGTTATGCGCAAGTACACGACCCGATCCGACGAAGCCAGACATTACGTCCAGTACGATCAGGGCGAGGATCGTTGGCTTTGCACCTTACTCTTGCAACGTGGATACCGTGTCGAATACTCTGCCGCCAGTGACGCCTACACTCATTGTCCTGAAGGTTTCAACGAATTTTACAATCAAAGACGTCGCTGGGTGCCTTCCACTATGGCCAACATTATGGATTTGCTGGGCGACTACAAACGGACCATTAAAATCAACGACAACATCTCCCTGCCTTACATCTTCTACCAAAGCATGTTGATGGGCGGTACCATCCTTGGTCCCGGAACCATTTTCCTCATGTTGGTGGGTGCCTTCGTCGCCGCTTTCCGTATCGACAACTGGAGCAGTTTCATCTACAACTTGATTCCGATCCTCTTCTTCATGTTCATCTGCTTTGTCGCCAAATCCGAAATTCAGGTAAGACATGATTTATTTAACTTTGAAAATAGAGTCATCTAACGTTATCCATCTATTTGCAGCTGCTGTTTGCGCAGATATTATCCGCCTGTTACGCCTTAATCATGATGGCTGTGATTGTCGGTACAGCGTTACAGTTAGGCGAGGACGGAATAGGTTCGCCATCGGCCATCTTCTTGATAGCCTTATCAGGGTCGTTTTTTATAGCAGCCTGTCTCCATCCACAAGAATTTTGGTGCGTCGTACCCGGTCTCCTCTACCTGATGATGATTCCCTCCATGTACTTGCTCTTGATCCTCTACTCTATCATTAACTTGAACGTCGTATCCTGGGGTACTCGTGAAGTTCAAACCAAAAAGTCTAAAAAGGTACCGAGTCTTTTCATCAAATAACGTATCTAGTACGTGTTTTTATCGACATTTTAAATTTACAGGAAATAGAAAGAGAAAAGAAAGAAGCCGAAGAAGCGGCCAAGAATGCCAAGAAGCAACAAAAATCTGGCTTGCTTGGATTTTTCAAGAACTCGACAAACGATTCGGAAGAAGGATCGATGGAATTTTCTTTTGCTGGACTTTTCAAGATCATGTGTTGCACTCATCAAAAGGCTGTCGACGAAAAACAACAGTTGCTCCGCATTGCCGATACTTTGGAATCGCTCAACAAACGATTGGATGTTATTGAAAGGTAATAGAATTTTTGAAAAACTACTTTTAAATGAAATAATTCATGTTTTTATTTTTACAATTCAGGGCTGTCGATCCTCACGGATTAATGGCACCACGTCGTCGTTCAATGTCGCGCACTTCGCATCGCGGAGGCGGTGGAGACGGATTGGCATCTGTCCACGAAAACGACGGTGGATCCAACTCTGACGACAGCGACGATGAAAGCGATACTGTCGAGCCCAAGACCGAACGCGATGAATTGATTAACCCCTATTGGATCGAAGATAAGGATCTTAAGCGTGGAGAAGTCGACTACTTGTCTGGTCCTGAAATCCAGTTCTGGAAAGATTTACTCGACAAATATTTATATCCTATCGACGAGAACAAGGAGCAACAGGTATAATTTTAATTTCTGTACAATCATTATATAAATGTGAACTAAAATTATGGTTTGTATAGGCTCGTATTGCGGCCGATTTGATCGAGTTGCGCAACAAGTCCGTCTTCTTCTTCTTCATGTTCAATGCACTCTTCATCTTGATCGTCTTCTTGCTCCAGTTGAACAAAGGTGCCCTGCACGTTGACTGGCCTTTGGGTGTCAAGACCAATATTACCTACATCGAAGAAACATCTGAGGTGCGTGACGAGAATCGCTTTTTTAAAAATAAGAAACGTGTTTTCAACTTGATTTCTCTTTTTAGGTCTTGATTAGTAAAGAATACCTCCAATTGGAACCGATCGGTCTGGTTTTCGTCTTCTTCTTCGGCCTCATTCTTATCATCCAATTCGTTGCTATGTTGTTCCATCGTTTCGGAACGTTGTCCCACATCTTGGCCTCTACCGAGCTCAGCTGCTGCAGTCGCAAGGTACCGTTATCTATTTCGTTTATCAGATTGAGCCTCTAAACTAATGGGATGTAAATCAATAGGTCGACGACTTGTCGGAAGACGCTTTCATCGACAAAAACGCTGTTGAAATCGTGCGTAATTTGCAACGGCTGCGAGGCATTGACGATGCCGATGAAGATAACGAATCTGGTTCTTATCGGGATCGTATTGGCCATCGGCGAACAATTCACAATTTGGAGAAACAGAAGCAGAAAAAACGCATCACTGGCACTTTGGATGTGGCTTTCAAGAAGCGCTTCTTTTCCATGACTGCCGAAGGCGAGATTGAAGGTAACATCGAATATCAAAAATTTGCAACTAAATCGAATCATCATCATTCTTTATTCATAGATACTCCGGTGATGAGCAATATGCGTAAGATCCCTATGCGCCGCGAAACTATTAAGGCCCTTGAAGTGAGGCGAAACACTGTGATGGGCGAAGCCCGTCGACGGTCTACTATGCAGACACTTGGAGCCAATAACGAATTCAACCGCAATAAGAACAGGCACCGCACGACGGCCGCCATCATTGGTAACACTGTCGAGCGCATCTACTCACCCAACGGTAGCGCCGCTGGAGCCGCTCCGAACGAAGGTTATGAAATGAGTTCGGATGAGGAACGTTCCAACGTGACTCGCAACTCGGTGCGCCATACGCAAGCAACGCCGCAGCCCGTCGTCGTGGCTGAAGTGCGTAACAGTCAGATGTAATACGCTGATCGATGATGCTCAACAGATGATGCGATCGAGAATCACAACCTCCAAGTGAATTCGACTACTCTTCTTTTTACAAAAAAAAACAAACATTTGATTATTGACCATAATGGGATTTACTTTTTACGATTGATTGCCTACAAGGCATCTTATTAACTTGTAATTTTTAAAAAAGATGGACTATTCATGTACAAAAAAAAAATACAGTTCAATATTTTCCTCTTGACTACGTGTTTTATAGAACTTTGGAAACGTGAAATGTTTGGCATCGCCACGGCGTTGCATTTTCGTAAGTAGCCAAAAAGCGAAGCAATGTAATATTTTCTAGAAAAATTCGACCTTCAGACAGGCAGAAATTTCCCCAAGTCTCGTTTGTTTTACATCCTTTCTCTTTAATCTTGAAATTCTGCACAACATAACCTTACTCCACCCTTTTAAACTTAAATCATGTATACTATATAGTATGTATATGTATAGTATATAGTTCAGTTCTGGACTCGTGGATTGGTCCTCGTAAAGGCCGATTCTTTTTCTGGAACGAACGAGATAAAACGACCCCAAGTGAGCCGTCACTATACATTCTGTGGTGTCTGTGGTAAGATTTTATACTTGCACGTGTTCTGTGAGAGTTACGTTACTATCAAGACTATAGTCCTAGTAAATCGATAAATGATTACGTTATCAAACAAATAAGTGAGTAAATGATTTAAAGAGAAAAGAGATAATGCTTCTGCTGATCGAGACTCAACCAACTTGACTCTCACATTCTCACTGTAGACGTAAGTCAAACGACATTGAAGCAGAATAAGTCGCCTCAGTAATGCTCGAACGTAGTTTTGCAAGTTGATTAAATCTAGTCTACGGGTAACAAGTTCTCTGTGTTATTTGTTCTAATTCTTGCATTAAATATCCTGAATTATCGTCAAGTTTAGTAAGTAAACTAACTATTGTATTTCTACAAGTGGTATATTGCGGGTCCTTAAACCTTAAAGCCTAGACTCGGGTTGAAAGGGTGGGGAATGCCCCCCCCCCCCCTCGTGCCTCGTCTATTCCTTATTTCCTTGAGACATTTCAGTCTCGAAGGCATGTAGTTGGGAAAAAAAATCTTTTGCTGAAATTCGAACCACGTGTATTCGTAGCACTTGTGTTACGAACGACACTACGTCAACCACATTTAACACACCACCAGCGCGGAATATGGGGAGAGGCCGTTAATGTTTAGTTTCTTTCTGCCACCAAATCCGATCTCGTAAAAGAGTACATATGCCACCCATTCTTAGGGCGAGTGTAGTCATTATAAGGGTTCGCGTGAAAAAGGCATGGCAGCAGTTGATGGGTTCACGTCGTATTTGAAACGGAGTAGAAACCACGTACTCGAATATATATAGTCTCAAGCTGTCGATGCTGGTTTCGAATTTTTCTTTGTTTGTATGTCTGACTATGAACGGGCTATGTCAGCAGTCGAGCTAGAAAAACTGCAGGGTCACGGATTCTTGGTCTCCCACGCAGGCCCGGGCAGTCGATCAGGCGGTAGAGCGTAGGTCAGACGACAAATCGCAACTCGAACGTCGTTATTCGTCAGTTGCTCATCTTAATCAGCGGTGTCATGGTTGATAATTTCTCTGCGTTACGCCGTTACTGATCAGATCATTGTTGCTTTCGAGTTTTCCGTTGTTCTCTAGATCGCACTAAGTTTGGTAGGTTGGTAGACAGTATAAATATTCAGTTTTTCATCGATCACATTTCTTACTTATATGTTCTGTATTGACGAAGGCATGTACTATTTCATTGTTTCTTGGTCTACAGTTCGTGAAACAGTAGCATAAAAGAAAAAAGTCGCGATTAAGTTCCTTTCGTACAGCTCCTCACGTCGCCACTACGTCTGCTGATCATGGAAGAAATTAACAACGCGCAACCTGGGGTTGGATCTGGTACCGCCGGCACCGAAGTTTTCGCTTCAAGTCGGAAGAAAAAAGTGACTTCTGCCGCCTCTGTCCCTGCCACACCAGGAGACTGTTCGTGCAAAGTGAATCAGGGAAACCAAGTGTGACTTTTTCCCTCTTTTTTTCTTTTTTTAGATATGTTTTCTTATTGTTTGCGTTATTAACAGGGAACTTCACAACATTCGACTGTTGTTCCGGGATGTGTAAGAAAAAAGCATCCGACTGTAAACTCGACGGCATCTATTGCTAATGGAGGTGGGCTTTACTGGAAAGCCGTTTTGTTAATCGTGATTTTGAAAATGGTATTTTATTGATAGATTCGAGCACTTCTTACAATGTGATCGATGAAGTATCGACACTGTCATCCACCGCGACGGATAATAATAAAAACCGAGCAACTGGTAAATCGATCCAATGTTCCCTATGTAAATCGTTAACTACAGTCGATCTCTTTCCCTTTATTAGTTAAGACAACTTTTTCATTGCCTGATTTACCTACGAATTTGAAAAATATTCAACAATATCTGGATTTGGCTGCAAATTATGAAAAAACGGATCCATCTGTGACCTATTGGTGTAATACATTTTTTTTTTAAATTCATCCATCTTTCATTGGGTACCGGCACTAATAACAATATTATATGTGCTCTTTCCAGGTCGATTGCGCGCACTTCACCAAGGTTTCCATCTTCAAAAAACTAAAGAAGATCTTGCATATTTGCTTAAACTAATGGAATGGATAGGAAAAATCAAACAAGAGCTTAAATCCCGCACGGTACTGCATTTTACAACCTTATGATTAACATTAATTGTACGAAAGCAAAATGTAAAAAAAAAAATATTTTTTTTTTAGACTGTCTCCGACTTAAGTGTTGCACAGGTTCATCTTGAAAATATTGCTCTCAAGTTCTTTAGCTGGGCAAACTATGGGCTCAGCATGGAGCAGTGTAACAAGTATAACATGATTGTGCAAACAATTTAATTTATATTGGTTTACTATTTATCATGCTTGTATGCATAATTCTTAATCAAGGATTGTTTTTCCGGTAATCTCCTCTGCTTGGATATTGTTGGATGTATGTTCTATATTTGGAGATTTTAATGAAGAAATGACGGAGAAGACGAGGCAATTTTATCGTATTCATTTATAGTATTTAATTATTGATCTATATTTTATGGTTACAGATATGCTCAATGGTGCGCGACAAACTTGCAAAAGGATTTGACAGTTGATAAAATTTCAACGCAATCAGAACAGGATTATTCCGATCATTCCCCGTTCGTCTGCGATGGCGTCAAACCGGTCAAATCTCCGGTAACCCTTAGTGCGTACTTAAAAGGTGATCTGCGATTTATAAATTTGTCATCACTTAAATTCATCCAAGTCGTATAAATAACTCGTTAATTTAAATCAGAATTTAGTGTCTTTTTGGCAGAATTTTAGTACTTTAATCAAAGTAAACAATTTATGATTTTTTTCAGCACAAGCAAATCTGAGTGGTGTTACAAATGAGCATACAAGAAAAAGGTCAAGATTAGTTTCCTTTCCTACGTCGCGACTCCCGCTAAACAGAGAAGAAACGGAGATCTCGCAATCCTTGCTTGTTACTTTTACCGCCACCACCGAAGTTTCCACTTCAAGTCAGGAGAATATTGTGCTGGCTGTCGCTCCTCCAGTTCTCCCTTCTGTCGCCCCTGCCACACAAGGACCGATGACGGTTAACTCATCGCCCAAAGTAGAACCTGAAATGAATACCTTTTTATCTCCCTCTTTCTATTTTTGGAGAGTGCATTATTTATTTGTTCAATTTTAACAATAGGAAACTTCTCAACCTTTGACTTTTGTTCCGGAATCGACAGTCGAAAAGCCTTCAGAAAAACGTAGTGCTGTGATCGAGAGGAAATCGGTGATCACTAGTGGAGGTGGGCTTTAATAAAAACCGTTTTGGTGATCTCTATTTGTAAAATGTATATTTCATTGACAGTTAAGCAAGTTGCAAGCCCTTCATCTAGGGTGATCGAGACAGTATCGACATCTCCATCCGACGTGACAGATGATGGTGAAAACCCAGCTCTCATTGAATCAATATCGTTGACTCACCAGAAAGGTAAGTTTGCGTGACTTTATTAATAACATCCCCTTTCTAAATAAATTTGTCATTGAATCCGGTGTTTGCTTACAGATCAATGGAGTCCAGTTAATCCAGAGGGGAAAAAGACTTACGATAGGCTTTCCCTGTTAAAGTTACAGGACAACCCACTATCCCGGAAGAAACCGGAAGGACTTCCTAGTTTGGAGGTTATTTGCAATTTCCTTTTTCTGTTTCATTTTGTATTTATTCAATTGTTCTGTAAAGCAGGGATCCACTGTCAAGCGTGGAGACTTTACCCCGCCTTTCGTTAAAATAATGCCGACTAAGGTAAGTTAATCGCATCCGGTTCAACATTTCAACAAATTCTTAAAATTGGAAGTGAAACTTTTCAAGTTCTTAAATTCCTTTTTTTTATAGGAACTTTCTAAGAGGCAGAGCAGTAACCAGCAAGGAAGTCCCCTTGTAGAGTCTCCTCAACCGCCAGAAAGTGCCTCACGACGGGCAAGATCTTTTTCTCTGCGCATTGTTGATCCCACTACTAATAAAGATATTCTCACCGGTGAGGAGGTGCATTTGCCGGCCATTGTTACTCCAACCCCTGCTGCCACTGACGAAGTAATCGATTGACAGCATTCAAAACAACTCGCATTCATTTTTGTTGTTTTGCTATAGGTTCCAGGAGATGTTGATCGAGGCACCATTAGTTTGGACCCAGGAGGTAGGGGTATGGGTTTCTGTGAACGTGGGGCTTGCGGCGGTGCGATTCAAGAAGCAATGTCAAATCACCACCAGATCCTTGAAGATGACTCCGACAACACGGATAACGGCAAAACTTCTTCCTCTGGACGCTCTGTTGTGGGCGACCGTACACACGATGGTAGCTCAAGCGCTCTTGATCAGGACTACGAAACATTGCCTGGAGAGGCAAAGAGTGCGTTCGCACCGTCAAAGAAAGGTGATGGCCGATCACACGTCGATCGCTCGCCAAATGCTACTCAGATCGTCATCCCTTCATTGGGAGTTAATCAGCAAATAGCTTTCGTTAATGTTAGATCTACCAGCTCGATGCAGGGTGGATCAACTCAGGAAAATAACCAGGTAAAGAATTTGTTTATATAAGGTATTCCAAAATGACTTATAACATGGTTCTGTTTTTAAATGTAGCTTTCCAATCGTCCTATACGCCCAGGATTGCCACGGCCGCTCATGACAGGCGTCAATCCCTATCAACCGTCCAGTGTTACCCCGGACATCCGGTTCCCTGGTCAACCCATAATATGGCAGAATCTTGCAAGTTTTTCTTTTAATTATTTCATTTTTAGTGCTTGAACTTTAATCAGTTTGTTAATGTATTGTTTTTTGTTTACAGCAACCGCCATTTATTAATTTCGTTATTGGAGACCAATTCAATAATCTAGTAAGTTTGCTGATCCTCTTAAACTTGGCTTTTAATTAAAATGTGGAAACCAAGACGGTCTTCGTAGTCTGAATAGAATAGGGACTGAGGACAAAACTAACTCACAAATACTAATATTTTGAATTTCCAAAGTCAACGTGGTAATTGATGTCCTTCTTTTACTAAAAAAAATTGTTTCTTTGAAAATTTTAGTTGCCCTTTTTATCGTACACGGCATATCCTCCAGTGTACTTTCCCCAATCAGGCTACATTCCGCCCGGAAATGGGACTGTAAGTTTCTTTTAATTTTTTATGTACTGGAAGGTATAAATCTGTCTCGTCTTCCTAGTTTCGGTTTCACTTGCGTAAATGTTTACCACTCCGATAATATATTCTGCCCTAATTATGTAATATTTACAATATATGATACTATTTTTACTACACATATTTTCAACAGTTGCCACAGCCGCGTGCTTATCATCAAACACACGGCCCCCGGCCTATTACAATTCCTTATCCCGGTTTCTCAATGCAGAGTACGTCAGGCATGGACTTAAACCAAAGCTTTTGACGCTTTAAGTAGTCAACTAACTGGTTTTATATGGTATTTTTTCAGCTGTTAACTTCTAACCCCAGCAGACTCAACCTCAGCCGCAGCAACAACAACCTGGGATACGAAAACAAAAATACTAATCATGTCCAACGCGCCCTTCCTAACGTGTTATGATCAGAGATGGTTATGATTCAGTGTCAGTAATGATCCGAACGCGCTCCTTCGCTCAAAACAAGGTGTATTTCAGTTTAATCGAAACTCGAACTGGCGGCTCACTCCTATTCAATCGCAGTTTGAGTTTCTATCGATTTTGCATCAAGGAGTAGTGACGTGTTGGTACATGGTACCAAAATCAACGGTTAATGCAGCTCTCGCCTATTGAAAATTACATCCACAACAAAGAAATGTATCATTTTGTTTTTATTTGTATGTATTGACTATGTTTGCAATCTGCGTATCGTTCGCTGGAACGTTAGTACATTTGATGTACGGGATTTAAATTTGTTGCATTATTTTTGGCAAAAATTGCATTTCCTTTGTCTAAACAGTTTAGCGAAAAACTTTTGTCGGCTTTTTTACAGGTTAGCGATTTAAACAAAGACAGGGTTTGATCGGTTTCGTACGTTTTCGCAGATCTCGGAAGACCTTGAGAAACGTCTGGTCTTCCCGAGGATCCTTGCATTTATCTCGACGATCCAGAAAGCGTAATTTCGACATGTGACTGCAGCCACGCCTCTTTCCCACTTGTCAATACAAGTAAGGGTAAAATCTCGAGAAAGAATATGTGGGTAAGGGCAACATAGCCTTACGCATTCTCGTACCCTTCCTTTTAGCCCATATTCTTCCACGTTGCTTTTTTTAGGCAGTAGGCACTAGTCAGTACTTAGTATTTGTCTATCGATCACTTGTTTCCCTATTAATTATTAAATGAGCATTTTAAAAATGTCAAGATGAGGTTCCCTTCTCGCCCCCTTTACGCCGGCACTTGTTCTGTTAAACATGGAAGACATTTAAAACACACAATCTGTGGTTGTTCCCACCGAAGTTTTCACCCCAAGTCAGGAAAAATATGTACCGTAGCAAAGTTTCTTTCTCTAAAGGGTCTAGTCTGGACGGCCCGCCACAGAACGGTGGCAGCGGAAGTCGGAACTACCGAACGGTGACTGCGGACCCCCCTTCGCTCACAGAATACCGGTCAGTCATTTTCTTTATTCTTGCTGAAAATATCTTTCTGGCGTAAATAAGTGGGTGAAACTTGATTACATTAGATGAATAGCATTCAAGTTTATCGCGTTCATGTGATAAATTATAGCTCCCCTTCCCCTCAATGGATTTGTGAAAAAAAATCATGTGTCCGGTTACAGATTAATAGGAATTTAGCCTATCTATAATTAATTTGAATTTAGTAGATTCGAAAAGAAGAGAGGTAAGGTAACCAATGAAAGGGAACGGGTTTTGAATAGTTTCCGACCATTTATTTAATTTATCACGCGACCTTGAGCTCCTTCCCCTCCTGGCCTCCCCCTGATCCATCAGATAACATTACAAGATATCGAGGACAAGGGGGGGGGGATAAATTTGTTGCAGGTATAGTCATTTGAATTTTCCAACATTTGTCCTAGATAATTGGATAAGCTGCTATCTCTAGGAAAATTTATTGCTCCTGATAGTAGTGTGTTAGTATATACTTGCCACTTGCGCAAATGAAAGACGCTGTAACGTTATAGTTGGTAGTATGAAAATTAGATTGTTGTTAGAGGCGAAACGCGATCCTAATAGTTGATACTATAGTAATAGATTTTAGTTTTGATTTGTGGACGTGATTACTTGTTATACAAATTATGTCTCGTAACCAAGGTACGCCGAATGATTTCTACACAAACATCTGTGATAGTGATGCAAGTTACGCGAGAAGTGTTAAACTTGGTAACGGTAGTTTCGGAACCGTTTATCGTGGACTTTATAATAAAAAGGAGGTTGCTGTTAAAAAAATTGAATTATCTAGAATTGATGACAAGGATCGAGAAATCTCGACACAGACAAGTCTTGAACATTCTAATGTCCTCAAAATTAAGATTGTATTAAGCGATGACGATTTCAGGTATAAAATAAAAAAAAATCTTTACATTCGATTGAAATTTACAATAAATGTGTTTTTGACCGACTGATAAATACTCAGGTATATCGTTCTGGAACTCTGTGCTGGTACACTAGAAAACGTTATTAAAAAGACATATAAAGGACCTGCTCTGCCATCGGATCAAGTAATATTGTACGAAGTTGCTGATGGTCTCGATTACATCCATTCTAAGAAACTTGTCCACCGTGACATCAAACCTGGCAACATTCTCATTTCTCTGAAAAGTCAAATCAAGATTTCTGATTTTGGCTTGAGTAAACAAATTAACACCCAGGGCATTTGTTCCATGAGTGGGTTAAAAGGAACTGCATTATGGATGGCCCCAGAATTACTAAGCGAAAACACGGTTAGTAAAGCCACACCAAACAGTGATATTTTCCCGTGTGGTTGCGTATTTTTTGTCTTCCTTACTCGTGAGAATGAGAATGGCGCTTTCCACCCGTTCGGTGATATGCTAAACAATCACATTGATTTACAAGTCAACATTCGAGATGGAAATCCAGTTAATTTCAACCGTGAGCATATTCGCTATTGTTCTACTACTGGAATAGTTTTCATGAGAATCCCGTTCTTTCAGGTTTAAATCCTGAACATTTTGCAGTCCCGTTAATTCAGAAGATGATTGAAAAGGAACCGTTTAATAGAATGTCTCTCACTGAATTGAAGAAGCGACTCGTGAAACAACTTCGCGTACCCAAGGTTTCTCAACTTCCATTTTCATTTTCAAAGACTTATACCGTTAAATTTTTTTATTCCGTTCGAACCGACATCGTTGATTCACCAGGGAGGTGAGTTTGCGTGACTATTAATAATATTTCCTTTCTAAAATAAATTTGTCATGAAATTCGGTGATTGCTAACAGATCGATGGAGTCCAGTTAATCCAGAGGGAAAAAGGACTTACGACAGAGTTTTCCTGTTAAAGTTGCAGGACAATCCGTTATCCCAGAAGAATCCAGAAGGACTCCCTAGATTGGAGATTGTCCGCGAAAAGGTATTTCCCATTTACTTTTTTTTCTCAATTTTGCTTCTATGCGGTTATTCTGTAAAGCAGGGGTCCATTGTGAAGCGTGGCGTTTCCGTCGGAGACTTTACCCCGCCTTTTGTGAAAATGATGCCGACTAAGGTTAGTTAATCCGATCGGATTTTACATTCCAACCAATTCAATTAGAACTTCTTAAGTTCTCACATCCTTTTTTAAAGGGCTTTCCTATTAGCACACCTCAGCCGCAACAACAGTCACAAGTCACTGTCGCTCCTCCACCGGCAGCGAAACCGCTTGAAAATGCCGGGGCCTCACGGAGGGCAGCAAGATCAATTGCTCTTCGCATTGTTGACCCTAATACTAATAGAAATATTCTCACCGGTGAGGAAATTCCACCATCGGCTGCGGCATGGGCTGTGTTTACTCCAAGTGCTACTCTTCCTGGTACTCTTCCTGATGTTGTAGAAACGGGTGTTGGACAAGTCCCATCTTTCGGCCATACAATTACTCAAATGTCAGATAACTAAATGTTTTTATAATTTCCACAGCTCTTCGCATTGTTGACATACCTAATACTAATAGAAATATTCTCACCGGTGAACAAGGGCAAAAACACCATCCAGAGCAGCCAGCAGCAGCAGCAGCAGCAACCTCAACCAACCGGACCGCCGAGTTATTCCAACCAGCAACAATCAAGACAAAACGCTCCCTTTCATTTTGAAGATGCTTCACAAAGTAAGTGCTTTTTTCGTCCATTCATTCATTCAATCACCATCAGTTATGCAATGTCGGAAAAGTGGTACAGTACGTGAAATGGCGACTCGATTCGCCAACCTTGTGTTCTACATTCAAGGCTATGGGGGGAGAGATATTGCTGAAACAGCTTTCAGGGAAATGTTCACTACATCAAATGCTATTCTGGTCAAATGACCCTGCAACTCATAAGAGATGGGATATGAGGTGGCAAGTTGGTGTGCACGTGACCGGCCCGAGACGACTTGGATCATGGACACGGTCCCACGTGTCAAGATGGCCGAACAACTCTTTCCGGTATCGGCTCGGCTCATCTTGAACGTTGGCCTGTCGATTTGTCGTTTTTTGTTTGCTGCTAATCGTACTTGTTGAACAAATGTTAGAGGTAGGTAGGATTATGGGAACCAAATGTATTCGTCTAGTTGTTCGTCCAGAGTGTTTCTACAGTAATCGTCACATTGCAGCAAAATTTGGGTCGATACATTCTTTGGTAGGGTTTCTCACTCGACTCGGGCTTAATCAAAGTGACGTGTTTGACATTGCAGAGACTTCCTTGTTAAATACTCAAAGTAATGACATTTGGTGTGTTATGTCATCACACCCTTAGGAACACGCTGCCAGTATTTGCCTGTTGGGGATTAGTTTTCTTGTGCCTTCAACACCAACTAATATAAAATTCTTGAAAAGGCATAGAGATAGCAATGTTTTATGAGTCCATAGTTTTGATGCAGTAACTTAAAGTTTTTAGTTTATAGTTGAGATTCTTAGTGTTGGAACATTTAAAACTCAACTACTTTTCCTTGATTCTTTCACAGAGTTTGGTTACCCGGGACCGTATGTAGGTGGCACCGGTGCTGGACAAGTCCCACCTCGTCTGCCGTTGGTTCCTGGGCTTACGGGTCCGAACCCACCTATTGCTGCTCCTAACGTGAATATTCTCTCTCCATAACTAATGTTTGACTTGAATGACATGCTAATTAAAATTTGGTCCTTTTTAGTCGTCTGTTGGAGGAATGCCACCACCACCAGCTTTCACGGTTGTCAAAGCAGACGCCTCCTCACCATCAGTCTGCCCATCACTCCCTACCTCCAGGTTCATTATTAGTGCCATATAATTACTCAAATGTCAGATGACTAAATGTGTCTTTATCATTTCTACAGCTTCATTGGGAGTGAATCAACGGTTAACGCTGGACATACCGGCCCCATGCAGGGTAGACCAACTCAGGGAAATAACCAGGTAAAGAATGTGTTTAAGTAGCTATCCCAGAGTGGCTTGTAAAATCGGTCTTTTTTATTTGAATGCAGTTTTTTAATAGCCCTATACGTCCGGGAAGTCAGCAACACATGCCACGACCGCCCATGACAGGCGTCAATCCCAATCATCCGCCCAATGCTGCTCAGGCCATCCCTTACCCTGGTCAACCCATAGGGTTGAATCATGTAAGTTTTTATTTTAATCATTGTATTTTCAAGCTGAACCTTTGGGCAGTTGGTTAATGGATTGCTTTTGTTAACAGCAACCCGTTCTTTTCGTCATTGGAGACCAATTCAACAATCAAGTAAGTTTGCTACTCAACTCCTAAACTTGGCTTTTAATGAAAATGATGAAAACTACGACGGTCTTCTGAATAGTCTGTGAGGACAAAATCTGCCTAAAAAACTTATATTCTCCAATTTCAGAAGCGAACTTGGTCATGTACGTCTTTCTTTTATAAAATGTATTGTTTCTTTAAAAATTTCAGTCGCCCTATTTATCGTACACGCCGAATGCTCCAGCGTATTATCCCCAATCAGGGAACATGCCTCCCGGAAATGTGACGGTATGGGTTTGAATCATTCTTGTAAGGGGTGTTTACCCCAATACGTTTCAAATGCATCGCTCTGCTCCGCAACCCGTGCGTATGCCGGGTCTTGTGTGGCGGACGGTAAGTTTGTAAGTTTGAAAATAAAACTTTGTTTAAATTTTCTATTCAACTGCAAGTTGGTTTCCGTACTGTCCTTCATTTTTCCATGTATGTGATGCAACAAGTATGTGTAACATAATTTCATTCATTTTTGAAATATTAGTTTCAACCACAACCGCCAGGTACTCCACAGACATACGGCTACCGTCCTACACCTCCTTATCCAGGTTTCCCTATGCAGAGTACACCAGGTATGCTCGTAAACTTATTTACAGCTTTAAGCAGGCAACTAACTGACTTTATAATGATTGTCTGTTTTTTTTTGTGTTTTTTTAGCTGTCTATTACCAACCCCAACCCCAACAGCCACAGCAGGAGCCCCAACCCCAGCAGGAACCTCAGCCGCAACAACAACAGCCACAAGTCGCTGTCGCTCCACCACCGGCAGCGCAACCGCGTGAAAGTGCCGGAGCCTCAAGGAGGGCAAGATCAAGTGCTCTTCGCATTGTTGACAATACTACCAACAGAGATATTCTCACCGGCGAGGAAGTGCCTCCGTCTGCTGTGGTTACTCCAACCACTGCTGCCCCTCCTGATGTAATAGCAACGTCACTGACTGCTGCCTCTCAATAACTTGTCTAAGTACCCTCCCCCCCCTCCCCCCCGAATAGCACACTTGTAAGTTGTCTTTATATGAAATCTTTTGGACTGGGATGACTTTTCGTGTCCAAACTCGTACCTTTGTTCGGTACAAGCAGATTCAGTGGAAACGGAAGGAGCGAGGTGGTATTTTACGCTGAACAATTCAATTCTATCTATTACTTACTGAAACTCAAACTAGCACTGTAACTGTTTGTGAAACACAAAAAAAAGTATTTGAATTCCATGAATAATGGGGTATTAAAATTGAAAATGCCCACTGGCCTCCGTCGATGACACGTAACAAAACCTAAATCGCGCAACAGCGTACTGTTGTTCTCAGGCTTGCACGGGCCGTGCACGGGCTTTGGCACCTAGTGACGTACGGGTTCTGAATGTTAATTTGAATGGTAACGATTTCAATTCATTTGCTTGGATTTAGGTAGTTTCATTAATTTGACAAGGGTTTAGTAGAGATAAGTGTAATCAGCAAAGAGTTTTTAGAATATTTGTATCCATCCTAATTAGTAGACATAGTTACTCTTTGTGTCTCAGGTAGTTGAAAAGATAGGAGAGGTTGAAATGGTAGCAATTGTAATTCTCACTTTGAAGTTGGGATTTGCTGTATGCTAGAATGCAGTGTAAAATATATGTGTAACTCTGTATTCCAGCGTTGATTCCGAATTTAGTTCGTTTGGCTGCTCATCAATTATCACACAACAATATTTTCTAGTTGCTTTTAAGGGTATTTAAAAAATACCAAATAGTTTTTGAAAATCAAGTTTTTCTTTGACGTGCTGACGGCTGGAACTGTTTTGAAAACTTTTTTCCCTTTAATATGTCTTCCATCCAAACTTTAGAGGCTCAACGCTGTACTATAAAATTGTATCTTCTGTCAATAGGCAACTAAGAATTACTGCTTTCAAGGATGTAAAATTTTGTAGGCTGTTTAGTTGGAAGATGCCAGGCTGATCTAAGACGGTGAAGTTGGAAAGCAGCAGGCCCATACACATAAGTTGATGATTGATCCCACAACCTGCAATAGCCAAAGAAGTGGTCGCGGTAGACAGATTTGCTGCTGTCTGCAGCGTTTTTGTGGAAGAGACCAAGTTGAGTTCCGTCCCTTTAACAGAGGGGAGAATGACAAATCCTTTCAACGACAACGAATCTCTATGTCGCAACCTGCTTTGCGTCGGGTAATATTTGTGTGCAATCTGTAATTATAACCAATCTATAACCATTTTTCTAATTCAGATATTCTCAACTATGGTGTGACCAACTCAGTTAGGACATCTCGCTCGCAACAGCAAAGCCGTCAACTACCTGTGCAAAGAAGTTAAGCACATTTGTAGGAACGACGTCAGTGACACAACTAGGTGTGTACATAAAGAAATTACCTTTTATTCTGTGTTTGGTTACCCTAACATTTCAGTTATTTTCCCCATCATACTTCAGTTGTCAAAATCCTGCTCTACACTCGGGCGTGCAGCTAAGTGGAGATTCTACCTGTAACCTAGTGTCCATCCTTTTCATCATTTCATCAGTCTTCATGAGGTGTCCAGAGGAGAAAATTATCCACGAGGGAGGAGAAATTTCTGATGAGTAGCCAACTTCTAAAAATATGCAACCAGCAACATTGTGACATGGCTAGGTGTGCTATGTGATTTGCCATATACAGCCAAGCGCCCGACTAGATTAAGTCGCATCCCTGAATAACTGGCCCCAACCATCACTCTTCTCTCTTTCCGGCTCCTCTGTTAGCCATACCTTACGCGGGGACGGTACGGGTACTACTGAGCTGAATAAATGATGAAAAAATATTTTGTACTCTGATTTTGTAGTTGTCGCCTTTGCCACTTATTCGTGCAGTATACTTGTACGGCGGCTGATTGCCACAAATGCATCAGTCGAAATACTTGCAACTGCTAGAGTTTGGTTCCCGCAAATGGGAGACCGGCTGGTGGTAGGGATGGGCTCTGTCTCGAAACGGTGAATACAGCCAAGCGCCCGACTAGGTTCAATCGCATCCCCTAAGAACTGGCCCGAACCGTCACTCTTCTCTCTTTCCGGCTTCTCTTAGCCATGCCACTCGTTGGGCGGTACGGGCCGTACCGAGCGACGAGTGGCAATCAACGAAATGATGAATAACGATGATCTCTTGTTCAGATTGTCGTCTCTGATCGTTCTGCCTGCACTACACTCAGGTGTTCCAGCTAAGTGTAGACTCTCCCTGTAACCTTTAATCCTTCCACTTCCGGTCCTGATACCCGCAATGCAGGAGGTAGGGATGGGCTCTGTCTCGAAAGGGTGAATACAGCCAAGCGCCCGACTAGGTTCAATCGCATCCCTGAATAACTGGCCCGACCTCACTCGATAGATTACGGAGTGGGCATCACTCTTCTCTCTTTCCGGCTTCTCTTAGCCATGCCACTCGTTGGGCGGTACGGGCCGTACCGAGCGACGAGAGGCAACTGAACGAAATGATGAATTGGGATCATTGATCTTCTCTGATCGTTCCAAATCGTCTAATTTATAAAGCAGCCACTGTTGAATATTTTTGAAATAATTTAATAAAAAGACCGTCCGGTTCAAGAGTTTTTGTATTTTTCATTTCTCTCAATAACAAACTTCATTTTTCTTCACTTACATATAATACATAATTATATATGTATCATGAATTTTTCCAATAATTATGACCGTGTCCGGTAGGGTGAATTCCCATTTGTTTCACCTGAGAACGGCTCATACTTCACACTTGTCACACCTGAAGAAAAAAAACCCGTTAGAGTATAACCGTTTTGGTAATAAAATAAACCTTGTAATGTTCCTTGACTAAGCTGGTTATTAATGGTTGCAGGGCAAATTCCACGTGTAAACATTTCATTTTAGGGACATAATGGCACATAGCGACATACAGCGCTATGTAATCCTAATTTAAATCGATTAAATATGACATTGGTATAATTATTTTGCAAGCATTCAGAAATATAGAATCATGTTTTAAGTAAATATGTCAAACGCAAAACAAAAAAATCCAAACTTACTTCAATTTAAAAGTTATTGTTGAAGTAATAACATATCAAGATTTGTTTTTCCATAAGGCTTTATCTCCATTTACCAAGATCAGCTTTAGCTTAGGAAAAAAACCTGGATTTAAGAAGAAACATTTAATGCAAAATTACTTCGCGTGCGGGAGACCAGTTTGTACTTTGAATTTACAAAAGTGGGTGTTACAATTGTCAAACTGGTGAGAGCTAAAATTACCAATATTGCGATGCAAGGTTATTGTTTCGCCTGACGAAAATACTTCCCGTGTTGGAATGGATGGAAGGCAGTATGGATTAAGACAATTTTTTCAAACAACCTACAAAAAATTTTGCAAATTTTGATTACAACCCTCCACCCTTTACTGGCACAAGATTATGTTACGTAATTCAGCTCCATTGTTTAGCAAACAAAATACAGCAATCGAAATCCGCCCACTTCCCATTCAAACAACAAAAACTTATGTTAGCGAAATGCTGCAGCCGCCTCAAGGATAAACGGATACGTAATGCAACAGACCAAAATAAACTTAGACACTGAACCCAAGAGTCAGTTCCTCTCAAGCGAAAATCCGAATTTTACTGTGGGAAATTTTGGCAAAGATTGCAAGCGTTCAGAGTAACGAACGGGTGACTAAATTACATATTTCAACCAAAACTAAGGAAAGTAACAACCCATTCAAGTAAAGAATACAAACGAATTGAAAAGATAACCTGTTGAGACTAAAGGTATTCCATAAAGGATGGCGTGGATTCACAAAGCTCCAGTGTAATCGAAAGGCAGCAGACAGGGATGATGCTCGTACCAACGTTGTTGCGATGCTCGTCACGCAAGGCGATTACGTTTCTCCTTCTTCATAGTAAGACAGCTACTAACAAGACAGCCACATCAAGAGTCAAATATATCAGTAAATCCCAATTATCATTGCGTAAACCCATGAATGGAGATGAAACATACCGTTTCACCTTTCCCTAACGAGACCTTGACACTTTCGGCGTCAGAGTTGATATTGAATTGCGTCATAAGTTGGTATTTTGACGAAACAATTTACCACTTTCCTGTCCCAGAAGTTCGTGTAGGCCAACTGCCAACTTGTAGTTTTAACAAATTCGGTGTTGTGGCGAATCAAGAGTTGCTTATCTGCTTCTGAAATGAAAATAAAATCCTTCAAGCACGCGTCATTACAATTAGGAATATTATTTCCGGCTGAGATACCACTTCCACAGAGACTAAAGGTTAAGACATCCAGTGAAGTAAAATCAAGTTTCGGGTACTTGTCCGTCTCGTACTCGAACGTTGCCGGGCGCGACAGAACCGGAAAAAAATTTACATCACCAGCTACCATTCTCCCAAAACTTGGCAGATGACTTTGATGTTGCTTGTTTTCGCCAACGAAACCTTCGAATTCTCCTCACATCCCAACCGGATGAATTGCTAACTCGACAATCGACTTAAATAAACAGCGGGGTCATCAATTATCCATTCCCATCACGATAAGTTTCAGTTTTCTGAAATACACAAACGAACCAATGTTAACTCAAAGAGTTACAATTCAACTAAAAATGGACGCAAAGAACTATTATCTATAGCACTTTCTGGATAGACATTAGTTTCGGATACATCAGTCATTAATAGCAGAAAAATAACTATCAGACTAGTGCAGTATCTAGTTAAACTCCTCTAAGTCCCCCAAGTCCCCGAAGCCCTTCAGTATATAATCAACCGAAACCAGAACGGCACCAGCATCTTCGTCCTGATGAACGATTAATCTATCATCGAAGTATTAGATGATACATGCCGTATTCAACAGTTGACTTTTCGATGAACCTGATCAACAGTCTTACCATGCAATACAAACAATGATGCACGGAGAAATGACTGTAGTACGGACATTTATTTTCACACACTATTGTATGGCCAATGTTCGTCACGCAAGCGGCCTGAGACGCAAGATTATTTACCTTGACTACAAAATCAAGAACCACAAACCTCACAGCTAAAAGCCAACCAATATTATAAATAATAGGAGTGATAAAATTAGTTCGATTCAAACCATCTTCATTCGGAGCGAGAAAATATTTTCAGATTAAGGGAAATCTTCAAACGAAAACCTCGGAAGAGGTGTTAAATATCCATTACACTCATCCCGTTACTGAAGACGCAGAAAGAGACATTAAAATACATTAACCTGAATTTCAGTTTATTAACCCCTCGCATCTACTATGCACACCATCCTTTCACACCAGATTAAAACCTCATTCCTTCTTTCTTTTTTTCTACAGATTTTGCACAAAGAGCTGGCTGCAAAGGCAGTTCCGATCGAATAAGTTGCTGCCTAGCCGAAAGGCGTCATTGGAAAAGACATACAAGTTTATACTCTTTCTATTCCCCTGCACTTTCATCAGAAAGTCGCCCGGCTCGATTATTCGCTACGAATCAGTGACAACTTTTCTCAGACATTCCCAAAGCAAAGGTTTTGAAATGCGAGTAGCCAAGCCCTCTGTGTGTGACCTCCAGGTGCAGGATTGCCCTAAGCCGAATGCAGGAAAGCTCATTCATCACTGGGAAAAATCACAATTGAACTAGACTTACTTGATGCCCACAGTCAAAGTTTAGAGGAATTGTTTCCCAACACCAGTGAAAACATGGGTGAACAAACAGCAACTCCCTCACTCAATCATCAGCTATTAAATTGTAAATTTAGTAGCAGTTGAGACTCTCGCCAACACGGAAGTACCTAGGATAGACAATATAACAAAGCATGTAATTTTCATTATTAAACAAACCAAGTAGTAAGAATACTTGGATTTTTGCTAAAAAGTAAGTCTAACCGTAAAAAATACTAATGCAAACACAATTTCTTATTCTTCATTAAGTTTCTCGAGAACGGAAAACACCACGTGTCCACGTTACAAGAGATGACAAGAGGACCTTTACGTTATCTAAATAATTAAGTCACAAGTTTTCAGTCGAGTGGTTAACAAGTTTAACATACAATTAGAAGGTAGATTATAAAAACAGTGATAAATAGTCGAACTTACTCGTCACATTTCCTTATTGGCTTGTCACCCACCATTTACATAAATTTACAATTTACCATGCTAATTGCTAAGATGAGCAGACGGACCAGAGGTGTTACTCGTACCGCGTTCGTCATAGAAATGGCCGCCCGATAGTCCCGCTGCCTATCGGCCATAGTCTACACTCTACCGGCAGCAACGCTACCTGGCGGAAACTCGGAAACTGATGAATAGAAATCGCAAAAATACAGGTAAAAGCGGTAGAAGTAGGTATAATTTGGTGTTTAAATTGCATAAAAAGGGAACAAATCACTCGCTTGATCTGACAAACCAGAAACGCACACGCAAAAAATCGGTACACCATTTTCTGTCGACGTTTTAGAAAAAATCTTTTCTGACACACCTTTTTCCACGTCCTCAGGTACAGTACGAATTTCGAAGCATACTCAGCCAAACACCGACTTTGGGTCGCTTTGGTTTGATTTTTTAATTCGATCGCATCTTTGATGATTGATTAGAAGATGTCCTTGCGCAATTAATGCAATGTCACCGAACTGTATCAAAACTGAGTAGACGACAAGATTTGAAACCGTGAATGTATTTTATTTATATTCTCATACAATAAGGGAGCTAGAGAGAAAGAAAGACGGAGAGGGAGAGAGCCAAAAAAGATGTGTGATATGGCCGGGGCGAGTTCTATCAAAAGCGAAAAAGCAAATAATAAGGTAAAAAGATTTAATGATAAGAGAGGGCGTGTTGAACAGAAACATCGAGATTGATACGGAAAAAAGAAGCGTTATCGTGTCGACAAGCACCTATTTTCCAAAACACCGTTGAAATAAAGAAAACGATAAAAAAAAGAGATGACGGAAAAAAACAAAAGACAGAATTTCATACAAAGACTAATTTTTGAAAAAAAAGACGCGTCAGCGGGTTCCCTACCATGCGCTCTAAAAACTCCAAATGAGAGGTGAAAAGCACACTACGGTAATCAAGCGAATTTTTTTTTGAGGGGGGAGGGTGTCATGGATATAGATAGGGCACTCAAAAAGGCTGGCAAGGTTCTTTTCCGGATTGATTATTGATTGTTAAATGAATCAGTATTGCACGCGTCGTCAATCACTTTTCTTCTTAGCGATGGATTCGACAAGTCCCTCGGATTCCACCTCCGTTCGATTGTGTGCTATTGGCAGTGTCTATAGCCAGTCGTTCTGGGTGTATCGTCTCGCTCTTCTAATTCAGCAGGTGAGTTGGCGATTAGGGAGATTGATTGGGGGGAAAAAGGGGGTAAGTTTTCAACAATTTTTTTGTGCTTTTTTTTCTTGGCAAAATTCTACTATAAGAAATGATTTTTCAAATATTTTTTTTTTGTCTTTTAACGGGAAACCTCTCATCAACCAATTATTAAAATTTTCCAAATGGTTGTGAATTTCTGTGTGTCTACACTTCGACTTTGAAAGGCGAGCCGGGAATATGATCTTCTCCCCATTTGACGATAATAACGTAATCTCCTCGATCGCGGACGGCATAGTTGACTTGGTAGCTGTTGTGACCCAAGTGTTTGACAAAGACCTCCTCGCAAGGTCCTTTGGGTCCGTAGACGGCCACGAAGAGCAAATTGGCACCTTATATGGAAGGAAACACGTTAATATTTGTGGTCTGAATTTTTAAGTAGAATTATGTAACGTACCAGCATCTGAGGCCGAGATGCTGAAAGTGTTTTGTTTATTCATGTAGGCCTTTTTAAGTCCCATGCCTTTGCTGGTGACTTTGGAAGCGTCAGACTTGAACTGGGGCAGCGTCACTTGGGCGGCTGATTTCTTGGCCACTTTGGTGACCGTTTCGACCATAACGGAGGAGGATTCTTGGACGCCCTTTTCGGCCAACAAGTCGCCTGTGCAAGGGACTCGGTATGGCGAGCCGGCGATGTGGAATCCGTTGTATTTGACGGCGATAAAGTAATCGCCGGGCACCAAAGGAGTGTATCGCACTTTGTAGCCTTCCTCGACGTCGGTACAATCCATGGAGACCTTGGAAGGACCGTCGATGGTCACAGCAAGCGTACCGCAACCGGCACTGCAAGTGTTGACGATAAAGTCCGTCTTGTGGCCTGTCGAAATCAACCGGCCGTTAAAATATGTTACTCAAAAGCAATTACAGAAAACGATAGACGCACCAGTCTGAGCTTTGACGAGTCCAGCACCAGCTGCGTGAACTGCAGCGGGATCGGCATCATCCTTGCCGACTCTGAGGACAAACGGCGAGCCGGGGATGTGGACGCCGTTGAATTTCACATGGACGTAATGGATTCCATTGTCACGGGGCACGAAACGAACCGAATAAATGTCAGTGTCGATGGCTGAGATGAAACAATCGTCTTCGGCTCCACTTGGCGAAACCACCTAAATTAGAACGAGACGGAACGATTAAATTCCGCACGCAAATCAACGCTACGATTTCATTACCTTGGCGTCGAATTCACCCTTGGCGCCGTTCTTGCGAACGATGAAAGCTTGCGGTTTGTTGACTGCGCAACCAGCATCGGGGAACTGTCCGATTTCAATCTTATGCGCATCACCCTGTTCGGGAGTGATGTAGACACGGAACGGCGAGTCGGGGATGTGCTGGTCGTTGAATTTGACACCGACGCGGTACTCGCCTAAAAAAAAAGACGGCACACGAAATGATAAGTTTAATTAGTTCGGGGTGGAACAAGGGCGCAAAATAACCATCGTCTTCACTTGGCGAATCCGCTTGGTGAATGTACAACTCGTGAGTGGTACGCTGGCGAAAGACTGACATGATTATCGGAGGTAAATCCCCTTTTTCCCCTGGAATCGGGCAACAAGCGAACCGACGGGTCCGAAGTGGAGGTAGCGACTGGCCGGGCCAATCAAATTGCAGCTCAGTGTTTGGCTTCCCTATCTCTTTCACTAAGCCATTAAAGCTAGAAAAACGGAGGAGGAGGGGAAAAAAAACTTTGCACCTGGACAGCTCACGCGAGACTGAGTCTAATTATGGCTCTGGCAGCCAAAACGGCCAAGCCGCAACCTCCATATAAGTCGTTTTTGGCGGAGCAGAAGCGGGGAATCGGATCCTGAAACAGCTGGAAATGACTCACCTGTCATAACATCTCGCTCGGCTTCCTCCCTCCCCAGCACGTCACCCATGTTACCCAAACGAGTGGCCCAGTTGTTAAAGTGAGTTACAGTAGATCATGAGCGTTAAGTACCTGGTTCGGAAACGTTGTAAACGACGTAGCAAGAGCCGTCCTTGCGATCCTTAAAGTCGATGTGAGCCTTGCTGGGTCCTTCAACAGAGATGGCCAACGATCCAGCACCAGCTTCGCGGGTCCAAACGTTGAACTCGCACGGCTGGCCTTGCTCACCGCGCTCCAGACCCGGACCACCAGCGTGGACTCTGTGGGATCCACCGTCACGGAGCGGACCCACCGTAAACTGGAACGGAGAGCCGGGGATGTGCACATCCTTGTACTTGACGGACACGGCTAAAATAATAGAAAATTTTAGAATAAATAAATATTGAAGAGAAATGATGTCATCAGAGCTGGACTTACTGTGTACGCCCAACATGCTGGGCACGAAAGAGACTCCATAACCTCCGTCTTCGGTTTCGGCGATATCGGCACCTTCGGTGACGCCGGATGGTGAAGTGACGCAAGCCGACAAATCCATGGTGGAGACGCCCGGAATCTTGAAGGCCAATCGGCATTTGCTTCCGACTTCCGTCTGCGGAACAGCGGCGCGATCGCGTTTAATTCGCTCCGTCTGCGTGTTGGATCCTTCGCCCGTCACTTTGATCGTGTACGGAGATCCCTCGACGTGATGGTCGGCGAACTTGAGGTTCATGATGTAATAGCCCGGCTCGGTTGGGCGGTAGGAGATGTCCAAAGTGCCATCCTCGTTGTCCTTGCACTTGATCTCGGCCTTGCTGGGACCTTCAATCGACAGCGACAGACCACCATAGCCGGCCTTGCGGGTGTCGATGTTGAAGGTGTTGTCCGTGTGGGTCTTGCCTTCCAAAAGGGCTTTGCCGCCGACGAGAACCTTCTTGGCATCGCCGACTTCGCGTTCGCCCACTTTGATCTTGAATGGCGAGCCCTGGATATGTTTGCCCAGCCGTTTGACAGAGACGTAGTGGTCTCCGACTTCACGGGGAGTGAACGAAATACCGAGATTGCCGTTTGGAAGCATTTTCAAGAAGCACGGCTCTTCCAGGCCGGAAGGCGCCTGGATGGAGGCGTTCAAAGCGCGAATATCCGAATCGGAAACACGGCCGGGCAGGGGCACTTCGCTGTTGGAGCCCACCGAGATTTGATTACGTTTGCGGCCCTCTCCGGTGATCTTGGCAGTGTAGGGGCTTCCGCGGATGTGCTTGTCGGCGTACTTGACAGCCACTTTGTACTCGCCGGGAGCTAAAGGCAAGTAAGAGACGGACACGGTTCCGTCCTTGTTGTCATTGCAACTGATCTCAGCTTTGCTGGGACCTTCGACGGCCAGAGACAGGCCACCAGATCCGGCGTTCTTGGTGGAAATGGTGAAGTTACAAGCCTCACCACAGACACCATGAGTCAGGCCGGAACCGTAAGCGGTCACGGAGCCAGTGCCCAAAGAATCCACGAAAAATCTGAACGGGGATCCTGTGGTGAAAAATTGAATAAGGAATTGCCAATAATAATTATACAAATAATATTAAAAATTCGAACCTTGGACGTGTTCAGAGTTGTAGCGGATGTGCAATTCGTGCAGACCCTCTTCACGAGGCTCGTACTGGATGCTGACGGTACCATCGCGATTATCCTTAATCAAAGCTTTGTCGATTTGACCACTCGGCATTTTGACTTCACCTGTTGTATCATCAAAATATGAGTGGAATGTCTTGTATAAATATTTATTTGATTGACTAATCAAAATACCTGTTACTTGACCACCAGTTGTTGGCAGAGGGATATTGTGCAATTCAACGGGCCGATATTGCGACTCGCTTGTGCTTCGCTTGCTTGTTTCTTCTCCGGAGTGCGCCTATTAATCATCGTCAAATAAACAAACATGCAATCAATCAGTTCAAGAATTTCAAACGTCAAAATCTGACATTTTTCCCGCTCAGATAAAAAGAAGAAAACAAAAACGAAGCTGTCTTGAATTTCGTGCTCTCGTCTCGTATTTCTTATCAGTAGTTTATGTACAGTTTGTATCTGTGCGAGAACAACCTCCACCCAGGTGGAAATACAATGAGCCCCGTGAGAGAACGGGCCCTAAATACCGCACTTGTCAACAAATAACAGGCAGAGGTGGATACTTGCTACACTGTTTGAAAGGCAAACACCACGGCCTGGTGGCGTGAAACGATTAGTCAAGACCTTCGAAAAGGCGACTATCTTGGCTAAGTCTACCCTTACAAAACAGGTGGACTAGTCGAGAGATAAGGAAATCTATCTAGATTTTGTATTTTTGTTCATCTGGCGTTTGTAAGGCAACAAGCCGAGAAACGTAGGCATTTCGTAACCTTTGATTATCACAGATGACCAAATTCCGCATCATCCTACGTCTTATTCGAAATCGACGAGCGAAAACAATAGGGGACTTGTCTGTGTGCGTTCGTGCGGATGCCTTGTATGGTGTGGAAATCTGGGACATGTCGTTAGAGACACGCCATCGACGTGGAGAAAGAAAAAACCTCTAACTGATCGGCAATGGATGGTGGACACGCCCGATGATCTAGTCTTCCTTTAACAACGCCCAAACATCCTTCTAGCCCGCCTATATAAGTTTTTACAACTAGCCCTAAAGCTTCTTGTCCTCGATGCTATTATTTAAAAAAAAGAACACGCGCTAAATAAGCTACTCTTCCTTTTTTTTTTGTTTTAATTGTCCAGAAGAAAAAAAAACAGTACCTTGGGTCGACCAGAATCGAGTCGATGAGGCCATGGCGGCCAACGAATGCGCGAATGAGCTTGATAGGATTGTTCGCAAAAAGGGAATTGTGGAGTGACTTCAGCGTTTAAAAGAAACAAAAGACAACGTCGGTACAAATTGACACCGGAATTTCGAGTGGGCGAACGAGAAGAATGAGAGACGCGATGGCCAACGACGGAAGTCGTCGCCGACGGTGATTGAGAAGTGTTAATCCGTCGCGGCGGCGGCGACCCCATCGCGACACGAGATGACGGCTGTTGTTGATTTAAATAACTCGATTTTGGCGACGCCACTCTGGCCGCCGCCATTTGGATAAAGCGCACACGGGCTAACTGCGTCGACAGAGAGAACGGCACCGACAAAACCAACCGGCCTAAAGGCCACTTGCGCAATGGCCGCCCAGTCCAAATCGCCTTGCCTATCAGCAACAATGACGGGTTCGCGAGAGAGACTGCTCTCCCCCGAGTGTGTGTATGCGTGTGTGTACATTAGAAAGAGAGAGAGTTTGCTATAAAGCAAGCGGACCTCCACCCGACGGTTTTGCATGTCTTTATAAGGGCAACGACAAGGGAACAACAACGTCTCGTGTGTTGTAGCTTTCATCTGACGAATCAGCAGGCTGAAGCCACGAGTCACGATAGATTTCTCCTCTATAAGGCTGTCGCTGTTGCCCTACACCGACCGAGACACTCCATCATCCTCTACCAACATTCATCATGTCGGAATTTCACTGAGCAACCCTCCCCCTTTTGATTAGCTAATAAAGTCACTATATAATCAAAATCAACTTGCGCCATACGTTTACCGTTATCTTAGTCCCCTAGACGTCTAACGGGATTAGGCCGGTTGACGGGCGATCGAGTATACGCCACCCTATCAGTTAATCATTTTCCAGAACATCGCTAAGCTATTTATTGGAGATGCCGCTTGTTTTTTTTTTGTTGTTGTTCGTAATCACGAATTTGTTTCGCGGGAATTCGAAGGTTTATTAACAAACGGCCTTGTGTTACATTCCCGAGTGGTGCAATATTTGCGTTTCGTCTGTTTGTTTTCCGTCTACGAGAGAGACTGACTGTTTGTTTTGATATTTTCTCATCAAGCGTCGCATTTTTTGTTGCGTCTTGGCTCTATCGCGCACTGCATTTTTTGTTGTTGCCCATCTCTCGTCGGCTGTGGAGCGGGCGGCACTCGATCGATCAACAGTCGGAATGCTGTGGGAGCAGAAAACAGCAGAGGCGGCCATCATCGAAAGGGGTAAACATCTAACTTATCTATCTGCAGTATACATTAACAAACGTAAGTTATTCGATGATGAATGGATCCATCTTTTCTTGGCATCGAATGTTCCGCGCAAGCGACCATCGCAAAAAAAGAGAGATGGGGACCTATTTGGGAAAGATTTCAGAAATGTCTCAGTTCCGCCTTGATGATTCTGGACGTGAGACAAAGTCGCACTCGTAAAAATCTCCGCCGACCACCCGAAAAATGTCGAAAGCGATCACAAACACGCCATTCCTCGAATAGCCGAAAACATTAATGAGGTGGGGCGTTGGCTATTAGAGAGTACCAGTCCAATGAAACAGGTTTTTTTAAAACACCAAATGGTGGTGGTAGTCGTTTCGTGCTGGTAGTACTCCACCTTCGTCCATACCCAAATTGGTACATACGGAGTCGACCTCCATTTTTCTTTTTCTCTCTTTCCACCCTAGCCTTTCATCTGTAAAGAGATGAAATTGATGTGTAAAGAGTCAAAATAAAGAGACGCAAGTGGTGGGGGAAACGCCTGAACCGAGTGACAACGGGCCAGCAGCTCTTTGCTATTAAAAGGAGTGGGAAACGCGGACCGTTCCATTTAAGGGGATGGCGGAGCTTTGATCTTTTCTATCTCTAGCACACTCTATTTATATATATATATATATTATCAAACAGACTGGTAGTGCAAAAGAGAAAACGTAGGACATCTAAAACGTTGGAATTTTTGTGGTGGTACCTGGTCGTTTAGTGCAACAGTGCGGATGGTACGATCCGAACCCGCTAGAAACTGATTAAGAGAAAATCGAATGGAAGTGAGTTTCTTTCGTCAAGAGACGGCGATTTCCAGAGTTCACAGAACACGGGCAAGAGCGGTAAGAGAGTCGCTCGTCGAATGGTCTCGACCGGGTCTAGCACCGATGGAAGACTGGCCGGAGCAGCTGCGGATGTGGTTCCCGGATAGTGGGAGGATCGAGGTCGCTAGCTACGACGACCGACCAAGATCTTCTTCACCAGATACTCTCCTCCTCCTCCTCTATCTATTTCTTTCCCTCCTTTTGCTCTCTTTTTTTTCTCCCTGTTCTTCAAGAATCTCGGACCCCGGATAGAGATTCTGCGCACATCACGGCGCGCATCTTAACCATATGTAACGCATAGATTTCGTTACTGTGCTGTACAAAAAAGAAGTTGTCCCCTACTGCGGTTTCTTGATGCGATCGTTATGTAAAGGAGCTGTGTAGTAACTACACATCTTTCGCCGGAAATTGGAACGGAACCTACGGACGATGGCTCGTTTCAGCGATTCGATACGTCTTCAGCCGATTCGTCGAAGAAATTCATTTTTTGGGTGAAAAAGAAATGTCTAGATTTTGTCAAAGAATTTGGTTGGCGCGGAGCGGTTATCTATAAATATCAACTCGCACCTTCGTATTTTGTCTACGGTCATCGGCGAGTGATGATGAGCGTGGAGGCTGGAAAGTAGGAGGGAGAAAATCATGATTTTTTTTCAGTCTATAGAGTGCACGCGAAATGAGATAAGCTGGTGGGGACGACAGAGATGGAGAAGGAGGCCGAACGGGCAGGCCCGGATTTTTGTCAAAATGGCGCTAGGAAACAGCTGGCTGCACTTTGCCAAAGATGTGTCGGACAACTTCTGGCCAGAGTTTGCTCCCGCTTGTTGCCACTTCCAGCAATCCGACACGGTGGAGCCATCAACAAGACAAAGGCAATAAAACATCAGGCTCTCTCTCTCTCTCTAGCTGCTCTTAGTCTATTCTTCACTAGCACCTTTTTTTTCCCTACTCGCCTTCCATTGTTTTTTCTTCGTTTCACCCATCGAGTATACACTTTTCCGGCGCATGATAGCCTAGAATACCAAAAGAGAAGGCTCATTCTTCTTTCTAGAGAATGGAAAGAAGTAAAGCGGAGGAAAGCATTCTTGTTTCCGACACGGCTCTGACCTATGGGTCGCCAGTTGTCTCCGTCAGCAACTCCGCGCCGGAGGAACACAGTGGCTGAAACATTCTTCGACCGCGATATATCAACTCGGGCTGTCCCAAATTAGATCCCTAGCAGCTTCAGAGCCCATAAGAGATCGCCAGCTTATACAGGGCAGTGTCTATCGTTTGACAGTCAACTATTAAGATGATGTGCCCGAGGAATGCCGAGCGGCTAATTAAGAACTATTACTTCTATAATATTGGTGATATTATAACGGCCGTCTGCATCGATAGACTGTCGTATACTACTCATTCGTTGTCGAAGAAGAAGAAGAGACGACGCCAAAGAGGAAAAAAGAAAGAAAACAACTTTCGGAGTTGGAAGAAGCAGGAAGGCAAACGGTCACGGTTGAGAGAGAAAAGGTGCGCCATCGTGACGGGCGGGTTCTACAAATAAACCGGCCCGACACCAAGCCGAGAACAGCGAGAGGAAGAAACGGAGAAAAGCTGGGCAAGAGAGGAGGAGGGCCAGGGTCGTTGCTTTCCTGGTCAATGGCGCGGAGCAAGCGGGAGCAACAAGACCCGACGGATTTACGACCACTTGTCCAAACAGAACAGTACCTCCGACTGTCCCGGCCATCGTCCTGACAAGCTTCTACGAATCCCAGCTAGCTCATACGCGGATGTTGCGAGCAGAAAGGCGGCAGCCTGCCATCATTAACCAAAATCTTATTACACGGCGGCCATCGTCGGTATAGAAGAGGACGAATAGTTTGGCAAAGGATCTTCGGCCCTGGGTCATTTCTGTGGCGTTCCGTCAACAAGGAGCCACTGCCGTATTGAATCTGAGCGTGTCGGAATACTTTCGTTCCACTTTTTTGAGCCAAACTTTGTCGACGATTCACTTCCGCATCCATCGTCGCTCGGTATCTTTGTAGGGAACGTGTCAGAGCATCGCGTCCACCTTGAATCTCTGAGGCGGATGAAGAATCTTATCAACGCGATGCATCCATCTTCGTGCTTGACAGTGCACCGTATACACGCCGAGTCTCCGTTGCTTCTTTTATTTACATTCAAAATAGCTGATCGTTACATTCAATTCCCTCTTAATACATTACATGCATAAATCTCCCAAAATAGCTGATTGGAACTTTGATGTTTTACACTACGTCTTGTTATTGCTGCAATTCCCCCCATTTTTGTTTTGTTTTTCTATTCATCTGAATTGAAACGCAAAAACGGTCGCCCGCCAGTGCGCGGAGACGGAGAAGAGAGGGGGGCGGCTGGAGCTGAAACGAAAATAGTCCGCAGCCGTCATTGAGAGTTGTCTCGGAGTGTTCGGAGTATAGAGGGAACGGCTCGGGTGAGGGTTTTGTCGCCATTTGTCGGTATTCATAACGCGCCATAAGAAACAAACGCACCCGCACACTAACACGCGCGCGCAAAATAAATACAAACAGAAAGGAGAGACGAAGCGGGCAACGCCGCACGTGACGCGCGTCTAAAATTGAATCTGGCTCCATTCGTCCCACATTTTACGTATTCTTTCCTGTCGGCTACGTCGTCGTGAAAGACATAGTCTTCGTCGTCGTCCTACAGACCGGTATTAATGAATCCCTCTCAAATTGGCTTACGGATTCCAATCACATTCGAGCTGAGGCTGCAAACGCGCGTTTGCCTACCGAGAGAAAAACATGACTGGAGCAGCAACAACAAAAGGGAACTCGAGCACGAACCTCGACCATCGTACAGTAAGCACGTTCCCATATTCTTGTGACTTTGAAGGATCGTCCTGTGAGATAAAATCCTTTTCATGAAGGACACAGCGGAGAGATGTCGTAAACAAAGATGCATCATATCGCGCTAGAGCTGTAGCATCCTCTCCCATACCTTTTCTTTTCAAAAAGTTCAAAAAATGTATTCGATTGGGTGATGACAGTTGGCTGTGGACTATCGGCGGTCGTCACGGTAGTCGAGAAAATCCCCAAAGGAGAAAAAGTCAGACGACATCGGTGGAAACATATCTACAAATAGAGACGCGCGCGCTCGGAAGGAAGGAATAGACGGACTGACCACCTGTGATATGCGCCTTTACTCGAAGAAATGTCGCGCCCCATAAAAACTTCAAGCGCGAGATGCGACGCGGATGTGACGCGTCGCAAGGGACCGTCGCCCGCCAAACCGCCGTTCGTTCCGCCCTCCGGATTTGTTTTTTTCTTTCTTAGATTTGAAGCCCAGAAAAAGATAAGATTCGAATCAAAACTTACAGTGAAATTGTAGACACCATCAGGGATGGGCTGGCCGCCGAATTTGATGCTGAGCGTGTATTCGCCGGCGTCTTTGACGGTGTAGTAAATGCTGAATGTGCCGTCGCCGTTGTCCTCGATGTCGATGTCCATGTCGCTGTAATCGAAATCGATGAAATTTGCAATCACGTCATCCGGGGCAAGCGATCGTTATATCGATTAGATTTTACCTGCCAGAAGTACCGCGGATGCGGCAGGTGACGGCGCCGTTGCCCGCGTTCTTAGCGTTGACAGAAATGCAGTACTCTTCACCGATCGATAGCGTCTGCTGGATTCCTTCCGTGATTTTACAGCTATCGGCCTAACGAGCGATGGAAATCAATATCTCCGTGTCCTATTTTCATTAATTATTATTGTGCGGTGGCGACTCACCTTTCCAGTGGGAACGGCCTGGACGTTGAACGGAGCGTGAGGGACCTCTTTGCCGCCGTATTTGACGTTCACCTTGTATTGGCCAAGATCGTCGGGCGTGTAGGTGGCTTTGAAGGTTCCGTCGCCATTGTCGGCGACTTTGACTTTGCGCGGATATCCATCTGGACCCTGTTTTACAGTTTAAATTATTGGAGTGAAAACTTAATGAAAGACAGACAAAACTTACCAAGACTTGGACTTGGAGGTCTCCGTAGCCAGCTTCTGTTGTATCAACGACGAAATCAGCCGGAATCGAAGCCGGGATGCCCTTGCTGGACACGCCAGGTCCTGTGACTTTGACGTTCTTGGGCTCCACAGTCGGCCGGACTTTCATTTCGAACGGGCTTTACGTTCATATAAAATTTAACGTGAAAAGATTTGAAAGATTGAGGACAAGTTTCTAAGGTCTAAGCTGCATGGCTTATCTTTGATGCCTAGGCGTGAAAGATAAATTACCTCTTGGGGATGTCTTTGCCGCCATAAGTGACACGGACTTTACAGGTTGAATTCTCGGGTGGTGGCATATAGGTGACATCGTAGGTGCCATCTCCGTGATCAACGACCTCCGGTTTCTGAGCCAGTGGTCCCTTCTCTGAGCGGATGTCAACAGCCAGCGGAGCTTTGCCCGACTTGGTCGCGTCAATCTTGAAACGTTGAGGGATGTTGGCTCGGCAATTGTTCGGCTCCAAACCGGGCCCGTACGCTCGTACCGAATTGGCATCGACGTAACGGTCGACGGGGACCTGTGTGTTAGATAACAATGCCAGCAGATCCAGACGATAAGGAGGTGTTACTTTGATGTCAACATCTTTAAATATACCAAGCAATGGCGCACTCTTCCCCATAGCGCAATACCGCTCAAGTTTAAAAAAAGAAACAAATAAAAACAAAAACAAGCGGTCGCGGCAGCGGCGGCTGGTTGTTTGGGGAAAAAAGTAACGACGGCCGGGCGGGCTCCGTTCTAAAATTGGCAACGGAACCCTCGAGACACGCGCCTCGGAAAAACACGGAACGTTCCAGTCGTTTCTCGGCAACAAATGCTTCACTCGATGGGCTTTTCGGGTTGAGAGATAAGCGACGCAAAGAGAAAACGGGAATAAAAAATCACTGGGTAAAAAAGAATCTTCTTTTGGTTGGTCAACGGCCCATCAAATCAGAGAAAAAGGAGCCCATACTTTGTCTAACTACTCCTGCAGCTCTCTGTTTTAACATCTTTTTTTCCTTCTCTGCCCTGGGTGCGCATTTATTTTCCTAACGGGTTATTATTCAAATCAATTTCTTGCGTCTAAACTCTCTCGTGGATGTTTCAACGCCGCGATCGACTCACGGCGTCTCGGGCAAGTCATTTTCCAGGCGAAATGAAGAGGGGAAGAGCCCGAGATCGTTATGACGAAATCACTCGTCGAGCTCGTTCAAAACTGCTTCTTCTTCTCTATTGACTTCGCCGTGGTTGGTGCAATAGCACTTGACGCCGTCTTTCCCAAAATGAAATACGGCCCTCATTTCCTTGTCATAGTTTACGTGCTGATGGCGCCTGAATTCCTACACGTTTGATGAATGAGAAGACTAACGCGCAAGCGCAAAAAAATAGAAAGAAATCAGGTGCAATGTCCGAGCGCGAACTCACGAAATCCAACGGGATTGAATATGCTAATGAGTTTAGAGAAGATGGCCGCTGGGCAAACCTTGAAAGGCGAGCCGGGAATGAACTGATCAGCGAATTTGATGCTGATGTCGTAGTCTCCGGCCTCTGTCGGCACGTACTCGACGGTGCACGATCCATCGCGGTTGTCGCGGCAAGTCATCTTGGCTTCAGACGGCCCTTCGATGGCCAGGCCCAGTCCTCCAGTTCCAGCGCCTTTCGTTTCGATCGTGAAGATGTTGGGCTGGTTGACGACGCCGCGCTCTAATCCCGGGCCGAAAGCTTTGACTTTGCGAGGATCGCATCCGCGTCGGGCATTGACGGGGAACGGCGATCCGGGCACCGGAACACCATCGTACAAGACGTCGATCTTGTGTGGTCCTATTCATAAAAATTACAGCGTTTTATTCTAGACATAATGACCGTGAAATTAGAAGAAAGAAAACGGATAAAGCACCTTCTTCAAAGGGAGTGTAAGCGACGCGTTGTTGGCCATCCGGCTGAGCCGTAATGACCGGTTCGGAGCGGGAGCCTGATGGATTATTGACCAAGCACGTCACTTTGCCAGGCCCATCTCCCGGTTTCTTGGGTACGGCTCTCGTATCCACCGTAAATTCTGCCGGTGAGTCCAAAAACACACCTGCGCAAAGAAATCGTGTCAATAAAATCCCATTTGACTCTAAAAATAGTAACTAAAAAATACAAAACTCCGGGACAAACATGAAAACGGGAGCTAAAATAAAACGGACCGATCCTCGACGATCGCACGCAAATTCATGCACGATACAGGTATAATCCCCCGAGAAACGTGGGGATTTTTATGTAAAAGACATGCTTCACGGCTATGGATACAACGGAAGAAGAGAATAATCCTCGGTCGGAAAATCTATAGAAAAAAGACGAAGACGAAGGGAGATATCATGGAGGGGGAAAAAAAGAGAAACTGGAACAACAAATGGGCAACAGACGGGCGGGTTTATCCTTCCCGTCGCGCTCGGCGTCTCTGTGCAGAAGAATTTCATCCAAGATGCTTGATTTTTTTATATTTTTGTTGCTGGACAACAAGATGCAGTTGCCCATCGTCAGCCGTACCCTTGTCGCGCTGGATTCCGCTGCCGTAGGTGCGGATCTTGGAGACGGGATTGTCGACTATTCGGGCCGTGAACGGCGATCCGCTGATCCGCTGGTCGTTGAAACTGATGTTCACCTGATAGTCGCCGCTGGAAGACGGAAGGTAGGCTACCGAACACGTTCCGTCGCCATTGTCCCGGCACTGGATCGCCGCTTCCGACGGACCTTCTACCGTCACGCCAAGACCTCCCGGCCCGGCGCCACGAGTGTCGATGACGAATTCAGCCGCTTTGCCGGCCGTCCCGCCGGTTAATCCCGGCCCGTAAGCCCTGACAATATCAGCGGCGGCGGCCGGTGGAAGGACGCAACGGACGCGGTAAGGGAATCCGCTCTCTCGGTTCAAAACGAGCTCGCCACCGTAGAGGATGTCGACAAGATGGTCGCCCAGCTCCGACGGCGTGTACTCTATCCAATAGCCCGGTAGCGGTCCGTCTCGGAGGGGCGCGATACGAGATTTGACTCGGCCACCCGATGGGGATGTGATGGCCACTGCGATGTCGGCCAGGTATTCAACGGCCGCATGATCGATGACTCGAAAGTGCTGCGGGCTGTTGACGGGAGCAACTGTACAGGCACGCCATCACCTTCTACCTCTTTGATGCTCTTTCTACTCTGGCCATTTTGTGTGGTCCGTCCCCCAACAAAACGACAACGACCGACGGGCAAAACAAAAATGGAAATGGAAAAACTTACTGGGCTCGAGTCCGTCCACTTTCACTTTCGAGACGTCGACGTGCGGCTGGACTTGGACGGCGATCGGCGACTGGGGAACCAATTTCCCGGCGTACAAAACGTTGACTTTGAGCGGTCCAGGCGCTGCGGGCGTGTAAGCGACAGCGTAAGTCCCATCGCCATTATCTTCCACTTCGACCGGGACGGGCTGGTTCTTCTCGTTAGTGATGGCCACATTCAAATCACCTGAAACATCCATCAAAATGATAATTCCCCTCTTTTCTTGAACAACAATTCCATTTTCCAACACAAATGTATAATTAACATACCTGGGCCGGCATCACGAGCGTCGACGTTGAAATGAGTCGGCGTTTGCGACTTGACTCCCTTCTCCACTCCAGGGCCAAAGACCTGGACTTTGCTGGGATCGGTGGGCGCCGAGACGTAGACGCGGAACGGGCTGTTCTTGACGGCCACTCCGCCTTGGTTGACCTGGACCGTGTGTTTGACGCCGCGTTCCGGCACGTAATTGCATTCGTAAAGACCCTTGGCTTTCTCGACCTTGTTGACCGGAACTGGATGATAGTCGACGTCCATGACGCTGACGTCAATCGGCGCGGACGTGTCACCCGATTTGCGGGCATCGATGGTAAACGGAGCCAATTTCCCCGTCAAAACGCCCGTCTTCTCCAGACCGGGACCGAAGCATTCGACCTAGTCAACGGAAACGAATGGCGTCATTCAATTGTCATCTCGGATTTTCCCCTTTCCCTCAGCAAAAGCGATTATAAACGACAGGATGTTCATCTGATCTACCGATTCATTCTCTGAAACGGACCATTACACAAAAAAACGGCTGGGCGGTCCGCTACTACTGGATCATTACATTCAGAATTATGGCCGCAGTAGATCAAGAAGCGCGATAAAAAGAGAAAAAAGGTTTTTCTCACGCTACGGTGAAATTGCGACAGGGGGGAAAAACAGATAGCGTATCGTATATAAAAAAAGATTCCATTAGGTCAGGAAAAATAGTCGGCGATAAGGAGATTTGGAGTCGAGATCTACGACACGAAACAGCGTTGACTGTATAGCAGTTGATATACCGTACACAGTATATACCTTATCTGGGTAATAGTTGGACTTTGGCAGGATGTTGGCCATGTAAGGCGATTTGGGGATGTCCTCGTTGTCGCAAAGAATGTGAACGGCGTATTCGCCCGGAGCTACCGGATAGTAGCGGACGTCGGCCGAGCCGTCGCCGTTGTCGTGGCACTCGATTTTGGCTTGCGACGGACCTTCAATGCTGAATCCTGTATAATAAATCAAACGAATATTTAGACAAGAATTCTTAATAATTCTTAATTAATTTTTAAATAAATACCCAAGGCGCCATTGTTGCCGTTGGTTTCGACGGTAAACAAGGCGGGATGGTCGACGACGCCTCCGTAGAGACCGGGGCCGTAAACGACGATTTCAGTCTCCTTGTAAGGGCCGACGTTGACTTCGAAGGGAGATTTGGGAATCTCCTGTCCTCCGTAAGAAATCATGACGACATGGCGGCCATCTTTGCGCGGGTGGTAAACAGCTTCGGTCGTGTGCTCGTCGATTTTGCGCAATTTGACGGGTTCGTTGACGCCACCGGGGCCGATGACGCGGATATCCAATTGGCCCTCGCCGGCGCCTTCGGTGTAGACGCGGAAATCGGCGACGTCGCGGACACGGACGCCGTTGGGTTGCAGACCGCGACCGGAAGCGCGAACGCGTCGGGCATCGGAGACGGGCGAAACGCGGACGCCGTAAGGACTCTTGGGGATCGGCTGTCCGGCGAAGAAGACGTTAATCGAATGGACTCCCGTAGCGCTGGCCACGTACTCGCAGCGCCAAACTTCCGGGCTGATTTGACGCAATTTCACTGGGACAGTGTTGCGCTGGCCGGCCGGATCGAGGACGATCACTTCGGGAACGCCTCGACCAGCATCTTTGGTGAAAATGTCGAAATAAGTCGGCCGATTGACGGTGACTCCTTCTGGTTCGATTCCAGGGCCGGAAGCCGTCACTTTGGACGCGTCGCCAGCGTGACCCTCCACCTTGACTTCAAAAGGCGATTTGGGAATATCTTTGCCATTGTAACGGACCTAATAAATAATTTAAAAGATTGAAATTAATGTTAATGCAACACTGTGATTTGGTGCTCATTTGTGACTCACGATGACGCGGTGAACGCCCTCCATTTGGGGCGTGTAAGAGCAAGCGTACGACAGATTGCGGTCGTTGTTGAACTTGACTTCAGCCTGGAACGGTATGAATTCATTAGTGTTTTGTTGTTGTTGTTGTTTTAAATAATGAATAATAAGGAAATGTTGAACGTCAGTCCCTTACGGGGATCTTTTGTCCGCGAGGATCCTCAACGGTGACCTCAACGTTGCCTTTGCCGGCGGAGAAAGTTTCGACGGTGAAATTGGCCGGTGCTCCGACAACTGGGCCGGTCGGTTCAACACCTGGACCGTAAGCTCGAACCCTATTAGCAGAAAATAGAATGAAATTTTCGGCGAAATGCAAACGGAGAGTCACGAACTGCGACGACACAGTCATGCTGTCAATAAAGCCGTGATATCTAGAGTATCTTTAAATAGTGCTCGTAGTTTCAGTCGCAAACAAGTCTGCTTTAAATATGACGATGAGAAGCAGCATTTTATAATTTTTTTTTTGTTGGTTTAACTCGAAAAGTTGTGCGTGTTGTGGGATTTTTTTGTTTGTTTTTTTTTTGGTAAGGTTTGGACACGGAAGATGCGGACAGAGAAACAATCAGCAGCAGCGGCCACATGCCGATGAGATTGTGAGAGATGATTTCGAGACAACAAGAGAACGTGACAGATACCACGCACGGTAATACCTGGGAGGCGCCGGGCTGTTTGTGTTTTGTATTTTTTTGTGATTTTTTGTGTGTGGTTTCGTATATAAATGGTGTGCGCGAATAGGAATCGGGAAAGAAAAATAGAAATTATCAATTGTTTCGCTAAAATCCTTAATTATAGATATAATTATATAGTCATGAAAATAATTCGTAGTAATTCGACTGCGTTTCCAAGTGATTTACCTGTTGGGATTGGCTTTGGGACGGAGGGGAGCATTGGGTTGGAGTTTAGCGTTGGGGTACTGCGACAGGTAAGTCATCATGGACAACTCGTCCACGTTGGGATTGACCATTTCTTCCGGTTTGACGAGCTAGCGGGCGACAAAAGAAGCATATTGATGAGCTGAGGACACCAACGAAGACGCTCGATGAATTCGTTAGACTATCACATTACCTGAGGAATTCTCAGCCAGTCATCGGCCAGCGTCATGGCTTCAGTTGCGTTCTGAAGAGCGTCCTTGGGGTCCCAGTCGTTCCAGTCGGGACACAAACCTGTTTTGTATCAGAAAGGAGGAAAAAACGGGCGAGACATAAGAGATTGTGCGTCTTTTTCTAAAAAAAGAGAAAATCCTTTTTCTGATGTGTACCGGGAGCGACAGCGTCAACGAGGGCACCAACAGCGCGTCCGTCGTTCCAGTCTCCGGTGAAGTTGGTGATGGGCACATCGGGGATCTTGCTCTGGATCCATCCCATCAGTCTGCATTCGATTATCAATCAGAAAGAAAAGAAGATAAAAAAGAGTTGCAATGATTGAACAGAAAAAGAAAGGAGCGACCGGTTACATACCGCTGTTTGGGCGTAGGTCCCTTGCCGTCGCGACTGCCGTCATCGCCATCCCACATGGGCATGGAAATGGAATAGTGCAAGATGAGCGTCCATATTAGGCCGAGAATCAACTTTAATTTGCAGTCGACAATGTCGCTCGAATCTGCATAAAGGAGAATGATGCATTACATTCCTGGAATCAGACGGACCGTGCAACACGGAGCAGATCTCAGTTCAGCTGGCCAAATTTAGACGAATGCCGTCGTCGTCAGGAGACAAACCAAAAAAAAAAAAACTTGATTCACATGTCCATATAGAACTATCGACGAAGCGCCGTCTGTACGGAGAGAACATATCGCAAGAACCCAACCACCTCCGAGCCGAAGACGGGCAAATGGGAAAGGCGACGTACATAGAGTTCTTCTTCTATATCTAAGTAGGAATCGATAGCTTTCAAAAGAAAAGAAAAGAAAAAAGAGCCATCTGTGCAGTGGAAGAGGAACAGACGTGTCGCTGAGACTGTCCTGCGTAAGAAGAAAAGAGGCGGCCCGGCCGAGCGCCAGCAGTGGGTCACCTCGCCATCGCCGGCATGATGGCCATACAAGGCAAAAGTTGGACCTTTTTTCCCGTCCGACGTCAGTCTCGAAGAGAGAGAGACGGCCTTGCCATAGAGGGTAGTACCAAATATGGTCCCTTTGCCCCCTGTTCTCCGAAGGGAAATTCAGACTCGGAAAATATCTTTTGCCCGTTCGCTGACGGGATGACGACGATGATGCCGCTACGGGACCGCTGGGAAAGGCGTCGGTCTCTTCCCATGTAAGGTCACGCGGACTTAATAGTGCTAGAGGGGGGTAGTAGCCTACTAGTCGTTGCAGTCGTGCCTTCGCGACAACAACAACAACAACACCGACGTTTAAACCGCCCGGTGAAATTCAAACGAACGAATCGAGTTTGTCCACTTCCAAATAAAGTCGAAAAAAGAAGACGAAGACGGGGCGAATCCAGTTAGACGTACGTTGATTGCCGCGTGGGTTGTGTGTGTGTGTGATGCCGGAAGACATCATGAAACAGACTATCATATACGAGTCTAATATAGTCGTGAACGATTTCGCTCAACATCTCAATATGGTCAAGTGAAAAGAGTCGGGTTTTTTTTTTCTGCGCATCGCGCAGACGCGATTTGTAAAACAAAAACGGACATCAACCATCTGTTTCATTGACGTAGGAGAAGAAAAAAAGAAGACAAAAGTCTCGTAAAATAAGGATTGAGAAAAGAAGAAGAAGAAAAAAAAACGAAACGGAAAAATCTGCCCGACCTCGGCCCATTTAATTCTGGACTGTCCGGCCGCGTCGTTTTTCTCAGGGAGACTTTCACCCTGGCCCCATGTTTGAATGAAGCCACTACCATGTAGGGTAATCATCATCCGAGCCATTATAATCTTCATTCAACCAATAGATCAACCTGGTGGTGGCCGTTCGTGAGTCGCAGCTGACTCGGCTCTCTTCATTTCGTAATGATTTGGGGGTGTAGCGAAGAATACCGAGAAAAATAATCGAAAGAAGGAAAAAGAAGAAGAAGAAGAAGAAGAAAACAAGTTGCAGGTGACGTCGACTACGCACGCCCCGAAAGAGAAGAGATCGAATAAGGTCGGCCGGGGAAGAATCTCTTGACCTTAAAAGGAGTTGGAAACAAGCAGCCGAGCTATACACAGGAGAATAGTTGGGTTATTCTCCCATTGAGTGTAGTTAGACTGTAGCACTGCAATGCCAGCACAGCGGCATCATGAACATATTTTATAACAACACAAGGCACTGCTGCATATAAGTAGGTTCTTCATAGACTCGGAGCCGACTAGTCCCCTTAGCTATTCGATATCAATCAGTCAGTTGTCGACTCTACTTGGAATATATATCACTATCGGTTGGCCGTTTGCCCTGCCTGCCCCCCACCTCCCAAGACAAAGTGAAACGAAATGAAATACTCCCGAGAAATGAAATTCTCGATGAACTTGTCCAGAAAAGGATCCGCCGGCGCCGCTGTTGCTGCTGCCGTCCGTCCGTTATTACAAAACGCCATCGGAGAAGTTGCGTCAATGACACGGCGGCGGCTGCGGCGGCGGCGGCGTCCGTGTGCGCGCACACCTGCCGCTGCTGCCGGCTGTATCTAATGTTGCATGTAAATGGCGAAATCAACTGATGTGATTTCGTCTTCTTCTTCTTCTTATGGACAAGAGGACAAAAGAGAATAGAATGTGTTTCGCCGTGACTTGGAGATTTTCTTGTTGTTGCGAAAAAATAAATTTACGCCGAAAAAAGAATAAGGCAATCGAGCCGTGCACGGAACAAGCAGAGAAAGTTTCACAACTTGTCTATGCTACAGACGTGTCGCTGCCTTTATACAGACGGGATTTGAATAATTTCCAGTGAAATATATAGTGAGAAATGCTCAGAAAAAAAACCGCAAGAAAAATGTATATGATACACACAAAAAGGAATCCGGTAGAAAATTCGAGCGAAAGAAATAAAAGCAGGAGAAGAAAGAATTCGCGCTGCTGGATGACCCTCCCTCTTTCTTCCCAGCCATTACCATAACAATGGCTTTTAAATATTTAAAAATACGAACAATTTCCCCTAGTAGAAGAAAAAAGGTGGAGTTGCTTGGAAAAAAAAACATGTTTGAGCCCGATAGACACGGACCGACGGGTCCGCCGGACGACCACCGAGCGCGGGCCGCTTGTCATCTTGGGCGCATTTGTTTTCCCATCTTGAAAAAGTTGTAATGTTTTTATTTCGTCAGTTATCACAAACGAGATTGTAATCGGCCCCTCCTTCAGTTTCCGCGCAACGGCAGCGTGAGAGGAATCTGCGGTCGTCGGAAAACCTCAACAACAACAAAATTGTGGGGCTATTCACTCAATTTCTTATTTGGGGTCGTTGAGTTTTTTTTCTTATTTTTATTTCGCTCCGTCGAGACAAATGAGTCTAACAGCAATATCTGATTCAATTCCAGACGGTGCTATAGTAAGAAACCCCAATTTTAGGCACCAGGTCTTTTTTTTTTTTGAAGACAGAGCAGAGCCCCACAGTAAAAAGGTGGCGTTGCGTGCGCTGTAACGGGACACGCAAGCGAAAGGTGTACGCGCCCTGTTAAAGTAGGTTAAGACGGCCGGTCTCTCAGCATCCCCACCAAACAAACTCAAGCGAGCCGAGAGTTTGAGAGAGAGAGAAAAAAAGAAACATCCATGACCATATATGGCCAGCTAGCGACTCACGAGGGCTCTCTCTTTCTTTGTTAAACTCCTCCCACTTTTTCAAGTCTTTTTTTTCTTCTTTTCTTTCCACTGGGTTGCTGCTGCTGCTATAGAGGAGAGAGAGAGAGAGACGGCAGCAGCAGCCGGATAAAAGAATCTCTCTCGGGGCAATAATTCAATGGCACTATCGACGCCCACTCGAAAAGACCCAACGCTGCGTGATCACGGACGAAAATGGGGTGTCGGTCAATCGCGCTGATGACGCCGCGTGCTAGCGATTTTTCACACATGAAGAGAAGGGGGCCATAAGGAGCGAATCTGTAAACGGATGGAGGAAAGAAAATAAAGAAAAAAAACGGGCGACCAGATTGACAAGAGTTGGCCCATCATAGAAGACGATGCGTCAACTTGTTTTCCTCCTCTTCTTCAGGCCAGACATCGGCTGGAACGGTACCAACCGCGTCTGCCGCTGATGCTGCCGTTGCCCAAGAACTTTCCCTTTTTTGTGTGTTTTGGTTTTTTTCTTCTTGTTGTGGATTCAATGGCCCGTGTGTTTTATTTCCTGACGGTATCGTCGTGCATTTTATAGCGTGTCTTCTTGCGCCCGTAGCTGGACAATCGCGATGGAACGAGAAACAATTGATATCGGACCGATGCTATATTATAGCCAATCACATATCCATTGGTGGAACGGTGGAGGAACGATGCCAAATTTCGTAGACCGATGTCTATAGTCGAAGAAATCTCCGGCTTTTCTCTCCTTTTTCTCCCCATATGGCGGCAGAGATGCACCACCAGTCTACAATAAACAAAAAATCCCAAACTCGCAAGTCTTCTTCATGGCCGCCAGTCATCGACGGGCTCTGCAACGTCCGTCCGTCCGTCCGTCTAATAGCGAAAGATTTGTTCTCTGGCCACCCCATCCGTATCGCGTGCCGCTCTACACAAAGTCAACACGGCATTCCGTTGGAATTACGTGGTCGCTCAAAAGACGACAAGGGCGGGTTCGAAACTGACCGACTGCAAAAAACCGCGGACCCACGGTCCAGCGGCTCCCAAGATAAGAGCAACCCCGAAAAAACTGTCTGGATAAGACCGGCCACCACAAAATTCCGGGCTTCTCATTTTGAGAGAATACTCGTCGTGTTGTCGTCTCTCGGCTGGTACACGTGTCGACTAATCCTGACGCCGACTGTATCATTGACTACCGGGGAAGAAGACGAGAAAAATGGCACTGCTGTTGTTGCACAAACAAACAATTGAGACATGAAGGGCCGGGGACGACGTGGTGGAAATCACACAAATGATGGGAAAGAAGGCTCGCGCCCGCGTCAACCGTTGGGGCAGATGTTTCTTCTAGTCACGATTTCACCTCGTGAGGTCGCTGAAAATGTTGAGCATGAGATTTCTACGTGAAACTACCAAACCGAGTGGTGGAGGATAATCTAGTGACGTCTTTGGACAAATAAGGCGACGTGAATGTCGCTCCGAGCATTATACACCCAGAGAAGAGCGTCAAACAAGCGAGAAAAGAAGGAAAAAATAAAGAAAACATAACAAAAAAAAGGACTTGCCGATATTAACGATGCGGATGCCTTCGTCGTGTTCCAGAAATTTCAGAGCCACCGACACATTTTCCAGCTTCTGCGAGCGGAACGTTGGCTTCTTGGTGTGTTTGGGCAATTTCTTGCCGGACAAGACTTCGACGAGGGCGATCAATTTGAGGCCGTCGGACAAGTCCGTTTCCAGACTGCCGATATATTTGTCGACGGTTTTGAGGTGCTCGTTGGCCCATCTGGTGAAGGTGTTTTGCTGGATGCGCTTCCATTGGGCGTCCTCCGCCAGATCTCGTTCCGTTGCCACCATGACTTGGTCGTCTTCGGCGTTGCTGCTCGGCTCTCGCTGTTGCTGGACGATGTTGCCTGCTTGATCGTGAAGAAGCTGCTGCTGATGCTGCTGCTGCTGTAGCTGGCTAATGACGGACGAGACCACCTGCTCGACCGGGCTGTCGCGGGCCAAACTGACATCTCCTCCCTGTTGACTCATGGTGTAAAGCCTGTGGCTGCCGCTATGCTCCCGCCCGCCGGGCTATTCAGATACCAGGCCAAACACACCACCACCAACACACATAAACGCGCACACACGCACAAGCCGATGTGTTTTTTTTTTCTCTTCTTTTTCGACTCGAATTCACGACCGGTCGATTCAATCGCCACCTGTTGAGTTGGATTCTAACCTGAATGAGGGGCAACAAGAAAAACAAATGAAAATGCCAGGAAAATTTGAAAATGGGAAATGGACGAAACTTTATAAAACAAGTGGAAACATAATAGACCGCAACTAATGCCATCAGGAAATTGTTTTTTTTCTTCTTCTTTTTTGAGGAACTATTTAGGTTGTTCCTGTATTACGCCCCATTTGCAACGGAAGCGAAAGAAAAGAGACTCATCCGTCCCCGTGCTGTCACCAGAGCCCAACAGATTGACGGGAGTGAATGTGTGTTTTTTTTCTTTCTTTTTTTTTTGTTGGTTGTGTCTCGTTGTTATTTTCCTGGTTCGTCCACAGACAGACTCGTCCGTCGTCGAAGGAATGAGAACAGCTGGTGCTCCCCGCTAAAATTAAAAATTCGTCATTCGACGGACGGATTGAGATAGAGAAGGAGCCAACATTGGAGGAAACGGATGAAAGTCTCGCCACCTGTAAATACCCTTCGACATCCGACTGATGGATGGTGGTGGCAATATAGGAAATTGGTAAATGACGACGTCAAGATTTATCGTTTTCTACCCGAAAACATCAATTAACCGCTCGTATCTGCTCCCGTTAATGATGTTATCTTTCGGAACCTTTTTTATTTCGGGGAAAAGAGAGGTCAAAGAGAGTAGGTTGTTTGGACGTCGGCAGATATTGGGGTCGGGCACGGAGTTTGTCGTTTTATTTTTCTGTTCTCTTTTTTTCTGAATTATTGACGTCATCGGCGATGAGTTTTGGCGTGTTAAACTATTGAATGCGAGCTTAAAAGTTACATCTTCGACGTAGTCTGTAGATGGCGCTGATGCCGCTAGGCGACAAAATCCTGCCTCTTTCTCTTACGATCAGGATCACAGGGAACGGGATCGCTCAGATAAACAAACACGATGAAAGGAGTACAAATTTGGTTTTTATAGTAGTACGCGTTCTGGCTCATCAGAGACGGACAACTTGTCATCTGGTCTACACTCGATTCATTAGCCAAACGAATCCAAAATATATATATATAAAAAAAAGGATAACAAAAGACTAGAAATAGGAAGTCTACTCACGTTATTGCACGTGGATTTATCCGATTGTAGTTAATTTGTTCCGTTTCAGGGAGCCTCAAAGGCCTGGGGTCTCTGCTGGGCTGCAACTGACGACCAACTGGACCAACACAGACGCGCAACGGGTAATAATGCACGCGCTCACCACACGGCCCTAGCAGAGCGACGAATGAGAGAGAAAAGTGCGTGTGTGTCGACGTGTTTTAGACAGGAGAGAGAGAGAGAGAAAGGTTGCAAGTTTCCAAGGGGAGGTTGGCCTGTCGTCTCTTATAATGTAGCGGCCGCACCACTGGTGAGCTTAGGCGCTCTCTCGAACGTACCTACGCGTCGACGGCGTCGTCGTCGTCGACGCGCGCGCCTGTGTGTGTCTGTGGATTTTTTAAAAATAGCCCCCGCCATCACCGTTTCAGAAATTCTTCGCCAGCTTTCGTTCGGTTTTGGGGGCGGTGGGCTGGAGTCGTCGGTGGGTGTACAGAGAGAGACATTCCTCCCGCCGACTGACAACGGGTCCCGAAAAGAACGGGAGGGCGAAATGGGCCAGCAGTAGTAGGAGGAGATAGTGACCCCACAGTCTACTTATACGGGGATGATTCACTCGCGGACGCTTTGAATTGCGCCGCTAACGCTTCGCGTGGAAACGGAACATATATAAAGCCCGAACCGGACCGAAACGGTGAATCAACGTGACGTTGATGACAAAGTCAAATCAGAAGACCTTAAATGGGGGCCGCTGAGCGGCCGGCGATCGCCAATCCCCAGAGATTAGAGTGCGATCCGCAAATTAGTAGGACGACGGGCCCCAGTTGTTCCATAGCGTCTCGTCGGCCGTCACAACAACAATGGCGGCGGCTACCAACAACATTGAGCCTTTGCGTCGCGAGTTCTCACTCCGCACCTCCTATTTTTCTTGTTTGTTACCTTACTGAAAATAAAGATATGTACTACTTCAAAAAAGGATTCTCTTTCCAAAAAGAGAGAGAGAAAAAAGGGAGCCATTCTCTATTCCCGCACGCTGCTAGCTGTTCTCCCCCCTCCATCCGCCGTTCCGGTCGATCCTTATATGGACGTCGAGACAGCGGGTTAGACGCAGAGGTTCGTTTTGCTCTGCTGTTTCTTTTTCTAAAAGGGAAAGAACTATACAAGCAAAAAAATGGGAAGAAGGAAAGAAAGAAAGAAAAAGAGGTGAAAAAAGGTACTTACTCGTGAGCGGGCAAACACACGCACAGCGCAGCGAACACGGCGGGATTTCCAGCCGCTTGCGCTCGGTCATCATATCGCGTTTGACCGTACTACCAAAAAGGAATCGTCGGATCGTAACTGATGAATAATATAACGGAATCATAGCGATGTCAAGGATTAGACGTGCTCTTTGTGGCCAATGGGAAAGTTTTGAGCTAACAAAACCGCTTTCACTGCTGCTCTATGATAACCCATTCAAATTCAATACGTACCTGCACGAAAGGGTTAAGAATAAATAAACGAAACAGAACGAAAAAAACAAGAAACATAGTTTCTTGATCTGATATAATATTCAACAGCAGCTCATGGTGGTTACCTGCCAGCCACAAAATGTTGCCGCTGCTATCTGTTTTCTGTTTTGTGTTGGCAGCATTCGATGTACAGTAGACTCGATCAGTCACAGAGCCAAAAAAACAAAGTATTGTATTGTCTTGTTAGTTTTGGGGACGAGTTAAATAACAGGACGGGGCGGAGGAGAAAGAGAGAAAGAGATGGGATGCGTGTACATATTTTGAGAGGAGGACTAGACTACAAAACATAAAACAATGTTTGCTTCTTTTTTCTTGTTTCGTGAATCCCAATTTCTTTCAGACCGAATTGAATTTTCGTCTTGGTACCCCCACGGGTCGGTATAAAGAAGAATAAGGTGACAAAAGGAGAGTGTGAGATAGAGAGAGAGAGATAGGAAGATAAATCAATGGGCCATCAATTTATATACGAGACGCGCGAAGATGCTGAAAATAATGTCGTTCTGGTGAATTTGAAAACAACAACTCCCCCGCGAGAAACTAGAAAGATGTTGACGATAATGAGCTGGAGGTAGGAAAAGAGGAAGGAAAATGGGGAGCCGGCAAACTATTATTGCACGCCAACTATGCCGCAACTATGCACTCGAGACGAAATCAAGAGGAACAACATTCTTCTTCGAGAGGAGGAGGAGGGTGTGGTGTCTTGTGTGTAGTCGTGTGTGTGTGTGTGAAAGAGAGAGAAAGAGAGAGAGAGAGAGAGAAAGAAATCAAATAGAGAGAAGAGATGGCGAGGGAAAATAACTCTGCACAGGTCCTGTTAGGTAGAGGATTCGGCTCTTCCCCACCGACGTTGTACGTGTTACACAGAAAGGAGACTAAGCCATTTTCTGTAGCGCTGACGCGAAAACACTAGTTATGACATCACTCTTTGTCATTTGATGGCACTTGGTAAAAGTAAAAAGCTGCTGCTGCTAGCAAATATGTTTGAAAACAAAAGATGAAAAAAAAAAAGGATTCTTTGACATTTTGTCTGCATCCGATCCCCTCCACCACTGCAAGTGTGTGCAGAGGAAAGCAGAATGTGTGAAAACATTCCCAAACAACAATCGGAAGGGGGGAAACAACTTGATGACGGTGGCTATTTAACCTTCATTTTTCTCCCGTTGCTCCGTTTCTTCATTTGTGGACAATCTCATGGCTCGAAAGTGGCCGTCAGCCGCGAGAAGAAGCGGTAGAAGGCCAGGAAGAACGAGACGAACAATACGAGCAGGGGCATCAGACATAACGCCGTCGCCTAAGTAAACGCAAACACACGCACAAAAAAAAGAACAGAAACGGACGCACAGCAAAAAAAAAAGGAGAAAAAAAAAACAACCGGTGGATGAGCTCTTGTTCTACCTCGCACACTGGCATCAATGTCTTTACGTCAATACGATGTTAGTTGGGAAAAACAAACACACAAATTGAAAGCCACAAACACAAGAAAATGCGGTGGCGGCATACAGACGGAAGGTTTTTTTTGTTGTTTTTGTTTTTTTGGCCACGAAAGATATTTCAACTAACAAAACAATAAATTCATCTCTAAAATAAATTTTGAAGGTAAATAAACACAGACGACGGACGAAAGTGAGAAAAAAAATAATAATAATATAATAAAGGTAACAAATACCAGAGTGAAAAGAAAAACGGAAGCCAGGCGGATGAGGGGTGAAAAAGGAGAATTGGATTTACAAGCAGTCTATCGATGAATTCAAATAGCGTCTGATTTGTTCTCTCTCCTTTACTCCCACTTTTATAGTTCGTCTGGCTCGAGAGTCAACGAGGACACATCGGATCAGACAGACACACTAAAAAGAGGGATGTCTCAAAGGCACACACGTTTCTTTCGTTAGGAAGACAAAGAGAAAAGGACGAAATAGAATTTTGGTGCTTCCCCCTTTTCTTTTTCTAGTTTCAATCCGATGGCCTAAAAGCTATGAGGACCGCCAAGACAAGAACGGCCAATGGGACTACATACATCCAGCGGCCAACCTAGAAAATGCATTCGGCATTCAAAAGAAACAAAAATAATAAGAAGAACAGAAGAGAAAGAGAGTGTGATGGAAAATATAAAGTAGTGACATTCAAACCAAATGTGAAGGAAATGATTTGATCAACATAAAAGAAGATGTGCAATTTTGGAAGAGTGGTATCAAAACAGAAAGACTTACCGTTTTTGACTGAGAAGAGAGCAACGAGTAATTGTCCTTTAACTGGGAAAATTCTTCTTCCAGCTCCTTCTTCTCGCTTTGTACATTTTCGTAGTGGCGCTTCAAAGATTCGAGCTCGCTTCGAACCTCAGACAACTAACAAATACCAAATTGTTTGTTAATAAAACATAAAAAAACCTTTAAAAGCGATTTGATTTACCTGAGCATGCACGTCATCTGTGGCCGGATCGTCACCAGAATTAAGCTCCCGGATGCCGGAATCTCTCATTTCGGGATCACGAGAACTCGGCTGATTACTGATCGGACTGCTAAATCCGCTTGCTACACCGCTGTCCCGATTTTCCAGACTAAGCGCTAACGACTGGTAGGCGTGCTGCCATTTTTGACGCTCTTCGATTTGTTCTATCCTCGAAACTTCCATCCTACCAAACGAATACCATTGCAATTGCATTACAACGACAGTACCAATATGAATATTTGATCCCTAATTACTCTTTCAACTGGATGGTGAGGACAGAAATCTCATCCCTGAGATATTCCATTTCGGATGTCGAGACTCTTCCGGTCGTTTCATTGCCACGTCCGGATTTCTCCTCCTTTTCGTAATTACTTAGTCGGACTGGTGATTATATGGAAAAGCAGAGTGAGAAAGAAGATGAGCCGTACACAAATTGATTTTGCTTACGCGTCAAGAGCGAAATAATATCCTTATTTTTCGCATTTGCCTCTCGAAGCTCTTGGTATTCGTTCTTGAGTGAAACGACGCTTGAACGGACCAGTTCGGCCAGCTCGGACGGTTCACCAACTTCTTCATCTTCTTGCTCGGCTGAGCCTCTGAGAACATTGTGCAGGTTTCTAAAGTATTGCTGTAGCTGGGCAGCGGCGGACCAACCGTCCTGTGCCTCCAGCTGTCGTCTTTCCACCTCTGACTCCAATAATCGGCACTTGGCGCGAGTTTCCTCGAGAAGCTCTGCAAGAAACGAGAAAAAATACTCTTATTTCCCGTCCAGGTTTCCACGCGCATAGCTAACATAAAGCCGGCGCAATAACATTGACGCAGCTTAAGCGGGATAAGGAAGACAACAAATGTTCTGCGTCAGCCAAAGACCAACAAAATAAAAACGGCAAGCAATAAGAACGCAATAAAAAGCTGGAGTTGAGCCAGGAAGGAGTTAGTTAGTTCACCTTGTAAAATTAAACTACAACATGCCAACTGATTGCGGTAAAGATAACAATCCCACGTGCACGGACCTACACATCACCAAACGAATGAAACAAAAAATCACATATCCGAACATGTCGGACAGCATACAGGATGCAACATAACAACACTAATGAGATTAACGAGCTTTGTTTAGTGGGCAGGAACGAAAAGGATCAGTCTGTTGAAAGGTCTAAGACTAAAGTCGCAGACATTCCGCTTCGATCAATCATATTAATTATTGACTAAAGCACGTCCCCATTCCGAAGAATAATAAGATAACCACAACCATTCCATTCAATGTGAAGATACAAGGAAAATGTCATTCATACCTTGTAGGCGATCGACTTCTTTTGACTTGAATCCGATAGGATCCTGTACGAATTCTCCGTTAATATTCTGAAAATGACCAAACGATTAATATGGTTAGACATCATTGCTGCATTGTGAATTTCACTCTATCGATTTACTTTCGAGTTAGCTGTTTTAAGTTGCGACTCAAGTTGGCTCACCCGTTGTCTTAAGGTCTCTGTTTGGTTTTCTTTGACGTTGCTCTTATCCTCGACTTCATCGGCGCTTATTTCGTTTTCATCTTTTTTCATTTCTTCCGTTGTTTTCATCGAATCGAGACGTAATCTCAAATTGGCAAGCTGTTCCTTGGTGAAATCGATTTCCGCTTGTCTACTTTCCACCTATATACAAGCCGAAAATATCTCACTGAGTTGTATGCTGAAAGATGGGATGAATCGGATGAACTATTTACCTGAGCTAAAAGAATTGTTTCTTTTTCTTGGGCTTCACGTAGTGCGTCTTGCCGTGATTGCATCTCTTGCTCAAGGCGAATCTGCTGATTGTCTGCCTCTTGCAACTTCCTCTTGCACGCCTGTAACTCTTCCGACTCTTTCTCAAATTTTTCAGCCAATTCCAGTATTTGTTCATTCAGCTTGTCGTTCAATTCTTTCATGTTGTCGCGTTCATCTTCTGCGTTGCTCAACGATCTAAATTTCAACGACGTATAATTGTTGACTCAGAGGTTAGGACAAAATTTAAATGTATTCACCGTTCGGTTTCCTGTAACTTTTTAAGAGTTTCCATCTTTTCAGTGAGCACTTTCCGCAAAGATTCTTTAGAAACATCTTGGTAAATGTTTTTCTCGTCATATAATTTACGGATTTCCTCACGTAGTTTATCCTCGTGAAAGTTCTTTGAAGGGGAAAAGTATGAATAAAGTAAGCTAAATATTAAATCCTAGTGAAAAAAATACTTTGGAAGATACGATAAGTTGATTTTCGAGGGATTCTATTCGGGTTAATAATCTATCTTCCTCCATTAACGCTGTCCAGCCCATTTCAGCTGCTTCGCGAGTAGCACTCACAATACGCTGCAAGGAGCCTAGTTTCGTTTCTAATACTTGTTCTCGAATAACTGCTTCCTACAAGTCCGCATAAGAGATGTTAAAGTCCTATCAATAAACCCCTTTCTCAGCTTCTAGTACCTGAATCCATTGATTTAGCTGGTAGAGATCTTGTTTTCCAAGTTCGCAATTGTCTTCTTCCTCTTGAATCCCTGTTGAGGGACTGAAAAAAGTCAATAAACACACAATATGAGATTAGGATATTCATATTTTTAACTTGTCTGATTTTGGTACCTGGCTTTGGCTTCTTTGCCATCAGGTAAATACAGCTTCACAGTGGCTACAATACATCCATGAGTAACTACACAGAAACAAAGTATTGATAAGTACAAGCAGCATTGCAAATTCATGTAGGAATACCTTTTCTTGAATTTTCCATTACATCCACTCCAAACTGAACTATATCACCAGAGCACACTTCTCGTGGTGCTGATTCTTCAGATCCTTTACTTAATCTCTGATTGTTCACAAATGTTCCATTACTGCTTTTGGTGTCTTGTAAATAAAACTATGAGAAGAAAGATAAGCATTTGTCATTTTACAAAGAACATAAAGAAAGGTTAAAGAATACCTTTCCATCTTTGTACCACAACAGAGCGTGGTTCCTAGATAATACTTTACAATCGAATATGGCATTGTTGACAGCAGGTTTTACTCTGGCCACTGACCGTCCAACTTTCATGGCACTTTCCAAGCTGAGATTTCTCTCCTGTTTAGAACAGCAGCATTTCTGAATATGTCAGTGATTGATTTGACAGTGCGCTGGGTGCCTTACCTGGAAAGGGTGTGAATTTGGTCGGCATATAAGTGTAGCTCTTGGAACCATCTTGTTGGATTCCTGGCCCCCATTTTCGGGGGTATCTTTAAGGGTCACATTGTTTTCGTCCAGCGCGGAAAGGGAGACGGATCGGGGCAGGTCGAATTCGATCACAACCATCCGAGCAGCCTTTGATTAACGACTGTCGAACTCTGGGAAGAGCCGCCCTTCCTCGTTTTCACTGTTTTGAAAATAACATGCAGACTACTTCAAGAGAGGGGAATATGATGTGATGGTTCACTATTGTAGTTCACTTTTGGTAGATTATCATGCACGGGGTTATTGATAAAACTTACAAATTCTCTGAAGTTTATTCACCAACACTTAGTTAAGCAAGATTTCCCCGAGTAAAACCCCAATCATGCTTAAACTTTACGGCCCTTAACTCACGTATGTACACCACATACATAAACTTGATTCTCAAGAAAAGAAAGGGAGAGCAGAATAAAGCAGATCTGCTGGGTGGGTCTACGATGTGGCGCTACCTAGTGTATTTATATTTCGTTAGGGAAGCTAGTGGGCGACATCTCACGCATCATACGGACAAAACTCGAATGCGGAAAAAAAGGGAAAAAAATGGTTTTCGGTTTTGTTTTTGAGAGTATCTAGAGTAGGGAAAGTGAATGGAAAGCTTTAAAGTAATGAAAAGAAAATTTACCTTGATTGATGAGTCTCTTGTAAAAAAACAAACAGGTAAAAAAAAGACCGTTCACTTTTTACCTCAGTAAGATAAAGTCTTAGGCTCGAAAAACGAAGAATCGTCTTGTTCTTGTGACTCTGCCCATAAATTGAATGGAAGTACACCCAGCACACATGAAATAAGCGCGACTTTAAATTTCTTTTTTTGTTTTTGCGAGACTGCGGCGTACTGCGGACTGTCTCAACGGTGAACCGGCAGCCCGTGCGGCCCCGTGCCGCATGAACAAGATCTTGCAAGGTAGAATACAAATACGACAAGTAAATTTTCCAAGTAGGTTACAGAATCAATAAACATTCAGCGTAAAAGTCTGAATCCATATTTCTGAACATTAGGCGTGTTTACCTTGCGTTGTCTTCGCAATACATTGCGAAACTAAAAGTGATGTTTAGGATAACATAACATACATCACCAATTATACAATTTAGATACAGGAAATTAAAGGGCATGAATAATTTAAACAAAGCTCTCTGAGTCGATTCGTATTTTTTCCTGCGTATACGGAATTTTATTTAAAAATGGCTATTCTGGTATCTGGTTGCCTTTATCCCTGAGGGTAATATAATATATTACCGAAGGACTTAAAGTTTTGTGCGCTAGATGTCTTTGTTTCCTAGCTTTCCTAGACTTGGAGCCCAGCATCTTTAATAGGGCTTTAGTTTTTTGGGGTTGCACTTCAAACTACGTAACTATTATTAACCAAATTTTGTCAATAATTCTAAACTTCTCTTCCCATAAATTACGTCGACTTATTTTCCCATTTAAATAGACTTTAGTTTTGAATTATGCGTAAGACCTGGGCAAAATTACATTGTGGTTAGGAGGACTACATTATGCCCGTAGTAACCAATAGAATTTTCGTCAAATTCGAATAGACGTGTAACGTGAGTCTTTACTCCTCTTCAAATCAAATACATAATAAACAGAACTAGTTTTTTTAACTGATCTGAGATGATCTTAGATACCTTTATAACTATTGTTTTAAATAACGTTCGGAAAGAGTAAAACAAAAACTTCACGATTTTTCGAGATTTTGTGAGGCGCAGAAATTGCATCTGCTTTTAGAGCATTTGAATTTAGTGCTAATTTGCCCCTTTTATGTGTTATGTAGCTGTAGCCTTTAACCTAGATCATTTATTATTGTGCACAAATATTATTTATTTTACATAGTGATTGGTTTGTGACCATACCATATTTATTGTTTATAATCATTATTGTAAAAAAAAATACCCGAAGGCATCACCGAAGGGACCTTGTTGTTACTGTTATAAAATTTATGCGACATCTGACTGCAGCGTCCTGGTGGGAAGAGGTTTCTATTATCATCGAGATTTGACAGTCCTGCCGTTTGTTTATTCGGTTCCCTTACTTAATTACTTCTTGGCCTTGCTTCATCGTGAAAGTGTTTCAGAAATTTTGATTATTATATCGTATCACTAAACTTCTTGTTAACTATATATATTTGGGTGTATTTTTTCAAATTCAGGTAACTTTATTAAAATCTGCTTGATGTTTATAGTTGGTATTTATATAATTTTGAACACGATCTTTTTGATGGCAATGACTCATCGCATTGCGAAACGTATGACTTGACGCTCTACACACACCTTTATACTTCCTTCCATCCTTCACTTTCATTCAGGCAACAGAATCAGACTCACCATGTTTGACAGTGGACCCAACTACAGCAAACTGAAAACCAACTTACGGTTGGCTGTCAATCGGTTGAAACTTTTGGAGAAAAAGAACACTGAGCTGGCATTAAAGGCACGTAAAGAGATTGCAGATTACATAGCTGCTGGGAAAGCTGAAAGAGGTGAGACACTTTCTGATACATCATTACCAATTTGTTTTTCAACATGTTTTTTGGGGGGGTCTACAGCCAAAATTCGAGTGGAACAAATCATTAGAGAGGATTACCTTGTGGAAGCAATGGAACTACTGGAAATGTACTGTGACTTGCTTCTAGCCAGATTTGGACTTGTGCAACAGATGAAAACTTTAGATGACGGCCTGTCTGAAGCCATATCCAGCCTCATTTGGGTAGCCCCAAGGATGCAGGCTGATGTGGCTGAACTGAAAATCATTGCAGAGCAACTAGGAGTGAAGTACGGCAAACCATATAGCCTAGCTTGTCGTGACAATGCGATAGGCACAGTTGCTCCGAAGTTGATGCATAAGTTGAGTGTACAAGCGCCACCCAAAATCCTTGTTGAGAAATATCTCATTGAAATTGCCAAGAATTATAACGTTCCTTATGAGCCAGATCCTCAGGTAAATAACTACGCCCAGTAAAAGTGGACAGTGTTTAAAACTTGTTTTGGGGTAACAGATAATGAGGGAAGCAGCGGCAGCTGAAGAAGCTCTTTTGATCGATTTTAACGCGACGGAAGCGGGAAAAATGGGTGGAGCTGGTCCTGGTGCCCCATTCGGCTGGGTTCATCCTGGTCAACCTGCCGGAGCTACCGGAGGCCCTCCCGGGAGCTGGATGCCACCACCTCACGGAGGATACGCTCCTTTTCCTGGAGCCGGATACGGACCGATGGATAGTGCCATGTCTCCGCCACCACCTTATGGATATCCTTTGCCACCAAGCAACTACCAGCAGCCGGAAAAACCACCAAGGGCATCCGCTCCTCATACAGTCGAAGATCAAAAGCAACAACCTTCCTCGTTCAATATTCCACCAAACAATCTCGGGGCGGACAGCAAGCCATCGTCAAAGGATAATTCCCCTACTGGTAATAGCAAACCGCTCAATACAAACTTGCAGGTAAACGTATGCATTTTGAAAGAACCAGGTACATGGATCAAGATGTAAAAAATGTACTGGTTTTTATTGCAGATTAATCAACAACCCAAGCCGAGTCCCCGTACTAAACTGAATGCGCCAGATCCGGACTTGGACCTTCCTGATTTACCGTCCGTTCCGCAGGATAATTTAGCTGGACCGGGAGGAAAAGACACAGATGACGATATCGATTTTGATGACCTTACCCGCCGATTTGAAGACTTGAAGAAGAAAAAATGAAAAAATTGTTAATAAAGACTGTCGAGTTTCTAACGTCTTATTTTCCCGCCACTTTAATTCCTCAACGTATTGTAGGTTGACCCAGGAATTCGAGTAATTAATTGTCTTTACATTCTCGCAGTTCTCTTGTTATATTACCTACAATAAATAATCCTTGTCGGTAAATTTTTATTTTTTATTTGATACGTCACTCTGGCGTACAATAAGGTCTCGACAGTAGTAAGTAAGGATCACGAAACATGGGGACTTACCATCAAGTTTAAGACTAAACGTGATTCCCTGCAGTGTTCGTTATTTATACCAGTTACAGTCTCGATAAGAGGTATCTTCACTAAGGGTAGTACGAGAAGAAACCAAAATACAATTGATTGAGCCTATAAGGTCGTTGAATAATTTTGCTGTACAAGTACGATATCCATTTTAGAAGACGAACGTTGAAAATTGTCATTATCATGAAAATGTACAATAAGCTTTAAAAAAATGCCAGTATAAGGGCTAGCAACATGACGTCTTGGCAGCTTCAGCTTCTACAAGACCATAATCCCGGCCTGCTCTTCTGTAACCCGCTTTGACACCATCCCAACCGTCGTGAATGGAGTATTCACCTAACTGCACCCTGTTGTATATTTCTTGACCAACAATACGGAAAGCTTCTTCCACATTTTCACCTAGGAAAATTAATAAAAAATGGGATTACATTTGGAAATTGACAACAGTTATTTTAAGTAGTTTGCATTCTACCGGTTTTGGCAGAGGTTTCCACAAATGGCATTTCATTGAAGTCAGCAAACCTTGCAGCTTCTTCAGTTGACACTTGTCTTTGGTCTTTCAAATCAAGCTTACATCCAACAAGAATAAATACTGCTCTATGTGGCTCAATATGTGATTTAGCTTCAACCATCCAATTGGAAACATTCTCAAAGCTCTTCCGACAGCAAATGTCATAGACTAACAGCACTCCAACCTAAAATAACACAAATTTGTTATTATAAAAATACAAGCTATGCTTTCAACACAGTCAATCACTTGCCGAATTTCTGAAGTAAGATTTGGTGATTGATCTGAATCTTTCTTGACCTGATGAAATGTAATGAAAATATGGAACAGAATATCAACAACCAAGTCTATAACAATATAGCTTTATCTTGTGCACATTGATACATACCTGCTGTATCCCATAGCTGTAACTTTATCCTTGTGCCATCATCTACTTGCAGCAATCTGGCAAAAAAGTCAACACCAACTGTAGGGTCAGACACCTAACCAGCAATAAATTAAAATTGGGCTCGTTTATAACCATTTGGTCAAGCAAGTTGACAGGGTTTACTTGGGGAAATCAACTAAACAAGATAGACCTGAGCACAACGACCAAATTTGCTTTGCATTATGAGTGACAGAACTTTAAAAATCCAGTAGTAGGATCACAATTTTTTGAAAAATTTGGAACAAAACTGTAGCCATATGTGTGTTGTGACGCATCATCACAACAAAAACATGAATATGGTTTACCTCTGCAAATCTTCCATCGGTGAAATATTTGAGCAAAGAACTTTTTCCTGCGGTACTGTTTCCAATGATGATAATACGGAACTGGTAATCGAAAATGGGCTCAACCATTTTGTTGATATTAGAACTGAATAATTCCTTGGTGACAAACTAGCAGATGTTATTTTTCCTACGTCTGGTCCTCTGCATGATTTGGACTTAAGTAAACAGCGACACACGAGCGTAGATACCCTAGCCCCAGGGGCCAGGGCCCAGGCTCCCTCCAAGGTCTAATATTTTTGTAATTGTTTTCCCTTGGGCCTTGGCCGATATGTCAACATAAATATTCAGATTATTGTTATCAGTAATTTCCGATATTTCTCACAAATAACATTTAAACAGTAAAGGATTCAAAAATGATACTGAAATATGTATATTGAGAGATAGAATTAACTAAGTAAGACAACGCCGACTAAGTAAGACAACGCCGAAAGAAGTCTGAAGCGGGCTTCGGCAACCGAATTGAAAATCACTTTTTTTGTACATTCACCCCGAGTTGCTGAAACTTTTTAAACAAGAGAGTAGTAATAATAAGAGAATAATTAATAATCCGTAATCGTTATCTATAGGTGATCTGAATGTTAACGCGGAAGGTGTCGTAAAATGAGTGTTAGAAGTCGGCTCAGGCTCCTGGCCGATTCCCTTCATATCGGCGAATCGTTGGAATAAACGATTCTAAAGTTCAATTGACAAAAACTTAATGAGTGATTACCGGCTGGACGTGAAGCGGATGAAAGTTGGTTACCTTATGCTCGATACGTTGCACAATTGGAATCTGAATGGTATGCCACAATCAATCTATCTCATACCGTGGTTAGAGATGCAAACCGCCAGCTTTCAGGCCTCTTAACTACGGAAGATAACAGTGGTAACAAGGATCTGGATCCCGGTGACTTGTTGCTAGACCGCATCCGATGACAGCAACGTTGAATTTTTGTTTAACGTTATTATTTCCGCCTTTTTAATCGAGTACGCTCTTTCTTTGGCAAAATACGACACATTAAAAATAGATAAAACCAGGATAAAACAATTCAATAATTCTGATACTTGTAAATAATTTATTTTGTTTTGCAAGCGCGACAATGTTGTACGTAAGGGAATGTGAACAAGCTTCAGCAACGGAAAAGATAGACTAAAACTGGAAGGAAGTCCGCCGCATTCACACGGGTTGCCCGGTTGCTGAAATATCTGTTGACAAGCTGCAAGGTAACTTAATCCTTCTTCACTTCATCGCATAACACATTTCTGCTATACTTTAGAGAACATGTAATTTTTTATGTTTTGAGAGAATCTTAATTTTTTACTAAAGACAAAGTCCCGCTAAATTACTTCCATAAAATTAACTGAATGAAGTTTGGGACCCCAATTAAAACTTTTTGCAATTAACACTTTTCCTGAATTTCTTACTTATTTTGGAATGACAATTACCAAGGAGGGGGTGTCAATTGATGTAAGTTCAAACTAGTATCCGTATGCCGCAGTAGAACGTAAAAGATATCTAACAGCCTCTAATACAAGTTTTCAAGAAGAGACGACGGACGAGCGTCATTTTGTAGGATTCGTAAGAAATTGGATTACGATTTTGCCTCGTTGTCTACAGCAACTCTAATTTGTTTTTTAAAGAGCACAGGCAATTTTTCTTTTTTTCTGGCATGCAAACTACAATTTCCTTTCAACCAGACAGAAGGAGGGCGTAAATAAATAAGTGTGGCGACATGACCCAAGAGGAGAGTAAGACGTTAAGTACGCTATATCAAGAGGAATTCCAACCTGATTATTATGTTGCCAGATATTATTCGGGCCTAGAGGCTGGAACTGAGTTCTGTTTGCGCAATCATCACCGTTTTTTCTCATCACAAGGTAGTTCCTTTATAGTTTCGTATCTTAAAATATTTTTGATTGTCGCCCGATTGGCGGAAGCCCCTTGGAATCGCGGATAGACTAATTAGTTTTGTGTCGTGGCGCAGTTGGTCTGAATACAAACACGGACGGTACGGAAAAACGAGTTTTAGAAGTCGGTTCCGGTCCTGTACCGATTCACGTTCTGTCGGCGAGCCGTTGGAGTAAATCGATTATTTGCAGCGATTTTCTAGAGCAAAACAGACAGAAACTTACTGCGTGGCTATCGGCTGCTGGTCATGAAGCGGATGAAAGATGGCTACCGTATGCTCAATATGTCGCTCAGCTGGAGAACAACGAGTATTAAAATGGTAATTATCGTAATAATCAGAAATACTAATCTTTAAAATTGTATAGGAATCCTGTTGTGGATGGGTCTCTATTATTGAATCGCGTTCGGCGTTCCGTTTGCTCCGTTATACCTGTTGACGTTCTTCGGAATGATCCCCTACTGAGTATTGCGAATGTTAAATCCACATTCGACGTTATTATTTCCGTGTTTTGCCTTGAATGTGCAGTCCCTTCTCCAAAAGAATATCAAAGTGCTGTTGCGAATGTTGTTCAGCTTTTTCGTCCGTCTGGCCACATCATCATGATCGTAAGTCATGAGTGGAGATAAACAAAAATATTTTCTTGGCATCTTGTTTGATTTTACTTGAACTGTACTAGGGTGGACTAGAAGGTGACCATTACTGCATTCGCGACAGAAAAATTCCTAGAATCAAAGTCACCCGGGAAATGATCGACTCGGCCTTGGAAAACGCAGATTGTCAGGTCGAATATTGGGAGGAATTACCGCGTAGTTTAAGACCTCCCGAACTTCCTATTGACTATAAAGCAATGTATTATTGTGTAGCAAAGAAAAACAACTGATTACAGACACTCTCGGGAACTGTCCTACAAATATATAGCACTTTCTTTTTTTGGTCTTTACTTTGTTTTCTTCTTCAATATGTCTTTTTTTTAATGAAAAGGTCATTTAATGGTTGTTACCTATAAATGAATGAAACGGGTTTATTCGAGACAGTCTTAGGATCGGCGTCGAAAAGAATTGTTGCGATAAACAATGGCCGATTCCAAAAATAAAATTCTATTTCCAAATATTGATCGGAACCCTGAAGATGAATTCCCGAAGCAATGTGTGGCAGAGTTCCTCATCTCAGCAGTCAAACAGCTTGAAGACCGACATGGTGTTCAAAACCTCTTCGTAAGGCATAGCCTATATACATAATACATTTTGCATCTTGCCTCCAAATTTAAAATTTAATGTTCAAACATAAATTGCGTGTGTGAAAACAGACAGACTGGAACACTGGAGCGCGTGTGACTTCCAGCCAAATGATTGAAGATGCATACAGAATTGCTTCGGAATTCAAGAGAAGGGGTTTTCAATCCGGAGAGATAATCTCCTGCTTAGTCTACAGCCACGTTAACTATTTTAGCTTCCTTTTAGCAACGTGGATTTCAGGCTGCGTGCTATCTTCCTTACAACACTCGTTCTCTCAAGGTTGTTCCCAATAATTCTAAATGATAAATATTTTGTGGATTGTAAATTTTCTCTGTCTTTCTGGTTTTTGGAGTTCAGATCTTTTGGTAAAGTTTTTGCGTGCGAGTCATAGCCGACTTCTTCTCTGCGACCAAGAAAGCGCAGAAAGATGCTTGGCCGCAAAACACGAATGTCCCGAACTAAATGAAATATTCGTCTTGGGAAAATTTGAGGGTTGTATTCCTTTCCACTGTCTCTTGGAACACCAAGCCTTTAATGACGGTAAGTTATTTTTACTCTTCCCAGGCAGCAAAATATATAGTTAGCGTGAATCTATATAGACAATGTTACAAAATTTTCTACATTCGCCATAAGCTTAACATGGGCCCATCTACATTGCCGTAACATTGTCAACATAGTAACTATCTATTTTGCTGCTTGGGTTCCATTAAAAATAGAAAAATGTGTATTATACGCTTTATCCTTGTTGGTAGATGAACTCAAAAGACCAGCACCTTATGATCCTGATGAAACGGTATCTGTCGTGTATTCTAGCGGTACTACTGGAGAGCCAAAAGGAGTACTTCTAACTCAAAAAAACATTTATAGTTACCTTTTTACAGCAAGGCAAGTTCATCCTGAGCGTTATAACAAATTAGATTTTTTCTTCACGGTATTGTTTTGACAGACCAAATGCCGACAATCCCGGAGTGAAAACTCTCTTCGTTCCGCGAATTGCTAACATCATGGGCCTTGTCTTCGGCCTGAGAGGTGTACTCATCTACACCGAAACTTATCTAATGTCAAATTACAAGGACGAATGGTTGTTTGAAGCAATCGAGGAAATCAAAGTACAACAAATCAGACGTTTCCATCACAACTTTTTGTTAATTTCCTTTTGGGATAATGAAGCCGAAACGCGTTCTGCTCTACTTACCACACATTCTGGCTATAATCAAACATCAGAAATCAGAAACAAGCGACTTGTCCAGCATTGAGGCTGTCTTTACTGCAGGAATGTCTGTTGGCAAGAGGTTGCAAGAAAAGTTTTTTCTAAAACTACCTTCACTGAAAACTTTTTTTACGGCAAGTTAACGATAGTTAAATAAGTAGGACAGGATGCGGCGATCCACACGGGGGTAGCAGATTAACCGTTTCTTACTTTTTGCAGTTTTACGGCATGACCGAATTTGCTGTTGCCACAATGCGCCCTTTATCTGATTACGAGCAAAACATCCATCGCCTGGATGTTTTAAGTACAAAATGATTTTGTTCCTGCATATAATTTCAGTTCACTTTTACGATTAAATGCTTTCAGAAAAGAATCATCAATGGAAGCCAGAATCTGTCGGCCAACTTTGCCCAATGAATCAAATGAAGGTGATGTGTCTACATTCGTATCGGACTATACGTATGTTACGACATGATCTATTAAAACTATGAACTTCGAACCTTAGGTAGTTGATGAAGATACGGGGGAAATTCTTGGACCTAACCAGAAAGGTGAACTGTGTTTTAAAGGTCCTTCGCTATTCAAAGGATACTGGAACAATACAGAGGTAGGCTTCCCGCCTTCATTTTATTAAATCAGGGTTATTTAATTTTAAATTTATTCTTTAAAAAGGCTACGGCAAACATAATTAGAGATGGTTGGATCCACACGGGCGATATTGGATATTACGACGATGACAACGATATATTTTACGTCCAGCGGAACAAGGAACTGATTAAATATCTCGGTCACCACGTAAACTGAAAGAATATAAATAGAGAAGCTAATAATGAGGATGATAATGAATAGAAACGTTACCGGCAGGTAATTCCATCGCAGCTAGAAGAAATTCTTAAATCACATCCTGGAGTCGAAGACGCGGCTGTTATTGGAGTTCAGAGTGAAGAGTATGGTGAGTTGCCGATGGCGTTTGCAATAAAAAAGCCCGGACATGATTCTTTAGAAGCAACGAATGTCATAAATTTCTTTCACGGTACTGTGTAATCATCACTAATGCCTCATGCATAGTATCACCATGTCTCATCTGATAATTTGTATGTTTTTTTAGATCGCGTTCCCGCTGATGAATGTTTCCTGCGAGGTGGACTTGTGTTTATCGACGAAATTCCTAGAAATGTGATGGGCAAAATTGTGCGAAACCAGTTGCGTGAACATGCTGATCCCTCGGCCCGAAAGCGGTAAAATTGAGGCGGATTAAGGCTTGAATGTTCTTTCGATTGGAGCAAAGGAAGAGATTTCACTTATAAGACTCGGTTTATGCCTGCTGGATTAGATACAGTAGTAGGCGGTAGCGTCCTAGGCGGGGACCGGGGCAGAATGTTTTAAGAACGATTTAAAGAGCGTAGGTGTATTTTAATTGTGATGGGAAATATTAAAGTGACGTACAACTGGCTACAATTCTAATATTTGTTGTCTTTTTCACGGCCGTATCGATTATTTCCTATCTTTTGAGATTCGTTCAGACTGGCACCGTCAAATTATTTTTTCAAGGTTTTTTCTATCAGGAGAATCAAAAAATACCGGTTTGCAGAAGAATGAATCATAAGATTGTGTGCATGAAAAAAAATCATTGAATGAATGAAAATATTTTTTTTAAAACTAAGAATTACTGCTGCCTTTATCGAGAACATAGCAATCTATGAGTCTTAGGTACATAGAAATTCAATGCAAAAGAAGAATAACTGAGAAAAAAGGACAAGGAGAATTGACACTCTCTGTTTATTCGGAATCAAGTTTGAGAAAACACTGCTGCTTGTTTTTCCCAGATGAAAATAAATGACCATTTAAAGCGTCAGTTTGCAAGGTAGGTTGTCCAGGAAGTTTGTGCAGGAAAATTAATGGGTAGTTAGTTAGCACTTCGGCGTTTTCTTTCGTTTACGGAACCCCAGTATTCAGTTGCGCATGTTTCGGCAGTTTCTGGATCCACTCTTGGTCCTGCCTTGTCTACAGTCACCGTGTAATACTTTAAATAGAACCATGAAATACGGTAGCTTGTTAATATTTAGTATTAAATTCCATTTCAAATTTAACGCAAACCAAAGTGTAGTCGTTTCTGACATTCCAATAGCGGTTGATTGCCATAAATTCTTTCTTCTCGTGTGTATATGCTGGCCAATGTGGGATACCTTCTCTCATGACTACTCCAGGCGGCGTTGGATTTCTAGCAAAAATCAATACGGTATATACTTACCGAGAAGTAAAATAAATGTTAACAATTTAACTTACCCATATTTGGCGAACGTGGTCCATATTTCCAACATCTTTTTTGACAGTTCAACTTCCGTCTCATTATGTGGGATGGGCATTGTGAATAGGTACATTATTTCGTCAGCATGCATTACACCTGATAATTTAGCAATTATACATTATTTTGATAATATAGTAACAAAAGCGCGTACGTCCTACCACTTGGAAGCATTTCATCATAGTCCAGCAAGTGCACCTTTGACAAAAAATCAAACGAGTACCAATAAGCGTGTGGGTTAAACTTCGTGTGAAGTAACACCGTTTGCCAACCACCAGCTTTAAGGAACAAGGTGCCTGCTACCTGAGTAACAAATTAAACATGTTGTACTATGCATCCCCATCAGTGGCCGAATAGCCCACAAAGCGCAGCAAGTACGGTTGTTATCAACAATAGAATGAAACCCCCCAAAAGTCATTCTTATTTCCAAAAATATTAATCGAACAATTTGTGCATCAGTGGGCTATGCGAGGTAGCGAGGATACTTGACTATTATATATTACATCCATTAATCCTGGAATCATTATCGTTAGATTTCCCATTTGGCAAGAATCAACAGCATAACCCAAATACTTAGTAGTAAGGGCATCTGATAAAGCCCCAGTGTCGTCACGAACACCTGCATTGAAAAAGTAATAAAACGAAATGTAAGAAATTCTAGAACGCAACCACGCAGTAAACAGCAACGAACAGAACGCTATACGGTACTAGCCCATTCAGTACTACAATATATTTACCCAAAGCGGCGATTATTGTTCTGACTGCATCATATTTCCAGAAATTCTCGTCATCTAAAACTCCGTTAGGTATAATATATCCGTTTAAGGCCATATCGAAGGCCAAAAGACCTTCTCCTTCATTTGCACCAAACAGGATGGAAGCATTTGTCATGTATTCTCCCCTCTCGATTAATGCTCTTGGCTCTTCTGTCAAAAATTTCACTTTCCCAGCTTTCTGGATGATGGGTGATGCTCCTCCAAATCCCAAACCACCATTTTTGAAATCTTCTTTCTGAATATTTAAATTTATTCAAAACCAATGAAATAATATTTTTTTTTTTTTTTTTAACAAAACACTTCCAGAACTTTCCAACTTACCGAGAACGTATTTTGAGCATTGCGCAAAGCTATCGCGTCAATACTACGCAAACAGTGTAATAGATCTGCGTATGGCTCAAGTGGGCAACCAGCAAGCTCAGCGATTCGCATTCCATGCTTTGTGGAATTGCGATCAACAGCCCAATCAGTCAGCATGGACCCAGATTCGGCGATACCATGGTGAAAGAGTCCTACCCCGTACAAGAAACGGTATGGTTGATGGGCATAATTTTTCTCAAAATGTTAAACCAAGATATGTAACCTTCTTCGCGGGTTTGAGGGGCTAAAAGGAGAAATCCCACACTTGCTGCCCCAGCGCTCTCACCAACAATAGTTACACAATCTTTGTCTCCGCCAAAGTATTTGATAAATTTTTGAATCCAACGCAAAGCCTCAATTTGATCAGCCATTCCTGCATTTCCGGGTATTTCCTCCGTGTCAAGCGACAAATATCCTATGGGGTTATTCATTTGATCAATGTTGATTGTCAGTTTCTAATAGGAATACTTTATATACATACCTAAAGCGCCAAGTCGATATTGAATGACGACAACAACAACGTCATGTGCCATAAATGTATTGGGTTCGTATAGAATAGCTTGTCCCTGTTAAAAATTAAATTCACCCATGAAAACAACAATAAAGACAATTTTGAATGTCCGAACTTACGGACACAAAAGCCCCTCCGTGAATCCACACCATGACGGGCAACAAACCTTCATAATTCGTAGATGAATCAGAAGCGTTACCTGGAAACTAAACTAGAGATTGGACTATGTAATCGAATAAAATGTGTAAAGTAAACTTACGTGAGGTGTGTACACACTAAGAATGAGACAGTCCTCCAACGCGTTATCACCACTTTGCGCGCATCCAGGGGGGACATCGATGGAGTTGTATATCTCGTCATCAGGGTAAGGATAATTGGAAGGGACTGGAGGCTATTTTGTCAAAGTAATAAACAGATTGAGTGAGTTATATTCGTTTCTAGATTGATATTCACGGTTCATTTCCTACATTACCAGAAATCTGGTCTCGTACGTAGGTTTGGCGGCGTAATGAAAATATCGAAATGAATAAAATGGTCGGCGAGGTTGATACAAAGATGTACTTAGGTTTCCTGTCAAAATGTTGCCAGGGTTTTTAGTTTCGCATGTATTTTCTAACAAAATATAAAGGAATTAGTGCTTGATTACCATAAGCACCAATCACGGTTTTCGCATAGCCAGGCAGTTCCATGAAAAAAGGTTCAGAAAAACAAGGCGCAGCCAAATAGACTGCCAGAAGCAAGAACACCGCTGTAGATTTCATGTCTGTTTATGTGTAAGCTGCTGAAGCACTGTTTGATTTCTCTCAGTTATGTGCCTTTTGTATTTGTTCACTATCGGCAACTTTGTTTGCCCCGACATTTTTTTCAAAGTGTGTTTTGAAGATAGGTCTGTTTTTATAGTCAAGACTTGTCAAGGTGCCCTTGGTTTGATAAATATATTCTTAAGGTTTACATGCAGTATCTAGTCAAAAGTTTGGCGTTCTTTTTTTATCAAACGTTTGATTTATCGTAACTTATTAACCTTTGCGTAAAGAGGGAACGTTCATAAAATACGTAACGAACTTAGGGGAGGGAGGGGGTCTAAGGAAACCGTTATTTCCTGTTACGTAATAAGAGCGGAAAGTTTCTAACTATTACGTTACGCAAAATTTGGCAATTTTGTACCCCCTTTCGTGTTTTCATGCAATTTTTGGGTTCATCCCTTATTTGAATTGTTTATTGAACATACTAATCGTATCGTCTATTGTTTTTTTTTCGATATGTTGAATATGTTTATTCACTATCTTGTAAAGGACTAAATGCGGATTTCAAGTCCTGATACGCGTAATCCTTACTATAGCACACGTGCGTCCCATAGGATGTCCAAACCCAGACCATTTTGGAAAAAACATCAGAACAAAAAAAAAGCTACAATTCGCGTCCTTTCTAATTTCCCTTCCGTGTCGTCGTCGTCGTTATAACTATTATGTTTGATAAATTCAGAAATTAAAGATAGATAATAAGCTATCCGCCGTATTTTAATTTTATTTTTAACTTTATTGCAAAACAAAAAATTGAATGTATTTTGTTACAATTCATCCCAGTCTCCCCAACCGACGGTATTAAGTTTCCGATTAATCAAATAGGTAATGAACATTCAACATTTTAAATGTTGAGTTACAGATTGAGTCCAATAAGGGATTTTAAAAAAGAACAATAAAAATTGTTTTGACATAGTTTCTAATTTTCTATTATGTCATCACTGATCAGACGACAACATTACTATCGAGACCCTGGATATTCCATAATTGGTAATAGATTCCTTTCTGTCGAATAAGGTCGTCGTGTTTCCCACATTCCTTGATTTTCCCCCTGTCGAATACCAAAATTTCATCCGCATCTTTGATGGTACTGAGCCGATGAGCGATGATAATGCATGTTCGGCCTAGACTAGCTCGATCGAGGGCATCTTGTACCACTTTTTCGCTCTTTGAATCCAACGCCGATGTAGCTTCATCTAGTAATAGGATCTGCGGATTCCGAATAAGTGCTCGAGCAACAGCAATTCGCTGTTTCTGTCCACCGCTCAACTGCGTTCCCTTTTGGCCGACTGGTGTCTCGTAGCCCAGCGGCAGGGATTGGATAAAACTATGAATGTTTGCTTTTCTAGCAGCCATGGTAATTTCTTCCATATTTATATTTCTTGTCTGATCACCGTACGCTATATTCTCTGCGATGGTTCGGTTGAAGAGGACTGGCTCTTGGGACACAATTCCGACGTTCGATCGCAAAGTTTCAGTCGATATTTTGTTAATACAAGTGTTGTCTATAGAAATAGTTCCAAAATCAGGCTCGTAGAAACGCTGTAAAAGTTGAATGAACGTCGATTTTCCACATCCGCTATGGCCTACAAGAGCAATTGTTCGACCAGACTGGATTGTTGTTGATAAACCCTTCAACACCTGAACATCCGGCCTTGTTGGGTAGGAGAAATGAACGTTGTCAAATTCCACTTTGCCTTTGAATTTCAGTTTGTTTTCAGACGAAGGGGTCATGATTTGAAAAGTTGTATTGCTTTCGATAAGCTGGAAAACGCGCTTGGCTGATGTTTTCGCCCGGCTGTAATTGGGCGTGAAGGCCAACGTCTGGCCAACCATTTCCATACCAAATACGAGCGCTTCGCATATTATGAATACGTTTTTATAAGCCAATCCCTCATTTTGAATCAGATAAGTACCATAGACCATGCAAACAATGGATGCAAAAGTAGCCATGTTAGACGTTAAACCGAAAATGAGCGCTCGAATAGGCATTAGTTTTTTAGCTGAAATATAAGGCTTATGAAGAGACAACATGTAGCTGTTGTGAAATGTTTCCTCACGGCCTAGACTAGCTACGGTTCGGATATTAGAAATGGCTTCTGCCGCTACTCGAGTAGACTCCTCTAGCGCTTTTGCCTTTTTCACATTTTGTCCCGCGTTCATTTTGACTTCCAGAGCGGCCGATAGCAAAACAAATGGCACAAAAACACCGGTCGTCAGAGTTAGTTTCCAACTATAGAACATCGATAGTGTTAGAGCAAAGAAAATGCCGACTGACACTTGGATGAGGAGGCCTATTCGGGCACCGGTAGCTCCTTGGATGGCTGAAGCGTCTGAAGATAGACGAACGCACAAAGCACCTACGGAATTTTCCAGTCGATCAAACCATTCAATTTTTTGCCGAAGGATAGATCGGAAAGTTAGTATTCTTAAGCGGAACGTTAATTTCTCTCCGGCAAGTGTTAACATGAAGGTCTGCAGGAAGGCTCCAAGCCCGGTTCCAAAAGCGACCCCTAAGAAAATCTTCAAAATAAAACAAATAACAATAGCTTTTTTATAATTTTTTATAAGGAATCAATGAACATGTTCAATCGAAATTACCAGCGCAAGATGGTTGTTTAAGCGTTGTACATTTTCTTGCATCGATTGATCCAAAAGGCCCATTATTTCACCGAATACTATTGCGTACACTGGAGCACTTAATCCGAGTAGGACTGAACCAATCCCACCTATTGCAATGTATTCCCATTCGGGTTTGTTCATGCGCATCATCTTCCAGATAGAAATATCGCTTCCCGTTATTCTCGAAACGTCCCGAAATCGGTTCTGTATGCTTTGTGTTTCCGAATCCTGAATATCAACCCTAATCTGTGATAATCTTTGATAACTGATGACTGTCGAACTATCGTTTTGGATTGGATTCAAAGGATCTTGAGAGTCGTCTGTATGGTTTGGTGATAAATCTTGTTGCTGTGATTCAGTTAATTTGTAATATAGTCCCCGCTTCGCCATGAGACTATCGTGATTGCCAATTTCCTAGCGATTAAATGGACAAAATTTTAATAGAAATTTCTCGTCGTAAAGGAATATTTTTAATGTACCTCGATTTTTCCTTCATTAAAAACCATGATAGAATCTGCGTTGCGGATAGTTGTGAGTCGATGTGCGACGATCAGAGTTGTACGGCCTTCCCGAGCTTTGTCTAGTGCTTGTTGGACGACGGCTTCACTTCTTGTGTCAAGAGCCGAAGTGGCTTCGTCAAACAACAAAATTTTAGGATTACGGATTAAGGCGCGGGCAATAGCAATTCGTTGTTTCTGTCCTCCGCTGAGGTGGGCGCCACGCTCTCCTACTAGCGTGTCATATCCGTTTGGTAGAGATGCAATGAAATCGTGTGCATTTGCCTGTTTTGCTGCGTCTTCAATATCTTTTTGCGAAATTTCATCGAGACGAGGATGCCCGTATCTAATGTTGTCTCGTATTGTCATGCTGAATAGTACAGGCTCTTGTCCGACTACGCCAATGTTTTCACGCAACCAGCAGACGTTGAGCGTTTTCAAGTCGTGTCCGTCGATTGTTATTCTGCCTCTAACCGGATCGTAAAAACGCTGTAGTAGTTGAACGCAAGTAGATTTTCCGCAACCACTTTGCCCGACTAGAGCTACCGTTTGGCCAGCTGCTACTTCGAAACTGATTTCACGAAGAACGGCGACGTCAGGTCTAGAAGAATAACTGAAATCAACTTTATCGATTCGAATGTGTCCTTCGATTTGTGATAATCGTTTTCCAACGGATGAAGAGCTGTTGATTTCTGGATTCTGATCTAGTATTTTATAGACTTCTGCAGCCGATACTCGTGCTGCGGTGAAAGCTTCGAAAAACGGAAGTAGCTGGCCAAGTTTTAGAGCAGCGTACAGCATGTTGAAGAAAACGATATTCAACGTCCCCGCGTCGTATTTTGTGTAAGTGTGTTCGCACATTGATTGGAGCACAAGTCTTATACCATACCAAAAGGTGAGAGCGTAACTTGCGTAAGTAAGCATCCAAACCACACCACCGCCAATAGCTGTGACAAATCCTCTTTTTATTCCAGCTTTCCGTGCCGGCTTTAGCGATGTTTGAAACCGAAGAACTTCTTTCTCTTGAGCTCCAAACATAGTGACTGTTTTGATGGCTCCAATAATTTCTTCGGCTAAGCTTCCAGCGGAAGCGTAAGCTTGTGTTTCTAGTGTCGTTAGTGAACTTTGTACTCTTGCTAATATCCCAGCCGCAATAGTCAGGACAGGCAAAATCACGAGCGTTATTGAAGCCAACTCCCAACCGTAGTAGAAGGCACAAATTAAACTGAATCCTGCAATCGAGCTATATGAAGTAAAAAGCCCCATCTTTTCTCCAATTCCATCCTGAATTTTTATCAAGTCTCTGCAAATGTAAATTTATTTACAAAAAGTATTCTGATTGGCATTACATAATTCTATACTCTGATATTCGAACGGCCAAACCGTCAGTTGTTCTAGTGTCGTGCCAGCTGATTTCTTGGGATAAAATTACTTTAACGATGGCACTCCGCAGTCTGTAAATCTGCAAGTCATATTTATATGAATGAATGAAAAAGGACGAGTACTGCGAGTTCTTTTACTTACTTGATTTTCCGCGGCAATATTCAAGCAAGCGATGAAAACCAAGTTTAGCAACATTGAAAGTAAAGCCATGGAAATTGTGCCAATTGCGTAGATTAAGGCAGCGTGCATTATATCATCATCACTCCCCGATGTCACAAACCTGATGAAGTAAAATACTATACATTTGGCTGGTCTCTCTTAACTGAAATGAATTATTACTTGACGGCAGGAGTAATACGGCTAAAACTGGAAGAATTTTGACACTGCGCGCTGCTATTGGATATTTCCGAACTATTCAATCCTGGATCCGTTGTGTCAACCAGAACTTTAGCTAGATCTCCGAATAGGATCACGGTAATGGGAAGGCACACTCCGTGAATCACACAAGCCGTAATAGATACGGCCATCAAGATAACGTCGGTATTCGAAGCAAAGCGGAAGAGTTCTTGAAAGGGAATCGGATCGTTTCTCTTTTCGGGAAACATGTCTCTCTCTCTCTTTCTCGAGCAGCATCGCCATTTATTTGGATTCATCGTTTCTCCGGTAAACTGGGTGGCCTCGCAAATTCCGCTAAATTCAAACCATCTAACTGAATGAACAAAATCTTTTCTGTATGACGGTACACTAATGTAGAAGAACTCGGAGATGAACAGAGAGATGCATCATTAAACCGAGCCTATAGCCACTATTTAAGTGTATAACGTGAGAATAAAACATCCAGGAAAAATTGTATTGGAATAAGATACTATTTTAACAGGTTTTACTATATGAAACTCGGCAACCGCAGGTTCATCCATCGAATGAAAAAGCATATAAAGTCAATAGAGCTGAATAATACGGAAATTACCCTTCTTCGCAACACTTTTAGTTGATTCACCAGTAGACCTCTTTGTGGCCGTGTAAGGCTAAATTTGTAAACTTTGTTGACACCAATTTTATAAGAGCTGTCGACTGCTGTCTACGAGAATATATAATATTGATTTTTTTATCGCGCTGGACTTTGTCTCATGCGACAACTGTCGCCGGAGCAACGCCTTATAAATAAGCAAAACACTACTTTATCGGTCACTGGATTACTGCGGGATTATTTGATACAAAAATGAAAGATGCTTTTGTGGATCGCTCTTCACCGCATAAGCGAATATTAAATGAGCCTTGTGTGAATGACACATAACTGCTCTAGCGGTGCCGATGATTGATCGAGACCGTTGTTTATAATTTCCAAACAAAATCAATCATTTTTTAACAATAAAAAGGGAAATTATTGCATTTGTGGGTTACCAATTTACAAAGGAAATGGACTCACCTGCTTCTACTGAAAATTTTCACATCTTAGGAGGTACTAAGCGAACCCAATCAAGCGCGCAACGAAAGAGGCGTTACAGCAGAAAGTCGCAAACTATTACAACTATTACTCTTGCAAATGACTTTTTTTGTTTTCTGGGTCGCCTACGCCATCTATCAATCTTTTTTACAACCATATCCTGGCAAACCCTAGCTTTTTGCGGACGCGGGGGTTTCCCAATAAATTATGACGTGTGAAAATAAATGTAGAAAATAGAAGCTCAGAAAATACATCGTCATTTTCGAATAGTGAAACAGTAACTGCGAAATTGCGGGGCAAATACGCCATAAAGTTGTAAGGGTTATATAATATCTAGCTTACCGTAAGGCCTTCGTACAGAATGCTTGAAATATTCTTCGGTGAGGCAGTATACAAAAACATACACTAAGAGAAGGGCACTGACCACCGTATTGATGAAGGTTAACTATCTCGCTCAATAATCAACGCAAAAGCCGAAAACTTAATTCGCTCACAACTCTAGAGCAATGCTCCGCTCGGCTGTTACGCCGATTCTGATTGAACAATGAACAATATGCTTCCAAAATAGAAGTGACCAAGATCAAGGCCTTGACTCAAGCTAATAGTCACAACAAGTGCAAGGTTCTCTCGAAACCCGACATCGAGTGTTTAATTACCTCTAGTCGTGTAGCTCGTGCAAATTGATGCATTTAGAATAATTGACCCAAATGGCATAATACTGTGTAATATTAGACCCAAGAGACGAAAATTTTCTAGAATGAAAACAGTTTGCTTAGTCCGTCGTGGGCGGTAATTCAGTGACTAACGGGTGGCTAACCGACACGAAGACGAAGACGCCTTTTGGTGCGATGATACTTTTACGTCGACAGCCAGCAGCTTGCGTCATTAATCAGCCGGGGATAAGGTTTGTGCCGAGTCACAACGCTTTGCCTTGTCGTCCCTAGAGAAAATATATATACGGACAGGGCCAGCCTTGTCGTGGCATCCATCGGACACTCGAGTGAAATATTTATACACGTATATGTATAACAACGTCCGCAATTCTTTCTCTTCCATTGCCATGTCTTTGCCCCTCTGTTAAGACGAAAGAAGAAGACGGAAAAAGAAGTAAAAAAAAAAAGCCATGAATATATCCGAAACCCCGGACCGCCCCCAACGGAACAGTGAACCGTACACGTCTACGCCAGGGCCCGTGCAAGAGAAATAGTCATTAGTTTTGAGCCGGGCAAGAGTAATACAATACGACTCTTTAAAGGGCCATTTCTTTTCCTGTCACCCGAGTTTCTGGTGATGTCGTTTCGCTGGACAACCAACACGGACTTGTTCTTATTTCGGCGCCTGGTAATTTATTACGCCATGCCAACTCTCCATCTTAACATTTCCACCATCAAGAGTCACGGATCGCCGTCGTTGTAGTTAACACACACAGAGTAATACAACTCGTAGGTGGTGGTGGTGGTGCGAGTAGATGTACGCGCAGTCAGGCCGTTAACTTTTGGGACTAGGCTATACGTAGAGGGATTTCGCTCACAACGGTAAATCAACTTGAAGCATCTGGTACTGCTGATGCTGCTGCTGCTGGCCCGTTTGCTAAACTCGGTTGCCCGGTTCAAGCTTGAAGAAGAAAACGGGCTAAACTCTCCAGTTCGATGCGCAGTTTGCTGCAACGGGTCGAAAGTAAACTTGAGCCCATATCTCCAAAAACTTGGCTTTCTAAACGAGCGTGGTTCCCAACCATATTCGAGTCGTCGTCCGTCCTGTTCAAATAGTTATCCGTCTGCTTGGCCCCTTTTGGCCTCTACATCGTCTTTGAATCGCAGCAGCAACCACGACCCAGTTTGAATAAATCAACATGCGCCCACTTTTCTTCTTCTTCTTCTTCTTCCTCTTCAGTCTCTGCTGCTTCGATGTTGACTCTGAACCGTCCGTCTCGAATGACTGTCAATACAACACCAACACACGTACCCGCACACATAAGGGCAAACCACACACAAGAGTCGAGACGTATTGAAACACTTGAAACAACTTTGACGGCGGCGCGGTTTCTCTTTTTCTTTTATTTTCTTTTAGGGGGTTATTTTTATATTCTTCCTAGAAGGCGCGTACACGTACAACTACGGCGGTGCTTTTAAACTAACCCCCCTATTTTCTGAAGGAAAAGCCTCTTCACTTTGACTGACAGATTGTGTGTGCGCTGCTTTAATCATTTCGACTTTCTCGTTTCCCCTTTTTCGTCGACCCTCAATTGGAAATTTCAAAACCTGATACTTTCTATAGGGCGTTGGTAAACAGGGTCGATTTGATGACCGGCCGAGACCAAAGTGATTATTGGATTATAAACCAGTACTATTTGCCCCCTTGCCATACGGATAAATCCGCTGCTGTCATTCCGTCCGTCTACAGGATTGGAGGTACAAGGAGGCGGTAATGAAGCGCATTGTAAGAGACGTCAGGTACCCAGCCAAAGTCGGTCTCAGAGCTCAGATGCGCAACTGAAAGAAAAAAAAGGAAATCCGCTTTGCATATAGAGTTGAACTCTGTCTCTCTGTGGGAATCAATTTTCTCTTGAAATTTGTCTATTTAACGGACCAGGCATTTCTGTCAAGAAGAGATAATACGAAAAAGCGCAGCAAACTCTAAAAGGGGAGAGATAGCCACAACAAAAGAGACCTTGAAAAGGAGGAAAAAAAACTAAACGGACGAGTGCAGGTGTTTTCGGCTGACACTGATTCGGCAGCCGCCGTGAATGTTCACGTCGGGTTGCTGCTGCCGCCGACTGGCCATTGGATCGGAACGGGATTTCTCTATGGCAATTTGTTTTATCAATTCACACGAGAAAGCTTCTGAGCCATCACGGGCGCCCACCAGCCCAGCAGACATTGAATACATTTTTATTAGATCTGTCCTTATTGCCGCGATGGGACCGGTCGACGATGCAGATAACGCGACGGCCGCACCACGTCGATTCCGTTCTCCGTCCGCTATACGTTCGAGGTTCGACATCCATGTATAAATTAATCTCCTCCCTTTTCAATCCTTTTTGTAAGTCGTCGTCGTCGTATTTTTATTCCGGCGACCGCTGCGGCGGCGGCAGCGGCGGCGGTGGCTCTATAGCGCCGAGTGCGTAACATTTTTAGCGGAGCCCACTGAGCGCTTGAATGGCATCCATTTAGGTAGATTGGAATCTCCATCGTGAAGATAGGATTCTTTCCCTCCGTCCCGGCCCGTCTCTTCTCTTTTTTTCCGAATCTTTCCCTGCTATGGCAGCAACGTTTTTATTTCCCCTCGTTTCCTTACATGTCGTTGCTTTTCATCTTTCTCTTTCGTCTCCTTCGTCTTCTTCTCCTCTTTCTCTTAATAGATCGTCCCTGCTGATGCGGCAGCTCCCGAAAAAATATATAAAGAAGAACAAGAAGAAGGAGGAATCCATTATAATCTCATCCCGCCCTCTGTGGATCTCTGTGTTTCCTCTCTGTATATATATATATATATATATTGCTGACGACGCCAAAGGCCCTTCTCTCCCACGAGTGTGTTCTTCTTCCCTACTTTTCTTCTTTTATCAGAGAGAAGGAGAGAGGAGCTGCTTCCGAATTTCACGCTCGACGTTATATATCCTATACATCCAGACAAGCAGACATGTATAAACAGCGCGCGGATAGGGGAGATGATGGAGAGTTTCGTTGTCACCGCCGTTGTAGAATCGTATAAATATTACTGGCGTCGCCCAGTAGTGTATATGGTGTCAGTTGCGGACTTGTATACACCCGTAGAGCCTCGTCTACTAATTTATTCGATGCGACGACGATGCGACCGCAATAGCTGATGCGGACTGCGGCTAATACGGTAGAAAAGTCAAACAAGAGGAGATGACGATTGACGCCAGAAAGTGTCTCTATTTGATCAAGTGTGCGTTGCTGTATTTGAACAGATGTTGGCACTGTCAGAGTTAGATCCTCCAACTAGCTGCGAGATTTGTTAGGATTTCATAACGGAAAGTGGAAAGAACCAGCAGCAGGGTGATTGAAGACGTGTGAGAATTGGGTGAGAAACGCGAACACGAACCAACCGAGTTATTCGTCAATAGACTTTTTGGTCTTCAGCTGCTGCTGCTTCTATTCTTCTTCGGTTCCTTGGAATCTGGAATTTTGAATGATATTTGCTCCGCCTAGCCAACACGAACAGTAACTATAGGAAAAAGAGGTCTCTCTCTCTCTCGTTTGGCATCTGGAGTGCTGTGTATAGCGGAGGACGAGGAATTCAGAGCGATTGACTTCTTGTATCCCTTCTTTTCTTTATCGCCAGCCAGCGAGAGCTACTAGGCAGTTCAGAGACTACTGGGACCGGTGTACATCATGTGGAGAGACGGTGGCCAAGTGGGCAAACATCGGTAAAAAGGACGATCCCTTTCACAGTTGGGGGCGCATCTACTGCCGCTGGTCTGCTGCTGGTCTGCTCCTACCCTCCACCGAGATGAAAGAGACAAAAGAGAAAAAGGAATAATAAAGGAAGATAGCGAAAAGAGATAGTAACAGATAACAAAATAACATCCCCAACAGTGTCCATGTCTGATGTGGCACTGTATAGCCTATACTACACAGAAGAAGGTATCCGTCTGTGATGTTGGTGACGCCGGACACAAAACCTCACTTTCAGCCCCTCCTACACCAACAAGAGAGAAGACAACAAAAAAAAAGAGTTGGTGGCACGACTGATGTATCGGTTATTTCCCGTCGAATCTGTTGTTCTTTTTTCTCTCTCTTTATGTCTTTCGCCGGAAAAGCATTAGGGTTGACGGCAGTCGATATCTAAGAGAATATAAAAAGGAGCATTCGTCGTCGTCTCCACGCATGTGTACGGTTGGTATAGATCGGCAGAGACAGAGAGAGAGAGTAGCGTCGCTGCATTGCTGCGTCTGAAAATGTTTGTCGCATTCCCGGCTCATCATTCCTCCACTTCCTTTACCGCACAGACAGACAGACAGCACACAGAGGAGGAATAACAATAACAAGGCACAAAGTTTTCCCATCTGACGTCTCTGTACGCCCACTGTCAGTGCTGTAGAGAGAGAGAAGACGATGCGGCCACTTTTTCAAAACAGCAGTCACTCTTCTTCTTCTTCTGATGCGGATGAGATGCGCGGCAGCCCCATTGAGCGGGAACGCGGAATAGACTCGAAAGACTAGATCTGCCGGTCAAGATAAACAACACTCAAACTGCTGGCAGCAGGAGCAGCAGCAGGAGAAAGGAACCGAGTGGCAAATGCACGCAAAGAATAGCGCGCAAAAGAGATGACTTTTTGATATTGTAACCGCCCGACCACAAACTTTGGTGGGAAATCACGTCGTTCCGCATCGGCGCAGCGCCCCCCTCTTCTTCTTCTTCTTTTCTTTTCATAAGATGTTTGACTGCGTCAGATGTGTGCCCCGTGTGTGTTTGTAGACGCTAACAGCACTGTCTCTCTCTCTTTCTCTGTACACCGAGGAATTTATTGTCCGCCCGCGGATTCCGGAGTGAGATAAGATTCCTTTACCCATCATTCCGCCTCCTCTTCTTCGTCTTCTTCTTCTTCCTCGACATCGCAATGTTGTGTTCTCTTTTTCTGATTCTTCCCGCACCATCAGAGTGCTGTTCGGTAACGGTTTGAGCAAAAGAATGTAGGTCTTCTCTGATTTCCCGTTGGAATCCCCCGACGGCCGTGAAGGTGAGAGTTTAATGAGCGAAACAAACATTTCAAAAACAAAAACGAATTGACCTCCGACGAACCGTAGCCTCAACTCTTTTTCTGGAGAAAAAAAGAAAATTTGTTCTCTCTCTCAAGTCTTGAGAAACCGGATGGGACAGGATCATTATGTGGGCGTGTGGGGTTTCGGAAATTTGTCACATAGAGAGAAAAACGGAAACATCTCGCGTTGCATTGGGCCGGAAACGTCCTCAGAGGCTACATATCGATGATGATGGCGTCGTTGTCCCACATACCACCCTCGACGGTGCTGGAAGAAATGTGAGAAGTCGATGGACTGATGGCTCGCGTGTTGAACAAATTAGCCACCGGAGTGGATGACGGAAGAGACGGAGGAACCACTTCTTGTGTGGGGGAGAGTGAGACGGACAGCAAGTCATCTGTTCAGCTCGTTCCATCAATCAGCAGCAGCGCAGCAGCAGCAGCTAGGGAAACCGACACAAAAAAATTTCATTTTCCAAGTTCCAACAGAGAAAGAGTATAGAAAACGATCCGTTCAAACATCTGCATGGCGATGACACGACCGACTGATGTTATGAAAATGCTTGTTTCTTCTTCCCCCTTTTTCTTCTTTTTTTGTTTTTTTTACGGTCGATACTTGTTTCTTTCTTTTAGCTTCTTCTCTTTATTCAGTCGTTCCCTTTTGATATGTTACGACTCTATAAGGGTAGGAAGAAGAAGAAGATGCCTCGTCGGCCATCAAGTACGGGCGAATTGATGGATGTGTCGCACAGCTGAAACGGATAGACGAGATTGGACGGCCAGGCGAGTGGCGGGCATGCTATTTACTCGCCGAGTCTCACATATCTCCGAAGCGAGAATATATAAAAATAAAAGAGAGGGGACGAAACGTATATTAGGATCCTCGACTGCTGCTGCTGCCGTGTGTATATATCTCGCATGGCCCCGCAATGATATGATCCCTCTTTCTCCTTTTGGCTGCTTCATCTTTTTGAAAACTATAAAAATGGGCAAAGAAATAATAATGGAAGAAGAAGATGGAGAGGACCCGACGCGTTATAGCTGCTGTTGCTCTTTGCTTCTGCTGCTGCTATGGTATATAGCACTGGCGACAGGCGCCCTCCGTTAGTTCTTTTTGTGTGCTGTTGTCAGCGTGCTGTGTCGACTCGCGGGCCGTGTGCCGGCCCAGCCATTGCAGAGTATGGGGAACACTCGATGCGGACTGGCGATAGCCCTCAACTAATGGCCAGATGACCCCTTATTTATTTTATTAGTGGATGCACTCTATGGACACCGGCCATCTCTCCCTCCCCTTCTCATCTTCTTCTTCTTCTTTTCTTCTTGTGTTGAATTCGGCAGCCGTATCGTGGTGGGCCTTTCGCTGCTCCGTCCCTTTTTCTTTCCTCCACCGAAGAGATAGGCTATAGTCTTTCGTAGGGTAAAAAGTAAGAAAGGGGACGACGGAGACGAAGGGACTTGGAAATTTATTAGGACCTCTGCTATCTATTAGTAGACGACCCCATCTTTTTATTTATATACAACGCCTGTAATAGGGTTAGGAGCTGTAGCCATCTTATAAAGAGATAGATAGATGGGTGACAGTGCTAGAGAAGGGAGAAAGACAAAGAAGCTGGACGGACAGAGAGGAGAAGGAATATAAAAAAATAAACCCGTCAAGTCGACCATCAGATGTGCCAACCGACATGTTCCATAAGCTTATCACCCCCGTGGTCCGCGTGATGGCTGTACCGAGAATATGGACGGCTATCGTCGTCGTCGTTCTCTCTGATAAATCGAATAATCTATACGTGTGCGCTATCTTTTTCTCTTTCTTTTTTTTGCATTTGCAACGGTTATTCGATCGTAGAGGACGTCGTCGTTGACCTGCCAAATGATCTGACGGGCCGTGACACGACAACCGAAACGAATGTTATTCCTCCTCTTTCACCGTCGTCGTCGTCTTCCTTTTTTTCCTCATTTCCTCTCTCTCTCTCGGCTGACGTTTCTCTTTCTTCTATATCTCTATGTAGATAGATTATTTATAGCCCAGCAGTGCGTGAAACGTGAAACCGGCGAACGCCAATCGGCGGGGACAGAATGGGGCGGAAAAAGCGCATCACCGTCATCATCATCATCGTAATAAAAGAATAAAAAATAGAAAGAGAGAGAGACGTCGTATCGGTGGAACTCGGCCGTGCGTGGCGCTTTTAGTTTGTGTGTCTCCCTCCACCAATCGATAACGTCATCATCGGCAATGTCTCAGGCCCCGGCCCCTCCACCGCAGCCGCTCGATTTCAAATCAAAGAGAATGCGGGCTCCGGTTTTTTAGTCGGCCGCCTCTTGACCGGCTCGGGACGTGACTTTTAACCAAACAATTTCATTGAGACGACTAAATCTTCTCTGAGGTATATAGTCTTTACGAGAACTTTATATACAGAGAAGAAGAAGCGTTTGTAGTGGACTATAGAAGAAGAATAGGGGAAGATTTCAATCTTTTTTTCTCGACGACGACGACGACGAAGACGCCGGCTGTTTGGCCCCAACCAAAAACCCAATGAACTGTGCACGGCTGGCCCAGTAGTCGTCTTTTCAGCTGTGCCTCCGCCAGAAAAAAAAGGTTCCGGCTGCTGCCGTGGGGTCGTCCGAATTCGAGCACTCGACACGATTCCGCACGAGCGGCATTTTCACGAGGACGACGCTGTGCATGATCGACGACGAGAACGCCGAGGAAGAGGGAAAAGAGATCGAGATGGCCGCCCAATAAAGCAAAAGGGTTGGAGAGGTTCTGTGACATGGAAGAAGAAATCCAGAGGGAAAAAAGGGAATAAAAGGAACTGACGCACAAAGATGTAGCCATCTGATAGTTGAAAGCAGAGGAAAAACGGAGGGAAAAAGACAAAAACAACCAAAGAAAAATGGAAAAGAGAGTTAGTGAGAGAGAGAGAAGGAGAAGGAAGATGGGCCGTGCTGATTTGATGTGGACGAGGGAGCGAGAGCAAAAGGTTTTTCTTTTTCTTCTGGTTTTTTTTTTGCCGAGCCTTTTCGATCGTTATCGCCAGGGTATCCATCGTCGCTGGCCGTCCTCGTCTTTGCGTACTCGACACAACAGCCCATGTGTCACAACATTCCCTGGGCTGCTCTTCCTCCGGCTGGCCTGCCCGAGTTCGTTGGAGAGGAAATAACGTCAGAGACGACGCAAGTGGGGAAACGGTTCGATACTTTTTCTCTCTCGGCTCACTCCGCTCCGCTAGCTGGCCCTTCGTGTATATTTACGAATCGGATAAGGACACGTTGTCAGTGGGACACAACTCAACTGGTCGGACGTCGTAATTCTTATGACACAACGCTCTTTCTTTCTTTCTCTCTCTCTCTCTTCACTCTTCCTCCATAAATTCGTCACATTTATATAGCCGCCCGCCGCCATTTTTTTCTTCCACCGTTTTATATTTTTTCTTCATTTTTACGTATTTGATTCCGTCTTAAATCAATTTCCGCTCGCGGATTTTGTTTTTTCTTCTTTTTTTTTCGGGGGGATTCACGCATGTCTATCTCATTTTCGATGCCGGGTCATCGGGACGGCGATAAAAAAATAGATGGAAAAGAAAAAAAAATGAATAAAAAGCCATATAATAAATAGATATTTATTTATACATCGCGGCCGATGATAAGCATCGCTCGCAGGAGAGAGAGAAAAAGAGAAAAGCAAACTCAATCTCGTCTTTTTGTTTCGTCCCTTTTTTTCTCTTCCTTTCTGGAAAATTGTGTTCTTTATTTTCGCATCTCTTTTTTCGGTTTACGACGGCACAAATTTCCCCCAAGTCGCAATAAAAAAAATGTAATATCTATAGCTATAGCTAGACGTTCTAGCTCTCCGTCTCCTTGTGTTTTACAAGCGGCGGGCCTTGTGGGTTTTCTTCTTCTAGGTAACAGTTAGTCGACTGTGGGTGCTGCTAGACAATGTCCTCATCGCGCCTCGGTCGTTCCAAATTTCGTCCAAATAGTGTGTCCCCCGACTGGATGTCAGCTTTTTCTGAAGAGGGAAAGAGACGACTGGAACGCAGAGGGTATCGGATTCCCTTCTTTGCAGTCTCGAGACCGGTTTCTCTGCTTGCGCTCTGGGACACTAAACTAGCAGATTCGTGGGCGGTCACGGTTGTTTTGTCTCCTAGTCTCGATTCTCTTTTTTGAGCTCTTCTTTTGTTTTTATTTGCCAGTCGGCTCCATTTCATCCTCTCTAGTTCTAGCTCTAATAGACCTTTGTGGTGCTGGACAACAACTCTATATGGAAGAAGAAGAAGAAGCTTAACATAACTTTTGCTTACTTTCAACTTTCGCCCTTGACGTCTCGTCTTTCGACCACTCCACTTTGGTGGGCCATGGTAGACGATCGACTCGAAGCAATTTAAGAGACCAATACTCGAATTTCGGCTGGTGGAATTATTTGTGCGTTCCACGACGACGATCCGCCGGACTGATTGTTCCGATTCCGGGACTCGGCGATATTCAAGGCCGCGCGTCATTCCATCCAGAAACAACTCACGATCTCTTTTACCTTTTTCCAAAGAAATAACCGATGAACCTTGGCGCGCTAGAATTTCCCGCATTATTCAGCCATGTCGGTGGTCCTATTTGTTGTCGAGTCCATTTTTTGTGTGTTGTTGCTGTTGTAGGAAAAGGCAACAAGTCCCCAATGTCATGCGGCGGCCACGAATGTCATTTGTTTCATTCCTTACTTGGGGATGTGGTATGTCTCATCTTCATCCATCCTGGTCCCTCTAATGAACGTTGCGCAAGACCATCTGTCTCTTCACATTTGTTGACAGCGTGAAAAAAGAGCCAAGTCGTCGGTTAAATAAATCGGAAGGAAAAAAAGAGAGAACCTCCAGATTTTTTATTTTTTTGTGGAATAAGAAGGAAAAAAACGGAGGCGATGGCATCTCGGCTACTCTGTGCTGCTGGACGGGCGCTGCGACCGAGTCCGTCTCTGGAGGGACCCCCCACTTTGAGAAGGGGCGCCGAGGATCTTTTTCTTCATTAATCTTCTCTCTCGAGGACCAGTAAGGGCTGCACACTTTCATGACAAGGCCGTATAATGCTCCCTCTCTTTTTTTGTTCGGGGGGTACTGATCGTCTCCAAGAATCGCCAATAACAATAACAACACGGTGATAATAACCCAAAACGGAGAGAAAGAGAGATAGGAAAAAAAAAGAGTTGGTTTGTCTTCATTGATGAATGACTTTTTTGTTTCTCTTTTTTTTGAGGAAAATCTCCAGCTGGGCCCGAGAGGACGTGCTTTGCTGTCCATCTGTGGCATCCATCACAACAGCTGAGGGACAGTTGCTGCATTCTTAATTGCTCAAAGCGGGTTTTCTCGCTGCGCCAGTAGCTATTACCAACAGTTATTAAAGAGGACTCTCTCTTTTTCTCGGTACCTATCTATCTTTCTATCTGTCGCCTTGTACACACTATTCTGTCCTGCTCGTTGTTTTCCAAAACTGCTGGCTGCTGCTCGACGGCCATCCGCATCCATCATTCGACCAAAAAGATCCAGCGGCTGAGCGGCAGCAACTCTCGCCTAGCGTCTAAGACGCGCATTGTTTCCACGGCAACGAACAGTGTTGGGCAACGCGTTCTTTTTCTATTCTCTTGCTGGTTGTTGTTGTTGTTGTTGTTGTTGCCGCCCGTGATTTACAACGTGACAAAAGAAAGAACACACACGCGCAAGGAGAACAACAGAAAGGGTTGCCGGGCGCGTCCAGCTCCGGAAAGGCGTTAACTATCGAGTCAAATAGACACACCACAGCCCTTTTTTCTCTCTTTCTTTCTTCTTCTCTTTCCAACACGTCCACTTAACGATGGCAATATCCAACAAAGTTGGCTTTTCATTCGCTGCAAAAGATGAAAAGGAAACGATAGAGCGGGAGGCAACAACGTGACCGTCTAACGGAAAACGCTCTCTCTCAAAGACCCGGCTGAATGAGACTGAAAGGAAAAACAAATAACTATAAACAAAAGAGAGAGAGAGAGAAAGAAGACGACGACGAAGGTGCTGCCGGTGATCAACCCCAAAAGGGTGTGGACGCGATTCCGGCAGCAGGTGAGAAAGCGGCCATTTGGTCGTGTCGTTTATGAGCCCAGTCAAAGGGAACGAAAGGCAGCAGGCAATGACGCGGCTGGAACGTCGTTCAGGATTAGACCTGGTATTTCTCATATAAATAGATATACTAATACAGGACGGTCACGCGCCTTCTTCAACGGTTGTTGACGCCACGGTCTTCGCCGCTTCCCCAAAAGAGAAACATCACGACATACCGTGGACAGTTTTCCCTTTTTTTCTTCTTCTTCTTCCTTAACGCTCTTTTCTCGCCCCAAGTTCTAAAAAAATACGAGCGTACGAAAAGTAAACAGTGGCCAGAGCACGTATTCGGCGCCATTCCAATCTCATCGGATTCGGTGTCGGTCACGATCTTTTCCGACCAGCGCGCATCCCCACCGGAGTAAGTGCGCGGACATGCAAATTCGTTCGCCGGGGTATCAATAAAGAAAAGAAGAAAAAAAACGATGACGAAGACTTTCATTTCGTTTGTAACGGTTTCGGAAAACCTTGTTTGTATTTACACGTTAACTCACACGCTCAACATAGTTCTCTCTCTCTCTCTCTTTTTCGGTGACGGACGCGCGCGCGCGGGCGGCATCGAAACCGAAATAGACGCACACATACACAAGATTACGCGCACACACACAGACATACAGGGCCGGTTGAAGCAAAAAGGGATAAACAAGACGCTGACTTGATAATAAATTATTCTTTTTTGTTGTTGTTGTTGTTGTTTCTCGAGAGAGAGAGAGATTGGTTGTGCAAGAGAGAAAGATAGAGGGAGAGAGAGAGAGCAAGAGATCTCTTCGTCTCGTCTTTTCATCGAAAGCTGTACAGCAAGTGTTGTCGCCCGACGGCAGATGCGTCGGTCGTCCGTCCTGTGTTTTTATATATATATATAGTTGTATACTGTAAATTTGTTTTTCTTTTTTTCTGTTTTTATCTTTTTTTCCTGTTGAGGGGAGGGTCAGGGAGGAGTACCTTCCTGGATTGTCTACATATACATTTTGTACAATTTTGGCTTATTTATAGAAAAGATGAGAAGATAAGATGGGTCAAGTGGGGCGTTGGAGTGGAGGGGGCACAGCAATTGGATTCAGTGACGAACGGCCTGACCCGACCGAGATGGGAACAAGCAATGCTCCAGGGAGTGGACGGCGCAGGGCGGCTGCATCAGGTAAGGAACGCGGTCGCCGTCGATGGTTTTGACGGCCGACAAACTCTCGACGGATCGGTGGTGGTGGCGCGGCAGAGGCGACGACGTCGGAGAGTCGGACAAGCGCATGCTGGCCTGCCTGTGGCGGCGGATGCCGATGGCCGTGGCCAAGACCAGGAGGAACAAGGAAATGCCGGCGGCGGCGCCGACGCCGACAGTGGCTTCCAAACGACGGCCGGATCCGCTGCCGCTGCTTCCGGACGACGAAGGCAGACGGTCGATCAATGGAGCGGCCGGCAAAGGCCTCGACTCTTCCGACTGCACAACGGGCGCTTTGTGGGTGTCGATGGTCAACGGAGCGGAACGCATCTGGATGGCATCCGACGTTGCCGTCACCAAGTCAACTTGGATGTGGTAGACGGTGTCGGGCCACAAAGAGAGGGTCACCGAAGTGGCGTCAGTGTAGAGATGGCCTTTGAGACCGCCGCCATCGACCTCCCAAGTGACCAAGTAATCGCTGGATTGTCCGTCGGATGAGCGCTGGACGGGCCAGGCGACTTCGGCGATGACCAAAACCTTTTGGTGGATCAGCGAGACTTCTCTGAGTTTCCACTGGGACATTGGCGCCGCTTGGATCTCCACTTGGGCCGCCAGAAGCTCTTCGGGGCTCAGCTGGATGGCGGAAGAGGCGTCGTCCGTGTCGACGACGACGTCAGAGGCGGGCAGCGGAGCGGCGATGGCGTTTTCCGTGCTGGAATCTTCGTGTTCGGGGCGGTAGAGAGCCACCAGACCGCGTCCGCCGACGGCGAGGACGCGGAGGTTGCCGGCAGCCGAACTGGGAGTCTCGCCAGATGGGAGGAAACAACGTTCTTCCGCAGTCTAAAAAGAAAAAAGAAAAAAGAAAAAAGACATTTAGTATATTCCAGTTAATGTAAAGAGACAAGATGCGCATGACAAAGTTGGGGCCCGTCAAGATCGAGATAAGGACAAAGACGCAACTCAATGGCGGGCGGCGTCAACTAAGAAGACAGACGGAGGGGAAAGAAAAGAAAAAAGAGGCGACATTTAACTTTGATATGTTCCTTCTCTTTCTTGCGGTCGTCCTGTCCACCTGCTCTTCTCGTTTAATTGAAACGTCACAAAATGTGTCTCGACGCGGTCTATCTCTTTTGTTCCCACTTTTTTAAATTTTTTTTAGATGTGTGATGGCTCTTGTTTATCGGCCTCTTAGTCCTCCGATGAACTTGTAGAATGCCAGAGGAGCCGGTTTCTTTTTTTCTTCTAGAATCTACTCTTGATGATGGAGGTCCAGGTGAGAAACATCGACGAGATCAGCCGAGCGTGGCCGCTCACGCTAAATGAACCGACGGGTCCCTGTGCCCCATTGTGTCCGGCCTGTCCATCAAGTCTTCTAGCTCTATCGTATCTTCAGCCCCGCCGTCCATTTAGCTTTTGCGAGGATAATCGAGCGAGACCAGCTGTGCCGAGCCATCACCTCCGCTCAGGTGGAAACTGGATGGGACTTCTGCTGGGTCCGTGGAACTTGTTTGATATGCTTCATTCAACCGCTCTCTCTCTCTAGGTCTAGTATCTCTCTTTGATCCGACAACCGAGACTCGGGCTTTTAAGGCCGCGACACGATGTTATCCAGAGAGTCTCTCTCTGTTGGGCTGCTGCTTATATGTAGGCCGTATTGCGTCGATCCTAGCGACTACCAAATGAGGTCGTCGTCGTCAAAGTCGTATGAAGCCCGGCCAACTGTCACGGCGACTTCTTTTCCGACAGCCTTTTTCAATTTGCCTCGCTTGTCCCACCGTCTTGGCTCAATTAACTTCTCGCAGCGAATGGGATAAGATATGCTGGACAGCTCAGAAGAAGAAGAAGAGATCAAGTCGCATCTTGTCATCTTCTTTTTTTTGATCCCTAGCCTCGTCCAAATATGGAAGTGTCACGACGACTCGGCGTGAGACTGGACTCGGCTCATTTGATGAGGAATCGATCGCGTCGTCCATCCATTTCGGCGAGAAACCGGCGCACCGCACAATAAATACCGTTGACGTCCTGTTCTCGTTTTTTGGTAAATGGCCAACCCAACAACAGGTTTCACTATCCACTTGCATAATCGCATGTTACATGGCCAAGCTGGTGTAGGGGCACTACGAAAAAATACAAAATGAAAAAACTACGCGGCGAACGGATAAGAAAAGAGGCTGCTGCTGCTTAAGTGACACTGATGGGCCAGAATTGAAAAGAGACGGGCCGATCGACTCTTTTCATCTGCTACGTCTTCTTCTAATCCCTTTTGGAAAAGATATCTCGTCTCGTTTACGTTAAGGTAGGAGAAAAAAAGAAAACTAGAAAGAGAGAAGACCCCCCTCTAATGACTGGATATGCGGGGAACCGCTTTATCGGCGACTTGATCGACAACACGAGCTCTGAGTGCTTTGTCGTGCTGTAGCCAGGCCCTGTCTCTTAATGGAGAACATTCTTTTACCGATTTTTTTTCTTCTTCTCTTCTTTTTCTTTTTTGAAATTTATACAAATCGAAGCAGAAGATCCTTTTTTTTCTCGATCGTCTTCATTTGTTGTTTTTTTTCAAGCAAGAGCAGTTTATAGAAGAGAGCGGCAACATATTTTCTCGGTTGGCAGCCGGCAGCAGCTGTCCGAACTATTTCAAAGTTGTCTAAACGAAATAGATCCTCCGGGGCAAAAACACCGGGTGTATATATACATATCCAGCCGATTTCTATTTCATCGCGCACACAACTTATTTTTTTTCCTTCTTTAGAAAAAGGAGAGACGGCTTCTGATCCCGTCCCTATTTATCGTCCGCTTCTTCTATTTATTTTTTACGAGTACATTCCACGTTTATGTTGGATAAATCTATTTCCATCATCTTCGGCCGACGAAAAGGGATACGTTCGCGCGCAAAAAAAAAAACTCTGAAAATCCGAGAGAAAAAGAAGGAAAATGAGATATGTTGTTGGGCGCTTCGGGTTTCCAGTTGTTCTCTCGCTCGGATGATTCCGCCATCATCCATCTCTTTCTGGAAACCCAAAGAGAGAGAGGATTCTTGGCTCTCGTCTTTCTCAACAACAAACACAACACACACACGGTCTGACGCGCCCGGTCGCAAGTGAGAAGAATAGAAACACTCGGCTCCTATTCGTTCTACATTAGTTTGAAATAAAGAGAAAGAAAGAGAAGAAAGAAAAAAGAATCTCAAAGAAACAAATGGAAATGCGATGGAGAGCCGAGCGAGTCCGTTTGTTGCTCTGTTGTTGTTGGGACGGTTTTCGTGAGAGAGTGTTCGGTCAGGTTCCCCCGGGCGTTTCGGTTCGTTGCGTTTGCCTTGATTCGCTTTTAATGAGCGCGCGCGCGCGTATCTCGACCGTAGAGAGAGACTCGCGGGTCGGCGATAATGAACCGATTCGTTATATATAGACCGGCGATGGGCGGTCAGGTGATCATTCACTCCTCAGCGGACGGACGGACGGACGGATCGGACGGATCCGAGTTTCATATGTAGAGTGAGAGAAGGAGGGAGAGAGAGAGGAGGTAAAAGGGATCAGAGGGAAAACGGGCGGGTGGGAAATGAGAGAATGGGAGCAGACAAAGTCCATCTCATCGTGAAACGGTTTTGTGTGAGTTGATGAGAAGGAGATTGCGTGAGTCGGATCATGAGATGAGATGCTCTTTCGCCTACCTGGATGATTTGACGCCAACGTCCCGAACTCTGCTTCTGGATGACGGCGTAAACGAGCCGCTCCTTCTCGCGTTTCGAGTTGGATGAACGCTCAGACGGACGGGGCCAGGTGGCCAAGTTGCCAACGAGTTGGACGCTCGGCTCGGCAGAGGTCGGCATCACTGGATCCTTCTGCGGTAGATCCGCGTTCTGGAAGAACTGGCAAGCCTGCAGGCAGCCGGGAAACTGTAAGAGACAAAAAAAGTGTTAAATAATCATTTAACAAACAACAACAACAGTTTGGAAATTGCGAAAATCGATCAAATGTCCGCAGTGAAATGACAAAAAAAAAAAGAAAGAAGCGGGCGAGAAACGCTGGTCGCCCAAGGGCCTTGTTTATTCAACTGGCCCACCCTCAAAAAGTTTGTTGTGTAAGAGAAGACGGGCCAAAACACGGACGACTGAGAACCCTCTCTCTTTTCTTTGCCGCTCATCTCGCCTAGTCATTTCCATAAAGTCGAGGATAAAGAAGAAGAGGCTTTTTATTCCGTCTGGCACGACGCGGACGGACGACGACTGCAGCAGCCAAAAGGAACTTTTGCTGGGCCCCCAACAAGTGATGATTTACGAGCCCAATTTTCAATTCGGTAAAGCGCAGCAGCATCGTCAGAGGGAGAAGAAGAAAAAAAAAGGCTCGGTCTCTCTCTCACTGCCCAATTCATCTCCCCTCATCATCGTAAAGACGTGATGGAAATCTAGTCTGCGACGTGAGGCAGCCGAGCGTGGCCAATGACGCGAGATGGAAATTCTCCCATTTTTCCAGCCACCACGACCATCATTCACCCATCTCGGCCGTGTTGACGTCACTCTTTATTGAAAAGTGACAGTGAATCGACGGGTAATTGGCTTTCGAAGGTTGGCGAAACCACTTTTTATTTTCTTCTCTCTTTTTTTAAAAAATATTTCTGTCTGTCGGCAAGAGCGGACGAGTGAAATTTTTTCTTTCCTTTTGCCAACCGTCTTAGTAGCGTGAGAGAGTTGCAACAGCGGCCGGAGGGGTCTCTGCGCTGCTAACTGGCGCAGAGAAGCCGCGACACCATCCGGTGATGTAATGACGTCGAGTTTTCCAAACTTTTTGGCATCATTTTTGATTGTTATTATTCATCTTGTTGTTGTATTCAAATCGTCGGGGTCGTCTGCTGTTGAGGTCGCCGCGGGATCGCACCGAAAACGGAGCCGTTCGACTGGGCACCGGTGGCCAATTATGCAAACGAGTCCATCCGACTCTCTTCAACGCCATTCTAAAAGGGGGGAGGCGAGCTCTTTTTTCCAGTCCGTCTTCGTCATCTTCTTGCCCCTTTGGGTGAGAAGAAACAAGGCCGCGTTGGATAGCCAGCAGCAGCCGTCAGAGTAGGCGAAAGTCGATATTGTTTGCTTTAGTTGTTGGCCGTCTTCCGTGAATCGCGCGCGGAGCGGCCCTTCATTTGCATGGCCATAAAAGAAATGGAAAACGCCAAGAATTGAAGAAAAGGCTCTCGCTGTCTTTTCTTTTCGACGCCTTGAGAGAAATACGAGTCAATAGACGATCGTATTATATCACGGCAAAGAGGCTCGGCCGTTGTATCAGATGCGCTAACAGAGTTAGAGCTAGTCCCGTTGGTACCCAGAAGAATCCAAAGACGAAAGGAAAAAGAAAGTCACTTACGCAAACGCTCGGTTGGCTGCAGATGCGGGACCAGACGGTCGGGTTGTCTTGCAAGAGTCCGCAATTTTCCCAGCACTGTAATGAATCAAAAGAGAACGAAACGATATTAAGATGAATGCTGCGACAATCACAACTAGAGACATGTACATTTATATAAGTGTTTGTTATTATCGTGAAAGTTCTCTTTCTTCGACACGACGATGACGGACTATTAAAGGAGATGGAAAAAGAGTCGTCGGGGTCATCAGATGCGACCGCACCTTTTCGCCAGTCTTTTATTTCACGGTACTCCGTGAACCCCGGCCTTGCCATCTTCGTTATCGAATTTGGGTTCTCTCATTGGCTCGTCTATTCTCTTCTGCAGCCCATTTTGGCTCGTTGCTATCTCTCGCCTTTTGTCCGCGCGAAAGAGAGATAAGAGCCGAGGCTATGCTGCGAATCGAGTTGCTCTATCGATCGATTGATGACGGAAGAAACAAGAAATCTCAAAGGAAGAAGAAAAGAAGAAAAAAAAACCACTGCCAGCCGCTGCTGCTGGTTGGCTTTCATCTGTGTGGTTCTAACAAGGGCTGACTTTCTTGGGAAGATGATACATGTGCATCCCACCTTATCTCCTCGTTTCCTTTTCACCCAAGACACAAAGTTGCTTCTGCTTCTTTGATCTGCTGCGCTCTCCAATTCTTTGTCGTCGCCCTAGTTATTATCTCCTTCTCCACATTTCTTCCTTCTTCTTCTTTTGTGGATTTCTTCGCCCAGTGAATGTTATAAAAGAAAGACGAAAGTTATATTATGAAACATCACGCCATAGCGTGGGCCCTTCGTGTCTACACACATGCTGCGTCGCTATTGTTCCCCCAACGCGCACACAAACAGACAACAAAAGATAAATAATAAGCATTGCTGCTGCTGCAAGTGCTGCCGAGTCTACGGCCTCCTCCGCCGCCGCTGTCCAGCACCACAGACAGAGATACATGGACATTCCCAATTAAGTCGGACGCTGATCCTGGGGTTGGGGGCTCTTGATTAAAACAAATGATGAGAAGAAGAAGAAGAAGAAGAAGAAGAGTCAAGGTAAAGGACGACGACCGGGATGACGACAGCTCCTGTGATAACGGTGTACCGCAGCAGGTGTTGACCCACGCGGGACTATGGGAGAATGAAAAACGAAAGGTCCAGCCAAGTATTCTGTACATGTAGGAAATGGTGGTGTAAAAAGAGAAGAAGAAGAAGAGTTCTCTGAGGGCGGTCTCTTGGGGCTCGCAGTTCTCCGAATGTTTTTTTTTTTTCTTTTCGTCGTGTTTGTTCAGCGCCTACCTCGGCAGCGTGTCTGTCCCCGGCAGGAAGAGCACGAAGACGAGATAAGGACGTAGACTCTGGGAGATGAAGTCAAAATAGAAGAAGAAAAAGGGGGAGAGAACGGCGGGACAATGCGTCATTACTTTGTATTGTCGTTGAGGGATCGAGATTATAAGCTATTGTGTTCCATCGCCAGCAGCAGCAGCAAGTCTACCATTTCTTTCTCTCTTTTTTTTTTTTTTATATTTTCAATCCGTCGCCAGTTGTGTCTTTTAATCCACTCATAAAGTTACGACTCTTTTCAATCATCTTTTCCTTCGAAAGGAATAGAATGGAACGATGGGATATCCGTTGAGTAAAGAAGAAGCCAGACTTCTTCTCTCTTTTTATATACATTTCTCATTTCCATCGCCGAGGCAACGAGGAAGTTGTGCGTCTGGGCGACTGTGCGTCAGGAGTATTAGTAGTAGTACTGGTGGGTATATATTCATAGTCATAACAGATTTAAATGCGTTTGGCGCCCTTACCGTGAAGCAGTCGGGATCCTGTTGGCAGAGCGTTTCGTGGCGATCGTTGCGGACAAACTGCAATAAAAAAGAGAACAAGAAAAAGAGAGATATGTAATTATGCCGTGATGAAAATCTCCCGGTGCAACTGCGGAGGCAACTGCCGAGACCATGGAGAAACACTCTTATGATGATGATTATCGTTTCCATGACCAAGCGCTATTTCTTTTCCTTCCCTCCTCCTCCTTCTACCTCCGACTTCTTTGTAGGCGCACACACACACACAACATTTCTATGTAGACGAGAAAGAGAGAGAGAGAGTTTAACATGCCCCTGGAATCATAGAGGCAGCAGCAGCAGCGGCAACGTGTAATGGCAGGAAATAATGGAAGAAAATAAAAACGGACCCGGCCGGGTGATTCATATGCATTGACGCCATCAGCAGCCAAAAAAAGAGAAGAAGAAGGAGGAGGAAAAAAGAGGGGCCAATTGGCCTCGTTTTAATACGCGCGAAAGTGGCTATAGAGACGCTGAAAAATAGGTGGCAAAAAGACTACAGTAGTCTATAAGCAGCTCCTCTCTCTTTCTACAGCTACTAGCCTTCAACTATATGTAGACAGATACGAGCGAAAAGACATGGATAATTCAACAGAAGTAGCAGCAGCCGACTAACTCTAGAAAGTGGTGCAACGCCCGTTATTAGCTGTTGTTGCGCTAGTCTGCGCCCGCTTGTACTACAAAACAGCCGGAGATTTGTCGCAAGTGAAAGCCAACAAGTCCTCCAGTTCACGGCCTTTATTCTCTTTTCCCTTTCGAACGCAAATAACAACAAGACGCCCAACCAACTAGCCGAAACTAATTGTCTTCAATCCAACCTGGTGGCCACCACACACACATCACATGTCCCACCTCATCAATTCAAAGAGAGGGAAAGTCGAGTAACGTACGCATCGGACAAAGACGCTCTGGTGAAACGAGATCCAGCGCAACTGGACAGCTGTTGCGGCGGCCCGAAGAGGTATTCGGGGCTTCGCTCACATGAGGAGAGGCAGCCATTGGCATGCGGCGCCGTGCGAAACCTTTGCCGTGGAAGGTACAACGTGTCGGATTACGCTAGAGCGCGGTCGGAGGATGTAATCGATCCGGCTAGTCGGCCCTTCGGCCCGCTTGCTGCATTCCGTGACGTGCAAATTGGGGTCGTCAAGGCAATTAGAAGGCGAGCAGGGCGCACAGCAGTGATGTGTCTGTCTGTCTGTGTGTGGCTCGTCATTTCTCCTTGTTGATTGCCGATTGGTGCCAGTTTGGAGAAAAGAGTGCGCCTCCTGCGCTCGGCCAGCGATGCCATTATTACCAACAGCAGAGAGAGAGTCGAATTAGCGGCGACGTACGATCATTTGGAACACACGTGAAGAATTGTCGAATATAAAAGAAAAAGATATGGAGGAGATGAGGCGAGAAGGGAAAAAAAAGAGGAGGCCCATCCAAAGCTCCGAGGAGGGAAATATACGAGCGTCTCCAATTCGGTGTAATGTCTAGTGCGGCGCCATGTTTGGTACCGCGTCCCAACGATATCTAACCCTATACCACCACGGCTTGATGATCTTTTTTCTTCTTCTTTTGAAATTCCTTTTCTTCTTTTTCAGTCTCAAACGAGTCGTATCTAGATTTAATGACCGACTCATTAAGGACCGGCCGAGATATTGAGATCTGAAGGGAAAAGACTCGACTACGCCGTGGTGGTAGGCGTGCGACCGTGAATAGTTTCAACAACGGCGAAGAGAATGAGACAAAAAAAAACACAAAAAGCCGTCTAGTGTTATAGTAAGGTAAAGAAATAACACAGCAGTCGGGATCTGCGTGATGATGCTGGCCGCTCTATTCAGCTTCAGCAGCACCGGCCGCTCTCTCTCTCTCTCTCTCTGCCCAGTCGGGGCTTATTCCGTTTTAATGATCATGCGATTGAATGGCTTGCAGTAGCCGGGCGGCTGCTGCGTGAACAAAAGGGGAGCGCGGTCGAATTATACATGTAACTCATCCGCTAGTGTATAGTAGCAATTAAATAAAATGAGGGGAAGAAGAAAAAGAAAAAGAAGAAGAACCCTGAGAGAGAGAGAGAAATAAAACAAGATGCAGCTATGAGAACTAATTCAACTTGAGATAATTAGAGATGAGTCTCGGTGAAACAGAAATTCTTTTCTTTTTTTCTACAGAGATTCGCTTCGTTCTTCTTTCTTCTCCGGGTCTTAACGAGTTTCTAGTGTTAGTTACGGGCCAATATTCGGGCAGAAGAAAAAAAACAAATATATAGGAGACGGACGCTTCCTGCATGATGGGAAGCCATCAGGGCAGATGAATCCGATTCGCTTCTCCCCTTTTTTCTTCCTTTCTGTTGCTTTGTCTATTGTTGGCATCAAGTGAAGCGGGGGTGGAGGACCACCCAGGACTGTTGGCAGGGCCATCGATCCGTCAGCTAATGAGTCGCAACTGATGAGCTCCACTTGATGGCAACTTCCTATGGGCCAGTTCCCCATCAGTACCAAAACACAATATATATTCGGAGAGAGACTCGTTGTGTTTCGCAGCCCCAATTAATGCATCCATTTCCTCTCGAGGCCTTCAACTAGCTACGTCCTGTTTGTTTCCTCTTCATCATCACACAATGTCGTCGTCTAGGGAGCACTGGGTTTGTATGCGTGCCTCGCAGCTGCAGAGAGAGAAGAGGAGGCCGGAGCGCAGCACGGCATTTACAGGTAGAGATGAAACATCTCTCATCTCTCTCTTGGGAGCGCACGCAACGCTCGGCCGGAGCAGATGTTTTAATGGTCCGTGACAAAAGAGCAAAAAACACGACTCGACAAAGAGATGGAACAACAACAACAACAACAAAAAAAACAAGAGTATAGTTAGAAAACAGAGCGTAGACTACTACTATATACTCTCTGATGGGAGAAGAGCATCGAACGGACACGGACACCACCACTTGGTCATCATCGTTCATTAGGGTCGTGTTGCTCAAAGGATTTGGGGGCCGAGAGATGCGCCCGCACGCAATGCCAACCGGTCGGAGCGTGGCGAATGGGCCGGCCGGCAATGACCTCGATATAGCTCGGTCGGGGACTGCTGGTCGCAATCGAAATGGAAACGGTTTTTTCTTTCCAACAGAAAGAAAGAAAGAAAGAAAGAAAGAGAGAAATGAGAGGGAAAGGCTTTCTATCTGGCTCTGCCTCGAGCAGCAGCCGCTAAGAAATAATTAAAATTCGATATATCTCTCGGGGAATAACAACCAGGGCGAAGCGCGTGAATTATATATATATTCTTCCAGTTTTTCTTTTTATCTATTTTTCCTTTTTTTTTTCTTCCACTCCACCCTCACCACTATAGTAGGCTAAATGTAGAGAAAGAGAGAACCCCCTTTGTCCCGATTTGAGAGCTCTAGTGTTGTTGAATGGTCAGTTTTGAGGGCCCCACTTTATCCCCGTCTCTTCTCCTCGGGGGTGTAAAAGATATATACCGACGTATATTTCGGGACGGGCGGACGGACGGAGGGGTTGTAGAAGATGGGAAACAGCTGGTCGTCGCGCACCCATCTCTCTTTTTCTCTTCAAAGAAAAACGTTGTGTTGATGCTCCAAGTGGACTACAGTGGTCTGGCCGGCAATTATATAGAGCTCCTCTCTGGTCTAGATGTACCTGTTGATCTCCTTATTCCAAGAAAGGAAAGGCCTCAAATCTAATTTCACTGGAAGGAGAAAAGACTAGACTAATCAAGGGGACACGCGCTCGCTCATCTACCTGAGATCCTCATCTTCTCGCCAGTAGAGAACGGACAACCGAGCCCAGCAGCTTCTAATAAAAACAGAGGATCCCAGCGACAGTATAGTCTGGTACTATACGTATTATATTTACTATCAGCTGCGCCATCGAGACGGACAGGACCCGACGAGAGAGAGACCATTGTCCGTGTTCTCGAGACACACGACGGGGGATTTTTTGTCCCCCTTTCCAGAGAGACGAGAGGGAAATTCAAGTGAAAATCGAACAGAGGCGACATCCCCCCTCGGTTGAGTTTCTTATTTATTTTCATCGGTTTCCAGCGACCGTTTCTTGAATATACCTGTGCCAGTAGTAGTCGACTACTGCCTGCAAAGTATCAATAACTCACGGAGACGAGACGAGCTGGAAGAACTCGATGACCCGGGCTCATTTCCCTTTTTTTTTAAAAAGGGAAAAAAACCTTTTTTTGAATTGCCCAAGATTTTCATAAATCTTGGGCCGTTCAAGGGAATATCACAACACCAGTTAAGACAATGCTGCTGTATTTTTTCCCTTCTAGCTACTTGGTCCAGGAGGCCAGGAACTGTCAAAAGATCTTTGAATGAGAGAGGATCTCCGCTGTGGCAGAGATCAAGGCTATCCGATGAGCAACTGGCTGAGTAATCGGCCCGTCCCAAGACGGATGGCCCATCCTCTTGATGAAGAAGAAGATGATGATGAACGCAGTGACTATGATACTACTACTACTGTACCGGTCTATGCACGTCACAGATCGTACAGCCGGAGGTGAAAATGATGCGCGATGATGCCCGTCTCGGAGATGCACGTGTGCACATATGTGCCCATAGTCCCGGCCGATTGTTTCCCCTCCGACCCCTCCGTGTCCGAAACACAACAAGAGCCCATGAAGCGTATTGCGTATACTGATGATCGACGCGTTGCTGATGACTTAAACATGAGGCCGCTCATAGACTATGAGGGGGCGAAACAAAAAAAAAACCAAAAAGCTCAAAGAAATCAAGAAAAAGAAGCTTGAGCGGGCACGAGCGGGCCGTTCCCCGTCGAGTCGAAAACTTTGTTTTTAGTGGGGAAAAGAGGGGCTGGAAACAAACGAGAAAACTGTCAATCCGCGTAAGAGAGAGGCACATCTAGCAGGACCGAGGGTAAAGAGAGAAGAAAAACATATCCTTAGTCTTCAAAGAAGCCACCGGATATGATGGATGCGACGCAACGCGGCCCCCTAGTTCTCGGAGGGAAGAAAAGTTCACCTTCGTTAAGGTGCAAAAATGAGGAGTGTGTGTTCCTGCGCGTACGTCTCTTGAAGGAGTTCCAGGTAGACGTAGAGGAGTCTAGAAGAGATCTAAAGAAGAATATGGATGCGTTTTTTGATTTCCCTTTTGCTTCCCCTCTCGTCTCTCTTCAACTATACAAACGGCGCGGGATATGAATTGCCAAAAAACCTTGTTCGTTCTTCTTCTCCCTCTCGGCTCTTCTTATATTCATGCTACTGTACACGTTATATTTTATATATGCATGGGGGTTCTAAACATTCTAGCTCCCACTAGCAACAGCAGCAGCAGCTTCAATAGAAAAAAGAAAGAAGAAGACGGAGGAAAGGCCATTAAGAGAGTTTAAACTGCTTTCCAGGCCGGAGCACACCGACAATCGCACAGCGTGTACGCGCAGATCTATCCATACGGATGAAGGGACCAGTTTTTTTTTCTTCTCTTCTCTTTTTTTAATACTTTGTCCAGCAGTAGAGAGAGAGAGACTACCTGGCATTTCTCTCCTTGATACAAGAGAGAAATAAGGATAAAAAATGGTGAGACGAGGAGCAGAAACACGCATCGCGTACCAGAGGGGTTGTGAAGAAGGTAAAAGACGGTAAAAGAAGAAGCCTTAAGAGACAGAAATTCGATTTTCATCAAGAAGAAGAAGAAGAAAAAAAGGGGGAAAATCTCAACTTACACGTGTATAAAAAGAAGAAAAAGAAACGGAGAAGATGTTAGGGTCGCCTCCTCCTTCTCCGGCTCATTTCATCCGACACGGGAGCCAGTGGCCTCCCATCAGATTCACCTGACGCGTGATGCGCGTCTTCTTCGATCGTCTAATGTTCTTCATCGGGTCTCTTCGTCATAGGCGTAGCTTCTTCTCCTTTTTTCTTTTCCTTTCTTTTCTCCTATACTACCGAGTTTCACGTTTGTTGTCTACATGTCGATGATGAGGAGCTCGCGCCGAGCGCGCGCGTGTACCATCGAGCCGGTGCGTGATCGAAACTGCCCACTTTCGGGCCTTGGGGGCAACTTTGGATGTCGATTCGGCCATCGATTCTTAATCTTATCCGACGTCGCAACTAAATACTATAGACGTACGTACTTCTTTTTTCTTTCTTTTTTCTTGTCTTGAACCGTAGACGATATGGAACGAAAGTGATTGGTGGCCGTTCTCATTGTGTGAGAGCCCCGGCGTCTCAAAAAGATAATGACGGACTAATTTCCCACAGCAGCAAAAGCAGCAGACACCGAAAGGAAAACGAAGAAGAAGAAGAGTGTCTCGCACAGCTTGAGAACCAAACCGGCCTCTTATGAAGTTCAAGACACCTTCACCCTCTCACTAAAGTATATATCTATCGTCCTCTATTTTTCTTTCCCATATGTAAAATATATAGTAGTAGTAGTCGTAGTAGTAGGAAAAGGGGAGAGATAACGAAAAAAATAAAATAGAAAAAAAAAAGAAAAAAGCCTATGGGCTCTGATGAACACCTTTATTTTTCTTCTTTTCTCCGAAAAAGAAGAAGAAGAAGACGGGAGAAGAAGAGAGAGAAAAACCCGGCATGGGGTTGCCTTTTAATAAACCATCGAGCGGTTCCTTGCCCTTCCTTTTGGCCCTTCTTCTTCGTATTCTCATTTCCACAAAAAAAAGAAGAGAACTAACCGTCGACTACAAAGTTTTGTTAGCCCCCAAAAAAGCTTGATTCTTTTTCCCTTTGCGGTTGATCGGGACCGGACGAAGTCGAGGAGGAAAACGGTTTTCTGCGTGACACCCTCTTAGTCTTAGTACCAGGTACTCTAGTGTATTCCCTGGAAGCCCGTTCACACGCACACGGAGAGACTTAAGGAACAAAACTCTGACAGTGCCCAGATCGGAGAACTGTACCTATATAGTCAATATTGACTCGAATACATATTCAACAAGGCGGTCGTCAAGACCAAAAAAACAATGACAGCGATGACTTTCGGTCGGTCGGGTTGGGTGTTTGTTCTAGCGAGCCACTTCTTCTTCTTCTCGACTTCTTACGACCGCCAATATGGGTGGACCCTGTGTTGTGTGTGTGTGTTTTTTTGTTTCTTTTCTTTCTGTCTTTGGAAGACTTTGGACTCGGCCAAAAAGACGGAAAGGGGCGACGGCTAGGTGGGTTGTATAAATGTTTATTTACCTTGTCCAAGCAGAGGGCACGGCACTGGGCGATGCGGATCGGCGATCCCAAGTCTTGCGGCGCCGCATCGGCAACGAAAACTAGGAGACAGCAGGCGGCCAAGAACGAAACCATCATCGACGCTTGATGCATCTTCGATCGTTCGGCGTTGAGTTTGTCGGTTGAAAGTAAACGGAGCTTCTATTGCCTTTGAATATCCAGAAAAAGCGCGAGCGGCGATTTCCGGAATCCTTTTCCTTTTTTGTCACGAAATCAAATAGAGTTCCAAATCGAATCACTGTTCCAGTGGAGCACACACGACGGTAGATTGAAGAGTCGAGAGAGAAAAAGCGAGAGAGGAAATATAAAACGAGAGAGAGAACTGTCCTCGACCAAGTCAGCTACTTGACTGAGCTCTGCTGGGCACGGCGCACAGGGTTTTTAGAGATGGCGAACGTAGGGACCGCCCCCAACCGGGCGGCCAAACTCCCTCCAGGGCCCCTCTCTTTTCATTTGAGATGGGAAGACAGCACTGTATTTCTCGAAGCCCTTCTGCTGCTTCTCTGCCACTAGTTTTTTTTCTCTTCTCTCCTCTTTTACCCACTAAACAACATCCCCATCTTCTTGTTTTCTTTCCTTACCTTTCTTTTTGGGGTTGTTGTTGTGCGTTTCTTATATATTTATACCTTTACTCCCTCTCTTTCTTTATTTTTCTTCGTCTCATTTCCTTTTTTTCCATTTTATATGGGTACATCATCCTAGCCCGTTATTGCCCGGCCTCCTTACAGTCTCTCTCTAGTACGCCATTACCCAATGAAGCGAACTGATATACAACCAGAGAAAATCCTCAAATGAGGTCTTACATTGGGGATTGGGATACATTGTAATCTCTACTAGTCGACGTGTCTGATGCCCGCCGCTATTATATGTCCCAGTCGGAGCGCGTCTGCAACTCGTCCGAGTGGAAGCGGAGGTGAAGGCAAATTATCCGCGGCTCATTGGACGAGTAGAATGTAATACGCAGCCGTCATCAGATTCTCTCTGTGTATTTGAGCTAATGTCGCTCTATTGTGAATCCATCGGATGAAGATTTCCCGTAGTAGTACTGCATTAGGGAAACTGGAAGAGAAGAAGAAGAAGAGGGGTTGATGTAAGAAGAAGGAACAACACAAAGGAGTTCGTTTGCTTGTTTCCTTCTTCTTCTTACCTGCGCCGGGCAACTTGGCGGGAGAGAGAGAAGCTTGGCGGGGGCTGATGGCCCTCCCCGCCGTTCCGTTTCTCGCCCTATACACAACAACGTTTTCTTCTTCCCCTGGAACGAGAAAATCTTTTGCTCGTGTAGATATGCTTCTCCAGCGTTGTACTGGTGGTGGTTTGCCTCTCGGTGGTCAATCGCGCGCCAGCCGGTCAACGGCGGCGGGTCTTATAAGAGGAAGAAACAAGTGAAATGAAGGTGTTTCGACAGAAAAGAAAAGGAAAGAGAAAAGAAAAAAACTGATGGTGTACACTGGAACAGCATCAGACAGTAACAGCGCGAGCACTAGCCGTACCCGCCCACTCGACAATTATAGAAAGGCTCCCTCCAAGAGAGAAAAAAAAAACCTTTGCTGCTGCTGCTGCTTGCTATACGAATGATCAACATATGGTGTCGGTCGGAGGAGAAGCCCGGACGTCTTTGAACTCGTCTTTGACTTTTCAAATAATTATACCTGGAAAAGAAGAAGAAGAAAAAAGGCAATTTGATCCGCCAAATTTTCCAGCACGGCGTACCGCGTACTATAGTAGATACAGAGAGTCGGCAACAGCAGCCGCAGCAGCCACAACAGCCAAAAAGACAAGGGTGCCATAAAAATTAAAAGCCATGGAGACATCGTGGTCGCGACAGCCGGTAGACACGCGCTAGCTCTGAACTCGTCTTCAATTTAGATGCGCGGTATATATGTAGGAAATAAGGAGAGCGACTGGGCGAGCTGGAGGAGCAAGCAGCCTGTCGTTCGAGAGAGAGTATACAACTTGATATGTCTCGACATCGCGACGTGGACGTCCCCCGTATTATTATCACAGGGCCCCGATGAACAAGGGAAAGGTAGCACGCGGGCCAGACGGCCCAACAACAACCAAAAAAAAAACCAACAGACAAGACACTGGTCCAATAAAACTCAGCGCGCGTGGCCACATGTTTCATCCAGCCGCTTACGACGACCCCTCTACTGCCCGTCTCATTTCCCAACATTTACGTTATAGAAGAGAAATCAAGAAATAAAAAAAAAGGAAAAAAAGAAAGAAAAAGTTAAAAAAACGATGGAAACGAGTCGATTGAAATTAATGATCTCTTCCCAAGTCGCCATCATCTGCTGCGCAACGGCGCAGTGAGAAAAGAGAGGGGTAGAAAGACGAAACTGGGGGTCTATAATGAATAAATCCCCATCGGCATCAATATAACCCCGCAAAGCAGCCCAGAAACTACACTAACAAGCTCTTCTCTCTCTTTCTAGTTTCTCTCTACAACCCCGATGTGGAATTATAACAAGCCGCTAGTCGTCGGCAGACCGAGTTGTGTAATGAAGAAGAAACAAGATTCAAATGTTGTAAATCCATAACGCCGCGTCGTCCTAGTAGTAGTAGTAGTACTATACGACCGAGAAAGGGGGGAAAACGCGCCGTAGAGAACATGAAACACCACCAGGATGAATTCCACAACCCAGTTGAAATCGTTTGCAGAAAAAAAATAGATGGAGAGAAGAGGGAAAATGTCGATATATAGCATTCCCTTTCGAGTCTGAGGGTTCATGAAGACGAAAAGAGAAAAACGTAAAAAGAAACCAAAGAGGAGATGGGAGGAGATGGAAGATGTTTATGGTCTCGTTGGTTCCAATTGCGTTTTTCTGAAGAGCCTTTGCTGGGTGTTCCGGGGTGCCTTTTACCTCTTCAAAGTGGGGGCTAAACTGCCGGAGCAGCAAGAGAGCTGGAGCACACGAAACCTTCGAGAGTTTTATTTTAAAGAGAGGGTCTGATTGGGGCCTCGACTCTATACGGTCGGCTCTCATCGCGCACGTGCCTTTGTTCAATCCAACGTTGGATTATTAGAATGTTCACTGCTGGTTCTCTCTGCTGGGGCTGTACGCTTCGATCGCCGCGCGTCGGCCGAGCTCCATATATCAATCCACTCGAAGAAAACGCCATTGTTTTTTTTTCGTCTTCACGGAGAGAGAGAGGAGAGAAAAGAGGCGGATCCAATGAAGTAACAGACTTTCTCTGGCTTTAGCGCTTTAGTTAGTGCTTTTTAGGAAAATTTTCCAATGGGCAAAATCGGAACCAAAACGAATAGCTCAATCGATACTAATTAGGGCGGCTTTTTTTTTGTTTTGTTTCAGGAGACCCGCAAAGAGTTTTTTTTCTTTTCCCATCATTCGCCTAATTCTGTGGTCAGATCTAATCAACCTCGTCAGTTCAACAGGCTCATCTATTTAGTAGGCTAACGTCCGTACTATTTCTACTTATGATTATTTTTTATCTCTTTTTTTCTTCCTTCTAGGAAGAGGAGAGCTGCATATCGCGCCGAGAAATGAGATGATGATCCTCCGCAATTCTCAGGTAGCTTAACCTCTATTATCTGCGTCTATCTTTGGAATATAAGTATAGACGGACAGAAAGAAAAACTTACCGTTCTCTTTTGTTTCTTCTCTAAATCTCCCACCGTTTGGCGGCACGAGATCATTAGATTTACTATTAGCATTGTAGTTTTTCTTTTTTTTTCTTTTTTTCTTTCTTTTTATTTCATCTCGTTTCCTACTTTCGTCGGGCACGGAAAGAGCTTGTGATGCTATACGTACACCGCTGCTGCTGCTGCTGCTACTCTTCCAGCCCATTCGGCATAACGTCTGCGAGCTACCGAGTCTTAATAACCGGTCATTTTCTGGCACGACTCGACATAAGGTGGCCCTTTGCGCTGTCGACCATTCGACAGCAGAAGAATTGCCAAAAAGTACTACATACAGACACTGTCGAAATTGCTACAGTGTAGTACTCGATGACGGGCCATAAGAGCTCCGTGTTTTTTCTTTTCGTACTCTATTCTTCTTCTTCTTCTTCTTCTTTTGATGCTAATCATAGGGGGTGGCGAAGAAGAATCGCTTTGGAAGTGAGCTGCTTGTTCTTCTCTTCTTTCTTTCTCTATCCGCGGCTGGCCGTCAGCAAGCAGCCAACACTGTTATAATGCTGGCCAAATCCGGAGAAGTGGTGTGTAGGAGGAGTCGAGTGTTGTGGGTCATATCGTCGCTGATGAGGCTCTGGGGTACTGGCAGCTGTTGCTGTCGATCCGGCGCAAAAGTCCATCCGTCCGTCCAATTGGTTATCGAGAAAAGGAAGTACCGGTACCAGTTTCAATATTATTAGTAACGACCCCCAAGCGGCTAATTGAGCCGGTGAAAAGAATAGAAGTTTCTATGGGGGACGAAAATATATTCTTAAAAAGAAAAAAGTGGTCGAAGTAGGAGGAGGGTTCTATTTTTCTCTATTCTTTTAACGGAGAAAGATGTTCAGCCTCATTAAAAACAAGAATAGAAGGCTGGGACAAATCGCCAGCTTCATCATGACCCTCCTCCTCCTCTCTCATCTTCTTAGTTTCTTTTTTTTTTTTAATCTTCAAGGGTTTCTTCAGAGTTCTCATCTCCACTGAATTAGCAGCTCTCGTTTTCTACTACCTCAGCTCCCCCCCGACCAACTAACGGATCAGGTCGGCAATAAAGAAATGCACAGAGGAGAGAGATGTTAGTAGGCAAAGTATTAGAGTGGAGGGACACACAATGGTAACCACACACACATGTATACAGCACACGGTGTCAGGATAGGAAATCCCCCTAGCTCTTCTTCGTCTTCTTCTTTTCGAGTGAATCGAATCCCTCTACTTTAATACTTCTTCTCTTTTCTCCCCGTGGACGGATCTGTCAGATTATTATTATCATTTCCACTCGGAGATCTGGGGGTTTTTCAAAGATCTGCGCGCCCAGAGAAAACAAAAGAAGAGAGAGAGGGAAACAGGAACTATGGGAACTTGAGAAAATACTAATTCTTCTTAACTAGCGACTAACAAGCGAAAGGATTATCGACGACAGGAGACGAGGGGGCTCCTCTCCATCAGGACACACACATGCAGGATGATGTGTTTCACATCCATGCGGGTAGTGTAGAAGTGCTCTAGACGTGGTGTACAGCCTGTATAAATACAATCAGGGCCCGTGTTTATACTCTCACCGAGATGAGTGCACGGCTCAACGGCAGCTGATGGCCAGGAAATTGGTAAATCTCTTCCGAAGAGAAGATCCGACTCGTTTTTTTTTCCGCAAAAGCAGCTTGAAAGAGTTTATTAATTTTTGGCCAAATCTTTCAAGTGGAGGGCGACATCACAAACTTGAGCGGACGGACCGTGTTTGTCATCCTCTTGGGGCCAGAAAGGTGAAAGTATATTGAGCACACACAAAGAAGAAAACGTCGGGGTTGGAAAAACGGCTAGAGTTACATGTGTACATTAGGGCGAACACAATAAGAGTGAAAACCGCACAAGAAGGAAGCGGACCTCTTTAAAAAATCAAATTGAGACCGCCGTGGACAATACGTCCGAATAGCCGAGAATAGAAATTCCAGTGGCCGCGCCAGAAAAACTGCGACAACAATCGATCAGCGCTGGGGGGACGGACACCTGCACGGAAGAATGCGTGTCCAGCAGTCCGATCTGAAACACCTATTTCCGCACTCGTTCCTTCATTGTTGTCAACTTTTCGCTCTAAATTGTGGACACAAAAACGACGGGCATATATTCATTTGAAAATGAGCTTCTGCTGGCGACCAGCAGCAGCAACCCCCCGTGTTCCCGCCATAGACCTTTGAACTCCCTGCTGAGACTACGCCAACAGTGGCGCGGAAGTCAACGGTGCGTGGCGGTCAGATCGCCGTGACTAAAAGGACACCGAGGACAAAATAAAAGAGTCAAGAAAAAAAAAAACTCTCGGCTCTCTTGTCCATCGATATAACAAAAAAAAAAAATGAACCCCGGCGACTGACTCTAGCTGGCCAATGTCCGGCCATGTGGAACCCATTCTTCTTGTCCCCTCTACACAGTAGTGATGGTACAAGTAGTTTAGCTTCTCTGCTCATACAAAGAAGTTTGGTTCAGAATAGTAGCCCGGCCCGTCGGGTCATCATTTTCCGTGGAAATATATGAAAGAAAGACCGGGGGTGGACTTTTTCTCAACTTGTGTCAGTGTCTAATAACGACTGGAGCGATAATAAAGGCGGAAAGATTTCAGTGGTGCGCACATCATAAGCCAATCGTATGGAAATAATGAAAACGGAAAGAGGGGAGAGAGAGTGGTGCATATAGGTAGCAGCGTGCAAAATCTGCGGAGCCGGCCGATTTAATGGTGGGCCGTCGAGAGTCGCTTGTAAAGTTATAACGTCACGGAATGATGACTGGCAAGGTTGGCTGTCGTCTTTGCGAGCGTTTGACTCGTTGCAGCTGACGGTGGCCAACATCAGGGCGGGCATCATCGAAGGGACGGACACTATGTAATTGCGAAAATGACACGGTACTTTCAATTTGGGGAAGCGCGCACTGCTGCCAAAGAGACAAAAGGCAGCAGCAGCAGCTACCGAAAAAAAATAAATATACACATAAATACATATACATGCTGGAGACATATACAAAAGTAAGTCTAAGAAGATTAGACTATAGCCGGAGAACTCTGAGATGCAGACAAAAGGTGAAGCCCCTGTTGCTCCGACTGTTGCTGCTGCTACTGCGCTGGAGTAGGCGGTGGCGACGGCGGCGGCAATGAGGGGGGAAATGTTGACGTGTTGACGGCGGTCTGTAATGATAGAGATTGAAACGATGGATAAAGCATTTCCTCTTTCCATCTGTGCATGTATGTGTGTGCGGTTGGGCCGATGTTTCGGGGTTGTACGCCCTTTCGAGGTCATTACATCAGGTGACACAGCGGAAAAAGAAGAAGAAAGAACATTCAGAGAGAGAGGGAATATACACGAGGAAAAAAGCCCTGTAGAGAGACATCAAGTCACAACGCGCAAAGGGGGAGGAATTATCATCAGAGACGAAAATGACACACAAGTCTCTTATTTCTCCCGTCGTCCGCGACCCCCGTAATCTCTCCGTTCCCGGAAAATGTCTTTGATTCTTGTCGAAACCACAAAAATGAAGGGTAGGTTCAACATATTCTTTTTCCGTTTCGACGGCATTAGAAGGAAATTCATTTGCCAGTTTTACATTACGATGTATCAGTCGGCTGTCGACTGGCCAGCGGATCGCCAAAGTAAAGGAAGAGAGAGGCTATATAGCGCCGAGCCGCTTCGTTATTTCACGTCAAACTAAGATTCCCTTAATTAGCTAAGGACCCCGTTTCTTTGGCTTTGTATAGACCGGACCGCTCCGGTATATTAGTTGGATGGCCAGTTTGTTGGTTTTCCGTTGGCGGTTTGACCCGACGTCAGGAGGAAAGCATAGGCGGGGGCGGAAAATTCCTCGGAAATAGGAGAACTCGTCGGTTCATGAATAAATCCCAGTTTCTATTTTATTAGAAGTTAGAAAAAAGGGGGACGTTGGTGTAATGACCCACGGATCCTTTCTACATCACTCGGACTAATGGGCGAATCGACGTTTTGTTGTATCAACTTAAATGGCCGAGAAACCCGTTTGGGTCCTTGCTTCCGTTTCAGGACGGGCCGGCCATCGGGCTGTGGCTGTGGAGCTGGTGGTTTCCAGTTACAAGCAGGCACTTCCTGAACTGCAGGAAGGCAACAGGGCGATACCTTCTTTTCTTGGCTGTTTCCACTTTTCACTGTTCTCCAGTTCTTGGCTTTTTCTCGTCGCCGCCCGCCTTTCCGCCCATATATATTTTCTTTCAAGTTTGACTGCTGTGCTCCTGCTGCTTTTTGGCCCTCCTTCCGGTGGCCCATAGCGGCTTGTCCACTAGCACGGTCGATTGAACTTTCGGACAAAACCCCACAATCAATTACAGATCTAGCCATTTGGAACAAAATACACAGCGCACAACGCCCAGGCGGTGTCGCAGTTCAGGTATTAGCGCTCTCTCTATTAGCCCATACAGCACTTTGGTCTCCTTTCTTTAATGTCTCTATACACTTCCGTCTTATATCCGGTCACCCGTACGGCAAACAAATGAAATCAGCACGGGACGATCTCGAATTTTTCTTTTCCGTCTTGTCGAACCCATATCGATATATCCTTCCGAGTGGACGTCCATTCATCAATTAGGGTCCTCTCTCTCTATAGGATCATGTAGCAGATGTTGTAAACCAATCATGGGAAAATCTCATTTGTCTAGACGTTCCGATAAGAAGCTCGCGTCGCGCTTGTTTTCCAAATTAGAGCCACCAGCAGTAGCACTGCTCAACTTTTTTGGGTGTTTTTTGTTTGTTGGATGGGACAGGAAGTTGGGAATGGCAGAAGAGTTCACGTTGTGTTTTCTTTACCCGAAAGCCGACAGCGCAACTATACTTTTTCGGCCGTCTCCTGGTTTCTTCATCATAAACATAACAACAACATGAACCGGCAGCTATCCTAGTCTATTTGTTACAATTTGTTTTTGTTTCGTCTTCTCTTTTTTGAGGGAAAAGGGGGTAATATCGTGTTGCTCCTGCTGCTGCCCCGAGCTGCTTCGTCCTGTGTGCTGTCGGCTTCTTCCAGTCCCTCAAATGTCTATAGCAAAAGTCCCCGGAGCTTTCAAACATGATGATTATATTACAAACGTCGGTTTCGTGTGTCCGTCGTTAAATCACCAGGTGTTCCTGCTCGCCGAGTCAATTTGGTAAATTGCTCCATATAGGAAGATAAACAGTTTGACAAGGACCGGTCTCTTTTATAATTGAAGAATAGTCTAATAAGCGACGGGAAGGGAAGAAGAAAAGAAGAAAAAAGTTGCGCAGAAATGAGAGAAGGGTGGAAACGAGCGTGTGGAAGTGGTCGGCTAGTGGGGGGAACACCTTGACATCAAGTGGCAACAAATCAGGTGGTACGGTAGTAAGCTGGGAGTTCACGAACTACATCTTCATTTCGTGTAATTGAAGTGGTTGGCCATCAGAAAAGAGCAAAAACTCGGTTGGGGGTTCGTATGTAACGTAGAGCAGAGAGTGAGAACGTTTGGGAGAAAAAAGGAAGGCGTTATGTATTTATTATTTTTTTTTTTCGGGGAGCTTATTGCTCTTTCTGCTGCTGAATTATAGGAAACCTGAGAGAGTAATAACGCGGTTTTTTTCCTCTGGTTCCTCCTTAAAAAAAAGCGAGACGCGACTGACTAACTTCTTTTTTCCTGTTCCACGAAAGCTCATCAAACGGCAGACGGAAAGACCTCCCTGAAGATTGAGGCAGACGGCCAACAAAACGCGTACAAAAGGGGAGCAGCCCGGAGAGAAAAAGAAAAGAAGAAGAAAAGAAGAAGAAAACACACGGAAGATTTAATTGGATTATATAGAACGACCTTCTGGGCTCATAACCCGTGAAGATGAGAAGAATAGAGAGACCTGCTGCTAAGACTTGGAAGAACTTGGAAAGAGAAGAAGAAGAACAGAAGGCACAGGAGCATCATGGGTGTGATATGTTCAAGTGTTGCCGAACACCCCGCTGGCGGGCCACAGAGGGGTCATCATCAGTGCGCACCTGACGCTCCGTTCAGGTGGGGAGTAAAGGCCGGAGGCGTTTCCGCCGCTCGTACACCTCTCTTTTTCCCTTCTTTCTTCGGTTTTTTAAAATAAAGTCTCCCAAAAAGACTCGAAGAAGAGAAAAAGTTTTTTTTTTCTTTTCGGGGGAGGAAGGTTGAAGGTTGGAGCCGAAGAAAATAAAGTTTGAAGGTTTTATATACTCTTGCCTCCCCCTTTGCTTACCCCAGTGGTACCTTGCCTACCCCCACCGGTCTCTCCTCCTCCTTCTCCTCTTTAAACTCTTTTCTTGTGCCGAGAGAGCAGCTCTTAAAGAGTGTCGGTAGTCTGCTGCCGTTTCTTCACGAGAATATCGCTCTCTACTCGTTTCTCTCTCTCTCTCTCTCTCCTACCCCTTCTTCTTCTTTTGTGAGCGGTCATTATTCTAATTAGATCTGTGTATATACCTTTACAGTACTTTGGTGAAGAGAAAAAGGAGCACCGCCGCCAATATAAGCGCCGAAACGGCCACCACTGTAAACTGCTCCTCGGCCTCCCGCTGTCTTTTTAACAGACGAGAATGAGGCGTGGACTCGACACAATACGCGTTGGAGCATCATTTGCATAGCTCTGTCCGTCTGTTTCCAACTCCCACCAGTAATAAAAAGCGAGAAGAAGAAGAAGAAGAGGAGCAAGCGCGTGGGGACAATAACGACAGCCAGAAGAAGAAGCGGAGAAGTCGGCGCCGGTGATATTTCAAGTCCGGAGGCTTTTGTCTTTTGTCTCCGCCATCACTTAGACCACAACCCTTTTGCCCTTGCCTGCCAACGAAATGAAGAGTTATGGTGTTTGGCGGCGAGGAGAGTACAAACAACAACTCGAGTCACTACTAGACTACTACCTACTAGTAGTAATAGTTGTACATCAGCAGCATCGGTCTAATTTCTATTAGAGAAAGAAATAAGGCAAAGAGAGAAAAACCGAGAGAGAGAGAGAGACCCACCGGACAGAGGCCGTCCCCTTTTATTATGATCGTCGTCTTCTTTCGTCTGTTGGTTGGATGTCTTTTAGACTACTTACGGCACCACCGTTTTCTCCCTTTGGCCCCTTATTTCATGAAAACATAATCACAGACGCAGAAGGTGATTGTCTCTCTCTCTCTCTTGTTGTATACTACGCCAACTGATATATGGTCCGCCCGTCCTTAGAATAACGTCCGCTTGTTTGGGGTCCCTTCTCCTTTTTGAAGTTGCCGCCCGTCCGGTAATCTACGCTGCCCTGGTAGATTCTCAAAGAGAGAGAGAGAGAGAAGTAGAGAGAAAACCTAATGATCAGCAACACAGAGTGTGTCCTTCACGGTCGCCTTCATCAATCTGACGCGCTTTCAGCGACGAGCGAAAAATAACAAAAGAGAATAAGCGAACATAAGCGAGTCTAATATAATATAAGGGGCCTGCATGGACAGCACAAGGGATGGGGGAGGCAACCGGGCCGGCATTGATGGACGGGAATAAAAAGGAAACCGTTGCGAATGGGCAGGAGCAACAACTGGGCCTGCTAGGCTACTTCTACTACTACGTAGGCTACTATATTTACGGCGTGCCGACCTTATTTCTTTTCTTTCTTCTTTTCATCTCATTCTAATAGAAAGAGAAGAAAGTGTCAAGCTGGAAGAAAAAGGACGGAAAATCGGCTGCAACTACAATTGCTGATGGTTCAGCGAAAAATACAAGAAAAAAAACTGGAACTGGAATGCCGTGCGCTGGCGATCCGAGGTATGTCTACTATGTACATTTCATATGTATATGCGGGCAGCAGGGCCGGATGAAAAGGAACTCGGTGTACCCACTGAGTAGTTCGCGCCATGAAAAGAAAAGCAGGAGCAAAGGAGGAGGATGCGGAGGTTGACAGGAATTAATGACGCTGGCGCGCTACTGCTCCAAAGTTTTGCTACTACTATAGGGTCCGTCTATTCATTTGGGGGAAAAGGTCGTTGAATGGACGCACTGTGTGTCTCTCCTTTCGGCCAGGCCTCCCCGAAAAGCCCTAAATGTGACAGTTTCCTCTATCTGCCCGGATTGGATTAGATCTGTCACGTATTTTAACGCGCCGCCTGGAACGGAACGCCGCGCAGCTCCATCTTTTTCCTCCGCGTACAAATATAAAAGAGAGAAAAAAGGGAAATAAATCTCTAAAGAAATCAAAAGAAGGACTCTCGCTTGTTTGATTCTAGCAGCAGCAACAGCAGCGACCAACCTCCTGGGCTTCGCCACCAAATTGATTAGCCTGTCAGCCCTATAGCACTCGGCCAGATGACTTTCATGAATAGCTAATAGGCAGACCGTCTGTGTGTTTATATACGTTTATACTCGGTCTATCAGACTATGTACAAAACGGGCGAGTTTTATAATGAGATCCCGTTTCCACGTGCGTGTTTCTCGTCCTTTGCCTCTCCTGATGGTCTCCTGGATGAAAAACAGCTTAGAGGGGTTATAGGCAGTCAGCAGTCGGCTCGCTTCGCAGCTTTACATCAAACAAGGACATAGAGTGAAGCCAACAGACGCAACCGGCCAGTGAGAAATTGGCAGTCGAGTGTGAAACGGATGGCCGTCACACCAAACCGTCCAAACCCCAAAGGAAAACATTTGCCTCCGTCCAACAAAACAACCAGGAAGCAGCAACCACTATTCTACACCTTCTAAAATAGGAGAAAAAAAAAATATATACAAGTTCCTGCTTTGCCGGCTTTTACATACATACATGCAGAGTACATACAGAGAATGTTTGGATGAAGAGGGAAAGAAAGAAAGAAAGAAAAAAACATTTATATATATTTTTTTTCCTGTTTAACTTTGGCGCTATAATATCGATGACCACGGGCAAGACTACCGGGAGAGAGAATGCGGAGAGGGGGGTGCGGTGGAGAATATAGAATCAAAGTAGCTTTTAAGAAAAGAAACGAAAGAAAAAGGCCCAAAACCCGAAGAAAAGAAATGATATTTCGTAGTTGTTTGCTGCTGTAGAGAGAGAAGAGCTACCTTTTTTTTCCCTTTACTTTCTTCGAGTTATTCATCAAGTAGCCCCATCGTTCACTCTTGACAGATGAATGCCGTCTCGGGCATTTATTTTATTCTTCTTCTTTTACCTCACTGCTGCTGCTGCTGGCCACCTCTTCTTCTTCTCTTTTGCTTTTGGGCTAGCTGATGATGATGGCAACTGTTACTTATTTTCTTGGCTACCAAACGGAAGGACTCGACACGTAATCGCAGCCTCCCTCTTCCATCTTCCGTCATGACTCTAGAATTCGCCCCCCGCGAGTCATCCATCGCGATGCTTCTGTATTTTGGCCCCCGTCAAACAGGTCGTCCGTGAAGTGAAACACGTGTCCAACTACCGTACAGACTACTGCCGTACGTAGTAAATACAACGTAGAGAAAGATCTGTACTACCGTACGGACTACTACTACTGCTGCTCGCGCGTCTCGTAATAACCCGGACAGACGGACGGACAGACAGACTCGCGGCTAGGCCCAAAGAAGTGCACTGCTGCTCCTGTCGACTTGACGAAATGAGGAGGCTGTACCACAACTGAACTACAAAGAAGGAAATCCAATTCCATCAACTGTCCAAGACTACCTTTAAGGTGAAGTCTGATGTGCTTCTCTAGCAGTTCAGAGCAAATGAACAAAAAAATGAGACGCCTTTAGACGTTTGTTACTCCCAATCTCGAGGCCGGTTCTACAATCTACAGGTCCTGCTCGACCTGTGGTTAATAATCTAATTACATCTCCCCCCCTCCTGTTGTTACAAACTGTAATTCTAGACGCGGTAAGATGGTCTCGTCACGCCGAATCAACTTGTAGAGCAGCGGCTCCGGACAAAATAAGAAAAAAATCAAATAAAATAGAAAATAAAATGGAAGCGTAGATCCGCGCCCATTGCATTCGGTTCGCCCGGCAGTCAAGGCCGTCAGCCCAAAGACTTATGTAGGTCTACTATAGGTTACACTAGTATACTAGTTATAGTAAATGAAACAAAAACCCGACGTGCTCCGTTCACCCCGACGCGGTCTAATTTGATAATTTCGGTGCAGGTGAGTCTCTCTCTCTCAAGTCGAAAGGCTACTACTATGCCACTACCGTTTCTGGCTGCGGTTTTGTTCCCGCGCGGCATCAGCTCCGGCCACTTTCATAAGCCGACCGTATCGTCATAGTCGCCGCCGCCGCCGCCGCGGAGACGAAAATAGAACCGAAAACAGACAATTCAAGTTGATAAAAAGAAGACATGAAAATAGAGGGGTTGGAAACAATAGAAGAAGCGCTACTCTTAGCCTGACTATAATGTAGTGCGCTACTGCTGCTACCATTGCAATGGCCACTGATGCTGGGAATCTGTGAGACAGTCGGGGCGTGAGAAAAAAAAAAGTAAAGACGACGACGAAGAGGACTAAGGTCGCAGGGGTATAGAAAGCGGATAGCGCGAGATAAATCGAGGCATTAAAATAAAGAAGAGCGAGCCGCGTATATAGCCTATAGTGTCGCTGCCTCGGACATCTCTTAAAGGACGCAAAGTCTAAGGAAAAAAAAAAGAAGAGATGAAGAACTCTAAGCAGCGTCTTAGAGTTTGTCCTCTATAGAAAACACCACAGCCGCAAGTTTTGAAGCAAGAGCGCAGCCGCTCCTGCTGTTGAGCTGTGAAAGACTCGGCAAAGCCCGGAAAAGACATTTTTCACGTCGTCTTTTCTCGCCAATGATTCGTTTTCTTTTGTCGTCGTATTATTTCCATTCAATCCAGCCTCCTGCTGATGATGCTGCTGCCACCGTATCCGTGTAGGCCAGCAGTGGCAAGAGTAACAGCCCCTAATGGCTCTGAGAGAGAATTTGTCAGATTTGCCTCTTTCTCCCCTTCCAGTTCCGGAGCTGACACGGGGAGGCGACGACGATGAATAGGCCGACTGTCACATTTAGTGGTCTTAGCTTTGGGCACCTTCTTTCCATTTACGGCAATCAAGTCCCGGGAAAAATGTCTCCGCCCCGACGGAACCTCCTCTTCCTAGGCATCAGCAGTCCAGGCGTTAATCCGCAAAAAAGGAATCAGTACCCGTCCGAATGCGCCTCTCCATTAGGCAATGACTCGGATTTGTCAGACGCCTATAGTCTCTTTCTTTCCAACAAAAATTCCACCTCTACTTTAGACGTTGGCGTTCCAAAGCTTCTCTCAATTCAATAGACGAACGCGGAGCTTTACCTCTGCCACACATTTCCATATGGAAAACCGGCGTGCGGAGTTGAATGCGTTCCTCAACAAGCGAGGTATTTTCGTGGGATTCGAATATTTCTTCCGTTCAGCCAAGCTGCTAGTCAAATTTTGGACGGGGATTGAGTAGCTTTCGAGGGGGAGCGAAAACGACGGAATGGCATGTCCCCGATTAACGACATACTCCATATTTTTATATTATCCAAAGAGACGACGGAGGAGAGTTTGGAGCATTTGTCGTCGTCTGCTGGCCGTCGTCAAAGACGGCACGGAAGGGAAATTAGAAAGGACGCGATTAGAGCTTTTTATTTTTGTTCTGAGATTTTTTTTCTTTCGAAATCGCTGTCATTACATCGGCTTTTTGTCCCATTTGGAAGGGATGGAGCCATCGTCGGTTGGGAAATGTCGTTATTCCGTCAATGCGGATGCTTCAAATGGGGCATATAAACAGCCGGTCGTCGCCGTTGCTGCCGCCGCTTTATATTGGTGGTGGCGGTGCAGAATCCGCAATCTCATTCTTCGTCGTCATCATCCTCGTCCCCTTTATTCCATCCACTACTTGCAGCGCAGGACCAGACGACGCTCTCTCTTTCGCTCCGGCCGGCAGTCGCTCGATATTAAGTAGATAAATGCATTTCGTAAGTGGAGATGCGTGTAACTTGTTCCGAGTCCACTTAACGGAAGCCTCTTGAGTGCTGCTCGTCGTCCCCCGCTCCGCGCGTCTAAATGGGGTGGACGATGCGCTCTACAGAGCTGCTGTTGCTTTTGCCGTACTGTTTCACTCCACGAATCCTCTCGCTCTGTTTGTTCCTTTATCCAACATGTACCGTGCCTATATAGACCAAAGAGGGATCAAACGCGACGCAGGTCTTAATCAAAACACCGCAGATTCGGTCGGGTCAATGAGTATATACGTACGTAAATACGCACACGAGCTCCCTCTCGACAGTAGGAACTGAAGCGCTTTATCTTTGTATTATATACGCACTATATGTTTCCGTTTCCTTTGATACAGAGAATTCTAACTGGCTCAAAGTTTCTTTTGTCGGCAGTCGGATGTGCAATCTTCTACAGGAGACGAAAGAGTCGGGACTATTCGACGAACTTCCCCCAACAGCCTTTGGAATCAACTAGAAGCGAAACGAATCGATAATTCATTACTGTTCGGGGTCTTTAGAAAGCGCGTCGAGCTGGCGCGCCCAGCAGAGATGAAGAGAACTGAACAGGAAGGAAAACAATAAGTTCGTTACGGTGCACATCCTCATTGACTTGCGAGTTGCTAGTTGCTTAGACTCCTTCTGTTACCTTTCTCTAGACCCATTCCGTTTCTCCTATACGAACGCATCGCTACCGGTGCCTTATTTGACGACACAAGTCTGCTGATAAAGAGTTTGCCCGGAGAACTGGAATTCATCATCACTCTTGTCGTCTTTCTCTCTCTCTCTCTTGATTTGTTTGCAAAGGCGGATGGAAGATCATTAGCCAAAACCAGTGACTGACTGATTGCCAGATATGTGCCAAGCCCGTAATGAATCTCCTCCTGCTCGTAACTCAACCCGACGCGCACAAAAACTGGGCAAACATGGGACCCTGCTACTATTGCCAATCAGATAAAAACAGCAGCAGCTCGTTAGCGTTTTCAGGCCAAGCAAAAACGGATGAAAACTCGACGTGCTCTACGTACTCAAGTCACAACAACACGGATCGGCTGCTCTTTTTCTTCGTGTATTTTCGTCTCTTTTTCGGAGAAGCCGACCTGGAAAACAAGAGATAGGCATCGCATCTTTCGAGACTCAATTATGCGCACGGAGGCGACCGCGCTATGGTGATAACAGTGGCGGCGGCGGTCGTCGCGTCGACCTTGGCTGTTGTTCACAGTAGCAAATGACCCGCCTGCATAAAAACAGGCCTATTCGCGCTGGAATACAACAACAAAAACATCAGCGGAGGTATATAGCGAATACACAGGGAAAACGGAAGTTTGGGGCTCTCTCATTATGTCCACTTGGTGTCGCGTCTCGATGGCGCGGGAGAGAAAAAAAGGTTCGCCGATCGGTACATGAGCCCATCCATCCAACTGGAAAGAGAATAACAACGACGACGACACACACACATAGCCGTTTGGTTGCCATCAAAACACTTTCACCATTACTTTAGAGCACATTATACGGCGCTGGCGGATTGATTGATAGCCTTCCTGTTGGAAGGTTTGAACGTCCATGTATGGATCCGCCTTCTTTTTATTTCGGCCAGTCGGGCATGAAAATGAAAATAAAAAATACCTTTTCTCTCTCTCTCTTTCTCTCGCTCTTTTGATTGAATAACTGCTCTTGACAGCCCATCCTATAAAGTACGAAGCCCGATGAAAGCCAATATGTTGAGGCATCGTGTATTTGATTCTATAACGGGCTTGTATGTAGGTATGCGCCAACGGCTGCCAAAGAGCAATAAATCTACTACACCGATATTGATATTGTGTGGCGATATATGATATTGAGTTGGGGAAAGGACGACGCGCGATAATGGCAACAAAGTCAAGAGCCAAAGAGAGAAAACCTGAAACTCTTTTCTCACAGAGAGAAAGAAGACAAAGAAGATTGAAACTGATATTATTCACAAGTCCCGACCGCTGTTGATGTCCGAGCCGGACGCGAATCGACGGACGCGATTTACTGTTTGTCCTTTTCGAACTTGAAGGAGGTTAACGACATGTGTTGAGCATGATTTCGCCATTTATAGATAGCCGGAGTGGTCAAACACGACCGATCGTCAACGTGACGAATGAAGCGACTAGCATCTGCAGAGTAGGAGAAACGGCACGGGAGAAATTTACGACGGAGCTGTTGAGCGAAATTTTTTATTGCGACGGCATTTAAAGATAAGTTGAGATAGTTCACTGAATACTTTCCAGCCAGAGAGAGATAATTCCAGACCACCCAGAAGAAAACGTTTACGGATTAATCGTTCCCGGCTCCCGTCATCCCGAATGAAATCGTTTGTATAGACTTGGCTTTATCATTTCATTTTTGAAAAATGGAAGCGGAAGCGGCGGAGCGAAACCAGAGTTCTCCTCTTAGGCTGTACATCTTGAATGCTTTGAATAAGAAGAGTCTTCTCTCTCCGGGCAATTTCCGGTCGGTCATTTGTACATTGTGTGGCGATCGGTTCTGTAACGCCCCAGCAGGCAGCAGCTCCTCACCTGACGTCCGACTCGCTCTTCAGCACGGCCCCAGCTACCACGGATAAATCAGCTCCACTTTACAAAGAAGCGTGTCCAAATCCCAAAAAGAAGGAGAGGAGAACGTATTAAAAGAGAGAGAGGAGGGGAAAAGAGAGCTGAGGTGTGTTCATGCAATAAAGAAACGAAGCGAGTCGTATAGAAGAAGCCTATTCATTTCACGGTCGACTTGTTCCACACGAATAAAGGCGATAGAGAACCAGTTTCAACGCACAGCTCGGGGGGTCTGTCCCAAGGATGGAATATATAGACACATCTTCTCGGGGTCCACTTCTCGGCTCTCTCTCTCTATATATATATGTATATATATATTTATATTGTTGTAGGCAATAGCCAACCTAAAGATAGGATGACGGGCAGGCCTATATCACTGAACCGGAAACGAAGAGACGGACCACTGGGAACGTTTAGTGGACAAAAGGACGATGGGTTTTTTCTCGTCCTTCTTTCATCTTGTTCGCCGAACAACACCCCTCCAAATATCCCCAATAACCGAAAGCAATAGTAGCGCACTTTCCCCGCTCCTTAAAGGCAATCCATTAGTTTATTGTGGAGGCTGTTTAAGAGAAGGCTCAATACTGACAATGACTAACCCTTTACCAGTCCCCCTGACTACCACCTTTACTTCGACCTTTTTCCACCCTTCAAATAAAATATCTGAAAAAAATAGAGTTTTCAGGTGTTTGTGCCTCTATTATATGAGATCGGTAGGGAAAACCACCCCGTTCAGTTGTTGTTTACCGGACAAGCAAGAGGGATGTTTTTTTTCCATTTTGGATAAATACAAACCATTTTACACAAAAAAAACCTTCAGGATTGTCAGGGTAAGAAATAAAAAAAAAAGGAATAAACAGCTTTCAATCATACTGTCTGCGTCTATTTCTTTTGAAATGTACCTCCGGGTTATTTTATTCCCAGTTTTATTTTCAGCGCCTTATTCCGTCGACAACGAGAGAGGGAAAAGGTATTTATAGAATGAGTCAAAAAGATCTTTTGAAACGTAAACTTAGGAAACTGTTTCTTTTTCATTTCATTTCATTCCTTTCCCAGTGTTCTCTTCATAGAAAAAAAGATTTCGGTTAACCGTGGTGACCATTCTAGTCGCCGTGCTCGACACCTTATTTGGAGACCCGGCTTAGCGCGCTAAATCTCAACCGTTCGCGCTAAGTTATTGTCGACCTGTTCTGTCGAGTCGACGGGAGAAACTCAACAACGAAGACGAGAGACCGATTGGGAATCGCACCAAGGAACCTCAGAACATGATTAGCAATAGCAGGCCCTCCCCGCTTACAAATTCTCTTATTGTTATTTTGCCCTTAATGTTTCTGTTTAGGAATCATTCGGGTGAGAAAGTTTTTTTTGCTAAATAGACAAAATTGACGAGAATACTTCGGTTCACTTCTGAAATGAACGGACATAACGCTTTAATAGCGATCAAAGGGTTTCATTGTTGGGTTTGGTTTTTTCAAGAAAAGCGAGGGAAAAATCTTCCTTTTTAATTTGTTTAAGATTTGTTTAAGCAATTTGGGATTTTTGTAAAAATAGATCGTCCTGCCATCTGTGAGTACTGTTTCAAGCGATTTGTATCGCGAGGTTCCCGGAGGGACAACTGTTACCAGCGCCGACTTCCGTCGCTCGTTGGGAGGATCCTGGAGGGATCTTATCTTACTAGGTTTACGTACCATAAAAATTAAAATTCGGGCTCTATTTTTAGCAATTAAAGCAGCTTTTAGAAATGGGGAAAATCTATTAGATCTATATCTCGAGTTCCCCTTCCATGTTATAATCTCCCATATTTTAAGAATCTATATACGGTACTATTATTGATCCTAAAATAGAGTTACTGAAAATGAAGACTTGAAGGGGTAGATGTTCGTCATTTTTTTTTTCTCTTAAAAAAAATTAAACTTCAAAATATATGTCTGCGTACTGGACAGCAGGGCATAGTTTTCCCGTATTGTAAGTTGTAAGTCATTCCTTTCGATCAGATGTCTAAACAAAACCAAGCTAGTTCAATAAATGGTGATAAGCGCGAAATGTTTCGTAAATCATGAATTTTATTGCGGCTTCTCACTCACAGCAGTTATTTCCAAATACATTAAATCATTCTTCAATTTAAGGGGTTAGCGAACAAATCGGGAATTGTGTTAATGGTGAGGAAACCAATTAGAGTAGATTTCAGACGATTTCTTGTTCGAAATGGATGTCAAAGATTTAAACTCCGGGACACGACAGAATTACTATGGTTGAACCCCTCACGAATCAACCATAACCTTTTGAAGTTAACCGTAGTTTACATCTTTTCTTGGTGTCAGTTGATCCCGCCCGCCCGCCCATCGTTCAACTGACCATCGGAAGTTTATTCACATTTCTTAAGAATTTCCAGGGATAATCGCGCCGGTTATGTTGAGAAAAGCTTTTGCATCCACGAAATTTCAGATCGATCCATGGTGCAATCATTCAAAGTAGATTTCCGACGATTTCTTGTTCGATATGGAAGTAAAAGATTTATTCTCCGGGACACGACAGAATTATTGTGGTTGAATTCCTCACAAATCAAACCACGATCTCTTGACAATCGACCGCAGCTGTATTCTTCTCTTGTCTGTTGAACCAACGAGGCGATCCAGGTGTGACAACCAGTGAAGGCAATCGTTGCGTCTGAACGGCCGGTAAAGGCGATCCTGAAGCGATCCAAGTCGACGGCCAGTGAAGGCAATCGTTGCGACTGAACGGCCGGTAAAGGCGATCTAGAAGCGATCCAAGTCGACGGCCAGTGAAGGCAATCGTTGCGACTGAACGGCCGGTAAAGGCGATCCTGAAGCGTTCCAAGTCGACGGCCAGTGAAGGCAATCGTTGCGACTGAACGGCCGGTAAAGGCGATCCTGAAGCGATCCAGTTGCGACAGCCAGTGAAGGCAATCGTTGCGTCTGAACGGCCGGTAAAGGCGATCTAGAAGCGATCCAGTTGCGACGGCCAGTGAAGGCAATCGTTGCGTCTGAACGGCCGGTAAAGGCGATCCTGAAGCGTTCCAAGTCGACGGCCAGTGAAGGCAATCGTTGCGTCTGAACGGCCGGTAAAGGCGATCCTGAAGCGATCCAAGTCGACGGCCAGTGAAGGCAATCGTTGCGTCTGAACGGCCGGTAAAGGCGATCCTGAAGCGATCCAGTTGCGACAGCCAGTGAAGGCAATCGTTGCGTCTGAACGGCCGGTAAAGGCGATCCTGAAGCGATCCAAGTCGACGGCCAGTGAAGGCAATCGTTGCGTCTGAACGGCCGGTAAAGGCGATCCTGAAGCGATCCAAGTCGACGGCCAGTGAAGGCAATCGTTGCGTCTGAACGGCCGGTAAAGGCGATCCTGAAGCGATCCAGTTGCGACAGCCAGTGAAGGCAATCGTTGCGTCTGAACGGCCGGTAAAGGCGATCTAGAAGCGATCCAGTTGCGACGGCCAGTGAAGGCAATCGTTGCGTCTGAACGGCCGGTAAAGGCGATCCTGAAGCGATCCAAGTCGACGGCCAGTGAAGGCAATCGTTGCGACTGAACGGCCGGTAAAGGCGATCTAGAAGCGATCCAAGTCGACGGCCAGTGAAGGCAATCGTTGCGACTGAACGGCCGGTAAAGGCGATCTAGAAGCGATCCAAGTCGACGGCCAGTGAAGGCAATCGTTGCGTCTGAACGGCCGGTAAAGGCGATCCTGAAGCGTTCCAAGTCGACGGCCAGTGAAGGCAATCGTTGCGTCTGAACGGCCGGTAAAGGCGATCTAGAAGCGATCCAGTTGCGACGGCCAGTGAAGGCAATCGTTGCGTCTGAACGGCCGGTAAAGGCGATCCTGAAGCGATCCAAGTCGACGGCCAGTGAAGGCGATCGTTGCGTCTGAACGGCCGGTAAAGGCGATCTAGAAGCGATCCAAGTCGACGGCCAGTGAAGGCAATCGGTGCGTCTAAACGGCCGATGAAGGCGATCCAGAGGCGATTGAGGAACGACGGCCAGTGAAGGCAATCGTTGCGTCTGAACGGCCGGCGAAGGCGATTCAGAAGCGATCCAAGTCGACGGCCAGTGAAGGCGATCGTTGCGTCTGAACGGCCGGTAAAGGCGATCCAGAAGCGATCCAGTTGCGACAGCCAGTGAAGGCAATCGTTGCGTCTGAACGGCCGGTAAAGGCGATCCTGAAGCGATCCAGTTGCGACAGCCAGTGAAGGCGATCGTTGCGTCTGAACGGCCGGTAAAGGCGATCCAGAAGCGTTCCAAGTCGACGGCCAGTGAAGGCGATCGTTGCGTCTGAACGGCCGGTAAAGGCGATCTAGAAGCGATCCAAGTCGACGGCCAGTGAAGGCAATCGTTGTGCCAAACGTCAGGTCCAAAGGTCAAAGGCGGTCAAAGGTCAGTTAAGGCGATCCAGAGGCGATGGTTAGTTTAGGCATCGATGATGGTATGAACAACCGGCGAATCGGATCCAGAAGACGTCCAGTCAAGCCAATGTATACGCATTGCATCCTTTTCCGCCTTTGCAGCTCGATATTTTGCTGCACGTTCGCGTCTCTTGTCGTGCCACTTGTCTTTGACAGTGCGGGGCTTCTGTTCTTGTGCCTGTTCTTGTGGTGGTTCCTGTTTTTCTTCATTGGTTTGGAAATAATAATACACTGCGGATGCTACCGCTGCTCCTGCCAGTCCAAAGATTATCCAGCGAGACATTTTGATTTAGAACTTGGAAGTTGGCTTTTATGACCTATTCGGCAATTGCTTGTATTAAGTCGAAGGTTAACAAAAGACTTAAGAGGCAAATAAAGCGAATAGCGATTAAAACAAAGCGTTCACGACTTTCTTAAGGGGACAAGCTCTGGTAAGCGTTAGAATAGCGAGGCCCCTTCCTGAGGTTTATGTGCTTTTTATGTATATTCTTTTAGGTTTACTTTCTTTTGCTAATCGAAATAATGATTTCTAGATAATTTCATCCATTGTTCAAAAGATTTCAACTTGAAAGTGTTAAACATTAGACAATTAAACGTAAATTTTAAGGAAGTCGGCCATGTTCATGTTCCCGCGAGGAGGTTCTTCTTCTTGAGGAAATTTCAACTTCAACTCGTCACGTCAAAGTAAAACACAATTAATTTGGTTTAGTTTCTACAGATAACTTTAGACAATCTTCTTAAAAATTCGAAACTATTGGTGATACGGTAGCAGAGATTTAGACCCAGATATAGGCCTACCTGAAAATGTAAAACATATGGTCGAAAACGATACCGTACTTTTAACTACTAGTACTATAGTCTAGCAACATACAAGCAACAGTAATTTGACTCCTTGAAACAAATTATATTTCCTTACAAATTTTTTCATTTTTATTTTTCCTACTTCCGGCTTCTGGGTCAAAAACTTCATTTGACAAAGACTTTTCAAGCAAGCCCTAAATTTTCCTGCACATTTTTATGGGCGTAAAATAAACGTGTCTAATTCCTTTAAGTAGGGTTGCATATAAAAATTTGTAAACCTTAAAATGAATAAATGAAAATCGTGCTGTGATTGAAGCAGGCCGGCAGGTTGCATAAAGTTGCCAAACCATAGAGAGAGGAGGCAGAAGGTTTGACAGTCAGCTGTTTGCGATGAACTGAATACGGTCTGAGATGTTAACAATTTCATTCCGAAAGGTACGTATTCCCATATTTCTGGGCTACTTTTTTGTGTCATTCTTTACTGTTACTACATAATTGACTAATTTTCTTTTTCTTAAAGAAGATTCAAGACTATGGAAGTTGTAACTACAAGAGATCATTCCAGTGATTCAATAGCCAGTAGTGAAGAATTTGAAGACCTAGGAAATGTGAATAAAAATACAGTGGGAATGAAACCAAATGGAGAAACGTCGGCAGCTCAAGTTGTTGCTGAGACTCAAGGAATAACACAGAAAACTTCTCCAGAGATGGAGATAGGAAATAATGGAAACATGGCAGACTTACAAGAAACTCTTGATGAGGTTCTCAACGAAGAAACTCAAACCAGTGGTATTTAAAATCAATAATTCATATTTGCTATATTTTTATCCACAGTTGTTGTTATTTTCCAATAGAATCATTGAAAACTGATGACAGTTCTCAGAACTGTGCACTGTTCAATCGGATTGCATATTTGGGAGCTGCAACCGTTAGTTAACCTTTTTTTTGTAGTAGTATTAGTTTTTAACCCTTTTAAAAATGTGTGCTTTGTTCTAAAGGTAAACGCTCCTAGGAGTGAAAATGAAATAGCAAGAAATATGGCTATTATGAGACAATCTAGTGGGCAACCTATACCAATTACCTTATCGATTCCTGGAAATTGTGAAGGATCTGTTGTGTGAGTTTCTTTCATAGTTCAAGATTTTCTTGTTTCTAAAGCTTAGCTTGTCTTTTTAGACTTTATGAGGCTGAAAGTAACACTGAAATGGCACGCCATCCAATACATCGCATTATTTTTCTTGCCCTTGGTCCTGCTGGAACGTTAGATTCCAACTGTTTTGCGTTCACCTGTCCAAGGGGAGACTCTGAAGAGACAGCCATATTCCAGTGCCACGTATTTCGTTGCGAAATTACCGAAGCGATTCCCAAAGTCATGTGCAGTTTTAAGCACGCCTTCCGTAAGCCGGAACCCTCTGCCTCTGCATCAACAGAATCTTCGACCGCAGTCTCGCCCACAGAGATGAATAATCATCGTTTGACCTTTGAATTGACCTTAGAAATTAAAGAAGAAGATACCAAAGGAAATTACAGTCCCGTTCCCAAGGACCGCAACTTCTTTAAAATTCGCGCTGGCATCGAAAAAAAGATTGTCATAACTGTTTTGCAAATCAATGACAGTCTAGAATTGCCCATCGAACGTTGTTTTGGTTTACTTGTTAGCCCTGGAAGACATGTGAAACACAGTGACATGCATCTCTTGGAAATGGTGTCCATGGGAACTTCCAACACCCCGCAAAATCCTCAAGAAGCACGCAAATCCGCTTACGTAATATCCGGCCACTGGGATCCAAATGAGCCGGTTTTTGGGCTTCTCAATCGCGAGAGTTCCAAGGAAATTAATTCTGTGTACATGACGATTGCTGTGGACCTTGTCATTCGGGTAACTATTGGTTTTGTTGTTTTAAATGCTATTCTTCTTTGTAACGTTTTAAATCGATTTCCTAAAGGGTATCAGTGAACCAGTCCGCTTCATTATTGAAACCCGTGCAAAGGTCTTTGGGCACAATGAACGTTTTTGGTATTACAGCCAGAAACAGATGACTTTACAGTATGCTGTGCACGTCACAGAAGTTCGTGATCCTCCTCCTAACTCGTCTAGCTACGATCTTACCTATAGAGTGGTGGAAATTTGCAATGAGGGCGAAATTGAGCGACCTAGCAAGGGTCTAGTACGTAAATTGTCGATATATCACTTGGTTTGCATGATACTAATGAATGTTCTGTAATTTGTTAGGGAATGGGTATGGCATTATCGTTAAATTTAAGTTCAACATTGAGCACGTTGACCGGCAGCACTTTCGGATCACTTCACTCTCCAACACCCGTTCCCAGTGACACGTTGAAAGAAGAAGAGCTATCATCCGATAATGACGAGCCTCTTTTAAGCGGATCAGGTATGCTTATTAATATTGCGTTCGTTTTTTAAAAGGTTTTAGCAACGTTTCTGGTGTATGCCTCATGCAGGCGAGGTCTCGAAGGATTGCAGCGAAGTGGAATTAGCTTCGTGGGCAGAAGTGTTGCATTTGTGGGGAACTCAGCCAGGTGACAGCCGACCTAAGCAGTTGAAGCACCTCGTTCGAAGGGGAATTCCCGAAGCACTGAGAGGCGAAGTCTGGCTCCGACTTGCTGATTGCTCTGCCGATACAAGCGTCATGGATGCATATCGAGTATTAATAACGAAAGAGTGCAGTGCCGATCCCGTCATCATGCGAGACATCCACCGAACTTTCCCGGCGCATGATTTCTTCAAGGATTCAGGCGGCCTTGGCCAGGAAGCGCTCGCCAAAATATCGCGTGCATACGCAGTTTACGATCAAGAAGTCGGATATTGTCAAGTAATTCAGATTCTCATTTCCTATTGCATTCTGCGTTCACTTGCATGTTTTTTCTACAGGGCTTAAGTTTCTTGGCTGCCTCCCTATTGCTGCACATGCCAGAGGAACAGGCCTTCAGTGTAATGGTGCGAGTCATGTTCCACTACGGACTACGTGATCTTTTCAAGGTAAGTCACATATTTATGCTACTTTCCCATCGTGTGTGTGCCACTATGTTCTTGAAATAACTTCCATGTTTTACTTGGAGAAATGTGGGAGGGAAGGTTTTGGGGTTATAATCTGGCAAGTCCTTGTCATTCGTGAACTTGACATGATCTATATTGACTGCGGCTCATCAAATTTCAAGAGCCTGTTTACTACTTGGCGCCTAGGCCTAGCCCTCAACGACTTTTCTAGTGTTGGCGATAATGTTACTCTAGGCCAGCTGCAGCATGGCAGTTTGTTTTGTTTTGTTTTTTTTTCTGTGCGCCAAGTGCTAAGAAATTTCCACATGACCGTTGGCTAATGGTCTTATCGATGGACGTATTTCACTTTGCTTTTAGGACGGATTTGAAACCCTCCATCTCCGACTCTATCAACTCGATCGTCTGATTGAAGAGTATCTGCCCGAATTGTGGAATCATCTTGTGGACAACTGTATCGAAAATCACATGTATGCCTCTCAATGGTTCCTCACGCTCTTCACGGCAAAATTCCCGCTGTTCCTCGTTTTTCACATTTTGGACGTCTTCCTATACCAGGGCATGGACACTATTTTTCAAGTAATTTTTGTGTTTTTTTCTTATTTTAAGTTTTCTGCTTTATTTGTAAACATGTCTCCTCGTTCGGCTCGCGAGACATGTTGCCATAACTTGGTTTTCAGCAGCTCACGTTCCACGTCGTGTGAATGAGTCGACGGGTGAAAGAATGAATGATCTTTTTTTTTATTAGGTTGCCCTCGGTTTGTTGTCCATGGCTAAAAAGGATCTCCTTTCACTTAACTTCGAAGGCATATTAAAGTACTTTCGCGTCCAATTGCCCAAGCGGTATCGCAACGAAGTGGCGGCGCGGCAGCTGATGAAATTGACGTCATCGTTCAAGCTGAGAAAACTGAAGAAATACGAGAAAGATTTCATGGCCATCAAGGTATTTTTCATAAAGATGATCGCAATGATGACGTCATACTCATTAACCTACAGGAACAAGAACAGGCGCGAGAAGATCCGGTTGTGCGCTTCGAGCGTGAAAACAAGCATTTGCGCGAAGCCAATCTGAGACTCGAACGGGAGAGCGATGATTTGGCGCAAGAGCTGATCACCAGCAAAATTGGCCTACGGGCCGAGTTAGATGCAGCCGAGGAGAAAGCAGATACGTACTTCAAGGAATTGCAAGCGCTCAAGCGGCTTCATAGGGAGGTTGAAGAGGACCGTAACCAAATACAGAACGAAGCCGTCAAGGTAAACGCAATCATCTTGTCTCGTGTTTCGTCAAATCCAGTATCGCGTAACTGCATAATAATCTAAATATTTGTAAAAGGTGAAGGAGATGTTACAGCGTGAAGTGCTGCGTGCCGAGGAGGAAGGCCGTCGCAGCCAGTCGATCATTGCCGATTATAAACAGATCTGTTCGAAGCTTGGACGAAGGCTCGAAGACGAACAATCTCGAGCAAAAGAAGTATGGCAGAGATTGCAGGGCACTCTCTCCGATTGCTCCAACTGTTCTGGCCTGCTAGATGATGTGTCTAGTCTAATAAGGTCAGAGCAATCCAGCCCGGACCTACAAGAAACAGGGGGCGTCGTCTGCGACATCAAACCACGTTCCCCTACATCTGCACAGTCTCAGTTTGAAAACCAGGTACTACAGTTACACGACACGTGTGCCCTTTTTATCTCCTCTTTTGTTTTTGTTTTTTTACTGAAAGTAAGACGCATATGAAAATGATTGATTCTTTCTGGTGGATCAGGTTCGTGAACTGGAACTAGAATTGGCTCAAACCAAATTGGCCTTGGTAGAAGCCGAGTGTAGAAGTCAAGATCTGACGCACCAGTTGACCACTATTTCTACGGAGATGCAATCACAATCACGCAACAGTTGGCTGCAAAAAACCCTTTCGTCCATCAAAGAAGTTACAGCCAAGAAGGACGGAAGCGTTCCTGTAGCCACTGCCGCGACCGCTACATCAACTTCACCTTCATCCGCTCCCCCATTAGCTGGTCGTAAAGACTCGTCCAGCTCCGATAAATAGAAATACCATTCCATCGCTAAGTGAGATTACGGTATCGTATGATGGTCAAGTGCTATAGTTATCTTCTTTTTTTCTCTTTTTTTTTTGTTGTTTGTGTTAACTTTATAAAATCATATCCATCGATACATTCCGTATCGCGTGCCATTCAGAAAAAAAATTGCCGCTTTGCAAACTTGGATTACAATTCAGAAATATAGTGAAGAATAAATGAATGAGTAGCTTTTGCGAAATGCTTGGGTTGTCTCTCAGTAACTCGCTGAATGTCTGTATTGAATTTGTTTGTCTTTTCTTCGACGAGGGATGCTGCGTACAATTAGACAAGAGGACATGAGGTGATTTAGACACACCGATATAGATAATATTATGTATATGTATAAGTTACTGGAACAAAAGACAGTTTTCACGTTTAGGATTGTGAGTGTATGGGACTTGAGAGAAATCAGGAAATAGAATCGATGCGGGATGACAATTAAATAGCGAAAGAAAACGTGAAGTAGTAGGTTTTGTTTTGCTTCTGGGTCGGGGCGTTTATATTAGAGATTCGTGCTGCATCGATGCTGTTGCCTTTATTTTTATTCATCCCCATCGGAGCGGCTGGCCGGGTGGGCGCAACGACCTCTGAATAGCGCGGGCCGAGAGGCTCATCTCGTTCGACATGCCCGGCAGAGACATCATTTCTTCTTTGGGCGCCTTGGATGACGACAATGGAATCTTCTTTTGCTGCCGAGGCGTCGGTGGGTCGTAATCTGGTGACGGCAGAGACGGATGCAGGTGATTCCGCCTCAGTTGCTCTAGGGTCTTCCAGCGCGTAAACAGAGAAAGGGTCCTCTTGGGTACTTTGAACGTCTCCACCATCGCTTCGATCGAGTCCTTTACGTAGTTAAACAAAAAGGTGAAACATTTTAAGGTATCTCACAATTTCAGAATTTCCATTCAGTTTATTCTCGGCATTCGGTTCAGAAATGCTTTTGATCGCAGATGCCGCTTGGTTCTAATTAAGAAACTTTAGTGACGCGCATGTTAAAGCCCCCGCTTTGCGCCGTAAATTAGCCGCACGCAGTTTCCTATTATTCCGTTTTGATGGATTCTGATGAAAGAGAAATGGCCACCGCCGGCCGTTGTTCGAATTTCCCCGTGGTAACTATTATTTAACTGCTCTTCGTATTTAATTGTCACTCAAACTGAAGGCATTCCGTTTGTTTCCGACCTTCTGTTGACCGACCGAAGTTAGATTGCATTTTGACAATGCGGCAGCCGAGATGAATAGGTAACCTGATCAAGTGAAAATGGATTGCTTCACTCGCTTGGGTCACTTGGCGCGAAAGTATTATTCCGAGAATAAAGCGCAAAGAAAGGCGGACTAGACCGCGACGACACTCTTGGGGCTACCCGTCTTGCGTCGGCGTTTGACGGATGGCCAGGTGGGTGTTTTGCCGCCAGAGCAACCAACTTTTGCCGGTCGGCGCAACCGAGACTTATATAGTCCGATGTTCAACAAGGTAATCCTTGGTTCCTTTTCATTTTTTATTGCTTCGGTCTGGTACTGAAGAATGTCCGCGACCTTAATACGAGTAGGGTTGGGTATCGTATATGACGGGCAGCCTCGGCCGTCTTCTTTTTCCCTCCACTACTGTATTGCTGCTGACATGCACAAACGGGATGCCAAACGAGATGACGCACCGTTCTAGAGGGAGTTTGGGTTTTGTGTTTCTCTGTCCCGATGGGTGTCACCTATCCATTTTCTCTTTCGTCCCTGATGAGGCTAGCTCTCTTTCTGACGGGGTTTTTTGTTTCCTAATACGAAAGCCATCGCAATCGGCAGAGAAAACGAGAGGACAGGCACGGATGTCGCTAAGAGCGCGGTATACGGTCGAGATGTGATGCGAGCTTCCGCACAATATGGCGAAATACAGGCTACACCACCCAGCTGGCTGACTGATGACGAAGACGGCGTTCCAATGACGTCAAGATGAGCCGACGACTTGATTTGTTCCCTCTCAAACTATTCTTCATTGTCGCAGTCAAGTCGATCCAATTTACCGCCGCCGCTTTTACAAAGTCGACAAGCCAAACGCCCACCGTCGTCGGTCGCCTCTTTCCCCTCATATTTCTCACTTGAAAAATCAATTTACCTGTAAGGGCTGGGTCGGGCTATCGACTGCGCTATAGTCATCAGGGTTGATGAGCATCAACTGGTTAGAACGTAGGTTCCACGGGTCAGCGCCGGGCAGCTGGCGGGGTAGGGTCGATGCTATTGTGACGCCAGCCAGAAGGGTCACCAAGACGAGTAACGGATGGTAGGACGTCCAGTTGCGGATCTGCATAGTGTAGTCTCTGCTTCTCCTTCGGGTTCAGGAAAGAAATGAATAGAGTGAAAAGGGCAAACTTGATAGATGTTAGTGTAGAGAGATGAGCCAGTGTCCGGCACACCTGTGACGCTGTCGTCGTGAGTTACGTTTGTATCTGTTCACGATTTTCTCCCATTTCTACTAAATCGATCATCTCGTGTGTATAACACCTAGTACTGCCTACTCTAGTAGCCTAGCACAGACAAAAGGGGGGAAGGATGCGAGCGTGACAGAAGACACGCGGGACACAATCACGTATCCGTCCGGAATGAAATCGCTCGGAAAGAAAAAGAAAGAGAAAACTCCCGGAGGAAATCTCTCACCTGTAATTGTCATTGTGTCGAGTCATAACTCGACACATTGTACGGGCAGGGGCACGGTAGTTGTCCACGTTCAAGATTCCAATCTGTTACTTTATTGACGTAAAGTCTAATAGAGAGATGGGATTGACACGATCAATCAGAAACTGACATGGCATCTTGTGCTACATCTTAACCTAGTTTTGTCAACTAGGTTAAACATTCTAATTGGTTTTTTTTTTGTCTTCGTTTTTTTGTTTTCCTGGTAAAGTGTACCGTGTTCCCGAAACGGACTAGAGCGCTTGAGATGGATCGTATATATATATATCGCCGCCAACGCGGAGCTTACATACAAGACAATCCGGTCATTCAGTTTCCCCATCCGTGGATCCCAATTTCATCCTCGAGTGAATCACTAAGATGAGTAGAGATATTTTTTATGATAAAAACAAAAAATCCGTCCCTCTGAGGGCGAGGGCAATCAAGAAAAGAATCAACACTGGGGGGTCCAGACATTGGGCAAACAGGACAAAATGCGCAAACAAGCGACCCAGCAAATTAGCGGAAGTTAACTTGTCGCTGAATTTTCTAACACGCCCGCGAGTTATAATCAATAGAGCAAACTCATCGGCGGGGAAATGAATAATAATGGGCAGCAACCTACCTCGAAATTACGTTGTGGGGGATTAGATCAATTAAGCGTTTGTGGTGATGGCGTGATCAACACTCGATGCACATCCTGTGTGCAAAATTGGCCGGTAAAGATGAGATCGCACAAATGCAGCAAACTTTTGGGAGGGGAGGCGGAGCGCTAGAACGCGTCGGAACGAAACCAGCGGACTTTGGAATCACCTGTTGTCGACTGGTTGCCGCACTGGACGAGATTGAGCTCGACGATGCGGGGAAGCGCAAGCTTTAAGGCTCGTCACTCTCTCTCTCTCTCTCTCTCTCTCTCTCTCTCTGCCTCTCTGCCCACTCTTTTTACAACTCCCTCCCCCTTAGAAGTCGCCTCCTCCTCCTCTTCTCCCGCTCCTCTTCGCGTCATCATGAAGCAATAGCTAACCACTAAAATAGAAGACGAGAAGCTCTTTAGCGTCATCAATGCAAAAATCATTGTGTTTGCTTTTTTTTGGTTGCTATTTTATATATTCGTATTGATTTGATCGTTAGCCGCCATTAGGAAACGTGGCTCTTCAACAGCACTTCATATTTTAGCGCGTTTGCGGATGTTCGCCATTAAACGCGGTGCGAGATTATTTACGCTGACAAACGAGTTTGGTTTTTTCTCTTCTCTCGGAACCCGTCTTCGTGTGCTTTTCCAGTCACGCGGATAAAAATGTGATTGTTGTTGCTGAAGAGCCTGTAGATTCCAATAGACGTTTCGAATTCTATGGAAGTCACCTGAAACGCTCTTTTTTCCTATTAGTTTTTTCGAGACAGTCCTTCACCTATAACGTTTCTCGACGTGACGACAGTTGTGGGTAAGATGTTACTAGTATGGCTTGTGTGCACCCTATACGCAACAACCTATCAAATGTCATGTCGTGGCGGCTTAATTAGGCCAACTGTGAGGTTGAGTGACTTACCTGTATACATTGCGCGCTGATGATGCGGCGAACTCAATAAGGTGTATCGTCTTATCGCGCAAGTACAGCAGTCCTCCTAATTGAAAAGGTCTCTCTCGGACGAAAAGGACATTGTTTGCGCCAATAATTAATGACCTAAAGGCTGATTGTTTACGCCAAATAAATCTTTAAGGCTTCTTCTTTCCTATTCCATACCCTTATCTACCGAACGAAGAAAAAGGGTATATTTTGTGGGCCTCCATTGAAAATTGTATGCGCTACCTCTCGCCCTCCAGCCGTACTTCTTTTCTAGAAGCAGAGTGCGTTTTTCCTCAATTCCCAGTAGTGTCGTGTTCGTGAAAAACAGTCGCAAGTCACGAAGGCTAGCAAATAGAATGTCAAAGGCTTTTGTTTTGATATTTTATAGGAAACGGAAGAGCATCTCGTTCCAAATATGGATTATGGATCATCGAAGAGTTTCATTAATGAATTTTTTTTTTCTATTTTTTTTTTCTCCTCTCAACATGCAAATGTCTTCACTTCCATCTAGCCTCAAGGGTGGATCAGCTCCGTCCGTATATATTTTCATCGCGTTTCGGTTCCGAGAGATCCCGTCAGGTTTGTTATTCCTCAGTGAACCCAAAATAACTTTTTTGCCTTTTCACTTCGCGGGGATCAAACCAACTTTCTTTTTAAGCTTATTGGGCGACAGACATTTATTATTCTTTGCTGTTTGAGTGTGCGTGGGCATCGGGTTAGTTCGGGTATTAGAGCTTAATGAATCCGTAACTATGCAATCATTCTACCCAATAACCAAGCGGTCAGCACGCGCCATGCTCTCTGTCTGGACGTAATGATCACTTTGTTCGACGCTCATACCACTGAGTCTTTTCATGCCGATCATTTGCGCAGACAACAGCGAGTCTTCCACTCCAAAGCTTGACCACTGCACCATGACTGCGCGGAGAGTGCATCAGTGGTCGGGTTCAATTTTCGGTTGATGGTAATAATCGATTGTGCAATTGTCCTGTTGGAGTGTACACTGTGGCAGCTGACTGCAAGCTGGAATCTCTTCAAGACTCGTGTCGTTTCGTCATGACCGTGGTCCGAGAGAGGAGGAGGAGGAGGGGGTAGAGGGACCTTCATTAGTTCCTCATTTCCTCCATCGTCCCCTTCGGACCAGATTGCATTTGTCGACCAATCGGCACCTCCTGGCCTTTCGATCTCATATGTACGATGTTCCGCGTTTACACTCGGCAACACGTCGTGCAGAAAGCGTACGTGTTGTCAATTTGGTAGCAACACTTGGCCATTTCGTCCCCATATATAGCTTAGCTCCCGCCTCCTCACCCCCCCCTCCATCCATCCAGCAAACCCATTATTCCATCTACGTATTTCTATTGTTATTTCCCGAGTGAGGAAACTGAATTCGGCAGCTGCATTCCAACTGTCTATGGTTTCTGTCAGCCGATAAATGAACGTAGCCAAATCCGATAATCCTTCGTACCCTTTTCGCCTCTACAGCTACAATATACAGCACGGTCGTCATAGTGATTAAAAGTACAGAGAACAGAACATACCACAAACTTGCTTGGTGCGGGGGTTGCTTTTATTTTCTTCGCGTGACTGACCATTCGCAGTACGCAGCAGTCTTCTCAATTCAATTAGGCAGGATCGAATGATAAATACCGAGGGCATGAAAATGGGGCCTCGCTATAATCACTTAATCAGATCGATGTTGCCGAGAAATGGAAGCGGCAGTGTACAAAAGTAATATCATGCGTTTTATTGAGACGAGAGCCTAACGTCCTTTGTTGTAGGCTGGATATAGCTTCAACAACGAAGAGTTATTTTTATACCTTCGGCGTTTCGGCGAATGACCCAGTTCAAAATAAAGAAAAACGCGTTTTTTATCATCGACATTAGTCATTCGTAAATGTTTAGATTGTCAAAACTTGTTATTTCCTCTAGCTTGGACGGAAATTGGAACCAAGCTTGTTTATTAGTTTCCACTGTTTTCCAAGTATTTTTTTGTCTAGGATTCATATTTTCTGTGTGTGGCGTTAACGAATGCCTCTGCAAGTCCCTTTCCTCGAGTCCAGTAAAAAAAAGCTTTAACCAGTATCAAGAATAATTGAACGAGAAAATTTTAACAAAGAAGTGATGTCCAGCTGCAATGACGTTCAAACCAGAATGTTGTACGCCCTTTTTACCTTTATCTTTTTTAAGGAATTTAAAATGACGCACGATTGCACGCAACCACGGGTATATACGTACAAGCTGTGGGTCGTCTGTAATCTTTTTTTTTTGCTGTCCTATGGATCAGTTCCCATACCAATTTTTTAGGAAGTAATCCTTCTTCATCGTTCGTGTACTCATATCGTCAACATGACCCAGAACTGTACCGACATTAGATGTCAATCTGGATACTTAGACGTGGGCGATTGGGCGAGGTATCTTTTACTGAAGCATATCATCCATAATCAAGTTGTCAATAATGATCTGCATTCTTTTCCATTTTTCTTTTGATAAAAAAAACACCTGTGCTTATTTTTTTAAAGGTCGAGACACTTTATCATTTATCGTCTATGATTCGTAAAGCATTTTTTTGGTTTAGTACGGAAAGATATGCCCCGCTTACGTACGTGCCTAGCTTATTCGTAATACTGTCACGGGTAAAATTGTACTAAGGCAAGAACAGCTAAAATCCGGTTATTTAGGTCGGCAACAGTAATTGTCTTACGAATTTCTGCTCTGTTAGAGACAGACAAAGCGCGAAACTTCCACTAGTTGGCGAGAAACACAACCAAAAACTAGGGATACGCTTTAAGAGAATAGCACCTTACTCCTTCAAACTAGAAAAAGGGACTGCCCCAAAAGACCCGATATCTACTAGTAAGAAAGGCGATGAATACGATCAAGGTTTTCTGAGAATAGGGTTGGCCAAACGCATCCAGAAATCGTTGTTCATAATGAATACGAAGTAAAAGAATTGTTTAAGAAGAAAAAGATTCTGTATTTGGGAGATGACTAAGAGCAAGTACGGGGTTTAATCAGTGAAGGACAAATAAAAGAAATGTAATAAGAAATTCGTGACAATACAATGGCAGTTTTTCTAATAATAAATTCTTCTTCATCATTGTGTCTGGGGTGATCCCATAAAAGTAAAATGCTAAGACAGTGTGTTCTTTCTACAAGTTGTCCACCTTCTACAAGGGTTCCCTGAAGTACAACTGATAAGATACCGTGGCTTAACTTTTTTCAGTTTTTCGTCGAAAAAAAGATCGAATCAACCGCCGCAGCGGCTTTTGTGATGACGCATAGAGGACAACGACACGGAAAAGCGACGTCGACGCCACCTGGAATGTTTACATGCAACTACAAGTTACAAACAATCGAAAGACCGGTTTGAAAAAGTAAGAAAAAAAACATAAAAATCATCGAGGTATGGTTAACGGGCACTCATGAATTTAATGTAAACGTATTGAGCACGTTTAATTACGTTCTTGGCGAAAAATAGTTCTGGAACGCTAAAAAAAGAACCAAGCGTTCTTCGTGACGTCACAAAGGCGGGAGATTCAGTTTCGCGCCATTCAGAAATATTCAATAAAACCTTCATAAGAGGTCTGTAACTTATTGTTTCAGTTTGAAAGATATCTTAGATTTCGCCTAACAATTGGTTTTGAGAGTCAATGATCTTAATCGTTTGCTATTTCGTACCAAACTTTTCCCGCCAAAACGTGACATAGGTAAAAGATTTTGAAACGCCCGAAGCGGCTGTGTGTGGTGGCGCCATCACCAATATACACAAACGACTGCAGGAGCCAAGAGGGGGAGAAAAGAATTTCCCACTCCCCTCGATTCCTTCCCTCGCCGAGAAACCCTTGGTTTTTTATTAATTTTTTTTTTCAAGTGAAGACATTTGTGAGCTTCATTTGATTCTTTGTCAATTCATGACTTAATTGTAGAAGCATTGGTAAAGTGACCTAAAAGTTCATCCAGGCCAAAACCTCTTTCGGTCTGCAAGGCCCTGAGAAATTTCGTTTTGGCGAGCGACTCGAGTTGCGGGGGGCTTCTGTTAGCTGCCGTTCCCTGCATTATCGTTGTCTTTGACCATTGTTGGACAACGATCAGGATATGGGATTAGTGTTCCACTTGTGAATTAAAAGTAAGTTTAATAGTAATCGGCTACGTTTCCAATGCCCAAGAATGGTGAATCGATGAGGTGGCTGGGCCGTCCTCGTGGCTCGTCCACAGCACCGGGTGGCTGTGCTGTGACTTCAATTTGCGGCCATTACCCAAGAGCACTGTCGTACTTACATTAGAATTATCGAATCTCGATTGACTCTAGAGTTATCTGACAAATGTTAACATTCAACTTCTTTGTCTCACTCTTGAAGAAGCTGTAATGAATGGATGTTAAAATGCCAAGAAAAACTCCTCACAAGTCTCAGGTTAAGAGTGGTAGGCCATCACTTGAAGCCATGGAGTATGGACTTGATTCTGAGCTTGGCAGCAATCCTTTTTCTTCTGGAGGTAATATTCAGTGAAACAAATGAAACCTGCTATTGTTTCTGTTTTCTGATGAGTGTCAAACTTGTAACCAGGTCTAGGTAGCTTGACAAAGAAGATCAAGGTGGAAGACAAGCGAGCCCTGTCCACACCACAATCTGCACCTCATTCATCAAAAATGTGTGCCCCCAAAATGTGCACATTGGAAAACAACACTACCACTCCAACCCTACCTCAAGGCGCTGCTGCAGAGCGACAGCACCACTTGCAAAAGAAAGATGTACTGTCAACCTATAACTGAATAGGTTTTCTTTAGACTGTGGACTAAACATTCTGAATAACAGGTGAGAAGACGTTTGGACATGGAGCTGGCTCCTGACACACCATCACCTCTGCCTGCCAAGACCACATCTGATGGGTTCAAAACTCCAAAGGCAAAGCGAGCCCGGACTAAATCAGCTGCTGTTACTGTGCCTCCATTGTCATTAAGTCCTTCACCTCAGAGAAGTAGAACTCAACATTAAAATGTTGTTTTTCTTGCCCTTTCTTTAATGGTTTTTTTCCCCTTGTATTATAAGGTCGAACTAGTGCTGTTGACAGAAGCAGGTTTGATTCTTCACTTGGTTTGTTGACCAAGCGCTTCCTTGGCCTTCTTCAGAGTGCTGAAAATGGAATCTTAGACTTGAACCTTGCCTCTGTGACACTTGCTGTTCAGAAGAGACGCATTTACGATATCACAAATGTTTTGGAGGGTATTGGTCTTTTAAAGAAGATTTCCAAAAATAATATTCAGTGGAAAGGGTCAGATTCTCCTGCAGATTCAGCCGAATCTCAGCGAGGTTTAAACCAAGATTTAGCCGACTTGGAAGCCAAGGAAAACCAACTTGACGAACTGATTTCTGCTACAGGTATAAATTTTCAGTACATTTTGTCAAGTGTCAAAATTATTTGACACATCCCTCTTTTCCAATTTTGCAGAGAGCCAACTTCGAAGTTTGAGTGAAGATAAACGATACGCTTATGTCACGTACGGTGATCTGAAATCTATTTCAGAATACAGAGACAATACTGTGATGGCAGTAAGAGCACCTCCTGAAACAAAATTACAAGTATGTCATATTCTGTCATTATGCCGCCAATCGAATCATTTTTATTGACACAATGTTCTTTGTTGTGCCAGGTACCTCATCCTTCTGAAGGATACCAAATCTATATGAAGAGCGAAAATGGTGAAATTGAAGTTCTTCTGTGTCCTGAAGACGAATCTTCTTCTTCATCATCTTCTTCTTCGCCCTCTTCAAGAACCTCCAGTGGATTTCCCAGCCCGGTTACAAACGGAGTGATGAGAGGAAGATCTCATCGAGTAAACAAAAACAATCAATTCATGACGCAGTTCAGTGATGATGAAGAGAATGGCTTGCTTCTCGAAACAATGGACCAAAATCAACAGTCAGGCTGCGACACTGGAATCGACATTTCCTCAATGGCAGTTTCATCGGCTAACGAGCCGTTCCTCTGTTTGGAACCGCCCCTTGACGAGTCGGCCTATATGTTTACGATGGACGACGGCGAGGGCATTTCCAACCTCTTTGATTTCTCTTTTTAAATTAGATTAGATCACCCATAGTTTCGCCCTCTATTATTGATGAGAATCGCTTTTCTCATTCACCTCGAGGGGTTTGCTTGGAGTAGGGTAAACGAGAACTTCATTAGCATCTTCTGCCATCTTCACTCTCATCTCATTCTCCTCTGGTGTTTATTTTTTATTATTAATTTTTTTTTCTTATGAACCATTCCCGGCTCTTTATTTTCATATTTGCGCCAATCAGTCAGTATTTTTTTCTCCATCGTTTAACCCTGAAGCTGATGCGCAGTTGCCATCCACTGTTTACCTATTCCCGGCTCATATATCTCACTCATAAATCACCATCACTGAAGTTATTTTAAAAACACAAAAGCCCTTATTATCACCGTCTGAAACCACTTAGGTGGTTTTGGCGATTATTTTAGTTTGTTGGTTGGGTAGTTACTGTACATGAGTGCAAACAGAAACAACCTCCGATTTATTCCTAACAAAGTTTTTTCTTTCTTTAAAACATGTCTGAATCATTTTGCAAGCAAACTTGCACCGAACATATTTTGCGTACTATTATTTTTTTTTTTTATTTCGCCCCATCCCTTCCCCCACTTCGTTTCCGAAATAGTTCATGCGTATTGATTTCGCAAGAGCGCCTCAACCCTCCGGAATAAGGTATTTGTGGTCCCATTTCAATTTAGATATATAGTTTGTTCGGTTGAACTGCCATTTTGTGCCGATGATTTCTATTGCTCCACGATATCTATCGTAGAGCTGTGCTGTATGTGAACGTGTGTGCGTGCGCGTGAGCCGAATGTTTCCCGCTGCGTTCAAACGCAGCGGACTTGATTACGCTTTCACATTTCCCCGTGTATCGGCTCAAGTGAATTCTCTGTTCCCTCTCGCTATCCCCATTTTTTCCTTTTTTGTGGAATACAGTTTTACACATCATCATTGCTAGTTTGTTCCAACATTGAAAGACGCAACAGCTGTTTCTTCTGTAAAAGCTATGAAACGTGAGAATGTATTAGTTATAATAGCGAACGAAGTTCCAGGTGTGCTAGTGAAGTTAATGCATTTTTTTTCTCTTTTTTCCCCATTTTAGAGAGCAGTGTTGTCAAGATGAAACAGGTTATCATTCAATTTTAACGTGAAGAATTGCTTTGGCAGACACCTTCCTGGCATGCTTGACAGAGGCGTTTCTGATGAGCTTTAGGCTCGTCCTCATCCGGATAGAATCTGCGACCCACAACGGATCGTAGATCGGTTAGCACCTTTGAAATTCCATTGTCGTTCCATTCGGCCGCTTCAAACACCTAAAATTGGGTAAGTTTTGAATATAAAACTATTCATTCTAAATGAGTATGTATTTGTTTACATTTGATGTGCATCGTTTGCACTGCTGGCCGTATAGTCGAACCAATATCTCTCCTTGGCGGATGCCGTCACCGACTTGGTGAACCACTATTTCACACTTCGCAACTCCCCTGGCCGATTTCCACTCGTGATGGCATGTCTAAATGGAATATAATTAGTTTACGATACCCATGCACAATGCAGGAAAAATGTCATTACCTGGCATTCAAAATGTACTTTTCCGCTTTTAATTACTGGTTTCCCTTGGTCGTTCTTGCTGTCAGTGGTATCATTGGGGCTGGGTGTTTGATGACGGCTGGGCGGTGGCGGTCTCTGTGGCGACGGTTTATCTTTAGACTCTTCAGTCGCGGCCGGTTTGGTAGGACGTAATATGCGACGAATGAACACTCCCATGTCGTTCACGGCCACGTTCATAGCCATTGCGGGACCTTTTTTCGATTTTTCCGATGGTGCAGGCGTCGACGGCGTCGTCGGCGACTGAGGGGCGGGATTCGGTGGCTCTTGATTAAGTAAAGGGGCTTCTTCTGCCGCTGTTCCTTCTGTCGCATTAAGATGCTTAGTAGACAAAACTCTGCCGATAAAACGACCGACAGAATTCTTCCTTTTTCGATCGGATGTCGTGGAACGGAGTGTAGCCGATTTGCTTTCAAAGTCGGTGATGGGCGCCGATTTGGGCGTGGCGGGTGCAGGAGGCGATTGAAAGATACTTTGATCTTGGCTGGTCGTCTCGGATTCTCTACTCATGTCCAAGTTGGCCAGCGTCTTCCTACGTGGAGGCCTTTTGGGCGGTTCAGGCTGTGGTGGGGGAACCACTGGCAGTCGATCTGGGTGGAATCGTTTAGATTGCATCGTATCTTTCATGCGACCGAGGAAACGTCCCACGGAACCTTTTCTTACCAGGGGTCTGCGCATCCATTCGGGCTTCCTTATCAATTCATTTTCTGGAGACTTGCTAGGCGTTTTCTTGGCGGCGGAGCTCGAAGCTTTGGGTTGGCCCTCTCCATTTGAGCTGGACGCTAATTGAGGAGAACTAGCTCCCAAACGTTGAGCTGGACGCGCTGGTGCTACCTGAACTGGTGCTACCTCTAACTCTTCCACCTGCCTCGGTGGATCTTGGTCGCCGATAAGTCTTTCTTCATAAAAGGTTGATGCCTCTTTGACCTCTTCTGCGTCTGCTAAATGTGGCTGATCACTGTTGACGTGTATAACAGTCGGTAGTTCTGTGGTTGTCAAGTCGAAATGAGTTTCGATAGGGGCGTCTGACTCGTTTCGAACATCTGACACCGGTTCAGCTTCTTTTTCTTCCGTTTTTTCTTGGTTGTCAACATTTTCAATTAGTTTTTCTACTTGTTCCGCGACTGCATCGGCCACATCTTCTGCCGTAATGTGATTTTCTTCAACTTCATCTTTGGTCTCGGCCGTCGTCGTTTGTACTTCTTCAACGTGAGCTGCTGTCACGCTTACTTCTCCTGTCACTTCCCCATTGGCCGTCTCGCTTTCAATTTGGCCCAACGATGCAGCAACTGTCGTGTCGTTTATTTCTTGCTGGGGAATTTCTTGAACGTCATTTGGAACTGGCTCAAGTTGCTCTGTGCAGCTTGGCATCTCTGGTTCATTACAGACGATCGTTTCATGTTTTTCTTGCGTCTCTTGACCGTTGTGAATGAGTATGGGCTCGTTTTCTCTTTCTGGCTCAACTCGTTCTCCACTGTCTTGTGCCTCGAGGCCACTGCTCGACCCGGTCTCGACTTCTTGAAGCTTTTCGGCGGCCTCGTCTGAGCGCTCATTTGATTCTCCTTGGTCCCCTTGGTCCCCTTGTTTGGTTGCTTCGCCCGAAGCTTCCAAGTGCAACTGCACCTGAACTTGGTCTACTTGGATCTCGGCCGTAGTAGCATCAACCTGATTGTCCTCGTGTCCCGACACTAAATTGTTGTCTGGCTCGGCAACCGGTTGGTCCCGTTGCATATCTAACGGTTCTGGAGCTTTCTCTTGCTGACTGACATTCAGAGACACTTCTACATTATCTCCCTCTGCCAACTGAACATTGTTGTCCGTAACTGGCAACAACTCGACAGTTTCGGTACTAGCAGCCTGGCTGCCATCAGTTATGTCTTGGCCACCATTGTTGTCATCAACTTGCGGCGAACTGGAAACCACTTGATCGACCTCGTTAGTTCCAGGGGCCTCTTCCGTTTGTTCTGCTTTCTCAGCTGCTTCCATGTTAATCATTTCTTTGTTGACAACCTCCTCCACTAACCTAACGGGCTCCGGAGTGGGCGGGGTCAGCTCCTCCGCACCTTTAAGTGTTAACTGGTCGACGAGACGGAGAGTCCATTCGTCTGCTGGATGGTTGATTCGGAGTTCTCCGAAAATTTTATCGAACACGGCTCTCCATTTCTCCTCCATTCCATTCCTGTGACACAAACATATATGGAATCACAAGTCTGGCATTTTTTAGGGGTAAAAGTCGTGACTCGATCATGCTGGCATCAGGTTTTTATGTGGACCGATCAACAAAAGCATTTCGGGTGCACCCATAAAATGCCAATTTTACGACTACAAAGTGTGAATCGAAATAAGTAAAAATAGAAAAGAGGAAGAGTCATAAAAATAGATTTGAAAAAAAGAGTAGCAGAGTTCCAGTCAACAGGATGTTGTCAAGTACACATACCTTTGATCCGGTTGGTCATTAGAATTCATCTTTTCTATTCCGTTGCAACGCGTCTCTTTGCTGTTAGGTCAATCCAAGGGCGATGCTTTATTATTTTATTCCCCAAAACTGGTTGTTGTCAGAGAACTCCTTTTTTTGTGTTCCTCTTCTTCAACTGGTTTTTCTTTTTCTAGCTCACAGACATAATCTTCTTTGGCGTCAGGAATTTTGAAGCAATTAGATTGCCGCGGAGCACAAACACCAACACTGAATAGAACAACGTTTTCGTGTATCATTCACTTGAAATTCAATGGCGGAATCTTTTCAAGATGTCCTAAGGTACGTAGCAGCTGCTCGCCCAAACTTCAGCTAGCACGCGTGACTACTAAACGAATGCGGGATGAACCCAGCCCGACTGGTATACACACAGCTTCTCTCTCTCTCTCTCTCTCTCTCTCTCTCTCTACTCTTAGGTTCCCTGCCATATAAGAACGGAAAACCGTAGGAGGGGAGTGCGTGTTGCGCCGCGGGCCGTTTCACAAGCCACTCCACCTCTATACGGCCCTTCTCTCACATATCTCAACCAGTTACTTTCACTGAAAGTTCCCCCCGCACCGAGCGTGCACACGCAGCCCACACGCACAAAGGCTTAGACTGAGAGGACTGAACTCCCCCCCCGTTCTCCTTCCTTATTAGGCAACTTGAGGTTTTTTCCTCTTTCCTCTTTTTTTAAGATATTTTCTTCGATTTTTTTTTTCTATTTACAGAGGTCTATATGGTCTGTCGGCCTTCTCAATTATCCGTACAAGACGATGATCTCTGATCCTCCATTGTCGTGCGTGATAGAACGTTTTATTATATGGTGTTCGTCTTCACGTACACCGCCGCCAAATACAACAACAACACGTTAAAGACGATGTGAAAGTTGTTTTCCGTTTTTGTGTTTTTATGTTTCTTTTTTTGTTGTATCCTTGGAAGGAAGACCCACGGTCTTTCTAGCCAGACAAACTTTGACAAAAACGGCGTGGGATCTCTTAAGTGGACTCGGATTCTCCTGCATCTGCGGCGCTGCGCTTTCAGTAGGGTGCGCCCGCTCGTCCGTGAGGACTAAAAAAATTTACACAATCAGCCCCTCGTCAGGAGACAGTGCGGTGCACCTGCCGATATAAAAAGAACCGTAGAATTGTTAATTTTTTTCTTTTCAAGTCAGGCTTACGGCGGTTGGCCACTCCTTCGTGTTTCCTATACAATAGCCCTAAGCCCGGAGATTCCCTCATCTTCACCTCCCATCGACATCCGGTTGTAGAGGGACATCTTATGTCTGTTACCTTGGGGCCAAGTGATATAATATTAGAAAACTTTGTTGGTTTTCGTCCAAAAGCGGGAGACATGCTTTGCTGAAGTAGAGATTGATAGTCCTATCAAATCGGTTGATTTTAGGTCTCTGTTTCATGAGGTCACTCCATATTCAAATTATTCGTATTTGGGTCAGTCGGTTTCCTTTTAAAGGTTCGGCTCCGACTCTCTAATACTTTGGGCTATTTTTTACTGCTTTTGTGGATTTTACACGTTTATTAAATTAATTGGCAAAAATATTTTACTTCAATAACTTAACTGAAGAAATTCGTTACAAACAAAAAGTGGTATGGTAAACAAATGTAAACTCGTCGTGCATTCCCAAAGGCGGGACACGAGACGGCAGTAACCGGTAAACAATGGTACGAATGCCCTCTGTCGATAGGTTCTACGTCTAGAAGTTTCTTTTGAATATTCCCCAGCAGTTGTATTTTAAAATAGGTAGTTTGAGTGGCCATTATTTTACTCAAACATTTTTTGTTTGGTGTTTTGCGGCTATTTTCGGATTGTGTTAACTCTTTATCAATGTGTCTGAAATTAATCCGAAATCCTGCAGATTTAGAAATGCATTTGCATACAGTTACAGTTGGAAAGAATTATACGTAATCACGTCATCAGCATTTCCTAGTTTGGCTATTTATTGAATATTTTTTACATTATCATGTTTTCCTCGCCATTGTAGCCATGTAATAGCCTCAGGTCTTTTCGTGAATCGTGACTGTCTTTCTTCTGGACTACGGTGACGGTACTTTACTAGATGCGTTCTCGATGGTTACGAAAGTCACTAGATGGCATTTCTTAGTAAATATACAGATTCCAATAAAGGGAAATCGAACGACTGTAACTTGTCCACCTTAACGACTGTTTTCTTGTTTGCAGTTAACATTGTATATTTGTAAAGCCCTTTTCAATATAAATATTTGGGTCGTAAGTGAACTTCAACGATTCCCCTTCAGTCGGATTATCAGCCAGTTATCTGTTTTAAAAGTCTTGGCCATCATCTAAAATGTCTAAAATTAAGTGTAGATATAAGTTTGAAAGCCGCTACATCCACGGTACATCCACCCACATGTCGAAATGAAGAGGTTAAGGTCGAACTTCCATATATTTGCAGCAAATTAGAAATATTTTCGGAATTCATGAGTATGCCAACACAAAACGGAAAGTATATGTGACCAAATTGGATTAAGTCTGAGGTGTATATTAATTACCTTACCCATACTTAGAGACCTAGAGAATGGCAGGGCCGCGGAGGCTGGGTTGGAAACGGCCTAGAAACGGTGTTCAATGGATCATTACTTTATTTGCTTTCGAGACGTCTACAGGGATTGTTGTCGACTTGAATCTGTACAGCTTCTCGTAAATACAGAGCGTAAATAAGTTATCTCCATACAATGAGATTCGGCGTCGAAAGAAACAGGTCATTTAACGAAATGTAGTTTGTAGTCGTAAAATTGGTTTTATTTTAAGTCTCTCGTGATCAAAGCACTGGCTTTCTCCGCTGTGTGTCTTCCCTCTTTGGTAGTGATTTGTTATCGATTCTGAATTCGCTAGTGAGCGGATTTCGTCTTTCGTTGTCTTTATAAGTGAAGCTCTCTATTTTTCAAATCTCGTTGAGTGCGGGTATGCATTTTCATAAATTCGATTCGATTTCTTTTTATGTCCGTATACTACACAAAGTCATTGACTTGTATGCAAAGTCTATCATCTACTTAACTTCCAAATGCATTTCTATCTAACAACCATGCATCTTGTTGCCGTCTAATTTTCTTTGTCATCGACCACAATTAAAAATTTTTTTTTTTTAGTTTAAAGGTAAAGAGATCTGATGGTCCAAGACAGGGGATTTCCACCAGTAAACCAATAGCCAATCTAATAAATTCTGGATTTTCAATCGCTCACGGTGGCGCTTCCCAGGGACAACTTCTATGGGAATCGTGTGCGAATATCGTATGTGATCGCCTCTTCACCATCTCTACCACACCGGAACGCTGAATCATTGACATTCATCCACTGGAAATGTTTGTGATTGAATCAAGAGAAGACATGGGGTAATCAGATTCTACTTCTTTTAGACTTCTTATTAATGATGAGAGGCGTAAAATAGTAAAACACAAGCATTGGCCGTGGGTCTCCATAATGTTTCAGTTCAACTAGTTGTAAATTATTGTAGAATTCGGTTCAATATAAAATAATTCTTGTCCATCACAATCTTTTATGAGTTTAAGATTTCATATTAAGTATTGTTCATATGGCTCTTATTTGTTTGTGATTTCAACAATATTGATTCAAACAAAAACATGCTGTGAGATTGAGATCATTGTTTCACTGAGCCACGTAAATTTTTGCCTTAATCTACATGTCTAAACACCCTGAGAATACTACCAAATGAGAGTACTGTTTTACTGTAACGGTTTTTTTTTTCTTCAGGTACGACATGTGTGATGTATGAACTGATCTCAGGTGAAACAAATGGGAATCAACTCTTCCTCTAATCCGACTTGGTAATATTTAATAAATTTAAATTATATATATGTAAGTGCGGCTAAATAAAATATGAAGTGACAGAAAACAAAATATACAAAACTCTTGAACCGGACGGTCTTTTTATTAAATTATTCCAAAAATATTAAACAATGAACGTTTTATAAATTTAACAACTTTGGACGATCAGAGAGGATCAATGATACCATCTCATCATTTCGTTCAGTTGCCTCTCGTCGCTCGGTACGGCCCGCACCGCCCAACGAGAGGCATGGCTAAGAACAGCCGGAAAGAGAGAAGAGTGATGCCCACTCCGTAATCTATCGAGTGAGGTCGGGCCAGTTATTCAGGGATGCGATTGAACCTAGTCGGGCGATTGGCTGTATTCACCCTTTCGAGACAGAGCCCATCCCTACCTCCTGCATTGCGGGTATCAGGACCGGAAGTGGAAGGATTAAAGGTTACAGGGAGAGTCTACACTTAGCTGGAACACCTGAGTGTAGTGCAGGCAGAACGATCAGAGACGACAATCTGAACAAGAGATCATCGTTATTCATCATTTCGTTGATTGCCACTCGTCGCTCGGTACGGCCCGTACCGCCCAACGAGTGGCATGGCTAAGAGAAGCCGGAAAGAGAGAAGAGTGACGATTCGGGCCAGTTCTTAGGGGATGCGATTGAACCTAGTCGGGCGCTTGGCTGTATTCACCGTTTCGAGACAGAGCCCATCCCTACCACCAGCCGGTCTCCCATTTGCGGGAACCAAACTCTAGCAGTTGCAAGTATTTCGACTGATGAATTTGTGGCAATCAGCCGCCGTACAAGTATACTGCACGAATAAGTGGCAAAGGCGACAACTACAAAATCAGAGAACAAAATCTTTTTTCATCATTTATTCAGCTCGGTACTGCTCGTACCGTCCACGTAAGGCATGGCTAACAGGGGAGCCGGAAAGAGAAAAGAGGGATGGTTGGGGCCAGTTCTTAGGGGATGCGATTGAATCTAGTCGGGCACTTGGCTGTATTCTCCCTTTCGAAACAGAGCCCATCCTTACCACCTGCTGATCTACCCCGTAGAGCTTCTAGCAGTTGCAAGTACTTGGACTGATGCAATTTGTGGCAATCAGTCGCCGTACAATTATACTGCACGAGTAAGCTGCAACGATGACTCCCGCTACGCCCGAGTGTAGTTAGTACAGGTTTGCGAAACCTGAACCATGGAAACAAAGATGAAATGTTAGATAAACTAAATATGCACTAATAATCTAAAGTCTTTACGTACATACCTAATTGCGTGTTATTGCATTGTCCCTACACATGCAGGTATGTGTAGGTCAAGCAGAGATTTACAGATTTGACATTTTCATCTATTTTTTCCCCTTCGGTCGTCCATAACAAATCTTTATAGAACAACCAAGCATTTCAGTTTCTTTTCGCTTCCATAAAATTAATTAGCTTACCTTCCAATAATCGAGTCAGCCTACGTTGGCAGAAAAAGCACGTTTAACGAACGCTATAATTAAACAATTCGATACATTAGTTACGCACGACGGGGCACAACAACTGAACGAATAGAATAGGTAATTCTGCTAGTTGAGCAGGCGTATAAAGGACTATTGGTTGACGGTTTTACTAACACCAGCTAGTGATTTTTAAAAGGTGTTAGGGGTTAGTTATAAATACATTACAAATTGTACACCGGAAGCAAAGAAGGTTTCGACATAGGAAATTTGTTGCAGTCGATAGGATGTCCTTCTCCCGTTTTTCGGCAGAACTTGGCATCGACCGGAATCAGCACCTGAAAACGCTGTATAGAAAAGACTACGAGACGCGCAGGGAGCATTGATGACGCAACCGTGTCGGATCAGCTTAACAGTAATAGATACCCTAAAAAAGAACCCTTATCCAAAATATTCCTCGAAACGTATTATTATCAATGCAGTATTTTTTTGCAGCATGCATTGCATGATCTAACTAACAAATCACTAAATGAATTAAACGCCAATGCTATCGCGTGCAGTGAATTTTCCTTTAGATTGAACTACTCGGATATACTCAAAATTCTTGTTACTCCTTTTCAAAATTAGATGTGCAAGTTTACAAGAGGTTTACACGAACAATACAAACTGTATAGGATAATTGCACGCAGGAAACGGTGATGGTTGTATGGATTCCAACGAAGCCAAAATTCCCGATTACGAATTTTGGCGCCCGTCCTCTTCTTGTAAGTTTTGATCGGTCCTACGATTATACTATATGTTGGCCACACAAATATAAAGTCTGAACACAAATTGAGGGTATCGGCCCAAACGTAATATTTAATCACTGCGAGACAAGTGTCATCTGAGCATCGTCACCAAAAAAATCGTAAAAATAAGTCCTTACTGGACGATAGAACTCCACAGAAAGGAGGCGAAAAACCACAAACTGTTGAAGAATCTGCGTTTCAAAGTCACTTTCTAAAATAACGTAGCTTTCCCAGACTGTCATGCAGGTGCAGGCTAAATTCAAACAAATGACGAAAATTCAAAAATTATGGAGTAGCGCAGTAGCGCCTCTGGTGAACACGCTTTGAGAGGTTTTCCATTCGACCAATGGGGAAGGGCTATAAGTGAGAAAAGTATACAAAATCTCGACACCTGAGAATGTCTCCTAGCCCCAGAATTTCGGTGTGTTCGTCGGATGAATCGCATGCAAATTTGAAGGCCAGTGTCATAGCCACTCCTCTCCTCGAAACGAACGTTACGGTCACAAGTAATCAAAAAATGTTCATTTCAATCGTTGCAATCGTTGAAAGATCATATATTCATCGCTTTTGTTGTTTTTTTAAAAACAGATAAAAGTTGCAGCAGCTAAATACATTGTACAAAACAGTCAGTACATGGTGCATTCCGCACGGGAGAGGTTTGTAGGAAAACGAGTTCAAGGGTCATCGTCGTTTCCCCGTTTATAAGCAGGTCCGAATTTCACCATGTATTTTTTTATAAAATCCTTGGCTTTATGCTTGACACTGTCGTTAACCACTAAATCTTCAATATTACGGCAATGTTTGAGCTCCTTAGCCAAGACAAAATGCGTCATCTAAAAAAAAAATTGTATTTAAAGAATGACTCCAACTAACAGGTTGTGAGAAAGATTTTACCTTCCGCGCCAGATGTTTAAAGTCATCTGTGCATGTGATGCGTCCTAGTTTGCAATCAGGTCGGCGATATGGGTTGAGGATGTTCACAATGTCTGATGAGATTTTCATACGGAATGCGTCCTTGATTTTGCGCACTGTATTGGCAGAGACGTCTCGGTTTCTTTCTTGTTCACCAGCTTCGTCGTCACCTTCTCCTAAGTTCATGTAGTCGTCCAAAGATCCATCCATCACATATCGGTCCATACCGTCACCTTCTCCATTGGCTGCAGTTTCTCCGTCTTTTTCTCCTTCTCCAGTCGTCTCTAATGTTTCCTTCGCAACCGGCTCTTTAATCTTTTTACGGCTTTCTCCCTTCTGTAAAGAGCGTTTGTATTTTTCTTTGGCTCTCTTTCTCATTTTTTCTTTTTCTTTTTCACTCAGCTTCCTTCTATCCCTGCTTTTTGTTTTTTCTTCAGGTTTGGATTCTTCAATCATAAGACCCCGCTCCCGAATACGAGCTAGTTTCTGTCGCAAAACTCGCTCTTTAAGCTCACGATACCTTTGCGCATCGTCACTCCGTTCGAATTCACTGCGAGGACTGATGATTTTCTCGCGACACAGAAGGCTTCTTCGTCTTTCCCTTTCTTGTTCCTTAGGATTTTCGATAACTGGAGAAGTCACTGGTTCAGTGATAGTAGGATTTGTGATCGTCTCATTCTCCTCGTCTTCCTCCTCTTCCGAACTAAAATCAGGGGTTTCACCTTCTGGTGTAGGAGGTTCCCATTGCGGTAATCGTTGACGTACATGATAATAGTAGGTACGACCACGTTCATCGACGGCTTGTCGCCAGAAACGAGGCAGTTTAGAAGACAACTGAGCGGCTTCCCCAGAATCAGCAGCAGAGCCGACGACGAGAGTATCTTCCGCTAATGGCACTACGAGAGAAGCTGGAACAAAAGGGATTCCTGAGGCTTCGTGCTTGCACAAGTCAAAGTCCATGATCAGAGGACCCATTACTGTCGGATTGTAACCTTTTGGGATGACTAGATGGAGAAGAGGAGGGTCATGTTGTACCTGAAAAGTACAATGAAACAGTAGAAATTTTCAAAAAGCCACTATATATACCATATATTTTTGTATATTTACCTGTTTTGCTAAATTAGTTGAACTGGTTTCGGAGAGAGGAGTCAGGGCAGAAAGGTTAGCCGAAGATGAGCCCAGCTCATCAGGGCATGGTTGCCAAACACCGAGAACAGGATCCCAAATAACCGTAGGTAGCCCAATAGTAAAACCTGGGCTTGCTGCAGCAATGAAGGAATTGCCTTCCAAATTGAGCGGTGTCATCTGTAAGAAATGTTTCAATTTAAGCAATTTCTCTTCTGTTTCCAAAATATATTTGTAATGTTACCGTTGGTTCAACACCATACGATAGACACTGCTCTAAATGTCTTCTCCAAACGTCTTCCTGGCACCTTCTCGCACGTAGCTCTTCATCTTGCTGGGCAACTTTAAGGGCAAACTGCCTGCGTCGTTCTTCTTTGGAAAGACTGAACAAACAAGTGTACATTAACAAAATGAATGGCAAAGGTTCAACAAATGTTACGCTGCAATAATGCATACTTGTCAACTTCCAAGCGCGGGATTTTCCGGTTTTCTCGATCTGGTGACTCGCGCAGTCGTTTCGATTTGTCCCTGTCCTTAAGATCTCGATAGCCCGAATCCATTCGGTGATTATTATTTGGTCGACGATCGTAGCTACTTTGCTTGTTGGATGGCTCTTCAACTTCCGGAATGGGTTCTTCGTTTTGGTCCTCCTGATCCGCTTCACGCTCATGCTCCTTCATTTTTTCTATGCGTTCTTTCTTCGGGATCCGGAAAACCTCTTTCAAATTGGACCACGACTCGAGCAATTGAGTCGCCATAGGAATAACCTAAGAAGGGTACAAAAATCTCTTTGTAGACTTTAGTTTGAGGCTTTAGTTAGGAGGATTTACCTGATTGGCGACTTCAGCTTCCTGAGATTCAATCAATTCCTCGTTTTCAGGCGTGTCTTCCGTCTTAATGTTCTCCGCCGTAACTTGGGGCTCGCTAACGACGATGGCCCACTTTTCGACAATCGAAATCAACTTACTGTCCAACAGCATGGTTTTATTAGGCACTGGAAGGCTAGATAACGTCAAAAGCAGATCAGTCTTGAACTGAACATTTTCGGAACTGCTGCCAGCGGATGAGGCGTCTACCATCCAACCCCAAAGTAACTTGAGACCGTGGTAGTCCAGAAACAATCGTCTACACAATACAAACGTGTTAGCTTGAAAAAAAAAAACGGTTAATTATTGTATCGATGGATTACCGACACGCCTGTTCGGAATTGCGTAATACTGTAAGGATGCTCCTTCGAGCTTCAAGTTCTTCAGCTCGGACCATCAACCGTGACAAATTAAGGGTTTGTGCGCGGTTCTTGACTCCCGATGCAATTAACCTCTCAATTTCACTTTCAATATCAATAGCATTGACCTCATCCCTAATTTTAAAAGAAATATGATTAATATAGTATTGTCAAAATCCACGTATGATTATTTCACGAACCTGAAAATAGTTCGGCTTTTACGCTTCTCTCGATCTCGCTTTTCTCTTTTATCTCGACCTTTGTCCTCCTTGTCCGGATCTTCTCCTATCCATCCTCGACAGTTGGTGGACTCACAGTAGCAACGTTGGGCCTCTTTGCCATAGCGCTGGAATTGGTAATCGAAGGTAACTTCGTCGCCTGCTCTGAAACTCTTGCGTGCGAAAAAGCCGACACGAAGGTCTCCGTTCACAGTCCATTTCTGAGTTTCAGCATTTGGATCGCAACTGTGGTTGATAAAGCGGGATACGTTGCCTTGTTGGGTTGCGTCGATGATGGCGTCCGATTTAAGTGCCATAAAATAGTAATGCTTATTTTTCTCGCGGGCGTACTCTTTCGCACGCCGATGAAACTCCCTGGGGTCGATCACTTCGCCGACGTATTCAATAATGAAATCTCCTCTGTAAAATCAATCGGTATTGATTGATAAAATTTTTTATTTTTTAAAATTGACAACTTACGCTTCCATATCTTGCAAAGCACGAAGTCCCACTCCTTTCTTTTCGGTATTAAATACTTCAATTTTGCTATACTGCCGTTTTTGAAAGCGTTTGTTGGTACACCGAACACCCAACTGGCAACGCGGACCGCTAAGATAAAAATAAAAACATTAAGTTACCTATTGGAACGAAAAGTGAAATACTACTTACCACTCTATCATGAGGAGTCGATTGATGCAATCTTCTCCGCAACCTAACTCCCCTCGGGCTATTTCTTCTTTGCTTAGTGTGCAATCGCACAACATTCTCTTCACCTCCTTGCTTGTCTTCCTACTCGTCAAATATTGGTTTTCTTCAACAATTTCAAAAGACCTTAATCGCTCTTCAATAATCGCATTATTTTCATTTATACGATTTTTCTCCTCGATATGATTTTCTCTTTGGTCAACAGAAGTGGGAAGACTGCAACTCGTTTTAGGGGACATACTGAGTGGACTGTTATTGCAGCTACTCTGGTCCGAATTTCCATTTCGGACCACCACTTGCTCCAACTCGCTGGTTCGTCGCCACCTTGATTTCACTTTAACAGGCTTTGGAGATATAAGCACAGAATGAGTGTCGAAGGCTTCATCGTCAGCTTTAGGGGTGTTGCCAGCCGATGAATTATATAGCTGTTCTGTCGCATTATCTTTGGCATTCAAGCCCTGGGAAGAGTCTTCTCGTTCACTGCCGGCCGAATCGCTAGCATCAACATGATTTACAAATTCTTTGGAACAATCTAGAGTCGAAGCATCCACGGCGACTTCGCTACTTTCGCAGTTTTCCACAGTATTTAACACCACAAGCTCAGAGCTGCTTTCCACGGTAGAGCCGTTTTCCGAAGTAGATGAAGGTTCAACTTGAACGGAATCATTTTCTATTGGGCAGCTGTCTTCACTAGCTTGATTAAGAGTACTTTCATTGTCAACTATCTCACTTGTAGAGGCCAATTCGACCATGATCTCCGAAGAGGGCACGACCACGCCATCAGCACCGATAGTGAGGTCTCGATCGTCGATTACAACGGGTATTGCATCGTTCAACACTTTTGAAACTTCCGTTATGATAACGCTGGTTTCAACTTCGACCTCTTCCGTAACTTCTTTTTCGTCATCATGACTTTGATGATTCAATTCGGAAGTTTCCGGAGGACTAAGAGGGGTTGTTAATGAGTGGGTGTCTTCCTCTACGTTGTTCTCCTTTATTCCATTGTCTTCATCCGCAAGTGTGTCCTCGGATACGGAATTCTTCTGCTGAATAGGTTTTTCTGAGATGATGGCGTCTTCATCCTCGACATTGTTGTCATCACTCTCCGTCTTCAAAGGCTGGTCTGGAAGATGTTTTTCTTCGGGAATTGCTTTAGCACCTTTAGTCTTACGTTGACTAACTCGCGCAGGGAGCACTTTAGCTGGACCCGGATCGAAATCCGCATCTGGTGCCCAACGGTTATTGGGCTTAATACGACGGCCACTTCTACTGACGTGACTCGACGATTCAGCCGCGCTGTTCACGGAAGAAGTCATGTGATTGGAAGAGCCCCTCCCCCTTCCTCTGCCCCTCCCATTCCCTCGTTTTCCTCGGCTAGCAACTGGTTTGGCAGGGTCTGTTTCAGCATTATCAGCCTGAGTTAAATTTGACAAATAACGAAATTTGCCTACATGCTTAAGACTTGAAACATGCAGGCCATTGCTTGAGGAGTCATTATCACTAGAAAGTTTTCGAGTCCTCTTTGGTCTCCCTCTTCCTCTTTTACTAGTTCCACGAGATGGCTTGGAAGGGGATGAGGATTGGTTTGAAGATTCAGCAGCAAATATGCCTTCTTCAGAAGCACTAAATTCTGCTTCACTCATTTCCTATAATAAGACAAAAATAGTTAAAAATAAAAGTTGGTGGAGGTCCGCTGGACTATTGTTATGTACAAAAATAATTTATCTATCCTTGGCTAACTAAGGGTAGCTAGAAAACATATAGATTTAGCACCACAAGTACAAAGATAGAACAATGAAATGTTGAAGGATTATATACAAATAATTGTAAAGCTTTTCCCAGTTTTTGTGATTGAAAAGCAGCGGGACACAGCAATTATGACAGGTAGCAATATTTTTGATAAACCTGATTTTTTCCAGATTACATAAAGAAATGAACTTGTTTGTTATAAAAGCTGAATTCAACTCCAATGATACCTGAAGTTAAGTAGATTAGGGTTAAAATAGAAACACAATCATGTGGGACTCACGCTACCCATCTTATGCTCCATCCAGGAGACCATACCACTATGCCTTTTACCTGTTTGGGATGAGCATGTTGCACATCATACAAAAATTAAAATTTTCTGACACCAGAAGAAGATAAATCTCACTTTCTCGGCATTATTAGGAAAACATTCGTGGTAGGCCTCGGACTTTCAAGTGTCACCCATTCCCTCAAACGAACCAGAAAAAAGACAGCATTCTCTCCGATCTACCCGTTAACTTACCAAGCCAAAATAATTTCAATGAAGTCAGATGGTGAAATAAGAGCGAATAAATGAGGTTTTTTCTAATTTAAAACGAGTCCATTCCACATTTACAATATCCTCGGATTTTTATGCCGACCAAACAGCAGAAAAAACTCACACACTGACTTGAGTATAGTCTCTAACAGAGGCCAGGTTGCCGACAAAATTTTCTTTTCTTTTTCTCCTTCTTTTTCTTCTTTTTCATGGGCAAAACCAAACTCGCGTTTTTTGTTCTCTTATTTTTCAGATTTAACTTTGAGGTTCGATCATGAGATTTTTTTTTCTGTGAACCGACCGAGTGTGTTGACTGTTTCGACAGAAACTCGTTTGGTGGCGTGGCATCGTAGCCAGAAAAGCGTTTTGCTACCCCGTCCCCTTCTCCTAGTACACCCAGGTTTTCAGCTCCTCTCTACTCCGCATCCTTTTATGCGACGAGACTTAGAAGAAACCTTAAGAGCTGAATGAAAAAAAATAATGAAGAAATCTAGCAAGCTCGGATATAATTAAACTACAATGGTGTATTGTCAAACCATTCGATTCATTTCAAAATCCAGGAGTAGGCTAGATAGGGGAATATGAAGCGGAATTGTGTCCAACTAGCATTCATCAAATATTCACCCCTTCAGGGATACGATCCAACCACACGGTTTCCATTTGCTAAAAAGTTTTCAAATTTTTTCTGTAACAAATGGGTGGGTTAATGCTTGGTGGATCGTTAGTCGTTTAGTCGGATCCAGCATGAGAAACTTGTCCAGCATATCTCGAAGTTGCAATACTTTGCGGTACTGATCATCGGGTAAATGTTGGCCACCGATTAGTTCATTTTGCAAATCGCGTATCGGATTTACAGTTGACATGACTACGACTTTTTCCTGCATCATAAAAAACAAAGAATTGTTACAAACACGTCACATGATGCCCTGAAATGATGGTGTCCTATTTCAAATTAAATACCCTTTCTGTCAGCTTGTCCACCTCACGAGATAGGAAATTAAAACTGGAATCGAAGTGTTGGTCTTTAAAAGCTCCTTTCCGAATCAATTTATTCGGAAATTTGCCCTTTAAATCCATGAACAGCTTCAGCATCTGGACGGTTAAGAACGAAGATGAAAGTTATGTTGGCGCTGACAACAAAAAATGATCGAAAGATTTGAGTTGCTTGCCTGGTTATTAGAATTGCCAGGAAATAATATTTTGCCGGTATACAATTCATAGATTGTGCAAGCCGTGGACCAGACATCAACACCATAATCATATGGCATTCCTAAAACTATAAATGAGAAGAAATCTCGATGTTATAACTGAGCCTTCGATAAAAGGCAAGGTATGCGAGATATACCACTACAAACTTACTAATCTCGGGAGATCGGTAAAACCGGCTGACTAAATAAGGCGTGATTTCATTCTCGGCTACATGGGACGCTGATCCGAAATCGCCTAGCTTCAACATAACCTTATTTTCATTTACCTTTATCGCAAAAAAATTTACAAAATGTTATAAGTTACAAAATATTATAGCTACAAAGGATCATACAAGAATATTTTTAAAAACTCACTAAAATATTGTCCGGCTTGATATCAGCATGTAGAATATTGACTTTCTTGAGAAGCCTCAAGGCTAGGAAAAGTTGTTGACTGTAGGATCGAACGGCTTTGATATTGAGCCCGACATCTTTGCCGTACTTTTTTAAAACCTTTTTGGTGGAAAATTAAAGAGGGAAACATGAAGACAATGAACAAGTCTAAATTCCTGATTATGTCACCTCTCTCAGATTCATGGCTAGTGGCTCGAAAACTAAACATAAATGCTGCTTATGGAAAAAATGCCTGAAAAGTCGAACACAGTGATGTTTATCTTCCGAGTCGGCATCGTTAAGCTTTCGCAAGATTTCTAGTTCCTTGAGCCCGGTTTTATGCCTGAAATGCATGAAGAACAAGAGCATTAAATATTGTTCAAACAGAAAATGTTGGCATCGTCGGCTCGCCATCATAAAGGAAAAAGATATCCAGATGAAACTCGATGTTGACAAGACACACAGTTCACAGCTCTACGCAAACAGAACAATCCAACAGAATGGATTGACGATCTAATTGGGCTGCCCCATCGGTTCACCCACTGCAAATCAAGAACAGCTATAAGTGCGAACTGAATAACACGCGTACAACTCAATGTAAACTATGTGTTTTGACAACTGGATACTTCCTTATGGAATCGCGGAGCTGCTAGACACTCACATGATCTCGTTGTTGCGTATAATCTTGATTGCCACTTCTTGCCCCGCCCGAAGTTGGTCTCTTGCTCGAATCACGTTGGAGAAGACACCTTGACCGGTGTAGCCGTACACAGAGTATCGCCCGTCCAGAGTTTCGCCAATGCAAACTCTGTAATAGCCTTCCGCGTCATCCCAATTATCTGTCAAATTGGGGTTGTCTGATACACGTTTCATCTGTTCCATGGCTGTAGCAGGACTCTATAAATTGACAGAAAAAGTGATCGAAACAGCTATTAACAATGTTCTCAATCAATTCGAGCGACAAGAGGTGCATCAGTGTGCTCATACAAGAGGAAGCTCAGATGTCGAAGTGTTGCTCTCAACGACGTCGCCAAAGGAGCAGTTGGATACGGCTTCTTCTATTGATCTACGATAATCTCAATGCCATCAGCTTAAAACAGTACTTACAAATTAACTAGGAATGCAACGATAGTCGGCACGATTTGAAACTACTATTGGGAAGGCTGAATTGGAGATGGGCACACTTGATAGAGTAGTCGAAAAGAAAACTTACACTATACTCTTCAGCAAACATGTCGGCTTCGGGAGCAAACATGTCTTTCTTCTTAGATCGCTTGTCCTCTTCTAATTTTGCGTCCTTGGAATCAGTTTGATTATCAGGTTTCGTAGATGAATCGACGGCATCCTTCTGTTTGTCCATACCACAAAAATCGCTTTTCGTAACGACGATAGGCGAATCAAATGACATATTAGGAGTGCTCATCATTGAGTCTTCACCTCCTTCATTTAGCACTTCTTTGAAGGGTGAGGATGTCCCAGAAACATTCCAAGACTGACATGAATCTTCTGAGGGAGCTCCCAGTTTCTGAAATGGATTGTGATCATCAGATGTTTTCTCATTTTTCTGTCAAGTTCGTGATTATTACCTTGAGCAATTCTTCCCTTTGCTTTCGGCGCTGTTCAATAATTTTGTCTTCATCTTCTTCTTCGTCTTCGAATTCAATATCCAACGGTCTATATTTGAGAACAACCCTACATTATTTTTAGGTTATTTTAAAATGAGAGCTTCTTACAACTTACACATCTTCGGATGAAGAATCATTTTGTTTATGCGATTCTCCGTTCTTGGTTGAGCGCCTCGAATCCTCTTTGCCCGTCCTCTCTTTGTGGTCATCCCTTCTTAAACGATCCCTGTTCCAGTCCCTATTGCGGTCTCTGTCGCGGTCTTGGTCATTTTCTCTGGTTTGGCGATCTCTTCTATCCGGCTCGCGACCTCTGTCGCGATCATTTCCTCGCATTCTTCGATCACGATCTTCTCTCTCACGCTTCGAGCGCATGTCTCTCTCTCTCCTTTCTCGTCGCTCTTTGGATCGGTCTCTTCTTTCGCGCTCGACTCGCTCCCTCCTGTCTCTCTCTTCTCGCTCACGCTGTTCTTTCCGCTCTCGTTCATCTCGCTCACGCTGGTCTCGTCGATCCCGTTGTTCTCTTCTTTCACGTTCCTTCTCCCTTTCCCTATCCCTATCCCGTGCGGAATCTCTTTCTTTTTCCCTATCCTTATCCCTTTCCTTTCCCTTTTCTCTATCCCGATCCCGTACAGGCTCCCTTTCTTTTTCTCTACTGCGGTCTTGTTCTAATTCTCGCTCTCGCACGCGTTCTTTATCTCGGATAACACGAGATTCTTTGTTCCGGGTTTCGGTGACAATTTCGATATCCTTAGATTTAGGAGGTAGTTTTTCATTGTGTTTGGCTTCAGTTGTCTTGGATTCAGTGTCAGAACATGAAGATTCGTAAGCACCAAGTCTTGCTTGCAAAAGCTCCTATACATAGTAAATATTTAAAGCCAATATGAAAACAAAATTGGAGAATAAAGTTTTAAGCAAACCTTTTGCTTCATCAATTCTTCAAGATTTAATTCTTCTTCCAAGTCTACTAGTGTAATTTCTTGAGCTTTTCCATTTCCTACTCCGTTTTTCTGGTTTTTCCGAGATTTCACCGGTTCCATTTCTGCGTCAGAATCTTCTTCCTTTTTTCCTTTTTTCTTTTTCTTTCTTTTTTGATCTTCATTGTCTGATTCTTCGGAGCTGTGACTCCTTTTTTCTTTACGTCGTTTCTTCCTAGAAATAAACAATCTAGATCAGAATTTGTAAAATCTATTGTAAATTAAGTTTTATGGAAAATTACTGTGCCATATACTTTAACTTTAAGGACTATAGAACATTACACCTAGGCATGATCCATGGATCAATAGTAACATGCATCTTTAATTGTGCGTCCCATAAAAGTTCTAAAGTGAAAAACACGAAAAACATGTGAACCTCTTTAATTTCAATTAAAGGTTGTTGACAAATTCCTTAAGTAGGACCTAGGAGCTTTAGAAAATACACAAACTTGTTTTCCTTCTTTTAAAATGTTTGACAGACTTGGTGTACGCATATAGGTTACTATCATTCCAACAAGGATCAAAAGCTTTAGTGGTGTAAAACTTACTTCAAGTGCTTTTCCTCTTTTTTCTTGTGTTTGTGAGTTTTCTTTAATTTGTTTTTCTTATGCTTGCTTTTGGATTCTTCTTCTTCTTTGCCTTCATTTTCATTCCTGCCCACCAGCATGTCGACGTCGCTCAGCTCCGGTGTACTTAAAGCCATAAAAGCTTATTTTAGTATACAAACGCTTGAAAAAGAATTTGCCAGACTTACCTCATAGTGCTGTATGTGAGAGTTTAACCAAATATGCGATAGTATCTAAATAATATACAACAAAACTCGAACACCAGCGCTGCGTAAGAGTTTACTTCAATTCTATTTCGTTTTGACAGAAGACAGAAAGTAGGAAGAACAGCGTTGCCAGTTAAGCGGCATTCATCTTTAAACAATGTGGTAGTGGCCGACCGAAGACCATACGACAAATGAACCGCTCCTGCTCTTTTTGATTCTGTGGTGAATGTCTTCGTAAAACCGTGTTGTATATGGAGATTAACTAACCATGTCAGGATTCTCCGAAGCCGCGTTAGAAAAAAAATTGGCCGAACTGAATAATTCTCAGCAAAGTATTCAAACATTGTCCTTATGGCTAATCCACCATCGTAAACATCATGTCAGTATCGTCAAAATCTGGTTAAAAGAATTCACTAAAGGTAATCTATTGTGTGTACATGAACTCAACTCAATTTTTGAAAATAACAATCATGATATTTCTTAGCTAAAGACAGTCGGAAGCTCACATTCATTTACCTGGTTAATGATGTAATCCAGAACAGCAGAAAGAAAGGGCCGGAATTCAGAGATCAGTTTGGGCCCATTCTTGGTCCAGCCTTGAAACTTATGGCTCAAGCTGTCAATGATGAAAACACTCAAAAGAGACTTGAGCGCATTCTAAATATTTGGGGTGACAGAAACATGTTTGATGTTAAACAGATTTCTGAATTCCGAAAGGCACTAGGTATAAAGTGTAAACAAAACAAAATTTTTCGCCATCAACTCTGTTATTTCTCTTTTTATTCCATACAGAGTCAAGCTTCAAAAGAAGGCATGACAATGGGGAACCTCCAGTGAAAATCTCAAGAAGGGATAGAGGGGAGACTTTAGAAAATATCAAAGAAAACAAAGAACAAGAAGATCCTGATAAAAACAAAAAAGAAAGGAGAAAATCTGAATGTAATGAAGTTATACAGTTTGATAAAGAAGGAAAAAAAGAAGTGCACATAACATTGTCTCCCAAATTACCTGCAACTGACGCCCCTGAGGCTGAAGAACTAGTAAAGTCTTTGCAGTCCCTTGAAAATGCAGCATCAAGTGATGGTGTTGTCAGAGCAAAAATAGCTGAATTACCCCCTGAAGTCTCTGATGTCAATCTATTATCAAAAATCTCAGGTATTGCTGTTTGTGTTTTAAACATTTTCCATATGTACATTGAATATTCAATTATGCTATGTATTGATACAGATCAAACTCAAGCAGAAACATTGACCGTTAAGATAAACGAAGCTGTTCAGTTGTTAAGCGATTACAATGGCCGATTGTTGAAGGAAATGGAGGACCGGAAATTAGTTACTAAAATGTTGCACGATTACACTGCAGCACAAAAAGAGCTTTTGGTTCAAGCCGAAGAAAGACTTCAGGTTTTTTTTATTTGTCTATTTGTGTGTTAAGCATTCAATGTTAAATTCGTTGCAACATTATTTGCTTGTCAAATCCCCCCCCCCTCCCGATCTCCCAAACTAATGATTTTTTCATTGATAGGAATACAAGGAAAAGTTGTCCAAAGTGTACCAAGTTCGCGAAGAATTGCGCTCCCATGTTCAAAGTCTGCCAGATCTTTCGCAGCTACCTGACGTTTCGGCTGTTCCGTTACCATCGGCGGGTGACCTGTTTAGCCTACGTTGATATTTTTTTCATTTGAGTACGAATTTCTATTTAATGCTGCAAGACTTTGGGGAAATTGTTGTTTCGGCATTGAACTGACTGTAGTTACGTGTTGAGATTTGATTGGCGAAAAAATCGTTGTTTCTTTTCACCCGCAAATTTTGAATGTCACTCGTTTTTTTTTTCTCAAACATGATTGCTGCCTGCTATAATATATTTGGAGACTTCCATTTTTTTTTACCTTCTTGCATGGTGATCTCCACTAAAATCCTATCGCCAAGTGTAGCTCGCATTTTTGGCTAAAGGCTGTATTGTGTTGTACAACGTCAATCAAGCAGAAATAAAGCTGAACTAGCATAATCGGTCAAAGAATGATTAGCTTTCTTACGACTTCGCAAAAAGTTCTGTCACAATCAATAAGTTTAATGGAACATTATTGTTCTAGAAATATGAACGAATTACAAGAAAGAACCGCAATTCATTTGCTATTAGAAGGAAGAGTGAGTAACAATAAAATACTAAAGGAAATTGTGGAAAACATGAATCATACTTAATGCTTTGAATAAATACTTTAAAGTAAGTAACAGCTGCTTCAATTGCACAAAACCTGAGCAAATTCTGTACATTAAAAAAAAGGAAGAGACGTAGATGAATTCTTTTAAAGCTGCGGGTGCAAACCGAGAAAGGACGGGGGAATTTAACACAACCAATTGGTTAAAAAAAAAACTAATCACTGTGCAATTAATCACCACAATCGATGATGACCAAACTTGGAAGCGGTTTCCGTGGGGAACGGCTTTGGTTGCGAATGAACTGGGACCATTTGGACGGCAGGTGAGTTGTTAATATTAGCTAAAGAGTTTGTTCGCCAAATATCATTTCGGTGGCATTCAGATTGATCATAGAGACATTCTGTAACGGAAGGCTTTGCCCGAGTCCGGAAATTCAAATTTTCTTCAGTTGGCGTATTGATGGAAATCATACTTGTACATCTATTGGGCATTGAACTGCGATAATGAGATTAACATTAATTTTGATTGAACTTAACAAGATGCGAATAGAATAATGCGAATTGAATAGAATAAAATACCTTGAATTGGTGTGGCCAGCTGATGGCTTACTTGACACATCATCATTATCAAAAAATCCTTCATAAATAACAAAATTGTTCACTTGAGGAATGAAGTCCACAAGACCATAATGCTTTCGAAGAAATCCCAGAAACTTTTCAGATGGGCGATCGATGGCGATTTTCTTAACGTGGAGCTTCTCGTCCTATATTAAGCATTCAAATAACATTGTTGAGCGTGACATTTAATTAAGGATAATAATTAGCCTAATAATACCTCAAGAAAATGAGCAAAAAGCATTTTTCCGAGTCCCATTCTCTGACAAGATTCATGGATATAAAAATCTAAAACACAGATTGGGTCTAGTTCATTCTGGAATCCCTTTCTGTCCAGTAAGAACAGCTTTTTCGGTCCAGTTTTGAGCATTCCCAAAACAGCTCCATTTCCACTGATGAATAGATGAGGTGATGAGGGACAAAGAGTTGAGTTTTTTAAATTGGTAGATCTTACTTGTTTGCAGAAGCATCAGTCATAATGTATAGAGTCTGGTTGGAATTAACAAAGGAGTGTGCAACCGTAACTGGTCTTCGGAGATTCTGAGCAACACGAGAAGCTTCTCCCATTATGTCTAAACATTTCCAAAGTGTAGAGTCGCACCTACAAATGAAAGACGTGACTCATTAGTTGCCCAATTTCAAGGTAACTTGGGATATGATCAGAACTGGCTAGAAACTTGTTGATTGTTGGCCTCAGATAAACAAAAGAAAGAAACTTTCTATACCTAGCTATATCTTGACCACGGAATTTGGTGATGGGATCCGGAAAGAACCTGTTGATGTTTAAGTCGAATTCCATACCGCACTTGTTATTTTGGAAACTTCTTTTTTAAAGGTGTGCTGTTAGGGAAAGCTCTCTCCCCACTGACTGAAGGGGAAAAGGATTGGTCTTGGTTACGGTTTCGTCTGCTTGCTCGAGTGAGCAAAGTTTTTGACTTTTTGGGCCAGGTTCTTCAAAGCATGACTCATTTGATAAGATCGTCTTTACAGCGTACTTCCAGCTTGTTAATCAAGAGGTTCTCTTCGAGCGGAGCAAGTATTTTATAAAGCTTGACGAAATATCCATTTCAAGGCTAAATTTTTTAATGTTTTTTCCACTAAGCCGAGTCCAACAATGCACTTGTGGTCAAAAACAAGATTGGAGCTGTTGCTACGGTTAGACCACGATTTTTTGCATTACTATATTTGCTTTATTTTCCTCTAATGAGAGAATTAATTAAAGGTCGGAATCAATCGTCCATCGAAACGCAACTGCGTGAATCATGCTACAGCAACACAGCTTGTCCAAGCTTTTGAGGTTTTTTTATCAAAATCTTGGATTTTTTGTTTTAAGAATTTCTAAATATTTTTCAGGAATTTGATCAAGATGAGTCTGTATGTGCAATAGTTTTACATGGTATTGGTGGAAATTTTTGTGCTGGCTATGATCTACAAGAACTAAGCACAGGAAATGCTGACATTCTTCCCATAAAAAGAGGACCCATGGTCTGAACAGTTTCTCTTTCTGCTCTTTCCAAAACATAACTCATGATTTTCCTGTTAATATAGGGCCCTTCATGGATGTTGACTAAAAAGCCCTTGATAGCAGCTGTCAGTGGGTATGCAGTTGCTGGGGGTTTTGAACTGGCTCTATTGTGTGATATGAGAGTCATGGAAGATACAGCTGTCATGGGAGTTTTCTGCAGAAGATTTGGTGAGCATATTTGAAGAACAGCTCAATTTGTACATCCACCAGCAGTTTTGTAATGTTGATGTGTGATAACAGGGGTACCCTTAATAGATGGTGGAACTGTTAGACTACCAGCTTTAGTTGGGCTATCCAGAGCAATGGATCTCATTCTAACTGGGCGGCCAATCAAAGCGAAAGAGGCGCACGAATGGGGCTTAGCGAACCGTGTTGTTTCTTGCGGAACAGGTAAATTCCACAAAAACAAACAACATATGTTGATTTAGTGACGAATCACCGTATGTGTGGATAGCTCTTGGCCAAGCCGTGAATCTTGCCGATTCTCTGAAAAATTTCCCGCAAAAGTGTATGCAAGCTGATCGCCTTTCGGCTTATTACGCAACTTACTCGGCCAAATCGTTGGAAGACGCTCTACAATATGAATTCGATAATGGAGTACCCGTTCTCGAACTGGTAATCCTAAGTTCCAAACATACATAAATGTTTTTCATTATAGTCTTCAAATCATTCTATATCAACTGTAGATTTGCTAATTCGAATATTTTTAGGAGTCTATTCCTGGAGCCAGAAAGTTTGTCGGTGGTGCTGGACATCACGGGAAATTCCAGGATGACGGACCACCGGATACGCGGAAAACAAACAGCTGACGGAAATAGCGCGAAAAAGAAATGAAAAGTTAAAAGCCCCAAATTAGGGACGCTAGTACGTATTTCGAGACGGAAAATGAAGTTGCGACATTTTTTGAGGTCGTGCGTGTTATAACGCTATCGCAATACAAAGCCTTCTTTTGATATGATCGGCAAAAGTACCGTATTTTTGTAGGGACAAAGAGGGCGGCAATTTCTCTGTCCCCTGTCTTTCTTTTTCTTTTTTTTTTTAATTTTCCTCTTTCAATTAGAAATTGGTGAAGAGAAAAAGAAGAAAGTAACCGTCGAAGCTACCAGACGGTCAGCTGGTGAGAAGGTTTGGCGTCACTAATGGGTTCCTCGCGCAACTGTGATGATTAGGCGATACCGTTAGAGAATCCCCCAAGACTTCCGCTCGGACACATCGGGTCTGCTGGTTGTCTTTCCAGGCAAAACGAATAGTAGGGGACCCTGTTGGTTGTATTGTTGGAAGCCACCAGTCCGCTTCATCTTGGTCAACTCGTTTTCCATTTGTCCGCCTTGTTTCTAGTTTCCGGCGCGGTTGGTAGGTACGTGTCGGATGCTTTGCCCGGGCGTTGTTCAACAGTCAATTCCGCTGTTGAATCCCGGCGAATCAGACCAGGAAAACCGTAACAACGTCAACAATCACAACAAGAAGTCGAGATTAGTCTGCGTCTTTGCCTGGAGACGTAAAACAGAAGAACAAATAAAAGGAGAGCAATATGCTTGCACGTGTAGTACGGTGTGAACTTGGTTCGTCATCCGGTACGAAAGGACGGAAGTCGGTTGATTATTAATGCCGCCTGAAGGATTATGGAGAAAGTTTTCTCTCCCGCCGAGTCTTTTCTCACGGGTTTTGAGGCTGTTTCACTTTTTCTGTACGTGTAATACGCGTAAACAAGACGACACTAGTATATACGTACCGATGCGCGTATAACTCTATGAGAGCTCGTTCTGATAGCGACACTGGACTTCCTCAAACAAATAAAAACGGTCAGGTAAAGAGAAAAGGGAAATTTGGACAAAAAAAATTTCCGAGGGGAAACACGACACGCAATGTCAAGGCTAGGACAATAAAGGCAACAAAAGAAGACGAAGAAGAAGAGGATACAAATAACAGGTGCGTCGGGGTCTTCCTCAATTTGATTTGGTTGTGTAAAGCATCTTTAATTCGACCGAGAAATGTATTCTTCCAACCTGTTTTCTACTTTCCATATGAAAGAAGACGGAGAAGAAGACGAAGAAAAAAGTTGCCGGGGCTGCTGTGCTCATTATTTACCTCCGTGTGTCTGTGTGTTGTTGTGGAGGCAAATGACGAATAGAACACGAACCGTTTCGGAGCTGCCAACCGCGTTCGTATTTTTCCATTCGACTTGGACAGCTGACATAATCCCCGCTGATCGATGAGCGAGACCAGCGACCGCTCGGCAGCGCTCCCGGCCAGAAAACCTGCACCCTACACGGACGCTGGCCGCATGATTGCGAATCGATGATGATCTCATGGCCCCAAGAGGCGGCATTTTCAAATGGTCACGAGAGACATCGGTTTGATGACTCCCCCCCCCCCCATCATCCATTCATCAGACAGGCCTTTGTTTGGACTCGATAAGTTCTCGAAAGTGGGTCTTTTACCTCCTTAGCCCATTTCTGCGTACACAAGGTGGAGAGAGGGACACCGTGTCGGCACTTGCGTATAGGTAGGTCGGCGCGTGCTGACGCGAGCTCCTTACCGTGCCGTGCGTTCAAAACGAAACGCGGCTGTCACAGTCGTTAGCTTTTGTTTTCTAAACAGAATAATGGCGTCCTAATATTTGACCCAGTGTGAGAGAAAACGGACAGATGCCAACCGGAATAATAACAGGGGGGAAATAAGGGAAATAAGAAAATATTCACAAAAAAAAAAAGGAAAAAAACCCGATTTGATTGAATTGACGATCGATCAGAGATCCAATCCAAATTTTAATGTCTATATATTGCCGCAACGTTCACACGCTCGGCGCCTTAAAGTTCGGTTTTCACGCTACCCATCCCCTCTGATGTATTTATGAACGGGACTTGCACGTATTTGTTGTTTGTAGCACGTCTCCTTATCGTCAGCTCTAATAGTGAACCGATGCGCTTCCAACAAGTGACCACCGCAGGGCGATTGCACGATGGCTCTAACGGAGTTTGCTTGTTGTTGTTGTTGTGTCTTTTTCTGTTTTTCTCGCACCGTTTTTCCGGAAACTAGTGTTAGTGCGCATCGACCCTGATCCGCCGGACGGTCAACGGCGGCCACTGGCGGCCGCCGACACAGTCTCGATCGAAATTGAATTAGCAGGTTCTTTTCATCCTGCGGCGAGCAATTTATTGCGAAAAAAACAACAAAAGAGAGAAGAAAAAAAAGATAACTCAGCATGTGTGATATAAGCTCGGATGTGTAATCGCAGGTGGGCGGAGAAAGAACTACCACACCGTTCGGTCTCGCGGGGTCGTTACCTCATTGCTGCGGGTGAGTACGCGCCGAAGAAGCGCTGCGCACAGACACCAGCAACGAAGGCAGCCGTCTATTCTCTCTGGTGGGCGTTGGATTCAGACACAATTGCGGGCGCGCGCGTACCGCCTTCTGCTCTTCTACAGGTGCCGCTGGAACACAAACGGTTGGTCAGTTGCTCGCTCGACGCTAAGCCAAACAGACTTGCACTACTCTACTAGAGTTGGTTGCTTCTTCTTTCTTACGCACATACGTAGTGTTGTCTGTAGTAGACTCGGTTATTTTTTTACACAAAAGAAAGAAAACAAGTGATCTTTGTGGTTTAACACGCTCGAAATGCCAAGCTCCATCGGGAACGATATACGGAGCGCCGTCTCGGTCAAAGGTAAGAAACGACTTTACATGGACACTTCTTTTGCTTCATTTCCCTGCTGACTGGTCTGGCCACTGTTTGCTCAGTCGATCGTTTTATTTACGGTTGAGTGGACCGGCCGAACCGGAATCTTTTGTAGCCAGCCATTCCGAATGGACCCGACAAAAGGTGAACAAACCGGCGTACCTTGACAATACTAAAAAAAATGTAAACGGTTCATTTTCTACATAATGGTCGGTGTAGTTCCACCAAATAGTGTAATTCCTTTTCCGACAATTTCCTGTTGGAAAAAGGAAACGCGAGCGGCCCGTAAAAGTCCGGCTGATTGGTTGATTGTTGCTCCAGCTCGTGAAATACTTGAACTAGTACAAAAGAAGTCTGTCCATCAAGAGGCACGGAACTCTTTTCTTCTTGATCGCACGACGACTTTGAATTTGAATAAAAGAAGAATAGAACCTGTCGATCAAGAGGCACGATCCGCTAGAAGCAGAACCAGTAGTCATTCACTCTTCTCGTCGATCAGACGAGGAAAAAGGCATCGAGATTGAAAAATTTTACCTGACCTGACGTGAGACTTTTTGTCCGTTGTCAGCCATTGAAAATGGAATAGGTAAAAATAAAACTAGAAAAAAGGGACGCAAGCGGTCGTGCGCAATACTAGAGCGAGTTGATTTAGTACCTGAAGAGAGTCGGTCGACGAGCGGTTGGCCGGCATGTGCCCTTGACTTGCCAAGCGTGATGAACGGGGCGCGTTGGAAAGCCCTTCGTCACCATCTGATGATTCTGCCCAGCGCCACCCATGCGGACCCCCATCATGTCTTCATTCACCTGATGTCTTGTCTCGTTGTATGACTTCATCCTTGATTCCAGGTTATTCCGTCAAGAGGACAACTTGTTCCCTCCGTCACACGACAACACACTGGATTGTGGCTTTAATCGTAACGATCCTCTTCAACGTCGCCGTAAGTCCTTGAAAAAGACAACAAGAAAATAACAAATACAATATAATATGAGAGAGAAATTCTTTCTTGCCACATCCGACGTCATAACCATTCCAAATTAAACAATAATTTTCGGTATTTAATATGCAGACGGGAACGATCGCCAGCGCCGACAATGTCGTCATCTCCAAGCCGACCCATCCGTTCATGAGTATTAATTCCCATCGATGCGCAAAAAGTCGCGATGCGCGGCGGAGCGGATGATAAAGTCTCTCTAACGGGTGTTGACTGAATCAATTGTTTTACAGATGTCGAGACGAGTTGCACCAGCGACGCTTTGCTCATCATGGCCAGTCTTCAGGAACCGTTTTTCGGATTAATTTACGCCAACGGCTACGCTACGAGCCCCTCGTGCCGAGCGGAAGGCACAGGTAGCCGTCTGCTGCGATTGGCGCTCAACGTCTCCGAGTGCGGGGTCCATTTGACGCAGTCGGAGGTAAGAGCGCACGGGGAAAGCGCCCATTCTCCTACATAAATCAAATCAAAATTGAGATGAGTTCTCTGTAGCGCGAGCGAGCGAGCTCGCGCGCGTATAGTACAACGAATGATGGCTGTAGAAATCTTGTCTCCGACTGCCAAGTTTCACCCGAGATTGATGATAACGAGGGAATAAATTCTTTCACACGTTCGAAAATGTGCGCAAAGGGAAAGTATTTTCTGTCGTCAAAGTTTGCTCGTCTCTTCTTCGAGTTCACGTCGTCAGAGAGAGAGACGCCTTTCCCTTTTCGCCATTGATATGAAATCTCGTTAGATACTTTGGACCCCGAGTGCGTAGAGAGAGTAAACCACAAGATTGTGTCTTGATTGGAGACAGTTCTTTTTTTTTCTTTCTGACGATTTTCGCCATTGGGATTTATTATAGGACGGATCGAGACAGCTGGAACTGTCGCTTTATTTACAGTACGATTTCCACGTCCAGCAAGCCGTTGACGAGAAGATGACGACTCGCTGCCGGCTACAGAGTTCCGAAAAACCGACGACGACAGAGTCGTCAGCAGCTCCGACGCCGACGTCATCGGTAGAACCCCAGCGCCAATCGGCCATTTTCTCCATCGAGAAGAGCAGCCGGAGAAACGAGGCCGGCCCGCCGGCCACGACTATCAAGAACACTCTGGTGATGCCTTTCCGTCCGCTGATGAATAACTCGTTGACCCCGACGACTTCGTCTGGAAAACTTTCTGGTCTTCCTTTAACCTCCTATCAAGGTAGGTTCATATCCATTTCCAACTGCTAGCTAGCTGGCTAGTGGATGATTCGATGGCGTGCGTGTTTTACAAATTTGATTATATTTCGTGGGTGCGTCTTTGCTGCTGCAGCGAAAAAACTGGAAATGAGTCGAGACAGTAAAATATCGTCGCCGCCCAGCATGGTGTCCAGTGGTGCTCTGAAACTGCTTCCAGCGTCGGCGAAACAGCGCGACGCCATCACTTGCTGGATGGATATCGTGGCCGGGACGGATCCAACCGGAAACCCGGTAGAGACCTACCTGCGCGTTGGCCAAGAAGCCACTGTCGTTGTCCGAGTTCGACAAACCGGTAAACTAATGCTTCGGCATAAAACATAAGTAGAAACAAAAAGAGAGCCCAACCACGGCCCAGCTAAAGAAGAAGAAAATATGATAATTGGGTCGTTAAATAACGCCGCCAGAGCGTGAAGGATATTTCGGTAATAATTTCCAAAAGGAGAGAGAGAGAAAAAAAAAACGTAATGATAGGTTGTAAGTGTATAGACAACAGATGGTCGCTGGCTGGTGCATCTTTTTCTTTCTTCCTTTTCGGCTATTGGCCGCACGCACTCGATGGCCATCAATAGCTCGACCGCAATAGGATACGTGTTTATAATATTTCTCTCACCTTCTCTCGTCCCTCTATTCACTCTCTCCTTCTTCCGCACCTCCCTGCTGTCATATATCGGATACAGTCGGCTTGGATACGCGGCTGACCAGTTGCGTTGCCCACGACGGTTCTCACGAATCTCAGCAAGAATTGCTTGATTCGGATGGTTGCAGTCTCGACACTTCCATCTTGCCCAACGTACAAGAGAGGATCATCAACCGTTCGGGCTCGACCATCAAGCTGCTGTTCGCCAACTTCCAGGCCTTCCGATTTCCCGACCGCGATCATCTCCACCTCAAATGCGTCGTCGTCGTCTGCAAGGGGAAATGCCTCATGGTATCAACAAACCCTTGTCTCACTTGTCTTTCCTTCCGCTTTATGGGATTTTTTTGTTTTTTTCGAGAGGCTTTTTCGAGAGGTCTTTCTTTGACTTAAAACCGCATGAGATTATTGTCGAGGCGGCAGTCAGAAATGTATCGGATTAGAATAATTCCCGCGTTCGTCATCAAGCCCTCCAAATGCTGCGGTTTTTACTGTCTCTTTTCTTCCGTAAAAGTGAGTTCTGCTCATTGGGACAGCACAAAAGGAAAGTCCACAATTGGATGATTTATGTTGACGATGCAATTTTCAATTCGAATCGTCCTACATAGACCGTCACAGCTTATATTCGATTCCAATGCTCCGCACCTCCGCAGTCAGAAACGAAGAAAACAAAACAAGGGCTTTTTTCGTGAACTCGATTCCACGGAAATATTCCATTTTAATTAGAAAACCGTGACTAATTAACTTTTACATGTTAGGAACTCTATCGTAAAATCAATGCGACATGGAAGGGAAATGTGATCCGTGCCACAACCCCCAGTATGCACATATTGAAATTGCCTATTGTCGCGCGGCTGTGTTTGGCTGGCGTTTTTTCTTTCGGCTTGAGCTCTAATTATTCAGACAATGAAGGGCCAAAGTGCAATCGGCAAAATATAGGGCTCTTGGCTCAGATTGTTACTACAATTGGTTCTAGACCGTTATGCTTTTGCCCCGCTTTCTCCTATTTTCCATTAAAATTTCGTTCGCTAATGGCGGAGCCCTCTAGTGGAGAAAACACTAACTCGATTACTTTTATACATGCTCGCCAGAACCCGTGCAATCTCATCCGCCGTAAAGGGAGAGGAGCCAATTCAAGCAAATTTATGGAAGGCAAAGGTTTCGGCCAGCTAGGATCAATCCGACAGCTGACAGCTCAAGAAATGTCTGAAGCTGCCGTCCGACCGGTAAAAAACATTCACTCCTTTCCTTGTTCCACTAAAGTTTTTATAGCGTTCCTTAATCAACAGACACGCGGGAGGAATAACGACAGATCGCTTAATACCAACACTGATTCGAAATCAAGATTGAGAACCGGTTCTCTCCGCAGTAGCAATCTAACGACAGCGATCAACACTATCCCAAATTACGGGGCCGTCATCGATAAAGTTGACGTCTTTAACAGCGTCGAAATTCGGGTAGCAGCTGCATCCAGCAGCGCAGATGACGCTCTTAGAGGTTACACTTCGAGATCTACATCAGGTACGACGGGCAATTTAGCAGCTTTCTATAAATTTATCGACTAACGCTTTCTACCAATTACAGAAGATGATTTGTACATTTCATCTGAAGAGGCCATTTTCTGCCTGACGCCGTCTAAACTCTTTATGGTTGGCTTCATTGTAACGCTAATTTTCATAACGGATTTTAAGAGTTGTTTTCATTATTATCAGGCTTTCGGAATCTTGTTTGCCGTTCTAATTTCGGCAATGCTTTTTGCCGTCTGCGTCTGCATTCGCATAAGGACTGGCAAAAATCATCAAAAGACACAACAACAGCAGCAACAGCAACAACGGTGTAATAACCCGTACTCGTCGTCATCTCCACCGCGTTTCCTAAGCTCGTCGCCCCGACCCCAAGCACCCATGCTCAATCCGGCCTGCCTCCGTCATCCCGGCAGTATGAGCGGCAGACATCAACTACAACTGAATTTGAACAGACACAATTCCGCCGCACCTTACATGCGTGTTTTCAAATAAGAAAAAAAAGAGAAACTAAGGCAACACGGTTGTGTTGGCGCTTCCTACGACCATCCAACTAAGTTATCAGTTATTTGTACCTGTTCTGCATCCATGCCGGACACCAGCTCTGGTCACGACCCCTCCTATAAATATATTATACACGATGTCTTTTGTCAGTGTATTTTTGCCTGTACAAATGTTTTCTTAACAAAGAATCGTCGGTGGTGGCCTCTTTTCAAATGCAGATATTGCAGCAACGAAGACGATTGTTTGTTTTTTTTTGTTGTCTTGTTCGCGGTATCGATCGTCTCTTTTTAGTGCTTTTTATTTTGTTCCAATACACTTTAAGGGAGGATAAGGAGATGGGGAAGGGGCAGGGTTTTTCTGGATTTTTGATTTGTCATCGTAGATAGAGAATTTTTAGATATGCCCAACGGAAAGAAAAAAATGGTCATCACGACATTCGGTTCGCTAATTTCGATGACAATAGTAGCTAAACTGCCTGAGTGGGTAGCTATCAATAGGGATCCTTGCCTTCCTTTTCATGCAATTGGGTTTCCCCAGATCCATACCTGAAATTTTGAAGCCTACCGTCATTAAATATTAATCGAGGGAAACGCTTCGTGGAATACAAGAACGCTAACTATCACCAGTCTATTTTTTTCTTAAGTTCTTTTACTTGATTAAGGCCATTGCGGTGAACCATATACAGGGAAAAGTTTTTTCTATCTGCATATCCCGACGAGGAGAACCCGAGAGAACAATTGAGGCAAACGCAAGGTATGTTGGCAGATGTCTTTTATCCTGTTCTAGTAAACACTAAGTGCCGCCTATTTTCGAAAGATATTTATTTGTTGAGTCCTCGTGACTGATACCTTCAATTCGGCGAATCCAGAATCTTCATTGTATCGCGTACTCTGCAACCTCGTCGACCCCCAAATGAGTTCTTGAGTTCTTTCCTTGAAGCACAGCTGAATCTCTTATTTGATATGCAAACTCCCATCATGAATAACATCAAAGAGTGAAGTTTCCTGTGGTCAGGAAAGTGAAAAAATATAATAATACTTAACAAGAATTCATTGCATATTTGATCCTGGAAGGAAACTAATTACCATAGAGAAGTAAACCACTTTTTTTAGCATGAAGTCTATGCACCCTGTTTGGCTGTTCCATCTGTTGTTGCTGAACAGTTTCAAGTCTTCACAAGTTGGCAGTTAAAGGACTCTTGCTAATGAGAAAAATTGTTGTTGGTGATTTCTATTGTTCCTCTATTAAAATTTAAATTAGATTAAAATTCTGTAACAAAAGTGTCCTATTGAAACTTTTAACCAGGTCACACCAACTGAATTCATAATCGACATCCATGACGTCGATTTTCCCCAGACTTACCAAGGCCGTTACTCATTCTCTGACATCGTTCACAATAACACACTCGACACCACGCCGTTAACTGATCTCAGTTAAAAGATTCCTGATTGTGGGAAATTTTAGCTTTTAAAGCATAAAGCGTTAAGAATTTCCTTAAAAGTAGTGAGAAAGTCACCGAAACCACAACAACAACTCATTCGAACCACGTGCAGCACTTCCGAGGACTCAACATACAACATTGCCGATAAAAATTTGACAAGGTTGTGTGAATCTTATTTCTAATTTATTTATTTAATTGTTTAAAATGTCTTTATTAACAAACAAATAAAATAAATAAATAGAAATAAATACGCGTTTGAATAGTAGGATAAACTTTATGGTACAGACTTCAGAAATTGCCCAACAATTTAGGTGTCGAAATCTTTTAATAAAAGACTACAGCGTTCAGACATCATGGCGGATCTATAATTTTTCACGAAATGAAATGAGTTTGAACTGTAGATTGAATGACTGAACACAAAACCAGTTCTGGAGGATGAGCAGATGAAGGACGCAACTCGCTGGTGGGTCTCTGTAGATTTTTCTGTAAAGAAGAAGAAGGTACAAAAAAAAATCGTTCAGTAGGTAGAGTAGGACTGTTACGTTCTAGCCTCTGGTCAAGCGTCGCTATTGTGTACATTTCCTTTTCTCTCCGGTCGAGATAATGAAATATTTTATACAAAACGACCTTGTGTTCTTCGCACGGCGTTCTTATTCTAATCGAATAATGGACACGGCGCGGGGTGTGAATGTACATTTTTCGCTTAAATTCTTGATTCAAGATTTCAAGGTCTCCTGGAATGTAACAAAACATGTCTATTTATGTAGGGAAGCAGCAGCAATTCCCTCTTCTTCAGTCTGGGCATCAGACACGCTTCCCGTTTTTTTATTTCTCGTTTTTTACGAAAGTTTACATCTTCTTTCTTTTCAACTTCCACCAAAACACTGCTATGTAACCACCACTCAACATTCGATCGTCTGATTCTCTTATGCACACACACTACTATCTGGACTAAAAAGATACATTTTCTTAGAAATAGCCCCTTAGGAGAGTCGGTTCATTGAGTCGATTTTGTTCCCCAACCGACGAAATCGTCTTCACACAATACCCTCGATAGGTCACTTTGTTCGAAACATAATAGTCCATCGCCAACAGCAACGTCAACAAAGAGCGAGCGGCTTCTGTTTGACATTGCGTATTTCTTACAACAGATACACTGCTGTGGCCTTTTGACATTGTCAAAGGAGAGGAAGTGTCGATGTACTGTGCCACCCGCGAGAGGCGATTTTGCACATCATCGATTCCGACCTCAAGGACGGCCAAGATGTCATCGTCCTCGTACGATTTAATTTTATTTCACAAAAGTTTTATACGAGTGGCTATTTGATGTGTTGAAATATTAGATTAACGGAATCCAAATGATAAGGCATCCGTCGATCCCGGCGATCCGGGAATGATGCACTCAAATACCTAACTCATTTTATCGAGTTCTCTCAGGTGATGAATCCGTTTCTTTTCTTTTGACTTTCCTTTTGATTTGATGAATACGCTTGCGCCGAATCTAACTGCAGATGGAATAACATCTCGCCCACGCTCAGCGGGGGATATTTTGCCGAATTTTCCACCACATCACATTTAGTCTGTGGATTTTCTCCTATTGTAACGCCTATGGTCATGCTGTTGACTGCGTTGGTGATGGGGTATAGATGTTTCACAAAAGCATCAAAGTACAAAACCCCGAGCAGGGTACATACTGTACGTATTTAGCAACAATCCTTGTATACCGACAGAGTCCAACTGAAATGCCGTCCAGTTTCGTAGTCAACTAAGCGAGATGAATCGGCGTGACGGCATGCTTCCTCGATTTCATTTCTTTTTTGCCACATTTCCACCCCTTTTCTGGAAAATTAAAAATGACAACGTCCGGCGTGGAGTGGCAAGTCATTGGCGAAATGTTTCGCTTTGATAAGCTTGTCGTTTACTCTTCCGCCATGTAAGAGGTATTAGTACGAATATACCGTTTCACAATTTTTTGGATTTTCTTATCGATTAATATTTGGATAATTAAGTTATTCAGCAAGAGATTTAGCTCGGTGACAAGTTCTAACGGTGAATGGGATGGCATTTTTTCCTTATCTCCTACACCGTTGTAGCGTAGCGGCCTCCCATCGAGAAATACAAACCCACAACTTCAGCTTCTTTCAATCTTTTTGCTGAGATTCCTTTCCTCAGATAAGCTACACAACAACACAATCACATTTCTTTCCTTTTTAAAAATATAAAGCATCACTAGTACTAGCAGGTGATAATATAAAAAGTTGACATTAGAAACGGTTTCGAGTGCAGTCAGCGGGAATTTGTGAGAAGAAGAAATGTTGCTCATGCTGTTTGGTGCAAGCCTTCCCTTTTCCACATGGCCGACTCCTTTCACTATTCTACATCTTTCCATCTCTTTGGTGTCGATGAGTTGCCACAGTTGGAGAAAAAGTTCCACCTCTGGATGAGACCACTCTAATCGTGCTTCCGTTTAAATGTCATGATTGACATGATGTCCGCTCTCCACGGATCTGGTGGGAGAAAGGTGATTGCACTCTCTTTTTGCTTACTGTTATCCTCTCTTCTCTATATAAACCTTGTACCGTAGCGTGACTCTGTGAGCCTTTTCGAACAACAACAAAAACAACAAACAATCGCATTCGAAATAAGAGGGTAACAAGCCCAATGACAAAACGCGGTGACAATTCGTGCATTGCCTCCTTTTTCGGCCGGTCGCGACGATGCCGCTCGACGACGAAAGTGCCGTAAACGAGCGGTCCTAGCTGAACGACTTGGTTCATCTCGATCGGCTGAATCTAGTCCATAGTCTATTGAATCAAATTCAGGATTATTTATTCGTGAGCCGCGCGCGGTCATAATAAAGTTCGTTCGGGCGTGAAACGTATCAAGAGCAGCAGCGCCAGCGGTATGTTTACTTTTCGAGGAAAATAACAAGGAAGGTGTTTTTAGTTGGACGATGACGGGTCGACATCTCTATAGAAGGCAAACAACAACATAAAGAAAATCCAGATAATAAAAAGATGAAATTCTTCTTATACACTATTTGGTAAATCCCGGAGCTTAACTGTATATTTTGTTTTTGTTACGGCTTACATGAAAAGAGTGTTCTTGGCGTCAAAAATGAGACTTGGTTACGGCTGATGGCGCGCTCGACACTCGCCGTAATACGCGATCGACATCGTCCTTATCAGCTGATGGGGCTGCCAAGCTGCCAACATATCCGCTTGCTGAAGCGTGTGGCGTGAAGTTGTGCCGCGTTTATCCAGCAGCATCTTCAGCTGCGACATCATCAACTTGTTCAATGATAGAGAGATAAACAACAAGGGGGCGACGACGGAATCAATTCAACGGGGCCTAGTTCATTGGCCGGCCTTTGCGCTGCTGCCGTTGAAGAAACAACATCTCAGGTCTCCACCGCGCGTGACGACCAAACTTCTTTGTACTTTACTCTGTCGCTGCTATATTCTCGTAATACAACAAACGACGCCAGCAGGGACACATTCGTGATGATGCGATGTTCCCTCCGCTGTTGTCTACAAGAGATTCTTCTTCTCCACGAGCTTTTCTCACGAGGATCGCGGACCACGCCTGTTGGACGACCGACCGATCTTTAGGAGAGATAGCGTGCCGTGAGGGACGCTGAATTGAAAGAAAGAAAAAAAATCACTTTTATTTGATCTGATATTCTACGTATATACTTTCGTCATATATTTCAGGGTCGTGTGCGGTCCGTTATGGTGGATTGCGTGCAGAAGGACTTGATTTCGTGATGTTATTAGCTACAGCACTGCAAGAGTCGGAGACGCTTCAGTTCGAATCTTTTGTTGGCGCCCTTTGTGGTTTGTGACCGCCGTTCGCTCACCCGTCAGCCCGCCAACCGTTTTTGACCGGTAAGGATTCATTTCCTGCTGGCGTTCCTTACCTGATGGGGGGGCTATCTCTCCTTATTATTCTTATTCAATGATTCTTTTTCTTAACCTTTCTTTTGGTTCTTTTCTGTGTCTCTCTTTCTATTTGTTTGGCCCGGTGTTCCATCAAACGAGAAAGCACCTGCACTCGAGTCGGTGATAAAACGCGGCATTTATTGTGTTGATTCTTCCCCTTTTCATTTTCTTTTCTTTCCCTTCTGTCATTTCCCTTTTCATTTCATTCAAATGAGGAAGCCAATTGAATAAGTGAAAGGACAGATGGAAGATTACACAGTGAAGGTGGGCGCGGGAAGAACGAACTCCAAGTTCCTTTGACTTTTTCCCAGTTTTCACTTTTTCCATGACAACAACAACAACATTAGCCTTCACAAAGTCAAGAGCGCCAAGTCTCGATTAAGAGGGATATAGTATAGTAGGTACGTAGTCTGATTCCGTGCACCGGCACTAGTGGTAGTACTGTCGTAGTGCTACCTATTTCGCCTTTTGTTTGAATTTGTTGACATCGTGAGCCCGGAACGACCCCCGATGTAAGCGAGAGTGAATCATAAAAGAGAAAGGAAAGAGGGGGAATTCTCGTCGTGTTACCAGGAAACGAAGAAACTAAATCAAAATGAGTAGAAGGTGAATGGAGCGGGACTGCTACTTCTGGTATACCGTGGAATAGCGGGTACGAAGAGGACAAATAGTCAGGAAGAAGAGGAAGAACGACAAACTACGTACAATAGGAAACGAAGGGACGGAGAAGAAACCAACTATTGTTGTCAATAGAGCACTTCTCGGTTCCTTTTCCCATTACTATCGGAGCCGACCGCGCGAGTCCGCGTGTTTATTCCGGCGGGGTCAAGAGACGAAGCCAGCAGCAGCAGCGGTACATCATCCAATTCATCATTTTTCAACAACTAAATAAAAGGAATAAAAGTCATTCCACCATTCTCCATTATATTCATCAATTCTTGATTACTATTCGATTGACGACCAGTCTCTTTCCGTCATTTGTCTTCCGAATCAAATCGAATAATGATTTAAAAAGAGGACGACAATTTTGGTAATAAAACGACTATTGTTTATAGTTTTCCAGCTGATGGGCTATGAACGCCTCAGTGGGAGCAAGGACGCGGTCAAAGGACGTTGCCACCAGGTGAACGAATTCGACGACGACGACTACGGCAAAAGTTAGTCGAGTGTAAGATCAACAGTCCTGTTTTTTTTTTATTTTCATTTTTGGATATTTTCATCTTTTCTTACTTCGACCGCAGTATTGTGACACTCGGCCGGACGCTCCATTTCGGTCGTGACCGTAAAAAAGTATGAAAACATTTGAGCAGCCACCCAAGCAATCCGTGTTGGCGTTTAACGTCGAGTTACAAGCGACTTAGTTATAAGTAAAAAAAAAAGTTGGAACTTTACTCGTCTTTTCCTGGTGGAATGTCGTCCTCAACTCACGACTTTTTGGCGTCAGCTGAAAGTTTGTTCTCTCCTCAATGACGATTCCATGTACTCGGACGGATGTTGGAATCAAAGAAAGAGAGTCGAGAAGTCGTCGACGTGGGAAAAATGAAGAAGAACAACAACATATCGTCTACTTCGGATTTCGTCGAATTGCATAGAACATCATCATGCCGACGCCGGACAAAGATTCTGAACGAGTCGACTGCCAGAAAAAATAGTCTCGTTCACACTTTTTTTTCACTTTCTATATAACGAAGACGATGTTGGCATTCAATGTCAAAGTAAGAAGGAAGACAATTGGCGCGACTGGTGTCCTTTTTAGTCCTTCGAAATTCTACCATCAGCTTTCGATTTGGAATGGAGCGCTGCAACTCTGAACTGACCCTTTCCATTATTCCATAAATATAAATATATTTTTGGATTCTATTCTCTTCAAATTTGTCTCGGTATAATTCCTTTACAAATGTCGCTATAGAATCACATCCTGGGTGACGTGGGTGTCTCGGTAGCAACTGGACCCGGTTGTCTGGTTCGTGATGAGAGTGTCCCCTAGTCGTTCCCGGTCGTCGTCGTCGGGGGGAAAGACGGGAGGAAAAATCCCAGACGATCTTCAACTCTCACAACTCATTGGCCCGATTGCTTTACTTCATCACCTTTTTCCTTTCCAGTCGAGACAATAGGGCTCTGGTATATCCGACGGCCTTGGTCGTCACCGCAATCCGCCGGCTAAATAAAGGAGAGATCATCAAGTAGTCGACAAATCGATAGGCCGCCGCCGCGTGACGAATACCCGTGAAATTGCATATATACATCATCGCTCTACATGAACTTCTTATGCAATCTACAAAGATCTCCACTTTGCAACGAAATGGATTTTAATGAGAAAATTACTCCGTTTTTCAAACTAGGGTTTGAATTGACTCGGGCAATAAAAGGATTCAATGAACTTTGGGGGTTCAACGAATTCGTAAGGTGATGCGAATTCTGGCGAAAAGAAGAAACTCATCTAATCCTGTATTAGTTAGACATCCGGGAGCTAGACAAACACGTCAACGCATAGTAATTCTACTCGAAAGCGAGATAATTCCACTTGAACACGCTCTGCGACAACTTAGAATGGTCTTATGGGTATATCCAAGATTTCAAAAGAGTTAGATGGATGTAAGAATTCCAAGTCATAATCAGAAGGGTTGCAACGGAACAGAGCCGCTGTCATTGGCTGGTCATGGACAAGAAGGTGGCAGGTGGGGGGAGGTTTTGGGCGGAGTCGCTCCAGGTGGATAGAGCGACGGTTCGTTTCCCGTGAAAACACGGCCAGGTTGAACTGCGGGAGCGGAGCGGGGGCGAACGCGAGCGCGCGGCGATCTTATAAAAGCTGACGAGCACCGGCCCAAAGATTTACTTTCGAGTGAGACAGAGTTGTGGTGGGGTGAAAGTGAGAAAATACCCAGTCCTCTTCTCTCATCAGTTGTGTCCGCCAACAGCAAACATTTCCAACGACAGTGTCAATCTCGGATCGGAACGCGCTGGATCGCACATCGATAAGGGAAATTTATTTTCGGGATCAGTTCCAGTTATCGATCGCCTATCTTCGCAACGAATGAAATTAACGTAAGTTTTTCTATGTACATTTCTTCAAGCATCCCTCGTTCAAACTAAAGTTCATCGCTCGGTATCGTACCCTATGATTTAAATGTTACGAAAGAGGTAGTGAAACGATTGACCTTTAGCTACTGAACCGCCCAATGTTACGGAACGAAAATGAGACTATAAGGAAACAAAGAGTGAGAGTGATTCACGTCCAGGAAGAAACCTTTCCCTTTTTTTTTCTTGAATGGATCCTACGGATGTTTGCGTGCTCGTTTCACCCCAACTGACTAAGCGGGGACAGTTAATACGATCCGAGAGAAAAAGAGGTCCCGACAGGTTAATAGCAGGGTTGCTGGCTACCGGTCGGAAATAAAGGGGTAGTTTACTAAAAGGGTGATGTAATGGAAATTGAAAAAGAAAAAAGTTGACATGAAGGGAAAAGTGAAAACCAGCAGCCTGTCACTGTCGACGATATCAAAGGTCAAGAAATATCTAAGCTACCTTCTGTTTCGTTTACACACATCTATGATAGTAGTGAATAGGACAAAGTCAAACACGCAGGCTACAGCAGGAAGTTGCCGACGTCACGTCCTTAAACAAGGGAGCTCCCCAAATCTTGTAATACCTCGAGAGTCCTTTTCTCTTTTGATTACCATTATTATTTTCTTAAATTCATTGTCGACCATAATCTACCGGCCGGGCTACTACTTCTTTTCCCTTTCTCTTCGACTATACAAACCTTCAGGGCTGCGAAGCATTTTAGTCAGAAATCTTCCAGCATCTCTCTGTGCTAGTCGTTAACAAAAGTTCGTCCAACAGCGTATCCGCCGTGTATAAACACGGTACGAGAACAATAGTCCCCACAAAAACGAGCTCAGTTCGGTGATAAGCAAGTTTCTTCTTTGGTCATCAATTCCTTCACTCGTTTTTCTCGAAATTGAATCAACTTTTTGCACTTGGTGTTGACATTGAACGCACAAATACAGAAGTCGTCGGCCGAATCTACAAAGGAAGATGGAAGTCTTCAAGAAGAACTTCTGGATGGCTCTACTTCTCGTTTTGATGGTAATTTACATGGAACTCCAACCCGCTAATGATCCCTAAAACTAATAATAATTGACCATTTAAAGCCAGCGGTATTGGCGCTTGAGGTAGACGACAAATCCTCCAATCCGACGCCTGTCCAGGCAGTTCATCCCGTGTACGCCGGTCATCTAGACAACACTGGAACCAAACCACGATTCATCATCACGGCCCGAGCGTTGGAAGATCCTTCCGAAGCTGAAATTGAGACGGAAACCGAACATGAAACGACCGAATATTCATCGACGGATGAAGAGACGGAAGAACCAATGACGGAAGAAAGAACACCGAGCACCGAAAGCGGACTTTTTACCTCGACGTCAGCCGCTGCCTATACGACCGAGTTGGCTCCGACCGCTGCTAGCGATGATGACCAGGAAAGTATTGTGGCGCGGACCGGTGAAGCTGCCGCAGCTGCCGAAGCCGACGATTCGTCATCGGTGAGTTCTATTTTAGACCACGTCATTGTTAAGCTTCTTATTCTATTGTGTACCATTTTTTTGTCAAGTCTTCGCATAATGTCGAACACGTTGAAGACAACATTGAAGAGGAGGATTTAAACACTTCGTCGACTAACTTGGACGTTCATCATCGAAGAACCGACTCTGATGAAGGCGATGGTGACCATCAAGTCCTCTATGCTCGGCTCAAACATCCAGTTAGCAGACCTTCTCCAAATATCCCTGATCATGTAAGTCATTTGTAACTATTTGTTCAGCTATTAGTTTTGCGATCTTTCAATCTTTTTTCTTCTTGTAAAGACGGAAACGTCTATCGGTTCGCTTTTCGGACGGCCTTATAACGCCAGACCCTTCTCGCTGCCTCCTCGTCCAACAACAACTGAACAAGGTCTGTTTCCAACCTTTCCGCAGAGGATTCCCATTCCGGATGGCGAAATTCCTTCACCCGATCATTGGAACAAGCCCAACCGATGGGAGAAGGAAAAAGCAGCTAATCAGCGCTTCAACATGACACGAGTTTTAAGTAACAACCGAATATAGATTAAAATTGGATGCAACTTGGAAACTAAACGAATTTTGAAAATCTCAAAGGTATCGATGCCGAGTGTCAGAATGATTACATGAAAATCAGATTGCGTTTTAACGGCTCTTTCAGTGGCATCATTTACTCCACCGGTACTTTCAATTCTAAAGCATACCAAGAATCGAGAAAAGTCGATTTTGATGTCTTTTTTTTTCTTGTTTACTTCGTTTTCTTCGAACGAAATAGGGTTTGCTTACGATCCGCTCTGCGTCTACGTCAATGGTACCGGTCGTGACTACTACGAGTTCTATATTCAGCTGAACCGTTGCGGCACGCTGGGTGGCAACACGCACAATCTGGACAGCCGTAAACAGCCGACGGTAAGTCCGGCATTTTAAAACAATTCATATCCAGCCATTATGTCTCGTCCGCTCTGTTTGCTGGCGTCGGGCGGAACAATAGCGGCTCGATGTGTGCTATAATTTTTGGACGTCTTAGGAAGGTTTTCGCTTTGAAAATTGTGGGGGTAAAAAATAAATGGAGAAAATGAAGAATGGTATAGAAAACGATCAGGTGGATAGGTTTGCATTGAGGGGCAACTTGGCGTGACGCACTGTCAGCGCTTCTCCGCGGCGCAGGACAATAGGACTCGGGGGTTGTTGGCCGTCGGGAAGACCGTTACGGGGACGCACGCGGGTAGATCGCGGAGAGATGACGGGCAGGATAGAGAGCAAGCATCGCGGTCCGATAAGCCAAACAGGGGACTTCGAGTTTAAGAACCTCCGTCGATGCTGCGTGACTTTTCTCCACCCTTTCTGCGTTGTCGCCATTGAAAATTGAATGCGGGTCCGTGTATACAACGATGCGCTCTATTGTGTGACTCACTTCCCTCCCCGGTGCCCACAGTCTTCGTCGTCTCTTCACTATATATTGAAATCAACGATGAAGACGACAGCAGCGGATATGTACTGTCGCCAGAAACAATTTGATAGCAGAGGGTCATTGCACTGATACTCGAGTTCACGACGAGTGACGCAAGCCAAAACAAAACTCGACCATCCTTGAAATTGGAATGACAGCGTTTCTAATGATCACTGATTTGCGTTCAATTCTTAATGATTTTCTACGATTGAAAAACAAACAATAGAAAAACTTCATGTGGAACACTCTCAGCATCCAATACAGCGCGCTTATCGAAGAAGAATGGGACGAACACTACAAAATGACTTGTGAATACGGCTACGATTATTGGAAGACGGTTACGTTTCCTTTTTTAGACGTGGGGTAAGTCGCTCAATCGTTTTGTTGGCTCTTTGGAAAATTTTCAAGGTGATTTGTTTTCCCGATCAGGGTGGCGACCGGCAATCCGTTGACGTTCACGCTCACCCCACCAGAATGCCACATGGAGATCCGATCAGGGTACGGAACCACAGGGGCTCGCATTTCCGGACCAGTTCGAGTCGGCGACCCGTTGACATTGGTCGTCTACATGCGTAGTCAATTTGGTATTATTTAATATTTTTCTTTTCATTTTTACAATTTTAATTACATTTTAAATTTTGATTTTCAATAGATGGATTTGATGTTATCGTTAGCAACTGTTTCGCGCACAACGGCGCTAATAAAAAGATCCAACTGATTGACGACAACGGGTCAGTTCATGGATTGGCATTATTCTAATAGAAAGATGAAAAATTATAATTTATTAATTTAAAGGTGTCCGATAAATGAAAAGCTTATAAGTCGATTCCGAGGGACATGGACGGATGCGGGACTGTATGAAACACAGGTTTTTGCTTACATGAAGGCCTTCCGATTCACTGGAAGTCCAGCTCTTTATCTCGAGTGTGACATTCGAATGTGTCACGGACACTGTCCGGTAAGATTTCTTTCGTTTCTCAACGTCACGGTTCCGTGATTGAATTTACTATTCACTTTTTACACAGACGCAACCTTGCTACTGGAGGAACAGTCGTGAGATAAGCAAACGTGACGTCACACGCTTCGCCAAAAGCGCCAAACCCAACACAACTCTTTCAGAGAATCTTAGTTTGTTCCAGTCTCTTCAAGTCGTTGTCGATGACGAAACGGCAGTTGGGGAGCTAGGTGGAGATTTGTCACAAACTAAAAGCAAGGGCAGTTCCGACTCGGATCATATTTGCCTCAAACCGATAGCCATCGGAGCCCTCATAAGTATAATCACACGCTTAACTAATATTTTGAATTTTGTATACTTATAAATTATTTCTCAGGTTTGGCCGTTTTGATCTGTACAGCGTTGAGCATCATTTTGTGCATCTTATGCGTGCGTTTACGTCACCGATCGCAGTCAGAGAGTTCTCTCTACCACCAACACTACGGCGCACCTCCAGCTCTCGACAGTCAATACGCAAACAAACATCGATCCCACTTTCAGTAGAATCCCACATCCCAGCAACATTTAAGACTAACAGCTTTGAAATTAAAAAAACAAAAAAATTTGATTTTTTCTTTTTCCATCGCGCTCGTTTTTCAAAAACTTTAGTTAGCAAATGGGTTATGTTGAAGACCGGACTAATCATTAATTCGGAATTCGAAGCAAACAGGGGAATTTTCTTTAAGGATTTTCAGTTTCTACTACGGTTTCTTGATTGCATCAAAATTTATACAATATTTTTCATGCAGCTAACATAATGGAGGGTGAAGAGGATGAATGTCGGTGGGCGCTAATTTTTTTGTTTTGTTTTGTTTTATTTCTCGCATATACTATATACCAAATCTTGTTTTCAAATATTTTTGAATCATCGCCTTGAAAAAATGTCGTGATGACGATCATCTGCGTGCAAATACACTGTGACTTTGACTAACGAAAAAAGAAAAAGTGAAAATTCTGTCGAGTCATCATTCTCATTTATCTGACCACGAAGAAGAAGCCGATCAAGTCGAGTTGGGGCCTTCTCTTTTCATTTGCGACGGAGACATACAGCAAAGCCTTTCTCGATGGACTCGAGTGCGTTTTCATACAAATTCTCTCTTCTACTATTGGCAGCGTTCTTCTTCCCTCTGGTTTCAACTATTATGTTGGGCACGAATAAACCGACCGACCGACAGCCGGCTTTTTCTTTCTTCTTTGCCTCCTGACCAGTGGACGGTAGCTAAATTTACATCTTTTCCCGAGAAATACACCTCAGGTTGCCAATGACGCTACGATGGAAACCCTTGAAATCAAAAGAAAAGAATGAAAAGCATCTATAAATTTTGAAGTAATTGGAATCTTCTGACGCGGAAGAGTTTCGTCGTGCAGTCTCTTGAATATTAATCGAATTTTTCTACAACGGTGTGAATAGACACGAATTCCTTCCTCTAAAAAAACGGATTATCGGAGATGATGCTGACATAATGCCGCCTAGAACGTATAAAAGAACGTCCAACCGGAACGATTAGATGAAAAACGGTAACGTGCGCGGAAGTGCCGCAACGTCTTATTTGTACATTCTCAACTGATAACGCTATCGTGACAGGGCACTCGACAACAACAAATAAACAAACTGGACTTTCTACCCCATGAACATGAAGTCAAGGATTCATCTTCCTGCTTCCGTGCTTACATTGTTAGCATTGTAACGGTAGAATATGATCATAACGTTTTCTTCCAGTTCCCCTCACGGCATATTAACTTCAACAAACGTAGCCATCCTCAAAACATTATGCTATACACCTTGCTTGGTTAATTACAGTCTAGGGCCCTTAAACGTATACAATGACCACAAATATGCGTTAAGCTGAGTGAAGTAGCACACTGAGAAGTACGACGAAGTACCGAACGTCCGGACCCAAATCTCTACGACTCGTTGACTCTGGGTCTCTGGCTGACTCTGGTGATCTGGTCACTCTGCGCCGAAGAACTAAATGGAGTTCCTATTTTGAGAACGTGGCAACTCAGCGACTTCAAACTGTCAACCGAAAAACCCGGGAAGCGTCCACGCGAACTCCTCCTCCAGCCCTGCCCACACTTCGTTGAAAACAAACAAATTCGTACAGTTTGCTATTGTTTTGGTGCAACAATTGTGGCCAATTTAAAATTGATCAAAGTGACTCCATCATGTCTGACAGTGGTGATGAAGATAGAAGTCAACGAGAGCCACAAATAGGCATCATGAGTGAAAACGATATTATTAAAGAATGTAAGGAAAATTTAGCCGAAACCTTTGAGATTCCTATACTAATTTTACGATTTTTCCCTAGTACTCTCTTCGGGGTCAGTCAGATTAAAAGATTTGATACCAAGTGGTCCTGTAAAATCTGAGAGTGCTGTGAAAGTGGCAAACTGGATTCTTTCTAGCAACTCAAAAAAGAAAAGTTCAGCAAAAATACTCCAACGGATTAAGTGGCTAACAGCTGTCATACAGTATGGCATTGTTGACTCTCTTGCTGATCTCCAAAAGTTATTCAACCCATTGATTCAGCTGATATACATCACACAATATGTACGACATATTTTAAATGTCTATAGTAAACTTCAATAATCGTTAAATTTTCCACTGTTTAGCAAGCACATATTTGCCACCTACTCTGCATGATTGCAACACCCAACCTATACAAATTTCAAATAGAAAGGATAACCAAGAATGCCAACATTTTAGGCCTGACGAAGCCATTAGGTAATTTAACACTGTCATATGCTAACCACTATACTTGAAAGAAATAACATCTTGTTACCTCTATGCAGCTGGACTTTTGAGTCGTTTGAAATCCCTGCGCCCAGACTTGGTTCCTCAAACTATACCTCATCAAAGCAATGCCATCTCATTTCCAAAAGCCCCACCATTGTTCCGTAACGGCCTTTACACGCTATCAGAACGTATTAAGGAACGCAATGAGATACCTAACCAAGTTACTTTCTCCATTGAAACCGAACAAAAAAGGGTAAACATTCTAGTTAGGTTGTAAAAAGACCAATTCATAAACTTGACATTTGTAAACAGGTGACCAAAAAAATGAGACTGGATATCATTCCGAGAGTTCAGCATATCAATTTGAAATCTTCTTTCGAAGTCGACTTCCGAAAAATGGTGCTGTTATCTCAATTTCAGACGTAATTTGACTAAATATTGTTCCAATTCTTATTGAAAGTTTGGATATAATGTATGCGCACTTTAGGTTTGAAGACCTCTTGAGCAAGATTACCACAGTTGAATTACCCAACCATGTGGGATCCTTGCTAAACAGGAGAGAATACCATTACGTCTTGGCCTTAAATTTCACACCGCACATGGAAGCTCTTTTATCTCAGTGGCTTTACCTTACCCTTTGTCATGGTGAGTAAACAAAAGTCGTTTTTTTTTGTTATTGCCTCACTCTACATCTGAATAATCACATAGAGTTTATGGAGAAATCTCAGACACTCGGCAAAGAGGGGAAAGTATTGCTGCTAAATCGAATAATCGAATTCCAGCAGGCGACGGGCCGTAAGCTTATGGTATGAAGAAGCTATTCTCTTTTCTTAAAATGTTGAATGTGTTGGTTAACGTTGAATTTTTTTATTTCTAAGGCTGTGTACGACTTTCTTTCCGAGTACCTTCATACATGGGATGGAATCCAATTCAGCGATCAGGTTTTTCAGTTATTGTCACAAATTCCTTTCCTGCCGTACTCAGGTTAAAAAAAAATCTAGCCTTACTTTTCGAAGGAATTTAGATGGTAAATTGTTTGTTTATAGATCTTTACGGAAATTTCTTGCGAATATTGGAGGGACTTTTCTATTCCTGTCCGACACTTCATAGATTGAAAATCATTCAAACTTGTCGGAAGCTCATTCTTAATTTGGTAATCATTAATTTCTGATATTTCTTGTAGTATTATTGTAATATGCCCAGTATTACCTCTGAATTTCAGTTACTTCAAAAGTTTGGAAGCGCGGATCGAGCCAAATTGCTATTCCGATTTTCAACTCAAACGCCTTCAACGGGTAAAAACTCAAATGACAAGAAAAACTTTCCTTCAGCTTTCTTTAAAATTTTATTTCGTTCAGAACAAGTGGCACAGTTAGTAGAAGGGATCTACGTCGTTAGTGAGGTAATACGCTTCACCGAGCGTCTCCTTAATACGGCCTTAACCTCTTCCACGGATATTTCGCTCGTTCTAAATTCACTTTTGTTTTATTCTTGGGTAAGAATTAATTTCAATAAGATTTTGTTTTTAATTAATATAAATAATCTTTTGTTCAGCTGATTGATGTCGAATCTGAATTTCAATTGCCTTTCCGGACTTTCTGCCAACCAATTACCGTTTACATGGCTCTGTTTTCACCTGTCCCTGCAACCATATCGCTTCTATGCCAACTGTTGTGCAAGTAATCGACTTAGTTAAAGCCAACTATATATTTCCCCCTTACTAATTCTATATCTAACTGCAAATAGATACAGTGAACTTGGTCGAAAACAGTTAATGGCCATGTCAACTCTTCCGGAGCTGGAAGAGTTTCTACGAGACTCGCTGGAGGACGCTACTATGCTGAATCGTTACGTCGTTGACACATCCAGTTGTTTAATTTATCAAAAGGTATCGTTTCTAGAATGTTTTGGGTATTCGTTCATTGATTCAAAAAATTATTTTTATTTTCAAGGCCTTTGTTTTGGACGGAAATTCGCTTTTATCCCGAATTCCAAGAAAGAGCCTCAAGAAGTTGGCCGAGTTGGGTTCGTATAAGGCAGCCTTTGATTTGAAAAGACATCCTGCTTTCACAGGTAAAACGAGCTCTCTGTTTATTTTTTTTTTACTTTGTTCTTAGTTGTACTATTTTTCTGGCTGCTCTAGGCATTGCCCGTCAATGGATAAAGTCCAGGTCTAAAGAAGAATCTTCCGACGCCAAGTCTTCCCAGTTGTTTGATGAAATAGATGCCGATTCGGTAAGACAGTTTTTCTCGTATTTAACATTTTAACTTTTGCTAACAAGTACCTCCTCTAATTGCAGGATGGTTACATCCGATATCTTTTTGGTTGTTTCCCGGCAGTTCGAGACTACATCCAGCAGTTTCATCGCGCTTGAAGAACCAAAGGAAACTGCTAAATTGTACGAATAATGTGTGGACTAAATGATGCCAGAAATGAGCTTTTTGTGATGAAATAATATCGAAGGATCGACTGGCACCCGTAGATGTTTTTGTTAGTCTTACATTCTCAATAGGATATGGACTGTGTATATATAGACACTTTATCTTATCAGGTTTCCGTTAAGTTTACTGTATTTTTTCGCTGGATTTGGTAAATACAGCGCATTTGCAGTACGATATACATCCTGAATACGATAAATATCCAATTTGTACGATGTTTAATGAACTTCTTAAATTTATAACTTTGAAATGTGGGTAAAATCGCCTTTACTTCCCATTACTAAAAAAAAACCTTTCTGTCTACGATTTTAACAAAGAAGGTAACTTGTGCGAGAGAAGTTAGGTAGGACTGAAACTTAAATAATGGAACTAGGTCGCCGAGGACTTAGCAACATGCAGTAGAAAAATACATATATTCGCGTCTCCTTTCTTTCTGTCTTTTACATCTTGAGAAGCTTGCGATTAAAAGTCCGTAAAAATTCTTGCGTCGGGAAGGGTGAAAGCCATAAATTTTAAAATTGCCCACCTTGACAGCGAACTATAAACGATGCCAGATTTAGTTTACGCTTCACTCTAGTCCCAAAAAAAGTATTACACATTTTGTTGTTTTGATCGAAAGTAGAAAATGTTGTGAAGAAATTCCTTTTGCTTTTTCTAGAAAATTATGATGAATATAAAATTTAGATTGAAATCGCTTTTTGGCGGTTGTGCAGTCTTTATGAAAAGCAGTCGATCTCTTGCAGTGGCTGTTCGAAATCCATCGCATCAAGCATCTAAGAGCCGCTTGGTTCTATTTAATTTTGATAAGAAATTTGGATTACGCGTCAATCAAATTGGGCAAAGCAACATGTCGTTTACTTATCCCATTGCTAAAAGAGACAACGTCGTTGAAAACTTGCATGGAAATACGGTAAAACAAAGCTAAACTTATCCTGTCAAAATAGTTGAAATGGATTGAAAATTTTCTACATTTTTTAGTAGTTGACAGATGACACCTTTTCTAATTTATCCCTTCCTTATGCAAGGTTGAAGATGCCTATCGTTGGCTAGAAGACCCAGACTCAGCTGAGACCCAAGAGTTTGTTCGTCTTCAAAACGAACTTACGACTCCCTACATCCAAGGTAGCCCAGCATTGGCTAATATCAAAACAAGACTTACAGAGCTATGGAATTTTCCTAAATATTCTTGCCCAACAAAGAAGGGAAATCGTTACTTCTTTTATAAAAACTCTGGTCTTCAGAACCATAGGTATAAAGGATGGTGTTATTACTGTTGAAAACATGTTACTGTTTGTCTAAATTTATATATTTTTCTGTATTTAGTGTTCTTTTTGTGCAAGATACATTGGAGTCTGAACCCAGGATCTTCTTAGATCCCAATACTTTATCAGATGATGGTACTGTGTCTCTTTCAATGAAAAAGTTTTCAGAGGACGGTGAAATCTTTGCATATGGTCTCAGCCGCAGTGGATCAGATTGGAACTCAATTCACTTCAAATGTGTTGAAACTGGTAGGATTAGCTAACTGTTTTTGTGGTGTGCTCAATGTACTCACATCATTTACTTTAATAGGAAAAGATTATCCTGAAGTTCTTGAAAAGATTAAGTTTTCCTCAATATCATGGACTCATGATAACAAGGGAGTATTTTACTCGTGCTACCCCGAGCAACAAGGAAAGACTGACGGTTCGGAAACCACTTCTAACGAAAACCACAAGTTATTCTACCATCTTCTTGGAACTCAACAGAGCGAAGATATTCTTGTCGTTGAATTTCCTCATGAACCCAAATGGAGAATGTAATATTTCATCTAAAATTAATATTGAATTTACGAGGGTCTTTTTATCCTTATCGCGCGTCAAATTTGCAGTCAAGGTGGAGTTACCGATTGCGGACGTTATTTGATAGTCACAACAGGGCGAGACTGCCAATATAATATGCTTTTCTTTTGCGACCTTACTGCCCTCCCGAATCAAACTATTAGCGGAAAACTAGAACTCACGTCCGTGGTCGATAAAATGGAAGCAGATTATGAAGTATGTAGCTTATTAAAGATTCCGTTTTCGAAACTCTTACTCACTGTTCTTATCTCATGTCTGATCTAGTACGTGACGAATACTGACTCAGTCGTGGTTTTCCGGACCAACAAGGATGCCCCAAATTATAGATTAATTCAAATTGATTTCAACCAACCAGCACGTGATCAATGGAAAACGCTGCTGGAAGCCGATCCTTCGGACGTCTTGGATTGGGTTGCTTGTATCAACAAAGATAAACTGATCGTTTGTTACATGCACGATGTTAAGGTAGAATTTCGGATTTCGGAGAGTTTTCCATATGTATGATCGTTATTTCCCCTTTTACAGAATATCTTGCAATTGCGCGACTTGAAAAATGGGCAGTTGCTGAAAACTTACGCTCTGGAAATGGGAACTGTACGAGAATTCTCTGGCAAGAGTACCTCTTCCGAATTTTTCTTCCAGTTTGGTTCTTTTCTAACTCCCGGCGTCATTTATCGATGCGATATCGGGGAGTCCGTTGAAGCCGAGCCAACAGTCTTCCGCCAAATTGAGCTGGACGGTTTTGATCCGTCTCTCTTTGAGACACAGCAAGTATTTTACCCATCAAAAGACGGAACGCGCATCCCCATGTTCATCGTCAAGAAAAAGGCATACATTTCGGTCCCGGTTCATTGCTCCTTCATTAACATTTCCATTAATTTTTCCAGAGCGTCGTCTTGGATGGAAACAATCCTTGTTTGATGTACGGATACGGTGGATTTAATATTTCACTAGAGCCGACCTTCAGCGTCACCCGAATCGTATTCATGCAGCACTTCAACGGCGTCTTTGCCGTTCCTAATATACGCGGTGGAGGGTGAGTGAGCTGGGTCTTAATTTTCCTTTGATTTACGGTTCGTTTGACATTTGGTTTTACTACTTTAGGGAGTATGGCGAGGCGTGGCACGATGGAGGTCGCCTTTTCAACAAACAAAACTCGTTTGACGACTTCCATTCGGCTGCCGAATATCTAATCGCCAATGGCTACACTTCATCGTCGAAGTTGGCTATCCAAGGTGCATCTAATGGTGGGTTGTTAATAGGAGCTTGCGTCAACCAACGTCCCGAGCTGTATGCTGCTGGCATCGCCCATGTGGGGTAAGAGAGTCTCATTATTCAAGTACTTGAAACTTGGTACCATTTTCCCCCCTCTTCTCGGTGATATTTCATGTGCTAGCGTAATGGACATGCTGCGGTTCCACAAGTTTACGGTCGGCTATTGTTGGGTGTCGGACTATGGCAATCCTGACGAGAAAGAGCCCTTTGAGAATTTGTTAAAGTTTTCGCCTCTCCATAATTTGAAAGTACCTGAAACTGGTCAATATCCGGCGATGCTGTTGCTTACGGCTGATCATGACGACCGTGTCGTGCCGTTGCACTCGCTCAAATATATGGCCCAGATGCATCACACGTTCAAAGACTGCCCCAAACAGGTATAAAGATTTTTCGTCGTATAATTGGGCTCTCGTGCGATTTTTTAAAATGTCGTTTTTTTAACAGACCAACCCGCTGATGATACGCATCGAAACTAAAGCCGGTCATGGTGCCAACAAACCCACCTCTAAAATTGTAAGTACCGCCCGTAGAAGGGCATCGTTATTTGTTTCAACCTTTTTCTTTCTGAATACGTTAACAAGAAACTGATGTCGTTTCTTTAAAACTTTTTGCTGCCTGTTTCACAGATTGACGAACATAGCGACGTCTTTGCATTTTTGGCTCGCGCCCTGAATCTTGAATTCCAATCTTGAACTAGAAGGGAACAATCAACGCCACTCAACCGCGCGCCCTTTCGTTGTATCGACTGGATAAATTCGTTAATTAAGTAGAATGAAACTACTAGCACTTCTTTTCGTGCAATCCATCTAAAATGTAAAAGAATAATCTTTTTTTCTGATTTTATTGTGGTCTTATATTATTATACGGATAAATAATTTTGCTGCTGGTTTTTACCGTAAACACGATCAATACATTCAAGATTCGCCTTATTAGTTTCTTTTCTTTGGAAATCTCGTTGGCGGTAGACGTGCACTAACTGGATGTGGTTGTCGGTTTTGATGAACAAAATAGGGTCATCACCTTAGGTGGTGTTCTCAGAATAGAGATGACAGGCACGTCTGTTAATGTGAAGTGCATCCGGCAAAAAGAGGAAAACGTTGGGCTATAAGGAGAGGAGGAGGAGGATGAGAAAGGCGTTTTTTCTCAAAGAAAAAAAAAAGAATGACGGGTTTTCACTTGATTCCACGTTGTCGGGAGATGACAAACTAGTTGTTGTGGTAATACCAATTCGGCAGAGAAAGAGAGATATAGGGAAAGCGTCAAGAATTCCAAAACGATTCCCCCAAGGCGGGCGAGTACGCGTCACCGGGTTAAAAGAGAGGAAAAACACTCGCGCGCCCAGAAATAGTTTTTGAAAAACTCGCCCGTCCTCGTTGTCTGCTGTTTGAAATGTTTCCTTTTTCTTTTCGCTCCATTTCACAGCTTCTTCTCTTTCTCAGTTTTCAGTTCCCTTCGCAGTAGCTAGTTCGTACTCTGACGAAGAAAAAAAAAGGGGAGTCGAGACCCTCGGTGTGGGTGGGTGATGACAGCTAGAGGATTCCAATATTATTCTGCCAGAGCGGAGGCGGGTTGTTGTTGCTGCTGCCGCGAAACAACGGCGACGCAGCACTAGACATTAGAAGTAACTGTAACGGCCCCGGCCAAACAGCACACGCGAGACCCTGGATATTTATAACCCTACTCGTTGTTGCTCTAATCAAAGTTTACACCATCTTTTTAGCGCCTTTTTGTTCTCGGAAAAATGATGATTGGCATTCAAAAGCGGCTGGTATACACACGGAAACCTCAAAAAAAGAAAAAATCCAACCTCTTACCCGACGCTGCGGGAGTTCTCTCGTTCAATGTTCTAACCATAATAGTCGCTTGAGCTCGTTCGCAAGGAAGCTTCAGCCTGATTCATAGTTGATTGTAAAGCCAAGCGTGCAGGTCGTCAATCACGAGTGAGTCAGAGAGACTGGTATCCACCCCGAAATACACCACACCACCCCGTGAAATTCCCGTTCGAACGGGTAGAGACGACAACGAGTAGACTGGCTAATTCCGGTCCAACTTTCCTGTTGGTTTTCTCTCCTACTTAACCGGATTTAAAGAGAAAGAGAGTCGAAAGATTTATTGGCCAGCAGAGAGTCTCAAGAGTTGCTACGTGAATTAGAAGAGCTTTCACTTTGATCTCGACACTTCCAGGAATGGCTGGAAACTGGAACTGTACATCAGACAACTAAATCAAGAACTTGGGCCGACCAATGACGAATCGAGTTCCATTTGAGCACTATGTAATGATTAACTCGTAGGTGGCAAATTTCAAGTCTTAATCGCTGTCAAGTTCGGCCATAACGTCTATCGTTTCATGTCATCCGTGTGTCGAGTTTCTCTCTCTCAACATGATCTACGGCGCCCTTGGAATTGGCAAAGATGTAATAATAAAGTCGACAGGAAGGACTGGCAATCAACAAGTTATTGCCAGCTCTTAACTATATGACGGTCCCCCTTTTTTTGGTTGTTGTTGTTGTTTCACTCTCGCGCTGCGCCAGAGGGGTTAGTAGCGGACCGAATTCATGCCCAGCTCCTTCCTGCAACTCCAATCGATATTTAGAACGCGACAAGCGTGAAATCCTTGTCGACTCCCTAGCGGGTTGTTTCTCTTCGCTGACGAGAAGGCGCGCACACACGTCTGCCGTCCTGGACACCGACACACATACAAGTCTCTCACCTGGTCGTGAAAAGTTCCTCCCTTATTTCCCGTCTTTCTCCCCCTCGACAGCATTTTCGACAGTTGAGCCTGGGAATATGAATTTCCAATGAGGGTAATGTTCGGTTACGCGATGCCGACTGGCTCGTCTATACTCACCGAAACTTCGGGAGAGGAAAGATGGAATGACGTCGAGGTCATATATTAACGCCGGGGCCTAATGGAATAACAAACGGGGCGTGTGCACAAGTCATCCGAAGCCGCTCGGTCCACACACACACACACACACACACATATACACATACACACAGGGAAAAAGACGAAACCAAACCAAAGAAGGAAAGAAGAAGGAATAAGTTAAACTGCACTACGTACAAGCAAGATATGAGACCGCTTGCGTTGATGGATTATTAGGGCGGCCTCTAAGATATTATTCATCGAAGCACTCCTCCTTTGCTGGCCAAAAAGGCTTATACATCTGCCATCTCTCCCAGCAGCAGTACCCCCTGCTGCCTAATTGTTTTGAATTTTCGAGGCAGTAAATTACGACGAGAGAGAGAGAGAGAAAAGACAACAGAGAGAGAGAGAGCACAGCACAGTTCCAGTTTTGGAAGTCGACTCTGCATATTAGTCGACTGCAACGTCTCCAAACACATAGCATTTCTTCCGAGAAACGTACTGTATGTATATACATACTCGCGTGCGACGTCGTTCCTCTGGAATATCAATTATTCGACAGAGGAGGCAGCGACGAGAATGTCAAGAGATGCAATCAACTTTCTTATGAAAACTCTTGTCTCATCAAATCGAATATTAATAGTACCAACGCCAAAAGAACCTACACAAGATAGTCTCTGGCCTTAACTTTACGCGATCCTCTTATTCAAACAAAAGATCAAAGGCTGTTTGTTTTTCTTGTTGTTTTTCCTTTTTTTGTACACGAATATTTTTAAATCAACATAATATATATATACAAGCACACGCAAATTCACGCACATTAGTCGATGCTGTACAAACGGAAGTCGGGGCGGAAGAAGGAGGAGAGCAATTAAAAAACGCTACTTCAGGAAGGAAATGGCACCTAGGAACTATTTCCCTCCCGCGTAGTTCCCGTTTATCATCGAAATGATATGAAAAAGAAATGGATGAAGGGATCTCATTGCAGTTGTTTTTCTTTTCTTTACAAGATTGATTTACTGTTTTCTATTTCTGGAGGATGGAGACAAAGTACTTGATAGCTGCGAATTGGAAAATTCTTGATATGAATTATAGCTATTCAGTTATTTGAAATGAACAAGATTTTTCAAAAAAATCGATCAAAGATTGAAAGAGAAAAATTAAAAAAAAACGAATCACAGATGGTCCCTTAAGGAAAAAGGGTTGGACAATCGAAAAGCTTCTGTCCAATGGCCCTCTCCTAATAGAATATAGCTCTTTTGGCAACAAAATATAGTGGTATTTTCATTCATAATAGGATTGCACTTTACGTTCTGTCTTCCCTTACTCATTATCTCTATAAAAATATTAAAAAACGAAAATCACAAGACGGCGAGTAGGAAATATTCCCAGCACGCCATCCGAAACATGATGTCCGATTGTAAATACCAGCGAAGAAAACTTAGGATATGGCACGTTCTTGGCGTGTGTGTGTTTCTTTTAGACACAATAAAAAAAAACCAGCGGGGCAAAAAAATATTAAAATAAAATAGAGTTTGGGGGAGGAAAAACGGAAAAAAAGTTTCATCTCTTCCCCATGAAACAAGTTCGCGGTGGTATTTGATATTCTTTAGTTGTGGACCGATTCCATTTGCCGGTATTTCTTGCGCAAGTTGGAGACGGGGTCCTTGAATAGGACAGGGTCAAAGCGAACGGCCGAACGAATCAGGGGCATGTAGCCGAAGAGGGCCACAAAAGTGTTGAGGCACGTTTGACGCTGTAGAAAGTGATCCGGATCGTTCCATGGTGATCTACTGTGCAGTCCAAAAAACCCCACGAAATGTGTGCATTCAAAGAGAAAAACCGTTAGTATAAATAAACATATTAACGACCGGCTACTACGACGATCCATTACTACTACGTACTAATAATAATCCCCCCCACTCACTATTTACTACTCGTGGTGGAAAATGTAAAGAAACGCGACAGACCTTGCGACGGCGCTTAGGTTGCTGCTCTTGTACTGCTTCCGTTGCGACACCTTGATGGGTGGTTGGCGAGTAACATGGCTGACGAGGAAGTTGATGAGAATGTCCTCACAGTTGCGCGATTGATCGACCGTTTTGTGTAGCAACGGGCCCAGCCAATCCGTGTACAAAGAATGGTAGTAGCGATGATAAATGGCCGCCCCCGTCAGGACCATCGAGTACTCGTTGGTCCACTTGGACGTGTAGCCCCACTGTCCCTACAGGCACAACACGCACAAAAACAAATGCGCATCCGTCAGTTACCGACTATAACTCGTAGGTAGTAGACTCGTAGGCAGACAGGAAAAAAGAGAGAGACGCATCGAATCAAGTGGATGACCGGGTGGGTGGGAGAGCTGTACTCACTTTGGTATCGTCCCAGTAGTGTGTTCGAGCCGGAAAGCCGACGATCCGCTCCGGAAAGTGACGCCAAACATGAAATGCGAAATCGATTTCGTCTGTCGTCAACGTAGCGTCCTCGTCCAGCGAAAAGACGGCGTCGGTCTCGATCAGATCCAGTGGCCTGTCAACGAACCGTTCGAGAAAATCCAGAGAAATAGAGACACATTTGATGATATATATAAGAAGGAAGAAGAAAAAATCAAATCAAATCGAGGCAAAGGACAACAAAAATAAACAGGATGAAAAAGAAAAAAAAAGAAAATGAAATGAGAAAAATTTTACCGGAAGCGTTCGCCGATATTCTGTTTCTGCTGCGGCACAACGATATGGAGCGGGATGCCACGCGTCAACGACGGCCATCTCGAAGGCGGAGGTTTCGGAGAATCGCTGGCCCAAACGACGACAATCTAATAGGAGACCATTAAGATATGGCGGTTAAAACGCGACCGCGTCACAGTTGGCCCTAATGGTTTGTTGACGTTCGCTCAATTTGAAATCCTACCCGGGCCACGTGCTGGCTCCTGGAGACGACGCGTAGGAGATGGAGTAGAGGACCGCTGGATGGGGCCGGTACTAGCGGACTTCCGGCCTGCTGCTGCGAGTAAATCACGGCCGTGAACTGGCTGTCATTCTTGACCCTGTGGCCGTGCGGAACCGCGACTTCTGCTGCTCGAGTGGACTGCTGTCGATTCCAAGGCAAACGCGACGGAGAGTCCGTATAATCCGGCAGAGTCACCAATCCGCCGGGGAAGCTATTCCACACTCGCCCGTCTCTCCACAAATGCTGATGTATTCTCTGTCGCACAATCTGCACAAAAGCCAAGCCAATCCGGGCCGGGAGCGTGTGGCCAAAAACAAACAAACAAACAAAACAAAAAAATATAGAAAGGGAGGAAGGAAACAGCGTCATCGGCCAAAGCCACCGTATTAATCCGTCTGCTCTTGTTCAAAGAGACAAGCCAGGGCTTGCAGAGTTGCAAGGGCGTCCATAATACAGTACCTCGAGGGTGGTGAAGATAATCCGGTCGATGGAGGAGAAGTACATGTGCCACAAGAGCTGAGATTGCTGCCGCAAGGCCATCACCCGTTCGGCTTCGATGGACCTGACAATATCCGGCACCTGGGACCACAAACAATTGCAGTCGTTATTATAAAGCACCCGATTAAACATGGCTCGTCGTCGTTGTTCAAAGATGGGTCCGCCTCTGAGATTTTCGCCATTCCGCCGATTTAACCCCATCCACTCCACCGACGCCGCCGCCGCCACCAGCTCTCTACGGATCAATAGACCATTCCGTCTTTTGCCCAAAGTGCAGCTTAAATACAATTCTCTCTAGCTCTCTCTCTCTCTCTTCTCTTCTACTACGACTACTACTACTCAACTCAACTCACCCCCGCCGTTCGCCCACTCTTAACAATCCCGGACGCAAACTCTTGAAAGTCTTGGTTCACTAAACGTTATTTCACGTCACCGTATTTTACACCAATCCCTTATTCTACTACTACCACTATTCTCCCCTTCTTCTTCTTCTGATGTGTGTTAAATGTATTGCGTACACACACAAACTTCGCTTTAGTCACCTTTCGAAAGGGACAACTTAATTGACCGGCCGTGGACCCCTTTTTTCTGGAGGTCTTGATCGATCAACAGAACGACGGCTCCGAGTTGCACGGCGATCGTTAAATTGAGATCCTAAAAAAATAAATGTAGATTCTACGTTTCTTTTTTTTTCTTTCTTTTCTTGACTTTCTGTTGTATTAAAAGTGATTGGATCGGGGTCGTGGTTCCTATTACTTCTTCTCTCTTCTTTCAGACTTTGTATTCAAGACAAGCTGGACTTGACTGACAGGCGGCTGCTCACAAAAAGTAGCGGCACTTGCTCACACAACAAGGGCCCTCCGATAATTGGGAGGAAGAGCCGGAGGCTGGACGAGAAGAGTGTATGTTCTTTTAACCCCCCATAGATCCCCATAGCGGATCTACTTTCAACCAAGGCGCACAAGGAGCATGGAAAAAGAGAGCGAGAGCCTGGAAAAAAAATCAATATAGAAAAGAAGATAACCTGGAGGAGAAGCCGTTCATCCGCCCAAATGGCCGAAGTCTTCCAGTCAATGATCTCTGAAAAGGGTATCACCCAGTTGTTGGACAGGAGGACGGGAATACAGCCGGCCTGAAACGGGACAAAAGAAGTTTTTTTCTTCACACATGTTCTCCTCCACCTCTTTATTCTCGTTCTCTCTCTCCATCTAAATGGCTTCTTTTGTTATCAAACATATTCATTCCAGCTTTTTCGGCTGCTTTGATCTGCGCCATTTCTTACTTGAAGGACTTCGATGAAGCGAAAGGAACCAAGACGCCGTCCTCGCGGCACCAGGCAGAAGGTCGAATTATGCAGCAAGACTTCATAATCGTATCTGTGTAAACAACAAAGACATACAAACAAAAAGAAAAAAAAAGGAAAATTCATTAGGATTTATTCTAAGACTTCTTCCCGTCACAAACATACAACACAACACGTAAAGTAAACGAAAAGGAAGGAAGGAAGGAAAGAACATTTCTCTCTCACGAACGGGAAACGCAATCGTCAAGAACTGTCGAAGCAAGCCGACGGGAACTGTGCAGCCCGACGAGATACTTGGAGCGGCAAATGACACGGCGGGACGCAAGGTCTTGTTCAATCTATCTCTCCAAGAAAAGAAGAGGAAGAAGAAGAAAAAAACCCCTCAAGTTTTCTCCAGGCACAAAGTTTAAAGCCAAGGAGTTTCTCTGGGCTACAACCTCACAGACGATTGGCGACGCGCTTTAACCTTTAAGGCGGTCGGTATATCTGGCTCTCCAAGCCGGAAAAAAGGCATCTTTTTAATGGAATCGGTATCAAAACACGTAGGAGTAAATATAAATATATATAGACGCGACTGGTACGCAGGAAAAAGTTGAGTCTAGACGAGGGAATTTTTGGGTGCGCGTTGGCTGCCTTTTTTTTTCTGTTTGCCCTTATATCTTCTTCTTCTTCTCGCCGCGAGGCGATCAAAGTATCAAAAGATCCTGCACTCGACAAGGCTGCCGATCCGTTTATATAGAATCGAGTGAGAAGAAAGGAGAGCAAAGAAACCGGGCGGAAGAGCGCGCACACACCAATCTCTCTACTACAGCGTTTCGCCGTAGCAAGAAGAAGATCTACTGAATAAAAAAGAAAAAGGAAGGCGAGTATTTATTGACGACCGGGATCATCGTGGCCGCTTAACTTGACTGGAAATCTCGGACGATGATGACGCATGAAAAATCCCCAGACGGATCCACACCGCCCCGCAAGGGATCAACAGTACACACCAAAAAGAAAAACATTATAAAACAAAAATATAAAAAGAGAGAGAGAGATAGAGACGCCCTTGCACTGTTCTACTTTCCTTCTCCGATCGAACGCGCATCGTAGTGAACTGTACCGAGAATGATACGATTAATATTGTGCGACCGTGTGTGCCCTAAAGCATGCTCGTTTTGTTTGTGCCCGAGTTGGATGAGACCGTTGAGTCAGACAGCCCAAAGGATGTTGCCACGCAACGCAACGGCGGTTCCTCCAGCATCAGATCCAATACCGTCCCTCGTCTTCTTCCAGCTCGCTGTGATAATATTGACACGAATGTGAAACGAACGCTCGGCATCATCAAAGCAGATTCCTCTCTTTCGTCTCTCTCTCTCGCTCGCTTCTATCCAGCACACAGAGTTCGGATTGCTTTTCCCATAATAAATCTCTCTCTCTCTCTCTCTCTCTCTCTCTCTCTCTCGTTGCTTTTCCTTCTTTTTTTCTTTTCTTTCTGCACCGACGGCGATCAAGGTAAACAATATATATTTATATGCTCGACTACAGGCGAGTCAATACATTGGCTATCCTTTCGCTACGGATTCGTTTTCTTTGTGCGTGTCGCTTCGTCGAATAAGGTTTTCTTCCCCTGAAGAAGAAGAAGAATCACGAGTTCTACCCAAATCCCGACATCATCTCCATGTTACTTTTAAGCTCCCTTTTTTTCTCCTTCTTCTCTCGGACGTTCGCTTTCATAGGCACGAACGACTGTGACGCGATTCGATATTCCTTTGGAGTCCCAGCGTACAGTGCGTCCTGCAGGGGAAGGCAGACAGTGTCTGCAACTTTTATCCGTGTGCCCATCATTTATTTTCTTCCCTTCTGTTTTCAAAGGAGAAAGACGTCGTGTAGAGAGGGAACCAATAGGACGAAAGTGATGTGTGCCGGTCAACAACAACGCACGCTAGTACGCTACTACTACTACTGCTACCACTAGTTCAAACACAGTCAAAAGTCGTTCATCTCCAAAGAGGCGGTGAGGAGGAAGCGAGACACGATTCGCTACTCTCAAAGTTTCCTTCTCTCTCTCTACACGGGCAACCCCCGAAAAGTCCGTCTTTCTTTGTTATCGATTACGAGACAGGCAGAGCAAGACAGATGGACGGATGGATAGGCAGGGAGAAGCAAGGTCGATCGGTTTGGCTTTCGCCGCTCTGCTTTCCTTTCCCTCCACGACGTGTTCTCGTATCTTATCCGCGCGCGCTCGAGCTGGCCATCAACCGTGTTACCAGAGTGGAAAGAGGGATATCGCGTATGCACATATTTGTGAATTCAACGTCGAGCTAATTTGCTTGATGAATCCTTAGCTAACAATGTCTGACACCCGGAATCCCCCAAAGTGGGATTTCTGACCCTTCCTCTCTCTCCCCTATACACTGTTACGCCATCGTACAGTGTACAAGATGCGTAGGCGAACACTAGAGAGAGATAGCGATAGTAATAGTAGTAGAGAGAGAGAGAGAGAATTCTCAAGCTCTTTATTATACAATATTACCATCACTTTAGCCGAGCCCTTCCGGCCGGGCCCTTTGGTCATCACGGCCCTGCACTATACTTTATTCTTTTATATCTTTCGCCGACATTTCACGAGATGGAGAGAAGGCTAATAACTTAAAGGACATGACAGGCATGTTAAAAAAGAAGACTAGAGTCCCGCCGAGAGAGGCAGGCGGAATCAAATCACACACTTGAAAACTGAAGAGAGAGAGAGAGAGAGAAAGAAGAAAAAAAGGAATTCCCCCCAAAAAAAGAAAAAGAAAGAAATGAAAGAATCAAATAAAAGAAAAAATGAAAAAGAGGAGACGACGGATTCGGCCCTTCTCTTTGATCACTCATCATGATCTCAATTTCTTCCGCATGTTGTGCCGTACCAGACAGAATGACACCGGGTTTACTACGCTGACATGTGAGCAGCTTTTAGCCATCAGAGTTCATCGTGATCCAGCTGTGGCATGAAGAAAACCTGGCTTGTGGGGTGGGCCAGGAAATCTGTTGTAATCCATCACCTCGGAACGGAGAGAGAGAGTAACAGAGATGGTGGAGAGAACTTGAAAGAGATACACATAACTCGGCTAATATGTCCTTCTCTGACTGGTGTAGTAACCCGGCTAGTGTCATGCAACACTCTTCCTCTCTCCATCCCTTTTCCACATCGTGTCTTGTCCTCCTTCTTCTTAGTCTCCGATGCGAGTCAGGCGCGCTTTCTAAATATATAACCAGAGAACCGAACCAGACACTGGGCCGCGCAGAACACACAGAATCCTCATCATCGGCTGAAATCGTGATGATGAGGTTACCGGTCATTTCCGCATTTCCCTTATATAACAAACAAAGCCCCTCTCTATATCTACCCCGGCCTGCTGTTATCATTTCCGTATCGGCGCACAGAGAGGATACACAGAGAGAGAGAGAGAGATATCAAGTTATAACGCTCGTGTTGAGCAAGTACAGCTAGAGAGCCGCCTAGCTACTTTTCAACAACTGTCTCTCTTCTTCATCTTGCAACTCAAAGTACCATGACAATCAGATAAAGTTCGAACTAGATTGAAGCCCCAACTGAATACCAGATGAGAGACTGCAGCAGCAGCAGCCGGGAGCATAGTAGCCTAATACTAGCTTGCAGAAGGAGAAGAGAAGGGTCTTTTGTTTGTAACGGGTAGCCCAGACCCCCCTCCGGTGCATATACACACTTTTCCAAACTACTACTGCTGCTGCTGCTGTTGTTTCCTTCCTTCGAACTAGTAGACAACGTTCTTGGCCTCGCGACCTCATCATTTCGGTTGACGGATCTCTGCCTCATTTACAAAACCCAAGGACTAGCACATAAACCTCCTAGTCCATTCCTGATCCAAACTCTTTCATCATCCGAGATAGCCCTCAGACAACAAAAAAACGAAACGAAGAACCGTAACAGAGATTGTGTGTGCGTAGCGAAGATGAAGAGGGAGGCAAAGAAAAAAAATAAAAATTCCGGGAGCCGGATGAGAAAGTTTTCGTCTTCTTCTTCTTCTTTCTCTCTCGTCGCTTTCTGCTTGCGTGCTTCTTCCGACCGGCTGGAGTCTGAAATGCGCATCATATATGCGATTGGGTAACTCAATCTCGGGGAGCCGGGGCGAGATGCCGGATCAGATCAAAGGCAAGAAATTCATCACTAGGCACAAAAGCTCCACTGCTCCTCCCCCCTACTACTACTACCCTTCCAGCAAGCTCATACCATTCAAATGCACTGCTGCTACTACCACCACCGCGTCCGTATAGACCATCAAGTCGTTGTATCCAGCGCTTTACTGGCAAAGAGAGAGAGAGAGCCAGTGTATCAGGTTGAAATTAATTCCTCATTTCGAAGGCAGACAGAGAGCGCAACACCTTACAGACTATTATCCTAGAAGCAGCTTCCTCACTTAAAGGGAACTCTAATGAGAGTGCAAGGGATATCTATCTGGCGGAGGGATAGAGCACGACTGCGATCTCAATCGGGTTACACGCCGTGTTAACCTATACGGTGAGAACGAGATGAATGTCGCCCACAGACTTGGCATGTTGGCAACTTTTTTCTTTTCTATTGGAGAGGCCCTCTATTCTTTCTTTCATTTTCTCATCTCTTCAAACATTCATCATCTTTTTCCCTTCTTTTTGTGTGTGTGGGTTTGTATGGTGTGGCTCTTTATGGCCCTCTCTTACAGGGGTAGATGATCTTTCATGGCCAAGGGGGAATTGAAACCATAAACATCTCACGGGCCATATTCCAATTCAGTTCATAAATTGCGCCGTTGGCTCCCCGTGACGCGCTGGACAGTGGAATACTTCCCCCCCTTTCACGCGGGAGAGCAGAAGAAGGCGTGAGATAAGGAGGGCTCCGCTTCTTTTTTTTTCTCTCTTAGCTGTCGGGTGTGGTCCACCTTTTATTCCACCGTCTTAGGCAGCAATACGGAGCAGCACTAGGGAGGAGACCTTACGACGACGGCCGACAGTCGTGTCACGTCGTATACAGCCCCATAAACAGTGTAAGGAAAATTCTTATATTCAAAATTTTCCCTTCTTTATGGAGTGGTAATCGGATTGGGACGAAAGAGGGAAAAATAGCAGCAGAAGAAAAATAAAGTACTTGTGTTGTCGGCCGTCGTGTACGATACAACAGACGGGCAAAACTACTTGGCAGCGCCATCGGATTCCTCCGGGGTTGACGTCACCTGTTTGGCACGGCCGTGTAACGAATCATTCTTTCGTTTTTTGTGTTTTTGAGATTTGAAGAGCAAATCTTAAATCGATCTGCACTTATCGATTTAGCTATTGGAGCCGGTAAGAGAGCCGTGGGCGGCCTTAAATTTCAATTGTACTATCCTGGCGTCAACCGACAACTTCCTGTGATTTCTCACGATCTGCTCACCGCCCCACCCACTGAATAACCCAAAAGCTCTTAAAAGATGAACGCGCCGACTTTGTCACGTACGTCAATGTCCCTATCTGGAGGCTACTTGAGATGTCTGGCGACATCAGCCGTCGCTCTTCTCATTAAGGTCATCATATGCCAAAGTCCAGGCCACTTTGTGTCCGGCTCCACTTCTTTTTTTCCACGTGCCATTGAATTGATGAACTTTTTCAACTTCTTCTCTCTTTGACTTTCTCTCATCTTCTTTCCTCTTTTTTTTCTGGAGCGACATGCGAGTTTCTTTTGATTTTTAGAGGTTGACTTTTGTGTCCGTTCGTCTCCCTGAGCGGCCCGGCATCGAGTGGGAGCTCTATCCACTCGGGGTCGTCTAGGAGAAGTTTCAAGTTTGGGAAAGCGGGCCGGTTTTTTTGTGGGGTCGAACGGGAGAAATACAAGACGGATTTAGTGGGTTTGACGTAGGGTGAAAAGAGCGGCGAGGGAGAAAGAGAGCAAGCCTCTTCAGGCCTTCATCGGAGGAACTCCGGCTGCTAGACACACACACACACACAAAAGGGGGAAATGAGCTAGAATGGACTGCCGTGTCAGCTTGACTCCAAGCCAAAAAATAAGGGAGAAGAAAAGACGAAAGCGATAAGACCCCTTTTCTCTCAACTCTCTCTCTCTCCCCTCCACCACACAACACAACAACACCAAAAGTCTTTTCTCCCCCCTTCTGCAAACACATAAATGTATATCAATCAGTGACGTTGCCTCATAACGTTTCCCCCCACAGACGGCCCGACGCGTCCTATTCTCCTCCAATCCTCTTTGCTCCACAAATAAAGAGACAGATATCTTATTATATGGAATAGGAATGGAGTACGCAGTAGTAGTAGAAAAGAGTCGGCGTGTCTATCGAGTCGGTGCAGATTGTGAAAGTAAGTAGTTGCCGATCGGTATTAAGACCTATAAGTAAAGCTTTGAAAACGTTTAGATGCACTGGGGCTCGGCTGTGTCTGTGTGATCCACTCTCTTTTTTTCGGCATCATCAAATGGAAATAAATAAACCTTCAGGGCGTATTAAGAAGCATTCGACTGTGTGATCCAGCTTTCCTGATGATAAGAGTGGATACAGTCTATACGCACGAGGGCCCAAAAATTGGAAAAAAGATTTTCAATTTTTTTTTTCTCTTTCTTCTCTTTTCTCGTGTTGTTATTGGGAGAAAAAGAAGGCTGTATAGTGCCATTTCTTTCGCTCGATAAGCATATCGACCGCCCCGGTGTATAGAAGATCTCGGACTTGGTTGGGCCGCGACAGGGGCGCCCCAATTCTAAATGGATCTCACCGATGCCAGATAAGCCGGTGGACAACAGCATCGACAAATGTAAGATTGGGGGAAAAGAGAGAGAGAGAGAGCCAAAAAAAGAGAACCCAAGGCTCTCTCTCTTAGATGCATCGACAAGGATTAAGTATATTCGACAGTGGGGTTCTGCAGCAGCAGCAGCAGCCATCTCTTTTCTCCGGTTCCTGCCCGGAAGCATCGACCGACATCAGTAGCAGATGTATCTAGTGTCTAGCTGACCAATCCAATTACGCCTAATACCAGCGATGGCACAACATTTTCGTATTAAACAAAAGAAGAAATCAATATGAAACCCAATGAGTCTTGGTGAGCAGTCCAAGGGCAAAGGCGTAAGGAAAAAAAAAAAGAAGAAAGAAAAAAAAAGTGCACATAAAAATAGGTTGCCGGTGCGGACGGCGATGCCCGCCTACGTGAACCCTTACGTTCCCTCTCTTTCCTCTCTCCTGGCTCCACTCTGGAAAGCGACGAGTCATACTTGAGATACAGTTGGAGAGGGAAGCCGAGTATGACCAAACAATGGGGGCCGATAGAGGCCGGCTGCCGAAAGGTCAATAGGTCTACTACTACTCCTGCGATGGTCTACGTCAACAAGTCGGCCATTTGATTTGTTCTTTCATCCACCTTTCCGCTGTGATTGCATCAGGCTTAGTTTTTGGACCCTGAACGAATCAACTGGGCCGGGGATATTTGTCTCAGACAGACGGGCCCGCGCGCCGAGGCGAGCCAGCGAGCGAGAGAGTGAAGGAGAGAAATCGCTGCCCGGGGCAGTGGCTGTCGAACGCTCGACGGACGGGCCAGAAACAGAGATGCGATTAAAGATAAACATACCTGTCGTATTCGGCGTTATCTTCCTCGCAGCGTTCGTCTTTCAGCTCCTTCCAGCTCTTGCCGTGCTTACAGGTGGTGACCATAATGACATCTCGGCTGTTGTGGAGATGGTAGAGCGAGTTGCGCGTCTCGGAGCCGATGCCGTAGACGTAGCGTTTGCCCTTGAAGGCCAGCAAGTAGGACTTTGAAGCGGCGGGAATATTCTCGGCGTAGACGGGCAATATATCGCCGCCTCTCTCCAAGTGCTCTTTATGCACCAGGGGAAGAGATATGTCGAAAGACGGCCGATAATTTTGCACTGAAATGCTCGCCTTGGCCAGAATGGCCCGGCCAATGTCCATTCCAAGGTCCTCGGTGTAGTCCGGCCACGTGCCCGAGTAGAAATTAAAAATGATGTGGTTTTGCCCACCATTCCAGTGAGGCAAACTGTTGAGCTTGGACTGCATTCCCCTGACAAAGTCTGATGAGAGGCTGTCCCGGTCTAGTGTGTCAAGACCCAATATGAACAGGCAAGCCTGACTAGCATCCATCGTGTGATACCTATTAGCCAATTTTATGAATGAAATGATTACAGGAAAGGGAAGACAAGTAGTGGTGAGAATTGTGTGCGTACCTGGATTCCGTGAGGACATTCAATATTTTCCTATAAGTTGAGCTCATGGCCACTGATTCTTCCACTGGATGAACATAGACCTTGAAACCACTGGCACACTTGGTGAAATCAAAGCATGTTTCCATTCGACACTGTTCCCTGACAGTTGTTGTCTTGGCTTCATCTCGTCTCTGCTTTGGTGGAAGCGACCAGAACGATCTGTGCTCCATCAATTCCTCACTGTCCATGTAACAATCCAATGGAGGCCAGTGTCTGCCCCGATCAGGGAAGAGTCCTTTTAACCTGTAACCTCCAAAATAGCATAACGCTAAGAAGGCACAGGAAAGGAAAAGGAGAATGTAGCGCTGTTTAGCCTGCATTTTCCTTATTCATCAGTCAGTTGGCTCCAAATAGGAGAAAACAACACACGACGAGAACGCGAGCAACACATCGAACAAGCCACACACATTCCACCTCCCCCGGCTTTATAAGGCACGCATTTATAATGGGTTCACGTTCGTGAGTCAACGAGTCGAGAGCCGCGTGAGACTCGACACGTCATGGTTCTCGTGCGGGAGTAGACTGAGCTTGCTAAGACGTCTGCCCTAGAACTTTGAAGTTACTATCAGCATCAACCGCCACAGCGAGCGAGTCGTAAAGGCGGGCTCGTACGCATTTTCATGGCGCATCGAAAAGCAGACGGAAAACAAGGGGGGAAAATATCCAAAATTCCTGTCAAAGAGTCATCTAGCGGCGCGTCTCAACGGCGCATGTCTGCTAGCCATTCAAGCAAGGCATCTCTTTTTTTACGATTATGATATCCTCTCCCAACTACACAATGCATAGTTAACAGGCGGCGGCCTCAGCGAGTTTCTAAAATTAAAGATACAACACTACTACCATATGGACAAGGAAATAACGCTGCAGACATAACTACCATACCGTGCTGACGTCATCTTAGAACTTTTTGGAGGCACACGGCTCCCATTAAGGGTTACATACAGCCCTACGTACTAGTACAAGGGCGCGTTTTCTTCTTTAGCAATTTCCCGTTGACTGGTAGTTTTTAAATACTTCAACACCCTCTACCCTCCAGGGGTTTAAAGGAAACGTAATTGGCATCGAGTCACGGTATGTACGGTATCTTCCTTTCTTTTTCTTCCATTTCTTACCAAAAAGGGAAAAATCGAATCTTCCCAACGTTTTTCAGCCCCCATGAAAGATAGCAATTAAACGAATCAGGACTACGTATCTTTCGGCCGATGTAAGGAATTATCAAACGCATTTTCATGGTAAATCTTCGTCTTCTTCTCCATTCTTTCCCCCATTTTTAAACGACTATGAATCTTTAGGTCCGTGTCTGCGATAGGCCGGCTGGTGAGCAGGACAAAGGATTCGGGAGGTTTATCACTTGCCTCAGCCCGAGAGACTGCTGCGACCGAAAAAGAATGAGACGAAATAATGCATGGAATTAAACATTGAATGAAGGGCAAGGGGGGAGGAGGATATGTGTGGTGATTCGGCGTAAAACACTCAGGAACGAGGGGAGACGCAAAGTACTGCTAATTTACAATTTCAAAGGAGCAAGAGAGAGAGAGAGAGTTCCAGAACTTGATGTCCCGAAATGGCCGAATTATTCAGCTGGCGAATAGGAATGAAAATTAGCTTAAAAGTCCCAACGTATTCGGCTGTTAAGACTCTCACAGAAGCCTCTGCTGCTGCCGCCGCTAAATGTACTGCCGCAGCAGTCGCGTTTCACTATCTTCTCCTTGGACTCTTAGGAAAGTGCGGACGTGCGATGTAATTAACTGAGCTGCCACTGTCAACAACAGTCGAGCGTCATCAAGTCGCCTCGCACGCGCTAGCCAGCTGCTGCTGCTGCTGCTCTTGGTACGCACAAAAAAACAAAAGGAAAAGGTCGCGGTTTCAGAAAGACTGTTGTTCACCATTCTATGTATATACATACCGTATATATTTATATGCACGCCCTCAACGAGGGCGCGAGACATCTTTCGTCTCTTGTACGCCGGTGCTGCCGAAGAAGAAGAAGAAGAAGAAATTTGAATACGTCAGGATTTGGACCACACGCTGAGCGGATGATTTCTCTGTCGCTACAAAAGAAGACGGGGTAGGAAATCCATCTATTCAGAAGGAAAATTCCGTATTACTATCAATCCGGCGGGACTTGAATGATGAAAAGATTCCAATTTTATGTGCCGTGAAAAAAGGAGGCAGCGGAAGGACAAGGAAAAAAAAAAAGTCGGCCACCAGGGGGAACGTTTCCGTAACTGGTCAACGGATGTTATACATATTCTACAAGCAATTCCATATACTGTATATATTTTTTTTTTTTACCTCAACCTGTCGGTTCGGCCTCCGTTTCTATTCATACATCCTTCTTTAATGCCTACATGCTGTACATGGTCATGTAGGATATAAACAAGTCAACAACGAACCCTGGAAAACACCTACAGACGACTGCTGGTGGTACAATGAAGCGAACATACATTCTTTTAAATAAAAAAAATATACATGTATTTTAATAAATCAAATACACGAAAACAAAATCGACGAAATGCAACAAACAACAATACATCTTAATCCGTCTTCCTCCTTCTTTTCTTCCTGACCCGGCCGGCTGTGTGGAATGGTACGAGAAGAAGGTATACACGTCATTCGGACAAGTAGTAGGGGAGGGCTGAAATATTAAAAAGAAAAAGAAGAAGAAGGAGAAAAAAGTTTCTCCCAAAGTTTTGATTTTCATTCTTTTGACGGCGCGGTGAAACGCTGCCGGGTTGTCTGATTGGAACTCTACGTTTTAGAGGAAAGTTTGATGTTCCAAAAAAAAAACCCCGAAACTTTCCGTTTCGTTCAAGGAAATTTCTTCCTTTCTTTCCTACGCAGGTGGGTCACTTGCCGTCAAACAACCTTTAGCCCAACGTCGCCGTTCGGCACGTACCATCGTCATGTACACAGCAACAGCAACGATCGTTTGGTGTAGGCGGGAGAATAGAGAGGATGATGGAGCTGCGTCATCGGGTCTCAAGATGAGTTTGATGGTGACGGATCGATACGATCTCTAAACAAGGAAGGGAAAAAAAGGCCGGGGTAAAAAAGAATGAAGAGAAGGAGAGGGGAAAAAAGGATTTTTTTTTCTCCATCCACCACCCGTTCGCTGGAGTTATAGACAGGGGTGTCAATTCTCTACGGATCGGCAGATTTCTCTTCTTCTTTATCTTGTCCACAGTTCGTGCATGAAGCAATATAGCCAGAACGTGCGTGAAAGGGGAGTGCGACGACGTCAAGTGGCCGACGAAACTGTCGGGCGGCTGCTGACAGAGGCAACAGCCGAAGAAGCAGTTTTCTTTCCCTTTTTTTTTGTGTTGGTATTCTCTGAGCCCATTCATCGCCGTTCTGCCGGACGGAATAGAACGATTAAATTGATTGGAAACACATGACGCATTAATCGAATATAGTGCTCGTCATCTAGGTTATAGGCAGCTGGGGAATGCTTTCATTAGCATGTCTTACGTCGCTTCTATATCGGTTGACCCGCAACATCGGTCGATTTCAATCCAATTATCATCCCTCTGCTCCACTGTAGTCCTCCAGCCGGCAGTACCGCGGGTACCGCGACGCGATAGATTTCGGTCGCGAGAGGAGGGTGACGACCTATTCTCTGCGGATGATATTCTCGTCCAACTGAAGGAACCGCAATCTTCTTACTTTTCCTTGCTTCTTGATTCCTTTCACGAAACTCGATCTCTCATCCGCCAGCCTCCGCCGCTCCGGCGACGACGATATTCTCTTGGGTGCCATAAATCAAGGGACAACTTCTTCTTCTTCTTTCCCTATTAGATCACGGAATAAAGATGTTGACTCGGTCGGGTCGAGTCCGCTATAGGAGCGATCCTCTGCGCTTTCTGCTGCCGCCCCGTGTATATACCGGCAGCAAATCGCGTCACTCTCTATAACTTTCACCGTGCGTCGTCCGGCCAGTCCGCATTTCCCCAAGTAGAAGCGCGACCAGGAGCACTGGTTGACAAGTACAAATTAGGTGCGACGCACAACCTTTGGCCAAAGTCCGAGTTAGCCGACCGACCGAGCGTCAACTCACATCATTGAGATAGAGCATCTAGACGATCGATCATGTTCTTTTCACGCTTGTGGCGCCCGGCTATACAAAAACTTTGGCCCGTCTTTTGCTGTTGCTACAGCAGTACCCCACCCTAGCGTACTGGTATCGTGGGCGAACAGCCGAGAGCCGATGATCATCAGAATAATAAAAAAGGGAAAAAAATCGGCAGCAGCGATGGCGGTGGCGTGGGATTCGTCTAATCAGCGCGATCGGGCATGAACATGGAAAGCGCGCCCACGGATATCTGTCCGACAAAAGGGCACGAGATGCAATCACTATAGACAGAAACTGCTCAAATCATAGAAATAGGGGCTTGGATGTACAGCCGTGTGCATTGTTACTCGATGATAGCCATGTCTTTGGATGCAAGTTGTTGGGTGAATAACCGAGCAATGGGAGTGGTCCATACACAGTCAAATGTCAAAATCGGGTGGGTCGATGCACGCGTCGTGCAGGGTCAGGGCGTTTGTGATAAAAAGGTGGCGGTGGCGGAGCTGAGCTGCGACAGATCCATTTCCTAAAGGAGAATAGGGATGGCAGGGAACCTGTTTAATCGCTTCATTCTGCGGACGTCGTGTTTGTCTTGCATGGTCACGTGGGGGGGGCCAGCTTTCTGTTATTGCGACACGTTACGGTGAACAGCAGCAGCAGAAGGAGTCGCTGGCTCAAGTCACGCACTGACGTTGCCAGCAGAAAATGGATTGGTGATCGCTCAGAGTGTCGCGTCTGTAAATGAATCAATCTTCCCTTCTAAGCATGACCGCAATGCAACGTGCGGGTGAATGAGGTCGGAAACGGTCTAAAGCTGAATGGTCATGCGACTACGAGATCAAAGCCAAATTTCATAGCCAAGCCGGTGGCGGGGGCGATCGATTCGGCTAGTCGTCCCTTCCAAAGTTCTGCACCAGCAACGACCGTCCTGCTCTAGCGACCGAGATTTGACTTCGATAACTATACAAGTCCACCGGCAGTATATGCATGTGTGTATATAATATAGGCAGCCAAAATTCTCCTCTGAATAGACCTCGTTAAATCACCTTAAGGGCAAGTTTTAGGTGCGGCCGTCACTTCGGGCACCTCGACCATTTAACTTGAAACACGAAAGTTTGGCTACCGGACGATGGACGGAGGGTGCGAAAGGATAGAAACCTAGAGAGAGAGAGAGAGTGTGTGTAAATACTCTGGCCAACAGCTCTTCCATCTTTATCTATCAGCAAGTAGGGGTCGAACGTCTTCGTGCATGATCCCCGGTTGGAGCGACTACAACACAGCTACTACTACTAGACCAGAGTGGCGTACTCTGTACCTATCACTCAAGAAAACGGATATAAAAAGGTCCCCACTGGGCAAGAAATTGAATCGCTGATCGATTGAGCTCTTACAAGGCGAAGCAATGAACAGGGGGGGGGGGGAGGGGGACAATTTCGGAGGACGTTCAGACCTTTACTATCGATCGATCGCGCATCTAAACCGGCGACGACGACCTTTTCAAACGTCAAACTCAGCGAGGAAGTAAAATGGATAACTTTTATTAGAAAAAGAGATGAAGGAACTAGGAAGGAGAAATGAGCGGAAGCATCGTGAAATACGAAAGTGATAGTAAGCAGTGGTGTGATGAGAAATGGGGAGCTACATGGACGGGCTTTTGTTCTATTGCAACTTTAAATTGGAAAACCATTGTGAACAGACTCGGCTGACTTGAAGAGCCAAAAGGTCACAAATCAAAGTACCTATCCCTGTTTGCTCCTTGAATTCTGTGACGCGATATTCTGAATGAGGAGCGACGATGCATTTACCGTCAAATCAAATTGAACAGTGTCACACTAAACGAGCCATTTCTTGCGTTCTTTGGTGATGACGCAGCTGTCTGCTGCGTTTCGCTCAGGTTTCGCTCGATAACTACGATTTCGATAGAATCCGTTGCACTTTTCGAGTTCAGTGTGGACTTAAACGATTATATTTAGAGCTTATTTTTTTACCGTATACTTATCGATTCCGTTTTCCTGGATGATTCAGAAAGCGAGCATGCACGGGAAGATTCTTCGGCTGCCGCAATCGCTCCACGATTTTCCCTCCATTTCGAACATACATCGTAAATGTCTCCAACGTGATGGCGCCGAGGAATAGGGGCGTGAAATCGACCTTCACGGTCCAGACTATCCTACCTCTTGCGGCTAAAAATTTCTTTTTATGTCTTTCACAATACACTGGTTGCCGTTAACACACCGACTGTCACGAACCTTTGGTAAATGTACTCTGTAACTGACTGGAACAGTGAGCAATTGTTTTACAAGGAAGCGATCGCTTGTCTTTTGGAAAGTCTGGCAGTTTTCCCTTGAAATGACAATATGATTGAAAAAACACAATTTCTAAAAGTTCTATCAATCACTAGGCTAAGTGGTTAATACCTTAGAGCCAGAACTGAAGGCCAGAGATAAATCTTTGAGCCTACCTTTCCTAAATTAATGATTCCGACGAGTTCGAAAGGGTCGCAGAACGCAGAAGAAATGTTGCTGATTGAATCTGCCATTCAAAATTACAGATCATCATCTTTCGTGAATCCACGCACTCGTCGAGGTGATGAATAATGGAATATGGATGAGGAAGAAAATAAAAATAAAAACTCGTTTCCCTGAGGGGACTCCCGTTTGGGGAGTCGGGAGTATTTGCGTGTCATCTGTTGTTAGCTCATGACATTTTCCAACCACTTACACTTATTTCCGCTAAAGATTTTCGTTGAGCACAAATAGACGTGTTCTTCGTAGAAACGCAAAAGGACTTCCCTAGAGAACGCACTTTTATAGGGCAACGACGGTCGCCACGCAATGAAAAACCTCGAGGGAAATCTCGAACCTATGAATAGAATTTTTTAATGAAACCGTAAATGGTTGAATAAAGTAGATAACTTTTTATTAAAAAAGAGATGAGGGAAATACGCGGAATGGTTTTAACATTTTGAAATACGATACTGGTGATGAGAAATAGGGAGTACAGTAATACAGCTACATGGAAGGCCTTTGTTCTTCTTAAATTCTAAATTAAAAACCCTTTGTGAACAAACCCTTCTTACGTAGTGAAAACTGTCCGTCACAAACCGAATTAACCTTTAACCACTACTTTGCCTGCTCAGTCCGATTCCGAATGAGGAATAATGAGTGATCCATCACCGCCCTCGTCTTCTTCTTCCATTTCAATTTTAGCAGTGTGAGGAAGAATGAGTGAACCTTCAGCCATTTCTTGCGCACTCTGTTGTTGTCGCTGACGATGTAGTCGCCTAGTTTTCACTAGATACCGAGGAGTTACTAAAACTTCTGATATGCCTGTTGCCCTGATTGAAAGAGAAAAAAAAAACAATTAGAAACTGTCTCAGTTCAAAATATTTATTTTAAAAAACTAGACATACTTGTCGACTTCTTCCTGGATGATTTGAGAAACGGGAGTGGATTCGTTAATGGCTCGGCTGCGGCAGTCTGCGACCAGTTTGTAGTTTTGAACAACGTGCATGTCGCCATCGTGATCGTGTTGGTTGAGAGCGTGAAATCGTCCTTCGTGGCAGACTAGTCGACCGGGGCATTTTTCTTTGTAACAGCATCGATAATATTGTTTACCGTTAAAGTACCGACGTATTCGGTACACGTATCCTTCTTGAATGTCAGCAATCAGATTTGATCCTCGTCGACGTCCCTCGATTGGCTGATATCTCCCCTCAACGTCTTCATAAAACCCAAACTATTAGAACATTATCACTCGTTACAAATATTGAATCGTCAATACCTGGTACAAATGGAATGTTTTCATCGGACCTTAGTTCAGAGTTTTCATCATGTTCTTCATCTTCCGCTTCTCCTGTAACATTTTCTTCTTGAGCTTCCACTTCCAACTCAAGAGTTAGGTATGCTGCCTGAATTGCATCTGGGGCTGATGGGGCTTCCATCATTGTTTCTGGTCTTGATCTAATACTAGGTCTCTGACCTGTTGAACTGTTTGCTTCTCTCTTGGATAATTTGTTCATTTTTGGAGGTGTTGATGAAGCAGCATCTCCCAAAGATCTCTTTTGGCTTGGTTTCTGTGCTGTTAGTTTAGGGGGAGCAGGTGTCTTTTTTGACGTCTGTGGTTCTTCTTCACCATAGTTAACAAGTCCTGAAATTTTCAAGGCTCTCGCAGTTTGAAGAAATTTTTGCAACTCTGTATGATCGATATTGACACAGCCCCGGTAAATGTACTCCACAATTAATTTCAGCAGAGAGTAATTCACATTGTTGAGAAATATAATTGCTTGTTTGTCCGAATGGTCAGCTAGCAATTCCTACAAAATTCAAATAAATAGTAAACATCATGAAAGTTTTAAGTTACAAACTAAGACAACAAAACATGTTTAATTTACACTTGAAAGTATGAGTTACCTTAAAGTATGGACTGCAAGCACAAAGAATCAACCTATGGGCTTTGATGTGCCTTCCATCAGCAGCTAATGTACAGTCAGTAAGTGTATCATTCTGCCTGAGGCTCGAAAGAGCCTGGACAAGAAAGGCTGACTGATTTTTCCACTCTAAGTTACAGGTCATCATCTTTCCTCAAATGCCTGTTTTAATAATGAGAATCATTTCAATCATTAAAATTTAACGGCAAAGTAAAAATATACGACTTATTACGTACTAGGTGGTTGAGAAAACGAAACGGCCTTGAATCGACTTTTAGACCTTCAGGTTTGGGGGCCAAATGGAAGCCGTTCGACTTTCTAGGCGTTGTTTTGATTGAGTAAGCTTTAGATGTACACGTCACACTAAACTTTCACAACGTAAAAGCCGAATTATTGTGTGGATTTAAGTTTCTGAGTAGCAGTCGAGAAAAATGTTAGATATTTCCCGTTGTAATTGAGCAGAACAACAAAATTAGACGTTTAGGTCAACTGGAATGGCCGGCCGCGGTGCTGACGGGCTTTGAGTTTGAGAGGCTTTCTGGCTTTGTGCTCAATAGGAACCGCCAGGTGGCGTCCCCCTAGCGGCAAACGTCAGAACGCTACTTGCGATTGTTTACAAACAAATGAACGCAACGTGATTTGGTGATATAGTGTTAATATAGGCAAACACAATTGTTGTACGGTAACGTAGTATTAGCGTGTCGATGTAAGAAAAACCGAGAATGTAATATATGATGTTTAAAAGAGTAAAATAATTTAACTATTTCAAAAACGCAATTTTTTTTATATCACTGCTCTTAAATAAAATAAGGCATGTTACACTGGTCATATAATGAGTTAAGACGAGTAAAGCTTGCGCTCGATAGCAACAAGCAAAGTGACGTTCTCCGTTTGCGTTGTTCGTAAACAAGAAGCAGAACTATAAAGATACTACAGAGTTGAGTAGATTTTATTGCCAGTGCACGTGACACAATAATGAATTTTCATGACTTTTGAACACAGATAAACAAAATAGAATAATATGATTTAACCATATGCCATCATTACATGAAAATAATAAAGACATACAAATTTGCAAATGGTTTAATAGTGTCTATGTTAATATATATCAAGGAGATTAAAATTTAGCTTTAAATATCACAAGTTAAATAAATAAATGAAAAAAAGAAAAGGAAGTGCTGATAAGAGATAGGCCTACCAAATTCTGAACTAGTTAAGAAGCCAAGTTAAGAATTTTGTCCGAGGAAACCTACTGCGGAATGTATATACTATACATGACGTAGCCTACATGCAAAAATTCTTCTGAAAGAATGTGTATTTTTTGGCTTTGCGTGATATGAAATTTTTTCGCATGCCAGAAATAATTGCCAAACTTTAACTTTTCAATTCTTTATTATAAAAGCCGACGAAAGGACATTAATAATTTCAATATATAATCAAGTGTTGACAAAAAGAAGGGGAAAACAAAGTACCGGCTGTACATTTTTTAAAATTCCCCGCAGCGATGAAGGTAACTTTTTGGAAAAAAAAAATCAATGGTCGTTAAAGTAGCTTACATTCATAAATCCTTCATGGATTTACCAGTACTACCAGATAACTAATACGCTATAGTGACTAAACTAGAAATATCTGAAATAAACAAGGGCCACAACATGCGATAATTATCATCAGTCCAAATTGAACTTTCGCTTCCTTAAGACGTTGGTAGCCAAAAATCCGCTTCAGTTCTGTGCACCAGTCCTCTTTCATGTATAGTTATTTCGTGATATAATGCCACAAAAGTTTGAAATGACTAGAGTTCCCCGCCCGAATATGAAAAATCTTGACACAAATGGAATACTGAACAATTTTCCTACTCTCTCGAAAACTGAATTGGAAAAATTTTTTGCCATAATTTGTTCGTCAACTGTAAACAGTCCCCATGTTTTACAACGTTCAGACTCCCAGGTAATATTTAAATTTCCTTCCTTACATTTGCTGTGCCGAATAAAAATGTTTATACTTCTCTTTCGATTTCAGAAAGAAGGTGAACTATGGTCCATTATATACCATTTGTCATTAGACGACCACAAGGCGGTCGAAGACGTGCGCAATTACATTGATAGAAATAAAATTGATGTTAACTGCATACGAAGCGATTGCACACCGCTTTTGTATGTTTGTTCTAAAATTCAAGGAGAAGTTACACTTTCTTTGGTTAAATTGTTGTTCAGTCACCAAGCTGACGTCAACGCCAAAGATGAGAACGGTTGCAACGCATTGCATCTTTTGTGTCGTTATCACAGCGCCAACACCTTGAAAGATCTTGTTATCTTTACCACAAACATTGGCATTAATATCAATACGAAAAATTCAGCAGGATACAATGCATTCCACATGTTATGCTGTTACCAACCAAACATCATCTTGGAAGACATTGTTCGAATTTTTATTAAACAAGGTATTGATTTGAATGCTAAAGCGAAAAACGGTTTCACCGCACTTCACTTTCTTTGTCGCAACTATCTCAACGGGGATTTGAAGCGTATTGTTCAACTCTTAATCGAAAACAAAGTCGATGCTACTACGACCAACGCCGATAAATGGAACGCCCTTCACTTCCTTTGTCGTTATTATCCAAACGATGACTTGATTGACATCGTTGCGTTGCTGATTGAAAATGGTGCCGACATTAAACAGAAAAACGCAAGTGGAATGAACGCCCTTGAATGTTGCCTTCTCAATCCGAGTGGACAATTTCACGCTCTTTTTGAATTCATTAAGGGACGTTTTCTTCGCTGCGATTTTGTTTGGCGAGCGGAATCTCTATTGGACATGGCTAAATTAGGCTGCATCTACTCGGTTAAGTGGTTTATCGAGCAAAGCGGAAAGTATTGCGTCGACATTCACGATAAAAGCGTCGTGCATTATTTGAGAGAAGTTTGTCATAACTCCTGGGTCCTCTGTCGTATTTGCCGCCAGAAAGACAAAAACTACTTCGACGCCATGTCAAACTTTGAAAAAGAACTGCGTCTTGCCTCGAAAAAGCCATTGAAACTTGAGATACCGAATTTCAATATTAAATGTCTTGAGAACAAAATATTTGACCATTCAGATTTGGTCGTCTCGAAAGAAAAATCGTTTTTTGTTTTGCCCGATTTCGAACAATGGGAAGCATTGATTCAATCATGGCAATCTAACAAGCCCTTTGATTTTAAAGCCATCGACCAATATGTCCGTCAACATTCTCATTTTCAGTGTATCTCGGGTAGGACTTGCGACTGGTGCCGTGTCTCTGACGAAATTCAAACCTACATAAAAGCGCTGACTGAAGAGATCCGCATTCTAGATCGAAGATTGGAATCCAGTCAATTGATTGGTTATGGGAGTTCAGCCGAGAGAAGCAAAGTTTTCCTGCCTGATGAATTCGATTATGCCGTATTGTTAAATAACTTTCAATCCAACATTCGAGAAGGATCGTTTGATGTTTTCTACGTAGGACCCGACCATGATCAAGTCTTGTTGGGTTCCGACCGCCGTTGTGCTGTAAGTTCCGGACGGCTTCTTTTGTATTATGGCCTTCTAATCGAGCAGGCCGTCAGGCGTATCCCGTGGCAAGGCAATATTTTTCAAACGAGGATGACCATAAGTGAAACTTGCGTCACTTTGATCTTTCACCATCGTTTCCGAGAATTTCAAGAGCCACTCCAAGTATCTGTAGATTTGACAATTGCTGTAATGGCCAAACAAATGGTCACTTCTTCGAGCTATCGCAAAGAACTGCCCGAATGGTGCGGCCTCGTAAATAATAACGTACAAGATGTATATTTAGTACCGAAACGGAGCAGCGGAGGCAAAGGCAGCCAATGGCAACTATCTACCTTCACTTTGGAACGCGATACATTGCTGCAAAGTGATCGAGGAGGTACAGTCACGCACGTTTTGCGCCTTCTAAAAACATTAGTATTTCTTAATCAGGCCAAACCAGGCCAACGAAGACTTTGTCGGCATACAACTCCATCTTCTTACGCTCTCAAGACTTGTTTGTTAACCTACATGAGAGATCGTCCCCCTCCTTGGTCAAAAAAGGATGTTTTTTGTCATTGTAATGGTGTTTTGGAACGTTTCCCAGTTTACTCCATGGAGCACGGATTAATGTCCTTCTTCAGTGATCACATTGTAGTTTACCACATAAATTATGCTAGCAGAAAAGCAGTGCATGGGATCAGAGAGAAACTTGATCGCTGCATGCTTTAGTCCGAATCTATTATTGCCGATGTAATTCTAGTGAACTCATATAGGTTTGATGCAGATTTGTCTTCTGTTGGTTGTGTTTCAATTGCTGCATCACAAATAATAACTGGTAGGCTACAGTAGCCCATTGAGTTGCAATTATAAAACGGTTATTTGGGTGGGTACATTGAGGAAACAAAGAAGTGTAAAACATTTTCGTTTCCCTAAACAAATTCATGCTCTTATCCATTTTCATACGGTAATACACTATTGATTCTTTAGACGTTTTTACTCGTGCAATTTGTTGTAAATAATCCAGAATTTTTTTATAACAAGGTGAGAAGCAGAAACCAGTTTTTTGAAATTTTCGACAGGCTGTAGCATTGTTTATCTTTTTTCTCCTTTTGATTAATCAGCCCAGTATAATGAATTTATGTAAATTTAATGGCATTAAAATTATTGAAACCTCAACCGGCCGACACCCGTCAGTTTATTTACAAGATACGTGGGACGTTATAGCATTTATTCTTTGTAAAAATATAATATATATATATTTATGACTTGCACACTGAATAGACGAAGCAATCATTCACACGGGTAATAATTCAAGGTTCCAAGCATAATTTCTTTTAGTCAAAGATCGTTAATTAACCATCTTCAATAAGGCTTGTAATAACTTGTAACTAATCGACGGTAAGGGTAATGAGGAGCGTGATAGACCCACACTTTTGGCGGTTCAACAGTTGCTGCGGGCTCATCGGTTGAAGGGAGCTCTTCGGCAACATCTGGATCTTCGGTAATTGGATCTTCTGTTTCTGCTTCTACTGAAGAAAAAGATTCGAAGACTGGAGCTGAAACCTTGTTGGCGGAGGGCTGTGCTTCGTAGGCCAAAGGATGTATTTCGTAAGGACGCGCTTCGTAAGGTTGCTCTTCATAGGGACTCCCTTCATAGTGGCGTGCTTCGTAAGGACGCGTTTCGTAAGGTCGTTCTTCGTAAGGACGCGGCTGGTAGTTTGAGGGTCGTGATTCGTAAACTAGCGTTTTATAAACTGGGGGAATGCTATAGCTGACTACGTTTCCTGGAGCGCCAATTGGTCCTTCAGGACCTGCTGGTCCAGGTTGACCGGTCGGACCTATCTTTCCTTTAGGTCCAACGGGTCCAACAGGCCCGATGGGTCCAGCAGGTCCAGGGCGACCGGGATAGCCGGGACCACCGGTCTTGCCTATTGGTCCAACGGGGCCAACAGGTCCAATTGGTCCTGCAGGTCCAATGGGGCCTGGGTACCCTGGTAGGCCAGGTTTGCCTTGAGGTCCAACCGGGCCTGGTTCACCAGCGATACCTGGAGCTCCAACCGGACCAGCGTTACCATCTTTGCCTGGTTTGCCTGGAATGCCTGGAGAACCTGTATTCATACAAATAAAATCAAAATTAGCACTTTTCTGACGAGAATCCAACGAAGCCTTAAATTCCATTTCCAACTGAACATAAATTACCAGTGTATCCTGGATAACCGCGAGGCCCTTCTTTACCATTTGCACCGGGAGCACCTGGCGCACCATCTTTCCCAGGAGCGCCATCATAGCCAGGTGGACCAGTCAGTCCTTGAGGTCCTACAGGGCCAGGTACCTTGCTTGGCGCACCATGAAGACCATCTTTACCAGGTGACCCAGGGTAGCCGTTAGCTCCGCGGTCACCTTTTGGCCCAGGGTTGCCGGGATATCCAGGTTCTCCCGTCTTTCCCAGGGGTCCAGATGGACCAACAGGTCCAACTGGGCCTGGGGGTCCGGCGGGGCCCGGGCTGCCAGGTGATCCATTTTTACCGTTTTCTCCTGGTATGCCAGGAGGACCAGCGACTTTGATAGTGATGCCAGGTGGACCAGTTTCGCCTTTAGGCCCAGCAGGCCCCGGTGCTCCAGAATATCCGTCTTTGCCAGGTAATCCCAGTGCTCCGGGAAGGCCAGGAGCGCCATTAGTACCAGCTGTTCCTTTTTCGCCATTAAGGCCTGGTTTGCCTGGAGCTCCAGTGTGTCCTGTGTAGCCTTGTTGGCCCTTTTCCCCTGGTGCACCGTTGCTTCCGGGTGCACCTTGTGGCCCTTGTGGTCCAGTTTTGCCAGTCTCGCCAGGTGATCCTGGTGTACCAGCTTCTCCTTTAGGACCTGGTGGGCCTGGTGGACCCGGGATCACTTGAGGTTTTATATAAGTAGGAGGTGCTGCTGGACCGGGTGGGCCTCGAGGACCAGTAGGGCCTCTCAGCCAAGGAAGATAATCATAAAAGCGCTCCCACTGCTTCTGAACTTCTTCAATCGTTTCACGATCGAAACTGGGATAAGAAGGGGCATTTTGGACTGGATTTAAGTTAGCCCAATGCTCTCTGGTGACAGGTTGCTGATTAGGGGGATTGTATTGTTGAGGTACGGCAAAAACTGTCGTAGCCAAAAGAGAGATTCCAACCTATGAAAAAAGTCTCTTTATTCAATGTTATGTTTACTCTTCATTAATCGTCGGTAGACGTACTAACACTCTCTCTGTTTTGAAATTGTTAATATCTTTAGCCATTAGTTTAAGTTCCTTGTTACAAATGTACCTGCCTTTGTAAGCATATTTAAGTCTTTAAGAAATTCTACTTCAAAATTTCACTTATCGTAGTACTTTTTAGTGAGACAGTTCGGAGACAAACTGTTCTGAAACCACACTGGCTTGATTTACTGAGTGGACGACTTCTTTAAGTACCGGTGAAAGCAGATTGCAGAAGGCAGAATGAATTTAATGGAGAAAAAGAAGACGCTTCAACCCAGCCTCCAACCCAGTTATGACAAGAAAACAAACATCCAAGTAGAGCATCAACCAAAATTTCAAGAAATCTTCGAATTTAGATTGCTTTCTCCTTCGCCGCTATAACAGGCATAAAAGGGGAAAGCTTTAACATGTGAAATGGAAAAGGGGACTGAAGTAGAGCAGGCTTTGGGATTCTGGATGAAAGAGTATGATAGGCTCCTTATTTGAACATCGACCTACGTCCCATAAGACAAGACAAGACGACACATCTTGTTTTAAACTCCAACAGGAGTTTACACTTTTTTCTTTTCTGATCAAACTTTAAAAAAATAGAAACTCGCCCAGCCTCAGCCGAAATGACCGGTCTATCGGATCCCTGTTTAGTAAGACTTCGTTGAGACCGGTTGTATTCTACTTTTTGCTATAAATATGTATAAATTTTTAAAAAATTGTGTGATACTTTTGTTTTACCTTTTTGTGATAAGTTTCTGTCCATGTTATTCACCAGGCAAAAATGAAGAATCCCGCTTGGATTGACTGCTGTATGCCTAACTATTGTGTTATTTTGCTTTGTCACTGACAAGTTAGTTTGCAATAAGATGCATAAAACCAAAAGACACGAATATCAAACTAATTCATATCCCTACACTTAGTAAATTTTAAATGAGTTCCCATCTTGGAGCGTCGCTGACGATTGCCTGCTGTATATTCTAACCCACCGATTTGGATTGCTTACGACAAAATAAAATATATCAATTTGGACTATATAGTAAGCAAATGGAATAATTTCGGTATTAAGACTGCTCCAAGAGGTTTCTGCCCTATGGAAAAACCAAGCAAAGAGACTGTAGCCTATTAGTAGTTGCTAAACTTAACAACTTGATTGGACTCGCTGTAGGCCATAGAAACAAATTCAGAAACGATGCCCTGTCACTATTTCCTTCCTCGTCTGAAAAAAAAATCCGTTAAATGCTGTAAATTAACCGAAGAATAATTGTGGAGAAGGAGCCTTGTTAGATCTACTCTAATCAACTACCGGTACCGCTGTGCAGCTTAATAATTCTGTTCCATTTCTTAGAAATTAATTTTTAAAAAAGACAGACAAGACACTGTAGAAAGAGGAACTTCAGACATACAAATAAACTGGTGTCCTGGTATATACGTCGACTCCTATTAGGTACAATAAGCAACAGGCACGCAAATTACTCGAATGCGGAGCGATTTCCTATCGTACTCCGTGTTGTTGTTTTTTTTTGTTTTAAAAAATTGATACGTACTTTGTTTTGACGCCTTGGAAACTGCCTTGTCGAGATCTTTTTGAGGCTATTTTGAAAGTTTTTTTTCGATTAAACTCACGGAAGAAAACTGGAACTGTAAACTATTCGAACGGACCTTTTCGTCCATTTGTTTAATAAAAATCGGACAATTATACTGCCGATAACTGGTGCTGAAACGACACATCGAATTAATTTTCTCTTAAGCAGTTAATGCTTTGTCTCCCTCCTCGGAAAGGACAAGAGATAGAACGAACTTATTCTTCGATTCGACTTCGTACTGTAAACTGATTTCCGTACAGTTCTCACAGTTTTTGATTTTTTTTCAAGAACGCGCTATACGTTATGATGGCAGTATTTGTTCTTTGGACCACCAATTTAATACTGCATTCTTTGGTGTAGTTTTCTGTAACCAAAGTTACAGTATATTAACCTAGTAGCTGAGATCAGATTATATCTGTCAACAGTTTTTTCAATACTGACCTGACTAACAAGCGTAATTTTCGATTGTCCTATTTGTTATCACTCCTTCCGATGTTTTCCGAAGCCCACCCCAACTCATACAGTTCCCGTAGCGACTTAGTTATATACGGTACCCTAACAATGCACAAACCTTAGGGAATCGACAACGACAAGACAGTGACCACAAAGATTGACTGCTGGGTTGTGCCGTGTTGCTGGATCTCGAGAGTAATATGTATATGAGTAACTTAGCCAAAATGGAACTCTCATGCAATCGATTAAAAAAAATACGTATATTAAAAAGTCCTCCTTACTTGTATCGACAATAAAAGAGGAAAATCTATTAAAAGATTTTAGTAATCAAACTCTTTTGATGTAGAGTAATAAGAAAACTTCGCTGAATGGACTCTTTTCGTTTGATTTGTAGAATTTTTAAGAATATCGTTTCAACGTAACCCTAATATCTTCCTATCTGTTCAAATACCTTTTTGATTTTTGGTGTAACAGTCAACGAAGAAAATACAAGTGCTGTAAGAGAAATAATATTCGTTGTGTCTATTCCGTTGTAATTTAAATCAATGAAAACTGAATTACTTTATCACAAAGCTGGAATGCTCCGCTTTCTTATCTTATTAATTGTGAATGACTTTATCTTGCACACTGAATGGAAGAGTTAATAATGCACACATTCAGTTCAAGTTTTCAATTAAGACTTTGTTATAAACCAATCAATTGGGTTTTATCCCGGTTAAAAAGGCTTTTAATTTGAAACTAAACGACGGTAAGGCTGATGAGGAACACGATAGAACGACGCTGACGTTTCATCGGTTGCTAGTGGTTCATCGGTAGAAGGTGGCTCTTCATTGGCAACTTCTGGCCCTTCGGTGACTCGCTCTTCCGTTTCTGCTGCTGATTCGTTGACTGACGCTGGAGGTTCGTAGACTGAAGCTGAAGCCTCATTGACAGAGGGTCGTTCTTCATAAGTTGAAGAACGCACATCGTAAGGACGCACTTCGTGAGGAAGCGTTTCGTAAGGATTCACTTCGAAAGGATGCGTTAAATAGGGACGCGCTTCGTAAGGACGTGCTTCGTAATGACGTGCTTCGTAAGGTCGTTCTTCGTAAGGACGCGACGGGTAGGCTGAGGGTCGTGTTTCATAGACCAACGCTTTGTAAACTGGGGGCGTGCTATAGTTGACTACCTTTCCTGGAGCGCCAATTGGTCCTTCAGGACCAGCTGGTCCAGGTTGACCGGATGGACCCATCTTTCCTTGGGGTCCAACGGGTCCAACAGGCCCGATGGGTCCAGCAGGTCCAGGGCGACCGGGATAGCCGGGACCACCGGTCTTGCCTATTGGTCCAGCGGGGCCAACAGGTCCTATCGGTCCAGCAGGTCCAATAGGCCCGGGCCATCCAGGTGGACCAGGTTTGCCTTGAGGTCCAACCGGGCCTGGTTCGCCTGCGATACCTGGAGCTCCAACCGGACCAGCGTTACCATCTTTGCCTGGTTTGCCCGGAATGCCCGGAGAACCTGTATTCATACAAATAAAATCAAAATTAGCACTTTTCTGACGAGAATCCAACGAAATCTTAAATTTCATTTTCAACTGAACATAAATTACCAGTGTATCCTGGATAACCGCGAGGTCCTTCTTTACCAGGTGTACCGGGAGCACCCGGAGCACCATCTTTCCCTGGAGCGCCATCATAGCCAGGTGGACCAGTCAGTCCTTGAGGTCCTACAGGGCCAGGTACCTTGCTAGGCGCACCATGTAAACCATCTTTACCAGGTGATCCAGGGTACCCGTTAGCTCCGGTGTCACCTTTAGGTCCAGGGTTTCCGGGATATCCGGGTTCACCCGTCTTTCCCTGTGGTCCAGCGGGACCAACAGGTCCAACTGGTCCTGGAGGTCCGACGGGGCCTGGATAGCCAGGTGGTCCATTTTTACCGTTTTCTCCTGGTATACCAGGAGGACCGGCGACTTTAATAGTGATGCCAGGTGGACCAGCTTCACCTTTAGGTCCAGCAGGTCCTGGCGCTCCAGAATATCCGTCTTTGCCAGGTAATCCCGGTGCTCCGGGAAGACCAGGAGCGCCATTAGTACCAGCTGTTCCTTTTTCGCCATTAAGGCCTGGTTTGCCTGGAGCTCCTGTGTGTCCTGTGTAGCCTTGTTGGCCCTTTTCCCCTGGTGCGCCGTTGCTTCCGGGTGCACCTTGTGGTCCTTGTGGTCCAGTTTTGCCAGTCTCACCAGGTGATCCTGGTATACCAGCATCTCCTTTAGGACCTGGTGGGCCTGGTGGACCCGGGATTACTTGAGGTTTAATATAGGTAGGAGGTGCTGCTGGACCGGGTGGACCTCGAGGACCAGTAGGGCCTCTCAGCCAAGGAAGGTAATCATAAAAGCGCTCCCATTGCTTCTGAACTTCCTCAATTGTTTCACGATCGAAACTGGGGTAAGAAGGGGCATTTCGAACTGGATTCAAGTTAGCCCATTGCTCTCTGGTGACAGGATGCTGATTGGGTTGATTATTGTATTGTTGAGGTACGGCAAAACTTGCCGAAGCCAACAGACAGATGCCAACCTATTAAAAGTAAAGTCTTTTAAATGTTTTCCATACTTAATACCTACTCATCGGAGGACTTACCAGCACTCTCATCGTTTTTTTGTAATTTTCACTGCCTGTATCCATTATTTAATGTTTCTTGTTGCGAAGATACCTGCCTTTATAGCATATATTTGAGTTGCATAAAAAATACTTTTTAAATATGACATTTACTGTAGTACCTTTTTACGGGACAGCTCTCAGAGACAAACTGTTCTGAAATCACACTGGCTTGATATACTGAGGTGACGGCTTCCTTAAGTACTTTTGAAAGTAGATTGCAGAAGACGAACTAGGATGAATTGAATGGTGAAAAAGAAGACGCAACCCAACCTACCACTTACAAGGAAACAAGCGTCCAAGTAGAACATCAGCCAGGACTTCTAGAAATCGATGAATTTACATTGTCTCCTCCTTTGCCGTCTAAACAGGCATCAAAGGTGAAAGCTTTAACCAGAGATATAGAAGACATAGAAAAGAGAGCCCGAAGTTCGAAGTAGAGCAGACACCCGGGCTTTGGGATTATATTCTAGATGAAAGGGACATGATAGACTTCCATGCGCACCTACCTTCACCCAGACGAAACTTAATTCTTGTTTTGTTTTGAACTCCAACGGGAGCACCCTTTTCTTTTTTGCTCCAAATTAGTAATGAGATGAAAACTATCCCACCCTCTCAATCGACCAGACCATCGGACTGAGATCTTGATTGAGACCGGTTGTTTTTTCGGAAGCATTTCGTGAATTTTGTTTTTTCGGGTGTTGTTTCGGAGCATACTCTTTAACATCTTTTTTATTTGCATAATAATTTATCATCTTTTTTATGTATGTCTTTTTATAAGCTGTGTTGTTTGTTCAAGGCTTATTAAATTTGCGCAACCACAATATTACATATACTTTTAGTAGTGTTGATATTTTGTTTTTACCTTCAATAGCAAGATGGCTAACACCAACCCCAACATCCCGAAAAAGTGAGAAAAATTGTGTTTTTTCACTGTCACTATTATGCATGAAAGCGATGGATAAAGACTACTAAATATGAAATAAACTCGCTAATGTAGTCTTATAAATAGTTTGCTATACTACTAATAAATTGTGTATATTTGAATTATTAGGATCTTGAAGGTTGGAGAGCGCTCCTGATGATTTGTAGGTAATTCTAACGAGTTTGACTTGGTTTTGACAATGTTCATTTTAGTTTGGACTTGGAACCGCGTTGTGACACGAGCCTTCATCAGTACACTGAGTACAAGCTAAACTTGGAAACTTAATTCGGCCCAAGCTATAAAAAATAATTAGAAATTCGGAAACCTAAATCTATTCGTCTATTTCCATGACAAATTCTATCTTATGGCGTGATCCAGAATAAGTAGGCTTATGCTATACTCTATAGTAAGGAGGAGCTTTGTTATGCCTATACTCTAATAAACTACGGCTATTGATTCAACCAGTTCAGTATTTTGTAAATAAAGTTTTAATAAGACACAGATTGACCGGAAAGTTTAGAAAGAGAGACCAGTTTGAGACATACCAAAACTGGTTACGGCCTTGTATACCCGCCGTCGACGCGACCCTTATTTGGATTATTATATATACTTTCCTAACATTTGTGTTATTCTTCGCGCGGCGGGCTTACTGCAAGGTTCACTACACCAAAGGTCCATTTTGCGTAAGCGAGAGAACCAGTTGAAGGAATGGAATGCGTACGTAACATGCACTTGGATGACATCGAGGACCGGTATTTCAAATATATATGTATCAGCACTCGGTCCTTGAATACTCAATTGATGTTTAAGCCAATGAACGCTGTATTGGTTTTGATATCTTTTTTCTCTACTTGTTTTGATCCATACGAATGCTGCTAGTATATCCAAATATGGTTCAGGAAGCAGGTTTGGGGGAATATCTGCCTTGATGTCTTCCGAGCTTTCGTTTCCAAGGCTTATTATTCTTTGCCATGATTCAGCACATTTGTATTCTCTGATCATTTAAGGGGGATGAAATTTCGCATTGTACACCTTTCACGGCATTCTTAGAGCCACACGCAGCTTTGTTCTGCATTTTATAGTCAGGAAATTTGGCGCCCATCAGCTTTGGAAAATGTTTGCATGATCAAGTTTCTGGAGTTTTCTTCTGGTTCTCCCTCGGGTTCGCCATCCGTTCTCCTTGATATTGCGCAATAGCCACTCTGATGTTTTCATATAGCAATAATTTACCGATGCTACCTTACTTGCATCGCACTTTCAATCAACGATGCGAATATCGACATTACGAATCATTTCCAAAACCGACACTCTCATACTTTAAGGACAATAAACGATTTAATGCCCCTCAAAAAAGTACACCCTAAGAAGGGATGTCCGTAAATACCTGACGGCATGTCTGGCAACTGGGTCCTTTATGAAAACGCCCGTTTCCGGTTTTGCCATTTACGTAAACATGTTACAATATTCCAATGGTTGATAAAGTGAACTTTATGCATTTGCCAAATGTCCAAGTTTTGAAACTGAAACATTTATAATTAAACTTAGCATATAAAAGAAGCAAAAACAAAACCGGACACTTGCTGTCTGGCCACTGGGCCCTTGACAAATGTCTGGTATTTACGGACATCCCTTCTTAGGGTGTATTATATGTGCTGATAACTAGAGGTTTACAATAATACCGTATAGCGAAAGACGAGCAATTCAGGTTACTTTCTGATCTACAAAACATCCTCAGTGTGGCTGTCCTGTTTTTTTTTTTTTCAAATATTTTATCAACCTTTTTCTCATCCTCGTTTGGGAGGTAACGAATAAAGGGGAGGAATGAGAGGAGGGGTCTTGTCCGGTTGGCTATAATTCAACACGGACAGCCCCACTTTTAAAAACTTTGATTCCCTCTTTACCTAATTGTGCGAACGTCTTTATTGGACAGCCTGGGACAGCCGTCATTCGCGAAACAGGTGCGACATCAGCCTGCTTGAAAATGTATTGATGTCAAAATAACGTGCCCAGCTAATAGTGACTCCTTCTAGGTTAATAGTTTATTGACCCGACCCAATTCTCAAATCGTTATGCTTAAAGGTTTAAGCTATACAGTAATATTTTCGATTAGTAAACGAATACTCAATAGAATCGAGTGTTCTAATGAATTAGTTTGTAGGCTACATGCCAAAAATCACAAAACATTCATACTGGGTTGATCTCTATAGTTTATAGCGACTTCTTATGTTTACTTAACTACACCTGCTAATTGAATTCGTCGATCATACCGCCGAAATACAACATGTCACGTCACAAAGCTACCGTAGCCTATATGCCATCCAGATATTTCGATTTAGATATTATATTTTGATCGTACGTTATAGCGTTAGTTTTAACTTGAAGGACTATTGTTTCCAAGTATTTGACGAAAACAAGAATTTTCGTTTGTGGCTGTTCGCTGTGTTCGCCCTTGAAATGAATTTATATAACATGCTGTTGAATCTTGAATTTCAAGTTTTTTCAGTTTAACGGTCGTCGCAATTCGTTTCTGGTGGATTTTGTCTTCAAGTAATAGAATCGAAGCAGCGCTCCTACATTAGAATCGAATACCGACCAGTTATCATGTGTGTTCAAGATCGTTAGATTTTTAAAATTCCAGTTTGAAGACGTAAACTTGCTGAAAGTCAAAACTAACCGCATTACAATCGACTTACAGTATACCACAATAACTAATTATGCAATTTTCGCCTCAATATATGCATCAACCAATCAGGGTTCCTTTCACTTGAAACGGAAGAAATACCTGGTAATGCTGGAATGGCCTACCAAATCGAAGCTTTACGTTGGGTTCAAAAATTTATCAAGTACTTTGGCGGCGACAAAGACTGTGTAGGCTAACCATCGTTGGAGAGAGCGCTGGAGCGAGCGCTGGAGCAGCCGGCGTAGGCTTCCTTCTCTTAGCCCCTCAAACTCGCGAAGAAGGTCGTTGTATGTTTATTACTAACTATGCATAAGCTACTACATGCTATGCAGTCATGCGGACTAGTCATGCACATTAGCAAGGCCCCTAACTATGCGTTTTTTTTCAAGTTACAAGTTAGTGACGATATGTGATACAAAGTTACAATGTGACGGCACACGAATAAAGCAGGTCTTTTTCATCACGCAATCGCCGAGTCTGGTTCCACGTTGACTGATTGGGCCGTAGATCACAATTCAAGTAAACACGGAATGCGAATCGCTGAACTTGCTGGTTGCCCACTTGAGCCGTACGCAGACCTCTTGCACTGTATGCGAAGCATCGACGCCATCGACTTACTTAATGCACAAACTGCATTTTCGGTTAGTGCCAAATTTTCATATATGTGATAAGGGAAATTAAATCAAATCTAATAAATGTTTATTAGCGAGAAGACAGGAAAAATGCGGGCCTAGGTTTCGGGGGAGCATACCCATTATTCAGAAAGCAGGAGCAATAAAATATCTGACAGACGAACCACGAACGTTGAGCGAGAAAGAAGAGTACATGACAAGTGCTTCTATACTATTTGGCGCAAATGAAGGAGAAGGTATTATGGCCTTGGATATGACGTTAAGCGGATTTATCCGGCCAAATAAAATAGAAGACAACGAAAACTTCTGAAAGTACGACGCTGTCAGAACCGTTCTCGCTGTGCTGGGTATGTCCTAAAAAAAACAGTTCCGAAATGCGAAGAACGGGATTACCTTTCAGTATTGTCGGTTTTAGGTGTCTGCGACGATACTGGCGCTTTATCGAATGACATGACAACAAAATATCTTGGCTATGCTGTCGATTCCTGCCAAATGGGCAACTTTACTGTTATGATACCTGGGCTGATCGATGCACGTTGGCAGCTTGTTTCTGAGGTACCGGTAATTGCCGGCGAAGAATAATCGTGATTTCGATTTCTATATTAGATAGCCGGAACCTTGTTTTTGAAAGCCGGTGGTTGGCAAACGGTAATGCTACACACGCGGTTCAACCCGAACGCCTACTGGTATTCGTTTGTCTTCTTAGGAAAAGTCAGTCTGATCCAGGCTGATGAAATTCTACCTCGTGGTATATATGGCCGTTATTAGTTTTATTTCTCTATTTCTGTCAATATCCATTCTCCATTCTTGTACTTTGAAAAAAACGTGTGATGCATGCTGACCAAATCATGTACTTGTTTACAATAATGCCCATTCCTCATTATGAAACGGATGGTCGAACTTTCCAAAAAAATGCTGGAAATATGGACGACATTTGCCAAATACGAGTAGAAAAGACTTTATTCAATTATTTCGGTATAGAATCTTCATTTAATACTAGATTACTGCCTCCCCTGTACAGAAATCCTACACCGCCAGGAGTAACCATGAGGGAAGGTATTCCTAACTGGCCAGCCTATACCAATGAGTAGAAAGAATTTATGGCCATCAACCGATATTGGAGTGTCAAGAATGATTACACATTGGTAATAATACGTACGCAATCTTCGTCTGAATAGTTTAAGTAAACAAGCGACAAACTTCTATCACAAAAAGTATTACACAGTAACCGTGGATAAGGCGGGGCTGAGAGGCAATCAAGAAACTGCAGAAGAATGTACAAACACTTATTGGACATCCGCAAAAGAGAGGGGTCTTCATGTTTAAAGTGGCAATAGAAAGCTATAAACAAACAAACAAAGGTTGCACTTGTTGTTCCCCTAGGCTACAAACCGAGCAACTCACCCTAATGACTTCTTTGTGCGCACAATAAAAACCAGTTGCCGTATTAAAAACCTAAATAACAATGTAGCACATCAGTATCCGAATAAATGTTCTTAGAGAAACCGACAGAAAAGTTGGTGGTCTCGATTGTCTTGTATATTGATCTTTAAGCATCCTATATCGATACTTATGTCCTCATCCTGTCTTTTTTTTTGAATTCCAGTTTATTATATAATCATCTTGTTTTTTTTTAACCCAATTTCTGTTGTTTTTTTTACATGTAACACATTTGGCTGAGGACAGAATCCGTCTGTCCAGGATCCGAATTTTGTATACATATAAAGTTTATATTCAGATAAATGCATTAAAAATGTTTCATAACAGAAACAAATGTACTTACTACATAGTTTTCAGGTTTCCACTATGATAGGCTACTGATGATTTGTCGCCTGTCCTGACAACCAAGGTCAGGGTACGTCAAGTACGAAGATTAGATCAGGCCTATGTCGAAGCACGCATCGGATTTTGCAAATTTTTTTGGGCCAATTAGCGTAAAAAGTTGAACTATTTATTCTTTAGAACTTATGGCGGTTCCGATCCAGCGTATACCGTACTTGACGCTTCTGGTATACTGTCCAATTGTCGATTACTGCTAAATAGGCAGTTTTACCGTTATGATCCTTGAACTAGTTGAAATGGTCGATGCATATTAGCAACTCGTTGTGGTAATGTTGTGACGAAAAAAAATAGTGAGTTCGATTTCAAAAATTATATAGGTAGCCGGAACTTGTGCTGGAAAAATGGTGGTTGGGGAAAGGTAAAATACTTCGTACACGCGGTTCGACTCGATCGTAGACGATCGAGTACTCGTACGGCTTCCAGGATTATTCTGTTTGGTCTACAGCTCTCAAATATATATTTTTTAAAAATCTTTCTTCCAGTTTTATAGATAGATCTAAAGGACGTTATCCACGCTATATACTTGGTAAGTACCGGCCCGTACTATATTCAGTCGTTACAAAGAATAATAATTCAACGAGTGCCGATAAAAGTACTACGAGCTGTAACCGTAAATAAGGCGGGGCCACGATGCAGTCTAAAAACGTAGAAGAATGTATTATATTTATTGGTCACTCAAGAACCAGAGGCGTCGTCTTGCTTAAAATGGCAACATCAAGATAAACAAAAAAAAGTTGTACTCGTTGTTCCCTATGAACCCAATGTCTTCCATCTCCTTCTACTTTGTAAACGAAAAAACCTGTTTTTCATTGCAACAACCTAAAAAGCCATTCATCAATCTCCAAATAAATAAGTGAAACACTGTTTACTCTTTCGATTGTCCTATTTTGATACGCTTTGTAGGCTAGTGTCCTATATAGGTACACAATTAGATACTTTCCTTACATTCAATTAGATTCTTTTATATTGTGTTATTTAATATGTAATATTGTATGATGTGTTCATAAACAAGTCGTGGCAATAAAAAAAATGAGTGGTGACCCTATTGTCTGTAGGATATACGTGTTGGGGTACGTAGTTGTTTCTGATTTTTTTAGGGTACGGTATATATATGGGGATAGGTGTCGGATCGGCTTGGATATTAGGATTTGTCCGCCTGAACAAGTGCTCGCTTCAATATCTTGCTCCAAACTCTATTAAGCAAGTCCAATGGTATCATGAAACAAAATTCGAAAGATCAGCTTCATTTTTAAATACTGGGACCGCATCACAGAATTTTGAGCATGACAAGCACCATCATGCTCCACAATTTTGTAATCCGTTTTTTCCTACGGCGCGCCCTTTTCGATTTCAGCCTTGTACGTGGGGCACGGCTCTCGACGCAAAGGTTAATAAGTATTTTTGAACCAGTGTCTCAATAAACCTTCGATGAATAAGGACTGTCAAACCTTTGGCTAGACACTGCCTGTAAACCTCAAGAATTAATTTATCAAACGGAGGGCATCGTGACTATAAAAACAGAACGTTCCTATCTTCAAAAAACGTCGGGACAAACAAAGCTGTCGATAGTGAATAAATACAAAGGGCAAATAATGGAGAGAAATGAAACAGTGCTTCAGCACTCAAAACGTGTACTTACACACAAACAGACATGAAATTCGGAGCGGTGTGCTTGCTATTTGCAGTCTATTTGGCTGCGCCTTGTTTTTCTGAACCTTTTTTCATGGAACTGCCTGGCTACGCGAAAACTGTGATTGGTGCTTATGGTAATCAAGCACTAATTGCTTTGGATTTTGTTAGAAAATGCATGTGGAACTAAAACCCCTTGGCGGTCACGTTTTGACAGGAAACCTAAGTACATCATTGTATCAACCTCGCAGACCATTTTATTCTTTTCGATATTTTCATTACGCTGCCAAACCTACGTACGAGACCAGATTTCTGGTAATGTAGGAAATGAACCGTGCATGACAATCTAGAAACGAATATAACAGTCTAATCCGTTTCTTACTTTGACAAAAAAAGCCTCCAGTCCCTTCAAACTATCCTTACCCCGATGACGAGATATACAACTCCATCGATGTTCCCCCTGCATGCGCGCAAAGTAGTGATAACGCGTTGGAGGACTGTCTCATTCTTAGTGTGTACACACCTCATGTAAGTACACAAAACATATTTTATTCGATTTCACTGTAAATTTTCTAGTGTAGTTCCCAGGGAACGCTTCTGATTCATCTACGAATTATGAAGGTTTGTTGCCCGTCATGGTGTGGATTCACGGAGGAGCTTTTGTTTTCGTAAGTTCGGTTATTCACAATTGGCCGAAAAACAACCATTTAACAGGTTTTCGTTTTGAATTTTATTTTGTTACAGGGACAAGCTAATCTATATGAACCCAATACATTTATGGCGCATGACGTTGTTGTTGTCGTCATTCAATATCGACTTGGCGCTCTGGGTATGTATATATGTATATATAAAGTATCCCCCATTAGAAACTGACAATCAACATTGACCAAATGAATAACCCCATAGGATATTTGTCGCTAGACACGGAAGAAATACCGGGAAATGCAGGAATGGCCGATCAAGTTGAGGCTTTGCGTTGGATTCAAAAATTTATTAAATACTTCGGCGGTGACAAAGACTGTGTAACCATTGTTGGTGAAAGCGCCGGGGCAGCAAGTGTAGGATTTCTTCTTTTAGCCCCTCAAACTCGTGCAGAAGGTTTCATATCTAAGTTTACAATTTTGATAAAAATTGCCCTACCGAACGGTTTCTTGTACGGTACAGGACTCTTTCACCATGGTATCGCTGAATCTGGGTCCATGCTGACTGATTGGGCTGTTGATCGCAATTCTACAAAACATGGAATGCGAATCGCTGAGCTTGCTGGGTGCCCACTTGAGCCATACGCAGATCTATTGCATTGTTTGCGAAGTACTGACCCGATAGTATTGCGCAATGCTCAAAAGAAGTTCTCGGTTAGTGTGAAAGTTTCGTCAAATCTTACAAAGTGTTTTGCTTACAAACAAAAAAGTCATGCATTGGTTTTGAATAAATATCCAGAAAGAAGATTTCAAAAATGGTGGGTTGGGATTTGGAGGAGCATCGCCCATTATTCAGAAAGCTGGGAAAGTGAGATATTTGACAGACGAACCAAGAGCATTAATCGAGAGGGGAGAATACATGACAAATGCTTCCATCCTGTTTGGTGCAAATGAAGGAGAAGGTCTTTTAGCCTTCGATATGGCGTTAAACGGATATGTTATACCTAACGGAGTTTTAGATGACGAGAATTTCTGGAAATATGATGCAGTCAGAACAATAATTGGCGCTTTGGGTAAATTTACTGCAATACTGAATGGGCTACATAGCTTTCTAGGTTTTTTTATATTTCGTTTCATTTAATTTTGTGATATAGGTGTTCGTGACGACACTGGGGCATTATCGGATGCGCTGACTACTAAGTATTTGGGTTATGCCGTTGATTCTTGTCAAATGGGAAACCTAACAATAATGATCCCAGGATTAATGGATGTAAATATGTAGTAGTCTGGCATTTTTGCGTAGCCTAGTTAGCATTGATGAGAAAATTTAAATTTAATTAAATACTAGAAATTACTTCTTTTGGATTTTTATGTTAATAACAGTCGTACTTGCTGCGCTTTGTGGGTTATTTGGCCGCTGATGGTGAAGGATAGTAAAGCATGTTCGATTTTTTATTCAGGTAACTGGCACCTTGTTCCTGAAAGCCGGTGGTTGGCAAACGGTGTTGCTTCACACAAAATTCAACCCACACGCTTATTGGTACTCGTTTGATTTTTTGTCAAAGGTGCACTTGCTCGATTATGACGAAATGTTGCCAAGTGGTAGGAAATACATGGTTTGTTACATTATTAGAATGATTTATAATTGAGCAACTATCAGGTGTAATGCATGCTGACGAAATTATGTACCTATTCACAATGCCCATCCCGCATAATGAGACGGAAGTCGAACTGTCAAAAAAGATGTTGGAAATATGGACCACGTTCGCCAAATATGGGTAAGTTAAATTGTAAATTTTACGTTTCGGTAAGTATATATTAATTTTTGCTAGAAATCCAACGCCGCCTGGAGTAACCATGAGAGAAGGTATCCCACATTGGCCAGCATATACCGAGGAAAAAAAAGAATTCATGTCAATCAACAAATACTGGAACGTCAGAAACGACTACACCCTGGTACTTATGCTTTAAGCAGGAAAAAAACCAGATTTTGTAAACCATACTTTTTATTAAGTATTACACAGTGACAGTGGACAAGGCCGCACCAAGGGTCGTCGATCCAGGTACCGCTGAAGATTGTTCCAACGTTTACTGGAAATCGCTGGAAGAAAGACGTCGGCGTAGTATTTGAAATAAATCGACTACTTTAAAACATGTATATGAACCAAAATGACTGGGTTTAAAGAAAACCTTGTAACACCTTTGCTACATTTACAAAATATACTACATATCCAGATGAGACTGCGGAAATTTGTTTGTTTTCAGTTTCTACATAGCCTATTAGATGTTTATACACACCAAGTGCCGTAAACTGCTAGCCTTACATAGGCCTATTTGTTATTGGGGTAGACCGGGTAGACTCACCTTAGCTTTCATAGTCTACAAGGCGAAAAGCATAGCCTACATTAATTGGTAGAACAAAGAGCTTCAGTTTGTTGTGAATAGAAACTAGACATAATCTGATAAACTAAAGCTATCACCTTGGCCGAGATCTCAGGGGTTTGATCTACTTTGAACATTTCAGATAAGTAATTAGGTACGAACACCTCATCTCGATGAGCTCGCATTTTGATAAAGTTGACGGGAAGTTTAATTTGTCTAAAGGGTAAAGGCTAGGTTGGCTTATTGTTTAAAAAAGGGTAAATTGGCTGTGTCCTGTGTAAAGTGTAAATCTAATAGCCAACCAACCAGCTATAACCAATCAGCTATAAACTTAAAGGCCGTGGCGAAATTAATTAATTATGCAACATGCAATAATCGAAGTCGTTGAAGCCAATAGTGTTATTATTCAAGAACCAGTTACAGAAAGAACATCTTCTAGGTTAAAGCGAGTTACAGATAACGTACGCACCAATCTAACATAGGGAAACCAAGGGCATCGTGACAAATACAATAACATTTTCTTATCTTCAATAAATATATATGAAAAGCGCGTCGAAGGAAAAAGGCAAACAAAGTGTTGTCGATAGTGAATAAATCCAAAGTATAAATCTAATTGGAAGCAAACGATACTTTGGCAGTGAAAAGGTTCCCTTTCAAGTTGATAGACATGAAATTCGCAGTTCTGTGCGTGTTAGTTGCAGCCTATTTGGCTGCACCATGTTTTTCTGAACCCTTTTTTATGGAATTGCCTGGCTACGCTAAGGCCGTTGTAGGTGGCTATGGTAAGACTTCATATTCAAGTTTTTAAACATTTCATATTGACTTAATTTCATTGGGTGAAATTTAACCCTTTTTAAATATTTATCTTTATTACCTTTTGTATAATCTCAAAGGAAATCTTAGCACATCGTGGTATGAACCGCGTCGGCCCTTCTACTCTTTCCGATACTTTCATTACGCCGCTAAACCGACCTATGAAACTCGATTCCTGGTAAATACCATAATAAACATCGGTTAAATGCCGATACTAATTATCACTGTTATTTTACTGGCCTTTACCAGCCTCCGATTCCATCCAACTACCCTTATCCCGATGACGAGATATACAATTCTATTGATTTGCCACCTGGTTGCGCACAGAGTGGAAGTAACGACCTAGAAGATTGTTTAATCCTCAGCGTCTATACACCCTACGTAATTATGAAGGAGTCTTCGGAGAGAGTGGATAATATATTATCTATTATTTTCTATTAATGCATGTATTTAGTTCCCCGGAAATGCTTCTGATCCTACAACTACCTTCGACAATTTGTTGCCCGTCATGGTGTGGATTCATGGTGGCTCTTTCGCATACGTAATCTAATCTTATCACCAGCGATGCAACTTGACGTCTGAGTAAACTGTGTTATATATTCTCATCTCGCCAGGGTCAAAGTATTATCTACGAGCCTAACACCTTTATGGCACATGATGTCGTTATGGTTGTAATTCAATACCGTCTTGGTCCCATGGGTATGATTCATAGATATTTATATATTTCTTCGATTGCAAAAAAATTAAAGAGAGTATTTTTATTTCGTACAGGTTACTTGTCGCTAGACACAGAGGAAATCCCTGGAAATGCTGGCATGGCAGATCAAGTCGAAGCTTTACGTTGGGTTAAAAAGTTCATTAAATTCTTTGGCGGCGATAAAGACAAGGTCACCATCGTCGGAGAGAGTGCTGGAGCAGCCAGTGTGGCTTTCCTTCTCCTAGCTCCACAAACTCGTGAAGAAAGTCAGTTTAAATTTAAACAAGAAAAAATACTTGTTATAAACGTAATAGTTACTAGATGAGGATAGTGTTCCTCCTCGCCACAGATCTGGGGGGGGGGGGGCTAAAGGGATCTTCCCTTTTTCACCAATGTTAAATTTATTTAATTATATCGCTTAAGATCTTTTTCATCACGCCATTGCCGAATCTGGCTCAATGTTGACTGACTGGGCATTGGATCGCAACTCAACTAAGCATGGAATGCGAATTGCAGAACTGGCTGGTTGCCCACTCGAGCCATACGCAAATCTATTGCATTGTTTACGCACCATCGACCCGATTGCTTTACGCAGGGCTTATGGGGATTTTTCGGTCTGACTTTGCTTTCCGTGACATTAAGTCCAGCTACGGCAACTAATAATTTTTTATACAACAATCTAGAACGAGGACGAAAGAAACGGTGGTCTAGGTTTTGGTGGATCATCCCCCATCATCCAGAAAGCAGGAGCGATAAAATATCTCACAGACGAACCACGAACGTTGATCGAGAGAGGAGAGTACATGACAAATGCTTCTATACTATTTGGTGCAAATGAAGGCGAAGGCATCATGGCATTCGACATGATGCTGGGGGGTTACATTGATCCGAACAACTTTAGAGACGATGAAATGTTTTGGAAATATGACGCTGTTAAAGTTATTCTTGGTGCTTTAGGTAATATAAATATTAAATATGGTGACGTGCAATTTATTTGCAATTATTTGCATATTGTCAAATAAGGTGTTCGTGATGACACTGGCGCTTTGTCGGATGCCATGACTACTAAATACCTTGGGTATGCCGTCGACTCTTGCCAAATGGGAAATTATACCGCAATGATCCCTGGTTTGATCGATGTAAGTTATCATCCAGTTATGTTGAATACGGTATTATTTAACAGCATTTCCGCAATAGATTTGCGGTGCATTGTTCTTGAAAGCCGGTGGTTGGCAAACCATTTTGCTTCACAGTAAATTTAATCCGAATGCTTATTGGTATTCATTTGACTTTTTCGGCAAAGTCAGTTTGATTGGAGCTGACGAGACTCTGCCCCGCGGTAAGGTCGCATGTAGCGTCCGTAAGCAAATACAACCAGAACTGACGCCCTTATTACTGTTATGCTAACAGGTGTGATGCACGCCGACGAAATCATGTACCTGTTCACAATGCCTATTCCGCATAACGAGACCGAAATCGAGCTGTCTAAAAAAATGTTGCAAGTGTGGACGACCTTCGCTAAATATGGGTAAGTCCAAAACGTGAAAACTTGTCTTAGTACGATCCTTGGTGCTCACGAATTGATACCATAGAAACCCTACACCACCAAAAGTAACCATGTTACCAGGCATCCCAAATTGGCCAGCCTACACCAACGAAAGAAAAGAATTTATGGCAATCGACCGGTACTGGAATGTCAGAAATGATTACACTTTGGTTTGTGCTAATTTTGAAATGAAAATTTTTATATTAAATATTAACAAACTACCCGTATATTTTATGGTTTTACGTAAAGTATTACACGGTGACAGTAGACAAGGCAGGACCAAGAGTGGATCCAGAAACTGCCGAAGCATGCGCAGCTGAATACTGGGATTCCGTAAATGAAAGACGTCGTCGAAGTGCTAAATAACCACCCAGTAAATTCCCTGGACAAAAACCTAATACCCAACAAATTAAATAGTTTTCATCTGGGAAAAACAAACACTGTTCTTAAACTTGATTCCGAATAAACAGACGAGTGGATGATATTCTCTTAGTCGTTCTTTTTTTTGCATTGAATTTCTATGTACCTAAGATTCATAGATTGCAATATTCTCGATAAATAAGGCTCGTTCAGTAGTTCATAATTATCTTACAAATTTGTATTAATACAATGTTTTTTTCCTGTGAATACTCTTAAGTTCTGTAAGTATTTTGAAAATTCTCCTGACAAAGAAAATAGGAAAACATAAGTTAACGGTGCCAGTTTGGACGAACCTTAATAAAAAGGTGGAAAATTGATAAGAACGTAAACAAGGAATAATATTAGAATGGAAGCCAGCTATCCCTTATATTTCCCATACACACTTAGACTCTTTTTAAAACGTGCCTACTGTACCTCTGTCTCTCTCACCTTAAAAACTGATTCAACAAGGATAAGAAAATAGATTAGTCTGTGAAAAAACGACAACAAAATCGAGCGCTTCTATCAAAATTTCAAATAAAAGATCAGGGGCTTGAAGCCTTAAATCCCCATAAATACAAATATTATATTTGATAAACCACGAGCATAATAGAAGATGCTGGACTAGAAATTTGGCACTGGGATAGTTTCCACTCAACAGAAAAGACATGAAATCTGTTGCGTTATGCGTTCTGGTCGCGGCCTATTTGGCTGTGCCTTCTTACTCTGAACCCTTTTTCATGGAATTACCTGGCTATGCAAAGACAGTAATGGGTGCTTACGGTAATAAATCTTGTTATGTTTACTGATTTCATCACGTACGTTCACTTTCCCTTACATTAATTGTTTATCCAGGAAATCTTAGCACGTCGTGGTACGAACCACGTCGACCATTTTACTCCTTTCGATCTTTCCATTACGCAGCTAAACCAACATATGAGACTCGGTTCTTGGTAAACAACACTTATTGTTTCACAGGGCTTCTTTATATTGGTTGGTACAATATTTTTTTAATGGAAATTATTATTAGCCTGTACTCCCTACAAACTATCCGTACCCCGATGACGAGATCTACAATTCTATCGATTTACCACCCGGATGTGCGCAAGGCGACAATAGCCTAGAAGACTGTCTTATCCTGAGTGTTTATACGCCTTTGGTAAGATCACTACTTGATCACTCGAGTCTTCTGAATATATATCCTACTTTTCTGAACTGCTGAATAACGCTTTCAACTAGTTCCCTGGCAATGCTTCTGATCCTTTAACTACTTTCGATAATTTGTTGCCCGTCATGGTGTGGATCCACGGCGGTTCCTTCGAATACGTAAGATTATACCCCCATAGAAAAAATGAAAACAGACTTGTTATTATATTTGCTGTTTTTTTTTAAATTTGTACGCAACAGGGTCAAAGCATTATCTACGAGCCCAACACCTTTATGGCGCATGATGTTGTTATGGTTGTAATTCAATACCGCCTCGGTCCTCTCGGTACGATACAGAGAGTGTCCTTCTTAAGACCGAACACAATTGATTAGTTTATTTACGTCAGGATACCTTTCGTTGGGCACGGACGAAATCCCTGGAAATGCCGGCATGGCAGATCAAGTTGAGGCCTTGCGCTGGGTCCAGAAATTCATTAAATACTTTGGCGGTGATAAAGACAAAGTCACCATCGTTGGAGAGAGTGCCGGAGCAGCCAGTGTGGGTTTTCTACTTCTAGCTCCTCAAACGAAACAAGAAGGTTAGTTTATAATCGATATACTTCAGGAGGCCGGATAGTGTTACTTTAAAATCTATTTCCAAAATTAAGGCCTCTTCCATCACGCGATCGCTGAATCTGGTTCCATGCTTACTGATTGGGCATTGGACCGAAATGACACTAAACATGGAATGCGAATTGCTGAACTCGCTGGCTGTCCTCTTGAACCGTACGCAGATCTACTGCACTGTTTGCGAAGCATCGATGTCTTGGATTTGCGCAGCGCTCAGAAGACTTTCTCGGTAAGCGCAATTTGCAAATTTAATTGAAATGATTGGAAATTAAATTCTTTTTAAATACTGCAAGAATGAAGATGAAATGAATGGTGGATTAGGTTTTGGAGGACAATCCCCCGTCATTCAGAAAGCAGGGGCAATAAAATATCTGACAGATGAACCAAGAGCATTGATCGAGAGAGGAGAGTACATGACAAATGCTTCCATCATGTTTGGCGCAAACGAAGGCGAAGGCATTATGGCATTCGATATCATGTTGGGTGGATATATTAAACCGCACAACCTGATAGATGACGAAATGTTCTGGAAATTCGACGCAGTGAGAATTATTCTCGGGGCTCTTGGTAAAATAAATATCTTTTGTACTATTAAAGATGCACGGTTGTACACTTGTTTGAAAACTGGATATCCTACTTTCCTATTAAGGTGTTCGAGACGACACTGGCGCTTTGTCGGATGCCATGACTACTAAGTACCTTGGTTATGCCGTCGACTCTTGCCAAATGGGAAATTATACCGCAATGATCCCTGGTTTGATTGATGTAAGTTATCATCCGAGTTATATTGAATATTATTTAACAGCATTTCCACAATAGATTTGTGGTTCATTGTTCTTGAAAGCCGGTGGTTGGCAGACGGTTTTGCTTCACACTAAATTTAATCCGAACGCTTTTTGGTATTCGTTCGATTTTTTCGGCAAAGTCAGTTTAATTGGAGCTGACGAGACTCTGCCCCGCGGTAAGGTCACGATAGCATCATGAATTAATAGAACCGCAACTTACGCCCTTATTACTTCATGCTGACAGGTGTGATGCACGCTGACGAAATCATGTACCTGTTCACAATGCCCATCCCGCACAACGAGACCGAAATCGAGCTGTCTAAAAGAATGTTGGAAGTGTGGACGACCTTCGCTAAATACGGGCAAGTCCAAAATGTGAAAACTTGGTTTAGTACAATCCTCAGTGCTCATGATTTGATTCGATAGAAACCCTACACCACCAGGAGTAACCATGAGAGAGGGTATCCCACATTGGCCAGCCTATACCCACGAGAAGAAAGAATTTATGGCTATTAACCGGTACTGGAATGTGCGAAATGACTACACCTTGGTATTGCTTGTAGGAAAAAAAAGGGGAGAAAGTATAATCTCTAACATGCTATACTTATGATTGCAGTACTACACGGTGACTGTGGATAAAGCAGGGCCGAGGTTGACGGATCCAGAATCCGCCGAAGCGTGTGCCAGTGAATATTGGACATCTGCTAAAGAGAGGCGTCGTCAAAAAGCTTGAGGTTATTATCTCTATAATCTCCCTGCGCGGCAACGGTAAAAAAAAGAGAACAACATCCAGTGTCCGCTTTCGAATGATTTCTATACGAAACAAACCTGCTTTATGCAGGAAATTTTCTTGAATTTTATTACGCTAACTAGTCTAGCAAAAGGTATTCCAAATAAAGAAAAGAAAAGTGGACATTCATCCTAGTGCCCCATATTACTCAAGCTCTAGTTATCCACATGCACTTGTTAGATTGAATGTCAATGTCCCGCATTCATTCCCATCCGCCTCTGCTTGTTTACTTATTGGTAAAGCGGGGCGTGTCATGGTTCTTTCGTATCAATCAATCGTGACTGGGACCCAAACAAGTTGTTATTTACTGTCTGACGTCAATTGATATCGAACGAGACAAGGGCCATGAACGCCAGACGACGTTCTGTTTGTGATCAATAATCCATCAGCGTTTTTTCGACTCTTACACAACACCAATTTATCTTCGTACTTGATCAGGTTTCACTGTACACACACTAGATTTTATTTTGTAGCCTTGTGTTTGGCGTGCATATGACAAGTTAAGCGTCCTTAATCTCATGTTTTGTTCCGTCCATTCAATTCAGGAAAAGCCAGCAGCAAATAGAACTCTTGAACGTTTACAATAGATTTGGATGTCTAGGATACGTAATCAATATTCAACAATCGCTATAGGCTACAACTGTCAAAAGAGAGTTGGGTTTTAAGCGATAGACATGTTTACCATTCAGTTGCCATTCGGTTTTGACCCTTCTTTTGTTCGTAATATGCACCTTTTGTTTGGAAGTTCGTTTTTTCTTGATTGCGACGTTTGCTTTATAGCTGGCATTTGTCCTTGCGCGGTTCATTTAAAGAAAATCAGCAACCCGTCTCTGATATTTAAGTCCAGAGATGGAACAACTTTTCGGCACGTAGACACAGGCGGCAAACTCGTTGAGTGCACCTATAGGATATTCTAAATTTCTAACGTTTTAGGGACATGTTCTGTCAATACAAAATCACGAGAAAGCTGCGGACGGGGAGATTATTCCAGTTCCATTAACTCAACCACGCGAACTTGTCAAACGGCCGAGGGTGCCAAAAAAAAATTCGAACAAATTTCGCCAAATAGCCTGAAGAATCCGCCAATCTACTTCCCTAATAAACAAAACTAGGTTCAATTAACGGCACCTCCATAAAGTTGAACTCTATCCAAAGTTCGTCAACTTGAGGATCCATTTTTTGAACATTTTAGATATTCTTCCCTGAAGGTTGACAGAAAAAAGTGACAAATAAGGGTTGTCATAACCGTGATCCATCGTGATGAGGAATAGGCAATAAACGGGAAATGCCTTTCTGTTGTTGGGACAATGTTGGAAAAGCATGTCAACTATTTACGACTAAAGGAATTTCGAGTCTATTTTCACTCGACGAGAGAGGAAATTTGTATAGAAAAAAAGAAAACAAGGACCGCGTCTAACCCTTTTTTCTTTTTAAGAGCGCGCGGGTATTTTGTGTGCCGCGCATTTCTCCCCACCGTAAACCGGTAAACGAGAGTCATTCCCGGCAAACGCCATCAAGCGGCTTCATTATGATGTTGTGAAACGATGCCGACTGTTCGTTAACGTTACATCCAGCAAACCGTTTGGCGCTCCGCACAAGGGGACTAAATATTATACGCATATGTATATATGCATTTTGGTGGTTATTTGTTAACATTTCCAAGATTGGGAGGAAACCCGCTCGGAGCGAAAGAGAAAACGAGCCCGTCATTTTCGGGGTTCTGTTGCAGCTACGTCCACCTGTTGTGAGCCGGTGAGACTACCTGACGCAATCCCGAATCGCATTCGATTTGAATGAAAATAATACGAAATAAAATAATAAGACAGAGGGGCCGTGTCGAATGTAACTAAGCCGCCCAAATTCGTGATATGAGATAGACTGATGCACTCTCTTTGAGTCTAAGATAACATAAAGACTCTTGCAGTCGGGTCTAATCCGTATGGATATAAAAGCATCTCCGAGTAGGATAGTATATCGTCGCATTGAAAAGTGGGATAGAAGAAAGACGGCGACGACGACGACTGAATGGGGGCGTCGTAGATGTTGTCGACACCGACGGTAATCTCCGTGGCTCTTTTTCTCTAGGGCGGACAAGAGCAGCTGACACGATTCTTCTCCATCCGACTCTCAAAGAGATGAGCACGTCAACGGTTGATGGCCGTGTGCGAACCAACACGGCGACGGCTTTCGCGGGCGTGACGTACTTTTCCGCGTTCCGCGATTAAGCGAATCAGGTCACTCCGTCTCCATCGTGCATTTTCATTTTTCTTGGGGCCGCTATATTTTTTATTTTTTTTTTTTGGCTTTTTCTAAAACGAAGCAAAATACGCAAAGTAGCGTTTCCTCTTTTGTTAGCGGTTCATGTTTCTCCTCTTCATCAAATAAGCCAACAGTCGGGGAAAAAGAAAGAAAATTCTCATCTCTTCTCAGCAGAGAAGCTCCGTCCTCTTATTTGTTGTTGTTTTGTTTTCGTTCCTTTTCGTTTCTTCTTTTCTCTTTCCGCCTCGGTCGCCCACGTCCGCCCTCGGTCGGCACGCGCACGCAGGGGCCGACCATCTTGCGACGGGGGGCGTATAGCGAAAAAAAAAAATGCAGCAGCCCCCAAAGTTTTCACTGTCACGATTCTTCTCCAAAGAGTCACGGAGAGCTGTCCGCACGCAGAAACAGAGAACGAGCCCTTGGGGTTCCGAGCCACTCCCCACTGATCCATATCACGACACGGCGTTCCATCTTCCCATTTTGCTATTGGCGCAACGTTGGTTCGGGGGTTCAGGTGCATCACAGTAGAGAAAACCCAAAAGTCTAAGAAAGAGAGGGGAAAAAAGAGGCACCATTTCGTAGAAAAGAGTACCTTGCCTTGTTCCTGTTATGTCGGCAAAACTGTTGGCCACTTCTCGACAATGCCCGTTCTATCATTGTCAATATAATGTCGGTCTCTAGATCCAATGCCAAGGAACCCGAGAAATAACAAAAAAATAACACCGTCTCATCTGGGGCCTTATCGATAGTATGTTGATGGATCGTGCTCAACGGAGCAGACACGAGAGAGAAAAAAAAGGGAGGCATTTGAGACGCCATTATAAAATAGAAGATGACGTCAACTAAAGCTCACAATTATGTGTCTGGTCACTGGTCTTGTGGGTCAATCTCTTTTTGAGGAACCAGGTGGAGTACGTGTCATATTGCCGGTGCAAGGGAAGTCGGACTATACTACCCGAGCATAATAGGGGAACGATCAGAGAACTGAATAAGGTAAGAGCCCCCGATGACGACGACGAGCCAAGCACCTTACCCTTGGCGTGCGCAACACCGTGGACGAAGAGGATCAACGAAGCGGCAGGTAGTATAGTGCTCCGTGTGTGTGTGTATGTGAGTGGTCCAAGCGAAAATGTAGGTCAAGCTCCGCCGGTGTCTCGGCGCTATGAGCAACCACCACCGTCAGAGCCGGTGGAATTTGATCGTTTCTTTCGCCCCTTTTATTTTTCTTTTTTCGAGGCCGTTTGGCTTGGATAAGAGACTTGTAGCGCCCCGGAAGGCTCTCTCGCTACGGAGAAGCGCACACGTAAGAGCCAACAGATAGCTGGAGAGAGAGATAGAGAGAGAGGGGACAGACATATGTGGAGGAGAAAGAGAAAAGACCATAACTGCAGCTCTACTTGCCCCGTCTATTAGTTGGACCGTCTGTTAAGCGCCGGCTAAACTTTCAGTTTCCAGAGCTATTTAGTCCGCCCAAAATTTCCCCATTTTTGATGAATTGCAATTTTCGAATGTTTAAACCGCTCTTTTCTCTGTTCTAAAAAAAAAGTAAAAAAAGAACAGGCAAAACAAAGGTTTGTGTTTCACAACAGCTCACGCGCTCAAAGTGGCAAGAAGACAATGTCGGAAGAAGAATTTAAAACAAAAATGGGAGGTAGGAAGAACTCTCGCGGCTTCCGCTTCGATTTCTTTGCCGGGCGCGTTTTCACTCCCGCCGACACATATACACTCCTCGTCGTCTATATGAGCGGTGTGCGCTATATAGGAATATATAGCATATAGCATAGAAGCAGCAAGGTGTGTGTGCGCGCGCGCGGGAGAGAAACGTGAAATCCGGACCATTGAGCTCCACCGCAACTGTCAAAACCGCGAACGAAGGTGTTCATCTTGTTTCCCCACCTTCTTTCCCCCTTCGTGTTGAAAAGAAAAGAAACAAAAAATGATAGAGACAGTCCCTAACTAAGCAATGTGTACACACACACATACACATACTATATAGCGAGTATATATATAATCATCATAAAGGCAACCTCAAGAGAGAGAGAGAGAGAGAATTTTTTTTTGTTTTTGTTTTTTTTCTTTACCCAAGATCCGGAATAAGCTTTCTATATTCTAAAATCGGTACGTGTAGCCTGTGGCCGGGCTCGCGCGAGCTCGCGCTCCAAACTTGAGATGGAAGGATTTTCTCTTGTTTAATTATGCACGTGAATCGCGCGCCTTCCAAAGCGCTGGCGGACTTCCTTATCAAGGCTGGCCCCTCCCTCCGCTGCCGCTAGATGTTAACCAACCCGATGTGAAATCTCTTTTTGTATTGGCGCATTTTCCTCGCTAAATGGCCGCACCTCGAACACATCCGGAAATTGTGACGGAACTGAAAGAATTCAGATGAAAAGTTCCGATGAAACGACGAAATTACCTGGAAGTGATGTCAAAATAGTTCTCTTATATTTTCATATTTGGAAGAGAGGGTGAAAGCGATCGTGAATATGTTGATCGTGGGTCGAATACCGAACGAGGCCGAAAGACGGACGCGGACACATCCAAAGCGGTGATAGAGAAAGGGAGGCGACACCGCGCGACGGGATGGCATCGGGCTCATCTCCACTGTTCGAGTCCGAGAGGTTTTTATTTTTTTTTATGCACTAGGCTCGTTTTCTCTCTCTTCTAGGAACAAACATCATAACACAAGTCACGGCAAGAAGTTGATGATCCATAAAAGCGTAGAAAAGAAAGAAAAGGAGAGAAAAAAAAACGGGAACGCCCGGTCGTCATCTTCTCGTTCAACACCGGCCGCAAAGAATCACGAAAAAGACCACGACATTCTCGAGTCCTCCTCCCTTTATCGATATTCTTATTTGTTTATTAGAAATTAAGTAGCAGTTGGGTATATTGGTGTAGGGATTTTTTTTTTTTACCAAAGAGTTATTAGGCCATCGGGGAGTTGAAATCATCGGTCGCATACCACTGACCATATATCTACTTGTGCTGGTGATTTGACCCGAGTAAACCGTCAAAGGAATTCCAACTGGGCAATATAATGCCACAAGCGTCTACGGCAGTAGCAAACACGGTCGCCGTCGTCGCCGACGATGAAGGGAGGAAAAAAAGTGGAAAAGAAATAAACAACAACACGGAGAAAAACAGAAACATTCCAAACATTGGGGAAAAGATTGGTATGAGCCGGTGATTAGCCGAACAATTGTCGACAACTTTCCCCCCTGAAACGGCCTAGGCCGGCCAATCGGCGTCCCTAATAGCATGAAGGGGGGAGATGTATGGTGTGCTATTACTGTGAGTGGGACGAGGAAATCGTAGTAGTAGTAATAGTGGTAGTAGAGTGCGGCCGGGCGTTTTTGACCTTGATCGTCTCCTGTTTGGAAACCGAAGGGAGGCGGGACCCGACCAGTCGAAGAAAACCCAAAAGAAAATCAATCCCACGGCCGGTGTTGTCTGGACCGCCATCCGCACCCACTGGATGCTATACACGGTTGGTTAGAGGAATGTCTCGAGTGCTGGTGGGGTGGTTGGGTAGTATAGAGGAGGTTTTTCTGGTAATCTAACCGGACAGCATCACAAGGAGAATCAAGTGCAAGTGGCCGTCTGTTGAGAGAAGAAGAAGAAGAAGGTGAAGACAACATGAAAGAAAAAAAAAAAAAAAAAGAAAATAAGAACTTAGGGGAGAAAGATGCGAGGGACGAGTTTTTGAACTTTGGCGGGTTGAAACTGGTTCCACTCGACCAGAAGAGTTTTCTGTGCGCTTCTCTCTCTACCCGGGGTTGTGGATGTGGGTCAGTGGAGTGACCGTTTCCAGTGCGCTTCTTTATAAATATATATTTGTATTTGTATATACGCGTATATATTTTCTCTTTCCGTCTCGTTGTCCGTCCTTTCCTTTGAGAAAAGAAAGAAAAAAAAAGCAAGACAACAAACAGCGAGGGGCGTCGTCCACCCGGCTATTTCGAGTTGGCGACTGTCTGAATAGGTAGAGTTTTGTCTGTATCGATAACAAGTGGTCATCGGTTTTTTTACGATTTTGCCTTTTGCTATAAAGGCGCGCAAAGCGATGGGTTCTCGTTTCTTTTCTTTTCGTCCCTTTTTTCTTTCTATTTTTCGCCGACATTCTTGGCAAAAAAATGAGCCAAACACTAACGGGAATGGGGGTCACGAGCGCCGTGTAGCGACGATGACAGTAGGTCGGGCGCCGCATAGTGGACCATTACGAATAAGGTGTTGGCGGGTACCAAATCCAATCAACGGAAGCGTCGTAAAATGCGCGCCGAGTATGATGCCCCAAAATGGTTGATCCGCCAACTTTCCTCTTCTGCTTTTGCTTGTTGTGTCTATACTGCAGCAGCAGGCAGACAGCAACAAGTAGCAACCGCATACCCTTGGCTTCTTTCTTCTTCGTTTCTTCTAGGAACAACAACAATCAACAATGACCATGTTCGTTCAGAGGCGGAGGTTAGCGGGAGTCACGCTCTTTGTCACGAAGATGCCAATCGAGATTCTTTCCTTTTTTTCCTCTTCGCTGCTGCTGTTGTTGTTGTGTTTCTGAAAAAAAAATGTAAACAAGAAACTCTTGCTCTTTGACTGCCGAGTTGGCCTCAATTTAGCTGTTCCATCTCGTCTGTTGGATCGATTGTTCTTCGCATATCTGCCAAACTCGATGTTTAATGGTTTGATTTCTCCGATGGATTCGCGATTGTTCGATTACCTCATCCCATTTTGATTTTCATTGTCGATTCTTTTTTTCGTTTTGTTTTTTGAGGTTTTTATTTACTTGTTATTTTAGAAAGAATAATCTAAAAGAATCCAGCCGGAAACCTTCTTTCGTCTTCGTTTCGTTCCACCTGCGTGATCGGCCGCTGCAGGGAAGAAAATCGAGGTCGCACTCGACGCAAAAATCGAGGACCACTTGCACTGGGTCATTTTCACTTTGGTGTTTTCTTTCTTCTCTTGATTCCCCCGTTTCTTCTTATCGACTCCCGGATTTCAAGACATCCTGATCAGTCCAAATCGAAAGCGTCCGACCTCAGTGACGGATTTGGCGCGAGGCGACATCATTCCACCGAGTTGCATAACAAGGTGACAGTGTCGCAAAGCGCAAAACTTGGAAGTGCAGGTGGAAAACTGGTATGTCCTGCCCGTCGGATGAAACGTTGCCGTAGGCGGCTGTGGCGCTGGCCAAAAAGAACGGAGAGAGAAAAAAAAAGAACGCATCTAACCTACATACACATCTTTTTATTATTAAATCTGAGGTTGCGAACGATCCGAATCGAATTCGACTTACCGTCCGCCACAGCCATTTCTTCTTCTTCTTCTTGAAATTAAAATGAGACGATCCGCGCCGATCGTATGGTAGCGGCCGTGCGGAACGTTATGAGGCTCTTCTGCAGCTGAGGTGGGAATGAGAAAAACACCTTCGTCACGTTTTTTTTTCTCTCTGTGTGTGTTGTTGGGGGAAGTTCCGATGCCAATTCCAATAGAGATAATAAGAAGGTGGGGTCCGTTCATGCATGTCTGATTGTTCTTCTGCTGGGCTTGTTTTGGTTCACGCGTTCTTTTTTTTCTTTTTCTTTTTTTCATTCGAGCGTGTATAATTGATCGGCTGCTGCGCACCACGGGTTCGCTGTTGCCTTTCAATGAGGAAGCGACGACGACAGGTTCAGTTCAACACAGACAACACACGCCTTTCTCTCCGCCACTATGCCACCACTTGGTGCATTTTAAGATGGAAAAAAAGAAGAAGAAGAAGGAGAAGGAAAACTCTATATATCGAGAAACGGTTAGTCCCGGTTGGTGGGCCAAAAAGGCATCAGAGAACTCGAGGCATCTCACTTCATCTCTGCCTGATTCTCGCAACCCGTCACAATACTGGTCCAACGGACTCGCACGACGCGATTCAGCTGTTTCATATGGATGTCCCACTATAATATGCAAATGGGCGGCGATGAACCAAGGCGCACAAGAAAGAAAAAGAAGAAGAAGAAGAAGAAGAAAAAAAGGCAGCCAACAATCTTGGAGGTGAATCGAGAGAGAGCGTTTTCTCCAGGCACCAACAACCAGGTCAAAGGGAGAAGAAGAAGAAGATGAGCTCCTCGTGTAGACAACTTTGCATCTTTTCTTACGTTTTTTTTTTCTTCTTTTTTTTCTTTCTCCTCTCCAGCAGAGCGTCCAGCAGAGCCTTATAGCTTCGGCCACGAGTGTATTTGTTGACTTGTTTACAAGCCAAAGCTGCACAAAGCCAGCGGGGTTGCCTGGTGAATCTCTCTTAAACGCTCTTTTCATTTTTGAGAGAAGAATGCAAAGATGGCAGCGCAGAGAGAAAAGGCCCCATATAGACCTTTCTTCTCCAAACCGTTTTCCCTCTCTATCTGCTGTTATGGAACAAGAGAAGAGGAGAAGACTTTCTTTCTTCTTTTTTTTTCTCCAGCACTCTCTCTCCAATCCGCCATCGGACGCACGAATCGCCCGTAAATCTCGACACATCAGCTCGTCCCATCAGTCATTTTTCTTCTCCCTTCTCCCCTGACTATTGCTGCTTTTTCTTCTTCCTCTTCTTCACCCCCCTTTGATTCTTAACTGGCCGTCTACGTGTGCCTGTCTATCGCCTATCTGAAATTTCATATCTTCTTCTTCTTGTTTTTCAACCCCTCGGCCGTTATTCAAGGATCGATCGCTTTCTGCCAATCCCGCAGAGAGAGAGAAAGAGAGAGAAGGCCGGTTGATGTTGCGGTGGCTTCCAATATCATCCGTTCCGGCTGCTGAAAGCGAACAACGGGCACCTGGCGCGGGCGTACGAGAAAAAGAGACCCCGCGCTGGGTTTGCTGCTCCGGCTTTATCGCAAGGGAGAGGACTAGCTGCTGTGGACGGTACTGCGGTGCGCACGTTTCGGAAAAGCAATTTGTCTCTCCCCACGGCTAAGCGGAAACTATATTCCCTCTCTGTTTTAGAGAAGGCGGGCGTGTTAATGAGGCCAGGTAGTCTTCTCTTCTGACGTTAACCTGCCCTTTCTCCTGAAAAAAAAAAACTCATCCACGGATAGTATTCTGTGTTGCGATATATTTCCGGTCGTCAATCATCGCTCCATTAAAATGTTGCTGTTGTTTCAGACTTCTTCTTGTTGTTGTTGCTCCTAGGCTTCAACGATCATGAAGAAACAGAGGCAAAACAAACAAACCAGCAGTCGACGCCAGTTAGGAAAACCGCAACGACAGTATAGAGACTCTATAGTCCCGTCTCATTGCACTCGACTCGCCCCGCTCCGCTCATATAGTTTGCGCTGGACACTTTCATTTCTCTTACCGGAAGAGTATATACTCTACCTGCCGCTGCTTGTTGTTTCTCTGCAATTTTTATCAATCATTCCGTCATCCTCTTTTGGGTATCAAAACTTTGTCTCTCTCGTGTCGGACCGCACGGAGAAAGTGAGCAGGGGCTCATCAGCTATTCTCGCCACAAGCTGTAAAGCTAAGGACGTTGCTGTTGTTGTTGTTGTTGTTGTTTCTCTCCAAAAAAAGACATTCAAGAATTTCTCCTACAGTCGAGTTTTTAAGGTAGTATATGTAGCATAGTAGCTGCGAGAACCCTCGAAAGACTCTTTTTGAGAAGAGAATGAAAAATGCGTCGGGGTCAAACACACATCACATGTGAAGGAATATTGAAAGACATAGGGAGCCGCGCTCATCCAGTGCTATGTAAGAGAAAGAGAGAAAGGGAAGCCGGTTTCTTCCCATGAGCAGCAACAGCAGCAGCAGCAGAAGAAGAAGAAGAAGAACTTTCTCCGCGGAGCCGGAATTTTTCACCTGACACTCGGACTGATGACGGCGATGACCGGCCTCAAATGAACTGGCAGTGGCTCGTCCACACAGGAAATTCTTCTTCTTCTTCTTTTCTTAGAAGAAAGAAAAATTAAAGAGAATTTTATTTGGAAATAGGGGACGAAATACCAAAGTGATGTTTCCCAGTTTCGACGTGATCGGCAACGGTTGTCGCAACGGTCGGTTGCGTTTCTTATGAGAGAGGAATCGATTTAGTTTTTCGGCGTATTTCTCTGCCGCCCGGAGCACACGACAAGGACATCAACAACAACGAAAATAGATCTATTTATAATAAGTTAAGGGTAAAAAGAGATAACCGGGGCACGCCAATAATGCCGGTCCTATTCATATTCATATTCATTGAATAGACTCCCGATTCCCGAAGAGAGTCCCGACAATCCGCGCTTGTCTTGGCCGTGGCAGCGTGAGAAAGCGATTTGTTTCGGGACTAAGGGGAAGCCGCCAGCCTGAATCCAATTACATTCGATGATTTTCTTTCAGCTCTTTTTTTCTTCTTCTTCTTCTTCTCTTTGAATACCTCATCCTTGATGGCTCGTCTGTTGTTTTTCTCATTTAATACAAGCGCGTCTCCTACCGAGAAAAGAGAAGCCGGTCAAAGCGTTGCTGATGGGGTCAATATATCTCATCCATCATCCGACGCATTACAGTTCGGTTGTAGCTTAGACGAATAGCGCAACACCACCGACAGGCAACAACAACGCGAGTCAAATAAATAACAGGTGGCAAAGAAGCGGTAACGATCAATGTATCATCGGCGATACGAGCGACGAAGCAACTGGTTTCGGCAAACAGACATTGTCCAGGTCAGCTAGCGCGCCGATGACTTTTGAAAGATGGCTTCAGAATTCATCAAAGAGTAGAACCCGTAGGTATAGAAACGATAACGAACGAGGGGCTGGAATATTATAACTACTTCAAACGGCCAAAAAAAGCTCTTTCTCTTCTTTACTGTCAACCGCCAGATTCTTATTACTCCCAGACAGCAACTGGGAGAAAGAAAGATGGCAGGAAAAGGCTAACCTAGAGCGAACCATTTAAAAGGGGGGAAATGCTTTTTATTTTTAAAAAAGAAGAAAATAAAGGAGACAAACTTTCTCTCATCAACTAAAAGCTCGCGCGCGAGCCTCCGGGTCAGGTTGACCGGTGTCTGTGCGAGAGACACACAACAAGAACAGCACGCACCAGTTTTGTGTCTGTGTAAAACTAGCTAGCATTTCATTCATTTGTTAACGAAGAATCTTTTTAATCATCGGTTTGTGTCTTTCAGCGAGGGCAGGGACACGGCTGGGAGGAGGATACCGAGCCGGGGCGCACTCAACAAAAAAATGTTCATCAAGAAAATGGCTGGTGGTGTTGGACGAGATTGGAGAGAGAGAGAGAGACGGACAGAGAGAGATTGAGGGACGGGCCACCCAAGAGGGTTGTTTATTACAGCGAGACGATCCGCTTCGATGAATGAAGTCATCAGTGCTCGTCTTGTTTCCCTGCACTACCATCTTCTTCTTCTTCTTCTTCTTCTTCTTCTTCTTTGGTTTCGTCTTCTGCTGGAAAAAGCCAACACTAGAACTGGAGAAAATAACACCTGCAACTCTCTCTACCTCAACTCGTAAACACATGATTGAGGTAAAAACCATCCGTCTTTAGTGTCTCGTTTCCACGACGCTGAATCGGGTCATTTCTTTTTCCTTTCAAAATAGGAAAAACGAATAAAAAAGAGAAGCCATTTGCCGCGGAAAATGCGGACCATTAGGAGTTGGTGGCGTTCCTTTTCTTTACTTCTGATTTTTTCCTCTTCTTCTTCCTTCTCTTCTTATTCTTCTTCCTACACACAAAGTCGAAGGGAACATCTTGTATACACACACGCCCTCACGCCCCGAGATGTCTGAATAGGACAAAACGGCGCAAAGGAGGCACCAGCACGCAGACGAAGATTCCTTTTGACGCTTAAAAGGTCCTTAGCGCTCACGTCTGGTCAGTTTCTAACTGTGCGGTATTATACCGTGACATGTTATGTTTATGTATATTTGTTTTTTTCTTCTCCTTCTTCTTCTATTTCTCTTTCGGAGCGATGAGATGCTGGCCGGCCCGTCTGGCAACAGAGAAGAAGATGGCCCGCCGACACGCACAGGACGTCACTGACGTTGACACGGGAATCACGCAGAGATGGAATAAAGAATATATACATATAAGAGGTACTTGGGATGTCGGGGAAAAGTTTAGCGGGGAAAATGCGGCTAATATCTATTTCTTTCTTCTTTCTTTTTATTTCTCATTTTTGTGCGACTTCTTTTCACTGTTTATATGGTACCCCTTTGCGTCATTGGATGATGGTGCACTCTCTCGTCAACCAGACCGGGAACCAGCAATTAGCCAGCCGTATCATAATGATCATAGCTCGTTGGTAGCAAAAAAAAAGAGGATGAAATGAGAGGAAAGACGGCGGCGACTGTTCCGAGACTGTTGAATGACTCGCAGTCTCTTATGCGACAGCCGAGAGAGTCTTGAGAGTCTTCCGTGCGTGACTAGAGGTGATTTTTCAATCGTCTTCTCCTTCTTTTGCTGCTTCTTTGAAACGCAATCCGTCCCCCAAATGGACTCCCTGACTGGTGACTTTGTTTTCTTTAGAAAAACTCCAGTTTTTTTCTTCTTCTTTTTTTTGTGGGTCTCTCGCTCAGGTTCAAAGAGTCATTTGACAACAAATACCAACGTGTTAGCGTCTAGATGAAATATAGAAATGGGAACTCATTCATCAGCGAGGCTAATCACGTAGAAATGAGCCCTCTTTCTCTACCGACAACTCTCGCCCGACTTTATTTCCCTCCGAAATGAGGAGCATATAAATAGAAGGAGAAGTCTAAGGCTAGAGAGAGAAAGAGTGAAATAATGTGGGATCGTCGGAGGAAAATAAATGGAAAAAGAACAGAGAGAGCCCACCTCCCCATCTGCCGTCTGGCCGGCGTGATGAATTTTTTTGACCCAAACCGTCCCTTTGCTCGTCGGTTGGATTGCATCGGGAATAGCCAATCAGCCCGAGGTGGAATGACGGCAAAAGGGTTCTCGGTCTTCTCTACAGCTCTTTATATTTTTCTTTCCTTCTTGACTTTCCTCCAGCACCGTCCCTATAGAGAGAGAAACATGCGCGCATTCCACAGAGGAGAAAGTGTTGTGTTGTGCGCCTTCTTCTTTGGCTTTTGCCATCGCGCCGAGCCCTTACAGCTTGGATGATCGAAATCGGTACTACGCATTCTCTCTCTTACTCACTCTCTCGCTCTCTTGGAGCTCTTTCTTTCCCTGTTCCACCCTCTTGCATTTATACAACCTTGCGGCTAGATAATAGTTCAGACACTATTCCAAACACCATCGAAAAGATGGGAGGAGTTGAATAGAGAAAAGAGTCGAGTCGAGCCGAGCTGAGCTGAGACTTGAGAGAGACAAGAAGAAGGGAAAAGAAAAACAGTCATGTAAATCAGAATACAGGTTTCCTTTTCTACCGTCATTTTGTACCATTCTTTTGGTCTTTTCTCCCATGTTGTGCCTTAATAAACCCGTGTGGTATTTGGCTCCCCCTCGGTCATCTTTATCCTCATCTGTCTGTCTCTCGTTTTTCTTTCTTTCTCTCTCTCTCTCTCGTCTCTTTCTCTCTTCTATAGCGCGTCTTCTTCCCGTCTTTTCTCCAGAACAGAAATAGACACACGCAGCAGCAGCACTCTACGTGGTGTTGTGTGCCGTATCTTTCGCCCTAATAGACACAACAAGCGTTTCCCATTGACGGCCATCATCCTCCAGACTGGCTCTACACTCCCGCCCTTTACACCGGCACACCATACCAGGTCCGTCTCGTTCGTGTAGTCGCGACCCGAAGGGGGAAATCCAGGAAGCCCAGACGAGAGAGAGAGAGGGGAGAAAAAAAACACGAACGAACGAACGAACCTCTTTTCTCCAAAACTACAATTTTGGTAATGTTGGGTGGTTGAAAAGGTAAAAGGACGAAAGAAGAATAAGAAGTAGTAGAAGAAGAAGAAGAAAAAAAAGGAAAATGACGAGGCAGTGACAAATACGTTGTCGTAAAAAACAAAACCTAAAACCCCGACGACGAAAGATGCGACTGAATTCAATTTGGCTTTTGAGAGAGGCTTAACGAATGGCCGAGTTTTTGATTTTTTTATGGCGCCCGGTTGTAAACTGTTTGTTTTCTCCTGATCGTAAATCTCTTCTTCTCCAGACGTTCCACCACCACCACAATTCCTCAGTGTTTTTTTTTCTCTCTTTTCTCCCCTTCTCTCGTAATATTATATATATACTGTAGCAGTAGTCGGACTATGTAACACGTATAGCATGTCGTAAGAGCATTCAAAATATGCGGCCAATGTGCATGCTTCTTTTTTTTTTGTTTTTAGGTTTTTGAGGCCAAGGACTTGGGTTCGGTTCCCCTTTTTGGGTGAAAGAAAATGGAATTTATATACATCGGAAACCGAGAATGAACGAATGGTGGTCGCTGTAAATCATCGATCGGGAACCGCGTTGGATGATGACACGAGGAACTCGTCTTCTCTCGTTATCGTGGCCCTCGTTCCGTTGATGGGAACGTACGGGGCTGACAGCATGAGAAGGCGTAAGCATAGGCGCGCGACAGGTTGACAGCGACAAGTGGTCGACGAGATGCACGATGGGTCTACAAGGAAAAAAAGAACTCTACGGTCTACACAGCCGTCCGCTTTGCCTCTCTCGACAGCCTAAAAGAAGACGAGTGAAAAAGAGAGAGAGAGTAGAAAACCAGATCGGAAGTATAACCCCATTCACTTTGATTAATGTCAGGAAAGTTGGTCATCGTCGTTTCGGATCGTTCGGGATATCACGTACGATTGGTGGCGGCACTTGGTGGCGACCGCGGCCGCAGCACCGGCATTGGCGGTCGCGGTCGCCCAAAAGTACAACAAGTTAACACGGAAGAAGAAGAAGGAGAAGAAGGAGAAGAAGAAGCTAGCTCGCCGACAGGACTATTACGATAATCAACTCACAAAAATACGATGGCACTTTATTTCGGTATTAGGCTTTATAAATATACTGTACACCATTGCGCAGAAGTGGAGCGCACCGGACACTTTTTCCATCGGCCCAAAAGAGACGAGGTGGGAAAAATAAACGATGAATTGAAAAAATAGTGACCATTAGCGAACAAAAGAGCGACGACCCGATTCTTTTTCCCCCGCTATACTTTCGTGAATTGCCTTTTCTTATTCTTTTCTTCTCTTCATCCAACAGTCATCATCAGCTCCGGTGATTGCTGCACGCGATAAGTTCGATCGGTAGACGCGCACACGTGGCTCGGCGGCGGCAGCGGCGGCGGCAGCGGCGACGGAACAATTTCGAAACGAAACAACGGCACTTCATTTTCTCTATCGTCCCTCTCTTACATTTTTTTTTTTTCATTTACCGAGTCATTCCGCTCTTGTTTATTTTATTCTCCTCTGTTTTGTTTTTTTTTGCGTTTTTACGTTGATCAAAACTTTCTCCAGATTGGGGGCTGATTGTGCATGTGCTATCCGGACTAGTTGTTGTCTAATACTTAATCATAGTCAGTCCGTTTCTACTTTTAGTTTTGTTGATTTCCAACCTTTTCATTTGCGACAGAGACAGGATGGACTGGCGGCGGCCATTTTCCCTTTCGTCCCGAATTTCGTCGGAAAACTCGACTACGCGCCTAAGAAGAAAACGCGGAAAATCGGCTCTGATTGCGCCAACACACTAATGGAACTGATGTTTATCAACTCTCCGACCACTCAAAGTGACCGGCTACGTACTTGTGTGCGCTCGCCAGCAGTAGTAGTAACAAAAAGAAAAAGGTAAAATAATCATAAAAAAAGAAGGTGCACAGAATAGGAAAACACGGGTTGCAGTTATGCGCCATCAAGAATCCGCCGGTGTCGACGCGAAAGTGCGCAGCTGTCGATGAAACATTTTTTTTTTTCGCCCGGTTCCATCATAGAGATATAAACGACAAATAAACAAATAAGTAGAACGGTTTGGTCTGCGGTTCTTTTACTAACAAACGGATGTAAAAAAAAACAACAACAACAACAAAAAAAAACACCCAACTTTTTCCCGAGTCTATGAACGATGTGGCGCTCCAATCGGGACGACGTCCAAACAACTCGCACGGCCATCAATCAATTCTCAGAGAGTGTGAAGCGTTTGTACCTACGTCATTTTTATATTTTTTTTATTTTTGTATTTTTTTTTCCCGTTTCATTATCTTACGTAGTAGTACTAGAGGGGCTTTCGAGGTGTGTTGCGTCGTCGTTGTTGCTCGCGCGCTAGCTATCACGGCGGGAAAAGCCATCCGCCGCGGGAGTGACCACCTGCTACTTTCTATTTCCAAAGCCGTTGGGCCACCGACTTCATCATCATCATCAAATTTATAGATATAGTGTGTGGATTGACGTATGGCCGTCTGGAATGTTTTGTGTGTTACTTCACATCAACGCGGCCGCTCTTTTGACTGACACTCTCAGCAGCTCCTATCTGCGTCCGTTTGTTTTATTTCTCTCGGACCTTTTCTCTCCGCGGACGAGCAGACGCGAAGCGGACGGTGCGGAAGAAGAAAAAGTAGTCCTAGGACCCGGATAATGATAAGGTGCGCGGACAGGTAGAAGAAATGCCATACAAACTCTCGGCCCATAACAGCCCGGGTTGGGCCCATTGCGCAAGAGGGAAAGGAATCCAGGCTACTACTACTATTACTACTACTACCGCTACGCTACGTTACTATAGACTATATAGTACTACACTACGGGCTCTCAACATAACAACTTCTCCTTTCCTCTGGAAGATTTTTTTGATGACTTTTGAAGAGAAATGAGCATAACCCATTGGGAGGTAGATTGCTAGAGGGTCCGCGTACACGGTGACTCTGCCGCGCGGTTTTCTGCGCCCGTTACGTGCCGAGCATCGTTCCATCCCCAATCGAAACTTGTGGAAAATGGGAAGAAGAATCTCATTCTGCGAGATGAAAGAAAGAATAGGATGACGCCGTAGGAAGCTGAAGAGATATTGAGTACGCTGCGGTTTTTTTCTTCTTCTATTTTAATCTTTTTCTCTCTCTCACACACAGCAACCATTTTTGTAGTACATGTTATATTCTTGATTATGATTTGATGGATGCGCTCTCGCTGTCTGGCGGGGTCAAGTGCGACTAAGCTTCAGAAAATAGGTCGCTCCAACCAGCTAAAGAGATTTTCACAGCTTTCCTCTTCGTCATCGTCTCGCGGCGCGAGCGCGGGAGTCTGGGAAAAGAAAGAAAGAAAATGAAGGCGCTGCTCCTTACAGCAGTAGAGAGAGATGTCAAGCGTGCGGGCCGAAGTAGTGCAAGTCGGCAGCAGCCCACTGATGATGATTTACACGAGATGATTTGCATAGATAGGAGGATTAGCCGTAGCCGCGGCTTCGGCCGGCGCTCGGTCGTGTCGGTCGGGAAATTTCATTCAATGAGGTTATCGGGCGGCGGCGTGTGGGATTTTGTTGTTGCTGTTGTTGTTTCTATCTTGTGTTGTTAATATTGTACATTTTTCTCCCCTTTTTAGCAGCGCATTGCGCGCATTGATGGGCTCTTCTCCATCTTTCTCTACTTCCAGTCACTCTACCCCCGTGGCGGAGAAACTTTGGGGCCGCTACGCGCCATCTTGAATAACTCAAACATATCAGTTGATTCTTCTCTCTTTCTTCCTCGAGCTCTCTTATCTTTTCTGGCTGTTTTATCCAAACAGGTTTCTTGTGTACGGCTGAACTGCTGCTGCTGTGGCCGTTGTTTTTTTTCGAATCATCGGGAGAATGGAATTCCCAAAGATCATCAGGTACGCCGCCGACATGCCAGCCTCAGAGTGGGCCTTTTCATTTCACCTGTTTTCTTGTGAATACATCTATTATCTTCTTCTGACTTTCCTCTTTTTATCAATGAGAAAAAGGGAGGAGGCCCAATGCCTCGCAGTCTACTACAAGGAAAGAAAGAAAAAACAAATTTACGTTAGAGGCCACCGTCTAGGCCGTATATATATTTTTTATATTCTCCTCGGCCCCTCCACAACTGGACCAGCAATCCGATTGTGCTGTGAAAGTGTGAAGCCGGTATGACAGATACGATCCGAGTGGATGCCTTGAAACGATTTCCACACGGCCGTTGCCGCGCGCCATTTCATTTTCTCCCTCGGCCGACTTGCTCCATTCACGACTGGAACATTTTCAGACAAATCTGGTGATCATTTCATACAAGTTCGACTTTCTCCGTGCCCAGCGATCGGTGCACAATGGAATAATAACAGACTGCGCGCAGCGAATACGAAGAAAAATCGTCGACGAGTGAGAGAGAAAATAAGTACTACTACTTGAGATGGCGATCAGCAAATAAATCGCGCATTTCTTTCGCTTGTCCCGGAGATGGTGGTACCAACGAAACCAAAAAAAAAAAAGACGTACATGTATACTGTATATAATAAAATAAAACGAAAATGAAATATTAAAAGAAAGAAAGGAAAAAAAAATTTCCTCGCAACTCTGCGGGGAAAGCGAATCGCGAGAGAAAAGATGAACTGCGTTTCAGTTCTCCTCGTAAAATAGAGAAGCCAAAGAAGAAAAAAAAAGAAAAAAATGTATATTTATACTTATATGAAGAAGAAAGAAAACCTTGTAAAGAGGCGCGTTTCTTATCGGTTGTTTTGCCTTTGACGACCCCGCCGTCGTCGTTTGGGTTCTTTTTGGTTCTTACTTTGGTTCGGTGCGCGATGGCCATTTTCGGATAGCGTTCCAAAGCTCAAGTGTCGCCAACTTTTTCCCCGACGTGAAAACACTGAAAGGGGAACATCTCCTCTCTACATCTACGTCTATTCGACGACGGCGCATTCTAAAGAAGAATCCTCGACACATACAAAGCCGCTGACCCCGATCCCTGGCCGATGATGATCCGGCGAGACACGGATATCAAAATGGCAGCAGCAGCATCCATAACCCTAAAGAGGACGTCAAGAGTTGCTCAAAAGTCAACAAACAAGGTATTTAGTCATAATGAGGCTGAATACAAAATCCAAAAAACCTGGACCTGTTCCTCTAACAGGGGAAACCAAAGGGAAACTGTCTGAATAAGTTTCTAATAATTCAAATGAGTTTCTCGAATATCAATTAGTCAATGAAAAAAACAGTTTTCTGAGAAAAAAGAAACACGGTTTTGCACAATCTGGTTCTTCTTTTTCTTCAGGCGCCAGCGCGTAAACTATAGGCCGATAACATCAAGAAAGTTAAAGGAATTCCGACATAAGAAAACTCGTCCATCGTCGAAAATTTAACTTGAGAGTATCACGCGTTTAAAGTAGTAGCCGGATGACTGGTTCACATATGTCTACGCTGGCGCACACACACTTGTTTAACCAGCCCCTATACAAAGTCCCAAACCGCGATCCTTGGCCGGCTCTCGATTGGCTTTGGTCGGCGTGTTCCATTTTACACGCCATTGAGCCAACTAGAACTGTCTAAAAATAAAACCGGGTTGATCATTTAAAGTCGATCTACTTTATAGAAACAAAAACCTCGGCAGAGGCACGACGGCCCAATCATCTCAATGGGACGATCGTTTACACGCGAAAAAGGAAACAACAACAATAAGCACCCGAAATGGTCACTTACCGGCCGCTTGATAACGAAAAAAAATTGCTCTTCTTCCGAAACAATTGTCTGGCGCGTGCGCCCAGACGACGTATATTTCAATCCGGATCCGATATTTTATATACGTATATAGTTTATAAAAAAGAAGAGCAAATAAAGAGCCCAAATTGCTGGGCCATCGACCGCGTTCCTTCACGTCCGTCACAATTCAGTGAGACGAGGGGCGGCTCTGCGAGCGAAACGAAAGCTCGATTGTCAAACCGGAGAAACATGCACAAACACAGTTGCGGATTTGTCTCGCTAATGGTAAACAACATTTTCGCCGATTCATCGTCGCATTCCCAGCTCTCCGGCCAAGTGATCATCGTCTATTTTACGAACGGCGCATATATTTTTCTATTCGACGTCGTCGTCGTCGTTTTTGGGATCTTTGACCTTCTTGACAGAATAGAATGTTGTGAATGGGAACCCCCTCATTCCATTTTGGCCATCCTCATTCCTTCTCGCAAAATGCAAACAAAAAGATGACAAAACGCTGTAGCTATTGACGTCTGGAAAACAATGACGAGAAGTCGGAGAGAAAGAGAGGGACAACGACTACTAACGCGATGCCAAAAAGTTTGCCAGTGACTCGACGGAAATCGGTGAGAGATCCTTCGGCCGTTGACAAAACGAAAAAACTGTCGTCCTCTTTGAACAAGAAGGCAATTCTCTGAAACGGCCAAGCAGGTCATGCACACGGTACCCAAAGAGTAAAGACCGAAAGGCAATTCTTTATGCCATCAGTGACAACGAAACAAGCACCAGGAAATGAATGGGGACATGAAACTTTGCTTCTTTTTGTGCGTGTTGTGTATCTGTTTCTTTTTTTTTCTCTTATTATTTTTGTTTTCAATAGAAAGGCAGCAGCAGCAGCAACAGCTCAGCAGAAGAAGAAGAAACAAGGAGGAAAGAAAGGAAAAAGGATTGATTCATTAGAGAAGACACGCAAAGGCAGAATGGTGTATATAAGAGGAGGAAGTGGCGGGACATTTTCTGTCTCTTGACAGAAAGAGAGAGAGAAAGGCAGGCAGAGTGTGCCGTGTCACCTCCCACGGCGGCGGGTTCAAGCCATTCGGTTTTTTGTGATCGTCATATATGGGAAAAACCTTTTTTCTTCTTCTGCTTCTTCTTCTTTTTCTTCCCCGTCTTGTGTCTGGCGCGTTTCAAAAATTCAATTTTCCCCCACCGTCGTCGTCGTCGTCGTAGTACTAGCTGGAGAAAGTCGTCGCCGTGGTACCTGTTTCTTTCTTCCGTCATTCCGACTGATACAAGTTGCCTATCCGGATTGAGGAGAGACCACACATCGATAAACAAATAATTGTCATTCGACGTGCCTCGTTGTCCCGTTCCATCTGTCTCTCTCTCTTTTTCTCTCCTGTCCCTTTTTTCACTCTCTTCTTCCAAGTGGAATGTGAAGAGCCTTAGGCCGGCCGGGGACATTAATAAACCTACTCATAGTCCCATCCGTGAAACGATTCCCGTAGAACATGAAATATGAACTAAAGACGGCCAGCACAGTGAAAGCCGACTACTAGGCCGCCCGTCATTGTGTATGACCGAGATTGTTGCTTTCTTCTCCTCCTTCCTCTCGAACATCTTGTCTTTTCTCTTTCATCTGCGATCGTGATTTATTCGAAAAGGAAAAGGATTGCACAGTTGCAGCTCACAGCTGGACTCTTCACCAGCAAACAGATGACGGCTGGTGGTGGTGGTTGAGTGTAGGCGGCATGATGGGAGGAGTCGCCAGAAAGGAGAGAGAAAAGACGGGTGACTCTCGCTGCTTTATCGTGTGTACTGTTGCGTGCTGCGCTTTTCACTCAGCTTCAACGAGCAACTGCCGCATTCGGCCCGTCTAGCTTCCCTTTTAGATCCGGCCGGCCGGAACCGTCTCTCCGACCAGCAGCGTCACGGCCTATAGGGCGCGACGGGAGAAAACCGAGAAAGAGAGAAAGAGAGACAAGGAGAAAGGAGATACTCTGCCGAGTATAGAAAAGAAGACAAGGAGACACAAGATACAGATAAATGACGGGAAATCTCACGTACTGATTGTTCGGTATGGTTTACCTGTCAAAAAGGAACCCCGTGACGCCCAAGAAAAAAAAAGAGAAAAAAACAAAACAAAATAAAATAAACCAGTACGCAGCAGTAAGACGTCAGACTCTTTCGAGTATTGTTACGTACACCGGCATCCTCCTTTTCCCCCCGGTTTCTAGGTGAAAAAATTCGCACAGATGATTATTGATCAATGGCGGAATTCGTGAAATTAAAGAGCTATACGTGATGGATGGAAAAGAAAGCAGCGACCTTTTTTTCATGTTTTTGGAGAGATATTAAGTTGGTTTTCTTGTTAACTTTTGCAAGTTTTCCAATGTCGCGATGGCGGAACAGGTTATTTTAGCTATCGTTGCAAACTCGGCTTTAAAATCAAACGGACAAGTATGGGGCCTGCGCGTTGGGTGGTGTCCATATATCTTTATACCTCTATTTTCCTACTTTTCATGATTCCTCGAAACTAACCGTACCAGTCGGTCGTCGGCGTAGAGAGAGTGTGTCACCGGGACTCGACAATAAATTCACGGCGTTGACCTCAGTGGATCTTTTCTTTTCTGTCGCTGATTCGAAACCTCTATCAATTGGAGAAAAGGTCGGGCCGCTGCCTTTTAGCCTGTTTGGCCTGTTTACTTTTTGGTTATAGCAACATTATATGTGCATGTATTGAAAAGGAGGAGAAAAAAAAACCCGAAACATGGCCAGGCAAAACACTCAACAAGAAAACAAGGAGGCAGAAAACATTAGACCTCGATCAACGTGAAACATTTCTCTCTCGACATTTTTCCTCGAGTGGTCCACATTGATGGCTTGGCTTCGGGCTCTTATCAGTATGCACGGCTTGAAAAGCCATCACCAATAAAGAAGAAACCAAAACAAAACAAAAACCGAAAGAAGAAGAAGAAGAAAAAAAAAAACAACGAGAAAGATTATATACACAAAAGCTTTCTCGTTATAGCTTTTCGATATCCCACCGCTGTCGTTTCGACGTTAGAAAGCGCTTTCGGAAGAAGAAGATCGGAGAGTAGAGTTTTCCATAGCACTTTTCTATATACTATATGACGATATATACGTACGGGCGGTACGGCGTCGCCGTCGTTGCTGGTTTTTTCCAGATCTCACGCCATGATTCAACTGCTGCTGCTCGTTTTTTACTTGTTGCCGTGTGGGTATAAGGAAAATTCAAATGATGTCTTCGATCAACCGAATCCTCTTACCTTGAAAGGCTTGAACGGAATTTATTTATTTTTTTCGGTACTGGATGATTCTATTCTTCAATTTCATTCAATTCCGGGTGAATCGATATAGCTAGGAAGATTTAGACTCTCTCGGCGTCTTGTTGCTGGATATAACCTGCTCCGTTCAGCCGGAATCCCATTGAGAAGATCAATAAAATTATGCACAATGGCTTTCCCTCCGGTCGACGCGCCAGCCTAGCATTTTTCTTTTTTTTTTCTCCTTTTCTTTTTGTCTGTTCCTTCTTCCTCCTTTACGAAAACACGACACAGATATTAAAAAGGAATAAATAAGTGAACGAATGGCTAGGAGACAATCCGGCGTGTTTCATTTAACGACCGTTCACCTTCTGCGCGCTATACGGTTCTCTCTGTCTAGTGAACGCGAGGAGCGCGCGACCTGCTGGGAACAACCGATCCGAAACGCATAGAAGTAACGAATCAATGGCCCGTTCCCCCCGCAGTTCAACAGCGGAAGCGTGGACGAACCTGACTGTTCTTTTCTTATATCTTTTTATTGTTATGATTGTGATTACTTTTTTCGTGTGTGGGGGAATTACTTGAATTTTTTTTCTCCAGAAAACGGAAAAGAAAAGAAAAACAACAGAAAATGTGTGTCTGGCTGTCGAGAAGGTGCCAAGCTAGCTATCGGTGTAGAAGCTAGGCGACAAACAAGAACCGGAGGAGAAAGTTAATCGAGTTTTATCTTCATTTGACTTCCTGATCCATTTTTGTTTGTATGTCGCCCCCAGAAATACTTCATAAACACGAATTTAAAATCAAAGAAAAAACTTGTTCAAACAGAAATGTAAATAATCAACTCGCACGCGGGTTTTGTGTGTGTGTCTTGGTTAGACAACATCTTTTCATCGAAAAGTCGGCAAAAGGGCCCACCACAAGAGCATTTGTACACATAATACACACGGGACTTTTAAGTGAAGAGAATGAAAGAAAAGAAAGAAAAAGAGAGAGAGAGAGAGAGGACAAGCACATTCTTGCCTTCCAATCCTGCGTGAGTCATCAGAAAAGCCGTCAGTCTCCGTAGCCGTCACCTGGCGTCCCCCCTCTACTGCTGCTGCTGCTGCTGCTGTTGGCCCTCTTGATTCTTCCCTTTTGGATTTGATATTTTCCCACCGTCTCGCTTTGGAAGGAAAAAGAAAAGACGAGACACTGCGCCGACAGCTTCTCACCGTCCGCCCCTTTCGTAGCGGCAGCAGCTATCATCTTCAAGGAGACGACCGTGGAGAATAGAAGAGGAAGAAGAAGTCTCAATCGTATTAGACACTGCTGGGCCGGCTCTGCTGCCGCCGCGCTCTGTGATGAGTGGCTCTGTGTATATAATGTACATACTCCACTTTGAATTGCATAAAGAGCTCGGCAGCGGCAGAAGAATAGGCTAGCCAGGAGAATAAGGGGGAAAACTCTCCAAATCAGAAGAGTTATAAGAATAACTTCACACTCCACAGGAAAAGTAAATGACGGCCACAAGCGTTGCCTTGCCCAGCCGTCTGGAAATGTTTGTTTCTCCACGGCCTCGGCCCTCCACGGCTAAGGGAAAGAGAAAGTTAACCGGTAGGGGATAGGCTATATGGGCCCTATACACATTCATACATATATATATATATACATCTATATAATATTTGATGGCGGAAGAGGGGAACTCGTCTTCTTCTTACGTATTTTCTCCGTAAACTATTTGCTGTTGGAAGGTCTTGGGCAACATATTTTTTTTCTCTTCTTCTGGTTCGAGAAATCGTGACCGAAAAGGAGAACTTGGGCGACATATAGAGAAAGAAGAAGAAGAAGGAAAACCTTGTCGATGACTTCTGTGCGTTGTGTCCGAGTGAATGAAACGTTTCACTGTGACGCAAAAAGCTTCCTCTTCGCTTTCTTCCCTTATGCATGCATACGGGCAACAATGAATCAACGAGGAGAATGGTGCATGTACCTCAAGAGTGGGCAGGAAGGACGCGAATGAATGAAAACGACCGATAGAAACTTGACACACCCAATGCAATTTATGGTGCATTGACTGAACTGGCTGGTAGAACTAGTAGTAGTGGCCTATACCAACATTTTCCTCTTCTTCTTCTTTCCATCATCTTTCATTTCATTTTCATTGTTCCGTACATCTTGGTGCCTCCTTTCTTTACGATCGAACGGGTTTTTTTTCTCTTTTTTTCCCCCCTTTTGCCCGTCTCGCTTTTTGTTTTTGTTTTTCTCTTCTGATCGCGCGGTGAGTTTTGACCCGGCTGAAGAAACATTGGCATGCGTGAAAGCTGTTATATCGAGCTCATGCACACACTCGACAGTCTTCAGACTCCCCCTATTAGCTCATCGACGTGCAGCTGTGCGTGCAGGTCATGTTTTATTTATTCATTATCCTTGTACATATTCCATTTGGAATTGAAGAGGAGGATATAAGGAAGACGAAAGAGAAGCAGAAGAACGAGATGGCGAGCTATTATCAAAGCTAGCTCACGGTGGAGGGAGGAGTTGTAATTGCAGGTGCGTCAATGCGCTCCCAAAGACTCTTCTGGAGACTCTTCGGGTTAGAAGGGAGGAAGAAAAGAAAAAAAGACTGCACAAGACGAGCCGCGAGCATTGGTCCCTTCTTCTCAGTCAAAAGAAAACAAGAACAGAATTAAATTAGAATGAAAATAGAAACGGCGAAAGAAGAAGAAGAAGGAGGAGAAGGAGGTTATGGGAAAAACGTTTCTACTAGAGAGACATGGCAGCGGTGGTGGCGGTGATGGCGGAAGCAAGCGCGCCGCGCACAACAATGCTCACAGCGCGCACCAATTATCCACGACGTGCCGGCCGACTCTCGACACGGTGAGCCACGCCAGACGAGAAGAAGTGAAGAAGAAGAAGAAGAAGAAGAGGAAAAGTAGAAAGAGATAAGAGAAAGAAAACAACTACTGGTATTAAGTCAAGTCTGCATTAGCGACGATTCAGCCGGAGCGTGTGGCATCGTAAACAACGCCCCCGTGTTTTACATAGATACGCGCCGCATCCCAAAAATACACCCGGCTCAGCCCCCAGACTGAAAGCGCGTCTCGGCGGTTCAATAGTTTTCTCCGGCCGAGGAAAATCCAGATTGCGTCAAAAAGGAATAATACCCAACCCACTATACTACTACTACCGTGTTTGTGCGCGTCTCTCTAGAGAGAGAGAGAGAACCGTGCGGTCTCTCACAATTTCGTTTTCGAATGCCGGCCGTAATTCTTTTGCGCTTCTTTTTTTCTTTCTCTCTTTCTTTCTTCTTCAGCTAAACGATGTGATTTCGGCTATTCAGGATCTCCTTGTGCGCACTCACGCGCAAACAATTACCCAAGACGACTCTTGGGGAGAGAGAAAACTTTCACTTGAAAGGAAACAAAAAAGAAAGAAAGAGTTTGCTTTGTTGTTCAATGATCGGGCTGTTACTATTGAAAATGGCTGTTTGTTTTCTCCCACCTCTCACGGTTTCGTCGAATTACCGGTAGAACGTGGGCGAGGCCGGAAAATTCGTCGAAATCCACTTGGGACCGACCGACGTCATCGATGGCTGATCGCCGTCTACTACAGATGCCCACGATTGCCAAAGTGGCAAAAAAACAGCCTCCTCTGAATCATCCGGCAGTACATAAAAGGGCCTTTTTGGCGAACGCTGTTTGAAGAAGGAAGGAGGACTATAAATTTAGTGTTGGAAAGTCGTTGGGGCTCCCACTTTTCCGCTCGTTTTATTTACCAATGAGGCTCGAAATAAACTAGGGAGGATTTCGGCAACGCCCAGGGAAGAATTATCGGTAAAGAACGGCTCGCTGCTGCCGTTGCTTTTGCTTTGCTGCTTCTGGAAACGCATCCTTATTCTGAATGAGAAGCGCGCGCACCCAAAACGGCCGCGATGAGCGATGCGCTTATTACCAACACGCGAAGCGCGTCTTTTTGGCGATGACAGTATTGCGGCGTTCCACGTCAGTTTGCTGCCACCGCTTCTTCTTCTTTTTTTCTTTTTTTGTTGAAATATATTTTATTTTGGCGAAGCCGGGGAAAGTGAAGGAGACGACGGGTTGCGAGTCACCAGGTCACGAGTCCGGGGTCTTCGACTAGGAGGAGGAGGAGCAGAGGGAATCTCTCAAGTGTTTCGGCAAGGTCCTGACACCTGGCCGGAAACACCTTTCGCAATGATGGAGCAACACGTTCAAGGAGAATCGTGTTATTTTCTCTCAACTACAACCTCAATTAGGAGACCGAAAAGATCGAGTCTAGTCAGCGCAGTTCTTGGAAGCCAATTTACCTTGGATTCGACTCCAATGCCAACCAGGAACCAAGAAGTCAATCCAATTTCAGCTCCAAAATGGATAATCAGTTCAACATCATTTTCGGTCTGAAATAGAGCTGGCATGTTGCTTGTAAAGGAGCACAGTGATGTGCAAGGTCTCCGAGTCAAACTAGTCGCTTCTTCTTTTAGTTTCTTGTTGACTATCCAGTTGACTTGTTGGTGCTGGACAAGGGCCAGGAAAGCCATATCTTGACGATATCAATGTCGTTGAGCGGCCCGGTCAACTCATTTTATTTATTATACTGGAATTTTTGTTTTTCGTTTATTTTTTCTTCTTCTTCTTCTTCTTCTTTTCCCATCTTGTTCTTCCTCTTTCTGGCCGTTATCCAAGTAGGAGACTCTCCGACTTTGGGGCTACAGAGCAGAGGGCAGCAACGGAGCTGTGAGAGACAAGAAGAAGAGAAGAAAAAAAAAGAGGGACGCTGTGTGAGAATTCAGGCCAGCATCATCCAAGTCGGAGACTGATGCCAACAGCCATAGCTGAAGTCTCTCTGGAGGGGGGAGAGCTATAGTAAAGAAAGAGAGAGAGAGAGAGGAAGAAAGAGAGAAAAGGCTCATCAACCATCAAAATGATGGAGATGGAAGAGAAAGATGATCAACAGGACTCCATAATGGCTTCCATTATGAGTTGGTGCGCTAGCTGCATCGTCAGTCGGTCGGTTTCATACTTTGAACGGCCGCAACACCGTGGGGCCGTTCTGCTCCAGCAGGAACCGAAAGTGACTTTAACGACCGTCCTACCTATATGGACATAGCGGAAAAAAGATAAATAAACGACAGAGCTCCAAGAAGAGGAGAGAGAGAGAGAGAGAGAGAGAGAGAGAAAAGAGACTTTGAGCTTTTTTCCTGCGTTCTTTCTTTCTTTTTCTTTTCGGTTCTGGAAGATGTTTTCGAAAACAGAGTCTGCGGCGTCGGCCGTGTTTATATTAGAAATCGCGCGCGCGGTAAAAGTTTCGCGACTTGAGCACCGCCGCCGCCGCCGCCACCGCCGAAAAAAAAACTGCTTCCTCGTTTATGGCCGGTCCTTTTTGGCCGCGTATCACGTAGGCTACATGTACTCTCCACTGCTGGGATGTAGGTGAGCAGGATCTGAAAAAGGAAAAGCGAAAAAAAGAAGAAGAAGAACAAACCGCGCTAACCATAAAGTCTGTGCCAGGGAATCTCGCTCCGGTGCGGCCGCACGCGATGCCATCCATCCCTCCCTCACTTTTTCTCTTAGATTTCTTGTTTTTCCAACTACTTGTTATTGTAGTTGTTGTTATTCTTGTTGTAGTTGTTGTCCTATACTCATCCAACCGCCTTCCGGCAGGGAAAAGGGCTAGTTCCGGCTCTCGGATCCAATAACGCCCCACAAATCCAAGAGACAACACGCGCGCGCACGGTAATCGCCCTCCATTTCCAGCATAATGAGGCCGACAGAAAATACTGCTAGCCGGCTCCCGCTACCCAAAATACTCGTCGAGCTCAATATAGTATTGGCCAAACTAGCACACGCGGGGATCCCAGTCAATCAAGAGTTAATTTCTTGACGTGTTATTTGGCTTATTGCGCTACTCGTGCGGAAACTACTACACTCTCCACGCGTGATCGCATGATTATCCCCCTCCGACTTACGGGTGTAGACTATAGCAACTAGCTATTTTCCCCAGTGGAAAATAAGGCAAAACGGTGTTAGTCTTTTCTTCAGGTGAAAATTCACATATGCGTGGACGCCTAATCATTTTAATGATTAGAATTTCTTTCTTTCTTCCTTTTTTTCGGGCTTCTTCCTTTGGAAAATGGAACGTGCCTCAACATTTGCCATTTGGCGAAAATTGATTTGTCTTTTTACTGGGACTGAACACGGTAATTGAGCGACGGTTCGTAAATCTTGAACGACGCCATACATAATCCGCCGTTGTTCGATGCGGTATTCGCGAGAAGGAAAAGGAGGAAATAAAGTGGACACAGCGAAGAGAGGGAGAGAGAGAGAGAGAGAGAGAGATTACGAGCTCGGCTGATGGGGAATAAATCACGCCCGACTAGAATTCAATGCGCACTAAAAAAAAAAAAGAACAGAGGGGGAAAAAAAGGCAAGAAAAAAAAAACTTTCCTCTCCATCTCGACTCCAATGTCCATCCATCGCCGGCGAAGCGCGGAGAAATATCGGAAAGGGAGGAAGGTAGCAACAGCGTCCGCGCACAGAATCACGATGCGGCCATCGAGATCTTTATCCTCCATCCAACTTTACGGCGACAGTCTCTTTTTTCTCTCCTCTTCTTCTTCTTCTTCAGTGTTGGTAACGTAAAGTTGTGAAATTCCCGTGGTTCTGGTGATTTTTCTTCCCTTTTTTTTAGAGTTTTCTAATAATAAAAAAGGAGGTTTTATTTCGTATTTTCCGAATAACCTCGTTTGGAGTAGCAGCCCCCTAACAATCGGAATCTACGTCAAACGAGCTCTTGGAATTCTGACTCGTTCAAATGAGATAGCCAACGAACCGTTTGATCCCCGATAGAAAGAAAGAAGGAAAATAATCATCATAATAATAATAATAATAACACGATTTCAATCCACAAGTTCCTCCCATACCTCCCGACCAACATACGTATACACAAAAAGAGAGAGAGAGAGAAAAAAAAAATGTTTGAAATTGAGGGAAACAAGCCCTCGGTATGCAATTCGTCGATCTGGAACGCTGCTATAGCTGCGGCACTCGAATGACGTCATAGAAATCGTTTTTTTTCGGTCCCGCTTGCAGCTATCTTTATCTAGTTTTTATTTATTTTTTTTTTCGTCGTGTTTTTGATGGACGTGTGCCGATTCCTCGACCAAAAACGAGACAAGTTGTTTTACTATTGACTACTGTCCATTTTCTGGGTTAGTTTTCCAGGCGCTAACCACCGTCAAACGAAAATGAGAAAGAGAAAGAAGACGAGAGCCAGAGAGAGAGAAAGAAAGAAAAAGGAAATCAAATAACAAGCGGGATGTATTTATTGGACAAGTGGGAGGGAAGACTTGTACTACCGGATATGGACATAGAGCGCGCGCAGTAAAACATGCTGTTATTGATGTGCTGTATGCATTTATTTAACCAGTGTATCATTTTTTTTCTCTCTTCTCCTAACGCTGCCGCTTCTCCTTTCTTGCGAGTCCATCCATTTTCCGTTTCTTTTCGTGACAGCTGTCCGCTGGGCCCCTCGTGACAACGGGCAGTCTGGGCAGTTACAACTTTCTTCCGGAAGAAGAAATGCGCTCGGTGAGGTAACAAGACAGGCAGTGAAAAGAAGACCGGGTCCCAAAAAATGCCATACTTCATGCTTGTTTTCAAATAGAGGCCTTCCGCGTTCTTCTTTATTCTTTTTCTACGTTCTAAAATGTTTGCTACAAATCTCTTTTGTTCGTTTTGGCTAGTTTCGCCGGTTCCACTTGAACTCTCAAAGGAAAAGCAGCGGCAGAAATATGTAGCGGATTACAGATTGGGTGAGAAACGGAATTGGGGAGTAAATCCCATTTTTCCTGGAAAATTCCGATCGAGAAAGAAGACGCGACGGGGCCACGATACTGTTTGTACCTAAACGCGTTATGGTGTAATACAGACAGGGAGAAAACCCAAGATTTCGGTAGAAAGAGATGAGAACAAGTCGCAAGCTGTAAAATAAAATTTGAAGAGAGAGAAAAAAAACGGCGAAGGAAGGCAAACTACGTAACAGTTCTTCTTCTTTCCACAAAACTATCCAGTAAATAAAAAGGAAAAACCGCGGGACGCTCAATGGTTTCCATCGCCCCCTGCCATCGCAGTTCTCTGCACACTGTGTGTTACTGCTGTGTGCGTATATTTGCTGAAGATAACTATTAAAAAAACCAAAAGAAAAGAATAAAAACGAAGCGGAGTAACCGATGCGAGTCACAACGACATACCGCACGACGGAGAGAAACGGCTCGGGCGAGTCATCTTCCCAAATGTAACAACAAGAACAACAGCAACAAATTTGCGAGCGCTACGGAGCTCGTCATACGGGGGCTTTCTATTTTTTTTCTATCTCTCTCTCTCTCGTTTGTTTTGTCGTGCGTTGTTGTTGTTCTTTTTTTTTTTATCTCGTCAGGCCGTACTACAACGTCAGAATCCGGAAAGATATGACGTGCGCGCACGAAGAGCAAGAAGTTAAAGAGAACGAAGAGAAGCAAAGTGAAACCAGGAAAGGGAAGAAGGGGAAAAAAAAGATGGAGTAGACGCTCTCGATCCCTTGATGAGTTACAACCTGGTGAGCGATGCGCCAACGTCAACACGAAAACCCAGCAACTTCCCTCCCGGTCCCACTCCACCCCCTTTTTTTCCACGAAAAAAAAAGTAATAGCCTATAGTATGTATATATAATATTAAATGTATAAAAAAGAAGAAGAATAAGAAGAAGAAAAAAAAAAGTTTTCTATCTCATTCGAGGAAAAGAACAGGTGCGCTGCACGGACCCTTTCGTCCGTGTGGTCCGACTCAAGCGTGACCGAGAGAGCGGGGTACAGACTTCACTCGGACACCGATCATGTCTCGCCCTCTTCTTCGTCTGTTTTTCTTCCTCCTTAAAAAGAAAAAAAAATCGTTATTAGAAAAGTTTTCACTTTGGAAATGAATCACCCATTTGCCGGAGCAGGAAGAGAGAATCGAATAAGGTACAGACGGAGATTAGAAAATAGGTTAGAGCCGGTGACGACGACGACGACGATTGCGACGACGATACCTGTTGACTCGGGTCGTTGAGGATGCGCAGACGGAAGAACGATCAAGTATGACACGATCGTTGACACACATTTCGATTCCATTTCGGTGCTACGTGCTGTATTGTATTTTTCTAGTATTTCTCGCGACTTTGACGTCGGCCGATTCGACTCGTCCCGAACGCGGATCGAACAGACCGTTGATAATTGGAACAAAACTGGAGAGGTTGGATAGAATAAATGGCGAAATGAAGGAAGGAAGAGAATGAAACGGAAAATGCGCGTGTTGGCGCTGCGCGTGACGGGGCTCACTCTCGCCTCGTTGCGTCGCGGGTTCACACCGTGAGGTCATACACGATTATTATAACATCATTTTCCAATCTTTTTTTATTTTTAAATGTACTTTTTTTTCTTTCCTTTCCTTTCATTATTTTATTTCTTCTTCTTCTTGTGTTTTTGTTGTTTGTTTTTTTACGCGCCTTTTCGTTTTCTACCGGAGGATGGCCTGTTAACCCGGGGAAAATACAGACGGCCCTCTAAACGACGCAAACAAAAAATAGAAGCTTCTTTTTCTTCGCCCCCGAGCACCACGTACCTTTCATTTTCGAAAAGAGAGAGAAAACGACGCACCACCTTCCGCTTCATTTCTTTTAATAAAAACCCTTTCATGAAAGGAAATAGGAATCGTCTGGGTCGTCGGCAGTTATTTTTACAGAGAAAAACCCACTCTACACAAACACATAGTATTACACACACGGGGGTAGAGGAACGCCAATGAAGGAGCACTTTCTCCTCGGCGGGTCGCGAGAAAACATTACGGGAAACAAGAGGAAGAAAAACGACGCTGGGGGGAATTTTTCGAGAGAAAAAGTAAAAATGAGATATAAAAACTAGAGAAGAGCATACGTTCGTGTAAGAACAAAAAAGAAAAGCGAGAGGACCAGGCGGAAGTCATTTTACGCACAGGCGACGACGGAGGCCCAACCGGCCAGCCGGGACCCGCCGTGCCGTGAAGGAAGTGGATTTTTTTTTATTTTTGAACAAAAAAGGCCCTCACATAACGTGGCAGACGCCCGACCGTATGCGCAATAAGTTCTGTACGACTGATTTGAGGTTAACTCTCTGAAAACCCCCAAAAAGGGACCAGAAAAAAGGCTGCGAAGACAGGAAGAAGCGTATATTCAATATTTTTATATGCAGATAGATATATATAGGCTACGCTTTATACTATATGATAACTGTATAAGCGTTTTATATTATACGTATATATTTCTGTGTAGAAGAAAAAGGAGATAAGGAAACGCCGCCTCAAGGTCCGGCGTCTGAAAGAAGAAGAGCCAACACTGGGGCAGTAGGATCAAAGCGCTTAAGACACCACACCGTGCGCGCCTTTTGCATCCAGCCAATTCCTTTAATGGGCAGGTGTGACGGCGAAGAGAAGGAGAAAATGGAAGACGGGAGAAGAGGAAGAAGAAGAAAAAAACCGAGAGCGCCCAAGCTCTCAACCCCACAACAGTCGCTTTTAAAAGAAAGAAAAAAATATTTTAAAAAAAGAAGAAGAAAAAAAAAAGGTAAAAGAGCTTTCGGTAGTGAATGAAAAACACCAAACCCCAATGGCTGGGAAGTAGAGAAAAGAATCAAACCTGTGTGTGTGTGTGTGTGTGTGTATACGTGCACTGTCTGGTTTGTGTGAACGAGTCCAGGAGAAAGTTAGCCCGCCCAGGGGGGTCGGCCGGCTGCTGCTGCTGCTGGGACGCATAAATTCATTGCCCCAACTCAAAAAAGAAAACGGTTAAAAAGAATATGACGAAATGAATCAAATGAAAAAAAAAGGATTAGGAATAAGAAGTCGAGGAAAAAAAACGAATAAGCTAAAATGGGATAGAAATAAATAGAAACAACAACCCTGGAAATGATTACAATAGACGAAAAAGGGAGCCATTATCGGGACGGTATATACTATATTCGTCTTTTTGGAAGGGGAGGAAATGTTTGCAACCGGTTCCTTATATTAAAATACATTTTTTTTTCTCTTCTGAGCGTTTTTATTACGACCGTTGAACGATCAACGAGGCGTCGATTAAAGGCTCCAACAACCCCGCCCTCGTTCCCTCCGCCGATACACATTTGGAAGTTTGTGGCGTGTGCGCTCATTGTTGTCGCCTTTCAACCGGATTAGCAGGGGCTATTAGAGCGTCCTAATCCCGGATGAGAGGCTCGTTAACGCTGATGTGAAATTGAATCATTCCCTTCTTCTTCTTTTTCTTTTTCCTATTCACGCGACGGCCTCTTTTCTTTGGAAATTTGTTTAATGAAGCGAAGAGCGCTAACGCGGTGGCTACCAACACCACCAACTCGTCTATTCACGATCTGGCGCTGAATGACGCCAGGCTTCATTTTTCGGGGGCTTCCGTGCTTGAGCGCACTTGACGTCTGCCTACGCATGAATAAGAGAGAAACGGTGACGCAATAGGCTGCGTGTGTTTCCAGCGTGAGTTCGGACGACTGACCGACTGTCAAATCGTGTAACGGGATTTTCGGGAGAAAAAAAAAAGAGCTCCGAGACGGCCAGAGAGAGGATTTCACCCGACGATGCCAATTTGAACCCGTCGCGCTGAAAGTAACATCGTCTTGGACAAGAAAAGAAGCAAAGGTTCTTGTATTTTCATTCATTCGATTCGACAAAAGGACAAGTGCTCAACAAAAAGGAACGAAACAAGATCGAGAAAATGTGGAAAAATTACGAAACTCGACAACAACAGAAAAAATCGGCCAAAAAAAAAATACAAAGAGTTTATAAGCCGAATGGCATTGTTGTGAAAAAGTAGAGGTTCGCATTCCGTTCCGTTGATTCTTTTTTCTTCTCTCTATCAGGGATATGATGCCAAGCCAAACCAAAAGTATCGTGAATCGGGTCCCGGGGAGTTGCCACATATCCCAGCATCAGACGAGCTGGAAACTTTCTCCTCCGCTGTTCCTCCTCCTCCTCCTCCTCCTCCATCGATAATAAAAAAGAATCAAAGGAACTGAAAGAGAAGAAAAGAAACATTTGATATTCTCTCTCTCTCTTTTTCTATTCTTCCCCTCTCCACTTTTTCTGTCTGCTTTTTTTGTTGTTGTTGTTGCTGCTTCTACCTAATCACCTCCATTTTTTTTTTGCGGGTTTGGACTTTCCGACACGCACAGACTACGTGCGTGCCATTTGACCGCAGTCGTTTCATCTTTCCCCATTTCCAGCCGTTGACTCAAAAAAAAAACGAGTGGAAAAAGAAAGATTAGGAAATCCCGAAATTGTTGATGTTGCTTGGCTAGTGGTCGGGAGAGAATCTATACGTATCGATACGCCGCGTTTATACGTGCACGCAGTCCCGAAGAGAGAGAGAGAGAAAGAAAAAAAGGACTTGTTCACCATTTGCCGCCGCCGCAGCCGCTGGACCCCCCTAGGCTTTTGTTGTTGGCTCCTAGAGACAACATTCAGGTTATTCAGTACCTTTCTCTCTCCTCTTCTCTGGCTGGCTGTATCAAACCAATGTTCATGTAACAGGAAGAGGAGAAAAGAATGAGGAGGATAGGAGAGAAAAGACTTTGGGATGATAAAAGAAGAAGAAGAAGAAGAGAAAGAGAGAGAGAAAAGACGCACCTTGTCCTGCATACCTGAGCATGTCGGGCTTTTGGCTTCTGCTTCCCGCGTCTACCACATCTACAGCCACAGATGAGATTGCGCTTGTATTTCTTCTACCCCCGGAGTGTGTGTCCTATCGTGAATTGTGTGACCGGCGCGCGAAATAGCGAAATACGTGTCAACCGGTGTCAATCGCTTTCCACTTTTATCCACTCTGTTACCTCTTAACTGAGATGAAAATGTCGACAGTCTTCTGGGAATTGCCATTCTAACCGGTCCTTCTTCTTCTTCTCTTTTTTTGCCGACGTCGTTCATTCCGACACAAATTTCTTTCCGCCAATTGTTTCTATTATTCAACACCTGCAGGGTCTACTAGATTGGCCGGCCGGCCGTTAGAGAATTTCACTACTCCGAAAATACCGAGAACGTATCAATAAGACGCGTTACTCCAATTTCCAAGTAAATAAATAAAAAATATAAAACAAGTTGGAAAGTAGTCGAAATGGGGAAAAAAATTAACCCGAATGAAAGAAATATGGAGTCGGTCCGGTTAATTTTCTTACAGAGGAAAGGAGGAGGGGGAGAGAATGTGTTTGTTATCTGTAACGAACACTGGAGGTTTCCTTATCTCCGGATCGGATTCTATAGTGAAACCGAAAATAAGAGCAAAGCGGGAGACTCGATAGAGTATATATCTAGTGGAGAAGGAGCGAGCGAGGCAATTAGATAGGAATGCGGAGGGAGAAGGCGAGGCGGAGCGGAGGGGCAAGAGCGCAAGAGCCGAATAAGAGAAGAGGGGAGCGACGTGTGTGCATGTAAAAGATTCATTTACTTTTTTTTTCTTTTTCTTCTTCTGCTACTTCTTCTTCTTCTCTCTCACAGAGTCTCGGTCCGAGATAGAGAAATAAAGAGAAAAGGGAACGAGAGAGAGAAGAAAACAAAAAAAATCCCAAAGAAAGAAAAAAGAAGAAGAAGAAGAAAAAGAAAAAAAAAATGAAGTTGCTGTGGAATGCAAGTGAAAACGCGGTGAAAGGGCTCTGACAGGTTCAACGCTGGCGGCGTAACGGGGGAAAGGGGGCAAGAGAGGAAACACGGGAGGAGAAAGAGAGAACCAGCTGGGCACACACATCTAAGAGCACAGGTTTCGCCCTCCTCTTTTTCCCTCCTCCATATCACCTCCTCATGGCCTACTCCTCCTCTATAAGGAGATTGCGTCAGGAACGCGTAGAGGACCAAACAGCGTGTGCTGCTTTTTTTTTTTCTTTCTTTTCTTTCTCCTTCGTCTCCTTGAGCTCCTTTTTTTCTCCGTTGACTCTCTCTCCAGCACGTCAGCAGCAGTCCCCTCCGCCAGAGATGCTCTTCCGTATAGTCAACCTGTCTCGTATAGGTTCATAGTACCTTTAGCCCGGGTTTAGCCTGGCCAGGTTCAGCCGATTCCATTTGGCTGACGTGTTTCTGGGAGAAGAGAAGCCGGCCGGCCGGTTTCTGTCTCTCCCTCTCTCCTTGAGGGCCCTCTCTGTCCTTATGGATACCATACCAGCCTTCCTCCTCCACCTGCTCCAGGGGGTGAAAGGCATCGGTAGAGTAGTGGAGCAGCAGCCGGCCGTCGTCGTCGTCGTCAGAAAGGGAACTTTGTTTCTCTTTCACGCTTCGTCTCTTACGGCATCTAGCTCAACCGCCACTCCCTCCACCACCTCCCCTTTTTTTTCTTCGTTTCTCTCTCGTTTCACCCTCTCTCTCTCTCTTGCAGGCCTACTACAAGATCTACCTGTTGGGGCCGGCTGATAGTGAAAAGAGAAATAAAACCAGACACTGGGGGGAGAGAGAAATGTCTGAGCCCAACAACCGTGGAGACGTAATAGGTCCTCCGCCGACTCTTCATTTCTTTTACCCCTCATGATGATGAAAGAACAGGTTTCACCCAGAATGAAAAAGAAAGCACCACCACCACCGCCACTATACCGCCATCACCATCAAATTCTTCTTCTTTTTCTATTTTCGACCCTCTCCATCAACCCCCCTTTTCCTATTTAGTTTCATTACGGACGTTAAGTCCCCATTTATTCTTCTTTTAACTTCTGGTTATAATTCGGTCCTAGCTATACAGCGCAGCAGCGCAACAGAAGCCAGAGAAAGAAGACCTAGCCACCGAGAGTCGTCTTCTTCTTCTCTTAGCTCGGGTAACGTATTATAAACTCGCTCCTGATGAGATATTAATAATGCGCCGTATAGCCTACTATATCTATATTTATCTATACCGAATAGGATAAGAGGCGGAGACGGTGTGTCTCGGCAATGGATGAGAGATAGAAATCATGGCCGGCCACTGCTGCCGAAACAGCGATGGACATACCGCTGCTTGCTTTACCTTGCCTTCGCTCCCATCACGCCCAATATATACCGAACGACGATAAATCGTTACACGCAAGCGTTTTTTTTCTCTCTTTCTTTTTTTCCTTGAAGCCATTCCGGGTGTATATGCATAGCAAGAGTGAGTTAATCACCGGGCTGCGATGCAGGCCAGCTGCATCAGATCGGGCCCGAAAAGCCCGAAAAAATCGAAAACGATAGAAAACGAGGAAGAAAATATATATCGATGGGGAAGAACAAGCGCGCTGTCTGGACGACGGATATTTATAGCCGGTCATATATTAGATGCTGAAGAGGAGAAAGAAAGAAGAAAAAAAAAAGGAGGATCAATCACGGCGGCTGGAGAAAGCAACCCGGGGAAACACATCGGGAGAGTCCGAATCGGACAGCGAGCACAGAAACGATAGGCTCCAAAAAAACAACAACAACAGCAACAGAACCCCGGCAAGAAAATAAATAAATAGATAAATAAATAAAACACGCATCTGTCAGTTGGAACCTCTCCCACTTTGCCCCATGAATAAGCCGAATGGGGAGAGAAGAAGAAAGAAAACAATACAATACAAGCGACAAGACAATTCCTCTTTTTTCTTTCGCAAGGAGGAGAGTCGAGAATCGATGGGTATTAGCCTTCTGCTGACGTCGTTGGGTGATTGCGCGGTCTTGCTTCCATACATCATTATGTACGGCCATGCAGCGCCTGCGTTTTCTAATACAGCTGACGTCGTTATCCATAGACGCTATAAATCGGTGACTGGGACGCACTGTCCCGTTGGGGCTGCCGTTTCCTCTATTTGCATTTCCAGGCTAGCTGCGTATATATGTGCTGCGTCTCTTAGTGTAGGTACTTGAGCGCGGAAGAAAGAATATCAGAAGGGTCCTCATTCTCACGGTCCAGTGTGGTCGTCCGCAGCCACCTCAAAGTCCAAGCTCGGGCATCTTCCAAGTGCTCGCGGTCCCTTTCTCCGCTCGTAAAAAATGGAGGGGGGAAAGAAAAGAAAAGAAAAGAAAAGATTTTTTGAAATGCGCGCGCCGAGGAGCAGCAGCTCCTATGAGCGCATGGGGCTCTTCGCTCGTTGAACGTCGTCGTCGACTGTCGTAACACTTGTAATGCTTGCTCATCATTTGTAAACATCTGTAATAGACGCGCGCAGCTTGTTGCACATCCTGTTTTGCCGGCAAAAGAGCGCACCTGCGACGACGACCCAGCGGCCCTTTTTGCACAGCCGGTTCGGTCGATTCGTTTTTTTTTCTTTTTCATTTCTTTCTTGCGTTCAGTTGACGCCAAGAAGAAGAAAAAGGCGCATTTCGAATTCAATGGTGCACTACCGAACGGCAGGGGACATGGTAGGAACGACTCCTACACCCGGCCAAAAGGAATAACATAACAAAATGCTTCAGCAGCTCGGCCGGCCGACGTGAAATAAGGAGAGGCCGAGATGCGTCCTATTAGTGTTTGTTTCCCCTCATTCCCATTCATGATGATGATAGCTGGACATGAAAACAGGCGCTGTAGGAGCCGCCAGGGATTCGACATACTTCATCGTCTCTTCTGCGGACATTTCGTGACGATTGATGCGCCTTAGATCATCAACTAGGCGGTTACGCGAAAAAAAAGTCAATCGATAATGCAGTTGACTGGCTGATTTAAGAGCCGATTTCCCGTACTACATATTGTACACAATGTAGGCTACAGGTCTCTCTCTCTCTTTCGTTCTTTTTTAGATGGTTCTCTTTAACCTTTGGCTCGATTGTCTTGGGTTCCATACAACTTTTTCCCCCAGACTCACTCTTTTTTTTCTTTTTTTGGTTTTTAGCGAAACGATTTTCTTTTTACGATATCATTTATGAAACAAAGTTGCGCATTCTTCGCCGGTTTTAGACTTTAAAAAATGGTAAAAGTTTCTCATCCGCTCGGCGTGTGCGCGTCTGTGTGCACCAATAATCGAGAAGGAGAGAATAGCAGCATAACCGGCAATGTTCCACGAGTTGCGCCAAAAATGTTCTTTGACTTCCGTAAAAGGATTGGCATTCCGAGAGTCATTTCTTTCTTTTTCATGCTCTTCTTTGAACTTGCCTCCACTTCTTTTTTTTCTTATTAACCCGGCATGAAAGAACTCTGCGTATATAGGAAGATGAAGAAGAAGAAGAAGAAGATGGAGTGCGGGCACGCACAGCATACTATTCCTACGGCCGGTGCTTATAGATCAGTTTCTTCTTCTCGGTGGTTGAAGCCGGTCGGATATGGTGGTGATCACTCTGGAGCTGCACAATGGAATCGTTAACATTGTACAAGCTAACGGAGAAGTCGAGAAGCAGGAGCGGGAGCAACAGCATCAGACCCACACGGCGCTCACAGCATGATGTTGATGATGATGGCTGGTGAAAACTTCGTCTTTTTCTTCTTCTTCTTCCTTCTTATCTTTCTTCTTTCTCTCTCGGTGATGTACGTGTTTGTTTCTTGCGCGTACGAAAAGGAAAGTTGGCTAATGGCCGGAGCCCAATACGCTTAGATTCTATAGAAGGCGGTTGCTGAAGCCGCTGCTATACGGCTTCGATACAACAGGAAGAATTTTTTGTGACCTCCATTCCGGCCACTGTTGCACCAGCACCGCTGGAAGGCGTCTTGGCGTGAAAGAGAGAAGCGAAGAAGAGCCCGAGTCGAAGTGAGAGGAGAGAAAATGCTATCAGCATGCAGCAAGAGAGCGCTGGTAGTAGTAGGAAGTGAGGTATGCTGATGTCCTGATTATCAGCCGGATGCCATCGACAACCGACGCTGTAGCGCCTCTCGGCCGCGCGTGCCGGATCTCTCCCCCATTTCGACAAGAAATCCAAACATGAATAACATACCGACAAGCCTTATCGCAGCTTCCGTCCTCAATTGTTTCCCCAACAGAAAATGTAAACCGTTCCAATTTGACTCGATATATCGGTCAAATCTGGCGAACGATCACGCTATAATAGCTAGCGCATTAGGCTAATGCGACGCACTGACTCTGCCAGTTATCGTTTTTTGTGAGTCTAGCTTAATTCAAAGAGACAAACAATGTCCAACACACACACAAAAAAAGAAGTCAGACATACTCGAGACGGTGGAGACTCTCTATGCAAACATGGGCGACTGCATGATAATCTGAAGCTAGAATGAAATGCCTCACGCACACCGTATACACAATGGAGCCGGTCCGTGAATGAATGAGGCTTAAAAAATAAAAAAATAAAAAAAAACATCTCCGACTGCTACGCACACAAGCGGCATTGTCGACGAGAGGAAATCTTGAAAAAAAAGAAGAAAAAAGGTATAAGCCCTAGCGCGCCCTTTTCTCGCTCTCTGGTATATATATAGTGTCTATTAGGCTATAAGGTCTAAATAGGGAATAATTATTGTTGTATTGTAATATTTCCCTGGCGGGTTGGGGTCGTCAATGCCGTCATCTACACCCTGGGCGCTAAATCGACTAGCGCGTTATTTTCCGTTCGGGGTAGTAGTAGTCTGTATCTGTATTCTCGGATTCGAGCGGCGCTACCACCACCACGGAATTTTGTCGGATATAATATGGGTATGTAGGATAAAAACATCCTCCTGGGCATGGTGTTTGTCGCCGGGGCTGCGGTAATACTACTGGCCGAGCGAAAGAAAATGCCAGCAAAAAAAAAAAGAAAAGAAACGAAAGAGAATGAAAGATTTTTTCGCCTTTAGCTTTTGAAATGAACTTTTGCGCGCGCGCGCGCGCTAGCCCGAAGAGGGAGAGAGAGAAAGAGAACTTTTTTTTTTCTCTCCTCGGCCCCGCCTTCTTTCTCTCTCTCTCTCTCTTTCTCCTTTTTCTTCCTCTTCCTATTTTCACCTGCCGCGCTCACGTCTTATGTAGGACCCCTTCGACTGTCGACAGGTTTTTTTTTTCTTTTTCTTTCTCTCTCTCTTTCTCTTCTCTGGGCTAGTAGTAGCAGCGGCTGGCTTGCCCGCCTCTCTCTCTCTCTCTTAGCACCAATACCACCCAGCCCTCCTCCACCCCCTCTGCAACAAGACCAGCAGGTTCTCTTATGTTGGAAGAAGGTATGTCATCTCTCCGTTCCACCACCCCGCCAACCCACCCCGGCGAAAAAAATAAAAAGCTATAGGGAACTACTAGCCACCAGAGTACGGCCGCCTCGTTCTCTCTCTCTCTCTCTCTCCCCTCTGGTTGCGGCCCAGCCCGCCGCCCGCCCGCCCGTCGATGGTACGAATGTAGGTCAGTGGTATAAAACGCATCGAGCACCGATCACTTGCGTCTGTATCCACGTGTCCTCGCCAGGTACTGGTTCTCCTCTTCCGCTCTGGTCCGCTCCTCTCCTCTCCTGCCCGTCTACTCTCTGCCGAGTATATATATCAGCTCCAGCTCGTCGAGAAACTCTGTCATTCCTGGCTTCCGCTGCTTGGATGTGCTATCTCGCTCCATCACGGACTATCGTCACTTATTGCCAGTGAAAACTCAGAAACTCTGATTCTTCTTCAGCAACGAACTTGACTTCATCATATTCGGCCGGCAGTGAACAACTCGCGTCGTGGACTTTAAAGTCGCGAATTTACGAAACCCAGTGAACCCGATTGACCAGGACCAGCCGTCCGACTGACGACGGCCCATTGACGAATCTGCGCTGACAGATCATCACGCAGTCTGCCAGTTTTCATCTGTTGAAATCAACCGACGCAGCCATGACTAAGGTAAGATTTCAATAAAGGATTACAAATGTCTCAATTTTCTCTGCCGAGTTCCCCTTCCGTGTCTTTCACAGTAGTAACTCTATAGCAGTAGTAAAACTCCCCAAATAAAAGAAAAAAAGAAAAAAGACACGGGAATGCGGTTCGCATCGGTTATTGTCGACTTGGACCGGCCCGCTTTCCGCAGGCTCGATCTAGGTCGATCTTACCGATTGATCGCCGGCTTAAAGAGGTCGATCTAGGTCGCATCCTCTTCCTTTCCATCTTTTTTATCTTTTTCGCTTCTTCCCTCCAAGTGTTTGCCGGTGCATTATAGACAGGGGTCGATCTAGGTCGCGCCGGTTGTCTGGCCGGCCGGTGGATGATGGACCGTTTTGAGTAGGGTTCGAACTAGGTCGAGCACAATTTTTCATTGACCAAGTTGGTGGGCATTGGCTAGAAAGGTTCCTATTTACTACAATTTCGCATCCTCTATCTTACCTGTCACATCTCGGATTGAACAGAAAATTTACCTAGATGGGTTTTTGTCCGCTCAATGGGGACGCGGCAGAAGGGTTTGCACTCACTGGGTCGAGAAAAATAGGTACAGTACGGACAGTTGCTGTTCTGTCTAGTAGCGATGGGAAAAAAATAGAAGACAAGAAACCGAGCAACTGTCAATAATGCGCGGAGAACCAAAGGAACGGAACGAACCAGAGGCCAGAGCCGCATTGGTGCCACAGCCAAGATATGAAATGGTATTTCATTCTTTAAAACCAAAAGAGTAACTAGACCGGCATGTAGATAAGAGCTCCGCTAGGAGAAAAGAAAAGGCATTCTTCTCTATCTATTCCTCCACATTTACAAGTCTTTTTATGTGTATCTTGTTGTGTTGCTTGTTCTCATGCATTTTTCCGACGCCGGCTCGCTTGCCGGATTGAGTGTCACCCGGTAAACGGTTGTTTTGAGGAATGTTGGCATCTTTTGGGTAAGCGCGGGGCACGCGGGAAGACCGATTTCTTTTCGCCGGCCGAGCGCATCCGGCCGCGACATTCACACAGGTTCTAACGAGGGTGTTCAAAAAGAATTTTTTTTTCTCTCTTTAAAATTGTTTATCCTATGTGGAGATAAAATTGCGGATGATTGACGACGTCGATCTTGTTAAAAAATCATAACACTTTTTCACGGCTGCGCGAATCTCTATGAGATTGTTCCGTTCAATTTTGATTTTCCATTGAGGATGAACGAAGCTAGGAAAAAAAAATAAATTGAAGGAGACGATCGGTCGCGCTTTAAATGGCTTATTGTCATGCGTGTTGGAATGAGAAAGTAGTCGGTTCCCGCCGTGAAACAAGAAGACGAGAGAAAAAAAAAATTAGATGGAGAAAATCCTATTGAATGGAAAAACATGTGCGTCTGCGGTCGTTTTATCTACTCTGGTAAAGAAAAAAAAAGAGAGAGAAAAAAAAATCTCTTGTAGCTCGTGTGTGTGTGTATTGCCTTTGCTTTGCTCTTTCTGGCTCGTTCGGGAGAAAGCGGGCAGTCCGATCGCATAATTAGTTTTCCCCTCGCAGCGGTGTCGAGTTTTTTTTTTTCTTCTTCTTCCTTTTTAAATGGCCCCAATCTGAGAGAGCGTCCGCCACATAGTCCATGGCCGGTCTTCTCTCGTTTCTTCTTTTTCCAAACGAGAAACCAATACAGCAGGTAGTATATACGTAGTGGTGGAAGGCACCAGCCCAGGAGAAAATGTTTGGAAAAAGCGCCACGCGGGGAAAATCATAGTCTCGGAAGCGCGTTGGGCGCGGACCCGATCCGAGAGAAGAAGGGTGGAGTCCCTGCAGGTTGGGAGGTGGGCCCGTCAGAGAGGAGGGCAGAGGCTAAAAAGTGTGTCACACACCTACATACAAGGAGAGAGGGCTCAACAGGTAGACAGCCTGCCCAGAGGAGCTCTTGCGCGGTCAAAAGAGGGCTCAATCTTTTTTCTCTTTTCTTTTTCTTTTTTTTCTTTTCTTTTTTCTTTTTTTTTCGAGACTCGGGGTTGTTAGCTTAGAGTCTGGTAACACTAGACTGCCATGTCCTACCACTTCTTCTTTTTATATGCGCATAAGACTACGGTAGGTACTAGACTTCTTTCTCCCCAGTAAATCGAGAAAGAGAGAGAGGAAGAACCACAGCGAGCGCGCGCGCGCGCACTTTGCTCCCGCGCTAGCTCCCCGCAAAAGGCTCGCGACGGATGATGATGGCCGCGATGATGATGATGATGATGATGGTGGTGTTGAGGCTTGCGTCCTACTTTTTCTTCCCCATGACCAGGATGAGAGGCTGCTCGTTTGCATAGAAATGTGCGCGCGTGTTTTTCTTTTTCTTCAAAGATTTTTTTTGTTTTTCTTTTCTTTTCTCTTTTGGCGCATTTGCTCATGCCTTACATGTATATTTTGCACGAAGGAACAAGGAAAAAGAGGCAAACCGGTTCTCTCATCTTCTCTTGTCTTCTCTCAATCCATCTAGAAAATGGATGGGCTGTTGTGCGTGCTGCCTTCTTTCGCCAAATAGACCGTTACAAATTTCACCTCGAATTCTCGCCATTTCCGCATTTGTATTTTTCGCCAAAAAAATTCACGCGCCAAGCGCTATGTTTTTCCATTCGGGCGCGTGCGCTAGCGCTTTGAACTTGACCAGAAGCTATTAGACTATACAGTCGAGAAATTTCGATCTTCATTATCATAATATTTCCCCTTCTTCTTCTTCTCTTCCAGCTTTTTTCTTATTCCACCTTTTGCCCCCGTAAAATGATTGGCTGTCGGGGCGGGAAGAATCAAAGGGACCGGGAGACCCTTCTCTTATTAAGATGGCCGGCATTTTGACCTTTGTGTCTTGCCAGTTGAAAGTGGTTTTTTCTTATATATATACCAAAAGGCCCAATTTTTCTTTCTCTCTTGATGATTGCGTCAGTTCTTTTCCCTCTTGGGCCTACAAGACCACGACCGGGGAAACTTTTTTTCTTTTTTTTTTTTGAATGAGATTTCTTTTCTTTTTTTCTCTCTCTTTCTCCCCCCTACCGTCGAGCCGCCGCCTCTAGTTCACCTTGCTCTTCTAGAACAGGTAGGAATGAGGAAGGGGAGACTCTGACTCAATGGGAAACTTTCACCTGTTTCCAACCGTCAGGTGTTTTCGCCGCCGTCTCGGAAAAATACAAATGACTCGACAATGTCTCATTCTCCCTCCCACTCCATAAAAGACGGGGAACGAAATAGAGAGAACGAAAAAAAGAAGAGCTATTTTCGCCACGCATCGGTATTACCGCACCGAACGTTATGCGATAGAGAAAACGGGAATCCGGGATAGCGCGTATCGATGGGAATTCAAAATCCAATAAAAACTCCAAAGTGGAAGAAAAAATAAAAAGAGAAGGAGCTGGAATTTAAAAAGAGAAAAAAGAAAAAGAAGGAGTGAGGAAGAAATCGCTGGCTGTTTGCCGGCTGTGGGTCAGTGGCACAAAACCGAGGTGCGGCTTCTTCTCGATTATGGCCCGTCTGAAGAAGGAAGACGATGAAAAACTTTTATTTTATTTGATTTTTTTGGAAGAAGGACAAGAAAAAGAAAGAAACAGTAGAATAAAGCCCTCTGTATATCTAAATACAATGTACGTTCGTATCAAAAGGGGATAGATACATACTCGTATCGAGTCTTGGCTCTTCTACAAGAAAACAAAAAAAATATAAATAAAGCCCCAATGTAAATAACAAAAAATGCGATGTGTGACCGGTTTTCCATTCCGTATTCTTCTTCTTCCTCTTCTTTTTCTTCTTCCTGGCGTTATTGTTGTTGTCTTGAAGCTTGAAAAGCGCTTGGGCGCTGGGGCTCATGTGGGCCGATCTGCCGCTCGGAGGCATCCGACTTTCACGTCATGACTCTCTTTGCGCGTCGTTCTATAGCGAACGAGCCAAAAACTGAAGGCAACGAATGAGAGAGCCACACAACGGAAGAGTTTCACCTGACTCGGCCCTCGAGGCGCGAGCGCTCTCTCAAGAAAACAAAACACACACGAGAGAAGAGAGAGAGAAAAGAGAGTGTACCAATGACCGCTTCATATTCTTTTCCCTCCCACAACCACCACCCGCCGGTCCCGCCGCCACCGCCTCTGAGAATTCTTCAACAGGAGAAAAGAGATAAAAAAGAAAAGAAAAGCCACGCACATACACACACAAACGCTCACGCGTTACAGGTTGATGTACACACACAATGGATTCCCATCGTGTCATTTTTTTTTTCCTTTTTCTTCTTCTTCTCCTTTTCTTTTTAGGGCGCGCTTGCCACTTTCTCCAAGAGGGGCCAGAACCCGGCTCTCCTTGGGTTGGATCCCACCTTATATGTATACCTGTGTGATCCCCTTCCGCGTCGTCGTTTTCTCTTCATTTTTTTTTTCATTTTTTTTCTTTTCCTTTTCTGGTGGGGCCAACGTGTCTATACCTGTTTCCAGTCGTAACTCGGCCCTCCTTATGGGCCGCTCATCGCTTACTAGTTAGAGACGCTGCGACTACCTGTCCCCCACAGGGCGATAAGACTCGGGACTTGGCGTGAGTCGAAATTCAGGCGAAAGAACTTGGCTGTCTCTTTCTCTCTCTCTCTGCTAACGGCACACTTGAACCAAAAAAAATAATAAAATAGATAAATAAATTTAAAAAAAAATACAAGAGCGGACTGATTCCTTTGGCGCTCATCTTTTATTTTTTAAAAAGCTGAAGTCTCTCTCTCATTTTCTCTTTTTTCTTCATTCGACGAGAGAGAGTCTTTTAGCCTTTAGTGATGAAAGGTCCTTTTCGTGATCACTTGATGACGCACGACTCGTCTCCCTGTTGTCACCTTCCACTTGATATCATTACAAATTTGAAAAGAAAAATGTGACGTCTTTCTTTTTTCTCGCGTTCTTCTTCTTCTTTAACGTTTTTCTTTTTCACATCGGAATCGGCACAATGATCTCGTGAATCTTTCGTTCTCAGTGTTTCCTCCTTTCCATTTTCTCGCCCATTCCAATATGTAGAACAGACGGAGATATTTATTGGGCAATTGCCGGTAACGATCGTCCTCGTCGCCCTTAACGGCTAATATAATCTAATAAATATACTACCGTAGTAAATATTGTAGAAGAGAAACATGTTATCATCGGATGATGGAAATTCATTTGTCGCTCTTTTTGTTTCGCTCTCTTTGTTCTCAAACAGTTCTCAGCTTGTCTGCTGCTCTTGGCGCTGACGACCATCGCCAGCTGTTGGGCCCAACAACCGCAACAACTGAACCCGTTTACCCTGGACGAAGCCGAAGAAAGGACATGGGGACACCTCAAGTCGGGCGGCGGAAGCTACGGCTACAGCGCACCCAAGGCACCCAAGGCTCCCAAAGCATCTTACGGCGCTCCAAAGGCACCAAAGGCACCAAAGGCTAGCTACGGCGCACCGAAAGCACCAAAGGCTCCAAAGGCCTCTTACGGCGCTCCCAAAGCTAAGGCACCTAAGGCACCAAAGGCTTCTTACGGAGCTCCCCAGGCTCCCGCTTATGGAGCTCAGCCGTCTTATGCTCCTCAGCCGGCCTATGCCCCTCAACAACCGGCCTACGCTCCCCAGCCGGCCTATGCTCCCCAACAACCGTCTTACGCTCCCCAGCAGCCATCTTACACTCCACCAGCTCCTCAGCAGTCGTACGCTCCAGCTCCGGCCCCGGCCTACGCCCCAGAGCCTGCTTACGCCTCAGCTCCGGCTCCGGCTTACGCACCTGAACCATCTTACGCCCCGGCTCCAGCCCCGGCTTACGCTCCAGAGCCTTCTTACGCCCCGGCTCCAGCTCCGGCCTACGCCCCAGAGCCAGCTTACGCTCCAGCTCCGGCTCCAGTTTACGCACCAGAGCCAACTTATGCTCCGGCCCCGGCTCCGGCTTACGCCCCCGAACCATCATACGCTCCGGCTCCGGCCCCAGCTTATGCTCCAGAGCCCGCCTACGCTCCAGCTCCCGTTCCAGTGTATGCTCCTGAGCCTGCTCCATACACTCCTCCTCAACCGGCCTACGCTCCAGAGCCAACTTACGCCTCTGCTCCAGCCCCATCATACGCTCCAGAGCCAGCCTACGCCCCTGCCGCCCCTGCCTACGCTCCTGAGCCATCATACGCTCCCCAACAGCCATCGTACGCTCCTCAACAGCAGTCGTATGCCCCACAACAGGCGTCTTATGCTCCTCAACAGCAATCTTACGCTCCCCAGCAGCAGTCTTACGCTCCTCAACCTCAATCATACGCTCCCCAACAATCCTACGCTGCCCCCGTTTCATCGTACGGCGCTCCGGCCAAGGCTCCCAAAGCAACTTATGGCGCTCCTAAGGCTCAAAAGGCACCAAAGGCTTCTTACGGCGCCCCAAAGGCCCCCAAAGCACCCAAGGCTCCCAAAGCATCTTACGGCGCTCCCAAGGCCCCTAAGGCACCCAAGGCTTCTTATGGCGCACCAAAGGCTAAGGCTCCTAAGGCACCTAAAGCTTCTTATGGCGCACCCAAGGCTCCTAAGGCACCCAAATCCTCTTACGGATCCCCCAAGTTGCCCAAGGCACCCAAGTCCACCTACGGACCCAGCAAATCCAAATTCAAGTTGCCCAAGATCAAGTTGCCCAAGATCAAGTTCCCCAGCAAGAGCAAGGGTAACCAATACGAAGTTTTGGACCCACCCTACCCCAGCTACGGTTACGAGGAGATCCCCCAACCTTACCCCATCACTTTGGTCTACCAGCAGAAACCCGCCTACGCTCCTCAACCATCTTACGCTCCAGCTGCCTCTTATGCTCCCCAACAGCCGTCCTATGCTCCTCCCCAGCCCAGCTACGCTCCCCAACAGCCCCAATACGCTCCTGAGCCGGCCTATGCTCCTCAACAGCCGCAGTACGCTCCTCAACAAAGCTACGCTCCCGCCGCTCCCCAGCCATCTTACGCTCCGGCTCCTGCTCCGGCTACATACGCCGCCCCAGCACCCCAGCCTTCCTACGCTGCTCCAGCTCCTGCTCCTTATGCTGCTCCCGCTCCTACTCCATACGAAGCCTCTGCTGCTCCGGCTGTTCCTTCCTACGCCGCCGCCCCGGTCGCTGACCAGGTCTTCGCTCCTGCTCCCGCTTCCGCTCCAGTTTACGCTCCGGCTCCGGCTGTAGCCCAGTATTCCGCTCCTGGTGCTTCCAGCCAATCCGGTTCCATCGCTCCATCTCACGAGAACTGCGAATCATGCGCCACGAACCCATGGGTACCACTCGGTGGAACCCCCGTCTATGGCGTTCGCCCTGAAGATGTCCGCTCCGCCCCGACATCCTACTCCGCATCCATCCCGGCTGCTGTTGAATCCTTCGCTCCAGCTACCGCTGTCGAATACTCCGCCGCTCCGGCCTCTTACGATTCTCCCGCCGATTCCTCCATCGCCATCAGCTCCAGCCAGGATGTCGCTGCCGTTGCCGTCGTCGAGACGAGCTATGTCGATGCTGCCCCGACAGCCGCTCCATACAGCGAAGATGTTCCGCAATACACCGCACCAGAGGCCATCCAACCAGAGCAGGTTGTTGAAGCTGTCCAGCAGACGCAACAGCAGTACGTCCAAGAGCCAGCGCAAGCTTATTTCATCCCCGCCGAGCCAGTTGTCGCTCCGGCTTACGAGGCGCCCGCTCCGGCTTACGAGGCGCCCGCCCAGGAGGACTCGATCTTGCTGTCCCAACCTGATACCACATCCGCCCCATTCATTCCTCTGCCCGCTGCTGAACCGGCCGTCGTGACCGCAGCGCCAGAGACCTACACATACTCGTATTTTAGTAGCTCGTCCGAGGTGCAGGAGCCAGTGGCAGCCGTCGAGGTTCCCGCTGCCGCCGAACCCGAAGTTGTGGCCCAAACCTACGATGCGCCAGCTCCTGTCGAAGAAGCGCCTCAGCAGGTCGCCGTCTTCTTTAGCGCGCCTGCCCAGCAGGTGGTGTCCGCTCCAGCACTCGAATACCTGCCGCCGACGCCAGCGTAAGTTCAAAAAGTCTTTCTAGTTTTTGAACCCACCGCGCCGCGGCCATTTATTATTTCTTGAAAACAATTATTTTTTTTTTATTCAATCAAACGATGAACATTCTGCACCTTGTCCCTTATGTTTTTATAAGTGTTTTATACCTTGCCTAAGAGAAGCATAGTAGCCCGCCTTAACTTTTTTGTCGGTGTGAGAGCGAGAAGATTTAAAAAAGAAAAAAAAAAGAAATAAGCCAGACAAACAGATTTTTTACAATTTAAAGAATGATGATGGTGATTTTTATAAAGAAGAAGATAGAAAAAAAATCGGATTGGATGTAACATTTTACAAATGAGGCTTACGCTGAGGACGAGGTACGGTACTGGTCTATCGCTCCTCTCCGAACGCGTTAATTCACATGGCGGGAGAGTACAGAAACCCCATGAAGATTACAAAAAAGTGAATAAAAGATCGCGACGATTGTTACCCAATCCGATTTGATGCTCAAGTTCTCCCTCTCTACCCACACGTCATTAAACAAACCAAATGCTTGTTTATTATCATACATACCCCCCGTCCCGTCAGTTCCATTCTTTCTGATGATTTCTTTATTATTACAAATAACCTGAAGCTCCTTATTTTCTCTGTCCTACTTTGAAAAAACGTTCTTCTTCTCCTTCACTGTCTTATTCCTTGAGCTCTATCTCTTTCTCTCTCGCCTGCTCTGCACCATTCCGGCCCGTCAGCTCCTTTCTTGAAAAAAACAAAAACAAAATTAGAAGAAAGAAAACACCGGCGGCGTTCGTATCAAATAGAACGCCGCATACCCATTTGCTCACTGCATTTCTTTATCTCCCTCTTTCTTGTTTTGACATATCTATAAATATATATAATATATGTAGTAGGACTCGGTTGTCCCTGCCGTTCTGCCTCCTTCTTTCTCTCTGTCTCTGTCGATTGACTAAATATTTTCCATCGGAATGCTCCTCTCAACGGATTCATTCATTGAGGAGAAGGAGGAGGGCGCGGAGGGACGTCGTGAAAACGTGAGACGGGACAAAGTTGTTTTGTTCTTTTAAATGCGAGCGGTCAAAGAGTTCTATTATATATATATACGAGTTGGCGAGCATCAACTTCTTTTTATGATCCCCAATTTTTTCCTTTTTTTATTTCCGTACAATTTGCTCTCCGTTGTTTTCTTGATTTGCTTCCATTCTCCTCCTTTTTCTCCCAAAAATTCCCTCCTCCTTTTCTTTACCCTCCTTTTATTATCGCTCTCGAAAGCACCCCACCTCTCTCCACCAAAACAAACCATTTTCTATTATTATTTTACAGTTATTCTCATTTAGTTTTATTTTTTTCTTCACTTGTTCTTTCATCTCTTTTTTTTTATTTGCTGGACCACCATCTCTTTAAAAATCCCTTCCCTTTTTTTAATATTCCTTTAATTTTGTCTTTCTACGGGGGCATACGTCTTCCTGTTTTCATTTCGATAAATAACGCCGCGTGTGTTCGCGGGATAGCCCCAACGGACCTGGTTTGTCTGGCGGGCAACACCTGTGGCACGCGCGCGCGCGCTCCGATTCGAAATGGATTCGGGTGTATATCCTCCGAGAGAGAAAAAAAAGAAGGGAGATTGAAAAAAAAAGCAAATACATTTTCTCCCCCAAAAAGTTATGAAAAAGCAAATTCTAGAGGAAACAAAATATGATAAAGCGCATGAATTTTAAACCAATTGAACAAAGAAACAGAAATTAAGAAGGACAAAAGGAAAAAAGAATCTTTTTTTCTCCGAGGAAAAGAAAGGAATCGTATTCTCTAGTGTTCTTTTTTTGACTCTCTCAACTCTGTTGATGTATGTGTGTGTGTGTGTGTGTGTTTGAAAGAGAACAAAATAAAAAAAAAAAAAAAAAAAACTTCAACAAAATGTCATTCTTCGGCCAACTGTACATGTTTAATAATTCGGGCGGACTCCTCTCTTTCTCCTCGTCGCAACCCAGCCCACCAAAAAAAGACAAACATTCCACTGTGCGTCAACTCCCGCGGCATCGCCGATGACATATAGACCTCTTACCTGACTGACTTTCTCTCTGCCGGACTCCTTTACACAGACTGACCTGCTTTTGATTTCTTTTCTTTTTTGGACGAGCTCTTCTTTCTCTATCTCATCACTCCTTCTCTTCTCTATCCTTTTCTTTTTGTGTTGTCTTTCTCTCTCTCTCTCTCTCTCTCTACTGATGACGAAGCTTCTTTCTCATGACTTCCTTTTCCGGGTTTGACCGTCGGTTCATTGACATGGTGTTTATTTTTTTTTATTCTTTTCCTTTTTTTTATATACGAAATTGCATGATGACAAATTATTTGACTGACTGAAAAAAAAAACTGACTGAAAACCAAAACTGGCATGTACTGTTGTGTGTGTGTGATTCACGCAGTGAGACGGTGAGTGAGACGGACGACTCCACTGACTACAGACAGACGACTCAACTCGACCAAGACGTTGCTGCTCCCGCCCCGGTCCCCGCCCCCGCCCAACCGGAATACGATGATAGCGCCGTCGCCGCACAGCCGGCCTATGGTTCACGTATCACTCAACGCCTGCCCGAAGGTACCCATTCCGGTTTCATAAAACAGAAAAAGTAGTTGTTTCCGCATATCAGCGAGAAATGGACACACGAACAGATAAAGGAAAGAAAAGAAAAAAAGAGAGTCAACGTCATTGTCGCAATGACTATATGAGACGTTGTAGATTTAACACACGAGACAACAGTTAGCTGGTAAAGAAACAACAACGGAAATGGTGGGGAGTATATGACATAAATCTGACACCTTTAGTAGGCATACAAACCTAGTTTTTTACGTTTTATGTTTCTATATACTTTTGGAGGATAATTATATAGCAGACGAATCAAAATTGCCGAAGAAGTGGGGGGTATTGGGCCAGAAATCAACAACACGCATCGATAGAGAGTATCTTTTTTTTTGATTTTTTTCGTTTTCTAAAACTGTGAAGCCCTATATTAGAAGCAAACATTCTTGCATCAATTTGTTGCAGGCTTGAACCGTTGGACAAGGAAATATTAGAGAAACACGCAATCAGCAGCTCAACATAAATGATTTTAAAAAACAATGCGAGTGACAAAAAATTATCTAAGAAAAAAACACATAAAAAAACAATCGACGAAATTTGGTTGAGATTAGTGAGTGCATCGAATTATATGCTTAACGATGCCGTGAAGAGACAGCAAGCTCATTCACCTCACGGCATCATCCATTCGCCCAATTACATAATAAGCAAAACCGAACACAGAAAAAAAACGCGGCACGCCAACCCACCTTGAAATTTTCTCCACGAAACCGTCAACCAAACTGAAACCTTTTATCCCCCCCTCACTCCAAACCCTTTTAGCCTCCACACCTTCAAACCCCTTTGCAAATGACACCAAAGAAGCGAAATGACATAACCTTTTCGCCTCAGCTCGCTATCTCGTGTCCCTAATATTTTTTTTTTTTGTTGCAACATATCCCTCCGATGAAATTTTTAGAGAAGCATCTTTACATATTGGTAGTGGTAGAAGAAAAAAAAAAGTTTAGAGAACAAAAGAGATTAGAGTAATGCACCAACTTCCGGTAGCTTTCCTGTCATTTGTGCCAATTAGCCTCCTTTTTTTCTGTCCTTGCTTCTTCCTATCACTAGCTTTGAAAAAACTAAAAAATTTCCGACTCGAAGAAGAAAGAAGAAAATCGTTTTCATAATGGTACAGAAAACGATCTTTACTTTTCCGGTAGTATTACTGCGTCTGATGTCGTTGTTTAATTAACCGCGTCAAGGAATTCCTTCTCTCGCCTATCCCGCCTATATCCTTTGAAAATGGTCGATTCTTCTCTATTTCCAACTGTCAAATAATTCTGTCGATTTTTTTTTTGCCAACAATTTTGAGCCGACGCAACCGCGGGAGCCGTCCGGACACATGCAAATACTCCTTCTTTCCTCTATCTGCGCCTCTTTTTTGTTTATTTTTTTCTTTCTCTCTCCTTTTCCGCTCAAAAAAACATAATATTTCGATTCTGATCCAGCATAGAAACAGTAGCTACACTAAACCATCGCCGGCCCGAGACGCCGCCTCATCAGCTTCAGCTACACAACAATTTTTTTAAAAATTTCATTTGATATTTTTTTTTCAAATTTTATTTTACCATCCCTTACACACCTCTGACACAAAGACACAAGAAAACACCTTTGGGCTTCCCCTCCCGTCCCCCCTCCATTCGGAACAATATCCAATCCAGAATTTCAATCAATCCAAATCAGCCTATAGCCTCTAGCCTCCCCCCAAATCTTCCACCTATTTCCTGCCATTCTGTTCTCGTTTGGCGAGAACATTACCGCAGAAACCAGACCCATCAAACCTGAACCGCAATCAAACCTCGCAGCTCTCTCCTCGTCTGAAAACCTGCTCCCGATTCTTTCTCTCTCCTTTCCCCTCCCTGTATTTTTTTTCCTTTTTTTTTATTCTTTTTGTTTTCCCGTAACGCGAAGTGGAACGCGCGCCGCCATCGCCCGCCTCGCTGATGCCACTCGCACAGTCGCACACATCACCGGCAACACCGAAACCTTTGATTTAAAAAAACGAAACCTTGATCCTTTTTGTGTTACCAAAACAAAAAAAAACCCACAACGGGCCCTCGCTCCAGCTTCGACCTGATTTACTATTGCAGAACCTCAACCGGCCTATCAACCAGCGTACAGACCCCAATGGGATGAAGTTCCAGCAGCTCCAGTTACTCCGCTTTATCAGCCGGCCAATTACTACCGGGCGCCCGAACCGGAGCAGCCGATCGAGATCGAACGGCCCGTCTACGAATCGCCGATTTCCATCGTCAACGTCGTCCGCGAACAGGAGGAAGATCAGCCCCAGGTATTGCAGGAGGAATACGCCCCAGCCCAGCCGGAGCAGGAAGTCTACATCCAGGAACAACAAGTCCCCGTTCTGGAGGAGGAAGCGCCCAGCCAAGATGGAGGACTTTTGCTGTCCGTCGCCGAGGAGCTGCCCCAGGTGCCCCAACAGCCCGTCGAGCCGGTCTTCCCCAACTTCCAGTCGCAATACGAACAGGAATTCGTCCAGGAGCCCGTCCGTCAGGTCGAGCCACAACTTGTGCAGCCTCTATACCAAGAGCCCGTCCAGGTTCTACAACCCATAAAGACTTTACAGGTTCAAGAAGAGGTCCAGCAGCAGTACGAGCAGCCCGCTCCAGTCCAGCAGTACCAGGAACCCGTCGTCATTCTGGAAGAGCCCGAAGTCATCCCGCAGTACCAGGAGCCCGTCGTTGTTCCAGAGGAGCCCGCTGTCATCCCGCAGTATGAGGAGCCTGCCCAGGCTCAGGAGGAGATCGCTGTTATTCCGCAGTACGAGGAACCCGCCCAGCAGTACGAAGAGCCCGTCGTGATCCCAAAATACGAAGAACCGGCCCCAGTCCAGCAGGAATCGCTGTTGCCAGTAGAGATCCAGCAAGAGTTCGAGGAACAATACGTCCAACCAGTCCAGGTTCCACAACAGCCCGAAAAGACGTTCCAGGGGTACGAGAAGGAAATCAAAGAGCCCGTCCAGCTTTACCAGCCACCCGAGCAGGCCTATGAGGAGCCCGTCCAACAGGTTGAAAAGACAGTTGTACCAGACTACGTCCAGCCCGTTCAGATCCCTGAACAGCCCGTCCAGATCCTCAAGGAAATCGAAGAGCCGGTCGTGGTCCAGGAACCTCAACAATCTTACCAAGTTGAGCAACAATACGAACAGGAAATCGAAAAGTTGCAGCCTCAACCAGCCGACATCCAAAAGGAAATCGAGGAGTTTGCACAGAAGCAAACTAATGAGAAGCTCGGAGGAGGACTCGATTACGTGCCGGTCGTTTCAGCTAACAAGCAGAGCGGTCGCGGTCGCCCAACTCGCCCACCCCGTCCACCAGTCGTCCAACGGCCGGAGGACGATTTCTTCCTCAAAGGTTTCCCCGAAGTGGCCGCACCGGAAGGTGACGACGTCCCTCTGGAAGAGCAAGCCGCCATCCGCGAGGCCATCTACGAGCTCAAGAAGGAAAGACGATCTGGTTAAGAATGTGTCAAGTGTCGTTCTAAAATCTCTTTGATATACTCTTTGTGTTTTTCTCTTTAAACCTATTTCCTTCCCAGCTCAATTCCAATGGCGCACAGCACTGTTCAAGCTGCGCGCCATCCAATGATTGTGCGTAAGGTTGAGCGTCAACGTCATAATCAAAAGCAGATCAATTCCAGATATTCCCAAAAGCCCCCCAAAAAACCAACTCAACCACAAACTGTTTTCCTTTCCACCTCTAGAAAGGATCTCCCCACTCTGTTCTGTTATACTTTACTTTTTGAAGACTGTTTGACGCGGACGTACTCGCCTGGCGCACGTACCGTCCTGCCCCAGCTCTATCCGTCTCTAATATTCACCGTTCAATCCTATTGTAAATAATTCTCTGTCCGCCCGTTTTATTCTTCTTCTGCAATTTCGTTCTTGTGTTCTTGGACGACGACGCTCTCCCCCGTTTTCTTGCCTTTTGGGCACGAAAATTCTTGGCATCTTTTGCGCTCTTGTATGACCATCATTTTCCAATTTTTTTTTTTTTCTCCTTCTCTCTTTCTCTGCCTCTTTCTCTTTGAATTATTATTACTTTTGTGTAGCCTTATGGCGCATATGATTTCGGGATCGCGCGCGGGATATTATTATTGTTTGCCCGGCAGCGACCTGAACAGGCATCACTAACCGACTTGTGTTTTTGTTGCGTTTGTTTTCTTTTTTCTCCGTGTGTTGTTTTTGTCTTGTGCCTTTTTTTTGTGCTGTTTGTATTCTGAGAATGAAAGGAGTTGCGCGAGACGAGGCGGAAACCGAGAGAAGAAATCAAGAAAAGAAATGCACAAATGTTTGTAGAGGACAACCAGAAGAAGAAGAAAAGCAAAAAAAAATAAAAATTATACATAACCGTTAGATTTCAATAATCGAGGCGATCCGCCATTTTTTTGCAATTGGCCGAAATAACTCATAAAATCATAATCAATGTGGCGAGAGATGATGATGTGCGTGGTAGTCAATGTTGCTCAACCAAGGTTTGGCTATCGACTTTTAGATATTGTCGTCTTTTGTTTTGTATTTGCCTTCACTTTTCATTTCACCCCCCGCTCCCCCCAGAAACATTTCCGTGTTTTGTTTTCGTTGTTCTTCAATATATCTCTTTGATCCACTTTTCCTCTGCTGACACACAACACAGTATACCAGACTCTCTTCTGAATTTATTTCTCTTCATTCCGTCCATCATTTTTCACGACCATAATAAATATTCGGATTGCCCGTTCTTTCTTTTCCGATGTTGCATGATTTCTTTCGTTATTTTTTTTTTCCTCCTCTTGTTTCATTATCTTATCGTCCCTCGCAGATATAACCTACTTCACCGGCGCTCCATTATGATTTCTCCTCTGAACCTAGCTGCCTACACGCGCGTTTTCTTTCTCCATCAGCCCAGCCAAAATTCTTCTCTGAAAGAACTCCTTGGGCCATCAGTTAAAAAATAGGCCCGTCTCTCATTCTTCTCTTGCCAGCTCTTGACTGGAAAGAATAAGAGAGCGCGGGACGCGGAAAGAAAAAGAGAAAGAAAAAAACTACACACTTTCCCTCCCGCGGGTAACGCTATACATACTTTGCCCTTCTTTTTTTTACACAGTACGTACTAGTACCGTTCTTTTCTCTCTTCCCAAATCGGAGAAGCAAATCACGCACACACGACTACTGCAACGGAGTTGTGTTCCTTCTTTTTCGGTATGTTTTTCTTTCTCTCTTTTCTTTTGACTCAAATTGATTTGATGGGATGCGGACAACGAAATGACATCGATCTAATTGTGTAGCAGACCGCAGTGCGGCTACCAAAAGGAATGTCGACATTATGGTCACCGGATGCTTTTGTTTTTATCTTTCCTCGCGAACCAGATTTTTAGCCGCTATCGCAATACATCTTGTTCTAAAACCCAAATTCGGTATTCGATTTTTTCTTGTAACTATCGACAGAGAATGAGGTTGTCCGAGTGGAACGTCTGTAGTGGAGGACAGTTGTGTATTGCAGTAGTCGACGCTTTCGATATTTATCGGCTGCTCGTGTTCAAACGCTCTGCTGAGAAAGGGCCATCTGTATGAGGGGGACCACCTGGATGGTTGACAAATCGGATAAGACGGTTTCCGCCGAGTCGTGCGACAGGACGCGGTGTAGGTTATCACGGCGCAAGCTGAAGACGGCGGCGGCCAGCAGCGGCAGCAAGAGCAGCGTATCGAATCCCAGTATGAGATCCCACAAGAATAATAACTGGTCCGGAACCAGAAAACCGCTGAAAGCCTGGACCATCCAGGGCATGGCCATTTTCAACCTATACGGCGTGATTGATGACGCCAAATAAAGAATAGAATGGATGTCAGACAATGCCAGGAAGGAAGTCAAAAAGATGGAAATTTAACACAAAAAATAGAAAGAATTACGGTTCAATGTTGTTATTAAGACAGTGAATCCAGAGCTCGGGTTCCTGCTGTTGTAGGAGCCTTTCAAAGAGGACAGAGAGCGCGACTAGACCCTGGCCGTGAGACGATAAACGGTGCAATCGACTCCAATATTTGACGTACATGGCGCGCAGCGTGTAGTAAATGTCTTCTGCCTCTTCGTGAACGTAGCAGAGCGGAGCCACTGGTGGAACATGTAAAATAATTTTTGAAAAAAAAAAAAAAAAAAAAGAGAAAACCGGCCGTAAATAAGAGGCCCATGAAAATCAAATGTTATGATGACTATTCCTCGTCGTTTTCCGTGTTTCCTCCGCCATCGTCCGTAAACGCGGGCCGGAGCCATTTCGTTTCTCAAATCGTCTTCTTCTTTCTTCTTCTTTACACTTACCGTACATGGCCCATCCGTAGAAAGGGATACAGCTGGACGGCGGGAAAGCGGACGTTACGCCGGCCGAGTTGGCGTGACCGGCGTTGTCGCCACTGGCTCCTCTACCAGTAGCTGCTGCTCCTCTTCCACCACCGCCGCTGCTACCAGTGGTCCCGCTGCCGGCTTCGAGTGGAGCGAAGCGCGTCGACTGGGCCCTCGACCCGAATTTGGAACACAATTGGAGGCAGACGTAAGGGTCGCGTGAAAAGCAGAGCGACACCTTCAGCGATCAAGCAGAACGTCAGTTAGACCCGTGGCCAGCCAGCAGGAAGTCGGCCATTTTCATTGCCGACGCATTCACGCCGGCGACTACACGACTACTTAAGTCCTCGAGGACCCGAGCTTGACAAACAAGTGTCTCAATAAGAAAATCCCACACGGGCTCTAGACGGCTACTATTTAGACTGTCAGTGCGACATTCACCTGGTAGATGAGATCTTCGAAGACAAAGTAATGCTCGTCCCTTGAAGCTGTCAGCTGAATGTCCTGAAATGGCCAAGAAAAGAGAAGAGATGGTTTTCTTTGAGATTTGTCCAGATATGCATCGTCGTCGTCGTCCGTGCTATCGTGTTTTCTGTCTCTTTTTGAACGCTGCGGGAGAAGTGGCGGAACGAGCTGCGAGCGCCAAGGAATTTGTCACGCGGACGGCTATAAAAAAGGCAATGGGGGCACGTTCGCTCTTTTTTTTGTCCCTCCATTCATTTCTCTTCTTTCTCTCTGTCTGCTTGTTGAAAAAGAACAACAACAACAACAGCGGCGGCGTCGGCAGCCAAAAAAATACAAGAAGCAAATCGAGACTTCGTGCTTGTGTCATTCATGCGCTGCTGCTGCACCCACATGATGCGCGTATTTTTGTTCAACAGCAGCACAGGTACCCGTACGACGCTAGACGAGAGTTATACGACACCGCATATAATTTGAGAGAGTCCACTACCTGAGGCTCGGATTCTGTGTATAGTCTCTTCTGTCTCTGTCTGCGCTCAGTGTGAAACACTCACACGCCCGGCCAGTCACGATTTGGCTGTTTCTTTTCCTTCTTGTTTCCCTTTTTTCGTTGGTTGCTGTTGTTGTTGTTGTTGAATGCGGCTTTTGAATATTATTCTTTCGCCTCCCGTTTCTTTATCTCCCTACGCTCATCTCCTCCTACGCTACTCAAATGGCGAAATGGCATGCAGAAATTCAATCAACGCCGTCACGGAAGAAACGGGTGAGACCCGCGCGAGCGCGGTGAAATCGTGCAAAAGCGTGAGTGTCGTATACATATGCCATTATACCATAATATATAATACCTTCATGATGATTTTATCCGTCAAGTACTCGGTTTGGATGACGGCCTGTCGTTTGACTTGAAAGTATGTCTTCTCCTGGTGGGGGTGTTGTTGTTGTTTGTTGTTCCGATGGAAACATCAACAAATAAAAGCAGAGGAAATGAAATGAAATGGCCCATTTTCCCAGGCTAATTTGGATTTTATATCACTGGGCATACTTTATCGCCGACATTCGACTGCAAAACCTGTTTCCAGAGCTGGCCGCGCAAGTGAGACGGACATCCTCCCTTGACAAACTCCTCCGACAGCAGGATATCGTTTTCCGCCACCACTAGGTTACATTACGGAGAGGAGGCGAACAAGAAAAAAGAAAAATTCGGGAAGAAAAGGCGGATTATTGAATGAGACAAAGTGTCAACGAACTGGCGCGGCGGGCCAACTCTCTTCTCAGAGAGGCATCGAAGCGAGACAGACCGAACCTTTTGTTCCGAGGGCGATCCGTTGATTCAGGAGGGTCACGTTCACACTGCCCTGGAGGACGAGAGACGAGCCAAGACCCAGATAGGGCTCATCACTTATGCAGATGTCTTTGAAGAGCCCTTGCTTGTTGTCCATGAAACATGAATGAGTATAAGAGCCAAGAAGAAAAAAAAAGAATTGGGCGAGGGGGACAGGAGACTTACAGCGGAGAGAAAGCGAGAGAATAAGGTACTAGGCTACTAGAATGCTAGCGAGCTGGGGGAGAATCGTTTCATGATTACTGCAGCAAACTGACGGACTGGGTTTCGGAGAATTGACGAACAAATACACACTGTCAGTGGGATGCGTATCGATCGTGTGACACGGTATTATGATATAAAATGAAGAGGGAGGCTATCTACGCGACACAAAGGACCGAGGGGTCGAATCAGAGATGAGAGGAGACGCCGTTGGGTATTTGAAACTTACCAGCTCCTCAAAGGACGGGACGTTTAGAGGCACCTTTACGGCGCTCCATTTCTCCTCTAACCTGCAAATGTAATGAGAACGAGAGATCGAAACGATGACAAACACGCTATATGATTAGCCGAGCCGACTCGCTCCTGGTATAGAATTTATGTATATGTATTAATCTATATGGTATATATATATCTAGTTCAGGAGGAGGTGATATAGAATAGTCAAACGGAACCGGTTGATGGAGTAATCAGGATCCCGCAGTGCGACCACCGCTTCGTACAAGTCTAAGGTCGAGTAGAGATTGCGGATGGAGCCAACGTCTAAAGTAAACATAGAGGGAGAGAGAGAGAGACAAGGTTATGTAGCAGCAGCCGGCCTGTAGTACTTGATATGAAATTCACAAGTAGGCTAAACTATGGGTCGCTGTTGTATACGAGTAGCCTACTTATGATGGGAATGGGGGGAGGGGGAAGAACTTGCTTTACATCTTCAGGGGTGGAGGTTTCCATCAACGTCCCCCCGGTTTCGCATAATTTAAAACTTGCTGGCCATTTTTTTACCTTGATCGTAAGTGCTCAGTTCGTCCCACTTGGACGCGAGTTCTTGCGCTTCTGTATGACTTCGAGGGCGGACCAGGGACAGCTTCAAGTCTGTCTGCAGGTTCAACAAGGCTGTAAGACGATCCAAGTTTCCCAGTTAGTAACGGTTGAGGCGGACACCGATTCATTTTGTTAAGCTATCAGAGGACGGACGCTACCTTTACTGACGCGACGCTCAAAGTGGGTCTGTCTCGCCGCCAAAGAGGAGGAGGAGGGATATCATAGGTGATTGTTAAACGATTATGTCAGTCAGCTGGTGTCATAACCTGTAATCATACTTGAGCTTTCCTCATATAGGTCAGTTGTTCTTGCTCGTCCTTCATGTCTTTACGGCGTCGCGACAACACCAATGAGTTCTTGATGCAGGTTTCAATGCCGTTCAGCCGGAAGGCGTTCCGCAAGTCGGCCAGGAAGTCGCCGGTACCCAGCGGAGTGCTGATGCAAATATGCTGAATAATAATTCAGGTGCGAAAATGTAAATCAATACTGTTAGACCGTATGTACTACGAATGCTCAATGACGGATCGAAACGCTCATACCCAATAGTGTTTGTTTAGGCTATTGACTATGTGTAACTTACCTCCGAGGCGGCAATCAGCTTGTCTAGACTGCCCAAGATTTGTAGTTCTTCAATGACGTTGGCCACCTGTTCTTGTACCGATGTTGGCACATCGCCGGATGCTGCGCTCGTCGGCGTCATTCCCTATGCAGGTTTTCTTCAACGTTTTTACCGTTTGTTAGACTAACCGAATCGGACAAATGAGAGAGTCTGAAAGTCAGACGACTGTGTGACCCAGTGGTCGGTCGTTGGTCGATCGATCAAACACCCTTGCGTCCTTCTCCTCGGCTGTAGTTGCAATCCCCCATCGTCGTGTGCCCATGTTGCTAAGCGATGGCCAAATTCGGGGTAAGGCCAACAAAGGGAAATAGATAGCAAGAGATCCGTGAAGGAAGAGACAGAGAGAGAGAGAGAGAGGTGAACGGACGGACGGATGGATAGACAGCAAAGCGGAGAACAGTTGATGGGTGAGAAGGATGGGGTGCGGATGGAGAGGCAACTTTGAGGATATTGCGCGAAACTCAACTCTATAATTACTGGGGTCTCTAAAATATCAAGCATCAGCTTTGATGGTCCAGCACAACCCCCCTCCTCTCTCTCTCTCTCTCTCCCTTCTCTCTCTCTCTCTCCCACTTCCTTGCAATCCTCCATTTCCCTCTCATGCTCGTTTGCTCGCTTCTATCTCTCTTTCGAATCCAATTTTGAAACCGGCGCAAGCGCTATAGTTGCCACAACAGGGAATCAATAGAGGCGAAACAGCATCCGCGCGCGCGACTAGGGCTCTAATCATCCGTATTTTCTCATACATTATCCATTTGGCGTCGGATTGAAACCCGTAGGGCCTCAAGAACGCTGGGCAGAGTCCGTTTCGGATTTCCAACTCAACGGTCGCTCCTCCACACTCGGTGAGTCCCAGTTTCCAACTCCGGTTCTTTTTTTCCCATCGCTGCGCGCACTCGCTGGATTTTTTGAAAGCAGCACAGTCTTTTGCTCAGCGGAAAGTGTTGGAACTCGCAACACAAAAGATATAAACAGAAAAAAAGCATGCTTTTCGTTTGAACCTGGCAACGCTGTACTGCCGGTCTCAGTCAGTCAATTGCAATGGCGCCCTCAACCTTTTTTTTTTGCAATTGCTTTGCCAGGCAGTGAATTTTTAACTGTCAATCTATCAATTAGCAGATTTTCCCAGTTGCTCGAGTGCTGTGCAAATTCGCTTCTAATCAAAACAAAAAACTGGAGCTTGGAAACTAACGGGTAATTTAACAGACGAATTCTTCGCACTCTACCACTCTTTTTTGGTTTTGTTGTTATTTCCTTTGTAACTCGTTCCTTCCTTGTTTTTTTGTTGATTTGTAAGCGATTCACTTTTGGGGGCATATTGTGAATCCTTCATGCTGTAGACTTGAATCTGCCAATGTTTAATTTTCACAATCACAATGGATTAATTTTTGTGACTCTTAGCATTTTTGTGAAATTCACTGACCTTTCATATGCAAATTAATATTAAATCATTTCCTCTTTGCATTCAAATCTCAAAACTATGAAGTTATGTACTCATGGAGATACTGTTTTTGTTGATTTTTTTAGGAAAATGGCCTCATCTGTAGAGGGTGGCAGTATTCCTGATGGTGTTTCGATAGATCAAAATGAGGACATGAGTGAAGATTGCAGGTAAAAGACATTCATATGACAAGCATTTCACTCTTGATTTCATCTTGTGTTTTGCTAGGATGGAGAGAGATTCTTCAAATGATGCTAACATGTTTGAAGATTCATCTGGAGAGGAAAGCGAAGCAACCTGTGGTTTAAGTGATGGGGTGCCCAGTGTCTCCAATTCAAAGAATTCCAAGACAGATAAGGTTGATTCTGAAACTCCATTGCCAATTGATGCAGCCAATTCAACAGCAGTTGTTTCCCTACAGAAATCTTCAGCAGCTCTTGATGAAGAATGTCTGGTGCCAATATCTGAAGAAGAGCAGGACTTTTTTGAAAGATATAGAGATGGTAACTTATCATTAATCAAATGCCTTCCACTTCAGGGTTGGTTAATAAGTTGTATTTTTTCCTTCTTTTCAGCAAACCAAGCTCAGCTGACGTCCTTGAAGTGCACCACTTGTTCATGCCAACTATTCCTTGTTAATCGCGATAACATCCGAATTCATCCCGTTTTGGGAGTGCTTGTGTGCAAAGTGAGTTACTGGTTGGCCCATGCAAGCTACTGGTTTAACGTGTCATTCACTGTTTCTTTAGAGTTGCCGAGAGTTCTACAGTAACGGTCCGTTTACCAAAGATGAAAATGGACACGATGAATATTGTCGTTGGTGCGCCGAAGGCGGAATGATGATATGCTGCGATACGTGCTCCAATGTATTTTGCAAGGTATTTTTAAAATTGACATTCAATCGCTCTACTAGGTACTGTCAGACTAAACGATATTAAATTTTCAGGCGTGTTTGAGACGCTGCATAGGGCGTGCAAATCTACTAGAAATCACTAGCAGTAAATGTAATTGGAGCTGTTTGGTGTGCAACAACAATCCTCTCTGGACTCAACGGGCCTTGTGTCGAATGGTGATAGGCGCGATGAAGTCTGCCGTTAGGTACTACACTTTTCCCTTCCTTTGAACGTTCCATATTTTATAACTCTTTGCATTTCAGTCGAAGGTCTATCGGACGTCCTATGCTTAATTCTCCCACTACGGGTGATACAACCGATCCTGCCATTTGGTTGCCATCCATTATCAGTGAAGCTGAAAAATTAGCTACGTACTGTAAAATTCTGGCAACTAAAGTTGGAAACAGTTGGTCCAAAGACTGTGCAGACAGCGGGGGAGAAGGTTCTAGCAGCGGTCGCCGGGACAAAGAATCGGACAAACTCAAGGTCATTAATTGCTGCCGCAAGCTTCGTAAGGCAGTTACCACCACCCGCTTCAACATGAAACTGCTTGAGAAGAGAATGGTTACCAAGTACGAGCAGAAATATGGTAATGCTACTGACATCGATGTGGAACTGCGCTCGGAAGCCGCCAGTTCAAAGCGAGAATCAAGCCCACGACTAGGCAAGCGACTCATAGTGAAATTCAAAAATTTCAGAGAAGGCTCTAACAAGGAAGATTACTATGCCGAGGTTCGAGAATCTCCTACTCCTACTTCATCCCCGTCTCTTACTTCGAAACCAGTTAAACCGTCACCTGTCAAATCCACGGAATCTATTAGCAGTATGGTAACAGTCGCGCAAGCGGAAAGTCCCTTACCAGTGATCGAGCAATCCAGCGACGACGATTTGCCAACACAACCTATCCAAGCGGAAGAAATCCAATTGCCAACTGTAGACGATTCACCTACCAATGACGATGCAGATCAGTTCTTCGATACGTGCTCGGATGTGGTTGACAACAAACAAACAGAGGAAGTCAACTCTTGTTCTTCTGGACTCTTTGGAGCGAAATCGGAATCCAAAACTCGTTCACCCAATACGCTCAAAAATACCCGGGCTGGCGATGATTCGGATTCAGATGCATCTCCAAGGATTTTACCATTGTATTTGAGCGTGACGGATGACGAAGTTACCAATAGTGACAGAAAGAGCACTGTCAAGGAAGAAGCGAAGAGTGCGACTCCGTCACCCGTGTTTGATACCTCTGATGTAACGGTTTCACCAGAAAGAAACAACGTGGGACATGCTGCCAAGACACCTGTCGAAGTCAAGTCGGAAAAGAAGCCATTCAAATCAAAACTGTCTAGAACACGGACGCCTAGCTCAAAAGAACGCGCCAGTCGAGTTCCCTCGTCCACCTCCAAGGACGAAGTCGCATCCAAGCCATCTTCGAAAACGTCGACACCAGACGATAGTTCGAACCCGAAAAATGTCAAGTCGACACCAGTATCGGCTATAAATGCGAATGAAAAAGCAAGACGGGCGCTTTTGGCAGATTCTACCGATTCAGACGACAGCCTCGCTGAAATCGAGCTCAGCCCACGCGTCAAAAGAACTAAAAAGAGGGAACGTGGACCTCTGGATGATCCTAAACTGAAAGCTGAATGTGAAGTCATCGTCCAACGCCTTTCCAATCTGGTAAGCACAATCTTTATGGTCTTTGAAACCCGTTTCGCTAGTTTTACGTCATTATTCATTATTATTTTCTTTCTTTTTTAAAATCCTTAATAGGATGAAGCACTTGCTTTGGAAAACGGCAAGAGCGTTGAAACAAAGGAGTCAACCCTCGCTAAGCAAATCGATCGCCTAGCTAAGAATCCAATCAAGATAACTATCAAGACCGTCGTGTCCGAATCTGACGAAGAGAAATCGGATAAAACAACAACTATGGCAGAAAAACCCAAACCGAAATCTAAGAAAGCAAACCTTGCCAAAAATATTTACCCATCTTCTTCTTCTTCTTCGTCATCGTCATCCGATTCCGATAACGAATCGGCCTCGGCGATGCAAGTGGCTGGTGTAAACAAACTGCCGGTGGCAACTTCTCTTCCCGATCTTAATGATGCAGCTCGGCAAGCTCTTCTCGCTTCCAGCGACTCCGAGGCAGACTTTGATATGGATACTAACGATAATGTGAATACTCCAGAGGAAGTTGTAGGAGAGAAATCAACTGACGAGGGTGACGTTATAGAGGAATCGGAAGTCGACGCAAATGGACTTGAAGAAGTGAAGGTAGAAATGATCACGGAAGAAGACGATGAGAATGTCGGTGCCAAAACGTCGAATCTCAAAACTAGCAAATTGCTTCGCATTTCCCTTGCGGATCCGGAAGCCGATTCCGATACAAAATCTCAAAAAGGCAAAGAACCTAAAGGGGATAAAAAGAAAAAGACAAAAGAAAGGAAGAAGAGACGCATTCAGTCCGATTCGGACTTTGAATCATCCGACTCGGAGAAGGACAAAAAGAAACGGAAAAAGAAGCGCTCAAGTCCGTCGGATGTTGAAGAAATTTCAGATGATGATGATTCAGGCGGTGAAGCCAAAAAAAAATCCAAGCCACGTCGTCGAATCAAGAAAACCGCTGCAAGCGACTCCCAAGATTCAGACGATTCGGATGTTCAGGTTCTGAACGAGTCTCAACGTTCCGAAGCTGGCGCATCTAAAGGAAGAAAGAATATTAAAAAGATCATGAAAGACACAAATCTTAAGGTGGAGACTTAGTTTCTTACTTTTCTCTGACACTTTAAAAATTAACTTTCCCCGTTTGGGTTTTTATAGGATGAGACTAAGAAAGCTGCAAAAGAAGAAGAAGACAGGAAGAAACGTATAGCTGACCGACAAAAGTTTTACAACGAGGCGTTTGTCGGCGATATGGCACTAATCAACAAAATGACTGATCATTTGGTTTTGGATTTCGATCCGAAAACCAAAGAAGAACTAGTTACAGTCGACAAACAGATCGTTACGAAACTGAAGCCTCATCAGGTTAAAGGTGTCAAATTCATGTGGGATGCATGTTTCGAGTCAATCGAGCGGATTAAAGAACACCCTGGCTCCGGCTGTATTCTTGCCCACTGCATGGGTCTGGGTAAAAGTTTACAAGTCGTCACCTTGGTGCACACCGTTCTGACTAACAAAGCGTGCCAGGTACTATCGAATTCATTCACCTTTTGTTTGTGATAACGGAATTTCAAAGCAAAATTATTTCGTGCTTAGGTTGATCGCGTTCTAGTGGTTTGCCCACTGAGTACAGTTCTCAATTGGGTCAACGAGTTTAGAGTTTGGCTTCCGAAAGATACTGATGTTGAAGTATACGAGCTTGCAAGTGTTAAGGCTAACGCCAAAGACCTCCGCGTGTACACGTTACGTAACTGGTTCGAAGGTGGAGGAGTCATGATTATTGGCTACGACATGTACCGAAATTTGACCAATGAAAACAATAAGCGGATCAAGAGCAAAGCCCGTGACGTTTTCCTCCGTTCATTGGTGGATCCCGGCCCACAACTCGTTGTTTGCGATGAGGGTCATTTGTTGAAGAATGAAACGACAGCGTTATCTAAAGCCATGAATAGGATCGCTACCCGAAGAAGAGTTGTTTTGACAGGCACACCGCTCCAAAATAGTCTACTGGAGTACCATTGGTAATTATAGCAATTTGATATTACATAAAGTGTCAGGGCATTTTAACAGTTCTACCCGAAACATGCTAGGGATGTAAGACCAGAGTTGCTTAACCCGATGAAACTGTTGGCTCAATGTAAACAAAGCACACATTTTCCGTGTTTAGTCAAGTGCTTGTTTATTCTCAGCATGTTATTTGTCTTCACATTAGTATTAAGTTTGGTGTGTATTTAGGTAGAATATATTATAGAATAGATTTTAGCTACTAATACTTTATCCAAGATCTAAGCATAATACCGAAGATAGTGAAATATTGTGATGCAGGGATACAGTTTTTCATTATACGTTTAAAGGTAAAAAACATCTAAAATAATTTTCTAAATTTATTTTTACAGCATGATACAGTTTGTCAAACCAAATCTACTCGGAACGAAGAAAGAATTCACTAACCGATTCGCCAACCCCATCAAAAACGGACAGGCAGCTGACTCTACCGACGGAGATGTACGTGTTATGAAAAGGCGAGCCCACGTTTTGCACAAAATGCTCGAAGGTAATTCTTATTTGATGTTTCTTGCTCGTAAAGTTGTTTTAATACCTTCTCTGTTACAGATTCCGTGCAGCGGTTCGACTACGCAGTTTTGACACCGTTCTTACCTCCGAAACACGAATACGTGGTATCCGTGAAAATGTCGGAATTGCAGATCAAGATGTACCAGTATTACCTCGAACATCATGCCAAAGGTGGGCCTAGCCATATTGGTCGAGGGAAAGGTGCCGGATTGTTTGCCGATTTCCAAGAACTGGGCCGTGTTTGGACTCATCCTAAAGCTTTGCTCTTGGCTGAACTAAGCCGCGACGCCAAAGCCAAAAGTCATAGCGATTCAGAGGGATCTTTGGTGGATTTCATTGATGACCGCGAAGACAGTCCGTTAACCGAAGAAGACGGAGGCGTGGTGTGCTTGGATGAAAGCGGGGATGAAAAAGGATCAGGTAAATTATGGTTTCGGCATTTTGTGAAACAAAATTGCATATTGTTGCACGAGAGTGAAGCGAAAATTTCAGTTCGCATTTCAAATCCTCCTTTTTAATTTATGATAGCAAACTAAAGAAATTTATGGTTTAGAAAATGAAGAAGGAGCAACTAGATCAAACGGCTTTAGAATGCGAACGCGTGCTGCACGGGGAGACCAACCCCCACCAGAAGACGAACTAGGTGTGACTACGCCCATGTCCAGTTCGTGGTGGTCGCAATTTGTCACAGATGAAGACTTCGTCAAGATTGAACATAGTGGCAAGCTAGTCCTGCTTATGGACATCCTGCGGCAGTGTGAGCTTATAGGGGACAAAGTCCTGGTATTCAGCCAATCTCTTGTCTCACTCAATTTAATCGAAGAGTTCCTCGCTGCCGAAGACCAGCAAAATGAGCAAAATCGGCAAACCGCAAGCCTCGCGAGCGACGTACGTATTTACTGTTTTACTCTCTAAAACTTCGGAAACTAAATGCCCAGCTTATTGCAGATTAAACGTGAAAAGATGGAGTCGATCGGTATGTGGCGTCCGAACCAGGACTACTTCCGATTAGACGGACAAACTTCAGCAGAAGTGCGCAAAAACTGGTGCAATTCTTTCAACAATCCAGAGAATCTTCGTTCTCGTCTCTTTCTTATCTCGACCAAAGCCGGAGGTTTAGGAATCAATTTAGTGGCTGCTAATCGCGTCATCATTTTCGACGCTTCTTGGAACCCCTCTCACGATGTTCAGAGCATCTTTCGCGTTTATCGGTAAAAGATTTTCGTTTGTTTCCTTTTGGCGCCAATTTTTAACTTTGATGTTTAATTTTTTTTTTATAGATTCGGCCAAAAGAAACCTTGCTACATTTACCGTTTCTTGGCCCAAGGTACAATGGAAGAAAAGATTTACGACCGTCAAGTAAAGCCTTTTTTTATTGTTGCTAGAATTTAACAGTTTTTAAATTAACCGGTTCTTTATACATAGGTCACCAAGCTATCATTGTCGTGTCGAGTGGTTGATGAGCAGCAGATCGAGCGGCATTTCAATTCAGCAGATTTGAATGAATTGTACGTGTTCGAACCCGACAGCCACTTGCGCCGGCCGACGCCTCTACTACCTAAAGATCGTTTACTTGCTGAGTTGACTATTCAGAGAAAGGATTGGATCGTGACTTATCACGAACATGATTCGCTATTGGAAAACAAATCGGATGAAGAACTTACTGAAGCGGAACGGAAAGCCGCATGGGATGATTTTGAAAACGAGAAGCGTGGTGTCAACCCGATGGGAATGATGATGCAAGATTCGCCTGGTTTCATGAGTATGCCTGGAATGCCGGACATTTTGGGAGGATTAGCTGGACGTTCGGTGGCTGGCATTCCACTGAGCAGCATAGCAGCTATGATTTATAATTCTAATCCTGGGATCACTCAAGATGAATTCCTGGGAAGACTGCGTCTAACTGTATGTCGATTTTAAGAATTCATAACCACGGCCCAGATGTAACAACATTTTTAAATTGCTTAAAAGGTGGATCAACTGCAAAACTTTTCTGTCCAGCAAGCGGCCGCAGCGGCAGCTGCTTCCGCCGCCGCCGCCGCTTCTGCACAGAGTTCATTGCAGCAGCCTGCCGATGCACAGAGACTTTTGATGCAGCGCCAAGTAGCCCAAGACCAGCTCAAGCGTCAGTTTGGCAACTCCCCGCAACCTACAGGATTAGCAGGTACTTTTTTTTACTTTGATACCGGAATTATAATTTCTGAGAAAACAATCGTCTATTTAGGCCCCAGTGGTGTAGGTATTCCTCCGGCTCCACCAAGATCACGAGGTAGGCCAACTATAGGCCCACACCAACGGACGGATTTATATGGACTGGCTCCTGTTATTTACAACTCGGCCACTACATCGAACCAGCCGGGGTCAAGTGGTTAGTCAACGTTTTTCAATAACCAATTTATAACATTATTATAACTCCCTCGTTTTCTAATCAGATGATTTCCCAACTTCAGGATCTAGTTCTGTACCTAAATCATAGGGCGAATTTCAACGAATGACTTCGGGAAAGAAAAGTTAATTTTCTCAAGGGTGACCAGAAATATGTCCGTATCAATTGATTTTGCTGTGGGTGAGGGACATATAATCAGTGCCGGAAAAGTTGGTTGATATCGCCTCTCGTGAGATTCCTAGGGAAACCCCCCGGTTCAGTTATAAAGGATATGGTGAACATTTTTAATTATAAGCTTATCTTTTATTGTTCTCGGTTCAGTCTTCATTTCACTTTCTCCTCTGGGGAGTTGGTGGCCAGAGTTATTAGTTGTTCCTGTGTTCTTTTCTGTGCTACTTTATTCCGTTTACCCGAGTTTGTTTTCACAATTAATACATTTCAACAAGAAATTTCATTTGATATTATTATTTGATTCCCACGTATCGTTTAGCACTTCTACCACGAAATATCTTGACCTATATTTCTTCAAATGCTCTTGATGTAATATTTTCTTTTCTGTGCTCATGCTTTTACTGTATTCTTTATCTTGTTCGAAACTGAGTCTCACAAATTCGTAAATACAACTTGTGCGAAGTAAGGCAGATACGTTTTGTGCAACATCGGTATGTTTGAGATTTTAACTTACCAGATTCAAATCATTTGGATATTCGATTCTAGATTTAGATTCATCTTGTTTCCTCTTCGTCGCATTCTAGCAATATATATTGCTAGAATGCTTGGTAGTTGGTGAAGCTTGAAACTGAGGAAGCGCGCCTCCACGGGCCACACACACCACATTGGTAATTTAAATGAGAAAGCCCCTTCGCGCCACCTGTCATTTAAGCGACATTGGTGTGTTTGAAAAGAAGCGTAGTCTGCGAGTTGTTTACTTGTTTTGTTAGTAGCCGTTGGTCGTTGGAGTCTTGAAACTTCCGGCTTTTTAAATCGTAGATATTGATGTTGCGATCGTTTGTTACTTCGGCGACGTATTCCACTGCAATTTCAAAATTCAAAGAGAAGCCTAATGCATCTGAAGTACTGACAAAATATTTGCTGCAGCGAGAACTTCCTCCATGGACATCATACTTTGTCAAATATAGCGACATAACAAATGATCAAAGAGGATTCTCTCATTTTAACTGGCCAGTGAAAGACCAAAACTACCATATACTTCGGACTGGTTGTTATCCCTACATAAAGTATCACTGCACTCGTCGTCCCCATGAAGATCTCTCAATTGAAGACAATTTATTCAGGATCATCAAGATCATGAATTTAGGTCTTCCATGTCTTGCATATGGAATAGCTGCAGAATTTCTCATTTCTCACAGGGAAATTGTGGAAACATCTAAAGGAAAAGTCACAATTCATTTCTTATATAAAGAAGATATCGGAGCCATATTTTAAGATGCATTTTGCCATTGTTCGAGTGATTCAAGGTATAACCGTATATGGATTTCCTAGTTTTTGAAAACTTCCACATTACAGTCTCATCCTTTTTAGGTGAAGATTTTCCTGCAAATGAGGGAGAGCTTAGGTTTAAAACAAAATGGGGTAAAGAAGAAGCTACCATGGAGTCAGTAGTGTGTAGTACGCCAAATGTAGATATACATCAAGAGGTGGCCTTTCAAACATCAAAGTATGACGAAAGAGTTCTAAGACTTGAACAGATATGCCTTCAATGTACATATGTCTTGCCTGATGGTACAAATTTTGATTTTGGTAAAGTGGACCTTTCATTTTATTTAAATAGAAAATCAAATAAAAAGGTGTGTATTCTTATTTATGTATGAATTCAAATGACTATCAGCTAAGCTTTCTTTTACATTGCAGTGGTACCAGTTGGAAAAAGCATTTAATGATTCGACAAAAAAACCTTCGCTCCTTATTTCAACTTTCTGTGAACGCAACGGAGAGAATTCCCCCAGAGTAGATGGGACAATAACGGATCAACCTGGAATAAAATCTACCGCAGTTCCCTTGCAAGAAAATGAAGAGAATGTGGCTAAACCAATGCTTATTAACGATGACTACTTCCTTATAGAAAGCGCGAAAGATACCGGTGAACAAGTGTTCTTCAACATGTCAGTAACGCTGTCATTTGCTGAAAACCTTTTTAACTTATTTCCCTCAAAAAGTCTTTGGCCTCCCGACAATACGCCTTTTGACTTTCGATTCAATTTATTTGGAAGTCCTATTCGCTTTGCACCCTTTCAAAGTTTACGAAATCTTACAGAGATTGGAGAACGAGCCACTGCCAAAATTAAGGGCTCCCCGAAATCCGTACTACGTTTTCTGAAGAAATCAATGCAGACCCTGACAATACTACTTTGCTGCGAAGAAATACCAATAGCGCAAAGTATCATACCCATTAAAGAGCGCATTGAATATTGCCAGTTGGAGAATCATATCTTGGGGAGACTGCATCTTGAACCAGTAAACATATCAGGAATTTTTCCAATGTCCTCGCTATTGGAAGCTGATCCGAACGAACTAAATTCAGTTTTACTGAAACCTCAAATAGGCGTGGTTGTTTCGCTGTCCCAAATAGAAGCTGAAACAACAGCGCAACAGCCAAGCAATCAGACCTCTTCTTTCCCCACTCCTTGCAGTGCTCACACCTCCATTGTTTCTTCAGAACCAACGAAAGCTGATTCAGTGACCATTAGCACTTCAACTGTCAAGTCTTCAAATAGGAAACGGGAGCGACGAGAAAAACAACAGGAGGACCTAATGTACGCAGCAGCGTTGGAACTTGAAGTGTGGAAAGAGGAACAAAAAATTTTGGAACAAGAAAAACAAGAGCGCTCAAGAGCAGCGTACATGGAACTTTTGAACAGTGAATATCGCCAACAGGCAGCTATGAAAGAAGCGGCATTTAAGCGAAGAGTGCACCGAGTCGAAGAACTAGAAAACCAGTTAGAAAATGCAATTCAGTCTACACGCCAGACTGAAATGGAGCTTCAACAGGAGAAGGAATATCTGGGAAGGCAACGGGTCCAATTATCACGCGAGAAAACCTTGGTCGCATCCGAAGTTGAGCGCGTGACACAAAGTCTAAGTAGCAAACACAAATTTGAACTGGAAGCAGAGCGGAGGCGGCACACCGAGATCGTAACTGAGCTGCGTCGTAAGCTCAAGGCACAAATCCAAAAATCTGCAGAAGATAGTAGACGGATCACTGAGCTAGAAAAGGAACTGAATAATTTAAAACATCAAAAGGATTTGTAAAAAAAATAAAGTTATTTTTCTTTCATTGTCTCATTCTCTTCATGTGACTGTAGTTCCCTAAAATTTTCTCGTCCAAGACTTCAAGTACAAACGCATTAAAATTCAAGAGTGCCCTTTTCCAAAACGTCTGCTTTTCACCTTTGGCCTTATAATAAATTAGTACATGCTTTATTTAATGATCTCTTGCATACATTGCACACAGCATTTTCACTTCTGTTTTGAGACCTTATTTTCCGTTTTCAGAGAGGAAATCACAAAAAGGAACCAAACGTAAATTACTCCAACTGCGCAATAAACGGACATGATCAACAAAGGCAGAAACGGTAATGCACCGGAAGGAAATAACAGAGAATGTAGGAAGCATTCGAACAATGCGACGACAACCAACCCGTAAAGGAAGAAGCGTTCCCAAGATCGGAATTTGATGAGTGTGCCTTTAGACTTTGGGTCATAATGGAGAGCTGACAGGAAAGAATAGCTAGCCAGCGAGTAGGCGAGAACCAGCACTGTCTTGACAACGTTCTCGAAAGGCGTAAATAGGAGGGGGAAAAGTGAGACGTGCCCCGTAAAGCTAAGCAGCATAAATAGTCGGCAATCCTCGTGAGACGAAACGGCAAGCAACCTGTAAGAGTAAGATATTATTCACTGATCTGTAACTACCAAATTATTCAGTACTGACGTCAATGGGGTGATAACGATCAAAATAGCTTTTTCGTGGACGTGCCAGCCGAAAAGAAATGAGGCAAATGCACACAAGACGATGGCTCGGACAAAAATGCGTGGCTGGTTAGGTCGCCTTAGCAAAATCACTACTGCTGGCTAAAGTATTGATTCGTATAATAATTAGACAATTTTCAACGGTCATTAAGTCGTGTATGTGGTACTCACCGCTAGAGCTATCAATGTGCATATCAAAGTTGTTTTTGGTCCTACGGATGGAAGCACAACGTGTTCAAATTCTTTAACTAAACCCCCGGTCATTGAAGCCGTTAACGCTGATGCAGGATCGATCCAACCAATCTTACGTGCTAGATATCCAAACATTTTAACATTATGCAATGAAAATGGTTTTCACGCACGTCAGTACCTGCAAACGTCAAGATCTTGTCGACAAGATTATATAAGGCCCAAAAATTAGGTGCCCAGTAAGCGTGGCAAAGTCCGCGATTTTCAAACGGAAATAACCTGGATAGAACCTGAAAGAAGGAATAGGAAATGAAATAATTAAGTATTCATTAGGTTATTCATATTATACACACCTGCTGGATTTGGCCGGCAAATGGGACATAAGTTACGGCAAATGTACCGGCGACGACAATGCCAAGCTTAACGAGCCTTCCAAGATAAAAAGTGGCGCCCGATTTTTGGTTTTCTATACAGTAACTTCGGAGCAAGTACACAAAGTAAACTGGTGCAATATAAAGGTATATGTGCTTCAAATTCAAGAGAACTGAAAACCAAAATGCTGCTTGCATGTTTTCCTTCTACAGAAAAAAAGGAAATTAATAAAACATAAGTCTCCCCAGTTAGTAAAGGTTTCTTTTTTTACCTGAAGGATGGAACCAATTGAAAGAAGAAGAATTCCAGTAAGGAATCCATTGTATTGGAAATGAATGTGATCCACAATAAACAACCCAACATTACACAGAAGCAAAAAGGCCATGATGGTAGGAGGGCTAAACCATTTTCCATCACATTCCTTTTGATTCTTTCCTCCTTGAGTGCTGGTGACTAGGTGCAAACATCTATAAAAAGCATTGACTACATATATTATGAAAAATAAATATGATGCATTCAAAATGTAATCCAATTTACTTCTTGACTCCAAAGGCATAAACAAGATCAGTCACAATTACAGAGATCCTCTGAAACAGGACTGTGTTCTGGGAAGCATAGTTTAAATTGTCAACCTTTAACATTTCAGGATCAAACAGCTGGGCAACGTATGCGAGCAAGAATTCGAACCACGCGAACAATGGAGGATAGTCCAGTGTCCATTGCGAAGTTTCATCAAAGTACCATTTGCTTAGGGGCAAGCTGTGCGTTACAGCTAGCCAGTTACGATGAACTTCAAAATCAGTCGAGCGGCTGCGTGTAAAAACTTGTACAAATACCATACTTGAATAAATGTTCCATCCCTGCAACTTACTACGAATGGATGAAGAGGAGTTTTCCGAACGTGGTGGCTGCAAATATTCGCCACAACATTTTAGACGCTTAACAGCTAAACAAGATGATAAATGCAGCTGCCAAACCGGTTAGGGAAGCAGACGTCACGTTTTGTTGACATTTTTCTAGCTGACACGTGGAATACAAAATAGAAAGCCCATTCTAGCCCGATACTCTTGCATGCATAGCAATCGGTTCTTGGGGCCGGGCCGCCCATAAACTCGGTAATGAAATCCAAGTCCAAGTGAACATGTCAAGAGATTGCCAACGTTTTATTGGTAATTGATAGATTTTGCGTGTCTTTCAAACTTTCATGTCCCACTTACCATGCTTACCATATATGGCGACGATTTGAAAATTGACAAAGGCTTACAACGTGAGGAAATAAAGGCTTTATAAATGCAGATCCTGTCGGCTTCATTCGCTATATTCATTCCCCAACGAATTTTTTACATGTATTTACATCACAACCTTACTTTCTTGAACGCGTCTTGATATAGTAATGCAATTTATGGGCTTTCATCTTCACTGAAATCCTGTTATGTTATGCATTATCCTTCTTCCTCGTTCTACGACGCATTACAAGATTCAATTACATCTGAATCTAGTTTTCAATTTGCATTTGTAATTTAAAGAAGTGCTTTGAATTTTTTGCACAAATTGCGACCTTGTGTTAATCGCTTGTCGCTTCCTAATTTCGTTCGGATATCCGTTGGACTCCCTTAGGCAATAGTTGCCATTAAAATTTATTGACCCATTAAACTGTCCTGATATGGAAGTAGACAGTTGAAAATGTTAGACTGTTGAAAAAACATATGATTGGAAAAATTTACGAATAGTAAATTAGTAACAAACGTCGTTAACTTAATAAAGATATATGGCAACGTTTTCTTTTCTTTTGTTTTAGTGCTTAAAACGTGATTCTTTTTGACACGCAGTTTTTTCTTTATCAAAAAGTGTGGTACTAACGGTGTTTTCAAGTGAAGAAGAACATTCATCAAAATGAAAAAGCAATTCTTCAACGCGGCGGAATCACGGATATATGGTTTAGTAAAACACAGAAATTGGGAGCATGTTCTGTGAGAGAGGCTGATCTTCCCGGATCTTCCACAACAAATTTCGACGTTTCCCAACCAAGTAGTAAGTCGCTCTAATTCCTTTGACGTTTCTGTTGCCCTTAGATTATTTTTCCCCCCTTTCTGAAACAATATATAGATGCATAGTTTGTCACGTAGACACAAATCCTTTATTTCCTTATATTTGGAACGAGCAGACGGATTTGTCGTTCTCAACATTTTGAGTTGACATTGTCTTCTCGACAACATGTTCGCGTCAAGGTATTTCGAGCTTGGTTGGCAGTTCTTTTCAATCTTGATAATTAACGCCGTCTTGCTATGAAGGAAGGGTTTGAATTGTTTTGTTTGATAGACGTCAGTGTTTTACCCCCGGCGAATAGGTAACATATTTCAAAGTTTTCACGAGCTGATTCTTGTTCTTGTTGCGGGCGCTGAAGATATTCACGGTAGTCGACTCGAGCCAGACTCATTGCACATTCCGTATTCAAACTACGGAGCTGGAACGGTCAATAACGCTACCCAAAGTTCCTAACATCTTTTTCCATCTCATTTTCACGGAATTTCATCCCGTTCTCTCTGGCTCACTCTCGCTCCCTTTGGCTCTATGCATGGGGGAACTATTGATTGGTGTGGCACGCACAATTCAATTTGGAATGCAGATGAGCTGCTACATAATGATGATAATATAGGAGTGACGCGGTATATAGCGGCTACGGCCAAGGCGAGCGAGGATCGCTGAGGAAAAGGGACGTGATTCTCGGCTGGGCGATCCTGTACTGGATCACGCGCCCGGCTGCTCCGTCCTGACGACTCAATTAGCGGAGTGAGATGGCTGGCTGGGTTGGCCAAGAGCAAAGGCAAAATGGGGTTCTCTCAAAGATTCCAAACAAACCGTTGCTTCCTGTACCGCCGCAACCGCACTAACGTACGGTCTTCTGTTGTGTCTCTTCTTCATCCCCTCTTTTTCTTTTCTCAGACTCTTGACACACTTCTTATCTGCTGCCGCAGCAGTTGATCAATCAACAATAAGCGACAGAACAGATGCGTGAATCAAATTCACTCTTGGCGACGGCCCTTTGGCAAAAGAAGGCATCGTCAGCGCGCCTGGTTACGGCCAAAGATTTCTCGCCCTAAGGTAAACACAGTAGGGGATTACGGGAGACCGCGAGGCAGTGCATAGCAGAGTTGACAGCCAGATTGATTAGTCCCGATAGAGGAGCAATGAAAGTGACGGATATGAAAACGGCCAGAGTGCACGCGTACCGAAAAAGCTTTTGGAAATCTGAGTCGTTTTGTCAGTCCAAAACACCACCCGGGAATTAGCTTGTTGGTGCTAGGCACGTCAAAAGCCCGATCGTTAGACAGTTCCTTTTTTTTATTTTGCTTCCGCTCCTTGTTGATGAAAGCATCAACAAAACATGAGAACTAGTAGAAGCAAAGTTTCCTCTCTACTTTTTTTTTTCAAGAAATTATTTATTGCCTCCTCTTTTTGAGTTGGCAGACACCAACGGCGTCGCTTCCGCCTCCTCCCCCACTATACTGTCGCGGCTCCGGAGATGTCTAATTAATTTGCGGATCGATATCCGCGCTCCTGTCAGTCGCCCTCCTCCCCCATGGATCCTAGTCCCGCCGAGGCCTCCGTCGCCGTCGCCGCTGCAGTCGCCTCTGTATATACTTTTTCCTCGTTATATTAGCCGATCAGATGACGTTGCTGAGGGAGCTCTGGCTTATATGACTCGTCAATAAAACATGATTAATCACGTGAGAGAGAGAAAGAGAGAGAGATAAAGAGAAAGGCGAGGTAATATAGAGGCGAGTTGGCGCGCAAGGCCGGAGCTAAAGAGCGCTATGGGACGAGGAGGACGAGGATGGAGCACAGAGCTAGCTTTGTTCCCTTTTTCCATCCAATTCGACTAACGAACGCCACTGTGTCTTTCTCTATCTTCTATCCGCCGCCTCGAAAAAGTCTAGACGGTAAACACCCTCCCAATATATCGATCCTCCATTTTTTTTACCCTGCTGCCGACGCCCACTTCAATTCGCTTTGTTTTTAACTCGGTATAATTTTGCTCCACCCATCTCTCTCTAACCGAAGAAAAAAGAATGAACCGGGCCGCTCGCGTTGATTTGATTTTCTCCCCAGCCTCATTGATCTATTTTCCCCCTTTTTTTTTCTTCTACAAGATTTTTGTTTCTTTATTGACTTTTTTTTACATATATATATAAGCAACACAACAGAAAAGAGGAGGGCCATTAGCTTCTCATTCCGCCCCCTTTTTTCTTTTATCCGTTTCCGCACCGACAGTGTCTTGAATGCGTTTGAAAGATGGCCGCAACTTCCGTTTCGGCTTTATATATATGTATATAAAATAAAAGAAGCCACATTTTTTAATATTTATTTTCCTCCATTTTTTCCCTTCTTCTTCTTCTTCCTCTTTGATAAAGGCGCTTTGCTTTACGACTTGTTTAGCTCTTCTGCACAGAGTGATTGGCGTTGCCGGGATATTAGCCCCGTCGAGCTCTTCTTCTTCTTCTTCTTTTTTCCTTTTCTTTGGCCAACTTATACTATATTGCTCCCTTAAAGTTTATGCGCCCAGATTTCGAAGGGGTTGCTGGCCTCCAGCTCTAGTTATTTCTGGAGATGGAACAGGATTTACTGTCCATCCGCTGATTGAATAGCAATTCAAATTAAGATTGAATAGCTTACGATCCGTTGGCCGAGTCGAGTCCGGCCACCACCACTCTTCTCCCCCCCATCCCACCCCGCCCATCTCCGCGCGCTACCCCACCCACCGACAATCTGCACGCGCAGCCGAGTCTCAATCAACAGCAGCTAATTGAATCAAGCCCCGGTGGTATGTGCGTTGCGGGGCTATGCGCCGAGTGAGTCGGAGGGCGGCACGGAGAAAGCGTATTTGCCCAAATGAGCTCGTGATTATTACGTCAGGATGCCGTGAACACAACATCCAGCACACACACACCCCCTCCCCCCCCCATCTTTTACAGCATCGGGGACTCTCTCTATTGACGTATAGATGGAAGCCGAGAGAGAGAGAGAGAGACGTCGGGGTAATATTGTTGTATATTAAGATGCATTCGATGCACAGCGCCAGCGTAGATGAATGGAGCTCATCAACTGCTGCATTAACCCCCAAGAAGATTGGGGCCGAGACTGTAAGGTTATCTATTTGCATTTACCATCTCATTTCTCCGGTCATATCGCTTACGGTTCTCCCCCGTATATATACATATCCACACTACCAGGAGCAGCAGCAGCAGCAGCAACGGCATCCGACGATGTATAGATTTTCTTTGCCGTCTCTCCTTTCGAGCGCTCTTTTTCTCCTCAGAGAGAGAGAGACGAACGTTCTGATGTACGCGGCGCCGAATAGATCAGGTATTTAAGCCATAAATGAACGAGTGATCACGAGCTTTCTACCTGGTGAACTTTGTATGTGCGGGAGCGGAGAGAGTGAATCTATACACTATGCACGCATTCTTCCGTCTTGCCTTTATGAAAATCCAAGTAGATGCGTGCCGGAGAGAGAGAGAGAGACCAACCATAAATCCCCTAGCTACTTTCATATCTTTGATTTCCGGTAGCGGCTCACGGGCTTCGCCTCCGCTCCTGATGTATTTACACACGGAAACTGTAACGTATGAGTGTTTGTGTGTGCACAACTTTTTCCTTTATATATCTCCCATATCGCCCCGTGTATCTTATACACCGCTATATGCAATAGTCTATAAATACTAGAGTGCATTTTGGGTTAGAGCGAGGGATCTTCATCTGCTGCTGGCGTCTCTAGGTCGGTCGGTCGGTCGTCGGGCGCCCTCTTTCCGTCGCGTATTTGTTTGTGTGAATGGTTTTTCTCCGAATAACGGGCTTGAGAGGGTAGAAGAAGAGAAGAATAAGCTTGAAGAGATCAGACAACGGAAAGAGGTATTTTCAATATGGGATGACGAATCCCTCCTTCCCTTCTCCCTCCCGCGCGTGAGAGAGCGTGCGAAGAAGCGAAAAGAATGGGTAGGAAAGGAGCTGCAGGAGCCGAGGACTTTTGCCCGTCAGCAGATGCACGCATACAGCCTCAGTGCTTCTCCTTCTTCTTCTTCTTCTTCTTTTAGCTATTCTTCCCTATATCCGCGCGTCCTCTTTTCCCCTTTGTATATAAAAGGAGATCATCGCCGGAGCAGACGCGGGAAAAGAGACAAATACGAGATGGCATCCTCTCCGGGAGAGAAAGAGAAAGAGAGAAGGAGAGAGAGAGAGAAAAAAAAACACACATAAAAGACCGGAAAAGAAAAAACTAAAGAAGGTCCTGCCCTCCTTATTCTCAGAAAATCTTGCAATCAAAATGTTAATGCCGAGTACTCGACGTCCGTCGCAGCCTCGAGGAATGTCTTTTTACCCCCGTCGTCTTCGTCTTCGCCGACCTATCAGAGAAAAAGCGGGTCACGCCTTAGATTATTTCTCCATATATAGTCGAATCAAATTGTATGGAGGACAAATTTAGTTGCGGCGGGAGACTCATCGTAACTCGTAACCCGAACGACGATCGTTTCGAATTGCCTCGGCCCGTTTTGGGGAGTCCCCCCGCCACCGTTTTCTATTTGATTTGATAGGGGTTAGGGGCTAGAGAAGAGGCCTATCTATAAATATTGAGATCAGTGTCATCTTTTTCCTCTCTCTTGATACGTTATCCCCGATTTACTGCCGGTACGTAACCGTTAACGGGCGTCCGCGTTTTGGCAACATTCGCCAGTCGAGTAAATCTTTCTTGTTGCCGGTTGCCATTGACGACGACGGAGAAAAAGAAGAAAGAGAGGGGGGGGGGGTATAAGGATGGAATCGAATCAGCAGATGACATTAAGTGTCAACCCATTGCGTCTAATGCTAATGCTGACCTAGACGAGAACAAATCCCCGGCCGATCGTCTCTCTCTCTCTCTCCGCCGTCGGTGACGCACTCGTTCCGCTCCCCAACGAAATGGCCTCGTATTTCAAGCGTCGGCCGTTTGGTAGCGACAGAGAGAGAGAGACGCTCTTCACTAACCCCCGAGAAAAGAAATTGACGTCACCCGCCGTCGACTTGGCATCGCCCAAAAGATAAGAAAATAGTTTTTGTATTTTTCTTCAATTCGTCGGAAAAGGTCAACGGGCTTGTGCGTTGGCCGCTTGAAGACATGATGACCAGCGGAGCTAAATTCTTTGAGAGTGGGGAGAAAGTAGAAAGGGGGAACGTGATGTAGCTAATGCGTGTGAGAATCAAGAGAACTGTTGCTGCTGTTGTCGTTTTAAGCCGACGACTAGTTAGCAGCAGGAGCACTCTTCTTCTCTCTTCTCTTCTCTCTAGCTCTAGTTCTCCGTCTCAAACTCTAAGAGTCTAACCAAAAGTCCCCTTTTTGGGACGCCGGCTTTTGTGCTGCAGCTGAAGCACTAACGAATCCGCTTCTGTTCGTCGCCCGTCTTGAGAGACAACCGGCTGTTTTCCCCCAGATTTTCCCAAAAAGGGAAGCTCAAAACAAAGACAACAACAAGCGCAATACTACTACGACTACACTTGCCGGTAGTACACGATAAGCCTTTCTCTCTCTGACTGACTCGGACTAGCTAAGAAGAAATAATAGTCGCCCACACAAAGAAGAAAAGAGGCCTCGGAGGATACTAGAAAAAAGTGTCCAGGGGACCAAGCCGATTTATGGCCAAACAACAAGAGCCATTCCGACTATTGATGATTTCGTCCTCCGCCATCGTATCGCCTCTATTGCATGGTGTACATAAAGGCTATCCCATTCAATCAATCGCAAGAGCGCAGTCAATAAAGAAAGAGAGAGAAAGAAATGATACCGTATAGCGACCGAGTTACTTTTGCGACACCTCCTCAAACAAGTCTCTGTTCATATTGCGCTTCCATGACGACCGAACGACCTCCTTGGCTGTCGTTTTTCCTTAGTAGGTAGGGACGGAAGTATACGCTACACTTGACGATGAAATGAGGGTGCCCGTCTGCTGAGGCAACAAGTTCCCTTCCAATTTGACCGGTCCGGTTTTTTCCGTAGCCAAGTGCTCGCCACGCGCGCTCCTTGCCGTCCTCTCCAAGTCTTCCCTTCTTGTTTGGGGGAGCGATTCCCGTAATAAGAAGGAACTCTCCTACTCCAACCAACCCCGACTCTGTGCGCGTTCGTATCGATTCGAAGAGAAAATAGAGTTTCTACAGTCTACACTGTGATGACTCTTTCTCTTTATCTCTTGTAATCGTAGTAGTATACTATAGAGTCGAATTTTATATCCAGCGATTCTAGGGGCCTTTAAACTCCTTCTGGTCGGCTTGGCTCTTGACAGGCGATGCTCTGCGACAATGTCAGCTGTTTATAATGGTAATTTGGAATTTGAAGAGTGGCAGTGAGCGCGTTAGAGACCGAACTCGTCACTTCCTCCTCCACCCACGTAATCACATTGTCGATTCAACGAGATCGCACCGATCGCACCGCCATCACGCAGCCGCCACCGCCGACGACTCGCCTTTCTCCAACTCACATCATCTCTCTCTCCCTCTCTCTCTGTCTCGCCAGTTCTCCTGGAAATAGGAGGCCTGCACATCCACTTGTCGACTTGTTAAATGTCACCGGCAAATGGAGAGAAAAGGAATCTCGAACGACGCCAAGATTGAGCCGGAGCAAATCAAAAGTATAGAGAGAGAGAGACACATCTATCACGCCCGAGAGTAGATATATATATATCTATCTATCCATCAGACATAAAAAGAAACAAAAAAGAAAGAAAGAAAAAGAGAGAAAGATGGAAATGGAACAAGACGTCTGGATCGATATAGCGTCTCTCTGTGAAAGACTTTTCCCTATACGACGAACAAGTTCACGTCCAGGACCTCTCTGAATCCGATGGAAAACAAAAATAGAGGCAACTGGGGCTTCCACCAAAGTATATCGTTACGCGCGGCAGACGCGATCGTTACCAAAGGACAAGGTGTAGTACGGAAAAAAAATAAAAACCCAGCTCTCTCTTGGTAATTAGATTTTTTCTTTGTTTTTGTTTTTCCCCCTCCTCTTTTTATTTGGGAAACAATCCTCCAAATGCCGGACTACATCTCCCCGAAGCTATAGAGAGAGCTTTTTTCCCTTTCCTCGTATTTTTTATGTGTGCGCTGGCCGTGTCTTTGAAAAAGAGAAAGAGGGGAGCGTGGGCGTCTCCTGGCAACTTGGCGGCTCTCGCAGCCCATCCCGTCCGCACAAAGTCTTCTACGGAGAGGTCAGCGACGGGGCCAACTCCTTCAGGACGCTGCAGCTGCAGCAACAGAGCGGAGGGTTTCTCTCTTGTCTTCATTAGCGGGCAACCCGCTCTCTTCTCTACCGTCGCTGCATCCGCGGACGCACCACTTGAACGTGACCAACGGGCGAGCTCCTGTGTACTATATACTCCTCTTAAATGTGTCCCCCTCTACTCTACCACCACTACTACCGTGTTATTGATTTCTTTTTCTGGCCACCGCTTTCCAGGGAACCGGCAACGATCGCCAGATATCGTTCGGGAAAAACAAGGGGCTACCTGTATCTGGCAATCGCATTTCAGACCAGTTTGGGCGTCAAATGCGGCCGAGGAATTTGCGGAAGGCGCGTGTAAGAGACAAACGGGGAAAGTGGACTGGAGCTGGAGAGTGCGCACAGCATTGACGTCTGAATTCCCAACGAGCCTCCTAGTAGAGCTCTCTTTCCTCCTCATGTCGTCGACGACAACAAGAATCGGTTCTACCAGTACTACTACTGGGCGAGCGGGCTTTTCTTCGGAGGCGGGAACACTGTCAACCTCTGGGCCAATTGCCAGTGGATTATACAGTGTGTGTGTGTGTGCTATGTGTGCTCGTGTCTGACTAGACTCCCTCCATAACTCTGTCCGTGGTCTTAGTTTGCTTGTCTCCTATATATCTCCGGAGACGCTCAAGTATTAGGCCAGCAGCAGCAGCGCAGCAGCGCAGACGGGCGATATGACATTACGCTCCGGTCCGAAAGACGTACGACTGCGGCTGAATAAATCAGGCGACAGCATATTGTTGTCATGGCCCATTATACCGATGGCGGCAGTTAAACAGAGCTAAAGGGTCAACAATAAAGCTCCTGACGGAGGCCATTCGTTATACATGCCCCGGCGTTTAGAGCAGGAGACGGGCGTCCATCAACCGTGCGTGATGGATATGACGCTGGAAAAGCCCCAGCGGACGACATTTAGCCTCTCGTCCATCCTTGTTTGCCGGCATTAGCCATGGCTCGTTATCTAATCACCGGTGTCTTAATTGGCGCGATACACAATAACGAGGTGCCCTGTGCTCGCTTGTGTTGTCGAACGCGCCATTTTAGCTGGAAATGATGACGACCCTGTGCTGTTGCATCGTCCGCTATAGACAAGCCGCATATAATCATCATCGAGGGCAATAGAGAAAATTGCTGGCCAGAAATGGCGCCGGAAAAGTCTGGCCATCTTCGGACGATCTATTTTTTTTGCCGGCTTTTGTTTTCCATCCATTTTGTTATGTGGAGCGCCTTGATGGCTTGGATCCGTGACCGACCGGAAGAGATAAACACAAATCAATAAACAAATAAAAAGAAGAAAGAAAAAGAAACATTTGGGTTGGGCTCGTATCCAATCTCTAGGAGGAGCAGCAGCAACTGTTCACATAGAAGAGACAAGTATCGGCAGATAAGTGGAGAAAGAAGCTGCTGCTGCTGCAATTGAGACTCTCTCTGCGAGCGAAAGAGAGAAGAGTCTCCCCTCTCTCTCTCTCTCGCTCTGCCGAAAAAGAAGCACAACTCTTTGGCAGGTCTATCGATAAGAGGCCGAAAGCATCTTGCTCATCTCTCGATGTGTGCACGCGTCGGCGCGCCCCTGCTCTTTTCAACCGTTTTTCAGACTTTCTTCTTCTTCTTCTTCTTCTCTTTTAGACTGCCACCCGCAACGTTTCGCAATAACGTCGAGGCGATATAAAAGCAGCGTCGTACAGTTCTTTTCTCTCTACAAGAAGAGAGAAAGAAAAAAAAAACGAAATAAAAGAAGAAGAGAAAAAGGGAAGCTGGTGTGTACAAAAGTGATCGGGGAATGATGGTCGGATCGAAGACGTCGGTAGAGAGAAAAAGAAAGAAACGAAAGGAAGGATATAAATCAAGGGGAATAGAGAGAGAGAGACTCCTTCTTCATCCTCCTCTGGTTCTCGTACACCACTACGTCTCTCGATATAGCTGTCTATTATATATATATAGAGAGATAGAGATATATAAAGACATCGTCCATTTCTTCCTAGGTCCATCTTCTTCCCTTCAATCTCTCTCTGCGTAGCGCCCGGCTCCATACAGCGCGACCCCGATTGCATTGACGGCTTTTTCCTCTTTTTTCTGTTTGTGGCGGACGACTCAAACACGGCGAGATATATCTCGAAGAATCAGAAGAAAAAATCAATCGAGAGAAGAAAGCATATAGGGCGACTCACTTGGTATCAAATAGCGATGCCAGCTGCTGGGCGTCCTGGGCAAACAACAACAAGGAGGCGAGAGAGAGTGCAGGAGGGAAAAACCCCCATAGAACTATATAATCGTTTTCGCCCCGACCGACTCGGTCGACGCCGCGCAGCTGTGATTGAGTCGATCGGTCGTGTTATTTTCTTTTGTCGTCAAGACGGCACGGCGGTTTCTTCGACACATGACGCCCTTGTTCGCCGACTTTGCCCCAGCTGCTTCCCTCACGACACTGTACACAAAGCTACCGCTGCTGCGTCGGGGGAAAAAAGCGAGAAAAGTCGAGAAAACGCCGAAACCGCTCCCCATTTCAAAATCGGAGACGACGCGCGGTATTGAAATTTATATCCAGAAAATCAGCAAGTCACAATTTCGACAGCTTCCTTGTTGCCATCTATTATGCAAAGTTCAGTGTCGGAGCCGCTTGGGAGTCCGATGCGCTTCGCCTTCTACATACCCGCCGCCAACACGCTCGACTGGGATGATTGACAAGAAAAAGACGCGAAAAGTTTTCCGAGTCGGTCGCATTTGCCTAATAAGTTTTTTCTCCCATTGAAAAGGGTCATTTGACGAGAATAAGACGCTTTCTGTCTGTTTGAATATCGATATATTTGTATGGCTCCTCGATAGATGTGTGGCCCAATGTTTTACAACGCGCTAGGAGAGTTACTTCCGTGATTTTTTTTTGAATCGTCATCAATCATTCAGCGAAAGAGAGGCAGGAACAATCACGCACAAGGAACACACAATCCGAGAGTACAGATTATCATGTATATGTCAATACGGGTAGGGAGATTAAGGAAGAGATGTGTGGAGAGTAAAACAGCCACGCACACATTAAAAACAAATACTGAAAAAACTTTTCCTCTTATTTTTCCCCTCGAAACTCGCTCCGTATTTTTGTTATTTTTACAAATAGAAATTCACCGCGGTATCATCCCCATGTGGAATACTTTGCTCTCTCATACCACTTTCGACGGAAATAGAAAAGGAAGAAAAGCTGATATATATATATAAAAAAGCGCGGATTCTTTTCTTGTCCCATATATGTATATGTACAATTGTTGTCTCTCTACAACAAAGCTCGGGGATTTCTTTCTCTTCTTTCCTCTTTCAGTTAGATAATATATATATATATATACGCGTCTGTGTGTTTTGTGTGTTGTGTGTATTTGTAGCGATACTATACACTCGCACATTTTGAACGGAAATGTTTATTTTCTCTCTTCTTATTTTTTGTATTTTTTTTCGTCTCCAACAGAAAATTGCCACCTAGTTGTTGCAACGGCGATCGATACAAGAAAACCTTCTTCTGCTGGCGAAAGTGAGAGCCTTTTGATATTTATTTATTTATATATATATATAGAGATTTGTTACCGCGTAAATGGAAGTTTGCGAAGGAACAAAGCGAAGGGGGAAAATCGAGTTTGGAAGCGACAAATCAAAAGAAATCAAATTTTTTAAAAAATCAAACGGATATATCAAATCGAGTCGACTAGGACTGGCGGCCTTCTTGATGACAACGGTGCTGATTATGAAGTTCGGCCAGGGTGGTCGTCGTCGGCGACGGCGACGGCCTGCTGGAAGGTATGAAATGGGAGCGCGTCAACAATCCATCGCCCATCTCGCGGGCCAATTGTTCCGTGTAGATGACGGGCGGCGTCAGCGTCGTCGCCGCCGTCGAAAGACTCTTCCATTCCGCCATTCCGTCGCCAAAGTTATCCATCTGTCGGGATTACCAAATATATATATATTAAAAAAGAAGGATATGTTATCTTTCTCGGTACTGGCACTGGCGCTGACGTCAATAGGAGGAATTCATGCGGGCGGTTCCCTCTCTGCGGAATGATCCGTAAATGTCAGAGGTTGACACGCGCGGGAGTAATATCATTGTCATTTGTCACCAGACGGATGGATGATAGGGAGGACTAGGTAATGATGGAAGGTGCATTGTGCATTACCTGATCTCTGTCGTAGCCTAGGTTGTTGCTGGGCAGGTATTTGCCATTATCGCCGGCTTTGCACGGACTGCTGAAAGAGAGGCCGAGGAGGAGGGCCACCAAGAGGAAAAGGAAGACGGCGCCGACCGCTCCGTAGACGGTCACTTCGGAGCTCACCGCCGCCGTTAGCGACGACATTTCCAGGCTGCTCATCACTCCCCTGTAAAGGCCATTTTGTCAAACAAAAAATACGGACCGAGTTAATATGGAATGGAAAAAGTAAATCTTTTGAAAGATGAAGAGCCAAGTTATCAGGCAACTTATTGGCTTTGCCCAACTAGCGCTTCGACCGAGACCTTATCCTTAAAACATTTCAATCAGACTCTCTCTCTCTCCCTGGGAATGGGCTTTTAATCATTGAACAGATAGGCTGATGCTGGCCTCTCTCTCTCTCTTGGATGGAATATCTTGGCGTAGAACTCACGTCTCTCTCTCTCTCCCACAGAATATCGATCGATTACAGACTCGGTAGTAGTATAGGAGCCGTATATATGGGAGCAATCTCCGGTCTCTGGCGCTCCCCCACGCCCTCCTTTTTTTTACTTCTTCTTTTTCTTCCTGATATATACATACAAGACTTAAAAGGATGCTGGGAATAAACGAGTCAAGAAATGGAGGGTTCTAGAGAGACGCGTGAATTTCTTTTTTCAAAAGATCTTTCCTCGCTTCACACGTGAAAAAAGAGGTGGGATGCGGAACAAGGCGCTCTGGTGCATAAATTATTAGATTAGGAGCGGACGCTAACTTTTCGCTGTTCCTCCGTCTATAAGATGATGAAATAACAAATGATATCAAAGTGTTGTGCTCTCGGGGCCCCATAGGTAGAATTGGCTCGAGGGCCAAGATAAAGAGTTATCTCGTCGGCCGTTATTATGACTCTGCATAACGACGACTGATGAGCTTTAACGCTGCAGCGGAACGAGAAGTTGTTTAGCGGGAAATGCTACAAAAGCACTGATGTGCACCGCGGTCTCGGCGGTCGTTATATAAAGTATATTTTAGGCCTATTGAACGCGCTCAACAAGTCGCCCGGCAGCTAGCAGACTCTTTTCTCTCTATAGGCTTCCTCTTTGAAGAGCACCGTGAGTAAAGTAGCTGGGAATTTTTTTGGGTTTTGTCGTCGATTTCGACTGCTGCTCCCACCGTTTCTCGGAAAAGAGCCGTGTCGAGAGTTTCGACGTCGCTAATAAGTAGAACTCGTTATAGCGTAGAGTGGGAAAACGGGCTCACCGCCGCGCCACTATATAGACGACGTCGTCGTCGTTGAGTTATCGGGCTTGTACGATTCGTATCGCGCGGCTACCCAGTAACTTTGGAGTCAGTCGTGCGAGATGATGTTGGCTAGACTTCTCTTATATAAATATCGAAAGTCTTGTATATGGCCGTCTTGCGTGTCAAAACACGCCCGTCAGTCACACCTGGTATGGCGAATCGGGCAAAAAGAAATAACTGCCGACTCCTACTCCTCCCGGTATTAGGGATCTATCGCGTGTTTGTGCAGCGACGACGACGAGCTATATATAAGATGGCGGACGACTTGATGAGATGGAGCCAGAACTGCCACGCGCAATCAACTCTCCTCCAGCGCTGGCCGAAAGAGAAGAATTTTCCCTATCCGGCTGACGAGATTGCGCCGCTGTGGGCAGCCCCAAACAGCTTCCTCTCTCTCTCGGATTCTTTTGAAGGCTGCGGCGACGACGACGACGTCAACTTGCGTCAATCTGCTTTTGTTATCATCAGGACGCCGGCCGCCTATTCAAATCCGATTGACTTGGCTCTCTCTCTCTCTCTCCTGGTACCGACGCCATTTCTCAGCAGCTACTCTACGGCTGTACATATCTCTATACAGTGTCTGTTTGTGCCCCGACCTCTGTTGACGCTGGCGAAGCCACACAGAGAGAAATGCGGCGGGTAGAAGAAAAAGAAAACAGACGGGATCAAATAAATCACGTGCCGCTGCTGCTGCTCCCATTGATCTGCCGAGGCGGCCGAGATTGAAAACAAGGCACAAAAAAATAGAGCTAGTGAAAAGAACGGGATAAAGGAAAAGCAAACTTGGACTCTTTCAACAAGAGCAGAATAGACGAACACGACAGAGAGAGAGAATGGCTTCTTTTTCACCCATTCTCTCTCTGCTGTTGGCTCTTTTCTATACATCCAACTTGCTGTCTGCAGAGTCCATGTAGAGATCTAAAGAGAGGAGGTACAGAGAGAGAGAGAGAGAAGCGAAACTTTTTTTCTGTGTTGTCAGCAAGTTTACAAAGTTTTTCGCCGTGTGTGTCTCTGTCTGCCAGCTCGGCCGTTCGACTAAAAGACGAACGGTAACCAACCCCTTTGATGGACGAGTCTCTTTCTCTAGATTGGCAAGTTGTGTCTAGCCTCTTTTTTCTCTCTCTCTGATTCGATTCAATCGGATTGCGAAGACGGCGCCTTCGCAGAGAATGATGCGCCTTTTCTTGAATTAAAAATACAAGTTTCACGACGTCCTTCGGGACGCCGACATGGCAGACCGATCCGCGCAGTTTCACCAGAATCCATCTTCTTATTTTTTTCATCTTCTTCTTTTCGACCATATCAACAACAACAGCAGCATCAAAAAAAAAAAGGAGAAAGAAAGATTTATTTTCTCAACTTCTGGCGGAGTCGACACGGCCGCTGAATGTTTTCCTTTTTTTCGCCGATTTTGATTTCTTTTTGCAAGTCCGCGATAACGGTCGATATGCTCCAAATGTGTCTCTTTCCATCTTATTTTTCCCAGCGACTCTCTCGGCTCTAGCGCATTGCGCGACGTCACCAACAGCGGCGGCCTCTCTCTTTTCTACCGCAGCGCCCGGCGCAACACATCCAGATATATATCCAACTCTTTCTGGTTTCTCTCTGTGTAAATATCACTGCTACTACTATATATACGTTGGAATCACGGAACCAAAAAGACGAATGGCTCCCCGATTGCCCGCCATTGAGTTTGATGGATGAAAGCCAGAACGCATTTCGCATTGGGACCGAGCGCTGATGCTGGCGGCCCTGGCGCCTATAATATATAAATGTCGCCCGTATTTTTCATGTATGATTGTAACATGCGCCTCGCATTAATAGTCAATGGCGTCCGGAGGGAGAAGCGCGCTTCTAATAGCGCTGCCATAAACGGGGAAAAAAGACTCTAATCAAAAGAGATGCACGGTGTGATGGACGATGTTGTTACTGTTGTTGTTGTTGTTGTATAAATCTGACCTTTGGTCGACGATCTCGTCGAAGCGGATGATGCGATCGACTTGGAATTCGTGACCGGAGAGCTCGAGCAGGGTGACATTGCCTTGTCCGAGAGCCTCCAGCCCGGCGGCTCCCGTTCCGCCGTAGACGAGATGCGAAGGCTCGACGCTGATGTTGGCCAAAATGGCTTGCGGCGTCAGCAGAATCCGGTTGATGGCCACGTCGTTGTAGTCGGCGTCGAGACGGGCGGCCAGGTTGAGTCGCAGGTAAGTGCCGAGATCGCGCTGACGTCGTGTCGCCACCGTCGCGTTCCCGTTCAGCACGAACACCATCCACGGCCACGACAGCGACGGCACGGATTTGCCCGTCGACGACGACGGCCCTGCCACTTGGATGATTGGCTCTCCAGTGTTCACCGACGGCGGTTTGGTGGCTGGCGGCGCCTCCAGATCGGCCGTCCCAGTCGCTGACGTCGACTCGGCACTCTCGAACGACTCGGCTGACGACTCAGCATCAAATCGAAACGTCGTCGTCTCTTCGGACGAGGTCGTCGAGTGTGGCAACAGCGTCGGAGACGCCGCCACTCCTTCAGTGTCATTCAAAGTCGCTGAGACGGCCGTCGACTCAATAAGAGTCTCATCGGACGTCGTCGATATCGTCGACGACAAAATGTTCGGCACCAAACGAGACTTGATGACGGCCGTCGTCGTCGTCGACGTCGTCGTTGCTCTTGTTGTTGTCGTCGTCGTCCCGGCGGCGCTGACATTGGCTTCCGTCACGGCTGGACCAATCTCGTATGGGCCCAGTTGCTGCTCCTTCTGCTCCTGGATAGGTGCACGGCTGACTGGAACTACCAGACTAGCCGACCAGCAGACGCTAGTCAAACAACACAATGCCAGAGTGACTGGCCAGGCCGCCATTCTCTCTCTCCAAAATTCCACCACAAAGGCAGGAGTTTCTTTTTTCTATGGTCTCAAACTGCTGGCTTTATTACTCTTCTTGGTATGGCGTCGATCAATCAGCCGGCCGTCAGTGGAGCTGGACAAAATAAATAAATGAAGACAGAAAAAAATCTCGTTAGTTTTGTGACCGTCTAATCGGGGGAGGATCAGCATCGTCAAATGTAACATCATCTTTGATCGTCATCGACTGTCTCTCGCTCGAGACGTGCGCGTCAAGCTAGAAAGAAAAAAAAAGTTTTCTACGGCGACGGAGCAAATCTCCAACCTGTCACGAGTCGTCCCGGCAGCATCATTCATCGTTATCGCGCGCACTATATAACTGGGAGCTGCTGGCGGAGGGGAATAGGAAAATAAGGGTCGGTCCATTTTATTTTTCTACAAAACAGGGAAAGAAAAGAGAGAAAGAGAGATATGTTTTGTAGACGACGCTTCTTGCTGCCGGGTTACAGCTTGTCGCCGTCTATAATAGAGTTATATAGACGCCGGCAGATGCGGCAGCAGCAGCGCGCGGCTGTGGCGTCCATCTTTTACGACGGCTGATGAATGGCGCCAAGATGTTGCGAATCCTAAAAACGACGGCTCAACGTCCATATGTATATAGAGAGTCCCTCGAGGAAAAAGGGGCCAGCCCGAAACACGGGCAGAATGAAGAAAAAAAAAGGGCTCTTTCATCCTCTTCTTTCTAATCTCTGGGCCGGCACTTCGGGCGCCCGTCTTTCGGGAATCTGGAAAATGATTCCATGTGCTCGGCACGGATTGCTAACAAGAAATACGGCCACCAACACACAAAAAAGAAAGAGAAGTAGCAGCAGGGATGGCCGTGAATCTCGGACGAGATGATCATCCGATGTGTCGACGTCGGTTTTCTCTCGCCTTTTTTTTTGAGCGTCTCGACGAGCGGCGCCTTTTTTTATTTGAAAATCAGCACGAAACGGTTTGTGGAAGAAGATGGAGCGGCAGTGAAACAGACACTACTAGAAATAATCTAATAAAACGCTCTGCCAGCGAACGAGGAACCCTCGTAACCCTTGAAAGAAGAAGAAAGAAGAAAAAGAGCTATGGGACCTACCACGGGACTGAGTGGTAACCATCAACGGTCGGCGACGATAAACACAGCGAACCGCTTTTCAGCGGAAGGAAATCAAATTTGAAATAAAATCACGACGGGAAAAAAAGGGGATTTGGAGAGAGTAAATATAGAGAGGCCTAGCGAGTTAAATCTGTACGGTATTAGAGTGGTGTACACTCGACCGGATGGAGCTCTAGAGGAAGAATAAATCGGGGATTTTTACTCCGTCCGCTTTTTTTCCTTTCCAGCGAATCGAACGGCTGTTGATTCCGCTCCGACCAACTCGAGCGGAGAAAATGACAGGTTCTTGTATATATATTTGTTGGGTCCTGGTCCAAGAATAGGGTTCCAATTCCAGTTTGCTGCCGTCTTCCAATTGGATATAATCTCTACCGGCGAAGAATCGAACGGACCGACAACGACAATCGATCTAAACCGATGAGAGGGGCCAGCATCCCTTTTTCATTGTTGTCCTCGTGATTGCGTTTTGCTGTCGCTGCTTATGTCACCGCAAATCGGGTTTTTACATGGGAATATTTCTCTTTGGCGCTGGTCGCAAGGATTGCGCAGCACCTGGTCGACGTCGTCGTCGACGAGAGTCTCGGTCCGCGGGGTAGAGGCGGAACGTAATTATGGTGAGTGACTGTTTCGATTCCGGCTGGGTGGCTCACAACTAGCGAGTCGCTCCTAATGCCACTCGTCTAGTGACACTCGAGCTTTTTGCCTCTCGAGTGGTTCATAAATAAAATGGAAATTATGGAAGAGAAAGAAGAAGAAGGAGAAGAAGAAGAAGAAGAGGTTGTTGGAGAGCTTCTTGGTCGTCATCTTCGTCGGAGCGTTTAACGAACTTGAAAGATTTTCATCCGGACCGTCTTGTTTCACTTTTACGCTCCAGAGCTTGGCGCAGTCGAACGAACTGGAAGAAGCAGATGCCCGTTTTATTTCCTATTTCATCGCGCAACTCATTAGGGCTTGTTAACTCGGCGCATAAAAGCTGATACGACCCGACAGCCTCAGCGGAACAGTCGGCGCCATATCCCTTCGGCCAGAAAGAAAAAGGGACTGCGGGAGTAGACTCGGAGCGATGCATTTCGGTTTAGTCGCTTTGTTTGCTTTCGATTCACAGTCGGGAGCCTTCGTGCGTGATGCAACGTGATAGTGCGGCGCCCTCCCCAAGAAAAGAAAGGAAAGCTGTTTGAAGGGATGGAGGAAAAGAAACATCAACCACCAAAAAACCATATCCAGCTACTAGTCCGGCTGCTATCCATTCAGACACGAAAGAAGAAGAAGGAAGTTTTTCTTGTTTGAAAAAAAAAGAGAAAAAGGCCTTGAGACGAAAGTTTTTTGTTGGTCGAGAAAGACGTCGACAAGACTTTAGTAGCAACAGAGTGAGAGACGTGTACATATCATCGGCAAACGAGATTGAGAGTGAAGGGTAGAGAATTCCAGTCACGGGCGCGGAAGACTCGGAAAGGAAAAAAAGGAAGGTCTCCTTATCAAACGAACAAAAGACAACTCTCGAGTATATAGATCTGCGTCGTCGTCCTTTTATGGACAAACAGCGGCTCCCTTCTCGATGCTGAGAGAAGAAGAACGCTACCAACTTTTAATACCTCTCGCTAAACTGAAAACAACCATCTGTATCGGTATCAAATCTTCTCTGACCCGAAAAGAAGACTGCGACTTGGCGCATCTCATCGCCGGTCGTCGGCGTAATAGTCAGGGTTTCCATAGTAGGAAGAAGATGAAATGAGAGAGGCCTTCCACTGGAGAAAAAAAAAGTTATCAAGAAACCAAAAAAAAAAAATGAAATGCGCCGCTACTCTCCAAAGCGTCAAAGAGATTGGAAGACTATGGCGTTCGTATTTTTTTTTCTAATTTTCCGTCGAATCGTCGTCGGTGGAATGCTGCGTGTAGAGACGCGGTCCGCTACGGTTTGCGCGCAGATTTCAGCGGGCTGAAAGAAGCATCGCTAGCTGAGACTATAGGGAGGGAGAAAGAAGCCACAGGGACCGACGTCTCTCCGTCTCGCTTGGTCCTTTTTTTCATAGCCTGTCTTTTCTCTCTTTGGCTGCTGCTGCTGTGCCTATTGCGGTGAAAGAACGTGCGCCACATCGATCGGCCGGGGGATGTTGTCATCCAAATGACAGAGCTCGGCGGAGGAACAAGGGAAGAAGGAGGAAGAGAGCTCTTACGAAAACCCACCTGCCTCAGCTCCTCTATTCCGTGCGGAACAAATCGAATTGCGACGCCAAAGTGGAGAGGATCGGCGCAGCAGTGGAAAAAGAAGAAGAAGAAAATAAAAAAGGGGAGAAAAGGCGGAAGGACCGGGCCCGGATGAGAGAATACACATGTAAAAGAGGCAAAAGAGGGTCCAAGAAGAGTAGTAGTAATCAAACTGCCACTTGGCATTCAGCTAAAACACTTTGACATGCCCAGATCTGATATACGAAGGGCCGCCGCCGCTGCCGCCGCCTCTGCTTCTGTTGCCGCGCTGCAAAGATTAAAGGAGATGGCAGCAGAGCGGGACGCAACAAAAAAAAAAAAGAGAAACCGACACAAGTCTCCGTTGCTGGGAGCGTGCGCTGGAACACTAAAAGAGAGATCCGACCGTCCAACCGCCTACCGCGAAAAACAAACAAACGAGTTGCAAACAAAACAGCAAAATGATGGGCTCTCTCTCTTGTACTATAGAGTCCGGCAGCGCACTTTTTTTTTTTGTTATTTTGTTCTCTTTGATAATGCCCCGTTGGTCCCTTTTTGAAATGGAGAGTGCACTTTCTATCTTTTTCGTTGCTGTTGTTGTTGTTGTTGTTGTTGTGCGCCCCGGTGTATAGCCCTACTTGAGCCCGGAGAGCGCAGTTGATGAGGCAAGTAAAGTGAGTTCCGGTCCCCGGTCCACTTCATCCCTCTGTACCAAACTCTATCAAAGCCTCACCACTCTGACGTTGTTGTCTGTTGCCCCAGACGAAATGGCTCTTGTCGGCCTCTTTTTTTTTCTCTTCTTCTTCTTCTTCTTCTTCCTTTATTTTTTTATTTTGGAGAGGACGACGACCGTCTCTCGTTTCGTGTTTTTTCTCTCTTTCTACGGTTATTGTAATGAAATGAAAGCAATTCGACCGAGCCCATAGAGTAGAGTACCGGTCGTCCCTGTTTCTGCAAGTTTCCTTAGCGTCCAGTGATGCGTACCACAGCCAGGCGCCGGCCCCGGTACCCTGTAGAGCAGCGGGATATAACGATGCTATTTCGCGCTGTGGCACTTCTCGGACGGCGAGAGACAGCCAACGAGTTGATCTCCGAAGTGAAGCGCAAGGTCCTTTGAGCCTCTCTATTCTCTCTCTCAATACGTTCCTTCCTGTTCCCTCCCTTTCATTCCGGTCTCTTTGCCCTTTCGAATCCAGACCCATTCTCCCGCCGACGTCGACGTTGACGTCTCTCTCCTACTTCCTCCTTCTTTTTTCCAGCCTTATTATTCCCCTCTCTCACGCGAGACGCCCGCCAAAGACTCTGAGAGAGAGAGAGAGAGAACACCACTGAATATTCTATAGGCGACGCTCATCTCGAAGCGACCGACGGCCGAGAGAACACGGCGAGAATAACTGTAGGTTGTGCTGCTGGCCGTGTCGCAAAGGGTCAATGAGAGCCAAACTGCTTACCCATATTAGTCGGCGAACGCTTCAAGTTGATGGCGCCGTCACATGGAATGTCGGCGACTGTTCTCGCAGTTAATTTTCCAGGACAACGAAAGAAGATCAAGTCGAAACGGCAGTTGAAATACTACTCTCCTTCTTCTCCTCGTCGTCCTTCTTCTTCTTCTTCTAATTATTGCAGTTGTTTTGTTGCGGAAGCTGCGCGCACGCGCTCTCGACTATCGATGATATATCTCCTCCGGCTTGTGCGGAGGTCGGCGAACTACTGGATGCCCGGCTCGTCGACGGCTTCCCTTTTTATAGCCGCCAGCAGCAGCTTGGAGCTCGGCCACGACGACGACTCTTTTGTCGATCTTTTTTTTCCTTCTTCTTCTATCTTTCCTTTTTCTTTACTTTATATATATATAAATATATGTGTAGTAGTATCTTTTCTCTTCATCATCATCGTCCAACCACAGCAGGCAACGTTGTCGATACATTGACTTCAGAGTTTCTTTCTTCTCCGCAGATGTTTTGACGGTCGCCGCTTTTTCTTTCTTCTTCTTCTATCGTCTTCCTCTACATTTATTTGTTTTTACGGGCTATGTCGACGAAGCATAACTGCCGATTGAGTGCCATAGAAAAAACGGAGGATTCCGAAAGAGAAAAAAGAAAAAAAAAACGATACAGGCCCGAAATCGTTGAACCGGATGAAGGAAACCAATATATAAGCCGAACGCGCGCGCGCGCGCGCGCACCCCGCGTTTCATATTCAATTGAAAGTGTCTCGGAGAACTTCAAAGAGCTTATAGCTATCTCTCTCTCTCTCTCACCCCATAACTATTATTCGTCGACGACCGCGTCGTCGTCATCTTGGTCTTATTATAGTGACTGTGCTGCAGCTATAAACAAACAAACGAAGAAGGAAAAAGAAATAGTAGCTGATGACTGGGGACGAAAGATAACAATCGGTCCATGATTGAACAGTGTTATTAGACCCAAGTGCCGGCCGATCGACTGGGCCCCCGAAATGAGATCCCCTTTTGGTCCACAGTAGTACTCTTTTTATTGCTGTTATCTTTAAAGATTGCTTCTGAGAAAGAGAAAATAGAAAAAGAAGAGACAGAAGATCGTCGATAAACACTCGGGCACAATCTCGGATTGATGGTCTCTGCACTGAAATGCAAGTTTCACGTGTTTTTTGGAGGGAATAGATTGTGCGTAACTTTTCCAATCAACTCCAAGTTGTCGAGAGCGTGCTATCTTTCAAACTAGACTATTTATCGGGTGGGAGTAAAAAAATTCTCTTGCGTTCTTTTTTAGCGCCATGATGTTCAAGTTTGACTGCTCGTCTTCTCCGGCGACACAGTTGGAGGATTACAGAGTTTCCAACCATTTTGTTGGCAGCAGGTCATCCAAGTCAACGACGACGGCTGGAGCGACCAGAGGAGTATGTGTATAGTATGGATCACGTAGCGCCCGCTCAGGAAAAGATGAGGGCGGGGAGGGGGGCCTCGGCCATTGAGAGAAGTTGCGTGCGACGCCCATTTGAATAATCCGTGTTATTCGCAGGCGTCGCGGCGTCTAACAGAGTCAAGGACCTTCACGCGCTAGCGAGCGAGAATTTTTATTTTTTTGCCTTCTTCTTCTTCCATTTTATTTTCATTTCATTTTACGGCCGGGCGCGCCCAGAGAGATCTCGGGTGATTCGGCTCCCTTTCGTCCCTCTCTTGTGAATCGGATAACAACAGGATTCGTTAAGAGTCACGTGACATCCCTCGACACGGTCGTCCTATATATACCCAACATATTAGCCAGGGCCAAACATCCACGGGGGTTGTGAGAAAAGAGTGTTTTCTTTCTTTTTGTATCTTGTTGTCAAAAACTGGCGCCTTTTCTTCGTCTGTCTGCTGATTGTGTTGTTGGCTTGATCCCTGGCATCGTGATGAATGGAATGATGCAACAAAGGGCTGATTGAACGGGGTGCCATCTAAAGCAATAGAGTCGATTAGAGCGAGAAAGAGCTAGGAGTCTCTCTCCTTTGCCCTAAAAGGGGTGCGTATATCCCTGATGGGAATCTCTTTCTCTCTTTGGCTGTTTGCGTATTTATAGTGCCGTCCGTTGTATTTACTGTTTCAGCGTAATAGCCTCGATCGACAGAGCGACCAACTGGCCCTTTGGGGCCCAAAGTGGCGGCAGCATATACTCGTCGACTCTGCTCGACCGTGCCGTCCGCCAATAGGAAGGAAGAAAGATGGAGAGAGAACAACAACAACAAAATAGAGAGGGGGAGATCAGATCATTTCAGACACAAAAAGCCGAAAACAAGAGGGAAACGCCCCTGATTGGTGTCAAAATGCGTTCCTCCTCCGAGCAATACAGGCACACATTACGAGTTTATAACCAATTAGGAGAGAGAAAGAGAGAGATGCTGCCGGGTCGGATCGGGGTATAGATGTCGCAGAATACGACAAAACCAGCTACTGCGGTTGCGGGGGCCAGGCCAAGCCCTGGGCGTCTCAGATGTCCGAGAGACTCAAACTGTACGTTACGGTCGCCTTACACTTCCATTAGCCCCGGCAGAAGTTTCAACGAGCGCCGAATGCGAGTTATCGAACACTGTGGCCTCGTCGTCGTCGTCCGCCGCGGCCGAGTTGCTCCCTTTTTGGCTCGCCTCTACTGCTACTATCTGTACGGTATTTACAAGGATATAAGGAGAAAGGGACTGGGGTAAAGAAGGCCGAGATCTTGGTGTAATAGAGTCGGCCAGTAAACGGAGAACGAAGAGAAAAGACGCGAAAAAAGAGGACGGGACAGAGCTGGAAAAGATTTGGCTCGGTCCCCACGTCTCGTTAACCGCGTTGGCCATGGAATAATACGTTTCATTCTTTTCGATTGGAGATTATCGTCGTCGTCGTCGTTCTTCAGAGTGCCTGGCCCGGCCCGGACAAAAGGAAAAAGGATCTAGGGCCCAGTACCAACTTTTCTACGGATGTTTTTTCCCTTTGATGTCGACATCTAAGCGGTCGACTGACCCAGCAGAAAAGGCCGCAAATCAGCTGAATGCTTAGTCCTTGGTAGGCCTATAGCCAGCTAGCCACACAAGGACATGAAAGTGGGCGTTCTATAGATAAACGGTCAAGCATATATAGATCTGAAAACCCGGCACAACATCGTGTAGAGTCTGTAAGCCGCTAGCCGGTAGTAGCCTCGTCGGTTTTACGTTCCTGACATGTTCTAGCCCGACCGTGATGGATATCTTCCTCTCTCTCTCTCTCTACTCAATGAACATAATGGATCTGGAATGCTGGCTCTTTCCTTGACGTCAGTAGGAAAGTCCTCGACTCTCTCAACTATTACTGCTAGTACTAGACTCCCTGTACCATCTGCCTCTCTCTCTCTCTCTCGTCTTTCTCCATCCGAACTGTATACACTCACATCCTTCCGGCACTACTCTCTTTCCTTTTCTTTCCCTCCCGTCGCCGCCCGTCCGGCTTTTGTTATGACCCTAAAAGGCTCTAGGTTTCCGGTTACCTTCCCGTTAACGGCTGTTAACGAGCGCTGCACTATTTTCGCGTTCCATTGATTGCCGACAAGAGAGTCGCGATGGGCCGGACAGGATCCCGATCGTTCGGCGGCCGGAGCCCACTTTGTCATTGTTCATTATTATGGGACATGTAGTCTTTTTATGGCTCTATTCTCCGGCCGGCCGGACTAAAAAGCGCCTATATCAAAAGACCCCCCAAGGTAAAAAGATACTTTCAGTTTGGACCGTGATAATGAGTCCCGCGCGGCCCACGCGCGCTCGCTCCGCGCCATCAACCAACTTGTATTCCTAAAGCGGATTGTCAGACATCACGTCGCGCAGTACGGCCCCTGTTTTCTAGCGCCGGCTTTCTAATAATCAGCGCCTTGCAAAAGAATTATTTCATTGAACGGCGCGACGAACCGAACCGAGTCGTCGACGGTACCATTGCAATCAGTAGAACGACTCGTTCATTTCACAAGAATCTCGTTAGAGAGCGAGGCGGGGGATAAGAACTTTTTGGGACGGGAATCGATCTTATTACCAACATTTCCTCGTCGTTTGTCGTCACCATGCAGTCATCATCATTATTGCCATCCGATCCATATTGTTCAGTTGACAAAAAAATGCGAGCGGCAAAGTCTTCTTATTCGCCTGCCGAGCGCCGAGCCGACCGTTGGCGTCGTCACGCTATACGGATCAAAAAGTTCGTCCCGCCCGCCTTTGACGTTGCTCGGCTTTATTATTAGGACCAAGCTAAAATGAAAACCGCCTGAAGCGGATTATTTTGCCCGGCGCCGTTCGTCTTCGTCGTACTCGTCGTCCTTTTGCTGATGAAAAGGAGCGCAGCAGCCCAAGAGTTTTGGCGATGAAAGCCGGCACCTCCGCCACCGCCAAGGAGCGGAGATGGTATAAGATCAGCCGTGCATGATGAACTGTTGACGAACTCTTGCTTCTAAGTTGGCGGTTCTCTGAAGGGAAAACCACGCGCCCCGGCTTGAATCGAGTCTTTCAACAGCGGCTGTACGTCGGGCGGTAGTACTCGGTGGTTTTGAAGATCGTTGTGACCAGCAGCAGACACTCTAGGATCAGCTTTGTCCAAGACAAAAGTTTTCAGTCAGCAAAATTAGCGAGCGAAAAGGAGGTCGGACACTCGGCGACCGCGGCGGCGGATCTGCTAGTTCGTTGGAAACCATCTTTTTTTTTTGTTGTTTGGGTCCGGGAGTTTTTTTTTATTTCAGAGCACCTGTTTCTGGCTGCGGGCTATAGCGTTGTAGGACGCGCGTAAAGCGAGCCAGAGTAGAAGAAGAAGAAGAAGAAGAGGTAAAACTATAAGCGACGGACAATTGGACGTCTGCGAACAATCGACCAGGCACTACAATTATGCCGCATGAATAACGCTCGCGCACAGTTATGGCTACTTGCCAGACCTTTGTTCCGTTTAGGAGGCAAGGCCAATTCGATTAACTCCCACTTCTTGGGAGTTGGACGCTGGAGAAGCGCTTTCGCTCCCTCAATTGGCAGCAGCTCCAGCTCCAGGAAAACGGATGACTCGAGCGCCACCCTGCACGCGGCGTAGTCACTATTCACTCGGCAATTGGAATTTTAAGATGAGAGAAGGAGAATCGGGTTAGCATTACATCACGGCAAGCCGTGCTGCTCCTTCTTCAATATGAGCGATGACGCTTTCTCTTCTTGGCTCACGTTAGCGCGCCCTAGTGAGCCCTTCCAGTTTCTCCCTCCCGTCTTGTCTCGTCTCTGCACAGAGCGCGAGAGCTTTTCTAACACGATTACCGACGCAGAGTCACAAGGGGAGTAGCGCTGCAAACGAGCATCGATCACAAACAATTTGGTATGTATTGAACAATCGAGCTGTATAGGAGTGAGTAACGAATACAATTAAGCTTTAGCTTCATTGTAATTGCATCGTTAGATAATAGTATAGTAATTGCAAGGGCTCTGGAGCAGCTCTAGGCTCTAGACATAAGGTTACACCATTAGACGCCTATGCGGGCCATCACAGCACGTAGTCAAATTTAGTAGCTATAGTAGAGTGTAGGAGTAGGAATCGCTGTCGTACATAAGGTGAATTGATACGTGTAGAGAATCATGAGTGACTTGATAGGAGCGAAAAGAGGAAACAAAACAATTGGGTTCCATCATTAATAACAAGCGTTGGTATACATCATCATTTGAGGGCCAGTTTTTTGGCCGAGTTGGAGAGGGCGAGGAGTACGGCGACCGTGTCCAGTTCTTTCTGCATAGCTTTTTCGTTGTCCAGACTAACTTCGCCGGCGCGGGAACCTGCAACCAATAATGTGTCAAACTTGGTCAAATGTACAACGGATGGCTGAGTCCGAATTCTCCTTCAAAGGCCCTTGACATTTCATTACCAAACATCGTGAGAACTTTGGTGCGAAAATCTAAGACGGTCGTCACGGGATTCCCAGTTAAAGTTAGCTCCTCCAGACAAGGCAAAGCGGCTATGGGCCGAATAGTCTCCAAATCAGATATTCTGTTGGAGCGGACGTCCAGAGTTACCAGACCGTAGAGTTTGCCGAGTCCCTCTAAACTTGTCAGTCGATTCTGGGCGAGAAAGAGAGATTTGACATTGCCCAGCTTGGTGTGTAGATCGGGTAACTGGCGAATGCGATTGTTTGACAGATTCAATTCTTCAAGTCCAGACAAGCTAGACAGGTTGGTCACTGATTCCAGGGCGTTGCTAGACAGACAGAGTCGACGCAGTTTTGGCACCAAACAAACGGCTGCGGGGTTAATCTCGGTCATATTATTCTCGGACAAGTCTAGTGAAACCAATTCCCTCCAAGTGTATGGACTGTTAACCTAGTCGGAAAAAAAGAAAGTCAACATCATATTAGGCTATTACGGAACAAGTCCATGTACAAATAGAAAGCATGACGTACCTTAACCTCAAGGTTTTTGTGGACACTGTCGCACACTAGAACTTCAACCATTGTTTTGAGTCCACAAGAGTGGGCCGAAAGAGTCTCCAGGGTACTTCTTAGACTCCGCGCACACATCAGGCTGCTAACATTGGCATTTTGGAAACACAAGTGTTTCAAACTTTTGAAACATGAGAGATCAAAGGGGAGATTATTCAAAATTAGGTTGCTGTTCCTAAAGAAATCGCGATTTCCGACGATTTCCAGAGATTCAATGTTTGTCAGAAAATCCAAGACATGGGCAAAATCTTGCTCTTTATTCAACTGTTCTACTGGAGAACGTGGTAGCTGAATTTTCTGAGTTATGGCATGTAACTGTTTGGGGATAATGTTATTGATTAGTGCTGGCCTTTCTAATAATATCAAACTTTGGATAATTGGAAAATCATCACCTGTAAGGGATTCATTGATATGGTTTTCCCAGACAAAATTTTTGTTTCTCCATTAATGTAAAGCTCTGAGGCCATTTTCCTGACTAGCGAATACACTTCATATTCTTCAAACTCAAAAAAAGAACACACCTCTAGAGGTAGGGCTTTTTCAAGGAACTGAACAATTTTTTTCAGGTAAATTTCCAGATCTGCACGTCTTCTCTCAATAAATTCTGGATCCTTGTTGCCAATAATTTTCTTAGCAGGCAGAAGATCTTTTCTAAGCCCATGATTGAGAACCAGTTGTTGGTGAAGCAGATCGAAACTTGAGTATCTGTGTTTAACGAGCCACCAGACTTCGCCTAAACTCACTTTGATGACGTACACTGTACATTCTTCTTCTTTTTCGGCAAACGGAATACACACATCGACGCGGGTCTTTGAAAAAACGTAAAGCGCCATAGTCAGTTTTATCTAAGGTCAAAATACACGAGCAGCTTAAACGAATGCGCAACGACAAAAGCACTTTTGCAGCTTGAGATTTCTGTGGGACTGCTCTACGCGGCACGCTTTTTTTTATTGTCAGTTGTTGTGAAGCAGACGACGCATCAGCTGTTTAACCAACTGACAGATCAGTAAGATGTGTTCCTTACCGAAACTCAAAGAATTTCAATGTGACGTTTCCCCAACGGAAAAATCTTGCGTTTTGAAGCTGAAGGTATGAATTTGATATTATTAAAATACAAGGTACGCCCAACTACCGCTTAACAATAATGTATTACTTATTGATTACAAGATAGAGGGAGCGTTGACTGACGGCAACGGGCAGAAACAGATCTTGATAGATATGCAATCGAGTGAATTATCGACCACCGTGCACCTTCTTCAACAAGCAAGGGACCAAATTGGGGCGCTTGTGCGAACAAAGAAAACATGAATGTTTGCAACAAAAGATATTATAGTGGCAATGAATATAAGATCACATGATTTGTCAAACCACAATAATGGGCTTCAGCATTTCTTTCTTGGCCTTGACAGAAGCCACCCATTTTGTGATGAATTGCTTTTCAATCTCTCTAGCCTTTACCACAGAATTTGGGTCATTTGGATCTGCACCTCTAAGATCAAGGTGATGGGCTCCTTCTGGAATTATGATAGCCACAAGTGAGTCTGAAAGTGACTTTGTGACTCCTCCAGTTGACCTTTTTAGATGGAAGATTTAAATTTTTAAACATTTTATGCAAAGGTTATTTTAGATTGAAAAAAATGTCTAACCAAGGGTCAAGTAGTCCATTGCTGAAAACAATATTAGAAGATGAAGTGATGTTTCTGCCACCATACATCAAAGGGGCCATCAAAGCTCTAGGATTTACTTTCCATTTTTTTAGACATCTTGCACTGTATTTTTCTAGGTTCCAGGGTTGAGATTCAAACATATCATTGACACCGTCGGCACACATCGGCATCACCATTTCGGTACACGCCTGTAGTTAAACATTTTTCTTATAAGAGAGACCATGATGAGACTCAATAATATGTAACAAATCTCACCTGAAAATCCCACCCCATGTCTCCCAATGACTGATCCGCTTGTTGGTCTATATTCAAGCATTTGGTTTGTCCGGTAAAATTAGCATAAACTGAAAGTCCTTTGAAAAGTTCATCCAGTAGGGAATGATCATCAAGACTAGAGTTGGTCAAATGCTCACACACTGCCTATGTAAAACAGTGTCAAAATAAACTCTCCCGCAAAGTTAGTGCGTGTACAACAACTTTTTGTCAAACTTACTTTAACAGGGTAAGCAGGAAGTGGAGCCAGAAAGTTTGCCGAATACGGGTAGTTAACCATAGCGAGGTTTGTCCATACATTTGTAAGCCAATCCTTCAAGTTATTAATATCTTCAGTTCCATTTAATGGCACACACAAGTTCCAGTGGGTTCTAAGCCACTCTTTTCCCGTTTCTTAATTAAGAGGTATATAGCAAAGTATACATGAAAGACGATCTATATCAATTTTACCATTCGAAAGGATTCTAGACAATGCGCCCCACGATTTGCGTATAGTATCTGCACACTCGGTCGATGACGAAGTAAAGTCAGCAGTTACTACACGATTAAACGCGTCACAAGGGGTCAATCCTGTAAACTGCAAAATTGGCGCTGAGGCAGCGATTGCTCTGTAAGTTGAATTAAAACAATTTAGCAGACAAATAAAATAAAAAACAAACAAGCAAACAGAAACTCTAATCTAGAGTTGTACCCAGTTATTATGTGAGGATATTTGATCCTCATCCAAGCAGCCAACATTCCTCCATAAGATCCTCCAAATGCAATAACAGGACTATCAGCAGCCCCAGAATTGGTAGATTTTACATAAGAAACCAACTCAGCAAAATCTGCTAGAGCTTGTTCAGAAGTTAGATAACCCAAGTATTTAGGGTCCTTCAAGTAATACAAGAAATATAAGATCCTGTTATCTGGAATAGCTTATGAAATTATTACAGAGTATGATTTGTTTCCATAAGGGAGTGATTGCCCATAGTATCTGTGCTCTGCAAACAGCAGCATTGCTCCATATTCTGGTGCAATGTCCCACATAAATCCCTAAATCAAAACCACACATATTACTTCTACATAATTTAATCAACATGCACATTCACAAAGTGGACACTTACAGTGTTTTGAGCAAACCATTCTATATCTCCTTCATTTCCTGTATAGAAAAAAATTGGGCCCCCACCTCTTTTCCAGTAAGTAGTATTGATTAAGTATCTCTGGGAATAAGTGTCTTGATTGGCAAAACTGAAGTGATCAACCTATAAAGGTCATTAATTTGCATTATTATAATAGTCCAGCAATTCCAACAAAAACAATTGCGCAAATATTTTCTCGCCCGATTTTTACATTAAGTACATACTTGTTGTTTGTAGAATAGAGTTTTCCATTCGTAACTTTGAGAATAATGAAAAAAACAACTTAAAAAGACAACTAGAACGAACGTGCGATCCATACTGGTAGATAGCACACGAAGAACAGCTAACCGCAGTTACCACGCAGTAGACGACAAGGACAAGGCCAAAACAAAAATCAGCTGTTTGTTTTTTTTTGTTATTGGAGGCAACACTGTTATCGAAGGGAGGATGGGAGGCCGACGAGTTCGTCCAGCTCCAGCACTCCAGCAGGCAGTCCAGCTTATAATAGCAGTCTGCAGTCTGCTAGGAAATGAAATTGCCATGGACTTGAACCCGGAATCCGATTGTTGTGAAATTTTGTCCAATGATACTAAAAGCCCTGAACAGTTTGTCAATTTGAGTAAAATTTGCACCAACTTTAGGAAGAGAAATCCAACTCTGCTTGATAAAGGAGGTTTGGGTTTGTCGACATTTTGTGCAGCCAATCATCCGGTTGAATCGTGTGGCAGTAATGGGCTACCTTTGACGCCCAACTCGGTTCAAATTCTCGGAAAGTTTCAGAGCCTTTCCCAACTAGAACATCCTAACCTTTGTGCATATGTGGAAATTTGCCGCATTCAACATGGTAATTTATTTAACTTGTATATGATAATTTGTGCATTAACCATTTTTGTTTTAATTGCTATATCCACAGAACGAGTTATTGTCGTTTCAGAGCACTACCCTACTTCTTTGCAAACTCTCATATTGAAAAAGAAAATCTTTGGATTAGATTTACAAATCCATCTAGCCAAGTCTATCATTGAAGCTTTGCAATACCTACATAGCCAAAATGTTGTACATCGGAACCTTCATTCCAAAAATGTTCTCATATCTTCAGATGGAAGAGTTAAACTCAGTGCCTATGGAATGTATTATATGACTCAATCTAGCACTTTTGTTTCCTTTCCAATAGGGTACGACTTCAATCCTTTAGCTAGTTAGTCAAATAATTCTGTTCATGTCTCATTTTTCTTTGTTTAGTTATCCAAAGTATTTAGCACCAGAAGTTTTACTAATGGGGTATGATCCATCAAAATCATGGTTTGATAGCTCTACAACCTGTGATGAAGCTTTAGCCCTATACAGCTCCAAACCAAAATCAGATATATGGTCAATAGGAATGATTCTTCTGGAAATGGTCCTTGGAATAGAATTCTTAAGTGAATCTAGAGCAAAATTGTGGAACACACTGAGGAAAGTCATGAGCTGGATTCATGCTAGAGGAAGTGCCGTTGAACGTATTGTCCAAGAAGCAGAAGCAATGGAGCAGTGGAAGGTTTGTCTTCCGCTCTTAGACATTCTTGCCGATACTCTATTTATTTATTTATATATATATTTTTTTTTTTTTAACAGGGTGTACAACCTGAATTAAAAGAACTGATTGAAAGCTGCTTGCAAGTGCTTCCACAGGATCGACCTACAGCTGACCAACTATTAAGTTACCCTTTGTTTGATGCACGGTTTAGCGTGCCAGCTGCAGTTTTCAAATTTCCCGCGCACCCCCTTCCACTGGACTTGCTGCGAATCCATCAGTTAATGAGTAAATTACCCTTGGCGGAAGTTTTTCATTTCTGGCACCTGGTCGGCGGTGATGTGGAAGCTGAATTAAGAAAAGCTGGAATATTAAGGAACAAACCAGCAATTTTTTCCCTCCCGTGGTACTAAGTTCTAAAATGCTTTTTAGATCTTGAAATCAATTAAATAGTCTTCTTCAGTGTTGTTCTTGAAGAAGGAGAATCTTTCGGACAAACCAAAGACCGAACTACCCTGTATGATGATTCAGTAGTAGAGATATCGTTGGAAGCCCTCTTGCGTCGTTTGCAACATTTACCGTCTTCTGTTTTTGACCCGCTTATGGATGATAGGTATCAGTTGCAAATCTTTTTTTTTTATCGCATTATATAAACGTATATTTTGAGTTTTCAGGGGTCACGTCTTGTTCAGCATTAACGATTACCCAACACTCAGTGAAGCAGCTCAGTTGCCACTAGTAATAAAAGAAAAGGACATCGATTACCAACTTTATCGAATTGTCATGTTCGACAAACAGCTTCGAGTATACAAACGTATTCTTGTGTAGTAAGCTTATATTGAAATGTTCGTTGATAGGCTTATCCTCTGACGAGACAAGCCATCATCAAAGAGGCCCGTGAAGACATTCCACCTTTCTGCCGCGCACGCGTCTGGGCCGCCTTATTAAAAGTTGATCCGTCGTATCCGTCCGTATATGCGGTTATTGATAAAGAAAAGAGTCACTCTTCAGACAGACAGGTTGATCTTAATTAGATTCTATTGCACATGAGTTTTCGTTTCATTCTCCAGGCCCCCACTTTCAGATTGAAGTTGATATTCCTCGGTGTCACCAGTACATCGATTTACTTGCTTCTCCAGAAGGCCACGCCAAATTCAAACGGATTTTGAAAGCATGGATAAATCAGCATCCACAATACGTTTACTGGCAAGGCCTCGATTCGCTTACGGCTCCTTTCATGCTTCTTCATTTTAATGATGAAGGTATTTCTGGCAACTCTTATTAACTGACCTATTCCTAATAAAACTTATGTGTTGTTCCAGCTCTAGCATATGCTTGTCTCGCTGCATTCATCCCAAAATATTTAAATAACTTCTTCTGGAAAGATAATTCGTCCGTCATTCAAGAATATCTCGCCAAATTCTCACATTTAATTGCCTTTCACGATCCAGTTCTTCGCAATCACTTAGACTCTATCGGATTCGTACCTGACTTGTACGCAATTCCTTGGTTTCTAACTATGTTTGCTCGTAAGTACTGGTGATATAAATTTTCCGGGTGTTTAAACTAATTGTCGTCTTTTGCAGACGTGTTTCCGCTACACAAAATTTTTCATTTGTGGGACAAGTTATTGTTGGGCAATGCTTCGTTTCCTCTTTGCATCGGTCTAGCAGTTTTGTATCAGCTGCGGGATTCCTTGTTAGAATCAGGATTCAACGAGTGCATCCTTCTTTTTTCGGACATGCCTGAAATTGATATAGAACGCTGCCTAAAGGACTCGATTGAGATATTCTGTAGCACACCCAAGAGTGTTACTTATAGAGAGCATGAACCACCGTCAACTAGTCCTAAAGGAAACAGATCCTTCTGGGATTTCAGCCTTGTGGGGTTGTCTAACTGGATGGATGAAGACGATGAAGTCGATACCAGCTCTCTTGTAAGATTCTTATTCGTTTTAGATAGTAATCCGTTTCAGATTACCATTTATTCCAGCTCATTATTTCCTTATTTACTAGGCAATGGAGTCCATTCCTCTAGCTATTCTCAAGACTGAGCGTTGCCCACGTTTAAGTGCAGAAGATTTCATAGAACTGTTGGATTTGAACCATAAGAGGTTCATGCGTCCGAAAATGATTGTAGTTGACGTCCGGAATGCCAACAAGTAATTTGTAATAATTACATGGCTCCTAAACCGGCCTAACTGAAAAACTTTGATAGATTCCAGAAAGGAGCTGTACCTGGAAGTATTAATCTTCCATATCAAACTTGCTGGACAGACGACGGAACTCTTATACCTTGTGATCAAGTGGAGCAATTGAGTAAAGCTCGTGGCAAGATTGTTTGTGTTATTGGTAGCAGCCGTAACGATCTTGGGCTGAAATTTTCGGAAATACTTCTCGATTGGCAATGGCCTCGAGTTTGTACTCTCCACAAAGGATTCGATGTGTTACTTAAAACCCAAATACTCGTAGTTCCGGCAGCGGTCGGCATGTGCTAATCAACAATTCCTAAACCGTAGCACATTGTTGAAGTGATATGGTCCCCAAATGGAATAGAGTTGCATGCCCGTCTTTTCGGAATTATACCAGTCCACCAATAAAATAAAAGATTTATGCAATATATGGACTTACAACAAGTCCAACTAAAATAATTAATTTTTCATCAGTATATTTTTAACGGCTTCTAGTGCAGTTCGATCACGAAGAACTTCTTCTAAATCTAAAATAATGTTCATTTATATAACCATCACAATCACAATTGAAATTATTTGTTAGTGCTTACCAGAAACAAGTTGATTTCTTGTTCTCTTCAAGCGTTCAACCTGGCGAGCGTACTCAATTAGTTGCAAATCCTTGCTATTTACTTGAGATCGCAATTCACGTAAAAGAACGTCTTTGTCACGAAACAGCCCTACTGTCTCTGGAGATTTGCCTTGAAACTGAGACAACAACTTGTCCTTTGATTCGAGCTATTTTGAATTGAAAAGAACTTGCATGTCATTATTCGATACAAATGACAAAATACTTTTTAGAATTACCTCGGCCTCCAATTGCAGCATTTTACTTGTTAAAACATTTGTTTGTTTTTGGAAAATTTCTTTTTCCGTCTCTAGTTGCGTTACTCTTTTGGTCATGCGAGAACTGAGTTGAGACTGTATCTTCAAAAGCGTTGGCCATCGGTTTGAGTCCTCTTCTTAAAGATTCCAAAAGATTTCCGACATCGTTAAGTTTGAAGCGTAAAACCTGAAATTGATTGAAACCTACCAGCACCAGCACCGTATAAGGCTAGGAACGCTTCTTCGTATTCTTGAAGAGTTTTTGTCAGACTATCAATGCGAACCTGATTCTGCTGTGACCGCTTCTCATTTTCATTAATTTCCTGTTTTAAACTGTCAATACTAGTTTGCGACGTTCTCTTGTACTCGCTTAGTTCCCTTTCTAGTCGAGATTTGGCGGCCATAACTATGCTTAGACGTTGTACTAGCTCATTCTTTGTGGCCTCCGTCTGTTCAATCTGTAAGCGCTTTCTATCTTCGGCTGATTCAAGCTCCCTTATTTTCGATCTTAGTTTCTCACTCCTACATAACATCAGAAAATGGAACAACTATCATGGATCAAGTTGAAATGAGAAATATTTACAAATTTCTCCAGTGAATCAAGTCCCGATCAGCCTTTTCTCGACGTTGCTCAGTTTCCTGTAATCTCGTTTCCAAAATTTCGGTGCTGGAAGTTCTTAACATTTCAATTTGTTTCTGTAGTGAGTGTCGGATTTTGGCCACTTCATCTTGTAAACGATTCTCATATTGATTGCTGTTGAAGTGAAGACAATCATTTTTTGTTTTATCTCGTCATTTATAGCCTATACCACACTTCTTACCGTAAACTAGTGAATTTCTTCTTCCATTTCTCGGCAGCTTTCCTCGCTGAAGTACTCTCTCTGCCCAAGGTCTGGCACTTTACGATAAGCGAGTTTTTAGTACTTTTTAAACGTTCAAATTGTTCAAAGGTGAACTCTTCCTTTTCAACATCTTTAAGTATTCGTTGATACTTAGCAGACAATTCTGTGAATTTCTTTTCGAATCTGTCTGCATTTTCCTTCGATTTAGCTTCATTCTCCTCTATAATTTTATTTTCAGACAGCAACCTAAAGTTTGAATTTCAATGTTCATTAAGTCATTGAAGAGCTAGATTCAAGTTGACAAATCGATTTGAAAACCGAGTTAACGACACTACGTGGTACTATATACAAATGCTCTCCAACCTTTTCAGGTGGAATAAAAATAGAGGAATAAACTAAGAGTGTAATAAGGTCAAGTTGTCTCAACATACAGATGTTACTTATTAGCATTCTTTTATTAGCGGTAATGAAATACAGAATGTCCCCTGTATGAGGAGTGACGCTGTTATAATTTTAAGGTTTCATATGTAACAGGATTTCTCCTTTTATATGGATTCCTTTCACGGAAATGTCTATAACACGATTAAAAAGTATCGTACCGTATTACGCAATACTACGTACATAAATATTAAAAAATAAGAGACTGATTGATTGTGTTTTTAATTACTGGTTAAGTTATATGTGACCTTGCATAATCAAACTTGTTTAAGTTTAAAAAGTAGATTTATAAAAACCACTATTTATATATATAGATCACAAAGTGTCAAAATTAAAAAGCAAATACTTTGTAAAAATGTGTACTTAATACAAATTTATATTTGATTATATGCAACTTTAACATACCTTAAATGTTTTGTTTGTAAATCAACAATATCTTCTGACAGGGTGGTGTTCTCCCTTTTTAAGGCCTCATTTTCTCTATTCGACAAGTGTACGTGCTGTTTCAATAACTCGATTTCCTGCTTTTTATCTGCCAGAAGTCTTTCCGTTTCGGCATTTTTTTGAGCAACCAACAACTTTTGAAGTTGCACTTCACTGCGTAAACGTTTGACAATTTCATGGTGGAACTGATCTTGTTGAGACCGTTTATCGCCATCCAATGATAATTCACTTATTTCTTGATCTTGACTCGGTGCACTCACAGATACAGTTAAATCAGTAGGAACAGAATCCTCGCCAACCAAAGTTTCTTTGAGCTTACTATCGTCATTTATAGCAAAAGCGACGCTTTCAACCATCTTTTCTTCGCTTCTGTTTTTAAATTTTGCCGTCAGTGGATGCCATGGCAACGGCGAATGGCCTATTCCGAGGAATTGGAAAGTGGGATACATCTAATTGGTGGAATTTTGGAATGGAATTTTTGTAAGTCGTCTTAGAACTGTCTGAACTTTAAAACGTGTAAGTCTATCAAAATATTTTAAAAAACAAATCCTCAAGTATATTAGCTTAATTACATCTTCCGATGCGGCGATCTCCCGATGCTCTTGTCAAGTAATTTCCAACATTCTTCTGCCGTTCCCGTAACTATGCAGCAATAGCCAGTATATCCATGTTTTAAGTAATACATCGAATCAAAATTCTTGGTCGCTTCCGTCCATAAATTGCGTTAGCCAGTTAAATAATTTTTTAATTCCTAAATCTTTATTGCCTTCAGCAGTTCACCGATTAAAAATTCTTTCTTCCACAGTCCCAATTCCTCTGAATAAGAGGCAAAGCGAACTAACCAATAGGAGCGCTCCACATTGGGGAGCATTTAGAGGTTGGGAAGCCAGACGTTGCTTCAGGCATTGCTACGTTCAGTTAGACTTCGGCGTTTGACTGTGCCGGTGAATATAAAAACCGATTCCGACACAGGGGTAAGCACGCTTATATTACTAACTCTGAAACGTGGCAGCTTATTTTAAGGAGATAATCTATACTGAATGTGAAGACGCATGTTGTTGAAGCAATTGGGAATTGAAATACGGTCTTCTTTCTTGACTATATATACCATTCGTTTGTCGATCATTCTTTCAGGGTGTAGTCCGAACCTTCCAGAAATGAGACTAATTCTCTTAACAGCCCTTGTGCTGTGTCTAAGCGGTGTTGTACGAGGAGATGATGACACAGAGGAGGCAATAGTGACAGAAGAGCTTCCTGAGCAAGTGGCAGAAGATACAGAGGAAATTGTCTACTCTAGTCCGACACCTAAGGGCCATATTTATTTTGCTGAGCACTTTGATGTTCCAGAAGAATTTGAAGCCAAATGGGTCCGGTCTCAGGCAAAGAAAGAAGGAATAGATGAGGACATTGCCAAATATGATGGTAAACCAATACCACATGATTTATGGGTACCTCAGTTAATTGCAGCATACTCTTATCTTTATATAGGAAAGTGGGCTATTGAAGGATTGTTAAAAGATGGATTAAAAGGAGACATGGGTTTGGTGTTAAAATCCAAAGCCAAACATGCTGCCATTTCAGCCTCTTTAGACCGACCATTCCTTTTCACGAACAAACCTTTGATTGTGCAGTATGATGTTACATTCCAGAATGGGCAAGACTGTGGTGGAGCTTACATTAAGCTTCTGACCCAACAAACAGGGATGAGGTTGTCTCAGTTTACTGACAAGACTCCCTACACCATCATGTTTGGTCCTGACAAGTGTGGAAATGATCACAAGGTTAGTAACAAAAAAAGAAATCTAGGGAAAAAAGGCCATCCTAATCTAAATTTCAATCTCTCCTCTATATAGTTACACTTCATCTTTCAACACAAAAATCCCAAGGATGGATCTTTCTCTGAGAAGCATGCAAAGAAGCCAAGTGCAAGAATCGACGATTATTTCAAGGATGGAAAGCCGCATCTTTACACTCTAATGATTCATCCGGACAACACCTTCGATGTTTCCGTGGATTACAAAATTGTCAACAAAGGAACACTGTTGGAAGACTTTTCTCCACCTGTAAATCCTCCTTCTGAAATCGACGACCCTGATGACCGCAAGCCGGAAGACTGGGACGAACGTGAGAAGATTGCTGATCCCGATGCCAAAAAACCTGAAGACTGGGATGAAGATGAACCGGAACAAATTGCCGATGCGGATGCTGTCAAACCAGACGGATGGCTGGATGATGAACCTGAAATGATTCCTGACCCTAGTGCCGAGAAACCAGAAGACTGGGACGAGGATATGGATGGCACTTGGGAAGCGCCACTGATCAACAATCCCGCATGCGAGTCAGCCCCCGGATGTGGTCAATGGAAGGCTCCGATGAAGGCTAACCCAAAATTCAAAGGCAAATGGCGCGCTCCAATGATTGACAACCCAAATTACAGAGGCAAATGGAGACCTCGTCGTATTCCTAATCCCGACTTTTTTGAAGATAAACACCCGTTCAACATGGCTCCAATTGTAAGTGTAGCGATTTTTCCCCTCTCTCTCTCTTTTTAAAAAAATAGACATCATATCACCATCTTTCCTTATTAGGGTGCTATTGGGCTTGAGTTGTGGTCCATGTCGGATAACATCCTGTTTGACAATATCATCATTACTGACGACAAAATGGTGTCGGAGCAATGGGCAGCCGAAACATTTGATTTGAAAAGGAATCTCGTCGATAGAGACCAGGTAAGCGCTGCTTCGTGTTTTCTTTCATGTTACAATTAGAATCCAAGGGCTAAATGATAACTTCTGGTGTTCATAAATTATTTGTAAAATCTGTAAATAATTCTGCTCGTTGCCCAGCCTAGTGGATGGGCAATGCATAAGCCTTGGCATTGGGTCCAGAGGTGGGGCCGCTGGACCAATAGTAATGATTGGTTTTGGCCACTATACGGGAGCCTTGCTTTCTTGCCACTTGGGATTTTTATTATCTACTTGATTCGATGGTCGAACAGTCCAGATGATGAAGAGCAGGTTAGCCTTAACAAACGTAAAAAAAAAAATAAATAACAAAACGCCAGAGAAAGGCGATAATGTGTAGGACAAAGCTATCTTTCGTTCAATAATTTATAAATCGGAGGGAATGGTCTACCTCTTGATTTGCCGCAATTCGCAAACTTTCCTCCTATTTTATGTGATTCTTCATTTGGCTTTAGCCGTTGAGCGAGCGCATTCGAAAATGGATGAACCGAAAACCGAATGCCATCATGGTCTATGCCATGTATCTCTCGTTGCCAGTTACACTCTACATTTGGTTTCTGAGACGCAGAGTCGTTGAGGTAGACTCAAATCGAAAATATCCCCCCGCCGATTGAATAGCTCGTTATCGCTCTATGCTCCCAATCTGCAACTTTCCTGGCGGCTGTAGAAAGTTTCATTACTAGTTTTGTACATGTAGCATTCGTTCTTTTGCTGTAGGAAACCGTAGTTCAACGCTTGATGAATTACACCAATAAGAACCCATGGCTGTGGGCTGTATACGTAATTGTTGTCGGCCTGCCCCTAGTGCTCATCTTTACATTCTGCTGCAATTCCCAGGTAATTGATAGACTCGCTTTGATACTTTCCGCTATATTTTTGAAAAAAAATATGATGGACGAATTATGAAATGCAATCCGAAGGGTTAATCACCCAACGTGAATTGGTGCATTTTCCGTATTCGTCTCATTTGCAATGATATGTTTTATTAATCTGAATTTAAATGGCTCGAAAGGAAAAACAAGATGCACTGCGTGCAGCTCAGGCTAAGAAGACGGATGAAGCCGTAGATGATGACGAAGAAGGCGAAGACGGTCAACAAAATGAAGACGAGTCTGTACCTCCGTTGGAAGGAGAAGAAGACGAAGTTAAAGATGAAGATGAAGTTGAAGAAGAAGCTGAAGTTGAAGAATCGGAAGATGCGCCAACTGCTGAGGTAGCAAACGGTTGTAATTATATTCTGAACTGGACCATAAAATATTATTTATATTTTCAGGAACCTGTTGGAAAAGGATCTCCACGGCGTCGTAAAGTGCGAAAAGACTGATGTTTTTAGGTGTTGTTCAAATTAAAGTGCGGTTGGTGGGAGAAAGGAAGGGTGAACGAGCATTAATTATTTGATATGCAAAAAGAACAAGGAAAAAAATTGAGGATGTCATTGTAACACGTTTAGTGTGCTATTCAGTAGAAACGAGAACGCAGTCTCTGGTATGTCCATTTAATTCTCTTTCATGTCTCAAGAGCGAAATACCACCCTCAACGTTTCTCTAAATTTATTTTTGGAAGTTTTTTTTTTCTTATCATTTACAAAATTTCCTTTTCCAAATTATGAGTAAGCGTCTTGAGTAAGTGATCAAATGGGGATCGCTGGAGCCGTAACATTCCTTTTCGAGTTCGGTCCCGTATTTCACTTTTTTTTTGTTCATTCGGTCGTCGATGTGCGTGCCTTGGATATCGAAGCTCTTGAATCCAAAATCTGGATGGATCCCTAGTCACCTAATTGGCCGGTTTATTTTCAAATCGACATATACTGAAAGATGTGAGCAAGACCGACATCCTTTCTTCCGTTCACGTCACTTTGCCCAGGATTGACGGTATGAGGGGAATGAGGAAATTGAGGGCTAATTTAGGGGTGGTTGTCTCTTCGGAACACGTTTCAATCACACATATCTCAGCCCTATCCTTGTTCTGTGTAGCGCAACTTCTTACATGAAATTTCATTTTTATTATTCTTTATTCGTCTTCTCAACTGTTTTTTGAATAAATTAGCCGTGAACCATACGAGACTTGTAGTCCATTTACATTTAGACATAAAAGTTGCAAGAAGTTAACGAAGAAGGAAACCCACATCCGTTAGCCCTAGCATTATTTTGATCATAACCATATCTGTCTCACTTAAAGTCAATTAACAGTCTCATGAGGCTACAACAATCATTTCCGCCTTTTTTTTTTTTTGTTTAGCTGTCATCCATCGACCATCGTTTACTTAAGTCTCATTTCAGTCCAAATATCATATAAAAAGAACGGCTAGAGTCAGAGGGCTAAATACATTTTTTTTATTTGTAGTGTTCAAAATTATTAATATTTTCGAACAAGCCAGTCGCTAGTTTAATAAATTTGGCTGAAATCTTCCTTCATTAAATTTCATATTGTCTTATCCTTTCTAGTTAACTCTGTTTTTGGCATTATGTATAATATTTTTTATAAAGAATTCTCCGGCTTTATACGAACTTCTCACCAAGGGGCCACTAGCAGTGTACAGGAAACCGAGTTCTTCGCCAACTTTTTCCCATTGCGCAAATTTCTCTGGGGTAACGTATTCGGTCACTTTAAGGTGGCGTTTTGTTGGTTGCATATATTGTCCTAGTGTTACACAATCAACACCCGCGCCACGAAGATCTTCAGAAACATCGAAAAGGAATGAATCGAAATCCTCCATTCTAATTTTTGACAATTTGATACCTTCCATTGTTTTGCGAACTTGCTCGTCAGTTTCGCCTAGACCGATCATTATGGAACTTTTTGTTACAACATCTGGACGCACCTGTTTAGCATGGCGCAAAACATCCAGTGACTGTCTGAAGAAACACAATACATTTCAAATAAGTACTGGTTTGAAATTTGTTACAATATCAAGCTCTACTAACCGGTATTTAGCTCTTGGGTCTCTAACCAACCATGTTAGCTCTTCTACCGTCTCAATATTGTGTGCGAAAACATCCAAACCAGATTTTACAACACGTTCCACACAATCGTGGTCACCTCGAAAATCGGGTGCTAGGCATTCGACCAATAATTCTGGCTTCCTGAATTGATTGAATCACATAAACTACAAAAGGCCTATTACTCAGAACCCACAAATTCTTATTTACCTCTGTTTCAGCTCAATCACAGTTTGTGATATATGATTTGATCCTTGGTCAGGCAGGTCTAAAGCAATATAGATATAATAAGTTTGGCTTTTACAAGTTATCTTATTGCCTTTTAAATGGATTTACCATCTCTATCTACTGAAGTTAACACAACATAGTCAAGTCCCCAAGCAGCTATAGCTATAGCTGTATTAACTGGTTCATTGGGGTCAAGAGGTGGTGGTGCTTTTGAAGTCTTTACAGAACAGAATCTGCAACCCCTGGTACATGTGTCCCCCATGAGCTGTATATGGAATGACCAGTTGTTATATAAGATTGCAGACCTTTGGTTTTCAAAGATTTTGTACCATGATAGTTGCAGTGGCAGTTGCATCTGGTCCTCCACCCCAACATTCTCCAATATTAGGACATCTTGCTTCTTCACAGACAGTATGGAGATTGAGACCTCTCAAATTCTCTTTCAATTTAGCAAAATTCTTGCCAACTGGGATTTCTGTCTTCAACCATGGAGGCAATCTCAGTCGTTTGTCTCCCTTTTCTCTCACAAGTTTTCCTGGATAATTTTTCCAGTTTTCTTCATTATCAACGTTTCCCTGTACAAAATCTGAAAAATCCGGGCCATTTTCTAGCCTTTCTTTAAGTTTCGATTTAATAACTTTTATTTCGTCTGCGCTAGTTGCTGATGTACTGTACTGTGCCTGTGGATTGCCCAAGCTGCTGTTTAACACCAAACACTGAATGGGAAAGTAAACGCTCAGAAAATTCTTGGAAAATTTATGATTGTAATTTAAAATTACTCACACTAAACGGTTGCTTGAAACGTACAAGTAATGAGAACCTTTTGCCACAAAACATCGACTGATGTCCCATTGCCGTTTTAGTTTGTTTTCGAGGTAGCAGACGACAAAACAAAAGACCTCGTCGTCTGCTACTATTATTCTGTCAAATTTCGCCCTGATCCGAGAAGGGACGAAGGTTGTTTAGACATGGCTGGTAATTACTATTTCGTAATTGTTGGTCATAATGATAACCCTCTGTTTGAAATGGAATTCAACCCTGCTAACAAAGAGGCTAAGGTGGGTAAACAATTTTTCCCCTAATTTTTCAAATTTTTGAAACATTTTTATTTTGGCAGAAGGAAGACCACAGGCATTTGAGTCAGTTTATCGCTCATGCAGCATTAGACCTGGTCGACGAACACATGTGGACGACCAATGCACTTTATTTAAAAATTGTTGACAAGTTCAATGAATGGTTTGTATCAGCCTTTGTAACAGCTAGTAGAATGAGATTTTTGATGCTTCATGATGTAAAGAATGAAGATGGCATCAAAAACTATTTCATGGAGATGTATGAAACTTATATTAAGGTAACAAAAGAAAAACAATCATAAACTTTGTAATGTAGGAATAATTTTATTTGTTTCTGTTTTCAAGCATTCCATGAATCCATTTTATGAAATGAACACTCCAATAAAATCCCCAGCTTTTGAAAAGAAAGCCTTATTTTATGGGAGGAAGTTTCTGACTGGCTAATTATTTTGTTGTGTGAGTTCGTGTATAATGTGAACCATTTCAACAGTAAACCGATGAAGAGGGAATCCAACTACATTGTAGTAATCTCCTTCAATGGCTTCAATCAAGCTTCCACCTAGCCCCTGGATTCCGTATGACCCTGCTTTACCCCTGTGTATTTCAAGAATAAATTAAGTGGAACTTTTCTACCACCATTTAAAAAAAAAAAATTTTTACAGTGGTTCTCCTGATGCCACATAACTGCTGATTATTAGGTCACTGAGTTGGGCCATTTTGACTTGAGTCACCTCTGATGTTAATCTTTCTTTGTAACCTCCCTCAGTTTTGTAATGAATACTGAGCCCTGTTACAACTGAATGAATATTCCCACTCAATCTAAATAATAAGTAAAAAAGTGTTGAGTAATTTAGAACCACATTCTTATCTTAATTAGCCGTAGGTTTAATAAGGCTTGCGCTTTAGGGTAAAATAGGCCTTATTTGCATGTTTGCTAGTAGACAGATTATTAAGTTATACATACATTTTCAGCATTTCAACTGCATTCTCAGAGTCTTTTGGTTTCCCAATGATTTTATCATGAAGGAAAACTACAGTGTCAGCCCCTATTACAAAATCTGGTGGATTACTATGATTTTTAAATTCATCTACTAGAGCTAAAGCTTTCTGTGATGCTGTCCACTTTGTAAATTCCTTGGGATCTGTTGTGTTTGGGCGGTTTGCATCTTCATCAAACGGAGACAGGATGACATCAAACGCTAAACCCTGGGAAAAGTGAAAAAAACTTGAGTAGTTTGAGTAGAATAAAAAGGGGAACAACAAATTAACGAATCGTACCAGCCCCCCTAGAATTTCTTTCCTTCGTTCAGAAGCGCTAGCCAGGACAATTCTTCTGTTCTGTAACAAAGTCTTGTACGCACACAACATTTTTTTAACAAAAGCAAATACAAAAGTTTCACACTAAAGTTGTGATATTTGTATTTTAGAAATGAAATCTATTTTATAGATATTTTATTCACGCGAGTACCTCTGATGTCTGATTCAAAACAAGCAGACACATTTTCAGACGTTGCCTTTTCACGGTTGGTGACTGCACGTTGCATCTCGATCAAGCGTATAAGTTTTAAAAAACGGTTTAAAATACAATCAACTCCACCAAGGTTATTTTAAATCTATAAACGCAGTATTGCATTTGAAAAGCATTAGAGCGGAGACCATTCACAATATTCTATTTGATACACAGATTGCCAATCAATTACTAATTTGAATAAAAAACGAATTCTTTCAAGCGTGTTTCTGTCTGATGTTCCTACTGATAATCACGTGTACTTTATTAACTTTTTCCTTTTCCCAAAACAGTTGTTGAGCAGCTGTATAAGGTGTGCAAACAACAAGAACAGATTCAGGTGTCTGTTCTGCACCTGGAATTTATTGAGGATAAAACTAACCCAGCCCATTTTTTAGACGGATAGTAGTAGATATCAGGTAGATACGTACATTCGGTGGCGATATAGAGTTGCGTTAATCGTTATTTAATCGTTTGCACCTCATGCCTGCAAACGACGCCAGCGGCTATTTTCCTTTTTCCACAAGTCGAAAACCACTTCACTGCTCGATTGTTCAGTCTTTCTTCTGCTGTCTAGCGATATGGTCATGTTTTTTCAAGGTTACATAGGGAAACACGTGCAGTTTAGTAAGTTTACCAACATTTACTGAGGAGTGTCATCGTTCAACTACACATTGTATCCACATCGTCACTCGTAAAGTAAGTTTTAAAAAAGTTAAGTAGTTAAGCAGCAGATTGTCATTTATTTTTAGGAAACAATCAAGTTCATGTTACTTGTGTGCGTATTTTGTATTCCCTGCTCGTGGCCCTAGTCATCGGCACTAGGAGGGGCTCAAAGTGCTTGTGTATTCACTATACCGCAAGGCCTCTATTCGACTTTGATTACCCTTCATCCTGCCAAACCCCACACTTTATTCTGCAATCCGCCAGTCATAATTACAACCATTGAATTCTATTTCTGTACCAAAATGTTTGTGATGTTCATTTTCAGCGGTAGCTTATTTTTACATATTTATTTCCGGTCACGATGAGTTCCGGCCTGTAAAGTAGCAGTGGAACATTCCGTCAATGTTTTATATTTTTCGTGGCTGTTGTGTCCTTTAGAAACTTTTTCAATAAAAATCTAAAAGTGTTGTTTTATTTCTAGTCATTAGAATGTCGGAAGAATCGCTTTTCTACAATGAAGCAACAACACCCACGCATCCGCCTGTTGCTCGAAGCGCTAGCAAAAACAGCATCCGATGGTCGATGGCGGCCGGGCGAGCTTTGAACATGTCGCAATCGTCGGAAAGAGATGATTCGACGGAAGAAGGGACACCTGAAGAGGTGGTTACGCGACAAAATAGGACACCTGAGGGATCGGATCGTTTTAACAGTTTCAATAAACGCCGCTCGTCCCAAAAACTTTTAGAAGACATAAATCAAAGTCTGCATTAAAATAGACTTAATTCGATCCATAGTGATTTTATTTCATTATTTATAGAGAAATATGAGGAATGGGATCCCGAACTCAGCATTCAACTTCTAACTATACCGAGTTTGCCTAATTATTCCGGCTTCCGGAAGTTGATTGAAAATGCCAAGCCATCTTGGATGGAAGAATTTTTGGCGCGCGATGGCCTGGCTGTTCTCTTTGACAGATTGGAAAAGTTATCCAGTGGCTGTAGCATTGCCAACGCCCTGTTCCAGTTGGAAGTGACTTATGCGATTCGGGCTGTCGTAAACTCGAAAATTGGGCTAGAGTATCTCCTTGCGCATCGACAGTTCTCTCGACAATTAATCAACGGTATTTTTTTAAAAATAAACTTACAGGTTAGCGTTTTATTGTCTTTTTAATTTGTTCTAGCCATGGCAACAAAGAATATCCTGGTCAAAAGACTTGTCTTGGAGCTCTTCAGTGCTGTGTGTGTCTACTCTGCCCTTGGTCACAAAGCTACATTGGATGCATTGGATTACTTTAAGGTATTTAAATATTTACAGTGTGAATGTTTTGGAAAAAAAACTTGGAAATAAACAATTTCCTTTAGATGTCAAGAACAAAACTGTATCGTTGTCACATTCTGATAACAGAGATGATCGCAGCGGAAATGGTTGAATATAAGACAACCATACTCTGCTTTGCCAATTGTTTGATTCTTGGAACGGAAGATATTTGGATGCGACACACTATTCGTTCAGAGATGATCGCACTAGGGCTTTTAGATGAAATTGAAAACCTGAAACTTTCAGTAGATGAGCCTGAGCTCTTGATTCAAATTCAAGTGTTTGAACACCATCGTTCCAAGGATGAAGATAAGCTGGATGTGGGTGAAGAGAAATCTTTGTTCGATCTCTTCTCGCATTACTTTGTTCAAGTAATTATTTTTTAACAAAACAAAAATATTACAAAAATAAAACAAAAATTTTTTGGTATTAAAAAAAGCATTTTTCTTACAGATCAAAGACAAACCCCAAGCTTTGTCTCTCCATTCCGTTTTTTCTAATTTGATTCAACTGGATGCTGCAGATCCACTCAAGTATTGTTCGAATATTTAGGGCCCTTAAAAAAATCTAATTTGACAATTCGTGTTTTTTTTTTAAATTTCATATACTTAATTTTTTTATTACTATTATTTTTGGTCTAGCTACCGGTTGTGGAATTTATTAGAAAAGGTTACGAATGATGCTGTCAAAGGAAGTCTCTCAGAGTGGAATAAATTTGAAATACATCCTATCAAGTCCCATTCCCAAATGGACATGGTATCCGTCAATACCCAAACAGAAGAACTTCCGTCAGAAAGTATTCTTCTAAGCGAAGGTGGCGATTCTCATCTTGATGGAAGCCAAGCAAGCTATGGATCAGAAGCCAACTCTTACGAGATGACAGCCCTTCCGCGTCACTTTAGTCCACCGGTGTCTCCTCCGCAACCACCTCCTCCACCTCCTCCTCCACCCCCTCCTCCACCCCCTCCTCCACCCCCTCCTCCACCCCCTCCTCCACCCCCTCCTCCAGCATCATTTCTAGTAATTAATCAAATTTGTCTTCCTCCACCACCACCCCCACCACCACCCTCATTACCATTTGCAACAGTTTTGGCACCACCACCACCGCCGTTCCCTGGATCATGTGTACCTCAGCCACCACTTCCACCACCTCCTCCTCCACCACCTCCTCCTCCAACTTCACTTCTGCCATTTAATCTAACTTGTCCTCCTCCGCCACCCCCTCCACCTCCACTTCTACCATTTAGTCCAGTGACTTGTCCTCCACCACCCCCATTACCATTTACGTCTTCGGCACCGCCACCGCCACCATTCCCTGGAGTTGGATCATCTGGTGGTGTACCTCAACCACCACCAATGACAGGGCTTGGGCTTCCTCCACCACCCCCACCACCCCCTATGAACGGAGCAGGTATGAAAACTTAAGAATTGGTAAAAAAAGGCGTATGCAGCTAAGTTGCTGTGACGTTATAACGTATGCCGTCGCTACATTACGAATTTAAAATACACATCATTAGGTGGTCTCCCTCCACCCCCGCCTCCTCCTGGCCTCTTCTCTTCGGCCGTTATATCTACCACGGCGATTGCAGCAAATACAATAAAACCAAAAACCAAGTTAAAAACCCTGAACTGGACCAAAGTCACGCAAGTTGGAGGTACTTCAAAAAGTTTCAAAAATGATTTCAAATTAATAATTACTAACTTAATATGTGCTTAATTAATTAATTACAACTTAATATGCTTTTAGCGGATTCTATTTGGAAGGAAATAAATGCGAAAATCCAAGAAAAACCTCCCGTTAGCTTGCGCGTCCAACAAATTGAAGAGCTGTTTTGTTTGAAGCCATCCACCATTTCTTCCTTGAAGACAAAGAACAGTAGTCCGGCAAAAGAAATGACCCCTTCTCTATTAGACAGCAAACGCAGCCTGGCCGTCAATATATTCCTTAAGCAATTTAAGTGTCCTAGCACTGAAATAGTAGATCGCATTCACCGATGCGATTCAAGTTTTTTTACTATCGAGCATCTTACTTGCCTGCAAAAAATTCTGCCGGAAGCCGATGAGGTATTCATCAACATATACATTTTAGCATCACAAGGTGAGCTTATATTCAGCATCACAACAATTGTTAGATTGCTGTGCTAAAGGGCCACAAAGGAGATGTGACTAAACTGGGACCAGCTGAGCAGTTCCTTCTACATCTATTAGCTCTTCCTGGATATGCAATGAGAATCAAAGCCACCGTAATGGTAAAAACCACGCTTTTACAATTTTGATTCCCTTTTTATTCAATCTTGTACTATGTATACGTACAGAAAATCGATTTTCATCCATCAATGTCAGAACTGGAACCACCTTTGAGACTTATTCTGGCGACGTGTCATGATCTCGTCACTAACAAATCGCTTCAAGATTTTATGGCCGTTGTTCTTCAATTGGGAAACTATTTAAACAGCGTATGATACGTCACTTTCAAAATAATTCTCATTTTCAGTAGCATCTGGGGTTCTGTCACACCACAGAACAGCTATGCAGGTAATGCTGTCGGATTCAAGCTGAGCGCCTTACAGCAGCTGGCGGATTTGCGAGCCAATAAACCTCGCATGACACTTCTCCACTACATCGTTGATATAGCTATGAATGAAAACCCTACTCTCCTAGACTTTACTACCCATCTGTCTTCCGTGAAAGAAGCGAGAAGGTTGAGTCTTGAGACACTGGCGACGGAATTAAAGGGTTGGAAATCTCAAGTAGAACAACTTCAAAATCAAATGCAGGACGCCGAGGCTGACCTTGCTGATTTCATGAACGGTATAACATATTTCCCAATTAGGTTTGCTTTAAAATTAAAATCTTATTCTCTATTTCTCCTTTCCTAGAGTTCTTAAAGGCAGCAAAAGAAAAAGTAATACTTTTGGAGCAAGTATTATTGGAGATCGAAAACGCCATTCGTTCAGTAGCCATTCACTTCAGCGAAGATCCAAACAAATTGAAGCTGTCAGACTGTTTTACTTTGTTCTCTGATTTGATTAACAAAATTGAAACGGCCCGTAAAGAGAATGAAATGCGACAAAAGCAAGAAGAGCGAGCAGCACGTTTGGCTGCTGAAAGAGCGTTGCAAGCTTCATCGCCGCAAAGCAAAAGCGGCTCTCCAGTTAAGAGGATTAATACCGGTCAAAATTCCTCGTGCGCAGAAGACGACGTCTGTGTCGTCGATCGCCTTTTGGCTGATATCCGCCGCGGTGAATTCAAGTTGAAAAAATCTACCCGTGGATAATGCTTTATTTTCAAGCTAAGTAAACAATTTATCTGACCAAAACTTCGTTGATTTAGTTTGTACATGTAAAACCATCGCCAATTATGCCTAACTTTGGGTTTAACCTCGAATCACCCAATTAGATGCCGAGTCAAAGTAGTTAAACTCAAGTGGAAGTTAGGTTTAAATTGTAGTCGGCAACATTTCACCACCTTTTCACTTGCACATATGTAACATGTGTTTATTGTCTTCCTTCGACCTTGTGAAACGTACGATGCGTTATGAAAATAGAATTTCAAAATGTTTCGCATCATACGCGACAAAATTGGCTTAATCGATTAATTGGATTTCATAATAAACTCCCGGATAAATGCAAATCCTTATTAGCATATATCTCGGCTATACATTAACATTTCAGTACATTTTGTGTGGTATAACGTTTTAGGTTTAATTGAAAACTATAATCTAAAGAATGTGTTCGTTGAATCGAATCTGTATTACAGATTGGATTTCTATCATGAAGTGAATCGACGGGCTTCATTTAGGAATGTTGTAAATAGGCGGAGTAGGAAATATCAATATTATTATACCCCAAACAAGCTGACATATTTGTGATAAACAATTTGAAGCTGGGATGATACTTGCTTGTCTTAAAAAAAATAACAATAAAAATAAAGGGATAAGATTTCAAATGCGCAACAGTTTTCGAAGGGTCTGAGCCGAAGATATCATGGAGGAGACAAGGATGGGGACGCATTTCGAACATATACAATTGGTTGACCTTGTATGAATATCCCTAGGGCCAACATTTTTGAAAAAAGTTCACATTCCTCTCTGGCATATCAGAGATGTTCTATGACGCAACGTGTGAGGTGACAAGTGAAAGAATTTTTCGGTTACTTTATATCTACGGTTTTAACAGTGTTATTAAGACATTTTCCAACTAAAACTCCTTCATGGAATGCTATCGTGCAAATTCACTTCTTCGATTTTCGACGATTGATTGGGAACAAGAGAACGACGAAGTAGTAAGTGGCATTATTACGACCTAGTATCTAGTAGTTTTTCTCCTGCTTTTTGGCGACGTAGGCCATATCTATTATCTTTGTTTCGTCGACAGAAACACACCTTTGATTTTGAATGATAACCGATATTCGTTTTAATATTCATTTCACATTCAAATATTCCTATATATTGAAATCTTCCTAGATGAATTATATTCAATTGATCAGAATAGTATAAGTAGGTATCCTTTTGATTCTTTCAAACTTGGAAAATAAGATTGATTGACTTATTGAAAGAATCACGGAATTTCTCTTGGAATTGCTTAATTGGAATCTGAGTGAATTCGTTCTTCGAGAGCTCGGTTTTCCGTACGTATTTGTTCGAGGTCGCTTTGCAGTCGCCTGAGTTTCGTAACGACATTCTTCCGTAGTTCGGTCTCCGCCTAATTACGAAAGATGGGTGCATTACTAAATGCTGTAACGGTACTTGGACTGTCAACATATTTTTGCAAGGGAAAGCACAACGTACTTGTTCTTCCAAGTCTTTGATCTCTCGTGACAGATTTCCAGATTCTTTTACTAATCCTTGGATATCAGAGCAATCAGTGTGCAATGAAATCAAATATTTGTAAATCCGTCGAGCGATTTCATCTGACTTTGCCATCTGGGTGAAAACGATTTAGTAAATGAAAATCCATTTAGTTAGTTAATTGTGTGGGCATACTCGAAATATCATTTCATCTGTAACGGTGAATGTGCGTTCAACTTTGCCCTGTATCGAATTAATCTCCCTCTGGACACTTTTGACATCTTCAAGCACCCGATGCATTTCTTCATTTTGTTTTTTGACGTTAGCGACTATGCTCAGTATTCTCTGAGTGTAAAATGTTCTGACGCAGAAATGATATTATTAACCGACCCTTCCTTTCAAAGAATACTATTCCTTGTGATTTGTGAATTACCTTGTCAAGACTGATGAAGGTAAAGATTCTAGATGTGTTTGAAGCGTCTGTATCGCATCCTCTTTTGTGCGAATTTCTTTAACGACTTGTTTCAAAGAAATTACAGTTTTTTCAAGCGCAGTTTTCAGCTTCTCGCCTGCGCTCTTTGGAAAGTAAATTATTTTAACTTAAGAGTTTAAGGTCACTTAACATTATTAGTTTAGGATGCATCAAATTTGAAAATTCTCTGAGTTGTAAACTAACATTTTCGTGTCGCTGGAGCCAGTCCTGGTATTGATCTTCCAAAGGTTTCTTTATTTCTAACCATTGCTCTTCTAGCACGGCCATCTTTTGCTGGTTTGATTCGAGAAGTGTTTTCATGCGATTTAAATGAGCTGGGGCATCTGGTAGAAGTGCATATAATTTTTCCTGCCTATCGAGTTCTTTTCGCTGGGCCTCTTGTTCTGTTTCTTTTAACTCGATGAGGGATTTAATTTTAGCAATATCTTCAGTTATATCGGCGAGTTCTGTGTTACGCGAAGTAAAATCTCGTTTCAAATTCTCCATAATAGCATTCAGCTCTAGGCATTGCTCCTCTATTGTTGGTTGCGCCTCCTCAGTCTTTGTTACTCCACCCAGATGTGCGGGCTTCGGAGGAGGTAATGGTTTCCTCTTTTTCTTATCGGTATTCTAACCAAAACAAATATAAATGTAATACAATATTACCCAGAAGATTTGTTTTGTTAAGCTCTAACCGAATACTGTAGTAATTGAACAAGTGTGAATCTTGAAGAGAGGGTGGGTAATAGGGGGAATTCTTGTCCTTGTTTTTTGTGGTCTTGCTTCAGAGAAAACTGCAAAGTAATAAATTAGAAACAATTTATTGAAGGTAATAAAAAATTAAATGGAAATACTGTAATACATATTGATACCTTATATTTGTATTTATCTGTTGCCAGTTCTGAGAGATGTTTTTCTATCAATGTGGGTATAACCTGCGGACTAGGTACTGTTGAAAGGTGGAGCAAGATACTGCCACTCTTAGCTTCAATAAATGAAAATTGTTGAATGAAAAATCAAACTTCAAAGATTTAGCAGTATCATACCTTTATTTGAAAGATCACATGAGAGGAAGGGTAGATGTTTCTCTGGTAAACCATTACAAAAATAAGGCAACCATGTTTGGTGAAGTTGGCTCAGAATCCCATTTCGAACTTGCTTCAAGGTATTCTGAAGTGGATCTGGAATTTATTTATTAATCAGAACTCTATTAATTAATCATAAAAATTAAAATTTAGAAATGTTCTAATAGCTTTTACCAATAACAGAGTCTGATATTGGTTGTTCATTCACTTTAGGTAGTTTTTGTATGAGAATGGCAAACACATTTCTAATTTCAGCCTGGCTACCATGTAAAAATGTTTCATATCCAAGATCTCCTTTGTAGCCAACATCCTAAGTTTTTAATGAACATCTCGAGTTAATTAAGCAGATCATAAGACTTTAAACTATCAAGTACCTAACACCTTGCAAGCCTTTGCTATTTCCATGCATAGTTTATAACGAGCTGGGAGATTTGGTGGCATTTTAGAGTTGAGTTGTAAATCTGGCTGGATGGATAAAAGGCACTTAACAACACCCTCAATCACAATTTCTGTTGTAAAATGTGCGAGTGATGAGATGTCATCTTCAATATCACTACATTATTAGTCGATGAAAAAAATACTGGTTCAAAACATCGCCTTATTCAACATGAATACAAATTTACCATCCTATTTTGCGAAGGTTTTCTATTATGATTCCATCAGTTTCTTCCATTTTTAGTGCGATAAGCACTTCTTGATGCAATTTTGAAATCTAACCACTGTTTACTGGAATAAGCAGAAAACAGAAAGACGGCTGAGAAGAAAAACAACAGCTTGACAGCCGTCTACTTTCAATGCTCGTTGCAAACTTGCTCGTAAGATGGCCCTAAATTGAAATTTTATCATTTTTTAAAATAGCTCCCATGTCGCTAAACTTCAAAACTTTCTTTGTAAAACTTTCTTTGTAAAATGTAAACCTTAAATGGTGTTCTTTTTTTATGTTTTGTACACGTGCTCCACTGATTAGGAAATGATAATTCATTGATAATGCTGGTGTTCCCATTCAAGCTTCAAACTTCCGGTCACATTAAGTTTGGCGGCATGTTTGGCGGTGCTTTGCGTGAAGCTGCATTCTCAAATTTAGCCACAAAATAAACCTCAACCAGATTAGCGCATTATTCGATATGCTGTTACCCGCACACCGACATTTGAGGGTAACACTAAATATACTGATTATGAGATGATAAGAACATTATGTAAGGATTCCGTTGGCAAAAATGGAAAAGTTTTTTGCGTAATAATAATTTTATCTCACCCTTGTATTAGGACATTGTCGCTGTACGCTAGGGAAAAATACTAATTTTTACTAAACATGTTTGAGCCGAATTAATACTCTCAATAATAATTCTTCGATTTCAGTAGTTTTGCATTCCCCTTGGTAGACGAAGTAATAGACTTGAAATAGCTTAATTTAAAATAGAATATTGAGCAACATATCACTTGTAGAAGCTAGTGATCTGGTTCTTGTCGCAACGCTTCGGCGGATAATTCGTATGCTTCAACCGTGTCGAATTCACATGTGTTGGATGTGAATCAAATAGTGATCGATTATCGACAAAAAATGTGAAATGTTAGCCACAAAAGCTGCCCGTATTCATATTTCTCCATATCCTCCTACTTTTCGTGCAGGGTTGGTTGCTCGAGAAGGTCTCATTGCTGTCGACCATCTGTCCCTCCCGGTTTTGAAAATATAGAACATGAATAAAAAATGTGGCATATTGCCATAGATTCATTTCATGTGTGTCTGACTGTGCATGATGTCCGTATGTGTGTCGGTATACGACTATTATTGCAGGAATTGATCAGCTGTTCAACCGCCTGCATGGGCGGTCATCCGATGTCGTCGATTGTATTTAACTTCATTGAAATTCTCTGGTGAAACTGAAGTAATTTTGTCTGGGTTGTGGTTTTACCTTAGCAGTATGCATCGTCGTGAAAAGGATTAATCTGCCTGCATAAATATACATGTAATTTTTATTTTCAATTCAACTTTTCCTCCGTTTCCCGAGCTTCACTTGTTATAAAGACGTGCATACAGATGAATGAAAAAGAGAAGAAGAATTGACCACCTGAATTTGTTCAGCAGTGTTTGCATAGCAGCAGTTTCTGTGGTTAAAGCGACAAACGTTCACACTATATACTTCATCTGAGGGTTTCCGTAAAAAGTTTCAGCGTGCGCTGCTGTACATTAAGAATTGACTCAAGTGTTCAGTTTCTTCTTCAAATAACAGCGCATATTGAGTATGCCAGTGTTCATCAACTCATATACCTTAGTACTTTAACTCTTCCTTATGAACATTTAATACATCCTCGTAATTAACGCCGTTTTCGGTGAGAATTTACGGGCTTTAAAGTCGTTAATCTTAAAATGAAGTTGTCGTAAGGAGGGCAAGTCTAACATGTAAAGACGAACCAGTGTGGCAACAATTATAAAAAGTTTCTAGCTAACGGGCAAGTTGCCATTCACAAATTTTTTCTCCGGCGCAAATGTGTTCACTTTATTTTAAAGAGCACCAGAAACACGCGTAGGCCTATGGCCTACAATCCTCAAGTTTCCATTTATATTTTTCCCCCAACTGGATATGAATACCATCTTTTTATTGTTATTCGTCTTGTGGTTAACCTGGTGCCTGTCTCTTACAAGCCTACCCGCTCGGTAGACCATTGCAAGAACATTGTCGTCTTAATTCTCTTGCTACCAATAAAGCGTAAAATCAATAGTGTTTTTGGTGAGTTTAAATTCAAGCTTCTTTTTTTTTTCTCTTCCGTCCGAACTTCTTCGGGTACAACATTAAGGCACATAATATACACTTCTTAGAATAAAAACCGTGTACCTACGGGACTTGTTGAAGAAAGGTGTTCCATCGATATCAGTTTTCTTTTACATTCAAATAATGTAGGGCTCAATGACCGCATCGAAAGCACTATATGAATTTGGTGACGACAGCAGGTTCTGTACGTGTGTCCTCATGAGTGGTTGGGTGTTCGAGCTCTTTTTGTTGCCTTCCGCTCCCCCTCATACTGTTCAAAGTACGGTGTACCTGTAATATCTCAAGTGCGGATGGTGTAACCGCTGATTAGCTAGAAGCCACTTTGATGGATTACGCTCTGGCTCATCATCGGTGGTCGGTTCTCTTCATCATCAAGCACCGTCATGTATCCAGAAGTAGAAAACGTCCGAAACTACATTACAGTTATTTAGAATGAATGAAGACAAAGAAAAGGGAAGGAGAAGGGAAGGCAGTCAGAAAGAAAAACAAAAAAGAAAAGGAAAAAGAAAAAGAAAAAAAAAACAACAAGCAACATGGAAGGAATATAGACGCAGTAAGATAGAGAACTAGACAACACGAGTGCCAAACAGAGCGAGCGGCCATGTTTTTTTCCCGACGCTCTCTAATTTGCGTGTGGCCAGCCGCCCCTCATTTTAATGCGATCAGCACCTTTTCCTAATTCGACGACCGGGAAACTCAATTTCCATTTCCTCTTCCCTTCTTTGGCCTCCATTATCCAGAAAAACAACGACGAAACAATCACTCGGCAAATATAATGGACGCCCATTTCCCAGTAGAGTCTTCCCCATTACATCATTATTAGCAGTCAGGTTGATGCTACTACAACTTCATCACTGAGAAAAACTATTAATTTCCCAAGCATCTTTCCACAATCTCAGTTTATAGAAAGAAAGGAAAGAAATAGCTTTACTCTGTCATGGTTCGTTTCGAACCCCGTTAGATTAGATGGGAAATTAAGAGACTAATAGCGATCATTAGAAGTGATTATCAGCGTCATCAGTTCCGGGCTTGCGTGTAATTTTATGCGATCGTGAGAGCTGTCAAAACTATTCTCAAGACGTACCTTTCCAACCATTTTTCAGTTATTTTACAGAGAAAAAACGACGAGCATGCTGAACAGAGACCTACAGAGCTTTCCATCTTGTGACCAATCTTCTTTTCACATGATGGTGTTGAATGAAAAGCGACGGTTTCATGTCAGAGATAAATCCCGCGTTGTTTTATCGCAATTCGTCAGGGACTAGAATAACAAGTGAAGAGAGGGAATAAGTTTTAACCCTGGGAAATACTTAGTACGGAACGCATATTGCCGTACGGTACGAGTAGTGGACAAAGAACGCGATTTTCTGAAGTCAATTAATTCCATCACGCAGTTTTTCCCACTTTCAATTTTGTGTTAGTTTAATGTGAATGTTCTTTGGCGACACTGCGTTTCATGCTAGAGGACGTTCAAAACTCACGGATTACTGAGTAAAGCGAAATGAAGAAGACGAGGGAAAGGGTACTCGTACGCGCAACAGGTTGTTATATGTTTTAATACCCCTTTTTTGCCTATTTTTACCTACATTCTCATGTTTTATCTTTACCTTCTCTCTGAAGGGCGAATGTCATTCGTGTTATTTAGAGATACTCGTTTATTGACTGTTGTGTAACATGCGAAACTCCACATGAACGCGCCATTGACCTTCCTTTTTCTCTAATTTTGCTGAAAACAATTCTTACCAACGAATTACTTTCTCACGTTAGCTTGTATGAACGAAGACGTTTTCCATTCGAAAATGAGCGGTAAAGAATTCAGAAAGTTAAGAAATTAAGAAAGTTTTCCATGGCGTGCTTCTTATACTCATCGTCTACTTGCAACTAAAGTTTCATATGTCATTATATATCCGTTTTTCTTCCAACGTGAATCACTCGCTATCAGTCCTCTGATTTTTTCCTTTTGTGATGAACATCAATCATTATATTTCCAGTATGCTTGTTGTCGGATGAACTACGCAGGTTGCTAAAGAAAAGGACACACATGAACACTTGAACAGAGTCAATCAAGCGTTGCCTCGCGGCGTGGACAGAGTAAAGAAATACACCAAGACGGTCAAGAGAAAATTTAGAAGTTTCAGAATAAGCTTGCGCGTACTTGTCTCAATAACGGACAACAGACCCACGCCATGTAAGCTCCTCTTTCACGGCGCCGGCAGACTGATTTATAAAGCTTGCTCCCACGGACAACAAGTGACTATTCTTTAACACAAAAAGTGTGCTTCTACAGCCTTCATGCTAAGCGCAACCAAGGATCATGAAGGAATAATAGTAAAACGGCGACTCTTCACAAGTCGATTGCGTAACCTATAACAGCAGGCCCATGATTCCCAAAAATAATCATGCGAAAATTAGGTTTGAATTAGTTTGTAGCCGATTCGTTGCCATGGATTCTTGCTTGGCTGGTCACTTCGTCTATATCCTCAAAGAATATAGTCTTGAAATAAATAAATTGCCCCAAGGATTTGGTTGATAGCTTCGAATATTCCACGGCGTGTACTCGGCCCAAGACGGTGAAGGTAACAGCCTTATTTCCACCAAACACGATAGGAAACAGGAGACCGATTTTCCCGGGTAGTCCGCTAGTCCTACTCATCGCACGGGCAAAAATGTTTTAAATTTTCATACTAACAAATAGCGTGCATGATCAACAAATTTAATCGGAGGACACACAAGGACTTGCGTGAAAGTACAGTAGTTAAATTGATCATCGTATCGTTTCGTGAAATAAGGCGTTTGTTTTAGAAATGGGAAGCAGGTGGATTGCCCATCGGAAGTCTTAAAGCTTTCAAATTCAACGTGTAATTACATATAGCCTTACGTACCTACACTTCCCTCCCAGGCACACATTTCGTTTTCCCCTTGCCAGTTGCCTCTCTTCTCCTTTTTATCCGATTCCGCTTTGACTTCCCCTTCGTCATTACACAGCCTATTTTTAGTTTTGGAATGAAACTGGAATGGAAAACACCAAACAAAAACTTTAAAATGTCTACCCGGAGATCTTGCGAGCGCGCGTGCGTGTGTTTCACGGAAATCGTGCGTTATATAAAATATTAATAACCAAAATTTGTGAAGACCTCTTTGTTTTGAGCATGTAACCCGAATAAAAATTAACGGCAGCTGCTGCTCATCATGTCGAGTAACAACAGTAACCTACTTCATAGGATCGAATTCCGGGTTTATCGAGTACATGCCCACAAATATTGGAGCTTAACGGGGAAACATGTGTCCAGTAAGATCTAATCCAATATAAATATAATTTAATATAAGTATTAAGTATGTATAATAACTTAAAACATAAAAAAGAAGATTTATTGAGCGCAACAGGCGAGCACAAAGAGGCCTAAGCTTTGTATTCAAATATAAAAATGGGTGTCATTGATACCTGGCTTTAGGGCGCACACCAGGTAACTGGATATGTCGTTCAGAAAAAAAGGCCTGCAGTATTCTCAGAAAGATGTTTTGTTTCTGGTTTTAAGTTGTTGCCTATTTATGAACACTTTATGCCTGAATGTAAGTAGCAATTCTCGCGTTCAAATCTTCCCCGGGAGCCGGGAAACTTCGCTATTGGCTGGCTAATTACTTTCTTTATTATTTCGCGCTTAATGTAGCGAAAAGCCATATTCGTTCGCAGCACTGTCAAAAAGCGCGGGGGTTTTTTAAAGGAGTAAAATGAAAGCCATTCACCTGTTGCTTGCCAGCTCTCGAACGTTATTTTAGACATTGTAATTTATTGATCAGTATCATCTTACCAATCGGCAAGGGTTAAAGTTTGCATGACGCGCTTATCACCTGGCTAAAGTCGCGCTAAAAAAGAATGCCTATAATAAAACTTGCGCTTCAATTGGCCGTATCCCCTTTTTCAGTGATATATTAGAGACGACGAGGGATCAAGTGCACGGGTCACCTAGTCGAAATTGTAAGATCTGAGACAAGTATCAAGAACATCAAGACAACACGACATCTATAAAAAAAAAAGGAGGAGAAGAAGAATGAAGAATGTAAGAGAGAAGAGCGCTATACTGAAATAGAATCTAATGAAGGATGGGGTGGTCCCCCAGTTCACACGGGTGTAAGTGTTTCCCCAAATAATATTTGATACGACCACCTTGGATGAAACGCTCTTCTAAACTCCTCCTTTTCCCTTTTCTTCTTCATATTAGATGGTTACGTTTAGTTACGAGAAAGAGAAGAGTTCTCTCGTCCCTGTGGGTGGTCATTAGAATCACTTCCAATGTTGGTGCTTCCATTTCTGTTTTCTTGCTGGTGATCTCATGGTCATCTATATATAGGATTTTCAGATCGTGTTACGCCTGTGTTACGCCACCCAACAATCTGGCCGACGTACCGCCGAATTACCGAATTCGCCTAGAAGATGCTGAACCGAAATTCCGGAAAATGACTCCATTAAAGTTGGCACATTTTCAAGCGTTGAAAATGGCCAACGCTCTAAGAATATGTAATTCAGTGAACTCAATTCTGACGTCAAAGAAGAGATGGCCGACGTGCAATAACTGCAAACGCACCGAATTCGTACAAACGAAAAAAGAAAGATATAATGAGGGAATGCCGCACTGCAGTGGGCTGCACTAGAATGGTCTCGATTGGATGTGCTTTATGGCAAGTTATTCCGTTGTGAACGATACGAAACACGATTGGTGGCTGGTCGGTGACGGAGACGCGCTAGCCCCTCCTACGCACAGTACAACCCCCTATTCTCGTGTCCCGAAGATACCGGCAGCCAACATACAAACCTACCAGTACTTTTTCCTTCGTGCCTTTTGGGCACGGGGAATGCGGTGAGGCCTTCAGTGTGCGCTGAAACTCTGATGAGAAATAGTATTCCCTCGTCTGCGCTAGTTAAACAACCTATTGTGTTCCACCGAGTTCCGATTTTTATTCATCGCGTTTCAACATCGCCTGGAAAATCCATTTTTATTCATTTTTTTTTTCGTTGGTGTAACAAGTACGAGACTTTTTCAGTTGGGTGAAATGCCACCGAATAGTGTTTGCTGATTGATCCGATGTCGCCAGGAATACGTGCAGCGGCAGAAGCAGTTGGACTCGGCTCGGCAGTTCTCTGAGTCATCCGTTAAGTGAGTCGTAACATTTTCAGAAACTCGAGAGTTAGATCATATAAGTAACAAACGCATTACAGAGCTCCTTATTTGTGTCGATCGTGATTTCCCAAATTGACGGAATAGCTAGCGTGCGTGTGCCTACATCTAATGCGCTTTACGTTGCCTTCTATCCAATTCAACGTAAATGCTAGTCTAACTCTGAGGACTTCCTCTACTCACTGTCCGCTGTAATAGACTTTTTTTTTATTGGTGCAATCTTTAAGGCGCCTTATTTGTGATGATTGCCAAGGCTTGACCACCTGATGTATTCAAATAAAAAAGGGAAACTAGAGAAAAAAAGAGATTTCAGGTAACTTGAAGGAACGAGGGTTTCCTCCATAAAAGGGATTGAAGACGGAAACGAAGCACATTTGAGCAGAAAATACTACGATGTCCAGTCCGTCTTTTTCAAGTAGCAGTTTATTACTTGTGCTAGCGATGGAATCTGTATCTTCTCCGGAATCGGGTAGCTATCAATAAAATGGCAATAAGGGGCAGCGCTTACTAAAAAGGGAGTTTGGCGTGCCGAAAGGGGTTTATTCGATAGAAAACCCTCTCTCTACTGTTGCTGACTGGTAACTCCAGTGAAAGGCTGGAGAAGTAACCGAGGCGCTCTCAATGCGTGGACGCTTTTATTAGCCTGTAGTAAAACACGATTCATAAAGTAGCAACCAGACAAAACTACAAAACAAATCGGCGAATTTGAAAGTTCCCAACAAAAGTGTTGTCCATTCTATCGAAATATCTTTTCGAGTTCGCGATCGACATCCGTAAATTTCAATTCTCGAGCAATGGAGAGCTGCCTATGGGTAGGTATTTGGCTGTTTGTTGTGAACGATACAGAATGATGAAACCCGAAGATTGTTATCTTACTTTAGGCTATTGCAGAGTGGAATTCAAAGCTCATTTTCTATCGAAATGCTGTAACAAAGTTGTATTTTCCAGGTGAAATCAAGACTGAAGACCTAACAGTGCTGGTTTTGTTCATTACTGAAGACATTTTGCTGAAATCAGAATTCGATGGTCAACAATATCATGTTACTCGCCAACGAGATGCACATGCCTTCGGGCCCGGCCGCAGCGACGCCACACCACCACACTGTGAGCGGCGAACTGGCCTCACCAACCGAATCGTCATCCTCGTCACCGTCTCAAGGGGGAAGACCCGACAGTGCTCCCTCGACCACCGATTTAATATGGACTGATCGGGCATTAACCGAGATCATCGGCGATCCCTCTGCTCCGTCGGCCTTGCTGGGTGGCGAGCTGGTGCGCACCGGGTCTCCTTGCGTCATCTGCACGGCTCTGCCCACGCATTGGCGTTCGAACAAGACGCTACCGACGGCATTTCGCGTCGTCTGTCTTGGAGGCGTCGAAGATGGAACTCTTGTGACCGTGAGGGCTGGTAACGATGAAAACTGCAGCTCTGAACTTCGCAATGCCACCGCCATTGTCAAAAATCACGTGGCTAAATTCAACGATCTCCGCTTCATTGGCCGATCAGGAAGAGGTACGTTTCAACAAATCTTTTTATTTTCCCATGAGAAATTCACGCAGTCTTAACCTTCCAGCCGGGTCTGTTTTCAAAACACAAGGTCTCCACTGGTTCCAACAACAATTGTATATTCTCAAACTTATTTATCAGACCTAAAATTAAAGTCAATTCGCGTCATCTGCTGGACGGCGGGTTTGGAAGCGATTCTTGGTAATTTTGTGTAATAGGTCGAGGGGAAAGGGTCCAATTTTTGTTTGTTTTTTTACCCTTCCCTTTTTTTTACCTTTGAGTTATGCCGGTCACTTTCATATTTTCCGTCCCCAATCGACGTTACCATGAAAAACCTTGCTGATTGCAACACACCGACTATTTTTTTACGGGGTCGGAGTAGAAATCGTTAACAAGCCTATCACCCGAGTTCTCGACGTCATCGAATTGCGCGTATCAAGTGAACGATTTCTTAGGAGGCGAGTAATGGGTTTTTCGGACTTGCAATCCAAAAGTTATTCGGTTGAAATGACCTTACCTTAGGCATTACAGTCAAAAAGGAGGGGTATAAGGAAAGGTGGGAGGAGTTGAGAGAAAAGTTGAGGAAGGCGTCCTTTTTTTCAGAATAAGAAAAAAAATAAGAAAATAAAAAATTGTTGCTATTCAACAGAACTTCCGGTGGGTCGTTACTTTCAAGAAACGCCGTAGGCTTTGAAAAGAAGAAGAAGAAGAAGAAGAAGGCACGGTTGTTGCAAAGGGAGCTCTTACACCCACACAGGCACTTGATTATTTCAAATAAAGGGAGGAAGACTATTTAAGTCAGTAACGAAAATAGGAAACAAAGAGGTCAAAGATCGACCATTTTTCCAGCTGGAGCATCAATTACTATGGTGCCATGCCGTCGGTATCTACAAGGTAGAGTGTGAGCGCCGGTACAATAACCGCCGGCATCGTTCGTTTGGCCATGGGCAATGTTCGTCTTCAGTTCCCCCCTCCATGAAAGGAAAAAACAAAAACTAGCCTGGGCTACCGTACGACTTTCGGAAACCCGTTAAACCGATATCCGTAGAAAATCGCGTTCGATATTCGAATCATAATCAACTCTTGGTAGTCTCTATATACATATCGTGTTGTGCCGATTGACCAGCGACCGTATAACCCATTTCGCATGCCTCGTCATCTGATTGCTTTATTGTACATCTCATTTTTGTTTTTTGTTTTTTTTTTCTTCTTCCTCGTCTTTAGGCAAGAGCTTCACATTGACTATCACAGTTAGTACGTCTCCTCCACAGGTGGCCACCTACTCCAAAGCCATCAAAGTGACCGTTGATGGTCCTCGAGAGCCGCGAAGCAAAACACGTAAGTCGAGTCTCAAGCCTTCTGCTATCTTAGGCCTATTTATATACTGCTCCGTTTGATTATTTAGCCGCTTGTTGGTCTGTTCTTCTAAGGGCTTTCCAAATGCATTTACAAACTTATTAGCCTGCCTGCTATTATCATTTGCCTCTTCTCTCTCTTTTTTTTATACCACGGATGTATGTACATAGCCACTGAGTCGGCTGACTTGTGTGGGCCGCGTTGAAAGCCCTCGGCAAGGCCACTTACGCCACTACTACCGCTGTTAATTTGCTCAGCTTCCGTTGGCGTAAAGTAGAACTACGTCCCTTGAATTATAACACAACAGGCAGACGTGCGAGTGTGAGAAAGTTTGAAATGTTGGCGGCAACAGCGGGCAGTTTCCTATATAGTTTAGATCATCATCATCTCTTTTGTTTTCTTTTTAACGTTCGTACGTAGTAAGCTATATTAGCCATTTCTTTTTGAGGATCCGTCTAGGCATATCGCGTAGCTCCTTGTATACGGTGAAACGCAATATCCTGTCTAAGGCCACCGACGACTTTGGGGACATCTCCGAGGTCTTAAATCTCGTCCCTTGGGGGTTATCTGCCAAAAGTGTAGGAGATTCGAATCACTTGTCAGCTCCTGAAGTGTGTCGCATTATATAGCGCCGCTCTTTATAATAGAAGAAATAGAAGAATCGAAACATTTTCGGTAGTAACTTGCAATCGAAACAGCTGGAGACGGTCTAAGGCCAGTAGCACATGGTAGGTGTTTTTGTGTTGTTTAAGGATAGAAGACTCCTGGGCCGGTGGAAACCGTGAAAATGAGGCCTGGATGGAAAAAAAATAAATAACCCTCGGGTCCGAACTCGAAAAGCCCCATACTCCCGACACAGCCCTGACGCATCCTCCCCCAATTACACGCACCTCCCCTCTCTCCCTGCAACAGCTGTATACAATGTGCGCGCTGCATACCCCCTCATCTTGGGCTAATTACACACTATTGTCCAATTTAGGTTTTTTTCTCTCTTTTTTTCTCTCTCTCTCTCTTCCGCCACACACTAAATACTTGGAACTTTTCATGAAAGAGCCTCCACATATTGTTGCAGGTGTGTTTATTATCCGTGTCACTCAAACTAATACGCAATGTAAGAAACAGCGGGTGGCGGGGAAAAAAAGGAGAAAAAACTTCTGGATTTATGTTTCACATAAAAAAAGAAGAGCGTGTAACCTTTTCCTCCTATAAAATGATTCGATCCGCTCTTGATCATCCGTGTTATGAAAACGCGTCACACCTGTCAGGCCGTATGGTTTTCATCGACGCTGTGTCACGATCCGGAAGTTACGCATGCTGCCAATCATTCCGGATTACAGAGTGAAGATGATGACTTGATTCAGCAGCAGTCGAGAGCAGTTGAGAGACAATTGTTTCATCTTTTCTCTCTTTCTCTTTCTGTTTTCTGTTTTTCGTTTTTTTGTGCGCTCTCTTCCACAGACAACTGTTTTCTACCTCTTATTTTGGACATGCATCCTTCAAATTTGTAAAACAGAAGTGTATTAAGAAAGCATCAAGAGACGAGAGATGCTAGGGAAAACGGGACATGTTGGAGGGACGAAGGGTTGCTAGCTTAAATGCCGGTAATTGCAGCCCGAGTAAGTAGCTGCAACTTCCTTCACGCAGACCTGGCAACCGGCAATTACGACACAAACTGAACTCACTGAATTGCTGAGCTGCGCCGTGGAGGGAAGTTGAGAAAGAGAGAAAAAAAATAATACTCGGAGACTCGGTCCTACTTGCTTCAAGGTTACGCACAATTCAAACGCTCGATTCCCTTAGCCTATCGAAGAAAACGTGAAAAGGGCCGTCTCTATTGGAACAATGCAGGGCGCTGGAACAACGCCTCATTTCTTGTTGTATTTCCGCGCGGGTCTTTGTGAAGAGGGGAGGAGGGAAGAGCTGAGAGAGACAAAGAGAGAGAGAGAATCTTAATGAAAACGTTGAGTTGTTATTGTCTAGTGGATCTCTTACTTAACGCGAGTCGACTTTTGTGTATGAAGAAGCGGAGTAATGATGACGTGACGTGTAGCGATACCTGACGATTGCGTGTATTATGCTCGGTGCGTGGGTGCAACGCTAATATGTCATTTTCATTGTCGCCGGTGCCTAATGCATCCGACTCCTCTCAAATTTGAAGAGCTAAACGTGTGTTAAAGACGGACGGAACATGACAGACGTGACTGAGCGAAGAGGAGGCCCGACTACACGCACACGCACAGTAGCAGCACCACCTGTTGCGTCTGGTGGTGGTGGTGGTAGTGGTGCTGCCCTTCCACCAGCAGCCTTCCTCTTTTTTTTCCAGTGTAGTCGTCTCGTCGGCTTATTGCAGGCTAATTGCTATCCTTCCCTCCTCCTCCGCCTCCTCCTCCTAGTCTTTCCACCTTTTTCTTCATTGAAAAAGAAAACACACAGCAGGATATTCGGCCTTGCTTGCTCGCTGCTTGCTGTGTACGTAGTAGCGTAGGCTAGCCGGCTAGGATAGGAGTTAACTTCCTACCTTACCCTACTACTACCGTACCGTGCGCTACAATGGCCTCCGATGATGATTATTCCTCAATTGTTTTCGGGGAGGTCTGCCCCACCCCCGTCAACTTGGAAGTATTGTACGCTGCGCCAGAAATCTTCCAAGTGGGAAAAACTTTCCCGGCATTTTCTCACCGACGGTGCCGCGCCGTGCTCAGTTACAAGAAAATTGCTCGGCACTCGGCTCAAAAAAACTGACTGACTGCCACTTGGAAGGCAACGAGATTTTCTTATTCAGATATTCATCGCAAGTGTGATTGAACGAACATCTGTCTTCCTAGAAAGACTCACGGGACCGTTACGGGAATAGTAACTTGGAAAGAATGTAGCGACTGATGTCTGTATACAAACTTTAACGCGGAGAGAGGAAGTCGGTCGCCGTATTTTCATCGTAGTATAGTAAGGCGGCCTAGTATAGATTTCAGTCGGCTGACACGTGTTGACTAAATGAAATGCCGTCATTTCCCGGGATTTTCTGTCAATGGCGGCAAGACAATAAGAAGGAATCGGGAAGAAAAGTCGAACCGGCTACGCTGCTGATATCTTTGACTGGCAATGTTTGTTTTTCTTGTCTTTCTATTTACTGGCTGAAACACTGATTATCGTGTGTAGCAGCTTCCGTTGTGGCCGATGCGACCGCAGCCGCTTCAGCCGGCGTTCCTCGAAACAAGGAAATCCTCAGCGGAAATACGAGCAACCAGAAACTCTGAGGGCGCAAAAAAAAAAGTGATGTGACAGCGTTCCGTGAAAATCTAGCTCCGGGTAAAAGCACTCTTGCTGGATGTCGAGCACAGTTGCTTTTCCCGCGCAAGAGTCCTCTCTCTCTTTTCTAATCTGTAACGGAAACGGAATGATAGATTGGTGCGCGTCGAACACAATTTTCCGTAGCGCACAATCGGAAAAAAGGGCTGACACATAAGCGGAATGGAGGGGGCTGCGTGCTGCGCTTTTGTGACAGCTGACGACTGGTAGCTGACGAACAACAGTAGCGGTACAGAGATGTGTTTCAAGCGAAGCTCTCTTTTGTAACCATTTCTCTTTACTTGTGTTAAATATTCATAGATGTTTCACAATTAGTTCTCGACCATGAACGCATGTCTTTCACATCCAGCGAGGCGAGTTAATCTACTAAAATAAAAGGAAATGTCCCATGTTGCGAGACCTTTTTAATTTTCTTTTTTCCATTTCGGTTACGCGGCAGTTCCCATGTGGGGATTCCTAAAGAGCCTTTTAAGTTATCGGCCATTTCCGCTGCTTAAGCTATTGAACCGTGGGAGTTTTCTCGGGCGTCCTACGCTTTTCAAGGCTCAGGGTTTATAGTTAATCTTGTTTTTGCTCATCAAGAAGAGATATTGAGCATGATGACGCCTTGTTCAGCTTTCACGCTCTTCCAAGTCCTATAGTAGTCGGACGATAGTTGCCCGCCAACGCCCACTCGTGTGGCCAGCACTCGGTCTCTCAATTGTCCAGTGATCCTGCGACCTCAATCAATTCAGATTGTTTCGCAACTTTCGCTCGTTATTTGCTGTTCGCTCATTAAAACCGAAAGTCTATCCCTGAAAGTGAATTCCCAGTCAATCGCAATCGCTTATATGTGTAGATAAGGTTCCTCTTTTTAAGCTATATTTATTAAGCTTTTCGTTAAATGGCGAGTCTACGTGACTATGTACACTTGTCTTTCAACTAAGGACTCTTTACAGTTATTCCGCAAACGGAATGTGATGGAAAAAATTGGAAAAACCCCATCAATAAAATTGCAAAATCAACAGCGGAAATATTGTACGATATGAGATAGGAAATTCCTCCTCGACATATTGTTGGGAAACAGTTTTTCCTCCATCATTTTTTGTTTCATTGTTGACATCGCGTCAAATTTGTTAATAGTTAAACTCGAGTTGGGCAAAAAAAGATATCAGGCCTTCCGCTTCTCATTCATTTTCCTCGTTAATTAGAAATTACATAAGCGAATGATGCGAAAAACCGAAATAAATAAATTCTTTCACCCGAATAGTGGTCGGTGTGGGTGTTTCGTTTGGGTCATATATGAGCGCCTTACCAGGTATGAGCTACGCTGTTGCGTCTTTCCTTTTTTTTTTTTAAGAGGCACTTTCTGTGTTAGCACGTGTCCAAACCCCAAAGTTTGGATTCGACGAGTGCCTCAGTCACTTGTAAGAGAGCCACAGCCCACAGGCACCATAGGTTTTCCGATTGTGGCGCTGAAGGTGGTGGTTTGGTGGAACATTTATTGGTTTGGTCTATTTATTGCAGCGACGCGCACCAGCATGAGGTTTTTTCCGTAAAGCTCGTTTCGTATTCGTGCATCAGACGAATTTCGCTTGGTTTATATTCTAAACGCACAGAGAATCGAATAGTTAATTCGATTAGAGTAACGTTTCGGCGTTGAGACTGCCTCTATACCTACATGTGTGTTTGTATGCTATACTATAAGATTGCGTGCAGGGGAAAGCTGTTAGAGGGGAAGAAAGAGAGACGAGGCAAGAGAGACCCACGGAATTACCGAGGTCTCCACTCAACCGTGTTCTTCATGGCTCATTTAAATTGCGCGAAGTTGTGATGCATGGCAAGTGAAGCGCGTCTCTTAACTCTACATGGGAATTTTGCCCAGTAACGTCTTACAAAGAAAGTTGGAACATAAGGTGAAGCCTATGAGGCTTCCTTCAATTGCTTCGACTCTTCTACAGACTCTGTACGTACTATACTACGAGTATTGTGACTCGAATTGCCATGCTATTGACCACAGTCCAGCGGCTAAGAGAAAAATCGACACATTTTGATCTTGAAACCTATAGGCCTCAATTGTCGCTTTTTAATCGGCGATTCCCTGCCAGGCTGAGCTCTTTTTACGCGGCGCGTTTCCTTTAGTTAAATGAATTCTCCGAAACATATGAAAGAGCTTTCTATTTTTCCCGTTACAATTTAATCCATCTGCTTTTGATATGTCGGGAAAGTCAAAAGTCCTGTTTCGTAATGCAAGTGAAACTAGACAACTCAGTCTACTCACGGAACCTCCATTGTTGTGATGGGAGAACGGGGAGGGGCTAAAGAAAGGACAGGTGAGGGAGTCCACTTATAGAATGCTTCACGCATGCCCCTTCTAGCGGTTCCGGTTGCAGGCCACGCCTTTTCTCGTATTTAGTACCGCGTATCGGCCTCTTCTGGATTTGTGGAGCCTTTTTTTTTTATCTTTCCCAACTTAATAGCTTGTAGCTTGTGGATCTTTTTTTATTATGAGTATTTAACGCGACTTATAAATCGTTCATTACCAATTACACATTTAGTCTCTTGGTATGAGCATTTTTTGACAATTTGCTTTTTTTCTTTCTTTTTTTAAACATTATGATAACAAACGAACAGGGCAGCAACAGTCGTTTCGGCCATTCGGTCTCTCATCGGCCCAGCGGCCATACTTGCCTGAAAGTTTACGTGAACTCGATTCCCACCGCCGCAAGACCGACGCCCTTGCCAGTCTGCATCCTTCATTAGGCTTCACGACCATCAACAACCACTTGGGTATACTCATCTTCTTCGCTCTGGGATTTAGTTGTTCTTCCTATCTAAGTATCTCAATCAAAGCATTGAAAGCCCTGCTGATCACAAGACAGATTTCTTTCAATAATCATGATCAATAACAAGTTTTTCTGTGACTACTAAATAACTAAATAACTAAAATAACTACTAAATGAAAGTTAAAAGGAGCAGATAAGATTAAAAATTACTCGACTTTTTGTACGGATTAAGTGTAAGGCGTCCAGTTTGTGACAGGCTGCTCATAATTTGCATGATTATTGTTTAATTGATAGATTCTGGCCAGCCGAACCACCTTTCGACCAACCAAGATGCAGCTTGGCCACCTTATGGTAGCGGAGGCAGTAGCGCAGGAGCGCTCAGCAGCGGAAGCAGCAGCAGCAGCACAATCAGCAGTTCCTACCCATCTTATCTTGGATGTAATGTCACATCGAGTCCTAGCGCTACCTACAATCCGCCCGTCTTGACCTACACTGACCTCGGCGGGGGAGGAAGTGGAACTACTGCCCCAAGCAACAACGTACTCAACGCGTCAATTACACACGGACAAATAGCTCCGACTACAGCTGGTATGACTCACTCTTCTCTTCTGGACAAGTGCTTCCCGTTCCACGGGGTAGGATGTTGTAAGTGTACCGACAGGTTCGACGTAGCTCAGCAGGCAAAGAAAATATTTGTTTTGGGGGCAATTTAGTGCAAAGAATACGAAGGAAAGGCACCATCACCGGTGCAGCCATCAGCCTACCTGGTTGTTATGTCTGGGTACCCTTAATAACTCGTCGCCTAGAGTTCTAACGTCTCTACACCGAATTTTCGGCTCTCTCCAGTGTCGATCCTCTCCGAGTTGTAAATGGAGACGGCTAGATTTTTAAAAACCATTCTTAAAGGCTATTTCTTTTCCCGTAAGTCGCTGCTCCGGCTGCCGTTTTGACGACGAAAGTTGTTCACACAAAGTATAGCGCTGCTCGTTGTCGATTTCGTGTTGGCCAACAGAAAAGAAACGAATGACAAAATTCGCCAAGACAAAAGAAAAGAATGAATGAAAACACGAGGAAGAAAGAATATTATTGGGTTCGTATAACCATAAAACTTTATGGAGATCTTTTTTGTTCAGGGTTGGGATTACACGTCGGAATGTACGCCGGTATTACACTTATTACCAATGCTCGGGGGAAATGAGAACGGAAATATTCGAAAGACCAATCGAGTTCTACTTTTTTTTTTGTCTGAAAAGGTAGAAATTTTCTCATAAGGCAACTTTGTGCATCGTCCAGGGAAATTCCATTTTGATTCTGAAAAGAAACAAAAAAATAATCAAACCTGATGGCATTAAGTTTTTCTGAATTGAATTGAGGAAAGCACAAGTATCAAAGAGTTGTACGGGTTATAAAAAGGTGCAATAAGTTTTTGTTGCCTTGGCGATGCAAGGCATTGTCTATGAGGAGGGCAACCGGAAGCAATTCATTCCAATCAGCTTGAGCCAAGGGGGCATTTACGATCGTGCACAGGTGTAATCATGCAAGGTAACATAGCCAAGCACCCCGAACGCCCAAGCATGTTCACTTTTTTAGGGACTATTTCAGCACTAAAGCTGGGAAGGTATCGAAAAAGAAAAAAAGACAAAAAGGTTGATACTCGAAGATGAGTCATAGTTTTTCTTTCCTTGCCTGCAATCCCAATGTTTTCGAGTCCAAAACAGATACAATAACTTATGTGAGAAACTCAAAATTATAGGCAATAAGGTGTGTAAGTAGGGTGCGCATTCAGCCTCCTGCTGATGTAGTGACCGGAAAGGCTTCTGGAGTGCTACTGAATAAGCGCCATAATATCTTCCCTTAGACCTCTAATGTAACCATTAACCGTGAAGCATGGGGTCGTTAGACGAGACTGTGGAGAATATTTTAAAACTGTTACTTCCTCGAACGACGTTTATTTCTTTCTCTTTTTTTTTTTGAGCGAAATGACTAGAGAAATTGAAATTAACGCATTGTCTTCGTCTCCGCACAGGTTTGGGTGATTGCAATGTTGGAGTTGTGCCAGACTTTGGTTCCGATTACGCGATGTTGAGCGCTAACCGCTACCACTCCAACATAGTGTCGGCGAATACAGGCTCATCCGCCGAGACCAGTGGAACTGGAGGAAATGTTCTCGAAATGAACTCTTCGACCGGTGATCAACATTCCCACTACTCCCATGTACAGAGCAACGGCGTCGGTAGTGCAGTCTCTGGAAGCGGTAGCGGGAATAATAGTACAGTCAATTCGAGTCAGTTGTTCCACTCGCACCATAACATGGGACACTTTACACCGTCTGCAGCATTTATCTCCGGCAATGGGTACGATTTCAGATTCGATTGATATTCTCATTAAATGGTACCCTAATGGGTCCAATCGCATGAGAAAAGTGAAGAAAGTTGTCCTTATCGTTTGAATTGTATTTTTCGATTGCAGTACGGGAAGTTCTCCGACTACGTACGCTCTTTTAGGTCACTCCTCAAGTTACTATGGCACTGCTCCCTCAACGTCGGCAACGCCAACACACGGTCAAGTGACATCGGTGGTCGGTGGTCCGGCTTCGACACATAGTTCTGTTTACCAATCAATCGTTTATCCTCACACCCACCAGTACCATCACGGATCTATCCATCATACGGAGACTCGATCGTCTCTGTATGCTCAGAGTCCGCATCACGCGAGCCCGTCGCTATACCGTCTGCCATCTGGTGGTGTTGACAACCGTCATCACCTTCAACAGCACGATGGATACCTCGAATCGCTTCATTCCGCCGGTGGTAACGGTTCCGCTGGGGAAATTGGCGGGGCGCTCCACGGGTTGACTGGATCTCCTCCTGACAATGCAAACGGCCCTGTTAATAGCGCTTCGAACGGGTCCGTTTCCCCTGAACATGACACTACAGATAGTTTGGGTAGGACTCAACCTTCTACAGATCCAGCTGTTTGGAGGCCTTATTAGCGGCGACGCTGATTTACACATAGGCCTAACGAAGACTTTCAATCGCTTTTTCCTGCACGATTATGAGTGCAATATCGCTACTCTTTATTTGTAAGAATTTCTATCAATTTTTCCTACACTTTAAGCAGAATTTTGTTTTATTTGTTTTCATACATCTCTTTTGCAATTTTTTTTCATGGAACCAAAGAAATGCTAACTTGCCTCTGGTTTGGCTGTTAGGCAAAAAGTCTACTTTATTCGCTTTATTTTCTTGTGCTATGTTATGGTTTTCAGATCGCTCACAAACTAATAAGTTTTTCCCGTTCTTTTTTTGTATTAAGCACCTCTTCGAGTATTTATTCGTTGCTGCAAAGTTCTTATCACTTTGTAAAACTTTGTTCCCGACTATTAAGATCCATGGGGTAAACCCAGCAACCCATTGTATTTTTTCGTATCCCTTTGTAACACACCAACGTAACAGGGAAATTTGAGAAAAATTTACCAGAACCTTTCCATTCACTTGCCGGATTATTTCAGTAACATTTACTAGTTACCATCAAGTATTATCATCAGCTAATACAGACACGAGAGATTCTTTATGTTTAACCGCGACACTCTGCATTTGCCTTCATTAAGCACAATTTGGAATTAATACAGCGACGGATAAGAAGAGCATACGATATCCGGTTTAAGCCGAAGTTTAAAAGGATCATCTAATGTTGATTTGTGTAAAAACATTTTGCTTCAAACGTTTCATCACGTTAAAAAAACACCTATCTACAACCGAAAGACAACAAGAGCTAATCTCTTGGCTCTGTTAAGTCAGGTCTCAGACCAATTAATTTCCTTATTTTTTGTTTTGAACGTTAGTTTTATTACTTAGTTAAACATACCAAAATAAATGAATTCTCAATGTGAATTTTAAAACGAATCCTTATGTCACTGTAAAAGTTTGAGGAAATAATACTTATTTGAAATTACATGTTTTACGGAAATTAAAGTAAAAAAAAACCAGACATAATAAGTGATTGCTTTCTTAATTACCAATGAAACTTGAATGGTTGCCGCAGAACGTGCACTTTGTGGACGGCGCTTGAGCGCGAATTGAGATTTATAATTGAGAAATTTTTTGCCGATTAGCACATGGGTAACCATCATTCCAAGATACGTGTCTGATGGATTGTGACACGCAAAGTAAGGAGGAACCGGAAAAAAAATAGTTTCATCTTCCGCTTATGTCCTGGGGGTTTACTCGAATCCAGTCGATTAAGGTAAAAATTGTGGGAAATATTAAATAAAAATAGACGCGACAGAAGGAAACATGCTGCGGTGTATTTGTATCATAACAAAAATTGGGATACGAAACCACAATTACTTTATCAACATCCGCCTGCTGCCTTCGACGATAACGCACGGAATCTTGAAATTCTGACGATGAATATTTTTGTGGGGGTTCCTTGTTCCAATTTTTCCTTTATATTTCATGCAAGTATTGTATATTTTTTTTTTAGAATTGAAGAAGATGAAGTATTGTATCCTGTAACATAAATCTACTGCTTCCGCCTTGGCCCTTGATCACAGAACCAACTCGAAAAACATCTTTCGCAACTTGAACAACAAGCAGCAAGAACTGTGTTTGAGCTTTCATCACCAGATCGCGTGGCATTATCTAAAGAAATTTTCCACCAGGTGGCTACACAAGTTATTCTTTTTGAATCTTGTGATCATATAGGTGGTTCAGAGAGCACGTCGGGGATAGATTGTGTTGTAGAGCATACAGTTATATTGGATTCAATTTGAATTAATTACTGTGTCGAATTATCCAGTCATCTTGCTGGTACGTAATCAGTAGATTATTAAATAGACTTGTTGCAGAGGTATGTGCTACATTCATGAAATATGTCATATTGTCTGTATGTGACATACTTCATGCTACATTTATCCATTAGGCCTATATCTATACTATTTCGCTGATGAATTTGTCTCATTCTTTTTTGGGGAGCACCAACCTGGATAAATCATCTCTGCTTGTCGGTCCTCATTCCTTTTACGAAGATCGATTCGTTTTCGACACTTTGTACCAACAACTTAAGTTGGTAAAACTAGACGTACAATATCTGTTCATCGACGAAGCTGCAGTAAGAGCGGTAGTAGCAAATCGCCAACCGACATATTGCATACAAGCCATTACCACTCGCATAGACCCAATCCGTTTTTACATTTATGCTAATAATGTTCGAACGTTCGAAAGGATTCTAAAGATAATTTCAATGTCGTTGATAAATTTCGTGATAATAGTACATGCGAGATGTAGGGCATAGTTCATTCGTATTGGATGAATACAGACTTTATCTTAATGGTTTCGCTTTAACCAAGGTATTTTTATTTCAATTAATCATGTTACTTAACTTATTTGAAATTAACTGCATATTGTGAGCCAGTCATTTTATTTTGGGTACAGATAACAGGAAAGTAAAACGAAAAATATGTGAGTTGGCTGTTTTTTTTGTAAATTTGGCAGGGTCTATGGCATCAAAGAGTATTTTAGGATATGTTTGTTAGCGGCTATATCTACCTACAACCAAGAATATTTTTTAAGATAAGCATTTCTATGTATATAAACAATCTACTGCATTTTAAGTAAATTGAAATCTAAAGTTACCGTATCGATTTCCACCGCGTCCAGTATAGGCAGTTGCACCTGAAGGGAAAAAAAATTAATAATTTTTAACTAGTGTACCATTTTAAAAATGAATTTAGTTTACCGCCATAGCTTGGTCTATAGCCGCCATACCCTATTAAAAAATAAAAGTAAAATTTTTAAAAATGTTAAATTAAAAAAAAAATTCAACTTGGAGTCGATCGAAGGAGCTTTAGTGTTCTCCGGCACAGGCAAACAATTAATCAAATAACGAATACATACCCCCATAATTTTGACGAGGAAGTTCCGCAGCTGCTAAGTCATCGTCTACCTGATTTTGGTCGTTTTCCACTGGGGAAGGCATGCTCAAAACGCAGTGAATAATCATCAAACAAAACAAAAAAAACTGAAAGGGTTTCAACAAAATAAAAAGAGGTCAAATAGTAAGAGTAATAGTAGAATAGTAAGAATAAGCTATTGAATGCAGTTTGAATACTACCTTGTAGCTGAACATTTTCTGGCGCTTGCTGGGCTTCTACAAAACCTGAATGTCTATCACTTGTTTGCTACTCAATCGAGTGTCTTAGTGGAGGAGAGTGTTGTCATTATATGCAAGCTGAAAACTAAGGAGTTTTCGTACTTCAATGTCGAGAGCGTGCATTTCTTGTGTTGTCGTTTCCAGTTTTTTGTAGCTATCGGCAGCGAGCTCGTTTTGGAAGAATTTCTTGATTTCTGCTTTGACAAAGCACATCCTTTAAAATGCTCTTTCCCTCCAACTGGTAAGAACCAGATTTTTTGTTTTTGAACTTCTATAAACGATATGTATCCTTTTTGAACTTATATAAACTCATATCCGAAACCGGTCCTGGGGAGGTGCCGATAACGAGGAGTTGCCTGGCATCAGCCCGTCATCGTATAATCTGGAACTTTTCCATCCTTTTCGTCCCTCCCCCTCACACATACACACAGCTAAAACGCTTAAATGAATATATTCTTAATGATTGTGGAGTGTGTGTTGTGGCCTGTTGGTGGGCCAGTCGCTCGCGTAAGGTAGAAATTTTTGCATTGCTCTAAACTTGAAAACCAGTTCTCAAGGTTTGCGTTGAAACATCACGATCATTTTAATTTCCTACACATACTTATAATTTTACACATACTTATAATTGGACTATTGAAGGCTTTGCAATTCTTCTCGCTGTAATTTTAATGAGAGGAAAGTTGCGCAAAATGTGGAAGAAATTTTCATTACTTTCTGAACTTGGTATGACACCTTTTTCTGCCCCGATCCCTTCCCTCCAACTCCGATCGGCTTGCTCATCTACCAAAAATGAAATCTAGGCAGCATTAAAGAAACGTGAAGTAAACGCGAGAAGAAACGCAGCTCAATTCTGACTATCTTTGACGTCAACGCTTACTTTAGCTGAGATGAATCAAATGTTCCCCAATTTTTTGAAAATACTTATAATGTCTCAATTAAAGCAATATATTAACTACTTTTGCAGTTTGTGGAGTGATTTGACAATGGAAGAAGAGAACGGGTTGCCATTGTTATGGTCTAGGTGACCTTCAGGAAACGAACTTCCCCGCATCTCCCCCCAAGCATTTTGTTTCTACGTTCTGCAAGGAGCTGCCGGGATCGTTGCTTGCATCATTATTGACCGCTTAGTAACACCGCCATTTGGATACGTCAGAACGAAAAGTTTCGTTCAAATGTCAAGAATCACGTGGTCGAGGCTCCTGAAGTCTTTAAAATGACTTCTTTTATGTAGTAATCGTTGTAAATTCAAGACCCATTCACGTTGGGGATAACTTTCCGTAGTGTAAGAATTCATAGATCGTCGGAAGAAAACATAACGGGCAGAGGAGTCAAGTTATTAAACCTCCCCCAATTGCCTCCTTTAATAACTAACCCTTTTAATTAATTAGATATTGCCATTTTGAGGCCTTCAATTCCCAAATCGTTTTTAAATAAATTAAATGTGCTAAGTAATGTATAACTAAATTGCAGCAGTGAATTTAGAATTTGGATATTTTTATCATTACCAAGTTTTCCTCGCCACTTTACTAGTTCAGCCAGGTAGTCAGAGTACCAGCCAGACAAAACGGAAAATATATCTCACCAAATTAAATTAAGTCTGAGGTGTATATTACCTTACCCATACCTGGGGACCTAGAGAGTGGCGGAGCCGCGGAGGTTGGGTTAGAAACAAGAAACGGCCTAGAAACGGCCCATTTGCTTCCGAGACCTCTACAGAGATCATTGTCGACGAGGAGCTAGCTTCTCGTAAATATGTCTCCATACGTTCAGATTGAGTGTCGAAAAACCGGGTAATTTTACGAATTGTATATTGTAATTGTAAAAGTGCTCTAACTGCAAGTCTCTCGTGATCAAGGCTCGTATTCTCACCTTGTGTGTCTTCCTTCTTTGGTAGCGATCTGTTGTCAGTTCTGAATTCACTGGTGAACCGTATTTGATTGTCTTAAGTGGAGTTCTCTCTATTTTTCAAATCTCGTGGAGTTTGGGATTATATTTCCATTAATCTGATGCGGTAAAATCTATTTTTTATGTCCTTATATTAAACAAACGCTGCTGAATCCTTGGCATTCATCCTTTCAAATGTTTTGTGATCGACCTCCATGTTGTTGCCGTCTGATTTTTTTCTTTCATGAACACTCAATTTTTAAAAATAGTTAAAGGTAAAGAGTAGTTGGTGTTTCAACACGCCGATAAATCAGTTTCATCAAAAAAAATTGTTAATTTTCAATTGTTGATGATTCGTTTTGGCGCGTCCGTCACAATCTTGTATGAATTGTAAAATATCGTCATGATTGTCTCTTCCAGATTCTGTTTGCGATCTCATTCTAATAACACTTGAGTTTTCATCCCACGTTTATATGTTTTGTGATCGAAAACCCCTCATTATTATTAAGCCTACTTTTAGACTTCTTATTGAGGATAAGAGGCATAAAATAGAGTAGTTGGCATTGGCCGCATATCTGTTTCATGTTCAACTTGTTAATTGTAAATTGTTGAATTCGGTTCTTGGCCCCGTCACAATCTTGTATGAATTTAAAATATTTCATATTAGCCATTTCCAGATGGCTCTGTTTGCGATCTCATTCTAATAACACTTGAGTTTGTTTGACTGCGCCACGTTTATTTTTTGCCTTTTCGTCTAAAACCCCTTCATTATTATTAAGCATATTTTTTTTTCTCCAGATCATCAGATTTTCAGAAGAGTTTCCGAGTTCAAGACTTGTACCGTAGCTTGTTGGGAATAAACGTTTCATCTTCTAGATGCTTCGTTGTTTAGGAATTGCCCTACGTATTGCAGCTCCATCTGTTTGGTAAGTATTCGGACGGAGAAGGAAGGAAACAATATACGTTTCCGATTTTAATTGATATAATACGAGTCTGCAAATTGTTACAATCCAGTTTAAGGTAAGAAAAAGTCCTGGAAACATTCGAGTTAAATGCTGTATGTATTCAATCAGCCATTAAATCAAGATTATAGAGCGATACATGTCGCTGTATGTATTAGCAGCATCTTAGTCAAGGAATGCTACAACAAGGTTTATCTTATTACCAATTGGTATATTGATATTTCCGAACAAGTCAATAATTTTTTTTTTCTTCAGGTACTGAAATAAGTGGTAACAGACCCCGGTCCTATCGTACACGGTAAAATATAGTATATTATATAATTACTCATATGTAAAAGTGTACAATATCGCATGTAAGTGAGATAAATGAAAATATACAAAAGTCTTGAACCGGACGGTCTTTTTATTAAATTATTTCTATAATATTGGATAATGAATATTTCAAACAATTTTGAACGATCAGAGAGGATCAATGATCCCATTTCATCATTTCGTTTAATTGCCTCTCGTCGCTCGGTACGGCCCGTACCGCCCAACGAGAGGCATGGCTAAGAGCAGCCGGAAAGAGAGAAGAGTGATGCCCACTCCGTAATCTATCGAGTGAGGTCGGGCCAGTTATTCAGGGATGCGATTGAACCTAGTCGGGCGCTTGGCTGTATTCACCCTTTCGAGACAGAGCCCATCCCTACCTCCTGCATTGCGGGTATCAGGACCGGAAGTGGAAGGATTAAAGGTTACAGGGAGAGTCTACACTTAGCTGGAACACCTGAGTGTAGTGCAGGCAGAACGATCAGAGACGACAATCTGAACAAGAGATCATCGTTATTCATCATTTCGTTGATTGCCACTCGTCGCTCGGTACGACCCGTACCGCCCAACGAGTGGCATGGCTAAGAGAAGCCGGAAAGAGAGAAGAGTGACGATTTGGGCCAGTTATTAGGGGATGCGATTGAACCTAGTCGGGCGCTTGGCTGTATTCACCGTTTCGAGACAGAGCCCATCCCTACCACCAGCCGGTCTCCCATTTGCGGGAACCAAACTCTAGCAGTTGCAAGTATTTCGGCTGATGCAATTATGGCAATCAGCCGCTGTACAAGTATACTGCACGAATAAGCGGCAAAGACGACAACTACCAAATCAGAGCACAAAATCTTTATTCATAATATGTTCAGAGCTAAACGTCACTCATTGCGGGTATCAGAATCGGAAGCGAAGGATGAAAGGTAACAGGTAGAATCTACACTATGGGCAACACCTGAGTGTAGTGCAGGTTTGCAGCTCCTTAAACAAAACAAAAATGAGATAATGTTGGTTAGTTTTGTGTGATGGTAATAACAAATCGCATAACACACCTAGCCATGTCACAATGTTGCTGGTTGCATATTTTTAGAATTTGCCTACTAATCAGAAGTTTCTCCTCCCCTTGTGGATGATTTTTCTCCTCTCGAGACCTCATGAAGACTGATGAATTGATGACAAGGATGGAAGGTTACCATAGAATCAGCCCAGAATTTTGACAGCTGAAATATGATGGGGAAAATAAAATTTTGATGAAATTTAGGTAAATCAAACACGATATAAAAGGTAGTTTCTATGTGTACACACCTAGTTGTGTCACTGACATTGTTTCTAGAAATGTGCTTAATTTCTATGCACAGATAGTTGACGGCTTTGCTGTTGCAAGTGAGATGTCCTATCTGAGTTGGTCCCACCATAGGTGAGAATATCTGAGTTTAAAAAATGGTTATGGATTGGTTATAATTACAGATTGTACACAAATATTACCCGACACAAAGAAGGTAGAGACATAGAGATTGTTGTGGTTGAAGGATAAGTCATTCTCCCCTGTTAAATGTACGTCAGTAGAACTCAACTTGGTCTCTCTCTTCCACAAAAACGCTGCAGACAGCAGCAAATTTTCTGTCTACCACTACCACTTCTTCGGCTGATGCAGGTTGTGGGATGAATCACCTTATGTGTATAGGCCTGCTGCTTTCCAACTTCACCGTCTTAGATCAGCCTGTCATCGACAAAACCCTGGAAAACAACACGAAAATTTACTTATACGCCAAGAAGACGGATAGACAACAATTATTCTATGCTAGCCGTACACGTTTGGATATTTCTGAATACAAGTTAATAATTCTTCCGGCTCAAGAGCAGCTTCACACGGCGAGACAAATGTCAGCTGAATCCGAGTATGACCACCAAAATCCATTCCAACGTAGGAACGTACGTGTTGAACGTCCTTACCCATAGAGCAGAACCAGCAGAACTAGACGATTAGACAAAATGATCTACTTTGCGTCGTCTGCTCTGTTGTGGGAACTTTTGAACCACCTGGTGACTGAGTAATAGAAATAGTTCTCAAGAATGAAACGTAAGGCTAATCATTTATTTACTATGGACCAATCTTAAACATTCTAAAGTAAAATACACCATCAACTCACACTTTATACAAGAAAAATTTTCGTTACTTTTTAAAAACCTCGTAAGAAACGATTCCAGAAAAGCCGAAGAGAAGGAGAACTAAAATGGAATAGAGATGGGTTGATGGAAGAATGATGACGATTTTGCATAGAGGATGGAAAAGGTGGTCGGATGGCGAAAGTGGAAGCTGGGGAAAGCGACATGCGATGAATTGTGATATTGTTCAAATGAGCATCGAACATTCCAGTAAAAAAATCTGTCAACATGTTTAGCAGATCGACACCAGATGAATTGTTTCTCCTCAACAAAGTAAAATTAAAAACTGATGTGATGTTGGTAGAATTCAAAGAAATGGGTTGCATCGAATTCACTGTCGAAGACTGGTTCGTCGTCAATGGCGTCGACATGTTTGAAATGCCAGAAATCTCCAATTTTGTACTGTTAGAATCGTCCGTCCCTGGCACTTTAACAGATATATAGTTGTGTGTAATTCATCAATTTTGTAAAAAAAAGGTAAACTATGTAACTAACGCAAGGGATCGGAGTGGTTGGACGTTCTAGGCATTTCGTCGCTCAGGACATCGTCGTCGACAGCGATCACTAGGTTGTTCGACATTTTTGGATTATTATTCAGACTTGGTGCACTCATAACCAAGTGACAGAAAAGTCCGAGCAGTACGACAATAAAAAGTTTGTTAAAATTCATCTATCGAGATAGAAACTAATTAGACAAGATATTCCACTGGCAAGACCGACTATATGGATTGCTTACCTTCGTAACGTTCTGCGTCTCTTTTATGTCTGATACTTTTTGCCCTCTTTCTTTGGGTTTTTGTAGCCCATATTTTACACCCTTGAACGACTTTGATTCGTAATACCCTTTGGGCTATAATTTCCTTAGGCGTAAATTCATGCGCACCTGGAAAACCCAATAACGCACAACTCCGACAGACGTAGCCTTGTCGCTGTATTCCCGACTTGATACTGTCTAAAAACAGTTTTTGTAGCCAAGGGCCATTATCTTTCTAAAAACAACCATTTTCATTTTTTACTATTCATGTAAAATCTTCCTCTGGGCTTAGCTTTTCCTTTTTTACGGTTTCAGTATCTAGAGTATGAAAACATTATCAGTAGCTTATCTTATTTCATTTTTAAAAAAAATGAATTCAAGATTTTGATTTTGAAACTGTCCACGATCATGGAAGGCATGCCAGTATATTTTTATACAAAACTATCACGACACGGCTTGCACACGATAGGACACAGGTCGGCTCATCCATGAATCAGTGTCGGTCAATCATACGATAAATTTGCCTTTTTTCGCTAATCGATTAAGTTTCTTTTCTTTTTTCTCGGTCTTCTTCTTCCCGATGTTGGCTTTTCTCTTCTTCTGTTGGTCTTCTTTTCTCTTCTCTTGCGCTTCGATTCGTTCATCCCATTTCTTTTTGCTTTGTTGCTTCATTTTTTCTCGCTTCTTAATCGATTTTGCCAGCAACTCTACGTTGTCTTTCACCTATGATATGAAAACAGAAATACAGCTTTATAGAATTTTTACCAAACCCAATGTTGTGATGTTTTGTTTACCTTGACACCCTCAGCTCTCTGCAGAGCACCTTCCCATGCTTGTTTCTCTTCAATACTCCTTGCTCTTTCTACTTCACCTTTGCCTTCCAAATGTTTGACTTTTTCTTTCACTTTTTTAATTTTAATGAGTGCTGCCTTTGGATCTAAGGTGGTCTTTTTCTGGATTGGTGATGGAGTTGTCAACTCTCCAAAATCAAATTTGCTGAAAACCATGCGACCTTCACTGTTGAAAATTGGCTTTGGTGGTCTGCTTGGAACTGTTGGTTCAGGTGCTTCTATTTTGATGGTTTCTGTGGATGGGGAAGTTGACGAAACTGTTGCTGCCTTGGTGGCTTGAGCAAGTTTTGCCATTTTAGACTTAAGCTTGTTATTTTTCTTTTTCAGTTTCTTTTTCTCCAATTTATCTAACTTTCGCTTCAGTTTGGTTTTCATTTTTTTATCTGAAAAATCTAGCTTTTTCCCTGTTAAACAAAATAGTTTTACATGGACTGGTCACTGCATGATTACTGGAGCAAATAAAAATACCTTTAAACTGTGAGAGCTTGGCGGCAAGTTTTTCTTTTAATTCTTCTGGATTGCAAGCACGACTTCCTCCTTCCACTCTCTTCATAGAATCAATATCAACACTTATCTCATTACCATCGAGATCTTGTACTGTAGAAACACCCTGAGTTGGAATATTGGTCAGTAGGCTAGAAATGAAAAGGTCCTCAGAAGAGAGTTGCGTCTTTAAAGCGGCGATGTCAATGGGCACTTTTTTCTCCTCTGACTCGTGATTTTCTGGGTCCATTTTCTTCATATTTTGTTTGGACGACAGCTTAGACTTCTTGTTTTCCGTTTTTCCGTTAGCCAAAATAGCGGGAGCCATCACTAGGCTAGTGGTTTTCTTTACTGACGCAGATTTCCTTTTAACAGTTTTATCACTCTCGACAGATTTACTCATTAAAAACTAGAGTTATTTGAAGTTTACAAAGCGGCTGGTAAGGACACACGTTTTCAAGTGACTGGCCATCGCCATCTTCTTTGCGATGAATAGGGAAAAATCCAAAAAAGTCTAGGGTGTTAGCCTCAGGCGGTGACACGAGGGGGACTTATTTACTTTCGTCGGCTATCGGCGCGGCGGCCTTTTAAATTTTGCTCACTATTCCGATGCCCACTATCCAAGCCGTCCAACACTATATACATACAATTTTACCCTAATAACAAGAGAAAAGTGAAACTTTCATTCTCACTTCATGCGTATGTGAGATTAAAAGATTTTAAAGTAGCTTTAAGAAGTCCAAGGCACACATTTTGTGCAATGAACGGATAATTTTCGAGAACGTTCACCACGTTTCATTTCAGTATTATTGGGAAAATGTCATTGCAACGCCAATGTGCAATCAATTTTATGTTGATAAGGTATAGTATAGTTAGAACGATAAAAACAAAGAAATTCATATTTTTCTTTAAAAACACAAGTAGAACCAATACTAGTTTATTGTAACAACTTTACAATTACTATAACAATTTTATTATAAGAACTACCTCTTTATCAGAAAATATTAACTATTAGTCTTACAAAGACTATATCTAAGTTAGTAAATTAGTTTCATTGACAAGTGCTGTTCATGGTTAAACAACTAAGCACTTGACCGGTTGGTAACATAAGCTAAGTATGTGTTCCAGAAGACAGCAACAAACTGAGCAACAACTACTCTGTGTTGTAGTGGAATGAAGTAAAAATTGACCATTTGGACAAGAGGCCATACCTTTAAAAAAAAAATCAATTTTTTCAAGTTCAACTTCAATAAGTAAAAGATTTTTGTATAGACCTTCCAGTTGGAGACTAAAATCTCTTGAAAGTCTTGTCTTATTCTGGTAGATATCTGTTGAGGTTCTTCTCCATTAAGGGCCCCCATTGTGCTTAAGAAAACTATCAAAAACGTTGGAGCAAACAGCAACTGATCAGATGCCACTTTGAGGACAACACCCTTTAAGCCAGCAGGTTTAATAAAGCGATCCAAGATGTTGTACCATCCTCGAATTACTGGCCCCTTGAAGAACAAATTTTTGTACAACTTGCAACTATCCTGTGCATGTACATATAAATAGAAACAAAACTGACTGCAACAAATAGTCCAAATCCTGCAAATTTAGTCGTTCTAAACACGTTGTACTCGCTTGCTGTTTTCTTTTCGATGAAAACCTGGGACAAAAAGTCTCCAGTTCCCATGAGGATTGCTAGACGACAAAGAACGTTAGAACACGCAAATTGCAATTAACCAACTGAAATAAATGCCTGTTTGAACTGCCTGAACTCCATACGGATATTTATGAAGGAGGTTTTTATATATTTTTGATATAGTCGACATGGTTACTTTACAAAAGAGAACCAAAATACACACGAAGTCAAAAATCACGCTGCCAGACATTGCCACATCAGATAAAATATATTTCCCCCTCTTGTATTTTGCAGGCACCTATTTATGAACCCGTACCTTTTAAACAGTTAAAAATTCGGGTTCCTCTGAGCTGTTGTGTAATTTCGTTCATGAAACTAATGATGTAGCTTTCTTTCTCTAAGCGCTTGGATTCAAATATCAAGACTAACGTAAGCCTTGGTTCAATCCTCTGAAGAAAGTAAGTTCGTTGTGCCTAATTAAAGAAAATTATGATTATTGGGGATCGTCTATACATCGTTTTATAAAAACCCAACTTACCCGATGATCAAAAACATAAACCAATTTTTCATAGTTGGACAACTCTTGTATCCGATCTGCCAAAATCATGATTACGCTCGGCCAATAAGGAATCTCTCGAATAGATTTCTAAAAAAACGCAATAATCTTACAGAATATAGAAATTCGACGACGTAATCTTTTTTTTTTTTAAATAAGAACTACATCAGGAGAAGTAAAGATGCATGGATATGAATCTAGTCCTTTCGGGATATCCACGGGTTTGTTTGGATGAACATAGCCTGGTCCACGGAACGATTCCAACCCATTGACATCAAGGATTAGAGATACCGCACGGGCGTCGGCTTTTCTTTGGAATGCTTGGATCCTTAATATATTAAATATGGTAAACAGTAAGACATAATCTGTGTACAGCATCACCGAAAATTGCTTACAGATTCACATAGTCTAAACTTTGCTTGGCACACAAGGCTTTTAAATCCTGAGGCGTGGAATATTTAGAAAGTACTTCATAAAAGTAGAGAGTGAATTTTGAAACACTCAAACACTTGAATTTCACCAGCCACTGATAAAGTTGAGGCGATGTAGGTGTTTTGAAAAGCCCTAATCTCCTGGTTTCTCTCAACTGAAAAATTTTTGCCCAAGTATCCAGTTTGGCCTGAGTTTCATTAATTTTCAAAAGAGCTGGGAGATAATTCCATGAAGCCATTTCTACATTTGCATCTAGCAAATGCATTAAGATATCACATTCATATGCAAAAGAAGTTTTCAATGCTGACATTAAAGGATGATGGAATTTTGTTCCACTGGTTTCACTCAATTGGTGAATTTGAGGTAGTAGGTCTTCCAAGTTGTTTTGCTTGGAGGATCCAAAGGCAGATAGCTTTTCATAACTGAAACAAATTATTAAAAAATTCTAGTGAAGTGTGTGAGAATATGTGGAAAATGACTTACAATTCCATTAGTTCCAGTCGAGCTGAAGCAAATTGTGCCAGCTGTCCAAGAAGGTGAACAACAAGTAAGTCTAACTGTGTTGTTTTAGAAAATTCTTCTGTGCGTTTGCAGTCCATCCTGAGTGAATCATAGGCAGATTTCAATGAGTTCTCTTTCCTTAGGAAAGATTTTGGCACAAGAAACAAGAGAGCCATGTATGATTTTTCAGTTGTAGCAAGTTGAGATAAGGTTCCCATGAGATAAGGCCAGATGCCATTTTGATTCTTGTAATTGTCTCGTTCCTTGTCCTGCATGCATGATATGTACAGTTATTACATAGATTCACTAATCAAAGAGCATGGAATTTTTAAATTTCAAATATTAAACAACCTACCACAACATCTTTGCATTTATCAAATGAAGATTGAGCTAAACCATTAAAGTAAGTTTGCAAAAAGTTTTCTTCCCTATTTGTATTTGTTGCTAAAATTTCTGCCATTTCCCACCCATAATTTCGTTTGTCAAATGTAAATACAATCAAGAAGTCGTCTGCTTTCAAGAACTGCTGCGTTGTAAACAAATATTTCCATAGTTGACATGTCTCCTATTGTTGATTAATAAAAAAATCGCTGAAAACTAGTTGAAAACTTTCTAATTTGATAAACAGAGGCAATGACGTCTAAGAGAGGAGCATTAAGGTTCCATTTAAATGAAGAACAATTACGAGAAAATTCAAAAATCTACGGGACCCGTCTTTTCGGTTTAAAATTTAACGGTTGTCTTTATTGCGTGGTAATATCCGACCAGAACCCTTTTGTCTCCGTTCTCACCATTATGTGCAAATTATCCAATATGATTGTGTTCTCTAAACGACAAATTGGTGGTCATTTGCCAAGGAAAATCTCCAGGCTATGCTTATTTATTCACGTGTTTATCGAGTTCATTTCCTGATGGTGGTGACTACAGTCATTCTGGAGCTGATTACGGTACTTCGCACAGCCGTTTGTTCATCGCATTTGATACGTTAACTTTCTTAACTATGGCCGTTTTTAAAAAGCGATATTTTGTGTTGCCGCAAGCGCTTGTGAAATGATACAACAAAAGACAATTTGATGAGGGAAAGCCGTCAACCGTATATTTATTAATTGCAAGAGGGCCGGAGCAGAGAGAAAAAAAATTCTTTCAGTATTTACAATACACAACAAGAGTGGAGACAATCGAACGTAAGAACCCGTCGATCATGTCATCCAAATCGAAAAACCCAGCCCCTATTTGAAAAAAATATTACAGAGTACAGAGACGGGTTGAATGGACGGATTTTGAACGCCGACACAGTCATCTCAAAACATTAAGTGAGGACACGGAAGAAAGAGGGAAATCCAAACACAAGAAGACCATTTCTAATGTCAACGCTATTCTTAAAAATAACGAAACAAAAGAAGAATCAATAATTTTCTACAGAAAGTACGGATAAGAAAATGTAAGAGTTTCGAGCAATACACGCTTTATGCACACACAGTCTTTTTTGAGTAAAAAAAAATGAAAGAAAAGGTTGATCGTCTTTTTTTAAGATTGAAAAATTAAATAAACTCTGTCATGGTTGGTTCGGCTACACAAGCTTTTTGACATGTTGTCCAATGGTCTCTTTATTATATAGGTCACCCAACGACCCGACGCCACCCCGAATCACACGCACACGCTCAAGCAAACTATAAAAAAAATACTCATGCTCACACTAAAGATTCGAGCTCACAGTTTTGGTTTACACTCTTTCTACAAGGAAAAGCGAATTAGCCCAGAACCGTGTGGTTGCTGTCCAACAATGCTTTTCTCTCTAATGTTTTGATAATTACAAAATAATCTAGACTGTGTGAAACTGGGAAGAGCCATTCGAAGGGGAGACACATTTGAAGAAAAGATGTGTAAAAAAGGGAGACAGACCAAGGCCCACTTAAAGAAAACGAGCAGAAAAAACTCACAATTGTAGAAAAACAAACAAAAAAAAAGAGAAATGTTCAAGTTTAAAAATTGACAGAAAAAGGAGCGGTCATATACATTCACGGACAACATCCCAAACTGCGTTCAAACTATGTAAAAGACGGGTGAACGCAGTAGGGAGATGACGGCGCCATCACCGAAGATGCTCGAAAATGACGTCAATTCCACTCCCCGTAGTAAGACGCTCGCGACGGCGCTGCAATTGGGACATAACTGCGCGGTATCGGCAAGCGGCCGTAGATGCGGGAGTAAGCCGAGTCTGTGAGCTCTGTTTCTAAACAAAATTTTGCAAATAAGCGTTTAGTTAGAAAAGAATGCGTTAGGAACTCCGAACGCTAGATATTCGATAGAGTAGGAAGTAGTTTCGCCACTAGTAATTTCTATGATTCAGTTCCTTTTCAGTTCTGTACATGCCGACCATCGTCATTTACGGTGTCAACGACAAAGTTCTGCGGTCGGATGAAACCAGAATATCGCTACAACCAGATGTTTACAAAGTTTCCTCGAGTTTTGTAATAATATAAAACAAAATGGATCAGTGCTTTGGCAAAAAATTTACCAGAGCGGAAAAGGCAAAACTTTCAAACAAACCAGCGATCGATAAAGATTGCAACCGCAAGGAATTTTAACCATGACTATGGTTGACACGAGACTATTCATGTCATCGGTTTCACGATGGTTCGGCGAAAAGGAAAAGAAACATTGCAATAAAAACGACAGAGAATAATGCTGTACAGGCAAATCTATAGGGAAAAAAATAGAAAAGACAGAAAGAGACAGGAGGAGAAAAAAAGAGAGAGAAGCAACTTTGTCGCAATGCCTTACCAGCAATAACAAAAAAAATACAGCGGAGAGAAAGTAGCCCAACAACCTGGTCATGCATCCCAATAACACTCCCATTCTGCTGCGTCTGGTCGAGCAATAAACAAAAAAGAGAGAAAGAATTTGATCACCCATCGATTTTTAGGTAAAAAAATTCGTGAAACAAAACTTTTGTGTTTCATATTTTTGTTAAAGGTTTTCTCTTATGCTACCGTCAGAAGGGCACAGCTGGAAACTGAGCGTAGATGAAGCCCTAGGTTTTCATGCAATTCATGAAAACCGGGGTGGTCCAGTGGAAGAAAGATTCAGAATAAAAAATATTTAAAAAAAAGACAAGTCTTGATGTCTACACAGCAGTCGAGAAGTAACGGAAAAATAGCCACCGTAATGGTCATACATAGCGGTTGCTAATCCACGTAATATGAGTGAAAAGCAACCGAATGTAGGATGACGTGAAGACATTATGTGGATGTACCGTTGGGAAATGTTGCCATCTCGGTTGCGGTCGTCGGTTGTCGTCTTTGTGGATATGGGGTAGCGAAATCGTTAGGAAAACAAGGAACAAACAGGGTAGGAGAGAAAAACACAACAAAGGGAAAAGTGAAGGGAACGAAGAGAAGGGAGAGGATTGTTGTGGCGTCAGTGACTTCGATTTTTTAGCTGTACGGTGTGCTGAGGGTGCGGATGTTTGCCACAGCTTTCTTGTACGTCTTGATCGTCGTGGCCGTGTCTGTCAGCGAGTGATATACAAGAGGTAAAAGACGTCAAAGCTGATGTGGAGTTACTTTTTAGTCATGCAATTTTCCATTCTCAATTGCGGTTAATTCACAGTCATGAATGGATCCAGATGCTGTTTGGGACAGGGTTCGTAATTCGCATCTACAGTGACGACGCGTCACTTGAAACGACCCATACAGCTCAGAGTCCATAAAAATGTTATAGGTCGAAAGATGAATACCAAACAAAGAAGACAAGAGAGACAGGTAGGTAGATAGATAGAATAAAGTGAGAGAGAGAGAGAGAGACTTTCTAATGGGGGGAATGGAGGATTTCAAAGGTACGGTATGGGAATGGGAAAGGACTCACCTGGGCTGTATCCGTGTAATTGGGATGGATGGGAAGGTACCCACGACGTAGGATTGCGTTCGAAAGGATAAGCTTTCCATAACCGGTGGATATCGGGTGTGACGCTGCTCTGCAGCGAGGCTGTGCGTTTCGCGTACGAAAAATGGGAAAAAGCAAGGGAAATGAGATCAATAAAAAAAAAAGGAAAAAAAGGAAACCAGGTATTTTTTTTTTCTTTTTACTTTGACGATTTCCTTTCTCACGGCTGCCATTTTGTCTTTTATCCTCCACTTGTGTATACACTTATTGGAAATATTGACAAAATCACTTTGTTCGTCATTACGTCTCTTTAATAGCAGCCGTGCTGGATGGAAATGGCCAAATTTAGGCGGATGCCATCCAAAAGGGGAAAAGGGAAAGTTTCGTATCAGATGAGGGTTTTGTGTGTGGGAAGTTGTGGGTGAAAAAAAAAAGAACAACCGTCGTGATTCAGTGCGACACCGTAGTACCATAAAACGTGTCACCGGGCAAAAAGGGGGCGTAGTGAACGTTGAGCTCGTAGTAGTGAAAAGATGTGTGATAGAAGTCAAAACCAATTACCCATTCCACTGTCGAAGCTTCGCGAATGCCACATTTGATGGGCCTGCATGGGATGTCCGTGGGACAAGGCGGCCTGGTATGTGCCTACGTGAGGAGTCATCTTCATCTTGATTTCAGTTCCACTCTCTTTGACCGGCTCCTTCGTGTTCTTGTTCTTGACAAAGTTGGAGACGCGAGCACGTAGACCGCAGTAATAGGGATCGTCTGTTGTTGTTGGATGAGGAAAAAAATGAAAAAAAGAAAACGCATGAATAACAGAATGACTCAGACCATTGTGTGCGTCGGCGACTGAAGAAAAGTAAAAAAAAAAGGCTCAATGACCCATAGAGTCCATTGATTCAAATTTTTGTTGGTTGAAAGGAAAAAAAAAGAGAGAGGCAGGTTCACTGTTCTGTCCTTGCCGAGTCATCATTAAGGGAGTCGAAAGCAGCTCTGAATCGTTAGTGCGGTAGCCTCACGAAACCAATCAGTTCGTCACACACATCAGTGAAAGTCTTATCTCTTCTAGATTGGTCATCAGGCTACAACACAAGGCAGAAAACACGTGAGGCTACTACCGTAGCTACTAACTATCACCGAATTTCCCCTCTCAATGAATCTTCTGCTGAGTAATGAAGCCGCAACCGTTGATTATACACAAGACACTTTTGGTAGAGATGGGGGGGGGGGACTCTCACCGTATTTTTTGTCGGTCGACAATAGCTTTTCCTTGCTGGGACGGGTTGTGGCAAAGGCTTTGTATCCGTTCTCGTCAATCTCGTCGTAATCCGGCTGCAGGAGGGAATGAAGGGAGATTTTAAGTATATAAGTATACAGAGAAAATGAGAACTTTCATCGTGAACCTACTTTTGGGATGTTGGAACCGTAGATACCGCTGTCACGAGGTGGTAGTTTTGGTGGTTTGTCAGCACGTTTGGTGTTGCTGGTGCCGATGACCCCGTTAGAGTTGGTCGGCACGGTGCCGTTGCTGTTGCCGTTGTGCGACGAGCTGCCGCTCGAGCCGCTGCCAGCCACACTGTACGGGTCCTCGTCGGGGATCGGGATGCGCGGTCGGTTGCGGATGTCGTTGCGCTTACTAACAGGTGGCATCTTTGATTTGAGCATATCCATGGCCACAATGTTGACGATCATGACCCAGCAAGGACAGTTGAGCAGCTCCATATCGTTCTTGGCGAAGGCAATGGCCGTGATGCATTGCATCTCCAACTTGCGGCGGTCCGGGTAGGCGCGTTTCAGCTCGCGGGACACGTTCTGCTGGAACTTTTTCATATCAAACAGCTGTCGGACGAGGAGAGAGGGAGAGAGAGAGAGAGAGAAAGAAAAACAAGGAAAAGAAGAGACATTAATTCCACGTCAACAGATGGCTCTCCAAATGTATTATTTATCCTACCAGGTAACCCTTGCCGAATTCCAAAGCTCCTTGCGGCAGCTTAAGGATGTCGTTGCCGATGCCGTTCTCATCTGAAGTGTTCTTGATGTAGATGTTGCTCTTGGAGACGCGCTTGATGTGGATGTTGCCTTTCTCGTCCATGCGCACCTTGGCGCCCTCGCCGATTTGACGCTTGGCCTCCTCGGTCCGGTTGTCGCGCATCGGGTTGTCGAAACCGTTCAATCCGATCCTATCATTCAAGTCACGCACGGATAAACGAAATAGAAACCGACTATTAGAAAAAGGACAGTCACGACAAAATTACACCTCTCAAACGATTCGATCGAGAGAAATGAATCGGAACTTCCGTCTGCTGCCCACGGATACCGCCTCGGTATTTTCCTATAGCCTTCCCCGATTTTGTGTGTCAATGGAACGTGGGGGCCTGGAAAGGCTCTTTTTTTTTCCTTATAAGGCCGTCACCTGGCGCGACGCATAGCAGCTGCTATATCTCTCTGGGGCTGGCTCAGCGCCATGGTTTTCTTTCGGTTATGAGGAGGATCCCGTTTGGCGCATGTTTGGTATGTTCGGACATGAATCCGTGCTGGAAAATGGGTCAGTTTGAGGGAAGCGCGCAACAAATAGATCATCTGGCGAGTGGAACATCTGGCTTTGCTGGTTTGCGGCGTTGTCACTCGGAATTCCGAGTGTGAATGCCTCTATCGTTCACGTTTAACGCGCGATCCGATACGAACCACACACAGACAGACGAGAATTTAGAAGAAAAAAAAGAGAAAGAGAGAGACAACTTTCGCCCCCTCGAGGGTTATAGCAGCCGATAGGATAGTCGTTACTTGATTGAGGCTACGCGGAAGAAGAGTTCGAGTTCCCTTTCTCGACGTCGTCGTCAGCGGATACAGCCAATGTTACAAAAAAACGGTCCAGTGGATGAAAAAAAAAAAGAAAAAGTTGCCGTCTCGCACGGCCTCCTTGCCCCGCTTGCGCTTTCTGGTCGGCCGCTCCCTCGATGACAATCATCCTTTGACTTCGTATTGCGTGCGGGAGTAAGTAACGACATGACCGATGACGACAACATTCGTCGGGAATCGAAGGAAAGTTTGCAGGCCCTTTTTTTTCGCTCTTTTCATTTCGTGATTGGAGACAGGTGATGTCGTCCAGTTTAGTGGGACGGAAAATGATTTTCTAGCTCAACGAGGCTGGACGAGAGTTTGTTAAGAGGAGAAATCATACCGAAAACCGTCGAATCCATCGTCGCTTCCGTTAATCTGAATGGGAATGGCCCTGGCGTACGCTTTGGCCACACGACGATTGCGCTCCATGACGATGAGCTTGGCCCAGATTTCGTCGTCGATTTGATGCCATTTGTCCAGCACCTCTTGGATGTGATCCTAATCAAAATGGAATAAAAAAGAAGAGAAATAAAAGGTTAATCAAAGGCGAATTGATGGGGGATTCCGTACAAGGTAACAACATATTGTATCATCATCATCAATGCAGAAAGGTGCAAGACACTATAGCTGGACGAGAATAAAAATAACATTTTCTAATATTTCCATTAGCGGCGATGAATCGACAATCAAGCAGAGGCGCTGAATCGAATCGAGTCACGCTCCGTTGATTTAGAAAGTCTCAACAGAGAATTATTAACAACGGTCGTAAACGGATGCGATCAGTGACGATCACAATATTGAACGTCTTATACAAAACGAATTCCCCCCAAAACATTTTTCGTTTCTGTTTCTTCCTTTTGAAGCGCTCGTGAAGAAAAGACTAGAGAGCATACATATTCAAGACGGTCTGAATGCGTTCCCCAATCGTCATCATCACCATCAAAACTCGGGGAGTTTCAGGGCACGCGTTTCTCTACACATGAAGCCGTAGTTTTTCTACTCCGTGTTCCTAGCGGAATCGACGAGCCGTGACCGTCGTCCGGAGTCGACACGATCCCCGTGTGCAACAAGCCAACACACACACACACGGGGGAAAGAAAAACCCATAAAAAAAAACATTTTTTCTTTCTTTCTTCCAGAAAAAATTTAGAGAACGAATAGAAAAAAAAAATATATAAGAGACTCTGTGAGAAGGAGAGAGGAGAGTATCACGCGACGCGGCTACGGGAACGTGGAAAGCACAACCAAAAAAGTCACACGGGGGGACCGCGACCCTGACTTCGACGGTGTTGGGTAAAGAAGTTAAGGAGGAAAAAAAAGTGAAAGGATGCGAGTAAAAGAACTATTTTCCAAGTGCCTATCCACTCTTTCTCTAAGGACCAATAATATCGGGGATCGTGTGTAAAGAAATAACTAGTAAAAAAAGAGAGAGAGATGGTGCATTAGCTGTGGGAAAAAAAGAAGCGCGCGGACTTTCATTCGAAACATATCTGGCGGTTTCGCGGATTACCGATTTCTTCGGTTTATTATTATTTGCTTGTGTAAAAGGGCAGAAGCTTTTAGACCGGTATGGATAACGAAGGATAATAGTTCATCATCACACGTTTTTTTTTCTTCTTCTTTCGTTTCTTTTATAGTTGGTCTACGATAGACGCTAAAAGACAAAATACGGCACCAGCTTGGCAAACGTGTCTGTAAACTGTTTGGAGTTGAATAGCGAAAAGAGTTTGAAACAGTGAAAGAGACTGACGAGACACGAGTTTGTCTTTCCACGCGATGCCCGTCTCCATGTCCTTGGATTGTTGACAATTTTCTATTTCTTTTAAATGCTTTTCCCCTTTTTTTTTCTTCGTCTTTCCTTTTCTTGATTCTTCTCTTTTCTATTTCGTCTTTCTCCTCTAACTCTTCTCGGTCCGTCCGTCTGAATAGAATGTGTAATTAGGTGGACCGTCTCTCCTCCGCCTACCTCTTCCGTCAACCTGCTCGCCGACCCAAAGTCGACTTGTCGACAACACACGATCTCTTCGCTATATCATGTCAAAGCAACTAGTCAGTTTTGTCGACCAAGGATGACGAGAAGGAGTGGCTCGAGAAAAAGAAAACAAAGTTATATAGGGGAGGAGGGAAGTTGTTAGATTCTATAGAGTATATAAACCCTTTCACTTCTTCTTCCCTCGACATGTTTTGTCATTTCCTGGTGCGCGCTGTGCTCTATGAAAAGAGGTGCGTCAGCTCGGACACGAAAGCGAAACCCATTCAACCATCCAAAGTAGTTAGCTTCCTCGTTCCCAGAAGCAGAAAACGGCGGCAATAGCAGCAAAAATGGCAGTTATTTCGCTATATATTTACTTTTCTTTTCTTTTTCTTTTTTTTTTTTTTAACGTTTACCCAGTTTTCTTCCCCCTCTTTCCTCCCTACGGTTTCCCCTTTCGAGTGGGCATTTGTTTTGATAATGTCAAGGTGGGTTCCACTCAGCAGGGTTTTGGGTAGCCCTCTGCAACGAAAGCACAAGTGCTTCCAAAGGGACACACAACACAACACGTAACCTTGGCTATTGACAAATGTGTCGACATTTCCTCTTGACCAACTGCACATCCATCACGTCGCTGCAACAAGGGGCTTGTGCACACGCCCGGCTCGCAAGTTCCATGAACTTTGAACACGAAACAAGCTCGACGAGACAAATTCCTCTCCATTATTCTTCTTTTTCCTTATTTCTCCTCGTTCTTGACTCGCTACGCTTATAGAGTTATAAAAACATACAACATGCAACCCCCCTTCAAACTATACAACCGCCATCTTCTTCTTCTTCCTCTATTGTGTTGATTTCATTTCGCCAGAGAGTGTATAGTAGTACATTCGAAACTCTACGGAATAAAGAATACTACGTACTACCTTCCAAGAGTCAAGAACCAAACAAACTGCTATTGACATTCGTTGGCCAAAGAGTCGCGCGCACTCTGCGCTCCGGAGCCCCCCATCAAGAGCTATTTTTCCAGAGGGGGGTCGGCCCCTACTATATCTTTCATCTCCTATCTCTCTCGGATCTTTACCACACTAGGACCCCACTACAACTACAACGGCCCCGCCACAGCGAGAAAGAGACACTCTTGTAAAATGTCCAGACAGTTTACGTCTAACATGTGTATAATCTCGTGTTCTTTTAGTGAACGTCATATGTGGACGGCGTAGGAGGGGAGTCCGGCCCGGATCCTGGAATGGGGGGTCTCTTCCTTCACGGTGTATATAACCATATAGTTTGGAACGGCCGAGAAGAAGAAGAAGAAGATTTCTCTACCTCTGGGGTAAAAAAAAAGGTCACGCACGGGGTGGAATGAAAAAATGTCGATTCCGGCACCGTACCTTCTCTCCTCTCTACAATTTTTGACTGCTGGCCTTTTTTTGTGTTGTGTGTTATTCCCTGTCTGTCTTGTTCGGTATTCTCGGGTTTTTCTTCTACGGTGTGTTGTGTGTTTGTATGTGCGTGTGCCTCTCAAAGTCAGACAAATAGATGCGAAGGCCCCGTATATATCAGATGGAGTTGAGCGATTATTTACGTTTTTTACCTTTGCATAGACGTATTCACCCCCGTCGAGAGCCGAGAAGCTCTCCGCGTCCCCAACTAATAAACCTCTTTTCCACTCGTAAGTCATAAAAGTTTACGAGCTTTCTCTGGGAAATGTGAATAAGTAGACGCACACAGTTGCCTATATAAGAAGAAAAAGGGGGGTATCTCCATCGTCTCTTTTTCTCTCTCTCTTTCTCCGAAAACAACAAACGAAACGACTCGGCTGTGACGAGGCCGAGACGACTTCTCTTCCGCGTTGTTTTTTTTTCTGCCACTTCAATCTACCTCGCCTTTTCTCTCGTCTTCTTCTTCTTCTTCGTCTTCCGTTCAATACGAGCGTGAATTATTAGCCCGTTCACGGGGCCACTCGGATCTTTATCCGACTGAGAGAAAGTCTCTCTCTTCTCGCGGTCCAGGGCGTATATATATATGCATTCGACATAGTCCCGGACCTGCCTCCATCTTGCTATTCAACAAAAGCACAAACATTTTTCTCTTCTTCGTCTTCTTCCTCAATTTCGAAAATGTCTTCTTCTTCTTCTTTTTCCTTCCCAGATCTATTCTTTTCCCGTGTTCTTGTTCTTCTCCATTTTTCTATTTTGTTTCGAAACAATGTTACAACAGCAGACGGCCCACCGATTCTCTCTATCCGGAATTGAGAGTCTCAATCTCCTCGACTGACTTTTGTAGCCTACTCCGCCTCTCAATTTCTCTTCGGTTCAAAACCATTGCCTCCTCCCTCTTCTCGCTTTCTGACAAAGTAAACATTTCGTTAAAAAAAAAAGAACACGGAACGGATCGGGAAATAAATTCCTTTTTTTTTTGTGTTGTGTTGTTGTGTTTTGGGGTTTTTTTCGCTTTGTTTTCGGGGGAGGTAGTCTATGAAAGGGAGGAGAGAAATACCTATCATCATCGTTTAAAAACACACACAGACTCTTGCGCGCACGCAAGCGGACACGGACACGCAAAGAGCGAGGGAAGAAGAAGAGGAGAGAAATCGATCAGATCGCCGCGACCAGCCCGAAGACCGCGCGCTCCAATCTTTTTGTTCGAATCGGCGTAAACAATGAAGAACAACAACGAAGAAAAGAGAAGGAGAAGAAACACAATAACAGTTTGTTGCGGATCACGACGAGCCCGAGTGTGGAGGCGAGCTTGTTATTATTGTTATTATTATTATTTCTCTCCTTCGTTTCCCTTTTTTTCGCTTGTCCACTTTTCTTTTATTCAGCTATATGCACGCAGTGCACGCCGCCGTCGCCGACACTTTCTACAACCCCGCAGCTCCGAGAAGGGACAACGGCGGCCGAAAACTAGAGAGTTCCTTCTTCTTTTATTATTTTTTCTCCTTGTCGGTTGTCGATCGCTCTCGATCGGAATTGAATCTATATAGCAAGTCATTCGAAACCGTTATTGAACGCGCGGTGCGGATGCGCGACAACAAAAGCCACTAGAGAAGAAAATGCACGGCAAAAAGGAAACACGACCGAGTGGAAAAAAAAGAAGAACAACCGGAGGCATCCGAGAGAAATTTTCTAGGCAGGCATGCCCCGCAATTGATAGAGTAACGCAGTAATGCGTGTATGGAAAGTCAGTCTCGTTTGTAATATACGTCTGGGGCTTTTGGCGTTTGCTGGTGGGAAGAAGAAGAAGAAGAAGAAAGAGATACGGGGGGGAGAGAGAACTTTCACTTGCGCTCAAGAGAGTGAAGTTCAGACATTGCGGACCCAACTCGATCATCGTGTGATTCAGCTCGTTTGCCGGATTCAACCAGCCAGACATGCAATACCAAGCGACTGCTGCGCCAAAGCGGGCCGGGCGAATCGAAAAGAAGTGGGGAATCGATGGCGAGATTGCACACGATTTGCCTTCTTACTAATCTCATCCTGACATCACCGTTTCGTGAGTCCGATGATATATAGGTCGACCATCGAACGGGCGGGCGTCCGTGACGGGAATCGACAGCAGAGGCAGAGGAGAATGTCTTCAAGTGGGCGTCCGGCCGTCGGACAATCAAAGTAAAAGGGAGAAGGCGCGCGCGTAAACATCTGCTGTGTCTGTGTCTTGTCAGTTCGAAAAGGGCAAAAGAAGAACACGAACGAGAATCACAAGAGATGGGCAAGGGCGCAAGAGCAGGACGAAGGCGAGGAATGACGTACTGAACACCTTAGAGGTCACGCCGTGTTTTTCTTATTTTTTTTATTCGCATCGACAATGGAGAGTGAAAGGGTTTGTCTTCTTTCTTTCCTCTCTCTCTCTCTCTCTTTAGTTGATGATGGAAACTGGCCATTCTCAAGGCGATTTCCAGTACCAAGCTTCTTCCTCTCTCTTTTGACTCCTCCGGAGCCAGACAAAAGGAGTCAGAGAGAGAGAAAGGTACAGAAACAATCATTAAGGCCCACCAATATATCTAAATGCAACAATGGGGCAATGAGACTCCGAGCCACGGCGCGTCCAAATGACATTCGTCTGAATGTACGTATGTCCAGGAGTGAAACACGTTACAACAATCAGAGAAAAAAAGGGAAAGAAAATTGGCTCCCAGAAAAAGAGACGAGGGGAGAAAGAGAGAGAGAATGAGAGAAAAAAAAGAGTATTATACCGAAAACCCCACAGAGACCGTGTTAATGGGACGCATTCCGACATTCGTGACGCCCGCTGAGCTACGGATGGGGTGGAAAATAAAACGGAACGAATTATCGAGAGGGTTGGGGTAAATGGAAACACTTTCAAACAACTGTACACGAACCGTTCCGGCCGTAATCAGAGAGAGAGAAAAGATACTTCGGCCGCTGTACATTTCATTTTTTTTCTTTCATTTTTTTTTAAGGCAAGTCGCCAGAACAAAAGGTGGAAAAGTTCAAGGAGTACAGACGCGGCGAAAAGGGTGTGATAATTTACAGTCGCCACTCGCCAGTCAAGGCAAAAAGGTTGGAAGCACGAAACAACAAAAGAATATCGAATGAAGTTGTATGTGTTTCTTTTCTTTTTCAATTCTTTTGGGAAGAATAGGAGAGACGACTGAAGGCGACCGAGTGTCGACTGTCGTCGATATCGAGTCCAACCGAATCGAAAGAGCCATTTGTCAACGCGAGGAGAATAGAACGGAAACTTTGAATGAAAATCGCTCCTTGAGAGAGTTGATTCATAGATCAACGCCCTTGGGGGTTGACGAAAAAATAGAAATAGAAACAAACGGGCACATTTCGAAACGGGCAACATTCCCGGTTCTACTTATAAAAATCGCCCCCGCAGCAACCCGTGGTTTAAGAAACGAGACATGATAAATCTTCTTCTTCTTCTTCTTTCCTTTTTCTTTCTTTTTTTTTCTTCTTGGGTAATCTTCTGCTGGCCTTTCACTCGGTTACGACCAAACATGGGCCTATAACAACACAGGATACGGGGTTTGCCTTCACGCCAACACTCACGATGCCGGTAACCAACGGGTGGAAATGGGGAGGACGATGATACCGAATGAATAAAACAAAACAAAAAAAATTCTTTCCGTTCCTGGATGGCTGGCTCTTCTTTCTCGCTCTTTAAAGGTGGAACGGGGCGAGGGATAAAGTTCCAGTGGATTATGAAACGCCTGTGAAATGAGTCAGCACGCAGCAAATACCACCGGATTGTATGCAAGAAGAAGGAGGAGGGAGGTTGAAATAAAAGAGACGATAGGGGGAGTTTTTTCAACAGCAAAGAAACAAGAAGAAGAAGAGGAAAAAAAAAAATGGTTTCGAGAGACACAAAAAACTAGGAGAGGCCAAAAGAGTCCCGGAGTGAGATTTCTGGCTGTAGGACGCGCGGCGTTTACGGCATTAAATTTATGACATCTTTTTGTCTTGGGCCGTTGGAAACCGTTGCCAAGAGCTTTTGATTCATCACGCTCGAATGTGCGGAGGGCTCTGGAGGTCATTTTAAGGGAGATGTATCCAGCAAACAATCTCCTGTCGGATTGCAGTCGGGTGTTTGTGTTGGCGCTTTTGTGTGAAAAGGGCGAAACAGCTTATCCGGTCGATCTCTTTCGGCCTCCAAATAAAATAAGAAGACAAGAAAGAGAAAGAAAGAAAGAAAGAGAAAAAAAAACGTCAAGACAAGAAGAAGAAGAAGAAGAAGAAGATGTGATGGAAGAGTTTTGCGACCAAAATGCCGGGCCTCTTGTTCGTGCGTCAAAATCACCTGCGCGCACCTTGCGCAGATAGGTGAAAGGGAAGATATAATCGCTCGCAGCGAGAAGACGCGCAACAACAACAACAGCAACGGACTAGCGAAATCCGTTAGTGAGCCAATTAGTTCAAGGAAAAATGGGTAAGAAAGAGAGAGAGGAGAGGATCACTGCGGGTCATCACGGGCAGAGCAAAGTCGACTGGAGAATGGACAGAAAAGGCAGAAAAATCACTGACAGATCGGTCGTTGTAATTTTTTTTTCTTTTCACGAAACGTCAAGCTATATTGGGCGCAGATAATCACGGCCAACATTTGCATCTGATCTCCTCGTCGGGAGATGTATGATGACGAGAGACCTTGTAAATTCCCTTCGGTCAAAGTGAATGTTGATAGCAGACGGCTCTCGGACGGACGGGCATATAAGTGGAAATAAAATACCAGAAGGAAAGGAAAATGGTAACTCGTTAGATGTTGTTGTTTTTTTCTTCTTTTTCGCTAAGGCTCAGGTGGTGGCAAGCCAAGAAAGAGAGAGATCGGCTACCTTTCTCTATTCTAATACGGCAGGTTGGATTGTCAAGGTAAACTGGTCAGAGAACCCTCTCTCTTTCTCTTCGCCGCCGATGCTGCTGCTGCCGCTGCCGCGGCGGCGACAGCTAAAACACAGCCGAACTCGTGGTAACCCTGGCGACCGAAAACAACGACGGTGACGGTTGTCGACTCGAGCGAATGTTTGCTCCATCATTTTTACAGAACCGTGCTCCGATGATGATGATAGAGGCCCCCAAAGAAAGAGAGAGAGAGAGAAGGGAACGTACCTCAAACGGCTCCGCCCATCACCTTCCCTTTCGCTTCATCTTTCGCCACCGGCGCGGATGGGACGGAGAGACGCGGAAACATGCTGTGCACACCCCAATTACCATCCAGGCGAAACAAAAATCGTAAAACACTACCGACAACAACAAAACAACATCGGCAACAGCAGCGGCGACCCAACGATTCTATTTCGGCGATCGAGCGCTAGCGCTAGCGTTTTGTTTTTTCAAAAGCGGCGACGACATGAAAAGAGGAGAAATAACCAAGGCTAAACGGTTAAATAGCAAATAGGTACGAAAATAAGGAAAAGGCATTTCTTCTTTTAAATAGCTTAGCGAAGAATAAAAAGCTTTTCAGAAAAGAGTCTTTGCATCCGTCGAGGTCGAGCGCGAAATATTCGCATCTTCTTTTGAGATCTCCCGTCGGTTTCAATGGCTCGTCCGCGCGCTCTTCAAAATGAGGTACGGTATGTAGAAAGGGAGCCGATGAGAGAGAAAATTTGAAAAAAAGAGGCGGGAACCGTGTCGTAGCTAGCGCAGTACGAGGGTCGTTTGTCATCCAACGACGGAAACGACCCTGTGCGGGCTCTGTGCAGCCAGACAAGTCTCATCCTTGCCGCTCAGCGAAAGAAGAAGGGTCTCTCTGTCCGGCCAAGAAGCGCAGCGTGTGTCAGCTAACCTTGCCGCGAGGAGAGCCGGAGCCCACACAGCCGATATTTGATATCGTTTTCAGTTTTACAAAAAAGGGAAAAGGAGCCACACAACTCCTCGTCGACGTCGACGTTGTGTAACCATTTCCAACACGACGACAACGACATGGCAAACAGAGGGACACGGACAAAGAAGAAGAAGAAATAAAGAACAAGAGGAATACCTATAAAGAGTGGGAGAAAAGCGTGAAAAGAGATACGACGAGCAGCTTACACTTTCCGTCGCTGTTGTTGCCGTTGTTGTCTGTTATGCCTTCCCCCCCCCCCTTTTTTTTTGTGATCATCACGATTTTGTCTCTCTCTTTCTTTCTTTCTTTCTTCTTATATATATTTGACTTTGAGATGCGGGATCGTTTTAAGGGAGCCCGGGTGCGTTGAAGCCCGCGTGAGCGGAGGGTCACGGAGGTGGAAGGTACCGACGGGTGGATTTTTTGTTTTTTTCTTCTTTTCAAAAGCGTCGAAGAAAACCAAAGAACCACGGACAGACAAAAAAGAGAAAGAACTGAAAGAAAAGAGAGAAGAAGGAGAATGAATTGAACGCACACTCTACAAGCGAAAAGAGAGGGGGGGGGGGAACTCGGGGTATAGAGAGAGTCGCTAGAGATCGCGGCGGGTTAATCGCCGTTTAAATCGGAATCATCGAGCGGGCAAAAGCGGGTCGTGACCATCTCAGAGTCGACCGACACTGTGCATAATAGCTTTTCAAGTGTATATACTCGCGACTACTATAGAGGAGGCGCGCGATTAAAGCGTCCAACTGCACCGCAAGCGCGCGCGCTCGCAGCCAGCGGGTGTAGTAGGAAAGAAAAAGCGCTCTGTACATATTATATAGATATATGTATACAGAGAGAAGAACGGAGGGGCTCTCCTATATAATGAGAGAGCTTTTCTTCTATTCAAGTCCCTTCTCTCTCTCTCTCGAGTCTCTCCTACACATAGCCCCGAGATAGGCGTGAATCCATTTATCGCACGAGAAAGAATAAAGACGACCTTGTTCCAATTTTAGCGCAATCGCTGCTGCAGCGGAACAATAATATTACAGAGTCGTTCCAAGTCGACTGAGGGGAAGGAAAACGACGTACAAGACGAAGAAAAAGAAAAAGAGAGAAAAAAAATAAAATAATATGGTTAAATAATTAGGAATGATTCTCCCTCGAGGTATTCCCTCTCCGCGGCCGGTTGTGGTGAATGGTGGGGGAGATGCGCCATGGGAAAAAAAGGCGCATTGGGACAGAGAATAAAACAGGAGAGCTTAAGAGACGCCAGGAGCGTAAGGAGCAGTCTGTGTCGTCTGCGCGTAACCGAGTGCACTCGACCGCGTACTCTACTACTACACCAATAATGATACCGTTAAAGAGAAATCCACCTCTTGCCGACGGTTGCGTAACCAAGCGGATGCCTTCGACACCTGCTGTTTCTGCAAGTCTTCCGTTTTTTCTTCCCCCCAGAAGAAGAAGGAAAAAAAAAACATACTTGAAAGAGAAAAAGCGACGTGCGGTTAAACGTTGGCACAGTCGACAAAACCAAATCACAACCCCCTTGAGGCCGGTGATGACGCAACGCGGCGCGCCGTGATCCAATAAGAAAATATAAATATTGATGGCGAAACCGCACGACTCTATGCGAAGGGAAAGTGAAAACACAAGGCGAAGAAGAGAAAAATTGAACATTCAATTGCCGTGGACAGAAAAAATAGATCGAAGGTAGGGTCGAGAGCGCGAACGTTAGTTGTGTACAGTTGTGGCCTAGTTTTGTTATTCTGCTCTTATTGCTTCTTCTTCGTTATTTTCGTCTTTTCTATTTTATTATTTTCGTTTTTTTTTGTTGTTTTCTTTCTCCCAAGCGGATATACATAGTAGTACTCCCGACTCCCAAATTATACAGTCGCATATGCACGCGTTTATGTCTCTTATGGGAACGGCGGTCGGTTTGGCAGGTGATGAGGAGAAATTTGGGCGCGGAGAGCGGGACCCCCTCCTTTTGCGCCGTTTTTTTTCTTCTTTTTTTCTTTCTTTCGAACGAGATACTTAATTAGTCCACGGACACGCGGCGGCCGTGCCCGGGCTACGTATAAATCAGCAGCCACTTTCTTCGGCCGTGTAAAGCCAACGCAGAGAGCTGGAGAGCCGTTCTTTATCATCATCATCATTTCAAAACTACCGTTTTCTTTTTTCTTCTTCTTTCCAGCTCTCTTGACCAAACAACTAGTCCGTTTTGAGTTGAGGCATTTTTCTTCTCCGTCTTCTTCTTTCATGGCACACCACGGGCGAAACTCTAAATACGAGCTGTATAAATAAACATTAAAAGGCCGGGCCTCCTGCCGTGGTTTAAGGGTCCCAGATGAAATTGCTCTTCGGGGTAGAAGAGAGTGCAGAGAGCAAACAAACAACACAGAGAGAGAGAGAGAAGATCCTACTTGGCTCTTGGCCCGTCCTACACTCAATCACGGCGTTGGGTAATTCTCTCTCTCCGAGAAAACAGCTTCATTAATTACTGCGATTGTTTGTTTAATTTTCTTTCGAGGAAGAGAAAAGGAATGCGCGCGTGTGTGTGTGTGTGTGTGTTGTGAGTAGTGTGTGCCTAGATTGCCTTATCTCGTGAGTGATGAAAGTTTGCAGAAAAAAAGGTGTCGTGTAACTTATAAATAAAAGAAAAGAAAAAAAGTAAGGTAGACGGCGACGAAAAGAAATGAGACGAGAAAGAGCAAACGGCCGTCGCGTCGCCTTCGCCGGCGGAGGCTACCGAATGTCTAATGCGGTCGCCGGTTCGGTGTCGGCGGAATCATTGGCATTCACTGGAGATTGGTGGCAGTAGGTAGAGGATACAGAATTAGAGATTGTAAGTTATAATAATAATCTCCCTCCTGCGACGGCCCGGATTCCGCCACGTACCGACAACACCGCCGCTGTGTGTTTAATACCACGCTTGATATTCGACAGCACAAGGTCGCCGATCCAAAACACGCCGAGCGACGTCAATCGAGTGTAGACAACAAGTGTAGAAAGGAATGAAATTTTTTTTTCATCCGTTCAAAGAATCGGCAAAAAAAAGAAGAAGAAAAAAAAGAATACAAGGATGTTGCAAGGGCGCGGACGAGAACCCAATTAACTCTTATCTAACGACTGCATTTCCTCAAAGGAGCAATCCATTATTACAAGTTACAAAAACATCTACAGAAAAAAAAGAGGAGAGAGAAGAAAAAAAAAACACAAAGAGAATGAAACTGAAGACCAATGATAGGCATCTGTTAACCGGTTGAACAAGCTGAAACTCAGCAAGTTGCCATTTTGGTTAGTGTAGCTTTCGGTCTCTTTTTTTTCGTGTGTTTGTTAGTTGGTGGCTTTTTGAGACCCGAGGCTTTTGGCGTGGCCCGGTTCAGGGCCGCACGCGCTTGCGAACGCGCTCAGATCCACCTCGGGGAAGGAGGCAGCGGGGACCACACCCCGGCGCTCTTGCCGTGCCATATATATACTTTATATGTATACGGCTGCTGCTGTGGCTGTTGCCAGACCAGACCAGTAAATATATAAAACAACAAGCGAGAAAAGAAAAACAAAGTGGAACGAGAAGCGGATCACCTTCACTTTCTGCTACGATGAAGCAAGTCATTTTCGGTTGTATTATGATGAGGACTGGCGCAATTTTTGATCGTGAGCCAAGAAAATAAAAAAACGCAGAAAGATACATCGATCAACCTCATTACTTCACTTTATTTTTCTACCTGTTGTTATTGCTATTCTCATTCCCCAGTTGATTTGAAGTCAGATAGAAGGAAATTGATTCCATTTTGTATTCATTTATTCCAAATGGCTCTCTACGCCAGATCACGACGAAAACTCCAAAAAGCTTTCCATTCGAAGGCTTTTGAAATACGTAATAATAATCATAAAAAGAAAAGAGTTTTCGGCTCTCTTGCGCAACGGTGCGTTACAATTTCCGTACATCCGCCAACAGATCAAAGGGCAAAAATATCCCCACCAAAGTCCTCTCTTTTTCTTATTGTTTCGTGCGCTGACGACGGTCGGACACGAAAACAATCAAACAATTATCTTGTCCAGAACAGGATTTGCGTTATTGTTGCTAGTCAGGGTCAGCAAGAAGTTGATGCTGCTATCAACCACACCCAAGGAAAGGTGAACGAGAAAGACGAAAGAAAAAAAGAGACGGGAAGATTAAAATAAAAATGTGCGACACATACTCAAGGACCAACGCCCAAAAAAAAAAAAACTTTTGGATTTCTGAAGGTCTCATTCCGATTTCAAGAATTGAAAATGCCCTCCGTCTCGCCAATCACTCGGAAACCCTCGCCGACGACAAGGAAGGAGAACGTTTTACTTTTGTCTTTTGACTATTATTTTTATTCTTTTTTTTATTTGATTTTTTGTCCGTTCTTTGTCGTAAGAGCTCCCGTAAACGGGCAGAAAACCGTGACGCGTGACCTCGAAAGTGGCCTGTCAAACTGATGCGATTTCCTGGACCCGGAGGAAGACGAGAGACCAAGAAGAACAAGTCGGTAAGCGCCGGGTCCACGCCCTAAAACGAATTGGCATCGCGCGCTTCACTTTTTTTTTTCCTTTTTTACTTTCTGCGCACCCGTGACGTTACCTTGAAAATGAACGTTCAATGCCAACCGGACCAGGGCGATCTGGTTCTTTTATTCATCAAGATGAAGTCGCCATCAGTTTTAAGGAAGACATATAACAAAAAAGGTCGATGAAAAAGAAGACAAAAACAAACAAACGAAAAGAAAAGAGGAAAGAATAAATCAGAGAAGACGGCGACAGGTGAGTTGAAGAGAAGCTATTAGCCGTATCGGATCGGGCCCTATGCTGTTCCACTCTGTTTGTGATGACGAAGTTGTCTGAAAAGAGGGAGAAAGAGCGAGAGAGAGAGAGACGGACAGACGAAATTTTTAAAGCAAGAGGCAGCACACCGTACAGCTCCAGCTTTCTACCTTTCACAATATTGATACACATAAAAACGTGAAGCGTGATACCTTACGACACATTTTCACCGCCGTCGGTATAAAGAGACGCGGCCGCTAACGCAAACTTCAAATAGGATTGGGTAAAAGAAACGGCGAAAGAATGGATAACAGACGTTTCGAGATCTGTCCCAAGGAAGCCGGGGACAAACAGAACGAAAAAAAAAGAGAAAGTACGTAGCAGTAGACTTGTTTACACCTGGAAATTCAAAACCCTATAGAACGGAGTCTCTTAAAAAAAGATGATTCGCTCCTTCCTCGAATCTATTCAGAAGCCTTGGACGGTTCTGATCTCGTAATGTCAAGCTAATGTCCATCATCATCATCCCCGCCTGCATTTTGTTCCATTTTTTTTCAATCCGAAGGCCTCCCTCGTTTTAAATCGTCGACCTTTAACAGTGTCGTCGGGTACAGAGAGATTGTCTCGTACGAGACACAAGGAGAGAGAGGGAAAAGGAGCTCTTGTCTGGCTGCATATTAAAGTGTATCAAGTAGACAAGAAAGGGAAGGCCAGAGAGAGAGAGAAAAAGGAGACAAAATTATTTTGATCTAATATCGCTGAAAAAAAAAAGAACTAGAACTAAATGAACCTGCTGGTCCAGTTTTCGCTACAAGGTTGACTCCCGTTACGGTGCCCCCCCCCTCCTCTCTCTCTCTCTGTGTTAGCGTGTCTTTGAGAACGTGTTATATTTGATGCCCTAATAAGGCTTTGGGTTTGGCACACACAGCACACACACACTGAATTACTTTAATAAATAAAAATCGCCGAGAGAACGGGAAAGTGAACACTGGCGATCAGGTTCTCCGCTCTTTTTTTGGGTGCCGTTCCCATTCTTTTCCTCCCGAGCTTTTATTATTTATTTATCTAGCTCATTATATTCGCTGGCCGTAGATGAGAACTAAAGGCGGGACACATGGGCGGCTGACAAAAAAAAATATCGGCAGCACCCAACGGGAATCAATATTGACTCGGCCATCTCTCTCTCGAGGAGGAAAAAAAAAAAACCAACAGTCGGGTTTATTTTTGTGTTGTTTTGGGCGAGAGAGAAACTACCGAACGACCGAAAATCATTGTTTAAGTGGCTCACTAAATCGCACATTTCGGGGCAAAAGAGAACAAACACCCAAAACTGCTGGCACCCTGCGTCGCCAGAACCGCGTAGGGAACATGTCAAACTAACGGATCGATGACGGAGATAGTGTGACGTTCTTTTTTCTTTCTTCTGGCGGAGGAGCCTCAAAAGTTGTTATGTTATAAAAATATAAAGAGACAAGACAAGAATCTTCAATCAAGTTTCAAGAAGTAAAGGAAGAGACAGAGAGAGATTGGCGAACGAGAAGAAGAAGAAGAAGAATATAAAAATGAACCCCATGTCGGAGGAGGTCGCCTAGAAGTGAAAGGTTTCCCATACAACAATACCTACAGACGCAAAAAGAAGAAGAAGAAGAAGAAGAAAAAAAAACGGCAAAGTTTGGAATGAAGAGGATGGAATCGTCGCCGTCGTCGTTTTCATTTCTTCCTCTCTTCTTCATTCCATTCTCATCCACCTTCTTCGGGATAGAAGGTAAAAGGAGAGAGAGAGAGAGGAAAAGAGAAAGAGACGACGGAGACTCCGGCGTGTCCTACATTCGATGGTAGCGCAGCCGGTTCGGGTTGGTGAAGGTACAAACCACACGGCTCATAGAGCGAGAAGAAACATCGCAGCAGCAGCAGCAACGAGGGAGAGAGATGAACGAGAGAAAGGGAGAACAAACAAACACAAGAGAGCCTTGTTTTCGTTGCCATATCCTACAGCCCAGTCAATAAGGTCGTGTCAGGGCATACTTGCGGTGGCCGGCCGATACTCTTGTCGGCCGCTGTATCCCGTAGAGAACTTTTCTGGGTGGGATCGTGCAAATCACGAACAACGCTGGAGAGCTGCTACTAACCAAACGACTACCTGTTCCAATAGAGGAATTCGTGGATGAGTCGCTCGTCCGACGAGTCTCTGACCTGGGCGACTCTTTCGCACCTGTGAGAAAACAAACCTGACGGACCGCCGCTATGCAAACAAGCACCAACTACCGGTTCCCTGGACAATAAATGGTCGAAAGTAGCCCTTCAAGCCCTAGCGAGTTCTTTTTTTTCATTCGAATGCGACGAGGGACGAAGAAAAAATGATAGAAAAATGTGGAACGTCATGAGCCGTACTGGCGTCGTCGGCGTCTACGAGAAAGACGAAACTTTCGTCTTCTTTTCCCGTCGCCCGGGTAATTGATATCTGACGATGGGAACGGGCTGCTGCCGCCGTCGCTGTTGCTGCTGACGATCGTCATCATGGCAATTTTCCCCGGTCGGAGTCGCCCGGTGAAAACGGACGATTTCTCCCTTGCTTCATCCCTTATAAAGAAGGTAGCCGAGCTGAGCTGTCTCTCTCTCTCTCTCTCTACTCGAATGCTTAGCTGCTCTCACGGTGCTTTGCTCGTAGCGAGCGACAAGGGGGAGGAGTGTGGCGGCGCGTTCATGACGGCACAGATCCTTTATCTGTCTGTCCCTCGCGCTCACGCCGCGTAACTAAGCGAGACGGATCATTGTGAAACGGGCGGCCGACAGTTTCCGCCGACCTTGGGGTCGTTCCAGCAAGCAAGCCGGCACGCCGGTTACTCTCTTGGCTTCTATACGGTCGGTCGGGAGTGTGATCACTCTCCTACCGTCGGTATGTATAGCCAACAGATATCAAAACGTCGCTAGAGGAGAAGACGAGAGAAGAAGAAGAAGAAGAAGAAAAATATCCGACTCGGATGGGTCGCTTAGAAAGTGGCTGGGCGCACACTGTTTACCTCTCGGATCCGCTCGGCAAGAGATCGGTCGCTACTCAAAAGCAGGGGTGTATAATTGTTCCAGCTGAGAGATCAAGAATCCCGTTTTGCCTCTCACCGAGATGAGAGAAATAACAAGACAAGAAAATGACAACCAAGGGGGACAGAGAGAGAGAGACGGAGAGAGAGAAAGAGGGCACAAATGTCTAAGAAGAAGAAGCCGGAACCAGATGGCTCATGAAAATCCGACAGACATAGAGAAGGGAGAGATTGTAGGAAAAGGAAAAAAAAGATCCCGTTTGTCCCTTTCTCTCAAGTGGAAAATATTTCGCGACACAAACAAAACAAGGAAGAAATCCTCTTGTTATTGCCCTTCACTCTCTAAACCACCGTCTTCTCTATTTTTTATCATCATCAGGTAACTAGACGACCTCTGCTTTTTTTTCTCTCTCTCTTTCTAGCGGTAACCTGGCGAGCAAAGAGGAGTCTGGTGCCACTTGTGCACTGGGTCGGCTACTACGACTACTACCACCGCCGCAGCCACCCCCATTTTTTTCCCTTCTACCTATAGACGTAGTAGTAGTGGTAGTAGGAGAAGAGAAGAAGAAGAAGCACAGGTGAAACGGGTCGAAGTGAATCTTCTTCCCTAAAGCTGGAGGCCACAACGTGACCCAGTTATAAAAGAACAGGGATCTGCCCAGGCTATAGCAGTGGCCTTACAGCAGCCCCACATACAAAGACTGGCTTCTTCTTCTCCTTCTTCTTCTTCTTTTCTTCTTTGCCTTCTCCTCTTTCGTCCTTAGCAATGGATTACGGGGATAGGTGTGCGTATAAGAGGCTCGTTGAAAGGGCATTCTTCAGTCTTCTTCTTCTTCTTCTTCTTCCTTGTACAGTAAAAGGAGGGTGGCCACATTATCTGACCACAGGGAATACCTGACTCTCTCTCTTTCTCCATCTCGTCTCTTTCTGATGTATTCAGCGACCCACCTGCTGCTGCTCGGGCTGGTTGTGCACCGTGCTGCTGCTGTTCAGACCGCTGCACCCACTCGTTATTTTTCCCCGGGAGAAAGACATGTGTGGTGTGCTGGTCGTGGTGGAATAACCCCCTTCATCAAAATGCCTGCATTCAGGTCTCTACCATAGACCCCGAGAGCTCTGACTGATACTGAGGGGCCTCGGAAAGAAGCTTATTATTATTACAATACCAGTACGGGGTAGAGTGGCCGACATTGCGAGCACATACCACGGGAGAACCGTAAGCTGATGGCGGGCAAAAAAAAAAGAGGAAAAAAGAAATAGGGGGAATGAAGAAAGAGAAAGGGCTTCAAGTGTCTTGTTTCGTCTCGACTACAACCCCCTTTGCTACTACTCGGTATCGTGGCAGACAGACGTATCTGCTTAATAAGATAGCAAGAGGTCCAGCAAGACAAGGAGAGAAGAAAAACTCATTAACAGACAAGTCAATTACCCCCCAAAACAACTACCACCTCATTGAGTTTCCACAAATCCTTTTTTTCTTCTCTTCTCCTTTTCCAGTTCAGAAAATCCAAACTGCCCTTGTAGGCCCTGTGCATTTCACCCGCGGGATTCGGCTACTACTACACACAGTTCTTTGTTCAAATGCACTGACGAATTTCCCTATTAGAAATGGCTGCCGTTTCATCGCCGCTTATGCTTCAGGAGAAGAAAAGACGGTGCTCAGCACTACCGAACTTTACGTACGACAGAAAAAAACAAACAACAACAACAACGAGAGGAAGCGGCGTCGTTGTTGTTGTTGTGAAGAAGCGTGCCGTTATTGTCTTCTTCTTGTCTAAGTTCAATTGGCGTGGGGCTTGTTCTTACCTTGTAGAGTTTCTCCTTGATGTGCCAGACGTCATCCTCCTCTTCGGGGAAGTTGTCCAAGTGGAGATCGTCACGGGATCGTGACAGTATGCGGCGTCGTGAAACCATGTCCTGTCCTATGGCTGGCCCGGAGCTAAATCAGCAACAAACAAAGAGAAATGCGATGAAAAATCACGAAATACCCTCCAGTCGTGTGCATATATATATATATATCTTTCTTTCTCTTTCTATTCATACATTATACATGCATACAGAGCTCGGGAATATGTCAAACATGTGCGACAGACGAAAGAACTGCTGCGGCGGAGTTGTCGGATTTTTAGAAAATCTTTCGCGTGATTGTGTGTCACCACAACAAGCGAGTCTGAGAGAGACTGTCGTACAGTGAAATATCAAAAAGGACACACGACAACGACGTAGCTAGGAGGAGAATCACCCAGAGAAAAAAACTAGGTCGATTGCAATGTCTCTCGCGCAAAACCAAAAGAAAAAAGAAAAAAAGAAAGATTATTCGAGCTGGGAGGAGACGACACCAAGGTAAACTAGTTAGGTAGTCTTGTGTCTCAGTTATGTGCGCGATAGTTTTCTTCGGCCTCCAATGACGATCTTTCCCACGCCCCGATAGATAAAAGAAAACAACAACCGAAAACATCACTGTTGGGAAATGACGGGTGTAACTGCCTCGTTTCTCCGTGCCGCTTGCTCCTGCGGCCGCTACACTTTTGCCTACGCCGCCGCCGCCGCTCTTGTTTTTTTTTCTTTAGCCCGGCTTGTTGTTGTTGTTGTTGTTTTTTATTGCGCCCAACTTGTTAGCTTTGTATTCCAGTCACTCGGAATAGAAAAGACACCAAGTCGTTCTTTTATTCTCTTTTCGAGTTAGAAAAAAAGGATTTTTACAAGCCAGTAAAAAAAAAAACAGAATAAGAAAAACGGAGAAAATAATAATAAATAAGAAGCGGAACCTCGGGCATTTTTTTCGCTGGGGGTGAAACGACCAACTACAATGGCGAGGGAAAAATAAGATATTTTTCCCTCTCCGGTTCTAATGGGAATTGCCGCACAGTCGCAACGCGGGATCGTTACTACGTCTCTAGGGTTGAAACGACTTTGGGGTCGGTAAATTAAAAACGATCAAAATATTAACTTTAGAGGAAAGAAGAAGAAACGAAAAAACGAAAAACAAAAAAATTTCGTTTGAAAGAAAAAGAACTTTCTCTCATTTGGCTTGAAGGAGTAGCACCCGGATCGGTTGAAGCCTTATAGCCCGTTGTTCGGGTTCGTGTCGGACGCGATCGCGCCTCGTCGATTGTGTGTCGTGCCTGCGTGAATCTCGAGCCGAACCGAAACCTACTTGATCAATTACCCACCAGATCCTGACAACCCGCGCCTGCATCCGAGCGTGTACCCACCAGAGAAAGAGACGGAGCGGTCTTTTATATCTAAGAAGAAGAAGGAGGAAGACACGAGGCAGCAACAAACGACGAGCGTGCTGATGAGAGTTATTTTTCTTTTTACCTCCTCAAAGAAGTGTTCATAGAGAGAAAGCCCATTACAACTGATTTATAGAGGAAAACAACGGCTCACATGGAGCGCGAGAGGAAGGAAAGAGCGAAAGAAAGAAAGAAAGAAAGAATGAAAAAACAAAACAAAAAAGAATATTCAAAATAATCAACAAAAACGAACGAAAGAGAAAAAACGGGAAAAAATTGTTGAAGCCAAGCCAATACAATACAGCCGGTGACCGACTTGGATTTTTTTTTTTGGTGAACGGCAGCACCCAGAGCGCTGGGGCATTTTGATTATCTATCATAAAGAAAGAAAGAGAGAAAGAAAGAATAAGCTCTAAGCTCGATGAATCGTGCTTTTGTCTAGTCGATCGCCTCATTTCCATTTTTCTTCTTCCTGTTCTGCCTCCTCCCTCTTCCAAGGCAGCGAAAACAAACGCTAGAGCTAGAGAAGCCTATCATAGAGAAGTGCATTTTCCGAACCGGCGCATACAACTACTACAACTATTACTAGCCCGGAGAAAACGGCTCGGATGATTGGTGAACCCGGTTCATTCTTTGTGTTCGTGTTCTTCATTCATCTTGGTGGAAGAAGGAGCTAGGCAGCTCAGCCCCGGCGCAGCACAAACAGAGCCCCTTCTTCATCAAGGCATCGGAGAAGAGAAAAAAAAAATGGGCAAAAGGGAAAACGGTTCTTTTCCAGGAAGTAAGCACTCGGGCGCCGACACCAAACACCGTCAAAGAATTCAGTCGAGCGCGATGCGCGTGATAGAGGCTCGCTATTCATACGGAGAAAATGTTTCATCGGAGAGAGTGCGGGGGAAGGTAGACGCGAGAAAAGGAAATGAAGGGGGTATTCTCATCGTCGCCTCAATGCGGCAAAAATGCAAAAAAAAATAAAAACAAAAAAATAAAAAAGACAAAAGAAACAACAGAAACGTGAGCTCTACAAACGTCACTGTGTAATGTTGTTTCCGAAGAGACGGATTGGAGAAAAGCTATATAAAGGAGAAAGAACCCTGAATATTTCTTTCTTTTTTTTTCTCTCGGGCTCGTTGTCGAGGGGTGACAATTCCGCATGTCGGCATTCCACCACTACCGTAGAGAATCTTGTCCTACTGAATGCTTGTGCGGTGAAAAAAAAAGAGAGAAGAGAGAAAAAAAAAGGGAGGAAGAAGAAAAAAGATGGAAGAAAAAGATTTGTAGTCAACTTGGGAGAGAATCTCTCGTCGGGTCTCCTTCTTCTTCTTTCTCCGGCTGATTGTGACACGTGATTATGCGTGGCTTGGGAGAGAGAGAGAGAGAGTTCCGAAAAGGTTCGTCTCTTCTTTCTCTTTATTTCATTTTCGTGTCACGGGACTCTCTCCAAAGCAGCCCAAAACTTTTCTTTCTCTCTCTAGTCTCTTCCACAGCATATCTTTTTTCTTTCTTTCTTTCTTTCTTTCTCCGTCATTCTTTTCTTTCTTTCTCCTCTTCCGCAACAAATCATAAGAGTTCAGGGGTCATCAAGACGATGGCGGCGTTCATCAGGTTTTCCCTTTTCTGGCGGTTGTGGTCCCGGTTCGTCCTCTTTTTATCACCCATCTAACCTAGTCTATTTCTCAGCTGCGAAGGCCCATGGCTTCATCATTCCTTAGCACGCCCATGATTGTTCCACTTGGACTATTATTCACTGGAGGAGACAGGGACGTCATCAAGGACGCTCGGCTCCATTTATCAAACCACTTTCGCATCAGCAGCAGCAGCAGCGAGTCAGGAGGGGCAACGAAAATAAATATATATATCGCCGATAAGAAATCACGGATACATAATTGAGCCGCAACCAAATAATCATGGCTAATAACAGCTTCGATCAGCCGTGACCGAGTAGCCTTGATATCAATCCGCAATCCGGGTAGCCAGGGAATTAACCAAACAACTACATCACGCGCAAAAAAAAAGAGAGAGAGAGAGATAGAGAGAAGGAACTGTTGATGTTGTAGATGGATAAATCAACAACACTGAGGTTGTGATATCCCTCAGGAGATGTAATACTACGTCTACTTGTATCTACGTCAGTGTTTTTGATCAGTTTTTCTCTTTGTTTCGCATCTCAAATAGCCACTGGGGGCCGGGAGGTCTCTCCTACTACTACTAAGAGATACGATCGCTGTTGTATTAGATTTTTTTGTTGTTTGTTGGCTCTCCCTTTAGTTTACTTATTCTTTGTTTTTGCTACGATGATGAGGGGCCTTGCCTTATTATTCAAGAAAAAAAAGGGTCTTTTAGCTCGAGGTAAATTTAATAGACGAGGGAGGTCTCTCGTGTTCTAATCGACATTCAGTAGCGCGAAATGGGTCCAGTCAAGGTCTGGTCCATTAGAGAGCGGACCTCGAGGGAGTCGTCATCATCATCTCCTTCTCAGTTCTCTCTCTCTAAAAACGGGCCCTCACTCACACAATCCGGCTGGCTCCGTTCTATAAGCGCAACGACGAGAATAAACGCACCAAAGGGAGAGAGAGAGAGACTAATCAATATGTAGCGAGACTGGTAATGCACTTCCCTAATCATTACCTCCGTCTGTGTGCGTTGGTTGCGTTTATTCCAGAAGTGTATAGAAACGGGCGGGGGGGCTTAGTAAAGGTCGTCCTTTCACACGTCTAGCGAATGCCAAATGAAGGTTCATCGTTTTTGGGAGAAAGGTATTCTACGAATTGGTCGAACCAGCGAAAGGAACAAAGTGGCGGTAGTACCAGACGGCGCGCGCAACAAGTGAACACTCCCCGAAAAGAAAAAAAAGGACCCCGATTACACGCCATAAGTTTTGTAGTTTTCTGTCTCTTTTCAAGGTGACGGAAGCCGTTAAAAAGAGACTGGAGCTCCGACGGGGTATTACGTACGCAAGTCCAGCTACGTCCGTCTATTGTGATATACGGGCAATACTCGCGCGCAGCATCTCGCCTCCCGGCTCTTTTCATCCGGGTATGTTCTCGGGACCCCGTTCCGATTCATCGGTATGCAAGCATCAAGGGCGCGTACCATCATCTTTCTCTTTCCTTCTCTCTCCTTCTTCCTCTATTTGAAAAAAAGGCCTCCGAGGTGAGGTCGGAAAAAAAAAACAATCGCACGCATGCTATGAAAATCCTTACTAGGAAGTTCTCGACTATTCTCCTCCGACTCCCTCGGCCACAAACAAGACGGAGGGAGAAAACGGAGAGCACTTGTGCCAGATAGCGAAACGAATCGAGTGGCTCGTGAATTCAGACGCCGGGCCGTATACTATCTGACGTCGTCGTCCCGAATGAATGGTACACAACAAGAAAACCTGTGGAATGTCGCTAGACGTACGCGGATAAGAAAAGACCGCAGAGACTATCTATTTATCGCGCGCGCGCGTTATGTAAGGGGCTCCTGATGAATTTATTTCTTTTTTTTTTCTCCCCGGTTTCTTGTGTAAATGGACTGGAAGCGACGGCTACGAGAGAGAGAGAGATGGATGGAATAGTGGGCCAGGTTAAAAGAGGCCACTTGACTGGCGAGCTGACTCGAACCAAAGAGGAAGGAAAGAGGAAGAAGACGAAGAAGAAGAAGAAAAGAACCGGTGATCATCGACCGAAACTTTCCCTTCGAAGGAGCTTGTGCGCGCCGAGTGTGGATAAGGCAACGAGAGAGAGAAGAGGGCGGATACTCATCATCGGGATGGTTAGAATACGGAGATGATCGTTCAGCTTTTGTGTACAAGGCCTCATTGCGGCCGAGCGTCCTACTGATCAACCCACAGCGTCTCTCTCTCTCCTTCTCATCCTCATTCGGCGATAGTGTTATTTTATTCCATCTTCTTCTTCTTCTTCCTTTCTCCTACAGTATATCTCTTTTCACCATTCTTCCTGGCTCTCTTTGACTTCACACGTCAAAAGTCCGTGGAAAAGACGCACGTGCGACCCATCGCCGCCGCTTCCGTCCCCAGTCGGCCCCCATTTGCTCTGTCATCTCTTCGGGCAAATCGGTTGACGGGACGGCCCGCCGTCACACTTCTCATCTATTTACCTATTCATTTATGTCAACTGTTTCTTTCCTTTTCTCTCCTTTTGGGCTCTTTTTTTCTTTTTTCACTTGCCTCATTCCAACCTATCGACGAGGCGATCACGCGAAGGAGACAAACAAGTTCCACGAGTGTTTTCCATCCCCTACTGACGCTATTGACTCGCTCCAATGAATAACTCGAGTTGTCTCTCAATTGGAAACGACACTTTTAGAAAAAAAAATCAGGAATCCGCGTGCGCAAAAAAAAAGAAGTTAAAAAAAAAAACGAAACAGAAACGAGTCGATAGAGACTTGACGTCGTTTTTTTTTTTAGAAAGCGGAGGAGCCAGTAGAGGAAACTGGGTCAGTTGTTCGCCTCCTTTTTCCTCCCGTCTTTCGTATCTTTCTTCTCTCAAGTCTTCTCTCCTCTCTTTTCTTCTTCTCTTTCGTCTCCTCCCGCTGCGTGTTGTGCAGCAGCCCAGCAGTAGCTGCTACCCGCTACTGGAGAAGGAGGAGGAGGGAGGTGGAACGCGCTAAGAAGAGCAGCGCGCTCGCGGTACCGCAAGTAAATAATAAAAGCAAACGAAAAAATGAAGAAGACGAAGAAGAAGAAGAAACAAAAAATCGACTTAAAACACATGCTCCATCATATCTCGGCCGGTGAGAACTACAGTAATGACTGACGGTGGTTAATGGGAAAAAAGCAACGGGAAAAAATGAAACAAAACAAAGAATGGCGAACCGAGCGGAACCGCTACACGAGCGGGGAGAGAGAGATGACGACGACTACGTTCGGCTCCACGCACCATGTGTCGCTTCTTTTTTTTTCCACGAGGCCCTCATGGCCGTCCGTTCTGCTATCTGTGACGCTTAACTTACTAACACAGTTTCGACACATGTCCCACGGTAAAACGAGGAAAAGAGAAGAAGAACCCAACAAATCACTAAGTAATTTCTTTCAGCTGGATGGTGGATGGAACGAGAGAGAGAGAGAAGTAGGGGAGGAGGGGGAAGAGCTATAATGATTGGCCCGTGTGTTGTTGTTCTTCTTACCTGCTTGATGGATGAAAGTCGCTTGCGAGCGGTCGGGTAATTCAAAAGGAAACCAAAAAAGAAATAACAATTTTCACTCCGGTGATGTTGTTGTTGTTGTTGAGATTCGGTCGGGGTAGTAGAAGTAGAATCGGAGAGATTTTAGCTGATTCGGTAGATTGTCATGCTAATAGACCCAACAGATTGAGTCTATGCGACGACGTTTTCAATTTCACACTTTTGAAGGGATTCACTTTTTTTTTCAGAAAATGTTGCGTTGAAGCGGGAGTAAAACCGAATGAATTGAATAAGAAAACCAGTAGGGGGAAGCCGAAAAGACGAGGAGCACTGAAAGTAGACGTGCGCCGGGCTGAACGCTGGGACGTCAACTGGTTCGTAGCGCTGGCGAGAAAGTGGCTGTATACGCTAGAACCGAGAGCTTTGCCAGGTAGGGCAGCAGGTAAAAGACTCGAGGGATAGGAGGAGGGAGTAGGAGGAGGAGTAAAAGGAAGAAAAAAAGAAGAAAAAAAAGAAGGCAAAGCCAAAGGAATCTGTGCTGTTGTGGCGCTAGTTGCGAGGGCCCTCTACCGGATAAGAGCGGCTGCCCATTTCGGTGTGGAGGGCGGACGCAACGGCGTCTTCGTTTTTTTGTGTGACGTCACTCGATAGTAGTGTCGTCATCACTGGTCAACAAACAGAAGAAGAAGGTATTTCTCGTGTGGGAAAGTTCACTTTTATTCCTGGGGTAGGAAAACTAAAAAAAGACGATTCAGACCGTTTTTAAAAGGTCTTTTTCGGGATGACAACGTCACCGTCGAGGGTCAGGGGGTTGGCATTTGGCCGTTCCCAGCTGCCTTCCTCTCTTAACGAAGCCATTGATCAAGGCAGACCCCCATTGACCGTCCGTCGTTTTTCACTTTTTTTTCTCTCTCTGCCAACAAGACGATGAAAACGATGTGGATTTCAAAGGATTTCCTCGAGGAAAAAAAAAGCCCAATGTCATCAGGTGAAGATGAAGAGGTTAGTGCCGGCCGCCCTGTTTATCTACAATGAGAAGAGCCGCTGATGATGACGGCGTCTCTCCAAACAGCTTCCGTTTATCGCTTTCGACATTGCAGACAATGTCAAAGGCGAGTTAGACTCAGGCTCCAAAGTGCGTCTGCTAATCACGGTTCTTTCGATATTTTTTAACGACTTTATCGCATACATGAGTGTTCTCATTACACTAGCGTGTCAGGGAGAGACCGTCAGCCTTAATTTGATGTTGCCAATGGCATCCACTCGACCCCAATAACATGTTTTTCTTCGCCCTTTTTTCTCGTTTTGTTTTGTTTTTTTACTTTTCTTTCGTCGTCTTTTTCCTTCTTCTTTTCAGGGCTCGATAATGATGACTTTCTCAATGTGTTGTTACTGTTTTAACGCCGTGTTAACGGCGGAGAGTTTTGAGCGAAAATGTTTAGACGGTGACAAGTGACACGGCGAATTTTCGTGTGCGATTTCCCCCGTAATGACTCACACAGCGCAGAGAGTCCTGGCTGGCAGAACTCGCCCCAAAAGTCGTGACGGCATTCCATTCGCTATTAACCAACGCCAATTGAAACGATCAAGGTCGGAGAGATGAGACACCACACCTAGTCGTCGTCGTCGTCGAGTGGTTCTCTCCAACCAATAGAAACAATTTTCATGGCTCATTTTCCCTTTTTCTTTTTCCTCCCCCCCTCCCTCTATCTCTGAGCTCCTCGACAGGTATATCTCTCAGTCGCTCATTAAAATTGCTGATATGAAAAATAAAAATAATCGTTAAAAGAAGAAATGGACGACCCTCAAGTGGTGGCAACAAGTCGACAAAATATTTATAAATAAAAAGAAACAATTGCTGGACAGACGGACCAAGGGTTGCTGGACGTGAGGCAAGGCCAAGAAAGCGCGGACGAGTGGCTGGACAGAAATAGCTAAAAAAAGAGTCGTGACGCCGGTGAACTAGATACCGTTGTGCGGTGAATCAGCAACAGTCGAGCGGTTGTTGTTGTTGTTGCCGGCAGCTCTCCGGAATGAAAACATTCAAGAAATTGCGCTCGGTCAGGAGACAACAGCGAGAAGAAGAAGAAGTAGAAAAAAATGTATATAAGGAGGTATACAACAACAGCAACAGCAACAACAACAGCGGTCAGCGGCTGTATGTAGAGGGGCCACGCCTGTGCACGATTTTCTGGTTAGGCAATCGCTCTTTGACGTTCTAGATGAAATATGACCAAAGCCCCAAGAAAACGCGTCCAGTTGTGTTGTGTTGTGTTTTTTAGTTATTCTTCTCCCCTCTCTTCTTCTTCGCGGTCGTATTCTCTTCTCCTCCTATCTACTATCCTTTGACCAATGATAATCTATCGAGGCGTTGGCTTATCTATCATAATCACCCACAAGACGAAAGAGAGCAACATAGAGAAAAAGTTTCACTTTTCCTTTTTTTTTCCCTTCTTCTTTCCTTCTCTCTTTATTCTTTTCTTTCTTACCTAATATACGACTATTACTTTGAATGTTTCTCGACTGCTTCTGGTCGGTCGTGGAACGAAGGAGGAGGAGGAGAATGGACGCTCGATTTGTGCGTGACCGACTCCGAGGAAAAAAAAAATGGAAACAGCCGTTTCTCTTCCAAAATGTCATCATCACCATCATCATCGAAAGTCGAACGGCCAACGAGACTCGGCGCGCGCGCGATTCGCTCGACCGGAGAGGGGAGCAGCACAAGCAGCAACAATAAAGAAAGGTTCTCCTGTCACCTGGACAAGGGAGGAGTCGCTACGATCGATACATCACGACTTTGCGCGGCCTAATCGAACCGATCAACCTGCATTCGATCGGCACGATCGGGGCCCTGGGCTTTTATTTTTTGTCTCGGAAAGAAGAAAATGAGAAAAACGGGGCCCGTTTTCCACCTCTAATACAACAACACAACCGCTGCCGAATCTACGCATTTTATCGGTAAAAACGCAGCAAATCAAAGAGAAGAACTCTCACTGAATGACTGCCTTTTTGTGTTGGCTGTCGTCATCCATCAGAAAGGGAGGAATTTCGTTCGGTAATTGACCGACCGATCAAAAGCGGCTGATTGAAACCCGACAGGCAGACAACAGAAAAGAAGCCATCCGAAAATCTCTTTCACAAACACAAGAGCGCAAAAAAAAAAGAAAAAAAAAATGCCAAAGAGATAGTTTCCTTTATCGGCAATAATGCAATAAGGAATGTTTTCCCCCGCCTAGTACTAGTGTACTATAGGTAGAAAGAGAGGCTGCTGTGCGCGATTTCTATGCGAAATGATGACAATGTCCGAAAAGAAAGCGCGAGCTGGAGCTGGAGCGGGGGCGCGCGAGCCAGGGCCAACCATCCGCAACCTGATTGCGCTCTCATCGTAAAAGCTAATTGTTTCATCGTCTTCATTGAGATGAATCGGAATCTGGTTCCACGGTGGTCAGAAGAAAATAGGAGGGAATTTTTTCATTTTATTTTTCTGTATGCGGTTTTCAGTCTGGAGAAGACGGCGACAGAAAAAAAAACTAGGTTCAAAATTGAAACAGGAACGGCGGGAATACCGTAACGAGTGAAAGTCTCTCATTTAGTTCGTTCCGTACTGTCCCAATCGAAGAAGAAAAAAAAAGGAAGAAATTTCTAACTTTATTTCCGTTCGTTGGTTTAGTTTTTTTCAACATAAATACACACACATAACTATATTGTACACATGTTCTCCGGCGGTTCTCCGGGTGGAAAGGAAAAAAAAAAAAACAGCGGTGCTTGCGCTTATTGGAGAGTTGTGATTTTTATTGTTACATTTCCCCCCTTCTCTCAAACCACTACTACCGAAAACCATCGACTATCGGTATCAAATGGTCTTGATTTCACTTCGGACCGGAACTGAATGGACAAACCCGAAACCATTTCCAAAGCAATCGTGATAAAGAGAGAAAGCCCGACCGAAATTATTACGATATAGATATTTCTTTCTCTAGCCTTCTCTTTTCTTCCTCGCCCGTGTGTTTATCGAATAGGCACAACTTAAGAAAAAAAAATACACAAGCGTATCTTTAATATCGAAATAGATAACTATTAACTACACAATAGCGGACGTGAATTAGTCTGTGGCGTGGTACAGAGCCGTTCGCGGGCCTTGGCGCGGGATTATTATGCATGCAAAGTCAGACGAGTTTCCAGACCGAAATGGTATGAAACACGAACACACACAAGAACAGACGTACAAGGGCGTCGGTACCGAGAGATTTTCCAACGAAATCAAAGCCTAATGTGAAGGGACCCAGCAGCGTCCTGGCGCATAGTAGTTTTTTTTTCTCTCTCTCTCTTTCGTTGTGGGTCTTCGACATTCCACCAGAGTTCTAGTTCTGCAGGGATACTATCATATCGAAGCTGCTGCGCGTCCTCGTCCTTGAGTTCGGGGCGTTGTTTCAAGTTCCGTTTCCATTTCAGAATTTGTTTGAATTATCTTTTTTTTCAGTGTCCGAGACTCTTTTCTGTGTATTTCTTTTTATTGCCACAGTTTTTAAATTTTTATTCTCCATCAGTATATATATTGACCGGACCGCCAATGTTTTAGCCTAAACCGAATTACATCACGAATTTATTTCTAGGCTACATTTCACGAGATAAGAATTCCCAAGTTGTCTAAAAAGTCCTCGGGAATTTCAATGCTCGTTCGTGATTGGGTTGAATGTTTTTCCCCTTTTTCCATCGAAAGCGGATCTGAAATCGCTTAGCCGTATTCGACAAGGGTGAGAGATAGCCGAAGCGGAAGCGTGACGTCAGCATTCACAGCTTTTCTCGACCTTGACTCTTGGTCAATCGATTCTAAACACAAGAATCTTTTGTTTTATTCGATGTTTGGGGGCCGTTTTTCTCTGCTGGCCGCCGTGACGATTGCAACGTCGCACACAAGCGTCAACGTGACGCTTTACAGTCCGAATGCGTGTGAAAAGATCTGAGCAGATTGGGTAAAAAAAAAAGAAAAGAAAAAGTGAAATCACAATCTCTCTCCTTAAGATTTTTAAGATTTTTTATCTTCTCTCGGCTCTCGGCTGAAAGAGAGGGTGGCGCCCAAGTTGACCAGGTATGGGGTATTGCGTGACCCGCCAGTGTTATTTCGCGAGAGCCTCAATTGGCGCAAGCATCTTGCACGTATGCATCTGTATGACACAGCGTGGCGTCACTGTCGCTTTCACCTACTGACCTACATTATTAACCCCCTTTTTTCTTTGTTGGGCGAGATGGACGCCTTATTGCCACAAACTCACGCAATAGACCAGTCCAATCAACCGCTGCTGCTGTTGCCGACTATCACGTGTCTCTTATCTTCGGAGAAAAAAAAAGAGTCAGGGTCTGATTGCTCCCGGACGGAAGCAGCCCTGATTAGCGTAGCGGCAAGAAAAACGAGAAATCGAGCCGCCTTGAATGGGCCCGGGTCAATGTTATGCGGCCAGGCGCTGCATGCAGCAGCCCAGCAGCAACAAATCGTCAACATAATCTGTAATCGACGACCGAGAAACCGTCTCAATGTTGTTTTAGAGAGAAAACCTCCGGCATTGACGCTCAGGAAGGCCAAACGCTCCATCGGACAATCATTCTTTTGTTTTTCTTTTGTTTTCTTGCCTGTTTTTCCCAGAGAAAACCAGCATAAAGCGACAACATCAGCAATTCAACAGCAAAAAAAAAGGGACACGTTGCAGAATGAGGAAGACGGAGGGGGAGGGAGTTTGGAGCGTGATGCCGAATAACTGGGCATGCGTGAAAAAAAGACGACAGGGCGACATGTTGAGGTCGCGCGATGGAATTGCCGTCAACTAGAATCGAGGAAAAGAGAAGGCAGCAGCAGCGTGAGATGAGGTTTGTGCGTGACTGGGCTTCGCCTCGTTGAAGGCGTTCGCGGTGAAAGACACCCGAAGCTGCCAGGCTGCCTGCCTGTGATTTTGCCATTTACGAATGACGGCTCTCTTACGTGCCTTTTCAGCCGAAACCAACGTCTGACGGCCTGACGGGCAATGATCAAAAATCCACCTTTCTCTTTCTATACGTCCCTCGCATCAGAAGCGAATCGGTGGCGTCTCAAAACAAGCAAAAAACAAAAAAAAAACTAGAGAGGCCCCTTTTTGCCGGATTTGCAACCTTGGGTGTCGAACGAAACGTTCTTCTTAAGGATAACAACTTCCAACAGGTTCCCCGTCGATAACTTTCAAAGGATAAGATAATCGTATTGGCCGACTAGACACCGCCAGGTGCGCATCTGCATGGGCGCACATATAGATTTCGGAGCCCTCTTGTTTTCCCCCTTGTTCCTTTTCTTTTTTCGGTAACAAACAAATGCGTATCATGGTCGGTTCCTCAATTTTCCAACTGGCGCCGGTACTATACATATAGTGGAGTAGTGAGAAGAGCCTCCGGAGACGTGCCTGCTCCTGCTGCTGCTGCTGCTGCTGCCTCTTACTCATCAAGTTTCCTTACACATGCTTCTACATAGCCAAGGTCGTCGAGCGCTCACAGCTGGTTAACAGACAGCCAGGCTGACAAGGTTAAGAAATTTGAATGTGAATTCAACTTAGCATCTCTCTCCTTCTCTTATGGTGGCTGGCGCTGGCTATCGGGCGCGATGCAGGAAAATATAAAAAAATCCCGAAACAAATCAAAAGAAGAAAAAAGGAACACACCCAAAAGGCTTTTCCCGCGCTATAGTACGGAGTGACTAACAGCTGATGATGAAGAGTCCGTTCTTTACGTTCTTTATCCTCGTTCGAAAACGCCAGGAGCTAGAGTTCTCGCACGTCGCTGTCCGCGCGTGAAATGATGACGTGTAATTGCGCGCCAAGGCCTCCTAACGTGAGGACGATCCCACATTTCTCATTTTATCCCCGTGTGAGGTCGAGTTTTTCCTTCGGACGACGACCGACGGGCAAAACTCGGTGATGCCAGCAATCGTCTCTTCTCCGCCGCGGCTAACATCTTGATAACGCAACGTTTTCTAGTTTTTTTCCGAGTTTTTCTTGACATCTATGTTATTTTCGTTTTAGTGTGCGCTTGTAATTCGTGTAGGCGCAACAACAACAACAACAACACGGCCGACAGTGCGTGTTGGTGAGCGGGTGGCGCCTACGGTGCCGCGCTGTCAATCCGGCCCGTCGTCCTATTATCCCGCTCTCATTCCGACACGATACTCACGGCAGCCGGGCGTCTCATCGTTCCGGCGACGAGCACAGCCCAGTTTTCGCCTTGTTATTTGCAGATCGTCCGTCATCCGGCAGAAAAGAAGGGGAGAGAGAAAGACGGCCGGCCTGTCATTTCAATTTGTACCTTTCACGCTACTACGAAATTTTTACGGTGGGATCCTTTTTATTTGCCGCTGTATTCTACGGACTTTAGCTTTTTACTCTGTTCGTTATCGTTGGTTTTGCCGTGATTTTGTTGCCGCAACAGAACCCGATTGGAAAAGAGAGAAAAAAAACCCCGGCCGTCACATGGAAGGCGCAGTCTTAAGGGATTAGGCATTAGTTATTTTTTCTTTATTTTTTACGGCCGGTGATAAACATTTGAACTAGATCTGGAAATGTAATGATCACCTTAAAAAGAAGGAGGATAATTTGGACACGTTGTCTGATTTGGAGACGCAATGCAAGGCTGCATGCAGCTTTTCTCTCTCTCTCTCTCTTTTTCCAGCTAGAAAAATCTAGAGACGGGAAATTTTTCAGGCCGAAAGAGGTAGAGTAGATATAAGGGTATTATGATGGTAATGCCAGAGTCATTGCGTTGATTATAGTACCCCAAAAACGATCACAGAAGCTAGGAATCGACCTACAGCTTTTGCTATAAATAAGGACTTTTACGACTGTGGGGGGTATATAGCAAGATGTGGAGGGGGCCCCTTCTAGGGAGTGGCCTTTTGAATTCATTTAACAAAAAAAAAAATAAATGTATAATAATAAAATCTTGAGGAAGAAAAAAAAAAGAGTTCGGAGTTGCAGGTAGAGAAAGAGAGGGGGGACACATCATTAGATCATAAGATGATGGTGGTAGTAGTAAGAAGGACCTTAAAGAAAAGAAAAAGGGAAGCTAAAAAAAGAGTCTCCTAAGCAATAGATTTTTTGGTGATGGGGGGATGAGGAGGAGGAGGATGGTGGCATCTCCTAAAAGTTTTGAAAATCCGTCGGAATGAAATGTTGTTTGTTTCCTATTGTTGTGTTTGTGCGTTCCGGAATGCTTTTGAAAGATGGTTTCACAACAAGTAAAAAGACAGACTATACAAGTTACAGTGTGACAAGAAAAGGACGGAATAAATAACGAGACAAAATGCTCTTTCTCTCTCTCTCTCAGTCTCTCTGGCTGGCTTCGATGGTCGTTTGCTGTGGCTGGCTATGAGCAAAGACCAAAAGGAGACATTGTGGGTACAGTAGCGATTCCGCTGCCAGATTATAACCTCCATCTCCTCCTCCTTGTGTACTACCACCACCACTACCACTCCGGGGGCGGACACAAGAGAGTCGGAGGATAAGTCCCGTGTCGTATTCTTTTTTTTCTTATTTTTGGTCTCTGTAAAATCTAACTGCACCGGTGGCGACGACCAAGGTCACCGAGGCCGTTCGTCCCGACGACGTGAGCGTCCAGCACGGTCTCTCCCTCCCTCTCACTTTTTAAGTCCCCCTCTCTTTTTCGACAACGTCTTGGCTTCTACTATTTTTTCCCTTTTTACACAACGAAATTCTCTTCAAAAATAACAGTGCTGGCGCGCACAATCACCCCCCGAAAAAAGCGCGTGTGGGTGTCGGCTCCAAGGGTGGATAAATCGTATGGCTTTAGACGGCAGCCCACCTGTAAATGGAAGGCGGACTCAAGGTCGGCGCATATCCGGCCAGGTTGTAAGATGGAAAAAAGACGGGGAGGAGTAGCGGACAAACAATGGGGGTTTCAATGAGCAAACCGGTGCCCTCTTACTTCACTTCGCCAGCTATTCTGGGAACCCCAAAAGTTATACGTACACTAAAGATTTTTCCCTCCTGCTCTTTTTTTTCTTCCGTCGAGGGTAAAAACCTCGTAAAATGATTTCACCGGGTGTAATGACTTCCAAATAGATAAAAACGTTACATATAAGAGAGTACTAACGCGTTGTGAAGGGGAAAAAAGGGGAACAAGGTAATAGAAACGATACGGCGCGTTCAGCAACTACTACTTGTGTAACTCAACCGATTGGAAATCGTAAATGCTCCGGCTGGAATCTTTATAGTAAAGCTCTTCTACCCATTACAAAAAAAAGTGAAGGAGGAAGGAAGATAGGGGGCGTTTCCTAATTGCGCGGTCCGCAACACCGAGTGTCCGTTACACAAGGATTCAATTTCGTGATGCGATAAATAGTGTATCGACGATAAATCAAGAGCAGGGCAATTTCCCTCAAAAGGAAAGAAAACGAGCGTCATTGTACGTAGGTTCGTGACCGTTTAAAAGAAAACAAGAGGAGAGCGAAAACGGTAAAGTATTTTTCTTTTTAAACGGCGAACGGTACTAGCTCCGTTTCTTTTTTCCCACCCGTGAGCGGAATCGTTCCTCTAGGCCAAGTTGGCGAGCAAAGCATCATCGTACGTCAAAGTTCTGTGTGTTTTTGTTTTCATTTGCGTCATAAAGCTTCCAGTCATATAACCTCAAAGGATCAAGAGTTCAATCGGGGTAGTTAACAACCCTTCAAGGTTTTTTCAATAAAAGACACGCAATTCCTCCTCATTAAGGAGGAGTTTTTTGTCTTTCTTTTTCCACAGGCAGTTCCACTCTCGAGAAAAAAACAACAAAATTCCAGGGCCTCTTGCAAGTGCGAAAAAACACGTTTTGTCGTCGTCGGATTAACGGCGCAGCAGACGACGTCGACGTAATAGTTTCTTTTATTTGTAAAATTCTAATCATTACGTTATTTGGTGGAGGAGAAAAAGGGCAACAGACGCGGAGGGAAATATAATCAAGAGGTGCCATTGTTTTTCTTTCTTCCCTTTTTTTTAACTGTTTCTTGGAACAATGCCCCTTTTATCGTTAAAGAAAAGGTGGTGGTGATGGTGGTGGCAGTAAAAATAAAGTAAAGAAGGAAAGAAGAAAAAAAAGAAACGAATCAGAATCTAATTCTACATTGAAGATTGGGGAGAAAAGAGGTCTAGTCTCCCTCTCTCTCTCTCTAACTCGGAGCAATCAGACGAAAATATTTCAAGGTGAAGACATAATGGGCTCGTTATACAAACTTCGAGTAAGATGATACGGCGTTTCGTCTTTGCCACATGCCCGTATGTGCACAAGAGATTTAGAAATAAAAAAAATTTTCCTTGGAACAACAAAAGATCCGTTGAAGAGAACCCCGTAGGAGGGACGAAGATGTCGAGTGAAAGACTTTTTCTTGAGAGAACAAATAGCTAGAGATCTAACCAAGTCAAAAGAAAATACCCTTGACGGAGTGGAGAAATCAAAATAACGACGCTCCTATATACTAGCGACTAGCTAGTGAGTGTCTGTGTGTGCGGTGTCGCCCCTTCGGACGTCTCTACTCACGCAGCATCGGAGCACTCGGCCGAGGCTGGGCCAGATTACAATAGATTGTATACCATTTTATATACGCTACGCCACAAGAGTCACTTTCTCCTGTCCGCTTCTTCTTTTACAAAAGGACGAGGAAGAAGAAGAAGAAGAAGAAGGAAGAAATATACGGTATATGTGTATACTATTTACGTTGTGATATTACTTTTTTTTTCTTTTTCTTTTTTTCTTTCTCCCCAGTGATGCAATAGCCAGAGGACTTAAAGGTTGAAATCCCTTTTTAGAAGGACTTCTTCTTCTTCTTCTTCGTTTGCTGCTCGGAGGGGTGATTATTATACAATAGTCCGTCATACATAGGATATCTGGAAGAATACCATTTTTCTCCTATTCTTTTCCTCCTTCCTTCTTTCTCTATCTACATCTTTTTTTTTTCTTCTCCCGGGAGAAGAAGAACGAGAAGAAAAAAATAGGCCTAGGGTGAATAATTACTCGGCAGATCTTGCATCTCTCCGGTCTCTAGCGCGCTTCTATGTACGAGGAGAAAGCTGAGCGCGCTCCAGGTAGTCGCGCAACGCGCACGCTCTTAAAATTATAGGCCTATTCACACACACATCCAACGCAAGACGAACGCTCGTCTTATGGATACACGCACGAAGACGTCGACGCGCACGGACATGTCTACACACAATACAACAACTCGAAACGCCGCCAGCCTTAATTAAAGAACCTTAATAGGAGACATTTAATTTGACCTGGCGAAAAAAAAATAAAAATACGGTAATAATAAAAAATAAGGGAACCGAGACCCCGGCAACGCTGCGCGCCAAGAGGAAATGGGTCTTTGGGGCATTAGGTCTCCATTCTTTGTTTTTGTTGAAGTTTTAACGACGACGGCGACGCGGCGCTACAGGGCTCCGGTTGTTTCTTCCAATGTGTCTATGACACTATAGACTCGAAGAAAACAAAAAGCTTAGAAGAAAGCTTGACTACGGAGAAGAAGAAGGTAACATCAATGAAGAATTCGCATGCTTGCTGGAAAAGCGGATGTTGCCGAGTCTCAGAGCGACGTCGAGAAGAAGAAGAAAAAAAAAGTGAAGAAAAACACGCGCGTGAAACGCTTTGGGGGCTGCGACGAGACCTTTTTCGTCACTCTTTTTTTTATGTATCGTCTCCAGCCGCCAAACTTTCGGATCTCTTTTCATCCCGCGTGAGGCGCTACTTTGACCGCAAGATGCCAAAGCGGCCCAAAAGAAAAACGATCGACACCGCCAATTCGACAGCGCTGAAAAAAACACAAAACGGGTCCTACCCCCTGACAGCTCGCGTTAGCTCCCGCCGTGATCGTAAACTCGTATTTTTGCGCGCGCCCGGGAAAAATAAGAAGCCGTTCATTTGCTCGTCGTTAAAAATGAGAAAGAACAGGAGGGAAAACAATCAAGTAGTAGCTCTCCTCGGCACTATAGAAACGGCGCGCCGCCGCCTCCGCCGCCGAGACCTATTTTTTTTCTGATTTTCTTTTTCCCTTCAGTTTATGAATATGCATATCGAGCGGCAAACACAAGCGGGAAAAAAAACTCAAATTTTTAAAACTCGGAACGAAAAGGAAAGCGAAAAAAGCTTGGAAAAAAGAGAGCCGACAAGAAGAGGTCGAATGTGACGAACGACGCCGACGAATTGGTAAACAAAGCAAAACGACACTAATATCCGCTCTTGTTAATGGATTTCGCCTTACCGGTGGTAATTATCGCGCTGCAGATTGGTGAGACGTTGCAGGGTGAAACTCTTGTTGGCCAAACTCTCTCTGGCCGCGGCCGATTGCGCCGCGTTGTTGCTGGCTGACCTCTGTAGAGTCCACATTTTTCTCGGTGAAAACTTGAGTGAAAACTTGACGACGACGGCGCTCGGAGAACTTCCAAGGGAAACAAGAACGGAACCACCACGGGAAAACCACTTGACGTGAAGTAGTGATGAAGAACAATTGCGTTTGTCGGAATGATCAATCAATCAGAAGGCCGATAGACGATATCAAGTGTCCGATGAGGAACGAGACAAGGATAGGTCTTCAGCGAGGCACAGTCGGGATTTGAATGCGCTATCGAGGGTGCTTGTCGAGCGGCTGTGTTCAATTCGAGCGCGAGCGCACGCCGAAACAATCCCGCGTGAAGCGGTTACGGAGCGGAGAACGAGGCGGCCGTTTCAACCCAATGAGTTTCCCCAAGGAGATCTCTATGAGCACCATTGTTTTCTTTCTCTCTTTCTCTCTCTCTATCTAGTCGTCGTCGACGACCGACTCTCCGCCTTCTTCGTTTTTCCACGGACGTAAACTCGATAGAGACTCGGTGAGAGAGAATATAAAAGAATAAAAGGATATAGAGAGAGAGAGAGACGGCCCGGGCCGCCCTCGCTCCCGAGAATCATATACAGAGACGGGGCCAAGATCGGGCGACAATCGGCCACCACACAACCCACCCAGCGTTCGCTATACAACAGAGGCAGAGAGAGAGATATAGAGAGCCAAGGCAGTGAGAACCTTCTCACGATTTTTTTTTCCTCCAGCCCAATAGCTGCCGTAAAAGAAATTTGAATAGATTTAAACAGGGATTATAGGTCACTTTTTTTCTCCTTTTTTTAAATGCCTGGCCACCCGCTGGTATCCCACCAGCATGTATGATGTGCCTCATGACGCTTGATTCGAACTGTGAACGAACGACGGCGCGCACAGCTTTCTACATCTCCCGAACGAATAAAAGAATTTCGGAAATCTGTCGCTGGCCGTGAGTCGACGCGTCGCGAAATAATGCGCTGCAGCTAAATCCAACGTATGCAGATGGGTAAAAAAGCTGCTGCTGCTTCTTCTTCTTCGTCTTCTTCTTTTATATTCCCTTTCATTTTTTGTTGTTGTTGTTGGCTACTTTGACTGTCATGTTCGCTATCTTTTCGTTTTTTTTTCCACACTGCTGATGATGTCCGTGAGCTCGGCTGTCATGGCTATCGCCGATGCCGCCGCCGCCGCCGCTCCTCCTTTGCTGAATGTCTAGTGCGCACGTCTCGGATCGAAGAGCTCTATACAACATCATCATCATCATCATCCTGTCCGACAAGGTAAAAGTTTCCTCTTACTTTTGCCTTAACAAATAAAAACAAATCGAAAATAAAGGGCACCGCGCGGAGAGCGCGCGCGCGCGATGGTCGACGCCGCCGCCGCCGCGCGTGCGAGGTCTTATTTTTGTTATTTTAATTTGGATTTACCGCGTTCGTGCGTGCGTGCGGTGCTTGCGTGGGTGGCGGTTTGCGCAACAGCGCAAGGCATCGGCCATCAAGTCAGAGAGAGAAAAACTTTCATTCTTTAGTCCGGTTTATGTTTTTTCTTTTAACCCCTTCGCCAAGAAGAAGAAAAAACAAAAATGAGAATTTTTTTGGGTTGCCAGCGAGACGGAGCACGGCGCACGCGACGTGAGACCGAAAGGGTGGAGACCGGACCACAGCCCGTCGTTGTCGCCCCACCAGGCGAATAAGGTAATGGCACAACTGGAGATGCTGGTCTGTTCGTTCGTTCGCTCTCCACCAGAAGCCAAAAAAAGCAACAGGGGGATTTTTTTTTAAGAGCGTCGCCAAAAAGAAAACAAAGAAGAGGGAACAACAACGTAGTACTTCCAATCCAACCTTTCAGACAAAACGAGAAGTCACGGGGCGTGGAAGTCAAGTCCGTTTCGTAGCACATCGTAAACTAGCACCGGTGCCGGAAATCTGTTGGCTTTCCAGAGCTCTTCCCTCCATAATTGATGTGAGAAGCCATCATTAACAGATAAAAAGAAAAGGGAGAGAGACAGAGAGAGAGAACAAAAAGAAAAAAAGAGGAGAAGACATGCGTACTATAAACACATCGTCTTATTACCAGACGCCAGCTTTCCCAAAAAAAGAGCAATGTCAGAATCGAGCACACGTCCGTCCGCCGTTTTCTCTTACGGGGCGTCGAGGAGAAGAAGAAGAGGAAAAAAGTGGACTGACGCCGTGTGCGTTTTTTTCAGGGGGTTCCAATCTTGTCAGAGGAACAAGGCGAACATTTACGCAGAATCACGGAGATATGAATCAAACTGTGATACAAAAAACAGCAAATGCCAACAAGTTCGTGACATATTCTGGACCGGTCATCCGGCACCGAAACAGTTACAATCGAGAATGTGCGCGCCTTTTTTTTTTTGCTCTCATAGATGCACATCGCGGTTTTGTGAGTGGGGAAATTCGTATACGCATAACTCGACGATGATAGCAAACTTGTAAGTAAAAAAAAAATAGAGAAAGGAAGAGAAAGAACTTGAGGGAGAAAGGATCAGATAGATAAGGCGAAAAAGAAAAAGTTTCAGATCGAATGTTGATTTTTTTGTCGAAACTGTTGCGTACTGAAAGTGAAAACGTTGCGCGATGATTCTTGACTTTATACGGGTCACCTTTGGAGCTGGTCTTGTCCATTATTATCATTTTGAGCGCATTAGCGGGAAGGTTACATGTGGACACAATGATGAAGAAACGGGCGGGCTCCTATCACTTTTCACGGGGGGCTCCGATTTTGTGTGTCTGTGACCGGTCGTTTCCCTCCGCCGAGTCAGCGGCCAACACGTTTCGGTATTTTGTCCCAAGCATGATGTATCGATTTCTCTTTTAAGGTACAACACAAAACTATTTAGAGTTCCCTTTTTGGCTTTTTTTTTTGAAAAATCTAGCGCCGTCGAGAAGAATTTCTCAAAACGCATGTCGATGGAATCAATTTATAAAAGGTTCGATATTCCTCTTCTTCCAGAAATATTGTATTTTCAATAAGGGGGAAGAAAGAGAGGGATGAAAAAAAATGGAGAAAAATATTTCTTTTATCCCCCCCCTATAGACCGACAGGGCCGGAACATACAGGGAGACGGGCTCAGGTCCATCTATCAACCGATGAAATGCAGGTCGGAATGCCGCATATATGCCTGTTACGGTTGCCGCGACGATCTTCCGAGTTATTCTCGTGTAATACCAATAACATAAAGACTTAGGGGGTCGCTCTTAAAGCCGCTTTTATTTCAGATTTTTTTTCTTTCGAAATCTAGGCCGACGTTAAAAACGTCTCTTGTTTCTTCCACATTTTGATGTGGCTTTTTTACCTTTCTTCGACTATTTGTTTTATTTCTTTTATTATTTTGAACATTTGGAAAATTTTCATTTCTTCGACTATATTTCTCCTTATAGCGGCTGGAATTTCTCCAAAATTTAGTCGCTTATGTCGTCTCGTTATCGTTACTTTTCCTTTCATCTCTCCGGCCGGTTGGGCACACAGAGAGGAAAGCGACAACGAAACGACGATTATATTCTTTCATCAAGGGCTTGTGTTTGTATGCTTTCGTTTTTTCTTCTTCTTTCTTTCTTTCTTTTTCATACAAAATGCGATCTGTTGCGAGTCTCCCGATAATGACGCCTCCAAGGACGAGACTCCCACACGTATCCAATTAGGAATAGAGATCTAGCTACTAATAGTTTTAGCCTTATAAGTCGCCCAAGCTCCCCCCCACAAGTGTTCGCGATCGTTTGCGGGCTGCGGTGGCTGCGGCAGCATCTGCGCGCCCGCCGTTGCTACTTGTTACTCACTCAACGGCTTGCTTAATCTGCAGGCGTCGTTGCGTCATTCCCAGCTCGTCTGCGCCGCCGGAAAAGGAGTTTTGTCTTTCACAAGATAGTCAATGCAAAGGTCAGAATGTGTTTTGTTTTTTGTTTTTTTCTTTTGTAAAGGCCTTTTCTTAAAAGTAGCACCGAGTGAACCCTACCCTTTTCACATGGTGGGTGACGTCATCTATTACACCGTAGGCGAACCGGACACAGTCGGGAGCAGCAACACAGCAGCAGCCGACTCCTCCGACGTTTTATTATTTTCAAACTCGAGACTCACGATGATGTGGTCTAATTTCGACATGTACGGTCTAGAAAATGAAAACGAAAGGGAAAAGATGCCGGCTCACCACCACCGTGAGGCCCGTCGTCGTCGCCACGCATGCGAGAGTCTTCCACTCAACAGTTTTTCGTCGGGTCGAGGGAAAAGAGAAAAGCGTGGAGCCATCAAACATTCGCTCGCTTTGATATGATCAAAACTAATATAAAAATAACAATAAAAAAGAATCCATATAAAAATAAGAAGTCACGAACGAAACCACCGGGCCCCCCTAGCGCAGTTAGTCCGCGGCACCGTCCGCGGGACTAGTGGTGTGTCTGTTGTTTTTCCCCCTTCTTTTTCTTCTTCTTTTTTGGGGGGATTCTTTTTTTGTTTTTGACAACAAAATTGGACGCGGTCATATAACTGAAAACATTAAACAAGAAAATACGAGAGAGAGAGATACACGTCGGCGGAGCTTTCTTTCCCCCTACGTCTGCTCCTTTTGTTTTAAACGTTGTTATTATTTTCGTTTTCATTTTCAACAAAAAAGGGAGAGACCGAGAAAAGAAGAAAAAAAAAAGAAAGAAAGAAACAACGGACGATATCTATATGAGTGACAGCTGAGTTGCTGACCGCCTGGCGATTATAGAGCCGTTACCTCACGTTTACCAATCCCGCACGCCGAGTTCTGTCTCAACCGACCAATAACCATTTTTTTAGAAGAGGGAAAAAAGAACAGAGAAACAACAAAAAATGAAACGATTTGTTTGGCAGGGGAGAGCAGTTAACCGACTCCGCAGCGATGCGTGTTTGGGCTCTAGGCAAGGCCGCGTGAACGCCCAAATAATTTAGGCTTCAAAGAAAGAAAAAGAAGGGGGACGACGAATGTAATCCAAGCAAAAGAATCGTAATTGTGTAGACGACAGCTGAGAGAGATAACATACTCTTTTTGTTCAGAAATAAACTAAGCCAAACTATGTTGCAGCCGAGTTAAGAAGCAAGAGAGAGAGAAAAAAAAGGCACAATGGGAACCCGTTACGAGAAAGGGACGTCCGACTGAACCAAATCACACAGCAGGCATTTCAGCATCCAGGGTCTCAAAATTCTTATCGTGTACAAAGATATAAAGACGGCCGTTGTCTTGGTTTGGCCGGCGTCGCAAACTACTGCCACAGAGGCCTAGATTCTTGTGTGTTGCTGCGTCTGGTTCGCCGGTTATTTTCGTTTTGTTGGGGGAAACAAAACAACAAAATTCCGTTGGCTTCGATTCCGCTTGAAACTGGCCCGATTCCCGTTGATAACAAGCTGGCGAGTCGGTCGCTCGTAAGTAGAGAAATAGTAATTAAAAACCTTAGTTTATCAGTAGGAGTAGGATAAGGAGACGAAGAAAATGAAGACGAAGAAGACAGAGAGAAGAGGGAGAGAGAGAACTAAACTAATGAACCGCTCCTTTGTGAACGCTCCAATGAACAAGGACAGGACGGTTGTCGCGCGCGCTCTCTCTTTCTCTCCTCGCCCATATCTCTTCGTGTTCTCTCTACAAACACCGAGCTGCTGCTGCTACGAGTCTCTGTGACAAAAAATATTAGCTTCTCTCTCCTCGAGTCAGTTGCCCAAGGTCCGGCCAGTGCTGGATCGAGCTGGACACCGGCCGTGCCTGCCGCGTCCACACGGTTATTATGTGATGGAGTGGGAGGGAAAACGGGTGTCATCGTCATCCACGCTCTCTTCTTTTTTCTTCTCACACCGGACCAACAAAAAAAAAAGAGTCTCGGCCGGCCAGGTCCGGTGCCCAGTCAGCCAGAGCCAACAAGGCAAAAACCCAAAACCGAAATATGGCTAATTCTCTCCGCTACTCTATTATTCCGCCGCTCTTTTTAGTAGATCAAGAGCAAGTGCAGCTCTTTGTCATTTGCTTTTATGTGCGGCTGTTGTAAAAAAAAAAACAAGAAAAAAACAAACCAAGGCCGCCGTTTGGTCGCCGTTACACGACGCTGGGCAAGTAGCCGGATACACCAGGAGACACACTCCAGCTCCAGTGTAATAGACACACAATAGAGAAACTAGTGGAGAGAAAAATACACATCCATGTGAACAAAGTCGATGGAGATTCCACCGGCCGAAGGTGACACCGATTGATAGACGATTCACCTACTTTTGTTTTGTTTTTGTTTTTTTCTCTTCTTAGATTTCGTTTAGTCTCATTGTGAAATTTGTTCCACTCGCGCACGAAAAAATCCAGAAAAATTGAGAAAAGATTTTTAGTAGCTTTGATTATTTCTTGTTAAAGGACGAGACGACAGCCGACCGGCGGGTGATATTAGTCTGGCACCGTGAGAAAAAACACGTCGCGACGCTATGGCGGGACCCGCCACTTTCTCGGGATCATTTCGACACCAGCGCGTTGCGCTTCTTCTTCTAATTCTGATTGCGGGATAGCCCAGGGTCTGGACGGGCTGGGTTCTTGCAGCACTATATTCCGGGGCCCGTCAACAGTCGTATTAAGAAGAAGAAGAAAGGGTTCATCTTCAAGTTCAAGGCTGTAGCATTGTGTGTAATACTATGGGTTTTCTTTGACCGTAGCCCTATAGAAAACCGTGTGGGGTTAATTACGCCGGCCGTTCATATCCATCTTTGTCGGTCTCGTACCGTACATTCCGCGTCCCGTATAGGCAATCCTCGCCCCATCTTTTCTCCTCTATAAAGTACAATAAAGAAACTGCTCAGGCCGCCGTCTCCTAGTACTATTGGAGAGAGAGAAAGAGAGAGATAGTCATCTGCTGTGGAAAGAGAGAGAAGAGAAGAGAAACGAGACAACAACAACAAGAGAAGAAGGAAGAAATAAGGAACCGGAGGAGAGTCACGCAGACTTTTGTCTTCTTTTTTTTCCTTCTTTTTTTTTCCTTCGTCTTTTCTCTTTAACCCTCTTCTCTATTTCTATTACTTTATGATGCGACGACCTATAGTCCCCGGCACACAGGATGGAGCGTGAAAATCGAGAGAGGGCTGCTCTCGGTGGAAATGGCGCCAAGCATTCAACCTGTTGGGTCGTCGCCGTCTTCTTTAGCGGACCAGCCGGGCACGTAGGCATTATCAATCGACCATTTCGTTTAAAAATAAAAAAAAAAAAAGGGGATTTTCTCATTTCCTTCATTTCTCCTCATGTCTATTTCTTCTTTCTTCTTCGTTCCCTATTTAGAAGAAATGGCTGTAACTTACCGAGAGAAATGAGCGCGCACAGAACATTTTGTTCCCCTCCATTTTCACTTCATAGTTTATTTTATTTTATATATTTTTTTCCGACAAAAAAAATTCCCTCCTCCTTTCCGTGTTCTTTCCTCTTTTTTTTACTTTCATCATAATAAATGTACCGCTCTCGCCATCAGCCCGTTGATGGATACGTGTCTTCCCGATGAACCCTCTCGCTTGATTCCCTTGGCAGATAAAAGAAGAAACAAAAAAAAAATAGAATAAAGAGAGGAAGCTCGGCGCGCACAGGTGCTCGACTGAAATGGTCGGACTGACTGGACAGGAAGGGGATCGTGGACCGAATAACACATTCTTCTTTTTTTGTTCTACCAACCCTCAGTGGCTTTTTATTCCTTTTCATTCAACCGAAAATACATGCTGTCGCTCTTTCAAGACTGCTGTTGCATCCTCCTTTTCAATATACAGTACCGATTTTGGAATCAAATCAACAAAATAAGCTCTTGGGTCCGTTTGCCGAGCGACGGCGGGATTCGAATCTCCAGAAGGGGGGAAAAAACGACAACGTCACGAGCTGATTCACGCTCTGATTCGTTTGCAACTCCGAAAAACCTTCTAGTGCAGGTGCTATGGTCTCCCGAGCCCAAAGTCCGTCTTTGTGTCAAGTGTGCGTGGGCCTTTTTTTTCTCTTTCTTGCCACACTCGCGGCAGCGGTACAATGTCGCCCGGTGAGTTGATGGGGCCCTCTTTTGTCCACTCTCCAGTCTCCTTCACGGTCAATCGCCTCTTTGGCCGACATCATTCACAAACTGCACAAGATGAAGCAGCATGAGTCGCAAGCAAAACACAAGAGAGCCGCCAGCTAAGTTTCCAATGATGTTTCCCTTGCGAAACGACCGAAAAGAGCGCGCGAGAGAAAGAGAAAAAAGAATGTCAGAGGAGTTATATATCAATCCGGCGTTCGACCAACGCAAAATAGCCTTTTTGGGGGGTACGGGCCGGGGTACGGGCCGGGCTACGGGGGGAGGATTGAAAGGAAAAACCTCGTAAAGCAAGAGGAGCCAGGACCATAAAATCACGAAATTTAAACGGTGACGACATGGAGCATTCTTGTTCCGAGTTGCGTCAGTTCTCTTTTTCTCAAGAGGTACAGCGAAAAAAAAGCAAAAAAATAAACACAAAACCGAAACAGGTAAGGCATTGAGAATTTTTGTGTTTGTTGGAGGGGGCCAACAGTTGCTGGAGATGTCGAAGACGCGGGGCGTATTTCTTTTTTATCCCAAAGGTGGGAGGGCGGAGAGTTGACAGGTGAAAATCGTTCAGAAGTCAAGGCATTTGGGCAGAAGTATTATATCACTCTTTAAGAGGCAGAAAGGGAGAAAGTTGAAGGAGCGGAGTCTAGTACTGTATACCCAAAAGTCCGTCGTGTTTTGTGGGTCTACGTCACTCATCAGTAACGGAAACTGATGGCTCCTTTACCTATTTCTTCAAAAGAGACTCGTTTCTTTAAAATTCTTCATTTCATTTTTTTCTTTAAAGAAGTTCTAAGAAGAAGAAGAAGAAAAAAGGGAAAACAAAAAGAAAACGCGCATAATTGGCTGTTTTCCCGTTTCGGTGTGTGTTTGCAACGTATTATCAGCGATGCCAGAAAAATAAAAAAAAAAACCGAAGCTACAGTTACTCCAGTCGAACGCGCTCCGCCTACATATAGGTGCAGTACCGGAGTCCGAGCGGTTTTAACGCAGAATTCGACACGGCGGCGATCACGAAAATGGCCAACCTTGACCCAGTTGCTTGTGAATCGAATTCGATTCACCAAACGAAAACTGTTATTGCCGTTTTTTCTAGTCCACACAAAACAACAACAACACAAAAAATTGAATATATGTATATACGTACACCGAGACAAGCCCTTCTTTTCTTAATTTTTATTTCTTTACTCCGTGGTGGACGTCATTCTCACGACAAAAAAAAAGAAAAGAAAAATAATAACAATAATTCCCCGCTAGAAGTTGGTAACAATAGAGGGCCACAAAAGCCCTTTTTTCCCTAAACAAAACAAAAATACTTTATTTGAAAAAAAAAAGAGTTCGTGCCGTTGGTGCTGTCAACCGACTTGGAAGACAGTGGAGGACCCACACACGCAGAGACGTATATAAAATTTAAAATGAAACTAAAAGTGTTGGTTCTTCATCCCCCCTTTTACTCTCGCTCTCTCTCTAGCTCTCTCGGACTTGCCTTCTTTACACACAACACATCTCAACCTTGGATCCTCTAAAAACAAGCTTAAGAGAGTAGAGAGAGAGAGGGGGGGTTAGGGTAGAAGATTGCGGTTAAAGACGGTAATAAATAGTCTGGACAACACGACCAGAGTCCCTAAATAGAAAATATACAGTATGTGTGCATAGAAACATATATATATATATATATACGTATACTATACTATACTATATATACGTGCGTATGCTTTGGAAGCCCAGAAGAGAAGGCGCCATCCGACAGAGAAGAGACAGGAGGGGATAAGGGGGCTCCGAGATTGTAGGTCTCGATATGTATAATCAATTCTACTTTTTCTTCCTCCTCCTTTACAGGTAACCTGTTGCATAGCATTAGAGGGGGAGAAAGGATGGGGGGCTCAGGTGGCGACGACGGCTGAACCTGTTCCTAAAGACAAGTATCAAAACTCTTAAAGAGAGGCCAACGCAGCTGAGAGACAACGGGGCCCGCGCCCGGCAGTTGAGGCCAGCCGGTAGCTGGAGCGGCAGCCGCCCGTCGAGTTCATTGATCCAAGCCCAGCTAGCGTCCTTGTCGACTTCTTTTGAGAAAAGGTCAAATAGCTTTTAACACGGGCTAGAAGAAAAAAAAGGGGGGAGAGAGAGAGAGAGGAAGGCAGTAGTTGTCCGTATTTTAAAATATATTAGTCCAGCCCCGGCAGCCGAAAATTCCTTTTCTCTCTGTTACACCCTCTCACTCTCGCTGTCCGTCTTGAAAGTGACTCTGTCTCGTCGCGGAAAGTAAAAGTGGCCGTCCCAACAGCTCATCGAGACAACTCGGATTTTAATGTTTTTTATTTTTTTTCTATTGTTTAAGGAAATTTAAATAAAATTTTCGAGAAAAAGAAGAAAGCACTGAAGCAAATTCATTCCAAAAAAGAAGTCGAAAAAAATAGAGCCTTTCGTGGGCAGGAGCAATTCAATTAAACCAATATTTTGAGAGCCGTGAAATAGATTCGATTTTGTTTTTGTTCGTTCCGTTGTTTTTGTTGTTTTGTTTAGATTGGAGTCTGATGATGCTCAAACACGATTCGTAGACGCCCCAGACACACCCCCCATCATCTCTTTCTCTCTTTTTCTCTCTCTCTCTACAGTTCATCGGTAATGTTATGCACGGTACTGCCGCATACGGAGCCTTTTCACGAAAATTTCAGGTTAGTGATTAGGGACCTCTTGGGAGCCTTAATTGGCGTCGCTTAAGCAAAGCCGAACCAGTCGCGAGCCGCCGCTTTGCTCTTCCATTTTGTTGGCTTACATCTGATAATCACTTTTAATTTCTTTCTTTTCCTCTCCGAAAATCCCTTAATTACATTCCTGCGAACGTGGAGGGCGGTTCTGGACGCGCGGGGGAGGGTGGGCAGCACAACAACCGAGACATCGGCCGGAGAAATGAGTGGTGGTCGCGCGGCGACCAACAGCCTCGATTCTCTTAAATATCTTTTCCGTAATGCAGCAAAGCGATAGATTTATAGCGTAAAGAGATTTAGCGCAGCAGCCGCGCAGTTGCTTTTGTTGCGCTCGATTTCAACACCGTGCGCTCTCCTAACAAGTCTCGCCGGACAACAAAAAGAGAGACGAGATAGAAACACCCCGCTGCTTGTGCGGTTGGCATCTTCACGATGTTCCTTCAAAATGTACCGAGGAAAAGCGTAATGGATACCGACGCAAAGAGAAAGAGGAAATGAATCAAGTTACTTCATGATTGAAATTTGATGAACAAGCGGCGGCGACGTCAACTTTTTCTCCCCCTCTTTTTTCCAGTCCGTCTTGTTATAAATACCGAATGCATTTTCCCACCTTTTATTATTCGTCCAAGCGCACAGAGAGGCAAAGAGAGAGCGTGCACACCGGGGCCGGTGTTGGTCTGTGCTGGCGCGCCTGACGCTGAGATACTAAATCTCTAAAAACGGAGAGGAAGAGCCCCGAAGTCCGGAGCGTAGCAATTTACGAGCCGCTTCTATGTCATGAACAATACGCTTCTCCCTGCGGCGGGCCCACTCGGTTACATACATAACGTACGTTGCGATTAATATCATGCAGTGTACAGCTCACAAAATGGATGGAGGAGAGACCAGGAAGAAAGAAAGAAAGAAAAAAAAAAAGGCGAGAGAGAGAGAGCGCGCTGAGAAGATGTAAAAGAACGACCCCCCAAAAAAGAGCAGAATCGGTTGTAAGGCGAAAAAAAAGGAAAAGTAATGGGAGTGATGAAATAAATCACAAATCAAGCCGCGTGGATTAGAGAGACGCGTTCGAACGGAATGGAAAATGTTATGTATCGCAGAGCTCGTTCCGAGATACTTTCTCTCTCTGTTGGCTCTCTCTCTCTCTCTCTCTCACTGCCTTTTTTCAAGCTGTGCGTTTGCCTCTCTTCAATTTATACCTCCTTTTTCAATATTAGAGTACATACACTCTATGTACGTGTAATGTATATTTATTTGTCTTTTGTGCTATCTAACCTCTTTTTCCTTCTACCTTCATTTTTAGGCTATTTTTTTCTTGTTGGCAGCTTGATTTATCACGCGGCGGGGAGGCCTTTTAAAAAGATGGCGATTTCACGCTCTGTACATTTTCTCTCAATTTTCTCGTCAAAAATGAAAAGAAAAAACAGAGAGAGAGAGAGAGAGAGAGAGAAGAAACAAAGGGAAAAAAAGAGGACCTTCGAGATCGGATCGGATCAGCGCGCGCTAAACAACGGTGGAAAGGGCGCGGTTTTTGTTTGGTGCGATTCCGGTATCTATCTATTCTCTTCCAAGAAACAAATCTATGGAGCAGCGCGCGCGCTCGCGCACCCGCCGCGATTAAGATCTGTAGAGAAAACGAAGGCCGCGTGTTCAGTGCGGCTGATCGGCGGCTAATTCAGGCGAGGCGTGCCATTAAGATCGCGTGGAAGAGAACGACAACGCGTAGAACAAAAGACGACAGAGCGACACATCGGCCCAATATAAAGAACAAAAAAGAGCGACGTCGAGGAAAGAAAGAGGCAAACAGCTCCTTATTTCTCTTTCAGCTGTCATTACAAGGACGCCGTTTTCGTCCCGGCACCGCAAATGGCCGGTTGGAATGCGATTGCCATCCGCGCGGATTGGACCCCTCCCATTATTTGATTCCATTCCGAGCGGCGGCGGCGGCAGCGGGGAATTACGATGCGTGAGGAACTCGAGGGCTGCTGCTGCTGTTGCGCTCGCCGTCCTCGTTCGTATTCATTTGCACGTCACGAATCCTTTGCTATGTTGGACCAACTCGGCCGGAATGCAATGCACTGTAAAAAGGAATGAAGCGCAGCAAGAGAGCCGGGCAATGAGAGGGAGAAAAAAAAAAAGGGCGCAATCCAGCCGCAAATAGTCAATGACAGGGCGCGGCGATGAAAGGAGAAAAAGAAGAAGCAAGAGGAGGCTTTTTTTCTTCCCCTCTTGTCTTTTGGGGCTTTTCTTTTACAACACGGCGCGGTACACGGATCATCCATCACGGCTTTAATGGCCCTCAAACAAAAAAAGTAAAGTAATAGAAGGAGGTAAAAAAAAAGTAAATAAAGATGCCCTATAATGTTTGCCACTTAACATTCGAATTGGAGCTGCGCTGTGCGCGCATAGAGTCAGTCGGTATCGGCCACCGCACCGCCCGCTCTATACGCGCGAGTAGTACGGACGACCAATTGGGAACGCAACACTTCAGGGTTGGGAAGTGGGCACTCAAAACCGCGTGAACAACGCTAAAAAAGAAAGTAGGCCAATTGCACTTGCTGCTCCGCGCGGCGCGGCGGCGAGCAAGGGCGCGAACGCCATTTGACGTTTTCCCCGTTCATGCGACCCAACTTTTTCGAATCGAATTCCTCCCGTTTCTCGTCTCGATTTTCCTCTTGTCTAATCTTTGGCCCCCAAAGTTGTTAGGTTCCGATCCGACCGAACAAAAAGTTTAAAAAAAAAAAGAAAAAAGAAAAAGAATCTAACGATACCCTATAAATTAAGGGGCACGTCTCGGGACGGGGTCAATGCGATTCCGATAAAGATTGTTATCGCACGTCCGAGGGAGAGTGAAACGACAGGGGGGGAAAAGGAGAGACGAGGAGGGAAAAGTGGCACAAGACGGATTGAAATGCCGATCAATTGGTTCTCTGTTCAAAACAAGAAAAAATGCAGGATTATTGGGTGGAATGGCGCCGATTGAAATCGCCAACTCTCCGAGGCTTATCGACATCTGACGGCTCATGTGAAATTCATGAGCCCGCGCTTTTTGATGGCGCGACGCGCACGGTAGCGCCATACGAACGCATCCCGCGCAACCTGACGGACATCAAAGCCCGGCAGTTCAAGCAAAGTAAAAAAAAAAAATAATAATCTGTACGAGACACTCCTTTCGCAACTGGGCAGGAACGATCACCGTCTTTTTCTTCCTTACTGTAGCGATACGATGCCGGATTGCTGGAATCTCCTTTATCGGATAATTATATCGCACGACCCGAGATAAAAAAAAACAAAAATGGGCGTCGTTCCTTGCTAATATTTTTACGACGATCTCCCTTCCAGAGACCACTATCGTCCTCGACTACCAACTCGACTCGCCAAGGTTTTCAATACCACTCTTCATTAGCATAAAAAGACCACCTGCATTAATGGATTAAAAGAAAAAGGCAGTGCGGCCAATAATGTCTATAATTTTCAATTTCTCAAGTGTTTCAATCAGAGGAAATGAATTATCAAAACCGGAGAGGGGAAAAAAAAAGAAAACTTTCGACAATGAGAAGAATAAGAAGAAAGAAAAAAAATCAATTCGAAGATGGTCTAAGTATATTTTCGTAAAAAGATAATAACACCTCCCAAATGATCAGGACGGTAGCAGCGGGAGTCTTTCCCGAGAAAAGAAGCCAGTGAAGTGACAATCAACTTGTGTGAGGAAGAACCCCGACCGAGAAGCTAAACACACTCCTCATTTTTTATCATTTATTCTAGACTCCCATCGTTCGTTCGTGAACGGGCAGAAAAAGTGAAAGGTATTCCGGCCGTCGCCTTTTGCCTTCTCCAGACCTTCTCCAACCGAAAAAAAGAAAGAGAGAGAGAGAGAGAAAAAAACGTCATCTAGTGCCAACAAAAGAAAGCTTCTCGATACATGTGTCTGGCCGTTGAAAGCCGGTCGATTGTCCGAGCTGTGAAACACAATGAAACGAAGACGGTGGCAATTCAGCGTGGGCCAAAAGAAAAGAAAAAAAAGACGACAATGAGAAACAAGGGTGTGTAAAATATGTGTTCGAACGTGTGTGCACAAGACTTTTCCATTGATTTTGTAGGGCTCTTGTTGTTGGAGTGGGTCACGGACAGCCGCTTTTTTTCTTCTCTCTCCCCCGCTCGCCTACAGCCGGCTACCGCAGCCGCTGTCGCCGCGCCCCCGCGCGCGCGCGTGCGGTGCTGTCTTACGGTGAAATTTGCTAATTCAATGAAGGGGAAGAACGGCGAAGGAGGAGGCGAAGAAGAAGAAGAAGAAGGCATTGTTCGAAATCGATGCCAAGTTCCGATCTCGTAAAGAAGAAAGATGGATAGACGGATAAGAAGAGAGAGAGAGAGAGAGAGTACGGTACTTGAGTATCCCACGTCGCAGTTGATTTACCTGCCCGCCCTTCCATTGGAAAACACGGCCTACGCACCACAATGTACAAGAAAGAAGGGAGGAATCTACTGTTTTCCAAACTCTTCCACACACAGTTCCAGACTTCCTTTTTTCCCTTTAACTTTACCTACATCTCATCAAGTGGCTGTCAGTCAACGAGGGAAAACACATTTCTCAACCAATTCACATTCAAAATAGGCTGGACGAATCCGGAGCCGACCCAAATGCTCCGCGACGGAATCCGTAACATTCCACGGATTCAGCAATGCAAGCGCAACGCGTCAATCAAAGTCATTCGACTTTTGATGGTTCAATAACTATACGGTGCCGGACTACATGTTTTCTCCCACCAGTAATAATCTGTCTAATAACTAGGCGTTATTTCACCTACAGTGTATAGACGATGCGGTCGAATAACAACTACGTGCAGAACAAAAAAAAGAGATTTGATTGTTGTTTCGACTTACTTCCAGTCGCGCTCGTAGCCCTTGATGTAAGGTTCCATAAACTTGCAGTCTTCCGGCAGTTCGGGTTGTTTGAAGTACGGTTCCATCCGGCTGCCGGCAGCCTGACCTCCGCCAAAGTTGTTGTCTCCACCGACGTCGGCGATCTTCTTGATTCCAATCGGCGTCTCCGGGACCGGTCGTGTCGATATCATTTTCGAATATCTCAGCATTCTCGCGATGTTTATTCTTTGGTAATATTTTCGGTGTGGCAGGGATTGATAATGTCGTCAGTCGAGTTGAAACCCACAATCACCTGAAGATCGGACGAGAAGAAAAAAAGCACAACGTCCGTTAACGCTTCAATCGTTTCAGGATGTGGTTTCAGGATATGACACTGAGTCTGCTAGACTTGGCGGCGATCGCGATGCACGACTGAGCAGAGGTCGACTGTGGAGCACGGCCCAAGATAAAAAGAGATGGAAGATATCTCAACGTCATTCACAATTGACAGGTAGGCAGAAGGAAAGAGGGGGGCACGTGACCTTGTGCAACACCAAACAGCTGACAGTCCAATCAACGGGGTTTCCGATCATCAAAGATCTTTACCCCCAAAACTTCCACTATGCAGCCCCCCCTTTCTCGAGTTCCGACCTTATGACAAGAGGAATCAATTCAACAAGGAAGGACAGCCTCTTTCAGGATGATCGATCGTTTACCCTTTCTGGAACGAACACACACAAACACAGAAACGCGGAAATAGAGTTTAGGATTGTTGAGTGCCTCTTCCCCAGTGGGTGAAAAACAAGATATTTAGCATAAAGATGGTGTCTGTCAAACAAGAAGGCTCCTAGAAGACTGAGATGAGCTAGTTTCACTGTCTGTTGGTCGGGGAAACTGTAAAAGATCGTCTCTAGTTTTCTCTCATCTCTTCCCGAGAAAATGGCGGATCTCTCATCCGGCCGACCGACAATGGTGAAGAAAAGGACGTCGGCGACGAACATTGTAGACTCAAAAGAGTCGCGGTTTATGGGAATCGAAATTTGAGTAGCCCTGGACGAGGAGAGTTATGGGCAAAAGAGGTTGGCAAGTAGCTGCGCTAGAGAAGACGAGCGCTCCCACATTTCAAGTAAGAAAAAGGGAAAGTCAACGAGCCGCTCAGTCCACCCGCCGACGTTCCTATTGATGTTCCCCTTCTGCTGGATGCGGTCGATATAGCTCCGCAAAGAAAAAAAACAACAACTCTCCCGCGCCATCCCGCGAGATGAGTGTACGAGCTGACCACTTAAACGGGACGAGATGGATAGATTGGAGAGGGAGGTGTAGAGTCTGGAAAGAAAGAGAGAGAGAGAAAAGAGAGTATACAACACACATGATCCGTGTGTATGCTGGTGTATTTACATTTGGAGATGGAGACTAAGCCGCCAACACGATGGCTATCGGACAACAAGGTAATGGATCGGTGGTCCATTCACGCCAACTTTCATATCTAGAGGCGATATGGTGGAAGGACTTTGTGGATCGGCTCCGTCTCATCATCACAACATCATCTCGTTCTGACAATACACCGGCTGATCGAGTGAACGAAAAATTGATTTAGAAAAAAAAAGAAGGAGAAATAACAACATTTCCAGCTCAATAGAGAATATTTCCATCCTGCCCCTTTCACCGTAACGACCTCGGTTTATCCCCGTGCAGATCTACCGACAAAGAGCCAGACGCATCCCTTAAAAAGCTGCTAGATCTATTGTCCCGATGACAGGAGAACACGAAAGAAACTACGGCGCGGAATATCAATGAAAGCGTTCGGACCGGGGCAAAAAGGAGCGAACGAGCGCGCGCGCTCTCTTAGTCAGCGCATCCGTCAACTTTTCGCACCGTTCTATTTTTTTGGGAGATGACACGAGGCAGAAGGTTATTTGCTCGAAAAGGAAAGCTGAGAGTGAGAGTATGGCGTTACCAATCGAATCGAAATCTTGTTTGCCTTCCATGGAAGCTGACACTCAATCAACACGTAGGAAAAAACTAGCAATGTTACGCTGACATCATTGTGGGTTCAGCTGGGTTAAGTTTTTCGTGGAGGCATCCCAAGTGATTGAATAAACCCGGCTCTTGTTTCTTCTTTTTCCTCCCAGTGATTGCGATGATTACTTTCACCCGAGTTCCTGCGAGACTAGTTTAACCTAGCGACAGCAAACTCTCTCCTCCGTCTGTAATTATCTAGCGCAAAAATACGCGAGAAAACTATAGAGCGAGGATCATTTCTCAGGTCTCCAAGGGAGCGCGTTTTCTCTTCAGGAAACAAACGTAAACGGTTGGAGAAAAGTCATAACGCTAATAAACCTCGAGGTGGTCAAGGCAAAAAACAATAACGTTATTGTTTTCGATGAAAATAGCTCTGGTCAAGTTGATTAACCTTTCGGCCAACGACACTACTTCAGGTAGAAATGACCGTAGTTATGGCGAAATTTCACCAGCCATTGATATCTCGTATCATAGTCGTTCTGTGTGTAACATACCTGTACGCAAGAACCGATAGTATAACCTTGACGTGTTTTTAGCTATCTACATTGAAAGCGTTTTTTAGGAGGAACGGCCGTTGTGGACGAGCCCGTTAGAGCCAAGGAAAGGAGAAACACACCTTTAGATACGGTGAAGCTGTGCGGGCGCAGAAAGAGAAAAAAGAAGAAGAAGAAAAAATATCAAACGAGACTATAAAACACGTCCGAATGCAAGTTGCTGTCATGCGGCCTAGCAACTTTCTAGCCAACTTCTATACCCGGACAAGATTCTTTCTCTCCGCTTCAACCCTTTTTCTTTTATTGTAATTGATGCAGCGGCTGCAAGAGAATTAATCGCAAGCTATAATCAAAGTCATCCATTTCTGTTGGTTAATAAATATTCGCGCGCAGAGGGGGCCGGCCGATGCGGGTGATTAGGCAAGAAAGGAACTCGGAAAAATCGCAACGAAATTATACGTTCGGTTATTTGTTGTCGACAGTTCCAAGGTCTTCAGATGAATTAATCAGAGCATTGGCAACGAATGGAAAGTCAACGAGTTTTTGTACAGTAGATTGTGTCTGCAAGAAGTGATCGAACCGGTCCACAAGACCATATCTTGATACAGGGAAGTTGAATGAGTAAAGAGAGGCCATGAATTTCCTTATCTAGTTCAATTTGGCAGACATTTCATCCACAATCTCTTTGTGTTGTCTATAGTTGGTCATAGCCAACAAGCCATGAATAATATAACCTTAACGTCAAACTGGAACCCAAACTCGTTGGCTGTCCCTGGTCGTACTTAAATCAACCAGAAAGGCTATACAGTCCATTTTTCCATACGAGTGGATGTTCAAATCGTCGCTGACAAAGTACACAGACGAATAGGAAAACAAGAAAGTCGAAACGCTTTCTAGTCGAGATTTTGTTCGCTGGCAACTTGATTTTTTCCTTAAGCGAGCAGTAGTGCCGCAGTGGTAGTCGTTTTTACTGTTCTTTCTATGATTTGCCACACGGGTGGTTACCCGGCAGTTTGCAATCATTTGTCGGCCATTCGGTCCATTAGATTTCTCCCAAACCGAGTAGGCGAGTACTGTTCAATCTGAACGTTAAGTCGTGGCAATAAAGGCGTGAAATGCTTTGTACTCCGTCCTCGGTAACGATTCGGGGCGCGCATCTTCTCGGGATAAATCGCCTCGGGTTGCAATAAAAACCTTTCCTTCTTTTAATTCTTCATCAATTAGAGTCCGAACCAAATGAGCTTTCAGGGTTTTTCCTTTTTGAGATAACGTGATATTTTACGAATCCGTGAACAAAACTTTATGTCGAATATAATCAGTCAACTGGCATTCTACGTAATGCCAAGAACCCGCTTCTTGGAAGAACGTAGCTACTACAAAATTCTTGCTAGACTAGAATTTGGTCAAGTCAGCAGAGACCTCACAGCTCGGTTTAAGTGTGATGTAAATTCAAAACTTTATCGTCATGTAAAAACATTTCAGTTTTCCGAACCCAATGGCTCGACACCGGTTTCACATGTTCAATTGGCCGAAACGAAACGAACGGCCAGGACCTATACTGCACAGCGAGTCAGTTCGACCACCCGATGGAAAAGATAAGATGCTGCGCTAAGTTGCGGTAAGTGTAACGGGTCGATGAAGGCCGATAGCCAAACGAGGACACCGTAGCGAAACAAGAAGAAAAAAGAAGGAGGAAATCGAACAGCCTCCCGCTGGTATTCAGCGAGCGAATAGGTGGACAGATTTCATCCGTCTTTTATTTTCTTTTTTTTTTTTTCAAGCTCGGTGGAACATCAGTGAATCGTGTTCAAAACATCGGACACGTTGATGACGGACTGGAAGAGGCTCTCCGCACAAGAGAAAGGAATCGGTTCTGAAGAGAAACTCGCCTCGGTCTTCTCTTCACAAGACCATCGCTCACGGATTATATCTCGCTGAAAAGCATGAGAAATGTCTATCGAGAAATATCACGCTCTATAGGTGATGACGAAGCCTCTACCTCTCTTCCACCAATGCGTTAACGTTTCGTCCTTGTGATACGCTCACATTCGATACCCATGCCATCACTCACAACTGAGTGATCCGGCCTTGTCGCCCATTTTGAATGTTACTTGAAAGCGACGCCAGACGTTATGGCAATTGCGATCAAAACAATATAAACGTAATTTGGGGAGATGTGACGTGTTGGAATTATTTTCTGGGTTGAAGGCGTCCGCAGGAATAAAACGGTGTCTTCTTGCTTTTTTTTTGTTTTTTAATAATCCATTGTTACATACGGCAAATTGCCGGTTTGCTGCTAAATTTGGAATGGGCAGTCCGTCGAATTAACACGCAATATAACTTGTAGAGGAACGGTGTCATCATTAGAGTTTACACCTTTCATAAAATAACTCTATTTTTCTCACTCTCATTGTGTGCGTGGCGAAAAGTGAAACCCAAACGTTTTAAGTGGACTCTGCAGACTGGAAAAAAACTCGTTGTCTGAGAAAAGAAAAAAAGTCAGCCCGACACCTTACTTTTCTCGTTCCTTCGTTCACTTTCGCCGTTTTTCTTTCGGCTGGTCGTGGTCGGCACATTGAAGTGGACATCCTCACCGTGAACAACGGGAAAATATGTCATTAGCCCATTCGATAGACGGTCGATGTTTATAGTAGAGAAGAGAGGGCGTTTTTCTTTGGTCAGAGAGACCTACTTTCCAATCCGCAAGTGGACGGTTTCCCAAATTCAGACCGACCAAGTGACGCAGCCACAAATGATCGACACTTACCATTGCTGTCTAATGATGATATCGACCGATTTCAGAGGGTAATGCCATTTTTCCCCTTTTCACTTTGAGAACGCCGCTTTGGGAAAGTACCAGGTCATTCGTTATGCCCTGCCAATTTCATATTTGTGTTATTTATCGAATGAGTTTTCTCCGATCATTAAAAATTACTATTTCCAGCGCGCATATACCACTCTTCGTTTCGAATTTTTTCTCGTAAAAATTGATCGTCTACTGGAAATTCAAGGACGCATAACGGATAAGACGTTCACCAGTCAACTTTGGTGATCGGTGGGAGGAAAGAGAAGCTATTCGTTTTCATTCAGTCATGGCGATGACAGTAATTTATTCCGATTTGGGACTAGGCTAAGCTACAAGAATTCAAATGAGGATTCCTTAAAGTGTTTCCAACCCCCTACACACACAAACACACTCACAAAAAACAACATGTCGACGCTTACAAGCTGTGTAATTGACTTTTGTTGTCAAGTTTTTGCTAGTTACTTTTATACCGAGTACTCTCTCCTGTTGTCAGTTGAACGCAACAGTCATTAAAATATTGACATGATTTCACGGCTTTGGCGATTGTCTCGATCCATGCAGACCCGTTGGATTTCGAAAGATTATATGGAAACCGCAAACAGTACACATTTGGGTAGCAATTCAGACACGCTCCAGCGCTTAACTGCATCCCACCCGAAAAATGATTAAAAGTCGCGGTTTTCAAAACTCGCATACTTCCATCAGCAAGCCTTCCTCGGTATTGAAAGAACCAGGTCAAGTGATTCTCTAACCTTCAACACTTTCTAAAACCCGTTCACATGCTGTACAATAGTAGTCGTCTTCCATTCGATGTGTTTGTTTGTTCGGGTAACGAGAAAAGTCTGGGCAAACACGGGGAAAACTAGGGAGTCAGGACATTGGACACACACCTTTGATTTCCTTATCTCTCAAACTGGCAACGCGGTATTTACGTAAACAATTGTGGACTTTTGGACTGGAATAGTTTCTGTAGTTACGCCGTAGAAAAGAAATTAGTCCACGATCATGAATAGGCTAACGTCTTCACTCAAGGTAATATTATAAAAATGAGAGAAAAAAAGCTTTATGTAAAGACGCATTGGTTAAATTCAGGTTCGAATTGCCAGTTTCCGAGTATTAGGATCAAAATGTATGTCCAAATGGACAGGCCAAGAGACCCTAGCTCAAGACGATCCAGAAATGTGGGCTCTAGTTCAAGCAGAAAAGATGAGACAAAAGCAAGGACTGGAACTCATAGCTTCAGAGGTAGTTGCAACGGAAATCAATCCAACTAGATTTTATATCTTCAGACAGGGTTATGCTCTTAGAATTTTTGCAGTCGTGCTGGCCTTGAAGCTTTAGGATCATGCCTGAACAATAAGTACTCTGAAGGTTATCCTGATCAAAGGTTTGACAACCACATTCTCACAGCCTTAAAATTTCAAATAATAGACATTTCTGATTATAGATATTATGGAGGAACAGAAGTTATTGATAAAATAGAAACTCTATGCCAAAAGCGTGCCTTGGAAGCATTCAATTTAGACCCGGCCAAATGGGGTGTCAATGTGCAACCTTATTCCGGATCGCCCGCTAATTTTGCCACCTACACTGCCCTTATGATGCCCCACGATCGAATCATGGGGTTGGATTTGCCTGATGGTGGACAGTAAGCTTTGCTCATCATGATATAAAAAATGGTAAACAAGTTATTCATTGATTCAACACGCGGTTTGATGATGCAGTTTAACACACGGCTTCATGAGTGATACAAAGCGTGTTTCCGCCACGTCAGTCTACTTTGAATCCATGCCTTATCGACTGGACGTCAACACAGGGCTCATTGACTATGACATGCTCCGCAAAACAGCCAAACTTTTCCGTCCCAAAATCATCATTGCTGGTACATCGGCCTATTCTCGATTACTCGACTACAAAACATTTCGCGAGGTATAGATTTTCCACTTGTTTTTCACCACATGCGCCATCTAGTAGTAGAAAATGACAAATATTTGAAAACTTACCACAGATATGTGACGATGTGAAAGCCCATCTCCTAGCAGATATGGCACATATCAGTGGGTTGGTTGCTGGACGAGTTATTCCAAGTCCATTTGATTATGCCGACGTGGTCACAAGCACCACTCACAAGACGCTGCGAGGACCACGCTCAGGTTTGATCTTTTTCAGACGCGGTGTCAAAGCTAAAGACAAGCAAGGCAAAGACATCATGTACGACTTGGAGCAAAGGGTAAACCAAGCAGTTTTCCCATCTCTGCAAGGTGGTCCTCACAATCACGCAATCGGAGGAGTTGCAGTTGCTCTCCGGCAGGTGAGTAATCTAAAAGAATACCCTACATTATATTGTATTAAAATTGAAAATTTTCATTTCAGGCAAATACCCCAGAATTTCGCGAATATCAGGCTCAGGTCTTAAAGAACGCCAAGGCTATGGCCAAGGCCCTTATGGAGAAAGGGTACACACTAGTTTCGGGTGGAACAGATACTCATTTGGTACTGGTCGATCTTCGGCCAAAGGGACTAGATGGAGCTAGAGCGGAGCAGGTAAAGCTAATTTCCCTTTCCTAATTCTTATTCAATGAACTCCTAAACGAGAAAATTTTCTATTTAGGTCTGTAATAGGACTTCTATTTCAGTGAACAAAAATACCTGTCCAGGAGATAAGAGTGCTATGACACCAGGGGGTTTAAGATTGGGTGCCCCAGCTTTAACATCCAGAGGATTTGTTGAAAAAGATTTTGAGCAGGTCTGTAACAAATTAGAAAAACTCATGTTAATTTCATTAGTAACCACAATCCCAATGCTTCCAACATGAGTAATCATTCAGTACTTTAATGAAGTATATTCCTATTAATAGATGGTGGAGTTCTTTCATCGAGCAATTCAGATTGCTTCAGAGGTCAAGCAAAAAACAAGTAAACTGAAGGATTACAAGGATTATTTGGAGAGCAATGAGGAAATCAAAGCCAAAATGGTTGCTCTGAAAAGTGAGGTGAACAAGTTCGCTTTGCAGTTTCCAATGCCAGGATTTGAAGATCATTGAATTGAGTGATAGATAACCAAGTTTTCAGTGCTCAAACATACATTCTAAAATTGTTATTTCAAGAGAATTCTAATAGAAGTTTCATACTGTTGCATGTAAAAATTTACAATTCTCAATTTAGCTTACGGTTATCGTGATGAGTTATCTTGATGTAAATGTTATTTGGAAAAAGCTAGCAATACTTAATGTTAAACACTTGGTAAACACTTGGTATCTGGTCACTGAATTGAAAAATTGAAAAAAAGGCAAAAAAGGTTCGTTCGTCGTACAAAATGTAGCTACGACACACGTCTGCCACCACCACAGCAGTCGAACAGCCGCGCGCTCGGAGAAACTTTTCAAAAATGTAACTGAACTGATCTGACCTCTGGCGACCCAATTTCTGAACTTCTTGTAAACTTGCGAATAGAAGGGCAAAATGGATAAAAACTACTTCTCCTGCTATCCACTGGGCTAAAAATCCTATTCCAAGTTAAAATTTGTTGACGAAGAGATTCTAGTTAACAGAAGAGTACAAGCGTTTTATTAGAGAATGACAACCAGCTGGATTAACATAACAACTCAAATAAATGACGGTTTTTCTAAATTTTTGTTCGTTTCAAATTTCCTTTGATTGCCGCGTCTGATTGTTTTTTAATTATTTAGCAGCTTCCAAAAAGTTTTTAATGCATAGACTGTAAGTGTATCCATTTTTCTCAGTTCCCTTGCGTATTACTGTCACAACTTGAAACTCGTCGACATCCACAAGATAGGTGAATGAATCACCATCAGAAGAATTTTCGGATAAGGGGATTGTAGAGAGTGAAGCTACGGTTGCAAGGCCAGTTTTATCCACAGCATCATTAGAAACAGCTGTTAAGGCAGCTTTAACGTCATAAACTTTCCATTCGTCATCAAGGATTATGATGTAGTTATCCGAAACTAGACTAAAATGTATAAACCTTTAATTTTGTCACTTTAAATGCAAGTACACCAACTCTACCGAAAGGATACAAAGTCTGTAAGACTGAGTGTCGGAGAAGCAATCAATCCGATGGAACATTTCTTGTCTACACGACTTATCCTAAATAAATTAGATTTAATTTTTTAAGGTCCATTATATTTACGATGCAAATGTTATTAAGTTACTTACGTTATAATATCACCTGCGCTGTAGTAGCCGTAATCATCGTTGCAAAACGTAGCAAGCAATCCATTACGGTAATCAAATTCCAAGTGTATCTGTTCCTCTACGCCATTAAACGTGAATTCATTCACCCGTTCAAAAGAAGAGGTACTTAGAACAATGATTTCATAGACATTGACATCAGGGTGGTTAGAATCGTGCTCGTAAATCAAAACTGTGAACATTTCGTCCATGGCAATTTTCGTCACATCGTAACTGTTATCTGCATCGAGCCATTCATTGAAATAGTCTTCCATTTTTGCCTCGTGAAGTAAAACTGGTTTCTCTGCAACGTTGGTTGAAATTTTCCATAGAGCGAGAACCCAGGATCCATTGGAAGACTGTAAATCATGAAATTATTCAAACATTGCCATACATTTTCTATAAGTGGTTGACATATACTTTAACGTGACATGATAAGAGTAAGTTGTTGCAAAGGCAGTGTTCAAAGGTATGATATCTGTAAGACTCATAAACTCCTTGCCTTTCCTCATCACCTTGACCTCTACTTTGAAGAACTGACATTCCCCCATTTATGACCGACACCTACAAAATAAATTACATAATTGAAATATCACTCACAGGAAATTATATCAAGCGCACCAGCTCCTTGGTTTTTCTGTTCCATACGCAAATTTCGGATTGGCGGTAGAATGATGCAGTGATAAAATCATCATTCATTTTCACGGAACGAAAAGATGAGGGAGTCTTCCAGAATCGGGTTCGTAGACGAGGAACTTCAAGAACCTGACAGAATATAATGTAATACTATTTGTTATACCAAATAAATTGAACGGATGGGTGGAAGATATGGTCTTAGTTTAAGAATGAGTATTACTGACCAATTCCGTTTCAAGTGTCCATCGATTTCGAATAATGATGGGGCGACTCCCTTCGTTTTTCTGAACGATCCAATTTCCATTCAGCTCAAACATATCAGTAAAATCAGCAAACATACTATTGGTTCGAGACGCTCCAGTATTAGCTATGCGGTGTTCGAAGTATTTCATATTTTTCCAGTTAGATTCAAGGAACTAAATGAAATTTGAAAATCAAAGGATGCAAGCGGTATTGAACAATTAAGAAAAGTGTATACCAGCATTTCATCGGCAACTGAGCAATAAACTTTATGAAAATAATCAACAGAATTTTCTTGGTCATAAAACTCTCTCTCCAGTTTTGTTCCCTTACAATTAGTAAATAACTTCTTCCATTCTGGACAAGCAGCTATCTACAGAGGTTGTGTACTATAATTTAACAAACATCATATCTCTTAAAATGTTTGAACCTTTTTGAAGAATAAAGTTTTCCAAAATCTTCTTACTGAAACAACCTTTTGCCATCCAACAGACACCATCTCTGCTTGTCTAAGGGAATCATAATCAAGATATCCAAAAATCTGCTCTATAATGTGATCCAAGCTCCTCCCTACAGAAACAACTGGTGTTACTTCAAAACAAGTCTACTTTAAAAATGTACTTACGATCGAGATTTTCTATCAAGTCACATTTTTCCATGGCAGCCATCACAAAATAAACCTGATCGATAAAATAATGAAGAACTACAAACTAGTCACTTAATAACCAAACAAACGTTAAACTGTGTTTTCAAAACATTACTTCGTCACAATATAAAGAGGCCCACAGATGCAATTCCAGGGTGGACTGAACCTCTCCGATTCTCGAATTCTTCGATCTTGTTCTCTTCGAATTCGAATCATCTACGTTTATTACATGTGTTTTCATCGGTTTTCATCTTTGTAATGTTTCTGTTTCGTGGTAAATATACACAAGGCAGCGTTGTGACTTTTTCAAAATATGGATTTAGACTTTCAACAATGTTTTACATTCCAGAACTATCAAAGATCACTATAATAGTTTCAAATTTTAAGAAGATTGTCTAGATTTATCTGCAGAAAATAAATAATGAAACAAAAATAATTGTGTTTCACTTCGACGTGAGTGGAAGTCGAATCTTCTCAAGAAAAAGAACCTCTTCGCGGGAATATGAACATGGCTGACTACCTTAAAATTTACGTTTAATTGTCTAATGTTTAACACTTTCAAGTTGAATTCTTTTGAACAATGGATGAAATTATCTAGATATCATTATTTCTATTAGAAAAAGAAAATAAACCTAACAGAACATACATAAAAAGCACATAAACCTCAGGAAAGGGCCCTCGCTATTCTAACGTTTAGCAGAGTTTGTCCCCTTAAGAAAGTCGGGAACCCTTTTTTAAAAATCGTAATTCGCTTTATTTGCCTCTTAAGTCTTTTGTTGACCTTCGAGTTAATACAAGCAATCGCCGAATAGATCATCAAAGCCAATTTCCAAGTTCTAAGTCAAAATGTCTCGCTGGATAATCTTTGGACTCGCAGGAGCAGCGGTAGCATCCGCAGTATATTATTATTTCCAAACCAACGAAGAAAAACAGGAATCGCCACAAGAACAGGCACAAGAACAGAAGCCCCGCACTACCAAAGACAAGTGGCACGACAAAAGACGTGAACGAGTAGCAAAATATCGAGCTGCAAAGGCGGAAAGGGATGCGATGCGTATACATTGGCTTGACTGGTCGCCTTCTGGATCCGCTTCGCCGGTTGTTAATACCATCATCGATAGCCAAAACGAACCTCTGGATCGCCTTAACTGACCGTCGCCTCTGGAACTAACCATCGCCTCTGGATCGCCTTAACTGACCGTTTAGACGCACCGATTGCCTTAATTGGCCGTCGTACCTCAATCGCCTCTGGATCGCCTTCATCGGCCGTTTAGACGCACCGATTGCCTTCACTGGCCGTCGTACCTCAATCGCCTCTGGATCGCCTTCATCGGCCGTTTAGACGCACCGATTGCCTTCACTGGCCGTCGTTCCTCAATCGCCTCTGGATCGCCTTCATCGGCCGTTTAGACGCACCGATTGCCTTAATTGGCCGTCGTACCTCAATCGCCTCTGGATCGCCTTCATCGGCCGTTTAGACGCACCGATTGCCTTCACTGGCCGTCGTACCTCAATCGCCTCTGGATCGCCTTCATCGGCCGTTTAGACGCATCGATTGCCTTAATTGGCCGTCGTACCTCAATCGCCTCTGGATCGCCTTCATCGGCCGTTTAGACGCACCGATTGCCTTCACTGGCCGTCGTTCCTCAATCGCCTCTGGATCGCCTTCATCGGCCGTTTAGACGCACCGATTGCCTTAATTGGCCGTCATACCTCAATCGCCTCTGGATCGCCTTCATCGGCCGTTTAGACGCACCGATTGCCTTCACTGGCCGTCGCACCTGGGTTGCCTCGTGGGTTCAACAGACAAGAGAAGAATACAGCTGCGGTCGATTGTCAAGAGATTGTGGTTTGATCTGTGAGTGGTTCAACCATAATAATTATGTCGTGTCCCGGAGTTTAAATCTTTTACTTCCATATCGAACAAAAAATCATCGGAAATCTACCTTCAATGACTGCATCATGGACTGTGACCTGAAATGTCGCGGATGCAACATTCCGATGGTCAGTTGAGAAAAAAAAGGGATCAAATACAGAACAGGCGGGTTCAACTGACAAGAAGATAAGAACTGAACTACGGTCGATTGTCAAGAGGTTAGGATTTAATTTGAGGGGATTGAATCGTAAGAACTCTGTCGTGTCCTGGAGTTTAGATCTTTTACATTCATATGGACCAAGAAATCGTCGGAAATCTACCTGGAATGATCGCATCATGGACTGTCCTGAAATGTGGATCCAAAAGCTTTTCTCAACATAATCGGCGCAATTTTCCCTGGAAATTCTTTAAATAAAAACGAGAGAACACGTAACGCGAATAAACTTCCGATGGTCAGTTGAACGATCAGGGCGGGCGGGCGGGTTCAACTGACACCAAAGAAAAGGTCTGAATTACGGTTAATTGACAAGAGGTTATGGTTGTTCAGTGAGGAGTTCAACCATGACAATTCTGTCGTCTCCCGGAGTTTAGACCTTTTACATTCATATAGAACAAAAAATCGTCGGAAATACCTGGAATGATCGCATCGTGGAATTATAACCTGAAATGTTGTTGTGGAATCAAAAGCTAATTTGGACAATATCGGCGTGAATTTCCCTGGGTACTCCAAGAGAAACGAGAGAACAAGTAACGTGAAAAAAAAACTTCCGATGGTCAGTTGAACAATCAGGGTGGGTTCAACTGACACTAAGAAAAGTTTTAAATTACGGTGACAAGAGGTTATGGTTGTTCAGTGAGGAGCTCAACCCTAACAATTCTGTCGTCTCCCGGAGTTTAGACCTTTTACTATCTATACTATCAAAGAAGAACTCATCGGAACTCTACAACCTGCGGTACAAGTTACAATGGTCACGACGTTCCGTCTCTCCTGGTCTAGACTTGGGTAAGTTTGTAGTGAAGAGGAAAAAAGTTGAATCCCCATGCCGTCCATCGTGATTCAGCAACTGAAGAATTTATGAGCGTATCGTAACCGGACTAGACCCCGTAAGTTGATTAGTGAAGAATCAACCTTAAACACCATCCGTTGCGTCGAGAATGAATAACTCCACAATTTAGTGGCGCATCATGTCCTAAATGATTTCATAATCATTGAAGATGAGAAAGATGTATTAGCGAGCAAGTGAATGAGTAAGCCGAGTGATTCGTTAACTAAGAAACTAAGGTGCCGGTTTCGGTTTTCAGTGTAGCTGAAGAAGTTCTTATATTTGACGCGTTATTCCTGGACTAGGGTCGGTAATATTTCTTAGCGAAGGAACAAATTTTCTCATTATAGCTCTTGAAATCACTGTTTTAAGATATTATTGACACTGAATTCCTGGATTAGTGGAAGCAATTTGTTTCAACTAGATTTCTGTGCATCTCATTCTGGATTTTGCCATGGGGTTTTAACCTTATTTGCTGCTTTGGATCTTTGTCTAGATGTACCCCGTTTAGCTGCTGTTTTCTATTGACCCATTCCGCGGCTCTCAGATGTCCTGGACACCTGAGCTATGGTCTCGCGTTCCCCTGGCGACAGGGTAAATAGCACGGAACGTCGATAGGGGGCCTTGGTACTAAACGGGGGCGACAAAGAGATAAAGTATGCAATTAAAGTTAGGCTTGCGAATCCAGAAGAATGATGGGCACAAATCTTTTTGGTGCACAATCGCTATGACTAGTCCCGAAATTCAGTGCCAATAACGATTCTAGAAAAGCCTTGATTTTCACGATATATAATGATAGAATTTGTTCCCTTTGCTAACAAGTATTATCGAGCCCAGTCTAGGAATCACGCGCCAAATATAATTAACTTCTTGAGCTTTACTAAAAGGCGAAACCGACATCTTAGTTTCTTAGTTAGCGAATCATTCGACTTACCTATCCACTTACTCATTAATATATCTTTTTCATATCCAATGATCATGAAATCATTTTAGGGCATAATCGGCCAGTAACTTGTTTAGCTAGTCATCCTCGACACAACGTATGGTCTTTAAAGTTATTTCTTCACTAATAAACTTATGGGGCCGAGTCCGGTTATGACACGCTAATAACTTCTTCAGCTCCTACACCACGATGCACCGCATGGAGATTGAACTTTTTTTTCTCATCACTAACAAATTTACCCCAAGTCTATGACCATGAATGCCGGATTGTCGGCTGCGGACCATGCAGGAGCGTCAACGTTGGGGCCTACTCTCGATTGACGCCGAAAAAGTTCAAATAACATCAGTTCCAAGTTTATCCCAACAACCGTCGATCGATCCACGAAGAAGAAAGACCGCGAGACTTTCCAGACGATTGAGGAAGAACAGTTGCGATATCTTTTGTCAGTTGCGTGTGTTTTGCGTGTGATTGTCTCAATGTGTGTAAGTTCTAAATTCTCATTCATTTTTCTTGAATAAAAACATTCATAATAAGCATTTAGTGTTTTATTTAATGGTGTAATCACAGTTTATATATCATAACCACTGGTTATAAGAAAATTTAAGTTATATAATATGGGGAAAATATGAATAAGGGTCGTCTTTGATTAGCGACTACCGAAATTGAAACCGTCATTGCTGTGATTATATCATCGTGCATAAGTGACGTCGCCCACACGATCATTAATATTGTAACGAGTTAAGATAGAGAGAAAAGCAAACACTAGAGCCATTTATAGGGCAAAAGGGCTGTATTGAGCCAGGCGGGTGATGTCGAATAATCGGAGCGAAGGAACAATACGCATCCGAGGCCAAAGTCCGACTCAAGATCATTCGGACATCAGCTGACCGATGACGAAAGAGGGTGGGGCAAGAGGAAGGGTGTTAAACTGAAGTAGAGGGAGGAATTCAATAATAACAGGGGGGAAATTCACGCGCTGCTCATCTATTTATTCGAGTAGGCTACGTTGGGATATGTGATGATCTACAGAAGATGAGGCGGGAGGGGAATTTCATTCATTCACGCTGACACTGTACCCCTTCAATAAGTCTTCATTTTGAGTAACGCTGCTAGTAGGACAAATAGTTTCAGAAGATTGTCTTTGTCTACAGTTGTGTTTAACTTGACGTGAGTGGGGCTGTTGATTCAGTTTTTCATTATTTACAAACAGCCTGGCTCAGGAAACATTAAGAATTGAGAAAATTGAGTACCTAAAATACAACGCAAGCTTTCACAAATTACTATTTTGAATGCCTCTAGGCGTGAGAGATTAAGAGAATCGGATCAGTAAGTGGCTGTCAAAACTTATTTTCAGCCATGAATTTCGATACGTCCGTTTGTCACGAACGTTGACAGAGGGCGTGAAAGACTAATTTTTTCGTGAAAAAAGGTTGGAAAAGGGCTTCGCTGGCTGATAAGAATACTTGTGTGAATGTGCCTATCTGTCCACTGTCCAGTGTGCTGTAATAAGGGCCAGAGCAGGAGACGTGAAAAAGTCATAAAACAAAGTTAATTCCAACCAGCGTTTTTCTTGTTTCGGGTACGTCAGATGTGCAGTACTTTACTTTGTAGTTCGCCAAATGAACGGTAAGTGAATGAAACATGCGCATATGTAAATTTCGCTTCTGTAACGCACGTTTCCAAGCGTTTTACATCACCACAGAGCACACGATTCCTAATTCGTTTATTGTTTGTTTTATGACACAAATCGGCTGTGCTTTGCTTATTAACACTCGCTGTAGGCTATGGTTGCGTCTAAACAAACCCAAGTTTCAAGGCCGCTCCGTAAACCAACGAACTCTGGTGAACCCAACAGTTTAGTACCTGAACATAAAATGCAGAAAGGCAGACTAAGCATGACATCATCTGAACATGATAAAGAATTAATTAGAGATACAGTTTATTTAAACAACATTGCAGTACACATCTTGCTTCCTATAGTTTTCCGATTACAAAGAAGTCGCAATAACCCAGCTCGCTTTTCCTATTCTCTAGAATGCGATACAAAAGGCTCTCTCTCGAGTAAAATAATACAATAGAAAAACAGTGCATGGAAACGAAAGTTTTAGAATTTTTAGTAATAGCCGGAGGCTAATATTGAGTCGTGAACCGGAGCTCCTTTATCTTATCCTAAGATTGATCCTTATCAATATCGCTTCGAAGTGGATTTGAGGAGGGGGGCACAAAATTGTGTACTTTGTACTAATTTACTAACGTAATGTACTCATTTTAAATTTCGGTTATCTTTTTTCTTCATCTATGCCCCTTGTACGGCTTGCGTACGTGAAAGTGGGCGAGTTGGCTATGGCGTCCAGTGAGTGTGTTGAGGCTCAGTGCAGCATTATTTTAGGGAAAGGTCTTTCTCAATCCGTTCGTCTAAACAGAATTTGTGCGATTCACAAACAGTGCGCTGTCCACTCAGTTCGCTAAAAAAACGTATATTTTTTCTTGCAGGACCCGACCAACATCAACGGTTGATTAGCTCAAAGAAATAACAATCGTTAAGCAACAATTGTTTATTCTACAAAATGGAAGACAGCGATGACGAAGGATCAATCGAAACTTGTGAAATTGTAACGAATGCTGATGAAATGAAATTGTTACGTAAAAAGAGCCACTTAAGATTTCGCGATGTCATAGAACATCTGGAGGTGGAAGCGAAACGGCCGTTTAGCAACATAGAAGTGGCATTCCTCGAGAGGGAATATGTCAAAACTGAATTTAAAATGTGGCTGAAAGAGAGTCTTCAAAACGTAATCAACGACTTGGAAAATGTTAAAGATATCAGAACCGAGATGTCCACGATCTTGGAACAACTGGATTTTCTGCGGTCATTCCATGATATTCCTAAATTACCTTCTGGGTCAAGGGTGCTGAACTGGTGCGATGGACAACGTCTTCAACTTATTCTCTCCCAAAAGGATCCATTTGAAACTCTTCATGCTGTCAACCTAGCTTCGCATTATTTCAAGCAATTCAAGGGGAATTGCAATAAAGTACTTTCACACCGACCGAACAGCATCGACAGAGATGACGTTGAGAAACACAAGAGTTTTCTCATTGCATTCAATGATTTAGTGTCTTTTGCTAACGATAGCGATTACAAATTGCAACCGATTCTAAAAGAAGATCTTTACGACAAGCTAAACGACAATACAGTTCAAGAGCTGGTAAAAAATCTAGTAGAAAAATGTGCTTTGCCTGGTCCTGTAGAACACTTCAAAAGATCGGCCATTTCTCTTATGCCAAATGATTGGACCGTAGAGTTCCAATCATTGATCAAGGAAACTTGTAGAAATTGGTTGCTACCTCGTACAACATTCGAGATCCAGACAGAGAGTGGAAGGCGAATCATTCTCGTAAGAGGAATCGCAGTCTATGTAAGTAAAGTTAAAAAGCAGGTGTTAGAATTAAAACGAGAAATCGATGCGCAAGAGATTCAAATCGTTGGACTAGCTTCCGTCCACATCGACTGTGACTTGGAACCCGAAATATGGCATGGAATGAACGTAGTCATTGTCACAGATAAACTATACGTTGATGTAGAAGACGTTTGCTGGAATGTATCCGGGTTAGATGCTACTAACATTGAATTAGAATTGGAGGCGCCAAGCGGTCATCATCCAGGTGATGATGGTATAGCAGGTAAATATAGTCAAAATCTGATGTTCATCTTCTTCTTATCAGTCAATAAATTTTTTTTTCTGCAAAACCATGTGACAGGAAACCACGGACTCCCGGGCGAAAGTGGAGGAAATGTGACCATCATTTGCAACGAGATGTTTAATGCTGAACGATGGACCATCTTGAGTGACGGAGGCCGCGGAAGTGATGGGCAAAACGGTGGAGACGGTCAAAGTGGAACATTAAAGGGAAAAGACGCGCCTCAAAAATGGAAAAAGGACTTTTTCAACCAAAAATTCCCATCTATGTCGAAAATTAATGAGCAGGAACGCAAAACTGCAACTCTACAAGTCCTAAAAGCAGTAGACGAACTCGTACCGAAAGAAAATAGGACATATGGCAAAGATTTTTATCGAACTTACGATAACTGGTTTCCAAAAACCTCTAACTTCTTCGTCGAAGGAGCAACTAATGAGGGATTTCGGATCACTGTATCCAAGTACACTGACATGTTAGCGGGCAGATGCCACACTTTATTTTTTTGCAAAGGTGTTAGATTTTATTCTAAATTTGTTTGCGTAAAGTAACATTATGTGAATTTATCTTAATTTCAAACAATAGGTGCTTTAGGAGAGCCCGGTCAGAGAGGAGGTAAAGGTGGAAAAGGAGGTAAAGGAGGACAAGGCGGATTCGGTGGCTCTATCGTTATCCAGAACTTGACTGGGGAACCGATTGGCTCCTCTGGTCTTCAATTAGGCAAGAAAAACCAAGAAACATTAGCGAATGAACGAGGTCCTTCTGGTCTCGATGGCAAAGATGGAAAAGGCGGCCAACACGGCAAACGGGGCAAAGCTAGCGGTGATATCGGTTTTATTGACAACGTGGCTGAACTGTGGAACTGGTTGTATGATGCGAAATACTTTGGATTTGATAACGATGAAAACTTTGAAATTGAATACCATGAGAATGAACCAAGCGAGCCATATTCGCGTTGCTATCCACACGACAAGGACATAATGTTATATGCCAAAATAAGCCACAGCAATGAACACGTCGATGAAGAAACTCAGCTCGAATTAACAACCCATGGTCGTCGACATCAATTAGAAGAAGAAGCCGTCAAGAAAGAGGCAGTCACTTTCCAAAGTATCAGCCACCATGTCTCCCAAGTAATTGAACAACAGAAAAGGAACCAAACACTCAAGAAACAGATGGCCTTGGTGACGAAGCTAAACTCAACTCGAGGAAATACCATTCAGAATTTTATCATCGCACTCAATGAGTTTTTGTTCTTCATTAACGACGGAGACTACACAAGGTTGCAATTTCTATCAGAAGATTTTTTCGACAAACTTGAAGACAATACAGGACAACAGTTGGTCAAATGTCTAGTAGAAAAATGTGTTCTACCAGATCTTTGGAATGCTTCCGGAATTCGGCAACAACTATAATGACCGAAGAATGGTCCTTTGCGCAAAATTTATTAAATAAGGAGATTTTTAGAAAAGTCTTGTTACCTCGCACAAAGATCGAGACCCAGACAGAAAGTGGAAGGCGAATCATTCTCGTAAGAGGAATCGCAGTCTATGTAAGTAAAGTTAAAAAGCGGATGCTAGAATTAAAACGAGAAATAGATGCGCAAGAGGTTCAAATCGTTGGACTAGCTTCCGTCCATATCAACTGTGACTTGGAACCTGAAATATGGCACGGAATGAATGTAGTCGTTGTCACAGATAAACTATTTGTCGATACGGAAGGCGTCTGTTGGGATGTCTCCGGCCAGGATGCAGCTAACTTCCTATCGGAAGTTGCGCCAAGCGGTCATCATCCAGGTGATGATGGTATAGCAGGTAAATATAGTCAAAATCTGATGTTCATCTCCTTCTTACCAGTCAATTAATTTTTTTTCTGCAAAACCATGTGACAGGAAACCACGGACTGCCGGGCGAGAGTGGAGGAAACGTGACCATCATTTGCAACGAGATGTTTAATGCCGAACGATGGACCATTTTGAGTGACGGAGGTCGCGGAAGTGATGGGCAGAACGGTGGAGACGGTCAAAGTGGAACATTAAAGGGAAAAGACGCGCCTCAAAAATGGAAAAAGGACTTTTTCAACCAAAAATTCCCATCTATGTCGAAAGTTAATAAGACCGAATGCCAAACTGCAACTCTACAGGTTCTAAGATCTGTGGACGAACTCGTACCAAAAGAAAACAGGACATACGGCAAAAAATTCTATCGAACTTACGATAACTGGTTTCCTAAAACCTCTAATTTCTTCGTCGAAGGAACAACTAATGAGGGATTCCAGATCACTGCATCCAAGTACACTGACATGTTGGCAGGCAGATGTCACACTTTGTTTTTCTGCAAAGGTGATTATTGTTCTAAATTCATGTTTGCGTAAAGTGACATTAAGAAAATTCAACTACTGTTGTCGATCAATAGGCGTTTTAGGAGAGCCCGGTCAGAGAGGAGGTAAAGGCGGACAACGAGGTAAAGGAGGCCAAGGAGGATTCGGTGGCTCCATCGTTATTCAGAACTTGACCGGTGAACCGATTGCATCTCGAGGTCTTCAATTCAGTCAAAACAACCAAGAAACGATGAGTGAACGAGGTCCTTCTGGTCGCGATGGCAAAGATGGAAAAGGCGGTCAACACAGCGAACCGGGCAAAGCCAGCGGTGATATCGGTTTTATTGACAACGTGGCTGGACTGTGGAACTGGTTGTATGAGGCGAAATACTTTGGATTTGATAACGACGTACGTTTGGAAATTGAATACCATGGGAATGAACCAGGTGAACCGTATTCGCGTTGCTATCCGCATGACAAGAACACGATGTTTTATGCCAAAATCAAACACAGTAACGAAACCGTCAAAGAAATTGAAACCCAGCTAGAGAAGACGAACCACGGTCGAACACATAAGAAAGAGGAGGTTGCTATCAAGAAAAAGGCCATCACTTTTCAAAGTCTCAGCCACCATGTCTCGGAAGTAACGGAACGGCAGCAAATGAACCAGACCCTCCAGACCCAAACGACCTCCATGACAGAACAAAAGTCGAATTCGGAAAATACCCTCCAGAATGTGAAGGAACTTACCTCTGCACTGTTTTTGCAGGAAAGTCAACCAAAGATAGAGAATCTGTGCGATGTGAAAGTCACGTTGGTCAGGAAAGCGGATGACGAACGGCTTCAAGGGTCCTCCAGATTGATTCCACCCGCCCACCTTCCAGCTAAACGTGTTTCCCATCTATTAGACAACAAAGATTGTGCTGAGTGTTTCTCGAGCTTAGAAAATGCACGGGATCAGTCGCCTTTGCAAACAGATAGTATTTTCCGACTGGTTCCGAGCGCTTTGGCCCGTTGTCTCGATCATTTGCCGACAATGGACGGGGCTGACAGTATCCTTCACTGCGTTTTAGGTGAGAAGGAATCGTTCGGTTCCTACTTGTGTAAAAACACCAACAAGTTTCGTCAAGACATTGCAGATTTCGTTCGGAAAAACAGCGAACAACATAGTCATACCTTCTCTACCTTCGTGAAACAGTTTGTTTTGAGTTTGAAGGAAAACAACAAAGAATATCCTGTAGCAAATGTTGTAAAACAAAAATATTTTGAACATGAAGATCAACAGTGGGCGGCTAAAAAAAACAAATCTGAACGTCTAAAGATCGAGAAGGAAATCAAACGACCAGATAATAAGAAGCTCAGCGATTTTCTTTCTCTACATGGGACATCACTAGAAGAAAAGGTAGATTACCTATTAGAGCGTTTTTCTTTTGAGGAGAACAGTGCTGCCGCCAACTTAAAAACAAATGACAAAATGGATTTATGGGATCAAGCGTGGTCTAGCTGTAGCCAGGATCTTAGGGATATCATGGCGAGCATGAACAAAAATTTTGACTGGCAAAACGAGGTCAAATCCAAAGAATTGAGGATTGAATACGCCACATTCATTGAATCGCCATTGACAACGCTGAGCTGGGCTGAGCTGGAAATATTGGCTTTGGCTTACAACAAAAAGATTCATGTTTATGTAAACCAGGAAGTCGAAATCAACAACAACGACGAAAATGTCTCCCCCACAAAATTTGTGAAAACTTTGAATTCTCGCGGTTATGACGAGCACTACATTCTATACCAAGATGACGGTGTTTGGCTGCGACTTGAAGTCAATGAAAAGCTCAAAGAATTCTACGAACAACGAGCTCGTCAGGCAGCTAATTTCAAACAATGTCAAAAGACTAACAACTCGTCAGGTAAGACAATTTCAAATCTAATATACTAAAATTAGAAGAGAATATCTAACAAATTACATATGAATAGATGCTGGCTCATCATTACAGGACAAAGAGGCCTTCCAAAACTTACTAGCGTGGTTCAAAAAAAATTGCAGCGGAAATCGACAAGTGATGACGTCCATCCTGATGTTCAATCCTCAGTACGGTGAAACCCCGGATGAACTTTCACAGCTGCTCTTACGCTTTGCTACGTCGAACGCGCAGAAGAATGTCATGGATTTTGCGGAAAATGTTTGCTTGCTGGCCCAGCGAGTGATGAAATTTAATAGTCGAGGTATAGATCCAATTTTTTACTTGCATGTCGTTGAACACTTTTGTCCGCATCGATGGGACTATGAATTTCTTCTTTTGGAAATGGAAGACCGATTGATGAACGTTTTAGAATCGGAAGAAAGGTCCGCTTGGAGATCCGCTCTTTACAAGTTAAACAATTGGATGTTGGTTTTGTTGCGTGAACGACTAAGCGCTGTCAGATTGTCAAGTAGCTTACCGATCGTTAAAGAAAAGATGGGACGAGTTTTAAACCTCCTGGCAATGCCGGAATTCAATTTCACTGAAGACGATATGGACCGGCTCGTTCAGTCGCCTCTCAACGATTGGCTTTTCGAGTTAAAAAGTAAAATTTGGGAAAAAGAAATTGAAAATTTGTCGACTAAGACTGTCAACTCTGGAGAAAAAAGAGAAGTTGTTTACATGTTACTCGAATTAGAGAACAAAAAGGGCGAACAATTCTGTCATCAGCTGATAAATCAATGTCGGGGCCCGCCTGCTATGGACTGGTCGAATGTAGTGTCCTTATTCCAGCAGTATGTCTACATGGATGGTTCCTTACAGACAGATTCCAGAGATGAGAAAAAATTCAAAGAGATCGTCAGTGCAATAAAATCAGATGGTAACACGTCTCCCACAATTGTTTCCATATTGCCCGATATTGAAACAAACGTGTCGGCAAGTCAATCGATGAGTAAATCAAAGATTCAGACAATGTTGCATCAGTTCATCAACTGGTCGGGACGATTTGATAGGATTGAAGACATTCAATCATGGGCATCCAATAGCACTAAATTCAAATCATCTGCGACTGACAGTTCGTTACTTGCCGAGTATCTTCACGTCTACGATAGTGCCGTACAAATAAAAATGAAGTTTTCATTGCGTGACACACAAAAGGTAACAATAGCAACGTTACTGACTAATAAAACCAGCACACTGGCCCAGGTATCAACTGGTGAAGGCAAATCTCTCATTGTAGCTGGAGTGGCCATTTACCGCGCCCTTTGCGGTCAAAAAGTCGACGTCATCACAAGTAATGGTGTGCTGGCTATTCGCGATTCTAGCCTTTCGATGGCTGATGGTGGATTACGAGACCTTTACCAAATGTTCAAAATTAGCGTGGCCAACAATTGCAGCCAGACAGAGAGTGACCGAGTCATGGCATACGATTCACCTGTCGTTTATGGAGAATTGTCAAACTTCCAGCGCGATTATCTGCTAGACACCTTCTACGGCCGCAACATTCGGGGAGATCGCACCTTGGACTGCGTTATTGTAGACGAAGTAGATTGCATGTTGCTCGACCGCGGCAACAACATGCTCTATTTGTCTCACGACATCCCCGGCATGGAAATGTTGGAATCGCTCTACGTTTTCATCTGGGAAAAATTGCGCACTTCGTCGCGCAAATTGGAAGACGTTAAAGCTGATGTACTCTACGATCTATACGGAGTCATTAGTAAGGACGATCTAGAAAATGTTCATCCCTCACTCGTCAAACCAATTGAAAAGAACGCTGTATGGGCCCACTTGATCCATACCGAAATAATCGACCAGCAAGGACGATTGCTAATAGAAGATGTTAAGCAAATCACGCCTAAAAGGATAAACTACGAGAAGAACCCATCCCTTGATACTAAACTAGCCTACTTCTTTCGCAACGTTGTTGGACGGGAGCGTCGCATTCGAATTCCCTGCCAGTTGTTAAATTTTGTAGATCGACATCTTGACAGTTGGTTAAAAAACGCTCTGCGGGCGTTGTTACTCAATCCCGACGAGCACTACGTAGTCGACCAAGACAGAACAGGCACCAGTCCAGATATGAATCCGCAAGTGATCGTCATCGATCCTGACACTGCCCTTACGAAAAAGTATCATGTCATCACGTCCGTGATTCTCACATGAGAACGTCCGTGATAATCCGGACATGATCCGGATATGAGAATCGCTTGATAAATTCGGACGGATCTTTCGCATGATTATCCTAGTCCTGTGATGATCACAGGATAGCCAAAGAAAAATAATCTCTTGACAATCCTTACATGATAATCACGGGATAATTTATGTGCGTATGTAATCACAGGATAATGCATGATAAAATGATCCTGTTAATATCAGCGATCCCAGCGATCCTCAAGTTTGAAAAAATTATCATGTGACGCTCAGAACATTATTTTCAGTATTATTTACATTTATCTTGAATTTTGACGAATTATTGGAGTTGCTGGGGATCGAACCTGTTGCCTCTTTATATTATGTTTTTTGGGCAACCGTCTTACCAACTGAGCCATTGAATCGATGTCAATGGTAACCCCAGACCGTTACTTATATACATCCTTATCACCATTCATTTATACTGACATCATGCTGATGTTTTCGTGATTTCTTCTTCAATTTCGTGATATGTGACAAGAAATTTTTCCTGTTCATAAAAATTTCGGGAGTTCTCATGAGACTGATGATTCCAGTGTCCAATGATTTTTTTTATATTGATCACGGGTCATTTGAGAATGTGAGGTCTCAAGACCTGCTTCGCTCCTCATTTAGTCATGTCGTGATGGCCATTTGGTTAAGTACAGACTTCATACGTCAGAGTACTGTTGTTCGATCCGCACTAAGGGGCTTATTTATCTTAAGAGTGTCGATTCATTAAAAATCCTTTCGCATTTCTTATATTCTCATTTGCAATCTTATGACTATGTTGTGAGACAGATTCGGATATAGATAAGGACAATCTATGAAATGGTAAGAATCCCTCCAATCCATATGATAATTCATACTGCGGAAATCCGAGTCGTAATGTTATATGATAATTTATGTCTGTGTGTAAAATTCGATCTGATCTGTTCGACTCATAAACATAGACATATCGCGATGGCTAAATGGTAGAGTGATTACTTCGTGAGTAAATGGATAAAGGTTCAATCCGCAAAAATAACATTTTTTTCTATGGGGGTAGCTTTAATAAATTAATAAAACCAAGTCGTATTCTCATTGAAACATCATGAGTAATGAGAATCATGAAAATATGTGACAGGAAATTGCCAGTTTAATGTTCAAATGCCCGATGATTCTCATAAAATGATCCTATACGCATAATGTTAGATGTTAGATCTCATATTCTGCTTTGTTCTAAATTTGTCATATTAAGATGGCTATAGCGTATAGTGCTAGCTTCCGGATCCAAGGATCTAGGTTCGTTCCCTAGCATTGCCAGGTTAATCACTGATTTTTTATTTTAATACTATGTGTCAATCCCTTAAAAAATCCTTTTTGCATTTCGTCTGTTCTCATATGATAGTTCACCCTGCCATTACCTTAAATTATAGTAATATTCGGATTATGTGAGAAAGTTACATCAATTTCCTCATGATTCTGTCATGTCGTAATGGCCATATTGTAAAGCTACGGCATTACGCTCGAAAGACTAAGGTTCGATTCCTAGCAGTGCTACATCCGTGAGTTTTAATTTTGTCAGTATACGCATACCGCATTTCCATTTCACGTGAGAACATTATGACTGGCAAGCTATGGTCATATTATTGCCATGTGGTGTTGGCCGTATGGTTAAGTGCTGGCTTCAAGAGTGAAAGTATTGTGGTTCGATCCCCATTACCAACTGATTTATCTTATGAATGTCAATCCCTCGAAAATCCTTTTCGCATTTCGTCTGTTTTCATTGATCATCATACGACTTAGTTATGAGAAATATTCAGATATAGATAAGAAGTACCAGTGAAATGGAAAGAATCGCTCCCTCACATGATTGTTCATCCAGCTCCAGTTCAGACTATCGCATGTTCATCATAATTTCTCATGTGATGAAGATGATCAGGTGATGTTTCCAGGATTAAAATTAGGCCCCTTATGAGAATTAAGGATGAATCCGGGATAAAACCGGATTCTCATATGAGGATGTCACATGAGAACATGATACATTTTCGTAAGGGTGGTACAGACCAGACTTCTTCGCAATGGGACGGAGCGCTACATCAATTCCTCCAATTGAAAGAGGGATGTCAAATCACATTACAAAGCTTAAAAGCTGTTTTCGTCTCCAACGTGTCATACATCAAACAATACAAGACACTAACCGGTTTGACGGGTACTTTGGGTTCGCAACCAGAACGGAATTTCCTCCAACAGACTTATGGTTGCGATTATTTCACTGTACCAACCGCTTTCCCCAAGTGTTTCGTAATTAAACCGGCTCGAGTTCTCAAGACAGAGGAAAGCTGGATAAACAATGTGATCGATGAAACACGTCAAATTGTCCTGCCTAAAAATTGCAAGGCTCGTTCCCTCGTCATATTTTGTCGTTCCATCAACGAAGTCAAGTTAATTTATCAACGACTGAGAACTGTTTTCGTTTCGGACGTATTGGACGGAAGGATTCGTTTACATCGATACACTCGCGACTATGAAAAATTTGAATTTGAAAGTAACGAACTTGGCGTGAGTCAAGTGATTGTGGCTACTAATCTAGCCGGAAGAGGGACGGATATTAAAATCAGCCAGAAGTTACGCGAAAACGGAGGCTTACACATTTGCTTAACTTATCTACCGGATAACGTTCGGATTGAAGAACAAGCCATGGGGCGATCGGGACGGAAAGTAGACCCAGGTAGCGGAATCCTCATTTTGTGCGAGTCACCTCCTACTGGCGAGTCTCTTTCAGAAGACAAATGGAGTAGCGGAAAAGTTTTCGACTTGAAAGAAGAGCGCAATCGCCAAGAACTGCAAAGGATTTCTCGTCTAACTGAGGACTTTGTCCGCAACATCGACAAACAAGAACAATGTTTCAAATTGTTCTCACAACATTACAACAAATTGAAACGTCGGATGCAAGAGAAACATAGCAAAGAGGTGATTGATGTTATTTGTTTTAGCGCTCTAGATCGATGGGCTTTGTGGCTGGACTCGATCGATGATGGACTCACTTTCGAAACCATCTCTGTAGAGAAGGTGTTAAAGCGACTAAAACAGGAATTGATTGGTTCCCTGATACTACCTGCAAACGAAATAGCGTGTCCAGTATACGAAATATCTTGGGTGACTCCGGCTCGATCCATTGTTCTGGCAAAATATTTGTCCACGCGAAAGGAACCAGACATTTCAACAGCTGCTAGGCTTTTGGATGAACTCATCAACTGTAACGACAGATTCTTTTATCCAGCTGCCTACTACTACAGGGCTTTCATTCTAATCAAAGAAAATTTCAGACAAGAAAAGAGGAACATTAATGAAGGTATCGTTGATTATTGCTTCGATACCGCCGCCATGATTAAAGAAAATCATTTCCAAAAGAACAAAGACCTGTTCATTCGGATGTTGCGAGCTGCCGAATCAATTTTTGAACAACACATCGAAATGCAAATGAACTTTTCGCAAATCATTGCGCATACCATGGAGAAGGCTGACGATGAAAACTCTTTTTGTGTCGTGGAGGCCTACAAACACCAAAAGGAGAATGTCGTCAAACTACTGGATCATTTTGTCAACTCGATCCGGTCTTTGCTGGGGAGTCACTGTTCGGCTTCGGGTCTTGAGGGAGCCGGAATCGATGCAGCTAAAGCGGATGAATATTTTAAAAAACTAGGATCTCTGGGTTGTGTCTTTTGCCAAGCAAACCCATTCGAGACCATCCCAAACCTACAAGACGCTATTCAACAGGTGGCACATGATTACGCCATCAGTCAGGAGAGTCTGTGCGATTTTTTGCGCGACTTACAGGGAGCCGGTAAAATGAGTGAAAAGGAAATGGAAAAAAGGATAGAAAGCACCAAGATGATCCAACGGACTAGAAAAGAATTTTGGAACGAACTTGTCAAGACTAAAGTGTTGGTGGATGCCATCGATTGCTTCATCATCTCCGATTCGGATTGCGTTGAAATGCACCTTGAAAGAAGCGACGCCATTCTGGGTGTAGTGATTGGAATTAACGAGTATGTTCTATACAATCCAACTTACGATAGTTATGAGAATATTTTAGTTAGCAAGAAAATAATGTTCACCAAAGAACATGTAAAATCAAAGCTCTCTGACGCCGAATATCGTCATAAAAAGAAAAAATTCGAGTCCAACAAGATTGCCCGTCTCGATCATGAAAAACTTGGCACTGTCGATTTGAAGATATTCGGCTGGTTGACCCAGGAAGACATGAGTAAAGCAAACATCATAGAAGAAGATCGCCCAGGAATCTGGAAAGCGTTAATCGACCAAGGAATCATCGTCGATCGAAGAGGTTATTGAAGGATTCGTAGACGACCAGGTTTGTCAAGGGACAACTGCTAAAGAGATCATCCTAAAAACAATAAGAGAACAGATTTTCGACGGGAGCCACATAGCAGGAACGTTGTTGAATCCTTTGAAAGTTGTTGACGTACTGTCACCTATGGTGATAGCCGCTACGGCGGCTACGGCGGGGCTAGCTGTTACGGCGGCTACGGCGGGGCTAGCTGTTACGGCGGCTACGGCGGCGCTTTTCCCTCCAGTTGCTCTTGGTTACGGCCTGACAAAACTCTTGCTTACGAACAGTCAAAAGTCAGATGGAAAGAAGGAAGACCGTTCAACAGATGCTCCTACATCCATCAAAGTAGGAATCAAAATAGGCCATTTATCACCCGATTACAAGGGTCAAGAATTCTGTTACTCTGAAAGCCCCCAGTACGAGAGGCCCATCAAAAGTCTGATTGCAAGGACTTTTGCTACTGAAATGGTCCGGCGACAATGGCTAAACGAAGAAGATCCTGGCCGGATGAAGGCGATTGCCGATCTGCCTTTGAAACCTTACCGAGACTTGCTAGGTGATTTGATGGCAGCTTACCTTATCTCCGGTGCTAAGGTTACGGACGATGGAAATGTCGACTTGGAATCGATGGCCAATAAAATCACCAAGGATGAACAAGATCGCGGTCGCATCTTATCCTACTTGAAGAGTAACCAAGCCGTGTATGCTTCCCTGGAGACGTCCGACGCTTCGCTCCAATCCATTGAACTCGCCATCCGCCAGAGAACTGACCTTATCAACGTTTCGACAGAACTGTATGTATTCAATCTAGTCGGGTTGTATCATGTCATCGAAATGACGGAGCAAAAATGGTCGGTAAAAATGATTTTTCGAGCGTCAGTGATTATCGCCTTAGGTATAGCTCAAGTGGCTCTTGGTGCGCTAATCCAAATGAAATTTGCCGGCATGATGACTCACGCTGCGAGCGGGTTTATGTCGGAAGGTGTGTCCGACATTATGTTTGCCATGTCTGCTCTCTGGTCGGGTAACAACTTTACCTGGGCCGATTACGGTCGACACAAATTGATGAGTATTGCCATCACGGCTGGATCGATGGGCATCGCTGCCATCTTCTCCCGCGGTGTCAAGTTCTTTAAGTACGGATACAAAACAGTCGGCCCCACTTTCAAAGAAGGTGGTAAAATAGTGGCGCAAAGTGCAAGCGCCATGAAACTCACAACCGGAGAGATCTTCAAAGAAGTCGTCACAATCACCTGCAAAAAGGTCGGAGAAAACGTTGCGTTCAGCATAATCAATCAACAAATTGAATCTATCGTCAACAGTCAGCTCAGCATCGCATTTCGCAAAATGGGAGTCGCCCTGATTGAGAAAATCAATCTCTTGGTAGGTGATAATTTTAACACCATGAAAGAAACATTGAGTCGGCTCTACCATTTGCATGGCCCAGTAGAAGCCCAACGTCTCGTCAATGAGAAGATGAAAAGCCTAACAAATGGCTGGGTACAGCAAGGTCAGGAGTGGCTTTCCAAAGTTGTTAATATGGTAGCTTCAGGACTAAGAGAGGCATTTAACAAAAGAAAAATGATCGGTGCTCAAAATAAAGCAGTTGAAACGGCCAGTAATGTAATCAGCATTATTAATTCGATTGTAGAGAAGATTAGCGTCATTATCAAGCTCTTCGAACTGATGGCTACGCGCACAAAGCAATTTAATTCTGAACTGGAGAAATTTGCTTCTCAGCGAACGACTACTACTACTTCGGATTCAAAACGAACGGACTTCAGCGAAGAAGAAGTGAAGAACTTTCAACAGAAGGTCGAGGAAGATATGAAAGCGTCTCTGGGGTGCGAAGCCGGTCACATGATTCAATCATGGACCACTCAAATCCTGCAAGCCGCAAGCAGACAGGTAGTTACAATGGCGGCCCGCAGCATCAAAAATGCTTATAGACAACACAAAGAAAAAGGGTATCGTGAGGAATTGCGCCGATTACGAGAAAAACGACGAACTGAAGCTAGTTCGGATGACCAAGGACCTGATGACAAAAGACCTCCACCTTCTGAGGCTCACATCAATACCTGTCTCGACTTAATGCGAAAGACCAAAGATCCGAAACTATTTGCGGCTCTAATTCGAGAGGGAGTTCCAGCTGATAGATTCTGCGTCGACGCCTTAAGCGGCGCACTTCCGGCCATCTTGCAAAAATGCGGCGTGGACGTTACCAAAATGCCCATCAAAATCGAAAGCTCTGATGACCGGTTCACTCACGACACGCAAGGTGATTCTGCTGATCCAAATGCCTTGGTCATAAAAGTGGAACGGGCAGTAGAGGGCCAGTCGATGGGCCATTTTTACTGTCCTGACAGTAGCGGCGATTCTAGTGTTAAATCTGATGGTCGTTATGATTGCATGTTCGATTGTTTGGCGCAGAAAATCAAGGAAAAATACAATGTGAGTTTCGATCCGGCCCAGCTGCGCGAAGTAGCTGCCACTATGATAGAAAAGGATCCAAACATTTCACAATCCATTTCCAACGGCTGGCACCAATATACACTCAATCGAGGATTTTATGGAGGTGATGCAGAGTACTACAAAAGCATCGAAGACTCATTTGGAAGAGCCGGCCCTTACAGAGATGTCAGATTATATTCAAGTAAAGGGAAAATGGAAGCTGATCATCAACCAGCCAAATCCATGTGGAAGAATGAAGCGAAAGATGCATGGGTAAGAAATTTGGACCCTGGCGATTTTCCCGCCATGAGTATACCGAAAGGGTTGCACAAGGAAACTTTGAACTATGCAGCCAAAGCCAAGTCAAGTAGCGAATTCAATAAGCAGCAAAAGCAGTACATGAGAGAGGGAAACTACAAAGAAGCTATATTTCACGCGGTCAATGAAAATTGGCTGAAACCTATTTTTCAAAATGAGCCAGCCTCCGTTGTAGACAAAGTCTATCGCAACGTCACTACCAAGTATCTGGAAACGGCTGTTAACACAGGCCTGATTGATAGTCACGAAGCAGAAGAACTTAGAGGCAGACTTAGTAAAAACTACAACGAAGCCGCAAGTGTCAAGGAAAGGAAACAGGCTCAATAGGTGACAACGGCATAAACGATGACGAGAAATATCCAGCGACCAAATTCTGCTGGCCACGATCATTGGCAGGGGAGCGAGAGCTTACATTAAATTAGACCACACTAATGAAACCGCAACCAGTGCAAAACATGAATGTGATCATCTTTGTTTGCTTCGTGAATGAATAACGAATTACTGACTATTTTACTTTTTAAACCCATACGTTAGAGGTAATTTAATTTTATATATGTATCGAATATTGAGCAACTGCCATAGAAATTTCAAATAATGCCTTTTGGTTTGTTGTACTTTTAATCCATTGAACAAATAAATGTTTCTTTCATCAATGAAAAGCATCATTGTTGGCGCAAATTAATATTGTTTTGCCATAGCCCAAAAACACCGGGTGTTTGTCAAAACCAATTTCCGATCGGGAATTTTCTAACGTTCGTTTGTCACGAACTGTATTAGAGAGCGTGCAAAGTATGTAGTATGTAGAAAGTCATATTGTCCACAATTTCTCTTGTGTAAAAGATAAAACAGCTGTCCGTTGCCCGGCTGCCAAGAATAACTTGCGTCAGAACTGTGATTCGATAGATATCCTGCTTTGGGTTTCGAAATCCAGCAAATTGTCGCTGATTCCTTTTTCTTAAAACTATGCCTAGTATATTTGAAGAACATGTTCTTCAAATAAAAGTTCGACAACAGCTGTCCGTTACTTGAACGGTAAGTAAGTGATTCGTGCCCATCAGCACTTCTATATTTAAGCTTCGATTTCGTTTTATAAAATTCACTTTTGAAAATTTACAATGATCTCTGAACACGATTGCCTGACGTTCCGGCCTCAAAATAAATAAAAAGTTTTGGGCCGGAATGGTTCTTTTGCCATACCATTCCGGTCCCGTCTTTTACGGCCTCAAATTAATTTAAGATATTTTTCAAATCAAGCCAAAAAAGACGTTTAATAACAGTATGGTTGCTAAGTGAGGCTGACGACACTGTGCTGGCACTGTCAGCACGCGCTGTATAGAAGTAACATATTTGGCCTAGTGGACACCATTAAGGACTCGCGCTATCCGTTATAAGTTATAACTCATAACTCAACATGTTATTGAGTTAAACAACTCGTTAGTTATTCACCTTCTTACGTGTACCTTACTCTTTGGGCCAACATGAAATTGAGACTTCAACACAAGGATGGGTCTCGGATTCTGAAATTTATTTAATGGCGTTTTCCAATGGTAAATATGGAGCGAGTCAATTTTGCTCCAAATCGATCTGAAAAAGAGTGAGCTAGCTCCGAACCGGATTTTGGAAACTGTTCGATCTTTGAGAAGTTTCGGCCATTTCCATTGGAACAATTTCAACCACTTTTAATAGCTGGGAAATATGGCTTGGTCTGTCAACGTCAAAATTCGACATTTTCCCTGTACAACCCATGTCGGAACTTGCTCCGAAACGGAGCAAGATCCGTTGTTCCGTCAAAATCGGTGGAGCAACATTTTCGGATATGGAGCAGCTCCGTGGCAGATCTGGAACAACGCCACTTCCCACTGGAACAACAAGCGCCGGTAGGGAGCGCTCGATTTGTTCCCATTGGAACAACTTTTAGGCCCAAATCTCTGAAAGATCGTTCCTTTTTTACCATTGGAAAACGCCATAAATAAGAATATTTGTTTTGATTATTAATTTGTTTTTGGGGCCGGAAAAGTTGGTGCCGGAATGGTATGACAAGAGTACCTTTATGCCGTGATCGGAAAGTCATGCAAAAGTTGTGACTTATGGGAAACAGTCAAAAGTCATCAGTCAAGCGAGAATTGGTACGTCAACGTCATAAGTCACCAAAAAACGAAGAACGTCAAAGTCTGACTTTAAGGTGGTAAAAAGTCAAAATTACGTCAAAATTTTGTGCTTGCGTTTTAGGGTTCCGGTTTGGCAAAATAGACAAAAGAGAATCGCCAGTTGACTTTCCCAGTGTTAAGTTAAAAATGGAAAACAACCCGTCAAAAGTCAACGTAAAAGTCACGTCTTTTTTGGGCGAACAGTCAACATCATACGTAAACGTCAATTTTGACTGTCCGTCACACACTGACTTTCCGATCACTGCCTTTATGCCACCGGGTCGGTTACGTCCACTGACAACCGCGCACGTTTCGCGGTTGTTCACGCCGTGTTCACGTCGAGTTCACTTGGCGAACAGCTGAAGTAACTTGTTTTTGTTTTTTTTTGTTTTTTTTAATAGCTGTAACAATGAATTCCATGGAAGAAAGGATGGAAGAAAACCAGCCCATCGAAATGAATGGTTGCCCGTCATCCTTTATTTTGTGCGTACAGCATACATGCCGATTATGTTGGGAAAACTTCTACATAGCGTTTTAAAATGGAATCGACATTTTATGAACTGGGTAGGCCTAGTTTATTTCCCCCCAATTTTATGGATGAATTATTTTATTATAGATGAAGCCGTAGAAACTTTACAGCACAACTTATAAAATGGGTCAGCTCAGATAAATGCCTTGTTTTCCGCCGTCGCCCATCACATGATATCTTTTTTCACGGTTGCATCATGCGTTTTGCATCATGCGTTATCCGGACGACCAGGGGAGCTGACGGCCAGAAGTGTCACTCATATACTCACGAGCGTCAAATTTTTTCTTTAAATGTTCTATTGGTGTGCTAAATCATATAATTCTTAATTTTTTTTTTTTTTAGAACGAAGGATGTATCATCAGACAAACACTAATAATCGTCAGCCGATCAACTTTACGGAGGGATTATTCAAGGAGGTTGAGATTAGGTTGAAGGGAAGGTTGTCCTCATTTTAAAATATTGCTCATAAAATTATTATTGATTTGTAATAATTTACTTGTCTTTTGCAGAGACTTATTGCCTGACTTGAGCTATTTCTCAAAATGTGACCCCATGGTTGTATTGTATATTCAACCTTTTGGATCGAACCAATGGGAGGAGTTCAGACGCACTGAAGTAGTCACGAACTCCAGGAACCCTGATTTCACCAAGATGATCAACATAATATATCACTTTGAAGAACATCAGAAACTGAAATTTGAAGTTCACAATATGACAAGTTCTGATTTGAACCAAGACAGCTTAATTGGTTCGGCTGAAATTACTCTTGGAAACTTGGTTTCTAAGAATAGGATTCACAAAAAAATTGAACACCAGAATGACAAAACAACTAAAGATAGAGGGACCTTAATTATTTCTAGTGAAGAGCTTGCATCCAGCAGAGCAGAAGTTGAAATTCAACTAGTTGCGCACAATTTGGACAAGATGAAATACTTTTTTGGAAAATCTGACCCTTTTGTAACAATCTCAAAGTCAATAGAAACCACAAATGAATATGATGTAGTTCACAGGACTGAAGTAAGCACCAATACTTTGAATCCAGTTTGGAAAAAAATTGTCCTTCCTGTGAGAAATCTTAATAATGGCGATTACGAGAGAACTCTTCGGTTGGATTGTTGGCATTGGAACCAAAATGGAACACACAACTTGATTGGCCAAGCCTATTTCAGTCTTCAGAAACTCCTTAAAGGGCCCCTCCCGCTGAAAGTTCCTTGCATAAACCCTGATAAAAAAGTACATTTACACCTCTTAAAGTTCAACTAAACCGATTTAAACGCCTGTTAATACAAAGCTTTTTTCTTAATCGTACTAGGCAAAACAGAAAGGCTACCAAAATTCGGGGAATTTTGAGTTTGTTGGTTGTACAATCATACCAAACTACAGTTTTCTCGATTACATACAGGGTGGAACTGAAATCAACTGCACGATAGCCATCGATTTTACAGGTATCACAGTAAAAGGGTTGGCAACTAACAGAACCTTAGCTAAGTAATACTTATAGCAAGATTTCAGATCTCATGCCGACTGCCGAGTCCGAGTTTGTTTGTTTCTTTGGGTACTGTGTACATCCTGCTGTCGTACAGAATGTCTGATAGTTGCCAATCCAAATTTGGGGTTAAAAGTCGAAAATTAGATTTTTGCTTAAAAAGTTTGTATCTTCTGTAGCATCTAATGGCGATCCAAACACACCCACTTCCTTACACTATCTTCACGGACCAAGTCAAACGTTGTATGAACAAGCGCTTTCGGCAGTGGGTGAAATTTTAGAGGATTACGACACAGACAAACACTTTCCTGTTATCGGATTTGGTGCACGCATACCTCCAAATGGGCGAGTTTCACACGAGTTCCACGTAAACTTCAACCCCGAAAATCCCTATTGCCATCGAATTTCAGGCATTATTGCAGCTTACCGTTCCTGTCTTCCTTTGATTCGATTTCATGGACCAACCAATTTTGCTCCCGCTATTCGTCATGTTACTAGATTCGCGCAGGAGTATGTTTTATGCTCGCAAATGATTTAAGTTTTTTTTTTCAGTTTTTAAAAATTCCTTCTCAAAAAAAGGTTCAGTGATGGTTCCCGTTATTTTATCCTTCTTATCCTTACGGACGGAATCATAACAGACATGGATGAAACCAAAGAGGCGATAGTTGATGCTTCCAGTCTTCCTATGTCCATCATTATTATTGGCATAGGAAACGCTGATTTTGGACCTATGGAGGAGTTGGATTCCGACGATTGTCTTTTGAAAACCTCATCAGGTCGGACAGCAACACAAGATATTGTCCAGTTTGTTCCGTTCAATAAATTCCTCAGCGCCAACCCTGCTGTCGCACGACATAATTTGGCTCGCGAAGTATTACGTGAAATCCCAGACCAATTTATGCGTTTCATGAAAAAAAGAAATATCAATCCTAAGCCTCCACGTCTTGACATTCCATTGCCACCCGATCCTACTATAGCCTAAGGGGAGAACGCTATAATTGTAACACTTCAGTTTTCAGCGCCGCTGCTTTGAAGTAACATTGAAATTTTACAAGTAAAATATACAAACGAAGCAAATTTTATTTTTCAAAATTGATTATCATTAGACGGCATTTATATTCGCTAAATTGGCGAGTGCTTCCACGTCTACACAGGTTCTGTGCAGACCAGTTTTTGCGAAATAAAGCATCGTTAAAACTTGCGTAGGAGTATTATTGGTACCGAGCGGAAAAATATGTAAGACCAACGATAAGAAAAAAATTGTACACACTCAGTACAAAGTATAGCACACACTCAGTTGGACATAAACGCTGAATACTGTAGTATCACTGCTATCTCTCGCTGTTATCACATAAGTGATATCTCTGTTCCGACCCCGCTGAAAGTCGTAACTAAGTAGTTTTTTTGTTAGAAGCAATTCATCAAATGTAAAACACATCTACTTGTGAGTGCGTAGTGCGGAGTGAGTGAGTATTAAAAAGTACGCGCATTAAGTAGCAATAAGTTGTTTTCTAGATAAATTGTACGTTTGATGTGGAATAGCTATAGGGTTTTCTTTCTTCTATTTCGACCTTTCAACAAAGTGTTAGTCAAGTACGTTTCGGTTTACAGCTAGCTATCTCATTAAAGCACCGAAGCCTCGGTTACGGAAAATCATTAAAAATGATGACAGTATTAATGGATTCAATCCAATATTCAACAAATTGATAAAAATGTCAGCACTATCAAGGATTTATGGGAATGCGACGGTGGGTCCCTTCGACACAAGGACCCCGGTGTTTTTGACATAAGGTCCCGCGTACACAAGGTCCCCCGACACAAGATCCCCCATACACAAGATCCCCGGACACAAGGACCCCAATTTGAAATTTCCACTGATATACAGTTGGACACAAGGTCCCTCGTACACAAGATCCCCGGACACAAGGTCCCCAATTTGAAATCCTTATGAATAGAGTTGGACATAAGGTCCCCAAACTTTAATAATAATAATAATAATACTCAATTTATATAGCGCACTATCCAATTAGTTCTAATGTCGCTTTTTTACACTGAGTGTTAGTAAGGGGAATCGCCCTCTTGTACAGTTTTAAGTCATGCTGATTGGACTAGTTCAGTGGTGGGATCGAACCCAGAAATCTGATGCATATATTTAAAAAAACCAGCGCCCTAGTCCGATCACCCACCACATCCCCATAGTATAAGACATAAGATCCCCGGTACACAAGGTCCCTCATTTAAAATTCCCGCTAACGAAGTACGTGGAGGCAATCGTCCCAATATTTTGTATTACGAGTACCTATTAACACAGTGGATGCTAACTACATTCAAGTCTCATTCAAAATTAATACTTCGTACAGTACTATTCTTTTTGTTAACCCACATAGATAATTCGTTGACAAATGAATGTTTTTTTTCTGCAGGAATCAGTCCCATCAATGAAAACCTAAACTAAATATTCCGTAATCAAGCAACAAAAAACATTACGCCAAAATGGAATGTAAAGATGACAAAGGGTTTCCAATTGAGAGGGGGCAAATATCGCGTGAAGAAAACATCATTCACAATTTTATCATCGCCCTAAACGATTTAACATACTTTATTAACAAATATGCAAGCTCAACCTTTCTACCTGGAGACTTTATTGATAAACTTAACAAGGAAAGCTCTACAGAACAAGAGTTGGTCAACATGCTAGTAGAAAAGTGTGTTTTACCTGATCCTTTGGAACGCTTAAAAAAATGCGCCACAAGGCTTACGGCAGATGAGTGGACCTTTCTACAACCGTTGACGAAAGAGACTTTGAGGAATTGTTTGCTAGCTCGAACAATGGTCGGATCGCAAATACATGGGGACAAGCGAATTATTCTCGCAAGAGGAATCGTAGTCTACGTAAGTAAAATTAAAAGTGAAATGTTGGTTTTAAAACGCGAAACCGGGGCAGAAGAGCTCCACATAGTTGGATTGGATTCTGTCCATGTTGACTGCGATATGGAACGTGAAATATGGCATGGAATAAATGTGGTCATTGTCACTAATGAGCTCTTTGTCGATATTGAAGACGTTTGTTGGGACGTATCAGGCCAAGATGCTCCTAAATTTGTATCGGAGGCAGCGCCAAGCGGCTATCAACCTGGTGATCATGGCATAGCAGGTAAACGTAATAAAAACTGTTTTAAATGTCTCTGTATCCATTATTTGCTTTCTCCGGTGTACAGGTAATCATGGTCTGCCGGGCGAGAGTGGTGGAAACGTGAATATCATTTGTAACGAAATATTAAATGCCGATCGATGGATAATCTTAAGTAACGGGGGTCGCGGAGCCGATGGACAAAACGGCGGTGATGGTCATAACGGTGGCAAAGGCAAAGATGCGCCTCAAAAATGGGGAAAAGATTACTTTAACGAAAAATTTCCTTCCATGTCAAAATATCATCGTTTGAGTGAACGTGACGTTGCCACTAAAATGATTTTACAAACAATGGACGAACTCGTACCGAAAGAAAACAGAACATACGGCAAAAACATTTTTCGAACTTACGAAAGTCAGCTTCCAATAACATCTAACTTCTTCATCGAAGGCACAACTCGTGAGGGGTTTAAGATCACTCTATCTAAATATAGTGATACACTACTTGGAAGATGCCACACATTGATATTATGCAAAGGTCGATTCCTAATTTTGAAAAATACAATAGCGTAAAACTAACTTTACTTCCGACTAACAGGTCCTTTAGGTGGGCCCGGTCAGAGAGGAGGTAAAGGCGGACAAGGAGGCAAAGGAGGGCAAGGTGGATTCAATGGTAACATTGCTGTACAGAATTTGGCCGGTAAACCGATTACCGAGTCTGGCCTAATATTCGGTCAAACGAACCAAAAAGCAAGATATGATCGAGGTCCGTGTGGTCGCGATGGCAAAGATGGAAAAGGCGGCCAACACGGGTTACCGGGCAAAGCCACTGGTGACATCGGATTGATCGACAATGTGGCTTGGCTATGGTGCTGGCAACCGAAATACTTTGGATTTAATAACGATGAACGTCTCGAAATTGAATACCATATGAACGAACCGAGTGAGCCGTATTCACGTTGTTATCCGCACGACATGGATACGATGTTTTATGCTACCATAAAACATTGCAACGATACCGTCAAAGAAATTGAAACTCAGCTGGAAAAGGCAACTCATGGTCGACAAAACCAAACAGAAAAACTCGATCCAAAGAAAAAAGCATTAAACACTTTCCAAAGTTTCAGCCATCAAATTTCCCAGATAATCGAAAGGCAAAAATTAAAACAAACTCGTCAGAAACAACTGGCCATAATATTGGAGAAATTGTCGCGTCGAAAAATTCTTCAAAAATTTTTTAACGCATTAAATAATTTGATTTTTTTTGTTAATGATGGGGACTTTGCAAGTTCAAATTTTGTACATGGAGACTTTATTGGTAAACTTAATGACAAACGCTCTACAGGACAAGAGTTGGTCAACATGCTAGTAGAAAAATGCGTTTTACCCAATCCTTTAGAAAGCTTTAGAAAATGTGTCAATTGTTTAACGACGGATGAGTGGACCACACTACAACCGTTGACGAAAGAGACTTTGAGGAATTGTTTCTTACCTCGAACAATGGTGGAATCGCAAATACATGGGGGAAAGCGAATTATTCTAGCAAGAGGAATCGCAGTCCACACAAGTAAAATTAAAAGTGATATGTTGATATTAAAACGCGAAACCGGAGCAGAAGAGCTCCACATAATTGGATTGGCTTCTGTTCATATCGACTGCGACATGGAACGCGAAATATGGCATGGAATAAATGTGGTCATTGTCACTAATAAGCTCTTTGTCGATGTTGAAGACGTCTGTTGGGACGTTTCAGGCCAAGATGCTCCTAAATTTGTATCGGAGGCGGCGCCAAGTGGCCATCAACCAGGCGGTGATGGTGTAGCAGGTAAATAGTGAAACTACGAACAATTTTGTTTAAAAAATCAGATTTCTTTGGTTTTGTTGAAAATCTGGTAGGTAATCACGGACTACCGGGCGAGAGTGGTGGAAACGTAAGCATTATTTGCAACGAAATATTTAATGCTGACAGATGGACTATATTAAGTAAAGGTGGTAGCGGAGCCGATGGGCAAAACGGCGGCGAGGGACAAAACGGAATTAGCAAGGGCAAAGATGCACCTGAAAAATGGAGAAAAGATTTCTTCAATTTAAACCTCCCTTCCATGTCAAAAGCTAATGGTAATGAATGCCAAATGGCCACTCTAAAGGTTCTGGGAACAATAGACGAACTTTTACCAAAGGAAAACCGAACATACGGCAAAGACATTTTTCAAACATATGATAACTGGTTTCCTAAAACTTCCAACTTCTTTGTCGAAGGCACAACTCATGAGGGATTTCAAATCACTGTATCTAAGTACAGTGACATACTGGTGGGCAGATGTCACACCTTAATTTTATGTAAAGGTAACATTCAACTTATTCTGAATCTATTTCTTGATAGCCTTCCATCACATCATTATCACATTCAAAATGTAATCGAGTCAGAGCAGTCGATCTCTACAAATATGGCGAAAAAATAATTTCCAAAAAAGGTTTAATGGAATACGAACACCAATCAGTCAAATTCATGTAGAAGTATCAAACGAAATAGGCATGGGTAATAAATTATTGACGAATGACTCACATTAAAAATACATCATGTAGTGCAATCAAAAGAAAGCGCAAAACTTGTATTTTATTAGCTTTTCTTGATTAGTGAATGAATAACCAAATTTTCTAACTATTTAAAATTTGAAACCCACGAGTTACTTAATTTATGTCGAGTATGGTCCATTTCTGGGAAATAATGTACATATTTATTGATTTGTTCTGATTGAATCCATCCATTAATCAAATAAATATTACTTTCAATGAGAATAAGCATCGTTATTGGCACAACCGACTTTTTACCGTTTCTTTGTCACGAACGATAATAGAGGGCGTGCAGAGTCACCCTGCGTAATAAAACAGCTGCCCGGTTTCCGGCTGCCAAGAATAACTTGCGTGAGTGCGCGTCTGAGTGCTCAGTGTGCTGAGTAAGGGGATTGAAACACGAGGAGCAGAAAGTCATACAATTGTGGTAGTTGGATATCCTAGTTTGGGATTCGAATCTGACATATTGACGTATCGCTGAATCGTAATCCGTAAAGATGTGTGCTTTAAATAAATATTCGACAGCAGCAGTTCGTCACTGAACGGTAAGCATGTGACTGCACATTTATATGTTGAAACTTCTCACACAGCAATCGATTTCGTCTAATAAAATTTTGTTCTGGAAGTGAAAAAGTAAATGATCTCTGAACACTATGCACGGGTGAGATTTTGTTGTTAGTCATTCCGGCCCCGGCAATTCAGGACTCAGCCATTCCGTCCTCCAAAAAAGGTTTGCCACCACAACTCATGCGACCCCAACTTTCTGGTCCTATAGCTATTCTCCCTCTGCTCAGCAGAAACCCCAGAAATATGAATCTAAACAAGCCAAATACTAATCGGTATAATAAAGCGAAATACAAAAATAGCGGAGAGCAAAAAAAAAAAACATGGGAGAGAGTGCTGACTTAATGGACACATTTTCAAAGTTAGATTTTTCATTCTGGTTTTTCTCAAACCTACATGAAAATTTCATTGTTCTTTGCAATAAATTTACCATGGCTTTTGTCGGTTTGAACTCAGATCAATCCAAGATTTTAAAGACGTTTTCTAACTTCGACATCAGCTAACACGATTGACTAACTAAAAGTAGACCATGTGTTATGTAAACAAGCGGCTGTTCGCTAGGAACATAAAAATTTGTATAAATCGTCAGATGGCGAGGGTTTTCCGTTTGAAATGGTTCCCACTTTTTTGTACATTTAAAAGAAGTCACATTTTTCACAAATTTTGCCAATACGGCATCAATTGACATCAATTTTCAAACTTTAATCACTTTCAACTCTGCTCATCAATTGGGCTCTTAGAAAGACAATCGGTGTTAGAAAAGAGCGAAACTGCTCCATACTATATATATCAAATACCTACATCGAACACCAATTAAAATTACTTATCTCTTCGGGTAGTAGTAGTAGTTTTCAGTGGTGATTTTTTAAGCGCCTATTGTCACGAACGTTGAAAGAAGTCATGCAAGCTGAAACTTCCTTTGAAAAAGCATTCCTATCAAAAGAGACTGCGTCGGATGGTACTTTGGGTTGCTAAGAATAACTTGTGTGAGTGCGTCTAAGTTTCCAGGGTAAAACGCGAAGTCCGGAGCACGAAACACAGAAACACATAAAACCGCGTTGATTCGGCATATCCTGTTTAAGGTTTCGAAACACAGCGTGTTTTTCTTGTTTCGTATATACGTGATGCTTATTTTTAGTAGTGGTTAAGAAATAGAATTTCGCTTCTGCAGCCCATGCTTTCCGAACATTTTACGTTAACACATAGTACAAGGGTACGATTTGATTTCTTTACTGTTTTATGACACAACGTCGGCTGCGCCTAGGGACACCAACTGTATGGTTTGCGCCAAAACAGAACCAAGTCAAGGCCACTCTTCAAGGGGCCGCTCCCTTAAATCAACAAACTGCTGAGAAACCAAACTGGTTTCTTTAAAAGGCAGTTGCCTAGCACGACTGCTTTTCTTTGATCTTAACAAATTATATACCATTCGACGCGCCTTAACGAGACAAATCGAATGGTATAATACAAAGCACAAGCAATTCAGAAGCCCCAACATCCAAAATTTGGCGTTGTAATTCTCCTAGTTCACACAGTTCCTTAGAATTTAATCGTAAATTGTTTCTTGCAGGACTCAACCATCACTATTGACGACTGGGTAGCTCAGTAAGGTCACTTAAAGCGAAAACACACTCTTTTTTGTAAAAAAAAATGGAAGACAGTGATGACCAAGAGTCCATGGAGACAAACGAATTGCTACGTAACCTGAGCCACTTAAGACTTCGTGATGTCATTACACAACTGGAATTGGAAGCGAAACGGCCGCTTAACAACATAGAAGTTGCATTCATTGAAAGGGAATACGTTCAAACTGAATTAAAAATGTGGCTAAAGGAAAGTCTTCGAAACGTTTCCACTGACTTGGAAAATGTTAAAAATATCATAACCGAGATACCCTCGATCTTGGGGCATCTAGATTCTCTGCGGTCTTTGAAAGATATTTCTAAATTAGCCCCTGGATCAAGGATACTAGGTTGGTGCGGTGGACAACGTCTTCAATTGATTCTCTTCCAAAAGGATCCATTTGAAACTTCGCATCATGCTGTCAACATAGTTTCGCAATACTTTAAACAGTTCAAGGGAAGTTTTAAAAAAAAACTTTCGCACCATTCAGGCATATATGACGCAGAGAAACACACGAACTTTCTCACAGCATTATATGATTTAATGTCTTTTGCTACACAAGGCCATTACACAACGCCACCGATTCTATCAGAAGATGTTTTCGACAAACTTAATCATAATACAATGCAAGAGTTGGTAAACGATCTAGTAAGAAAATGCACTCTACCTGATCCTTTAGAAAGCTTCAAAAGATCGGTCACTTCTCTTAAGGCTGATGATTGGACTGTCAAGTTACAATCGTTGATCAAAGAAACTTGTAGAAATTGCTTGTTACCTCGCACGAAGATTGAGACCCAGATAGGAAGTGGAAGGCGAATCATTCTCATAAAAGGAATTGCAGTCTATGTGAGTAAAGTTAAAAAGCAAATGTTGGAATTCAAACGAGAAATCGATGCGCAAGAGGTTCAAATTGTTGGACTTGCTTCCGTCCATATCGACTGCGACTTGGAGCCTGAAATATGGCACGGAATGAACGTTGTCGTTGTCACAGATAAACTATTTGTCGATACGGAAGACGTCTGTTGGGATGTATCCGGACAAGATGCTATCAACATTGATTCGGAGGCGGCAGCGAGCGGTCATCATCCAGGTGATGATGGTATTGCAGGTAAATAAAAAAAACTATGATACAGTGCTCTTCTCTTTCTTAACCAAAGAGTTGTAATTTTTTTCTGAAACCTCGTGCAGGAAACCACGGCCTGCCAGGCGAGAGTGGAGGAAACGTGACCATCATTTGCAACGAGATGTTTAATGCCGAACGATGGACCATCTTGAGTGATGGAGGTCGCGGAAGTGATGGACAGAACGGTGGAGACGGTCAAAATGGAACATTAAAAGGAAAAGACGCGCCTCAAAAATGGAAAAAGGACTTTTTCGAACAAAAATTCCCGTCAATGTCGAAGACTAATGAGCACGAATGCAGAACTGCAACTCTACAGGTCTTAAAGTCTGTGGACGAACTCGTACCAAAAGAAAACAGGACATACGGCAAAGACTTTTTTCGAACTTATGATAACTGGTTTCCTAAAACCTCCAACTTCTTCGTCGAAGGCACAACTCAGGAGGGATTTAAGATCACTGTATCTAAGTACACTGATATGTTGGCAGGCAGATGTCACACCTTTTTCTTTTGCAAAGGTAACTAATATATTCCAAATTTATTTTTTACGTAAAGTTATGTAAGGGTAAATTCGTCTTCTTTCTGCCAACAGGCGCTTTAGGGGAGCCCGGTCAGAGAGGTGGTAAAGGTGGACAAGGAGGCAAAGGAGGACAAGGAGGATTCTGTGGCTCTATCGTTATTCAGAACTTGGCCGGTGAACCGATTACATCGTCTTGTGGTCTTCAGTTCAGCCGTGAAAACAAAAGAAATATGAGCGAACAAGGCCCGTCTGGTCGCGATGGCAAAGATGGAAAAGGCGGCCAACACGGCAAACCGGGGAAAGCCAGTGGTGATATCGGTTTTATTGACAACGTGGCCGCATTTTGGAAATGGTTGTATGAGCCGAAATACTTTGGATTCGATAACGACGAACGTTTCGAAATTGTATACCATGAAGAAAAACCAAGCGAGCCGTATTCGCGTTGCTATCCGCACGACAAAGACACAATGTTATATGCCAAATTGAAACCCATAAAAAAACACGCCAAGAAAGAAACGCAGCTAGAAAAGACAACCCACGGTCGACGACATCAATCAGAAGAAGCTGCCGTCAAGAAAGAGAATATTACTATTCAAAGTCTCAACCATCACGTCTCCCAAGTTATCGAGCGACAAAAAATAAACCAAACTCTCAAGAAACAGATGGTCTTAATGACGGGACAAAACTCAAGTCAAGAGAATATCATTCAGAATTTGTTAATCGCACTCAATGATTTATTGTTCTTCGTTAACGACGGAGACTACACAAGAATCAAGTTTCTATCAGAAGATTTTTTTGATAAACTTCAAAATAATACAGGACAACAGTTGGTCGAATATCTACTGGAGAAATGCGTACTACCTGATCCTTTAGAACGCTTCCGCAATTTGGCTACTTCTGTAAGGACTGATGAATGGACATCTACACTAACACAATTAAATAAGGAGACTTTCAGGAAAGTCTTGTTACCTCGCACGAAGATTGAGACCCAGATAGGAAGTGGAAGGCGAATCATTCTCATAAAAGGAATTGCAGTCTATGTGAGTAAAGTTAAAAAGCAAATGTTGGAATTCAAACGAGAAATCGATGCGCAAGAGGTTCAAATTGTTGGACTTGCTTCCGTCCATATCGACTGCGACTTGGAGCCTGAAATATGGCACGGAATGAACGTAGTCGTTGTCACCGATAAATTATTTGTCGACGCGGAAGACGTCTGTTGGGATGTATCCGGTCAGGATGCAGTTAATTTGCCATCGGAAGTGGCACCAAGTGGTCATTACTCAGGAGATGATGGTATAGCAGGTGATTATAATCAAAATCTAATGATTTTCTCTTTATCAGTCAGTTCATTCTGAAAACTCGTGCAGGAAACCACGGCCTGCCAGGCGAGAGTGGAGGAAACGTGACCATCATTTGCAACGAGATGTTTAATGCCGAACGATGGACCATCTTGAGTGATGGAGGTCGCGGAAGTGATGGACAGAACGGTGGAGACGGTCAAAATGGAACATTAAAAGGAAAAGACGCGCCTCAAAAATGGAAAAAGGACTTTTTCGAACAAAAATTCCCGTCAATGTCGAAGACTAATGAGCACGAATGCAGAACTGCAACTCTACAGGTCTTAAAGTCTGTGGACGAACTCGTACCAAAAGAAAACAGGACATACGGCAAAGACTTTTTTCGAACTTATGATAACTGGTTTCCTAAAACCTCCAACTTCTTCGTCGAAGGCACAACTCAGGAGGGATTTAAGATCACTGTATCTAAGTACACTGATATGTTGGCAGGCAGATGTCACACCTTTTTCTTTTGCAAAGGTAACTAATATATTCCAAATTTATTTTTTACGTAAAGTTATGTAAGGGTAAATTCGTCTTCTTTCTGCCAACAGGCGCTTTAGGGGAGCCCGGTCAGAGAGGTGGTAAAGGTGGACAAGGAGGCAAAGGAGGACAAGGAGGATTCTGTGGCTCTATCGTTATTCAGAACTTGGCCGGTGAACCGATTACATCGTCTTGTGGTCTTCAGTTCAGCCGTGAAAACAAAAGAAATATGAGCGAACAAGGCCCGTCTGGTCGCGATGGCAAAGATGGAAAAGGCGGCCAACACGGCAAACCGGGGAAAGCCAGTGGTGATATCGGTTTTATTGACAACGTGGCCGCATTTTGGAAATGGTTGTATGAGCCGAAATACTTTGGATTCGATAACGACGAACGTTTCGAAATTGTATACCATGAAGAAAAACCAAGCGAGCCGTATTCGCGTTGCTATCCGCACGACAAAGACACCATGTTTTATGCCAAAATCAAACACAGCAACGATACTGTTAAAGAGATTGAAACCCAGTTAGAGAAGACGACCCACGGCCGAGCACCTAAGACAGAAAAAGTTGCCGTCAAGAAAAAGACCATCACTTTTCTAAGTCTCAGCCACCATGTCTCGGAAGAAACCGAACGACAGCAAATGAACGAAAACCTACACACCCAAATGATCTCCATGACGGGGAAAAAATCCATTGATCTTCGGTTTTTGCAGGAAAGCCAACAAGATATAGAGACCCAGAGTGATGTGAAAGTGGTCAGGAAAATGGATGGCGAACGTATTCAAGGTTCCTTTAGATTGGGTCCACCCGCTCGTCTTCCAGCTAAGCTTAGTGTTAACCATCTATTAGAAATCAAAGATTGTGCCAAGTGCGACTCGAGCTTAAAAAATGCACAAGATCAGTTGTCTTTGCAAACAGACAGTATATTCCAACTCGCTCCGAGCGCTTTGGCCGGCTGCCTTGACCAATTGCCGACAATGGATGGCGCTGACAGTATCTTTCACTGCATTTTAGGTGAGAAAGAATCGTTCGGCTCCTACTTGTGTAAAAACACCGACGAGTTTCGTCAGGACCTTGCAGAGTTCGTTCGGAAAAACAGCGACCAATATATCCATAGATTTACTACCTTTGTGAAACGGTTTGTTTTGAGTTTGAAGGAAAACAACAAAGAATATCCTATTGCAAATGTTGTCAAACAAAAATATTTTGAACATGAGGATCAACAGTGGGCGGCTAAAAAAAACAAATCTGAACGTCTTAAGATCAAGAAGGAAATCGAGCGATCCGACAATAAGAAGCTCAGCGATGTTCTTTCTCTAAACGGGACATCATTAGAAGAAAAGGTGGACTACCTGTTGAAGCGTTTCTCTGTAGAGGAGAACAGTGCTGCCACAAACTTTGAAACAAATGACAAAATCGATTCATGGGATCAAGCATGGTCTAGCTGTAGCCAGAATCTTAGGGACATTGTGACGAGCATGAACAAACATTTTGACTGGCAAAAGGAGTCAAAATCCAAAGAATTGCTGAATGAATATGCCACATTCATTGAATCGCCATTGACTACGCTGAGCTGGGCTGAACTGGAAATATTAGCCCTAGCTTACAACAAAAAGATTCACGTCTATGTCAGTCAAGAAGCCGAAAACAACAACGACGAAGAAAATTTCCCCACATTAAAGTTTGTGAAAACTTTGAATTCCCGCGGTTATGACGAGCACCACATTCTTTATGAAGATGACGGTGTTTGGCTGCGACTTGAAGTCAACGAAAAGCTCAAAGAATTCTACGAAAAACGAGCTCGTCAGGCAGCTGCTTTTAAACAATTTCAAAAGACGAACACCTCGTCAGGTAAGACAATTTCAAATCTAATACCTAAAGAGAATATCTAACAAATTACATGTTAAAAGATGCTAGCTCATCATTACCGGACAAAGAGGCCTTCAAAAACTTACTAGCGTGGTTCAAAAAAAATTGCAGTGGAAATCGGCAAGTGATGACGTCCATCCTGATGCTCAATCCTCAGTACGGTGAAACCCCGGGTGAGCTTGCACAGCTTCTCTTACGCTTTGCTACGTCGAAAGCGCAGAAGAATGTCAAGGATTTTGCGGAAAATGTTTGCTTGCTAGCCCAGCGGGTAATGGAGTTCAATAATCGTGGTATAGATCCAATTTTTTACTTGCATGTCGTTGAAAACTTTTGTCCGCATCGATGGGACTATGAATTTCTTCTTCTGGAAATGGAAGACCGATTGATGAACGTTTTAGAATCGGACGAAAGATCCGCTTGGAGATCCGCTCTTTATAAGTTAAACAATTGGATGTTGGTTTTGCTACGTGAACGACTAGACGCAGCCAGATTGTCAAGTAGCTCACCGATCGTCAAAGAAAAGATGGGACGAATTTTAAACCTCCTGTCAATTGAATTACATTTCACCGAAGACGATATGGACCGGCTCGTTCAGTTGTCTCTCAACGATTGGCTTTTCGAATTAAAAAGTAAAATCTGGGAGAAAGAAATCGAAAATTTGTCGACTAAGAGTGTCACTTGTAAAGAAAAGAGAGAAGCTCTTTACATGTTATTCGAGTTGGAGAACAAGAAGGGCGAACAATTCTGTCATCAATTGCTAAATCAATGTCGGGGCCCGCCTGCCATGGACTGGTCGAATGTAGTGTCCTTATTCCAGCAGTATGTCTACATGGATGGTTCCTTACAGACAGATTCCAGAGATGAGAAAAAATTCAAAGAGATCGTCAGTGCAATAAAATCAGATGGTAACACGTCTCCCACAATTGTTTCCATATTGCCCGATATTGAAACAAACGTGTCGGCAAGTCAATCGATGAGTAAATCAAAGATTGAGACAATGTTGCATCAGTTCATCAATTGGTCGGGACGATTTGATAGGATTGAAGACATTCAATCATGGGCGTCCAATAGCAATAATTTTAAATCGTCTGTAACCGACAGTTCGTTTCTTTCCAATTATCTTCACGTCTACAATTGTGCTGTACAAATAAAAATGAAGTTCTCATTGCGTGACACGCAAAAGGTAACAATTACAACGTTACTAACTAATAAAACCAGCACCCTGGCTCAGGTACCAACTGGTGAAGGCAAATCTCTCATTGTAGCCGGAGTGGCCATTTACCGCGCCCTTTGCGGTCAAAAAGTCGACGTCATCACAAGTAATGGTGTGTTGGCTATTCGCGATTCTAGCCTTTCGATGGCTGATGGTGGATTACGAGACCTTTACCAAATGTTCAAAATTAGCGTGGCCAACAATTGCAGCCAGACAGAGAGTGACCGAGTCATGGCATACGATTCACCTGTCGTTTATGGAGAATTGTCAAACTTCCAGCGCGATTATCTGCTAGACACCTTCTACGGCCGCAACATCCGGGGAGATCGCACCTTGGACTGCGTTATTGTAGACGAAGTAGACTGCATGTTGCTCGACCGCGGCAACAACATGCTCTATTTGTCTCACGACATCCCCGGCATGGAAATGTTGGAATCGCTCTACGTTTTCATCTGGGAGAAATTGCGCACTTCATCGCGCAAATTGGAGGACGTTAAAGCTGATGTACTCTACGATCTATACGGAGTCATTAATAAGGACGATCTAGAAAATGTACATCCCTCACTCGTCAAACCAATTGAAAAGAACGCTGTATGGGCTCACTTGATCCACACTGAAATAATCGACCAGCAAGGACGATTGCTAATAGAAGATGTTAAGGAAATCACGCCCAAAAGGATAAACTACGAGAAGAACCCATCCCTTGATACTAAACTAGCCTACTTTTTTCGCAACGTCGTTGAACGGGAGCGTCGCATTCGAATTCCCTGCCAGTTGTTAACTTTTGTAGATCGACATCTTGACACTTGGTTAAATAACGCTCTGCGGGCGTTGCTACTCAACCCCGACGAGCACTACGTAGTTGACCAAGACAGAACAGGAACGAGTCCAGATATGAATCCACAAGTAATCGTCATCGATCCTGACACTGGCACAGACCAGACTTCTTCGCAATGGGACGGAGCGCTACATCAATTCCTCCAATTGAAAGAGGGATGTCAAATCACACTACAAAGTTTAAAAGCTGTTTTCGTCTCCAACGTGTCATACATCAAACAATACAAGACACTAACCGGTTTGACGGGTACTTTGGGTTCGCAACCAGAACGGAATTTCCTCCAACAGACTTATGGTTGCGATTATTTCACTGTACCAACCGCTTTCCCCAAGTGTTTCGTAATTAAACCGGCTCGAGTTCTCAAGACAGAGGAAAGCTGGATAAACAATGTGATCGATGAAACACGTCAAATTGTCCTGCCTAAAAATGGCAAGGCTCGTTCCCTCGTCATATTTTGTCGTTCCATCAACGAAGTCAAGCTAATTTATCAACGACTGAGAAATGTTTTCGTTTCGGACGTATTGGACGGAAACATTCGTTTACATCGATACACTCGAGATTACGAAAAATTTGAATTTGAAAGTAACCAGCTTTGCGTGAGTCAAGTAATTGTGGCTACTAATCTAGCCGGAAGAGGGACGGATATTAAAATCAGTAAAAAATTACGCGATAATGGAGGTTTACACATTTGCTTAACTTATCTACCGGATAACGTTCGGATTGAAGAACAAGCCGTGGGGCGATCGGGACGGAAAGGAGACCCTGGTAGCGGAATCCTCATTTTGTGCGAGTCACCTCCTACTGGCGAGCCTATTTCAGAAGACAATTGGAGTAGCGGAAAAATTTTCGACTTGAAAGAAGAGCGCAATCGCCAAGAACTGCAGAGGATTTCTCGTCTAACCGACGACTTCGTTCGCAATATAAAAAAACAAGAACAATGCTTCAAAGTATTCTCACAACATTACGACAAAATGAAGCGTCAGATGGAAGGCAAATATGACAAAGAAGTGATCGATATTACTTGTTCCAGTGCCTTGGATCAATGGGCTTTGTGGCTGGATTCGATCGATGATGGACTCACTTTCGAAACTTTGTCCTTAGAGAAGGTGTTGCAGCGACTAAAAGAGGAACTGATTAATTCGTTGATACTACCTGTGAACGAAATAACATGTCCCGTATACGAAATAAGTTGGATAACGCCGGCCCGATCCATTGTTCTGGCAAAACATTTTGCCACGCGAAAGGAACCAGACATTTCAACAGCTGCTAGGATTTTGGATGAACTCATCAACTGTAAGGACAGATTCTTTTATCCAGCTGCCTACTACTACAGGGCTTTCCTTCTCATTAAAGAAAGTTTCCGACAAGATAAGAGAAACACTAATGATGATTTCGTTGTCCGGGCCATCACTTATTGCTTCGACACCGTCACCCTGATTAAAGAACAACATTTCCAAAAGAACAAAGCCCTGTTCATTCGAATGTTGCGAGCTGCCGAATCAATTTTTGAACAACACATCGAAATGCAAATGAACTTTTCGCAAATCATTGCGCATACCATGGAGAAGGCTGACGATGAAAACTCTTTTTGTGTCGTGGAGGCCTACAAACACCAAAAGGAGAATGTCGTCAAACTGCTGGATCATTTTGTCAACTCGATCCGGTCTTTGTTGGGGAGTCACTGTTCGGCTTCGGGTCTTGAGGGAGCCGGAATCGATGCAGCTAAAGCGGATGAATATTTAAAAAAACTAGGATCTTTGGGATGTGTCTTTTGCCAAGCAAACCCATTCGAGACCATCCCAAACCTAGAAAACGCTATTCAACAGGTGGCAGATGATTATGCCATCAATCAGGAGAGACTGTGCGAATTTTTGGGCGACCTCCAGGAAGCCGATGGAATGAGTGAAAAGGAAATGGAGAAAAAGATAGGAAGCACCAAGATGATCCAACGGGCGAGAAAAGAATTTTGGAACGAACTCGTCAAGTCTAAAGTGTTAGTGGATGCCATCGATTGCCTCATCATCTCCGATACGGATTACATTGAAATGCAACTTGAACGAAGCGACGCCATTCAGGGCGTAGTCATTGGAATTGACGATTATGTTCTATACAACCCAATTTACGATAGGTATGAGGATATTCTAATTAGTAAAAAGATGATGTTCACCAAAGAACATGTAAAATCAAAGCTCTCTGACGCCGAATATCGCCATAAAAAGAAAAAATTCGAGTCCAACAAGATTGCCCGTCTCGATCCTGAAAGACTTGGCACGGTCGATTTGAAGATATTCGGCTGGTTGACCCAGGAAGACATGAGTAAAGCAAACATTATAGAAGAAGATCGCCCAGGGATCTGGGAAGCGTTAATCGACCAAGGAATCATCGTCGAAGAGGTCGTTGAAGGATTCGTAGACGACCATGTTTGTCAAGGGATAACTGCAATAGAGATCAACCAAAAAACAATAAGAGAACAGATTATCGACCGGAGCCTCAGAGCAGAAACGTCGTTGAACCCTTTGGCAGTTGTTGCCGTACTGTCACCTATGGCGTTGACGACGGCTACGGCGACTACTTTGCTTTTCCCTCCAGCTGCTCTTGCTTTCGGACTTGTATACGCAACAACAAAAATGTTGACGAACAGTAAAAAATCACATGAAAAGAAGGAAGGCCGTTCAACAGACGCTCCTGCATCCATCAAAGTAGAAATCAAAATAGGTCATTTGTCACCTGATTACAAGGGTCAAGAATTCCGTTACTCTGAAAGCCCCCAGTACGAGATGCCCATTAAAAGTCTGATTGCAAGGACTTTTGCTGCTGAAATGGTCAGGCGACAATGGCTAAACAAAGAAGATGCTGGCCGGATGAAGGCGATTGCCGACCTGCCTTTGAAACCTTACCGAGACTTGCTAGGTGATTTGATGGCAACTTACCTTATCTCCGGTGCTAGAGTTACGGACGATGGAAATGTCGACTTGGAATGGATGGCCAATAAAATCACCAAGGATGAACAAGATCGCGGTCGCATCTTATCCTACTTGAAAAGTAACCAAGCCGTGTATGCTTCCCTGGAGACGCCCGACGCTTCGCTCCAGTCCATTGAACTCGCCATCCGCCAGAGAACTGACCTTATCAACGTTTCAACAGAACTGTATGTATTCAATCTAGTGGGGTTGTATCATGTCATCGAAATGACGGAGCAGAAATGGTCGGTGAAAATGATTTTCCGAGCGTCAGTGATTATTGCTTTTGGTATAGCTCAAGTAGCTCTTGGTGCGCTAATCCAAATGAAATTTGCCGGCATGATGACTCACGCTGCGAGCGGGTTTATGTCGGAAGGCGTGTCCGACATTATGTTTGCAATGTCTGCTCTCTGGTCGGGTAGTAACTTTACCTGGGCCGATTACGGTCGACACAAATTGTTGAGTATTGCCATCACGGCTGGATCGATGGGCATCGCTGCCTTCTTCTCCCGCGGCGTCAAGTTCTTCAAATACGGTTATAAAACAGCCGGCCACGCTTTAGGAGAAGGTGGTAAAATAGTGGCACAAAGTGCAAGCGCCATGAAACTCACAACCGGAGAGATCTTCAAAGAAGTCGTAAGAATCACCTGCAAAAAGATTGGAGAAAACGTCGCGTTTAGCCTAATCAACCAACAAATTGAATCTATCGTCAACAGTCAGCTGAGCATCGCATTTCGTAACATGGGGGCTGCCCTAATTAAAAAAATGAATCTACATGTAGGTGATAATTTTAACTCCATGAAAGAGACATTGAGCCGACTTTATCGATTGCATGGCCCAGTAGAAGCCCAACGTCTCGTCAGTGAGAAAATGAAAAGCGTAACAAATGGCTGGGTACAGCAAGGCCAGGAGTGGCTTTCCAAAGTTCTTAATATGGTCTTTTCTGGCCTAGGAGAGGCATTTAACAAAAGAAAAATGATCAGCCCCAAAAGTAAAGTAGTTGAAACCGCCAATTATATGATCAACATTATAAATTCGGTTGTACAGAAGGCCAATGCTATTATCAAGCTCTTTGAACTGATGGTAACGCGCACAGCGCATTTTAATTCTGAACTGGAGAAATGTGCTTCTCAGCGAACGACTACTTCGGATTCAGAACGAACTGACTTCAGCGAAGAAGAAGTGAAGAACTTTCAACAGAAGGTCGAGGAAGATATGAAAGCGTCCCTGGGGTGCGAAGCCGGTCACATGATTCAATCCTGGACCACTCAAATCCTGCAAGCCGCAAGCAGACAGGTAGTTACAATGGCGGCCCGCAGCATCAAAAATACTTATAGGCAACACAAAGAAAAAGGGTATTATGAGGAATTGCGCCGACTACGAGAAAAACGACGAATTGAAGCTTGTTCGGATGATCAGGTACCCGATGACAAAAGACCTCCACCTTCCGAGGCTCACATCAATGCCTGTCTCAAATTAATGCGAAAAACCAAAGATCCGAAACTATTTGCGGCTCTAATTCGTGAGGGAGTTCCAGCTGATAGATTCTGTGTCGACGCCTTAAGCGGCGCACTTCCGGCCATCTTACAAAAATGCGGCGTGGACTATACCAAAATGCCCATCAAAATCGAAAGCTCCGATGATCGTTTCACTCACGAAACGCAAGGTGATTCTGCTGATCCAAATGCCTTGGTCATAAAAGTGGAACGGGCAGAAGAGGGCCGGTCGATGGGCCACTTTTACAGTCCTGACAGTGGCGGCGATTCTAGTGTTAAATCTGAAGGTCGTTACGATTGCCTGTTCGATTGTTTGGCGCAACAATTAAAGGAAAAACACAATGTGGATATTGATCCGGCCCAGCTGCGCGAACTAGCTGCCACTATGATAGAAAATGATCCAAACATTTCACAATCAATTTCCAACGGCTGGCACCAATATACACTCGATCAAGGATTTTATGGAGGTGATTATGAAACCGGTTCCTATCTAAAAGTTAAAAAGTATTCTAAAAAAGGCGAAAGAGAAGCCGATAAGCAGCCAGCCGTATCCATGTGGCGAAGAGCAAAGGATGATTGGGTAAGAAAATTGGACCTTAACAAACTTCCGGCTATGAGCATACCTTTGAAGTACCACGAGCTCACGAAGAACTATAAATGGCTTGCCATCCAGAATAACGATTTCAATAGGGTTCAAGAGGATTTCATGGCGAACGGCGAATACAAGGAAGCTATATTTCATGCAGTCTGCGTAAATTGGTTAATGATCATCCCCCCAAAAGAGAATGAATTCTGTGACGAAATCTATCGGAACATTAGTAAAGGATATGTGGAGGCCGCTGCTTCCATAAGCCATCCAAATGATCCAGAAATAAAACTCATTAGTGAAAAAGACGCAAACGAACTTAAACAAAGATTTGAAGCATTTCACAACGACCCCAACAGTTATACTCCGCCTGAAAGACCCATTGATAATGATAAAAGAAGGGAAGTAACAGTGCGACGAGGACGAGGTGTCGGACGAGGTGTCGGTCGGCGACAACAAACACGGAACCGGATTTAAAATAAATAAAAATTCATAGAACACCGACAAAATCCCAATAGATGCAAGTGCAAAATTTGGTAACCGATGGTGGATCTTGACTGTATGAGAAATCTATTGTAGTAAACAACGTTGATTGTAAAAAATTTGCGTTGTAGCATGCGAAAATGCAATACAGCTTAAAAAGAGAAATTTTTGTTTTTCATGCTTTTAACCCATTAAACCAACATACAAAGACGGGCGAAAGTTTCCTGACAGCATTTAAAAAGGGGTGCGCTTTTATTTTGAACCATGGCCTACTTGATTATAAAGGCCATGAAGCTGGCTATTCCTCTGGCTCCCAGTTCTTCCTTTTTTCCAGCCAATCAGTTGGGGGCATCTGCACAGCGCCCCAAGTGGCCAGCATCGAGTATTCTATCTGATTGGCTGAAAAGGTGTCGGTCACTTGGGGCGCTGTGCAGATGCCCCCAACTGATTGGCTGAAAACAGCCAAGACGATCTGATGGCCATGGATTGCGAACATCTAATGGTTGCCTTTGAGCCGTTGGCCCAAACAAGTGCGGCACCTTCAGCTGAGCCAACAGTGGTCAAAATCCTTGGCTAACCGACTCACTAAATTGGATAGAGCTGTAAAACATCCAGGGTTGCGAGGTCTTCGAAATTGCGAAAATCTCGATCGCCTTTTTCGCCACCATGGCGACATCAATCAGACACAATCGACTCACTTTGGGGGAAAAAACGGTTTAAGTCTAACTTTTCGAACGTTTCCCCAAACGTTTTGCTTGTCATTCGATAGCTAAGGATACAGGCTATTGTATGATTGTTTATTTTATGCTTCAAATTGTCTTAGTTTTTTGTAAATTTCATTTAATTGGTCCGTCGTCTGCAGAGCCGTCATGGAAACGTCAAACAGCAGACGGAATTTGCAGACGACGGACAAATTAAATGAAATTTACAAAAAAGCGATTTTTCTAATACAGCGATTTTTGTCTAATACGTAAAAGTCACCGTAAACATCAAAAGGACACAAAAATGATGTAACGTACGACGTAACATCACGATTTGACGTTACTCACAAAAATGACGTTCCGATCACTGCTTGTATCGTCGTCAAGGCGATGGAAAAATACTACCCGAGAGACACGCAATTGGTGGCCGTCCTCATCTTGGCCGGCTCTTCCGATCAAAAGATCAGCTGCATGGCCGAAATCGCGACGGGCGAAGGGAAGACGCTCATCACTGCATTGTTAGCCATCTATTTGTCTTTGAGTGGTTGTAGCAAAAATGGAACAGGCTGCGTCAATGTCGTCACCAGTTCGCCCGTCTTGGCTGAAGAGAATGTAGCAGCAGTTGCTAAGCTGTTCCAGAAATTCCGTATTAGTGTCGGTAATAACTGCGACCAAGAATGCAGTGAAGATGAAGATGTGCGTAGAGAGCGCTACAAGAACGATGTCATTTACGGAGATTTGTCCAGTTTCCAGCGCGACGAGCTCATCATCCGCTTCTTCGGACGCGACGTCACAAGGAACCGCAAAGCCGATGCTGTTATCGTTGACGAGGTTCTTTTATTTCTCTTGGAATCACATCTAAACTTCTTGTTTGTTAACGCCCTTTTTACTCATAGGTGGACAGCATGTTGCTGGACAAAGGCGAAAACATTTTGTACTTGTCGCACAAAATTCCCGAGCTGGACGACCTGTTGCAGGTGTTGAAATTTGGCAATCGATTCACGCTCCTGACATCATGGCTAAGTTCGTGGCCGGCCAATTTTCAGCTGATGGCAAAGAAAAAGCGGTTGACTTGGTCGTCACCCACATCCGCAAAAGAATCAAAGATGCGGAGATCATCGTTCCAGTTTGCTTGCGCGATTTTGTCGTTCGGCAGCTGAGTATTTGGACAGCCAGCGCCCTAAGAGCCAAATATTGCGTCACAACGGACGATTCTTACAAGTTGGATGATCTGCGAGACGGGCGGGGCCAACAACTGGTCATCATGGACAAGGAGACGGGCGTGGAGCAAGTGCAAATGCATTGGTCTCATGGACTGCACCAGTTTCTCCAACTGAAGCACTCATTAAAGTTAAGTCCAATCTCGCTCAAGGCCGTCTTTATGTCCAACATTAGTTACTTTAACGAATTCAAAGGCCGTCTGTTTGGTCTGACGGGCACGCTGGGTTCGCAAGCCGAGTGTCGCTTATTGCACGACGTCTTTGATGTTACTTTTTCAAAGATGCCTCGATTTAAGCGACGATTTTGCTCCGAACTGGACCCCCTCCTGGCCCCTACAGAGGATCAATGGCTGGACAATGTTAAACAAGCAACGTTTCAACAGTTGGACGAGAAGCGGTCCGTTTTGATTGTGTGCGAAAACATTGCAGCCGTTCAGCTCATCGTAAAGAAACTTCAAAATTCTAAAAAGGATCAAGATACCAACAAGATTCGAGCTTACACAAGTTCGTTTGATAAAGAGTTCCAGAAAGAGCAGCTGGACAGAAAACTGGAACCGGGAGAAGTGATAGTCGCCACTAATCTAGCCGGTCGTGGAACCGATTTAAAAATCAGTCAACAGTTAGAAGAAAATGGTGGACTTCACGTCATCATCAGCTACGTTCCAGCCAATGCTCGAGTTGAAGCTCAAGCCCAAGGACGGACAGCTCGAGCTGGACAGCCCGGCACTTATCAATTTGTCGTTTGCTGCGAAATTGATCAGTCCTACAAGAAACAAGGAGACGATGATGATGAAGCAATCGCCGCATCGGAACTGCAGCGTTTAAAAGAGGAACGCGACGAGCGTGAAGCTATACGTTTAGAGAGACTGGGCACAAGAGGACTCGACAAAATCAAATTTGAAGAAAAGCTCTTTGAACGCTATCGTCTTGAAATTCACGGTCCGGCGATCAAGGAGATGCAAAACCAGGATTTGAAAGAAAAAGAGCAATACATCAAACACCAGTTGGACTTTTTGACTAACATATGGGCACTGTGGCTGGATGGAAACAGTCGCGACATTGAAGACGCACAATCCAATGATCAGCGTCAAAGTATTTCGAACCGCTTTGATATTTTCAAAAAGAAAAGTCTACAATCCGCTAGTTGTCAAACAAATTTGATCAAATTTGCATCGACTCCCACAGAACTGGTCGAACTGGGCCGTCACTTTACCGAGATTAAAGACTGGTATGCTGCTGCTCAATGTTTCCAACAAGTCATCGATCAAGAACCTAACAATTGCGAGAGTGCTCTTATTCATCAAACGCATAAAATCCTACAAAAACAAGATAGGGCAGACGAAAAATTAGAGGCCAAGCAACTCCTTGTAAAAGCCAAGATATTGATGCAACGTAAAATAGAGGTGCTCTCATCGTCTAGCGATATCGTCAAGCTTGTCGTCCAATTGAGCCGTAAATCCGTTTCCAAGAATAATGCCAACGAGACTCGATTCGACGAGCAGGTTTGCCCTTAAATTCATAACAGCAATTTGACGGATTTATTAATCACCAAAATTATGTCTTTTCAGGTGAAGAACCTCATCAGCTTGTACAATATTGTCACGTATTTTTTATGCCCTTGACTCATCTGTGTTGAATCAACGTTTTCCCCTATTTCGTTCTTGCAACGTTTAACCTAGACGACTCTTCCCAACGTTTTCATCTTATTAGTAGTTCTGTTCGTGGTTAGCTCAGCAAAAGAAGTCCTAAAGTTTAGTGTTCTTCCTCTCCCTTTCCTACTTTTTCCTAATTCATCGAGCTTATTTGATTGTGAAATTGGTGGCGGGCACTGTTGGTTAGGCAATAGATTTTAGTAAGCCAACAGTGACGGCCCATCGAGTTGGCTGGCTCTTTCAGTTTAACAGAGTCAGCGGCCCGATTGACTTTCCCCAGCGGTGAAATCAGCTATCATTTGTGAGCCAGTTCAAGATCAACGTGACAATATTCACATCATGGCCATCGACGACATCTTGGGTCGGCCGATTCATCGCTCCATCGAATTGCAATTCAGCAAAACAGAGGAAGCCGAGGCTTTGTACAGTCTATTAGTCGACCAAACTAATTTATGCAAGGGGACACGACTGAGCCAGAAACTCGTCGTCGACGAGAACAACATGATAATGACTGACCAATTGAAGAAAAGAAAGAAAATCGAATGGCCATCCATGTGGTCCTACTGCCAAGCCGAAATAGTGGAGCTGATTCAAAAGAAGGTGAAGTCCAAGTCTTATTATATAAAACAAGATATTTTCCACGGCGTGGTCGTCACCCAAAAGCAATTGTGGGACATTTTGAAGAAAGAAAACTGGCTCAAGAAACAAATCAAAGCACCTGAAAATGACGATATCACTCTGCCAAATGAATTTGGTCGGTGTAAAGCTATTCTCATCGACTACTTAAAGAAACAGAATGGCCAAGCATTCGACAAGAATTCGGTCCAAAAGCTCCTAACGCTTACAGAAGAACAAGTAAGAAATCATAACGTAGTTTTTAAAGAGTATTATTACTGTGAATAAAAAATATTTACTACGGTATGTTATAGGCTAGCGCGTTGCTCACGTTCCTGGAGAAGCAAGGAGTTATCGTGCAAGAAGTAACCAGTCGCGAATGGTTAATTAAAGTCGCAGAAGAAACCGACATTGATTTACCAACTGAATTAAGCCATCGTAAATCCGTTGTGATTGATTACCTGAAGAAACACAACAACCAAAAGTTCGTCCGCGAATCGATTCAAAAACTTTTTGAATTAGATACCAAACAGATGGATTCGCTGGCCAAAATTCTAGAAGAGAAGGGGTTCATCAAGCATGTTGAAACATGTCTCGCCATCATAAACAAAGAAGCAGCTTGTGTTGAACAGCTACCCGCAAAACTGACGAGGTTTCAAGAAACTCTGTCAGCATGGTTACAGAATCAAGCAGGCCAAGAGTCCGAAATTATCGTCTACCGCGACACTCTACCATTGCCCAAAGATGTTCAAGAAGGTGGTCGTCAAATATGGAATTACTTGATCGGTGAAGGAATCATCAAAGAACCGACTCTAATCTTTCCCAAGATTGCCTATGCATCCGAAGATAAAATTAAATCAAGACTAGACGATGTCAAAAAAGTCATCAACGGGCTGACCGGCATTGAAACACTTTGTAGAAAATATGCCCCGGCCCCACCGGAAGCAGCCGATGATTACGAGCCTGGTTTCTGTGACGTCCTTTCTTACCTGCGAGCCAAGCCGTGGATTCCTCTCAAATACGGATTGCTAGGTAGTGTTATGGTCTTGGATCCCGGTTTGGCCATAAGTATTCTCAAAGAAGAACGAGCTAACATCAAGGCATGGTTGAAGGAGACAAAAGAGAAAGCTGCGCTAGAAGCGTATGTCAACCAAGTGGTAACAGCTGTGACGGGAAGCGCTGGCCAACTCAAAACTTTTCCAGCTTCCGTTTCCGCTTCGTTCCGCAACCTCGGCCTGTATTTCACGTCCGGTCGATATCCACCCGAAGTTGATGATTTTGAAGTCCAGCTAATGGAGCGAGTGATTGTCCTCAAGGAGTACAAGTCCTGGTGGGATTGGCGGGCTTTCACCGTTGCCATGATTGGCGTCTTACAAATCGCCGCTGGAGTGGCTATCAATTTCATCTCAGCCGGCGTGTTAAGCCCTATTGGTACGGCACTAATTGCCGAGGGCATCAACGACATTATGTTTGCCATTCAGACGGGACTGACTGGAACATTCAGTTGGTCCGCCTATGGCAAGCAGAAGATGATTAGCGTCGGAATTACCATCTTGACTGCCGGCCTAGCTACTTATCTCACTTGGTCAACAGCAGTAGCTAAAACGGCAATGGCCGGCTTCCGTGCCCGTTGTGGACTAACCATGCTTCTCGCAGCTGGTAAGAAAATTCTATGTAAAATCGGCCAAGCCGCCCGTTCGGCCTTAATCGCTCTCGGTGTTGAAAAATTGATGGCTTACCTCAAGAAACTCATTGTCGAAAACATTCTCGAATACTTTCGATCGAGTTTAATTGGTGTCGCTGCTATGGGAGCCGTCGGAAAGCTAACGGAGGCCATGGACAAAATTTGGAAGTCAACAGGTGGTAACGTTGAAGAATCCAAGCGGCTAATTCGAACAACAGTTCTAGTCGATGCCACCGCTTCGGATATGCACTCTACATGGCTCAATCAACTGTCAGCACACTCAACCCAATTAGGTAGAGCCATGGGCAATACTTTTGCCGAATCGAGCCGAGAGCTCAAGTTTCAGAATGGATTTCTAGACGGAGTCGGCAAAGCTCAATTGGACGCGGGAAATTCGACTGGACTCGACGCGCTTAATTTGGCTAAAGATGTACTGGATGTGGGCGACAAAGTAACGAAAATAGTTGAAGCGAGCAAAAGTGCTATGAAATGGATCGAGCGCTTAAAGACGGGTGCCGAGGTAGCTACCATTATTACTCACACGCCCGAATACATTCACAACATCGGTCGTCAACTTGAAAACCAAGCTCACTCTCTGGAAATGAAAAAAGAGAGCAATGACAGCCACAATATACCAGAAGAGTCGGAAGAGTTTAAGAATTTCAAATCAGAAATGACGGCTAAAGTGGAGCGAGACGTACTTGAGCACGTTATCAGTCGAATAAACCGCGCTTGGTTACAGCCATTAGTGCAGAGAAAGGTTGAAGGCGCCATCAAAAGCGTTGGCAAACAAGCTGTCCAGCTGATTGGCTCCCTATTTGAAGATGATCAGGATGGGCTTGGTGAACAGAGGCAACGAGTTGGTAAAGATGAAGCTAAAAAGAATAAGAAGGCGTCGTCGAAGAACAACAGGAAGAAGAACCGTTCAAAGAAACGGAACGATGGAAGCATCTTGCACGACCCACCACCAGACGAGTCGTACGATGAACAGGTTAACAAAATCGGTCAAGGCGAAACGGCTGGCCTGTTGGAGTTCCAGCAAACAGCCGACTATAGTGAGGTACCTATAGATATCGACGACCCGACGGGCACGTTTTCGGCAAACTCAAAAGACGGAAAATTCACCATCAAATCCAATGGAAGAGAACCGAAAGCCAACGCACCTCGTATGCACCTGAAAGTTAGCCAAAACGACGACGGCACGAAACACGTCTCGCTCACTGACAGCAATGGCAAAACTATTTACGAAGGCTCCCCAGATGGTCTTAATCGTTGTCTCTACGAGGCTGCTGCTAATTACAAAGGTGTCTCTACCGAAGAGTTCCTCACCGGACTCAAAGCTCACGCCCTGAATAATGATAGAGCCAGGTATTACGTTATCAAAGAACTCGGTTTCTATTTTCTCATAACTTATTCCTACTCTATTTTGAATTTATGATACTAGGTATCTTTTTGAACGCGGCGTAGGCAAGGCCATGCCCGAGGCGCGTGTTGGAGCAATCAAGAACAATAACAATAACAACAATCTGGTTAAAAACAACACTACCTACGAAGAGATTTCAGTTTACTGTGAAAAAACCGATTCCTTCGTGATGAAAAAGCGCCCCGTACGGTCGGATGTTTGGATTAGACCAGAAAATCTCGGCCAAGGAACGCCTACTGATGATAATGTGAGGGGACCATCCAAAGAGGAGAATAAGACAAGCCCATACATTAATCAAGCCGGACACTTTGCCCCGAAGTCTGCTGGTGGATCAGGAACGAATCCCGATAATATTTACACTCAAGACAAACATTTCAATCAAGTTCAGAACAACAAATTCGATAATCTTTGGAAATCTGATTTAAAGACGAACCCCAATCTACGTGTGCGCTTGATCCATGAGTTGGCGTACGACAATGCATCGTCGATGAAATCAGATCGCGTTACCATCACAGCCCGCATCTATTCATCGGACGAATTCGGCAAATTAACAAGAAGAGGAACTTATAGACAGACTTTTAATAATTTTCATAGGAAATCACTAAATGATTTACCAATACGGAGAGCTTTGAACGAGGAATTGAACAAAAGATTCAAACCAGCATAAGTTTCGAAACTTGATGACGCTTAAATCTTAATAATGCCTTTTGATATTGCTACTGACAAAAAGCTGAGGTGAATCATTATTCACACACCCACACACTGCCTTTCACTTTGTTATGTTTTACTCTGTCTTTTTAGCTATGTATCTAACAAATAGCCTCCTTTACTATGTACATGTTATAGTGACAATGCAAATTTGAATGATCTGTTATGATTCTCAATTAATTACAATCTAATAAATCCAAAATGATGATGAAATCTAACATGGTTTTGAAACTAGTATCAATGTAAATCAAAGGAGTGGCGGAGGTAACAGCTCGACGCCCGAACTGCGCCTGAATCACAACTTCACAAGCTAGTCTCCTCGCAACGCTTTTTCAAGTTCGTGTTAAAGTAAACGATTACGAAAACAGTGCACGAATTCGCTTATTGACAGAGTAGAAAATTTGAACTACATAATAATACTAAGAATACAATATGAATCATCCAAATTATAGGGCTCCAAAGTATCAGATTTTTTCTTACTTACATTATCCCGTGAAGATCTGAAGGATTCGTCAACACTAGTTTCTTTTTTAACACAAGGAAATGCAACATTTAGGTATTGTCTATTGCCTCATAAAAGAAAATATCGAACAATTCTTTGGCTGTTTCAATTTCACTCGTCGAGGACTCAAACTGACTGACAAACTCGCATGTCGCATCTCTTTGAAAACAAAAATATCTACGGAGCCACGTTGCCAAAAAAATCACAGGTAACTCAAAAATTCTATTTTACTTTCCAATTCCAGCACAATCAGCACAGCATCATCACGTAAAATTAATTCTTTTTGGCCTTTCATCTAATTAGGATAACGCGTTGGAATATAGTCAAAGAGTTGATAACGAAAAAAAAAATGAGGAGGAGGTGCGTCGGACACGGCTATTTTGGTCGGTGAGTACACCAAAGTGTCGTGCAATAATCAATATCCATAAAGAAAATGTTGAGCACAATTTAGAGGTTTTATTTACGTCCAATATAGCAATGCTACATTGTATAGCTATGCTATATTATAGCATACAGTAGGTTTCAGATAACTCTATACTTTTTGGGTGTTCTTTCTCAGTAGATGGCATTGCAAACCATGCATAATTTATTTCCCTTCCTCTGGCCTCGTTGATCTATTTATCACTAGTATAGAAATTGCGGGATCAAAACAAACGTGAAAGTAAGCTCCACAATTTTCTCCACCGAACATACTGGTAACGAGTTTAATTTATAGGCATATAAATAAAAACTCTATTGATACACATTTTTGACCAAAGCTTTTGCAAAGTAAGTTACATTTTGGTCATCATGGCCATCTCCTCGCCGATGAGAAGGGAAGTACTAAACCTTTACAAGAAAATACTACGAATTGGCCGGTCTTGGAACTCCGTTAATCCCGGAAATACTAAGAACGAAAGAAAGTACATTTTGAATGAAACTAGACACTGGTTTATGGTCAACAGAAATGTTGAAGAACTTCAAGCTATCAAGGATCATTTACAGGAAGGAGAAGCAAGGCTTGAAATGGGTATACATTATTTTTTGAGTTGGTAATATAGAGCAAATGATTACTCGTTTATTCACAGCTCTCCACTACAGAAACCCCTACCCAAGACCTGTAAATTTACCTCCTAAAACCCTTACAGTCAAGCAAGGGAAGAAGCAAGGCCATGCTCAGGAGAGACTTAAAGAACAATCAAGACCCGTATATGTTAAATCTATTGATCACGAATCCGGTATTAAAAAGGCGTAAAATGATCGTGACATCTTTGCCCAATACAATAGTTAAATGAAACAAATTAGTCGAAATTGCGTTCCGCCCATGTATTTCACATTAGAAATCAGCACAGAAGATGTTCATTTCATACTGCCGAACGTATTTCTATTGTGTACCAACGGAAGATTTCGATGCAGATCGGGAACGACGACGTTTAACCTCCTCAGCTCGCTTAACCTTGGCCTCTTTAGTACGAACGGCCAAAAGACGAGCATAGTCGGCAGCCTGTTCGCGTCTGTTGACAGCGCGCTTCTTCTTCAGGGCAATGCGATGACGTTTGCGCTGTAAGGGAAAAAAACAACAGAATAAGCAACTTTCATAACAACTGTTTCGTCCGTACACTGAGGAAATATCACGACTTCAAAGTCCCCAAATTATAGACGACATGGATTTACCACCCTTTATTACTTCCAACCACAGCATATAATCTGTGGTTGTAATGGGAGGGTGGACATAAATAGACCTGAAGGTGAACACTCACCTGAAGAACAACTGGGGTAACCAAACGCTGGATCTTGGGTGAGCGGAAACGCGGCTTCTTGCCTTCCTTGACGGGCAATGGTCGTTTGATGACATACTGCCTGACATCATCTTCCTTGGAAAGGTTGAAGAGTTTGCGGATCTTAGAAGCACGCTTAGGTCCCAAACGCTTGGGTACAGTGACATCAGTCAAGCCGGGGATTTCCTACAACAGGAAAAATATTTAATTTTGACTGCCCTAAGATAACAAATTGAGGAAATGATTACCTGGTCACCCTTCTTAACAATGACAACTGCCAACACGGACAAGTTGGCATCAACAATGCAGCCTCTAACTGACTTGCGTTTCCTTTCACCAGTTCTCCTCTCACGGTAGCAAGAGTGTCCCTTGGAGAAGAGGAGACGTACACGGCCTACACACCAGACAATTAGTCAACTGAAGATGAATATTGACAAATGGTATAGAACAGTACCTGTGGTCAAGATACCCTGCTTCATGGGGAAACCTTGTTTGTCGTTTCCACCAGCAATGCGAAGGACATATCCCTTCCATTCATCGCCGATACTGTCGGCCTCAACCTCAGCTCCCATGCGCTTTTCGTAGAAGACGCGAACTTTCTTTTCATCTTCAATCTCGATCAACTTCTGTGCCCCAGTGGCGGGGTAGCTGACGTTCAACTGGGAAAGATAAACAATGATTAGTTCCTTCCTCCATTGAACGATAAAATTCGTATTTTTAACTAAGATTAAACGACCAGTACGGGCAAACTCGAAGAATATGTAGAGATATAGTTAAAACTGTCAGAAAACAATAGTCTACAGACACGTCCCGTGTGTCCCCCCGGCACGCAAGCTTTACAAATCCAACTAAATCTTGTACATCAGTTACACAATTAAAACTAGAAAAAACTTGGAAACCCGATGGAAAATGAGCTATAACAAAAACGTGAAAGTAGTGACAGATGATGGATGCCTAGATTAAAAGAGAGAAACTTAACGAACCTTCATTGCTGCGTCAGATGAGACCTTGCAGATGAAAACCCAGAGTGACCGAAAAATAGTTTCCGAGCCTTCCACTAGGCTTTTCGCAGTTGCGCCAGGCAACGCTGCCAAATGGTATACAAAGCTTACATTTTTACCATCAATTTTTTTTTTGATAGTATTTTAATGAACATTTACTCGCAATGGAGTCTTTCCAAATGTTATTTAATTTTTAAAAATTAAAAAACCAAATTCTTATGTTTGTCAAACTTGAAGTTGAACTATTTTCATGAAATGAACCTGTTGCACCTCGACTTCCCTAGTTCCCTGGTCGGTTGCACCTTTACACGAGTAAGAGAGCGGGTATGGTGGAACCGGAAGAGAAAGACTTTCATTCCATAGGCGTAAAATGAATTATATAGTATTTTTTTTTTTGCGAATCATTGATTTAACATTAGAAACTTAACACGGATTCCCTAATTTTTCTCTAATTTGTATTGTCTCTTTAAACTTTCTTGAAATACCCATAGGTGTAAGCAGTAGGGTGGGACCCGTATGAATGGTGAATTATCATGATTTGAAAAATAAATACTACTGACAACACACTTGGGTTAGCCTCGGACAAAAAAAAAGTTGTACGAAAAAAATTGTTGAGGCGTAAATCTCCCAGTAACATTTTTGGTTTATTATATAAAACTGTTCTCTTAGAAACACCATCACGGGGGGGAAATACGAAATATGTGATTTTAGGGTCAAACACAATATAATAGATACCAAATAGCTCATTATCTGGCTAGTTTTGTGTAAAAATATTGGAAAGGTGACAACAAACGGACAAAAAAAAATGAACGCAAGGATTAGACAGAACCCAACATCTTTGGGTAGTTATGAGATACGACAGCAAACGTTAAGGTAATTTTAAAGTCAACTCAAGTTGCTCTGCACAACTTACAAAAAAAAAGGGTTGCATTGATGCGAGGATACAACAAACAGGAAGTTCACTTGACCCTAATTTCTTTTTTCCCCTGATTCGTTCAAGTGCTAAGATTCTTAATGTTCACCAAAGACGGAGAGAGGGTGAAAACAACACAAACGGGAAAAAGAGGTAACATACCTAATCAGTCTAACTCTACAAATGGAGAGGAGCTGACGCTGGAAATTGTTTTTCGAACGACAGAATTGCACACGGAAATACCCACCGCCAACTAAAAGCCAGTAATGGAATTGGCCACACTAAATTCAGAAAAAAAGAAGGAAAGGGAACAATAGATTCGAAATAAAGGGCTGAGGTTGTTGCATCTCTAGCATCTACTTAAACCAGCACCAAATAAATGATTTGACATGGGAATGGGTCCAGTGCGAGCAGGCTGAGATAGATCGGATGATGCAGGAGAAGAAGGAAGAAGGCAACACCGAGGATCACAAGCATCTCGACGTTAAAGGAACAACGACGAGTATCATTTCTCTTAAGTCTTCAAAGCTCTTCTGACGAGATACGGACGACGATGTTTTGTCCGCGTGCAAGCTCAGCAAGTTCGTCATAAAGCTGAGATTGATTTAAGTCCTTTGTGGCGCCAGAATAGACGGGAGCCGGAGAGGGAATTGTCTCGACTGGTTCTTCCCAGACTTCTCTGAAGCGAGCACGCTTCGCAGTTGGATCAGCTGAATGATAGTCGTGTTCCGATAAGAAGGCTGGAACGCTTCGCTTGGGGTTGGCAGGATATTGTTTGCCAAACTTTTGACCCCACTGGCTCTTCAGAGCATCACTCTTACTGCCAGGCATAGCCAGCGGTCCGAGAGGGAGAGGGACATAAAGTCCACCTTCTTCTTCTTCGTCTTCCTCGCCAACAACTACTTCTCCGCCTAAAGCCATCTCCAGCAACTCCATCTCACTCAGTTCAGAATCAGCATCCAAGGCCAGTGTGTCCTGTAATAGTGCTCTCGAACGGCCTTCACAAATTACAAAAGACACAAAATTAGACCATCTTTATTTTAAAAAAAAATTGCACGTCTTTATCTCTTACCGGCAAACGGCATTTTCATCATTGACTGTGCCATCTGAGAAGCAGCCGAGTTAGAACGGTCTGTAAGACTCTTGTTCGAGTCGGGTCTCAAATTAGGCAGGAGGAAAAGAGCAAATGAAAGCATCAGCACCAAAAGGCAGGTGGCTGGCTGTGCTGTATTGTTGGTAGTAGGACCCTCTTTGTTGTTTGAGTTGGCATTCGTTGCTCCAGTGGACGCGGCAGCTGGTGCGATGGCTGGAACTGCTGTGACCGCTGGACTACTACCCTGGCCTGTCAAGATGTTCTGCAACCTTTTAAGCTGGGACAGGAGGGACTTGTTCTCCGTTTCCAACAGACGGATGCGCTTTTGAAGAGACATGTTCTCATCGGAACATTGTTTTACACGATCCTCTAGCCCGTCCATGTAGACCCGTTTTCGTTTCCGTGAATCTTGGGCCGATATCTTGTTGCGAATCTTGCGGCGAATGCGTTTAAGCTCTCGTTCCTCGTGTTTGGTTAGTGGATAATGGCTGGGCAGTTCAACGCCTTCCTTAGCCAAGAGGCGGCGTTCTTCATCTACAATTTTCATTTTTTTAATGATTATTTTTTAAAGCAAGTAAGAAAACACGTTGTGTTTGTTTTACCTGATAGATGAATTGGGGGATAGGAGGTTTTCGCAGATGAGGATGGTGCAGCTGAAGCCACAGAGAGCTGAACTGGTCCCAATAATTTCTTGATTGCGTCAGGAACTTGGGCCGATGTGGATTTGATTCCACCCAAGACGGCCGAGGCGGCGCTTGATACCAAGGTGGAGCCATTGCGAATGATTTTCACCGCTTTAATTTCGCGAAGATTCAAATCTTTTAGAGAGACGGGGAAGACCAGAGGAGGATTTGTGGATTGAGGAGTTGTGGTAAGTGATGTAGGCTTGGATGGAATAGTTTCCATATCAGCAGCATCATCGATCAAGTGGATGTCAGAGCAAGGGGATGAAGGACATAAAGTATCCGGACTGCCGACACTATCTACGTCAACGCTACTGCATATAGAGCTAGCACCCCCATCGCCACCGGTTGGGCAGCTAGTCGGAGTAGAGCGATCCATTTCGTTGGCTAAAAATTGTGGAAATATCATAAATTATACTTATGTTTAAAAAGATTTTCCTAACAAATCATTTTAACACATACATGGAGAGAGCTGTTGGTCATAGTGGAAATCACTAGAAAGGCCACTGTCAGAACTGTTGGATGCCGGAACCAGGGTATCAGCCTTTTCTTTCTGATCCCAATTGATCCATTCTAGATAGTTAGTTGGTTGTGTGATGTCATCGAATTTCAGTTCCCCAGCAAGAGGTGAATTGAGGAGTTCATAGTCATTTGACTCCCAGACTTCCATCTATAGTCAAATGAATGGTTCATAAGTGTTTTCATTGCACAAAGTAAGGTTAACCAACCATGTTCTCTTTCATTGCTTGTTCCAATACATTGGATCCCGGATCTTCGATTAAGTCTTCCAGAAACACATTTCCATCAACGGAGGTGTCCAGCAAGTTGTCAAATAAGATCTCTTCCGTATTCATTTTGAGGTCAATATCCAAGCAGAGGTCCAGTCGTCAGGTGTAATCAGTGAAGTCCAATCTTTGCAATGGAAAACAAAAGCACAGTTTAAAGGGATGTACAACTTCACCACACTTCCTCCATGCTCTAATCCATATGGCTGACTGAGGAGTGGAGGCAAATTCAGCAAATGATGCAATATTCATGGTGCAAGAGTTCACTCACTAACACACACACAAGTGGGTTGGTGGATCAAGAGTAACCAAATGGTTAACTTGAAATCTTTCTTAATTTTTAATTCTAGAATCCTCAAGTCAATGACCCGAGGTCAATGGCTCGATTCCAAGCGTTGAATAGTTGGCTAGCAAACTATGCAAAGCAAAGATATATCTGATCGCCATACTACTTCTAATTACAAAGTTTTCTGGAATGATGTAAAAGAGAAAAAGACAATTTTACCATGTCAATCGGACGGACGAAAAAAGGTCTCAACGTCAAAACTTCCACGTCGCCTTTCGTGACGTCAAGCTAGAACGTACTTGTACTAACAGACGGCGAACAGTGATTGGTCAACGCCTCAATATGCGGAATACCGCCCGGCTCCTTTTTTCTCCCTTCCACTTCCTTTCTCCTGGGGGGTGGGGGAATATTCTGCGCAGCTTGGAAATTGGAAGAGGTAAAGTGCGGATTTGAAGGCAGGAAAGCTATTTCCGTCAACAAACTGAGTAGTCTGCTTCGTCAACCATAATTTCTTCTGTTATTCCCAGAAACTGTGGCACTGGAATGGGTTTACCATAATGAGTGCCAAGGAAGATTCAGAAGCCCTTCGAATTGAAACACTTCGGGAAAGAATTTTCTTTGCCGCTAGAGACGGATTAGCAATCACTTTGTATGCCCTTCTTTCAGAGCTCAATCCACAACAACAATCAGAATTACTTGGCCAGGTAACATTTGCTCGATATTTATTCACGAATTAATTACACTTTACACACAGAAGCCTGTAAGTGTTGTATAACACAATTTTTGTATTTAAAAAACTTGATCTTGCAGTAGAAACCCAAATTTTTAGTTTTGCAATCATAATGTAATGGGTATACTTATAATATGCTTATTAACTGAATATGCTGAATGGCTTTCAGTATTAGCTACATTGTTTCTGTTTTCAACAGATTTCTGAGGAAGAAGGCCAAAGATGTACACCACTTCTAATAGCAGCAAGGAATGGGAAGGAAAATGTGATCAAAATGCTATTAAGCCAGTTCAAACCTGACATTGAACAAGAAGGAGATGTCAAGTTTGATGGGTATTTAATTGAGGGGGCTAGTCCACTATGGTGTGCAGCAGGTATTTCAGTTCAAGGACTTTTTAATTATAGTGCCTTGATTAATCCCTTCTGCAAATCTCAGGGGCTGGGCACTTGAAAGTTGTCAAAGCTTTGGTCAAAGCTGGGGCTGATGTCAATCATACAACCAAAACATTTTCCACTCCCCTAAGAGCAGCCTCGTTTGATGGACGGTTGGATATCGTCAAGTATTTAATTGAACACAAGGCAGACATTCACTTGGCTAACAAATACAACAATACATGTTTGGTAAATTTAGATTGGGTCTTCAATGAATATACATCCAAAGAAATATTTTGTTCAAATGTAGTTATTGTTGTAATTGTAATTAAACAGATGATTGCTGCATTCAAAGGGCACTTGGAAGTTGTAAAATGTTTGCTGGAACAAGGAGCAGATCCAAATCAGAAGGCGCATTGCGGTGCGACAGCTTTGCATTTTTCTGCCGAATGCGGACATGTTGCGATTGTGCGTGAATTAATCGAGTATGGCACCGAAATTTCCCTAAATGAACAAGGGATGTCCCCATTGCTCTGCGCTGCTGAAAGAACTAAGTCGGGAGTAGTCGATTACCTTCTTACGCGGCCTGAATTTAGTCGGAGTGAAAGAATAGAGGCATTGGAGCTTTTAGGGGCATCCTTTGCGAACGACAAAGACAGTTACAACATAGAGCTGGCCTACAACTACCTGCATCGTGCCATGGAGGTATAATATCTGAAAATAGCAAATTCTTCCTTCACATGTTCATATTTTCAATCCATTTTTGGGTTAGATGCGGTTTGAAGATCCTCGAGAAAAAATTCCTAAGAATCCCGTCGAACCTATTGAAGCATACGAAAATTGGAGAGAAACACAGACCTTGGCAGATTTGGAAGCGATACGAAATAACCCAAACGCGATTCACATGGAGAGCCTAGTAATTCGCGAACGCATATTGAGTATCAACAATCCAGAACTTCCCCATCCAATCGTTTTCCGTGGCGCTGTATTCGCTGATGACGCCCGTTTCGATCGCTGTATTTCTCTTTGGCTCCATGCTCTTCGACTCCGCCAGCGGATGCAACTGACAGTTTCAAAAGATCTTCTTCGATTTGCCCAAGTCTTCTCTCAGGTTTAATCAAAACGGTTAATATGAGGAAAGCATTTCATAAAACAACCTTGCATGTCCAAAGGTCTTACATGTTGGGCTTGAATTACCTTTTGACGTCCTCGAAGAGGTCTTGGCCTCAACAGCAACGGAACTTGAACGGAATCAGACTAAAATCGCAAATCCCGGACCGAAAGATGACGTCGACGTAATTGCGGTATAGATTTTTCGCGTTTCACTTTTACGATCGGACTATATTTAGTTACTTTTAAGAATCTAACTTAACTACAGGAGGAGATGGACTGCAATGTTACAACAGCTCTTTACTTGGTAACAATTACAACCAAGCTACTATCTAAAGCCACGCCTCAACAAGAACAAAACGTATATCGGCACGTTTTTAAACTTAATCGACTCGATGTTTGCACCAAAGAAGGCTCCACTTTGTTGCATTTAGCTGCGAGCGTCGATACTCCTGTTGATGAGTTTCATACTGTCGATATTTGCAGGTATAACCAAGTTTACTCAAGTATGATTTTTTTAAATTGGACGATAACAAAACTTGTGTGGGTGTCTTGGTCGAGCAGGTTTCCTTGTGCTTCCACATGTAAACTTTTGATTCAGTGTGGTTTCGATGTCAACGCGATGGATCATCGGCGAAACACGTACGCGATACTGTACAATATCTCTTAGAACACGTAGATCGTAAAATGTCTTTATATTTTCTTCTTTCTTAAAAAAAATAGGCCTTTGCATCTCATTGTTGGATATCCCAAACCAATCAGCGATTTTGTAACACTGCACTCTATTATAATGACGTAATATGCTTATATACTGGTCTTATTTCCGGATAAACACATTTAACATTTTAAAGGCTAATTGAAGCTGGAGCACATATGGATGCCGTTAACTCGTATGGGGAAACTCCCTTTGAAACAGCAACAACAGGTTATATATTTCTCAGGTCACTGTGTATGCTTTTCAGCTAAATAATCTGTGTACAAACATTCAATTATGCAGGTGTAGCTGAGATAATATTGCGAACACAAAGTAAACTAAGCCTCAAGTGCATTGCCGCCAAAGCTATCAAGCGGTACTCACTAAGCTACAAGGGACAGGTCCCGCGCCCTTTGGAGGGTTTCATTGAGCTTCACGGACCGGGAACTACCTTGCGGTAAATGGTCGTTCAAAGTCAAATCCCAGTTTTTGCCTACACCAGGCTCCAAATTTCATGAATTACAATAAATTCGACACCCTTGACTCGTCTCCGGTTCGCGCATGACATCAGGAAACTGCACACAAATGTACGAAAGACACGGGTAAATTCTAAATAAGAGTTCCCCTGGCCGTTTTGCTTTATGTGGCGCACTAACGATTGTAAGAAGTTATTTGATCTTTCTTTACATAGAAGGAATGTATTGTTTCTGTACAGACTGGTTAGCAAACAGCTTGCGTGTTGACTTGTGTAAATAAATACGTAAAAAAGTTTTTTTTTTGTGGAAATTATCTACGTATCAAGGTGTTGAGAGGCGATGGATTCCATCAGAGCTGGTCCGCTGATAGTAGATGTCGTTGCTACAACTATGTTACGACCGAGTTGGCGAGATAAAAGATCAAGAGCGGCTACTTCGGCTAGCGTAACGCCTCCAATGAAGCACACTAGAATCTTTCCGCGCGTGGCCCACTGGGGATTATTAAAATCACTGATTCGTAAACTGTTACCAAAACAGCGAGCAAAATCTCCTAGTGATGGTTCTTTTTCTTTGAGACACTTTTCAACAAGTTGATAAACAAGGGGTGTGTAAACTCCACCGAAGACGTAGCTCGGATGCTGACCACTTTTGGCCGATAAATCCACATCCGCTGACGCACCTTGAGGAAACAAGTTCAAACGCTGACAGATTTTTCGAAAAGGGACGCGCTCCGATTTTAGTGAAGCTACTTGTGCAACACGGGCGAGTTTATCAGGCAACAAAGGCTCCAGGTTGATCTTGGAATCCCGTTGCTGAAACAATCCCAACCGTTGAAGGTAATGCAATGTCGACATATGCCTGTACCCGTACGCATGCAATAATTGTTTGTGAAGGAGGTGAAATTCTTTCTCGCCCATTCCGTCTTGCATCAATGAGTAAAGGCAACACAATCGGAGAATCGTGATGAAATCAAATTGCCGAGCGATCGAATCTTCGAGGAATAAGAAGTATTCTTTCATTTTTGTATCAGACACAACATCTTCTTGTAGTCCCAATATCTCTTCAAGAATCCCAGCTTGTCTTTTCATCACCATCTTATGAAAATAATTCACCAAAAGTGATAATTAATTCGATGAAACAGGAAAATTGAGCTTTTTTTTCTAAATACTTCACATGCGCTTATATGTAAAGCTAAGGATTTTTGTTGAGATTGTATCTTTTTCAAATCATGAGAAACAAATTGTTTCATTTCTTCAATCGAATCGGTGTTTTTCAGATCCCGTCTTTGCTGCAACTCTTTGGCTTTCCTACTTAAATGCTGGAAAACGGTCGATATATGTTTTCCTTTTATCTTTGAAGAAAAAATGCGTTAAATATAATTTTTAATACATACATGATGGTACCATAATAACTTAGGTGTGGAAAACTTACTTCAGCATAAATTTCATCTGAAGTTGCATTTAACATTAGTCTTTGAGGCCCTTCAACTCCATCAGCATCCAGATAAACAAAACCAGACTTGACTTTAAGGTTTTCATCCAACACTCCTTCATAGGTTAATTGAGTCAAAAGAAGTGATGCAAAATCCATGTCACGGTCCAACAGGATAAGGTGACTGAACTCTGTTTCAGCTGGAACAGGGGGCTGAATTTCACTTTGCCATGTACCCAATAATGTGTGAACTCGATGAGACTTTTCCCCTAAAGTGATCACACAAGGAAACTTTCCAACAAGACACTCTAAGCTCATTAAGGATTTAGCAACAGATGTTAATAACGAATTCTCTCCCTTTAAGAATGAAGCTTTGAAAAACTGAGGGAGTTCAAGTGACAACAAGTTGAAATCAAGGGGAATAAAATCCCAAGAATAGCTATGTAGAGTTACAAAGTCTAACACTCCCAAGGATTCAAACAAAGAATGGATTAAATTTAATGCTTTTGGCACAACAATCACATGATATGCAGTCTTCTCCACTCTGTCTTTTCTTAATTGCTGTGCAACATTTTCAGCCAAAGCATAAATAGAAGGAATTAAAAATATTCGGATCAAATTTTTCCATGGAGGGGCTACTAAACCAAGCTTAAACATTTTTTCAATCCCTTGCTCCCTGTGCAGGAAAAAGAAAATGAATACATAAAATCAGTTTTAAGACACAGATGACCTACCGAAGCAGTCGTGCACCAGCGACTTGATCTAGAGGTTTCATTAAGTCTTCATGAATAACTAAATCTTTTTGTACATTATTTGGGGCCACTTGGGTTAATAGATTTAGAAGTCGGAACTGAGAAGATTGACGCAAATTATCGACAAGCATTCTTTTGCTGATAACACGACCGTGAATCTCGCAAACGACTGACGACTGTTTTTGTTTGTCAACAATTTTGTCAACAATCCGTCGTCTGCTACTTACAGAACGGCAGCGGTGGCAAAGATAAAATAGACGTTTGGCGGGAGGTTATACCGTTATAACGTTAAATCACTCGGGTTAAAATAAATGAAGAAATATCTCACTTTTTTCTTTTGTTTAGCGATTTATTTATTGATCTAAGTAATAAAAGTTACGAAACTACACTTCGTAAGGGAGTACTAAAAGGAGAGTTTATAAATTAAGTCAAGGATGAATGTTACGTCTTACGATGTCACATTGGAAGTAGAAATGGGTCTCAATGAGCATCAATTGAAATAGAGAACTTGAGAGAAAAAGGCGAAAACCAGGGCGATGCAAACAAGATCGAATTATTATTACTTTCTGAGTTTCAAATAAATGCAAGATCATCAGAAAGTGGAATGTAAGGCCTTAATAGACTTTGAATATGAGCATATACAACGAGAGGAAAGCATTTCGTAGAGTAAGTTCAATTTCGATTAGAAAAAGGAAGTTTAGTACTGACAAAGGCACCATCCATCGATCATCACTGGAGTATAAATAAATTAAGAAAAATATTTTACAGCTCTCCTTGATCAAGAGCACTATGCATATCTGAAATGATTTTGGTCATTATCTCGGTATAATCGGAATTTTTCTTGAAAACGGTGTCCAAAAAGGCAGGATTCGAGAAAAATCCAAATACCAAATCAATCCTTCCTAAACTTTTATCTGTTAGATGTGGTTGAACAATTTGCTTCAAAAGGTTCCTGCAGTCAGTTAAGAGCTACATAGAAGATCAAAATTGAAACAAAATTTTTAAATTATTTGTTGATCATATTAAACTCATATTAAGTTAATACCTGTGTCAAAAATTTCTGATCATAGCTGAAATCCACTTCATAAAATGAAATAACTGTTTTTGCAGCTTTATGAAACTTGCCTTGGAATTCAGTAGCAACAGTTAATTCCTCTTGGGTGAATTGCTCATTTCTTGCCAGCAAACTAATTTTTGTGACTATCTTAATAATATTTTTGACAATCTTTTCTGCTTCTTTTTTGTTTTGTGTCTAAATAAAAAGTGTAACAGAAATTGAGATATATATACAGATACTAAATGGTACAAATGACTCAAATTAAATGTAGTACTTACATATGTTTTGCATAACCTATACACATTATCAAGAAGGGAACCCATTCGATCATCAACAAAGACTTTGGCTACACCTTTGGTAGACATTCTACTTAATATTTTTTTCTGAGCTTTCAAAGCAATATCTCTGGCTCTGAAGTTGTCAGACATGTTTACTAGATTTCAAATTCCGGAAGTTAAGACAAGGCCACTTATCACTATTAGTTAACTGATTTGGGAGGGGAAAGGCGACCTTTTATTGACTTATGAACACTGTAGGCAACGGAAATATTTTGACGACCGATCGAAAAAAAATCACAGAATCACAGGTTTCCCTTTCAAAAAGAAGTTTAACTAGCAAAGCTTAAGATTTTTTGTGAGAATTAAGTGAAATTTTTCTTTGGAATCCAGAGAATTTTCGTACTAACACTACATGTGTGTGAAAAATCAACTTCTGATCTCTGATCAAAGACCAAATATCCCGTGACCAAGTATAAAAAGACGCGGCTGCCGTACTGCTGTGCTGTTTTAAAGCGCGCTCCGTCTGGTCTTGATTCCAACTATACAATAACAAACGGTGCAGCCGAACTACAAATACACACAACACACCTATCGTCGTCAACCGTCTGACTCGACTTGATTAGTTAAATAGATAGAGAAAAGATTACAAGTAAAAACGTTACGTGTAACATCTTTTGATTTCTACTTTTCTGAACATTAAATAAAGAAGTTGTCTTTTCGTCATTTTTTTTTTCAAATTCCGTGTTTTATTCATTATTTGTTTTGATTTCGCCCATTTCAATCACAGAGATGGCGTTAAAAGGCATAAAGGTAATTGAAATGGCTGGGCTTGCTCCCGCACCTTTCTGTGGTATGATTTTGAGTGATTTCGGTGCTGATGTTATTCGAATAGACAAGGTAAATTTTCTGCTAACAAAACACGTCAAGCCTATCTTGAGGATACAGATTCATATTGCAATAGGCTAATGCACCACCCCTAGACAGACAAGGTAGAGGAAAACGATCAATAGCCTTGAACTTAAAATCTCCGGAAGGATTGGCTATAGTTCATAAATTATGCTGCCAAGGAGATGTGATTATTGAGCCATTCCGACCTGGTAACACATGTCGTCAAACTATTGTACAACTTTTTGTACAACCTTCTGATTTCTGAACTATTTTATTAATCATGCAGGTGTGATGGAAAAACTTGGTCTTGGCCCATCAGTCTTACAGAGCCAAAATCCACGTCTGATATACGCTCGGCTTACTGGTGAGTGACAGTGGTCATCAAAATACCTTGTTTGATTCTTCCTCACTACTATTCTTCACTATAGGTTTTGGGCAAAGTGGACCATATGCCTCCATGGCAGGACATGATATTAATTATGTTGCCTTAAGTGGTACTGTTTTTTTTTTTTTATTTATTTTTTTTGTGACAAACGTTTGAATTATGCTTGTTCTAACACCTATTTGTGTTGCCAGGACTCCTTTCCCTTCTTGGTAGGCGAGAAAAAGCTCCGCTTCCGCCGCAGAATTTGTTAGCCGATTTCGCCGGAGGTGGTTTACTTTGCGCAATGGGAATTACGCTGGCCCTGTTTGAACGAGAGAAATCCAATAAGGGCCAAATAATTGACGCATCCATGGTTGAGGGAGCAGCGTATATTGGATCTTGGATTTTCAAATCCCGAGACATGCCGGTATGGAGTGGAGTTCGTGGAGAGAGCTGGTAAGAAAAACTTAGCGAATAAATCTATAAGTATTTGGAAATGTCTAACAAACTTAGCACGGCAGGTTTGATGGCGGAATCCATTACTACGAAACATACGAAACCAAAGATGGTAAGTACATGACGGTTGGAGCCTTGGAACCCCAGTTCTATCAAGAGTTTGTGGACCGGCTATCAAACGCTGGAATTGAGAATGCTCCTAGCCAATACCCCGATGATGCGGAAGAAGCCAAGAAGCATCTGTCCGAAATTTTCTTGCAAAAAACACAAGCCGAGTGGCAAGCGATCTTTGATCACACAGATGCCTGCGTTGCTCCAGTTCTAAGCCTCGACGAGGCCCCGCTTCACCCTCATAATGCTTCTAGACAAAGTTTTATTCGGAATACAAGAGGCCAGTATGATCCAGCTCCGGCACCTCGTTTAAGTCGTACACCTGCACAACCCCAAAATGGCATTGAAGAGCCATCAATTGGCGAAAATTCCAGAGAAATTCTTGCGCAAATGGGTTACAGCTCAGAAGACATACAGAAACTCGTTCAAAACAGGGTGGTTCATCAGGCTAATGCCAACGCCAAATTATAAAATGTGTATCAATGCCAATTTTCGTCGAACATTTTTTGGATTTAATACAACAGGGAATATTAGGTAATCCGCAAAAATCTCACGTGTCGTATATTCTCCTCAATCAAAAGTTACAGTATAGCAAGCAAATTTAATGAGAATGACAAACCCGGCGAGGTTATGTCTGGGACATAAACACGAGCCTAGTCAAAACAGGCCAAAATGGGTGCCATATTGAGCTTAAAGGTAAGCCAGGACGGAGCTGAGTAGTTGGCATGTTTCCCTGATTTCAATGTATCGCCAACGGCATTAATACTTGTCGTTGTTGCTCCTCCTTGAGGTGTGCGAGGTCTTTGAATTTTATCTAAAAAACCAATTGACCCAATAAACTCTCCAGCAACATATTTATAAAGATGATGCATAAAGATAAGGTCTTATAAGAAAATTTAATTACCAGTGAACAATTGACGGCGAGACGGATTCTTCCCCTTCTTTACGCTAGTCCCTGGTTGAGTAGAAACTGACGAAGGGTGCGCGGCTGATTTAGAGAGTCGCTGATAAAGTAAATCAGCATCATCTTCCTACAAATAGAAACGATTTAATGGAGCAGATTCGGAATTTTTGAAAATCCATTGGGGACTTACCGAACTGGGCTTAGAGAGTCGTTGCAAAATGCCAGTAATAGATTGCTCTTCAAGGGACTTGCGCCTCTGCTTGGTCTTCCGGCTGTTGCCATTTCCTGCTTGTTGTTGCTTGTATGTCAGTTGACACGAAACCCAGTTTCGAATCAGTCTGGAGAAGAAAAAAAAACTGACACGTTTTTAATGGATTCCTAAGGGCAAATAATTTTCAATTTCCGAATACCTTACAAATGGGAAGACCATAAAGAAAGAGGCAGAACCGATTCCTAATCGAACTTTAGTCATAGCGTCCTTTTTGCTGTTTGGGAGATCGGCGATTGGAAACCACTGTAAGGCTCTTATCTCATTCCTGGTTCTGGGTATGAATTTCGTTTCTTGGGGCACACCGGGTATGATATAAAGTCGAGTTAATTGGTCGTTCACGGTTGTTTCTAAAAATTCTTTGACAGAAATCAGATGCGATATGTCGAATCCCGTCTCTTCTAAAACTTCGCGCACTGCGCAGCGGGCTGGATCCTCTCCTTCATTGACTTTACCTTTAGGAAAACCCCATGAGCTCTTGGACCAAAATCCTTGAACCAACAGAACCTGTTTGTATATTAGAATAGGCTTTAATGGCAACTAGTTATTGTTAAACTATTGGCATCATACATGGGTCAATTCTTCATTCAACAAGATAGCACCAAAAGTTGGCACAGCCTGCTTATATTCACGAAATTGTTCAAGGGTCCTTTCAAAATTTTGAGTGTACTTGTGGAGAAAAGATAAATGCTGAAATGTTAAAGTAACTGGATTAAGTACAAAGCACAAGCAGAAATTAACTAATATTAAAATTGCCTTGAATATGTTTGCAGAAAATTCTTTGAAGTTGCATTGTTTCCGAGTGGAATTTTCTTCTGAACAGTAGAAGTCTATATAAAACCAGTGTGCCAACTCAATCTGAAAGAAGAGTCTCACCAAGTCTTTTCTTTCCTCTTCCGGAACATTCACAATAAACCGACTGAAAACAGAGAATACCCAAGCATTTAATTATTTCTTACCCCACAGATGATGCATTACCCTAACCAATAATAACTAAGTGAGATTACAATGCAGATGAACATGTATCTTCTGTAATGCTCTAACAATCCCAACTGACCTGCACAAATCATCAAGGATGTCTGGGTGAATTTTGTACATCTGAGCCCAGTTCCATTGTTCATTCTTTGAAGGGGTTTGTAGAGGCACACTCATGTCTTTTAAATGAAAAGAAAAGCTAGATAAAATAACAACGCACTGATATATTGAAGTACTGAAACAAACGTTGGTTTGTTTATCTTCTTTTAATTTTCTGGACTGACTTCTCGTTTTGCCAACCAAGATCGCAATTCAGGCCGAATGAAGGGTTTGAAACAAAACGAAGTAAATCATTTCGCGGACTCAGAGCCAGCCCAGAGCCGTCTTGCGGATCAAATATCAATGGTCTTAATATATGCACACGACTGACACTGAATTAATATTGAAATTAATGCTAAAAATAAAAAAAACTAATATTCTTAATTTTCTTGAACAATTAAAAAAAAATGTATACATTTTTTCCGAGTGTTTTTTAGGTCTGTTTTTCTTTCGAAGGTTCTCCAACTCGAGTCATCTGTTGGTCAGGGAAGCATCTACGCTGACCAAAAGGGGCAGCTCATTTGTTGTTCCATGGCCTGGTTGTTCCCATTGAAATTTGAAATCTAGTGAAGAAATTTGAATGGCACGGAAAATCTACGATCCAAATGACGATGAAAATTCTTCTTCAAACGAAGAAGGAGCTGTTGATTTACAGCTACAAACACAAAGTAGAGAACTGTACGCCAATTTTGTACGAGAAGAAATTCAGTTACAAGGATTGACGATTCCTCAAGATGTCTCATCGTAGGTGTTTTTAAAACATTGTACGGAATATTTTGTTAGTTATTTCTCTTCTTTATAGGTTAGATAACATCCAATTTAGCAATCCTCTATGGATGTGCAATGCTTCAAATTTGAGACAACTGGCAAATGAATTTTCCCTGTCACCATTGAGAGAACAACTGAGATGTCGAGCACAGAGTGTTGACTTGACCACACTCAATGCTCAGAACTTCAGTGAGATGATACAAGAGGTGTTCAGTGTAGGATGCCTTTTTTTTACTTAAAAATTTTTTAATTATCAAATTTAACCATGTCAAATAATTCAAGTAGAGCTTGTTTTCCCATCACACAGGGAGGAAGTCTAACAAGAGAAAGAGTCCTAGTGGTGTTCTTCTTTTGCTCAGATGTTGCATTGTTTGCATTGCAAAACCACGCCATCAACCTCTTCAGCAAGTTGATTCAATGGAGCACTGAATACATAACTGGAAGGTTATCTCAGTTCATTAGGAGTCAAGGGGGCTGGGTAATTCAGTAGCTAGCCAAGTCATTTATACCCTTGCCATTCTTAATGCAACACTATATATTACTAGACTGCTGTTTTGAACAATTCCATCAACACTTTGCTTAAGATATCAGCGACAGCAGCATGCTGCGTTGCAGTTCTGGCCATGCTCGTATTTATTCGGAAAAATTGGAACTAGCCAAACATTTTAATAAAACAATTATGCTGACTAATATCGGGTCTCACTAAAGCAACTACTTTAGTATATTACTATAAGTACAAACACATCTCAGCTAGTCCAATGACACTTTCGCTTTAACGAAAAAGACCCACTGGTTACGGTGCGTATTTACTCTGCCGCTATTTTCTGGCAGATTTCATCCGTATATTCGGAACATTTCCCGTTACCTCCTAAATCAGCCGTTAAATACTTTCCTTCCTATGAAGTACAGAGAATTTGCAATTCATTTGCTGAAAAACTAAATACAATTATGTTTCAACAAACCTTGATTGTGGCGTAGCAAGCTCTTTCGATTTTTGCAGCATGGTCTGGGAGATTCATATAACGCAACATCATCACGGCCGATAACAGAAGAGCCGTTGGGTTGGCTTTATCTTGACCAGCAATGTCGGGTGCAGTGCCGTGTACGGACTCGAAAATTGCTCCCTGTGTTCCAATGTTTCCCGATGGTGTGAGACCTAGCCCTCCAACGAGACCAGCGCAAAGATCGGAGAGAATATCTCCGTACAAATTTGGCATAACTAGCACGTCGTACATGCCAGGATCTTGAACCATATTGAGGCAGACTGTATCAAGGTACCGTTCCTCAAATCGGATGTCAGGATTTTTTTCAGCGGCTTCTCGGCAGCAACGCAGAAACAAACCGTCAGACATGCGCCTAGCAACCAAAATAAAAATATATTGTCTGTCCTACACAAAATTATGATGTTAGTCAGAAAGTGATGTTACATAATGTTGGCTTTGTGAACGGCTGTGACTTTTTGCCTTCCATTGCTACGAGCATAGTTGAAAGCAAATTCCGCAACACGCCGGGAAGCGCCTTCAGTGATCAGCTTGATGCTCTGAACCACACCGTCAACAATTTCGTGCTCAATTCCGGAATACTCGCCCTCTGTGTTCTCGCGAATAGTTACTACATCTACATCGTCATAGAGAGTTTTGTAGCCTTCAATTGATTTACACGGCCTAACATTAGCATACAAATTGAATTCCCTGTAACAAAAAAAAAAAAAAAAAAATCTGTTACACAGTATTTCTTTGGCATATTACATGACATTATACATACTTCCTAAGTGCCAAATTTAGAGATCTATGTCCTTTTCCAACTGGTGTCATCAAAGGACCTTTAAGTCCAATAGTGTTTTTGTTCACTGAGTCTATGGCAGCCTGAGGAATACCAAATTTTCCATCTGGGCCTCTCACTGGGGTTACATCAACAACTTCCCACTCTATAGGCACCTAAGAATAAAAACAATCTTTTAAATAAAATTTTTGAAAAGAAACAATTTGAAATCCTTGGAAAAAACCTGAGCAACTTTGAAGATTTTTTGAACAGCTGCTGAAATTTCTGGTCCAATGCCATCTCCAGGTATCAAGGTTACCAACCGTGTCCCTTCTGAATAGTGTCTTAATTGAGATCCCAATAAGGATTTCAGCAAGGTTGTTGTCTGAACATAAAATAAAATAAAAATTAGTTACTATGATTCCCAAACGTAACTTTCTCTCATCGTCAACGTTTTTGGTCATCGCCAGTTGCAGAAATTCCTTTTACTACATTCGTCTATTACGAAAAACTTTGATCCCCCTCGATCTCCCATATACTTTTCCATAAAATCTTTCATCGGATGAACACAATAGAAAAAAGTTTAATACATACCCGGCGAGCGGCGGCCATTCTTCTTCTTAAAGACGAGGTTTTTCACGAATTTCACCTGATTACCGTGGGCTATAGAGAAAGAGCAGCCGACGGTTTTCTCGTGAGTATAATGCTCCTAGTACAGAAGTTGTGGTAGTTGGTAAAATTGTCGAAGTGAACTGGGCAAGGATACTGGCAGGCGTCGCCACGTCAGGCTAAAGGCCAGCGAGCAGCGCAGGGACAGCGCTGCCCAGCCGGCCGCGGGTAAAAAGAATAAATTCGCCATAGTTTTTCCATTCATTCGTCAAACATATAAAAGCACTAATTTCTACTGCTGGGGCAAGACTTCTATGTTAAAAAAACTAAGTAAACCAATATTGGTTAGGCCCAGAGATTCACAGTAACCACAGATAGAAACTTAAGATAAAAGACCACAGTTTAACAATATTTGCAATCAATTAAGATTGAATTAGAATAAAAGTATAGGAAACATCAACCAGAGCATTCGTCATTATTCACAGATAATCAAGACAGTGGATAAAATTAACGAATGTAGCCTAGACTTCAGGATTTTCCGTGGAACAAGAATTTTAATATATTTTATTATTGAACAAATGAAATATCACTATGAACAAACTTCTAGGATATCAATCATTTACAAAAGGAACACTTTTCACTGAAAGACTCGTATAATCCAACAATCTGATCAATATTATTCATTATCGCTTTGCTGTGTAACTCGGTTGTTTTTCAAGATTTGTTGGATAACGAGAAAACTTTCATGTCCATACTTTTTAAAGTATTGAATTGATGTTCAAGTTCAAGACGTATCTCGAGATTGATAAAAGAGGATATAACCAGTTTCCGAGGCCTTTTGTACATCAGACGTTAGACCATAGAAATCCTCCAACGCAGATGGGTCGATTTTCTGAAAATTAATCGAGAAAAAAATCACCAACTTGTCTTACGTAGCTAACTAAAAATTTCCCATACGTCAACTATATCATCGTCAAATAATAACCAAAAGTCATGGCTTTTGACAATCGAAATGTAGTGACCGCGGTTAGGTCCACTTCCACAATGGACAACCACAGCAACCAGATCATACAGTCTGTCAGGACACTCTTCAGACTAAAATAATACAAACATAATTACATATGCGGTTTTTAGCGTGTGAGGTAATATTCTCACCGTATTAAACAGTCGGAGTTCGAGTGGGAACACTACTCGATGCGACACTTTAATGTGACGATTGTACTGTTCAACATATTTGAAACGTTTCAGATGTAATGCTAGAATTAAAGGAAGTTTCTTGACTCGCATGCATTTCTGAGCCTCCTATATTATCCAAATACATATTTTAGATGATGAAGCGATCATGTTCAGACGTTCCGCTTACTTGATAAGAGCTGCAGACATCACATTTGAATTTGTTGTCGGTGCACAGGGTTTCAGTGGATGAGAACGTTCTTAAACAATGGGTAATACTAGTGTTTTGGTCAACGTCAACCTGTAGATCGAAGAAATCTTCTTCTTTGTTGCTGACCTGTAAATAAAAAGAAAATCGAGACTGATAATCCAGTGGAAATTGGCGTTCCGTTAAGAGCGCTTTTAAGGCCAACGTAGTACAGTGCCGATCCACCTATCGGACCACCTGGTGCAGTGGTCCGGTGGGTAAGTGTACTGTGGTGCACTGTATATTAAAGTTGGAATATTGGAAGTAGACGAAACCTTAACGGCCTACGCAATTCTAGTATACTGATGAAAACATATGAAACAAAAATAACAGAAATAAAACAAATGCATACGGTTTCACAGTTCAAACAGCGTGTTTCACTGGTGAGAATTCCTTGAAATATTTCATGAACCCATGTTGATTCATGGTTTCCAGTTGAAGTCATTGATCCATTGCTGCCATCAAACTTTAAAGATGCAGATCCGTTACATGGGTCCCTAGACGTTTGCACTTTTCCATTTGTTGTTGGTGTTGCAACATTATTTGTTTGATGCCTCTCAGCTTTGAACAAGAAAAAAAAACTTGTTTGTATCTGGCATAGAAGGGTTAATCCTCTAACTAAAACCTGTTATAATTTCACTTATATGGTTGATCAAGAAGTTAAGAAATTCATGGGCATCTTGTTGCATATAATTGTCAAATTCTTCTGTAGAAAGAAAAATGTAATGGTAAAAATTGTGAATGCTCATATTAAAATTAAAATATGTTGTTGCCTTTTTCTTTCTTCAGCCTTGCAATGAACTTTTTGGGAGCTATGGTTCCAACCTTTTTTTTCTGTGTGGTAATGTTGTGAAAGAGATCAGCTAGACAAGTCAGCAAGGTTTCCTTTGATCTTTTGTTCTTCATCTTGTATTCCAAAACTTTCTCACGAAATGGTTTGCAGAAGTACAATGCTTGAAGTACGGAATTGGAATAGCAAGTATTCCCAAACTATAAAAAAAGAATACTATTATTAGGCAAATGGCCTTCTTGCAACTAAATTTTATTCAGACTTACATTGACCAATCCAAAATAGTGTTCATTAGTAGGAAACTGTTCAGATCCTATTTCTTTTTCAAGTTGGGACGCGTTTGCTCCCTGGAAAAGAAATTGTTTAAGAATGACTTGAACAGACGATGACACGGTTTTACCATTATAATGTAGTTAAATAACGAGATTTTGATTGACGTAAATCCAGGAATAAACTCATGAAATACACCAAAACATTTTGCATCTATTCCCTGTGTTTCCCGTTCCAGTACTATTGTCTGAACTCTGAAGTCTGATTGACCACTTCTTGTTAATCGTTAATCGTTAGCAGCATGAATCGACCTGCAAAAATCTGTCAACAGGGGGCTCTGATGAGATCCCGGAAATACTGTCCGGATTTTTCTAATCTAATAAAATAAGTTGGATCTTTGACGAAAAATATATTCCCATTTATAAACTATACCGAAACAAAACTTGATGAAAATTCTGATACACACTGACGGTTTTTTCACATTTCTTACGCATTTTTTCTTAAGGAATGGGTTTTGGCAACCTAGGCTTTTTCCCTATCTCGACCCTTTAAACTTACGTTTTTGGCCCAAATTTGTCGTAAGAACCCTTCGTAATCCGGAAAAATGAAGAAGAAAGTTATTTTTATAAAGAATTTTATAAGGATAACATGCCAAGCGTTTATTGTACGAGTCGGTCCGTTACAATTTGATACAGCAAATGCGCAAAAAGAAGTCAATAAAAATAGCCTAGCGAATACATAAAAAAAATAATTGCCCTTGATTACCGCTAGTTAAAAAATAAAAATAAAATAGAAAACAACAGCATTCTTGGCTTTGATTTTTTCTGCAGATCGATGATCAACAAGGATATGTAGCAGAGATGAAGGCCCTTCTTCTCTGCTGATATGTAGTGACTTTGACTTATTTGTTTGGCGGGAAAATGTCCAAGCAGTTTGTTAGATGCTTATCAAGCCTGTCATCTAGCGCCACCAAAAACGTTTCAAATTTCGTATTAATAATATTTACTATATTTGACTTTTACTTCGAAACTCTATTTCAATTTAAAACATTTATTTCTTCTCAATTGAATTGGTTTCTCGGTCAATCATGCATAGTATAATGAAAATCAAATCTGTTTTGGACTGAGTGACTGGCCTTTACTAGTTAGCAACTATTTGTATTTTCTGTGGTTATGTCCCCAAACATTGAAACGTTTTTGGGATTTTTTACGTTAGTTGGGAGTTTTTACGTGAATATTGGTGGCTTAATCGAATTTAAATAATTTCAAACCGAAAATGGCCGAGCAATGGAAGATAAATAAGTGGACAGAGGATATGACACCCAAACGAGCAATGAACAACTTTTTCGAAAACGCTACACCAGTCGAATCGCCTGATCCTGAAGAGCTTGCTCAAATCATTTCAGTATGTTTAATCTGAAAAAAATTCACATTCATTCAATTCCTGACTGCTTCTTTTTTTCTTAAAGAAATCTTCTGCTAGCTTGAACCAAGATGCAACACCTCTTGCTGGAAGTTCTCAAAATAGTCAGCGTAACAAGAGAAAGCTTACAGAGCCAGAGGATTCTCAACAAAGTGCTACTAAAAAGAACTATGTGGATGAATCTGATATCCTACAGAGCTCAGATTTTATGTTTGATCAGTCAGAATTTCCATCTCAGCTAGCAAGCCCTAGTGTTGTCATTCCACCACGGCCAAATCTAAAAAAGAAACGGATGTCTACAACAGAATTCACTCAAGCAATTCAGAGCCAAGCATCAACCCAATCAAAAGAAGAGGATATCACAGATGTTACAGGAGAATCAAGTATCCCTTCAGCATTGGGAAGCCCAGATGAAGTACTGTCACAGAGACCTGAAAGACAAAACAAGAGGTTCTCTACATCTGCTTTTACAAAGACTCTTGGAAAAAAGCCAGTTCAAGAAGTTTTAATTGAGGCAATACCAACTGCTTCTGACTCTTCAGATTTAAACAGTACAGGTATCCCATCAAACCTGGAGAGCCCTGATTATGTAAGTTCTCAACAGCCCGGCAAATTAAGAAGGCGTGTGTCATCAACCGGCTTTAAAAACATTTTGAAGAAGCCACAAGTCGAGCAAGATCGAGATAAAAGTAATGAATCATCGGAAAAATCTAGCCAAGAAGATGTAAATATTTCCGAAGTGGAAAGCCCTGTGTTAATTTCTACAAAGCGTCTCGGGTCAAAAAAACGAGTTTCAACAACTTCTTTTAACAAGATTCTTGAGATGGAACCTCAAGACTTAAAGAATGCCGAAGACGAGCCTCAAGAAAAAATTTCCAATCCGTCATTCAATGTGAGTAGATTGCGAGGCTCTATGGGGAAGCGGTCGTCTATGGCTGCATCTGCTCTAGAGTTGCTAGAATTTCCAGCTACTCAGACGGTTGAAGAGACGAAACTTGAGGATCGCAACGCCCCATCACTCCAACCGTTATTGCTATCTGATGATAATAGTGACCTAGAGCAATACCTTTCGCGGTCCGATGAGGAAAAAACCGCTGACAGTCTGGCTAACATTGTTGAGTTTACTGCCAAAGTTGACGAACCATCTGCACCAGCCACTAGTGCTATTGCAGATGAAGGGAAAGAGGCTTCTACTATAGAAGCCATGGTAGAACAGCTCACTCATTCCAGGGACAAACGATTGTCAACGGCATCAACAGAACCGGTACAATCGACCAATTTGGATCTTGATTCAACTGTTAAAGTGAAACGTATAGAATCTGCTGAAATTCTGTCTAAATCAAGCGATACCGACTTGTCAGACACGGATATGCCGGGACTAGAATCGCCCCAAGCTTTTTCTCCAATTGCCTCATCAACACAGTTGATGAAAAGACGACCTTCAGTGATCGATGCCACTGCAACAGAGGAACCCTTAGAAGTTATACAACCTGGGACCACAACAAAGGAGTCTAACCAATCTCCTACTTCGTCTCAGAAAGAAAAATCTGTCGGCAGCAGTAGCAGTAGCTTGTCGACGTCAGAAATCCCTTCCAAACTGGACAGCCCTGCGGATTACAAAGAGTACCGGCGACCTGGCCCTTCTGCCTCAAAAAGAAGGATCTCTACTACTGGATTTGTCGCGGCACTCAGCCAAAAAAGCGCTCACACAGTCTTACCCGAGTCTTCTCTTAAAGCACTTTCACCAGGGTCGATGACCCAAACTCCAGGGATACCTGTAGAATCACGAACGCCCGAAACCCGTCGCAAGACTGCCACTCCAAAAGTAGATCAAACGGCCAATGTAACACGCAGTTCCAGTCGAACATCAAACAATCCGTCAGTTTCGCGTAAAAGTTCTGCTACCCCCTCACTTCCTGAATCAGGTACATTTTTGCCATTCAAAATTCCATTTAATTCTTCTGTACATCTATCTAACTTTTGTTAACAGATGAGAATGATTCTGAAGCAGGCAGAAATTCACGAAGTTCCAGCCGGTCGTCCAGTAGATCATCACAAGTCTCGTCCAAGAGCTTAGCAACTGTCCATCTTTCAGAATCAGGTAAACTTTTTATATTTCAAAAACTGTGAATTGTTCACTAATCTTGTGTTTACTTTTATTGAATTTCTGCACAAAATTTGTAAACAGAGGAAAATAAATCTGAAACGATCAAAGTTTCCCGCAGTTCTAGTCGAGCGTCGAGTAGATCTTCGGCAGTTTCTTCTAAAACCTCAGCCTCGCGTCAAGAATTAGGTATTTATCTTATTAAATTTTGTTCGTATATTGGTTACATTTTTTTCTATATGTTTAAAATAGATGAGGTTCAATCTGAATCGGAAAAAGTTTCACAAAGTTCCAGCCGGACAGGAAGTACGAAAACGTCACCGTCAGTTGCATCAAAAAGTTCTACTATTCCTGTTATGGAACCTGGTATATATTGGTTTTTAAAACATTAACCTTATAATTAATTTGACTAATTTCTATGACTCTAAATAGGAAACACTGGATCGAATGCAAGTTCTTTGGTTCAAACAACAACGCCGACAACGTCAATACGAGTTCCTTTCCCCGTTATTTCTCCGACCAGTGAAACAGCTTCTCAATCCTCGCAAAGTGTATCCTCAGTTGGAAACCGGTCACGAAAGTCACTTAAATTTGATTCCCCCAACATCAAAGAGGTGTCTAAAGCGACTAACACCTCTAAAGCCCTTGAGAAAAATTACTCCATTGGAAACCTCTCAGGAAAATCACTCAAGCCGAGTTCTCCCACTACCCTGGAAGTCGACCCTATCCTGGTGGACGATCCGCCACTTGTCGATGAAGCTGTAAGCATCGTAAAGAACTACCATCTTCCTTTGATTGCTCATTAAATAAATATGTTTGGGTAAACAGGAAGTGGAAGAGACACCACCATCTGATTACCAATCGTCAGGTGAAGATGATGATGAAGAGACTCCTGAAACAGCAAGATCCACTAAGCGATTTTCTAGTGAATCAAGTGAATTCAGTCGAAAATCCGATAAGATTCGGATGACCCCATCAATTCGATATCCTGCGTTGATCAACTCAACGGTTGTAGCTGGAGGAGCACCGTTTTCGAAAGAACCTCTAAGCATGTCGCCTATTCTGGGTGAAAAAGATCCTCCGTCTCGAGTTCAGGCAACTCCTTTGACTCCTGCCCCGTTCAACAGAAAGCCGATACGTGCCGTGTCCCAAAGCCCTATGTTTATGAATGTTATGCATAAGACTATAACTAAGACGGTGCAAGAACAAAGGTTGGCTACTCCTTCTGCCGCTCCCTCACGGAAATCGGCTACTCCTTCCGCCGCTCCTTCAAGTAAATCGGTTGGCAGGCCATCAGGAGGTAGCAGGAATTTAGCAACACCTAAAAACGTCTCGACATCTAAGGGCTCAAGCACTTTGAATCCTGGAAAAGGAAAATCTTTGGCTTTTTCAGCCTTGAACGAAATCCCAGAGTCTTCTGATACGGAATGGGAGGATTTGGAAGATGATCCCAAAGTGAAGCCGCTGTCGATCAAAATTGCATTTGAGGTAAGTTTAAATAATTAGTGCTACGTATTTTTTTTTCGTTGTTCTAAAAGACTATTTTCGAATCCTCCATTTTTAGGAAATTGAAGACCGAAGCAAGGAATTTGTACCATTAGAACAACGTCTTGTAGCAGATCCAATTTTTCAAGCAAAAGTTAAAAGTCAGCGGGCAAAGCTAGCGGCACAGAAAGCGGCTGAAGATGCTATTGCCGCAGCAAGAAAGAAAGATGCGGCACAGAAAAGACCCCGTGCAGCTACCATCAAACGAACACAAGAAGATAATGTGGCTAACGTGGTGACCAACAAAGCCAATTTGCGTTTCTACGCTCGCACCAAAGTTACGAAAGAGGCTTTAGATGCCGTCCACGAACTTGTTGGCGAGTGGTTTGATTTTACAATTGATCAAATGGAGACTTTTTGTACCGACGAAGGCAAACAAACACTTGAGTCGTGGGAAGACTGTATGAAGTTGCTGAAACGCCAAGGTATCGTCAAAAATTATTGGGAGTACTCTGGCCTGTGCCATGAACTTCTCAGTAACGACGAGTGCGCTCAGCTCCTTCCCTCCTCCTTTCCACCCGGTCATTCCGAAAGCAAACGTGAAGCCAAAAGGCAAAAGAAGTAGAGTTTATTTCATTTTCTCCCTTCTTTTATTCCAAATTTCCAAGCTCCTTTTTTTTCGTTGTCGTTTTTTTTTTCGTATGCCTAAAAATAAATCCAACAAGGTTTACCTCTTCAATTTTTTAAGCTACCGAAAAGTCTTTTCGGTTACTAGATATAATGTTCTGCTGAATTTATATGCACAAACATAGGCGATTCTCGAAATCTCTGTTCCAGTTGAAATACAAAACTTCTGTGTATTTAACCACAAGCTTAAATGTTTTTACTGAAAGGGGAAAAATCCAAAACAAGAGTTTTAAAGTTTTTTCTACTCACCTCCAAGTGTTTATGAAAACCTACAGCGTTACCTCCACAAGTGCCGTCTCTAAAAATTACTGTGCATGCAGAAGTGCATTGAGGGTCGTACGGATTTTGATTGACTCGTCAAGAATCGAAATAGTCACGTGTTATGCGTTAGAATTGGACGACAAGAGCATGATAAGAGCCGCCTCATTTAGTTTGTATTTCGAGCTGAAATTTCGAGGTGCAAAAAGTTTTCTGGTAAATGGTAGTATTATAACTAATTTCCTCAACCGGCAATCTCTCGTTTGCTAACATCAAGTGCTGGTTAATATATCATCACTTGCGTTCGGTTAGTCTTACAACTTTTGATGGAAATAATAAGATGAGCCGGCTTGATAAGTCACGTATCGCGGTAGTCTCGCGTCTACCATACACTCTATTTAAAGCAGAGAAGGAAAACAACTATGGACGACGTGACTTTGACACATACCCCACAAGGTGACCCATTCCGCATACTTGTTTGTCTGGCATCTGACGAAAACCCTTGACTTTGCGAACATACCCAGGGTCGTGCAGATTGCTCGAGATAAAGTAATAGAACAACAAATTTTTTTTATTTTTAATCTTTTATTCTCTTTAGTAATAAAAGATAAATTCAACATACCACAGTATTGTTTATAGCAGTATTGCAAACTCCAAATTCAAATGCCGTAATACAGTCACAGAGAAAAAAAATCAAAGCCATTCTTAATCAAAAGATCTATAAATAAAGAAGGAATGTTGAGATGCAATCAATCTTGCCGGTGTGCTTCAAGGATCTACCATTTAATTTTCCTTTGAACCTGTGTTTCTCTCACCGGAACGCCTGTTGAAATGACCGTTTTTAGTCTTCCGTCGTACCTGGAATTGCATCCAAAATGGATCTGATTCCATCAGCAGCAGTCTTTGCGCTATCAAATTATTCCTTTCTAATGTCGTCTTGGGTTACGACTTCACGCTCAATGAAAATACAGATGTGCTTTTTCAATTCTCTTCCAGCATTAAATAAGAGACGGAGGGAAAGATAACCACACCATTCTTGTCACTTGAAACCATCAAGGCCCCTCTGCACCCACTTGAAAATGTTGGTATCATAGTAACGTCTGGGAATTAATTTGATTTATTTGACAGATACCTTACAACGGCCATATTTGGTAAGCTTGTACTTGTTGTTCTCCGCTACGTATATTATATGGCGCCATCCATATGCCACCTTACACAATTTAAATTTTTTCCCCCATAAACTCTTTGTGTCTGTGTGAAAAATCAAAAAGAAATCAAGGTAATTCGATTCCACTCAATCAAACTGAACGTTAAATCTGAGTCATGGGGGCCCTACATAGCGGCTCCTTTCACAATGAATTTGCATAAATCATCAAAATTTTCCTAACCCTACCACACACAAAGCCATCTTGAAGCATCTTGAAAGATCTTCTGATATTTCTACGGGACAAAAACCGAGCTGCTGGAGGTTCAGCTCGGATAGGGGAGACGTCTCACAACGACGTTAGGTTACCTATTCAAGCTCCCAGGCATTTCCCCCTTTATCGCTCAACCTATTGTTTTGTAACATGAGCCGTCTGTTGTAATCCAGCCGAGGACCAAAAAGCAGCCTTCTGTCTGTCAGCAAGCATATATAAGAGCCATGGATGATTGACCACAGCTTCATTTCTCCTCGATTCTTCATCGGAATATCAACTTGCTCCTGAGTCTGAGCTGCAGCTGGAAGCGCTTTAAGGTGACTTTTCTTATATACAAAATTTGTACAAAAACTGTATGCAATTTTCTTTTGATCGGCATCGCAGAATGAAACATGTGTGCGTCATTGCATTGTTTCTACTCTATGCTGTACCTGTTCTCTTGTGGCCGTTAGAAGAATCGCTACACCCACTACCCGCCTCTTTAGGTAAAACCTACAAGGAACGTTCTGCGAAACACATAATAAATCTATTCTTAACCAAACGCTTTAAATTTTAGTTGAGGAAGGATTCGAAGTTGCTGGCCGACAACTAAGGGTGGTTCGTTCTACGTCCGGTACTAGCGGTAGTCGTAAAGCCGCAACCAAAAGTTCCGTTTCCGCCGAACACAAAGGGTCTAGTGCCGCTCATCACAGTGGACCAACGCACAGCCCGACTCACCATTCACAGCCAAAAAATAGCAAAAAGCCCAAGCTTAATCGGCCGACTAAACCAGGCAAAAAGGATATGCGCCGCCACCACCAGCAAAAGAAGCATAAAAAATCGGCAGATACCAAAGTGAAGCAATCAGAGAAGCATGCAGTGAAGCCTCATTAAGAAAATTAATCGTACCAAACTTTGAGATTCTGCCCATAACTCGCTTGTTATTTCGCAGACTCGATATAAGCATTGACAAGTCGAATAATCCAATGAAGATGCAACTTTGGTTGCGCTAGAGATAAATAGAAAAGTCTGCTCCCCCCTTCCTCACAATTCCGTTTTTGAAATTCCAAGCGGTTTAACTTTTTGCATTCCATTTTATTTGAGCGTGCATTTTTCCTGCTTTGATTAATTGATTGTCTTTGTAAGTCTACTTTGAATACAAACAACACAAAGAGGTTTGCAATGGTGACAATACCTTTTATATTTCACTTCATAGCTATCTAAGATCTTTTGAGGGCCGAAAAAACTAGTTATTTATTGCGAGTGGACGAGAAACTTTTTGCAGCACCACTTTTATGGTTGGGATAATCGTCATCTTCTGTGCTACTGTGATCACTATCTTCATCCATTTTACCATCTTCGTCAATCTGGTCTTCTTCACTAACCATCGCTTCAAAAACGGCGTATTCTTCAAGGGTGAATCCCTTGAAACGGGTAAGGAATACTTCGTCCGAACAAAAAAATAAGTCTTGGACGGTCGGGTTACTGGCCAATCCTTCTTTGTTTTTAGGATCAATTTTCTTGTATAACCCAGCTCTGTAGGCAAACAGATGTCTTGTTTTAATCAAGCTGAAAGGGCATTTAAGAATTTTTGATTTGGCTATGACTGGTTTGCCAAGGTACATTTCCATGATACAATAGTCAATTTTCTGGTTTGTAACAAGAGGATTATCCAATAAAGTGTTTGGGGAATTGCAAGCTGCAATCCTCCCTTGATGATCACCAATCTGCTTTAATAAATTTGAGTGGTTCCTTTTTAGTACTTTGCTTTCCCGATCAAAAATTTTGGGTTCCTGTACAAGAATTTCTTTAATTTCTTCAGTTTTGAAACCAAGAGAACCAAGGACTTCAAAATGGTGGGATAGTCTTTCACTTGAGTAGATTGACAAAGAAGGATTATTAAGTAACAATGTCCCACTTTGGTTTACTGAGAAACCTAAATCTTGGAGCTTGCGAAGAGAGTCTTCCCAGACTTGTTGGCCCAAAGCAGTTTTCATTTCCTTTATTTGTCCTGGTTTGGCACTCAAGTGAGAAAGTGTTGTTTTACTTCTCCCGGTGTCTGATTTCCTGTAAAGGCATACTAGTTGTGCGAACGATTTGCGTAGCATGGTGTTGAATCGAACTGTCGGAGGTCTTTGACCACAGATTTTCTAGAACTTTAATACAAGGGTTAACAATTTATCACAGATGTAAAGAATGAGGTAGTAGTAGCAGATGTAAATAACTAAAAATATCATACAAATATTTTAACTGCTGCTCGCGAATTGCAATCAGCCCGTGATAACTTTAGTAAACAAACGTGATTTTGAAAGAAAGATACGACTAGTAAAATGGCTCACTAGATGGTGCTGAAAACCACATCAGCTGAGTTTGTGTCCGTCATTCCTCTCGCCCCGTTTTCCCAGCGTTTTCCACAGACGTTTCTAATCCAAGAAACAGGCCACACTCGTTCGCTAGTCGAGGCGAAAGTCAGTTACTTGCCGCCTCTCTCAGTCAGCTCCTAAATTCGTTGTTACCTCTTTAAATTTATCAATCAAAAGTTTGAAGTAATTATTCGCCAACATGTCGGTCCAAAGTGATGCCGATAAGCGAAAGCAGATTTCGGTTCGAGGTATTGCCCAGGTGGAGAACGTGGCCAACGTCAAGAAGTCGTTCAATCGACATTTGCATTACACTTTGGTCAAGGATCGTAACGTGGCCACGGTTCGCGATTATTTTTTCGCTCTTGCCCATACCGTGAAGGATCACCTTGTATCGCGTTGGATCCGTACTCAACAGTACTACTATGAAAAAGACCCCAAGGTAATATACTGAGTGGAGTTATCATACAGATGACATGACTTTGTCACCTCTGTTGCTATGACGATCCCTATTCATTCATGTGACAAATTTTTAAAATACTGTAGGCCCCATGTGCACTTCTAGCTTGATCGTCCTGATCACGCGAAAAAAAAAACACAGTAAAAATATTCTTGATAGAGCTAGTTTTATGTTATAATAATGACTATGTTGTTGACTATTTGTCCTTGACTTTATCAGGGGCGATGAACGTGTTACCGAGATAATTGCGGATAGTTTAAACTATCTATGCCAAAAGTTTAGCCAGTTGTGTTTTTGTGTGAAAAGCTCTGTATCTTACTGATGGGTCGCTTGAAGGTGACTTTGGTTGAGGTCGGCGCCGAGCGCAGTCGCTACTAACATAACATGCGCATGGTCCAAGCTATGGTATGGATCTTATTTTAGCTCGTCCGTGCCCTGCGATTGGAGCGTGAACATCACGTGATCCTAGTCGCTCCCGCCGAAGCCGCTGATACGATCTCGCAGTTTTAAAACTTTCACCACTTCTATGGGCAAAACTATTGCTTTCTAAAACGTTTAAGGAAATGAAAATACGCCTCTATGACACACGATCTCGTAGCCTACTTTTTCGCTTGCATTACCTCTGCATTGTTATTCACTTTATCTGCGTAAACAAATGTGAGACGAGTCGAGTTGCCGCTATCCGCTCGACAACTGGTTCAAGGGCAACTTCTTAGTAAGTAGAGGTCAATGTCCCAATTTTAGATTGCCCTCTTCAATGACGTGGAAAAACATAGCATTATGAGCACGTGCTGAACACTATCATTCTCGCTGTCGCACATTAATCATGGTGTGTTATACATTCTTTCATTGACGGCTCTTTATTTTTTTTTTCAGCGCGTCTATTATCTCTCGTTGGAGTTTTACATGGGCCGCACTTTGACAAACACTACCGTCAACTTGGGAATCCAGAGCGCTTGTGATGAAGCTATGTACCAAGTGAGTGTTCAGCAAATAAACTCCAAATCAATTATGATAAAGAAATGTCTAAACTATTAAACCCTTTTCCACTCATCAGTTGGGACTTGACATTGAGGAGTTGGAGGAAATGGAAGAAGATGCTGGCCTGGGTAACGGAGGTCTTGGCCGTCTGGCCGCCTGCTTCTTGGACTCGATGGCTACTCTTGGCTTGGCCGCTTACGGTTACGGTATTCGTTATGAGTACGGTATCTTCGCCCAGCGGATCAAGAACGGAGAGCAGGTAATTTGATCTCTTCCCCTTTTGCATAATAAAAATTGTCGTTTTAGGTATAACCTAAATATAACACTGCCACCGTGTGCGGTTGTGCCCATAATTTTCGTTCCTTCCTAAATGTAATTCAACCAATCGTAACTGAAATGAACTACCTCAACGATCTACCGTCCACAAGTTAGAAGAACCTGATGATTGGTTGCGGTTTGGCAACCCATGGGAGCGTTCACGACCAGAGTACTCGATTCCGGTACACTTTGGAGGGCGTGTTGTTACTACAGACGATGGATATTTTAAGTGGATTGATACTAAGGTTTCTACGAGATAAAAACGACAACTTTTTGCAGTCGATGCACTGTTGGGTTTTTAGAGTTAGAACTTCAGTTATGACATGGTGATAGGGGATTCACTGTATTTTGTGTTTAGAAAATAGCTGGTTTCACACTTATACTGGATTAGTAAAAACCTGTTGCCCACCATGATCCTCTAAACCCCATTTCCGTATAGCACATATATCATGGGAATCATTATTCTGCTAAAATAATAATCTATCAATTTACCAACGTTTCCCTTCCATTAGAGGGTTTAGCAGCCATACTAATTTTCGAGTCTTTCTGATTGTGGTTCCCCTAGCTTGAAGAACCCGATGATTGGTTGAGATTTGGCAATCCCTGGGAAAAGGCTCGTCCGGAGTTCACTCTTCCTGTTAACTTCTACGGACACGTGGAGGACACACCCGAGGGCAAGAAGTGGGTCAACACGCAGGTTTGATGAACTTGGAATTATCTAATGATGTCGAATCGTCCACCTGAACCTGCGCTTCATGCTGACCTGCGCTTCATGCTTGCTCTTGGCCGATTTGTAGCTTGTTGATAGTTCTTCAAAGTTGATTTTTATCCCTAGAGATGAGAACCGTAACGCAAAAATTTTTTTCAGATATCTATTTACATCTGGTATAATATTAGTCTTAGTAATGAATCATATACAAAATCTCTTTTCTGGTGACGGGTTAGAAAACTGGTTATTCATGCATGTGGGTTAGCTTGATTGAAGTAGACTAGTTGCATGGCATCTGTCCTCTGTTTTTCCAGAATCCAACCAGATTCTAACGTTTGTTGTAATTTAAAGGTGGTATTCGCTCTCCCGTACGACAACCCAATTCCCGGCTTCAAGAACAACGTCGTCAATTCGATGCGTTTATGGTCGGCCAAGTCGCCACAAGACTTCGATTTGCGCTTCTGTAATACGCCTGTTATGAAGTAATTGACATTTCAAAATTATTACCGTAAATGTTTCTGATTTTTTAGTCAATGACGGCGATTACATTCAAGCCGTTTTGGATCGTAACACGGCCGAGAACATCTCTCGTGTTTTGTACCCCAACGATAACTTCTTCGAAGGCAAAGAGTTGCGTCTGAAACAAGAATATTTTATGGTGGCTGCCACTCTACAGGTATGAAAACTGATACCTTCTTACGTTTTTAGTCGTCTGCAGGTCCGTCTCGTTTGATTCTAGGATATTATCCGGCGCTTCAAGTCGTCCAAGTTTGGTTCACGCGAAGCCGTACGCACATCCTTTGACTCGTTCCCAGACAAAGTAGCCATTCAGTTGAACGACACTCATCCGTCACTTGCTATTCCGGAATTGATGAGAATTCTTATGGATATTGAGGGACTCGCATGGGACAAGGTATACATGTGTAATATTTCTTGCAATTCATATTGCCGCTTTCTTTTAACTGTTTTGTGATAATATCAGGCTTGGGATATCACTACTCGCACTTGTGCCTACACCAATCACACCGTTTTGCCGGAAGCCCTTGAGAGGTGGCCAGTCAGCATGTTGGAGTCCATCCTTCCTCGTCATCTCCAGATCATCTACGAAATCAATTTCCGTCATCTTCAGGTTTGTAGGAATAGTACTAATAATTGTAACTCCTACACAACTGTTAATTCTTTTGATTCCAGAATGTGGCCAGCAGATACCCCGGAGATAATGATCGCCTCCGTCGCATGTCCTTGATTGAAGAGGACATGGGCAAGCGTGTTAACATGGCTTACCTTGCCATTGTTGGATCGCATGCTGTCAATGGTGTTGCCCAGATTCACTCCGACATCCTGAAACGTGATCTGTAATTACATTTTCCAATCTCGTACACTCCTTAGAGGAATGCTAAACAATAATCCATTGTCCTCATAGTTTCCACGATTTCTACGTAATGAATCCCGACAAGTTCCAGAACAAAACCAACGGAATTACTCCTCGCCGTTGGTTGTTGTTGTGCAACTCGTCTCTTGCTGATGTCATTGCCGAGGTTAAAAAAAAATTATTTTTACCTAATTTTAAATTCTGCGCTTACTTGGTTTTCTCTTTATTTTGGCAGCACATTGGTGAAGATTGGATTTCTCATTTGGAGCAGTTGGCTCAGCTGAAGCCATTAGCTGAAGATCCAGGCTTCCAGCGCGCTGTTCAAACCGTCAAACAAGAGAACAAAATGAAGGTTGCGCAGTATCTCTCAAAAGAGTATGGAGTCGACATCAATCCGGCTTCTCTGTTTGACATTCAGGTGGGTTTGAATGTTTCCGCATGTTTTACAGCTTATTCACAGTGCAATCATTACATTAACAGGTTAAGCGAATTCACGAGTACAAACGTCAGCTCATGAACTGTCTCCATATTATTACCTTGTACAACCGCATCAAAGCTAATCCCAGGGCTCAAATCGTTCCCAGGACTATTATGATTGGTGGAAAGGTATAGAATTTGAGAATTCTAGTAAATTTCGAAATAACAAGCCGATAACCCTTTTAAAATTTGCGTTTTAAGGCTGCCCCTGGTTATCATATGGCTAAGAAAATCATCAAGCTTATTTGCTCTGTTGGCCAAGTCATCAACAGCGACCCAATTGTTGGCGATAAGCTGAAGGTGATCTACTTGGAAAATTACCGCGTAACGTTGGCAGAAAAGATTATTCCAGCTGCTGATCTGAGTGAACAAATCTCTACGGCTGGAACTGAAGCATCAGGAACCGGAAACATGAAGTTCATGGTGATTGGTTTTGGTGCAAACTTAAAACTGCTTTAGAAGCTAACTTTGGTTTCATTTTTAAACTTGATAAGTTGAACGGTGCTCTAACCATCGGTACCCTCGACGGAGCCAATGTTGAGATGGCTGAAGAGATGGGACTGGACAATATTTTCATTTTCGGTATGAAGGAAAACGAAGTAGAGGATCTTAAGAAGCGAGGTTACAATGCTTTCGACTACTACAATGCCAACGCCGAACTGAAACAAGTACGTCTAATCTTTTGAAGTTGAAACGAATCGCTAAACATAATCGACTTGTTTTGGCATTTAGGTAATTGACCAGATTGCCTCTGGATTCTTTAGCCCCAACAACCCCGAAGAGTTCCGTGACATTTACAACAACCTTATGTATCACGATCGTTTCTTCTGCTTGGCTGATTACGACGATTACATTGCCGCCCAAGAACGAGTCAATGAGGCTTACAAGGTAACTAAAGCTTGTGGCTGAATGTGATTTGTTGCGTTGCTTACGTTTAATCTTTTGGGTTTTTACAGAATCAGAGCGTCTGGATGAAGATGAGCATTCACAACATCGCTTCATCTGGTAAATTCTCAAGCGATCGAACAATCGCTGAATACGCCCGCGAAATTTGGGGCGTTGAGCCTTCCTGGGATAAGTTGCCCGCTCCTCATGAGCCTGTTGAAGAAATCAGCAAGTGAACGTTTTCGAAAAAGATTCGGCTCATTTATTTACTATAGAAGGAAAAGGTTGCAATATGTGTTCACAGTAAACATCACCCAATCACGTTACAATGGGATTCAGTTGGACTAGTGGGAATTATTCTTTTGAATACGTATTTCCGCATGTACTCCTTTCGAAGTTGTAACATGATTGAAATTTGTCGACGAGAGGAACGGTCTGTATATCTTTTAAAGCTGCCCTTCCCGGCCGCCGTAGCCAGAATGTCATTTATTTGTTCATGTTGTTATTTTTCTTAAATTTCTAGCATCGATGTTGTTCTGTTGCAGAAAGGACTTTACGTGAGTTTCCACTTTTTCTCTCTCTTCCCCGCTGTTTTAATTACCTGTTGCCATTTTCTCTTGTTTTCCTTTCTTTGTAGTCACCATAATGAGATTGAGAAAAGAATAGAAACATATTCGCGTTCTAAAACTGCTGACGTTGTTTGATCTCATTTTTAAAGATAGTGTATTTTTCATATCTTTCCAACTTAAAGTTGCACTTTTCAACTGGCCCTCGTGGAAACATTTACGGAAACCAAAGAAGAGAAAGTAGAACGAAGACAACATTGTGAATAGGTTATACACATCTAGTTAAATGTCCATTCCAACAAATCAATTTTCCAAACTTGCCATCAAATAGACACACCGAGGTATCCAAATAACCCTTTTAAAATTTAGTTTTTTTACGATTAAACGATTAGTTCTAGAGAACAATTTCTTCCTGTGTTCAAACGGAGAGAGATCACGCTCGACCTGGTTCAGAAACGAGGCGAAAAGCATCAGAGGATGAAATTAAGGTTATCAAATTGATGCTGAGGGCGAGTTGTGCAGCATTTCAATTGGACAGAATGGCGAGAGGAAGACACTGAAACCACTGATAGTTTTTTGACCTGGGCATAAAGTATTTCCGTGTGAAGTGGGAAAGAAGAAAGAAAAAAAAGGACCTGGTTGTAATGCACTTTATGCCTTCTTGCAAAAGCGAGTGTTGTAATAGAAAACAAAAAAAAAGGCAGAAGAAAGGACAGCTCAAGGAGCAGGTCGAATCAAAACGAGGGATTGTAGAATGCCAAATCTGTTGAGATCATGGATATTGGCATTTTTTGTAGTAAGGTTTTTATACGAATTTGAGAAGAATTCACGTTGAAAACCAATTGTGCTCTTCTATCACAATTTGGTGAGAAAAGTAACACATCCTGATTGATTGTCGCGGATTAACGACGTCGCCGAATAGACATACCAATAGACATAACGCCTTCTGGCTCTTCATCAAATAAATATGTTTCCTTTTGTATGAATAAAAAAAAGGAATACGACATCGAACAAACAAGTCTTCTTATGTAGCCTCTCTGGCAGCAATTGCGAAAAAAAAAAAAAAAAAAAAAAAAAGATAACTGTGCAGTGGTTCTTGCAGGCTTAGGCCGAAGATGGCCTGCTCAACACAGTTCCTCGTCCCTTCGCTCCGCAAGAATCTCGATCCTCTAAGCTCTGGAGCTCAAGTTTCCCGATCATTCAAAACTTAACAAAGCCAACAATCTCGAAATGCCTGATCTGCGAGCTAAGCTGCAGTCGGCTCTAACGGGACAACATAAAAGCTTACCGAGCCCAGTTTTTTCTAAATTTCTTTAGACCAAATATATACATGCAACATCAAAGCCATTCAACAGAAAGGAAAGTTTTTTTCTTAAAATTTCCGTAGTCGCGACTGATCAAAACTAAAATGTCTGTTTTCGCGTGAAAGTTGAAACCGGACGCAAAAAAAAAGATGCGAGTGATCGTCTCGACGAATCTGATCCCATCAACCCACGATTCGAAATAAATGAAGAAGGGGAAGTACAAAAGGTAAAGAAATCGGGAGAGACTGTCTAGCTTGTAGACTTGGATCGCTTACGTTTCCAGCAATCAGGAAACAGGCGGCGATATTCTTCAGCTCTCAAATGAGCCTCTGCAGTATAAATTTCTTTCTCAGCTGGATTCAAACGCTTCCAAGCATCTCCTAGCATTACACTTATAGCCCTGTTGATAAGAATAAAGACGGCTTTAAGTGAAATTACTTTCATAATATAAAATAACTATTGATTACCTATTATCACGTCCTGGGAACTGTTGGATGAGCTGGAGGCGATATTTTTGAGCGAAAAGCATGAATCCATTCATTGGGCGTTTGGCAGGCGAAGGGGCCAAACTAGTGGCCGCCTCCTCACTAGTGACCTGATAACGTTTTTCATTACTCTTGGATACTGCCGGTGGCATGACGAAGTCGAACCTAGATATTAAGTTTTATTATTGAGAAATCAGCTGACAATTCGTCAACAAGAACATACCGCTGCAGGCGTTCGCATAGCTCGGACGTTCCTGGTTGAGGCTCGCTGTGTACGTAGTCCTCTCGTGAAACGGTTCCTCCATGAAATGTATCCGATTCCTCTCTGCTGGCAGCAATGCTGTCTGGCGATTCTTCCTCCATGTCATTTTCCTGAAACATTTAACCAATTGTGAGCACTGACAGACAAAAGGTTACGAGCCGAACATCATTTTACCTCCAGTTTCCAAGGACGACACTGGGCTAATTCTTCTTGACTGCTGCTGTGCAAAGAAGGGGCGGGACTGAGCAATGTTCCTGACCAGGAGTATGAAGAAAGTTTTGGATGAAAATGTGGTGGGAAAAAAGTTGACGTGGGAGGGAAGTTCATAGGAGATAGTGGGCTGGGTGTGGCAGGAGTGGGAAAGGCAGGACTTTGGGGAGCAGGATAATTAATCATGGTCTTTGTCTCTGAATATGCATGGGATTTTCCTTGAGAAGATCTTCCAACTCCTCTAGTTTGGTCATCTTTTTCTCCCACATTTGAGCTCAGATAGTCTATGAATACATCTGAATGATCAACCGACTCTTGTTTGATGACAGACAAGCGGCTAATATGTGGGCTGGTGGGTATAAACCCAGAGTATGTGCTCCGTTGCACAATTGCTGAAGATGGACCAGGACTGAGAGAATTACAACCACTTTCATCATGAAATGTGGTCCAGCTAAATGCCCTGTAGCAGAAATCAAAATATATTAACATACAGGTGTTAAAGACTAATTTATTACCATAAACTTAGTTTTAAACATTAAAGAATACAAAAACTCAAACCTTTTGCGAAATGGCAAGTGCTTTTGATTTGAGCTGGCAGGGCTTCTCGGGCTGGCAGAAAAGCTGGCACATTCACTAACACTTTCTGAGCTGGTTAAATCAAGTGGTCCCCTTTTGCTTAAATCTAGTGGAGGCGGGATGGGCTTTATTTTTCTGATGGGCTGCTTAATACAATGGTTGGTTATCACGGGGGTGGGGGTTGGGGTTTCATCGGGATCGCATCTCGATACCCTCCCATCGACAGCCCCCTTATCGGTTTGGGCAGCCATTTTCTGTTAGAATACATGAAAAAATATAGTTACGGATGTTAACAAAATCGAAATATTCAAGAAAATCTGTTAAAAGCACTAACTACCTTGCTAGCCCTGATGTTTCTTTTCTCGACAAAGCAAGCTTACACCCAACAATCGTGAATCGCCATTGTTTATAGAGTGGTGCATGGTAATTTCGTCAGTAGATGGCGGTAAGAGAAAAAAAACGCGGGAAATGTTTTTACAAATAAAGCCATTTAAAAAACTTAAAAACAATAAACAGTTAAATTTCTTCGAATGTTCAATCAATGGGCCGCAAATCAAATTAAATGTATTCACACACAAATTCAGATAACAGCACAGATTAATAGAATTGAACTGCATGTCTGAATTTTAAATGATGTGACGAATTTCACCGCAAAAATTTATCGATGATTTGTTCTTTAAACCAAGCTTGGCTAAATTGAATGTGATCTCCTTCCACTTCAAGGAAATGCAGTTTACCTTCTTCATCCATGGCACGCAAACCGATCCTATCCTATGGATGTGGTTCGTTGTACAATAATTAAGCAAATAATGAATTGAAAAGAGCTTGTTATAGTTACTTCTTGGTAAAGTGGTGACTCTTGAAGTATGTAAGTCGAGTTCAAATTGTTTTCGTTATAAAAGCCAAACCATTCAGTTTCAATAGGTTGAACTATTGTATCTTTAGTAAATTTAACCAAAACAAGATTTTCCAGCTTCTGTAGATTAGTTTTGTAAATTTCATTGATTCCCTGCACAATTTGAAAGAATAAGTACGAAATTTTGATTCAATGAATGGGATAAAATTGTTTACCCTCTCATTGTTGATATCAGCAAGAAATACACTAGATTTTTGGTACATTTTTTCATCTAATGGATCGTGCCAGTATTCAGCTGGGGTAACAAAACTTTGAATCCACCTAAATGGAAAAGAGTTTTCTAAGCCTTTTTCTCTCAAGTAATATATAGCCATCAATTAAACAAACTTTTTGTAAGCTCCATGGTTAAGCAATGATCGTATATAATCACAAAATTTTACATCATCTCCCAAGCATCGAGGCAAGCCATATACACCTTGGTGTTGGGAACCCAAAGTAATTAGATTAACCATTGGAGGTTGAGGGCAACGCTGGGCTACAGCTCTCCTATTTATTGGTAAACTCAAATTGTAGTAGTATACACTCTTTACATTTTTAAAAGTAATTATGATATTACAAAAACTGTCCTCCTTGACTGACCCCTAGACCATGATAACCTAATGCTAACTTTGGATCGTTTTTCAGTTGATCACACACTAGCTGGACTTGATCATTAGCATTTTTAATATATGCATTTTCAAAATCCTTAAATTTGGAAACAGGGCTGTTAATCCAAGAGAGCTAATATAAAAGTAAACATACAAATAATGTTGTACCTCTCGAATGGTTTTGCCAATCTTTAAAGAAATTACATAGGTTTCAGGAATTTCTTGCTGTATAAACTTTTGCAAACCACCAATGCTTAAAGGATTACAGCAAACATCCCCTACCAATAAAATTTGAACTTTTGTTAGTGAAGAGTGAACCCATGACAAAGACCATGCACTGCCTCTTAATCTTTTTTATGTGATTACACATCACATACCCAGACCATGCCAAATTACGACAGGGAGTCCTGACAACACACTATGACACACAGCTAACAACAACAGAGTATGAAGAATGTACGTCATTTTTTGGAAATGAAACCAAAGTCTGATTCGTAACACTTCACAGAAGGGAGCTTAATTAGATTTTGGATGAAGCCTAAGCATAAGCATTGACACCGATGTACACACGGAGGATTTTCACGTGCGTTATACAACTTGACATTTGCTTGTTTTTTTTTTTTTTTTTGGGGGGGGGGGGTTTCCCCAGAAAAAGTAGAATCAAGGTTGAGCATCTCTCCATAGATGGCCGACAAGTGTCCTTGAAAATTAAAAAAAACTTCTGCCCTCTCTCTCACAGGCGGGGGGTTTAACTTTGTCATGTCGGACGTTCGTTTATCATTCAGCGCGTCGAGATTTCTGAACTATTGCGCAAACTTGATAACTTTCCAATACTTGTATTTCAAATATGACTAATATATCTATACATCTGTATCTGTACATTGAATTTAATGCATTCTTAACGTATATATGAGCTGCAGAGATGGGTTCAAATAAGAGTCTACAGTACTTTTTCGTTGGATAATGTGCGGTACTTGAGGTAAACACGGACGATAATGATAACTTTTATAACATACTCCAATATACCGAATAATTTTATCCAACTACTCCCCCATTGACACCATAACCAATTCCGTATGTGCCGGTTCCTACAAGTCCTAAACAAATAAAATATCATTAGATCGTTTGGTCTTTAAGATTGCTTGTCAATAGTACCGTATCCATAAGGATTATATCCATTGTAGCCCGGGTTGTAACCCGGATAACCACCATAGCCACCTAATAAAATCAATATGAAAACAAATTTGGAAAAAATAGAAACATACCCAATAAATGTTAAGAGCCCTTAAGGTTTTTTCTTACCATAACCACCACTATATCCGTATCCTGTAGAAATTTTAAAATAATAATTTGATAAACTATAACTTTCGTAAAATTTCGCTGGGTTATATAGAAATTAAATTCGTCATATACATACCATTATTTCCATATGGATAAGTGGGATATCCGGAGTACCCGTAACCAGGACTACTTCCACCTCCTCCGTAACTTCCTCCGGGGTAAGTTGGGTATGGATATGTTGGCGGATAAACTCCGCCATGACCTCCTCCATAGCCCCCTCCGTAACCTCCGCCATATCCACCACCATATGCTCCTCCGTAAAAGGGACTAGCTAAAGCCTGTAGAAACATGAATTCAATAATTAATATCGAAAAAAAATAAAAAATAAATATTACGGTTTTCTTGGCGAGTCTTGGATCGATTGCCAAAGCTTTTCCTTCTGAGTCGGTGTCAGTGGAAGCAGTTGGCACAGATGCTGAGGAAGCCATAACTGTCAACGAAAGTAAGCCCAGCAAAACGGATGTCTTCTAAAATGGGAAATATAACATAAGTTTCCTTCTTTGTGTAATTTTCATGTAAAGCATAAAGAGAAAAATTCCGATTAAAATAAACAGATAGTTAAATCGGTATTTCCTCTTGTATTCAACACGAGGAGAATAGGAGGATGCTTCGAGCGTTTAAAAAAAACGTAACAATGGGCGTATTTTGTCATTTCCGATAGCTATTAGTTGCATACTTATGAAAACATAAAAAGGGAAGTTTCCCTTGATGCTACAGTTGACTAATATAATGTAACATAAAAATACTGTGTGCTGGATACAAACTGTTCTTAGTTGTACAGTTTTTTGCTCGATAAATCGATCATAGGGACGATTACAAGTACCGTAATAGCTAAATTTGAATTTCTGTACCACAAGTAATGTTCAATGTTGGTATACATTAAGTTTAAAAAAATGAAAAGTATTTAGTTTTGGATGGGTTCTTGCACACTGCGCTCGTCTTAACTCTTTTCTTTGTGGCAAATTCCTCCAGCGGTAATAGAAAATGTAAAGATCAACAGAGAACAAGCGTTAATTCAAAGTTGAAGAATGAGGACTTACTATTGGTCTCATTGTGCTGAATATCTTGTTTTAATAAGCGTCGAATGTCTACCAAATGTCTTTCCTTACTGCAGACTCATTAGTGAAGGGTTGCCTATTTTATACTCCATCAAAGTGGGACGAGAAACTTCCGGACTCACCTTCAATAACAGTCAAAGTGACGGAAAACGGTTATTCGCTTTCCCTTTTTTTAGAACAAATATAGCCTACATGTCTTCAAATCCACGCCTCAAGTTGAAGTATTTTACGGTCGTTAGTTTGTTCCTGATCAACTGATATACGTTGCTCTCTGTCCCACCATGGCAGAGTAAACAATAAAAAGAAAAGAAGATCTGTGTATAATGAACTGCTTGCATTCCGACGAACACCTCCAAGGTTATGCCATTAGACAATACGCCCTAACTCTGCAGCCTGCTGCATGCATGCTGTTTCTAGTTTTCGGTTTGTTTAAAACTTTCATTTTAGTGCCGCGGCATCTCTTCTCTCCTTCGCTTCGCTTTCATTTAGCCGGTGTTTCTCCCTGTTGCGTAGAACTTCTCCACCTGCTAGGTACACATGAAAATTTTCTAAACACGGCCGCAAGTAGAAGTGAAAGTTCATGATGGCTGGGTAAAGCATTGTGCACGACCAAACACTTACCAGCAAAATGCTTATAAAGGCGTGTGTGCGCATTGCGCGTGCGCTCTTCTACGTAGTGTGTGTGAAAACACAAGTTTGTTGAGACTGTGCCAATGTTGCGCTTTTTCAATGTCAATGCTACGCAGTTTACACCGGTTTACGCGAAGGAACCATATTGAGCCAACAAAAAAGAACGTTTGTAACTTGTGTAATCTTATTGAGAAAAGCCGGTCGCCGGTCCTGGTATGGGAGCATGGTACTTGTACCAGCGTGTACCCATGCAGTCGTGTACCAAGAAAAAACCTTCTCGCGCGCGAATCTCATTTTATAGCCTGTTAGATTTCAGTATCACCAAGGCCAATACTTCTTTGGAACCCAGGCACGAACTGTCGCGAACGACCAGTTGGGTTTTTTTTTTCGTTCGTCGTTTTGTTTGTCGTCCGTTAAAATATTTGTCGAAATATGCATATATCACTAATATCAGGCCAAGTAAGTCACCTTCAAAACATTCAGCTATCGAAATTTCAAAATAATTATTTCTCAGTCTCTTTGGCATATTGGGAAAAGGTTTCATAAAGAAACTACGCACCGTGAAATTACGGGTGAGTGCGGTACCAAGTAATCTACCAAGTACCGATCCCATTATATATTCACCGATGAACAAATCCGGCTTCTTTCTCAGTACAAAGTACTTTGCACACGAATCTTACTATTCCACCCAGCGTCGCACAACAATCGATTGTGACTATCAACAGCAAGTGTGGACATTGCGGCAAGGCCAATGTCAAGGGCTGAAGCCGGACATTGACAACGAGAGGGTGTGGCTAAAAGGTGGACTTGGACTTGGACTTCGGGGGATCTAATCGGTGGACTTCAGGTCACGGACTTGGCCCTCGAAGTCCACGGAATAGACGGATTACTACTATATGACTATAAGGTGGACTCATAAAAGTGGACTTGCTGTTTTTCAAAATTAAAAGGTCCTGATAGCTATATTTAGTGTATTTAACAAAGGCCCCGTTACGAACACAAATTGGAAATCAATTAATAATTTACTTAATTTTTCAATACTCGCACGTGCACCCTAATTAGTAGCGAAAGTTAGAGAGAGCAAAGTACTATAATATATAGGCTAATATGCAACGGATTGCCTAATTATTAAGAGCCTTCGAGATTGCCAAGACTTTCCCATTATTTCAATGTTTGGCTTACGTACAGTATAACAGAATTTGTTTACTCCGGTTTCCCTTTAAAAATTATGTTGGAGATGGCAGCTGGACTTGCCCTTCTTGTGGGCCTATTAATTTGATGCTTGTTGGTTTCCCTATTATACTTTTAGTTCGCGTTCGCTTCATTGGACAGTATTTAAAATGTTGGCATCTGTTGATGGGCTTTTTCTAATGAAAAAATTCCTTAGTCCATCTTTTGGTCCACCGTTTAGTAACTTAAGTCCACATTTAAGTCCGCTGTTTAGCCCACTAAATCCACGGTTTTTAGACTTAAAAAATGGCCAAGTCCACGGCCTTAAGTCCACCGATTAGATCCCCCGAAGTCCAAGTCCAAGTCCACCTTTTAGCCACACCCACAACGAGACGCACCTGAAACGACTCAGTAAGCAGCGCGCGGGAGAATATGAATCGAACACACCCCCTTCTAATCATTATTATTCCTCCTCCTCTTTTCTCCGAATCATTTTGGTTATTTTTCTGTCTTTCGCCAAATCAGGTTGAATCACAATGAAATCGGAGTTGATATTTAAAGAGCCGACAAATGCTGTCTGGAGACAACATAGCGCTCAGCAGCATCCCTCGCCGGTTCAGTCCCGCACTCACAGCTCAAGCGCAACCCCAGCGAGAAGTAGGCTACTTTACAGGCTATAGAAAATGAATCGACTTCTGGTATGTTGAAAAACAAATTAAATCAAAAATCACTAAAAAATTTTGCTCGGGACTAAACAGTTCAGAGTTTTCTTCATGCGTTTTAAATCTGATTTCATTCTATCATGAACTCTTTTTTTGCGCTAGCAGTTTCTTCTCGTGTTGATGGTCCTGTTTTACACGGTCCTCTGCCAGCAGCGTCCAAATGCCGGTCCATGGCGCTATTTTACACCTAATAACGGAGCGACCACAAGATTTCGAGGCACAGGTGGCAATCTAGGATTTGGTGGAATTATCTTTGGTTAATGGAAAATCGACCCAGATTTATTTGGTGTCGAACTTGTAGGGTTTGTTTTTATATTAAAACAAAACAACTGTTGTGTGTTGTCTCTGCCCTCTTCATTCATTTGGTGAAATTTGACATTTACAGTCGACGTTGAACATGCCGTGTTTTCATATTTACCGGTACTGATTGCTAGTTTTTTGGTAGAGAAATATGGTTTCGTATAGATAAATACAATACAAAATGCAATTAAAAATTTAACTATGATTTACAGTTTTAATTCAAATTTTAAGTAAATAGTCTATAAACGTAATTTCGTAAAAACAGGAATGCAGTTTATAGATTCACTGCCTTACGTTTCTCTCACTAGAATAAGTCTTGCGAAATTAAGTAAACTGTAAAAAGTAAGAGGAAAACCCTTGCTCAAATCTTTCATTTAAAGAAATAATGCGCAATAGTTCACCAAAGAAAAAAAAAGACTACAATAGCACGCAAGACATTTATGGTCAAGAGGTCGTTAGTCGCTCTAATCCAGAGACAAGAGAGCAATGTCAAGGCTCAAGGCCGATGTACCGGCCAGATCGGAGACTTGGAAGGGGCACGGAAAACCGAAGGAGTGGATTCCCAATCATTTGATACCTGTTGATTGCACGACGATGTATCTTTCTACCTTTTCAAGAATGACAGTGTGCCGCGAGTATATAAAGCCGAGGTGTCGGATAATCAGAATTCACACTTTCTTGCTAGTGTTAGTGAGAAAAAAGAATGCTGCGCTCCTGGGTAAGTTAATTGCATTTAAAACTATAGAAACTTTAATTTATTGTATAAATTTGCTGGGAAACGTCTTAGTCGTTTTTCTGCATCGGTATGCTGTTAATGGCGTCCATCATCGAAGGTACACTCTTCATGATTGCTGGTAACAATGGTCGCCAATATTTGTACAATAAGCGATTGTTCAAAACTGGAGGGAAAAGGGTTGTTTGGGTTCATTCGCACCCTACTTCTTATTACGCCGGCCCTATTGGTCCAGCACCCACTGGCTCAGCATTGAATGACCCGTCAGCGGCGTACGGATATTTTGCAAATTATGAAAGACCTACAGCCGTTTATGATAACAAATACGCCGGTGCTCCAGGATTCGGAGGAATTTTATTTGGTTAACAAAACATACAACTGACTGTATCTGCACTCGTTACTTTACAAAACCATATGAATTGTTATCCTTATATGTGTCCTGTATTTCAGCCTGTATTATTTCTTCCAAGTCCTAGATGAATCTTATTATACACGCATTCATAATAATGAAAACAATTGATCAACGTAATTCATTAATTTAGACAAAACTAGTCGTGTCCCGGTGTCCCACAAAGTGTCCCGGTGTCCCCCACCTCTATTTCTCGCTGTTTTAGCGAAATAGTAGCTTGTACTAGAGACCAAAGAAGTTGTGTTACATATTTAAGTTGAACGTATATTTGTGGTTTTGTCGAAGGAAGAACAAAAACTAGTTTGCACGCAGACGAAATCTATAAAGTATTTGCCATCCGATATATTAACCTACACTTTATTTTTCCTATATGGTTTACACTACCTTTTCTAGGATTTTTGCACTTTATAGTCACAGAAAGCCTGCTGCACGCTGTTGATCACATCATAGCCACGTATTTACGTTGATGCTCCAAGAGGTGCCTCCTGGGGACGTCCGGGTAAGCCGGATGTCATACAAAGAAGATCTTCTAAAATCGGTAGTAATCATCCTTGAATAAAATTCACTTGATAACTTAACAATATAGTGTATTCCTTTTTAACCGATCAATCAACTGTGACTACGTTTGTTGAGTCGGATGTAATCTAGTTACAAGGATACGAAACGCGTAAATCACGCGATAGAATATGGTTATGTGATATGTACTAACGTTGTTTAATTAAACTTTTTGGTCGACAGTCTTGCATAATAAGTTATTCGCCATATAAATCTGAAAGATGTTTCAGTATCCGAGTACCGCATAAGCTTTGCATCACGCATCTAGCAATTCAGAAGACGAGAGTTTTTACAACCAACGAGCTTTATTTTTCCATACGTTTGAAACGGGGATTTGTAGCTTGCACAAAAACTTCGTTGGTCCTACGAATTCATTCGGAGCATTTATTCAACCTCAGTGCTGTTATTCATTTGTTTGCGTAACAGTGCCGCTGAACCAACAGGTGTCTTTTTAAAAATTGTTTAAAGGATGGAAGATGACAACGCGGATCAGTTTTTTTGCATTACCAGCATGACAACGCAACAATGCTGTCGCACGTTGTGTTTGTGAATGCGTGGTCTTAAAGAACATTCACGCTTTCCTCAGTATAATCAGCTAATTCAAAATGAAAATAACAGCAAACTGAAGGAAATGGGTTCTTTTTTTATTTAATGCATAATTTCAGAAATATTTGGTTCAAAAACCCTCCGTTGCTTTGTGCTACGAAAATAGGAGGCTCACAAATGAAGTCTAACACGGTAGGCATGGGATTATGAGAAACTTGTTAGCATGAATGTATAAAAAGCCGAAATCATGAGTGGCTCTTAAAGCATTAGATTTTTTTCATACCGGGGTCACAAGGAAGTAGTGATGCAACGAGCCAACGATAAATTTCTTTGTGTGGCCGCATGATGACGTGCGTCTTCTGTTTGTAGTTCGATGAAGCAATAATGGATGAAGCCATCAGCAGTGTTTACTTAGGCCCACTTTTGTTTGAGGTATATGAATTCTATAAAAAGCGGATGATTTGAGTCTTATAATAACCTTCGCTCAAGCCTCACCTGTAAAGACGGCTCGTTCAACCCCTACTTTTTCGGTTGTCTACAATAGACCATCATGAAATCATTGACGGTAAAATCATTTACATACAGTTATCTGCACTTGCTTCCCTGATTTAAAATGTTTTTCTACGTATATCCTCTTATTCTTTACATTAGTGCACTGTTATTGTTTTGCTGATGACCTTGTCGTCATTCTGCGTTTGGGCTCAACCTATCAACGATGAATTCACCCTGTTGACCAATCACGATTCCGCCCACGAAAAAATCCGTGTGTCGTTTGGGGACGAAGACAGTTCGTTGCCCCAACTGACTCGCAAAGCTAGACATCGTCCTTTCCTCGCCGGAGCTGCAGTAGGGGCAGTAGTAGCAAATCATCATGAACCAACATATTATGCACCAAGTTATTACTACCCACCTACCTACTACCCTTCGTCATCTGGTTACTACAGCAACGGCTATTACTACTCTGGCTAGAAGTCACATTTTGAAAAACTCTATCTACCTTCCTTAATCTAATGCTTATCAGTATTAAAAAAATTTCATCATCATCATCTTCATAGAACTTGATGAATCTGATTACTTAAATTAACGTAAATCTTTGCCACAAAACATAGCGTAGCCTATTGAAATACACAATATTCCACCACGCAAGATCGAATTAACCTTTTCATTTGATCCGTCTATTTCGTTTCTCGTCTTCCAGTCTTCCACACGCAAACAGCGACAGGAACTTTGGCAGACAGGAACTGTGTCCAGCTATGTCCAACAGTGTCCATACCTGTCTGCCAGGAAACTTTGAGGAAGATGAGTCATCTATAGATATTGACCATATTTTTCAACGGTAGTCAGATCGGACGTCCGATCACGGTAGGCCGTAGCCTTAGTAAAATTTTCATAAGGTCATCTAGCTTAAGCAATATGCGGGGAACTCCGGCAGTACAATCCCATTTTTTTACTGAATGTATGCGTGCGCCATCATTGCTATTTGGTCATACCACATATGGCTGTGGTATACCGATATGGATGGCAAGCTACGCTACTGCTTTCTTCTGTTTTACTTTTACGGACAGCAAAGTACGAAAGAGACATTTGTGCATCATTATAACTTAAAAATACAAAAACAATACAAACAACTAGGCTACAGCGCTGTGGCAGCACTGTCTCTTTAAAGTGCGTACGTACGTAGTACAACTAGTACATGTACCGCTCGTTAATTTTTAACTTAAAAATAACTGTAACCACGAAACGATAACGAAAATAGTTCTGTTATAAATTAATGATTTCAAAAAAAAAATTTGCTATACCAGTATTTTTAAATAGAAAAATGTCTCGGACTCATCGGTCATCGACGCTTAAATGAGTTTAGCAGACGAACTTGAACGCATGCTTTTCAGTCTGAATTTTCTCTTCCATGGAAGAGAAGTGTGGGGACAGCATTTTTTTACGCCTCCCCACCAAACAAAAAGACAACTTTAGACATCTAATTGACATCTAATAAAAGGACTCATTCTAGTCTTAAAGATATCTTAAAGACAATGTGTGCTATTCGGGCCCTTTTTGTTGCACGTGACGGGGGACGAGTCATTAGGCCCTACATCAGGTAATTTTTGAAAATCTTTTTTTTTTCAGTTTGCGAGCAAACGATGCTTTAAGTTAAATGTATGTTGATTGTGGATGATGGATTCTCACCAGTGTTAAGTGTACTAGTGCGTAGTTCATTTCTTCTAAAATCGGATGGTTACTCATGTGACTAATAATATCGGCTAATATGTCCTCATTATTATCTACTGTTCTAATTTGTCCGTTTCTCACTACCACCAACCTAATTTTTCCTGATAATTTTAATGAGCTAGCTTGGAACTAACTCCTTTTGAGCCAATTTTTATTGAATGATAATATATAACAAAATTGAAACAGAATAACGGTAACAGAATAGCGGTCGTTCTACGAATAGCAATAGGGTAGGTGACACTGAAGAGCGTTGTCCACTTTTTTAGCGGCGACCCCAGTATCCTGTATAGTCGTGAAAATAAATGATTAAGTTAAGCACTAATGAGGAATAATATACACTTCCATTAAATAACATTTAAATTGAAGGCTACGTTACCGTGTCCATGGTGATGATGACCGTGACCATATCCACCATATCCACCATATGCTCCGTATCCTCCATAGCCTCCGTACCCCCCGTAACCTGAAAAAATACAAATAATTTGAAAAAATTATTGAATTAAAGTTGCATTAAATTGACTAGATTATAAACTAAATTGGTAATAAGTTTGATGATTTATAAAGATTTTTTTAACTTACCGCCGTAGTAGCTTGGGTAGTAGCCGCCATATCCTGTAATATTAATTAAACAAGATCGGACTAGTGCATATGTTCGTTTAATTCAAAGGAAAGAACTTTAGAGTTTAAAGGCCCTTGGCCAAATTCAGTGATAGACAAAAATTGCTATGCCGCCATACATAGTAAAGTCATCATGTCATTACTTGCGAAAGACAAATCAAATGAATAAACATTTACCGCCGTAGTGGTGGCGATGTTCTGCAGTTGCTAGATCGTCGGGGATCTGATCTTGGGCATCGTTTTCCACTGGAGAAGGCATGCTCAAAACGCAGTGAATCGCAATCATACAAACCAACAACAACTTCAGACATTCCACGAAATAGTCAACATTAAACAGATATTTCATTAAAATAATCTATTTAGATATTACCTTGAAGCTAAACATTTTCTGGAGTTTGCTGTGCTTCTAGTTCTAGAAGATCTAAGTTATCTTGTTTGCTTCTCGATTGAAAGTGTCTTCGTCAAGGAGAGCGTCTTGTTTATATACAAGTCGGGAACAACGTGAAGGAGTTCTCTTACTTTTATGTCACGCGCGAACATGTTATTGTTATCCAGTCATTTTGTAGCCATCGGCGTCGAACCGGTTCTTTTTAAGATTTGCGCTCCACAAACCTTTTCCACATCCCATCAAAAGGGCCTTCCCCTTCAAATCCGGAGAGAACCAGATTCTCCTTTTAAACACGGTGGGCTCTGGCCGATTTTGTCCTCTTCGTTTCTTTAACAGGGACTTCCCTCAAAACCGCCCTCGAGCATGTACCGTACCAGCGCGATGCTTGGTCATCGCGACAGACAGTCATCGCACAACCACCCGCACCCGGAACTAAACCATCCCGTTATTCATTATTCCCTCGCCTCTCCACAAAGTAGCTCACGCTAGTTTATCAAGCCTTCTTACAGATCAGGGGAGTAACCGGTAAAATCACACTTGGCGAGCAATTTTTTAGTTGTCGAATAACTTGCGCAACAAAAAATTTTGTTACTCTTATAGACTTGATTATCGCTTCCTGATCGCTTCTTACTGCATTACTTTTGGATCACATCGGATTACTCATACATATAATATTCTTTAAGCTTAAATTATATATTTTTCTTGTGGGAGTCCTCGTAATGTAAGGGTTCCGGCCGGTTGCCAACTCTTTTTCTCTGTGTTTACTTTTGATTTTGCTTTTGTTTGCATCAAAACGGACTTTGTTAATCAATTGTGATCTAATACGAATTTTGATTTGAAAATTACAATCTGATGAAGTTGCGTAACCTACACACTCAAAAGGACCTAATTCGACCTGACATAGGACTCTTTGACCCTCACCTGACAACGGAATTTTTGGGCGATCTTTGACTGGTCAATTCTATCTCATCAACATAGGCTTTATAGATCGGCCTAGTAACAGAGGTCTGAGTGGTTAGCCAGTTCTTAAGCCCTGAGTGACAGTTTCGCTTTTCTTTTGTTTTTGTAAAGTAGCTGATTGTCACCAATAATTCGTTGATATTGAGTTTATTGTATAGAGCAACAAAAATGTGCATTAAAATTTTTACAGACACAACTTTTATCAACAGAAGAGAGAAAAAAAATGAGAAGGTGGCTTTAGAGAGGTCCGTTCAAGGGAAGGGGTTATTGGCCCACGGGCTCCTGGCCATAACACACTCACTCCGGACAGAAAAAAAATATTGATTGATGAATGCACGCGGGGATTCGGGATTGGGCTCTTTAGTGGAGCCATCATAGGGAGACATAGGCATTCCACTGACCCCCGGCCAGTCCGAGCTTGTGTCCCATCTCCCTTATCTCTGCATACACCGGTAGTTCTGTGGCGAAGAGTACCTACTATCTTACCGTAACCCATTTCAAAGAGGGTAAGGGGCCACCTTTTTTAATGTATGCAACTATGAGTGGTAAAATAACTATGGTGTAATAAAATAAAAGCAACCACTTTTTTAAACATGTCAGGAAACTTTCATCCGTCGTTGTACATGCTGGTGCAAGGTATTTATAGTTAAAACTAGGCTCTTGGATCGATATATTTAAATAGGAAATAATGAAAAGAAGGATGCCCAGGGGTAGAGCATATGTGATCTATTATGCAGTGGGGCGTATAGTTCATTCGTGCAGTTCATTCGTAATAACTTACGATCGATTGGGTCGGTTACCCAGTTAACCGGTGGCGATTCCGTTAAATACTTGGTTAGTATTTTACGATTAATTATAGAATGTAGTAATGAGATGAACTGCTTATTATGGGCCAATCAATTTATTTTGAAGGTAGTAAACAATAACAGAAGAAACAAACAGTGGAAAAAAGAATGAGGAGTTCGGTTGGTACCCCTACTCGTGCGGACTCTCGCGATGAAAATATATTTTTCGCGGTGAAAGAATAACCCCCCCCCAAAAGTAATGCCATAAGTAATAGATAACAGCGGAGTAGTAAACAAAAAATTATGTGCGTAGGTTACTTTTCGAATAGCATTTTAAAAGTAGGCAGGATCCATGGTATCAAAAGACAATTTTACGATGGGGCTTAGCGGCCCCATTTACCTATAATCGAGAAAATAAATATTCAAGGGTGAGAATTCATATTTATGTAAACAACCTATGAGTTTAAAGTTTATGATAATTAAAAACAAAACTTACCATAGTAAGGACGGTATCCATAGTAGTAGCTGGGTCTGTAATATCCACGATACCCTGTAACGTTGATAAAATGGGATCAGTAATTTTAAAATAAGCTCAATTAGAAGAAAAATGGGAAAATCAAATGGGAAGTTGAACGAAGGAACGTGAGCTTTCTTTGGCACATGGTTAAGTTTAGTGAACATAAGAGAAACAGTTTACTTGGTCACTCTACATGGTATCGTCGCCACGACTTGGTGAAAAACCAAAAAATATATATATATTTACCGCCGTAATGATGATGACGATGATGTTCCGCAGTTGCTAGATCGTCGAACCCCTGGTCTTGGCCGTCCTCTAATGGGGAAGGCATGCTTAAAACGCAGTGAATGACGATCAAACAAACCAGCAACAACTAGGAGGATTCAACAAAATAAAAGGACGGTAAGTATATTTTACTCAGAAAATTCTATTAAAATGCTATTAAAATGTTACCTTGTAACTGAACATTTTTTGGAAGTTGCTGCACTTCTAGAAAAATTGAGTCTTAATCTTGTTTACTTCTCGGTCGAGACTCAAGAGTGTCCTTGTGGAGGAAAATTCCCTGTTTATATACAAGTCGGAAACAACGTAAATCGTCTCATGTGTTACTGCTATCGAGCCATTTTTTAGTCATCGGGTATATCAGATGCGTACTAGTTTGGAAGATTTTTTGGTCCACTTGCTTATCCACTTCCAGGCATCCTATTAAAGGTTCTTCCCCTTTCGTATCCGGGTTAGAACTTGATTTTCGTTTTTGAACTTACACAAGCGACTGGGCGTTTTTTTTAAATCTACAACTGTCCACTCGATTGTCTTCTCTACGTGTTCTCTAACAGGGACTTCCCACGAAACCGGCCTTGGGCAACACAATGCCTGGCACCAGTCAATTGCATGCACTTTTCCGAACTTTTCCGTCCCCCACAGTGTAGCTTACACTAGTCAATGAAAGACCACACAACGCCTAAAAAATAACTTATTTTTAGTGACTGAAGTGAGACCAGCCAAGTGTACTTGGCTGGTTACTAGCTAGATGGTCAAGTTGCTTGCGCAAGGGTAGGATATTTTTTAATTCTTTTTATTAAAAATACAAGTTCTCGAGAAAAAAACCGCTTTTAAATACGTCCATCCTTTTTACTTCTTACTTTTAGACTGCAAAATATTTTAGTTGAGCTATTGAAGCGATGTTTGCACGAGGGAGCGACAGATAATAACAAGTATCGAGTAATGAAAAACTGCTTTAAACGTGAAAGTCTCACGCATGGTAGAAAAAATTCAAAATGCAAATAGAGAACAAATCAGCAGAAGAAAATGCGCAATGATTCATGTAAAGCAAATGCCAGTCGCTTCAACGAGTCCTTCATTGGACTCCTATCCATTTTTTGAACTTTGATATGTTCAACTTCCCCGGTATCCACGCATTTGTAATAAGAGTGGTATAAAGCTTAATTCTTAAGTACTAGTTGTTAATGTAAACGTTTTGGCCAGAAAAATTTCTTTAAAACAAAACATATGTTTTCACTTGAACTATTTACGCGATTCGTAGCCTATATTCTTGCAAAAAATTTGACATTGAGCATTAGGCCCTTAAACACAAGACCCCGACTCAATCAACCAGCGCTAAATTTCACGTAGGAATCTAATATAATATATTCTTTAAAAAATTTTAGACGAACCAAACTCTTACCCCTGCCAAAGAGTTTGAACGACTTTTCTTACCTCGGGCACTCTTCGTCTTCGACTACACGAGAAATCGGAATGTGTTGACTTTGGGGTTCAATCTTCCATTGGGTAGGATGTTAGAACTTATGTTTAGAGCTAAACAGCTCTGTGTGGTTGTTAGAGAAATTGATTCACCGATTGAATGACGTAATTGTGTTGATTTTCAGCTAAAGAAAGTTTATGTCATATAGTGATATACCACGAAGTACGTACATCACAGTGAACGACGAAACATTGTGAACACATTGTATAAAGTTTAAAACAGCAACAAAAAATCAAATAATTTTTACCTGCTTCTACCGCTTTTACCTGTAATTTCGCTATGATTTCTAATTAGTTTCGAATTTCCGCCAGATAGCGTTGCTGCCTCTAGAGTCTAGACAACGACCGTAAGGTGGCGTCTGGCGTGCCATTTCTTTGACGAAATCAGTACGAGTAACATGCTATCAAAGCTTGTCTGCCTTCTCTCAGCAGTTTGCATCAAATGCATGGTAAATTGTAAATGGCGGAATGATATATAAGGTCGAAAAACCATCAACAAGGAAATGTCACAGTAAGTTCAAGTACTTATCACTTTTTATTAATGTAACTTCCAAATGTACATTTAAATTGTCAACCCTTCCACTGCCAGTTATTTTTTACTTATTTTGTTACCGTGAACAACTAAACGTTGGTAAATGTCTTCTCGTCATCTTGAAACATGTCGGAACTGGGAAACTGGGTTCTAGTGAAAAAGAAAATTGGATTTGCATTAGTATTTATTAAATTGTCCACATACTTCTTAGCAACTTCGCAAGCATTCTTGCTACTGGGTTTGTGTAATAATGAAAATTACATGCATTTGTAAATCATAAAAACTAGACATTCCATGTTGGAATGAACTCCTATTGTTGCTACTATATTTGGCTTACGAGCTGTTTGTTTGGCTGAGAGAGTTGCTGTTTGTTCAACCATGTGTGTCCACTGCTTTTTAGGAAACAATTACTCTATAATTTAATTGTGGTCATCAAAGAAGTCTAGTTTAATTGTGATTTTCACCTGGGATGAATAAGCTTTCATGCATTCGGCTTAGGGCAATCCTGCACGTGGAGGTCACGCACGGAGTGCTTGGTTACTCACGTTTCAAAACCTTTGCTTTGGGAAAGTCTGAGAAAAAATGTCACTGATTCGTAGAGAATAATCGAGCCGGGCGACTTTCTGATGAAAGTGCAAGGGAATAGAAAGAGTATAAGCTTGTATGTCTTTTCCATTGACGCCTTTCGGCTAGGCAGCAACTTATTCGATCGGAACTGCCTTTGGCGTAAACAACGAATCGATTCGATTAAATTATATTGGGAATTGATTTAACATGCCAATCACAATGGGGGGGGGGGGTCAAGTGGGGTAGAAAACCCCTGGCGCCGCCGAATTTGCAGGGCGTAAGGATAGGCAGGGGGGCGCCGAGTGGGATTGTGACGGCCCTGGCTGGGGGTAGATGCCGATTGGCATGTTAAATTAATTCCTAATATAACTTAATCGAATTGATTCGTTGTGTTTACGCCAGCTGTAAGCTGCGGAAGTCGAAATGTGGAATTCTTTGTCTGCAATCGGCATCTACCCCCAGCTCCTCCTCCAAGTTTAGGCCCACCCCAAAATGATGAGGAACGCTAGATGGCTCGAGTGGTGAGATGTATTAACGGAGCGAAAAGTGATCTGATAATAAGTCGCTAAAAGAATCTGGGTAATAAATGTTTTAGTCATATGGCGTTCCATAGCTTTTAGCTGTGAGGTTTGTGGTTCTTGATTTTGTAGTCAAGGTAAGTAATCATTCGTCTCAGGCCGCTTGCATGACGCACATTGGCCATACAATAGCTTGTGAAATTAATGTTCGCTCTGCAGCCATTTCTCCGTGCATCATTGTTTGTATTGCATGGTAAAACTGTTGATTAGGTTCATCGAAAAGTCAAGTGTTGAATACGGCATGTAGCATTTAATACTTCGATGATAGATTAATCGTTCATCAGGACGAAGATGCTGGTGCCGTTCTGGTTTCGGTTGATTATATCCTGAAGGGCTTGGGGGACTTAGAGTTAAACTAGATACTGCACTAGTCTTAGTTATTTTTCTACTATTAATGACTGATGTATCCGAAATTAATGTCTATCCAGAAAGTGCTATAGTTCTTTACGTCCATTTTTAGTTGAATTGTAACTCTTGAGTTAACATTGGTTCGTTTGTGTATTTCAGAAAACGGAAATTTATCGTGATGGGAATGGATTCTGATAACCCCGCAATTCAAGTCGATTGTCGAGTGAGCAACTCATCCGGTTGGGATGTGAGGAGAAATCGAAGGTTTCGTTGCCGTAAACAAACGACATCAAAGTCATATCTGCCAAGTTTGGGACAATGGTAGCTGGTGACTGGTGATGTAAATCTTTTGCCATTTCTTCCGCGCCCGACAACGTTCGAGTACGAGACGGACATCAAGTACCCGAAACTTGATTTTACTTCACTGGATGTCTTAACCTTTAGTCTCTGTGGAAGTGGTATCTCAGCCGGAAATAACATTCCTAATTGTAATGATCTGCTTGAAGGATTTTATTTTCATTTCAGAAGCAGATAAGCAACTCTTGATTCGCCACAACACCGAATTTGTTAAAACTACAAGTTGGCAGTTGGCCTGCACGAAATTCTGGGACAGGAAAGTGGTAAATTGTTTCGTCAAAATACCGACACTCCTTCAACTAACCACACGCCGACAGTGACAGTTGACACCGAAAGTGTCAAGGTCTTGTTAGGGAAAGGTAAAACGGTATGTTTCATCTCCATTCATGGGTTTTGCGCGATGATAATTGGGATTTACTGATATGTTTGACTCTTGATGTGCTGCCTTGTTTGCAGCTGTCTTACTATGAAGAGGGTGAAACGTACAACTCTACATTTTCCACCATTTTGTCATCGTGTGAAGAATGCCGTGCAGAATGTGTCGATCTCGGTCTCTTTTCGTCTGATAACGAAGGCGTGTTGAAGTAATTCTATTCCACCTATTTATTTTTCAGTTGGTACAACTTTGTTTTGTATGATGGATGAAGGATTTTCGGTCCTGAAGCGTAAAGGCGCAGGACATAATCTTCATAAGGACATAATCTATGTAAACTGGCTTAGTCTCCCTCCTAATGCCTAAACGAGAGCGATGGAGTTTTAAAATCCATCAACCCAAGTCTGGATGCAGGTCAGGGCTTTGCTACCATGATAAACGAAGTTTTAAAACAAATTTCGATTTATAGTACAGTAGGCGCGTTCTCAAGCCCGATATGTAATCCTACCAGATATGCTATTAGCGGTGGGCTAAGGCTCAGTTATCGTTTCCAAGATTACCAGAAGTGAAGGAATAGACGACCTTTTGCTTTCATTTGACAGATCAAAGGCGGGAATGGAGACTCGGCAAATTTTTCCGCAAACTTCAAGTAATATGTGTAAACATGTATTCTTATGACATACTCTAAACTTTATTTATTGCTATATTTTATATTGCTTTATAATCAACGGATACTTGGATACGAACAACATATTTGGAAGTTTCTTCTGTTGCCGTCTAATTTTTTTCTTTTATGAACACTCATTTAAAAAAAAAAAAATAGCTAAAGGTAAAGAGGCAGCGTGTTCCAAGACGGGAGATTTGTAGCAGTAAACCAGTAGCCGATCAAAGAAAATTCTGGATTTTTAATAGCCTTTGGACGATTCACGTGGCTTTACGGAACTTCTATGGAAATTGTATGCGGATATCTTCTGTTTATCTTCTGAAATAGTCTCTTAACCAAACCGAAAAACGCTGAACTTTTGGCATTCATCCCTTTGCATATGTTTTGTGATCGAATCAAGAGGTAATCAGCTTCTACTTTTAGACTTCTTATTGAAAATATTAATATTAAAACAGACTATTTGGCATTCCCGATCTCGCTCCTGAAGAAAAAGTCTGCGTTTGGAAGAAATATTCAATGGGAATAGTAGAATGTGAGAAAAATTTAATTTTCTAATATTATATAAAAATAACTCCCTAAACAAATGCTAATAATAAACTGTTACATACGCAGATGAATAAATAAATAAAAACATCTGATTTTGTACCGGACGGTCATTTTATTAAAAATTTTATAAATAAAGTTAAAATATCAGGAACTGTTTGTTCGAATTCATTATTGAACGATCAGAGTATATAATCTCTAGAAGAGATAATTTTTATTCATCATTTCGTTCGTTGCCTCTCGTCGCTCGGACGGACCGTACTGCCCAACGAGAGGCATGGCTAAGAGAAGCCGGAAAGAGAGAAGAGTGATGCCCACTCCGTAATCTATCGAGTGAGGTCGGGCCAGTTATTCAGGGATGCGATTGAACCTAGTCGGGCGCTTGGCTGTATTCACCCTTTCGAGACAGAGCCCATCCCTACCTCCTGCATTGCGGGTATCAGGACCGGAAGTGGAAGGATTAAAGGTTACAGGGAGAGTCTACGCTTAGCTGGAACACCTGAGTGTAGTGCAGGCAGAACGATCAGAGACGACAATCTGAACAGGTGTTCATCGTTATTCATCATTTCGTTGATTGCCACTCGTCGCTCGGTACGGTCCGTACCGCCCAACGAGTGGCATGGCTAAGAGAAGCCGGAAAGAGAGAAGAGTGACGGTTCGGGCCAGTTCTTAGGGGATGCGATTGAACCTAGTCGGGTGCTTGGCTGTATTCACCCTTTCGAGACAGAGCCCATCCCTACCACCAGCCGGTCTCCCATTTGCGGGAACCAAACTCTAGCAGTTGCAAGTATTTCGACTGATGCAATTGTGGCAATCAGCCGCCGTACAAGTATACTGCACGAATAAGCGGCAAAGACGACAACTAAAAAATCAGAGTACAAAATATTTATTCATAATTTGTTCAGAGCTTAATGTCGCTCGGTACTGCCCGTACCGCCCAACGAATGGCATGGCTAACAGAGGAGCCGGAAAGAGAGAAGATTGATGGTTAGGGCCAGTTATTCAGGGATGCGATTGAATCTAGTCGGGCGCTTGGCTGTATTCACCATTTCGAAACAGAGCCCATCCCTACCTCCTGCATTGCGGGTATGAGTATCGGAAGTGGAAGGATAGAAGGTTACAGGTAGAATTTACACTTAGCTGCAACACCTGAGTGTAGGTTTGCGACATCTGAAACATCAAAAGCCAAATGTTAGTTAGTTTATCAATAATTAAAACAAATTGCAAGTTTCAACATACCTAATCATATCGCTCCTAAAATATGGTTATTCATTCAAATTTTCATCAGCTTAGCATCAGCAATCACCTAGAAAAAGAAAATAGAAACTGTTAGTGACGGAATGAAGTAGATGGAACACATTTTCAGAGACCGGATGTGAACCGGAAGTGGGAAATACAGCCTCAAACACAAAACAAAGTAGATATTCGGAATCAGGGACTTTTTTTGAGCAAGAATAATGTCATGTTATTGAAATTGGAGAGATTGACCAAATCGCAAATTTAAGAAGTCTATAGTTCAGGAAAATTCTCGATTTTCGACATGTTCCTAAAGACGTTTAAATCACGATAATCTAGCTCAGAATTTGACGAGGAATCCGATTCTGCCCTTCATTTTGCTGTACGACGTGTTTTTCTCACTTCCGGTCCACTTCCGGTTTGTTACTTTTTCATTTGTTCATCGTTTAATTAAGGATAATTAAGGATAAAATTTACTTGGCAAGTTGGAGTGATCGGAGGTTGTCCCGCTACGTGCAGTAACAGCACGTATGATGACACAAGCAGCTACGATAGCTCCACGGTGGTTCAGGTTGGCGATACTTGAAACATTGGAAGAAAAGATGTTAGTTAATCTGAATACAATTTAGCAATTTCAAAATACACACACAAAGTCTTTCACTGAAGCGATCATTAAAACACATTAACATAATCCCTAGTCCAGGCGGCAAAAGAAAATTGGTGGTTGATGGATTTACTATCACCAGATGTGTTGTCTCTGACAGAATGCCAGTGCAGAGCTTATTAAGTTTAGGTAAAAACACAAAATTAAATACCTGCTGATCACACTGTGATAATTGAAGCAGTTGCAAAATAACGGCTGATGCATTTTGTAGCAATCAGTCGCCGTACGAGTATACTGCATTGACAAGCAAAATGACTCGGTGGCAAATATACAAGAAGCAACTAAAACTTACATGACTTCAAAGGCAACGATAACCCGGAGCCGAAATTTCCCTTGTCTTCCTCTATAACTGCGAAGGAGCTACGAGTAAAAATAATTGTGCCATCAAGCACCAAGGGGATGATGTGGCGATGATGGCCAGTTGCAAGTCAATTGTAAGATGATTTTAATACGATAATTTCAACCTAAAAGCGGACAAATAAAATTGATCAATTAGGCTTTGGACAATGTGTATCAAGAACTGATTTTCGAATTACTGTATCGGTACAATTGTGTGTAGCCTACATATCTTTTTAGGGACATCACGGCTGGAATGACTGATGTGGCGACTGATGGGGATGACATACTGGCAAGTGGCAAGCCGGTCGCGACTCTACAAAAAAAAAAGGAAAATCGAGGTGTAAAAAAGCGAGTTTGCACATCTCCACAAACAATAAATGCAATCACACTCTACCAGGCATTCCTATTTAGGAATGTCAGGAATAGGAGAATAGGAAATTGATGGGCAACAGCCTTAACTGCATGATATTTCTCACAAACAAACAGCCCTTTTGCATCAGATTTAAGTTACCTAGTAGAAAAATTGGAAGAACAAGTGCAGCCTAGAGCTTTTAAATCTGTGATGGAAGCTACATTCAATGAAAAATAAGTTTTCCTAGACAAGATAAAACTTGATTTTCCATAACTATTTGGTGTTTTTCTAAAACCCTGATAGGACTTACTAAAAAAACATCACAGTGATGCAACTCATATCATACAAACAACACTAAATGGATTAGTGGGCTGAAAAGCAAACACCCATGTTTACACTGCATTCCAGCTTAACACAGCCAATCACAGCTTCAAAGTGAGATCAATAATTGCTACCATTATTTCAACTGTCTGAGACACAACGAGTTTAACAATATCTTCAAAGGAGTTAAAATTTTTGATAGTTTCTTGGTTACTACTAAGATCCTTATCAAATCATTGAAACTTCTCAATTTAAGACAGTGAATTGAAATAGTTACCATTCAAAATCCGTACGTCAACGCAACGTACAAGCCAGCTACCTGACCTACCTACCTAGATTTAGACTTAGTGGGCAAGAAACCAACAATACGGCTGTTGCGCGATAGTTACCTGTCGTCGAAAGTGACAGGCCACACAATAGGCTACACAATTCCCCGAGCAAAATCACAATTCATAATTGCATTGAAAGTTATTGCTATTAATAGGAGCATTTATTTGGTTGAATACAGACGTTCATGAAGTAGAGTTGTAGAAATGATTATTCCATCACCTTTAGAGAGGAACCACTGAAAAACAATCATAAGTAAAAGTAGTACAGACGATTAAAAATTCGCCATGACTCTGCTGCATGTTGACAGTACACCACAGTCAAGCTGCTAGTAAGCTTCGAATCTAGATTAACGTGTAGTTCGCCAGATGGCCGAGTGGCGGAGGCGGATCGATGTGAACCAAAAGTTGGAAAAGTTCCATAAGTCCATAGGCCTATGGGAAGCTTACAACACAGAGGTTGGCAACCATATTTCTGACTCTATGTTTGCAGATTCCCGCTGTAAGCAAAAGTTCATGTTTCTATTTTCTACGTATCACATACCGTTCTTCAATTCTTCCGGAATGAATCCCATAACCTATTCTGGGAACCTCGCTACTCACGTCGCTTGACAGTTTTCTACGTTTTTCTACAAAGGTCTTTAGTTTTCGACATTTTTGAAATCTTTTATTTCTTTTTTTCCTGAATGACTTGCTCAGCTGCCAATCTTCCTGGGATTCCCATGACTCCACCGCCAGGATGAGCCGAGCTACCGCAGATGTACAATCCTTTGACAGGTGTCCGCGGTAATGAAGGGAAATGATCCCGTTGGTTGTGTGTTTTCCATGATGAAAACGGACGGGATAAATAAAGCTGGTCCAAAGTAATTGCTCCGTGGAAGATGTTCTACAATTCATGTTATTTTTAAGTAATATGGTAGTAGATTGTGGGATTGTGGGTAATTATACTCCTCCAGTTAGCCCAAAGATGCGCTCCAGATCGGGGGGTGTAAGCACTTCATAGCCGACGATGCTCTGCTGAAATCCTGGGGCATATTCTTCAATTTGTTGGAATATCTAAAGATGTTGGAAGGGTTAGATAAAGTTTACATGATGAAAATCAATCTCTCTATAGCGGTTTAATACTCTCTTCGCGTAAACTTCTTTCCAATGGTCATCCCATTGAACTCCGTTCTGCAATTCGTACGATCTTTCAAGAAAAAGAAGCCAAGTTTTGTATCACGAGTATGGTGCCCTTCATCTTCATCATTATTAATACTTACGTATATCTAAAAAGGGTTTAAAAAAGAAGGATGTTTTAACAATGTTATTCATCAAATTAGATTATATGTGTACTGTGTGAAGAGAAGAGCTACATGGCAGCCTTTTGGTGAGATTGTTGGATCTAGCGATGATGGAATTGTCATTTCAATCATCGGCCTAATATTGTGGAAGTAACAATTAGGCGTTAATGATTGAGTGTAATTTTCTAATCAAGTAAAAATTGTTTCTAAAAGTACTTTGACCCTTAAGTTAACTAATAACTTACCTATCGGGAATTAATCCTTGCTTGCCTTGCTGAAAAGCCTTGTCGAGCATCTGGCTCTCCTCACAGTTTAAGTGGATGGTGCAACGATGGTGCGGGGCGGCATTTCCCTCGGCTGCAGAGTGAGGATCGGCAAGGAAATTCGGCAGTCCATTTAATGCAACTGCAGACATCACAGCAAAACAAACATGAAAGGATCGATACATTCAGAATAACAGTTTAAAACCGACGAAAACAGGATTCGTTTCAAACCATTGATTTTTGTCACAGGTGAGGTGTAGTCAACCGATTTGACTTTATTCATGTAAGATTGGGGAAGCGTTCCAGAGGGCAGTAGATTCATAAATGTGACTTGGGGAGTTGCATTTGATAGTACAACCTTGGAAAGTACTTCCGTTCCATCGACCAAGCGAACACCCTGTACACATCGTTTGTCGTCTACCATGATTTCCTTCACCGCCTGCGTACCCAAGTGCAGTTGTTTAGACATACAGAGTTATTAGCGTATGCAACTGTCATAAAAGGCAGTTTCATGAAATGGACGCCTCTCTATATTGACCTCTCCGACTGGAACAAGGGCATCACAAAGATTTATTAAAAGAGTTATTTAAACTTACTTGATCTGTGAATATGGTTGTTCCTTTCTCAACAGCAGATTTAGCCATAGCACTAGAAACAGCTCCCATTCCTAAAACAGTGGTTTTAACTAGATTAGGCAGCAGTGGTTTTGCTTTAACAAACGGTATTTTTTGATTGATTAAACTAATATCCCAAGTAATAATGAAAGTCAAATAAATTGTGTAAGTTGTTACTACAAACTAGTGATTCAAGACTTCTGGTTTATCGTGAGAATGTGTGCTTAGCTATAAAGTACCTCCTTCTGGATAAGCCCAGGCCCCTTGTTTTCCTTCAACTCCACCCATGACGTGATGCAAAAGGACGTAACCACTACCAATTGAATGACTATGCACAGAAGGAAAAATTGCGTTTAGAAACGTATCTGCACTTGCTAAGCGCTAAGCTTTTAAAATATTACGGTCCCATCATCGCGCCAATCACTGCATCTGTTGCAAGCGTTGCCTGGAGAATAAAAACACTTACTTAAGCAATTATGTATAAATTCAAATTGATTGAATACCTTGAGGGGTTCTGATTCAAAAAATTGGTCGAGCAGTTTGCTAGCCGGAGCTGTCATTAAATCGTAAAACGATCCGATTTCTTTGCGAAGTTTGTATGCACTTTTGCCCACGGTCAAAAGACTCTTGGCATTCGAATAAAAAGAACCGGGAAAATTCAAATCGATGGCTTTCGAATCAATGAGCGGATCAATAGCGGCAACTAAACGTGACAGCCACTTTTCGTAGCCTTCGTATGCCTAAAGTTCAATTGTTAAGGTTTATGCACTTTCGAATAACATGTCACCAAAAAATCCGTACCTTAGCGTCGCGCTTGGAAAATTTAGATATTTCCCTTTGATTGAAATCAATATCACTGGAAAGGGTTAAAGAACGAGCACCGTCTCTCTTCCAATAATCGGTGGAAAGTGGCGTGTAAGAGCTAGGGTCACGTAGGTAAAGCTTCAACCCGTGTTTCTATAAATTCACGTTCACGTGTAATAAGGATCATAAATTTTTACTTCAGCTAGCATAATGCATTTTACTTTAAGTTCCAAGTCATCAATGATGGAAGGTCGTAGCAAACTGAGTAGATAAGATGCACGGGAAAAATGGAACCCAGGAACGATTTCCTCCGTCACTTTTCACAAAGGGAGAAAGTTCAGCCTTGAAATACTAATTACAAGCTAGTAAAATTCAAATCCAATTACCAGCAGCGCCACCTTAATTTTAAAAGTTTACCAAAAATATTAGGATAAACATATCTTGGCTTGTTGTTAATTTGATAACGTACCAACGACATGTCTTCTCTCGAGGACACATACATTTTTAAAACCTGCCAACTGCAGATAACTAGCTGCAACTAGACCGTTGTGCCCTTAAAGAACCAAGCGTTGCTCGATTAACGTATAACTGTTATATTCTTAGCGAAGCAAACGCAATATCTTAAGTAAATGCTGGCAATTGTCATAATTATTAATCACCTCCTCCAATTATAATTGCTTCATATGAACTTGAATGTTTTGGTTTTCCTGGATAACTTAATTGGTGAGATGATGTTCGTTTGTTGTCGGAAGTCATCAATCGAGTATTGGTAGTCGCAACAGACTGCTTCCACATGAACCAGTGAGTGCGTCTAACAGATTGGAACAACATGGTAGCAAACGACAATGCCTACTTGCGAGACCATAAGAAACTGACAACTTTGTTATTGGGAACAGTTTTCTGAACTACCAAAAGGGAGGCCTATGTAAATAATCGATACAGCAATGTAACGGATAACCACCCTTCCTTTTCTCCAAGGCAGGCAACAGTCAGCTTAAAAACGATAAAAATAAAACACCCATATCTGGAACGCTTAGGCATGTAAATCGAACAATAGTCCACATTTTAACATTTGGACTACGGCTTATCACTCGCAAGGCTTATCGAAGTACAAAGTTCGGCTACCGACGAGACGGCAGAACTTACCTCGCCTGGGTCCCTGACATTATATACAGCGCACACACGAAGTTAATGAGAATTAAGGAAAACAACTCTAATTTGAAATAAAACCATTGAAATATGGGCGTATTTTGAACTAATTATAAACAGAACAATCGCATAACAAATTGGGTATTTAGGTCGGTAGGTAATTGGGTTGTAGGTCAGCTGTTAATAGAAAACAGGTCCAAAAATTGTCTAAAAGAAACTCCGGGGTCGGACCAGCGCCGAAACATATATAGCCTACGTATTTCAAGCCTCATATGATTGTCCACGCAGTCACGCACTCACTCCCACCTTGCATAAGGGAGGAAGACTGGAAAAGGATGGGATGGGTGCGATTCCGTTGTTTTGTTGCAAGTTACCTTTAAGGAAAATTCTCCCTCCTCCCCCAAGGAGTATATGGCCTTGCGGCGCGTTTATTTGTACTGCAACACCCGTTTGCCCCGTGTCTCACCGTCATTCCGATGCATCTGAAACTCGGAATTGTGATCCCCTTCTGACAGGATTAAGTAGTTGTATAGAAAAAGGTAACCCCTTACCCCCTTTCAAATGGGTAAGGGTAAGATAAAAGGTACATTTCACCAGTACATCCTTCGTAAACAGGTACAACTCGTAATCTAATCAACTCGTGTTCCGAAATTTATTTCATTGATTTGTATTTCTGATTTGTTGCACTTAAAAAAGAATGGTTAGTACAGAGTGTTGACTGGACCACGACTGCCCACGGCCGTTCGATACTAATAGGGAACGCCGGGTAAGCCGGTCTTTGGCCCGGATCTGCCGTAGCCGCTGATGGAAGAGTAGGGGAATGGGGCCGCTGATGGAAGAGTTAGGATGGGACATGGGGTTGAGTAAATATCTTAAGAAAAATCTGAAAAATATATGTTATTCATTAGAATGATGTACATTTCACGCAAAAAAATTTTGAAGTTTCGATCATTATTTTGAGAGTTATAGTCAAAAGTTGTTTTTCGCTAAAAAATTGGTAAAAAAAATACGGTGTTCCATCGAATAGGGCTTCGTATGCGCATCTTGTGCGATATCAGTTATCTGTTTAATGAACTTTAATGAACTAATAAACCCCTTTTATTATATAAATTTCAAATAAATTATTGCTAAGTATTTGTGCCCTATCTCCTTCAAACCCCGTCCTCTGTCCCATTTTACCCTTCGCTGTTGGCTCCGCCCCTTTTTGGGAAATTTTGAAAAATCGTAGCGGGCCAATTTAGGAAACGAAAAAATTGAAAAAAATAACGGAAAGGGGGGCAACCAAGAAGAACACAATTCCCGAAAATTTATGGATTTCGTTAAGAAATAAGCGAGTTATGAGGAAAAAACGAAAAGTGTCCCATCCAACCCCACCTTCCCCTATAGGATGTTGATGTTGTCCCACTTGCTCCGTCCCTGGTCACTCAAACCCTCCGTAGAGAGCCTATGGTCCGACGCGATACTGCAATGGCCACAACAATATGATTTCCCACAGGATTCCATATTTCTGGTAAGTCGTCACAAGCTTTCTATTGGGATTTTCTCAACTCCTCACTAGCCAAAGGAAGTATTTTTGTCACATAACTTAAAATAAGCTAATACTACAAAACCCTTAAAGCCGCCTAAGCCGTTTCAATCATGATTCGCCCATTGAAATATATCTGGACCTGGTCTTCGTTGAATCCACTGTCTTAATATAAGTATATATACGTAATATACGTGTCCCGTATATTCAAGGTAGGAGCGGAAGCTTTCACTTTCTCTTTATTTATTCTCTCTGTCGCTGTTGTTCGTCAACAAATCATGCAGATTTACCAAGGTCGTTGAACTATAACTTTTGCAAGGATATTCAAGCGAGTTATCTGAATGAGGTTATTCAGTGCTCGGTGCTGATAAACTGCCTTTGCGATTTTCGTTGCGAGATGTAACGATCGCGATGAATGAGATACGATATTGCGCGAAAAAATCATCACTTTCTGCCTAAATAGCTTTACATATTTAGCCTACTTTCCTGCTTGGATATCAAGAAAAGAGCTAGCGTTGAATCTCTATTGGGATTTTATTGTAGTAATAAACATGATGCTGTAACCAAGTTTGTGCTGCAGTAGGTATTTGAGAGTAAGATAGGAAGATACTTCACGGACCTTTGACTACCGGATTTCCCTTGTTCGACCGCGTCGACCTATTTTCACCAATGTTTTCTAAAAAAACGAATTGCAACATCGAGTAGGGATTCGCTGTCTTATGACTAGTATGCATGACAGTATATAAGGCAAGTTTCGAGTTAGCGAAATCATTCTTTAGAAGGGCTCCGCAAACAATTAATCAGCATTCGTAGTTCAACATTAATGAACATGTTTGATTCAAAGGTAATAAAATTTTTTTTGGTTTAAGATATTTACCTTTCCTTGAAACAGTTCGCTTCAATGGTAAAATGACTTCATGCTTAATTATTGGAAACGCCATAGTTAATATTTGTTGGAGTGATGTTGATTCATTGCATCACGTGCATTCCCTTAGCCACCAGCAAGAAACAACATCAACAAGATCAAGAGGCCCAGGAGCAACATTATAATGGTAATATGTACTACTGTTACCATAATTACTGTTTCATTAAAAATAATGATTGCGTTCAAATATTTAAAATAAAATTATTTCTTTGAAACAATCTAATTCTGGGGTGCGTGTCTGTTTTCACTTATATGGCAACAGGATACGGTGGGTATATTGGATTCGGTGGAGGCTACGGGGGCTACGGAGGCTTTGGGGGGCGCTACAATAATTATTATGGTATGAGCTGAAGTACAGTACGAATGTACGATAGTAATAACTTCCCTGAATTCTTAACTTACCTGAAGTAATATATGGTCTTAGATTACAACGGATATTATCCATTTCATGGTGTTGGATACGAAACTGGATACGGAGCAGGATACCCATCCTATACCGGTTACGGCTACTACGGTTAGGCACATGACATATACGCGCCTACTTTTTTTTATTCAAGCGATACCAAAAATCGTCAAATGTTTACTCCCTCTTGCTATTCTGGGTTGAAGAAATTAAAGGATTTAAGGAGATAAAATAAACTTTTGGAGGAAACTGTCCAGTTTTCTTATCGTTTCCACATTTTCCTATGATGGAAAAATGTTAACCAAAAATGTTACCCAGTGACAGTAATTTAAGAATGAACAATATAAGCAGTAATTGCGATAAACTCTCTCACGTTTGTGATTATATTTTTCAAATGGAATCCATATGGCCATGAAATTATGAACTACCCTGTTTTGTGGTTGGCAAAATATTGGTCGTGTCGCGCTTTCAAGTTTTCAACAATTTTTGATTCGATTTCGATTCCTTTTTCCAAGTCACAAGCAGATAATCGTATTTCTTCTGGGTGAATGGAGATTCGATCTAATAAGAGAACATAAACCTTGCGACTGTGCAGCAGGTTACCGATAACAACCTGTAACATTAGAAATGAAATAGATAGGCTTTTACTTTAAAAGTCTTAATGAACTTTATAAAGGTTCCTTACGTGGTGATGGTATTTCTGTAATGATTCTTTTGCTTTTGTTTCCAAAAGCTTCTCATTTGTTTCAAGTTTAAATGAAACAATAAATGCATTAGATGCCCAAATTTTCACCAATGGTGCTAGCATTTTGGGGACAAGTTGAAGAGAAAGACTAAGTGGACCACTTGAAGACTGAATCTTGTGGCATGGCATTTGAGAAGCAGGGATATAGAAATCTGAAACTGCAGCTGCTAAGTACAACAAAGCCAAGGGACCTAAAATATGCATTTCTTGAGCAGTGGCCTGTAATAGCCAGAGGTAATCTGACAAACTATTGAATGTAACCATTAAAAGATTGCACTTGTAAAGCTGATATTTTTCTGCAAGTTTTCTCAATTCAGCCTGATGATTTTCATCAACTATTCAATTAATCAACAATATTAGTTTGTAAAAGTTATTAACTAATTATGTAACATAGCTTACCAGTAATTGAACTAGGCTGAATTTCAATCATATCCAAAATATTTCTTCCTGAAAGGTGACGAGAGTATGGTTCAAGGGATTTAGATCTATTAAAAAAACACGACACTTAAAAAAACTCCTTTTTAATAGCCACCCAACTGTTATTACCTATGTAAAAAGATTACTTGATACCCAGCTTCAAGAAAGTATTCAGCTGAAGCAGAACCTCTAGTCCCTGCACTGAAGTTATCAATGAACCGAACAGTATTCTGTTCCAAAGGGACAGTTGTTCCACCAGACTGAAAAGCAAAAATAAAGAAAATAATATTGTCACTACATTTTCTTCTTTTCCATAAAAAAGTATTAATGAACTTATACTGTTATCAATGCAACTCGTTGCTTCTTGATAGCCGCGTGTTGACAAAATTCATGAATCATCGCCACATTTTCTTCAAAATGAACAGGTTTTGGATTTTCCTTAAAAAATATTTCCCAGGCAGAATCATCTTGGGCCATGATTCATTGATTCCTATTTATTCAAGAAAAACTTCGTACTGCACGTACTAGCAGATATTTCTGATTTAACCTTTCCTATTTACATTTGTTTGTTGCTCAAAGCTTCGAATCTTAAAACGTAGTTTGTAGATTGCTCAAACTTCGTCTGCTTCAACTATATAAATACGAACCACGAGTCACGAAATCACGAATAAACAGCAACCATAACTCTTTGAGCGCTTTTGCAATATCCACGATCCACCAAGTCTATAAATTATAAACTGATCAAAAACCACCAGACAAGAATTTCGATACATCCAGAGTCACAAAAACTCTGATGATGTTTTTGGTGTTAGGTTTTCTTCAGAAAAACAATTTCCCTCGCTTCAGTATCAAGTATTTCAAAAAATTATTGAATTCGAATTTGTCGCCATTGATAAGACTTAAACTCACCTTAGAGATATCTTCCATGTTCAGGCAGAAACAGGAAGCGAATAAATGATTGAGTTTCTTTAGAAGAGAATAAATGATAACACACGTAAGCCACAGGGTTAATTTATTATCACTATAATCTTGCAAAAAACTGGACATAAGATGACAGCATAAAACTAACTGAATGGATTTTCATTAATATGATATCTCGAGGTTAGCCATCGTGTTACCCTCTTTCTATAGCATTTTACATCGTCAACCCAACACCGTGCTTCAGAGTGTAAAATTTATCAAGAGAGCACGTTATGTACATTCTTATTCGGAGGAATTGCTATAAAAATTTTGCGATCTTTAAATTGTATCTCATCTAAAGCGACAAAAAAGAACGGGCCAATTAAAGAAGTCGATCGAATCGTGAACACATAAGATGTTGGATTGCGCTCAAATTTACCCCCGAACCGTCAACTCCTTATAATCAGCCTATTCTATTTAACGTGAATCAGCGGACGAGCGTCGCATTTGTTTGTTTTTTTTTGTTGTTTTTTTTTTTCAGGCGAACCATAAAAGTCACGAATTTGCCCTGTTTTCTAGTGATCATTGCTATATCAATTCGCGAGTAACATTGCGGGGCGTTTTTTAAAGATGGGATTTTAAGATTTTAAAACAGGTTAGTGAGAAGTAGTAAATCCAACTGCGAACGAAAGCGCTAACATAACTTCGGCGAAAGAAAGTGGCAGGAAACGGATTAATTTCAACATAAAAAAAAAAACAAGACGAAAAACAAAAAAACAAAAACAAAAATCGAACAAACACAGATGCTCTGATTTCTTTTCCGTAACAAAAAAAACCCAAGTATTTCAAATTATGAGCTGGAATTCAACTGAAATTTCCCCGACATGTTGGATTTTACCACTGGACGGATCTTGGCATTCATCCTAAATTTTACTTGGGGCTGGGTCGAGATGATGTTGGCGTGGTGGAAGGTTTTCGGATTCCGGTGCTCGTTACTTTGCGCGCACTACCAGTTAAGGAGTCAGAGGTTCCTTCTCGTCTCAGCGTTGGTGTGCCAGGAATGCCAGTGCCACTCGATCCAGAGGCAGTGCGTCCCCTATTACACGAAGTTTAAAAAATCGAATTAATATCCTAATAATCTAATCAAGTTATAAGACGTTTAATTTTCCCATCGTTGCCCAGTAAGTACCTTTGTGAGGGAGTTGTTAATACAGGAATGTTGGACGTAGAAGGGGTCCGAGACCTGAGTGAGTTAGATAGATCATAATAGTACAATCTATAGAACCCTTAAACCCAACAACTTAATGGTGTGTACTACAAAATACTTTCTTTCGTATTATGTGAAGAAAGGTTACTGAATTAGCTACACATTTCTAATATACTGTGGTCAACTTCAAGCTATGTTAGGAAAGTCTAAAAAGAAAAAGCATTATTTCTACTGTGCAATTTGGGTAGAATACTGTAAGTCAATTGCTAGTTTTATCAAATCAGTTTTGTTTTGTTTTGTTTGTATGTTACAATTATAAGGCAATTCAATCAATCTGCCGTTATATTGACTTAATGGGTCATATATCAAAAGCTTACACTGGCCGGCTAGAAGATAGCGAGGGTCGATGACTAGCCGTGATCGAAGGGCGGGCTCTGTTCGTTAAAGGCAACGATTAGTTTAACGAAAAAAAAAAATGTGCGCGTTACGTTTTTAATGCTTTTTACGAAAAGATTTTGTTATACGTAGGTTCAGAATAGAGGTAATAGAGCAAGTTTCAATTGAAGAATGTTAGTCGAATGTACATAGAGCGTTGAATTTACCTATTCCCATCTTCACTGTCAACTCCAACATATACAGGAATCCTCGATCTTGATGGGATCAAGCAGGAAGAAAAAGAAAAGAGGCAAAGAAACCAATTAGGACAGACGACCATCACCGAGGTTATATGAAAAATTATTTATATACATCAAATTTCAAGTGAAGCAAAAATTATGTGAAGGACACACTTTACAATTACGGCAAATACGCGATAGTTTGGCAGAGGGTGAGAAAATAAATGATGTGAAGTCCCGACACCGTTGTTGAGTAGAAAAAAAAAATTGTTTCAGAAGACGAGATGCTCAAGAGTATAAGCAGAAAGCAACTATACGTGTCAAACTAAGATACGGTTGAGGTCTTTAAAATTTGACCTATTACCTATTCGGTGTTGACGTTAATACAGGGATATTCGAGGCGGACGTAGTGCGTAAAATCCTTGATCTATATGTTAAGGTTTATTTCGGGTTATTGATTAAATCATTTAATATCCTGCACCCAATGCCAATTCCAGAAGTGATGACGAGGCACCACTCCGGTGGCACAACGTTAGTTACGTCAATTCCAGGTTTATACGGGTGATGGGTACTACGTGTAGTTTTTAGTTGCGCCAACGATATTCATTTCTATTAAATCTTACCGGCTGGCAGCGGTGATGCCGCCTCCATTGAGACCGCCAGACGGACTGGATGAAATGCCCGATGCGCTGGAGCCGCTTGGGTTGCGAGCACGAATTCCACCAGACGAATCTGACGAGGGAATCGTCGAGCTCTTACGGGGCAGTGTGCTGGATGAACCGGGTCGGTTGCGGGCAGCAGAATCCGGTCTTTGGAAACTTGGGGTCCGGCGGACACTTGTTGTGGGTGTCTTTTGCGCGTATCCGCCATCTGTTGATTCAAGTGAAATGGAAGGAAATATACGAATATCCGTGAGTTCAAAGACGTTCCACAGACAGCGGTGTCATATCAAAGAATACAGAACCCCAAACCAATCTCAACCCCACTTCCCAACCAACAAAAAAAAGCATAATCGTGCGAATGTACACACTAGTCAATAAGCAAACGTACAATCTGAATGTAAATACCGACACATATAATTCATGTACGGCAAAACACATAAAAAGCATGTAGGTAGCAAAACCAAAGAACGATAAAATATCAAAAGGTTCATTTAATAGAAGAAAAAAAAATTCAAGTACGTACCATAGCTATCGAGCGATTGAATAGATCCATGTTTGGAATCCGTATTGCGGCTTGGAGGCCGACTTCCAGAATGACTTCCACCTAAATTATACAAATTATTAAATAATTTAATTAATAAAAAAGCCTCAGTAAAGACGCGGAAAACAGAAGAGCTGGAAACATGAAAATAAAATAATTGCAAAGGTAATGAACCTCCAGACGTCATGGTCCTCGGAGGCGCGGAAGCTTTTCGCCCACTGTGCAAATGGAATGAGCCATCGCTTTCGCTGACGGAACTTTCGGGCGTTCCAGCCGAGAAAGATGGACGCATGCGTGAACTGCGTTCCGTCCTCTCTCGAACCTATACGAACAAAAGCGTTAAGAAATCGAAGATGTTAATTAGTGTTCTAGCTGGTTGCCTTGCAACATAACATAATTCTCTAATACGAATGGCTCTCACTTACCTTGGGTGCACTAGCGAGGGAAATATGTACGCTTTTTTACAAGTTGGTGCTATGAAGAGACGAGACAAAAAAAGGAAACGGGCACTTACCAGCTGTTGTACAGCCGTCTCCATTTGCTGGTACAAACTCGGCCTCTGGAACAGAGCTTGGCGATGGAAGTAAAAGAGAGAAAAAGAGAGGGAAAAGGTTCTACAATGTGGTTTTTTTTTGGAATTGATACGTGCTGTTATAAAGAAGTCTTTAAAAGTTGGTCAGGTTACAATCCTCACTCTCATTTAACTACGCCAGAGAGAAAGAGACAGAGAAATATGAGAGGAGGACGCGATAGTGAGAGAGACGAGCTGTAATAGTAGTAGTAGAGTTAGTGGTGTACGAAGGGTAGCCAATGTGAAAGCACTCTGATATGCCAATCCTACTGCTTGTTGATTAGTCGAAGATCTCATTCTCTAAACTCTCGGAACGATCTTTACCAAATAGCAAGTGGATGTGACGGTCGCTCTTCGACCCGACATGTTCAGCGGAAATGAACACGGCATCTCTTTCTGACGCCGGATTTGTTCGAAAACTGGTGCCAATTCCCTTAAGATATCCTGCGCTGTATATAACAAAGTTACGCGATTAAGGCATTAGCCCGTTATCCCGCAAAGCGGCAAGAGTTTGACCAAGATGAGACAATTATTGGGGAAAGGGTAGATGTTCGGATCACGTGGGAGCGGGTTTTGAAAGAGAATTGGGTAGAAGGAACCAAGTAAAGACGACAAAAAAAAAATAAAAATAAAAAGCCAAATGAAGCCTTACCTTAGAAGTTCGCACAGCACAGCAAGCGCTTGCCATGCAAACTCATCAAGTCATCAAAAAGAGCAGTTCCATATTGTCAGATTGGTTAGTAAAGCGTGAATAGGTATACACTACCTGCACTCTAGCATGAAACTCGTGCAACGACTTGCGTTTAGTGACGCTACTCAATACTATCTACAAGTACGAAATTTGAATGGTTTCGGCACTTTCAAGCGAAATCAAGCAAAGCAAATCAATTATGCTTCACTACTACATAACTCATGGCATTCAAACTTCGTACTGAGTATTCTAACGAGCAGAAGTAAAAAGACCATCATAGTTTGTTGTGGCAGTGGCCAACAAACGGACCTTCGTGATGGGCCCGGCGGTAGGAAGAGAGGGTGATCGTGCATGGAGGGGCGTCACGGCAATTTGACCAGTTCCAGGTTGGCTGGAGACGGAGCTGTTGGGGCTCATGGCCTTAGTCTTGAATGGAGTCATTCCCTGCGAAGCACCTTCGGGCAGGATAAACTGCTCGCGGAGCTCGAGGTTGGTCCTACCTCTTGCTAATAATGGAAGGATCGTGCAAAACGTCAAAGTAAGGAAACAAAAACCAAGGCGTAAAAACGGCATACCAACAAAAGCAACAAAACACACAAAACAAAGAATAAAATTGTCAACGATAACACAAAAAAAAAGAAACGAATAAAAATACGACGAAGACGAGTCGAGGTGAGAAAACGTGTCGAATCAAATGAGACAAATACGTTAGAGAGTGAGCTTTATTAGCCGAAATAAAACGACTGTTTCATCGGATGCTTACGATAGAAAGGACACCAGAACTCGTGCTCGCCGGGTGCTCGCGAACTTAAGAAAGGTATGATAACAACTACGTCCATGCAAAGAGCGTTGAGTCAAACCGAAATAATGGAAAGCGGGCAAACGCGAATTTGAAATAAAATTTTTTTTTAACGAAAAATGAATGATAGGCGAATTACAGGATGAGGATTTGTGTGAGGTTTCGAGGTTTGATTTTGGTAGGATGAATGGAGGGCAGAAGAAAAAGAACAATCAGTATTCAGTCGAATGTGCGATGGTTTTGTTTTCCTCGTTCCATCTCGACAGTTTTAAGATTTATAGCTCAGTTGTCCTTAACTGGGTTTTTAAACACGACAGAATTGAAACCCCCGACTTGACAGTTGATTGGGATATAAGCGTTGTTTGATGAAAGCGTTGCTCAGTAAAACATCACTTAGGTCACCCAGCTTCCCGTTGGTTTATCAAAAATAATTTGCAAAGATATTTTTGCGACAAATGGACTGAGACGTTACAGTATAGGGATAATACGTATAGTGATCAATTAAGTAGAGAGATAACATATTAAAAAAAAAAAATAATGCTGCACTTACCACGGCAGGGGTCGTTCTTGACGAGGAACTCATCGAGCGCCACCCATCCACCGCCGACACGGACCATTACAGTCGAACGCAGAATACGGACAAGGCGAAGCTTTTGGCTGTCACCAAACTACACGGGCCAAGTTGTAATGTAAGAAATCAATCAAGAAGAAGGAGCACAAGGCATCATTTTACGTACCCGATACTGGCCCTCGCCAACCTGGTGCACCTTGAAGCGGTTGCGACAAGTACACTGTTGAACCTGGCGTTTCACTTCATCGTGAATGATCTCGTCTTCGGTGGTGGGGCGTTCCTCCCAATCCGGTCGCAAGGCAGCCAAGAATTCCTTCCAGTCAATGTAACCTTCATTGTTACGGTCAAACATGTTGGCCACGGCATTCATCTCCATGCGGCTGGTGGGGAATTCTATGACGCGCGAGATAAACGACAAATTGAAGGAAACTGTTCGGAGATCAATTTTACAAGCTGAAAACTTACTGGTCTTCATAATTCCATCGATGAAATCTTCTCGAGGAATAAATCCTTCATTGTTCTTGTCCATTTTGCGGAACAGATCAGTCACTCTGGACTTCTTGTGGTTCATGTACTTCATGAACTAATAATCATTAGAGACAAACAAAAAAGTTAGAAAACGATTTTCATGGGAAAATTATTTTGCTCCAAAAACTTACTCTGCGTCTCCAGTCGTCCCAGCTAAAGTTCTTGACCTTCTCTAGCTCTTGCAAGTAGTTCAGTTTCTCTTGGAGACGGCGTTGGCGATCCCATGCCATCATCCATACATTACGCCAGCGGTCCCACAATTGGCGGGCGCGTGGATTGCGTGGCAATACTTCCGCACTCACCTTGCTACAAAGATCGAATAGAAAGCGCATTAACATCAAAGTGTCACTCAGAGACGATTTCCTCAGAGCAGCTGGACTAATAGTGGACGAATCCAATTTCTAGTCGCGATTGAATCGGATTCAAAATACGAAATATTTATATTTACAATCCTACTCGGTAAACAACTACGTATACGGACAATAAAATAACTTTAGACGACCAGACGACTAAACAACAAAGTGTGGCAAGCAAAAATGTACAGGACGCCGGAAACTGTCGGTACTACAAAAGGGCAAGTGCAATAAAGCCTTTGTTTCCCACCTTCCTTTGCGACTGTTTCCAGGAGCTGGAGTAACAGGAGCAAAGCGCGGGCCGATATGCGGCCAGTAGTTATCAGGAGTCTTTTCACGACCCGGGCTGCTGCGGCTACAAAATAAACATATAAAGCGTGAGGACACAAAAAAAAAAGACAAAAAAAAGGATAGTGGTAGGAATGAAGACGTGCATGAGCGACACAATATACAATTCTAAGATACGGTGCCACACCAGGACACCCCAACTATACTGAGCGAGCAGGACTGCTGGTTACGGGTTCGATTCCTTGGGTCACGGATTTTGAGGAACGAGGGATAGGATCGAGGAAGAAGTGGAAGAGAGGAAAAAGAATCGGATGCAAGGATGTCTGTTCAGCGGGACTTCCAGCAGCAGGCAACGCTATAGCAAAGCCGGCATCGACGAATGGAGAAGTAGAAACGAGTGCAAAAGTACCTTGCTCCAGACATCCAAGGCTTAGGATAGTCACGTGAAGGAGAACCGTCCCGTGCTGGACTCGGTGAAGTCGCTTGACTAGATATACATGGTGAAGTGCACCGAAATGAATAATCGTAACGAAAAAAAAAGAACTTTTCCCCCAAAGAGTGCAAAAAACTGTGCCAGATATATCTTAAAGACATGCGAGAATGGCAAATTACGAATTGTGTAGTGTAAGTTCAAGACAATTGAAAAATGAAAAATAAAAGACTTTTTCCGTGAATGCAACTATTTTGTTCCTACAACTAGAGATCGGTACGAATCATCATTCAATATGTGGACTGGGATGCAACTTTACCTTGGTTTTCGACTTTGTTGTTGAGGTCCAGGAGTCGACTCTCGCGATTGCGGTTTGTAGCTGTGAACAAGCAAATAGGAATTAATAGGCATGGCGGGTGGCGAATACACTAACATGAGGTTTAGCGTGGCACAATATCGTTTAAACGAACCATCAGCCAACATTTAGTTACTCGTTAAAAACTGACCTGGGTCGGACTAGACGAGGTATAAGCGAACTTTCACGGTCAGGTGTTACTCGGCTGTAGGATTACAAATCAGAACGAGCACACATACCCCAATGTTTCGTTAGTTCATTAAACAGTTAGCATATTTTTAATAATTAACTACTCTTTCTACACTTTTTGTAAGTGATTTTAGGAATTGTAATTTACATATGACACTATAAAGTTCAAAAAAGGACATTTTACCTGGAGCGGCGAGCAGGAGTGTCGTGTTCGGGCGACGACTCCCGTGTGGGACTCTGGCTGAATTCTCGATCAGGCATTCTATTGTTATTTCACAGAAGGTTAATTTCGTGATTACTTGAACTCGATTGAACAGCAGATGTTAAAACTTACGAAGATGTTGACTTGTTGCGAGACGGTTTACGTTCTTTGCCTGGTGGATTTGCTCGAGGCGCTTGCTTGGTCTTGCACACACGGTCCACCTCAGGCTGGCGTTTGGCCATATCTTCCATAAACTCTTGGTGATCCTTGATCAAACCTTCAATGATGGGTAGATCATCCGGCAGGGGTTCGGCTTCCAATGAAACCAAAGTCCTCTCCGCAGTAGCGAGCCATGCGAGGAGCTCTTCCAGAATGGACGCCATTTCTCGCAAGTTGCGCAGATGTTCATTGAGACGATGTTCACGCTAAAAAATAATGGGGAAGAATGAAATCAAAAATGAAAAACTAAGATCATCAAAATAAATCTAAATTACCTGGTTAGCCCAAGCCATCACTTCTTCCCATCTAGATTGGATGATGGTAATCCAGTGACGGATAACAGCCACGGCATCAGGGTGGCACTTGCCGAGAATTTCTTGAGCCAGTTGAATTGTGTCGTCTTTGTCGGCTTCTTTCTTAATAACTTCTTCCAAAAATCTAACAACATACAAAAGAGTTTAGTTTTGAATTCGAAATCATGTTTAAGAAGGACTTTATACTTGTGATGGTCGGCCAGCTGCTGCAACGTCTCTGGTTCTTCATCGGGAAGAGCGCCAGCGAACCTCAGTTTCATTTCAGCGTCTGAAAGCCATTCCAGGAGCATGTTGACTGCTTTGTGCAGTGCTTCGGCTTGAGCTAAAGCATCGTCAAGGCGTGCAGATCTGGTCTTCGAGGCTTTTGTAACATTCTCCCAGGTGGCATCCAATTCCGAAACTTGCTTCTGAATGGACGCTCTGTCCTCTTCGCTAGCGTTAGCCATCACATCCAAAGCCATTTTTCGAACCTGCTTGGTCTGGTTCAATCGATTGTTGAGCTCTTCTTCAAAGTTCTTGTGCTGTTCGCGAAGGGCCATAACGGTGTCCAAATCTCCGTGAACCGGACCTTCCGTCATTTGTACTGGATCCGTTTTGCAGAGCCAATCAACCAACGCCTGGATGGCGTCCTTGAATTGACCGGAGAAGAGCAGTCCTTCTTCGAGCTTCCTCTGGCGATCCACCGACTTGTTGCAGACAGACTGCCACTTGGTCTTCATGTCAGACATCATCTGCTTCAGAGTGGGCTCGTCCGTCTTTGGTGCGCGATCCTTGACGAGCTTGCCTAGTCGCATAACAGAGTCATACGTCGGCTGTTTGGCACCAAGAGTTCGTTGGAACTCCTTGTGTTTGGCCAAAAGCTGCTTGATCTTCTCGGGATCTTTGCCCAGTTGCAGCACGGCATCATCGAATCCCTTCTCAGCGTCGTCCAACCACGAGTAGAGTTCTTGCCACGAATCGTGATATTCTTTGGCCTCTTTGTAGGCGTGATCAAGCGCTCGGGTTCGTTCAGCGGCTCGGGAAAGAACACGCTCCCAGCGATGTTGAACGCTGATGAGGAGATTCTTGATTAGGATCACGTCTTGTTTTTGGCTGAAGTACTTCAAGTGTGTTCCCTTCTTGTCCAAGCTAAGCATGACTTCGCGCTGGGCCGCAATGTCCTTCTGGAAGGATTTGTGCTCCTCGATTTGAGAGAGGACGGTCTCCATGACGCGCGAGGCGGGTTTGAGCCCACCCAATGTCTTCTCGGCGTTTGTCAGCCAGTCGATGAAAGCTTGCAAGGCATCGTGGAACTCGGTGGCCTCCTTGAGAGCAATTTCCAACTTGATTTTCTTATCGTTGGCACGATTCATCACGTTGTCCCATCGCTGCTTCAATGTTCTTAGATTATGCTGCAGAGAAGAGGCCGCTCCATCGGTGGAACGTTTCACGTAGTCGGCACCACGCTGCAAACAGCTCTCGACGAGGGGTCGGTCGTGCTCCAGGTCGTTATAAACTTCCATGAAGCGCTGAAGCTGCTCTGAAGCAGTTTCGGGTAAACCACCCACTGGCTTCGACATGGAGAGGGCGCCATCAATTTCGTTCAGCCAAAGCAACAGGTCTTGGATTTCGGCAGTAAATTTCTGTGCCTCCCGCAGAGCATCTTCCAATTCCTGTTGAATTAAACATGAGAATATAAAGACCAGAATGCCTTTGAAAAATCAGAGTGAGCAATTTACCTTCTGGCGATTGGAGGCCTTTTCAACTAGATCACTCCATTTCTTGTTGAGAAGCACCAAACGTTGCTGGGTTTTGTTAGCATCATCGGATCCCTTGCCACTCTCAACCAATTGGCGACCGGCATCGTTCAACGTGTCGACACTGGTTTGATGGGCTTGGATGTCATTGATCAACACTTTGAGCTTAGCCAACTCGACTTCGATGACATTTGGATCTCCAAAGACGGGCTTCAACTCATCCAGGGTAGTGTCAGTGCGCTGGATCCAGACCAACAGCTCATTTAGAGCGTGTTGGAACTGTCCAAGACGCAGCAGAGCGTGTTCCAACTCTCGTTGCCTGTCGACAACTCCGCGCAAGAGATCTTCCCAGCGTCGGTTCACCTTGGCCAACGGTTCCTTCAAACGAGCAGCTTGATCGGGAGAGGTGCGATCTGCCAGATCGCCAGCTTGCCTGCAACAGTAAAAAAATTAATTAATTCTTCCTCCCGAATACTATTTCGACACAGCAGGAAAGCCAAAGGGCGAACATCGAAGGAAAGTCAACAGTTGGAAGGGAAGATATAAAAATAAGGCGTTGTTAATTATTGGCTGCTTAAATCGTGCAGCAACCCATTCTGATCGGAAACGTTTAAAAGCGTTGCATGCCCGTCAACTTTTAGGGAGGGATACTATTACTTGCCTGTGTAAACTCCTGAGGGAGATCAATTTGAGAAAGGAACCAAAACCAGGGATGTGAATAAATGATGAAAAATGATTGCATTATCTTATCCATACTCGAGTTGAATTATTTTAAATAAGTCAACTTATACTTTCACAAAACCAAAAAAAAAAATGATCCCAATGTCCCTTCACCAGGTTTCCCAAGGACAGAAAATATGAACAATGGGTTTACCTGTTGAGTGTCTCCACTTTGACCATTTGTGGGTCAACCTCGGCTTTGAATGCTTTGAGTTGTTCGATCTGTTCTTTGACCGTCTCAATGTCGGAACCGAGAGGACGCATTCCGTGGAACTTGTTCTCCGCTTTCTCCAAGAACTCAATCAAGCTCTGTTGAATTGAACAAATGGAATGATGAGAATGTGCGACGGGGAATTTCAAATCGTCATCTACTTACGTTGAGCGTGTCGTGGTATTCCATGGCCTTCTCCATAGCGTCGATGAGGTTCTCTTCGCGCTTGGCGTAAAGGGCAGTGATATTATCCCAGGCCGAATCCAACTCTTCAATGTGTTTCTTGACTTCCGGTTTGTCGGGTTCGCCACACAAGCTGATGAGCTCTTGACCGACTTGGCGGCAATGCTCCACCTCAGGTTTGGTTTGCTCAATATCGGTTTTGATGTCTTGAAGAGTGGCTTGTTGTTGGTGAATCTTGGCCGGCTCGACTGCTGGTGGTTCTTGGCTGACCAATGTGTCTTGCAGCTCTTTGAGCGCAGTCATAACAGCTTGCAACTCTTCCCAGAAGCGCTCGGCGACGGCCAAAGCCTCTTCCAGCGACTTTCCGCGTTCTCCAGTAGCAGACAAGACGGTGTCCCATAGTTTCGACAGTTTCTTCAACTTGCCTTCAATGTCCTTGACGGCCGGATCGGAAGGATTTTTCACGATCACCTCGTCGGCGGCACGCTTGACCGCTTCGAATGCCGACTCTCTCTTCTCCAAGTCCTCGACAACCGATTGGTTCTCTTGCATCTGCTCCTGGATCTTGTCAGGATGGGCAGAGACGGGTTCAGCCGATTTCACTTGTTCGAATGCTGAAGCCAAAGCGGCCAACATGCCGTCGAGTTTGTCGGAGAATTGACTGGTCTCTTGCAGGGCCTCTTCAAGAGCTTGCTGGCGTTCGCGCAGGCCAGACCGCAGGGCAGCATACCTGGCATTGTCCGATTCGAGGATGTCGTGAACCTTGACGCCCTCTTCTTCGATGCACAACTTGGCAAGGGTAGTGCCCGTCTTGTTGAGTTTGTCAAAGAGTGGCTTGTGCTCGGCAACGTCGGCCATGAGAAGTTTGTTGCCTTCTTGCTGGCGGACGATCTGATCGGGGCGGATGGCAGGGTCATCCAAATTCATGAGCTCGTACTCCATCTCGCTCAGCCAGTTGGACAGATCGGCGTGAGCTTCGTAGAAGTGCTCTGCAAGAGGCAGGGCTTGCTCCAAGATGCTCAGACGGTCCGCGTTCAATTCAGAGACGTGATCTCTCGTTTCCTGTAATAAGAATATTAATTAGAATTTCCGCGCCGGATTGAGATGGGGATGTCTATCAAGAAAAGAAAGAAATGCGTGAGACGAACGGAAATTTACCTTGAGATCCTCCATTTTCTCTCTGATGAGAGCCGAGTCTTCATTCTGAGGTGATTCTCGGAGCACTTTCTGTGCTGCGGAGAGGATGTCACGAACGCGTCCCTTCTGAGTGGAGATTTCTTCTCCGATAACCTTGTGCTCTTTGAGCTGAACACGGATGACTTCCGGATCGGAGCTGGGCGGTTCGGCTTCGCGGAGTTGCTGTTCAGTTTCGCGGAACCAGTCCAACAGTTCGTCGAGATCGCCCACAACTTCCATGGAGCGCTGTTTCGAAAGATGCAATCGCTCCGCCTTCCGCTGAATTTGTTCGCAGATGGCATCGAAGCGGCGGTTGTCGCGAGTAATCAAAGACTCGATGAAGGCAGCACCTTCACCCGGGCACCTCTGGCAGAGTTGCGGTCCGCTCTGATTGACCATATCCAAGAAAGGTCTGACCTCGGTCAACTCGTTCTCCAAGCGGGCGATGATGCTTTCTTGAACATCCAAGCCGGCGCTTCCTCCGGAAGTAGCCGACGAAGATTCCAGGGACTGCAAACGATCCTCAGCATCCAAAAGCCAATTGGCGAGGCGGTTGTGCGACGAATGGAATTGCTCAACGAGTGGTAGAGTCTCCTGAGCGTGCTTGAGCAGATCGTCAGCTCGTCCGGTCAAATCGGTGTAGCGTCGCTGGACAGAGTCTAGTTTCTCCTTGAGTTGCAGAGCTTCCTCGTTGGTGATATGGCGCATCAGTTCCAAACCAGTGTCGACTACGGAGTCGACTTGGGGCTGATGGCCCGCAACTTCTTCCGTTAGGTACATTAGCTCTTCCATTTGTTCTTGCAGCTTCTCGACGTGGACGGAAAGGATGCGATACTTGAACAGCTTGGACTCCATATTTTCCATCCAGGCCAGCAAGTCCTCGTACGATAGAACAAGGTGCCTCAGTCCGCTCTTGGCGTCACTCAGCAATCGTCCTAGGGCCTCGGAGTTCTCCACCAAAGCGCTGTAACGGTCAGTAAGTTCCGTCAAGCGATCAGCAAGGACACCGGCCTCCTCTTCTCCGACCAGCGACATCAAATTTGTGGCGACATCGGTCAGGCCATCGAAAGCGGGCTTTTTGCTGAGGATATCATCGTGAAGTAGATCGTGTTCCTCGATACGTTGTTGGATCTTTTCTTCATCGGTTGGCACCGTTTCCATTTCTTTGATCTTGCGCTCCATCTTTTCTAGCCAGTCGGCGATGGGCGAAAATTTGTCCTGGAATTCCTTGGCGACAGCCATTGCTTTCTGCAAGGCGTCCATTCGGTCATCAGCACCATTGGTCAAAGCGTCGAAGCGCGCAACCAATTCTTGGAGCTGCTCCTCAATTTCCGCTTGTTCTTCAGGGTGAGCGTGGTTGGCAATGTCCTGACCCATGTCGAGCAGGGAAGACATGGACTGCTGACGATCCAACAGAAGTTTCTTCAAGAATTTCTGCTCCTGCAATTGGGCCTTGACCACCTTGTAATCAGCTGATGGCGGTTTCTGGTTGGCAACCATCTCTTCTGTGTCGGAAAGCCATTTGGACAAGCCCTGGAGAGCTTCTTGGAACTTTCCAGACTGGAGGAAGGCCACGTCTAGTCTGCGCTCGCGGTCGTTGAGCTTCTCCTTCAAGTTGTTCCAGCGGTCGTTCATCTTCTCCAAGTCGGATTCAAGAGCCGAGGTAGAGACACCGTTGGCGGCCGACTGGACCAAACCTTGGCCACTGCGATTGGCTTCGTCCAAATTTTGGCTCAGCGGAATAATGAGTTCCTGCTTGAAGCGACGGAACTCTTCTTGCTGTTGGCGGACCAATTCGACGTCACCGACGATGGGTTTGAACGCCCGTTCTTCATTGGTGGCCTAAAGAAAGTCACATAAACAAGTTAATATCAACAGCATTTTAAAGCACACATGTTATCGAACACACCTCATCGATATGTTGCATAATGTTGCTGTGCAGGTCATAGAAGCTCTCGACACGAGTCAAAGTTTTCTCGAGTTCGTCCAATCGGTTCTTTCCGCGATCCTCCAAGCGAGAAGTTTGTTTGCGGAGAGAATCCAGTTGATCGCGCAAGCTTTGGGCGTCGGGAGCGTGTCCCTCGGACACCAAGTTCTGCCCGTCAGCCGCAATAGCTTCCACTTCAGCTTGGCGCGCTTCGAGTTTGGCAAGGAAGTGGTGTGTCTGATCTAGTTGGTTATTCAAGGTGTTTAGGTCTCTTCCAGCGGGCGCCATGGAATCTAGTTCAGTCTCCAAAGTGGATAGATCACCCAAGACGGCCTTGACATGTTCCTATCGAGTAAAACAAAGGCAAATGATTAGGAATATTGAAGCATGATGAGCCGACAATAAACAACTTACATTGAACTGTAAAACAGCAACAGAGGCCGTCTCCAGCATGTTACAGCGGTCCTCAAGCTGGGCTCGTAGGTCAGCATAACGTCTGGCGAGGTCTTCGGCCTGGTCTTGAATGTGGGTGGCATCGGAATCGTGACTTCCAGCGTCGGCAACCAAACCGGCAGCATACTGCTGGACTCGGTCGACTCCCTTTTCCAATAGAACGGCTTCATCAAGCAGCGTTCGGATGCGATCGAGCAACCTGGAATCGCGAGCAGCGGCTCCCAAGGCGTCGTGGGAAGAGAGTCGATCCTCGCACCGCTGCATGGCGTGCTGGGAATCGCGCAACAGCTCGATGAACTCGGCCAATCGCTGGGCGATATCCTCCAAAGATTGAGATCGCTCCAAGACGGCAGCGTTGAGCTGATCCCAGCGTTGCTTTGTAACGGTCAATTCACCCTTGACACCATCCTTGTCGATGTCGCAGGCGGAGAGGAAGGAATCTCCAAGAGATTTGTTGGCTTCGAAAGTAGCGCTGTGCCTGGAAATGTCATTGCGGAATGACTGCAGCTCTTTCACCTGAGCGTCCAAGTCGCTCTTCTTGAACGCGACCGGCTGCATTTGTCTCAGTTTCTCTTCAACTTGGTCGAGCCAAGGAATGAAAGTTTCTTGGGATCCATCGTATTTGCGGCAGAGTTCCATGCACGTCTGCAATCTGCGGTGGCGATTTACGGTTTCCAGTCGAACCTTGTTCCAGTCACCGCGAATCCTCTCCAGCAGCTTGTTGAACGCCTTGGCGTCGTTTTTGTTTGGCGATTGGTTCGCCAGTTCTTGTCCCTTGTCCAGCATCATGATGACTTCATGTTCTTTGTCCATGACTTCTTTGTAGGCCGGCTCGTTTTCTTGCAGCTGGCTGCGCAACACATCTCGGTCGGCGGAGACGTGCAAAGCTTCGACAAGCAGACGGGCACAGTCGCCCAACCACTCTTGGAGCTGTCCGCATTGATCTTCGAACTCGCGATTGTCCTTCAGTAGGTTCTCGAGTTCAGCACGTCGATTATCCAATTTCTTCTGAAGCTGCGAGTGCATCTTGTCAACTTGACTGAGCTTCTGGGCAACTTCTGCCTTGGAAGAGGCATCGCTAAGAACGGCGCACAACTGTTCGCCGACTGTTTCTAGTCCGGCTAACAACGGCCGCTGTCCTTCGAGCTGATCTTGAAGATCTTCCAGTTGTTTAAGGATCTCTTCCGGGTAGACCTGTTCGACGGCCAACTCATCGAGATTGTCGGAAATCTTTTGTAGGGAATCCTGCAACTGGCCCAAGTTGGCGTAGAACTGGCGGCTAGTGCCGGACGCTGCGTCCAGGTTTTGTTTGCGCTCTTCGAGGCGACCAATCAAGTCAGACCATTTGGCTGCAATGGTCACCACCTTGTCGTTAACCTTGCGGCCGTCAACTGAATTGGGTTCGGCAATTTCGAGGATGGAATCCGCCAAGCGTTCCAGATGTTGAACCTGGGGCTCGTGGGCCTGGTTTTGAAATTAGGTAGATGTTAATTAGATGAAACATGGAAATAAATCATTGCAATATACCTTGAACTCCTCGCGCAAGACTTGAACCTGCTGCAGTTGATGATGGACCAAACGCGGGTCGGAGGAGATTGGGCCGAGGACGGACATCATACGATCCTTGGCGATCAGCCAAGCCGACAATTGATCATGCGTATCGTGGAAATCTTTAACGTCTTCCAGAAATTTGGAGCGAGCCTTGCACCGATCCTGCAGATCCTTCCAGCGACCAGAGACGGTCATCAGTTGATCTTGCAGGGCATCGGCGCCAGGGACACCACTCTTTCTGCGAAGGAGCTCAGTAACCTGGAAAACGTTGAATGAAATCATTTATTAAACGTTCAAGAAAGAAGATTAAAAGATGTCGAATTTTACTTGAGTCTTGAGACCGTCGAGTTGTGGCTGTTTGTCATACATATCCTCGAGGACATTTTTGACACTCCTCAACTGCTTCTCGGCATCGTCTCTCGTTTGAGGGACGGCCGAATCGCGAGGCAACTGCCTTTCGACTTTATCGAGGAAGGCGGCCAGCGTTCGCAGCGAGTCCGTGTGCTTCTTGGCTTCCTCCATCATCAGCTCCAATTCGGCTTTCCGATCGTTGAGTTTAGTGTTCAACTGCGCGTAGCGGTTGTAAATCTCGCCAATCTGTTGCTGCACGACAGAGTCTGGAGGAACGAGAGAGAGAGCATTTGCATTAGATCTTTCAGTCGGGTACAATCGAAAACGATGGCAAGCGCATCTCTTTCAATTTGATGCAGTTAATCAAGAAGCAGCGCTGGACCATGTCCCAGGCTTTTGGGTATTATACAATGGCTAGATTATTGCAAGCGGGTGAAGCCGAGTTAAAAATTGTTGGTGTTAAAAAAAACGTGAGCTTTTGGCGTATTATCCTCGAGTGCGCTGTACATTAGGCCAATAAGCATCGGGCCGAGTGTGTTCCATTGCGTCGGATTGACTATCTACCTTCCATGCCGAAAAAGTCTTGGGATGATCTTCGGCTACCGAAGCCACTGGAAGCGACGCTGTTGATCAACGGACTCAATGGTGCCCCCATACCTACTTTAATCGGTGACGGACTGCGCAAGTCTTGCGATTGACGGCGCAAATCTTGCGATTGACGACGCAAGTCTTGCGATGGGCGGCGTACATCTTGCGACGAGCGGCGGACTACAGACACAACACGTCAAAGCTTTTTGGTCGCACAGCACATCTACTACATCTAAATCTCCGCTGGGCAGAGTCAACACTGACGAGCAAACTATTTCTAGGTAGCACGGGCCAAAGAAATACTTACGAGCTGAAATAGATTGCCGGTGAACAGGGGAAGCGATACTCTGTTTGCGATCACCGTTGCGGAGCAGGTTCTCGTAGGCAGTACCCAAGTCCGCGACGCGGCTGATAGTGGCCTCATAATCACGGTGTTCTTTGATGATCGGCTAAGGATGGATATAAATAAGTTAGCATCGATAACACAAGAAAGAAACGATTTGACTTCTTACTCGAAGTTCATCCGTTTGCCTCTTGAGAATGTCGGCATCAACGGCGACGGGCTCCAAAGAGTCCACTCTGGCCTCGTTCTTAGCCAACCACTCCAAAACTTGGTCTCGGAGCTTCTCATAAGTGTTAAGTTGATCAACTCGGGCTTTTCCGTCCTTGAGAGACTGTTCGATGACAGTGGTCAAATCCTTCCATTGCATTTCCAAGGCTGATTTTAAAAAAGAAAACAATGATTTTTGTTAGTCATTTGTAGCTAATTATAAGATGGTTTTTTTTTGTTTACTTTTGATTTTCTCTCGGATGGGAGTGGCGTCAGCAATATCTTTCTTGATGACCAAATTTCTGCCATTTTGGAGCATGTTCTCAAAGCCTTCGCGGCGCTGATCCTTTTGGCGAGAAATGTCCTCGATCCGTGCGCCGATTTGTTCAGCTTCCTCTTTGTCGGACGAGTCCAGCACTTCCCACACTTGCTGGTACCAATCGTCGAATTGGACAACCGAGCTGTTGAAAGCCTCCAGAGACACGGTGATCTCTTCCAACAAGTATCCTCGCTTGTACACTTTCTCTTGAAGCTTTTCGAATCTAGATGTTAAAAAAGAGACGTTAGGTCGTTCCATATTTCCATTATGTTTTGAATAGTAAAAGCTAACCTCGAGTTCATATCCTTCATTTTGGCTTCGATTTTGCGAGCAACTCGGGCGTTATCCGGATTGGCAATGAGAGCGGCGGCCGCTTCGTTAATTCCATCAAAGCTGGCATGGTGGCTATCAATGTCGGATACCAACAGCCGATGTTCTCGGAGCTGTTCTTCCAATCGGTCCTTGTTTAAACTGGTCGGTCTCGTCATGGTCCTAAGATGACAAACATGATTAAACTCGTTTTCTACTATAGACTGCAGACTCTAAAAACTAGATCTTACTTGAACTGATTCTCAGCCTGGCTGAGCCAGTTGGCCAAGGAATCCAGGGCTTCTTGGACACCTTGACTCTGTACGAGAGCGTTGTCCAAGAATTGGCACTTGTCGGCCAAGGCATTCAGCAATTTCTTGTAGCGATCCTGAATATTGGCTGGGACACTTTCGAGGTTGCTGCGTTCCACTTCGGTGACGTCTCCATCCAGGGCAGCCAACAAGTTGGCAGCAGCCTGGACGGAGTGGTTGACCAGTCGTTCGTTGGCCACCACATCGTTATTGAGCGCTTTGGCACGGCTTAGTTGGTCTTCCACCATTTTGGGTTCAGCGCCCAATGGCTCGTTGACAATCTTGGCCGTTTTAGGTTCGACCTCTTTGAGCCAGGCTTGGGCTTTGGTGACGATATCCTGGTAGTCCTTGTGTTTGCTGCTGATGTCGCTCATCTTGTCAGACAATTTGTTGGCTCGTTTCATCAAAGTCTGGAAGTCAGCTGTGACTTCGGCCACTTCAGCCTTGACCAGCAGTTCGGTGGGTTCGATGCGCCTCAACCTCTGGGGCAGACGATCGCGGAAATCGTTGAGGACGCCAAGGTATTCCATGGATTCGTCGACAAACTTTTGGGCTGCCATGGTGATGAAACGTAGATCAGCCTGATGAGCGATGACGTCGCTGAAGAATTCGCGAGTCGTGTCAGCATTCGCTTGAACTCGGCTGAGGTTTGCCAACTGTCTTTCTTTGTCTTCTGCCAACTTGTTAGACTTGACCATCCACGTCTTGAAGTTGGTGATTTCCGTGCGGAATTTGTGCAACTCGTCCAGAGCCGTCGAGACCTTGCGGAGAAGTTTTTCCGTCTGATCTGTTCCATGGTCGTAGCGTTTCTTCAGCTCTTGACCTTTGCCTTCGAGTGTTTGGATCTCATCGGCCGATAGGAATTCCCCACCTTGGCTGACAATCTGCCGGACCTGATCCAGACAGGCGTTAACCGGACGGGAATGTGATTCCAAATCATCACGGACACCCTAAAATTGAAAACAATAGAAATTTAATAAAAAAAAAGAATTATCACGACATTAAATGAAGTAAACATACTCGAATGACGTTGATCTGATTCTTGAGTTCGGCCACATCTTCGCGGACAGTGTCTTGATTGGCCAGTTGGGCCTCCACATTTGAAATCCAGACGAGTAGGCGAGCCATGCCGTCGTCGCACAGCTTGTACCTCTCTTCCATTGCTTGCTGTAAACGGATAGAAAACACATGAAAGAAACTCGAAATGCCGGACGCGGAGACGAGCAAGCAACAGACGATTAAAGACTATTTTAAAAAAAACTAATAGCAAGCATACACGTACAACAGGCACACATCACAGAATCATCACGGCACTGGCACACCTTGATCGTTTCGATTAAATCAACCTTCACCCTTCCACCACGATTAACATATTAGGCTCGGAATGCGGATGGGAGCGAATTAGTGTCAGCGAATTAGTAATTGAGCAATGTTTGTTTTTGTTGACGATAACAACGTTAAGCTGGGCCGACATGGAAACCAGAACCGGAGGGGCGTTTTGATCTTCGGACAAGGATGGGTCGGATCTTGTTTGTTTGGAAAAAACGACGATGTTGACATTTTAAAAAAGGTATAAACTGGGATTATTCCGGTAATTAGCGAGTGACAAGTAGCAGGGTTTTGTTTCCGAGCAAGCCGAACCGATATAAAGAAACCGGAAGCTGGCTAGGCTTACCCGGGCATGAGTCGTCAAGAGGTATCCTTTGGCCAAGGCTTCTGCCAAATTCATGTTGGCTAAGCGGCCGGCAGTGGCATCCACCAGACCTTCATCAATGGCTTCGAAAAGAGAAACGATACGACCTGTCTGGGGATCTTTGGCCAAATTGGAGGAGAGATCTAGTACGCACGATTGGGCGGCTTCCTCGAGAGTCAAATTTCGCTTGTTAAACGGATCGGTAAAGCGGCCCGTTTCGGGATCGTAAAGGCCGAATTCGATGGCTTCAATAAGCGACAGCTGTCGTTTCGGCGTTATGATTAAGCCCGTCTCTAACGCTTCGGCGAGCGACACTTGCTTGCCGCTAGAATTGTCCAAAACGAGTCCTTGATCGGCATCAACTAAAGCCACTTCAAAAGCGGCTGACAATTTCAGGAATTGCTTATGAAGGCTGTCTCTGACCAAGACGGAATCTGAATTGAGACAGCCCAGAGCGACGGCTTGCTTGAGATTGAGCTCATCAAAACTGGCCGGTTCCGTTAGACGGGCCATTTTGATGTTTAAGTGACCCCGCTCGATTGCCTCATCAAACCCGAGGGTCTGCCGATGGAACACGACCGTGCCTTGTTCGAAAATGATGCAAAGTGGTAGCAAACGACCTGATAACGGATCCAAGATGGCACGTTTTCGCATGTCGACGATACCTTCAACGATGGCTCGCTTGACGGCCATGAAACGACCCGTTCGTGGGTTTTTGATAACGGCCGATTGCGGATCAATCAACTCTTGACGGATGGCTTCTTCCAGAGTGCACTGACAAGACGTGCGCGGATCGATAAAAGTGCCCATATTCAAGTCAATAGCGCCGACACGAACGGCCTGGTCGAACGTCAGAGCCCGTTCAACAGTGACAATCACTCCTTGATCCAGGGCCGTCTCCAAGTTCATGGATCTTTTGCTGCGCGATTCAACGACGCGCCCGCGGACGCCGTCAACATCTCCGTCTTCGATGGCGCTTTGGAGACTTTTAAGGCAACCGGCTGAAAGGTCCTTGAGGGCCGTGGTGGAGCCATCAATCAGCCCGTGTTCCAGCGCTTGGTTCAAGTCTAATAAATCACCGACTGATGGATCGACAAATTTGCCCGTCTCGTGCGCATAGAGGCCATTTCGGATGGCTTCCTCCAGCGTCAAACCAGACCTTGATGTCACAATAAAACAGTGTTCCAGGGCTTGCGGCAAGGTCAAGTCGCTGCCGCCGGGCGGGCAATAAACGCTGCGCTCGGGATCAATCAAGCCAATGGTTATGGCTTCGTCCAGTTTCATGTACCGGCCCGTTTTGGAGTGTTTGACGATGGACTTGGCCGGCTGGATCAAAGCTTCTTTACAAGCAGCATCCAAGTTGAGACGACGGCCATTGGTCGGATGGACAAAACAGTTTCGGTGCTTGTCGAAAAAGCCAACGTGAATGGCATCGTAAAGTGAAAAAGCGTGTTCTATATCCAGAATGAACTCGCGCTCCAACGCCTTGTTCAACGGCATCTCCAGCTTGGATTGAGGCAAACGGAATTGGCCACTTCGGCGGTCAATGATTCCATTGCGGCAGGTTTCCACCAAGCTCAAAAGACGGCCCGACTGACGGTCGAAAAAGCAAGGCAAAAGCGGGTGGAGGATGCAACGCCGAAGCGCTTCGTGAACGGTGATCTGCCGGCCGCTGTTTGGATCGATAACGCGGCCGGTGGTTTCGTCGTAGAGGCCCTGCTGGATCATCCGCTGGATGGAAACGGGCGCTTTGCTATCGACGATGAGGCCGTTGGCAAAGGCTTCGGCCAGCGTGTACTCTTTCCGACTGGACAAATCGCTGACTTTGGTCGTCTGTCCGTCTACCATGCCCTGCTCGATGGCCGTAGTCAAAGTAATCTTTCGCAAAAATCCGTGCCGAGTGTCTTTAACGTGAACGGACTCGGGATCGATCAAACCGCTTTCGATGGCCTCGGCCAGTGTTAACCATTCGCCAGTGACCGGATCGAGAAAAAGGCCCGTCTGGTCGTCGAAAACTTCCTTCAACATGGATTCGCTGAGGAAAAGAGGACGCTGGACTTCGATCAAGAGACCACGATCGAGTGCTTGCTGGAAATCGATCGTCTGACTGGGCGAAATGCGGAGTGTTCCCTGTTTGGCATCAATCAACTGCTCATGAACGGCCTGTTCGAAAGTCACAACGCGGCCCGTCTTGTAGTTGCGAACCAAATTGGCTTTCGATTCGATGACGCCGCTGCGGATGGCCACGTCCGTCCGTAGTTTGCGCTTGCGGCTGTCTGACGAGGATGAGAAACGCCCAGATTGCATGTCGTACATCCCCTTGAGCAGCGCTTCGGTGACGGACAGCTTGCGCTGGGCGCCAATGATCAAACCGCGTTCCATCGCCGTCACAAAATCCATTTCGGCGCCGGTAGACGGATCGATGGCCATGCCAGACGTCGGATCGATGATACCCGCCTGGATTGCTTCGGCCAGACTCACAATGTCTGACGAACGGGGATCCTTCACTGTCAGGGCCGATTTCTTGATTAATCCTTTTTGAATCGCCGTTTGCAGAGTCACTTTCTCCATGCCGGCCACGGCGAACAGGCCCGTCTCGCGCTCGTAGAGCTTGTGGGACAGGGCTTCCTGCAACGACCAGGCTTTGTGCAGTGGAACAATCCATTTCTGTTCGATTGCTTCGTCAAGTCTTTGGCCGTCCAGCAGACCGGAATGAGCCGCTTCTTCAAGAGAGATGAAACTGATGTCGTCTTGCTGGACGCGGGCGGACGAGCCATCGATCAAGCCGCTGGCGATGGCTTCGCGCAGAGTTTCTTGGCCGCCGGTAAAAGGATTAGAAAACTTGCCCGTCTTTGGCTCGTAGAGCCCGTCTTCAACGGCATCGAAAATGGTTTGGGTGGTCACGTGAGTAACGATGAGTCCTTGTTTAAGCGCCGTGACGAAATCGAGCCATTGACCGGTAGCTGAATTCATCAAACGGCCCTTGGCGCTGTCAATCAACCGCGTTTCAATGGCTTCTTCCAGGGAAATGACTTTTTGCCGCTTCGTGTCGTGAATCTCAGAGATGACGGCATCAATCAGACCCCACCTGACGGATTCCTCGACCGTCAGAAGCTTGTGACCAACGGGCTCGGTGAGTTTTCCGCTGTTTACGTCCAATGTTCCGTTACGAATGGCCGCTTCCAATGAAACTGGTTGCCTCTTGGGCTGGAGAAGACCCTGTTGGACAGCTTTGGTGTAGTCGATTGGTTTGGCATCTTCACGCTGTTTAACCGTTCCAGCTTGTTGGTCGACCCATTCACGCTGAGCAGCTTGGGTTAAAGTCAAATCTTCGCCCGTGTTAAAAGACCGGTAGATGATGGAGTCGGCGTCGATGTACTGGTGACGAATAGCGACAGCGAGCTGAATCGGCTTCTTGAGTGTAGGGACGCTGACCAGGCCGCTGTCCGCTGCATACCAGCCTTGAGCGACTGCGTGTCTGAAGGAGATTGGACTGCCCAAGAGGGCTCGATGGGCTGCTGGACTTGCTTCAATCCAGTTGAGTTGAACGGCCTCATAAAACGGTATTTTACGACCCGTTTTATGATCAATCATGTGGCCAGTGTTGGGATCCACCAATTGACCCTCGATGGCCTCGTCCAGGGTGACGGTGCTGTTGCAGCGTAAATCTTTGATGAGGATCTCTTGGCCGTCCAGGATGCCGAGCGCTGTGGCGTCTGCAACTCGAATGGGATCGCCCGTTTCAGCGTCAACGAAAATTTCTTCAACCGGATCGAAGAAGCCTTGATCCACGGCGAATTCGCGGTCCAGGATATCGACGGCCGAAAGGCGAAGTTGCGGCTCGCCAACAAGATGGACTTGATCGTCTTCTTCAATGGAAATGATGGCCGTCGGGGTGGCCAAGTTTTGACGGAGAGCTTCATCCACCGACATTCTCGATTTGCGAACGAACAGCTGTCCCTGTCCGACAATTCTCTCTTCCTTCAATGCATTGCGAATAGAAGTCCGTCTCGAGTTGAAAATGGGGATTGTTTCGGCCGTTTCTCTGTTATTCGACAAGCTGAACAAGACGGGCGACGAAGGTTCTTCATCGGCAACGACAGGGGCGCCAAGGACGGACAAAAGGCCGAGACGGACAGCTTCAGCGAACGGAACGGGGCTTCCAGATTGCAAATACTCTCCAGTCCGGCTTAAAAGGCCCGAATGGATCGCCTCCATGACTGTAATCATCTGCTGACTGCGGTAATCGTAGATGAGCGTTTCGGCCGTAATTTCTTGACTGGACGAGTTCAACCGGATGGACAAGTCGTCGTAGCCGTCCAATTTGATCCAGCCTTCTTTCAACGCCAAATTGATCGACATCCTTTCGTGAGTGCCCGGGCGAGTGAACGTGCCGGACGGCAAATGGATGAAACCTTCGGCAATGGCCTCTTGGAACGAGAGTTGATCCGCCTGGACACCGATGACGAGTCCGATCCTCTCGGCATGATCCAGAGTCATGATCCGACCGGTCCGTTCGTTCTTGACGTGTTCTTTACCAACCAAGCTGTAGCCGGACACGAGATGGATGATGCAGGTGACCAACGTTTCGGTCGAGATGAGCGTTTCGACGACTCGGCTGGATTCGGCCGATGAAACGATGCTGGAATGGTACAAAACTGGCCGTTTGATGACCAGCACGCCTCGTTCTAGAGCTTCGGTCACGCTCATCTTCCGTCCGGACATGTCGGTGAAGATTTGACGGTCAACATCCAGCATCCGCTTTTCGATGGCTCGGATGAGCTGAATGTAATCCGGAGCGACTGGATAAGGAACGGACAGGATCAAATTGGTGTGAATGGCTTCTTCGAGCGGGATTCGGCGGCCAGTAGACGGGTGAATCATTTCCATGGAGGAAGCGTCAATCAACTTTCGGTCGAGAGCGACGGGCAAAGTGAGTCCGACGGGCGGTACTTGAGGCGACCAAATGCGAGGCGATGGCAGATAGAGCTGGCGACGAGTGACGGCCTCGATTAGCGAGACGGAACCGCGTTCCGTCTCTACGTCGCCACTCTGTCCGTCTACCAAGCCGATGGCGATGGCCAGTGAAAGGGCGACCGACTTTTGCTCGTCCGTGCGACTGTCGACAACTTGAGTCTGGGGATCGATGATTTCGCATTCGATGGCCTCGGACAGAGTCAGCGAACTGCCGTTCTCCGGATGAATGAAACAGCTGGAACGCTGGTCAAAGAGGCCTCTCTCGATAGCTTCGGTAACTGAGACGCTGGAAGCGACGGGAAACTGCATTTCGCCCGTCTCGTTGTCCAAAACGCCGCGTTCCAGGGCTTCGCGGAACGTCAATTGTTGGCCGCGAAGAACGTCGCTGATGGCGCCCGTCGTCTCCAAATCGATCCGTTGCTGCTTCATGAAACTCTCGACCGAGCCGGAATGCAAATCGAGCAGATCGGCCGTTTGTTCGTCGACCAATCCGCGAAGGGCCGCTTCTCTGGGTTTCATCACTTTCCGACGGATGCGCTGCAACTTGCCCGACTCGTGCTGGACAGAGCGGGCGCGCCCGATGGCAACGCTGAATTTCGGCTCTGTAGTTATCTTCGATCGGGTCTGATCTGCCAACGACATTTTCCGATGATCTCGGCCGTCGAGCGGAATGCCGGTAAGGTCCATCAGGCGGTATGGGACGGGCTTTTGCTCTTGAATCAGTTCGACGATTCGATTTTCCGACACGATCCCGCGGTCCAGTCCTTCGGTAACGGGCATCTGTTTGCCCGTAATGGCGTCCGACAAGATGATGCAAGAGAGCAGTTGGGCCGTCAGGGCCGGTTGCTGCACTTTGGTGGCGAATTGGAAGACGGTTTCGCTCTCCAGAATGTGGCGTTCCAGTGCGCTCTCCCAAGTAACTTCAGCTCCAGTAAGCGGGTCCACCAATTTGATGCGAATGTCCTTCCAGCTCTGGAGAGACGCTTCTGCTTCGACGACAACTTCTGGTTCGCTGGCAGGCCGGCCGATGACGTTGATGACTCCGACTTGAATAGCGTCCAACAGCGACAGGGTCCTTCCGCCAGAATATTTGTAGTCGCCCGTCTCCTTCGAAACGATGCCTTTGCGGATGGCTTCGGCAACAGAGAGCTCCTTGGTGACGGAAGCCGGATCGCGAACTTTAACTTTGCCCGGCTGCACCATATTTCGTTTGAGAGCTTCCAACAGATTCAGCTTCTCTCCAGTCTCTTCCACCGACACGACGCCGCTGGACGGTGAGAAAAAGACGCCCGTCGCCACGCGGATATCTTGCAAATCGGGCGGAGACAGTCCGTCCCAGGGATTTCCGGCATCGATGCTCTTGTTGCGACTGTTCTCTCGGCGCAGCGGGGCCGGACTGGCCGGGGGCTTCATCTTGGCCGGCGGACCGTTGTCGACCGAAATTTGACGACGCGGCGAGAATCCTCTCTTGACCGGCGATGTTGGGGTAACGTTTTCATCGTCGACAAAGATGATGATGTAACGATTCAGAGCTTCGCGGATGTTGAGCGTCTTGCCGCTAGCATCCTTGTAGTGGCCCGTCTTCATCAGGATTTTCTTCTCGAACGCGCGAAGGATCGGAATGTAGTGATTGGTGGATGGGTCGAGAACGGTGGCGGAATCCGGGCGGATGATGCTGAGAAGGATGCACTCCTCCAGCGAGACAAGTCGATCGGTGCCTGGAACGGCGAAAAGGCCGCTATTCGTGTCCAGGTATTTGCGCTCGATGGCCATTTTCAACGGCCAACCGTTGAGCGGAGGATCGTTTTCACTGCCAGTCGACGCTCGACGAGGCGGCAAAGATTCCGATGCGGAATCCGTCAACAACAAACCCATTTGGGATGCCTCTTCCAGCGTCAGAGTCGTTCCGTTGGTCCGTTCGACATAGACGCCGGACGGATTGATGATTCCCTCCGAAAGGGCTTCGGCCAGCGTCAGGAAACGGCCGCTTTGGCTGTCGGCCACCGATTTGGTCGAATCGACATCAACAAGTCCGGCTTTGACGGCCCGGAGCAAATTCCAGCTGACGGGACGCTGGGGCGACGATAAAGGGTCGATAATAGTTCCGTCTGGATTCACCAGTTCCTGATCGACGCACTCTTTCAACGTCAACGGCTTGACGATACGACGGTCGCGGACGGCCACCTCCCAAGAAACGGACTTGGTGGCGTCGATTTTCAAAGTGCAACGGACAGGATCTACTAAAGCCGAGTCGATGGCTTGGCCTAAAGAAATTCGCCGGCCGTTTTGGTCGACGACACTGGCGACGTCGGCGTCAATAAGGCGGCGCTCGATGGCCTCCGACACGGACATCCGCTGTCCGCGCTCTGAAAACATTCGATTTTGCGAGTCAATCAGGCCCTGTCGGAGGGCGTCGTAAAGATGAAGGGATCGACGGCGGACGTCGACGCAAACGAGTCCCGAGACGACGGCCTCGTGGAGCGAGCACCTAACGCCTTTTTGGGGCACAGTCACGACGGCCGTATCGTAATCAATCCAGCCGAGCTGGAGCGCTTCGACTAACGAGGGCGGGCCGGTCCTAACTACACCTAATGCAACCAGGGTGCTTACCTTGTCTCTGAGGAGAAGGCCCGCAAGGAGCGCCTCCTCGGCCGTGACGGGCTCGCGCGTCTGCGGATGGACGAACCCGCCGCGGCTCGGGTCGTAGAGGCCGAGCTGAATGGCCTGCATCAGGGAGATGCCCTGACCCGTTCTGGGGTCTCTTAATCCTAGCGAGGGTTGGAGGAGTGCGGATGCGACCGTCGGGTCGACCAGTCCTTGACCGGCCGCCTCCGACAGCGTCAGAACATTTCCCGTCACCGGATCGATGTAAGCGCCGCGCTGCAGATCCAGCAGGCCCGTCTGGATAGCTTCCGTCAGAGTCAACTGCTGGCCCGTTTTGCGGTTGGCAAAGTAAGGAGTGTTGGACAAGCTTTGAGTCACGGAAGAGGTGGTTGTGGCGGAGGTGGATGTGACAGAGGATGAATGGACAATGGACTGGGATTGGCGTTGGTGGTCCGTCTGGTGCATCCGGCCGTTGCTTCCACTGTCTCGCCGCACCAACGTCGTCGTCGTCGACGACACCCGAGTGCTCATCTGCTGCTCAGAGTCGATGTAGACGGTCGTGATGGAAGGGCGACGCGGTGGGCTGGACGACCTAGTACGACGGGCCAATTAAAATGCCGAAAAAACAAACAAAACAAAAAAAAGAAGATAAATGAATTAGGATAAGATTCACATTTTTCCAACCTCGTCTGATCTCTCGGTAACTAGAAATGCCTTTTGAATGATGCTACGACGATAACCCAAAAAGTCAAAACCCGTTTGCTCCCCTCGTTAAAGAGCTAACACCCATCATTAAAGTCGACACAACATTTTTGGCTCTCCGATTCCTCGACATTTGTCGATGAGGGCAGCGTCACCTTTACTCTATTCATTTTCGACCCGAACGCAAGGAACGAAGAGAAGAAACAAAAAAAAAACGCGCAAAAAGATCAACACCCAAACGGCCGTCGTCGTGACCGTAAACAAAGAGAGGCACAATCACAAGGTGATTTCCTTAATAGGAGAATTCAGTTCTCTCTTTTTACTCTCTACATCTTTCTCTCTCTCTCTCTCTAGCCCATCTATCTCTCTTTCTGGCTGCTGAGTGAGTTTTTGTTTTTTGTCTCTACGCAACATGTATTTCTAGTGATCACGTCATCTCCACTCTCTCTCTCTCTCTGAAGAAGAAGAAGAAGAGAAAAAAATTTATCAAACAAGAAAGCGGCCCGTCAAGAGTTGCCCGAAAGGCAAAAATCCGGGGAGGCCGTATAGGGTTCCCTTCTTTGAAAATGACGACGACGACGGACGATGTTGGTGAACTCCACCCAGCAGACAGCCGCGTGTGTTGCCGATGGTCGGTGCTGGTTCTGCTGCTGCTGCCGCGGCTGCTGCTGCGCGTGAGGGCCAAAAACAAGAACACGAGGGGTACCTCCCCATCCACACCCTTTTCCATCGCATCACGCCGTGTCTAAAACCCGACCCGTCCGAGCTCCCTGATGAACTCCCACTCTCGGCCCTTTTTTTTCTCTCTCTCTCGTATTCTTTCATCTTCTGCTGCTTTAGAGAGAAACAGACGGGCTGAAATGGCCGTCTTAAGCGAATCATTTTCATTTTTCTTTCCCATTTCGTGTGTCTAGTAATCAAGAAGCCGTGAGTGAGCGCGGCTGTGGTCATGTGTGTCCGCGCTGCGTGTACTCCTCCCTTTTTCCAATGGGGCGGCTCTCTGGGAAACCAAGCGACTCCGGCCATAAAGGAAAAAAGAGAGTCAGAGAGAGAGAGAGAGAAAAAAACGTAGCAGCAGCAGTCTCAGCAAAAGACGCTGGCGCATCCAACACACGAAGCGGATGGCCTTTTAAGGTTGTCGGTTGCGAGAAACGTCTCGAGTCGACATAGAGGGGCATGGCCACATGTCCACAATGTCGGGACATATGTGGGGCTCTTGGCATTTTCCACATGACGACAGCGTCCACCGACACAACAAGACGAAACGTTGTTTCGCTAGCTAGCTAGTAACGCAGGCAATACGCAGCAGCTAGCTAACTTGTCTAGCTCGGCTCTTCTTCTATCTTATCAAACGTTTCCATCCCGAAACTTTAATCTATTCTCCCCTTTTTCTTCTTTCAGTTTTCGTCCCAGTCGCAGCACACAAAAATGCCTGTTGCCTAATCTGTCCCGGACGGTGATTGTAAAACGATATAGAAATACTAAAGTTAGATTACTACGGTACGTAGCGCGCAGCTAATCAAACACAGAGCGAGAGAGGAGGAGCGAGAACCTCCAATAATAAAAATGACACAACGCAAATAGTCATATCAGAAATGAAGAAAAAGAAAAAAAACAAGAGTCGACTTACATTGGTGTGGATTTCGGCGCGTACGGGATGGAAGGCATGTCGTTTTCGTCGTGGCTTTCGTTATCGCTGCTGCCGCCGCACAGGTGCAGCTCGTTCAGGTACGTGTGCAGCACCGGCCTCTCCGCCAGGCATCCAACATCGAACTGATGGGGGTAGAGCGCGTCCGACGGCGTAAAGTTCCCAGCAAAAGGCCCCAATTGGGAAAGCGGGTAACGGCGGGACGGACACGGATTGTGCGATGGGTGTTGGTGGTTTTTTTTTTGTTTGTTTTTTTCAGCCAAATCGAAAGAAAAACGTGGGCAGAAAACAAATGAAAGCTGTGCGTGAGTGACTTTGTTGTAAGGTGATGGAAAAAGACGGATCGCTCTCGATTCGTCCGACCGCACTTTATCAACTCTCGGAGTCGAAGTAAAGTGTTTTTTTTCGTTTTGTTCTGTTAAAGGGGCAGGAGACGGGGGGAGAAAAAGTGAACGATGCAATCGAGGGCCGCGACGGCGATCGACTGGCCAGCCCGTTGTCGACACGGCAAGAGTGAGACAGCGCGCCAGAGATAAAAATGTGAAATGAGAGCGCGCGCGTCGGCAAATGGGGAAGCGCCCTTTTAGCGAAAGGACGACGACGACCAAAACAACTCCACCTCGTTTACATTTATGGTCATCCTCTCTCTCCTCCACCAACGGGCAACAAGCTGCCAAGAAAACGTAATTCCCTCTTCGTCTTCGTCTTCTTCTTTTTCTTTCCAAGCTTTCTTCTTCTTCTTCTTCTTTTCTTTCTCCAATTGATTTTATTTGACACAGAGCAAAGAGAGACAGAAAGAAAGAAAAGAAGAAAAAAAAGAGGATTTTCCAGACTTGGGTGACACGTTTTACTGGCTGACTCTTTGCCCCAATTGTCTGGCGTTTCTCAAGTTACTGCGACGACGATGACCTGACGTGCAAAAGGGCCAACAGCTATTTCTTTCTCTCATCGACTTCCTTTTTTCTCCGAATTTATTTTTTGTTTTTTTTGCCGTGAAAATTTGTTCACGAACAGAATCGAAGGGGAGGAAAACCGTGATCGTTATCCAAAGTGATGGATGGCGTAATTCATCCGTACCGTATCGTCGTCGTACAACTAAACAACAACAGCAACACACGAGATAATGATCATCACCGTGTTTCGGCTAACAAACGAAATTGAACGCGACGTGCCCCAGCCAGTTTTGGATTCATTTTTTTTTTCTTTCTGTCTCTCTTTTGTTGCTCTCGCTGACGAGCGCATTAAGAATCAGTGGGAACGGGCGCGTTTTTGGACAAGGCGGGCGCGCACACAGAAAACAGCGAAAAGGCAACACAATAACGCCATTAAAAGAAGAAAAAAGAAAAAAGAGAATCAAGCCATTACCTCAAACTCGTCCAGATCCTGCTGGATCAAATCGTAGAGCTGCTGCAAGCGACGCTGCAGGGCGTCGACCAGCTCTTCGTAGCGGCCGTTGAGGTCGTCCAGATCGCGAGCCACGTACTCGGCCGCTGTGGCCTGACCTCTCGCCCGTCTCACAATTCCATCCCAGCTGGGCTGGAATTCTTCCAGAGCCGTGCGGTAGCTCTTGAGTCGGATGTCGTAGATCTGGTGATGACGATGTTGACGGACGGCGGTGCATTTGTTCCACGCCCGGGACGGCACGGCGCGGGACGGTCGGGTGGTTTTGTTTTTGGGAGGTAGCGGGCAGATTCGAGGGTTTTATGGGTGGAGCCACGAGGATTTTGTTTTTTGTTTTGTTGTTTTCAAAGGGAGGTAAAATGAGGCATAAGAGACGGAGGTTAGTACAAGCACATGTTGTTAATGAGCGCGGCGGAAAAGAGCGAGAAGAAGTAAAATCGAATTATCGATGAATTTTCGTAGTCGTCGAGAGTATTTCTACATTTAAGCGAGTTTTGTGAGTGAGTCAACTAACTACGTTTAGTTTGTTCGAAGGAAAAACAAGAAAGTGATTCTTGTGAAATTGATGAATCAAATGAGGAGGAGGCTGAAGGGCGTTAGCGCAACAGCGCCAGACGGACATTTGAAATAATACAAGTGCGCGTTTTTGGGTGATGGTGGTGGTGGTGTGCGCGGGTTGTAAATTGTTCAAGCCGGAGGTGATAGCGGTGGAGAGATGTTTTCACGCGTTTCACGCGCTTTCGGTGGGCCAGTGCCTTTTAATATTCTTTTCTCTCTTTTCTCTTTCTTTTCTTTTCTTTTTTTGTTTATCGACTCACACACGTCATTCACACGGCATTCGTGAAGATAACAACATCAACCACGACAACGACGACTACAGCGACGAAAAGCGAAGGTGGTTGGTTTTCTTACCTTGGCCTCGCGGATCAGACGGGCGCCCAGAATGTTGGCCTCTTCCAGCGACGGTTTCTTCGCCGCCACGCCGTTGTAGAGTTTCTGCGGACGCGGCCATGGGAAAGAAATAGGAATGAAATGGAAAAGAAATGGAAAAGAAACGAAAAAAAGAAAGAAAACGATGTTTTAGAGACAACAGACTCTAATGTTATTATTATGAAGTGCGTTTTTATATAGATACCGCCGTGCTCTCCAGCTGGGCTTTGGCCTGCACGCCGTTCTCGACGGGTGGCATTTTGCTGACAGTCTCGCTCATGGCATCCATCCACGTGTGATTGACCTGCGTCATGGCGGTGTACCTCTCCAAGTGCTCGAATGTCGTCTCGCAACTCTGCAGCCTGTTGGGAAATAATCGTATGCAAATCGACGTGGACGATTAGGGGTGTGACGTCATTGACGTCATAGTGAAATTGTTGGCCAATTTCGTTTTGATTTGTTCATTTATTTTTGATATTTTACCGTTCGACAACTTGGGTGCAAATGTTGCTCCATCTGGTGACGATCGTCTTGACTTCGGATTCCAGTCGGTCGACGTCCGGGTGTTTACGGATGGTGGCGTTGACGGATTGGCGCGATCTGACCACCAATTGGCGGACAGTGCCCGCTTCCTCGGCCAGCTGGTCGATGACGCCTTGCTGCTCCTGGATGTTTTGCTGCATGTCGACCAGGTCGTCGTGGACCTTGCGCAGAGCGTCCGGCTCGGACGGCATGTTCTCGCAAGAGGCCAACTGGATCTCGAGACGAGACACGAATTTGGTGGCCTCGTCCAGGCCGTTGAGCACGATCTCGGCTCCCTTGAGACGCTCGATGTACAGCTGGGAATTCTGCCAGATCGTGTTCCATTTGGTGATGCACGAGTCCAACCTATGTTCATAAAAAGATCAAAGGAAGAAGAAAAAAAAAAAATAGAAACGAGACATTAATATCTCTGTCGAAACGCGGAATAATTTAAATTTATTAAGACAGACTTTGTTTGCATCGAGGGCGTCTTCCTCGGGCAGGCGTCCACGTTCTCCTTGGCCGACTCGAGTTCGGGCTGGAGCGACTGCAAATTCGTCTCGAAATGTTTGTGCTCGACCACCAGCTGCTCGAGTTGATCGAGATCTCGGGGCAAAGGAGCCGTGATGCGGCTAGTCAGGGTCCTCTCCGACTCTTCCAATTGGACGAGCAGGGTCGTCAACTGATCGCCGATGGCTCGTTGGCTCAACTCGGGCCGGTTGCCCATAGCGGCGCGCCTCTCGAATTCATCAAACAGCTGGTTGACTTCGTCGATTTCGCGCTGGAGGCGTCGCAACTGCGGGTCGTTCGGGTCTCCCTGCTGCAGGAGTTTCTCCGCGTCCTCGTTGAGCGCTTTGCGGATGGCATCGCGCTGGTCCTTGCCCATGGCCATGAACTGAGACAAATCCCAGCTCTTGACCACTTTGATCGTGGCGAAGATCATGTTCTGACTCATGCGCATCTGCTTCTTCAGCCAAAGGGCTTCGCAACGGTCGTACTGGCGTTTCAAACGCTCGGCGGCTTCCGTGGCTTCGGGATCCGGCGGCGGGATCAAGAGGCACACGCTCGGCACTTGACATTCAACTCCGTTGGTGGTAACGACCTTCCATTTCGTCTTTGACGAGTTATTGACCAATTTGCACACCTCGTCCTTGTTGATGGACACCTGTAAATGGAAACCGGAATAGAATGTTAATTCCCCGTTATCCGAAAAGGAGCTTATCGGAGAGAAGAAGAAGCTGAAGGGGGAAAAAAACGGACGACAGGGACTTGTTGTGTGGAATATAATACGCACTTCGACTTGTTTGTAGATGCAAATGGACGTGACGGTGATGGGCTGCCGGAGAGACGAGCGTCTCTGTTTGAGAGGGACGACTTCCCGACTACGCTCGTAAAGGGCCTCAACGACGCTGCTGTAATGGCTCAAGTCTTCGCGCAGGTCTTGCATCTCTTTCAAGAGTTTCTCGCCTTCGTCCAGCGTGAATTCGCTCTGGCTGTAGGTGCTATTCAACAGCTGGTCTTGTCTGTTTTATTTTTAGAACGAAAGAAAAAAAAGAAAGAGGTTTAAATTTTACAATCGACAGTCGAGAGACGAAGACGAAATGAGAGAAGGGGGCAAGGGATATATAACTTACATAATGCACCATTGTTCACATTTTTGGACTTCGGTGAAGAAGTTGTGGTAGACGGCGGCGTGGCGCAGGTGCGTCTCCAGACAGAGCGTCAGCTGCAAGAGCCATTTCCATTGAGTCGACAGCGCCGACATGTAGGCCTCGACACACTTGGAGGCCGGGTGATGTTGCAGCACCAAAGCTTCGCCGCGATCCTGGACGGCGCTCACTTGGATTTCGCGCTTCTCCAGTTCGCTCATCAGCGCCTGTTTTGGTAGAGGAGCAAGAAAAGTCATCATCGTGAAACGAATCCGTTTTGGGTAACAATAGAACCATATTCGCTTCAATTGATTTTTTCTATCTGATTAATTAAGAAAAAGAAAAAAGAAAGAGGTATTATAAAAGGTATCCAACCTGATATCCCATCCCGAAATTTTGCTAGTCATAATTTATCAAAAAAATGAGGCGTTAAGAGAAGAAGAAAGAGTGTCGTGATTAAAGAGCATATTGAGTTTGGGAAAAATACCAACAACAACAAGAACATTGGTAACGGACTAACGGTCTTTCATGCAACACGTTCATTATAATGCGTCTCGTCATTAGCCCGGTGGCGTTCGAGCGGTGCCCCGGCTTTCTTTTTCTCCTTCTCTTTTTTGTTTGATGTGTTTTAATGACTAATTTGAGGTCAAAGTCGATTTCTTTGAAACTGACATCTATAGCGGGCGCACACAGACACACACACAACACGACATGTTATCGCGCACCGGCGCGCGTAGACGGCAAAGTCTGGATGAGAACTCTTTGACCGAGTGCCGGCCCCCCTTGCTCAACTCCACCCGAAATTAAGTGCCGCTTTCGGCGTCGTGATGATGAGGGATGGACTGTGGACGTCAAGCCTTCCGGGCCCGAGACGGATGAAAGAATTTCACGGCTCGGCGGTGATCCGTCATGAGAACAAACTGGAAAAAATTTCAGAGTTTCTTCTTCTTCTTCTTCGTCTTCTTCTCGTATGTTGAATTTCAGGATCCCGCCGTGGAAAATGGCAATCCGTCCAAAAAGCCCGGGCTCCTTTTTGTTTCTACTATTGATGTTGGCAAACGATCAAACGGCATAAATCTCCATGCTTGAAGCGGAACCAGTTCTATTCTTTTCCTTTTTTTTTCTGAACGTTTTCCCCGCGTGCAAAAAGGAGCCCCCAAGGTTGTTGGCCCAGGTGAGTCATAGCTCCCGTCGGTGGATGGCGCCAAAAAAGAGAGATGGGGCACACACACACACACAACAACAACAACAACAATAACGGCAACAGCTGCTGCAGAAAACATACCTCGTAGTATCGTTCAATTTCGGTCACGTTAAGCGACTTGGAGGACCAGTCGCGCGATATCTCAATTTCCTCCTTCTCGTTGAGCCAAATGAGCTCCGTGGTGGCCGACTGGATGAAATCTTGCAACATTTCCAAGTCCGCCAGCCTTTTCTTGCTCGTCATCGACAGCTCGTTGTACGACTTTTGCAGAATGCTCACGTGGTGGACGTAGATGGTCGACTCCTCGCCCTGGAATTTGCTCTGAATTGCCAAATAATAAAAGACAAGACGGACGGACGCAGTTAGAAACGGCGCGACTCTTTGACGTTTCGCACCAGGATGACGTCATCCCTTACCTTATTTGATATGCATTTTTCCACATTGCTTTGGAACTTTTCAACTGTCTTGTGCTCCTTCAAATGTGATTCCAGTTCGACCTGAACGCTGGGCAAGTCGCTGCCGTATCCGGCTTTCTCCATTTGCGTCTAGAAGCAGAAAGAAAAAATTCACAAAAATGGTCACACTCGTTCGCCGAAACTGGACACATCAATAAACGACGACGTAAAAGTAGCGCTTTCAAAAAAGAGCGCTGCACTCACCAATTTGGTTCGGACCCATTCGGAGCATTCGCGAAGGAAGCGGAAATGCTCGTTGGTCTCAAAGAGACGGGCCTCGAGGGACGAGCGCGAGGATCGTCCCGAATCGGGCGCCGTGAGCGATGGTAGAGCCTCGAGCAACCGCGTCTGGAAAACGGCGCGGATCGAGAGCCACCTCTGGTGAATCCGCTGGACGCGCTTGTGCAAATCGGCCGTCTGCATGTAGCGGCCTTCCTTGAGGAGCTGGACATCTGAAAACATGGTCTTGATGGCCTCCTCGACGGCGGCCAGCTCGGCGTTGAGAGCCTCGCAATTGTGCATGGCGTCGCGCGGGTGGAGCCGATCCAGCCGTTTGGCTTCCTCGTCGATTCGGGCTTCGATATCGTCCAGCCGGGCGTCCGATTGTTTGGCTTCGCGGTGCACCTTCTCAGCGATTCGCTGAAGCCGCTCCAGTCGTTCCATCTCCTTGTGGATGGCGGCATCGCGTTCCTGGTGCAGGGCTAACAGCTGGTTCCAGTTGCGTTCGAGAACGTCGGGCCGCAACTCGGGTTCCAGTTTCTCTTCCGTCTCTTCTAGAAATTTCTGTACATCACCCACAAGAAAACAAAAGAAAATTGAAAAAAAAACTGTGAATAAATATGAAACGACGATGAAAGACAAAAAGCCATTCTATCACGACTGGCCGTCTTGGGGGCAATCTGCCCATTTTCTGGGCCGTGATTCACGACAGCCGTCACGATTCGCTTTCTATCTCTCCGTCTCGAAAAGGAGTCTCACAATGGCCGGCATCATCATCCGTTTTAACGGCAATATCTCTTAACAATATCAGTCTTCTTTTTTGGCGGCTCTTGTCATGTCAATCTGGAACACACGGAGCGATGCCAAAGAGATCTTGATCGACCACCAGCCACCGCCACCACTTCTTTGATGAGGTTCAAAGGGTTCGACGGGCCAAGAGTTCGTTAGGCAACCCGTCCTTTCTATATACTTATGCCGGTCTCCCCTCTTCTTTTTTATTTCGAGACTTTTCGGCTGTAGGAGATGTCGTGAGACGGCTCCGACTTTTCACTCTGCTTCGTGGCGGAACGAGGTCGGAGGACAAACGACACATCGAAGAAAAAGAAGAGGAGAGACAGCCTGAGCGCGGCTTGGTGGCGGCGTCGGCGTCGTCGTCGACGGCGTTAATCACCTCAATGTCCTTGTAGAGTCGGGTGATGTGCTGCTTCTCTCTAAGGCGTGGCGGCACTTCATCCGTCCGGAATCGGTTCGACTCCAGGGCCAGCTTCTTGACCTCGATGAGCGTGTTGGGGAAAGTGCGGTCTTGCATCAATAGCGTGCTCTCGCGGATCCAAACATGCAACGAGCTCGACAGTTCGCGGTACTCGCTGTATTTCCGCTGCGTCTCCTGTCGTGTTCCAACCAATGAATGAAATGAATGAAATTAGCGATTCGTCACAAGCAGACAGGCAGACGGGGGCGGAGGCGGATGAAGAAATCGGAAGGAGAAATAAAAGTAAAAATATTTTATAAAAAGGATTTCAACTCACCGGATCGTAGAGTGGGTGTAAGGCCGGTGGGTTGGGGAACACGTCGTAGAGCGACGAAATGTACGTAATCAGCGATTTCTCGTCCGGTTCGGGGGTATCGACATCTGTTATTTTACAAATGCAAAAAAAAAGTTGGTTCGGTGAGAAATGAATCAAGAAAAGAGAGCCCGAAAAACTGGACATTCCGGCGTTGGGTTTGTCCTCAATTTTTGGATGATTATGATGAGAAAGAAGAAGGAGGAGGAGGAATCGAGAGAAAATTCCTGGCAGTCAAAAGTTATTGGGACACGGTTCATGAGTCATGGAGCACCACAGCAAGGCCTTGCCCTCAACTATCGATGCCTTCGGGCGGTCATCTTAATATTAAAAAAACTTCCCCGGCCGTTAAAGAGATCCACGGGAGGCGGACGCCAGGCCCATGTAAGGAGCTCCCAATGCGCTACCTCAATCGTCTTTTTGCCCCCCTCAATGAACACTTTTTTTCTTTCTTTTCTCTATCGTCTTCTTCTTCTTCTTCTTTTCCTTCTCTCATGACAAAATAGCCACGGCTACGGTTGCAGCGCGGCAGATGATGTATCCGGGTGCGTTCATAAATCACCATGTTCCTCTCTACTCTTCCGTGGGGCTCCTCTATGGCTTCATTGGCAGCCAGCAGCCAGCAGCCAGCCGGCCAGAGTTGTGCGGCGGCTTTGGAAGCCGAGATGCCCCCGAAAAGTAAACGACCGACTCCCACGCCATCACGTTTCTCACGAAAACGGTTTTCTTTCTTTTTTTCTTTTTCTGTTCGGTTAAAAAGGCGCTCGCTCTTTTGCTGTTCATCTTACCTTCGGGATCGAGAAGTCGTGTCACGCCGTATTCGCGCTCGACAACATTGAAGGCGGATTCGAGTCGGTCGCGGATACCGCGACCCTTCAGCGAACGCCAATCCACCAAATCGGGCCTGGAATCAGACGGAGAAAAAGAAAAAAATACATTCGGTTAGAGGTATATTCCTTAATTTTCAATAGAATGACTAACAACCCAGAGAGTTCGTCATCATTCAACAAGGGAAACACGCGGACGGTGCAGAAGGAAAAGAGAAAAGAAGAAAAAGAAAAAAAAAACAGGGGGGATATGCGTGCGAACAAGTTGCCGAGAGGGAGCGGGATTGATGAATATTTCATAAACAATCAAGATCCATCCGTGACGCGTTGTTACGTGGAACCATCACAACAACAAAAGTCCTCAAAACACGGAAAAAAAGTGAAGAAAGAGAAGAAGAAGAAGAAAAACAGAAAAAGAAATAACATTTCGCCGCGTGTGACGGATGGGCAAAGAGTTTTGAATACAAAATTAGGAAGTACAACAACAACCACTGGGCGCCGACTGCTGCAATAGCCGCCGTGTTGTTTGTAAGTAACTCTTTCTTTCTTTCTTTCTTTCTTTTTTTTCTTCTTCTTTCTATCTCTCTCCCTCGTATCTTTAATGTTTTTAATCAATCGACATGAAATAAGGGAGGATCGATGATATGTTGTACGTGTCTTCAACCCGTTCACATGGACCGGCGGGCCGGCATGTCTAACGCGCTAGAAAGAGGAGGGTGATCGATTCGACGGGAGGTCTGATCCGTCAACGGCATTTTTTTTTCTCTTCTTCTTCTCTCCTTTTGTTTTTATATCTCTTTGATTTTATTTAAATTTATTTCCTCAAAGAACAATCTACCGACAGCAGCGCAGTAGAGAGAATGAAAACAAAGAGATAAAAATAATACGAAAAAAGAGGTAACCGCTCGCGCACCTGTTGCGGTGGATAATAGCGTTGAAAGCCAGGCCGTCTTTCCACGATGAGGTGAAATCCTTGACGCGGACACCGGGGTACTTGGCCGTGGTGCGCTGGGCCCATCGCAAGAGGGCTTCGCGGGCCGTCAGCGATTCGTCCTGTCCCACCATGATGTCCGATATCTGGAGAGAAAAAAGAAAAAAGGGAAGCAAACAGAAAGCAAAAGGTTAACAATCTCCTCCGTTATAACAACATCATTCCGGGCGCGCAACAACCACCCCCAGCCCCGGAGCAAACACACACACACATACAAAACACAGTGTTCATTACCTACGTGAATAAAACGCGTCAACAGTAAACACATCGTAAAAACCAGAAACGAAAGGCTATTAAACTTCTCCCAATCACAAACTCCCAAGGCGCGCGAAAATCAAAAAAAAAAAAAAAAGACTAAAAATAAAAACTATATATATAAATACGCGTAGCCAGAGAGAGAGAACGAGACTGGCTTTCTTCTACTTCGGCCGGCCGTGACTCATATGGCTAGCGGCGTGCACGGGCCGGCCACAAAACCAAACGGGATAGATACAAAAAAAAAAAAAAAATCGAAGAGCAAAAGGAAGAAATGCGCCATTTTCACATCGTTAAAATGAATCCGCGTTCCAGCTAGCGTTTCGGAAGGGGGACGGCCTTTCTGGTGGCGGTAGCGTCCGTCGTCAAGTGGCCCATCATGCCTTTATACGGAAGCCTCTCTTTCTCTCTCTGGCTTTTTATTCCGCATGGAAGAGCGACAATGTCAGCCGTCTCTTTGACTTCAATTGAGAGAGAGAAAAAAAGACGGCGTGTAACACAAGTCGTACACCTGTGTCTTCCCCTTCTTGTTGTGTGTGTGGGAGAACGCGCGCGCGCGCGCGCGACACGACTTTTGCCACTTGTTGATCGCGGCGGATGATTCATTATTCAAATGGAAGCGAGACGACTCTTTTATTTAAGGGGGCCTTTTTTCCCCCTTTTTCTCGGATGAAATACAATAAAGAAACCGGTTGGAATTCCAACGAACGAACAAGACACAAAACCTCCTGGGCTTCCAATGAAATTTGACTTGATGAATTCATTTTCAGGCGGACCGAGTGAGAAACGGAGAAAGTCCTCTGACCGGGCATTAGCAATTGAAATGCTCCGAGACACTATCCCAGCAACAACAACAACACCAACAACAACTCTTGTGTATTATACGCCCGGTGAGAAATCAAAGTGTGAAGAGAGATCTTCCTCGGTTCAAACGGACGAGAGGAACAAAAAAAAAAAAAAAAACAAAAAAAAACCTGTCTGAATTAATGATGACGAATGGGGTGGCGCCATTAGCATTAAATCTTATTACTCCATGTAGATTCAATGCTGGGCAAAGGGTTGGCCAGTCTCGCTGCAGAGTGTGTGGACAGGTTTTTTTTATTGCTTTCTTTCATTCTCAGACAGCCTACAATGTTTTGAAATTTCAAGAAAAAAAAAGAGAGAGAAGAGAGAGAGACAGGTAACCGGTGCGACTCTTGCTGGCCGCCCACCAACAAACACACACACAGTCCGTCATCGCTCCGCTACCATCTATGGTCAAAACTCCGCCCGTGACTACTACTAGTACCACCAACCGGGGCCCTGGCAGTCTATCTCTTCCTCTCTCCACTCTCCTTTGGTGATGGTTGACCATCTTGAACTTGAGGGGCAAAAAGACGTCCACTTCATCGACAGGTGATCTCATCCAAATGTTTCCAACATATGCGCTGTTTTTGTCGATATTTTGTTTCTTTCCTAGTCGGATGCCCAAATAAAGACGAGATGACGCCATCATCAACTTTCGGTCGGAGAAGAAGAAAAAAAAAATTCCGCCGCGTCTTGATCTAAGGAAAATTTATTTCTATTTTTTTCTTTTTTTGCTTTCCCATTTAAAAAGGGCGGCTTAAATCAAAAAAGTTTGGTGTGGTTGTTTCTAAAGGGAGACGTGATCCAGCGGAACGAGGAAATTTTTTTTCCTAACGAAAATAAATCAGAATGCGTGTGTTGTACGTTGTCGTTGCTTGACGGTCTGGTTGAAAATGTATATGCAAAAAAAGTGTGAGCATCTAGAATGAGCACAACACACAAAGTATATAAAATGTGAGACTAAGCTTCTATTTTGGCAGCAACCCGACACGGTCGTTACATCGTCGACTTGTCAAAAAATAACAATGTTTGTTTGAGTTTTGGGGGTGAGGGAGGAGGTTTTTTTTGTTATTATCATCACCGTCATCATCGGATGTGCTGCACAAGTGGGTAATTCTAGGGTTTGGCTTTGTATTATATTTTTACTGATTTTGTGATATTTTTTTTTAGAGGGTCAACTCCCGGGGTCGTGCTGACGACGTGGTTTAAACGGGCGGGGGGAAGTTCAAATAGTGTTGGCACAGACGACCCCGTCTTCCGGCAATCCTATTGATTCTTCCACTTTCCACTCTCTCTCTATCTCTTTCCGCCGAGAAAAGAAAGAGAGTCGCCAGTTCTTTTTTGTGTGTGCGCTTTTTCTGTGTGTCTGTTTAAGGATTTACCTTGGAACGTTTGTAGTACGAACGTTCGGGAGTGACGCGATAAGTAATGGCCGGGACTGGCACACGTTCCTCGTAAAGTGAAGCGTCACGCTCAGAAGCGTACGACGAATAGCGCTGTTGGTGTTGTTGCTGTTGCTGATGTTGTTGCTGTTGGTAAGGATGGTGGTGGTGGTGATGGTGGTACGGCTGGGCACCGTGGCCATCCAAACGGTTGACGTTCTCCGTCATGGCCCGCTGTTCTCCGCGGGTAATGGTCGTCGTCTGGCGGACGACCCGCGTCGTGACGCGACGAACGCCAGACTTGCGGGCCGTCCGCTCACTTTCGGTCGTGTCGTCGCGGACGTGCGTCGTGACGTGCTGACGGCGTAGGACCGTGTGGACATCGCCGTCCATCTCCATGCGTTCGGCCAGCCGGATGGCGTCCACTTCCGTCACGACGCCGCCCGTGGCTGCGCTTCGCTGCGACCTCCTCTCGTTGAGCGCATCCGTCCCGCACCAGCCGCTCCGCCCAGCCATTTCCTCTCTCCTCTTCTCTTCTTCTTTTCTCTTCTTTGAAGCTCTCTCTCTCCTCTTGTCTCTCCTCTATCCGCCCTGTTGCCGACTGTTGCTGCCGGGCAAAATGCCAATTCCAGCGGCTTAGAACCGCCTGACCGGATTGTGTTTGGCACGCCGGACAGAGTTTACGACTTGCTCTTCACACCAGTCGGATGGGATGGACGGAATTCGAAGGCGGCCGTCCGGAACGGGTCAAAAAAGCAACCGGGTTGCGCCGACCGAGCCCTAGCAGCCAACGCACCAACCACCGAGTCTCTCGCCGACAGATAAAAGACTACGAGCTTCCGCTGGGCCCAGAGACCCGCGTCTCCACCGTCGCCAACATTTCGCCCAGCACAAACAATTTCGGGTTCCCAAAAGACACACAAGACACTTTCCAAAGCCCTTAAATGGAGTCAAATGGGGCGATAAGACGAGATTCTCTCTCTCTCTCTCTCTTTCTCTCCTTAAATCGTCGTTTTGTTTCGACCGTCCTGGGAGGAGCGGGATGCCTTTTCCTTTGGAGACGAAAACAACGTCGCAAGCCGAAGAGAGTCGCACCGGCACAAAACACATGCAAACACGACGACGAGAGCAAAAGACGCGACGGCCAAGAAAACGGCTCTAGAGAGAGAAAGAGAAAAAACGAAAGAGAACGGATGGAAACGACCTCCTCTTGGCCACTTTCACTCGTCCCGACTGGCGTTCTCCAACAAACGGACGAATCTGGCAGCCTCGCTCGAATCTCTCTCCTCTCTTCTCTCTCTCTCTCTCTCTCTCTCTTTCTCCTCCATTCTCTGTCGTTTCGGGCCCGTGGAAACGCCCTGGAGCAACGCACCGGCTTCTTGTTTAGAATAACACTCGAAAGGAGAGACTGCACAACACGGTCGGAATGGTGGTGCGAGCCAGAGAGAACGAGAGAAAAGAACGCACACTCCCATGGAACACGGGCCCTCCAACAAACGAACGTGGCCAGATTTCTCAAAATCATGACCATATATGAAACAAATACATACGCCCGATCCTCTTTCTACGTCTTTTGCCAAGGTTTTTTCTTCTTCTCTTTCTCCTTCTTGTATGTAAAGTTGTTGAAAAAAAAAAGTCAGGGAAGAAGCTAATTATTGCATCATCGGGTTAAATACTCGCATCTGTCATCTGATTGCGGCTTTTTTTATCCTCCTGTTTCTTTTGGGTTTGGTCGTGGCCAATCATCTAATCAAGCGCGGGGTCTGATGACATAAGAGGCGATAATGAGAGGGCGCTCGGACATTCGATCGGGCGGTCCGGCACGAACGGCTCCGCAACAACCAAAAAAAAACGAAGAGACGGGCAAGAACACACGGCCATCATTATAGGGCGACGAGCGCCGAGGGCGGCTGGAACGCGCTCACACGAGTTCTCTCTCCTCCTCTTCTTTTTTTTTCCTTTTTGAAAAAGAAAAAGACTCGAAACGACCGTCGGCGTCCGCGGCCGATAAGGAGATGAGGGCGACAGTGGTTGGGGACATTACGGATTCTAGTCGAGTACTTAAAGAAAAAGAAAAAAAGAAAGAAAAAGAAGTAGAAAAAGGAGCTGGGAATCCGGCTACGCGAAAAATGTCAACCCTTTCCCAGCCGAAATAAATGGACGAGAAAGAGAATCAAGAGTTGGACAAACTGGTTTTCCTGACAACACATCCCATTCATTTTCTTTTCTTCCCTTTTTTTCTTTCTTTATTTCTTATTCTTCTTCTTCATTTCTTTGATTCTAATGGCAGAGAAATTTCGTCACCGTGGAAAACTGTTAAGGACCTTTCGGTATGCGGTGCTCTCTGCCACCTGCGTGGAATGATACCGGGCAAAAACGACCGCGCCCATTCGACTTGTTGGGGAGGGTCCGTGTCGTCGGTCTGCGCAAATGTTTGTCAACCCGTGAACCGCCTTGTTGTGTAAGGCCCACCGGTCTGTTTGTTCACGGCCTAGGAGACACTGTAATACCGCCACCTGCAGCTGGATGGCGCAGCAGTGGTCACTTCCACCACATCAGAGTTTCAGCAACCGACGGGTTGTCCAAACCGCTAAACCAAAAATAAAAAACTCCCTATTTTTTTGTTGTTGTTGTTGCTGTTTTGATGCCAGGCATGACGTCAGCTATATATAGGGCGATAAGGCGGCGGGGAATGTCTTCCCAAAAATCAAAGCTGGGCTTACCTGGAAATGGAGAATGATGGTCCATATCAGACCGAGGGTCAGCTTCGGGTTGCTATCGACGATATCTTCGGCGCGGATGTTGACCAACTTGATCTGTTTGGAGAAGAGCGGCGGGTCAAAAGGATAAAAAGAAAAGAGAAAAGAACGTTGCAGTCAACAAGAAATCGTCGATAGATCATCGGAATGTATGTAAAGGGCTCTCAACTTAACTAAGGCTATCGAACCGAACCCAAAAGGAAGATTCCGATGCGTCGAGATATTATTATTTTCTTCTTTTTTTCGGCATTGTCATTGAACCACCGCCAGAAGGGCTACCACTATTTTATTTATCGACGTCAACTTACAACCAATTTTTGTGGGCACGGAACCCCGGTCTTTTGTTATAGCCGTCAATGCAACATCGGACTCAACAAAAGCCCGTCGTTAAGAGAGAGACGATATCGAAATCTTCCTTTTTTTGGTGCGGATGACTGTCGAGCCGGAAAAAAAAGAAAGAAAGACGCTTACCTTGCGATAGCGCAGATAATCGAGCGACGTCTGGACGTTCTGCAACATGTGGAATCGCATTTGACCTCTTTCGCGCGGCTGCGGGGTATAGAAAGCAATTTATAAATATAAAATACACACATTCTGTATATAGATGCGTTTCGCTTGTTTTGGCGACACACGATATGATAGAGTAGAGGGAAATACGATAGCCCCCGAAATGCGATACCACACACAAAAAATTGGATATGAAGCGAGCTGATCTTATTGTTTACAGCGACAATGTAGCAGCAGATGGACTCTGTAATCATAAGGTATATTTCTCTCGTAAAAAAAAAAGAAAAAGAGAGGCAGGTATTTTGGGGGGGGGGATGGCTTATCGGCTCTTCCAAACTAATAACAACCCACACGGGCAAAAGAGGAAGAAAAAAAAATACGATGACTTTTTCGACGATACGGGACCGATTACGAGGGTTTCGCGCAAGAGCGGCTCCTCCTCCCATTTTTTTTTTCTTTTTTTTTTTAAGAAAGAAAGATAAATGTGGAACGCTTTTATTGCCAGACAGAAAGAGAACGGGATGGTCTCTATGCCTCTGAATGGATATCGGCCGAAATCAATATTCAAAAGAACTTTGGCTTGGCCCCCCTTAGGGCCACGGCAGCTCTTATCCTCTTATGTGTGGAATGGAACAAAACGAGAGAAGAGAAGAAGAAGAAAAAGAAAGAAAAAAAGAGAAAGAGAGAAATCGGAACGGACCAAACGGGCCGGCGCCTGGACCCAAATACGGTCATCGTGATTAGCGAAACACAGAGAACGGCGAGGAGGACGCCGATAAATAACACGACGGGCTCCTAGACCGTGTCCATCCATTTCGATCTTTTTGTCTTCCTTTTCTTTCTCATTCTTTCTCACTTTTTTTCCCCCACCCGGCCGCGGCGTCGAATGAAGAAGAGGAGAAATTTCTCTTCGTCTCATTTTCTTCTGATTATTTCAAATCAAATAACAACAACGTACCAGGTGATCGCCGGAGAGGACTTCCAGGAGCGAGACGAGATTGTGTCCATCGCGCAGGTCTTCGAAGAGGTCGTCGACGCGCCTCCCAATCTATCGGAATATAAATAGAAAAAGAGACAATGAATCATTCAGTTGTATATATTCTTCTTTTGGTAGAGAGAGAGAGAGAGAGAAAGAATATTTCTCATCATATTCATGTGGTTCATTATGTTTTCGGGGTAGGTGGGTCCCGAAGCGACTTTAATTAGACAGTTGGGGAAAATCAAATGCCTTTTGCCATAAATGGTCGTGCGAGGGGATGCGATCATTATGATCCATTTGATGATTCACATCGAGGCGGAAAAGAAAAGAAAGAAAGAAAGAAAAAAAAGCCAGCCAGAAAGATAGACGCAGAAAAGAAAACTATCGGTCGGATGGTGGCGGCGGCGGCGGCTGCGGCGGTGATGGTGGTTTGTTGTTTTGTGGAGGGGGGAGATCCTTTCTGGCATCAAACCGAATGACTATCGTCTGAGTCAGAACCGAGCGGAAGATGATGGATGAGTTTGAATTCAATATGTGTGTGGGGGCCCCCACACGTAAGATGGCGCTAACGGTCGGCCCAGTCATCGCCAAAAAGTCTTGTTGCTCGTTGTTGCTCGTTGTTGTTGCCATTACGGACGAGCGGGGCCGCGCCGTAACGCGTTACATACATCAAGTCGTCGTAAATTAGGGCTGAGGCATTCATCGTTTTGCCCAATTCTCTCTCTCTTTCTCTCTCAACAGCTCGGCTACAGTCTCGCTCAACAAAAAGGGCCACCATAGATGGCCACGTACGAATGTTGCTGGTCGTCTGTGGTCCGTGTTGTGTGTTGCCAAAACAAGAAGGAAACAAAAACAAGAAGAAAGAAAAAACACAATTCAACTAACGCCAGGTCAGCAGCAGGTGGGTGACAACGCCTCACCTTTTTGCCCAACACCACAAAGCGTTTTATTTTCCATTTGTCGTCCGCGGGACACGGCAAACTTTCTTGTTGGTATCTCCTGTCTCAGGAATTCTTTGCCTGCCCACCAAAGAATCCGCCTGGGCTTTTCCCTAAGTTTTTTTTCCCGTAAGAGATAAGGCCCCTTCTTTCTCCTTCAAAACACTTCTTGGCGATCATCTGATAAGACGCATAAAGCAAAGAAGAAAAAAAACCCGATTTTTTGTTGTTGTTGAATATGGTCCAGCAAAGAGCCTTGTGAAGGTCGCTCAGCTTCTTTTGGGGGACTAGAGTCGGCGCGCACCTTATTCGTTGAGCTGCTGCTGCTGGACCGCTTCTCTCTCTTTCTCTCTCTGGTTCTTTCCATCTCTGTTTACTTATTCTATTTTCAGTTCGACTTGTTCAACCGAGCGGAGAATGAATAAGTTGACGGTTACAACAACCTGCTCCTCCTCGCTGCCCTCAAAGTGAATACAACGAGAAACTCGTTGTCGGTCTATTCTATAACCGGTCAGCTGTGATTTCGACCGCATCATGCACGCAGCGACGCACCGTGAGTCGATGCTTTCTTTTGATTTGCCTCTTTTCCCATTCTTTTCTCTTGTCTCACTTTGGGGGCTCCCGATCATCGCCACTTTTGTTCTGTTTGTGTGCCTTATCTAGCCGAGACCCGTCCCGTCTAGATTGGCTCAAATTCTATTGAGTTCTAAACATTCTCCAATTTCAAAACGACCAATGAATCGAACCGAAAGGAATTTTGTTTTTTTTCCAACTGACAAAACTTTCCAACGTCCCCAATCGGGAATCAATCAGACGTCCTTCACGCGGCACTCGTACCAGACAGCACCAGCACCAGCAACAACAACAATAATAATAAAGAGAAAGGATCATCCGTAACGTGTGATTTGCAATTAACGGAACCGATTGGCAGTCGCCTAACAACTAGCCATCGATGGCGAGCCGAGAGTCGAAACGAACGTAAATGAGGTAGTAGTCGGGAGGTGAGTGACTGGGGGGCTGCGAGCCCATCCATCTCTATCATCGGTATTCAGCCGTCATCGACGGGTTCTTCTCTTTCTCAAATGTGTTACGCTGGTGGTATATAGTCACTACTACACTCTAACCCTTGAATATATCTGAAAAATATGACGAGGCCGCCGTGATGGAATAGCCGACGACCGAATCTCCTCCCATCGCGCGTGCATTCACTCTCTTCTTCTTCTTCCCAGCCGATACAATCTCCGTCCCGGCGCACTCTACACTCCTACTGGTTGCTACTTCTACTACTACCGTATAATATATCGAGAAATGCTAGTAGTAGTAGACTGTGTTGTAACAGTAGTAGCCGTCGGATCGTAGACTTAACAATCACATACACAAGTGATAAAGTAAGATTGGGCTTTGCGCGATAGTTTGTCCCGGAGCCAAAAAGCCATCAAACAACATCCGGCACAGACTCATCCATCGCACGCCAACGACTCTAGCTGTTGCTGCTGGCTGAGCTGCAGACTCATCGACACGAGCCGGATCATATTGCAGCTGGGCAAAGAGAGCGTGGGTAGTAGGAGCAGTAACAAGTCGAGAAGAATCGAGAATACCATAGTCTGGAATAAGAATGAGAAAGAGAAGTTTCGAATGTCTGATGAGCTCATCAGGCGTGGTTATACGTGTCGCGCTTCAATGGCCGTTCGAATCGGCTCTCCCGCCGTGTAACGACAATAACCATAACACGGGAGGAGCTCGTTCGGTGGTGCTGGGCGCTCGTTGACGGGAGCAAACTGAATACGTTAAATGTTTGAAAAATGAGACTGGGCAACAGATCAGAGTCAGACAGACAGATACAAAACAACAGCGAGCCCCATGGGCGTCGATGCGGCACCACACAGCGTCGTGATTGATCCAATCCAGTTAGGATCGCCTCAACGCGCAGTAGAGAATCCGCAAGAGAGAACCGAAATTTATTTGAAAAAAAAGGCGTTTTCACGCTAGCGCTTCCATTTCCGATGACGGGACGATTGGCTCTTTTTCAGTCCGTTTGGCTCATGGCTATTTTTTCCTCCTTCTCTCACAACTTACATAAACAACAAGGATGATGTCACCCCCTACTTGACACAATAGGTTCGCCTCCGCACAATAGAAGAAAACAGTCTTCGTGTCTTATCATCACACTTAATCAGAGCTCTTGTTTGTCGCTCCTCCCTGCCTTTTACGGGCCTGGCTGTTATCTCCTCGAACTTGTGCACCAACTTTGGTCATTTCTGTTTGCTCAACCACACACGGCGACACGGCGACGTCGACGACACGGGACTCGGACGGGAAAATATGAAAGGAGCCGATCGGTAAACCCCCCTCTTCGGTTTGAGCCCCCTACGTCGTCCTTGTCGACGATAAAAGAAGGAATCCAAACAAAATCTCATAAGCGCGACAGAGTAAGGAAAGGAAAGATAACGACAGTCGTCACCAAAAACCCAGCAGAAGCTAACAAAAACAAAATAAAAATAAAAAAAATAGAAACTATTGGGCTTCGCTCGGCAGTCCCCCAACAGGATTAGTCCCGCATTCGCTTCTCTTCTTTTTAGATTTTTTTACTACCGTACAATTCATCATAAAATCCCACCCGTCAACTCGACTAGGTTAAAGACGTTAACGTTAATCATGCGTATGCATAATTTAAATGATGGTGGGGTTTCTCGATTTATTTATTTATTTCCTAGTAAGTATCTTACCCTAGACGGAAATCGACATCACTACCCCGGACCTCACACGTTGGTTCGAACGATTATTGACTGACTGGGTTCAAAACCATATTGAGTAGTATAGAGGGGATTCTTTTCCTCTCTCTCTCTCTCTCTGTCTGTCTGACGAGAATTTTGTGTTACCGTAGTGATGCGTTGGGATAATGGGGAGCAAGTCAAGTGGCCGGATGAGCCATCGAGGCCTTCTTCTCTGCCTAGAGTTACTCGTTCCAGAATGAAAGAAAAAAATATCCAACATTTCGAAATGGGAAAAAAAAAAGTTGCCATGTAAGGTGGAGTATATAAGGTGGTAGTGTGGCAAGGTGGACGGGTTGGAATGTCAAATGGGGAGAGAGTTCTCTCTCTCTCTCTCACTAGTCCAAAATGAAATAAATAAAAGAAAGAAAAGAATGAGAGAGAGTTTTGAGGTACAGCGAGAGCAAAGCAGTCTACATGTGTCGCTGGAACTCTCTTTCTCTCTCTCTTTTTGATGTAATACTTTGAAACAAGAAATAGAGGGCACTACCGACACCTGCCCGGAGGGGCGGGGCCTCTCTCTCTCTCTCTCTCTCTCTCCTAGTACTACTACTGTGTGTGCGTTATATACGAAGGTGTATCGGTAAATGACGCGGGCGCCGCACCATCGGCCAAGTAAAACGGGCATTTGCCCACCTAATTACGACTTTTCGGCCCGTCTACCGACTTCTTCCGACCGGTTTCGAGTGGAAAGACGCATCCGACGCGGTGCCAAATGCCGGCCGAGGTCGATACGACCCGTCCAGTGAGCAAATGTTGAGCAGATGGTCAACTATTCCGCCGCCATTCCTGACCTCCTCCTCCTCCTCCTACTTCTTCTCCTCCATCTACCTCCCTTCTTTTTTTTTCTAGCTCACTACAGACTATACACAACACTCTCTTTCAAAAGAGCTGCACAGACGGGCGCGGACCCATAGACCTTCTGCGAAAAGAAGTAGGGAGAATAATAAAGAAGAATGGCGGGCCAGAGAGAGAGGAAAAAGAATTAGGAAAGATGCTGGAGCCCACGTCTACTGTCATGCTAAACACGCCGGCCCACCAGACATCGGGTCCAGTCATTGCCGGATTGGGACCATCACTCATGCCATCCTATTTGCGCCTTCAAGTCTCCGCCGAATATGTGTCCGAAGTCGTCAGCCGTTTTGTTCTTTCGGTTGCTTCCAGTCACTTCTTTTTCTTTCGAAATAAACAAATTGAGTTTCTACACAGAGAGAGAATAACGCAAGTCGGACAAAAGATGATTCACGCCATATAGGTAGTAGGTGCGTAACAATCAACAGCTCCTGGCCAGGGCCCGCTCCGTGTAGGCGTCCCCAACATTCCCCGACCGACAACTCGTCGAAAGAAATACGAAGGAAGAAAAGAAAAGAAAGAAAAGAAAAAAATCTATCCAATTTCAAGCGGACGCACGCGCCGAGGAGGGACCACTCCCTGGCGGGCAATATTTCATCATTGGGGAATGAATTCAGAGAAAGAGACGCGAGGGAATAGAAGATGAGCGTGAATGCAACATCCACACAACTCGCACCGCCTTGGCCCCGGGCAGCGTTCGGCTCTGGCATTTTTCGCCTCTTCATCGACGCCAATGACATCATCTCAGCCCCGTCGTTGGAGAAGAAGACGAAGAAAAAAAGTGGCCAACAGAGCAAATAATAATAACGTGACTACGCCGTGTGAATTGTATCATCTCCAGGTGGACCGGAGAAGAGGAGAAAAATTCCTCGGGCACGACAGCAGCGAACATCTTATCAGGCGTCATGACAAGGTAGAAAAAGAAAAGGGGCGAAAAGGAAAAACAAATTGACAAGAAGGAATCTGTCGACTACTAACACACTAGTTTAGAGCCAATTAGTTGGTCTGTGACGACTGTCGACTTGGGCGCAGGTGATATCAGATGCACGATGCCAAACAATGGACCGTTTCTGGTGAAAACAAGTTGACGAACACATTTTTAGCCAGAGAAAAGAAGAAAAAAAAACGGCTTGGAGAGAGAAAAGTGCGGGAGAGTTCAACGTGTGTTTTTTCCTTCTTAATTGTTGCCCGGTGGCAGGAAATATAATACAAAAGATACAGAAAAGAAGCAGAAGAAGAAGAAGGGGTTCACATAACATTTAGGTCATGGAATTTTTCCATGTCTCAACGTTTAAGAGTTGCTGGTCGAATCCATCAACTTTTTGTGGAAAAAATGAAAACAAAACACGGAGGAATTCTTCCAGATTTCAGAAGAAAACGGTTCCAATCCATCTTTCAGTTTACCTAGAGAGTATGCGGGATCGATTTTTAGCCAGTGTCGCCGTCTACCCAAAGACCCCGTCTACTATATCTCCCCGTACGAATCGACGTCAAGAAAAAAAAAGAAGGAGGAAAAAAAGAAACACAAGTCAAGAAATGCCGCAAGTTGTTTCACACAGAGAGCGCTGAACCGGCAACTCGGGCCTAACTGTTCATCGGCGAACGCGACCAGATTTTTTTTTCGTTGTTCACTCCCGCGCGTATGTGTTTGGAGGCCGGTTCCACCATTGAAATCGCCTCCCGCACGTGACGTCACCTCGTCAGGTGTCGAGGGCGTCAAAAAAGAAGACTCGAGATTCAGCAGCAAAAACCCATCTCTTTTTTGGGAGCAGCGCCCAAGAAAAACAACATAGAACATACGCACAGAAAATTTGTGTGAGCGTGTAACAACACAACTGGCGGATGATTTCTTCCCCCCCCCCCCCCTCTGGTTCCGCGTCTTGACTCGTTCATCGGGGATCTACCTTGATATTTTTCAAAGGATAGGTCATCATCATGTAAACTCCACCCAAAAAAGAAGAGAAGACTGCGCCGTCAAATATCGTCCCTCTCCACCGGTGTGACTGCCTTTATTTGAAGAAGAAGAATGAGGCTGAGCGGCACTTGCGACTCGACGGGAAGTCGCCTTACCAGGTTTCCGCCCAGCAATTAAAAATGCAGTTAAATTCTCTTCGTCGTCGTCTTCTTCTTACTTCGTTTTTTTTCCCTTTTTTCCCCACTTTTTTTCTCAAGGCTTTTTGTGTGGCGCCCACTCGTTCGCTCACGTCATCCCTGACATTTCCACCTTTACGTGTGATATCCTCAAAACGATTCCCCCCCCCCCTCATTCTCCTTTCTCTTCCTCACAAACACAAACAGCTTCTTCCGTCGATAACAACTCTTGGGCTTATCTCTTCCAAACGCATTTCGATTCGTTTTCCTACCCCTTTTTTATTATATTTGTCGACTTTGTGGAACCCATCGACGACGAGCCTATCTCGGTCGGTAAATTACTGCAACTAAACTACCCAGCAGCAGGAGCAGCAGCTGCATTTATTTATTTATCTGATCCCGTCCGATTGCGACGAGAAAGCCTTCGTCTTCCAATAAATTTCAAACTGTGCTGTCGGAGAAACAGCAGCAGCAGCAGCCAGCACAAGACGACGGAATCATCATCACGAACTTGACGGGGGTCAAGTAGATCCAGGTCACGGGCAGATATGGCGTGTTTAGAGCTTATCATTTTCGACGTGTACACATTACAACAAAGAATTGAATAAAGAAAAGGGGAAAAAAGCAACAAAAAAAAAAAAAGATTTTCATATTTGAAACTTGGAAATTTTAAAAGTTTTTTTTCTGTCTTTCTGTCATATTTATCGGTTCGGGTCACGCCCGGTACCGTCTCTATAAATAACGAATGTATATAGCCTTTGACACGCCCGTTATTAAAGATCATTTGAGGAAAAGGGGGAAACAGAAAGAGCAAGGCATTAGGGAGAGTAAAAAGAGATAAGACCCGTCTAGGTCAAACTAGTCAACAACGATGACATCGACAGGTAAGAGCGAGAGAGAGAGAGAGAGAGAAACGGTTGATGGAACCCGACTCTTATTTGGTCAAGTCCAATCCGACGTTGGCAATCGCCAAGAAAACAAAAAGAGAGAGAGAGAGAGGGCCTAAAAAAGAGAAAACTTATCCACACCTGTTGTGTTGTTTGTGTTTCGGCGTGAATAAACCGGACTCGTTTTATGGGGGAGGGCCCCATACGCCGCCCACGTGAACTATTTGTAACCTTTTCGTGCCTTATTTGGTTCTAGACGAGTGAGGTGGATCCCCGTTTGCACTTGTCTTTTCTCTCTCTCAAGTCTTATCTCTTCGCCTCCCTTTTTCAACGTTACAGCTGCCTCTCGTTTTTTTCCCCTTTTCTTTTCTTTCTACCTGAATGGACGTCCATCGGTTTCTCGCGTCTTTGATGTCATCTTTCGATACGACGTTCAATTAGCGACTCGACGGCGTTTTGTCGACGACAAAGGCGACAACTCGCCCAACGCCTACAGTGGCCTCCAGCTATTACTACGACGTCTGCTACTACGACTCATTCTCGAATGAATTGGAATTTGAACGTAGACGTTGGAAAAAGTAAACATAGAAGGAAAGAAGAAAGAAAAAAAAAGAGCCGGTTGATTGTTTCAAGTGAAAGGAGGTAGCCCTTGTAGTGTAGTAGTAGGAGAGAGAAAATGTTTGAAGAACGTGACGTGAATCCTGATGAAGACGGCGGCGGCTGAAACATTTCACGGCACCGAAAATTCGACGTGCTCGACGATCGCCTTTTGGTCAAATGCCTTTTTTTCCCTCTTCCCGACCCATAAAAATGCGACTCTTGTTCAAGTGGGTCATATATACATCCCAAGCCCAACGGAGAGCGACCCGACGAATGAGGAGGACCGTATCTGTGGCGCAAAACTTTTTTTTTTCTTTTCTTTTCTTCTTCTCCTCCGGGGCAAATGGTCACGACATACCAAAATGATTTGCCTACCTTTCTGAGGTGTTTGTTGACCCATTTGGTGAACGTCTTTTTCTGGATGGCATCACGTTCATCTGTAAATGGAAACCAGAAAAAGAATCCGTCAGTTATTTTCAGAAAGAAAGAAAACAAAAGGAAATTTTTGATTTACAATCACACGTGTGTAAATAACAAATACGAAAAATGAGAAAAAGGCTACATCGCAACGTCGTCGTAGACCAACAGTCCCGTTGCTTTGTTCGACACACGATCAAGCGTGAACCGGGTTCAATATCCTCTAGCCATTGTAAATCGATAATTCGGGAATGTGATGAACACGGAACCCTTGTTGACAAGTTAACTCTCTCTCTCTCTCTCTCTTTCTCTCGAACTTTTCCCGTCGCTACCGCACACTATCCAGAGTGCTAGAAACACCCGTGCATTAGTGTGTCCTCAGTCCGACCGGGGGAAGTAAATACAAAATAAAAAAACGAACGGAGATATCCGCCTCCAGGTGTCCGAACATCCGGGCAAAACCTCGCGGCCATTTCCGGCAAAAAAAGCCTCTTGTTTTCTTTCTTCGGCCGTGAGTCACATAGAACCCTTGAAACTCCCTCCTACTCTTTTTTTTCCGTTTTCACAACGGTTGATTGCATGTTAGACAATAGACAAGAGTTGCAGGTTGGTACAGCAGTCGATAGATACTAATAACAAATCAAATCAAGACCGCCACCGACCCCGAATAGACCACTTTGGTCACGCAGGCGTTTATGGACAGGTGCCTGCATATCGATACGAGTGGCCGTGACGTCATTTCTGGCGTTTCGGCTGTTCTCGTTTTTACATGTTGTGTTATGACGTATCGTAAATAAGAAGTGACGGGCAAATGATTTCATTGGACGGGTCACGTCACGTCCATGCAGAGCTTTCACCCGACTTGTAATCACGCTGGCACGATGAAGACCTCATTAAGAGAGCCTCACAGACACAGAGAGAGACTATAGTAGTCTGATACCACCAGCGACGAGCAAGTGAATTGTTGTTGGTTGGTTTGTTACCTTTGAATTTGGACAGGTTTTCTTCGTAGCCGTGAAGAGTCGGATCCAAGCTGGACATTTCCCTCGGATCGTTCGGGTCAAAGCCCAACCGGTCTTTGTAATAGGCCTGTGTCGTCATGATGAGAGCCTCAAACTCCTTTTTTGTTTTATCTCCAAATGATTGGGATTTTTATTTGAGGTTTCTTTTCAGGTCCCCCCTTCGATTGGCAAAGGGAGAAGAAAGGAAACGAGAAAGACGAAAAAAAAGAAAGAAACTGGAGCCGAAAACACCACAAGTTTCTCTCTTTCAAGACGCCATGGACGAAAAAGGGCCTGAGGCCTCGTTTCAGCGAATTCGAAAAACTAATCACCAAAACGTCGAATAGGTGGAGAACGCCAAAGTTTCTCGTCGAAAAACAACAAAAAAAAATCTCAAGAAACGAGTCGTCTCGCACACACAAATACACACGGCACACGGCACACCACTCGTCGGTCTTCTCTCTCTCTCTCTCTCTGGTTAACAGACGCGGTGCGGCGGCTTGTCTCGACGCGGTCCGATCACCAACTGGAGAAGGCCGGTGGCAACCTGCTCCGTTAAACGTTGCGAGACTGTGGCAGCCCGCTCGAGCAAAGGCAACAGCAACGGCCTGCGTCCGGCCCCCCGTCTAGCCGAACAACCGTGGAAGATTGGCCGACGCAGTCGAAATGGCACTTGCGCGCCATCTGTCGAGTCGAAATTTCACTCTTTTTTCTTCTTCCTATCGCGTTTTTTTTTCTTTTTTCGTGTTGGTAGTTTACGGGGGTGTCTGAGGGGGGGAAGAACAGGTTGTTGTGGCCACTAACCCCAGGGCTTTCCAGCTAAAACACACACACAACTGAGAGAGCTAGATGCCACTTGAGTTGCCAACTAGGCTGACCAGTTTGTGTGGGACCGGTCTTCTCTCTCTCTCTCGAGAAAATTCTTAGCTTCACCCCCACAATCAACGCGGCGGCCACTAAAAATGATGACAATGTCGAGTTGCCGGGCTCGGCCAAGGCAAACTCAGTCGGACGCACAATCAAAACAGGTGTGAGAGCTGCACAAATATGACGCAGGACCACGACCACTTGTCAAATGGGACAAAAAGGGAAGAATGTCCTGTTGTCTCTCACTTCTCTTTTCAAGTTTTTTTCTCTTTCCACGAGACTTTTGTTTCGAGCTGCCACCGACGGTGAATTTCGCCAGGTGTCTGCGTACCACTTTCCCAGTCGCCAACGCTCGTCCAAAAATCCCTTATCCGTTACTAGACAGCACTGTCACGAGGCACCAAAGGCCATTTCATTAGCATTTCGCCTGCTAAAATGAGCTACGTTCACTGGGACACCAAGCACATTTTTCCTCCTCTGCTAACTTGTGTGTGTTTCGACTGTCAAAAGGACACGACCAAATTGGATTGTTGCCTCGGAAAATAGAAAACGCCGGCGACAGCGTTGCCCCCTATCGGCCGTAATCCCAACTCGTTTCACCTGTCGGAATTTTACGAAGAAATAAAAAGAAATCGAGACGACTCGGCCCACCCATTCATCACAACACTACAAGAGTATAAAGATCCTCGAAGAGAGCAAATCATGACTCGACTATAATTCTCGTCTTTCAGTAGAGCACGTTTGCGTAACACTCGAAGTTTGTCATAGAATCAACAAGGAGCGTTCGTCGTCGAGTGGTGGCACGAGATTCTCGGAATTTGTTTGCACTCGACCGCTGTCACATGTTCCCGATTGTTCCGACACGAGTCTCCGACGTTGGTGTTCCCTTAAGAAACATGTTTGGTCAGTGATCTAAAGGGTGACGACATTTCTCAATGAACCAACATTGTTTTGCTTTACCAGACCACCCGTGTCACGATGAATAAGAGCTTAATTCAAGAGACGAGTCAAGAGAATGACACGGCGACCTTTCATTAATTCTTTGTTTCTTAACGAACTGGAAGACAGTTTATATCTTTACGGTCCCGGAGGGGTTTACCCGCTTACAAGTCAGACAATCAATGAGGGATTTTGAATCTGGAAAGGAAGAAAAAATCCGTGAAGCGTTTCGCATTCCTTTTGAGGAGGACGACGCATCTAAAAAAAAGTTTAGAAAAAATGTCAAACGAGTCAACGAACCTCTTTTGATCCGCAAGACTTATCTCTTGAGAGAGAGAAGACAAAAAATGTCGCTACCGTTCCCTTTGTACGGATCAGTGACGACGACGTCAAAAGATAGCTAGTATACTCTAAGACTATTTACAAATGACTAAATAAAAACGCGCAGTCCCGAGGCTAATCTATAAGCTATCCAAAAAGACATGGCTGACACTTAATCCCGTCATTAAAACCCCGTTGATTTCAGGGTTTGTTGTTTATTTGATTAATTCCGATGCCCGCGCGATACAAGTCGAAAGAGATTGTTTATCCGCTGACGGCTATTTGGCCTAAATTTTTCTTTTTTTCTCTCTTTTTTGGGTTTGTTCTGAAGCGTCGACGACTATCTGATTGCTAACGTTGATCCCAGTAATTTCCCTTCTCTCCTGGACAAGATGATACGGCAGCGGAATCAACAAATGGAGGGTATTAAACTGTCGGTCACGCTTCGTTGAATCTGACTGATGGACGTGAGCCGACTCGACAAAAACAGAATAAAAACAAAAGAGCTTCCACCCATAACCTAAATATTTTGTCGGCTACCGCCAAAATGATTCCGATTGGAATCCACATCAGTTATTTTACCTGGGCTCTTTTGACGTGTTAGTCGTTGCCCCTCTGTTGGGATTGGGGATTCTAAATAAATGGCGAATCGTGCGTGACGGCGAACATGGGGCATATTCGGGACGACTTGAGCGGCCACGGCGGCGACGCTCTTTTGTTATTGTCACCGACTCGACTCGACTCAAGGTGAAAGGAAGTCATCAATGACGGCGAGAAAAGAAGAGCTAGGTGCGACCTTGTTCTGCCCGCTCTAGACGGCTGCTGCTGCCGCTGCCAACGCTGGAATTACTCACGCCAATGCGTGCGTGCGTGTTCGGTAACGAGACTACACGCAAGGGCAACTGCTAAAATCACTGTTGGCCCCTTCCATCCGCGCGCTAACGACATTCGTATTTAAATGCAAAACAACAAAAAGGAAACAAAAATCGTCTTGCTTTTCGAAAAAGAAGAAAAAAAAAGACTAGAAAGTCATTTCAGACGACGCCGGGCGTCACGATGAATTAGCGAACCCCACTTTCAGCTCCTCCTGTAATTAGCATCATTTTATAGAGTATGCACGGATGTCATCTAAAGGAAAAGGTCTGCCGAACTATCTCTCTCTCTCTTTCTTGGCCGGATAATGACGGCTATAAAACAAACTCTCATCAACAAACATACGTTAAGGGATCTCATCCATTACGTTTAAAAGCTCCACGCGTCAAACGATTGTACTTGACCAAAAAGGCTGAAACAATGGCGTCGTCGAGTGGTAGCTATAAGCAAGAGTGACGCCATCTGTTTTTCCTCTCTCCTTTTTTTTCTTTTTTCTTTTTTTTTCTCAATTTTCGGTCGTGGTCGTCGTTGTTGTTGCTGTTGTTGTTTGTCTTCCAGTTTTAAACAAACGAAAGCGGCGCGCGGAACCAATTAAGTCGATTCGAAAAAAGTGTATCCATGACGATTTCCGTCCGTCGCGATTGTGTACGCGCCGTGTAGACGCGGCCGAGTATGTCTTGAGGTCACGGGCTAATAAGACAAGCAATAAGTGGCAAACAAGCTACAGGAGTTCTGAATAAATTAGCCGAGTGGCTGTGGCGAGGCGGGACGGGCGAGAGTACTGGTGCCTCGCGTTGCGTGAGAGGTTTCGGGAGAGGGGGCAAAACAACGAGCCCACTTTCGCTGTACACAACGCAGCCACAACATTCCTTTAATCATAACATCGCCGGCCGACAATGATCCGGCCAGCATCTTCATCTTAGTTGGCCTCAATCTGTGGCGAGTGAAAGCGTTGACGTCTTGACGTGATTCGCTAGAAATGACCAGTCTCTCAACCCAAGGCCGAAAAGAACCTAATCATTTAGCAATTATAAGCAACCAAGCCATTGGAAGCGTACCAGTATACTTTAGACGGACAAAAAACACAGTCCAGCACACAAATTGGGTTCCCTGCTTTGACGATGTTTCAAATTTCCCAAGTCATTAGCTTTAAACGTGTTGGCGAGCTCCTTTCACGGCCTCAAACAGCTCAATCGGCTTTAAAAAAAAGAAAAAAGTGGAATGAAGCCGGAAGGGTCCGCATTGCTTCATCAGCTTACTCTCAAACCGCACGTACGGATAACATAACATTCACGTTTCTCTCCCCTCCCATCGCTTTGGAATTGTTATTAAAAAAAGGAGAGAGAAAAAAACACATTTTCATTTTCACAGCTCAATGAATGACACCTGATCTTTTGTCAGTTAAACATTTCCACAATGGAAAAATGTCTTTTTTGACAGATCTTATTTCCATACAGAAACCTCAAGGCGTCTCGCTCAAGACCTTGGAAGCGAGTATATCGAGTGGCTAGAAAGAGAGAGAGCCTAGAGAGACCTCCCTCTGGATATTTTGGAAATTATTGGCCGTCAAGTTCCCGTCATTCCGAAATGACGTGATTCGTCTAAAGATAACCCCCGAGACGGTGCGAGACGGAAGGCGAATAATACCCCGTGAGCCCGATACGAGTGCCAAAAGGTGACAACAATGTGTCCCAGCCAAAATGCTTCACTAGCTCCAGCAGTATTGTATTTAAACTCAATCGACTCAGTCGAGCGCGTTACAACCCCCGAGTCCCTCAAATTGGACAGGAAGGATTTGACACATGAAAGGATTCTCTCCCAAATCGGAACCAGGTGATTGGATTCGACATTGACATCACAACATTGACCAAACCGAAGAGGATTGTAAAATTCGGCGCCTTTTTCCCCCTTAGACTACTAATACTTGCAGTATTTGCTACTACTGTTCAGCTTAACGACTTTTCCGGACAGGGCTGCGGGCCAGGTGATGGATGTTATGTAAATAGACGGCTACTTCTATCGCGTGTCGTACACAGAAGCGATGACCCTAAAACTCGGACTATGACTAGTCTTTATAATACTATACGGCCGGAGGGGGCTAAACAAGGACAGTATTGACATTCAGTCATTCACGAATCCGACCAATAGATGGAGGAGTTTAAGTATTACCATATCGCAGTCACCGCACGACAATGCGGGGTGGAGTTCTTGGGGTACAATGAGCCGCGCCCGCCCGGAAGCTCGGATGGAATACCAAGAAGAGGAAAAAGAAACGATGCGGACCTTCATTTCATTTGGGAAGTTACGTCACATATCTACCATCAATGAGGGGAAACTAACAAGGGTATATCTTTCTTCCTTTTCCCTATATGTATCTCTTTTTACCTGATGAGAAAAAAAAATGGCTGAGGAAGGCGATTTCTTCTTTAACCGAATGAGCAAACAAACAACCTGAGCCGGTGATCCTTGTGTCTTGGTTGCCGTCATCGCATCTATCTAACCAGCTGCAGCGTCTACATATATATATATGTGCCGACACCGCAGCCCTATCTCAAATGACACTCCTATCTCCTAGCCGGCCGCAAACTCGGCCATCCGATCCCTGACTGAGTTCCTGTCGTAAAATCCCACGCTCTCGTATCGGTAGCCATGACAACATTTTGGCCGAAGCGGGCAGCAGACGCGGAAAGAGAGAGAGAGAGAGCGTAAAAAAAAAGACAAACAAAAAAATCTCTCTTCGGCCATCTTTCCACATGTGATGTTGGGAAAACATTTTCCCATTTCTTCTTAGAAACCATCAGACATTCAGTCGGGCGCGGAATCGTTTCGCTACCCGAACTACCGCTGCCATTCAACAAAGAAAGAACGAAAAAAGAGCTAGCGAAGAGAAAGAAGAAAGACGAGTTCATCAAATGACTTGAATTTAAACGTGAAAATCCTTCCAAGTGCGACGGCAAGAGGTACAGCGACAGGCTTCAGAGTCAAGGCCTCTGGAGGTCGATGAGAATCGGAGACACACCCCCCATCGATCGAAGAGCGACCTCCCTCAGGAGAGAAGAAGAAGGAAATCGCCATAGTTCTGACGCCGCAATCAGCAGAGTCATTGTATTTGTCTGGATGTCTTCTTCCTCCAGTTAAGGAAAAAGGGGGAATCCTGATCACGTAGCCAATCGTATTATATCTCTTTCTCGTATATATATATTTGAGCCTGGAAGATTGGGGGAACAACTGATCCCGATCTCTTCAAAAGACGATGTGTGAGTTACGCACGAATGATCGGAACCGCAACGTCGTCGTGCCGTTCTGGAACTCACACATCTCCCCCCCAAAAAAGAGCCCGAGTTCCCGCGCCCATCCCAGCCCACGAAAAAAACCGAAGCAGCAGCAACAAAATCCGTCGAAGCATGACACGAACGCCGGTTAAAAGAGGAATCGGAATGATAATGAAAAAGGAGCAGGTATAGCGAAATAAGAAAAGAAATAAAATGGGGAGAAAAAAGAGAGAGTCGGTTGTTGTAGATGGAACCGCAGCGAATCGGATCAAAAAAGAAAAAAGTTGTGTTGTCTACTTCCACAACAACTTTTTTTTTTTTTTTAGAAAATGATTCCGCAATTCCAGCTCACACGGCAGAGAGGGAACGTAGCTAGAAAGCTATTGTAACGCCCATCTTGGCGCACAGAAGCGAATACCTCTGAAAACGCAACAAAAAGCCTATGGTACGCATAAAAGGGGTTCATGTTGAATGAAGAGCAGATCCGGTCTCGTTGCAACTGACCGTTACAAAATAGTACACCCTAACGAGGGCGATCCTAGTTGATTCATTATCGAAAAAGGTTAAATTCCACCGTTTTTTACCTGCAATCCTGAGCACTGCCCGATCGGCCGGATCGAGCTGGAGGATGCTGAGTGGCTTATCACGTGCCCATTCCTCCAGACTGAGACCATAATGGTAATCCAGTTCGTCGTCCGTGGGCGAAGACGATGATCTGCCGTATGCACCTACGTAGTCGAAAGCCATTTCATCGAGCCATCACCTGTGACAGTTAAATATTATTTATTAGACGGTCGTTGTAACGCTCTCGTTCGTTGTACTCGGTGGCGTCAACGAGACACGAAAAAGAAGCTGTTAACAAATCGTCAAGGGCAAGGACGTGTGGTTCGACAATATAACAGACCTGGTTGACTGCTCCTAAAGTCTCGAGTCCAACCTAAAAATGGCTCTCTCTCCCTCTATCTCAGTTGCACACAAAACAAAAACAGCCGGTCGCCATCCGGCGTCGTCGCCTCTGCGGTTTTTTTTCTGCTTCCCTACACTTCAACTTTTTGGGTCGATCGATATGGCGAATCCGGATGTCTCAACTAACCCACAATTTCCTAATACAATTTCGACGAAATTTTTCCTTGTTTTCGAATATCAACGCGTCATTCGCCGAGTGGGGATATCGATCGACGCTGCTGACACACACACACACACACACTAACACACACAGCGACCGTCTCTATGGCGAAACCGGCTCCAGTACACTGGCACACACACGTGCATGTGCGAACGATTTGGCGATATGTTCGAGTTGGTGACGTATGAGACAGCGAAAGAAACAGCTGACTCTGGGCTGGCAAGATGGCCTCTCACTCGTAACAAATTTCTTTCAATTCGCCCAATATCACACAGGGCACCCACACACAAAACACTAGTAGCGACGAAGCTTTCGCTCTCGATTTGACTCGTTCTGCCTTCAACGAAGGGTGCTCGCAGACTGGGCGGGATAAAAGAGGGAGACGTGGGGGAGTGGGGAAATGCCCTGAAGCAAAAGCCCCAAGCGCCCCAAGCGAGGAAGTCGGAAATTATAATGAAGAGCAGACGACTGCTGCTACCATGAAGAAGACAGGGGGGCCGGGAATTATTACACACATCGGGCGGCGGATCTTGTGTTTTCCCTTTGAGTCGCTCTTCTTCATCTCCTCGCCGAGAAAAATAAGGGGGCTGAAAGAAAAGAAGGAACTGACCTGTAACAATTTTTTGACTTGGGTCTTCCGTCCCAGGGCCCTTTTCCGGTCTCGCTGGTCGACTGGACCCGGGCTGTTATTACTGGCCGCCGTCGTTTCACTACAATGGTTTCGTTATACGCTGATGAGAGTCCCTAAGAAGTTTAGACCTCGTCTTCCTTTTTTTTCTCAATTTTTCATCCGAAAAGTTGACACGTTCGAGATGCCGTTTGGGCCAATGGGAAACTTTGATTCCCCAACGGATGCATCTCGCCGGATGCTAGCAGCGCAGAGACTGGCAGTTGCGCTTGTAACGCCGTCTTCTCATTGATCACGCTTTGGCGGCTGATTGTTAACGTAGACAAGCCACGCAATAACAGGTAGCGATTAGCCTCAGGGTCTCTTTAGAGCAGAAGAGAAAGGAAATATTGCTCGTGTCTGCCCATCGATCATAACCGTGATACAGCTGCTATAAAACACTACCAGAAGACACGCCTCCAGCCCCTCCAGTTTCGCCGGATCACTGTTAGAGAGCAGCACGAGTTTGGTAAGCCAGATTCGAAAATAAAAACCAAGGCAAAAAAGAAAACAATACGGGACACGCGCTTTTTAGTCGTATTGACACAGACCGCCTCCTATTGATTCGAGGGGACATAAAGGTGTGTCACCCCCGTTTTGTTAAACCTACAACGTGCCGCTATTGTTTAGAAAAAGAGCTGACTATTTATCTCTGGTCCATTTGTCTTTGGCGTCACGCAGGATATAGAGTTGCCGTATTTCGTTAAAGGTAATCGTGATATCTTTATTGATCGACGTGGCCAACCTACTCAGATTTCCGATGACGTGGCCTTCGGGGAAAAAAAGGAGTTATGTACTGCAGAGATTTCGGCCCCCCTCTCCTAAAGATCAATATTACTAGAATTGGGTCTCAATAAAGAACCGACGCCTCCACTTGACCAACGCAAAACGATATATCTACACTAGCTCTACAAATACGGGTTGATTATGGACCCCATACGGTCATACTAACCAGCCAATAGTATATTTGAATGAAGGAGCTTTGAATGAAAGAATACGGTCTGCGTTTTGACCTTTGAATGCGGTAGAGAGATCGATGGACGGAGGATCTGTCGTGACGAAAGACATTAGATTAAAGGGGTCGATTGCGAGATAAGATATTAAATGTAAGTTGCGTTGCATGACTATGTGTATATCGAGTATCTGGATGGTTCTGGCTTGGTGCCAGAACCATGAGCTGTCTGTATAATAGAGTGGCAGCTGTCGAACTGGTTCGTGTGCTCAACGGTATACTACTTCCTCCTACACAGCAGATGGGATGGAAGGGGTGTCCATTTTCAACTCGTCCCCCCCCCCCCCCAACAGCCCTCAACAATAGCGGATAGCGATTCGACAATAAAACCTGCCCATCATCGATAAGTAAAGCATTGAGCAAAGCAAATTTCCGGCGTAGGAGGAATCATGCACACTTACTGCCATCATACTGTACTGTCGCGTTGTAGTGTCTGCGTATGTAAACGAGCACTAAAGACGATCGAGAACTTCCGGTGTACGGTACGATACTCTCAAGTGGATCTTTGGGCTCTTAAAGTTTCAACTTTATGTTTCCGTCCTGCTGTAAAAAACGATTGCAATCTATGCTATTTCCTCCTCGAAAAAGTTTGCCCCGAAGTGAAAGGGTAGTGAAATATGGGTACATTTGATAATTTTATCAAAACTTAATTTGGCTAAACGATAACCATCTTCTGAGGGTATTATTGTACAAGTCGAGTTGTTTGATTCTCCAGCCAACTTGTCTATCTAGTAATTAGGGAGTCGACTTTGTAATCAACAAAATTAACTCGGCCTAATGTTCTTTCCAAATTAGGAGACGTTTCGAAGTCAAGAAGTTAATCAAATTTTCCTTCATTCTCCAATTAGGATGTATTATTTCTTGTACGTTGATCAAATAGAGTGGTTCAAAGACTAGTCAGTAACAGAAATAAGGGGAAACTGAGAAAAAAAATGGCAGGGTTGAACGGAAATTGGAAACAAAGACAAAAGAGAAGCTAGTCAAACCAACTGATAACAAAATCACCAGCATCATCTGACGATCAATTACGCGACAGCATTTTTTCTTTTTTATAAGAGAGTTGTAGAATTCTACACACGACAATCTAAAAAAATAGGGGTATGGTGATACTCATGAAGGTAATTCAAATGAGACGTTTTTGGAAGTGTCGAGCAAAAGGTTGTTTTAAAATACGGTTCGATGATTATTTCTTTTTGTTTTTCCCAAGAGTGAGCGTGTGATGGCCGCTGCCCAAAGTACCCGTGCTCTGTGTCAGCAACTGTTGACGCCGTTTTGCCAGCTCGTTCTGATTATCTTCCAATCGTTTCTTGGATTCATCCAGTTTCCTCTTCTCTTCCGCGTGCTCTTTTTTAAGGCGATCGAATCGAGATTGCAGCTAAAAGAGAACAACATTTACAACGGAACATATTTTATTTATTTTTAAATTTACCTCTTTTTCAGCTTCTTTAAGTTCAGTTTCCTTTTCTTTGACGCGGATGACAAACTGTTGTCTCATCTCGTCTTCTTTCTGTTGTAATTCCATGCGCAGTAACTGACGTTTATGTTCATATGTCTGCTGGAAGCTTTGCGGTTTGTTGTCCGAGTCGACGTCGCTGAAGCCCATCTGCAAGTTAAACAGTTGATTTAAGGTTGCTTCAGAATGCGAATAAAGCGACTTGCCTGTTCCAGTCTCAAACGACGGTAGATTTCGTAATGTCGGACGTGAGTAGTCTCTCTCAGATCTTCCATGTTAGTGCGGATCAACATTTCTCGCAGTTTCACAAAATCGCAGTGGTTCTCATTCTCAACTGAAAATGTAAGACCGTATGTAAATCAACTGTATGCACGAATTAAAGCAAGAGCAGCTACCTTGAACGGTGCCCCATGGGTATTGACGGGCCCGAACCATTTTATTTCCCACGCGGATGAAATCCGTGGAGCCGCATACTGCGAAAGGAAAATGGGCATTCATAGAAAGATTCATTTCTGCAACTGCTTCGTCGTCGACAGGAAACTGGTAAATTTGAACACCGTTTGCCGCAAGCTCGGACATGATTTTCGTCTAGATAAAAAAAAGCATTTATTACTACATGTTGGATGAACACATTTCTCTTTTACATACCTTAAAACGCATCAATTCAGGTTTGGAAATGGTATCGGCTTTAGCAATAACTGGAATGATGTTGACTTTGTTGTCCAGTTTCTTCATGCACACCAAATCTAGAGATTTCAGGCTGCAAGAATTTGAAAGTCAACTAGGGTGCCTATGTATATGAATTTTTGAAACTCACCCATGACCAGTTGGACATATAAAATAAAGGCAGACGTGGATACGGGTATCATGAAATGTGGCCAGTTGGCGTTTAATCTTCAGTTCTTCCTGAAGATATGCTTCAAACTGAGCATCAATATAATCAACTACAGGTTTAAAAGATTCTTCTTTGTTGACTTGATCACCATAGCCAATTGTATCAACCAATGTTAGCTGTAAGATGAAAATATGTCTCAAAAATAATTCATTTTACCAGTAGAACTAGAAAAGCAGTCACCTTTAGTTTAACGTTTGATTCTTGGAGTTCATAAGTGTGAGACTTGAGTTTGACTCCAGCGAGAGAGTGGGGACTTGGATTCGATTCAAAGCTGGTGTTGAAAAGAGAATCCATCAAAGTTGACTTCCCCAACCCAGTCTCTCCAACACATAGGATGTTGAAGTTGAACCCGCACTGGACTGATTTCGAGACCAGCTGGTCAGGCAGAGTATCAAATCCTACATGGCCTGCCAGCTTCAGATTACGTATTTTGTTTTCAGCCTGCAAAAGAACAGAGAACAAACAATTCGATTGCACGTTAAATACCGTGACGAGAGGCACCACCCTTTTCCTCCAAATGTTTCCCACACAAACACTGGACATTTTGAATTTTGTAAAATCAAAGGCATTACGATATGCAGAGGAAACTGGATAAAACTACATCAAATGAATTATAAACTCACATTCACCGATGCAACTGGTAAAATTGTTGCCGCCATCGTAGAAAATGTTATTTTTAAGTGTCAGATTTGTGTTAGCTGCTTCGCTGATGCTGTGAGACGGGTGGGAGTGGAAACGGGAATACTAGAGGGCCAGTTAAAAACGGATAGTTGATAAAGTGCAGAATGCGGAGTGCGTGAGCCGAGTGGGTAAAGTGTGGGGGGTTTGGTCGTTTGGATCGCTGTAAAACAAAAATGTTTTGTAGAAATAATTTAGCAACTGTATAATTTAGTAGAGATTGTTTGATTTTTCATAGAATAATTTAAGAAGAATCTTCATTTTGATCCTGAAATTTTAGATCTATACATCGTTTTCTTTGTTTTAAATAAGGCCCGCAATGCTGTGGCCGCATTGAGGGGCGAGGGCTTGCGCTGATACCACAACTCGGAGCCCGCATTCCACATTTTACCGGAAAAGTGTTCAAAATTTGCGGTTACTCTAACAACCAATAGGTCGACCGTATTTGAAAAAATGTCTCAACTCGGTGTGTTATTTGTTGTTGTGAACGAATAAATTTATTGTCATCGTTGCTACAGTAATCTTGTTTATTTCAAAATGCAGAGAAAGAGTTGAAAAATGTAGATGCCGAGTTGAAAGACATAGAAGGCGAAATTCGAAAACTCGGTGAAAAGAAAGAGAAACTATTACAGAGGAAAGAAACTTTGAAGCAGCAGCTGAATGATGAAGCAACAAAAAAACTGGCTAGTCAAGATTGGGAAACTAGTGGTAAGTAATATAGATCCTTCAATATTACATGTCAAGTGGTAGTCCATGTAGCCACTAAGCACTGGCCGGTTCTTGTGGGTTTCAGATTTCCCATGGACAGCACAGCTTTTTCAAACACTTCAAGACTCATTCCACATTGAAAAATTCAGACCAATGCAACTCTCTGCAATGAATGCAAGTCTTAAAGGCCATGATGTCATCCTTATCATGCCGACAGGTGGTGGAAAAAGTCTTTGTTACCAACTCCCTGCTTTGATATCTGATGGTAATTTGCTGTTCTGAAAGAAATCAACATCACCTTTAAATGGTTTTCCTTAGGCATGACACTTGTCATTACACCCCTTGTTTCATTGATGGAAGACCAGCTTGATGCACTGGACAGATTAGGAATCCAGGCTGCAAAGCTTAATGCAAGTTCCAGCAAGGATGAGGTTAACAAAGTTCATGCAGTAAGTTACAAAGCATCAATAAATTATACAGACATGTGAGAAAAAGTTAATCTATAGCTTGGTATCAAATAGGCCATGACAGACAAGAATTCCTCTCTAAAGTTGCTTTATGTAACACCAGAAAAACTTGCAAAAAGTAAAAGATTTATGACAAAGTTGCAAAAGATGTACCAGATCAAACATTTCGCCCGAGTGGCTGTTGATGAGGTGCATTGTTGTTCTCAGTGGGGACACGACTTCAGGCCAGGTAAATCTTTTATTCACGAGACAACACTTCACGTTTGCTGGACACAATAGCTTATCACCATTTCATACTAGATTACAAGTACCTCGGAGTTCTTCGATCTCTGTTTCCTACCGTTCCAATAGTTGGACTGACCGCCACGGCAACAGCACACGTATCAAACGATGTCCAAAAAATGCTCAACATGAAAAACTGCTTGGTTTTCAAAGCATCTTTCAATCGTCCCAATCTTTATTACGAAGTACCGACTAAGTTATATGTAGCGCACTTAGGTTCGCTGTTTAATTTAACCTTTTTCTTTCTACTAGGTGAGAACTAAGCCGAATACTCAAAAAGAATGCATTGAAGAACTGGCCGACTTGCTCCAAAATCGATTTCGCGGTCAGTCCGGTATTATATATACATTCTCCGTTAAAGACTGTGATCAACTAGCCAGTGAATTACGACAACACAACTGCCGTGTAGCATCCTATCACGCTAGTTTAGAACCCGCTGATAGGACTAGAGTTCATTCTGGATGGCGCGACAATAAATACCAGGTTGGACCAGTGTCTCAATTCTTTTCAAATATTGGTCAACAATGTAAGCTTTTAGGCGGTGGTCGCAACTATTGCATTTGGCATGGGTATCGATAAGCCGGATGTCCGTTTCGTTATTCATCATTCCATATCCAAGTCTATGGAAAATTTTTACCAGGTAAAACAACAAAAACTGTAATAGATTAATTATATGACGTACTTTTGCTTCATGTTATCCTTTAATATCCGTGTTCAAGGAAAGCGGACGTGCTGGTAGAGACGACGGCAAGGCTTATTGCATTGTTTATTGGCGGTTAACAGATCTGTTTCGTCTTAGTGCCATGGTTTTTACCGAACAAACTGGTCTGCGAAATGTTTATGCTATGGTTGCCTATTGCCTTGATCCGCAGAGGTAATAGCGACTTCCCATAATATGTAGCGCTCTCCATTATACCTAATAACTATTTGGGTTTGGCTCTTTAGATGTCGTCGTGAGATTATTGCAAGTCACTTTGACGAACGCTGGGACGCTTCTTCGTGCAATCAAATGTGTGATCATTGCAGCAAAGAATCAGAGTCAACCGAGATAAACATTGCCGAGCATCTTTCCACAATCAGTCAAATATTGGAACGAGCGGGACAGCAGGAAGTGCGCTTAACAGGTCTCGTTTGGTGTTGGCTCGGAGCTCATCGAATAACGTCTCACGGATCGTTGGTTTATTTACAGCCCAGAAATTGATCGATGCGTGGCAGAATACAGGACCCACCTCTCTACGTCTTCCTGATAGTAAAAAATCGAGCAAACTGCCCCGAGAAAGGTGCGAATCCATCTTGGCATATCTGCTTCTCGAGGGTTATTTAAAGGAAGACTTTCATTTCACGCCTTACAGCACCATCAGCTACCTCGTTCTCGGTGCGAGTTCATCAGTTTTTCTATTTTTACACCTCAATTTCAATATTATTATGTTTCGTAGCTGAGCGAGCTATTTGCGAGGGAAAGGAAATAATAATGAAAGTTGAAACTTCATCAGAAGCTAGTGCGCAAGAGAAGTCATCCAAAGGCAAGACCGTCAGGAAGCACGCGGCGACACCTAATACAAGAAAGAAGGCCAAGGTTGCTGAAGAATGTTTAATCGAAGTAACTGACTCTGATTAATATTGTTTTTGACCAAAGTGGACGATGTGAAATACACACGAGTCATATTCCCAATTTCGAATTAACGATTTTCTTTCAGTAGCATTTGTTCGACGACTCACAAAGCTCCTAACTAGTGTCCGTTTGCACCAGGTGATGGCGGAGCATGTACTAGATGTCCCCATAAAGTAATCTGCTGTATTCCGTGTACCGCATAAAAAGCGGACTAGCAGATCCCGCTCCTAGTTTGGCCGAATATTTTGCCGTTAAGGTAAATCACGTTGCAATGGAGATACTTTTGGTCTAAACATTAAGGTAAGCTAAAGATTCTTTATAAATATTCTAGACTAGGCGGTCATTAGCCCGTTAGATAAGTGGTAGCAAGTTGAGCCTATCACGTATTAAGGGCAGTTATAAAATCAGCCATAAGCAAGAATTATATAACATCTTCAGTATATAGCTTCTCCCCAGCTATATCTCCTTACTGCTTCCTTGCCCGTCGTTGCCCGTTCTTGCAAATTTACTAAGAGTAAATAGGCTACCTGGTCGCTGCCCCTCACATATTAATGAGTAGAATTGAAAACTATGAAATATCAATTTCAGTCACATTCTCACTTCCTTTCTTTTTTTCTATTTCCACTTTTACCTGTCGCTCCCAGTTTGTCCGTTCTTTCCACTTTTAAAACTTGCAGTTTTGCCCGTTGCTTACAATCTGTCCGCTCTTGCAGTGAAACCTCGCCCGTCGCCCGTTCAGTTATAAAATCCAACCTTATTATATTATAGGCGGGCATTATAGCCCGCTAGGTAAGTTGTAGCAAGTTGAGCCTAGCATATATTGAGGGCAATTCTTAAGTCAGCCCTGTGCAGTAAGAACTATATTACATCTAATACCGTATATCGTTACCCCTTACTTTTCTTTCCTACTGCCCCCGTGCCCGTCGTCACCCGTTGCCCGTTCTTGCATATTTATTAGTAATTTACAAAGACTCAGTTTACCAGGGCGCTGCCTACCCCATTAATTTCAGTCGCATCCTTACCGCCTGCATTTTTCTCTATATTTTCCTTTACCCGTCGCTTCCAGTATTGCCCGTCACTTTAAGTTTTACTCGTTCTGCCCGCTTTTGGAACTTAAGTTTGAATCTACAGTTTTCCCTGCTTATTTTATGTCCGCTCTTCAAATTTAAGCCCGGCCGTCGCCCGCCCGGTTATAAAACCTACCCAAATTTTAAAAAAAACTACAAATTGGCCTTTTTTCCTGATTTTTCTCCTGGCTTTTTTGTCTTTTCCTCCTTATATTATTTCTTTTTCCGTGTAAGAAGCTGTGCCTGCCACATTTGCCCGTTTAACCGCTGATGTAATTGTTTTGTCCTTAGCCCGTTTTTTATGTTTTCCCCGTTACTGTCCGTCGCCTGTAGACTACTCTCCTGTCTGCCCTATCTGTCAGAATCAAGAAGCAGAAATTCCAGTTTGTTTGTCCGAACACTTTAACTTGTTGTCCGAAACTTATAACTATAGGCTACTTGACGGCAGTCTTGGGGGAGTAAAATGAGCGTTGCTCCCCAATTTGTTTTTTGCTCCCCTCTTCTTTTTTTTGCAGTCGAGCTTTGTCAGGGAAGAGCGAGGGAAGGGAGCTCGAGGAATTTCACACCTCTTCGGGGGAGTCGCGGGGACCATTTTTTCCGTCCCCCTTTCCGATTCCGACCAATGAGCTATCGAGCAGAGTTGGACAGACAGACAAAGTCTGTACAGAAAGCAAACTCGGCTCCAAAACGCTCTTCTCTTTTATGAGTAATGGACTAGACCATTAGCCAGTTGGTGTTATTCGCAAAGTCGGACATTGGTAAATTTGCAAGGTGAAAAGTTGTGCCATTTGCAAAATTTGAGACATAAGGAAATTTGCCAGGTGAAAGGTTGTTCAATTCGCGAAATTCGGCCTTTTTAAAATTTGCAAGGTGAAAAGTTGTTAGTTTGCAAATTTGGCATTAGAAATTTTGCCAGGTGAAAAGTTGTGCCATTCGCAGAGTTGGGCATTGGTCAAATTACCAGGTAAGAGAAGTTGTTCAATTTCCAAATTGGGCATTGGTAAATTTGCCAGGTAAGAAAAATTTTTCAATTTGCAAATTGGGCATTGGTAAATTTGCCAGGAAAAAATTGTGCCATTCGCAGAGTTCGGCATTGGTCAAAATGCCAGGTAAGAAAAGTTGTTCAATTTGCAAATTGGGCATTGGTAAATTTGCCAGGTATAGAGTTGTTCAATTTGCTTACTTTGGCCTTTTTTGTAAGTTTGCCAGGTGAAAGGTTATTCCATTCGCAAAATTTGAAACATTAGGAAATTTGCCAGGTGAAAAGGTGTTCAATTTGCTGAATTTGGCCCTTTTTAAAATTTGCCAGGTGAAAAGTATTGTCATTTGCAAAGTGAATCATTAGAAAATTTGCCAGGTAAAAGATTCTGCCATTTGCAAATTTAGACAGGAAAATTTGTCAAGTCAAAAGTTGTGATATTCGCAAAAAGAGGCATTCTGGTATTTTTTAATTAAATTAAAATCCGCAGTCTTCGCAGTCTCACTTTTTTCACTCTTAAACGTAATATTTTGTTTGCCCTCTGTTTCATAATTCGCCCTTTCGACAGCGGCTTCGCTTCGCTCAGCCACAGTCGCCCAAGCAATTTTGCCCCGTTTCTTTATTCGTCCCTTCGACAGCGGCTTCGCTACGCTCAGCCACAGTCGCTGCAGCCATCTCTTTCTACGTAAAAAAAAATATTCTGGGGCTGACGCGCAATGCATCGGCTGGCGGCACCGATCTGGCGGCGACTCGCTGTCCCCACTGTCCACGACGCCGCCCCCGGGGGGGCCCCGGCGTCGTGAACGCGCGGGGCCCCCAGCTCGGCGGCCGGGATCTCACGCCAGCCTTGCATAGCGCTCAAGGTATTAGCTTTTAGCTTTTTCGACAGCGTCCTCGCTACGCTCGGCCACAGTCGCCTATCTTTTGCCAGGCCCATTAGTTTTCCGTTGCCATTTGAAAATTCACCATTTTCAATCATTTCCCAATCGAAATCGTTGAGTATGCGACGCTTCCTCCGTCTTATTAGCCAGGAGAGTACACTTGGAATTATAAAGATCCAGGTATTCAACCTGTTTCAGGGATTTTCACAAGTGCCTGAACGGAGTCACTCGATTTGTTTCGGTTTGGCTGAACATAAGATACGATGAATTCTATTCATTTCACAATTCATTTTTTTCGTCGACAGTTACCGAGAAGAGTAATTACCAAACGTTTGATTCACATTATTCAAGAGAGATCTAAGTTTTTGCCAGTTTCAGATGATTTCATTAGTATCAGATCAGAGTCACCCGATTTGTAACGTTGATTCACCAAGTGCTAAAGGTAAAGGTCTCCACTTCCCATTTATATTTTCGTCACTTTCAGTATTAGCTCAGAAGTTTTCACGTAATCGAAAGATTTTCTCATGCATCCGATCAGTTTCAGCCGATCTTCAGCTAATTCAAGAGATTCCTCAAGTGCCATGACAGTTTCACCCGTAATGATACTTGATTGTTTACAAAACGGGCAGAATCTATGTACACAATTTGCAGAGCGAACTCGGTCGGCGTTTAATTCGTCACTTGCACTCGTGATACATGAGTAGTCGTGAACCGACCCAAATTTGACTGGTGTCGTCGTCACGGCGTATGTGTGCCTAACAATGTTCTTTTTTCAAAATTTCGATTGGATCAAATTTGAAGGCGTGATTAATCAATCGAGCCCAAAACGAACGTTGTCGCGGTTGCTGGAGACGGGCCTTTTCGTTCACCCCTTTTTTTCAGTCGGCCGAGTGCGAGAAAAGAGGAAGGGTTAGCTTTCGACCCTTTTTAGGATTAGTCGACCGGTCGCAGGTAGTCGACCCTTTTTCAGGTAGTCGACCCTTTTTTTTCCTCTCGTGCGCTATAGGCGGCCATTTGCTTTTCCCCCCTCGCGACATTTCGACCAATGAGCTATCGATCCGAATTTTCCGACAAAGTTTGCACAGAAAGCAAATCACTCCAAGGACGCTCTTTGGCTTTTATATAGGGCAAAGGACTAGACCATTAGCCAGTTGGTGTTATTCGCAAAGTCGGACATTGGTAAATTTGCCAGGTGAAAAGTTGTGGTATTTGCAAAATTTGAGACATAAGGAAATTAGCCAGGTGAAAGGTTGTTCAATTAGCGAAATTCGGCCTTTTTAAAATTTGCAAGGTGAAAAGTTGTTAGTTTGCAAATTGGGCATTGGTAATTTTGCCAGGTATAAAGTTGTTCAATTTGCTTATTACTTTCGCCTTTCTTTAAATTTGCCAGGTGGAAAGTAATTCCATCCGCAAAATTTGAGTTATTAGGAAAATTACCAGGTGAAAAGTTGTTCAATTTGCTAAATTCGGCCTTTTTTAATTTGCCAGGTGAAACGTATTGCCATTTGCAAAATGAAAGATTGGTAAATTTGCCAGGTGAAAAGTAGTGTCATTTGCAAAGTGAATCATTAGAAAATTTGCCAGGTAAAAGGTTCTGCCATTTGCAAAAAAAGTCAAAAGTTGTGACATTCGCAAAAAGAGACCTTCTGAAATTTTTGAATAAAATTAAAATCCGCAGTCTTCGCAGTCTCACTCTTTTCACTCTTAAACGTAATATTTTGTTTGCCCTGTTTCATAATTCGTCCTTTCGACAGCGGCTTCGCTTCGCTCAGCCACAGTCGCCCAAGCAGTTTTGCCCCGTTTTTTTATTCGCCCTTTCGACAGCGGCTTCGCTACGCTCAGCCACAGTCGCTGCAGCCATCTCTTTCTACGTAAAAAAAAATATTCTGGGGCTGACGCGCAATGCATCGGCTGGCGGCACCGATCTGGCGGCGACTCGCTGTCCCCACTGTCCACGACGCCGCCCCCGGAGGGGGCCCCCCGCGTCGTGAACGCGCGGGGCCCCCAGCTCGGCGGCCGGGATCTCACGCCAGCCTTGCATAGCGCTCAAGGTATTAGCTTTTAGCTTTTTCGACAGCGTCCTCGCTGCGCTCGGCCACAGTCGCCTATTCTTTTGCCAGGCCCATTAGCTTTCCGCTGCGAGTTGAAAATTCACCATTATTCAATCATTTCCCAATCGAAATTGTCGAGTATGCGACACTTCCTCCGTCTTAATAGCCAAGAGAGTACACTCGGAATTCGAAAGATTCAGGAATTCAACCTGTTTCAGGGATTTTCACAAGTGCCAGAACAGTGTCATTCGATTTGAAGCAATTTGGCTGAACATTGGATAGATAGATTTTATTCATTATCCAATTAATTTTCTTCGTCGACGGTTGCCGAAGACAGCAATTAGTCAATCATCAAATGTTTGCCATATATGAATCAAGAGGGAATCAAATTTGCCAGTTTCAGATTAATTTTCAAGTGACATACCAGAGTTCCTTTATGTGAACCATGAATTACATTAAGTGCTGAGCTAAAGTTTACTCCTTCCCATTTCTAATTTTCGTCCGTTTCAGTTGCAGCGCCAAGTAAAGAAATGGTCAACTCGTCGAAAGATTTTTCCATGCATTCGATCAGTTTCACCCGATCTTCAGCTAATTCAAGGAGTTCCTCAAGTTCCATGACAGTTTAACCCGAAATGTTGCTTGATTAACGTCTCAACGGGCAGAATCTATGTACACAATTTGCAGAGCAAACTCGATCGGCGTTCAACTCGTCACTTGCACTGGTGATGCGCGAGAAGTTGCGAACCGTCTCAAATTTGACTGGTGTCATCGTCACGGCGTGTGTGTGCCGAACAATGTTCTCTTTTCACAATTTTGATTTGATCAAATTTGAACGCGGGACGGAGCGATTAGTCCCGAAGCGAACGTTGTCGCGTGAGACGGGCCTTTTCGTTCACCCCTTTTTTGCAGTCGGCCGAGTGCGAGAAAAGAGGAAGGGTTAGCTTTCGACCCTTTTTCGGATTAGTCGACCGGTCGCAGGTAGTCGACCCTTTTTTTCCTCTCGTGCGCTATAGGCGGCCATTTGCTTTTCTCCCCTCGCGACATTTCGACCAATGAGCTATCGATCCGAATTTTCCGACAGACTTTTCACAGAAAGCAAAAGGCTCAAGGACGCTCTTTGGCTTTTATATAGGGCAAAGGAAGTTGCCATTTCAACAAGTATTTCCTTCGTAAATTGTGAGTTGGTGCAAAGTAACAGTTCTCAAGCTCCGACAGTTCATCATAGCAGATCCTGAATTTACTAGAATCAAAGTTGGGCGCCTTAATATTTTAGTCCGTAAGAGGGAAGTGTGCTCACCGACCCTAAAGCGATGAATGGGACTGAACAGTTAATGTATTTACTAGCTCTCCGGTGAACTTGGGTCCAAGTTTAGCGTCTTTAATCCCATACCGTATAAACCCAGGTGATATATTTCCTTGAATAGTTCTAAGTTTTATTGATCGTAGAGCGAAGTTTGATGAATAATTAGCTGGGGTATTACAATTTGCCAAAACTGTGTATCAACGATTTCTCTTCAAGTCCCTTGACAACAAGAGACAGACGCGTCTACCACTTCTTTCCAAGAGGATTAGAAAAATCTCCGTTTCAAGATGGCGCGCTTCTAGTCTATTTAGATTGAATCCAAGGCGAGGCCTGTTTGAAACTCTTTCCACAAAAAGAGCGAGAGATCTGCCCTACTTGAGACGACAGAGCATGGCGTCTTCCATGTTACATTCTTGACGAGCATTTCCGACTCGTCCTTTAAATATTCAAGTTCTTAGCCGTCAATTCTTTTGTTGGCTGTTATAAGCCCTTGAGGGGGTTTGGGGAGCGTTTACCTGACTCGTCGCTAATAATACAACGTCATCCGCTGGTGAGTTTGTGTCTGCGACTGCCTGGTCGTCCGCATCGCAACTAACTAGATAATAACTGATTTACCGCGCTCATTTCGCCGGCGTGGTGGATGAGTAACAGACTGCCGTCGCTTTGCGACCATCAGGAATCCGTTAAAGGAGAGAAAAACTCGCCCGCCAGGGTTCTTCGATGACTGCGAACGTGTGTACCGTGAAACCGCTCTCACCGGACATGAAGCACCAGGGGTACGCGTACCGAAGTTAACGGCGACGACGTCAGCAGACGAGCGAACGGCTCACTTTGAGCCAACTGGCTTCTTTGCGATTCATTCTGAAGCCAAGAGCGGCACTCTCTCTATCGATCTGATGTTTCCATCTTACCCGGCTAATCAACTCAGTTTACCTAATCTTAATATTGTCGACTAGTCACGAGGTTATCTAGCTAGGAGCATTCTCATCCATTTCATCGCCAGGATGCATTATTCGGAGCGGGACAAGGTAGCAAGGAAATAGTTTTTTTCGTGTGTAGAACGGATGGTTGGCTGGAATCGACTGGTGCTCAACTTGCCGAACACACAGTGTATTATCCACTTTAAAAAAAAAGGGAAAGAAGCCCTGTGCGGATTATGAATGATGATTCGATCGTTTCTGCGTGGGAGTACAAAAGATCGCCCTTCTCTACTTTTGGGTATTCTGGCTTAATGTGGGCGGCATTGATTTCCAGCCATCGTTAGACGTACTATACGTAGACAGTATTGATTATGAGTGCAGCAGTAGTGTCATTCATAGGAGGAGGATACATAAAAGGAGGGAACTGCTGGCCGATTGCGAACGTAAATCGCGACTGCAAAGATGTCAACAAGCTCCCGCGGAGTGGGTTCTCCTACACAATCTGCAGCAGCAACATGCATCATTTAATCTTCTTGTGAGAAACGGGCTCGCCCTTTTGAGCAAAAGCACCAGCAGACTTGAGGGCCGAATTCGATTTCCGATCAATCTCATCCTCTGCGTCCAGCATCATCGGAGACGGCTAGGAACCGATGAAGAGACGACGAGCGACCGCCCTTTTCTCAAAAGAGAAGAGATCGAATCGGTTTTCAAGCCGAGGAGCTCCGAGCCTTTCAGAGTAGTAGACGTAGTCGTAGTATATCTAGACACTCAGCAGTTGGAAACCTAGCGAGATCGAAAAGGGAGGCAGACACAAATGATCCACCAGCCCTCATCCTTGAATAGCAATATATAACATTTTTGACAAAAAAACCGGCCTCATTGCCAGCAGTCCCTTTCTAAAAGGCTAAGTCACCTAAATATAGCCACCTTTTGTCGTCTCTTTTTCGCGCCGAGCTTCTCCTTCAATCGATACAATTCCATATCTTGCAAGACGTTGTCAGGCGTTTTAGCGCGGCAAATTTAAATCGTCGACGGATTTCACGAAGAAACACGTGGCGTTATGTGTTGATCCTTTCGATCGATAACACCAAGAGCTTTCTCCTCGTGTTCAACTTCCCCTGACGCATATTAATGGACAGCGCTGGCCATTATCCCTGTTTTTTTACTCTCCAGAAACAAAGCAGGCATCATGCATCACTTCATCGTGCGATCCTTCATCTTAATAACTATTGCGCTAGAGAGACATGCCAAGGACCGAATGACAAGGACCGAATGAATGCCGAGTCTCTGTGAAAAGCCAGTCGCTGTTCCTTACGAAAGCGGCTTACGTTCCAGGTATTCGTTTTCCAACGCTATATCGCCCTTTACTTCGGTCCGTATTCACAATCCTTATTCAACGGTCTTTCCTATACAGTACATTAATATCTGGCTCAGCCGCTCAGCTCTTCGATGGTCAATGACGCTTTGATGCACTACTGGTACAGCATTTCTATGTAAGGTTCAGCAGTACGTATGTAGGCATCACTGATTGAGCGTAAGCCAGATTTAGTTTCAGTTTCTTCCTGAAAGGCGGAGATTGGGACGAAAAGTTATGTCCAAATAATATATTTCGTATCCCATAGCAAATGTTTCTAATTCTGTTTCGTCATCAAAAAGGAAGTTGCTCTCGGAAAAGGGAAGAGAGTAAACAAGCCGCAAAAACCAGGCTGACGGAAGCATTTTTATCGCCGTCTCACCACTGAGGAGACGACGTCATTGTTCTATAGCCAGCAGAGTAGATGGCAGTAGATAGCAGTGGCAGCCTATTGTCTGTTCTGGGGTAGACGGCGACAATTTTAGGTTAAGCGTCCACTTGGCGGTAGAAATCGAACGGAAGGAGGGGGACAAGGGCGTCTGATTCGATTACAGTCCGTTCACTCACGACACTCTGGCCGAGTGGCCCGGCACACGCCTTACTCCTGGCGAGAGGGCGAGCTGGGACGACTGTTGTTCTTGAACTTTTGTCAACTTGGCGAAAAAAGAAAAAAACCGATAGGATCAAAAATACACAAAAAAAGTAGCCTCCATTTCGATGCTTTCTTTCTACGACACATGTCGTGTACGGTACGTATGGGTGTATGTCACGACACAGGAAGGAAACCCGAGTCGCTTTGCCCTAGACATCAGTAGCAGCAGCAATACCCAGCCCTACATCTTTGGAAACAATTGGGGTGTTTGATGCTTGCTCTATTAGGAATGGATGGTGTGTCTCCGTATTTGTTCAGAAGAAACGTAACAGCAGAATTGTAGACCGGAAAGGGTAACGAGCTCTTTCTTCCTCGGCTCCCAATTAAGCGCCGCGCAGCAGTTTCGATTTCCTGAATAGCAAACATGCGACGACAATGCTTCCGCGCAAATCAACATGCATTCGAAATCTATGGAAACTTCTATAAATAAAGTAGCGTGTTTAAACAGGGAACAGTTGTACCTTAAAGGTCCGCAGACTAGAAACAACCCGTACGCCATCAATATTACCTTTACGACGAAAGTTTACAGTAAGCTCGTTATTAATAATAATACTAGGAAGAGGAAAGATATGTCTGAACATACAAAATGTAGGTGCCCTACGTACTCCATGACTGCAAATGCTTCCGGAAGGCTTTTCTTCCCTAAAGGTCAGCAGCACTCGACGTGACGACTAGTAGTAGCTGTGCGGTCAAACTCTGAGACAACAGTACAAATTCCTAGAAAACAGCGCAACATCCCCTTTACGGCGATCTTATCGTGTACTCTTTCTTTTGATACCTGATATAAACCGGAACCTTTGTTCCAAGGGAACTGCTGAGCTCGGCTGAAATTAAACCAAGAGGCTACCGTCGGTGTGTACTAGTTTAAGGAACGGTTTCTTCCTTGAATCGATCGGTTTACGAAAAGCAAAAGCAAGCTATAAGCGCTAGGTAAGACAATCGGCCTCTGGCTGAGGTCGAGTCAATCTTAGTGGAAGAGAATAAGGACCTAGGGAGCGAGAATTAATCCCTCTTCTGCCTTTATTTAAAAAGAGAAGGAAGCAAAATGTATTTGAACAATTCGTCTAATTTGCCTCATAAAAAAGGGTTTATTATTCGTTAGGCGAAGCTTAGCAACGGCTATTCTTCCGTGATTTTTGTAAACACTTGGAGTTTCTTTCGAGGAACGTTTCGAAACTTTTTTGTTTTGTTCTTCAGTTTTGGTTCACGGTAAGTTGCGCGCACGCTTACAACTCGATCGATAATAGAGTCGCGTACTTTTTGCTACGTAGGTCCCCGTTCGTCATGAGTTTTTTAAGGATAGCCAAAACATTGTTGTGCACAGGAAGTCGCCCGAGGTAGTCGGCGTGTATAAATAACCCAGGCGTGTCGTTTAAACAGCCCGGAAACACAAGCCCAAAGATTAATGGCCAATTCGTTAACATTTGGCCTATTATCTCTAAAACGCGTCCTTCGGAAATCCACGCTTTTTTATTTTAGTATTCCTTCCGCTTGAAACGTTAGAAAAATTGTTTTCCTCATCATTCTTCTTCCTCTGCTTTGTTGATTGATTATACGCGAGAATAGGGAGCTTTGAAGCATCGCATTTCGATTTCCATCGAATTATTTTAATCGAAACGTCCCACGATGATTGAATATTGAAAATACCCAACGACCAAAGCTTCGATGAGGATAACGAATGAACTACTAGGAACGTCAGCACCTGTTATTATTACTGTCGTTTATGCGGGGGTTTCCTTCACAAGGAAAAGTGGTAGACGGTCTCTTTCATAGTCATTAGTCAGATAGAAAATGGAGGCCAATGGTGCCAATCAAAAATAAAGTGCGCTATAGAATCAGCAATTCATTTGATTTCTCTCAATGACGGCTCGGCTGAAAAAGCGAGGATCGTCTCTCGTCTCGTAAATGTTCTCCCACCAGTTCCGCGAATCCGCCCTTTTTGAGACGACGGGTAGAAAAGAAGCAATCGGGCGAAAGCCTGCATGTTTTCTTTGGTATTATCTCGCTGTTTCAGCATCAGTCACGGCTGGCGGATGACAAAGACGCCGCCAGTTAAAGAAAACATGGCCGTAAATGACTTATCCAGTGTCCTTGTCCTTGTCAAATAAATAATCGACTTTTATCCGTCAAGGATGAAAAGAGAGGCAAAATCGATCCCGTATATTTATAGTCCCTAGAAGATTGAGGTTCTGGTGGATGAAGAGGAACCACTACGTACGCTTCCCTGTAGGGCTATAGGTCTTCCCGCCCGGATTACGCACATCGATCGATGTTCGCAACCGGTTCTACCTTTACAGTCGGTAAGTCCCGAACAGGATACAAGTTGGTCACTCCCTTTTCGCTATATAACGACAGTACAGCATCGTCGTAGAGGGACACTACAAGAATCAAAGACGCTTGTAGCATCCCGAAGGGTAAACCATCGTTTGATTGGCGATTCTAGCCCTTTGGGGTCTATTCCATATAAAAACGGCTGGATGCTCTTGGTCAACTACCACCTGACTGTTGAAAAGAGACTTTGTGACGGTCGGAAGAGATCTTCGGGGCTAGTAACTTCTGAAGGAACAAGTCAATAAGAGCTGGTGCTTCACTCGTTTCGGCTTTTATTGAATTTTACAAGCAATTTCTGTACTGTATTTGGCAATGTATGTCTGCTGCCCTCAAGTGAAGCTAGAGACCGTCACCCTATAATGAGGTTTTTAAGTAAACATACGACTCGCTGCCGTTGGCTGATCGTAGACCAGCTTGTTCGTTTTCCATATCATCGGAACTATACTGGCGTGCCTCACAAAAGAGGGATTAGGCCCGAAGTCAACGGTACTCTCGAGTACGGTAATTCTTTCTCGGGATCCGGCTGTTTAGGAGCACGTGCCCGCCTCAAAGTTTAGGGGGAATTTCAACATCAAGTTACACATGGTAATACGCGGGCCGATTCTGTTGCGATATGATGATGGTTGGATGGCGATCCGATTCCCAAATGTGAAGAGGAAAATCTTGCCGTTGGTGGCCGGGTCCGTCCAAATGCGTAGATCGCGTAGCCTATCATAGAAGGTATGTCTGTTGGCAACCTTTCTTCCACGTGGATAACCTTTCTAGTAAACAAATTGTTTTTCATTTTGCTATTACATGATCCATTCACCCATATATACTGCAGTATAAGATGCATCATCTTACCTACAAGACACTATATTGGTATTCTTTTAAAAATAAATCAGAAGATTCCATTTCATTCGAAAAAATCTATACCATAGATTCATAGGTAAATGGGTACGAGTGTAACATATTTTTTCTATTATTTGTCAGGGATCGATCGGATTTCTTTATATAAGGAGAAGATATAAAAGCATAAAGTGCTCAAGACGGTTCTTATGTTTGTGTTCTTATGTATCCGACAACATCATTATTTCACCAACGGTCTATCTAAACGTGTTGCTCAAGTAATTCGGCCCTTCTCTAAACTCAAACAGCAAGTTGAGTTCACTGGGGACGGCACTTTAATGTAAACAAATAATAAATTTTACAATATTAATATTGTCAAATGAAGAAGTTTTTTAAAAGTGGGGAGCCAGCATCGTTGACGGTGAACGGCAGTGTTGTTGCTGATACTCGGTCGATATGAAAACCCTGATTGCTGAGGTAATTCAATCAAGCGTCCTGGTAGAAACACTGTCGACCGAGGCACACAAAAGAAGTAGGGTTAGGTCTATGGCTGTAATGCTATCACGACATTAGAGTAGGCGGACGGGCATATACGTACGCACGTTGGCTTTTGACGAGCTCCTCTTTGTAAAAGACCTCTATGGGATGACAATAAATAAACTAGAAAATTTGGCTAATAGCATTCAGGAGAATGGATGCTCTAGCTGTGGGCATTGTATAGGCTACACGCGCTACCACTCTGTGGCTCCGTCTATTTATCTACTAGCTTAAATATACACACAGTGCGTACGGTATGGTATCTGTGGGACCGCTGAGGGATGGGATGGCGAATGAATAAAAGAGACGGAAGCATGCTACTTATCAACAAACCAGTCACTCTATCCTAGTCTTGTTGTCGGCATAGCATTTCTTTTCAAGCCACGCATTCACGCCGCGTCTTTTTCTATCTCTCTCCAGTCCGTCACTAATAAATAACGACATCTTGAACATAACACGATATGATATGACAAGCTTCAGCGCTCTCTCGTCGGCATGCATTTACATGCGATTCGCGATAGACTTTTGAAGAAGATGCGATCTCAAGTCCAGTGCATACAGTATGCATATTATACATATAGAAAGATTTTGCGTGCCCATTCTTTATATTCTTCGTCGAATGTCATTTGGGTCTGACTGTATAGTTTTATATTAGATGCCTATATACATTCGAGAGTCAATGCATTATTCATTTTGTTTCTCTTAAACTCTTGATAGGATGATATTGGAGGCACGTCGCTTTTCATGTAATGTCTGGCCCCTCACTACAAAGATTTGGATTCACTTTTAATAGCATTTTTAGTTACTTATTTGTCTTGATAGCTTTTGATATTAGCTGTCAGTTACGACACTGAGTTTTCTCGGTAAGGTGAATCTTTTAGGTTGAAGACGTGTTTCCATCCCGCATATTATATGTTCGAGAGAGTTACCAAGATGTGGGATGTGGATTATACAGAATAAAGGGAATAAAGAGCAAGATAAAAATAGACAAAATAAAAGGGCCGCATTATCTATAATGCGGCCTCTGAGCGTATGTTATTTTAAATTAAAGTTGCATCGAGAACCGAGAAGGAAAGAGCTTTTAGTCGGATACTTAAGGTTTCGGCATGTCTAGAAAACGATGTTAATGCTTAACAAGAAAGGAAACGGTGGATGTCGAGGGCGATGTTTTATATAGAGGCGGAGAAGGTCCCATTGGTTAATACGCCCACGTGTTCGAATCGACGGCGGTATACACTTGACGTTTTCCCTTTTTTTTCCAAGGGCGTACGTAACAAGACTACGTTGTAAGCCACAACGTAGAGAGGAACTTACTTATTCATTGTTCTTTGTTTTTGTTTCTTTTGACTGTTTTTCTTGTTACATGGCGTGCGCATCTCTCAGCTATAGCAGTACGGCGAAACAAGTCAGGAGAAGGAGACTAGAGTGCACTCGTAGACTTTTCCTAGGGCAGGGGACCCTAACGACTGCTTTAGTCTTCCTCGAACTCGAACTTTTATCCGGAGTCGAACAAAACTAGAGACCACGAAAAAGAAAGAGGGCACGAATTTTTGGTGCAGCACTTTAGAAAAGTCATGCGAGCTCTAGTCGTCGCCTAGCACGCAGTTTCGCCATCAGTTATTGATGAAGTCGGGACTTCCTCTTTTCAGGATATGGCGACAACATTACTCATCGATGAACTGATCTGTCGCTTAAAACGCCGGCAGAATAGTCAAGTGCTTTATTTTCTGGCACGATAAAATAGGCCGTTCCTAGCTATAACCAATTCGATTTTCTTTTCACTGGTAATGGATACTGCGGGCTATATATAGCCATAAGCCGCTGGGGAGTCCCCCACAAATGATCCTGGCAATTGATAAAGGAAGCTGAACGTCTTGAAACAATTGAAAAAATGCGCCGAATTGGCTAAACGGGGAATCAATTGAAGGTTCAGCTGTTCAAGGGTAATAGATCGGTAACGGTCGCTGCATCCTCATCGGCCCAGAAACACAGAGGGAGCGAAAAAAAAAGAAAGAAAGAGATGCGAGTGTGCGAGAGGCTGATGGCAGAGCCACTGTTCCAGATGGAATCCGATCATTCCGCTTCTCGGTGTTTTCCTCAGCAGCAACCGGCTACAATTCTCTCTCTCATATGTAACATCGTCTTTTCTCTCTCTCTCTCTTTTCTATTTTAAATCCAACAGGAGCCAAATACGTGTGATGCAGACTCTGCGGCGCTCCTATAAAGCAATAGAACATTATTGGCTATATATCGTCTAATATTGAACAATGAAAAGGTTCTAGAGAACATTTGTTGCGTGTTTACGTTTTTTCCCAGTAATCGCGTGGTGTTACTGGGGTGATTTAATAAGTCACCTCACGGCTGACATGTTCTGGGCTACTGTACCCAAATTGATTTTGCAGAAGTTGTCGGGTTGGAATGATGCCTGCAAATCGCTTTTTCGAGTTTTTTCCGGATGTGAGGGGGTGGACGGGGGTGGACGAACGCTTTAAATCTAATCGGGCCCACACAGAACGTAAAATTTGAACATTGAGCTCAGCAGTAATATTATAATAAGAAAAGGGATATTGGGCCAAGTTATGACTTACTTAGAGATGGATGCGAAATGAGCTTATACCCTATAACACGAGAGCTAATAAACGCGGAAAGCTGTAAGCCCCATCACGCAACATGATCGTGCATTATTAAGCTATATATGATAAGGCCAAGGCTAAGTGTTTGGGGTAAAAATATCACTAAAGTCTAACACTCGATGATTTATTTAAGAGATACTGTAAATTGTTTTGAAGGGATTGGATTAACCTTTTTTCACCTCCAATCAAAGTCAATCCCTCGGGAGTGTTCCGTTTCATATTAAGGAGCCGCGTCTGCCGCGATAAATCCGCGGTCGTCGTAAATCGCTACAGTAAGAGTACGGTAGGCTGTATAGCGCAGGCAATAATAATTATCTAGCAGTAGTGCGCGTCCGTGTTACGCCAGTGGAAACAAGTCGAGAGATAACAAGACTAAGCTGTTTGAGTCTTTTTTATTATTCTCTTGAGTGATGGTACTTGGAAGACCAACAGTGGCATCTTGTTTCAAGAGTCTTTTGTTCCATTATTTATTGTTAAATCGTTTGAAAAGTTCTCCGAGACTGTGGGGGAATCCAGTGAATTTCAGCATGCCAAAATGAAAAAGTTCTGTATGAACTGTGAATCTCAAGTAGTTGGCGTGCTCTCTATTATTAACTTCCTTTTTACATTTTATATCGTGACGAAGGAAATGTCAGACACTGAGACTTTGAAGCAGCCGCATCATATAATTTATTAGGTCCTAAATTTCACCGACACCCGTTTTTCCATATTAAGGGCAGGTACAACTACCATTTCTGATTATGCTGCATAAGGCAGTGGTATTAGACCTGAAAAACCCTTTACTACTGTTTTATTCATCAATCCTCGAAACCTTTCATGTTATCCGTTTTAAGAAAACGGTATTCAAGCAATACTAACCATGTCACTAATTCGACATTTATTGAACTCCAAAAGTTTCGCGACATTTTGGTAAAAAGTTTAGGGGTCGAAACTTTCGTCTCGTCTGGTTCTTTTGTTTAGCTATTTTCGTCGACGAAATGATAAATGCTGTAGTAGCGCTTCAGTCTTTCGTCGTTTTTCTTTATTTGGCAGACTAACTCGATTACAGATACCCCGACGATCATAAATATGCTATTCCGTCCAAGTAGCTGGCTGCTGCTACCACCACTGCTCTTTATTGGTGAATACCCTCGTGATTGATCTTTGTCACCGTATTCACGCGACACTGGGTGTGGCGTTGTCCGTTCAATCAACTATTATTATCTGTATATATATATATCTACGTGTACGTCTAATCGCACTTTCGGTGCGTGTTGGAGTGATGGTTAAGATTTTTCCTGGTTTACTCTTCGCTTACCTAGAAGCTCAGCCGTATACAGTATATGGTTCAAGGTTGCGTTAAAAGACTATTAGTATACACTGGCCAGGCCGTCAGGGTGGGATAAGGTGGGCTTGTGGAATGGGCGCACACGTGGATTGTGATAACCTACATAAACCCAAAGCACTCTGCTATCGGACCCCGTGCAGACTGGCGTTAGGAGCTGTTCTGTGCCCGGCTACTAGTAGTGGATGCCAGTGATCGATGGACGCAGGAGCGGCCGGCTTGTCCGGCTTCACTTGGCGCTCTTATAGTGACGGGCAGACTTAACAATATAGACGTTCCCTATAATACCAGCTGACGCTTACATTAGCATCCGATGATTAAAGGCTCGTTGCGTAAACTATTAGAATATGCAAGCAGCGTCGCCATAAAGACACCCAGTCAGCATGTCGGCGTTCTTTTGTTTCCATTTTTCTATGTGTGTCGACATAGAAGATGATGACACTGATAGGGCCCTTGGTGCTCTTGTGTGCCTTCAGGGGGCCGGGTGTAAATAATCTCGCACATGGCGCGGGACGATGGCGACATCGGAATCTGTTCCCTGGTCTCGAAATCTCTCCGCGTCTGCCCACCCTGCATATCTATTACGGACGGCCTTCGTCTCGCGTTCAGAACTTAAGATATACTACTACGCAACGCATCAAATTCTGGCCACCGATGTCCCCGTATTCCGTCGTAGTATAGTAGAGAGTATAAATATCGTATAAGGCTACGGGGAAAACGATACGAAATGTCACATAATACGAAAGGTGAATCATCGCCCAAAAACCAGCCGAGTGATGACGCACTTTGCGTTTGTCATTTGTCTGTCTTCTTCCTAGCTGCACCGATGACGTTAGAATCAAAACAGCATCTGTAACCGGGCCCTCTTTTAAAAAATTGCACATTTATCTCCTATAAGCGACGAATCATTCAGCAATTACGTATCAGTTTATCTTGAGAGACAAAGAGTCGATCTTTTTTTAGTACCCAAAAAGTCTTGGATTCGTTGTCACACCATTGGCTTTGGCCATCTCCCCTTACACTTTGACACCTACCCATCGGACAGGGTACTAATCAAATTACAAGAGAGAAGCAACAGCAAGGAAAAGCTAATACACATTTATAAACTATTTCCTACAACACAACAAAAAAAAAGCCTAGTGTAGTCTTGAATGCGTTAAATTCCGCTCTATAGTGGCGCAAAGTGCACAAGAATCGCGACCAAATGAGGCCAGCGAGGACTTTGGGGTAGGTTGCGGCATTCACGGGCTAGAGAATTGTATTCTCCTCCGTGATTCGATTAGTTTTTCTTTTGTTGTTATATAAGAAGTAGAGGAAAAAGAGCAAAAAGCGCGGCATTGCTGGATGTGAACGGAAAAGAGAAAATTCTGTGATTCGTCTGCCATTACAACCGACTGTAAAGGTTCTGTAAGATGGTCCTAGATATATAGAATAGGAGAAGAATAGGTAGAAGAAACGGGAGAAAAGTCGAATAGATCCGAAGTAGGCCCAAGATAGGAAATAAAGGCATAAAAGATGGAAACGGAGACTGGGCTGAAGCCAGACAGGCGTGCAACAGATAATATCGTCATCGACGTCGTCGTCGTTGGGTGGTCGCGACGGCCGCGTGCGGTTTCCTCGGAGCGTCGACCTGACTGTCGATCACAGGGCTAATCAAGCGGATGCATGCGGCAGCAGCTGGTTCTGTCGCTTTCAAATATTGATTTTTTTTTTCTCGTCTTTCTTTTCCGTCCCTTATTCTAAGTCTATTGCTGCTGTTGTTCTGCTTCCTTATTCCCGACGTCAAAACTTTTCCAATAGGGCGTCACAGGTTTGCGCTGTTGGATGTCGCCTGTCGCTTCCTCGAGATGAATAGTAGGTCCCTTTTAATTCCCCTTCGGCTCCCGCTTGCCAACAGAGTCGTCCGTGCTTCTACCTATAGAGAGGCTTGGATATATGGAGGTTTCATGCAGATCTTGCCTCGACAATCCCATCGTCTTATTTTCGCGTGTTCAATTCCGTAGATGTGTGATCATCGCGGATCGAAACTCGAGCGCGCCCGATCTTATATCCTCGAGACTGCGACAACACGTCGTCGCATCGGGGTTTTTCAATAATATTATCTCGAGTGGGTGATGATGATCGATTTCTGAAAACACTTCGCGCCACATATTCAATCGTTGAATCTAACAAGAACCCCGTAAAGAGAAATCCCAGCTGTTGTGCGACGAGAGATCGTTTTCTCTTCCAGCATTTTTGTTTTTGGCGAAGGAGCGCTCGCTTGTGATCGGGTCCCCGCATCCCACGCATCAGAACCATTCAACTCGACTCCAGGTGCGCATCGCGTCCTCTATAGCCTGTAGGACGCGTAGATGATGGAGGCGTAATATGCAGATCTTCATCAAAGAAGGGATTTAGCTATGACGTCCGAACATTATCGAGGCTTATTCGGTGAAAGCTTGCTCCGAATTCGGCGAGGAAACAACGGTGTGATGGTATTGGAAGCGACAGCGATTTGTCGTGAAATAATGGAGTAGTAGACCGAGTTTTACTTGTCGTTGTTAGGGCCAAGTCGTGCGTGCTACTGCCGTTCAGCTCCTGTTTGCGCCCTCCATGTCTTTTGCATATACAAATAACAAGCGGGGCTGCCGAAGCCTGCAGTTTTTGAGGGGGAGACAATCAGCCGCTTGGAATCCGTTTGCTTTTGCTCTTCCAGAAACTTTCACCAGCTTCTTCCTCTGTATCGATCGCGTTCCCGCCGGTGTTAAATTTAAACTAGCGCATACATATTTATAAGAAAAATCGCAGTGTTTGTGTACTTTTGGCGCGCGGACGCATATATGTAGCCGATTTAACCGTCGTCGCATCGACGGCACGTTCTCGATGGATTCACAACAGCGGCGCAAAGACAACACCGACGTCAGTAGCATCAAGTTGCCGCCTAAAAATTGTAGGTGTTGAGAGAAATACAAGGTGCGCCGCTGCTGTTGTATCCTCGCCATCTTTATACGAAACGCCGGTTGTTACACGACAGATAATAACCCGGTTTGAGTTCCCTCTCTCTCTCTCTTTCGTTTAATCAGATTAGGTATCGACGGGGATTCGCCGAACCAGCCGTGAATCAATATATCTTATCTAGATTGAACATTCTATTCTATTCGAGATTGGTTGCGAGTTTCTCAGTTGAGTATATATAACACCATCACCGTGGTGAATTTTTTCTGCTCATCGATTCTTAAAAGAGGACAAAAGTTATATAATTTTCTGCTCGGTAAAAAGCTATTAGTGCATATATTTCACAAATCGATTCAATAAATTACGAGAGCCCATTTCCTTCCAGTTACTCTGTCCCCAACGTAAAAGGTCATTATCGGGATAGTTAAAACAGTTGCAGCCTAATAGGTTCCATCGAGTGGAATGGCCAATTTAAGCTTCCGCTGGCCGCGAACGCCATAAAGATAATTAGTTCTCTTTTGTATGGAACTAATAGGAATAAAAACAAATCTATTTGTTTATTCAAGGCGACGAGTTGAAACTGATTAATCCCAACAAGCGCATCATTATTTTAGTATTCAAATGAGAAAAAGTCGCTGAATGTGGATGCAGCCATCAGCAGTCTGGAACGGCGGCAGTGATTGAGTATACGAGGACAACGCTACAAGTTGATACGACCAAGACGCCGAGACTCCAGCTCCGACGGCTAGAAGAGATATAGGGATATGCTTGACAGGCAGAAGAGGGGGAGGCCGGCGCAACACTCGACGACGCAGACTGAGCGAAGAGCGTGCCGAGTCCAACCGCGTCGGTCGGTTGCGCATTGGCATCAGTCGTTGTCCGGCAGTCGGTAAGAGCTGCCGTATCTTCCTCAGTTTCTCGCCGTCATCGTCGTTGTGCGCTTTGTCTCATCTGTTGTCCCCAGTTTTCTTTCTTTCTTTCCCTCCTCCTACTCTTCCTCCAATTCTTATCCAATCCCATCGTCGTGATTACCTTGGTCAGTGTCCTGATCGTGTCTCATCGTCTCAATCATTCGTACTCATCGTAACTAATCGAAAAAAGGAGACGGACGACGAGTGTATATGTGAGACGGCCACAACGAGGATGTCGGACCATTGGACATTGTCTCTCGTCGTCGTCGTCGAACAAATGGAACTGGCTCGGAGGAGGAAGTAAGCTCTTTTGTCTCTTTTTGCCTTCCAACTCGCCCCCTTTTCTTCCTTCCTCTCTCTCTATATCGCCATTAAAAACTCTAATCCAATTTCCGAAGAGCTCTTTGCTCTTCGGCCAGCACTCGTCACAGGAGAGCGCCCGACTCTCACTTCAGACTTCACGTTCTCAAAAATAGAACGTGCACAGCCTCGAAGACGACGACGACAACAATTTCACTAATGGCGAGACCGAGATGACATTTTATAAAAGAGACATACTAGAGATAAAAGAAACGGACGGCCGAAACGACAATTTGACTTTTTCTCGACACCACGTAGTCGACCGCCCCTTTGGCGACTGACACGGGCGACGACGTCGCGCAGCAGCTGATCCGTGTGACTCATGTTCTGTCAAACATCGCCGAGCCACTTTCGTCCGTAAATTTCGCGCTTTTTTTTTGTTGGTTGTTGTTCAAGTTTAGAAATATGCTTTGCAAAGCAAACAAAGTTAAGTGTTAGTAGAAAAAAAAGTTACGCGATTGGCTCTTTTACGAGAGTCCTTGTAGACATCGGTTGCGGTTTGTGACATTTGCAGGTTCTCCTTACTTTTTTTTCTTGAATAAGAAAAAAAAACCCATGTTTAGTTGCCATGTAGACAAGCCCTTTGGCGTCGTAATAGTTGCGGCGTTGGCCCGGGGTTCGTTATTTCTTGACGAGGATCCTTGAGCTGAGAGAAACTACAGAAGATTTCTTCGATAGGACGAGAGAGAAAGAAATAGAGAGAGAAGAAGAGTTTTGTTGTGTGCCTTCTTTGAGGGCAGCACGGAGTGAACAAAGTAATAGCCAATGCTTCCGTGATGAGAGCGGGCTGGAACATACATAGGGAATACATCGAAATGATGGTTTTTGGCGATAGCCGATTCGCTTCAGTGCCGACTTTTTCTGATGATCTTGGTGGCGTCTCCATCATTGGCTCGCCACTAGCTCGTTTCGGTCTGGCAAAATGTTACACGGGGGATCGTCAACGCGCCAGCAACGAGATCGACTGGAGATGAGATGAGAGAATTGGTATCGCGAAAGGCTATTAGCGCCAGCGGTGGCGTCGGCGGCGACCAGCAGGCGAAAAGGGAATACGCCCGCTAATCGATCTTCTGCGTACGTGGTAGATGGAATAACAATTTTTCAAACAATTGCCAACCTGAGATGCATCGTCAAATGGCAGATACCACATCTATATAATACACTAGAGGTCAACGAGTGCGTATAGTACGTGATGCGTCGCATCGGATCAGTTTGCGGCACTGATGGAATCATCAACGATGACAATAGACGCGACTGGAGTCGAATCTCGAGACGGACCAAATCTCTTTTGTGGAGATCTCCTCGACGTATTCATTGCCGAAATTATCTCTTGTCTCTCCAAGTAGTACCGTAGTACATATTATGGCCGTAAGGAAAACATCCCACTTGATTCGTGGCCCGGTGCCCCAGATCGCGCGCGCGGCATATTTGAAATAACCGGTTCGTAAATAACGCGCTTACAGACGAACTGAGACTCGTGTGTATTTATAGCTGGTATCCACCACCACCACCACGTCGTTTAGTATACGAGACGTTGTAGGATCTCTCATCGACTAGCTGGTGATAAGCATACAGCTCTGACTAGCTGATGAAGTCGTGGCCCAACTCTTCTTGGGATAGTGACAATGTCGCCCGCTAGAAGCTCCCAGAATTCCAAACATGGCGCATCCTTTGTGAAATCTCGGTCGCAGGGGCAATCTAGAGAGCGCTCGTCTGTGAAATGCATCCAACTGGCAGAAAATAGGGACTCGCGGGATTGCTGTCCACCTGAATCCGTCCGTCGTACATCGTTGGCGTCAAGATGGTTCGAAAAAGAAGCGCCAAATGAAAATAGCACCCGATTCCAGGGCGATCGATTGTCTGATGAAAGTGAAATCACGTCATTGATCTACTAATCCGTTCTCTGTAACCTACTATAGTCTATATTAGATTGAAGAAAAGGAAATGCGCTGCGGTCGGCTACCTCTCTCTCTCTGCCTGTGAGCAATATGAGAAAGAAGAAGTCGAACATTAAATCAGATGAGAGAGCGCCAACAAAGAAAGGCAGACGGACCTTTTACTTGGCGCTTCAAGTGCTGCCCGGCAGTGTTTAATCATCTGTAAAAGAGTCGCGGGCTCTCGTATCGCGTCGTACATTGGTGGATCTATCACGACAGAGACGCACGGCCTTTCGTCGTTACGGCGGCGGCGGCGGCGGCGGTATAGCAAGCAAGTCGCGCTGGAATTGAATCAAGAGCGCAGCTGCCGGAAAGAAGTAGCGAACAAGAAAGAGTCACGTCCGTTCGAGCGATGCCAAACTTTGCCGTCGTCGCCCGGGCTATATCTGCACATTCTCCTCAATACCTAGCTCTTCTCTTAAAAGACGCACTTCTCCTACTATACATCAGGCAAAAAAAAACTATTACGTGCATATTGTGTATTGCTGGCAGACGACATATTCTTTTTAAAGAAAAATAAATAACCTTTGAAAAAAATGTTCAGGCCTGAAAACTGGCAAGTCGAGAGTAATCGGAAAGGGCGGAGAAGAAGTAGTAGGACCGAGCTGAATTTGACGCCCGGCCGAAAGGCGATCAGGTGTTTAGTGTTCATTAAACCGTGAACTTTCCATTCCGTTTTAAAAGGGGAAAAAATTCCCAATCTCATCGAGTGCGTTTCTTTAGCCTTTCTAAAGAAAATATTTAATTCTTTTTTTTTTCTTTTTTTAAATCGGTGCAGATGACGTGATCCTTACGGCGCCGGGTAGCGATTGATTCAGACTACAAACAACTGTGAGTGAGAAACGGCAGCGCAGCCGAAGCCAAGCCATGTCCGATTGGCCCTACTTTCTTTCCGTTGATCTTCAAGTAAGTGGTTCGATTTTTTTTTCCCTATAAAATAAATTAAAATATTCCCTATTTTTTCGAGGAAAACATCTCGTAAAAGTTTTGTTTACTTTAGTTTTTTTCCTCCTCCTGAAAAACTCTAAAACCTACCGTCAATAAGAATGGTTAAACCGGGATCGACTCCCACTCAGATAAGAGAGGCATTAATGCTGGAAGGGAATGGAAAAGGCTTTAAAAGGAAATAAATAAGAGAAAGAAGCGTCAAAGTAGTTCCACACCGCCGCGAAGGAAAAAAAACGGCAGCATAGCGAAACGGTCCGTCTAAAGTTTATTTTAAGCAGATAGGCCCTTTTTTTTCCTCGACATCATCTTCGCTTTTATTTCTTCCATTCCTTCTGTGTGCCTGGCTCTCCTTTTTTGTGATTCCACAATTTTTAAGAAAAAAGAAACAGAACAAGCGTCATTTTCTGACATTTTCCTTCCAGGCCCTTTTATTTATATTTTTCTTTTTTTGTTTCGGAACTCTTTTATTTCCTCCTTTTCTTTCTCATCTACATCTCTCCAGTTTGGTCCTCTTTCAAGAGGATGTTTGATCAGCGACCGTCCATCAACTCGGGCGCCATCCCCAAAGTTTCGTTTAGCATGTCGTCTTTTGCCAGTCGAAACAGACGGTTCTTTTCCTCAAGAAAAAAGGGGAAATAAAGTCTTTCAACGAACATGTTCGACAGAACTGTCGCTTTTCTTTTAAATATAAAAGACCGGAAACAAAGGAGTCTGTGTTATGTAAAACTTGATTGGAATTTCCAAGGAAATGAATCCAGTCGATCGTGCAGTATAGTATTGTCGCCAAGCGGCTTTATTAGCGACATGCCTTTTGAACTTGTTAGGGTTTGCCGGGTTACGACGACTACTACTTAACCTACAACTACGCAGAGAGAGAGAACCAACTGTGGGCGGAAACAAATCAGCTCCCTCCCGCAGAGCGCGGAGGCTAATGATTGCGCGAGACGTAGACGCATGATGTTGACGGATGAACCGTGTTCGAGTCGGGACGCGCGATTTCTGGTCCGTTGGCGTACGACATCATCAGTGGTAATAACGATATTGTCAATCAAATGGGGCGAAAAGAAGAAGGCGGACCGACGACGAATGGGCGTACGAGTGGAAGAGGGGCAACTCGTAGCTGATTAGCCCCGCCGGTGTGATGGGGAACGCCAGGCTCGATATTCCGGCTCCGTTGTTCGATGACTCGCAGACGACGACGACGTCCTCGACGGATAAAACAGTTTTGTTGGAGGATGGCAACTAGCTCAGATTCTTATTAACCGTAATGATGTTGTGTATGTACTTCTGCGACGGACGGACATGCTCGGACAGAGAGGGAAGTTTGAGAGAAAGAAACATATCTCGACGTCGACAGCACTCGCCAATTAGTATTTTGTTTTCTCCGCTGTTCTCTCTCTCGACATCTCTCGATGATGCTCCACTAAAAGAGGGAAGACAAAAGTCTACACCTAGCACTTTCATCGAGCGTTCCGTCTTGTACCCGGAGTAGTACGGATCCACCAACTTAGGCGCGCGGACCCCGAGATGAAAGGAGTTACAAGTTGAGGCTCCGCGAGGCCTCGGGCGAATCTTCAAGGAAGATGGCAAGCAAAAACTTTTCTATCCATTTAGCCCACATCATCGACTGTGACGGTCCTCCGCTTCCGTTGTTCCTACTTCACAATTTTAATAGGTTCGACAGAAACGATATTAAAACCAAGTTGGAGACATCAAAGGCACCGGACCATCGGTTCAATATCTTCCTGGTAATTTCAGTTTAGAAAAGAGCCAGACGACTACCGTATATCGACTGGAATTTTACATTGATAAAAGAAGACATGTGTCGGTTATACATCGAAGAGAATATGTAGCGTGAGAACGGCGCCGATAGGAAAGGCTTCTTTTTTTGCGAGAAAATCTAGGAGATATCATGAGAGTTTGCAAGATGTGTGGGAAAAGAATTGTTGATAAATTCTGATCTCATTCCCCAGAATTCCGTCTTGGCAACATTATACAAAGACGAAACGGTAAAGCAAACAACTCGTCTCCAACGACTTACATAAGAGCTTTTCTTGACAACAAAAGAAATGGAAAATGGAAACCCCTTTTTCCTGTTGTTGTCTTTGTTGCAACAACAGTCAAACCCAACTACAAACGGATAGACGGAGCTTGTTGCTAGTGGTGGTGGTGAAAGTCAATCCAACTGCTATCGAGGGATCGTAGGTGTAAATGAGACGACAAACCCATTCCGCAGCTGCCACTATCGATTGACCTTTTCTACGCTTCTTTGTTGAACTCCCCCATACCAGCTGTTGTTGTGTGCGCGACGTCGTGAAACAGTAACGACTTGCTCCTTCCGCACGACGTAACTAATGAATCATTCATTATTTGATCGACTTGGATAGAACGACAGTGAAGTCAACCTGACCGAATGGCTCCTGACGGACGACAACGCCACTGCCATCGATCAACAGGACACGGCGCTCGATCTTGCCGCTTCGCTACTCGTCGGTAAGTCATCACCAACAAAATCAAATCTGATTTTCTATGCTTCCCACCTACCGTCTATTTTATTTTGCTGATTTTTGTCCGTGTCGTAATTGGGATGATTACTCAACATTGTCCGCGCTCTGGTAACTTGTTGCCCGTCCTAGGACAGCACACGCTGCTCACGTCATGTGAGTGATGACGCTTGTTCAACGGATCTGTTCTTGTCTTTATCTGTAATTGCTAGTCGTCTGGCCCTGACAGACCTCATTAGATCTTTACGAAGAGATGCCGTCAGTTGCGACGTCTCGGATTTCCCCATCTCTTTGACTCCATAGATGGGCCTTTTCGCTCGACAAGGACATTAACGAGGTCTTGGATGCGAGTCTAATGTCCTCCTCCACCCACTCTATTATTAATAGACATTTGTACATGGATGTCGACGGCATCGGTTCACTCATCGATCGAAATCTATTTGCGTTTCTATTAGGTTTCTTCTTGGCTGTGATCATTTTCTTGTCTGTCGCCGGTAACCTGCTGGTCTGCATCGCCGTTTACACCGATCGGTATGTCTGATTCGTCATTGTTGCCTGATGCTCTGTCGATTAAATCGATTGATTGATTTTTGACAATGACATAACTTTATAGGACTCTGCGCAAAGTGGGCAACCTCTTTATCGTTTCGCTGGCCATCAGCGACCTGTTTGTTGCCTGTCTGGTGATGGTCTTCGCCGTCGCCAACGACCTCCAAGGATTCTGGGTTTTCGGCGATCAATTTTGTGACATTTGGGTCGCGTTCGACGTCATGTGCTGCACCGCCTCCATTCTCAATCTATGCGCCATCTCCATGGACCGGTACTGTACAGCACACACTTATTCTCTCCATCCAACGTCCCACTGTTTCATGCTCTTCGCATACACATACCCATCGGCTAGTACCCGGACGCCGGACTAACTTTTCCATCGTCCCCTCTCTCTCTCTCTGCACTAGTACACAAAGCGAATGGGCGCCATTAAAGATAAATGAACAGTTATAGAGAACTCCATACGACTATAGCACCGGACATAAAGAAGGTCGTTGGAGTCCCACATATAAAGCGAAACGGCCGTCTGATGTCAACTTGTTCCTAGACGTGTTGTGTGTGTGCGCGCCCCCCAAACTCTTGCCCCAACTTGGCTTCTTGACTTTTCGGCGTCCGTCATATCTCTGTATTAGAACATTGACTTGTCGATTGTGGGACTGGTATTTTCCGATGTTCGACATTTGTTCCGTCCCACCGGACAAGAACTTGTCCGCCCTCTAATAGGATGGGGTTCTACTGTGTAGATTAGCAGCTCTTCCGGTTACCTGAATGATGCACAGTTGTCGTGGACACACAAGTTCCCAAAATGGAGCGGCTGTGGCAGGAACTTAAAAAATAATAAATTTCAAATCTTTATTTTCTACATACGATTTCTATGTACATCCACATTAAAGACCCACTGCGGTACGGACGATGGATGACGAAGCGATTCATCTACATTCTACAGTTCCATCGCAGTCATTTGGCTACTAGCCCCCAAAACTCTGCCCCACCTTGGCTTCTTGACTTTTCGGCGTCCGTCATATCTCTGTAGAACATTGACTTGTCTATTGTGGTCTCCCACCAAACAACTGTCAAAACTCGTATCATTCCGTTGAAATAGGACGTTTTTGATCTTCATCTGCACGTTTTGATTATTCAAAAGGAGAAACAGTCGTGGGGAAACATATCAGTCCCCAATACTCAGCTAAACGGGTTTGTTTTTCTCAACGGTTTGGCAACTTGATAGTCGAGATGCTCAGGTGGCGAGCGAGCACCCAACAAAAAAAAGAAAAAATCCTCAAAGAGTCAAAGTCAAAGACCAAAATAGCCTTTAACGCTGCTGAAAATATCGACTCTCATATTTGCTGCTGCGTCGTATGTTATTGCTCAAGTGACATTACTGAGCAACATCGACAACATCAACATAAAAACCCCGAGAATGGACAAAACGAGCTCTAGACGGAGAAGAATAAGAAATATGTGGACTTACAGTTCATTGCGAGATCCATTGGGTCGTAGCAGCTGGAAGAACTCGTGCCTTGGAGCAATTTCGATGCAGAAAAGAGAAGACAAACCACTGATGATCAAGTCGGTTATTGGAGAAGGCCACAAACACAAACACGAAGTCATAAAAACAGAGTCGAAAAGGAAAAAATAGCACTCGAAAACCAATGACCCAAAAGTGTCTGTTTTCCATGATCTTTCCAGTTTTGGTCTTTTGGGGTATCTTTTTGCTTTTGTATTACGGGCCATTGATTGTATTTTTATCTTTATCAGCAAAAGTTTAGCCGTAAAAATGGGGTGTTTATTAGGGTCTAGTCGCTGTGGTCGTCTTAACTCAACTCAATTCAACCACAAAGTCACGATGTTAAACAACGTTGCAAAATCTATTCAATTGTAAGAGCGGCGAATGAGCGGGAAAGAGGGAAAAAAAAGAAAAATCTCCAGAAATTGTGTAATTCGTGTTGTTTGCCTAGTTTGGTGCATGAGAATCGGTTTTTCTGAAAAATGGGCCAATTATCTCGCCAAAAAGTCTCTGAATATCAGGTTAACCTTGATAATGCCCGACATCATGTGCTAGTCTGCCAGCGAAAAAGAACACCGGTAATGCTGACTGAATTTGACGTCTCTGTTTTGCTGCCGTTGTTTCGTCTCTCGGTATTTTCCGATGTTCTACATTTGTTCCGTCCCACCGGACAAGAACTTGCCCGTCTCTAATGGGTTCTGCAGTGTAAATTAGGCTCTTCCGGTTACCTGAATGATGCACAGTTGTCGTGGACACAAGTTCCCAAAATGAAGCAGTTGTGGCGGGAACTTCCAAATAATTCAAATCTTTATTTTCTACATACGATTTCTAGGTACATCCACATTAAAGACCCACTGCGGTACGGACGATGGATGACAAAGCGAGTCATCTACAGTTCCATCGCAGCCATTTGGCTACTAGCCGCGCTCATCTCGTTCCTGCCCGTCTCCATGGACCTGCACAAGCCTCAAGAGCCGCTGGACGAGCAACTTCAGGACTCGTTTGACGGGGAGTTGGGGGTTTTGGGTTCGGATTTCATCTCCGACGCATCGTCTTCGTCAGTGATGTCGCCCGGAGCGTTGGTGATCAGCAACAGTGACGACAACGTCGAAACAATTTCCGTGATGAATCAGCCGATGGCCGTGTCGCCGTCGCCGCAGTGCGCCCTCGACTTGACGCCGACCTACGCCATCGTCTCCTCCTGCATCAGCTTCTACCTTCCGTGTCTGGTGATGTTGGCCATCTACTCGCGTCTCTTCTTCTACGCCAAAATGCACGTTCAGAATATTAAGGCCGTCACTCGGCCAGTCATTTTACTTGGCCGCTTCGAGCCGGATCCGAGTTCTGCCGGCGCGGCGGAAGCGGGCACCGCCGGCCAGCAGCCGCAGAAGAAAACCAAGAAGAAACGGCGCCATCATCAGACGCCATCGTCCTCAGCTGCCGCCGCCGGCCAAAATAGTTACCACGTTTCCGACCATAAAGCGGCCATCACGCTGGGCATCATCATGGGAGTCTTTCTCATCTGCTGGGTCCCCTTCTTTTGCATCAACATCGTCGCCGCTTTCTGCAAGACCTGCATCCCGCCCATCGTTTTCAAAATACTCACCTGGCTCGGCTACTCCAACAGCGCCTTCAATCCCATCATTTACTCCATTTTCAATCTCGACTTCCGGCTGGCCTTTCAGAAAATCCTCACCGTCAAGACGAGATCCTTCTGTTGTCACCGGTTCGCCGATTACGAACAGCGCTCCAGGGGCAATTCCAATGGAGGAGCCGCTCTGGGCAACAACAGCGGAGGAGGCGGCGGTGGTGGACATCAAACGGCCCAATTCCGCATGGATCATTTGCGTCAACAGCCACCGCAACAACAAGCCAACGGCCACCAAGTCCAGTCTCAGTATCACATTCGGACGGAAGAGACCAACCACCAGCTGCTGCGCGGGCCGGCAAACGACGAGGAGCAGCTGGAGCGGGAGCCAAACTCGGACGACGTCCAGACGACCATTCTGGTGTCGGCATCTTCCGGCCATATCATCAGTCCAAATCCAAACAGCATCAAACCTCACATTCGCAACATCAGCAGTACTCGACAAGATTCCGGCCAGCATTTACTCATCGCCGAGAAGGTCGTCTGATTTTCATTTGTTTTCATCATCTTCAAGGACGATCCTATGGGGAAAAAACCCGCAGTCCAAAAGATGTTCTTAAACGTATCGTGTAAATATTGGATTGGATTTCCTTCCTTTAAAGAAAACGGAGTTGGTCGTCCGCACAAGACCAAACTCCGGCCCCGATGTTTCCGTTGCTGTTTCGTGATTCGATCCTCGCGATCTTCACAAATCCTGTATCATATGATGTGTAAAGTACCAACAACCACCACAAGAAGAAAAAAAAACACTACAAAATTATAAATATATTATAAATATAAATATAATCTTATATTACTATACAGTATCTATATCCTCCATCAATCCCGACCCACCGCAGCCACCATACCAAAACCACCACCGCCAACGATCCACTGTTGTTTTTTTGTAAACATTTTGATGGTCTGTTTATTTGTATAAATACACGCGAATCACCCAGTCAAGTTCTTCTTCTTTTTCAACGACGAGAGCTGCCAATTCCTGTATGAGGTTTACCACCCAATCACTCTTTCTCTCTCTCTCTAGCGAGAGTCGGAAATCCAAACAAAAATGTTTGTTTGTTGTTTGCATTGCCGGGAAGCCCGTCGCCTCTTGACGTAAGAGACAATTTGAATAATGAAGTCTATGAAAACCGAAACTGAATTTTGTTGATATGATTACGCCAGAATGTAAATATAACCCTAAAAATAAAATAAAAAAGGAGAAGAAGAAGGAAGAAGACATTGCGCAGCAGGCAGTATCTCGTCGGCGAGTAACGTAATATGCACACTCCAAGTCTCGCGCCATTCCGCCAACGACGAATGGTTGTTGCCCCCCCCCCCCTTTTTAGATATATATTCGTGAAAATCGACCCGTTCTCTCGTCTCTCTTTTTTTTTTCAAGGCAAAGCTACGTTCTCTGTCGTAAATAATTCAATTTGAAAGTGGGTGCGTGTCGACTGCGTGCAGCGTGTCCGTTCGTCAGTCGGTCGGCTCCTTCTTTCAACTGAATAATACTATGTCAAATAGAAGCCCCCGCCGACGACGAGACTGGCTGGGCTGGCTGTTACAGCAGCGACGACAATCGAAATGGTTCAGCACGCATCAGCCAATGTTTCCCCAATCGAATTGCCAACATTCCGCCGGGCCGTGTCGTGCAGCCTAGTCCTCTGTAAATCTGATTGTATGGACGGCATACAATTTATGGGCGCTACGCCACCTTCTCTATATTCTTAGACAGTTTACCCCGTCGCAGGCATTTTTGAGCCAAGATCTACAATAATAACAAACAACGAGGCAACAAAGTAACGACAGCAGCATCGCAAGCGTGTCCGCTTGCCAACGTATTAGGCCCTTGCTAGATGGGAGTTATAAACAAGCTGTAAATATATACAGAACGCCGAATAAAAGGCCAAGACAAAATATAAGGATTCGCGGGAAATGTCGCGATAAATTGGGTCCTCTGGGTCGTCGGGAGCGCCCGCTGCTCGACGCCAACTAGCGGGCCCGGGGTCTTCCTCCGCAAGTCCCCGAGATAGTAGTAAGCACTGGCGGAACATCCCGGAGCGAAATATATGGAAGACTTGCGAGTGCTTCAAACTCAGTAGCGTCTCATAGCGGACGGAAACGGCGCACATAGGATTTGATTTGATTCACCCCACGTAAAGGTATAGATCCGATCCCGCCATCCCGGAATTGATGGGAGCTGCTGCCGTCGAGGAAAAGAGAAATTCAACAGCTGAAGCGGATGATACGGCGGGGGCCGCTTATCTATTTCGACTCGATATATATTCGACATGGGCGTTGGGACCCGAGACGACGGCTAACAGAAGAGAGAAAAAAAAAGATAAAAAGAGGAAGACCGCTATTATCGATTATAGCGGAAAAGTCGACCGGAGAGACTACAAAGGAAGGAAGGCAGAAAAAAGAAGAAGAAGGAGCCCGAGCTTAGAACTCGGCAATCGCGGTCGATTAGTCAACTTTCCCGTCCGCCCCTCCTCTGCCCGCCATTCACTCTAAGCCCTCCCCCCTCGGTCGTTTGACTTTCTCGCGCTGTACTTGCAACAACATTTTCCGGTGTTGGCCGAGTTGATTTGACGTTCGCCGCTCTAATGACGGTCGTTTTCAAACGCCGGCGACTAGGATTTCGACTAGGAAAGCGAAAAAACGGTGGCCGGTTTTCCACTTGTGACGGATTTGACGGCGTCAAGGGTGTACATGTCCGTGTCTCTGATGACGGGAATCGCTTCCGATTGTTTCGCAATCTTCTAGCAGACCATTTACTGTCTTCCGTACAACGTACGGGTATAGTAATCGTAGCAGTTTGAAACTGGCGTCTAAGCTCTTGGCCCTAAAACGCGCCATCGTCGAGCTAGGTTCACGCGGGAGAAAAGGGACAAAGTGCCTCAAAACCCCCAACCCTTGAGCTGGGAAAAAGAGAAAGGGCGCGGGTGGAAAATCTCTGCCGACTTAAGGACTATATTAGAGTTAATAGTAGGACCCGCCAGCTGCTGACAAAACCGTCTCCAGACTTGACAAAGGCTCTGTGCGAGTTTACTCCGTATCATCATAAAGCACGCGCGACGACGAGATTATTAGAGCCCGGTTTCCCTCTCTCCGTCTTTGAACTCTTTTGTCAAAGTTGCGTTACGGAGCCGAAAACATCTGCTTGTTCTTCTCGTCTTATTTGAACTTTGGTGTGTAACATACAACACAGAGACACAAAGTTTTCAATAATAACTGATGGATGTTGCGCATATGTAGACGAATTCGAGCCTAGAAAGACGCATAACACTCTAGATGATTACAGAAATTTTCTCGATCGCAGCACCTGACTTCCGCACGGAGAGCAGCAGACGCATTACATAGTTGGCTTACAGAGAGGCGTACCGCTAATGGTGCTAGTATTATATGTATGTATAGAGACGGAGAGGGTATACGCAGATAGAGCTCGGCTATTATTGATTTATTATCGGTAAAGGCTAAAGCTTGCTCAACGGGACGCAGGTACAACACAGTGTAGTAGTAGTAGTAGTAGTAGACTGCGTAACGGGTAATTATGCAACAAGATAGAGCTCTACATATACATATACAAGATAGATACTCTACCAAAACAGCAGAGAAAAGGAGCCCGGAAGACGATGGAAAATGTTGCTTTGTATTATGATATTGGGATACCGAATCTTGTAGGGTGGTACTATAGTAGGTAGTAGACACAATATGAAAAGCTCCGCATCTACAGCAGCAGAGTCTCGGGATCATCGACAAAGTTTCAATTATAGCTTGGCCATCATCGGGAGTCCTTGTTTGCTGTGCGCGTCTTTCTAGATGATCGCGACGACGACGGCGACGACGACGACAGATCCTGTTGGCTGGGCTAATTTGTATGCAACACACATAGACGCGCGCTCAGTTCAGAGTGGCGCATCTCGGGCAAAAAGCAATTACAGCGAGAACTCCACTTGAAGGGCTTCATTGTGTGAAATGTCCGTCATTTTCGGATTGACCGAGGACAGGTTGCGCGTTATGTACAGCCTTATCACTCATCTTCAGCCATTGCTGTCTATATATAGTATAGGCGTATTGAGAGACTCGACTATAGGAGGCCGGCATATATTCGATAGTCGAATGCATTACATCCGGCGATGATGCCATAATCGTTGACCCGAATGGCTCTTTCCCTCTCCTGGATCCAGCTCGCTCGTTCCCGATTTGTCGTCAACAATGTACTTGCCCATCCGCACATCAAACAACGTTCCCTGAATAGTTACGAGCCGGATATGCGAAGAAAAGAAAACCATATTGCCCGTTTTCTTCATTATTACGGCAGCAGCAGCAGGAATCGATAATGACAGCGAATCAGTAGCTCTGGTCTCTCTGTACGTACAATGTGCCTCTTACCGAGCTTCCGACCGTGATGGTGATGATGATGACACTGGAGCCAAGTAGGAAACGAAACTTTTAGGGAGAGACGACGTAGCTTATAAATAGGTCCTTTTCTTCTTTCTTTCTTTCTTTCGGTAGTTGGCGTACTTCTCCGAATCATCATTTCTATTTGACTTTTTTCATAGCTGGTTTGCGTAGGTTAACATCTCATCACATCCGCTACTTTTATCTTTCCTAGAAAGGGGGTTCTATTCAAAATACAAAGACAAAAGGGAATCATTTATGAAAGATTCTTGTAGTAGATACCGTTCAGAGTTGTATATTTATTTATATATACAGCCACAGTTTTCAACAATAAGACTACTGCTACCGCTGCGGAGGCTGAATTGGATTGAAACTCGATTTAGTCATGTGTATCATGTGGGCAAAACATAGCTAGAAAAGTTCAAAATGCCCGGCAGCGTTCTCGTGAAAACATTTTGAGATTTCGATATGTATATGTTATTGGGGCTCTTTGAATCCTCTCGGAAACCAATAACATGGTCTAGACAAACAGAAGAGCCACCGCCGTATGTATAATAACGGCACAGATGCGGCGACGAGGGGTTTAGAAACATGGACGAGTCCACTTTTCTTTCTCCTTCTCTTGCGCTTTCAAGTATTGGCAAAATCAAAAGACATCAAAAGCAAGGAAGAACACGAAATCCAATCATAGCACTACCGAGAAAGTACGACCCTAAAGCCAAAAAGCAGAGAGAGAGAGAGAGAGGGAGAGATGAGAAGGGCTTCGGGTTAGATATACACGGCGTATATCAATATAACGGTGGTCGCGTCCGTCCAACTGGGAGAAGGGTGGCGATAGTGGGTCGGTTGGCTGCTGACACGAGCAACACTGACAGCGAGGCGATAAGAGGTCAGGAGGAAAGCGGAAGTGGCCCGAACGATATGACGACGACGACGACATAAGAGAGAGAGAAGAAAAAGAGAAAATCCGCGCGCTCGACTCTGTCTCTTGAATACCAAAATGACGACGACGACGACGACGAGGACGAGGACGAAGCCCTCAATTTCACCTGGCGACTATCGACCGAGAGCCGGGTCGACTTAAGACTCTCCGATGGAAAGGTACGAACGAATCGGGACTTTTTGAACGCCACGGATAACCAACCTCCAAACGAGGCGGCGGCGATTTGAATAGTTGGTGCGAAGACGCGTGTCTCCCCTCCGCCACCAACAAACACACGCATCGACGATAACTGGAAAGGATTGGAATCCGTTTTCGATGCTCCCGTGCTTCGCGGGATGGATGTTATATGCTTCCTTGCTCTCATCCTTCCCAGAAACGGGATTTATACCTGTTTATATGCAGACTATTATAATGGCCAGGGAATGCTATGGCGCAGCGGCTAATATAGAAAGTATTTAGATCGGATTTTGGGGGTCGTTGTGCCTGCCTCACGGGGCCTGTGTATAAGTCCGCTCCAACAGTCAGTACAGAAGAATTGATGGACGTCAGACGTCTTTCACTCATTCAAGACGCGTGGGAGCCTACGGAGAATTTTGGCAAAGGGAGAAGAAAAAAAAAAAAAAAGCGCCGGCCATCAATAATGGACGGCCGTTGTACACAGAGCCCGCGCGCAAAAGGGGTCGGATCCGTTAGATCAGCGCCGTTCCGGGCTTCCGCGTCTTTCTCGTGTGTGCGCGCGCTGGGGCCCCAACATTGCGTGATCTGCATTTCCTTTCCCTAGTGACCCAGCCTCGATCAACAAACACGACGGCGACAATAATAAGCAGCAGTAGAGAGGTTCACCCGCCCGTGTTGTCTCTATTACAACTTGAGCCCGTTTTTTTATCTATTTTCTTATTTTCTTGAAAAATAGAAAATTCTGTGATTGGCTGACGCTACTACTACTCTCTCTATACACAAATGGAAGGGAAAATCTTGAGACGGAGATATCCGGGCTGATCCGGAAGCGATGCAATGCTCACCAGGACTACACTTTGGGGCCTGGTCAAAAATGAAAAATCCTAATAAACATTCGGGTCGTGACTCTGACCAGGAAACCGGATAAATACGACCGTCGGCTAACGGCCGGTTAACCATTCTCTGCCGCCGGTCCGTCCATCGAGCTTGTGCTGTTACTTTATTTCGTACAGTGCCCGTCGCATCCAGTGATTACAGTGTCGTTTGATATTTGTTTTCTCCCTCCTTTCTCTCCTCCGCTTCTTTCAAAACTAATCCAATAAGATCAACGTAAGTCGCATTAAATTAATGTGCTCCTCTTGCCGCATGTAGAAAAGAGGCCTAGCTTCTTCTATCCTGCTGTTCTTTTTTTCCAACCGATAACAAAATAAGAGTCTTTAGTGGCCCAACTTCGTTGTTAATGGCGCAAGCTGCGTCTGACTCTTTTTTCTCTTTCTCTATACAATTCCCTCTATTATTGTTCCACCAGTCTTCTCTTTTCTTTCCCTCCAGCGATCGATATCCGTGTTCTTCTATGTTAATCGTTTATTGATTTTTCTTTCCCTTTCTTTCTCGCGGTACCTGCTGAAATACAGATGAAGTCTTTTATCACGTCCATGGCGATGATGGTGGCGCTAGCGGCCATTTTGACGTCCACCTGTAGGGCTGATGATGTTATCAATGCCGTCCCCGTTCCTGAAGGCGAAAAGCTCTACGTCGGAGCCGATTCCATGTCCACCTTGCATAAAATGTTTCCTGATGGGGGGAAAAAAAATACTGGAGCCGATTCCATGTCCACCTTGCATAAAATGGCGGCCGGGCTCATTCAAAACATTGCCGGCGACCGCACGTCTCGACAAACTCCTTCGTTGGTAAATTGATCCGCTACATCGGCTAAGATCCGACGTCTTTGATGTCTCTCTTTTGTGTTGCCAATTTAGCTGCCCGAACTCATTTCCCGTTTGCCCGTCTCCGGACTCTTCGACTTTGGAGCCAAAGCGCTCAACATTGCGCGCTTCTGGCCCGCTGGATTGGCTTCTCTGGTCGTCGGCACGGCTCCGACAACCGGCGCCGTTGTTGGTGTTGTGGCCATATCTATCTTCATTATCGTCATTTGGCTCGTCATTTACAGTACGGAGACTCCTTTTTCATCTGATTTCCTTCCTTTGAACGCTGAATGAACTCGACTCTATTCGTCTTGTTTATACTTATAGGTATCGGTGTGTTGCCCGTCGGCGCTGCGCTCTTGGGCCGGCAAGATTTCATGGATTATCCAGCTCCGGGAATGATGCCTTATCCAGGCCAAGGTTTTGGAGGCCCACATCCCTACAATCATCGCTTCCAGAGGAGCTTGGCCGACGCCAGCCGAACAGTCATGGACGCTATCGATCAGTTCAAAGTGAAAAACAACTGAATGACATCACGCTGATCGATCGTCTCCTCTGTTCAAACCAAACTGTTGCTCTACATCTTTTTATTATCATTGATCTTCTATTATATATTTTCTTCATCTTCCCCCTCAAAGATCGAAATGATGGACAATTTTGTTTTTTTAATTTATTGAAACGCACCAACAGCCGCGAAGATGTATTACAAATCTATCGATATATACACACATATTAGATCAATACAAATTTCATTTGTAAAATAGACTCAAGTTAATTACTTTTTCTTATATATATATGCGAGTAAGGCACCTTATATTGTAACTTTTTGTTGTTTGCTAAGAATCGATTGTTTACATCGTCTATTCGAATCTTTTTAGTTCCCATATACCCGTATTGCCCGGCCCTTCTGTTCTGTACTCGCAGGTACTCCCGAAAAAGAAAACGGAACTTGGTCGTAAGACAGGTTTCATAACATTCAATAGACATCCGGGAGCTTTCCGCGTCCCCTACGCGGGAAAGTGTCTAGATGGATTTTTGAAATTATTACGGCTGGGATCTACATCGAGCGCTATGGAGACGACAGAATTGTGTAAATAAAATGAGGGCATAATTCATTCATCGGTTGCTCCATCTTTTGTAAGGGAGGAAAACCTTGATTCTTTCAATGTCTTTGTTACGCCCTTTTTGTTATTGTTTTACGGGAGCCAGCACATGTGTTATAGAGCTCCGTGTCCGAGAGACGGCCGGCTGGAGCGGCTTGCCATTGAAATTCAAGTGAAAAGCGCCCACTGATGCGAGCTAAAGTCATTGTTGGGCGCGACTGCATCAAAGGACCTTGCTTGTTTTCCCTTCGAACGTTTGCTTTTTTCTCGACTTTTCTGCTTCTGTAGTCAGCGAGACCGATTCTTGCTCAACAGACCTGCCGACCGTGTTCCAAATCGTACCACCCAACATTAAACGGACGTCATACTACTAGAGTCGACCTTTAAGTTTCTATTATGTCTATTTTATGTATATAGCAGGGTCTATTTTTACTTGGTTGACGAACAATCAATAGACCAGTACGGTACTAAACTTCGGTCGGAACAAGAGCAGCATATAGAGGTCTTCTCCATTCAATAGGAGCACCGTAATGACCGTATATCTCCGTTTTGAATATAACGGCCGACCGAAAACAAGAGTTGGAAATGGATGCATACATAATGCGTGGCTATTGTCTGAAATTTCCGTACTTCCTCGTCCATTTCGACTTGTTTGCCTCTATACACCCAATACTACAGGACAAAATCGATGCCGTTTCATCGTATACCTAATATAACGGTTTCATTACGCGCGCGGCGCATGAATATGCATTGTTGTCGAATGCTTCTTGGGTGACGCATTCATCTACATTTCAAAGCCGTCGAGCATTTGCCGGTCAAAAGCTTTTACGTGAAAGGGGTAGTAGTAGAGCGGTTGCCAAGGAAATGAAGGAATTGACGATAAATAGACCAGGTCGTTTACTAGACGGTTCCCCGACAGTCGACAGTCCCGACTGCTCCCTATAAACAAACACCGAGCAGTATATACTGTGGATAACAACTATAGGGGGGGAGGATCATGTGAACAAAACCGAATCATGCTTGTCATCCTCGCGTTGACTTCTTGCTTTGTTACTAGCACGGCTCCGTCTGGGAAATTATTCAAACGTTATTCAAGTATATTGCGAGACGTTGATCTATTATACGGAGCTGGGAAAAATTTAACAACTTTTATATAGATCTAGAGAGGCCGTATATTGATGGTGAATAAAAGATGTCGGATCCTCTTTCTCCTTATACAATAGATATAACATTTTCATATCCTCTCCGATTTCAAGCGTAAAGTTGTCGAAAACGTGGCGCCATCCATATTGTTTTTTTTTCCCTTGTTTAATGTTTCTTCTCTTTACGATTCACCAGATTGTCATAAGAAAAAAAAAATGGAAGTAGGTATCAGGGCGTAAGGCGTATAGACACTGCGTGGACCACTGAAAGATCGATCGCCCACGCAAACACGCAGTTGTTGTAGAGTAGTATTGTTTCCAGTGCACACCTTCGTCAGCGATCTAGGTCACTAAAACATGCGTTTTACGCGCGGTTGCATGACAGCGTCTGAATGAAATCCAGGTCGTTTTTAGACTATTTCTAGTCTATCAGAGATATATAGCAAACCTTTCAAGCTCCCCGCTTTTTTGTGTGATCTATCCCGTTGTTGGGCTAAGAGCGTCGAGTGCAGCGATCTTTTATTGATTCCGCCGCCGTTGCGGTGAATCGTCTGGCTGTTACACAAATGTCGCCGCCGTCTAGATATGACGATGTCAAGCAACAAAAAAAGAAGAGCTTGTATGGGGAGGAAATGAGCAATATGCCAAGTTCGGTAAGTAGGTGCGAGTAATACGACGTACCCTTTTCGACCCACATATTGATTCCGTTGCGCATCACCAGAGGCGGAATATATGAGAAATACGAGGAACCTAAAAAAAGAATCAAAGGCAAGACTCCAGTAGTATTATATAGGAAATAAGAAAAGAAGAAGAAGAAGAAGAAGAAGAAGAAGAAGAAGAAGAAGAAGAAAAGGAGGATGTATAATATACATCTGACTGATTCTACAAGGCTGCATGTCAGCTCCTTTTTTCTTTTGCTTGTTTTCAGATTCCCTCGGTTCGGCTGTCTGCGTGATTTCCCCAAAAGAGCCGTCCGTTACGCAACTGTCGAGTAGAGCACTATCGCACGGCATCCATCAATGGCTAGAGAAAAGAGATCTTTTGCGCGTTTCCGTCCGTCCGGGGTTCCCTTCTTTTGGGACCCTTTCAGCGCCGAAGCCCTTCTCTCGGCGACTTTTGTCCGACCGTGAAAATCAGAACGGGCCTTCCTTACCCACGTTGTTAAGCGCGCGCGTGTCGATGACAAACCTTCCCGTATCACACACAACGCATATCCGGTCCGTTCTCAATGGTCCTCCACTGTGCGGACCGAGACATCTCCCTGCGAAGCTCCGGACATCCCATATAGTCAGTCACAACTGACAAACTGACAAAAGAAAGAATCAGATAAATACCACCGTCGCAATATCGTCAACTCTCAGTCAAAGTGTCACCGTCCAGCGCCCGGCCGTGCGTTACTTGGGACAGGTTCGTTGCAATCAATCGTGCCGTCTACCAGCAGAGAGACAACCATTGGCCAGCTCAGATTGCCCTTCTTCCTGTCCATTTTCATCTCGATTATTTCTGCTCTGACGAGCAACGCCAAGGTACGACAGAATCCACTTTTGTCCGTCGATCGTTGGCAATTAGAAATTTGAATGTATAAAATTAAAAAAAAAGACTACGGGAAACCTTTGGCTGGAGCGAATACTATAGTTCTCAGACGTCCTTGTTTCTCCAAAGATCTGTTGGATGGCTCGGCGTATTATTGTCGTCGTTTGGGACGTGACGTGCGAAAGGTCGCAGAGCGAGCGCCAAACGAAGCCCCGTGAAATTGAACGGTTTCATTCTATAGCTCTTAGTTGCTCGTAGAGCAACCGGCTAAAAAGCTTCTTACTGATCCTCTTTCTTCCCTTTCTATTTATTATCCCGTTTTTTTTTCAATATCTTCCTTTCCTATATATATTTTTTTCCTTATTTCTTCATTTTGAAATTCGCGACAGGGAAGCGCTGAAAGCCAATACGCCAATTTCTACGAAATAACAAAAAAATGAAGGCTGTTTCAATCTGCTGTTTAATGGTGGTCCTCATCGTCGTCTTGTCTTTTACGAGCATCAGCGCCGTCCAGACGCATCCGGATTCCAGACCAGTTGACCATCCAGTTAGCTCATCTGTTTGTTATTTAATCAATAATACTTTAATTATTATGGTTTCATACAGAATGAAGATCATCATGGAGCTACATCGGGACGTCGAGTAAATTCACGTTTGACGGCCAAAAACAGAGGGCTGGACCTGTCGCCAGTTATCAACAAAATTACTAATTACATATCCAGCTATACATCAACTACGGCTACTTGGTTGAGTTATCCGTATTACGGCATTTCTACCGGAGTAACGTCCGTCATTGTTACCTGCGTCGTCATTTTTATGCTAATTATAGGTGAGTTTGTATAATGAAGAAGTGGTTTCTATCAATTATCTAACGCTCGGTTGCATATTTGGTGATCCCCAAGTGAGCGGAACGGCAGTGACTACGGGCCGGAGCCTATCCGACCTGGGCGTGGATCACGAAGAGTTGGATCGACTGACGCACACCATCACAAAGGCCTTCGATTTCATGATCGACCATCTAGGAAACAGCAAATTGAACGATCCGGTTGGTCAATAATTCCCTGGTGGATACATTTACAAACGGCACGAAATATAATTAGAAAATCAGAGCCAGCATCTACGTATAATCTCAATACTACAACTTAATCATGTTCTCTTTTTCTTTTGTACGGTTACTGTAAACTGAAATTATCTTAGATTTAATAAACATATTTCCTATAAAGACAGAACAGAAGGCTTTAGTCTTTTTGTTTTTTTTTCAGCACAGGGATCGGACCAAGAGAGATCTTTTTAGCAGCGACAGTGGGCCTAGTTGGAGCGCGTCCATCTCGACGGTTGACAGCGTCAGTGAATACATCTCTGAGCATTTCTACGACAAGTTAATTTGGCTTTCCAAACCCTATGCCGGCTACATTCTGTCCTTGGGAGCCATCATACTCTACATGGTCGTCATTGTAATCATCGTTATGAGTAACCAAAACCTTGCAGTAACCCCCAACAACCTTTATTACATTGACTTCTATTTGTTTTGATTTGTCACCATGTCAGCGGGCGGCGTTTTCCCGATAAGCACCTCTGGTCGTCAGTTGCACGGATCCGGGCTGGAGTCGAACATTGATACGGATCTGATCCGAACTGCTGAGACCGTCATGGAAGCCATAAACTTGTGGGATGCACGGAAGCGTCACGATAGCGACGGCATCAATCCGAAGATTAAACAACATTGAAAATTGAAAAACAATTCTTTTCCCCCCATTTTCTTATTCCATTAATTTTTGGTCTCTAGTTTAAAAGAATCCATGATGGACTTCAAATGTGTACATCCCGCTTAAATTACAAGCTATTTATTTATCCACAGTACTTAATATGTGAAATTTTATCGCTCAATAATAATGCTACCATTCGTTGGTTAAATGTTTTCATTAAACATTAAAGCCGCAAAAAAAAACAAATGAATTTCTGATGAAATTACTTCATCTCGTCGTCATCGGTTTAGAGACATGAATAAGCGAAACCAAGTGGATAGGAACGTGTGTTTCTTCGATTCTTTTCTGCCTTGGTGCAATCAGTTCTGACCTTCTTTTCTTGAATTTCCTTTCCTTTCTTTTGGGTTCCCTATCGTCTTTGATGAACTTGGGTCGATTTCTTTTTTTGTGCCGGACGTAATGGATAGCGCCCTGAGACCAGCACGCCCCACCAATCACACGGCGAACTCATCGATCGGAATAGCAAGAACTTTTATTTCCCTATTCTATCCCTATTGAAGTGGAAGATAAAAATACGATGTCGGGGAAGACGAGTCGCCGAGGCCCTTGTCGCCGCCAATCATCGATCCGGCAGATAGGTACGAGCTCGTATTCATTCTCTCTTTCATTTGATTTGAACATGCCTGTCACTTCATTCTAAAGTGAGATTTCATCAAAAAGTTTTCTTTTTTTCGTTCTACCCCTGAGGACTTTGTCAATATAAAAGGAGAAGACGAAACGCGAAAAACGAATAAGGTGACCAAAGTGGGCATCAAATCGAATCCCTCGAACGAAAAGATGAAGCGACGACTGTCACATTCAATCCTTTCCTAACGTGCCGCACTGAACGTGTTGAGCATTCGCAGCGAAATCGTGATCTTATCATTACTAACATTTCAGACTATTAAATCATGGAATTGAATTCGGTACTTTCTTTTATCGACGACTGGCAGTATGAGCGACTGTAGTAGAAAACCTGCATGAACGCCGGAAGTGTCAACTCGTAAAGTTTCACATGCAATCAGATGATTGGCTCCGAATGATGACGAATGTTTAATCGATTTGTGCAGCATCAGTCATCTAAAGACTTTGTACCGCAGCAGAGTAATAAAGGTTAATAATAAAGATAATCTACATTGTTGCCTGGACGTACAACTTTTCCATCTAGAATAAAGATCGAAGACCGTTTTCAGATCTTCCTTTCTATAATTGGAGAATAAAGTTAGAGACACAAGGAGCTTACTAGCAGACAAGCTAAGGTAGAACAAGAGAGTTACGTACACTATATGTGCCTAGATTGGTCCTCCGAGAGACCAGGGATATAACGTGCAGCGAAAGAGCGAGTCACCAACAGACGATAATAGGATCGGCTCTTTTTGTTGACTTTGTGACTTGTCTTTTACATGCGATAATCAATATGAGACACGTACACTAAAGGAAATTCTGCCGCCGCATGAATCCACAAGACAAAACACAACACAAAAAGAGGTAGAAAGCCAGAAGACACCTACATCCATCAGTCCAATAGGTATCAAATAGGAATGAATGCTCAGTATACCCGATTATGGAAAGCTCAAGTAGCAGAGTTTCAGTGTAACAGACTTAGCTATATACAGCCAATCCCAATCCCGAGCGGCACAAAATAATAACCAGAGTCAGTTCTGACTTGCTCTATTATTCAGTAGCTTTGATAATGAGCCGTCCGTGCAGGTATCTCTCTCTCTTTGATGTTTCACTTCGATCAATAACACTCTGTATCAAAGAAATGTGACTACCTACCAGAAATTTTCACCGCCAAAACCACATCTTATGGTGTGTTACGCAATAAAAATGAGAACGTGGCTAATGGGATACTGAATTGACCCAAGTCCGATAGAAGGGGCTGTCCCATTGGGCCCGAATATAGGGTGATAATAGAACGCATTGGTCTATTTTCCTCTCTACCTTACGCGATTCAACTCCGTTGATCGACACTATTCGCACGAGTTCCCACGAGTCCCGCTTGATTTGGTCGAATGGGAACAAGTTTCCAAGCTCAAGAGGCCTCGTTGTCCGGTAGATAATATCTTTCAAGCGGCCTCGTTCCCAGTCCAACTTCGGACAAATCACAATTGGTGGGGGATACAATTCGAAATCCAGAAATGGGCTTCGTCCGCCAGTTGGTAGATGGCGACTTGAGTTAGTTGGAGAGCAACAATTTCTTTTTTGAAATTTTTTTTATTATACTCTAGTAGTTAAACGGCCCATATAAAAAGGAATGGGGAGGAAGCTTTGACTGGGAAGCAATCAAAGCACTAGAGTGCTTGTGCCGGCGTAGGTTTGATTTTTATGGCTCTCTTTTCGGAGATGAGCGGCGCCTCCATTGATCTCGGCGTGCGCTTAAAGTTTAAAGCTGGTCTAGACTGTTCATCAAATGGATTATTTCCAACAACCGTTGAGCCCTATTCATTTCCAACGGAGCTTCGGGTCTATTCCTATCAATATAGAGCGGCTCCGTCACGCCGAGAAATCCCAGAATTTAAAGGATCACCGTGAAAGGACAGAATAAGATGAAACGCTACCAGTGTCCACCAAATAAGATGTATTTGACGAACCGACTCGACTGAATTTCTAGAAACCAAGCTATCTATCCACGATCTATGTACAGATTGTTGTGTTGGCGGTTCATCCAGTAAAGTGAGACTTATTCAAATATTAGACGGTGTTATAAAGCGACAACGATTTCAAACCAGAGAGAGAAAAAAAAATTAGAAAAACAAAAATACAATACAAGTTGGAGGGAAATAGTAAAGAGAACCGTCTAAGAACAACAAAAAATTTATAATAATAACGAAAGATAGAGAAGTAGAAGCGTTATTATCCAAATTATACAGTCAGCGTATCATTTTCAACAATTGATGCCAGGGATTTGGAGACCGTGCCGTTCGCAATAGCGCAGCTGGGCTTCGCGCAGTAAGCGCTGCTTGCGTTCCTGTAGCGACAGACCGCGTTCATGCATCGATTTGCCAAAAGTTGATGCTGAAACTTGTTGCACTTGCGATGAAACGCCCGTTGGCCTATAATCGGACGGACCGGGTTGCGGTGACGGCCCAGGCGAAGTACTCTCAACCCTTGTTACGATGGGTTCGGGAGTGAAGGGGACCACACCTTCTACCAAGTTCGCTACAGTGGCATCCACACTATTAGTGCGACCTAAATAAAAAAGAAGGTTTTGAATAATGATTGACGTCGACGAATAATAAACAAGCACGTGAACATTTTCATACTCAAATCGCTCAAAATGACGGCCATGGGAACGTGAGGTAGTACTTCTTTCACCTGACTTGCCATGGTTTGCCATCGAACATTTGGTCGCTGGATTGGGCGTTGAGGCAGAGCCTCGACGCGTTTCCTTTTGATAAGCTCATCCTGTAATTTCAAAAAAAAAACGATAAAGTAACAAGGCAAGGTGACAATCTAGAATGTATTATACTTTGTCTTTAGCTGTGAAGGGTGTCACGCTAATGCCGAGATCTTGACTGACAGTCGATTCCAATCGGTTAACATAAGCTTCTAATTCTTCGTCTTCACGGCACCGAGTCGGCTCCAGAAATCTGGAAATAAGAGATACCATTGTAATCTGCAATTGCTAAGTAGGAGAAGAAGCTGAATTACCTAATATTGAAAATTGTGCAGGGGCTGAAGAGGAGAAAGAAAGCATCCGTCCAGATTGGTGTATCCAGGACTGTGACAGCAAATGATGGAAAAGGGCGTGAAACTTTTAAAGATAGTAGTTGAACGGGTAGGTTCGGATTGCTCCGCTTGTGCTGTTCGAAATCGCGAAGTTGAAATTTAAGGAGTCCCGATTTGGCTGTGGTAGTCTCTCCCTCGGGGAAAGTGATAATTCGTTTCTTGTCTGTTATCATTTGCAGCACAAGGGAGTCAAACGGGCTGCAGTGATTTGCAACCCAGACGGCATTTTCTTGAAGAGCCGCCTTACTTGCGTACTTTTCACTTATAAAAACTCCCAGCACCATTCCACACACTCTCAATAAATATCTATACAGGGAAGAGAAATCATGACAATTATGTTAATATCACCAATGACTATAGACAGCTACAAGATGTGTATCACAATTACTCTTGGACAAGAGTTACTCACTTTTTGAGAGGTTGGTATGGTAAGTAAAGAAACATGAGGTAGAACTGGATGAGGGCAAATATTCTCATCACGAGTAACAATAACCCAAGAGGAGTATAGAATACCAACAACAATAATGTCCAATCCCATTGTGTAATCCTGAAAACAGACATGTACAAAATTAGTACTAGAAGGATAAAAACTAAATAACTTTAGTGTCATTTTGTTCAATTGATTGTCTATTGTCCACTTTCACAGCATTTGATATGAAAGTTCCACGCATCATGAGTCCATGTCCCAAATCAAATGTTATTAAGAAAGTTTTGTGGGAATGATTGACTGAACAATTCTGGCATATCAAAGTTCAGTGTCGAATCACTTTGTAAACCTTATTGACGGATTCCAAGTATTTGCTCATCGATCTTTACGTTCCAGATGCTCTTGATACTGGTGAGAATCCTACCTAGTTGCACACGCCAGCTAATCTGAAGGTTTCTACAATCGATTGTTCTCCGATATGGGTGACACGGGACAGACATTCGAAAACCAACTTAAACTAAAAGTAGAAACTTAAATATACCTCGAATCTTCGAATAATTCTTCCAAATTTGGGGAAGCCATTGCTGCCAACACATAAACACACCGTCGATTTACTAAACAGCAACCGTAGACCTGGATTCAATGACGTCAGAATACGTGATTGAGAAGTTTTATAGACTTTTATCAAAGTCGCAGTGAAAAGTTCCGAGATATAAAGTGCCATTATCATCTCCCTGCTCTTATGGCGATAGTCTAATTCATTTTTATGAGTGGAAATGCGGCGATTACAGCTGGAGCAAATCTCAACTGTCGAGATTACCGACGAAACTCCAAAGGTAAAAACGAATCTTCCCGTCGTCTCTGACACACGTGAAGAGAAAATTAAAAAAAAACATGCGATGTCTCGCTGCCGGAACTAATGACATGAAGGCCGTTTACAGCATTTTAGAAGAAAAAAAAACCGGGAGCATAAAAGAAGATGGAAGAAAACAACAACCAGCATGAGCCGCCAACCGTTGTTCCGCCAGGAGAATAAAACAGCCGTCTGGCGCCCGCATTATTCCACGACGTATTGGTCTCCTTTTTGCAAAAAGCGGGAAGGATCCATAACGAAATGAAGAGTCCGGCATAAGGCGTCCTTCTTACCCTAAATGGTAATCTAACGCACCATGTCGATATACAGGTGAGAGTACACGGCCGCCGGTCCGAACTGAAATTTGTTCCGCTTCCGAATCAAGTAGCCCATCAGCTCCGAAAATGTCCATATTGCCCCCTGTAAGTCGTAAAAAATATCGCATCGATAGGGGGAAACCAGGTTGAAAGAACGCATCAATAATACAATAAAAGGAGCAAGATATTGAAAGAAAGTAGAAAAAGGTTCTTCAAGCGGTCTTAGTAGTGGGGCGTTCGCACGGAGGCTGATAGTTACCTGTCAAATTTTATGACAGTTCGTTTAAGAAAGCGGCGGCATGGCTTTTCCTTTGTGTGTGTGTTTCGGTATCGATCCGATCCGACGAGACAATGGCTGTGGGAAAGAGAAACGAAGAAACAAGACTTCCTTCTGTTTCCCATCAAGACAGAAAGGAAACATGTTTATCATAGCAGATCAATATCAGACTTTCGATGACAGAATACCGCTTTATACCTGCTGCTGCATTGTCAAACGCTTACAACGAAAAGTAGAACAAAAAAACACATGTTTCACATTCATTACAGATATTTTGTAGAGTTTCGTGTTCGATTGGAATCGCCAGAAAGGAAAAGACAAAACAAATTCCAGAACATAAGAATTCCATTGGCCGCAAATCTGTGTGTATTCATCTGTTTTTAATGATCCACCGCTCCGATAGATATTCCCCTACGCTATGTATTTCTTTTTTTGTCGACATCACTCAAATTCTTGTCTCATGATGAGCTTAAATTGAAAGGATTAAAAACTTCATTCTTCGCTGTAGGTAGCGATATGTAGGAAGAAGTCGCAAATGAAGAAAACCAGGAGATAATGGGTTGTATGGGGCTGATCCTATCTACCGGGGGTTTCTTAATGATCTACTAACAAAGAACAACCTGGTGGAAAAGAAGTTCTTCTTCCCTTCTCTCATTTTTCCCCTCAACTTGAAACAAAATGGCATTTGTCTCACGGCTTGCTCTCCCTAGCTGTGAAACCCTCCTCCTCCTCCCACCTACCATTGTCTGTCTTCATCGTTGTGAAACAACCCGGGCCGGAGTACTGTCGTAGAGTAGCCTACCGGTTGTATTGAGAAGAATATAAGAGAAAGGTGTCGAAGAGATCCCCACACACCTGGGACAGCAACGTGGGAACATGAACCTTCACTCTCTTTTCTTCCGAGACGTCGTCGTCTGTTCCAAGGTTTCCATCAGGGTCTCTTGGGGGAAATGACGGCGGCCTTCTGCTTCCACTACAGGGCGGATAAAGGGGGGAAACAACGGGACCTTCCTATTCCCACGTCCGCTTTCTGTTGTCGCTGCCTCTTCTTGTTTTTCTTTTTACTACTACCAGTGCAGCAACACTTCTGTTTTTTTTTTCCTTCTTCTTCTTCTTCCTAGTTTCTCCCTCCTTTTTCCCAATTTTTTTCCCTTTTCGTTTACAAACCTTTCCCCTTCTTCCGTCTGGCCTTTGCCTTCGTGATCGAATTACTTCTCTATGACACTCGACAGCATATTATTTTTCTCCTCCTCGGCGGAGAGAGGCGCGCGGCCGCCCTCCGAAGGGAGTGAGGAAATCGAATTTCGGGTACGACACACCATAATCTCGTTGTTTGGGTATATATGTTAGGTAATGTTCCAAGTCATCGACCGCGTAATCGATTCGTTTGTGTGTCCCCACACAAGCCCCGACAGAGCCTGTATATACTAGGTAGGGGGTTTCCACAAATGAAACAAAAGAATTGAGGAAAAATTGTGATCGTGACTGACGAGCTGGCGGTGGGTGTGGTGTTGACGGGTATTGAAGGTGCCACACGACTTTTAAAAGTGATTGCCATCGCTTTTTGTATTGATAATCATTCCATCAAAAAATTCTGAGATATATAATATGGAAGGAACCAGTAGTATACAAAAAGAGAGAGAGATGTATGGGTAGAGAGAGAGAGAGAGAATAAACAAACAAACAAACAGTATAGAGAACATCAGACTTCTTGCGAGGACGTATTGTTACCAGGTAAGAACGACGAGTAAAGGATCAAGAATCAAGTAGGGGCGTGCAAGAGAGTAGTAGTGACTACCAGGTAGAGAGTAGTAGAACACCGTAGTAGATGGATATAAAACGCAAACAAATAATCCGCCGGACAACGTCGGCAGGCTCGTCTCCATCGGTGGAACAAAACTTCCCGTGACATTCACATAAAAAGAAAGGGAATGAGAGAGAGAGAGAGAGACCATGTACAAACTATAAACAACAATTCTTTTTTTTCTCCTTTCTCTTCGGCATATATCGGTCGGCAGCTCCACTTCTCTCTCTTCTACAGTCTTTTTTTTTTTACCTCCCCCGTTTTCTCCATATTTCTTTTACCTAGCTACACTATGTCATTATTCTTCGTAGTATGTCTTTCACGGACGCTCGCTACACACAACGAAACAACTTGACAAGAAAATTACAATGGTGGGCTAACACGTGAGGCGAAAAAGAAAAAAAAGAGAGATATCCTTTTTTTGTTTCAAGTTGCTTCTTTTTCCGAACGATACTGCCGCTACTTTCATCTCAAACGTTTTTTTTCTGTACAACGACGTGATCCACATAATCATTTTGAAAATTGATTGAGAGTCGTGACCGAGAGAGATAAAGAGAAGGAAAAGGGAGAAGAAAAAAAAAGAAGAAACCAACAGGACAGATGAAGAAGTCGAAGCCTTGTGACTTTGGCTGTGACTAGGGCTTCGTTGTTTCCATTTAGAATAACATGACTTTTTTTTTGTTTGGGGGTAATACGAAGAGACAGAGAGAAGAAATGAGATTCGAAAGATCGAAGTCGAACGGCTAAGATCGGTAGGCTCGGATGACGTCGCGGATCGGCGCCCGACAGATGGGGCACAAACCCTGGCCACCGGCCGTCCGGCCGCCGTGGTAGAGAGTCAGGGCGCAATCGTAGCACAGGCACATGTGACCGCACGAGTAGAGGACGCAATCGACGCTGCGTTCGTAGCAGACGGTGCATTCACTGCTGGACCCGGTTGCCGATTGGCAATTGAGGCTGTGCGTCAACGTTTCGACGTAGGAAGCCGTGCCGGAAGACAAGATGGGCATCGACTGCTGCTGCTGCTGTTGTTGCTGTTGTAAATGCTGTTGTTGTTGCATGTGAGCCGACGGGATGGTTTGGTAGATTGGCTGCGTTTGTACTAGTTGATGTTGTTGTTGCATGTGCTGCTGTTGTTGTTGTTGCTGGGGACGAGGTGGGCTCATACGAGGAGGTGCCTGGTAGATGACGGCGGGTTGTTCGGCCAGCTGAGGTGGTGCGATTGTGCCCAGGAGACGGACAGCTCGGGTGCTTCCGTAAACGTCAAAGATGGCCCAAAGCGGCAGGGAAACGTCAACGTGCATCAAAAGGGTGGCGGCGCCTCGGTTCCTCATCATCGTCACTTCGCCGCTGTGAGACAGGTGGAATTCGATTTCATCACCAAGGATCGGTCCGTGAGCGACATCTTTGGAAATGACCCAATATTCCGGTCTAAAAGAGAGGATAAAGATGAGTCTCAAGAGTTCAAATGAAATGACAGAAAACAAGAGGCGAAATTACCGATCGAGGAGTTGGTCGGCATCGTCGGGCAAGTCAGTGGATGAAAGAGATGCTGGATTGCAAGTGGTGAAGCCGAATCCCATTCCGCCGACGTAGATGGATTCCGTCTGGACGATCTGAACGACCCACGACTCGCCCGGGTTGATGGGCCTGGACGAGAGGACGTAGCCGTTGCAGAACTCGGCGTCGTGGCGGACGGCTGTGCGACAATCGGGTCCCATGCGGATGTTGACGCCGTGCGTGCGCGGGTGGAACGTCAACGGCTGAAAGACGTGGTGGCGGTAGTGGCGGAGAGGAGGCGGCGGAGGGAAGTTCTGGAGGACGGCCGGAGCGGCTGTGGAGGAGCCGTGAACGGCCTGAGGCGAAGTCGACTGGCTGCCGGGGATCGGCGGAAGCGGCAGCGACGGGAGTTGATGAGGTCCACGATTCAAGTTGAGCGCGTTCATCGAGACGAGCAAATCGGCTTCGCTGCGCGGCCGCGGCATTTGCTGCTGATGCGGACGGTTATTGTGCTCGACGGCCATAGTGCTGACTCCGCCGCTAGAAGCGCTCGATTGCAAACTGGTCGTGCTCCTTCGTGTCGGCGAATTCCGCATCGGATTGTTGTTCAAACTGCCTCTCGGATCTACAAAAAAGAGAAAAAAAAAAAGAGAAACGTCATGAATACGGATCGACGAGACGGGAAAATAACCGGGCATCCATAGAGAGAGAGAGAGGGGATCTTACCAACAAATTGGACGGCTGTCGTGTTGCCGTAAATGTCAACCATGATCCAAAGTGGCGTGCGTGCATCGACGCCCGTCAAAAAGACGCCCTTATCCTGTCCGTTGACGTTGAGCATCACATCGCCACTGGCCGTGAAGTGGAACGCGAAGAGGACGCCGACGTCGACGTAGCGTTCAGACAATGCCTTACCCCAGAAACCGGGACGGCTCGTCAAATCTGTTTCCACAGAAAAAAAGAAGAAGAAAATGGTTAGTTTTATAACTGCGAGGAGAGAGAATTTGAATGGGATTCGAGACTACGTACCAGGGCAGGCGTATTTGGGCAAGACTCCGCTGAAGGATGCCGGATTGCATGATGTGAAGCCAATACGGAGCACTCCGTTCCATGATGTGGAACATTCCGCCACGCGTAGATAAACCTGAACAAGAGAGAGAGAGAGATTTTCTTTTATTACAAAGAATGTTTGACGATGACGAAGATGTTTGTCTAAAGTGCACCACTTGGTAGACGGAGAGAGAGAAAGAGTGGAATGCGTCCATACCTTTTCATTGGGACGGACGGTGCGCTGGGAGAAAGCGATGCCTTTGCAGAAAGAATCGACGCGGCGGGCCGTGCTCCGATCGGCTGATAAGCGGACGTGCTCTCCGCGCGTGTTGTGGAACTGTAGAATCGGCTGCGACGCGCTGCCGTCGCCATTGTTCGAACCTGGACATACGGAGAAGAAGGGAAAAAAAAGAAGAGGAAAAACATTAACAAAAGAGTTCTCTTCTCTATTCAATCAGATTTTTCTTTCCCCCCACGAATCTCTCCGTCGCTGCTGCCCCTCTCTTTCATATATCAACATATATACAGAGAGAGGAGAGGCTATCCAATTGAAAAAAGCACGCGCATTCCGACCCTCATTCCGGTGTTACATGTTCGACTTTTGTCATCGAAGAATCGTATCAGTTCACCGTCTCCAAAGACCTTTTCTCCTTTTTCTTCACTCTCTTTCTGCGTGCCTTAACCAAGACCCCCCACACTATTCAGATCCTTATCGACTTTGGAATTCATTCTACAATTACGTCGACTAGCTCAAGCTCCAGAGGAGGGTAGTCCTTTCACTGGAAGCACGCCCCGGATGATTAAATTTCCGGAAGTGCATTTCCATTAGTTGAGGCGATTCGAAAAAAGGGGTTTATTCTGGTCAACTTTGAACTTATTTCGGCGGTGACCACTTGATAAGGAAAGAAAACAAAAGAAAAATCAGGGTAAAGAGAGAGAGTTGACCGGACGGAAGCGAACGTCACGACCCCCAGAAGACTTTTTTGAAGCGGGACTCTTGACAAAGGAGGCCGGAAAACATCATCAACGCGCGGTCAACCGTACGCCGAGAGAGAACGAGCAAGAGAGAGAGAAAAAATAGCCAGAGGGCCGGGGCATAGTCAATTATCGTCCAATTTATGTTTGTGTTGTTTTCCGTTCCGAAGAAAAAGGAAAAGGAAGTTTTGGACACGACTGGCTGACCGCCAGAGAGAGAGAGAGGGAGTCGGAGAGTAGGAGAGCCGGAAACCGCAAAATATGACCAACAACTACGGTGCTAGAATAGGAAACTCACCTAATCCGATGCGCCCTTTGAGCTTCTTGATGACTTTCATGGCTCCTTTGAGCGGTTTGGGACTGGCCTTCGTCTTCCCTGAGTCGGCCGTGATCAACTCGGTCACCATTTGACCAAAAATGTGAGTCTCAGATGAGAATGTTTGTGTGTATACGTAGGGTCGAGTCACAAAATAGAAAGAGAACTGCAGTGGCGGGGCGCGATTTGAATCCCTGCAGCGCTTCCGTAAGTTCCGTAGAGTAGCCGGACACGAAACTCGTTAAAAGAGACGGAGTGAAGAAAAAAAAATCAAAAGTTTCCCACGGCGCGCACAAGAGCACAGACGGAACAACACACTAGGACGGTAACACACGCACTGGGTCACTAGCAACTGCAACTGCAACTGCTCGACAACTTCCCCTTTCGACCGTATGGAAGAGCCGAGTGAACAGGAGGGAGAGGGAGAGAGCGGGCGAAGGAATAGGTCCGCACGGCCGGATGGTCGGCTTTCGAATGGCGCTACCAAACCGGTGGAGCTTGAAAGTCTATTGACGGTGGTGGAAGTGTGCACAGCTGCCGCGCGCGGCTGGAACATGCACAGCCGGAGCTTCTGGCAACCCCTCCAGCAAATTTCTAAAGGGGGAGGGTTTTGCTGGGCTGCTGCTGCTCCTGCTGGAGAAGAGGGCGATGACTGGAAACATACAAAAGAGGATAAGGTGGAAAGAGAGCTAGTAACCCCCGAACACCCCACTTCCACCCTCTTGAAAAATAGAGGGGGGAGGGAGATAAAAAAAAAGAGGAAGAAGAGAGGGAAGCAGACGGAGCCTTTCAGAGCGTCGTCTCTCTTTTGCTCCATGAATGAAAAGGAGATGCAAAAAGCGTCCTGTTGGATGTTCTGGAGCGGAAACGACTCGACGAGACGCGCGCGCTGGCTAGTTGGAGGGAGGAAGAAGAAGAAGAAGACGACACCGAAAAGGACGCCTCCGCAAGATCAAAACAGAAAAGGGGCACACCGACGCCGACGACGCCCCTCATCCCCTCGTGCGATGGGTGTGTGCGTTCCAAAATAGAGAAAGAAGCCAGAAGGCCCATCGACGTACATAAACAACTTTTTTTTTTCTTTCAAGCCTTTTCGGCCAAAAGGGACGCGATTGAGAGAGAGAGAGAGAGAGGGGATACAAAACCCAAAATGATTCCTTCCGGCCATGTGAATCCTTCCGGTCGACGCTGTTTTTCAACTCCCCCGCCATCACCCCCAATCGTTTAACTGGAAGAGAGAAGAAGTAGAAGAAGGAGTACAACACGTGTTTCCGTTACGCTGACCGCCGTGTCGTTTTGAAGGCGGACGTAACGTGTCACAGACTCAAAGAGAGAGACGGGAAATTGCCATTCCAATTTTAGCATTGTAGCTCATTTTGTAAATAGACGACGAAGCGGAATGAGAAAAAGAAGAAGAAGAAGATTTCGAGAGTAGTAGGCGGTGTGGTTGTGAAAAAAGCGGGCAGCTGCCCGGCAAAGGCAAATAATCAAACCTGATGCTCACACATACACATACATCGACTGGACCGAAAAGAATCTTCTTCCCTCCCCTCTATCGCTGGGCTTATCAAAGCGAGACAATCCGATACTGTGCGTCAGTCAGAGTGAGAGTCTGTTCTCGTTCTGTTTATAATTCCATTGACCTAGGCGTAGGGCCAATGTGCATCAGAGTCCCATTGTTGATATATATTTTTAGGATCGATGGAGCGGTGGATGACTATAGTGGAACTGATGGTGCGCGTTTTCCTCTCTGTCTCTCCCCCTCGAACCCTCCTCTGCAAGCAGCAGCTGTTCCGATCGTCCATAAGGTCCTCTCTTTTGTGCAGGGAAAAACTAGCGACTGAATGGGGAATAGAAAAAGACATTGCATAGGGTCGACCCGGCAGATGAAGGGAGGTGTCCGCCAGGTGTTGGGTTTACCAGCATATGCTGGGTGCTGGCCCAGTGGCCCTGTATCGACGCCATGTGCCTAGTGTCTGTCACGATTCGGCAGCAGCAGCAGCGGCAGCAGCAGCGCGGTTTAACGATTAACACAAGCTCTTTTTCCCCCCACCACCACCACTTCTTTCCGACCCTCATTTGAGAGACCGAGAAGAACAGGCGCGTGTCCTTCTTTCTCCAAGACTTTATTATTTCCCTACGATCCCCTACATTTCTTTTCTTTTTTTCCTTCCGGATAAAAAGAGCACCAATAGTGGGGTCAAGTTATGAAGGGGGATAGAGGAACCCTGAAGTAATTGCAATATTATGATTTTACAATGAACTTTGCATAAAAACATTACAACAAGACCCTACTAAAACCTGCCTCGAAAATGAGTATCTTTTCCACCCTTAACTTGACTTTGAAATTTCCCCAGTCATGAAAATAGGTATTTTAAATAAAAATCAAATGTTTCTGAACAATGAACTTTGATAAGAGGTAGTTGAGTCTTACGTGATGTTGATTTTGTGAGAATATGACGTATGGTTATCTTATAATGTTTATTTATGTAACGATCGTCAGGCAAAAGGCAAGCAGTTGAAACCGCCGTGTTTAACATGGCGCTTATGGCGAAAAAAAGATTTTTCGCGGCTAATTATTAAGAAAACGGTTGCTCGGATGTCCTTGAAATTTTTTCAGCTAATTTATCCCACCTATTTCTGCACGTTGAGTTATTTTAATCATGATAGGTCATCTAGAAAAATAATTATGTTAAGAAAACGCCTTTTCCTGATTTTTTCCAAAATTTCCCATTCAATTATTTCCGGAAACCGTTTTCTTACGGTAATTCTTGTTCTAAGTAACCTACCACTATAAAAATAACTCAACGTGCAGCAATAGGTTAGTTGAATTAGTTTTCAAAATTTCAAGGACATTCGAGCAACCGTTTTCTTAATATTTAGTGGCGAAAAATCTTTTTTTCGCCATAAGCGCCATGTTAAACACGGCGATTTCAACTGCTTGCCTTTTGCCTTACGATCGTTACATAAATAAACATTATAAGATAACCATACATCATATTCTCACAAAATCAATATCACGTAAGACTCAACTACCTCTTATCAAAGTTCATTGTTCAGAAACATTTGATTTTTATTTAAAATACCTATTTTCATGATTTGAAAAACTGGGGAAATTTCAAAGTCAAGTTAAGGGTAGAAAAGATACTCATTTTCGAGGCAGGTTTTAGTAGGGTCTTGTTGTAATGTTTTTATGCAAAGTTCATTGTAAAATCATAATATTGCAATTACTTCAGGGTTCCTCTATCCCCCTTCATAACTTGACCCCACTACAAAGTAGGAAAAGAAGACCGTACAACACTACAAGGTGGACCACCAACATGGATTCGCCAATGAAAAGTGGGAGAGACCCGTCAAAAATCAAGTCGAGCCGTCGTCGCCGTATGGGCGTAGTCTCTCGCTCCTTTTTTCTTTTTTTCTCTTATTCTTTTTTTCTTCGACTCGTCCACGATGTTGTAATTCGATTACGGCGGGGGCCGAGTACTATAATAACATTTCTTCGTGACTGGTTCAACCCTTGCCATTTCTCACAGGCTCTTTATCCGTCTCTTCTCTCTTTAGCCAATGACTGGCATATAACTTTCCCGACGGGTTCACCACCACCAGCGAAGCCTCCTATCACGTAACCCCAGCCGTAGTGTGTAGTGTATGTACCACTGATCCGGTACCCATCACCTACTACCAACACGACGAGCATTTCTTTATTTATTTAAGTTTGCCTTATTCCCCCCACCCGATGTCTGCTGGCTCGAGCTCAATGCCGCGCCCCTCGACCTTTCGGGAGCGGTCGTGGACCGGCACGAAACACGACACCATACCGCACACGGTCGTGCTAACTCCCGGCAGACCGCCGTTACTCATTTTCGTGACGCACTGGCTTCCCTATTTTTCTTCCCTTCTCCTTCTTCTTCTCCCGCCTCGTCTTCTTCATCATCGGAAACGACCGCCATCAAAAACGCGTCCCTCAATCAGATGGCGATGATTCGCCCATCGCATTTGAAAACTTTGACGAAACGACGACTTTCGTCATCAAAGGGGTTTCTATTCTTCTCTCGTATCGGTCGAGTGCACTACGAACATCGTTTGGTGCGTAGAAGAGGGGTGGAAGAGTTGAGAAAGAGAAGAAAAGAAGCAGAAGCAGAAATCCCGATTTTGAAAAGGACCCGATTGCGTGAATCGGTTCGGGTTGATGAGGTGCGGGCGGCGGCAGGTGAAGGGGAATTCTGCTTGAGTGAACACACGTCCGCGTACTACTACTACCACTACTACCTGGTCAACTACTTCTCAGTACACACAAGAATATTGAAAATCTAAAACTTGAAAAAGAAAGGAAAAGAGGAAAATAAAAAGAGGAGCTGCTTCTATACTGAGCTGCGCTTTTGAAAACTTTGTTGGAGGAATGGGAAACTATTGGGCAAGTTTTTGGCTCGAGTCGGTCGGTCGCTGCTGCACGCGCGAGCGCTCCATTAAAATGACATTGGGGCAAAAAGCCCGGGCTAAGACGTCCGGCTTTGATGGCCGGACATGAAACCGCAACTCCCCGTGTACCTGCAATGGGCTCCCAATCATCAACCGACCAAACATTCGTTGGAGAAAAAATGGTGTAGCTACGTATGGAAGAGAAGGACAGAGAGAGAGAGAGAGACGAGGGCGAACCGGAGAAGCGGAAATGATTTCAATCCATTTAAAAAGTTTGTCTTGAAAAAAAAGGAAAAAAAGAGGAAGAAAACGAAAATAAATATAGAGGAAATCATAATAAAAAAGTAAAACAAGAAGAAAAGGCCTTGGGTGAGGGTACACAGTGTCCGCCGTGACGGATAACCGCAAAGTCACGCGCGCGGCGGCCGCCGTGCGGCTCGTTGCCCACACGAAGGACGTGGTGCGGGTAAAAGTTCACGCCACTGCACTCACGACCAAATCCATTTCGGCTCCGCAAATACAATTCCAGTTCGATGGATGGCCTTAGACAATATAGAGACAATGTGGACATCAACTCGGATGCCACGGTTGGCTCTTCTTCTTAGAAATTTGGCCGTAGAGTGATTCGAACCTGCCGCGCTTTACTAAACAGGACGAAAAAAACCCGGCTGTCGTTGTGTCAATATACGGACACCAGGCGTAATGAGTCCAAACTTGATTATGTTCGTCAAGGTGCGGTAAACATCGGCCAAGGCTTCTTCTTCGTCTTCTTCTCTGGCTAATGCTATTAGATATTCCCAGTTCGTTAGCAGCGAGGAGATAAAAACAAGAGGCAGCTGCCCTGAACCGGCAAAGGAGAAGAGGGGGTCGGTCTTGTGACCAGATGGTAAGCCGAATTTCAACACACATATTGGAAACAGTTGCCTTCTACCCACACAGAGAACGGGAGAAAGACACAGGCCACCCTCGGCCACCATTTTCTCTCTTTTCTTCCACCCACCACGTGCTACCTTACAGGCAAAAAGTTAAAAACCCCTGTCGCGTGCCATTTGGCCGACGGGCGATGGAGTCAAGACCGGAACTAGAGCAAACTGGATGGCAGAAAGGAGTAAAATTAAAAGGAAAACAACATCAAGATAGCGGGGGAATACAGAACCAGACGTGGCTGGCAAACAGACAACAGAAAAAAAAACGGGTTTATCGTCCGTTTTCCTCGGAGATTAAAAAAGACCCCAGGTTGACTTAACGACGTCGATATTGTAGTCTCTCTCCAAAGATCTATCAAGAGTTACAATAGATATGCTTATGAATGCCGACGACGTTTTCCCCCCTACCTAGGTAGATAGCACAAGTCCTTTTTTTCCCTGATTAGACTTTGTTACAAGTGGGGACCATGTGGGGGACGGTCGGCAGGTAAAATGACGTCGAAAAAACAACCATCAGTTGCTATAGACTAGCCGACACAGGAAACAGCTTGACTTTACATCGCCCTCGTCATGCCTAATCGCTTCATATACACAGCTCTTTAAAAATTCACCCAAGGCACCCAAGGGGATAAGCTCCTTTCGTAACTTCTTTCGTCAGGTTTAAAAAAGCATCAAGAATTTCAGATCACGAAATAAAAGAAAAGGGAAAAAAAGGTGTCGCGCGGCGACACAGGCAGAAATGCTTCCACAATTGCCTGCACAAACACCATTAGAGGTTGAAAAGGGGTTCATGAAAGAAGAGTAAACAGTGGCAGGTATATCTGATCCCACAACAACAAAAGGAAATGCCTGCCAGCTACACCACCTAGACAATAGACTAACCTAAACTCCCTTTGGATAAACAGATGAAACTTGAGCAGACTAGTAGTTGTAGACTGTACAGTTGCTACAAATAGTTCTCATTCATGTAAAACTTATCATATTCCAACATCTGTGTGCCTTGAATGCATAAAATCTGCTTTTTGTTGGGGGCAGTTGAGTCGTATTTCTGGCTCAATGGAAATAGAGCATCTGCTCCCTAATAGTGGATAACTTCATAGTCGGTCAAAGTCGAATAAGTAGATCGGGCGATAAATAAATAACGCCGAGGAGCACCTGTCCTCGGTGTGCTGGACGAATGCCAGACGTGCAGTCACCCTCCCAAGAGACTTGCCAGTCACGAAATCGTCAACACGAGTAATTGCCGTTCTGCATGAAGGTATCCTTAAGACAATGGACTTACTTGATAAACTGCTTAGCGTGATTCCAATAGTTTGTCCCATGCTCTACAAAACAATTCAAATGCTGTTAAAGGCACTAATAATAATAAAAGGCACATTCATTCAGTAGTATACGAAAAATGACAACAAGTCGTCGTCGGAAATCATTTTTCTACGTTGAGCGCCATCTAACGAGCGTCGAGATGACCAAGTAAAGGAAACGGGCCTGGTAATTTTCATGAGGGTTTCCGCTACACGGAAATGGGCGACGGTAAAAATTTACAAGTCTAATATCCAGATTAGAAGACAAGATAAGAAACGATAGCATTTGAATCATTTACAAAATATTCATTGCGTGCCATTCTACCGTATTATTGGACCAGGAATGCGCCAGTTACAGTACGCTGAAACGCATGGGAGACTGTGACCGGTTCGTGACGAAGGTTTAGCAGTACCTGCTGGCTGTCAAAGCAAAGTGAAAGAGTAAAAAAAAAGGTCTTTGAAAGAAGGAGTCACTCGAGTGTATAGAGTAGGAGTCCTCAATAACAGTCCGTTATTGAGTAGTTTTCGTGGGGATATTTAGATCAGTGTCGTGTGTTTTAAAATGTCGCGAACATGACGGAAGAGGAACTATTGGTTAAAGCGGCCGAAGAGAGATCAGCCATCGTCAACAAATATGACCGCGGCCGAGAAAATGCAGAACAGATAGATCCGTGGGAGGACCCTGCGTTCGAAATTTATCACGTCACCGACAGATACGGTTTCATACAGTAAGTTTCTCTCTTTGCTGTGTTGGTTGCAGTTGTTGGGTAATTGCTGTCTTGACTCTACAGTGATAAACGCCTGCCAACCAGTCAGCGAGTAGAGGACAGAGACAGGGACTTGGAAAACAGTAGGTTGAAAAAATGGTCCAAAATGATACACCCCAATTCCACCAAAGTGTGGGACAAGGATATGAAAACTGGCAAGTTGAAAAAACGGCTCTACAAAGGTGTGCCTGATGCAGTCAGAGGTGAAGTCTGGTCACGCTTGTTGCATATCAAGAAAACGAAGGAAGAACAAATTGGCAAATATGAGGTAAATCATCATCTGCTTTTAGTTAACTTTGTTATTTGATAAAATATTCAAGAACATGATACTTGCACTATCTTGATACCAACACCATGTGGTTTTTGTTGTGGTTGAACTTTACCAGAAGAAAAATTAGTCATGTTGAAAATTTACAAAATTACTAGCCATGGTTGAGTGACCAAACTACTGTGTTTAAAATAATAAATTCATTTAAATTGTAAAAAAAAAAAAAAAAATTTAAGGAAATGCGCAGGCTGGCTCGGTTATGGTCACCAGACCTTCGTCAAATTGACCTCGATGTTAACAGAACGTACCGTGATCATCTTATGTTTCGTGAACGCTATGGATTGAAACAGCAAGCCTTGTTCCATATTTTAGGAGCCTATTCTGTTTACAACTCTGAGATAGGTAGGCTACGGGATATGCTTTGTTTGGGCCCATTTCAACGATGTTATAAATGTTTATTATTCATATTAGGTTACTGCCAGGGAATGTCACAGATCGCCGCGTTGCTTCTAATGTACCTCAATGAAGAAGACGCGTTTTGGGGTCTTAGTAACCTAATGGCTGATCCCAAGTGGGCGATGCACGGTAAGCCCTCATCCGCCTTGGCATTAACATAGAAACTTACCAGAGCGCGTTTCCGTTTAGGCTTTTTCATTCCTGGCTTTCCGAAACTGCTGCGTTTTCAGCAGCAGCATGACCGAATCTTTGCCAAATTTCTTCCCAAATTGAAGAAACACTTTGATCGGCAGAATATTGACGCGGGTCTTTACACCCTGAAATGGTTTTTTCAGTGCTTCCTTGATCGAGTAAGTTTGCTCATCCGAAACCATTCAAATGAAAGTCGGACGGGCAAAGCACACGCCCACTTTGAGGCATGAAATGAGATACCGCGGTTTCGTTTTCATGCGTGCTGCGGCCTGTACTTAGTCGTACGGTTTCTGTGCTACCATTACAAACGCGTGAAATGTTTTCTACAGTATTAATTCATGTGATCACATCCTTCTTCCCCTTCTAGGTTCCTTTTTCCCTGGCTCTGCGATTATGGGACATTTATTTGTTTGAAGGCGAAAATTTACTCCTAACCATGTCATACGGCCTATTGAAATTGCACCGGCGAACCCTAAGTCGAATGGGGATGGAAGAGATTGTCGAGTTTTTGCAGATTCATCTAGCTCAGAACTTTGGCTATTCCGATAATGTAGTCATCGAAAGTTTAGAGAAGTGCATGGAAGAGCTTAGACGAGCCAAACTGGACCAGAATTCGAAACAAATCCCTCCGGGCGAACTTGCGCAAAATCCGTTCGGCGTTTTCGTTACCCCCTCCATTGACGTGTCCATTGGCCGACGGCGAGCTGAATTCTCCGAGGAGGAGAGAGTAGCTCGAGCCGCTGTCGTTGCCCGGATGGAACTACAGGTTAACAATCTCGTCTTGAAACATTCAGCCTCCTCATTTATTAACGTAACCATGGATTTCCAGTCGAGGTCACAACAGCCGGGCTCGTATCTGTCTATCGATGACGTCTCCTTTGATCCAAGCATTGACGACGTCAGTTCCGGTATACAACGCAGCTCGCGGAGTTCATTGGCCGGAACCAGTGCAACATCTGCGGCCGACATCAGCACCCTCTCCGTCACCGCGTCTCATCGATATTTGTCCAACGACAATGACGACGACGACATGGGTTCAATCAGTAGGTCCAGCGTCATTTCCGTCGAACGAGATGGAGATCAGGGTCAAGGTTCGCCCACCACTCTCACCGAATTCGCCGTCGTTCACCGGTCACGGGCTGGGGAAGACGTTTTCATTCTTCCTCCACCCTATCCCGCGACGTCTTCATTATCATCACCCCAGACGCCAAGCTATCCTATTCCTCCACCGGCAGCTTCGCCAGAGACCACGCCAACTACTTCACTCGAAACACCTACTTATCCAGCCCCGCCACCACTTTTCAGCAATTCATTCCAAGGTGTCCGCACCGAGTCAACGCCCAAGGTAATTGCTGTCGTCTAGCGTTTACCATGGGGTTATTTCCTTCATAACGTCCGTTTCCCGTCTTTTGTCAACAACATGCAGACTTCCTCCAGCAGGCCGCAGTCAGCCGTCCAGCCTTCGAAATCGCCAGAGCGAAGGAGGGACCAAGCTCATACCGTATCACCAGATCGCGTCAGGATTTATGTGCCCTTCAGAGACGACTCTTCGTTCGAGCTCCCGTCCACGCTGAACGGGTCGAGCATTAGCAACGGAGTCTCTCCAAGCAGTCCTACTTCGTCGTTGGAGGACCCGAATCGTGTGGTCATTCACATCGACAGAACGGCTGACGGGGAGACGGCCATCTCTTCCAGTACGCCCATCAGCAAGAAGAGCAAGTCACCTACAAAGAAGGGAACCAAGTCTAGATCGTCTGGTGGAAGCCGCCTCTGAGTCAGTCGATGTCCTCTCGATAAAGAGAACGAAGAAAGTCTCACATCCTCCAATAGTGATGATTGTTTTACTCGTTTTTGTATCCACTCGGACCTGTGTGGAGACGGATTGGAATAACCTAGTTTCAGTCGTATTCTATTTGCTTGAATCGAGATCGCACCAAGCTTTCCTAAAAGTAAACTCGGGTTGCCTCGTCGATGGCAGTCGATATGTTTCTAGCCGTTCTTCGTGTGTTCCATTCCACTGTCCTATTTGGGTTATCGCCGTCTATAACGTCAAGTTACCTTCGTTTCTGGAACAGATTGAAATTTGCTAAATCTGTTCCTTTTTCTTTCTTATTTTTGCGTTGTTGAAACTCTGTGAACACATACACACATCACGTGACATCTGTAGATAACTGTACCCATCTAGGATTTCTTTTCTCTCTCTGCCAGCCGTTTTTTTCACCCCTCTCTTATTATCACCTTTATCATTGAGTGTCTCTCGATTTGAACAGCTGTTTACATATACATAAGCAACTTGTAGTGCGATTTGTACATACATTACAGTACAAAATCCAAACATTCAATTGACCTTTTAAAACGGAAAAATTTACACCGCAGCATTTACCTTCCATTCATTCCCAACGTAAAATTTCCCAAAAAGAACAAACAAAAAAAACAATAGAAACTAAGGAATAAGTTTCTTTGCCACTCGTCGTGCCTTTGGTGCAGGCTTTGTAGACGGAACCTTTTTAGGTGGTGAAACTTTTGGATTTTCTTCCTCCTCGTCTGCACGGTTAGTGGGGCGAGTCCGATTGTTTTTCATTCTGCATGTTATGCACTGGAAAGGAAAACGGTGCTTAACATTAAACCCAAACAATGGCGCATTATAATGTTACCTCCTCGTCAAGCCAGTCGAGTAACTCTTGTGCCTTGCAGCGTATACGCTCTTTGCGCACTTCCTTGAACAGGAACTCGAAAGAGATGGGCTCGTATGTAAGCACCAACTTGTATATATCTGGGCGCTTCTTTAAGAACTCTTTCATACGATCTTTTAGAGGAATAGATCGTCGCGGGCTATCCGACTGGGTGTCTGGTATTTCGCGGTCCAGTTCCATAACGATCATGCTCTCTTCATCCTCTTGTGAGTGGTCACTTTCATCTTCTTCCTGGCTCGAAATACCGAGTAAACTCTTGGAAGGACTCGGCTTGGACTGCTGTTGTGTCCGCTGTACCGTTACAGCTCTCGGTCGGTCAGGAGTGTCCTGAAAGCTACTCTCAGAATCGGTCACCAGCGGATGAAGTTCCTCGTAAATGTGGTGAAGTAGTTTTACAGCGTTGGATCGTTTGAGTGGTTTCAATCCATACTTGACTAGCTCTTGCTAAAAAAAGACAAACAAGAGGGGGAATGATTTGTCGTGGAGTTCTCCAAAAATCGATAAAGGGGCTGCGTGTCTTACCTTTAAAAGCGGCGTTTCCATCGATTGATAGTCAGGAAGCGGAGTCACATCTATTTTACGTTTTTTGGCTAGACGGGGTTCAGGAGTATTGACGTTGTCAGCTTCGTCTATTCTAGAAGCTAATGATGATGGCCCCGCAGTTCGCAGAGGTGAAAACTCCTTGTCCTCTGCTTGCGGGAATATTGAATCAAGCTCGTCAGGAAACTCGTCAAACTCATCAACCACGGATTGATTTGTTGGTCCCGGGGGTTCTTGCTGTTCGGGAGACTTGACGCGAGGTGAAGGAACAGGAACGGCCAAAGGACTATGGTAATCAGGAAAATCGTCAGTAAATGCACCCGGACTGCAATTCCACGAATAGGCCGATTCTTTGACAAATGACGTCTCTCCCCGAGAGCACGACGCTACAGATTTTTCCAATACAGAACTTTGTAAGAAAGAATCCGTTGAACTTTTCAGCAGTCGATTAGGTGGACTCAAATTCATTGAACATTCTGCCATGGAAACATCGTTATCAGATTCCTGAATCGAACTGTCATCTTTTTCACAAGAGCCGCCGAAAGGAGATGCCGATCGATCTTGACTCTTTGGATCTGAATTCGTCTCTTGGGTTAAATCGATGACATCGTCGGGCGACTTATTTGCCTCTTCTTCATCTGAATCTGACAGAGTCTCTTCAAACATGTCTGGAGATAACGGCACTACTCGATCAGCGGTGTTACTGCTAATTTCCATGTCGACTGATGACATGACGGACTTTCCCGAACGGCGGTTTTCGGCTGATAAATCATTAATACTAGTAGTAATTTCTACACGTTGGCTTTTTCTGGGACTTTCAATTTGACTCTTCGTTGTTTCTTCTAAAATTGATATTTCTTCTTGGTGGACTAAAAAGGATTTACGATGTTCTATTATCGAAACCTCTTCAGTTTCTTTCCTCTCTTGATTTTCGTTTGCGAATGGTTCGGGCAGGAGTGATTGAACGTTAAGTAGAGAAATTTCAGACATTCCAACGGGAGAGGGTGTTCTTTCCCGGATTTTTGGAATGTGAGCCCTTGTAAGATCCATTTTTGGGCAATCATCTTCCGTATCTTCTTCAGTGGTCACAAAGTCATTGTCGTACTGACGTGGAAATAAATCAAGAAGACAATTCATTCGATGAAGGCAAGCAATGCGATAAACGTGCCTTGCGTCTTCTTCGTCGTGTTCGTATGAAGCGGAATATATAAAACGGAGAACTCTAATGACTGACGAAGCAGAAAAAGACGACCAGTCGAGAGTCGGTTTCTCTTTTGGGTCATTCTCATTGTCAACGCAGTTGAGAATGCTCGGGAAACGAACGGTGAAAACCAGCCGATGGGCCCAGATGTTCCTGTTCTTTGTTCGAATAATGAAATCACTCATAAGTGGGTTGTCCACCAACTGAGAAAAGTCTTCTGTTAGCCGATTCACGGCAATAGCTTTCGGGCCGGAAGCGGGGGTAACGTTTTCCTCTGAGTTAGGTTCGTCTAAAAACCCCCCTTCCGCAGCGAAAGCTAAGTCCTCTAACATCGCTTGAGTATTCGACAATCCTCCAGGATCCATCTAAAAGCATCAGTCATATAATGACGGTAAATATTAGGGAAGCCTTCAACAGCACAAGTTTTAACGTTCTACCTGTGTTGAATTACGTCCAGGCAATTGTGAAACGTGAAGTAGAATATTGGTGTAACCGCTTTTCTTTTTTTGAGGAGAGATTATGGAACGAAAGGCATTGACGTAAAAGACGTCTGACTGGTCATCACGTGAAACGTCGTGTAGTGAAGTTCGTTGCCATAACGGACGTTCATCCTGAAAATACTGCTGAAGAAATTCCGAAGTGGGTCGCTGGTGAGTAAAAGATGATTTAGGGGGCTGTAGGGGGTCATCTGGCTCTTGACTCAGGATTGACGCGGCGCGCTCGGCAATCAAACGTTCCCGCTCAGTCTGAGAACGAAGGGCCAGTGTATACTGAGCCGGTTCTCTTTTCGTAGTGGCTTTAGCTTTCCGCTTTACTTTAGTAACTGGAGCATCTGGTGGTTTGGGAAATACATAGCTCAAAGTACCGGTTGATTGTTCTTCTTTCCGTAAATCTGAAATAACTTCCGCCAAATTTTCCTTAAAAATGACAAACCAATCAGTTAAAAGCGGTTTTAGGAAGAAGGAAAAATCGAATTAGAATGGTTTACCGTGAGAAGCAATTCTTCTTCCTTTTGTCTGGCACTTTCGTTAGCGGATTGCAAGGATTCTGACAAAGCCAGTGCTAGAGAAAGATCACAAGGATCCGCAGCTCTTCTTCGAGTCGTCCGTCTCTCGGTAACTTTACTACGCTGAGGCTGTTGACGTCTCGATCCTAGCGGTTCACCAAAATACTTGCTCTGTAGATCTCCAGCTGAAAGCAAGGTCTTTTGATCATCATAGTTTGGGTGATCAAGCTTGCAAACATGTGTCTCTTCCTCTACATCACTTAACGTTTTCGAACACAGAGAACACTGACTTGAAGAAGAGAGTTGTTCTGAATTCACTGATACACATTCACTTGAACTCTGAGAGGTGAGAGGTTCATCTGACAATGATGAGCTTGCCTTATTTCTAATAAATCTTCCTTGCTGATCATTAGCCAATTTTGAGCTTGATGCACTATTATTTTTTGCGGCTTTCCTTCAAATTAACAGGAATTTATTTTTTTTCTTTGTTTGCAATGAACCACTGGGTCTCACCTTTCTGTTCTTAGGGGCCGTGTAACTATAAAATCATCCAGACTGTCATCCAATGGTGTATCTGCTTTCTCAAGTTTATGGCCATGGTTTCTCGAGAGCTTTAATGTCTTCTTTGTTGGTATCATTTTGAAGATTCAAAAATCAAGGCCTTTATTTTGACTGAACAAAAATTACACATAACTACATCTCATTGAATGTGTCAGCAACACAGAAAATCCATCACTACCAGAGACAATGATGATATATTGCAAATAGTTTATGGCTCTCTTTCTACTGGAGTGTCTCTATGTCTATCAAGAGAAATCGGGAAAGTGAATACATTCTGTGGGACCTGTCTGGTGCCACTGGTATCAATGCCGTACTTGTCAGTCAATTTCGTTTTAAGTTGATTTCCAGCAAAGAAACTATGAATCATAGGAAATAATTAAACAATGAGACAACAAACCAAAACAATTATTGAATAATTACTGCAATGCAAGACCAATCACAGTTCCAACTCCCAAGACTCCCAGTGCGAGCTTATTGCTAAATGAAGCGGCCGCCGTTCCTCTTAGTCGACGTGGTTTAGGCGGAGGTCTTATTTCCATAATACAATCTAATTTAGCAAGTTAGTCAATAAGTTAGAGATCGAGTTCTATCGTCAATTCAAATAAAGCAGCTTCGATTTCTCCAAATTGAAAGCAGAAGTCTTCTTTTGTAAACCGGCAGTTACAGAAACGTTATAATTGTTACAATTGAATTTCCTAAATAATTATCTTATGACTATCCATAACTGATTTCTAAATATTTAAATTTTTTAATACAAAAATAAAATTTCAAAATCTACAATTAAGAGAGAACATTGAAATTTAAAAATAAATATTGCAACGCAACATTTGTGGTACACGCGTCACATTATCGTTCGCGTAGCGAGTATTTTGACGTATTCCATTTCCACCTTGTTTAGCCGGCTTTGTTTTTTCGGTGGCAGTTTGTTCAACAAACGTAGTCATCTTATATACATAACAAGTAACTTTCTAAGAACGATAATCTACTGAAAATGGTAATTAGTTACTTAATGAAATTTCACATCTAAAATTGCTTGATTGTATACTTTGAAAATCCAGATAAACGTCGAATCCATGAGTCGTTATGTCTCACCAGTCAATCCAGCTATTTACCCACACTTTTCAGTACTTCTGTTGCTGATTGGAACCTTTTGTACCGCCTGGTTTTTTGTCTATGAAGTCACAAGCACTAAGATTACCCGAGACTTATCTAAGGAACTGCTTATTGCATTTGTTGCATCCATTTTCATGGGTTTTGGATTAATGTTCCTAATGCTATGGGTTGGGATATATGTCTAATCATTCCAGCACCTTGTTAATACAGAAATTTCAATATATGCAGTATTGGAGAAATTGTCATTATGTTCATTTGTACGATTTGCTTACAAGAGAAAACAACAGATTTTCAGCTAGCAGTCTGTACAACCTTTGAATCTTTGATGATCCATTCTCATGAAAAACAAAATTCAAGTCAATCCAAAAGCTGTTTGTTTTCAAACATCCGTCTTTCAAACAAGTTTCTGGTTGAATAAACAATATATTGTGGCCAAAGAAAAGTAAACTCAACTTCATTTTATGAACAATAACAACGAATTGCGGCAATGATGTGACCTTGGGTGAGATGTGTCAGGGATGATTTTATATAAAAGTATTAAATAACATGAGTTAAGGCGCCTCTATACTGTTCCGTTTCTCATTATCATTAAAGAAAACGAATAAGCATCAACCATAAATAGTCGAATATTGTATTCGTTGATTTCAAAGAAATAAAACCAACACATTGTTGACTATCATTGTTTGTGAGAGGAAAGGGCATACGTGAAAGTGTCAAAGTGCCACCTATCTCGAGTCTAGACCAACACGGCAACACTGCTTAAACTTCGTCTAACTAACGGCCATGTGATGAAGTGCTCCACGATATCTGGCAAAAATTAACGACTTCTTCACTGTTTTCTCGTAAGTACCTCCTTTAAATTGTAAGATTTCTCTAAGTTGAACTGTTGTTGTGAGTTTTTGATCAAAAAAAGAATACCAGGACAGTTGGTGAGGAGATATTATCTTGTTAATTGATGGAGTGGTGGGCCCAGTCTGCTTCCATGCTTTGTAACGTGCAGACGCATGTAAGAGGGCGCGCACTGAGATCGCCATCTTTGTTTGAGCAAGATTTGAACCTTGTAGACCCACATAGGAAGAATAATATCTAATAGGCCTGGGTATTTTTTCATATCATTCATTCGGTTCCTCTTGTTGATTGAATTAAACAACAGGTTTACAATTAAGTTCTAGACATCATTTCTTGTCGAGTTTGTCCGTTTTTCATGGCTTGTTCCAACCGTCTGATCCCGTTTTCATGAGCTTCAATCATGGTGGGGAAATTAATTGAGTTAAATAATCATAGACGGAGATACTTAAACATTTGAATTACCGTCGACTTAATTTAATTAATTTTAAAAACTGAAGGTCGTCAGTGTTTGTCTCTTAACATGTCCCGAGAAACGATTTGCTCCTGCCTACTGCGACCAGTAATCGGGAAGCAAAGAAAACTAATCTCGATAGAATTTCAAAAGACGTATCCCTCTATCTAAATGTTAGAGCTGGTAATTGTTTATACGTCGACCCTTTTTGTGTTTTAAAGAAATTAAATTTCCATTTAGAAAGAAGGTTCCCGTCTCGAGACAACGGCGAGATTATCGGGATCGATCCTTCTGTATTATTCAATCTATCTACCTATTTTGAACTGAAATACGAAACCTGGAAACACAGGTTATTTCGATTTTATCTTCTTTTTGCCAATTCAACGAATCAATTGAAATTGCGATTCAAGTTCGCAGTTAAGCCTGAGTAAGGCTAAAGAGACAACTCCTGGGCAGGAAGGAAGCTAACCTACCAGTAACGCGTTTGATCAACCATCTTTCCATTTCGTTCAAAAAATGTTCTGCATTTTGGGTTCTACATACAGTGACAGTTCACTTTCAACTTCATTCCTTCAACAAGTAGTCCTTCAACTTTACTTCACAGAGATGCCATTGTTTTGACTTTGTATTGCAGTGGTGTTCATCAATATTCTTAAAATCCATAGTTTGTACGAGAACCTAATAGTAACATTTGCGAACACTGCTTTTTTTCCGTAGCGAAGTTTTTGCCCGTTACGAGTTTCAGCAACTTTCTAGTGGGTTCGGCAACATGAAATTTAACGTAAACAAAACTGCATGAATGTGAATGAATGGGCCTCTGAATTCCACAATTGAACCGCTCTTTTATGAACAACAAGTAGGTTAAAATAGAACTATTTTCAACGAATCATTTTGCTTGTTACGAGGAGTTGTTTGCTCATTATAAGGTATTAACAAACTATAATTAGATTGTTTGTTCAATTCATTTATTTCTTTTTATTTCTCAAGACTCGGTGACAAATGAGTGCGGAATAAAAAGATTGTGCGGAACTTTTCCGCTAATTTGTGCGCGTAGAATGCAAAAAAAAAATAATAAATTCCTGTTGGCTTACGCACCACTAATGTATTTTTTTATTAATTTGCGTAGGCTAATTTTTTAAATTGCTGGTCAGACGACCTTTTTGCAAGGCCGCAAAGATGGTGCGCCCCTGCTGCATATGTGGCATCAAGAAGAACAGCGATGCTTCCACTAAAGGAATTCGTTTCTTCAGGTAAAAATATTTATTCTTTCCATCAGTTATTTTGCTTATCTCTCTGTTTTTTTTTAAAGGTTCCCTAGTGTCAAGACGTCTCTGTACTCAGAGTGGGTTCAGATAATACGAAATTACTCTAAAAAACTCTGTTTCGTGCCCAAGAGGAATTCAATCGTCTGCACCAACCATTTTGAAGAGCATTGCTTTAATCGTAGCAAAAGGAGATTGCGCTTAAGAGAGGGTTCTAAGCCAACACTTTTCGACGATGTTTGCAAAAAAGTATTAATTTTTAAAAAATGTTTTTTTTTTCTGTATGGGGTTAACAATTATATAATCGTCTAGATTGCAGATAACAATCCAGATCCGAGTCCCACGCCGGAAGAGGTCCAAGATATTGCCGAAGATACAGAGAACGTTTCTCTCAGGTTGGTCATGGAAGATGACACATCTGAATCCTTGTCACCACCTGTTCTCCTTCCTTTACAAGAAGTCAACTCAGATTTTGAAGAGAATATTGAAGATCCACCTGACTTGGATATGTATCAACTAAATCACGGTAGTTATTTTGTTTGATTGCCGATAATGAGTTTCATTGATGTAAAAAAATTTACTTTTTTGCTACGCAGATTACATTGATTCGGGCCTGACGAGCTTTTCAGACTTAGACATGATAAAAATGGATCATATCGGCAGTGTGGCAGATATTTTAGGACCAGACCCATACCTACAAGACGACTCAATTACAATGGATGAACGGCCTGAGTCAAGTGTTGGTGAGGAAAGGGACGAAGTTGATGGCCAGACTATCTTGTCTTTTGCGAGTGCTGAAGAAATGCATGAATACGTTGCTCGAAAAGAATCAGGAAGCCGGTTAACGAAAACGAATGACTTGAAACAGATCAAGGGCTGGAGAAATAAGTTTCACCAGCTTACGCCGTCATTGTCCCCTTCTCCTTGTCCATCTCCAACATCGTCGATTCCTCTTCAGGGAGAAGTTCCTACATCCACAAGCTCAGAATCTCCACCACCTACAGCCTTTGCTGTTTCGTGTGATGTTCCCTGTTCTTCGATTGAAGCCCATGAAAACGAAGAGAAAGCCAGTCAGGGAAAAGTAAAATCTTTTAAAGTGGCAACGCAAGAAAAAGATGTAACAGCTAAAGAGGTAACAATGCAAGAAAATGAAGATGTAAAAACTGTAGAAGTAACAATGCAAGAAAAAGAAGATGTCAAAACTGTAGAAGTAACAATGCAAGAAGAAAAAGAAAAAGAAAAAGTAGAAACTCGAGAAGAAACGAGAATTCAAGAAGTAGAAATTCAGAAAAAAGCGAAACCCCTAGAAGAGGTAAAAGCTCCGGAAGAAGAGACAAATCAGGAAGAGATGACAAAAAAAGTACGGAAATCTGTCAATTCGGGAGGAAAACAGCCCCTGTCTTTAGCTGAGTCGATCAGAGCTAAGTGGATAAAACCTGTGTTGGGACCTGGTGGCCGAATTTCTGCTGAATTCGCCAAGTATGCGGCGTCTGCGGTCTCTATCCCATCACTTGAACGGACGAGACAGGCAGAAAAAAAACTGGAACCTCTTCCTAGAGAAAATAAAGACGATTCCACTCGTCCAACAAGTTTAACTTCGCGTAAACGAAGAAAGTCAGAAAAAGTGCCTGGCGAAGTCTCTACTACTCCAAAACGGGATATTGACGAAATTAATTTTGCTGAATTTGACGATTCTGTTGAAGATATAATAGTTAACGAAGATGAATACCAAGAAGTATATGGTAAGTTTAGTTTTTTACTTTATTTTGCGTGACAATTGAATCAATTCACTTAATCTGTCAATTAGATGTTCCTGGAAACGCGGTGCTACCCACTGTCGAGTGTGGCAGCTTATTCTGCCGGCTAGGCTGTATCTGTGACAGCCTAGAAAAGGCCACAAACAGATCCAAAGTTTCACTGGAGCATTGTTCTCTGGCCGAATGCATGTTGCAATGTGTTTGCGGCTACCAGAAGGGCAACCCTTCCAGCCGCAGATGCTTTGCGTCGTTGCTAAAGGGCAACGAATCCTTCTACAGCAAAATCAACTGGTCTAGTGGGCGCCGACGACGCGAGAGAAGAGTTCCTGAACGTTTCTCAGAATACCATCTCGATCATGACTCAACTATAGACCCTGATTCACCACGTCGTGCGACGGAGGACCCCAAAACTAAGACAAAGGGGCCTCGTGGAGGTGCCTCTTCTTCCCGTCCATCTAGTCCGGTCAAAGGATGGAGCCCACCAACTCGTCCGGCGACTCAACAACGCGGAGTTCGTGATTCGAGCCAACCCCAAGGTACGCGCAAAAAGTGGGAACCGATTCGCATCAAAGTTTGCAAAGACGAGATCAAACTGTTGCGCTGGGACAGCTTCGTCAGCCTCTCCAAAGTCTACGTTGCGCCGGATCAAGATATTTTTTGCATGGAGCATGTAGTGTACAACTGTCCTTGCATTGAATCTAACCGAAGAATCATCCGCATCTTGTCCAAATACGGACCGCCATTCGAGAGTTCGGAGAAAAAGACAACAGCGCTTACGTCGCCTGTTAATAATGTCAAGGCCCCTTCGAAGGTTACCCCGCCAAACAAGAACGTTGCCAAAAAACACACTCATCCCAATATGAGGTTGGCCAACGTCCCCAAAGCAAAAGTACAGAAAATGGCAGAGGGTGCAGCGCAAGTTCCAGCCCCGGCGCAAGAACCCATTGCTAAGACGTCTTCGTTGTCGAAAATGCGCAAACTTCTGCAGGACGAGCGTTTTAATTTACCAAAGCTGATGACGGAGGAAAAAACGCGTGCATTTGACGAAGAGGTTGATTTGAACGTTCCACAAGGCCAGACCGTGCAGTTGGTTGCTTGGATCCGATTCCATCGTATCTATCATGCTGACCGGATGCACATCCGTTTCCTCAGCCGCCGAGCTGGACCCGTTATCTTGGTGATGCGTCCCAACGAGATTGTGGCAGCGGACATTACTTGCGATATCCAAGCTATGCAAGGAGATCAAAATGCCCCAGAAATCGTGAAGGAGTTGCTTGATCCGTGCATTTCACCAGAAGAAACTTCTCGATATGCATTCCTTCTTTGTGATGGCGTTAAATGGGAATTGGTCGGCTGCCTTACGCTCAAGACCCCAGATACGCCTACACCGCCTCCGGTAAAATCTCCAGTTGCAGAAATCACACCTCAGGTGGTACGCCAACCGCCACCTAAGCAGTTGGTCGAGCGAGCGTTGCCCGACGAACCAGAAGTTCGGATTGAAGAAGAACTGCAACAGGCTACTGACGTAACACCTCTATCAAAACTTACTCCCTCTCCTCCTCCTCCTCTTCAACCCATGGTCGATCCAGCATCTGCGCAGCGCTTCAACGCGATGGAACAGAAACGGAAAGAACTGGAAGAGAGACTCATTGAAATTAAACAGAAGCTGAACGTCCCGCAACCAAAGAGGCTGTCTGGCAACATCAAGCCTGTGAAAAACAAACATCGGACAACTTCGGCTCAGCGTGCAACTCCCCCCGCTGAACAACCACTCAACTCGGAAGAAGTACAGCTTCTTCCAGTACCAGCAGTTTCTGCCAATACTCCTGCTGAACGTACTGTTCGCCGTCGACGTGAACCCGACACGACTTACCTCATTCCCGATCAGTGTATTTTGCCTGACGATTTGCCTCGATCCGATAGCGATCTCAGCAATAGCGAGCAGCCGGTAGCAGGTCCGAGTGCCAACAAGCACAATCTGCCCGATTTAGTTTGTCCCCAGATGGTGAAAGAGCCCAGCATATCCATGTATCCTGCTGCAGAGAAGCTCGCCATGTTCTCTCGACTCATCCAGAGCGGTGGTGATCCTTCCGCAGGTCATGGCAAGTACTCTAATTTTAACGATTCACCGATTCTTGGTTCTGTCCTCGGCCGATCTCAAAAACAGTCCAAACCTAAATCCAAAAGAGCGCCACCTGTTCCTCCCCCACCTGTTGTGCCTCCACCCGAGTGTAATCCGCCTCCTCCACCACCTCCTCCCCCACTCGCCAGGCCACAAGAAATGAAAATGTTGAAACTTCAGCCTGTTGGCCCTACTTTACCTAGTGGTGCTCCTTTGCCGAATATAGTACGGCGCATTCGCATTCTTCCGCCACCGGTGGCTCCCGGAAAAGGTGGCGCTGCATCCACCCCGGTCTTGACATCCAAAAACGGCATTGAACCTTCTGTTATACAACAGCAACGGATGCACTGGAGCAGTATAGGTGTGAGAGCGCCAGTCGTTGCCAACACTAGAAGTATTTTAACCGCCGACTCGGCCATCACAGCAGAGGAAATGTCAGTGACGGCAGTTACGGCATCGTCTGTGTTATTGGGCCAACCCGTCGAGTCATCAGCGGCATGCAGACTTGTCAATAAGGACATGTCTCTTCTATCGACCGTGACGCCAGTTGCATTTATCCCGGACGCGCAACCTCAACTAACTGCTGTGAAAGACACTACGAAAGAGAAAGAAGATGAAAATAAATCGACTCCTCCTGAAAATAATGTGATCCCCGAACCGCCAGTAGTGGAACCTCCAACAGAAAAGTGCGTGTTTCCGAAGGTCCTTGCGGCGGAGGTCAGCTCTGTCCAGTCCAAAGGAAGTGCGAATCAGAGCCTGAAGATTATCTTGGAAGCCATAACAGGTGAACACCAGAGACTGTGTCCGAGTCGAGCCAGTATGTTGTTGCCACTGCACAATGTAGACGATCGATGGTGCCTTGTCGCACTCGATCACATCCCAAAATCTGGATTCCGAGTTCCTGGCTTGTCTGTTTTCATTTCGGCCGAACTACTGGGACGTGCCGCTTTAGCAGCCATCGAACGTAAAGCTCGAGTCTCCTTTCCTTTGCGTTTCCAGTTGAAAAACAAGAATTCCGCCTTCAAGCCGGGCTTTGGTGTCTACGGGACCCCTCAACTACCGCATCATGTTTTTGTCGGTCCATTCCCGTCGGATCACGCTGAAAATTGTTTACCTCAGCCTTGTATGAACTTTATCGCCCTTACCAAACCTGTGCCGTCCAATTCCGACTTCTCGAATGCTTCATCGCTACTGAAGACCTTGTGTATGAAGTCAGTTGAACCCACCACGTCAGCTTCGGCGGAGTCGAAACCAATAGAAAGGGAAGAAACGAAGCGGGCCAAACCGGAATCGGAATCGGAATCTGGAAGTTGTCAAAATGAAGTGGCTGTTGTTGCGGAGAAAATTAACCAGAAAGACGAACAATCTACTGTTGACTGCGCGGTTCCTTCATCTGTCGATGATGAAATTGCTGTTGTCGCAACTGTCTCGGGTAAAACTAATATCGTAGTTGGCGAAGGTAGAGAGTTGCCAGAAGCAAACAGTAGGAAAACTCAGATGGTTACGGATGTGGTGAAGAAAGGCGACATAGATATAGTCAACAATACTAAGGTGCAAGAATCACGTTCTCAGCCCACTTCTTCTCCGCCTAGTGTGCGTTCTTCTCCGCTTCCACCAGCAGAATCCACATCACCACTGAAACCGAGAAAGTTCGTCGCGCGTGTACAGGGTCTCCCCGCAACAACATTAGCCGTTTTCCCCGATCAAGTCCTAGTCAAACATCCTTTCCATCCTGAAGAGATGTTGAAGTTTACTTCAATTGACAAAGCTAAATGCTGGCTCCAGTCACTGGCTAACCGTACCCTCAGGGAAGAATTTAATGACAGTGATAAATCCAAAACGAGTAATTCAGCTGACGATTCGTTTCCTAATTCTGAGCCTAGCGAAAGCGAAGAAGTCGATGTTTGTGGCGAGGATCATGCGCAAGAACAGGAAGAAACGGCAGATTCAACATCAACATCGTCTCGTAGTCCAAATAAAAGGGTCCGGCGCCCCACAGAAAAAGCTCGCGTATTGGCCGCCAGCAAATCAAAACCAATTCGACACAATTCTCGTAGTGTTTTAAAACGATCTTTCAGCATGTCGTCTTCGCCCATGGTGAAACGCAGTTCGATTCAACGTCAGCTGCACATACGGAAAGAACAGGTAAGAGATGTGTTAAAGTTACGCTTCGTTGAGCAAAGCCTAACATTTTAGCATTCTTTTATTTTTCAGGAACGAAGAGGGCTTTTGTCAAAGCTTTTACGAGATCTCGATTTCCTATTAGCTCCTGATGGCGGTATGAGAGCGAAAGTTGTGGTTTTGAAAAAAGTAATTAACTTCTTTAAGAAATAATGAAGAAATGTTGAAAAAGTGTTAGACTATTTTTTATGACCACAAATTTTTGGTTTTCAGGCAACGACCGAAATAACACATCTACGAAATCAAGCTAAAATCCTGGAAAATACCTATGAAGAATTGAAACAACGACGAGCTGCACTTCTAACACAAAGAGAAAAGATATTTAATAGTAATTTCTATTTCTTCTTCCTTTGTTGAGTGCGTTGTGATTTAATACATGCTTGTGTTATTATATTAGCATTGCCGGACGAAGTAAAACAAATTTTCAACTGCCTAATGGAATCGACGGCGCCGCCTTCCCGACATTTGAATTCGACGGACCTGGCTATTAGGCGAAGTCGTCCTAGGAGATATTCAATCCATGAACGTGGTGGGCGTTTTGAAGTTGAAATCCCCAAAGAGGATATTATGGACGAATAAGGAGACTGTTTGACTTTGCTAATTTTCGTAGATTGTTTTGACAGGGGTAGCGGACAAGATTTACGTTATTCATGGTAACGAGTCACTTTTTGACATTCAACATTCACACTTCTTTGCTCATTACTGCTAATCTTTGGTAATTCTTCATGCATGTGATTTCTACTATTTTTGCTGCTGTATGTTGCCAAATGAAAGTTGAATCATGTGTTCACAATAAAATTTTGTATGTATTTGTTAAGAAATATGTTTTTCACTCAAGTCTTCTCTATTTTCCACGGAAATTCTCCCTTGTAAAAGGGTTTGACATAACCATTTCATTTTGCTCAATAATTGAAGCAAGAGATAACCTAGTGAAGTAATTTGACCTATGATTTTAAATAATCATGGTCAAACTTTAACCTCATCCTCCTCCAGCTCCACAAGGAGGTGCAGCTACTCCACTTACATTTCCTGGCCTTCCTATACGTCTTTGAACATTCCCACTACTGCATGGTAAAAGAAAAAGCAATGTAAAACTAGTAAATCATGAATGTAATATTCAATAAAATTACCCTGATCCTGGTGTTCTGTACTGTGTGACATAACGGCTACCTTGACGATTTGAACCAGGGCTTATTAGAGTCTGAAAACTACATCACAATGAGGAATGGTAAAGCAGCTGTAAAAATGGATTTCAAAAAATCGAAAATATCGAAAGCTTACAAAAGAAGGACTCCATCAATAAAATTCCAGAATGTTCTCTTCAACTTTTGCACTGACCAACCGTCGTTTTGAACGAGTTGACCACCTGCCACAACAACGAATATTAGTTCACTCTAGGACTCAAATCAATATCTGAATATGTATGGTACTACTTTGTACTACCTTGAGATATGTAAACCATTTTGGCTTTATTAAATCCAAATTTAATTTATCGCATCGCGAAACAAAAACAACTTTGTCACGTCACTTGCTGTGTCGACTGCAACACTACACTTCACTTACGTGAGCCAATAGCCGCAACTCGCAAGAGAATTTGACATCAATAACCATGCAATAACAAACCCGTCACCCTCTCGTGGCCATTTATTGAACTTTTGTTTGATAAAAAAATGGGTTTTTACGTACGAATCATTTGCAAAACAATATCGTAAACACGCATGATCAATCAATGTTTTAATGCTTCCATCAAATCTTCTGGAGTGGGTTTGACACAAATCCGGTTAACACAAATACCGGCATCCTCCAGAGCACGAGCTGTCGTGTTCCCTATGCTAACAACCTATGAAATTCAAAATCATAAAAGTAGAGTAAAAAGGAAAAAATTGTGTAAGAAATAAATAAGTTAAGAACCACATTTACTTTTACGCCGGTGATCAAATTGTGATCTCTGAGTAACGGCAGCGTATAATTTACGCCCGACGGACTAAAGAAAACTAGATAATTGGGTACCTTGGAAAACAAACAGATGTTTACACTATGCACGTTATAAGTTTTGCTCTAATATGCAGAATCAACTTTATGCGCCAGTTGAATAATAGAGTCCCGCAACTGGGGATGGGGGACGGTCACATAGCTAGTCACGATGTCAACAGAGATATTGTGTTCCTTAAGTGTTCGCGGGAGAGTGTCCATTTTTAAGTTACTGCACGGAAACAGAAGTGGCAATGATAGACTACCATCCTGAAAATCTTTAATAGCATATTGCAGTATTAATACAGGTTACAAGTGGCCTTTGACCCAACCTTTTACTATTAATGCAGACAGACTGTCGGCGTTTCCACAATCTTGTCCAATCAACTGATGCGTAAGACCGAGCAGCTTGGAAGCCGTTTCACCAGTTTTTTTGCCTACACAGTAATGCGGCTTGTCTTTCCACGCATCAGGTAAATCACTAGCGGCTTGATTTACAGATTCTACAGACCTCTGACTCGTCAATATGATTCCTGGAGTCAAGTAAATCATGTAAACATGATGCCAACAAATATTTAAAAAAAACACACAAAACTTTGGGTGTGGCTAAAAGGTGGACTTGGACTTGGACTTCGGGGTACCTATTCGGTGGACTTCAGGCAGTGGACTTGGGCCTTGAGGTCCACTGAATAGTCGTATTATCTCGACTAAAAGGTGGACTTGATGCGTGGACTTCATTTATTTAATTGAAAATATTTTTTGTAAATAATGTTCTGATTCTGACAAAAAATAAAGGCCTTTTTAATATCGATAGAGATAAATTCATTAAACTATGCAATACAAGTTTATTAATTCCCATAGTTTTTTAGTAATCCCATACCTTAATTACCTTCTCGAATGTGGGAAGGGGGATATACGAATTTACTTTACTCTTCCCCCAACCTTTTTGTTAATTATGTCTAGTGTCTCAACACCTCTAACGACGTGTCAGTGTTCTACTTGCGTTCAGCGTTCTCTGTTCAATTTTAGAAATCATTGATTCGTTACTTGTTTTACACGATGGCTTCTTGTGTCGCGAAGAAGAGAAATAAGAAGAAACGTCAACCCCGAAATGCCGACCAGGATCGTATAAAATTATTTGAACTTGACTCAGGAATAGAGATTTCAGAAGTAGTTGCTGTTCGTCCAAAACCTGGTTTTCAGTACATTTTTCAAAGTTCTAGTGATCTCGTGGCCCAAAATTGGCGGGCAGACGGATTGAGATGGAGGCAGAATGCCAGGAAGAAGGTAACTTACGGCACCATTGAATGCTTTCGATATTACTTCAAATTACAAGTTGGGCCAAAAGAATATACCACTGACTTTGCTAAGCATGCTATAGAGTGTCCCTTGTTTCCGAACAAAATTTTAATATGGTACGAGGGTGATGACTCAGTAGTCGTGGATTTTTCTCATGGAAATTCCAACGATCCAGATGAGATTTATACACGTAGCGCCCCGTCCTTGCTGAAACAGATGAAGGAACCAACGGAAAAACAGCCTGTACAAGTTTTTGCCGAGTTAGTAGCTAATGCCTCAAGCGAGGTAGACCGGCATAGAATTGATGGCCCTCGCAATATCAAGCAAGTCCGAAATGCCCTACAAGCATCCCGCGCGGCCTTGCGTTTGTCGCCGGACAGTATCTACAATTTATATGAATTATATCACGAAACCGGATTTGTGAAAGACATCCATCTGGCTCCATCTTTAATAACAATTTGTTTTCGAGAAAGTATGACTTGTTTTAATGTTTAATTATAGTTGTTTTAAACTAATTATATTGAAACTATGTAGACAGAATTGCCGAATTTAAAAGCCTTTTAGATCGAACAGACTTGCCATTCCAGTGTTTGGCTTACGATACTACATTTGAAATGGGTGATTTTTTCGTATCCGTCTTAACATACAGACAAAATGAGTTTGAAAACACCCCTGTTATCCCACTTATGTTTATGATCCATGAACGTAAGTGGGAATCTGTCCACAACTTTTTTTTTATGCGTTTGGCGGAAATAATTCCGGAGTTGAATAAGTCTAAAAATGTCGTCTTTGTTACCGATGAAGAAAAGGCCATTGTTAATTCAGTAAAGAACAATTTTCCGGAACTTAAGAGATTTCGCTGTTGGCTACATGCTCTTGCCAATATCAAAAGGAAGCTGACTGAGTTAGGAATCAAGGACAAAATTCAAAGAAGAAAGTATAAAGACGACTTTGTACGTCTTCTGAATCAAGAATCAGACGCGGGATATAAGACTGTGCTGGCAGAATTCTATTTAAAAAAATGGGATAAGGTTAGAAACGTTTATATTATATTCATGTTCATGAACATTCATATTGGTCAGTGTAATAGTCCATTAACCATTTTCTATTTTTTCTTTAGAAATTTGCTGATTATTTTGACGCTTCCATCGATGGTGATATGAATAATATGGGCTCTTGGGCTCTTGCTCCGTTTGGTATCTCTCTACTCACAACAAACCAGTCGGAGTCATTTAACGCCACCATGAAGAGATTCCAAAACTGGAAGAAACTTCCAATTGACATGATCGTTATATCCTTTTTGAGATTAGAGGAATTCTTTTCTGCACGGATTGCCAGAGGACATTATGGACTCGACGACTACAAATTACGGAAGCACCTTGCAAAGTACTATCCCAGTGAAGGTGCACTAATTCCAAAGCAAGAAACACAAGAACAGCTGTTGGAACGTATAAAGAAGTCACGGTCGGAAGTTTTCGGCGAAACTTCGGTACAGGTCTTTGATGCATCTAGTACCCAAGCTTAAAATACTAATTTATTTACTGTAGGCTAACGTGGATAAACTTGCGCCATCGAACGATCAAGTAGAGATATCGAATGACACAGCCACGGATCATACAACAATTCCCTCGTCTACAAAATTCGTGTACGTTCCAAGTGAAAGTGCTATGGAAAGAGCAATTAAAATCATAGAAGAGAAGAAGATATACCTTGTTCCGGAAGCACAAGCCTGGATGGTAGAGGGGTCGAGCGGCGACAAATATACCGTGTCGCTCTTTAAAAAAGGTGTGCGTCAACCGAAATGCAGCTGCGCTGCTCCGACGACATGTGCGCACCTTATGGCCGCAATGCGTTCAATCGACTGTGAATGGACAACTGGAACACGGAGTAATACATCTGTTTTGCGAAAACGTGCGCTAAAACGCCCATACAAGCAGTGCGGAAAGAAAAAACCTTGTGTTTTGGATAAAGAGGCGCACGCGAAAAAGGCGAATGGAATCATTGTAAATATTTTCTTCTTTATGTTACCCATCATATATAGAAATAATCTAAAATTACTAACTGGCAGAATGATGATGAAGACCTCACCCAAGATCAATTGGAAAGGCTAGCGGAAGAGACCGACATGGACATTTGTTCTGCAGGCGACAAGGTATATGCTAAGAGCTAATAATGTGCAACTGGGCATTGATCTAATTTTTATTTTGCCCATTTAAAGGATGACGCGCCTTTGGTGGCAGATGAAAATCCAATTGATTCCAGTTGTAGTCCAAAAAAACCAACCCGGCGCATTTTGAGTGCAAAAAGAAAGTTAAAATCTGACTCACTGAATCCTATCTCTCCTGTCTCTTCCAGTTTGCAAGTTACTGAGCCTACAGGATCAGCTCCAGAAATTAGTGTAGAGCTTCTTCAGCTCAACGTTGAGGCCAGTTCTGTTATCGTTAGTCCTTATAAAAATGTAAGTCAGGCCCCAGACGTTGTTGAAAAGGTCCTACCTATCCCTAACGGTGGTCGATCGCTGAGAGAGAAAAAGGTCAAAGATCCGAGAGAAGACAGACCGTTGAGCAATGAACAAATTCAAACATTGCGGAAAACAGAATGGCTAAGCGATGAGCACATTGATGGTGGTTTAGTGCTGCTGCGTAAACTAAATGAAGCAGTTGGCGGCCTCTACAACCTGGAGAATGGTTTAGTAGCTTATCCAAAGGCAAATGGAAAGATATGGGCTCAAGTTCTACACAATGGACGCCAGACTGGTGGACATTGGTCCGTAGCTGCTTATGGTTTTTCGTTTATCCCCGAAGGAACTATTGCTATTTATGACAGTTTAAATTACGAGCCCAACAGTTTTGTAAAAGCATCCGCCGCAAGTCTTTTGAGGACTACAGAGCAAAACGTTAAGTTAAGTTTATTGCCATCGTCACAGCAAAAAAATTGTTATGACTGTGGTGTGTTTGCGATAGCGAATGTGGCGGCACTCTTGTTCAACCTAGACCCTTCAAAAATCGATTTCAATGCTAATGTTATGAGAGACCATTTAAAAAATTGTTTAAGAAACGGCCAAATGACACCTTTTCCATATTCCGTCTCCGTGCCGTTGATTCCTCCTGCTCCTATTAATATTATTGTCGAAAAAATTTATTGTTTATGTCGCCGACCCAAAAAATTTAAGGTCACTAAGGCGATTACTAAAGACGAAGAAATGTTACAATGTAAAGACTGTTCTGAGTACTACCACAGAATTTGTATACCTCTTTCCTGTGGTTCCATGTTAAAAAAAAACAAGTCCATTTGGACTTGCCCATCTTGTTCTGATTCAACGGTATGACATATGTTTTGTTTTTCTATTACTTTTAACCTATGAACTTTACTGAACCGCATTTTATTATTACTTTGTATCTGTTGACACCCGGTTTTTTTAAAATAAAACAAATGTTTCATTGTCCAACCTCATAGTCCACCGTTTAGTCACTTAAGTCCACGCTTAAGTCCACTGTTTAGCCCTCTAAATCCACCTTTTTGGGCCTTCAAAAATGGCCAAGTCCACTGCCTGAAGTCCACCGAATAGGTACCCCGAAGTCCAAGTCCAAGTCCACCTTTTAGCCACACCCCAAAACTTTCATTGGCACACCTGAATATTTTTCGGGCTGAAATAGACGCTCTTTCAAGTTACTTAACTGAAACTGAAAAGAGAGAGTTGGCACCAAGATTCCGGAGAAATGGTTCTCTTCCAACATGGAAAAATAGCGGTCATCGATCGAGGCCTTTTCATCTGCGGATTTGAAAAGGGCCACAAGTTCTCTGGAACTTCCCGTCATCCTTCCACACTTTAAATAAGAAAGAAAGAGAAGACTTTTGTAAGCGGCAGTAAATTTGATTTTAAATGGTATCATCACACAGCAAACTCTTTCAATCCAGAGTTCACCTCCTAGCTGACCTTACACTATAACTCAGCAGATAAGATGGGGCACGTCTTGTCGCTATGGGGGAACTAGACAAAACTGAATGCCAAGAGCAGTTAAATCAGATGAGCTCGCGCGATTTAAAAGAATTCGGCTAGCTACGTGTCATTTTACACTGCCCTTATCCTGTCACTTGCGCGAAACTCACTGACGAAACACGATCGTTGACAATTCATTTACACAACTGTAAAAAATTATTTGAAAGTAGAAATATTCAGTTTTATTTGTCTATTTTTACTATTAAAAATAAGATTTGCAATTCAAGCTTATTGCCAAAAGTGCACGAAAAAATGTTTTGCAACAGGGTAACAGCTGCCACTGGCGGCAGACGACGAAACATAAATTTGACGTGCGGTGTTTTTGTTCAAAACGTTACCTAATCGTTTAACCTTAACTTTGGTTTATTAGCCAAAGCTGGTTGTTTAATTAATGGGGATTTATAGTAGACATCTCTGTAGATCACAAATCATTAAGCACATCACATTACAATTTTCTAAAAACGTAGACACTATGGCTACCACTTCTACTTCTCATATCAAAGAAAATCTGGAGTTTGTAAAAGCAAAAATAATTGCTGCTTCACAGAGAAGAGGGACTGAGGCAAGAACTTGTTTCTTAAAAAAAAAAGACAGATGAATGTCTTTGGAGCATGAAGGATTTGAAAAATTGTTTTTCTTACAGGTAGTAGGATTCAAGGCACCTAGATTAGTGGCTGTTACAAAGACTAAACCAGCTAGCGATGTTATTTTAGCATATGATGAAGGGCAAAGACATTTTGGAGAAAACTACATTCAAGAGTTGGCAGAAAAGTCAGCAGATCCACAAGTTTGTTTATACAAATCTGTTTATTCCATTGAAGTTCTATCTAATCATAATCCCTCACATAGATTTTGGAGAAATGCCCAGAAATCTGCTGGCATTTTATAGGCCATTTACAACGAAACAAAGTGAACAAACTCATTTCAGTTCCAAATCTACACATAGTAGAAACAATTGATTCAGTGAAACTTGCTGATGCTTTAAACTCATCTTGGACAAAACTACAAAAACCCGAAAAGCTCAAAATCATGGTTCAAGTCAACACAAGTGGGGAAGAAAGTAAGGAGTCACCTTATGTTTTTTTCCCTTTTTTTTTTTTTTTTTTTGGCTAGCATTCTTACATTCCTAACAGACAAAAGTGGAGTTGAACCTTCAGAAGCTAGCAGCCTTACAAAACATATAATGGAAAATTGTCCAGGGTTGGACGTCTGCGGATTGATGACAATCGGCGCATACGATTACGATGTCACTTTAGGGCCAAACCCAGATTTTCTAGTATGTTACTGTAAACGTAACAGACAATAACTACAGTTTAGTCTTAAAAAAACCTTTATTGTAACAGAAATTGGTTGAATGCCACGGAGAAGTTTGTTGCACATTAGGACTACCGCGGGAAAGTCTTGAACTATCTATGGGGATGTCTGCCGACTATGAACATGCGGTAGTTTAATTACAAGGTGTATTTAACTACTATTTTATTTGTAATGATTTCTTTGAAACTTAGATTGAGCTTGGAAGCACAAACGTAAGGATCGGCAGCACTATTTTCGGGCCAAGGGCATCGAAACATTAGAACGTATTATGTATAATATAGATGGTAAAGCACGTTGCTTTCTTACAACCGATGATTGTCGTTTTGAGTTCGATGGGGAAAAAATAATTAAAAATACAATTTTGTTGATCGTCATTTTACGCGTTTTCGTTTTGTTTCCGAAGTAGTGCCAAACGTTCTGAGACTATATGGAGATCAAAAAGCCGTTGCGGAGTGGATATGCATGCGCTTAGCGGAGCAGATGTAGTTTGAGCGGCGGATTGAGTGCACTGCTCCCTAGATTTTATAGTCGAAATTTGGATACTAGATTCTGTAGAAATGATGGTTCTTTCTAAAGTTGACAGCTCCTCCAAAAGATCTATAATATAAAAATATATATTTCGATTTCTTAGGACCAGAAGAAAAAACAAACAAATAGAAAGTACTTGTCAAATCAAATGATTCCGATTGGCTTGACAAATCGACTGGGAGCGGTTCCGTTTCATTCAGTGACTCTTTTGATGTAAGTATACTTGTCGTACGAGTGCGCCATGGTTGTGTCGTGTCGATAAAACGGGACATTTCGGATAAGTCTTTTTCAGTTTCTTGGTTGAAGACGTTCGAATGCTGAATTTTTCGTTTAGGTAAACGTCCGATTCTTGTTGAGTTGCCCAGAAGTAGAGTTGTACACTGTTGGATGCTGTTCGTTGGGTCACACGGTAAATCAATCACATCCTCAGGGAACACTAGAATAGAGTGTGTTGCTTTCTCTTCGTTCCTTAATGTTTCTTGCATCGAAAGAGGCATCACGGAATCCTGCATTTGCTTCATGGCGTCAATGCTCTTTATAAGGTATTTGAGAACAAGTTCAGCCCGCTTAAGCATTGACCTGTGATTACTCAGGTCGCTGACGTTTCCTACCGTTAACAGGGCCGAACCACGAAACTCTTGCAGAGCTGTCAAAATGTTCAGTAACAAAGTTCAGTACAATAATGACACAGATTTTGTCCTTATTATTACAAGCATACTCATACCTAACTGAAGTTCTGGGAAAAAAATTTTGTCCTTTAGTAGTTTTCCCCAATCTTGTGCCTCCACAATATTCAAGCACCTCTCTGTGATTGCGACAATCGGGCGACAATGGCGTTCCAATAATATTGCATCTTGGACATAAACATTTTTTCGGAGTTCAGTAATGTGATTGTTCAAAACTTTTTCTGCAACCTAATAAAAGTGTTTGAATCCAAGAAACATTTAAACAAATTTCTCCATTTTAAGCTAATATACATGACAGAAAGCAACAGGATCAGCGACGGAATCTAAGCTGGCTTGCATATGTTCACAGTGCTCACGAAATGAGCGCCAAAGGAACTGCAAATGACGACTGGCTGCTTTGTTAGTAGGATCTAGGTAACAACCGTAGATGGCCGGCACCATTTCAGCTTCAAGTGACTCGAGTAACTTTAAAGCGCATCTTATTACTTGGATTTCTGTTTTAAAAAATGGGAAGTTAAGCTTTAATTTTGTCCTTGATTCATTGTAAAAGTACTTGGAAGATCGGAAGTTGAGGATAGGGCAAAGAAACACGTTTGCAAGACTCGCTCCATGACATTGTCAAATTCTTCAACCTCTGGCGCAAGGTCGGATGTTGATCGTGATGTAACCAACTCATTCACTTGAAGAGGACATTGGCGAATTAATCGTCGGATCGGTTCGGTACAGATAGACAAGTTCTACAAAAGAATGTATTATCAACCGAATTTTAAAAGATTAATTTGTCAAAATTTGTCAAACCTCAACCATCATCCGTAGCAGAGAGTGATTTACACTCTGTTCCATGAGTTCGAGAAAATCCCGAAAAATATCGACGGCTAAAGATATATCACTAGGAGAGTTTTCTAAGTTCTTTAGCAAAGATTGAAGCGACCGATATTCGTTCAGAACACGTTGCGAGTTTCGGGTTATCTGAATGCGATCTTCTTCTGCAGAAAACTTGGAAACGGTCATTGAATGCTGAAGAATTAGATGCATGCGCCACCCCATTTCATCATCGTCGAAATGACTGCGCTCAAGCTTTTCTAAAACATCATCAATTGCGCCGAGGAAGGACGTGCCATGGCGGATTCCTTCTGCTGACTGCTCTAAGCTCAAAAGCTCGTCAATCTCATCAAGGAGTGACAATAGTTCTTTCACAACAAATTCTTTGGAATTCTAAAAAGGACTTTAAACATAAGAAAGGCACACGATGTAAAATTTTGAATTAGCATATACCCTGCTGTGTTTGCTTAAAGGATAGCAAGCAACATTCTTGATTACTTCTGCAAAAGACGTTACAAGCTTCCGAATGCAATTAAGGTGAATCCAAAACTCATTTTGTATCTTACGATCTACGAGGTCTTCAATACGATGAGATAACTTTTGAGAAAAATCACCGAAATGGATAATGAAATCCTGTGATAAAATAACAGAAAAATGAATTTGGATTTCTCTAATAGTTTGATATTGTTACTTTATAGGAAGACATAATTTCATGAAGAAACTGAGACTTCCTTATATTGTAAAGTGGGTTTCTTAAGCAGTGGATGGATTCTTGAAAATTTTTAATGAGTTCTTTATCCCAGAAAACAATAAGTCGGAGAAGAACTTCTAATAGTCCAGCAATTTTCTCTTGAAATGTCTCCAAACTTGTTTCATCTGCAGTGAGCCAGAGAGAATATGTTGAAGCTTCTTCTGCAGCCAAAAACATTTCTTGGAATGCATCATAGGTATTGATTGTAGGGTTAAGGCCCTTCAATTTTCTTGCCAGAATTTCACAAAGTTGTCTAGTTGATATTCTAATTCCATCAGAAAGGTGTTCCAAACTTTGTCTTAAATGAGGCTGTTCTTGTATGTCCTTCAACGTCAATGAACTTATCTCCAATACCTTAAAAACACAGTTGTTATTTGCCCGTTTATCAGTATATAATATAACACCTGTCTAAGGCTTCCAACAGGTGCAATGTTTGGAAATTCCAAAATCCGGCACTTACCTGCTCAGTTATTGATTCCAGTGCAGTAGTGAGAGATTTAGTTTTGATGCCCTCAGCCAAATCTTCCATCTTTAATTAACTTCTGTGTAATTAAATTTGTACTAAGCTTATTATTTTTGATTAGATACTGTATCTTTCTCACACTGACATTTGTAGAACGGTCCGGTTTAAATGTAGTTCTAACGATTTTCCGCTAGAGCACCACGTTGCCAATCATTTTTACATAGAATTTCTAATTTTCTACTACCGCTTTCGGCTTTCCGCGCTTTCTACTAGCAGGTCCTAGTCTATTTCTACTACAATTGTTATCTATAACTATAAAATGTAAATATAATATAGGACAAATACCACATTAGTACCTGTCAGTCCTGTCTCTTCTTACAGGGCTTCACCGGCTTCAGCTACGGCCTAGCGGCTTTTTACGACGGATTTCCGCAGATCCGGAAATACCCCGTGAACATGAATGAATGTGAACATTACCGACTTTTAATTGTTTTATAATAACCAATCATAGTTACGTTAAAAACTAACCCCTCACCCCTGCTGAGTGCTGACTCCTTTCATATTGGGAAGGGTAAGAAAATAGGTATAACTGGTATAATGGTATATCCTTTGTCAAAGAACTACCGAGTAGGTAGGTAGAACGGGTACATGTAAAGCGCATACTACGAAAATATGGATCACCTTCGCCAGCCGTTTAGACGCAAAACGATTGCTCTAATTGGCTAAATAGCCAATTATGCATCTGGATCGCCTTCGCTGGCCGTTCAGACTCACATCGATGGCCTTTAATACCCTGGATATACTTTTGAGCTAAACCGAGAAACACCATGAAGTCCTTTTGTATCATGGTTGCCGTAGATAATGTCTAAAAAAGGTAGCCTGGTTTTGAGGTTGTGCAACCTCGTTATGTGATTTACATTTACATAATACGGGGTTGCCCTTAAGGGCTCAGAAAGTTAGCAGAAGCTTTTTTCGTTGCATGACCCTTAAAAAAACCTGGCCAAACTGAAATTTAAGTCTGTTTTAAATTATGTTCGTAAACAATCACTTTATTAAGTTCCTGCACAAGTTAAAACGAAAAACAGTATTGTGAGTAAAATTTCAGTCGGGAGAATTCAAAACCTTTCCCGAAACCTCGTAGTCCGTTTGATCAGCTTCATTTGTGTTAGAATGCGACTCGATCTTGAAATTGCATCTCTCGTGACTATGTTGCGCTAAGTTTGAATGAGAGCAAGAGACGTTTTCAGCCGATTTGACTGCAATTTGAGGAACTTCGAAGTGGTCGACTACAATCACAGCTCTTGAATTTGACGGCGTTATATTGCAACTTTGATGACTAGGCAAAGACGATTCAACGTCTTCGACAGGAACGACACCATGATCGGCGCGTTGGTAATTGCAACAGGTCATCGATTTTTAGTCATCTTTATTGCAGGTTAGTACACAGTTTTTACTTTGGGCTGGTGTCAAGTTACCAAACTGGGCATTCCAAGGAAATAAAGAAAAACCATTTTAGCGTACTTGCAGATGACACAAAAGTAACTGAAGTACCTTATTGTAAAACTCTGGTTGTAAAGTTACTGATCCCCTTACTCAATAATAATGGATGGGCTCTTTAACTTTGAGATAAACATTTTCATTCATAAAGACTAAATGAGCAGTAGAAATGACCCGATCTGGTGTTAGTGCCCAAACGTGTAGATCGTGAATGTTAACAACTGACGGAAATGCACTATGCAATTTCGTCTTAAGTTCAGCAACATCAATGTGGGCCGGTGTAGTTTGCAAGAGAATTTTTCCTGCTTGCACCACTGTAAAAAGGATAAGGGGCATAGGATTTTCTTGATTAGGCTTTCATAAAGTAATCGTAGAAACAGCTTACTGAATGGATAAGACGTGATCGCGAGTATGGCGACAGATACGAGCGTTAAAAGGGGATCGATGATTAATGAAGTAAAACTTTCTCCGTACATGTACACCACAATTGCTGAAATTAGTGCAATCACGCTACCTACAAAGTAGAAATGTACTGATTTTTCGTTGGCTTTTTTTAAAGCTAGCTTACTAGCGCTGTCACGAAAGACAGAGTAGATGGTTGGCCACCTTTGTGACACTCTCCTATCTGCATTGTTCGCCTTGTTAGTTGCTTTTCCTTCGACCACCATGGCATCCTCTTCCGTCTCTTCGATTTCTTGCAGTTTCCCATCATCAATTCTTGGAGATCTTTCAGGAGAAGCGAGCCGACGCAATCCTTGACGTACAGCGTCCTCGGTAGCGCCTCCATGCTGGACGACTACGTCTCCTCCGGGTGTCAGAGCTAGAAAACTGCCCTGATGATGAGTGTAGCCTATAAATTGAGGATTTAGAGTTACTATTGCCGTTGCCCTTGAACAACATGAAACAAGACATTTGGAATTTGTTTACTATTTTTCTAAGGTTACCTCCAATGAGTAGAATGCAGACAAAGTTAAGAACGATTCCTAAACCAGCCACAATGCAGATAATGTCTGGACGGTGCATCGAGTCCATGTGGTCAGAATGGATTAAGGTTTGAACGGCCTCTACCACCAGGGAAAAGTCCAATGCGCACAAAAAGAGAAGGTTCACCACAGTCGATAACACTTCCAAACGGGCCTAAAAGATTATATATAGACTCTGTTAAGTATTGCGGCAAACCATATCAGCGGTAAACAATGTCATTACCCAGCCGAATGTGTTTGATACGCTGAAGCCACGTTGGCACATCTACATAGAACCGAATTAAAAGTTCACATAAATTTCCCATTGGTTTTGAATAATGGATGGCACTAGAAAGTTCAGCGTCATTATTTAAGCATAGCCCATGCATGGCTTTACGCACCATGAATTTAAAATGAGCCACCTCCGTTGCCGCTTAAAACTTGGCTTGGTTTATAGTGTTGTTTACCTTAATAGTTGTATACTTGCCTCTCAACCTCATGACTTGACAGCACGTGAATTGTAACATTACTATTTCACGTCAAAAACACAACGAAACTTGAAAGCAATATTAATTTTATTTGAATCTTACCTTGATCGTAGCGATGCAACCTAAGAGTGAAAGGATGTTGTAAAGCATGTGGTACGCAGCAACAAGTAGCGTCAGAGAATGACTGACATGGCTCATTACAATCTGAGCCAAGAACAAGCCAACACTGCAGACTGTAACACAGATCAAACGATCTAGTCCTGGTTGTTTCCATAAAGGATTCTTCATTTCTCTTTGTTTCCTCCCGGAACCGGAATTTAGGGCCGGAAAAAAGAATTCACCACCAAAAGTTGAGCTCTATACTCGGGGCTATCTAGGTCACTACTGTAAAACTGTAGGATTTTTTGGAAGCTTGTTGCTATGCAGTTAGCTCCCCTGCTCGTCCTTCCACTAGTTAGTGACTCCCTTGCCCTCCGGTAACTGCCCAAACCTTTACGTATTGACACTTGGTAAACGTGAGAAGGAAGCTTTTAAAACGACGGGTCGCTTCATGATCCACTGAAAAAAGACTGTGGTTAAAAGATTAATAACCGACCACCTTAGGAATCAGTCTGGGAGGCGTATCGAAAATCGGCATTGACATAGGAACGCCCTTTTCCCACCTTATTCTGCCTCCGTCTACAAAATGGATTGTTGCAAACGGGTGCAGTTGTACGACTCTAATGCATCCCTTTCTCTTGGGAATATCGACATCCTTTTCTTCGTCTTTGAAAATTGTCAGACTGTTTTTTATCTGTTAAGATCAATCTTACTGTCTACACGACGCGACACATGTGAAGATAAGGACGCAAGTCACTGACCATAGTGCCTTCGCTCGACTATAGGTCAATCTGTAAATTTATGCATTTAAAAATCAAGATAATAAGACTGTCTAGTCATTTCAAACTTCAAGTCGGCATATCATTTTAATTATTCTTCCCATGGTCAGCAGTATAATCCATGGTCAATAAACACTTTCGACATTCGATAATAACTAGGACTAAAAAATTGTATATCTAATTTTGTTCTGCCAATAGAACAAGGAAGTTTTGCATCATAATTATATTGTAAAGGATATCCCATGGTAGTAAACTAAGGTCATTGTCAATTTGTCAAGTGGTGTACTTGCGCCACACCACCAAGCCTGATCAGCAACAAATTGGTCTATAGTTTTCCTGCAGTTGTTCCGTGTTGAAAAAATGGCAAACAGATGAGTGAATCAGCATGCGTTTTGAACATAGACGAACACGAAATGACGGAGCAAAAGGAAGACTGGATAGAAGAAGAGCGCGAAGAAGAGTAAAAGAAAAAAAAAAACGAGAAAAAATGTTGCGGGAATGTTCATTTTAGGAGTGGCACGGAAATAGCTCACGCCCCGTACTAGGCGGCCGGCTGTAGCACGTGCTAGCGTTCTCGCTGTTTGCCGCTACGATTGCTGGGAGCCGCGGATTGTTGGTTCTTTCTCTCTCGTTTCAGGCCGAAACTGGCGTGGCAGCCGCCGACGGCCCGCCCGCTCCCATCTACAACAAGAAAAGCATTCACCTTCTTGAATTTCTCAAGCTGAAGCCGAGCCGTTAAGGGCCAACTAAATATGGAACGACTGAACAGCAACTGTTCCCGCCGCGATCCCCATTTCTCGTCTCTCCGCTTGTCCTCTTTCCTTCTGGATGCTCGGAAAACGTATCCGGAAACAGAAAATTTGGTGAAATGAAAGCCTTTGTTGTCTTGAATCTGACGAATCAACTGTTTTAACTATTTATGCAGCTGGATAGTGTTGGATTTTTAAAAACCTATTTTCGGTTTTGGAAATTAGTATAGTCATATAATCTCATAGACGAATTGAACAAATCAAGTTGATAGGTTGTTGATGCGTAGGTATGCCATTCGAATTCCAAAGACGGGGAACTGGTACTTTCTTAAACCCCGCAACACTTGTACAAAATGGCCATCAATTGACTGTTCGAAATCCCTCTGGGAGACTAACCAGATCCAACACCTACACGTCGTCGCTCCTTCAGTTTCATTGAACGTTTTGGATATCGCAAGTGATGTTTGAGCTGTGTTTGAGTAAACAGTAAGCGAAAAGCACGGTGACTCACCGATACGCAATTATCTAAGAATTTGTTGACAAAAGTAATTCTATCTATACATTGTTATTCGAACATAATTGGATAGGAGGCTGGCTGGTCATCGCACCCTCGGAGAAGTGACTTTTGATTCGGATTCCGGAAGTGTCCAAAAGCGTTCTCTTTCACTAGCAGTGGTCCTTGGATGAAAAGTCAGCAACAGGAGGAGGAGGACACGTCGTCGGTTCTACAACATATCGCCTCTTCTGAGTGTATGTATATGCATAGGTAGACAACAGCGTTGGAAAAGAGCAAATCTTTCCTTCTCGTCCTTGCTGTAAAAGACGCTTTGCTGACGACTAAAAATAGGTAGCATCCCTTCCGCCTGGAACGGAGGAAGCGCTTACGGTGGCTTTTGGCCTAATAAACCGTGGAGCCGAACCGAGAGGAGACGTCGGCGTGCAGGTCTTGTTGACGTCAGCTAGAAGCGCTCCCGCCGCACAGTGTGGAATTGAGAACGGACTGTTCCAGTCGCTCCTTGCGTGGCCGCCGAGTGGTTTCCAGTCGAGTACGGCTCGTTCCAGACTCCGGTATCGTGGTGCTGCTCCAGCTCGAGTCTCCGCAGGCCTTTCGTGTCGCTCCCCTTTTCTTTTTTGACCGTTAACTTCGATTCTTTGTGAGTACATCGCATCAAAGTGGGCAAAAATTTTCTGCCGTGAAATCACGGCACATACAAAAAAGGCCATTAAGGAAGTTTCTGCAGCCCACCGGAAGTGCGGATGCAGAAACACTCTACTTTTAACTAACCCCATTTTCTATTTCTTTTTTTTTTCGATTTCAATTTTGACTTGGCCGCAGACAACTCTTTCCATCATGTCTGACGATGAGGAAGTTTACTCGTAAGTTTTTTTTTCCGTCCGTTTGTAATTCCTTAAGTTTAGGTATGTGTCCGACTAGGGCAACGGAGTTATCTCGCGATCTTTTCACCTTCTATCGTGTTTGAACGAGTATTAGCGATCTACGTGCGTGATAGGGATAAGCTCTTTTGCCCATAGTCGGACATGAGTCTGAAGCGCGTCCCAACAACTGCGCGGATGGCTATATTTAAACGCGCTAAGCTTAGCACAGCCCAATTCTCTATCCTCATTCCGTCTCACCCACCCCCTCCCCCCAACTCCACCTCTCGTCGCCCCCGCCATCTTTTCGTGTGTGTTTATTTCCATACACCGAGGCGGGATGCTTATATGCTGGAATACCCCCAAATCCCCCAACACCTTCCGAGTCCTACAAACCCAATTTATTATTTCAGCAAGTCTTTACGTAGTAGGGACATTTGTTCACGTACCTATAAGTGATGTATTTCTATAATGGTTCTAAATATTGTTTTTCTTTTTGTCTTCTTTTTCCATGGACCCGTGCAGCGACGAGGAGGAGGTGTAAGTCTCCATTTTCTTGCTTCTTCGCCTTTATCTCTCCATTTTCGATGTTCCGTGTATCGCTATTTGTGAGATGCTGAAGCCAAACATTTCATCGTGCTCCAAGTTTAGTCCGGCTGTCAGTGGGCCGCCATTTCATGGGAGGGAAGTGGGTGGGGATCAGTGAGAAAAAGGCAGAGTACGTGTTCAACTGGATCGGCGCTTCAGGCATCGTGATTCACATTTAACACACTTTATCTGTTCAACATTGAAATTCTTTTGATCGATCCTGCAGAGTCTAACATTTTATTTTTTTCTGACTCAAAACTTGTTTTCCTCTTTAAACGTGACAGTCAGGTTTACAGTTGGAGCAAGTTCTTGAACACAGCCAATCCGCAACTCATTCTTTAAACTTTGTTTCACACTCACTCACCGACTCACCAAATAATTGTACATTTAATTCGATGATTTCGGTCAAGAGAAAAACGCTAGCCGGGTTCTTCGTCATTTCATCTGCTTTCAGTACATTGCATAACTTTTCATCCGACTATCAACACATGTTATTTACCCCCAAATCACATTTTCACATTTCTTTTCTGCTTATAATCATAACCTGTTCGCGGTACTGATTTGAATGTTTCCTATTCTCTTTTTTCTCTTTCTGTTTGTCTTGTCCTTCTATTTTGTTTTTACAGGTCCAAGTAAGCCATCGTCTCTGCCTTTTTCAGAAACAACGACGAAACCGTATCGTTTATAAATATTTTAAATAGGCATTTTAAACATTGTAAAATATGATTCAATTCAAGTGCTAATTAGAAAGTTAAGTGAGCACACCATCCCACCTCCATCACAACCCAAATTCCTTCACCATCCAGGGCTTTAAAATTTGCCATTCGTACTGATTGAATTTTTTCTTGAACGGGCGGCAGCTAATTCAAAATAGCAACGAGTACGAAACTCTTCGAACTAATCAATTTCTTACACTCCTATTTGATTATATCTTCACTTATCGTCTACAAATGATATAATACGCCTGCACTATTACTCAGTGGCGCAATTGTTATTGCGAAACAAACTTGATTAATTTCTCATCTTTTTGATTGGCTTAAATTTTTTTTCATCACTTTTTCCCCCAAAATCTCAAAAACAAAACAAAAAAACTCAAAAACAAACAAAACAAACACCGCACGGCAGAAAGGAGCCCGAACGCAAACCGTAAGTTGTTTAATCAAACAGCCACCTTAGCAACACATACACACGCACTCACTTACACCCACATATACATTGAACCATGGAGGGGAATTCACTTTTAATTGAACAGCGCTTTGCTTGCCCGCTTTATAAACAATTTTATTACAGCAAAGCTTTGTGTTGACTTGTTACGTCCGAAATCCCTCCTTCAACCCACCTCTTCCCTCTTTTCCGGATTCCAACTGATAAGTCTATCGAGATATCAGTATTTCGTTTGGTGTACTATTTTGATTTTATTATAATTTCTCTTTTTTGTCCATTTTCTTTTATCCGTCTGCTTGTCTTACACGCCATCCTTTTTTTACTCCCTCGCGCCATCTTATATTTTCATACGATGTAACTTGCGCCCAATTCCGTCCATATCTATCCTCTTGATTCCTACCTCAGGAAGCCCCACAAAAAGTAAGTTTCACTACATCGAAACAATTCTTTGCAAACACAAGACGCTTGCCGTCAAAATGAGTGAGCATGGCTGTAAGTTTTGGTTTTCAATTTTTTCCCCCGTGATATCATTTGGGTGGGTTCCCGATTTACCGAAGACAATCTACTGCAGGAGCGTTGTGCATTCCCGTCTTCAAAATTTGAATTTTCATTTCTTTGAATCTCTCAGTCGTCTGCAGCAGTTTTTATGCTGAGAGTTTGATTTTTCTATACCCGTTTTGGTATTATATATCCCTCTTTATTCCGCCGCCCTCCGATCGCCGGTTCCTGTTACATACACGTTTGTTAGACAAGAGATTTGTACCTGCATGAATCAATTACCTGCAAACCAGAACACATGCCTTTGCCCTTCGCCCTTTTTTCTTAGTGTGCTTTCCGTTTGTACGGTTTTGGTTTGGGCCTGGCCATGTGGTCGTTGGTTAGTTCTATAGTCTTGTAGTGATGTTAGCATTCATATGTCTGCTATTAAGTCTCGAGTGTTGTTTTTCTTGAAGGAGTTATGACCCGTCTGAAACGGTTGTTCGTGTGTGATGAATGTGTGAATTGACGCGCGCTGAAAGCTAAACAATCGAAAATAGAAAAACAAAACACCTTGAAAGAACGAGGCTGTCGAGTATTGTGTCTCCCTGCGACATGACATTTTAGATTTTGGATTAGATACCTCTTTTTTTGACACATCACAGACACATTCGTAGAGAGAAAGAGTTTGAAATGTAACCGTTTTCCCCAATTACGGATGTCTAATCTTGATACGTGTCTATCAGAGCCCCCGCTGCGGGAGGTGATGACCACCATGAAGCTCAAGGTGCCGACATCCTCAAGGTACCTACATTTCACATTTGCCATTTCAAAAATACGATTTTTAATCAAACGTAATTGCAGCACCGTCAAGACCAGAAGCGAGCTGAGTTGGACGAGCAGCTCAAAGAGTACATCGCTGAATGGCGCAAGCAGCGCGTTAAGGAGCTGGAAGACCTTAAGCGTCTCAAGGAGAAACAGGCCAAGCGCAAGGTACTGTGTTACTTTATTCGATTGATCTTTTGTTTCTTGGATGTAATGATTCATTGAAACTTGTAGGTGTTACGTGAGGAAGAAGACAAGCGATTGGCCACGATGAAGAAGGAGGAAGAAGATCGTCTCCGCCGTGAGATTGAAGAGAAGAAACAAAAGGATATGGAGGAAAAGCGAAGACGATTGGCTGAGGTTGAGCAGAAACGCCAAGCTGCTGATAAAGTCTCCAAGGTAAAAAGCATATGTTTTACAACAGATTGATGTTGCAGATATTCAAATATTTGGAATTGCAGGACAAAGCAGCCATCAGTTCCAACTTTAAAGTCGTCAAGAAAGCCGCCGAGACCGGCCCAACAACTGGAATTGGTGGTATGGACAAAGTATGTGATTGTGGTTTTTTCAGCTTCGCCCGCGTTGATTACGATATTTATATTGGTTTTTCTTTCCTAGTTCTCCAACGTGGAATCTGCCCGTAACGACTTGTTAAAATCCAAAGAGCAGTTGGAAGAAGAAAAGAAAATTTCTCTCTCTTTCCGTATCAAGCCCTTGGAAATTGACGGACTTGGTATTTTGACGCCAGTTTGTTCGTTATTAGTCAACTTGATAGAGCGACTTTTTGACTTCGTAAATAGGTACCGAAGGCCTTAAAAAGAAAGCCACCGAATTGTGGGAGTTGATTGTTCACCTCGAAACTGAGAAGTACGATCTTGAGGAGCGCTCCAAGCGTCAAGACTACGATGTAAGATCTCATCGTCCTACTGATACATTTCAATTATACAAGATTGACGATGTCGATGGGCGCTTAGGGTTAGAGTTTACTTTAATCAGACTGAAGTCAAGTTGGATATTTGGGTGTTAGTTACTATTGGGCGCTTTTTTTTATTTACGTGTCTTCATTTCCATTTCGGATGCTATCGAATCTAGTTGAAAGAATTGAAGGAAAGGCAGAGGCAGCAGAACAGGCAAAAAGCCCTGAAACTTGGATTGGACCCTGAGTAAGTCGTCAACAACGTAATCGACAGCATCGAATGAGAGAACCTACCTCTATTTTTGAATCAATTAGTTGGCCGACTTTTTTTTCTCAAGTTGTAGATTGTGACGTCCGTTAATTCGTATTTAGCTGACCTTTATGTACATATGTACAGAGCATATATACCCTATATACCATCGATATTTAAATAGAAATAGATTTGCTTGGTTTATCTTAGTAATCCCCAAGACATCACCTATTTGGCGACATTTTACATGGAGTTGTTTGGTAGTGATCACTAATAATGTTGATTCCTTTTCGATTTTCCCATTTGTTCGCCCCAAATTTGATGGTGTGATACGCCCTGTGTGCGTAGCTCAAAGAGCTGAAAGAGAGGCAGAAGCAGCAACTTAGGCATAAAGCTCTTAAGAGAGGATTAGATCCTGAGTAAGTCTCGTCGCCCTATTATGTAACTTCATTAACGGGCACCTATTATTTTGTGAGTTTATCTGGTGGCGAAATAATATCAGCTTTTCTTTCTTCAATCGGTTTCTAGCTTACGAGACCATATATCTTAAATAACAACATGGAAAAAAGTCATTTCGGTTCGGTTATGTCCCTCAATTCTTCAAATTCAATCTGAATTAAAATAACTGCCTGTGCCGTTTTTCAGTTTCTTTATTCATTTCCCCTTCCAATTCGACACGTGTTTATTTGCTTATTTGTTTTTGTTAACCACAAAGTTAAGCTGCATGCACTTTTTGTCTTGTGTTCCTTATAGTGCTCATAATTTAAAGCAAATTTGAATTCACATCATTATATTGCAATTCTAATTCAAACTTTATTTTTATATAGGGCTCTCACTGGAAAGTACCCGGTAAGCGACGCGAATTTGACCTCATGTAGTTAAACCATAGAATTCAATTACGCTCAACTGATCAACAATTTAAGCTTATTAAGTTCTTAATATTTAGTTACTTTATAATGAAAAAGTGAACCATTTTTATATTCGCTAATCCCCCTCCCCAACAAAAAAAAATCAATCAAAACGTCAACTGTGCAACAGCCCAAAGTCAGATTGGCATCCAAGTTTGAGCGTCAGGTCGATCGGCGCACATTCGTCGACAAGAAGGGCCTTTACGATGGCGTAAGTGTTGAAGCGACATTCCAACCCCGCCTCCCACTCTACTTTCCTCCAATCTTCCGCGGCCCATTCAAGAGTCGAATCAATCCAAATGATCCGTTTATTTGGTTAAAAGAAGAAGTTGATCTTCAATTATTCAAAGGATGCACAATCCACGTATATTGCCAATTGGAAACGCGACTACACCGCTACAGCACGCCGGTCTATAGCACATTGCTGACTTTTACACAAACACACAAAACGAAATCACGCGAATCACCAAACAGCTCAAAACCCCAACACTTATTGATTGTAACAAACTGCATCAACTTGCAACCTCTTTGATAAACTGCCCCGCCCTTTCTCCCAGTCGAACGGCTTGAATATGTTGCCACAGCAGACTCGAACTGACATCAGCCATTTATTGAAAGACGTTAACGCAACTTGAACCACAAAAACAAACCAACAAACCAAAACCCCGCCATTATACCGAACTGATAATCCGCTGAACTCCGCCTTCCTAAAAAGTTGTGAGCGAAACAATTAGAAGTTGAGAGTATCTGCCGGCCCACCCCCCAGCATTCGATTTATCCATACCGCATGATTGACTCCAACAAATTCTCCAAATAGTATCGAATAGCTGATCACTTAAGCTTGACACACTTGCAGGAAGAGACGCAGCCGAGTGTTTAGTAGTCCCTCTCGATCCAGGTGCCCTTTTTAAGAATCGGTTCCTCGAAATTATTTAGATGCCATGGCGTATTTTTTATATTTATGATTTAAGTAGGTTTATTTCGGTATGAACTTTTTGGGGTTTGATTTTGAACGTATCAACCGCCCTGTTCTGATCCCACCATTGTTTTTCCACCAACCACAACCAACCGCTTGCTGCCCGGTATCATTCACCAGCCTAAAATCCAACTGGCCTCGAAATTTGAGCGCCGTGTGGACCACAGGACTTACTCGGATAAGAAGGGACTCTTCGCCGGTGTAAGTAACCCACCTTTGAACTCCATACCCTCCAAAACAAAAAAGCCATGTCTCTTCTATTTTCATATCTTGTCGGCATTCGTTTGCTGCCGACCTTGCTCGATGTTTTTTTTTTTTTTTTTTTTCGTTTTTTTTTCTTGTCGAAACTATGTGCGCTTTCTTCTTTCATTTTTCACATTCCTTCACTTTGGTGAACGGAAATCAACATATTTTCAAAAAGATTTTCATTTTTTGGTCTTTTGTGTACATTTTCATCATTACCTTGTACTCCACATGCGCATTTCTTCTTTTTACCTGTCCTGTCTTTTACTCTCTATCTTTCTCTGGCTTTTATTTTTTTTCATCTCTCGTTCGGAATCGGCGTTGTTCGTTACGTGAGGTTTCTATTGGCCTATTTTGTGACAGTTTTGGAGGCGTATCCGATGGCTTCATCCAACCTATTTTATTGACTTCCCTTCTGGGAGTTCCCTACATTTCCTATATCCACCATTCCTCCAACCCCCTTTCCCGGTCTTGCCGTGTGTGCTTGGTGTGTGGACCAACATTTTGCACGTTATACCATGCTTAGAACGGCATGCATGCGTTTTTGCTTAGCGCAAATTTGTCCGTTTCCAACTGTGCGTTTCGATATTCATATATTGTACACATACGCTTAATTTGTCCGTTTACTCATGTGCTTTTTTTTTGTTTTGTTTATGTTATTTTTCAATTTCAATTTTTTTCATTCAAAACGATTCTTGATGGGTTTCCCCATCATCGGCTGCCTCATTTTTCAGACTCTTTATTAGCTGTTCTTTGGACTGATTCGCTCTTCTTCTGTTCACGTTTATGTTATGTCATCATTTTTAAAAAAACGACACATTTGTCGACGTCACACGTGGTCTTCAACACCGTCACCGCCTGCTGAATTGATTGTTGAAAAATAACATACAAAAGGGCTGGGATGTTATTACGAAGGATACCGACGAGAAATCGTGGCTGGAGAAGTACAACGAGTATACAACTCGCCCCAAGAGTAAGTCTTTGACACCCAGCGTGTCATTGATTACAACTTGGTTACCTTGAAGAAGCGCTCTAGTTTAAAGGCTACCGCATTTGGAATGTCAATATCCATTTTTACATTCGCTTTGCTTCTATTTTCATTTGCTCGAAATTTTGGTTTTATTTATTTATTTTTATTGTAACGTTAAAATGGCTCAGCAGTTTGTTTTAAACCCCTGAAATGGGATGGTGTGTTTTTAAAAAATCAACTCGTCAGAATTTATTAAAAACAAAACAAGCGAAAAAATAAAACTGATTCAAAGTTCTGACTACGATACAAAAATGAAGGTAAGGGACGGTGTCCTGGGTTTTTCACGAAATTGATTCTGGCTACTCGTCTGGCGAGCACGTGTGACGAGTTTTAACGCTTATCTAATTCATTTTTTCTTCTTCATTTCGTTTTCACTTTTCTAAAATGCTTTAAATCTTTTCTTTTTAGTTACAATCTCAAATTTCGTTTTCTCTGTTGTCTATGTTTTGCACGGCCGATCCCGATTCCCCACCAACTTCCCCCCGATTCCCGGTTCCTCTATACTATATTTAACTAAACGAGCTCCTCTTTAACGTATCGGATGCTTTTGGATTTCGGTGGGTATCCGCAATTATAGGGCTGGATGGCGCTCTTCTCCGAAACCGATGAGAAAGCCTGGAAGGACAAATACGATGCCTTCAAGGGCCGCGGTAAACGTAAGTTTGTTTATCTTTCCATCTACACGTTTATCAGGTTGTTATTCTCTCCTACTCCATCCTCCTGTCCAAATCACTCGTATTTTCAAAGCATGGTCTGCCAGTGTACTGGCTATCAGATTGATGTGTAATCAGTTTAGTCCTCAATAGCGGCAAGTGGGCTCTACTGTTGACAAAAAGTCCGACTAGGGTTATACCAAATGTGACCGTAAGTATTATAATGGAAACAGCAGCTTCCATGAACTAAATCGTGTCGTGTTCTGCTTGATTTTAACAAATCAAATCAAAAGCATTTAGTGTCAGTTACTGTTATCTTATAACAGCTTTATGTATTTCCTCTTCTTTAATTACATAGAAGACGGAATATAGTATTAATAGTTAGCCAGTTATTATATTTGAATATCTTGCCTTGAAGTGTCATTGTTGTTTTTTCAAGTCGCCTTGCAACGTGAGAGAAGTTTTCGCGTTAACTTGATTAACGAGTTCCTTTACCAACAGCCCGACTCCCCAAATGGTTCGGTGAGCGACCTGGTAGGAAAGCGGGAGAGCCCGAAACTCCTGATGGAGAGGAGCAGGAGGTGAAGGAGCAGGATGACGGTGGCCTGGATGATCTGTTGGAGCCGCCTCCGGTAGTTGAGGAGGAGGAAGAAGAGGAGGAAGAGGAAGAGGAGGAGGAAGAGGAAGAAGAAGAAGAAGAGGAGGAGGAGGAGGAAGAGTAGATCTTAACTCTTCACCTTCGCATACCTGTCTCTTCCCTCTTTCGAATTGCTTCGTTTCGTATGTCAAATAATTCTGAAAAAAACGGACAACCTATTTCTGCCATTGTATCATTTATTGGTTTAACTTTTTTTCTTTGATTGGAATCTATCCCACTTCTTTTTTTGTTGAAATTTATCTCTGAATGGAGCCATTACTCTGATTGAAATGAGAAATACCACCAGCGTCTATGCAGCAAAAATCAGCAACAATAAAAGCGTAGTCGTCTCTTCTCTGGTCATCTTATAAGCCTATCCTACTCTTTTTTCTCTTCTCACTACCTAATCTTTTTACGTGTAACTGGCTATTCTGTTGGACTTTTATTCTATACGCCCCATCCCCCTTTGTCTTGCCTCTCCTTCCGTCTCCTTTTGTTACTAGGCTTGATTATGGTTGAGTTCACTGTGTGTTGCATATCTATCTTACCAAAAAAAGTTGTACGTTATACCGACATACACATGGCTGCCACTTAACTTATTCATCAAGCGATTACTTTTATTTATTATTTTCCATCAGTGCTGCTTCGAATCGCGCGACTTATTTCAATTAGTTATCGTCAGTTATATTATAGAATCACTCGTGACCTAAATAAGAAACAAATCCAATCATTTCTTATTTAATTAATGTAACATTTGGCATTTCAGTTTCTTGACCCCAAATCCCTGTGTGGTATCATGACCTGTTCGGTGATTAAATCAGATTTTTTTTAGACATTCTTTCGTATCAAGAATGCATTGATGTGACTGTATCAGAGAATACTGAGAGCTCAGACAGTTACGGGGTCCATTCACGAAACCAGATTTGATTTGCATTTAAAGGGCTCATTATTAGGGTTATTAAATTTCCACACATGTTCTCCCTTATTAAAATCACTTTAGAGCATGCATAATGAGAGGCAGTCACAGGATCTTTTCACGAAACAAAGTTTGATTTGCGTTTAGGAGACTACCATACGGGCGCATGCGGGTTACACTTTCAGGCATATATTAATATACTCTGTAGATATCTCAAAAAGTGGAATGGAATACAGCAGCTGGCCTGCTACGATTTCATGAGTTCGTTTGCACAGTTACCATAGAAACTTCAACAAAAAATACTAGTATAAAGGAAACTCAAAGTAGGTTTATAATATGAACAAATTTCATGAGGGTTTTCGAACCTACAGTCAAATAATGTATTTGCATGCAAGTCCAAAATTTTTTCGCATCGGCGTTTACGATGTACACTAACTTTTGTATGCTTTAAATTGCTTTATCTATTTTTCCTCGGTGTAAAATATATTATTGGCTCATAAAAGTTGGTGCATGGTCTTTAAAATATTTTTTAAAAAATGTTACCTCAGTAATTATAAAAGTCTGGTCTTCATTTGATTTAATATACCGCACTATAGATTGCACTTTTTCAGTTTGAGCGGGACGGTACTTTCAGTTGGACCGAACTGATTTTTATTATAATTTATACTGCCATCATTGCTGCAAGAATTCCATAGGGATGATCCACAATAATGCGCATTTAAAAAAATAAAGATTCAATTTGAGCTCTTTAAATTATAAAGATATCCTTGTCCAACTGAACGTTTCGCAATGCAAAAAATATGGCACTAGAAAAGCGGCCATTAATCAATTACTTAACGGAGTAAGTAATTAGTCATTTTTTATAATTTAGTAGTTAGCTAGCCTTTGCGTACTTGATTGATTTAGAAAGTTGATTTAGCTCCCGGTTTGTTCGTTCCGTCCGTGAAAAGCGCGCAAAGTCAATGGACTAACTAACGCTAGAAGTATTTTATTCCTAGAGTCTCGTCGACATTTGTCCTGACTGTATCCCAAATTCCCTAGCTATTTTTTATCTCCTTTCATGGCTTTAATTGGCTTACATATCTTAAATTAATTTTCCATACCATTCCGGCCCCAACTTTTCCGGCCAGGCTGAAAAAGTGGCATGAAAGCTAATATTGTCATTGCGACGATACGGGAACTTGATTTTTGATTTCTATCCATTCCGGCCCTAGATTTTATTTTATTTTGGGGAGCCGGAAAGCCCATGCATGGAAGATCGCACTAGCCCGTTGGGCGCTAGCACTCGCGTAGAATTCGCTTTGCGTCTGAGGCCACATACTTTCCCAGAAAATCAGCGATTTTCTCCGAAAACGCGAAATGTAGTTGCTATTTATAAAATATCTGAAATTGCCATTAGAGAATCTACGTTTTGTTATCTTCAATTGGTTATTTGTTTACGTTTAACGGACAGATTTTTAAAAGATGGGGACACTTGGGCAGTCTGATATTTCATCTAATATAGTAATGGTGATATTAGGTAGAAAATACGAACGAGACAATCGGACGCCGTATATGGAATTGACGCGCGAAATAATATTTAAACCAAGTCAATCAAATTTAAAAACATTTAGCGAGAGCAGAAATTCCGTAAGGGTTTATTTTTTTTGGTTGGGGTAGCAACTTACGGTGTAGTTCAGAGAATCTACGTTTAGTGCCAACGGACAGATTTTTAAGCGAGGAAGGGCCGAGACACGGACGCCGTGGAATTGACGCGCAAATTAACCAAGTCAATCAAATTTAACCGAGAGCAGAAATTCGGGAATTTTTGGTTGGGGTAGCGACTTAGGAGTTCAGAAGTTTAGTGCCACGCCTCCGTCTGTACATGGTTATATACAAAACTGTACATGAAGATGCAGAGCAACAATAAATTCGTAGATAGCCTAAAAGTCGTCTCTTATCTGGTCATCTTATAAGTCTGTCTTACTCTTTTTTCTTTTCCCGTTCTCTTCATTACTTCTTAATTGTTAACGGGTAACTAGGTATTCTGTTAGGCTTTTATTCTTCACATCCCTTTTTGCCTTACCTCTCCTTCCGTCTCCCTCTGTAACTATAGGCTACGCTAAGCCTGAATAGGCTTTGTTACGGTTGAGTATGTTGCTCATCAGTCCTACCAAAGACGATATACCGACATACACACATGGTTGCGGCCTTAATTATTCATCGAGCGAGTACTTTCATGTTTTACGATCAGTTATGCTTCGAGGGGCTTGACGAGCCAGTTAGTTCCATAATGTACCCATCGCCTACCCTTATATTACCTCTTATCTCATACTCGACAGTCTATATAAGTAGTGCATAATCAAATTAATGCTCTGTTCGATTTACGTAACATTTGCCATTTCAAATTCATGGCCTCATATCCTTTTGTGTTGTCATGGATGACCTCTTTATGTATTCTTGCTTATTAAGAATGTATTCTAAGTGTATTGGAGACAGTTGGAGAATTCTGTGAGGCAGTCACCGGATCCATTTACGAAGCCAACCAATCAAGATTTGATTTGGATTTACAAGTGCGCACCGGGCACAGATTTATATACTTTCAAGCATTTCTAACAGAGAACCAGACATAACATCGAACGAAATACAGCAGCTGGTTTCTGGATGATGAATTCATTTGAACAGTTGCTATAGAAACAAACAGATAGTATAAAGAAGACTACCATGAATTTATTTGATCCACTGATATGACCACCAATTCGACCTACGAAAAGATGTACGTTCAATTCTCTGCATTTCTTGTGTTCTTTTGGTTGTTGAATTGTACGTTGGAATTCGAATTGAAGTCAAAACGTTCAATTTCAAGGATCTCAAACCAGAGCCAGCGGCTGCTTAATACGGATAAATATTTCCGCGATTCTTCATTCCTTCGAATCGCCGTTTACGATGTAAATTCTTTTTCTATATAGTACATGCATGGTTTACATTTTAGAAAATGAAAACAGTATTAAATACCTTGCCCTTTCATTTTATCTATACTGTGTAATAGATTCCACCTTTTCAGAGACTCGTGTTCGAGCCTAATGGAACATTTACTTGGACCGGCGAACTGCCTAACATATTGTTTTCAATGCTGCAAAGAATATCCATGAGGTCAGACCCGCAATGCAAATTTTTTTCATGTTTAAAAATAATTTTATTATTGAGTCTTTTAAATTTTAGGTATACCCTCGTTCCATTGAATGCATCGCAGGTGCAAAAACATGGCACTACAAAAGCAGCCATTAATCAATTACTTAGTGGAGTAAGCAAAAGTTATTACTTCTTGAGACAATTTAAAAAATGAAGTCACTATACTATCTGAATTATAGGAAGTTGATTTAGCTCCTGCAGTATTCGTTCCGTCCGTGGAGCGCGCAAAAATCATGGACTTTTCGTATCCTATTGCTATGGATTTCTACCGACTTCTTACTCCAAAACCCGATGAAGAAAGCCGACTTTTTGCTTTTATTTCACCGCTTCAGTTTACAGTTGTTCAGTGTTAATTAACGACTGCACGTTCGTTTAACACAGCCCTATTATTTTTTAATTTTCGATTAGGTGTGGCTTTTCATCTTCATAACTCTAGTACTAATCATATTACTTCTAAGTGGACTAGCAAAGATCGGTGCTTACTGGAAAATGCCAAATCATCATCACAATAAAGAAACGATTGCAGAACTTATTACTAGATATTCTGTCTATGTCTGTACTAGCCTAACGAATCAAGGTCAATTTTCGGCTTTAGTTCCAACAAATATTTATAAAACAAAAATAATAGGCTACAAACAATTTCGATCTTAGGATGTCATCCAACTCATCTTTTATTTTTGACAGGAAGTTGTATCCGCATCCCTTCTATCTCTTTCCGGTTGCTCGTGGCTTCTTGGTTATTAGCTGCTACTGTCTTGATTTACAGCTATTCAGGAACTTTAACGTCTCATTTAACATTGCCAAAGATGGAGAAGAGCATCAACACTTTTGAGGATTTAGCGGGTCGTCCGGATGTGAAACTATTGCTTGGTTTGAATACAGTCATCAGTCAAAAAATTATGGTAAGTTTTGTTGAATTTATTTATTTTTTTTAATGTTTTAATGGGCGTACTCTGTAGGAGCGCTGCCCAGTTGAATATATTTTTTAATATTTAAATATTTTTAATGAAATGTAAAATCAACTTGGGTTAGCGTTGCCTAACAGTTAGGCTTTTTACGGCTATTTAAAAAGGGTCAGTAACCTTGCCTTTGCAACTCTGTTTGGACTGCTAATTGGTCGCTTAAACTGTAGAATTAAAATGAGGTTTAAGGTTGAATTCTTTAAATCATTATTTTGCTGATGTGATAGCCGTAGAAGTCGTTTGAATTGTAAAGATATAGCTTTTTGAAGTCACAAATAACTGGAATTTGGAATTATTGGCTTTCGTAGAGTGCCCAAACTGGCGTCTACAAGGTTCTTGGGGATAGGGTGCGTCAAGATGCCAGCAGCCTAATGGTTGAAGCCTCTGACATTTTTCGGAAACTGAATACTTTGCAATACGCTTTCCCAACCGTGAGTACATATCACGGACATAAAAGCAGAAATTTTCCGACTGACAATTTTGAATATGTCTAGATGGAATCTGCTTGTTATAATATAATTGGATCTGACTTTGAAAAAACAGGCGATTGCCGCTTTAGTGTGTCAGATCCTCTGGCATTTAGTCAGTATGGTACCATTGGATTAAGAAAAGACGGACAGTATAACAAATTTTTAAGTTACAGGTAAAATCTGGGAAAACCACGAGAATTTAATTTTTTTAACGCAAATTTACAAATTTATATGCTCAGGGTTCTGCTTCTCTGGGAGGCAGGAATTATACAGTTTGAACTCAAGAATTCGCGATCTAAAGCTGATAAATGCCGCGATATCGAAGAAAAGCAAACATCAGCTTACCAGAGACCTATACAGCTGGTTGACATGGCCGGCACATTTCTTCTCTTAGGAATAGGCATTTCATTGTCTCTCGCAATTTACTTGATTGAGGCATTCTATAAGAAATGTCGACCGCAAAGAAATTCTAGCGTGCGTCGACGGCTCAATTTGAGTGAACATCGAATCGTGAAGAGTTCGAGCTTATTGATTTGTGCTTATTTAGAGCCGCACAATGTTAAATCAGAAATAAATAACAGTTAGTTCTTGTGGCGACTTATTTCCAAATGTTTGGGATTTCTACTTTCAATACAAGCTTTTAAATTGCTGCAAGTAGAACTTTTTGCATATTTTCACGCAATTCTATAATGGGACTTTCCAGGTTACGGCAACCAATACAAAGATGATGCTCATTGCCGGAAGGCCGGAACGCATGACCAAGTTTGCTGGAAACAGTATCTAATAGGGCTGAAAAAAGCCTCATTGTATTTCAGAAATCTGAAGTCTGAACGACATTTTAGTGGTATGGACTGCCATCTACTGGAAAAGAGTATTCTGCCGTAGCGCTTGGGCCTTCAGTTGAATAGATCCTCCACGTCAATCAATAATCCCCCCTCCAGGCTCCAGCCCTCCTGTAGGAGACTTGTTAGTAGTTCGCCACATCCCATTGCTGGTTCTGGCAAGGGAAGATGAGATGTTCTCTTCGTCTTCGTTTGTGATTGTGTTCATTTCAATGAAGAAAAGCCAGTTGATGCGAAATCATCGTTCTAAAAACTAGTTCTGTTTGACTGATTTGATCGACAAGTAGGGAAACATTCTGACCCGCAGTAAACTGTCCAATTTGTTTAGTTTGACATTCGACCAGCCAACAATGTATGGATTCCGATTCATAGTTCCTGTTTTCTTTGCTCTTGTCACTGTAAGCCAGTGCCACATGAAATGGCCTCCCAAAAACAAAGTGCTTCATATTGGTGGCATTTTCCCAATAAATGGAACTGAAGGATGGCAAGGAGGCATGGTATGGCTGTCTATTTTTTATTGCTTTTTTTCTACACATTAATAACCTTGCTCTTTTTCAGGCTTGTCAGCCTTCTGCCATGATGGCCCTAGAGGATGTCAATTCCAGATCTGATCTTCTACCTGGCTATAAACTTAAATTACACTGGAATGATAGCGAGGCAAGTTTTGATTGTGGTTTGTGATGTTGTATCATGAGTACAAACAGCGCAACTCTAATAAATTGTACTTACAGTGTGAACCAGGACTAGGAGCATTGGTCATGTATGATCTTCTGTATAAACCTCCGCAGAAACTTATGCTTTTAGCTGGATGTTCCACAGTTTGCACAACTGTAGCCGAGGCAGCCAAAATGTGGAACCTTGTTGTTGTATGTACAGTACTCAGTAAAATATTTCATTGTCTTTGAGTAATTCTCCATTTAAAAAAAAAGTTATCCTATGGTGCAAGTTCTCCGGCACTTTCTAATCGTCAGCGGTTCCCGACACTATTTCGAACTCATCCGTCAGCCACCGTTCATAATCCAACTCGTGTCAAAATTATGCAAAACTTTGGTTGGTCTCGAATTGCTATCCTGCAACAAGCGGAGGAAGTTTTCATATCGGTAATTACTGCCTAAATGTTTAAATTGTGTTTCTATTTAACCTGTGGAATGTCATCACTAGACTGTGGAAGATCTCGAAACTCGATGCAGAGAATCAGGAATCGAAATAGTTACTCGGCAAAGTTTCTTAAACGATCCTAGTGAATCTGTTCGAAATTTGCGGCGTCAGGTATTCCGAAATTAACTAACTTCATCCAAAAACACTTGTCAGCAATCCTTTTTAAACTTAATTGCAGGACGCTCGAATCATCGTGGGCTTATTTTACGTGGTAGCTGCTCGCCGAGTACTGTGCGAAATGTACAAACAAGGATTGTATGGATCTAGCTACGTTTGGTTTTTCATTGGTTGGTACGAAGACAATTGGTACGAAGCCAATCTTGCCCAAGAGAAAATCGAATGCACGCGCGAACAAATGAAAGAGGCGGCCGAAGGCCACTTGACTACCGAAGCACTGAACTGGAATCAAGATAATCAAAGGACCATTTCTGGAATGGTATTGCATAGCTTCGCCAAAAGACTCGCTTGTTTTCCTTCTTTTACCATATCAAACCATTTTGTAACCTAGACCGTAGAGGATTATCGCAAACGATTAAACACCGATCTGCTGAAAAACGGTCACGATGTTGCCATTCGTTTCCCGGATGGATATCAAGAAGCTCCTCTTGCTTACGATGCGGTTTGGGCAGTTGCCTTGGGTATGAATTAACTAACTCGTAGCGGCACACAGCACATTATTGTTTATCTTTCATGGTGTCACTTTCCCCATTTAAATTTCAGTTTCCGTTTTTGTTTCACTGGCGTCTAATTTTTAAATTAAGTTTTCGGTTCTCTGTCTGGTGGAATCTTCTTCACCAATATCTACGCAAACCCCGCATGAAAGTTTATCAGGTTGAGTTTCCCCAAACTTCAGTCACACTAATTAGATTCTTCCTAACTTGACGTTTTTATTTTCCTTGTTAGCGTTAAATCGAACGATGCACCGTCTGGCTGAGAGAGGCCGATCGCTAGATGATTTTACTTACAATGACGCAGTAAGTGCTGGTGAAATTTACTCTGCGATGAACGCTACTCAGTTTCTCGGAGTCTCGGTACAATCTGATTCTGGCCATTCTTGTTCCCAACTCTCTTACTCATTTTTCGTGTTTTTCTCTTCCAGGGAACGGTGGCTTTCAGTTCAAAAGGTGACCGTATTGCCTGGACCTTGATTGAACAAATGATCAACGGCCAATACAATAAAGTGGGATATTACGATACCCAAACGGACAACTTGACTTGGTTAGCTGAAGCGCGTTGGATTGCTGGAAAAATCCCACAGGATCGGACAATTATTATTGGTAACTCTCAACTACTTTCTTTGTATTATCTGAAAACTAATCAACTGTTTACGCATCAACAGACAAACTGAGAACTGTCTCTTTCGGTCTCTTTGTGACGATGAGTCTCGTCTCTAGCGTAGGGATCGCTGCAGCCATCGGTCTGGTGATATTCAATACAGTCTACCGAGAACAACGGTAGGGAACAACCAATTATACCTTCCGAGAAATGCTATTGTTACAATGTTTTGTCGCCATGACAGATTGATCGAGCTATCTCAGCCGGCATGCAATAACGTTATGTTAGTTGGCATCGTGCTGTTGCTGAGCAGCGTCATTCTGCTTGGAATGGATGGTGATTCGGTGCCAGTCGTACACTTCCCCATCGTTTGCCAATTAAGAGCTTGGCTTCTTTGTCTTGGATTTACTTTGGCTTTTGGCGCAATGTTCTCTAAAGTCTGGCGCGTTCACCGGTATGACAGCTAGAAAATTTCCCAAACGACTTTTAAACATTGAGCTGTTTTTTTTCTATTAGGCAATCAACTAAATCTAAAGAAGAATCTAATAAAATTAAAGATGATCCAACTCGAACTCAGTCCAAGAAAGCTAAGGTTCACCGCACTTTACTACCATCATTATTTCCCATGGTCTTTTTTCTAAGCGTCTGACTTGTGTAGGTCGATTGGGTGTTGGTTGGATTAGGCTTCATTGATGTCCTGATTCTGACTATCTGGGCTATAGTCGACCCTCAGATCCGTACGCTGGAGAATTTCCAATTAGAGAATCCCACCGACACGGAAGAAGACATCAAAATACGACCCAGTATGGAACATTGTGAAAGCAAACATCAAAACATTTGGCTAGGTATGTACATATCATCCGGTTTTTTTAAAGAATTAACTTGAATTCTGTACTAATATTTATATTTTTAGGTGTCGTTTACGGTTACAAAGGACTCTTGCTGATTTTTGGACTCTTTTTGGCTTATGAAACGCGCAGCATGAAGGGTATTACGTTCAAACTTTGTCCAGCGGAGTGTAGGGTTGCGTTAATCTCCTAATTTATTTTCCAGTCCGTTTCATCAACGATTCGCGTTATGTTGGCATGTCCATTTACAACGTCGTGGTTCTCTGCCTGATTACCGCGCCCGTCAGTCTGGTCATTTCTTCTCAGGCTGATGCCAGCTTTGCATTTGTCACTGCGGCTTTAGTCTTTTGTTGCTTCTTGTCCATGGCGCTCATCTTTTTACCAAAGGTATCATTAACATGAATACAGAGTTTTCCCTTTACTAATTTCCTCGACGTTTCAAATGGTTGTTGTTGTTGTTTTTGTTCAGGTTGTGGAAGTGATCCGTAATCCGGATAGGCCGGGCGACGGGGAGGAAGAGACGGATCAGACGGTTTCCAAAGAAGAAGAAGAGCGCTACCGCAAATTGCAGCAGGAAAACGAACAGCTTCAGCAGCTAATTGCGTCTCGTGAGCAGAAACTCAAGCTGCTCAATCAACGGCTCCTCGAACGCAACGCATCGGCCAATGTCAACGGGGTTGCAGCAAATCCGACCAGCTCCACTGCCACGTCTACCAACAACACCATGACAACTCCGGTCATCAGTGGGGTGACTCGAACCACGACCATTCATCTTCCTCCTGTCAAGAAAAATAGGTACAAATTGTGGTCTTTATCGTCGCATATTGGGTCCGCTCCCTTAAAACTGGTTCCCTCTTCTTATTTGTGATTGGCGCAGCGAGGTGAGGTTCGCCACTTCTTCCATGGAAAAGCTGCCTAACAAGACTCGTGTCGGCGTCGGTATAATGAAGGTCCACTGTACCGAGACGATCGTGACAGATACGACCCCGACGGCCACGCCCACCACATTGGTTTTCAACGAGGAAGTGATGGACGATGGTGGAGACGACGCAGAAGAGGACGACGAAGAGGAAGAGGAGGAGGAGTGCGCCGCAGCCGTCGAGTTGATTGAGAAGATCACGGATAGTCCCATGTTTCAACGTAACACAACCATTAATTATGTTTGATTTCCTGGCTTTTTTTCTTTGTCTAACGGTTGCTATGCGATTCTCTCTCACGCAGACATCAAAGGAGGATCGACCCATAGTCCAGAAGAATCGTATCTTTGAATAGATCCCTATCTCTCCGCCCTTGCTTGTTTCTCTTTTTTCGTCGTTTAGGAACTCTCTTTATAACCAGAGCGAGAGAGAGAAAGAGAAAGAGAAAGAGAAAAAAAGTAATATATATGATGTTGACCAAAAGGATTGCAGTGCGCCAATTCGACTCGTCGACACGGACACGTGGACTCTTTTTCTTCCCATTGTTATAACATCCACCACCACCATCCAGTATCTTGTCGATTCATCACCCACATTCTTCGATGTTGTACGTGAGTTGCTTAGTGCTTAGGAGCGTAGAAGTGAGACAGGACATAAATTCATCCCCATCATTTGCATGTCGCCAATTGATTCGCCCCTTTTCTTTTTCTTGGTCGCGTTCCCTTTCCGTTCTCCTACGACTAATGGATATCAAACTTTAAATATATCATTTATAATCTATAAAATAACACTAATAATAATACACTTTGAGTCGTTCGATCGAATATCGGTTGTGTAATGAGACATTCTCCAAAAAAGTGAATGAACGAGTGAAAGAGGTATAATGTCAAAGGAAAAAAAAGCCCATCGTTATTTATAGAGCGTAGGTTTGCCCCGATTTCCCATTTCCTGACGTATCTTGACTTCTGAAGCTGACAATGTCCTGATGGGCCGGAGGCGGACTGCTGGCCACAATCACCGGTACTGTACAAGACATTTTTTTGTTTGTTTGTTTATTAACTTTTCAGTTTTTTTTTAATGTTTGTGTATCTTTTTAGTTTACCGTGAAGAGTCTTTGCGTTTAAATCTCCTCTGGTGCTTGTTCGAAGTAAGGGCGCCGGAATTTTGGCGGGTACTTCACCAGAAGGAGCAGCAGTAGTAACTGGTGCGTTCTCTGCTGTCGATCCGTTGAGGTAACCTGGACACGTACAAAACGCCACAGTAAGAAAATTTGCGAATCGTCATGATGAGTTCGGAATTTTTGAACCAAAAGGAAAAATAACAAAAGAACCTGTCCGCAACGAACCAAGTCGATTAATGAATGGTTGCGTCAATTTGGTGGTTCCGGCAGCGAAACGACGTCCTATGCCGTCCGCCCTGGACTGTGGTTGCTGGTTATTGCTGGACCGCTCAGGCACGCGTTGCTTTCTCCGCGGCTGCTCCACGGGCAGAACCCGCCGCCTTCTCTTTGGTAATTTCGACCTAGCCTGCGTGTGGCTGTAAAACATTGAGAAGTTGGAAACGATAACGGGCACGGGCAGCGAGATGGTGAGCACGCCAGCCAGAGCGCACAAGGCGCCAACAAACATCCCAGCATCTAAATCAACAAGTAAAGTAAAGTAAGTAGAAGAGCCTCTTTCCGTCATATAGATAATTGTGAGATAAGAGGAGGTTGGCGCCTCGTAAGCTAAAAGGGGAAATGGCATGCTGTCAGGCTCGATTGTGGTATCGTACATGTCTTGGGTGCCATGTCGCCATAGCCGACGGTCGTCATAGTGACTATCGCCCACCAGAGGCCCTCCGGAATGCTCTATAAAGTGTCGAGAAGAAGTTAGTGTCAGTTGGCCTCTCTCTCTTCTCTCTCTCTGCCGTTCTTGGCCCGGCAATCTAGTTCCGTACGTACTTTGAAGTCGTTGTGTGGATTGGCCTGAAGTCGTTCGCCATAGTAGACGAGGCTGGCGAAGATGACGATGCCCAACATCAAGAAAAAGACGAGTAGCGTCAATTCTTTAGCAGACGCTTTGAACGTGTGAATCTACGACGTTCGGCCCGTCCGGGGTTGGGCCCAAGTTGTACGGCAGCGCAGCAGCAGCAACAATTTTTTTTATTTTTTTTTTCAGAAATAGAAAACGAGGGATGTCGATATAGAAATTGCATTGAATTGAATACGAATGTAATGAGAAATGATCTCGTCGAGTTCAAACAGAGCCAGAGATGAAAGAGGAGGCATTTCTACCACTCTTGACGGGCTCGAGCGAGGCCTATTGAGAAATCTAACTAGGGAAACTTACGAGAATCTTGAGGCCGGGCGAGTGGCGCGTCAGTTTGAAGAGACGCAATATGCGGATGATGGAGAAGAACTCGAGTATGTCCGCGTTGTCAACATGGTGAGCTAGCTCCTGTTGGACGACCGTTTCAATGGGAAAAGCATGTTAGACATCATCATCGTCACATCGCTGGTCGCCGGTTGTCTTGACGAACTAACGAGCGAGATAATGGCGTCGCTAGACACTCGCCTGTAAGAGCATGTCGGTGTAGAAGGACAGAGTGGCCACTAGATCGATGACGTTGACGGGCGACTGCAGGAACTCACACTTGTCCGGACTGCGAAGCACCACCATCATCAGCAGACATTTTTCAAAAATGTGTTCCGCCCCCGAAAATGAAATCGAACCGAAATTAACAAGTCTTGAGTTACTCGATGCTGCCCTCGCTTGTTATCTTCATTAGTAGTAGAAGAATACCTTACCTGACGACGAAGCGGATGGAGATTTCCAGCGTGAACCAGATATTGCACACCTGTAAACATCAGTGACGTCATCAACAGTCAGTTGATAGCAACAACAATAGACTGTACTAGACTCTTAAAGAGAACCAAGAAGTTGTTGCCGTACCAATTCGACGTAGAAGAAAGCCTCGTGCGGATCTAGTGGGGCCGTCGGTTTTGCGATCGAGTATCACACGTCGAAAGAATGAGAAATAGGATCTTTTAGCTCAACTACTATAGAGTTCTCTATGATGTCGAGTGGCAGGAGCGAGAGCAGTGGGCACTAGTGCAAATAAAAGCTGGATGGTTTACCGGTTTTGACTTTGTCTAGAAGAAAGTAGGATGCGTTTCCCGGGCCGTTGACCGTGATGTTGCGTAGGAAGGGCACTCTCATGCTCGGATGCGTTTTCAAGCAGAACGACAGGACCGAGACGCAGATGAAAAAGACTGAAATGACGGCCACTCCCTGTTTGTTGTTTGTGTTTTATTGGAGAATAATCAAAGAAAGAGAGAATGAGAGAATGAGAGAGGAATATATGTCTCTAAATAGAAGATGAAACGGAACAGAGAGCAGGAGCAGACAAAAGAGACAGACGTTTGGTTTCCAAGAACGGATGCCTACTCCGAATGCCTAATGGTTTCTTTCCAAATGAGCCGCCAGCGTCTTTTTATGAGACCCAAAGGCGAGACTGATTGGCTTTACTGCCTGCCTCATTCTCATCCATTAATGCGGCGGGGCCGAGTATCATCCATTTATGGCCGGGTCGGCAGGGCCGTCCGCGGTTTCGATTATGCATAGATCTATGTGTCCATTGGCTATGCGTTTCGATCTTTTAGCTATATAGTACTACGGTTACGGTAGTCTCGTCTCCGTCTAACGTCTAGAGCGATCCGAGCGGAGAATGGGGCAATTTCAATCATTGATTTTGTACTAAGGGCGTTAGGGAGGGTTTTCGAAGAGAAGAGTTGGTCGTGTCGGACCTGTCAACCCGCCCTTTCTCCATCCAATCGTCGGAGATTTTCGACTGCCATTAAACGAACGAGTCTAGCAAGATCGAGAGATTGTGTCGGTTCTAAACGGATCGGACTATGACGCGACAGCGTCGTCCCCCTTTGCCTCCTCCTCCTCCCCTCTTGAGATAGAAAGAGAGAGAGGAATCTATAAAAACGTCTTGAAGGCTCTGCGACTACTTGGACGGCAGCGGCTCCTTTTCGCTCCGGTAGCGCGCACCCGTTCTGGCGCACACAACACCCAAGTCAACGATGCGCGTACTATAGGATCCGATTTACAGCGCTATACTCCACTCCTCCTCCTCATCCTCCTCCTCTGTGTCTTTCCCTCTTTCTCTCTCGCTATATATATATATATAACATAAAGAGCTCTCGTGGCAGCTTAGATGTTGTGTTCAACTCACGACGGGCTTCTCTGTCCGTCCGTTCGTCTTTCACTGGCTGGCGTCAAGACCATCTGACTCGACTCGGCGAAACTCTGTCCATCCACTTGGAGGGCGCCCCGTTGGCCAATCTGATCGTATACAGTGGCGTCGTCGGCGTCGTCGTTCGTAAAAAGAAGACAAAAAAGAGAAACCCCGGTTGTTTTTTTGGGAGGGTTAGGGTTTTGGCGAGGGAAAACAAAACGAAAACAGTCGCACAGTCGGAGGGTCTTCATTCACGCTCGACAAAGTCCCGTCGTCGCATGATACCCTCAGTCGTACGACGACAACGGGCAGCACTCGTGCTGGAACCGCTCTCATCCATTCTTTTCTAGCTCTTCTTTTGTTTGATTGTGCCTCACGCCTCGTTTAACTCGCCAGTCCCGCCAGATCGATGGCACAACTCGTGCCACTACTTCTACTACTACTACTACGTCTACCCCCACTACTACTACTATAAAGTTCAAGGGTTGGAACATGGATAAACTTGGGTTCATTCTTCCGGTCTTTCGTTTTTGGAAAGGGGGGATGCGGCTGATCATGTCGAGAACTCAAGCCAAAGAGACTTGCAAATGGCAAAAGAATATAGATGTAGTCTATGTACATATATATCTAGCTCGTTGGTGGCTATGGTGGTGTCCCATCGCAGAGTGTCTTAACTACTGTTAGACAGCTACTGCTGCTGCTGGCCTGTTCTCTGGGGACTCGTTCCGTCTTGCTGGATGATCCTGACGTTGAGCTGGCGACTGGCTGCTGCCAGTCTCCTTCTTTTATGCCAAGGCGAGTGATAACGAGATCGAAATCAAGCCGCTTTATCACGCTACTGGTCGTAGACGCGGCCCGAGTCTATTACACTTCCACCGGGCTCCTGTTCTTGATAGTTTCGGAGGGCGGGCGGAGTAGTGTGTAGGGTCCGTCGCTCTGCTGTAGCCAGCACTTGGCGCTTGACGCTACTAATACAGACTAGTACTACGTGGCCAAGTCTCCCTCATTAACTCACCGCCTGCGCTTTACACACGGAATTAGTAGGCAACGACAGGAAACCTTCACTTAACGAGACGACGACGAAGACGACGGCGTCATCTATAAAAAGTTTTTAATAGCCTCTATATAGCTAGTAATAGTAGTAGTAGCAGTAATAAATTACGCGCAAATACATCAAAAATGGTGAAAGAAGAAGGAGCAAACGAGCTCTCGAGTTATAAATAATCCGCTTTGATGCCACTACATACAGACGCCGGCCTTCTGCTGATCAGTCTCTTTCAATTTTCCATTGAGTAACGTGTTGTAAAGCTGGCCGGAACATGCGTGAAGTAAAAGGTCATGGGTGAGTGAGCGAGAGAAAACTAGTACGGACGAGCATTTGGGAGCCCTTCGAATGAAACAGGGAGCCCTCCGTTCATATATTGAGAGAGAGTGTGTGTCAGAGACGTGTATAGCGAGGGGAATTCTATTTATTACTGCCGGTCAGTCGGTCGGTGAGTTTGGCGGCCTTTCTCTCTCTCTTTCTCTCTGTCTGGCGCTTTCCACCTCATTCTGGCGTTCAGCGGGACTTGCATCACGTCTATTGATTGGCCTTGGCGCGCAGCACAAACTAACTGTATACATTGGCCAATCAACCAGAGAGAGGTCGGGATGAAGCAGAAAGACGGAAATTGAATCAACTGAATTCAGGGACGAGCGCCAGCTTAGAGCAAACATACAACTTTGCTTCAAAAGCAAAAAATAAATAAATAAATATAAAGAGCGATTGCAACTCAACTTGCGCGCGCGATCTTGTGCCTTACCTTGGCCGGGAGAGATGAGTAGGGCTCGTCAAACAGCGACCATGTGGCTGGCTTGAATCGCTGCCATAAACCTTCATCAAGAAAACGGGTATTTGCATGATTAATGCCAACATCAAATTACAGTGGAGGAATCTGCATAGCTAGCGGCATTTCGATGTGAAAGGGTTCCGATGAAATTTTCAAAAGGGGAAAAAAAGCCAGAAGAAGAAGAAGAAGAAAAAAAGAGGAAATGAAAAATATATTTACTAAGGCGTCCGGCCAGGTAATCTTCTTCGTAGCCGAATTTTCTGGCAATCTCCTCTTCCGTTGGCTTCTCCGTTTCGATGTCCAGTTTGTCCAAAATGGCCAGTGTTTGCTGCATATAACCGTAGAAAAAAGAGAGAGAGAGTCAGAAAGAGAGAGATTTTTTTCCCCGTAGAGAAAAGAAACGCCATCAAATGGGGGAACCCATTCAGTTGCAATCTCGTCTGTCGTTGATTGAATTCCGCCCTTCTGTATTCAAAAAAAGGGGGACGAATAGCACAGCAAAAAACGGGTGGAACTTTTTTTTTTCTTCACTCCCTCCCCTTCTTCTTCTTCTTCTTCTTTCAAATGATTGAAGAGAGCTGATGTGTGTGTATCAGGTTTCTCCGCCCGTTTACTTTCCCCATTTCCCCGTCGCTTCTCATTTCCCTATGCTGCACAATCGCGGAACGTGCTGAAACTGTCAACAAAAGATTCCCCCAGCACCAGCGCCCCTATCCGTTTTCTCTCTTCTTCGTCGTCTTCTACTATATTTATATACAACAAACAGTAGAAGAACTGAAACCTTGCCGTTATCTCTATCGCTATTGGTTTGCTCCTACCTCGATTCTCCGGTAGGACGGACGGACGAAAGCGACAATGGCAAAAAAAGAGAGAGAGAAAAAGAGCCGAGACAGCGGTAGACCTTTGGCCCACCGTCTGTTTGTGAAACTGTTTGAATAACGGATGTTCTTGTGAATATATAGCTCGCTTCCGTTTGAACAACCCAAAGTGTCACCAAAAACTCACACCTCCGCTTTTATCGCCCAGCCACTGCTGCTCTTCCTCCTGCACACCCTTTGCTCTTCCTGTGCGGTCTATGCGTTATTTACTCTCTCTCTCTCTCTCTCTTCTCAGACATGCGACGAGCAAAGTTCTATATCCTCGGCGCTTCCGCTGTTGCTTGCTTGCTTGCTGCTACCGCTGCTGCTTGACACATGAACAACAATGCAGCATCCAGCTATAGCTTCGTAGCTTGTAGCAGCGCCCCCTGACTAAAACTTGCTCAACTTTGCTCTCGGCGAAGATTTGATGTCGACAAACAAGCGTCGAGCGCAATCGTTTGCCTTGTTGAAATAGTTTTCATTCGATTCCCGTCTTTTTTTTCCCTTCTACTTTTTTTCTTCCACCTTCTTTGGCAAACTACGTAGAGAGACCCCCCCAAAAAACGCCTTCCCTCCTAGCTATATATGACCTATAGAACTTGACTTATTGCTCCAAACTTTTTTTAAAAAAAAGGGATTTTAAATGAAGTTGGTGAAAAAGTCGCCGTTCGCTGCTGCTGCTGCTGAATTGCTATCCGTTACTACCCAGAAAAATGGCTCGAAAATCGCGATAAAGAAAAAATGAAAGCGAGAGAGGATATTAGGGCAGGCGGCCTCATTTTCTCGGAATAGAATTGCCTCGCTTCTTGTTTAGTTATTGTTGCATACACCACCAGCAACAACAACAACAAACCGCCAACAGAGAGAGGGAACAACGTCGTCTCACATAGCCAAAGGTGGCGTCACGTATTGTCCATTGAACGTCGTAGGGTTCTTGTTATATAGAGCGCACAGAGCAGGAGCAGCAACAGCAGCAAGGTCTGTCGGTAATTAAATCTTGGAATTCTCATCGCCCAGGAGCAGTAGCAGCAGCAGCGTCTTATGATTCCTCCCGCTCGGGTGGATCTGTTTCGTAGCTGCTGCGCGCGTGTTTCTGTCGTGCCTTGATATGTTATTATCCAATATCTATATAATGTCGGATAGAGAGAGAGAAGAAGAAGAAGAAAAAGAAGCAGAGAGTGGAGGAGCCAATCTCGGCGAATGATTTTGTCGGCGCCGAGTTATTCAACGTCGTCGTCATCAATATATACCGTAGACGCATCCAACAACAGCATCAACGGTAATAACGCCGACAACTCCTCCCCAATCATCTAGTGGTCCCCCCCAACCATCAAAACTTTCTTCGTCTTCCTCGACCTCGCAACCGACCAGACTAATAGCTTATCGGGTTCCTATAATCATGTCGCCAGATCTGCTGGTGGACTAGCGGGTTCGGCCAGCCAACCAACCGACAACAGACGTCGTCGTCGTCGTCTCATTATTTCCATTGCGACGGATGGAATGTCGATGTTTTCAATTATTCCAACCGCTTGCCGACAGCGTTAAGGAGTCGAAGAGAGTTTCCCGGGGATAGGTTATATACCGAGAAGAGGCAACGTCGACGACAACGAGGCTAATTGAATACTGCGCAGCAGCAGCAGCAGACATCGCACTTTGTCCGGACGGTAAATTGTCTGAATAAGTCACAAGAGCGGTTCATTTGTGTCGAAACTTTAACCCGATCAATTGAGGAACGTCGTCGTCAAGTCTTTCGTCGTGCGTGAATGGAGCGCATTTTGCCTCTAGGGGGTAGGAGGTGATTACCTGCGTGTCGCGGTGGACGGTGTAAGTCATCCAGCAACAGGGCTCGACTTGATTGGAGTCAAGTCCCCAAAATTCGAGCTCCTCCTCGAAGAGTGGCCCGCAAACATGCGACGGGTAGTGGAGCTTGCCGGTGCGGTAATAGTTGAGGATCTGCGAGAAGACGCCCGGATGCCGGTCGAAAAAGTATTCGTTAAGGATCGGGTCATAGTTGACGAGGGCTTCGGTCAGCCTCGACAATCTTGTGGCCGGGATCTTTTTCAAAGTCGTCTTGTACGTCTCGAATCGGATTCCGCCCACGTTCAGCACGATCCGGTTCTCGCCGTCCATTGCCATCTTTTCATCCGCTCCGCGTCGACGTGCCTGCAAATGTAGTTGTAGACACAAATCATACACTATGCACATGCTCGTGTACATACATACATGCATAAAAGAAGGAATCTCTATGCTGTTGCTGCTGCTGCTGCTGCCGCTGTCGCTGCTGCAGCAACAACAAACGTCAACATTGTGACATGAGCTAACGAGTTTCAGCCCGGCGCTGCCATCTGCGCAACAGCGGCGGGTCCTCCTCCGACCCGTCAACGTCAAATCTTTTGACAGTTATCCGCCTTCTTCTTCTTTTCCTACTTCGTTTCGTGTCTCGCTACACAAGTCGACAAACACGTATCGATGTATTGCCCGCCGAACGGAAACAAACGTCGCAAGGTCGTTATTTTCTCTTCTTCTTCTTCTTGTTATCCTTGACTTTTTCTTAGTTTTCTTCTTTTTTTCTTACTCATCCATTATTGATGAGGACTAGAAAACATTTGTTTCTGTATCAATTGTAGGCGGCTATCTATAGCAACCGAATCGGCCATCGATCTCCAAAGATCGTCTTTCAAACTCTTTTTCCGATGGCTGATGCTGTTCTATTTTTTGTAATTATGACACAAGCTTAAGTCTGACACTTTGGTGTCGGAAGAAACCGGGAAACGGCTGGTGTATACGTGTTGGCTGGGTGTATAGATCCCATTGTGTTCTGCGGTTGATGCGTCTCTGTGCATCTGTGCATTTTGGATATATATATTCTATCGATCGGGATTGTAGTATAGCCGAGCTGCTAAGACGGGCTGTTTCCATTATGCTACTTCTATATAGACACGCTCGATAGAGCCGCGCAACACGCTGCGCGATCTTGAGCTCCTCTTCTTCTTCTCCTTCTTCTGCTTCTTTTCCATCCATCCTTCTCTTTTTATAGATTATAAATATATATAGAAGCCCGGTAGTAGTAACATCACTTGATACCGTTTTTATAGCGATACTAAATGCTTTAGCGTCAAGGCTACGTGCGTATTAGGCCTAGAACCAGAGATGCGAATAGAGTTACGGCTGTCGGGATATGTAAACTGTTTTGATGAGAGAAAGAAAAAAAAGGAAGAAATGAGAGGGAGAAGAGAGGCAAAGATGGCTTCAAGGGTCGCCCGTCACGTAGCCCCACCGAATTTAGCGTCATTTATATTCACCAGGGCCTACTAGGGCGTCATCGTCGTCCTCCTCCTTCTCCTCTTCTGCCTCATTTTTCAATCTGAATATTCAACAACCGACGAACTGGCGCGTTGAAAAGAGGAAGAAGAAAAAAGGGACGAGTCGAGAGAGAAAGAAAGAACGCCAAACCGATTCGTCAGACCGGCTCCTCCAACTTTCTCCGATAAAAAAAAAAGAGAGAGACGAGGAAGACGACGTCGTCGTCGACGGACAATATATATTGAAGAAGAGAGGAGCCGCCCAAGCCCTATATAATAGAGAAGAGGAGCGCCGACGGGGAAGACGAGTCATGGATGGTCGCACGGCCTCACAACCGGCCACAGGATTGTGCTCCACTGCGTTTTATATACATCATCCCTATGTAGGATAGAACGGAAAAAAAGAGGACTACTACTACTACAACTACGGCCGGGTCTACTATCTGGAAGAAGAACATCATAGGAATATCTATATGTACCTAAAAAAAATAAACCGCAAGACTAAATCGAAAAAGAAATCGACCGACCACTATAATGGGTCCACCACGGGTCAGTCGGCTACCCAACGATACCGTAGGGGAACCTTAGGATCCCTTTTTCTTTCTCTCTTTCTCTGTTTTTAGAAATATATATATTTTATTTCTTTATACAATTCTCGGTCGGGCTTTTTTTTTCTCTATGTCTATACGGAACATGACGGGCATCTTCGAAAATTGCCTATTTCGTTTCGTTTTCTTTTTTTGTGTGTCAGTCTACGAGATACTAAAGTATAAAGTATAATATCCGTATGTGCAAGGGCTTAGAGTTTGTGTGGGCCGACGTCGCGATCTATCTCTTACCTATCTGTTCTTCTTTTTACCTCTAATATGGCTTTTGGACGTCGTAGGGCTTTCAACAGGAGGAGGGCAATTAGAGTGAACCGTGCGGTGAAGCCTTGTGGGCCGCCGTCTTGATTAATCCAAGGCCGCTGATGGGCATCAAGAAGATTACAAGATCTGAACCAGGAGCGGAAGCAGCAGCAGCTACCTTTCTCTCTCCCTTTATACTCTCTCTACTATATAGCTCCACTCGCGCCTGTCGACTCGGTTTTCGCCCGAACAGAATGAACAACCAAAGAGCTTCCGACTGACGCAAGCCGGCAGTATCAGCCCGAGAAAGCAGAAGAAAATCTCAAATAATATGATCTCTATATATTACTGGAGACTTCTCCCACTCCTAGAGGAGTGGGCCAAAAAAAAGAAAAAAAGGAAAAGAAGGAACGGGCAAATCAAAACAAGAAAAGAGACAAATGTCGCAGATCAATGCGACGCCATTGTACTATATCAACAATAATATAAGGCGCCGAGCTGTATACGGCTGCTGGCGGGTATGCGCTGGCGCGTTCTACGTAATCGATGGCTATAGAAGAAGAGAGAGAGACAAAAAAAAGAGGGTGGCGGTGGGTGGCAGGGGGAGAGAAATCGCATCGACGCGCAATATAGGCGAATTGTCAAAAAAAAAGATGGCCATAAATGTTTGACGCATCATTGCAGATAAGATGAAGAAGAAAAAAATGTGGAGATGGAATCGCTCGTCTTTTTTTAGGAAAATAGGAGAAAATGCGGGCGCGTTAAATATTGGGAGAGAGAGAGAAACATGGTGGTCGCAATCAGAAGATCTATTGATGCTTATCCCAACTGGGTGAACTCTCTTGGCTCTCTCCATCCACCCATCCATCCATCCGCCTTTTCCGTTTGCTCTGCTCTCGCTCTCTCTCTCTCTCTCATCCGCCGGCTCCCGCTGCTCTCCCTGCTGCTGGGCTTCTCTAGCTGCAAAACTATCAAAAAGCCTTGTGCCCCGTCAAGTCAACTGGGCGGGCCGGCGGCGTTACTGATCTAATCAAGGAAAGGCGGGAAGACGGATCGAAGAGGCCCGAGACATGTCATCTGGATGATTCACCGCTTCTTCTTCTTCTCGGATCCTCCTAGTAGGCCGCCGAGAACTCCGTCTCTTTTTTGGAAACGTAGAAAATATACAGCGGCGGGCTGTGGTCCGTCCGTCCGTCCACTTCCCCTCCCCTCTATATACTGTCTATACACACAGACACAGTAGTATTTCTATTATACGATACGAGAGGCCAGATAAAAAGAAAAGATGAAGAAGGAAAGAAAGAAAGGAGGAAAGAAAACAAGAAGAATCGGAACTGCCGGCCGGCCGGCCACTCCATCGACTGTGTACTACTACTTGGGTCGTCTTCCTCTTCGTCGTCATATATAGGCAGGAGTCTCAGAGGCAGCAGACGCCGGAATTGGACTTTCTTCTATTTACGGTCGACTGATTCCAGAGACGACGGGGGCGAGCGCCAGAAAAGAAGAAGAAGACGAGTCGAAGAGGAAAGAGATATACACTTTTATTACGACGCCCAGGATTTTCTGGGAGAGAAAAACAGCGGCGCGCTGCTGCGCTACAATGGCGCAGCATATTGGATGTGTTGTTCGCCCTCTCTCCGCTCCTCGCGGAACACTCAAAAAACATTTCTTTGCATATTTCTCATATGGCAAGGCACACCCGCCACATCCGTATCCGTATCCGCCTTTTTCCCTTTCTATCTATCTTGTATCTCAGTTCCATTGCTGCTGCAGCCTGCATCTGATTTTCTTATTTTGCTGCCGAGGGAAAATGTCTATCATCCAGCAAGGAGGAGAACATGATTGAATATTACATTTAGGCTCTCCATTATTCCATCTACGCCCCGTTGGTGCCGCTACTAGTGGAGCAAGTCCGCTGTGACCGGGTCACGTTTATTCCGCGGTTCCGCACCGGTTGCGGCGTGGGACCTCCCAGTCCGTTTTTGTATCTACGTGGATAAATCATGGGATTCCTCGGCCATTCTTTCATTTCTTCTTTCTATCTATCTATCTGGCGACCTTATTATGGAGAAGCTGAATAAGGGGGATATCGTTATGACTATTTGCGTGTTCGCTTCTTTTCATCGCGGGTCTTTGTCGCTTTAAATCATTCTTCCAAGCGAATTGACGAGAGAAAACGCGATCCATGAGGAGACAAAAAAAAAAGAAAAGAAGAAAACGGTTTACATTGGCTGAAACAAGATCGATACTAAGCGATGTGAAACTTGCTCTCTGCTGCCTCGTCGCTTATATCGGGGAGAGAGATAGAGAAATTCCGTGTTATTTTCCGCGCCCCTATCCCGAAATAGTGGGCCGGGTCGGGAGAAAAGAAACGAGAAAAAGATGAGGGAAAGGAAAGAAGAAAAAAAAAAGTGTCGCAGATCTGATTAAATTTTAGTCGATCCAAGACAGCTCCCCGACGCGTTTTCCCCGGCCTCTGATATATATTGCTCCACGCTGATAGTCAAGTTGAGTATTGAACAACCGTGAGTGCCTGAGTGGATTGGTGGAAAGTTGTCCCCAGCCATCCCTTTTCCTCGCCAGCACCCATTCTCTGTCTCTCTCTCTCTCTGGCTCTCTGTGTACTGCGTTCCATCTTTTTCGTCCCTTCTTTTATACTGTGTATCCAACATTGTGCGTCAAAGTTTCCCTTCGTTGCAGAGAGAAACTCTCCATCTATCCAACCGTCCGTCCTTGGAGTACGGAAGAGCTCGCTCGATCCTCTAGATCCCCTACCAATCACCATTTTCGGAGCCCCAAAGTCCGGGGACGTCGGCGTATGGCTTTCGCGCATCCGACGTACGACTTGAAAATCATCCATCCCGTCACCTTTTGTTTGGAGAAATTCCCTCTCTATTGTTTCGCTCGATAATGGAGCTGGAGGCCGCTCGTCGTCGTCGTCGTCGTCGTCGTCTCTTTGAGCAATAACGGAATGTTGATTGTCGTCGCCGGATGGGGGGGAAAAAATTGTTCATCCACCGAGCGCTCCGCGCGAAAAAGACGGCAGTCAACAGCTGGCACTTTCTCTTCCCAACTAACCAGAATCCGCAGTCCGCACCAAAAGCGGCCCCCAACTATTGTTCGTCTTTTGTTGAATAGCGACAGATTTGGCGGATGAACAGACCCGCTGGAGCGTTATAGTGCCCCAGGGACCGAATCCATCAACTTAAACATAACACTAACACGTCTTGCGCTATTTCGCTCTATATTCTATTACAGTAAATGTACGACACAGAAGAAAAGTTGGATTGAGTGTCTGAGTGAGAGAGAGAGAGTCGTTACCTCGTCGGAGGCGGCGACCGGCGGTGAGTGACAGTTGCCGAAAACCAATCAATGGACGTCCGCTGCGTTCGATGGGATATCGCGTGCGCCGAGCCGGGTGATGACGTTAACCAAACAAGAAAACAAGAAGAGAGACCAGAAATAATCTGATGTGGCAGGGCCCACTATTACTAGCCACCGCCGCTGTCGTCGTCCTTGTCGTTGTTGTTGTAGTAGTATATAAGTCTACGGAGTGGTCTCAAATCTGCCAAAGATCTCGAAGGGTGTCACGCAACAGTCGGGACACGACTGGTCTTTTCAAACGGCTCCTCATCTTTCATGTGTGTGTGTGTGCGAGCCAGTCCGCGGAGGAGAGGTTCCGGGGATCCTCTCTTTTGCGAGGCGCATGTGCTGCTGCGCGACTGCCTTCATTTTTTCGATGGGAATACATCGAGACTTGTATACCGCCACCACCACCGCCGCCGCCGCCACTAGCACCACGCCATGCCATTATCTATCCTCTTCAGCCAGAATGCAGAGGCGGCAGCATTCTCCCGTCCGTATCCTCACGCGTTTTGAATGAAAGTAGTCGATTGCTATTCTCCGGCGAAAGTACGTTTCCGCAACGACGTCACCCAACCGGCGAATTTCGTATTCGTCAAATCAATGATGATGATGCCAATAAGGCTTTCAGGCTTTTTCGGTACGGCAGCGTCTTCAATCCCATTTATATCAGATCGTGTCCTTCTTCTCCTTCAGATTCTTCTTTCTTAGCCTATTGTCAGATGGAATTCAGATTCAGATGAAGCCTTCTGATTGGGGCAGTTGCATGTTAGGGGGTGCTGCACGAGTGCACGAACGTGCCCGTGTTCGTTTGTTATTGCAATATCGAAAGGAATATTCTGATGTTGACTTGGACTCTACCCGATGCTGTTGAATCCTGGGGGGGCATTGATGTGACGTTGTACGTGTTGTCGTCGGTTTAGATGGCGAACATGAAAAAGGCCCTCGCGGGCACGAGTTTGACTGCTGCTGCGGCCGCTTTAATGATGAAAACGAGTCGAGCCATTTGAAACCAGGAAGCTCCCTCATATCGATAAGAGTAAATACCAAGGAATATACCCAATCTCCAGGAGCAACCCTTTTCTAATTTGCATTCAGATTGCCTAGTATTTGAAATGGTGATGAGACACTTCCTCCTTTCTATACCCCATCTAACCCATTTCGTCTTTCTCGTCACGCTATTCTACCTACTAACATTTGGTCCTTCGCCCGCGCCCTGCTTATGCACGGCCTATTGGAAATGCCTTTCGCGCGGAACGCCGCTGCCGCATCACGACGCCGTTCCACTCCCTCTCCCTGCTCCTTTTTTTTGTGCGTGTAATTTGATACAAGAACTACTACTATAGAAGCCTGTCGGCTTGACACTGATGACGTGAATACTGGCGCGCGCTGGATGCCAAACAGTCCTGAACTGGCGGCTCTGGATCTGGAAGTAGTAGTTTAGTTGCCACCGTCGGTTGCTGTTTAGCAGCGTCACCAAGTATTTTGACAGGACCTTTCCTGCTTTAGTGCTTTCCAACACAACGGCTACCTCCCGCCGAATTCGTCGTCATATATTATTACGTACGTTAAATCCAATTAATTATCGTTGTCATGGCAGGCAAAGTCGTCATCGAGGCTTCCGCCAAACACACAGCAACGGTAAGGCTCTTTTCTTGGCACAACAATTGTTCAGTAGCAGGTGGAAACAACTTCTCATCTGGTTGTGTTACAGGTCATTTTCTTCCATGGACTCGGGGACACAGGGTAATGACTAACCCTCGGTTGGCTTGTCAATATTCATCTGTATTTTTTTAAATTATTTTCAGGCATGGTTGGGCTAGCTCTTTGGCAGAAATCAAGCCTGCTTTTGTCAAGCTTGTCTGCCCTACTGCGTAAGTTCTGTATTTGAAAACATTCATGATGACAAGAGAAATATTAAACTATTACATTTTTGCAGACCAACAATTCCAGTTACATTGAATTCTGGATTCAGGATGCCAGCATGGTTTGTGTTTCACCAGATGTCTTTCCAGAAGATTACTTGTTGATTACAAATTGGATTATAACAGGTTTGATCTCAAGGGCCTTGATCTGAGTGCAGGTGAGGATACAGAGGGTATCCAAAGAGCTGCTGCCACAGTGCAAAGTCTGATCGAGGATGAGATAAAAGCAGGAATTCCATCTAATCGTGTACTGATTGGTGGCTTCTCGCAAGGAGGGGCCCTTTCCCTATTTTCTTCCCTAAGCACCAAACATAACCTGGCTGGTGTAGTTGCCCTTTCTTGTTGGCTTCCGCTTCGCGACAGTTTCCCAGCCGTTAGTGAATTCATTTAATTTAATTATTTGTAGGAAATTCAATCCATTTTCAATCTTTCAACAGAAAATCGCCGGCAACACGGAAACTCCAATTTTGATGTGTCACGGCGAAAGCGATCCAGTCGTTCCACATCGCTGGGGACAGGAGAGTGCAGGATTATTAAAGAAATTCAATAAATCCGTAGACTTCCGTTCTTACAAGAATATGGCCCACTCATCGTGCGATAAAGTACGCGAAAGTAAACGATAGTTTATTAGAAACGAACGAAAACTATTTATTTAACAATTTGCAGGAAATGATGGACGTTAAGGCTTTCATAGAGCGTTGTATGCCCAATGTGTAGGTGAGGAACAAGAAGAGAAGGTGCCGGTCGTCATATATTAAAGACGAGTAGCCACCTCCGTATATGCTGTCCATCCACGTGTCAGCATTACCTAGTGTGCAAGTCATTTAAAATCAATACCCTTCTCTTTCGGCCATTATTGGTGTGTGCCCCATAAAAAAAAGTAAATTACACTCCGGCATAGTTATATCCTGTCCCGCTTACCACTTGTTAATTTTTTATAATCAATTCTATTAACACTATCTGTTTCAAAAAGTCATTCGTTACCTCGTCACTGACGCCGTCGCTCAATCCTGACTCGAGCAGGGTTGCAGTGAACCGGATTTCACCCAAGATAGGGATTTGCTTCCGCTACCCGGGCCACTGGGTACCGCTTTGGCGTTAGCGAGGACGGCTTTGCGGAACGTCCCGTGGATATTGGGATTATATGGCGAAAAGGTTAAGTAGTGTGGATCACTGGAATACTGATTGGAGTCATTCAGATGATCCTTGCTTTCGGCAACAGTTTCAGTCACTCTCCGCTGAAACTCGGCCATATCATGCGTGAATCTGTGTTGCAAGTCGACAGCATTTAACATCATCATTCCTTGAAATCAAAAGAAACAACTGGTGACGTACAAATCAGCGGCGACTTGATTAACTGGATCGCGGTTGTCAATCACGAGAAGTGATTTCTTTATATACAGAAGCAGATGCCAAACATGATGAACACCGGCTTGCCATTTTCCAAATGACGATCGAGTTTCCATGTAACCCGAAATCGGATCGACTTTGGGGTGGAAAATTGGCGGCGCAAAAACGATGCCCTATAGAATGCGAATGGTAAGCAGATACAGATGGCAAATCTTTTAAGTAGGTCATATGACTCACAGGAATGTCTGTCTGTGGAAAGTTCTTTCCTATGAAAATGTGGAACCGGAAAACTGCCCCTGCATAGCAACCAGTTCTCAGAAAGATAAGACCAAACCAATCTGTATAAACAAGCCATTCAAGATTTTAGCTAGTGATCACATTCTTTCTGAACAAGCAGAACACTCTTACGCAAAGGGTCTTTTGCAGAGGGCATCACATATAAATCCTGAAGCAATTTAGTCTGATCCCGTAAGGCATTACTGTAAACATTGAATAAAAGTTTAAAGGTTAAACTTGGATGCCATCATTTCTTTAACAGTAACAAGTCTTACTATTCAGCCAAAATTGAATATTCCATAAAGACTGGTTGATATTTGGTCATCACATCTTGTGTGTCTTTGTCCAAGTAGTGTGGTTCTGTGGAAGCTATAGTTCGGAATTCCATTCCAGAAGCCTTTGGCACTCGAGTAATTTTGCAAGATTACTCTGATAACGTTTACTCAACCGTATTTTGATGAAATTCGATTTTTATTGAGGAAATGGCATTCCAAGCAGAGGTGTGCGTTAACTGACCAAATCCCATAAGAAAACAACCAACCCGTGCTTTTCTTATACAACCAGTATCAGTTAACGCACACCTCTGATTCTGCCATCTGACGACGGAGAGACGCCAATTGTTTACAGGTTGTAATAAGTTTTACTCATTTAAGTCTCAAAATAAACTTTTTTAGTAGATATTTGAATATTTAAATATTCTTGGTAATACTAGAATAGGTTTTCAATTTCAAGAGAATGAAATGAGACTTATTTTTGGATTACGTGACGGTTGTACGAGTCGGCCGCCAGATGACTCGATGTGATCGGCAGATCCATTCCCCCGCTCTCACAGCGGGTCGAGTTAAAGATGTCCGTCGCCAGTATTTCAAACGAGTCTGCCTAGAATCTGTTTGTGTGTGCCAGAAATAAAGAGTTTTGCCCGTTCAGGCGGCCCGGAACTTGCAACTTATTCGCCCATTCCATCCGGCAACTTCATCAGGTGTTTATTTTTACTTACTAATAGCGAAATAACAAAAAATCCGCATCGTCGTCTCGAGAAGGGTTTGACTAGAGTGGGAAGGGAAAACGGTGCCCGAACGCGCGCAGAGTGTTGGTTTTCTTTCTGATTTCCTTTCTTCTGGTGAAGATTCAGTTGTGAGTTTAGAAATGAGTTCTGAAACGGAAACTCCGGATTCAACATGTTCAACAACGGATGCGTCAATTACACCAAAAATGGAAAACGCACCGGCGTCTGAGGAAACCACCACGAATACCGTGATCGTTAATGTAGTGGAAACAGCTTCTGCCGCGCCGAGCAGCAGCCCTACGACGTTTGAGTTTGATGAGGATACGGTCCCAGCAAGTATACGTACGTTTAAAAACTATCCCAAAGTTGAGGCAAGTTGTGATATACCTTTTTAAAAGTAAAGCATTATGTATAATGTTTGTCGTCGTCTGTAATCAACAGCTTCGAGTGAACGAATTTGGCATTTACGAGTTGGTTGATTCCCCCCCTTTCGTGCAAGAAACGTGTGACAAACCAAAAGAGACCCCTCCGGTGGCCGTCGTTGAATCGTCAGATAAAACTGAACCGGCCCCAGAGTCCGTCACTACAACAACTACAAGCGCCGCAGAAACCACTGCAGAGCCATCAAAGCCAGGTTTGTCCTTGAATTACTGATTGTTTTTTACCCGATTGTGACGAGATTGCGCCATTGTTTGACGGCTTGCAGTGGAAACTACAGCTATTGTGGCTGCTGCTCCAAGCAATAACACTAACAGTGGTAGCAGCAATGGAGATCGCGAGCGATGGAAGCAACGATTCCCGTCAAATACCATGGCTAAAGTGGATATCGTCTGCTGCAAACAATGCGATGGTAAGAAAAACTAATTGGTTTAATTTGATTTCAATATCAAAATGAGTTTTTTTCTGTTTTTGAAGGATATGGGATTGCTGACGAATTTGTTGATCAAAACTTTTGTTCGGAAAAATGCCGAAAACTCAGCCAATCTCGGCCACAAACCAAGAGTCGAGAGGGTGGCGCAGCTGCTGGTAAGGTTGCCGTCAAACGTAAATCTACTTCATCCAATTCCTCTTCTCAAGCGGGTGACAACAACGCTGTTGTAGAATCTTCACTCGAGTCGTCTAACGAACCAGGAAATAAAGATGCTGATTCTAAGGTTAGACTTAAACTAAATGAAAATAAATTCTTTTACCTAAGAATTGTTTTTTTTATCAGTTGGCAAAATCAACATCTTCTTGGTCTTGGTCGAAGTATCTCGAACGAAGACGAGCTCAAGCTGCTCCCGAACGGCTGTTTTCGGATCCATTCCCTTACGGTAATGATGTGTGCGTCATTCAAACTGAATTTTCAATTTGCTGTTGAAGTTTTGGCTTTTTTAAAAGTTGGATGAGTAGAATGAAATGCAAAAAAAAAAAAAACATTTTTTAATTTTCTCCTGGATTCTTGGTTAGGTAAACACGGATTCCGATCAGGAATGAAATTAGAAGGCATTGATCCTGAACACCAGTCCCTATTTTGCGTCATGACGGTTGCTGAAGTTCAAGGTATTGATAACGATTATCTTGAAATATTTTTAGAATTTGATTTTGAGATGTTTATATTCACAAAGGTTATCGGCTCCGTTTGCATTTTGATGGTTACTCGGATTCGCACGACTTTTGGTTAAACGCGGACTCTGAAAATCTATTTCCTTGTGGATGGTGTGAGAAAAATGGCCAGAAATTGCGACCACCCAAGCATTATGATTTACCGCCTTCACAACCTTCCCCATCACCTCCGCCTCCTCAACAGCAGCAATCGTCTCAAACTTCCACTCATGGGCGTACCTTCAGTTGGCCGCAGTATTTGAAATTCACCAGTAGCGTTGCAGCTCCACGTCATCTTTTTATTTCTACACAGAACGAGGTATAGTTATTTTATTTTTGATTTTGGGGTAGGTTGACTTATTTACTTTTATCATTTATTCCAGTACCCGGTACCTAGCGCTTTCCGAGTCAAAATGAAATTAGAAGCTGTCGACCGGCGCCATTCGTCGCACACTCTTTGTGTGGCTACGGTTGCAAATGTCATTGGTTCGCGATTTCTTGTTCATTTTGATGGTTGGGATAGTATTTACGATTACTGGGCGGATCCATCTTGTCCTTACGTCCATCCGGTAGGATGGGCTCAGGAACACAATACGACACTCACACCGCCCTGTGGTAAGTTGTTCGATTGTAGTTTTATTAAATGGGTGATATTAATTAGTGTTGGTATTAGTAGATTATGACGCAGAATCAGGTGACTTCACTTGGGAGCATTATCTTGCAAAGACCGGAGCTACGGCCGTACCTCCACGAGCTTTCAAACCACGTTCTCCAGTAGGATTCAAGACAGGCATGAAACTCGAGTGTGTCGACCCACGCAATTCCCAACTAATCCGTGTAGCCACTGTGGCAGCCGTAAAGGTATATAACATTCGCACTCTAGTTTAGGACTATGATAAAATGTCACTTTTGTTGGATTTCAGGGATATCGATTGAAGATACATTTTGATGGATGGTCTTCCGATTTTGATTTTTGGACGGATGATGATTGGCCAGACTTGCATCCACCTGGATGGTGCTTGAAGACGAACCATCCACTCCAACCACCATTGGTGACTTCCAATGGTTCGTCTTCAATTGATGGAGAGTGTCCGACTCCTGGTTGTACCGGTGTTGGTCACGTAGAAGGCGCCCGATATGCCACTCATAACAGTGCTGAGCACTGCCCATATTCCAATCGCAACTTGCATCGTGAAAATCCTGCATTTCCAGATCGACTAGCTGGAGAGGAAGTCGATCCAATCTTGCAGCGCACATCTTCTCCTACTGCTGGTAGTACGGCAGAGGTTGTTAAAGAAGAGTCCGCTAAAGGTAGCAAAGCCAAAGTCAATGTAAAAACTGAACCCGGCGTTGGAGACATCAGCATGGACACGTCTTCGCCCCCACCACCAACGAGCGCCAACAAGTCAGACTCGGATCAACGAAAATCCAAGGCCTTGCATAGTATCGACCTACCAGTCAAGAGCGAATCTGAGGCTGAGCTAAATAACAGACTTATCCAAGTCGATCTCAGACCTGAAAGTCCATCTACAGAACAACAATACGACTCATTGGAAGCCCTTACGCCACCTCCTAAGAAAATGTAGCCGATTTGAAAAATTCTGTGTATATTAACATTATTTGTAATACTTTTCTTTTTTTGTGTGTGTATTTTTCTATTATAGGAGGATTTCCTACTTCACTGGTAAAGCAGCTGCTAGTGAAGGCGGAAGGAGGAAATCTGCTGTACTTGAAGAGCGAGATAGGGGTAACGGAGACGTGACTCATGATCAAAGTCTGCAAGTATCAGAACGCAGGCAGCAAGAAGATTCAAGCAGAAACTCTTCAAGAGGCCATAACGATCAATTTGAAGCTTCGGTGAGCTGTTCTAACCTCGCTCGGCGATCGATGCCGCCTGGTTATTCGATGGTGAACTACCCTACCAATTCCAGTCTGATAACACCAATGTGCTGGTCTAAGCACGCTGCACTCCTCGGCGATCTTGTCGGGGTCGATACATCCAACCAAGTGAAACGCTGGTCCTGCGATCAAGTTTTGGAGTTTTTGTCCAAATTCGGTGTCAACAAATTATTATTAGATAAATTTAAGCATGAGGTATGTTTATAGTTGTAGAATTTTACAATAGTTCGTGTGCTTAAATTTTCTTTGTTTAAATTTTTGGGTATTCCAACAGGAAATTGACGGAGAGGCGCTTTTGTTTTTGACCCAAAGCGATCTTACGGATTTGCTTGGTGTCAAACTAGGACCGGCTATTAAGATTCGTAATGCACTCCTGCTGATGAAGGAGAAAGCCAAATCTGCATTGCAGTCAGCCAACGAATCGCATTCATAGACAAATTAAAAAAAAAAAACTAAATTCTGGCTTATCCCCATCTAATTTGTTTTTTGTCCCGGCGCTGTTACATGAACGAATCGAGATCACGTAGCTCGATAGATTCTCAATTTCGACTGCACACAGTTGCTTTATGTATCTTATTCAGTTTTTTAAAAACTTTTCTCAAGTTCAATAAAACAATGGCGTGTGTCTTTGATTTGCAAGAATCCGTTTGTTTATTTTAAAGTACGGGAATTTCAACGTTCGAAACACGCGCTGGATTTTACTGGCATTCTACAGAAGCCATAGTGTCTTTATTTTATTTCAGAGCACAAGAACTTCATATGGTATATAGTTATAATTTAAGTCGTACGGAAAATGGTTACCACAGTCCACAGCTGCTCGAAAAAAAAGGATACGTTAGTGATATACCATACCCCTCGCCCCTCGGTAGCCGCTAGCCTCCGGGTAGATTTCTCCTAGCGGAGAAGTGAGCAACTGGCTCAAGTAGTCTCTCAGGAAAGCTTTGTCTGTCTCTGGTACGGTGTGGCTTCTCAAGGTGAAGAGACATTTGACGGGAGTTTGCGTACTAGTGGCGTATTTAACAGGGATTTCGATCGAAATAAAACGATCGAACTCTGCACTGCAACAGAAAGTTTACAGCAGTGGGAGTTTAAGTGAGAAAATGAAGAGAGTGTAGTGTTTTTTGTCGCGGAGAAAAACTTCTTTTCTCTAAGCAAGAGGTCAGTCGTTGGCCCCTCCAAGTGCCATGACCATTAGCGTCTGTTGCTCCAGGGCTTGAAAGAAAAGTTCTCTCCATCCCAACAAGCATCCCGCTGGCCCAGCCAAACCAGCATTTGAATAACAAATCAAGATACTGTTAGTTCCGTCCGAAATCTAAACAGAAAATGTCTCTCTACAAAAGTGTTTGCATTCTGGTCTCTATCCTGGCCTTGCTTTTGACTGTTATTTCAGTGAGTTCCACCATTTCTGATCGAGACAGTTTACCCCACCATGGCAGGTGTGAAGCCATCACTATCCCCCTGTGTAAAGATATTCTCTATAATGAGACTATCTTCCCAAACCTGCTCAATCACCAAAAACAAGAAGATGCTGGTCTTGAAGTCCACCAGTTCTATCCATTGGTGAAGGTTAAGTGCAGTCCAGACTTGCAAATCTTTCTTTGCTCTGTCTATGCTCCAGTTTGCACAGTTCTAGACAAACCCATCCCTCCTTGCCGTTCTCTCTGTCTGTCTGCACGAAATGGTTGTGAGGGTCTCATGAACAAGTTTGGGTTCCAATGGCCAGAAAGCTTAGAGTGCAGCAGGTATCCTGAAGCAGGTGCTGGAGGAGAACTTTGCGTAGGGGAAAATAATACCAGCTCAGGAACTAGCCATGGTGGTAATGATGGCTACAGGCCTCCATACAAAGTTTCTGGTATGTCTTTTTTCACATTGTTTCACCCAAAGTTTTTTTTTTAATTGCATTTTGTTTTGTTCATAAGGTGGATTAGGTGGTGTTCCCAACTACCCCCGAAACCCTCTCAATGAACTGGGCAATTATCCTGGAGTCTACCCTGGTGGACCAGGTGGCTCTGTTGCTGGTGGTAATCCAACTGGCTATGGTTCTGGCTCCAATTGGTACGGCAGTCAGAGTGGCATTCGCCCAGGATTTACGTCAGTCAATAGCAATTACTCGCGGGATCACGGATTTATCTGTCCTGCTCAGTTTCGTGTGCCTAAAGGACTTGACTATGTCGTTCGCGTTGGCGGAAAAGTTTATCCGGATTGCGGAGCCCCTTGTAAGGGCATGTTCTTTAACGAAGGAGAAGTTCGCTTTTCGCGTCTATGGATCCTTGTCTGGGGTGTTATCTGTATGGCGTCTTGCCTATTCACCGTAATGACCAACTTGTTCTATTTCCTTTGGATGCGGGTCAATTATTCAAAGCTATTTTTTCCATCGCCATACTAGGTATTGACTTTCTTGCTGGATGTGCGCCGATTCCGCTATCCCGAACGGCCCGTCGTCTTCCTTTCTGTGTGCTATTTTATGGTGGCATTGGCCTACGTCATCGGATACGCCATGGGAGACAATGTATCATGTAACGCACCGTTTGATCCACCGCCAGATTTCTCGGTCGATAAAGCTGACATGGTAGAAACCATAACCCAAGTATGACAAGTCATAAATAACAATATTCAAGTGCGGCCAATTAATCGTTCATTTCACGTTCGATAGGGAACTAAACGCGAGTCTTGTACCATCCTCTTCATGTTGCTCTATTACTTTGAGATGGCAGCTAATCTCTGGTGGGTCGTCTTGACGCTCACCTGGTTCCTGGCAGCTGGTCTCAAGTGGGGTCATGAACCAATCGAAGCAAAGTCTCATTACTTTCATCTGGTGACGTGGGCTTTGCCGGCTGCTCTTACCATCGCCATCCTAGCCATGGGCAAAGTTGAAGGTAGGTGTCACTTACAAATAGTTTCCTTTTTCTTCTTTAATCAACTATTCTTCTTGCATCCGTCCCTTAGGCGATGTTTTGAGTGGTGTATGTTCTGTTGGCGTTTGGGACATGTCTGCCCTGCGGCTGTTCGTCTTGGCGCCCTTGTTCCTTTTCCTCATCGTCGGCACCATCTTCTTACTGGGTGGATTTATCTCGCTGTTTAGGGTAGGTGTTTCCAGTTTTATTCTTTTTAAATTTAAACTAACCCGTTTGTTATAAATTTTTTTTTTCAGGTGAGGACATTGATGAAGAGTGGCGGTACCAAAACAGATAAACTGGAAAAGTTTATGCTTCGCATCGGTATCTACTCCTTTCTTTACACAGTGCCAGCTATCATCGTTATAGCCTGCCTCCTGCACGAACAGGTCAGTCAACTCTTAATCTATCGGCATAAATATATTTTTAAAAATATCGATCTCTGTAGGCCTTCTTCGATTCCTGGATGTTGCGTTGGCAAGAGGACAAGTGCCGTGACCCACAGTGGATTAAATTCGTATTTGCCTGTCCGTCGCAGAGTTTGGCTTACGCGAAAGGCGCCGGTGGCTATCCAACGGCACCGACTTATCCTAAACCGGAGTTTGCGGTTTTCATGATAAAGTAAGTACTTGATTGAAATCCCGTATCTGTATTTGCTAAGCGTAACCCGTCTCGGTCTTGCCAATACAGGTATTTGATGATGCTGATTGTTGGCATCAGCTCGGGATTTTGGGTCATGTCGTCCAAGACGTTAGCTACGTGGAGCAACTTTTACCGACGCCTTCTCTGGCTAAAGCCAGAACCGACGGGAGTTTACGTCTGAAACTAAACGCTTTGTCTCCTCTTTCCACTTCCTACACACACATACACACCGTTAACTCACATCGGGAGGTTGCAATCACCCCTGCCTGTTCTTTCTATCGCGTCTCATCTCAAGCTCAGTTCTTCCGCCCTTTCTCGTCTTGGCGATTGGCGTCGTTAACAAACAAAAAATGTAAATAGCCAATTACGAACGACGATCGGCAATTCTACTTGTAGTGATGTCTCCCTCTTCACCTCCACGATGAAGAACAAAAAAAAATGCCTTTTAATTTGCGTCCCCTACAGATGGCTCTTTTTCCGATTTTATACTCATCAATTGCATGACGGTACCACTTCACATAAACACCAAGAGCCATCCAGTTTCCTTCTCCCACCCATTAACAAGTGGAAAATCGTTCTTATTTGATTGACTTTTAAGACTGATGAGTTTGGCAGCCGCGTGTTTCGTTTAGAGCGGCGTATGATCGTTTTGTCACGTTACTGTCCCATTATTGTCTCCTCGTCGCGTTCTCGTTATGTAAACGTTAGAGCATTACTCTTTTCATGGCAACTTTTCATGGCAACAAAATCATCTCGAATCACCTGTTTGATCCATGCACATTACGTTAACACCACTCCAATCATGGTAGGAAAGCATTATAACAATCAGAATACACTGCAACCCGTTTTCATAACGAATACCTATAACGAGTTATCCTCTTTTTTCAATGTTTCAATTTAAGATTTCATTGGTGGTATGTTGTATACACTTAAAATTCTGAATGAGACAAAATCGTGAGCTGTAGTGTTTGCATATCTGATAAAGAAACCCGTTCCCGTTATCGCCTTATCTGTCCTGTTGTCATGTAGGAAGTCATTCGTTCACGTCTTCAGTGCAGTGCAACGAGAAACAGGCTTGTCACATTCAGGAAATTTCAACATGATTCGCCCTTGAACCTTTCTTGTCAAACTGATATTGATTAAAGCCTGTTTCGGTCGTTGTTAGATTAAGTAAGAAAAAATACTTAGTATTTTAAATAAGGCTTCGATTTTATTTAACTCTGTTTTAGCTTAAAGCTCAATCAATTCCGTGGAATTACTTTTCGCGGAATTCAAATGTTCTCTCCGCGAGAGTCCGCAGGCGCAGTCCGCATTAGTCGCTACCACCGCGAGCCGCGGATGTCAGAGTTAATGACAGTTCCGTCATCGGCATTATGTCCGACCTCGACTCAGCGATCCAACAGCAATAATTTATCATCATAGAAATATCTGTCGCTACCATAGCTGAAGATGGACTTGACAGGTAGACAATTTTTGTTGTATCTTCTTCTTACTTAAAAGCAAAGAAATCTACTTTTTAAATAGAATTAATGGCTTTAGAGACGGAAGAAGTGGATCGGCAGTGAACCCTGAACTTGAGCGGCATTGCCCAGCTGACTAGCAGTGTACCAGGTGTGATTGCAACCCAAACACCCAGATTACGGGTGTTATTCACAGTCGCCGCAACACGCATTCATGTCCGTCAATGGGCAAAGAGTGCAATATGGTAGGGAGATGCTGGGGAAGTTGCAGCTAGACGATTGTAGAAGGGGAAACAGGCGACCAGCATACGAGGAGCAAGAGCAACCGTAGAGATCTGCGACTCTGGGTACTGGGTCTCTGGCATTTCGTTACAAAACAAAAAGAAATCCGGCAACGCTTTCAAAAGTTAATATCCTCGGCCGAACCACCGAACGTTTTGAAACGTCTTTTAAATCGTTCGGCCGTGGGTTCGGTTCACTTCGGCTTCAGATATAAGTAGCTGACTTTTATAATTATGGCCAAAGCGCGCCGCTTTGGAAGGTACCCTCAGGGTTTCTGTAATTAGTTTGGTTCAGGTGTGTATAAACTTAAGAATATATTATATTATTAATTTAGAGAAATTTGGGAAAATTGTGTACCGCGCCGCTGGTTTTGCTAAGTCGGGTTCTTGGGTTTGAATGGGCCGGACGCGGACGCAATATCAAATTTTTTGCAAGTGAATATGGTAAGGGTTGATGAAGGTTGTATAACTTTGTCTTTTGACAAGTTACTGATAGGAATCAAGGAATGGCAGAGAAAGAGAAGTCACTAAAAATGAATTTTGGAAATAACACCTGGTGCCTCTAATAGCGAAGAACGTAAATACAATTTTTGTTGGTCAGTTCACCAACCAAAGTTAGGAAATATGGGGTAAATTGTAAGATGAGATATGAATTAAATATTCGAAAATGTGACTTTGCGTTCACGGGACCTCGTGGGCACTCGCTCCCCACTCCACTTAGTTAGCCTTGTATTAAAAATACGTAATTAGAGACTATTCCATCGGTACCGTATCTGTCTAGTATAGCGTCTAGCAACAAACAAGCGTTAACCTGCGTTGTAAAGAGGACAAAAGTCCCTGCGATTCCCCATGATTCAAATCAATGTATAGATCCTGAAATTCTATTTGTCGGGAAAATTAGGTATTTAAAAGTATTCAAATATAAATTTTAAAAGCTTACTAGCAGACGACTTTAGTACTTCCACTGTTTACGAAAATTCGTACATTTTCGCATTTTCATGATACTTTTAAACTAAGAAAAAATTCTCTTTATCGTAAATTTCAGCATATACAAAAGCTAGAATCAATTCAGTTATGGATAAAAAATCATATTTAACATTTAACTGTAGCTTAGTTTTCTCAAACTCGTGTACCTAAAAAAGGGCAATTGCAGAATTCCTATTGGTCTATTTTTGGGAGGGAATTATGAACAGAAAAATCGCCCTGCAAATAAAATCTTTGTAAAAACCCTTCGGGTAACAATATTGTCACGAATTTCTTACTTGCATATCCGTCTTACTTTAATCGTTTGTCCCTTACTGATTTAACCTTGTATTTGCTCTTAGTCATCTCTACAATACAGAACCCTTTTCTTCTTAAAATCCCTTTTACTTCAAATTCATTAAGACCAACTTAAGTTTTCTAGAGGGGTTTGGCCAACCCTATTCTCGGAAGACCTTGATTGTATTTATCCCCTTTCTTACTGGTAGATATCGGGTCTTTTTCTCAATTCCTTTTTCTAGTTTCAAGGAGTAAGGTGTTATTTTCTCTCAGTGTGTATCCCTAGACTTGGTCGTGTTCTCGCCAACTAGTGGAAGTTTCGCGCGAGAGATTTGGCTATTCATGCCTTGTGGACAATTTTACCCGTGACAATATTGTGTCGTCGTCATGTCAAAAAAACAAAAATCTGCAGTTAAGAAGTATTACGAAGGCTCTTTTGATGGTAAAACAATTGCTGTCAAACGAGTTCCACACGATAAAATGTTACCTACCAGCGTAAGATTGGAAGATGCTTTGCAAAAGCTTGATCACTGCAATGTCATCAAATTTCTGTTTTACAAGAACGTAAATCACTACAGGTAAGATTTGAAATAACATTTTAACAGCTGCACCATAAAATAAGATGTTATGATTTGCTTTAGGTTTTTTTATTTTGAACAGTGTCATGCTTCACTGGATCAACATTTCCTTAAAAATGGAGATCCTCAAAAGTACTGGGGGCCAATTCCTTCACCTATAGTTGGTGTTGTTCAGTTAGCCAGAGGCTTGGAATACATCCATGCAATGAAATTAGTACATGGAAATATACAGCCGCAGAATATCTTCATCTGGATGGATGAATCGTTTCCCGATGATGATGAAATGAAAATTAAAAGTGTCAGACTTAAATGGGGTGATTTTGGAATATCTGCGGATGGTGTTGATGCCGAATGGTTAGCACCCGAATTGCAGACTATTTTTGATAAGTATGGAGAAACGGTAGTTTTGGAATCATGCACAACGGCGAGCGACTTGTTCTCTGCTGGTTGTATCTTTGGGTATCTTATGACTGGTGGTGAACACCTGTTTGGTTCCAGTAACTCAGAAATTAAGGACAACATACAAATATGTAATCCGATTAACTTTGACAGTAAGTTATTTAGATGTGAATTACTTTCTGCTCTTCTTGGTCGTTTGCATTTGTACTTTAAGATTTACGTTATACCGTTCGAGTGTTCGACACATCTCAATGAGAATAATCGAAGGGCATCAAGAAGGATTCTCTATCGGAGATAAAATCTTCCTGCAGAAAACTTTAGAGTTAGCGCCTTGTGTCTGTTGCGACCTGAGCTTTGAATTAAACAATTTTTAATAATGTATTGAATATCACAGAAGTTCCAGTCAGCATGAGTGAATTGATTCACAAAATGGTAGCAAGTCGACCAGAAGAAAGGATGGCAGCCAAATATACCGTTCTACAAATCTCATCAATTCACGCAAAAGTAGACACCATCAGTTGACCTTATAATTTCCAGCTAATTAATGTTTACTGTTTTCAGCTTCAAGAAAAGGAAAACCTTATCTTTTCTTTATGTATGAAGAATAAACTTAATAGAGATCAAATTGAAAGACTATTACTGGAAGGTGTCAGCATCAATTGTATCGACCAACACGGAAGTTCGCCACTCACCTGTCTGTTACAAAATCCATCAGCATACAAACAAGAGGACTTCATCCGCATAGTTTTTTTGTTGTTTCAAGAAAGAACAAATAAGAAGGAAAGTTGGGAGAGCACAAACGGTTTAAATGTTCTGCATCTGTTGTGTAAATATTATTCAAGATTTGACCTGCCTAAGATTGTGCGACTTTTAATTCGGCATGGAGTCGACGTAAACAGTCGAGATGTGGACGGAGAAAATGCTCTCTTCTACCTACTTCAAAACGTCAACCCATTTATAATGTTCAGAGTCGCCAAAATTCTACTACGGCATGGCGTTCAGCTCTACCGCAAGCGTTTCACAGACAGGTTTCGAAAAATATTTTATCGGACTCGCGAATACCATGGGCTTCACAACCTAATTCACATGCTGGAAGAAGACGTAACTTTAGGATGGCACATCAACTGTTCAAGTTGTATCCAAATACTGTATGCCGATTTCTTTATTTTAAAAACAGTTTTTCTACCGCTTTTCTTAACTTTATTTTTTCTAGGTCTTTCGAGAAAGCTGAAAGAAGAAGAATCATTCACCACATGAAGTTTTCTGATGTACGCATAGCACTAGACATGGTTCTCCATGCTTTGAAATCTTTGGCAAATGTCACAAGGGACAATGATTGCGAAAATTCTCTTGAATGGCTCCGTTCAGAATCTCAAGATTTTTATTCGTCTATGTCCGAAATTAGCAACCAAGTTGGATTTGGAAACGAACGGAATATTATTGAGAACTTCGATTGCACCAAGCATGAAGAGTTTTTACGAAGATTGCACAATATTGCCGAAGAAATAAGGGCTGAAGACACCGTGAAAGAACTGGAGCTTTCTTTATTGCTTCCTTTCGATGAAATTCGTAATTACGACAAAGAAGACAAATTTAAAGAGGAAAAAGAGGAATGGGATACGGTGCTGCACAGTTGGTCGCATATTGTTAACAGCAGTACTACTGGCTATTTCTTGTTTAAGGATTCACGGGATGGGATGTATAATACTGACAGATGTATTCATAATTGTCACGGTCAGTTGTCGTTGCAATAATGGTGTAATTTGAAACTTTGGAGAATCTCTTGGTAGAATCTTTCTATTTCCTCATTGTTCCCTCATTTATTTCAAATGTTACTCTGTTTTGTGTTCTGATGTTCTCCCATGACTCTGGTTCTCCCCGAGTCTGGTGCGCAATATGGCCAAATGTTTACTGTTCATCCTCAACCCTCGTCTTTCGTCAATATCTAAAATATGGCGGTTGTGCTAGACGAATTCAATTTTGACACACTCGTTATTGCCCAAGATTTGTTGAATGCGGCAGAAGAATGTAGTCAAAGAGGGCTAAATAATACAGCTAAATGGTATTTTGCCTCATTTAATAAACATTGACAAACGTCATTATCGCACATTATCATCATGCTGTCTCGTTGTCTGCACCATCTTCAGGCTTGCCGAAATGGATTTTGCTGTTACTCAAAAACTGGATCCCGATGTAGCTGACAACCTTGAATATCAACAGCCGAAAAGAAAAGGTCGAGCTCGATATGTTTTGGCCAAAAAATATTTTGATGTCAAAGAGTATAGCAGGTTGGATTTTAATTAAGGCTTGTGGGTAGCAAAGTATGTTTAAATCATGATTGTTTATTTATATTTTTCAGGTGTGCTCATTACACAAAAGATTGCACTGACCAAGTCAGCATGTTCTTGCATTTCTATTCAAGATACATGGCTGGAGAGAAGAAACTTGTTGAAGACGAAAGTGACAAATCAAGTAACTAATGAACAGTATGAAGTTTGTTGTTGGCAAATACTGAGTTACAAATTCTTCTTTCAGGTGAAACCAAGCTAGCTCACCTGAAATTACTTCATCAAGATTTGGGTAGATTGAGGGGTACTTCTAAATGGGATGGCTACCTATGCTATTTATATGGTTTGGTATTGCGAAAGATGGATCTTCCACATTCTCTTCAAGTTCTTCAAGACTCAGTAAACCTAAATCCTCTCAACTGGGCTGCATGGCTTGAGCTAGCCAACTTGATAAAAAATAGTGAAATGGTTAGTGTGTGAAGATTACCAGTGGTATCTAATATGATCATCACTAGTTTGTATTCAATATATTTGCAGCTCAACCAACTGAAATTACCTGATTGCTGGATGAAATACCTTTTTATGGGACATATTTTGGGCGAGCTTCATTTGGATGATGCGGCCCTAAACCTGTATGAGAAACTTCACCAAGGAGTGTTTGAACATAGCCTCTATATCAAGAGCCAAATTGCAAAGATTTATTATAGTCTACGAGGTCGTTAAGCAAATATTTTTTTTTTTTAGGATTATTTAAATATCTTGCCTTTACAGACGGAATTCAAGCCGCAACCAAGTTCAGTGAGATTCGCGATGAAGATCCGTTTTGCCTCGACGCCATGGATGTCTACTCCAATGTTCTTTACGTTCAGATCAATCAACCTGAATTGGCGCAACTAGCCCATCAAGCATTCGAAGTAGACAAGTATCGAGTAGAGACTTGTTGCATTGTCGGTAAATTTCTATAAATTAAGATGGTCACATTTTCTTTTACTGCATCAATCCATTTCGTCTAAAGGAAACTATTACGGTCTACGGGGCCAACACGAGAAAGCTGTCTTATATCTTCAGCGAGCTTTGAAACTGAATCCTCACTATTCGTATGCTTGGACAATTATGGGACACGAGAATATAGAAATGAAAAACTCGAACGCTGCCATCGCTTGTTATAGAAAAGCTACAGGTATGGAATAATTGGATTAGTACTTTGTATCTCGTTGATCTATTTTCGATTCTGTCGCAGAAATGAACATACGCGATTTCCGTGCCTGGTACGGATTGGGACAAGCTTATGAAATTTTGAAAATGCCTCTGTACAGTTTGTATTATTATCGAATGGCTCAATCGCTGAAGCCAGATGATTCTCGCATGTTAGTAGCTCTAGGGGATGCCTACGACAAGCTTGAAAGATTGCATGACGCCAAAAAATGTTATTGGAAGGCTCACTGTGTGGGCGATTTGGAATGCATCGCTCTGCTACGTCTTGCCAAGTACTTTGAATTCTTAACGTAATACCCGTCAATTTTCGAATTCTTAAACTTAACTGAATTGAAAAGGACCTATGACAAGCTCAAAGAGACGGATCATGCTGCAGCCGCCTATTGCGATTATTTACGCGATAGCGAAAAACAAGGATCTGGAGAAGGAGATGAACATCATGGCCAAGCGTACCTCTATCTAGCTAGCTATTATCTGTCCAAAGGTCCCCAGTTCCTTGACCTGGCCCGCGAGTACGCCCAAAAATGCGTGGAATATCCATCGGTACACATTTATTATCTAGGAATTTTTATGTAATCCTATATTTTCCCCCCAATTCTATACAGACGTTAGCAGATGGTAAAGCCTTGCTACGCGAAGTCGTACAGCGGTGTCAGGAGGAAAATACACGCGTAACTCCATAAGCATTTTCAATTTTTTAATGAATATACAACACATGCTAATACAATTTCTGTGACAGGATCAAAATTCGATATTTAGCAGCAGACAACCGCTACGTCGTGTCGGTGGTGAAGACTCGCTCAACTTGGTTTTTACGCCTTAATGTATGTAAATGATACAACGATGTCTGGAATCCCAAAATACACATGTGTTGCAAACTGCGCAATAGAAACTGCGTCGCGACTCTGAAAATGTTTGGTATCGTCCAAGTTACTATAGCGAGTTGAGGCGCAGATTGGGCCAACAGAGGTTTGACAACCTAGCTGTTTTGAATCGATACCTAGCCCCAGACGATATTTGGCAATCAATGAATCGACTCGATTCTTCTTTCGTTCGTGGTGTTTTTTCTCTCGTTGGTTGTTTGTCATACGTCTAGAAGTCAATGTATCTGTTTTCGTAATTCGCAAGGATCTCGGCGGAGATCCTTAGACTCTGATGATAAAGGCTATGGATTATGGACATACCTGTTTAGCAGAGTCTCTGACGAATTCCAGCAGTAGTAGCAGCCCATTGATGAAACGAGCCGATAGTTCGTTGATTTCTTTCAAGGGTCACGGCGCAACATGGCGGAATATTCGGCTGCTGAACATTTCAACAATCCCAGCAGGCAGCGAGTACCGACAGTGGTAGAGTTCACGCTACCCCTGGAACCGACCGCGGCCCGTCAACCGGGTGGCAACTTTATACACAAAACCACCAGTGAAACTCTGAGGCTGACAGACCAGCTTCATCCCAATCAGACGGGACCATCGTCCACAGGACAGACAGTGGACATCAAGAAAACAAGTTCGTTCCAAATAACTAGTGTCAGGGTCTCCTCCAGCATCAGCAATGATGGGGAGGATGACTCTTGTGGTGAGGTGGATGACTCACAGACTGAACCGTCTGAAGTGGGGAGCCACAACCATATTGATGTGGATGGAGATTTAGACACTGGTGGAGATGATCCACCAATCATGTTTGTCAGTAATGTGCCAGTATCACTAGCTCAACAACAAGTCAATGAAGGAGGTGCCCTCAAGCTCGAGGACAAAGATCATGGATTGCAACGTAGATTCAGAGTTGTCAAGATTGAGAGTGCTGAACCTTTCAAACGAGGAAGATGGCTCTGCATGGATTTTCTGGACCAACCATCTGTCCAGCCCACGTTATCCAAAGAGGAACCAGGCTCAGGAGCGTCAAGCTCAGGCAGCCTGTCTGATCACATCTCTGGTGAGGATGTGCAACATCCACATCTAACATCCAATCTACACCAGCCTAATCAAACCATCCAGGTAACCATCTCTCTTTTTAAAACTTTAAACAAATATATTGATGAAATTCTTGTTTTTGTTCAAACTAACAGAGTATCAGCAGTGGAGCTGCCCTGAATTCTTGCAACCAGCAGGCTCAGCCCAGCAGTAGTATTCAAATAGTACCACATTCCTTGCCCGCCAGTGCGGCTTCCGTCAGTTATCCCCAAACCCAACAGCAGCTGCTTCAGCAGCCAATCTATCAGACACAATCTCCAGTTCCATTAGTCTATCCAGTAGCTTCCGTGAGTATGTTGCAGCAGCCAACTGTCGCAGCAGCAGCTACGTCCAATCCTGCAAGTCTCGCCATCCCACTAATAACGACGCAACCCACGTCTTCGGTTACTGCTGGTGCTACTTTGCCCAGTCTTTCTTCCAATGTTGCGCAGCCATTTGTTCAGCAACCCGTCCCGCCAGGTCATTTGAATTAAACTCCGTCCCCAGGGGATAGTCGTAAATAACATCAACTTTTATTATACCCAGGCCTTCTACAGCAGCAGCAACAACAGCCGCCTATGGCCAGTCAGCCTCCTTATACAGCACCACCGGTGGCCCAGCAACAACAACAACAGCAGCAACAGTATGTAACTCCGGCCGCTACCATCCAGCCCGGAATGACTACCCAACAACATTTGCCGCCTCAGCCCCAGCAGACTGCCCAGCCAGTCGTCGCGCAGATTCCAGTCATGGCCCAACAGAACTTGATGACTGTGCCGCCGAGCAGCAGCAATAACGGAGCGGCTCAGTCGTCACCACACCCTCCAGCGACGGCTCTCATCCAGCCGTCTACCAGTATTCCGACACAAGCGAGTTCGATGCATCCGGTCGTGCTATTACCTCCGCCTGCATCACTTCAGCAACAACCGCAGCCGGCTCCGGTGGTGACGGTCCCCATTCACGGTCCTCCACCAGGGTTGATACCTCAACACCCACATCCGCCGATAGGGCTTCAGCAACAGCAGCAACAACCTGGAATTCAGGGTCAACCAACCGGAGCTTTTGTGGAGGTGTCAACCAATCCACCCGTACAGTCCATACAACCCAGCACACAACAACTTCACCAACAACAGCATGTCTCACAGCCTTCTGCTGCAGTTGTTCAGCCAATTGGGGTTCCCTCAATACCAACTCTACAACAGCAGCAGCAACAACAACAACCTGAGGGGGTTATGCAACAACAGCCAGTCCAGCAAATGCAACCCATACAACAACAGCATGTCCAGCAACAATCTGGGTCTATTCTTATGCAACAACCGCAGCAACAACAACAGACATTAGTCCAGCAGTCAGTCGTCTACGGCAGTAACAATCTAACAATGCCGACGCCGGTCATGTCGGTTGCGACGAGCATGCAGCCGCAGGTCCAGTTGATCATGGCTGGCCCGTCCACAGTGACAACGGCCGTCGTCAGCAGTAGTAGCAGCACTAGTGCACCACCAGGAGGTGAAGCGGCCATGGGAACACTACCGCATGGTGCCGGGATCCTCAGCAAATCGCAGAGCGTAGTACAAGACGACGGCCACGCCGGTTCGGGCGTTTCGACCGACGATCATGCCAGGTGAGCACTTGTTATGAATGCGCACCGTGCAAGCAGTACTTGCCGCTGTCGCTAGACGTCACTGTGGGTTCGACAACAAACCAGCGAACAGATGGCGCTTGTAACAAGTTACAAATGAGAAAAGAAACACGTTCGGGGAGTCTGCAAATTGTTGTTGACGTAAAAGTTTCGTAAATGTGTGGCAGCGACCGCGTGATTGTTTGGGAGCAGGCATTGCCCTCGCTTGGTCCACCACATCCACACCACCTTCCACCACCCAACTTGCGCTCCGCCACCTCTCTTTAGTTGTTGCTAGGACGGGTGGTGTGTACTTTGTTCGGGCGTTCTGTCTTTTCCTTTTTTCTTCTTTTTTGTTGTATACAGTCTGCCGCTACACGGAAAGTAGGTCAACGCCGGCTTTTGCGGTTGGCCATATTCGCGTTACCTCCGTCTTTTTTATTTTTTCCATTTCTTTCGTTTATCACTCAAGAGTCTTGTTATTGGCTCGTCCGACTTAAGGAGAAGGGTGGTGAGGAGAAGAGAAGAGGAGAAGGTTATTTTCCAGCTCGGCTTCTCTTGTTGTTGTTGTTTTTCATTTTCTCACGCGTTTTGCCCGCAAGATCTAGGGGAGAGAAAGGCGCCGGCTTGTCTGGCGCGGCTCAATTCGGCGAAGGCCAACCCGTTACAATCCAGACTCTTTGGCGCTGGCCGCCGGCAATGATCCAACGACAATACTAAATTGCATGCAATCCTCTTTTCATCAATATTATCTGATTGCAGTTGAGAACAATGTCGTAGGAGTAGTAGTTGTTGCCGCTCCCTTTCTCGATCGTGTTTCCAAGCGGATGAGATCATCCTATTCGTTGTACCGCCATAAGGGGTGATTGACTCTCGCTGTGTTTGGAACGAAAAAAAAGGGCAGCTTTTCTTCGTTGATAATGCTGAGCACACGCCGAGATTTCTGCTTACCCTAGCAACAGATTTGAAATCAATGCGGAAAGGCACCGGGTCATTATTTACATTCTTCTCTTTTGGCTTTGAGCAAACTTGGAGATTTTTTTTCCGGCGAATCCACGTCAGTAGAAAATTGACTTGGCGGAGTTGGGCGCCATTTTTAAAAAAGGTGCAAGAAGGTGTTTCTTGTAAGTAGCAGCCGGGGCGATCTTTCTCTTTTAGAAATGGCGACATGCGTACTGGTTTCCCTCTCGGATGCGGTTATTATTCTTGGTCAGAGAATGTTTGTTGTTGTTTTCGAGCGAGCGAGAACTTGGTGAAAATGATAGCCGCACTCACGTCATTTGCGCCCAATCTTTGCTGGTTATCGGGCATTTGCTATTTACTTACATAAATGGATAGAAAAGAGATGGCCTTAGTCTTCTGATAATGCCAGTCCAATAGGGCACGAGCACACAGTTCATTATCAGTTTTGTTTTTCTCTCGTCCGAATGCTAAGGAGCGTGCTCTTGTGTGTAGATCCTCCCGTGAGTAGAGAAAGAGGGGGGCGAACGCGTGATCCGACATGATGAAAAAGATCCAGACCTCAAATGCACAATCACAAACACAGTCGATGACATCATCGAGGCTCTCGTAGCCGCTGCTCATTACAGGATGTCAATTGATCCGGTTCGCCAGACCTAGTATTCCAGCACATTTTGTCGAGGGGAAAAAGATTTCGAATCGTTTTTATTTTTCTCTTAATAGTCTGCGGCGTCCACTTTTTCGTTTTATTTTCGCCAGTTTAGTGGGTAGCTTCCAATCTGGTTATAACCGGTTTACTCGTTCTTTCGTTCCTTGGGATAAACAAGACCACAGGAGGAATTTCTCTTTTTTTCTTCTTTCTTTCTTTCTTTCTTTCTTTCACTCGTTCCTCTTTTTTTGGTCTTTGTACTACGTGATCGAAGGCATGCGCACCGATAAATCCATGGTTTTCTTGCGATGGCCAGACGGTGGCCCAACAGTAGCCTTATTTGACAGAGACTGCTTGGCGCCCTCGTTTCCCCATTGCGTATCGCAACTAAGCCCGCCGGAAAAACATTCCTTCTCCTGTTTGTTGTCTAAAAGGAGAAGAAGAGGATCCATGCCAAATTCTATTTCTAGGAGAGCAGCTTGTAGTCGGCTTTTCGCCATTTTGCGAATATAAGTCGCGACCTTCTTCTTTTTCTTTGATGTCAGCCGAACTGTCAATCAAAATCAACACCAGTCGGCAGCAATCGCTCTCAGTGATATGAGAACTAAATGTGAAAATGGGCCAGTTTGTTTAAGCCTCGCCTAGCAACACACGCGGTAGCGTGTTTCATACCTTTGGAACCTGTTGTTGTTGTTATGTGCTGGTTGTTACAGGGTTCTCATTTTTCTTTTGAGTTATCAACTTTTTTGTTAACTCCGGGTCTTCCACCAGATTCTCACCTCACTTTTCCTTCCTCCTCTCTATTTAGTAGTTTTTCTCTCCTCAAAACTTTCTCTTCGATTTCATTTTCACTCGGGAAGAGAAAGGTATCGGCCGAATGGCGTGAGCTACGATCGTTTACAATGGTTATGGCTTTTTACTCTACTCTTCTCTGTTGTTAACTTGAGTCATGGTACCATGAATGTGAATCATCGCCAGGGCCCCCGTAGGTTCTTTGCTTCTGAAGGTTGTCAGATCATTTTATAATTTTTACTGAGCACCCGAACGCGTGGCCATGATGAATTGGGACACTCGGACTTGTTTCTTTCTCTCCTTTTATTTTATTTCATATTTTTAGTTTTCTTTCCTACCTCTTGAATGAATACCTAAAGCGTGTCTGGCCCAGTGCGGCTGACGGGAATTTCTTATGATGCCGGCCGGCCGGCCTGACAGATCGTACCCAATCGACTAATCCCAAAAAGTAGACAAGGTCTACTACGTTTTTGCGTTCTTAATCTTTTTATTGTAATAATAACAACAACAACCAGGAGCCAAATTCTAAATTTCGATTCGCAACCGGTCGTAACCAGATAAGAGTTAATAATAAAACCCGCCAAATTGATTAAACAAAAATTTAAGTGGTTCTGGCCACAAGATGATGGTGTGTGTTTACCAATGACTCGGTTTGTTGATTTAAGTTTTATAGCTTTTTGCGCAACGTGTCCGTAAAAATGGCCACGTGACGGGCAGGGCCGTCTGAAAGGTGACTGAACGCTTCCAAGAGAAAACCGGACGAGCCAAAAACGTTTCGTTCCTCTAGTCAAATATGGTCTTTTGTTGTTGTTGTGGACGTGTAAACGTGTCGCTCTCGATCTCAGATTTTGCGCAAAAACAATTCAAAAAGCTATTCAAATCTTTCGAGGCTGTCCGGGTCAGGAAAGTCCGGCTTATTATACGACAGCACGGCCCTCATGATCTCACTCGCTGACTCCCTCCCCTTTGTCACAGAGCTATATAATGTGTTGTTGTTGTTTATTCCCTTAATTACAAAAAGGAAAAAAAGAAAGATTTTTAAATGGCATGATCATCCATTGGCACATGTCCAGCGCGTGATGAACCTGTTTGGTGAACGTGAATGAAAGCTGTTTTTGAATGTTGGCGGCCATCGTCTTTGATCAACAACTCCAAAATAGCGAAATTTGTTGTTTTTCTCGACAGAAACACGACAACATTCCTCTCCGAGGAGGTCTTCTACTTTAGAAGACTTGAAATAATGTTCGTTTGACCAGAAAATAACCAAAAAGAGATAAGACATTGAAACTTTTCAGTGTTGTTCCCTCTCTTTAATAATTCATTTCCCTTTTCGATTTTTCGAACCCCTTTATTCTCTCTCTCGGTTGCTACCCGATCATTAGTTGGACGGTAATAACCCGTAACGTAACAACCCTCTAGGGGGGTTTTTCCCACATCTTAAGGGGAAAATGTAAAGTAAAATACGGCGAGGGGGGAAGAAGTAGGCGGAGCTCACCTGTTGATGACTTCCATGGTGTGTGCAAGACAAATATAACGAGTTTAAGCCTACCGGGGCCCCGGTGACCTCTATTCCGATTGCACGTTCCTCGCCTTCCGAAAACTTACAACAGCGAAACCCTCACAGTTACCTGAAATTTAAAACAGATTAAAAAAGATGATGTCATCGTGTGTTTCACGCACATTAAATCGTGCATTTAAAGCAGGGTATTTTTCAGAAAGAAAAATTGGTTAATTTTTTCCTGCGTATAAAGAAAGGGACGGCTGTGTTTCTGTGACGTCGAATCAGGCGCCGGTCCGCCATTGGCGTAAATTGACGTCATGGCCCCGCCCGTTCACTGGCACCGTTAAGGAACGCACCACCTGGACGGTCGAGAGACCCGAGCCAGTCAGTTCGACTTTGACTGTTGTCGTGCTATCAACTGCGTTCCTCCTCTGTTTTGTTCATTTTCAACAACAAACTCAATTTGCATTTTGACAAATGGCCGCTCTAGCTTGCATCATTTTCCCGTGGACAGTTCTGTTTCTCTACATCATCTTCCTGCACTTGGGCGTCTGATTTGACCCAGCGCACTGACAATTCCAACCAGAAATCGCGCGTGAAATCGTCAATTTGAAGAGAAATTGGGCGCCGGAGCGCCTCTAGCGGATCAGACCAATTTCTTGTGTGCTTACGACTTGGGACGTTTCGTTTCTTGGCCCCTGTTCAGACGGATGTGTGTTGGCGTCGTGTGACTACGTCATTGTGTGATAGTACGCCGGACCCTTTCTTATTTATTTCCGCCAAACTTTTTTGTCCGCCAGAAATATATGCGCAGCTATACAATGATCCGCAATGAAGGCTTTTCGTTGCCGTGATCGACTACAAACAAGCGACTCTAGTGGTTTCGTGTGCGAGTGATCCAGCAAAACGAGACAGACACAACAAGAAAAAATACTATTAAACCCGAAAGAAAACAAAAACTTTTTACGTTACCCATCATGTCTATGACGACGTTCTACACAGCCGCCACATCGGCGGCCGAACTGGCCGAAGCGCTACTCCTGACCTCATCGCCCTGTGAAGCGTCCTCGTCCTCATCTTCGTCATCGTCTTTGTCCGTCAGTACGAGCGTTGACGAAGACATGATGATGTTGGACTTTGATGTCGACGACTCTCCACTACCTTCATGCCTGGCCAGCTGCGTGGTCGGCAACTATCCTTTCGACAAAACTCCGCTCGATCTCATAAACGGCGATTCGCAGACTGTCACGTCCGCCGTCTTTTGTTTCGTCAAAAATTTTGTCTGGTAAACACTTGTCTTTTCTATCGAATGTTTGATACAAAAAAAAAGAAAGAATTAGAGACGGACAGAGAAGAGAGAGGGGGATTTTATGTTGACATTATCGAGGTCATTCGCTCTCTGTTGTTATCGGTGGCTTTTCTAAACTCACGGCCGTTCTAATGCGCTTCAATTGCATCTGGCAATAGTTACATCACCAGCGTTCACGTTCAAGGTAGCTCCCTGCAACTTGACTGATAACTGGTGATCTACCTTTCACCCTGACTTTTTGACCCGTCAACCTTCTCTTACCGTTTTCGTTGCCAGTTGAAAGACCTTTTGTGTGAACTGCTGCGGTTCGGTCACGTGTCATCCAAAAGAGAACAACACACCGGAAAACCCGTTTGGCAGATGAGTTGATGAAGAGTTGATGATGTCAAATATTTGAAAAGAATGATGAGGAAACAATAGAGACTATCCCCGAGTCCTCGAGGTTTTTTTTCTCTTTTTTTTGTGGGTGGAAATGTCAATACCGGTGTTCACTGGTTTCGGCTTGCATAAGGTGGAGTTTTCTCGAATCCCTCGGGCTTTTTATTTATTTAGGAACACATATTCTTTTTCGTCTTCTTTCTTTCATAAAATATAAATACGAGTCCAGTTCGAACCAGTTGTGAATCTCGTTCAACGGGCAGGGTCTTGCCCACTTCCAAGAATGGTCTGGAACATGTAATACATATTTGTATCGTGTTGCCGGAAAAGGAGAAAAGAAACGAAGTAGCCGTCGAGGTTTTGACCGTACTGCGTAACCTCGAGCGCGAACTAATCCTTCGCGCGGAAATAGCTTTCAGATTGTATGCCCAGCTAGTTAGATGGGATAGATAGCCTTGCGTGAACACGTTGTAGGGGACAACGGGGAAGGTTGGCGGCCTTGAATCCGGCACGGACGCCGAGATATTGGCGATTCGGATGCTGTGCCTCTATTTAGGTCAAGGCGATCTGGAATTATCAGCAGTGCGCACTCTCAGACATCCGGACCTTTCGTGATTGTCATCTCATTCGAACGCCGGCAGCTGAACCGACAGGCTGACTCTTTCCTTCCTCCCGAGAGTTCTTCTCCCTTTCTTCTCGGTGTTTCTTAGCTAGTAGCGATTCTGCTGTCAGTGAGAGTAGTAGCAACAATGGCACCCAACACAAACGACGCTGTCGTCGCCGCCCCTTGGACAGAATCGCGGAATCAAGATGACCAAGTCCGTCTCTCTGCGTCAGTCCTACTGCACTTGAAATTGACCCGTCTGGGTCTTTGTTCGAATCGACCCTTTGCAGCAACAGCGGCTGGAGGCGGCCGCCATGTAGCGACAACAACTGGTATTCCGGCCAGACGCAGCGGGTAAAAAGTTTACGACCTATCGACATCTCGGGTCGATATTCTTCATATTTGATTAGTCTTGGTCTCCCGACGACAAAACTACCGTTTCCCGTGCGGATTCTACGGGGGACGGCAAAAAAAAACAACAAATTGCACGAGCACAAGTTTTGTGTGGTGGAAGAAATCAATGCTGTGCGCAATTCGTCGCTCCATTAGCGTCCAACTCGGTTGGAAACACGTTTTCTTGGGATTGTGTTAAATGTCCATTTCAGGATGTTGGTTGCTGACGTCAATTGAGAATGGCTGCTGGCCAATCGTCGCCTTCATTCCCCACCTCGCACCAAGTCTTGTCAGTGTATAATCACCTTGAACCGTATTGTTTTGGCACCGTTTACCCGGTCAGAAATCCATTTGTCATTCGGGCGGATCCATCCGAGCGGCGGCAGCGGTCGTCTCGGATTTGCCCTTGGAAAAGCGCGGAGTCGTGATGCGTCAAAAAGTTGGTTGTTTCCATGACGGGGCCGCCTGCGCGCTGCAGAGATGGATCACGCGATTATGTCGGGATCCCTTCTCTTCTCTTCGCCTCAATTATAATTACTGCGACTTAACATTTCCCATTTTTTTGTTTAACTAAACAGTGCCTCGGGTAGCAGTACGGTGGCCATCGATAACAAAATCGAGCAGGCCATGGATCTGGTCAAGAGTCATTTGATGTTCGCCGTCCGGGAGGAGGTGGAAGTCCTCAAGGAGCGCATCGACGTCCTCATGGAACGAATCGCCTACCTCGAATCGGAGAATCAAATTCTCAGAGCTGCCGCCACGCAGGTACGCAGCTGCTATGCAGATACAGTAGCGTCTTTTTAGATGGCACTGCGCCGTGTTTGTGTTGTTATTGTCGTCATGTGATCATAACCGTCACCCTTTTTTTTCGTTTTTATAATTAAAACAGGAGACCTTGGCGCAGATTGCACAGTTGGAGGCCACATTCCCGGGTAGCGGGACCGATAATAGCGGCGGGAGCTCGGTATCGGTCGTTGGCGTAGCCTCCTCCATCGGAGCTATTGTCAACAACACAATCACTTCGACGACGACGACTACATCGACGACCACCTCTTGCACTTCCTCTCAAATCCCGAACGGAACATCACCGGCTCCTTAGCGTAGCGGTGCTCTCCGATATATACACTTGTTTCTCTCGCTTTACCACCCGCTATCTCTCTCTCTCTCTCTCTTTCTTATCTATCTCTTTATATATCTCTTTTCCCCATCCCATTATGACTCCCTCCCAATGTTTTTGCTTTGGTTTCCAACAAAATATTGTTTTCCTCGTCCATATTTTTTTCCCGTTCGTTTTTTTCCGATGTCACACTTTTTTGGGTCGACGATCACTCCCGATGGCTCGGGGTTTCATGGGTGAGTGGGGGTTACATAACGGCCGGATTTGCTACGTCCAAATCTGTTTTCGACGAAGTCCGTGTCGCTAGCGGCACTCAATCTGTAAAAAAAAAAAGAAAACAACAACAAAACAAAAAGTGAAGAGGAAGTGTATTGTTTTTGTATAGAACTGAAAGAGAGAAATAACCTTTTGTCGTGCAACAAAAAAAGATGGTGCGGGAGTGACGTGTCTCAGCTTATTTTTGTCATGTTCAAGGCTCGTGAGAAGCTCACTTTCATAGGAAAACTAGTCTACCTATAATTTCTTCCTCCCTCTTTATTCGATTATTCCCCCCCCCCTTTCTCTCTACTCTCTTATTATTAATTATTCTCCATCTCCCGAATTTATTATTTTTCATTGGAAATTGTTTTAGCTGCCTCCTTCTCCATAGACTTCTTTTAAACACTCAGAAGAACACACACACAACAAAAAAAGAGGCCGTCGGTTCGGGGTGCTATGATTTATTTCTCTTGTCCCCATTTTTTTTCTGTTTTTCTCATTTCACCTTGTGCATCCACCTGTGATGATGATGACAGCGAGAGAGCCAGCCGGAATGAAGTGGATCGATGGCGACTATAATGTTATGTACATACATGTGACCACACACACCAACTACTACATACATACAAATGAGGATTTACCTAAAAAACAAACAAAAAAAGTATCGTCTTTATCGACGAATCATGTCTTGTTTTTCTTCTTTGGTCTTGTTGTTCACCGGTCGACAGCCTTATATAACGAAGCCACGGGAAAATACAGACTTGTCAAAGTTGATTCGAAATGAATTTTAAAAAGGAACGAGCAAGAGATTCAAGTCATTCCCCAAGGTCCCCAAGGCACATCATCCACTGTTACGAGAATGGGGGAAAAATCGTCAGTTTCAAAAGAGATCCCCCCCCCCTGCCATTTATGTCTTACAAGTCATATCCGTATCGGACTCACAGCTTGGTTATTATTACTGTTTGTTTAGTACTACGTTTCTTTTTCTCCTCTTATAGCAGATGCATTGCCCGGTGATTGTTTGTTCTGTTTCGTCATTTGGGCAGCGTCTTCTTTTCTATGACGAATGCAATCTTTGCATCAACTGTTGACTTTCTTTCAAAGTGGGGGGAGGCTCATCGGCCAAGTTGTGGACACTGCCAGTTCATCGACATTGGCTGTTGTTGGATTCATTGTTCTCTTTCGCTCCCGCACACATACACACACACACACACACGCTGAACTGGTTATTTCTTTCTTCAATGGATCTTCTATTCCTATACACACACCTACTACTATAATTAGACAACTCACGCTATAAGTCCATCTCCCCCTTTTTATTTTTTGCACATGTTTCTCTGCCCATTACTTCGTTGGATTTTCTCTCGGTATATTATGAGATATACTACTGTGTATATGGCCGCGTGTCGGGTGCCTTCCATGTGCGAAACATTACAAAGGTTGAAAACAACAACGCCAAAGTGTCTTCATTTCTTTTGGGGTGATATATAAAGCCGTTTCGTCCTCGATATGTTGTGTAACAAAAAAACAGCCTTGGCTGCTACAGTACTACGCGACTACGAGAAACCCGATGTCTCGTTGGCGCGCATCTTTCTACAGGTTTCGGATGTCGTAACACGCGCGCGAGTCGCCTCAACTTCCAGTGGATGCCCACGTCCGCCCCGATCGTTTTCTCTCTTCACATATTGTATCCAAACTGTTCTATGCCCATAGAAGCGGCGGATGTTCCCGGAATTGAAGCCTATGAATAGATTTCAGACAGGAAGTAAGCCAGTGGAGGACAGCAGAATGTTTTCACTAAAAATTTTTGTCACGAAAAAAAAAGGGAAGGTTAAAGCCGCTTAGCGTGACGGTCTAAAATTGGATACCTTCTCCCATGAGCGTATAATACGATGCGGCTTCTCAGCAGTGTATAATGCGCTCTAATTATTTTACAAGTTGACAGAGTCAGATGTCAACTGAGACAATAAAGTTGTCAGCGTTTTCGACTTTCGGGAGGTTATTAAGGGCGGTGGCCATCAAAACGACTCATTATTGCATCATCGGCGTCCGGCACACGACGAAAACGGATGTTTTCAACGTTTCTGTTTTCTCCAATGATGTGAAGAATGTGGAAGGATGGGACGGTAATCCGATCAGTAATTTCCGAGACGTACTTTTCTTCAACAGACAACAGTCAAGACGTCAAGTAGTCAACACCAGCGGCAGCGCTGAGCCGCTGACACGTGACACCGTCACACCACAGCACCCAGCACCTTGCGCGTCTGTGTTTACGAACGCACCTCTTTCGGCTCTTGTTGACGTCTGCAAAATTTTGACACGAGACCAACAAAAACTTGGGCAATGGAGACGGAAGAGCGTGAAGTTTGGGAAAATCTAGCCGAATGGGACAATTTGGAAGATCCCCTTGCACCGCTAACCGAAGAGCAGCAAAAGACGATCCTAGAGTTAGCTGCTCTATGCGATCATAAGCTGTCTGTTCAAGATGTAAGTCTGTCCAACTTGTCAGTTACCATATTTCACAGATTTAAGATCGTGTCTCAAAATACAGGAAACCAATGAATCAAAAGTCACTGACGTGACACGTGCTCACGATAAAAAACATTCAGATACAAATATCCTGGATAGTTTTGCTTCCTTAAAGAATGGGGAGAAAACGATTGATTCATCTCAACAGGTTAGTTGAAACAAGTTATGTACTGGGCAGTAAGACAATTCTCTGTTTTTGAATAGTTTTATCAGTGGTACTCTGAATTGGAATGGGAAATGCTGCAGGAGGAAGATGCAGAATACCGATCATATCTTGCCCAGCTTGAAAAGCATCAGGGAGACTGCCAAGAGATGTTGAGTCAAGTGTCAGGAACACTTGATAAACTGTCCAAACTTAACAGCCAGTATGGTTTTGTTTCTAACAAAACCACTTCTCTACATGAAGCATGTGAACAAATGCTCATAGATCAGACCAAATTATCAAACTTGGCTGACGAACTGGAGAATAAAATATCTTACTTCCTCGAGTATGAAAAGATCCAGTCACAGCTCAGCTCCCCTACATTGTCTGTGCATGGTGAACTTTTCCACAATATCTTGGATCGTCTGGATAAGTGCATTGAGTACATGCAGGCTCACGTAATCAACATTCGATCTTTGTTGTAGCCCAATACTCAATTTTACTCACGTTTTTTTAATAGCCTCAATACAGGGAATCATCCACGTATTTAACCAAATATCGAGTTTGCCTTAACACCGCCTTGTCATCCGTACGTGGTTGGGTTCTTCAAGCATTGGAACAGTGCGTTCAACAAGCCAAAAAGTCGGATGGCAGCACTCCAACAACCGGTATCGGCCTCATATCTTTAGACTCACTTTCTCTCAAGTTTGTTGACCCAGTGCAAATTGTTTCTTTGTACAGGCGAAAGTTACGCATTTACTTTACTCTACGGTAAATTTCGGCTGCATGCCGATAAAATGAAACAGCTCATGACCGACATCGAACAACGTCATGAAAAAGGACCCGAGTAGGTTTCAAATACGTGTTACTATCCAGAAAGTGGAGAACGCACATTCTGGAGCATCCTATTTTTTTTCTTTTGTTTTTGTGTAAAAGGTACGAGCAGTTGTTAAGTGACTGTCACGCTGCCTACTTCAACCAGCGACTGTTGCTGTTGCGACCAAGTGTCGTAGCTTCTCTAACGGACCTTTCAACTACCTACGTTCGCGACCATTGTGCCCTTTCCCGCTGTTCGTGCACGTTTCTTCTGCGCATCTGCCATGACGAATGGCAACTTTATCACCAGTTTTTCGGCCTACAGTCGCCACTTCTCGAGTGAATCTCCGTTCCTTTTTTTTTGCCAACTGAAGCGTAAATGCCCGTTTATCAATTTTCGCTTTTTTTCCTTAGTGATTATTTGGACCAGCTTTGCAGTTTATTGTACGATCTTCTCCGGCCGCACATTATTCATTCGAATCATTTGGAAACTTTGGCCGAACTCTGCTTTATTCTTCGCGTTGAAATGATTGACGAGCACATCAATAATAACCGTAAATACGACGATATAAAATAATGAATAGCATCATTTTGTTCTTCGTGCAGCATATTATTTTTATTTTTATTGTAGCTGAACAGCTCAGAGCTTTTCATCGTATTGTCTTGCAGCTCCTGTCGGATGTCCAAGAGAGGCTCGTTTATCGTGCCCATATCTACGTTCAGAACGACATAATCGGTTACAAACCGGTATCAGGAGACTTAGCATATCCGGAAAAATTGGAAATGATGGAGGTGATTTGTGGGTTTTGTATGCTAGCTTCACCTTGGATTCAATGACATCATTTTCCTTTGTATGCAGAGTATTGCGGAAGGACTACAGAATCAAGCTTCGCAAAGTTTCGGCCGATCCGTTTCCGTCTCGTCTGTCTCGTCGATGCAGTCGCAGGATACAGTTCGTTCTCACACTGGAAGTAATGCTATACGACTAATACGAGATTTATTCTGAGCCACGTAGTAACCTCAATGACGCGCACCGGATGAATCTTTTTTTTCCCCCTCAATGAGCTTTCTATCTCGAAAGGATGCCGGTGATTCAGCGCCGCCCCCCTAGTTGGCCTTGGCCGATTTGCGGACTTTGTCTAGACTGGTCTCAAGTGTTTTTTTGAAGTTTGTGGTTTCACCTTGCTCACGCTGTATGATCTCATTGACAGCTCATGATCGATAGTTGTTTAAAATGAACAACAGAACACGCAAAAAAAAAATAGCCAATTGAATTTGAACTTAAATGGGAATTGTTTTCCTTCTTAGATTCGCCTGCCGATCTCCACGGGATGTGGTATCCACCATTGAGAAGAGCCCTGCTGTGTTTATCGAAGCTGTACCGTTCGGTCGATCGTTCCACATTCCAAGGACTTTCTCAGGTAGAGATAAAGTGAAATGTACCGCTAGACCGAGTGTTAAATTTACTGTTGAATTAATAATAAAAGGAAGTTTTGGCGGCGGCATGTGCGGCCTTGGCAAATGCCTCGTCCCAGATTATGAGTAACAAAACGACTCTAGACGCCCATTTGTTTCACATCAAGCACCTTCTTATTCTGCGCGAACAGGTATAGAGAGTGCAGCACTTCCTTATTTTTTCTGCGCTTGCTTGATCGATAAAACTCAATTTGATTGACAGATTGCTCCATTCCAAGTTGACTTTGCTGTCAAGGAAATGAGTCTGGATTTCAGCTCTGTTAAGAGTGCCGGTATGATATTTTTACGTCTCTGAAAAAAAAGGGCAACAACTAAGAATTAGCACACATTTGTTTATGCTTTCTTGTAGCATTGGGGTTGTTCCAGAAAAAGGGGCGGCTATTTTCGCTCTCAGCTAGCAATGCGCTACTAGAATTCCTTCTTGAAGGAGCCCCGCAAGTCAGGGAACATTTGAAGGGTACCTAGTTTCGCGAGTAATGACGTCTCCACCAGCAATAACCCTTTGACATCTCTCTCAGATTCCAGACGATTGGCAGATCGCCAACTCAAGTCGACATGTGAAGCTTTCATCGACTATTGCGGCGACTTTTTGATCGGCCCCATCCGCGTTTATTTGGCAAAAGTAATTTCCTGCAAAAACCCCATCCGTCCCCATTCTTAATTCCGTTTCCAATTAATTATCAACAGATGACGACGTATTTAAGGAACAATGCTGCAGATACATCAGGATTAAAGCAGCAGCCGTTTGCACAACCGGATGCGGTGCGAAATTATACCAGCGAATCCCAAAAATACCTCCGTACTCGATTACCCGTTGTGCAGCGAAGCCTGCAACTTTACCTAGCTAATCGCGAAACTGAATTTATCCTTTTCAGGTAATTTTGGCAACAAGGTATTTCTTACAGCACGTGACAAGCCTCGTGACTTTTCTTTTTGCATGACAGACCTGTCAAGAATTTAATCGTTGGAAGTTTCCAGCAGCTTCATCAACTACTGCAAGGTCATTATAGTGAAGAGGAGATAACACTGATTGCAGCACCTACACCAGAGCATATTTCTATCCTTCTTTCTGCAATGCTGCTCAAGCGACCCGAATCGATGTCGACAGAGGCAGAAAAGACGTAGAACCAACATCTCATTTGTCTCACTAATTAAGCCACACATAACGTTCGTTTGTCTTTGTTTCAGGACCCCGGACTCTCCCAGTCCAGCCGAAGAGCCAAAGAATGACATTTCATAGTTATCCTACTTGCGAGCAAAGTTTTTGCATGTTATTTCTATTCTAATAAATTTAAGCGTGGTGATTGAAGAGATGTCAGAGCTTTTTTGACCTGGTGTGCCTTCGCGCTCACTAGTCATCCGTCTTGTTGGCTACTGGCTGCATATTGTACAAGTACGACGGACCAGTGTTAGGGTTTTATTGATTATCCTGTAGACGGCGCCTTCTTGCCACAGCTCCGTCATCTAGATGATTCAATTTGACACGGCTTTCATAGCTCTGGTCAGAAAGCATTATCTCACATCCTCATTGCCTTGTCAATAAGGAACGCAGCTTGTTGCAATTAGCTGAAGCGGAATGACGTACTTAGCGTATCGACTGTATGTTTATTGTCTCGCACCCTCGACCGATCGATGTCGCCCTACTGGCTTTTCTTACTTAGTCCGAACTTTTAAGAGGAAGGGGGGGGGGGGTGGTAGCCCTTAGCAGGACATTACGCTCAAAGGCTGGCCTTGGCATGAACTTTCTGGATGCCATGAAATCGATTTTTTGAAACGATAAATCTCGAAGAGATCAAAAGGAGAGAGAAGTCGGTGGGGCGACTTTCCCCAGTTTTTCTGTATTCTTATCAGGTTGCGCACTGTTATTGATTACTCGAGGGGAAATTGTAAGGCTCGGTATTCCTGACGTGTTCGACACCTTCAACAAAAGTCGACTTCGAAATGGGATTGTAGGAAAAGGCGTCATTTTAACGGACAATGTTCAGACTTTTCACCAAACGTGATGCCTTCGCATAGCTATAGAACTGGAATTCTTCCCGAAAGTTCTCTTCATTAGTTGGATTCCCTCCTTCCTGGTTTAACCTACTGGCTCTCGTGACTCATTATCTACCATTTTTTGTACCGCGAGCTGCTCATTTTTCACGTTCGAAAGTTTCCCCGGTAAATTAAGCGAGACAAGGATAACCCGTTTCAGGTGATTGTCAAACGACGGCTGTATTTTTTGCTAGGAGCCCTCTTTCATTCTTTCCCCTTGGCCGAGCAATTTCTCGGTTAAAATATCCCTCATTCATCTCACGTAGCCTATAACAAAAGGAACACACCCGGGAGCATGAAAATAACGATCAAAAAAGTTGAACGAGAACTGACATTGCCATTAAACCCTCTTCTGTTGAAAGGATATGGGGCGGATGGACATCCGACAAAATCTAAAATCGATTCGAAACTATTCTGTAGACGTTTTAATTTATTAATCTGATTAAACCGATCACCTTTGGGGATAGAAAGCATGATGGTACTGCGTGACGAACTGAGTGTTGACTTATCGAGATGACACGAGCTCGAGAGGTTGAGACACTTTGATGAAGTTGATTTAGGTGAGCCGGTACAAATTATACAAAGCTACAAGAGACCCGTTCGCCTCTATTTTTTTTAATTTAATCACGAAAAGAAGCCAATTGTTGTACAGTTGCGCGCGCTGTCATGCAACTAGAAATTCAGACAGCCTCCCCGTCTCGCTGTCTCGCATGAAGAAATCTTCAAGAATACAGTCTCATTCGGGTTGCAGAGGGATAACGCGAGAGAAGAGGTTTCGCTGCTCACACTCTAGAGTCTAGACCCCGTTCGTAAACGTCAATTACAAAGGGCTGTGTTGCTGCTGCTGTGATTTCACAGGTGAAATTAGCTAACCTCTTGTGATCTTGTTTTCTCTCTCAACAGCATTTATTTTTCTGGATTTGGCAGCTATAAAATGTGAGTGTTATTTCTGTTATCTTGTCGGTTACCGTTGGTCATCGTCACACACTGAGATTAGATATCTCGGGGTTATTATAGTAATGCATATAAGGCCGGCTGTTTTATTTTATTTCGAGAGGGAGGGGGACAGACTATTGCTCAACAATTTTTAAGCAGGGAGTGCCAAGAAAAAGTTAACTTTCCGTCGTAACATTTCTATATATACGTATAAAAGCTTAAGTTATTGTCAAAATTCCCATGTCTGACACTTGTTTTTTTTTCTTAATTTTTTGCAGTGTTTTTTTCTGGTCTGAAAGAAAACACAATAACACAACGCCTTTTTGGAAATGGCTGTAAACCTAGTCAAGTACAAGGATGAAATGCTTAAAGCCTGGAAAGAAGTTGTTGACGACAAAAATTCAACAGATTGGGCCCTATTTAGTTATGATGGACAGTCCTACGATTTGAAGCTTGCCAGTAAAGGAGGTAAAGAACATGTTGTTGTTGTATTTTTAAGATTGGACTATTCATTGTAAATTTTTTTCTGGCTGATTACTTAGATGGAGGGATTACAGAACTTGCTGAGGACTTAAACAGTTGTAAAATAATGTATGCATTCTGCAGGGTCAAAGACCCTAAAACCAGTCTTCCAAAATATGTCCTTATCAACTGGGTAATTTAAAGACTTTTCATTGTTCTCAATCTTGTTTTTCACTTACACAGCCTGCTTTTTATTTGTAGCAAGGAGAAAGCGCGCCCGGCATTCGTAAGGGAACCTGCGCCAATCATTTGGGTGCCATTCAAAAGTTCTTTAAAGGAATTCATATTACAGTAAACGCACGAACTGAGGACGAGGTTGATGAAGAAGCTGTCATAGATAAAGTGGCCAAAGCAACAGGGTCGATTTATAATTTTAGTCGGTTGGACTCGAGAGAGGATGAACCATCAGGCCCCGTGGTAAATCTCCTCTTTATTTCTCCCTAAATGGATGGTTATGAATCTTTCATGGCATAAATTAGGGAACTATCTACAAGAGAGTCAACCCTACTCAAGAAATCGATGCAAAAGCCCGAGACAGCTTTTGGGCTCAGGAAGAGGAAGAAGAGAAGAAACGACAGCAAGAGGAACAGCGGCGCAAAGAGGAAGAATCCAAGCGTCGTGATGAAGAATTAAAGAAAAGAGAGGTATTAAGTTTTATCGATTATTGGTCTTTTTAGGAAGCAAACTTTACTATAGTGCAAATTCTTATATTTTATTAATCTACTACTAACAGTTGGAGGGAAGTCGTGCGAGAGAGAATCAGGTGTTGGCTCGCATGCGCAGTATTTCCGAGTTGCGTCAGGCGGAAGAAAAAGCATCGAACCATACTTCTGAGGAAGTTGAAAAAGCTAAGTGGGCCAAACAGAAACAGGACGACGATAAAGACGATGAAGAGCGGCGCATGCGTAGCGAGATACTTCGACGGCAGCGTAATAATGAAGCTCAGTCTCTTATTAAACAACGCAGTATTGACGCAAGAGCAATCTTTGAGCAAAATACTTCGGCTGGTCAATTGTCCGTCTCTAGGAGGAGCAGTAGTTCAAATATGTCGTCTCCGAGTCCTACCCCAACTCCGAGCGCACCGAACAAAGTCGCAGCTAAATGGCCGCCATCACCCAATTCCGTCTCTCCCGCTCCAGTTTCCCCCTCTCCTGTCTCTCCAACTCCCGTTTCCCCAACTAGAGTTGTTCACCAAACTTCGGTTCCAACCAACTTTTATGCTAATAATCGCTCAAATGGGCCAGCATCATCTGTATCGTCGCCGCCTCTGGTCCAAAATGAATGGGTTTTCGAAACACCTACGCCAGCCGTCATTGTTCCACCAGCTCCAGAGTTTGCTGACGTTCCTCCGCCGCAATTGCCCTCATCGCCTCCGCCCACTGAACAGCCCGAAGCACCTATTTCAACTGTTACAGCTATGATAAACAATGTCAATCAACAAGACTACGAGGATGTTAACGAAGAAGACGAAGGACAAGATTGGGAGCCTCAACCTCAACTTCAAGAAAGAGCTAATGAAGTCCATGCAGAACACTTTATCGAAAGTGAAGCTGAAACCCATAATTTTGGTATAAGAGCGCGAGCCCTTTATGATTATCAAGCAGGTAAAATCATTTACGTTTAACTTCATATCCGAGTGTGATATTATTAAATTGATTGTTACATGAAGGTGAACCAGGAGAAATATCTTTTGATCCTGGAGATATCATAACTAATATTGATCAAATTGACGAAGGTATTGATACCAAACTATTTAAAGTGTGTTGATCGTTTTCATAGATGATTCTTGTTTTGCAGGTTGGTGGCAGGGAGTAGGTCCGGACGGGACATATGGACTTTTCCCAGCCAATTATGTTGAATTAATGGATTGAATCAAATATGTGGGAGCATGTCAATTCTTTTTGTTGAGATCCCCAATTTTCCCTTTACTAGGGGCAGCACAAACAAATCTTTATCCTTGAAACAGAAACATTCTCTATCCATCCCACTAGGTTAACACGCACGCACATCCGCGCTGTCTAACGTGACGAAATCATCGTCTTTTTTTGAATTTTACTTGCTTTTTAAATGTTTACTTACACAAAAAGCTCAACTAATTACGAATGCCTGGATTTACCATCCATTTCCATCTTTTTCATCCATTATTAAAATGAGCAAACTGTGCAATACAAGGTACTTACATGAACTACAACTATCCTTTTTTAATCTTTGTATAGTTAAATTTTGCGATAATTGATTTTATGGAAGCTTAAAACAGCAGCTGGTTTCAACATTGTGAGTATCCAATATCTGCAGACGTTGAAGAAAAGAAATCCTTATATTTCTTCTGTTCTCCCCGTCTGCCCTACGGCAGCTTTTAACCAAGTTTCCAGTTACTCTTCCCTCTTACATTTTCAAAATGTAATGGCGAACTGTATCTTAGTGTTATGTTACCCACCCTCGCATGATATATCTTTCTCCTTTTTTTTCTATTTCAGTGGGGGTTCCAATGGTTGCTGTGTGCGATTTCCGGTGGCGAGCGAGTGGCCGGCACCGGTGGCACCCATCACCCATGTTACAGTAAATGGTGGCACCACTGACCACTCGCAACAGGTCTCTAGCGATCCCCTCTGAAAAATCCGCTAGGTGGTGTTCACATGGCAATCTGTTTACAGGTATGAACGTTGAAAATCTGCTCGTCTACGATCTGCCCCTAGTAGTATTTTTCATTCTTTAAAGTTCTGTCTTTTTTAGTCTCGTGGTCCCGTTATTTTCTCGATCATGAAATGTTGAAATTCGATCTACCTAAATTTTCACTACTACATTAATTGTACCAGCCACAAGCCCACAAATGTATGTTATGCTGAAGGGTGTTGAGGATTGGTGAAAGATGGAAAGTGAACCTGGACAGTCTGGAGTTCGGTTATGCAAAGTTTGTGGACATCTTGATAGTCAGAATAATTTTAAACTGAACTCTTGTCGTAATTGCTGGAAGTGGTTTAAGTACAACATTGATTTCTACAACAAGTTCTGCCACAAGAAATGTGATGAAGCTGGCATGCTGGCTACTTGTGAATCTTGCCGCTTGAAGAAATTTGTGGAAATTACTGAATATCGAGGTGGTGTCAGACAGTGTCAGTATTGTGACGAGAAGACCCTTATACAGGGTAAAAATCCTAGATGCAGCAGGTGCCGTCAACTGAAGAAAGAGCTAACCTCAAAGGATTGCACCTGTAAAAATATTGGAAAATGTTCTTGCTATGTTCTTGCCCCCATGCACCAGCACAATAGCAGTGTGAAAAATCATCAAAAGTCCCTAGCTGAAGTTGAGCAGCATACTCAAGTCGAGATGAAGTTGCCAGACCAAACTACAACTCAACAATCATATTTTCATGAAATTGAATCTCCGTCATCGGAATGTGACGAAACGGTAGAATACAAAATCGATATTTCAGCCATTCCTGAAAACGTAAAAAAAGAGGCAAAAGAACAGCTGTATTATGATAAATGTTGGGTTGTTCAACTGAAAAGGCTACCATTACCTCCCCCAACAACACGGAAAGGAAAAAAACGTCAACGAGACGAGACTTCAAGAAATGAAGAAAATGTTCCATCTCAGCCGATTTTTGATAAAAAGCATGTCGAGAAGTTGCCAAAGAAAACTCCGAATTACAATCTTTATTCATCTTATAACATGAAGCGGTTGAGTGATACGAAAGTTGTTATTCAAAAACCAACCGGTGTCGTGCCACCAGGAAAATGTTCCTCGTTGGATACCAACTACAACTACATCCCACATTCGACGCTCATTCCCCCTCCTTTAGAAGATATTGACACCCAAGAAACCAATCCTCAACCTGGAACTTCAAACGACATCTTTTACAATCGGCATTCCAACTTGGATATTTCCAAGACGGCTTTTCCAAGGAAAAACCATTTAGTGAAGCGAGGAGTTTTAGCGAACGATTCAGCAAGACGTACGGAGTCAAATATGCCACCCGAAATAATTCTTGATGGAAGTTTGCAAACGACTGTTGATAACGGAACCCAAACTGGAAGTTCGTTAATGTGCGTAGAACGTCGAAATTTTGAGCTAGAACAGCGGAATTCCGAACTGGAGCGTCATAGTGCAGAGTGGGAGCGTCATCGTGCAGAGTTGGAACGCCGTATCGCCAAGGTAGAACGCCGTAATGCAAAGTTGGAGCGCCGCAATATGGAATTGAAAATCATCGTTGATGCAACCCGTTCATTGAGCACACCCTCTCCAGCATACGCTCCACGAATCAGCAAGTACTGATAAGAGTTGTCAATGATTTTGTAAGATAATTTGTTTTAATATCACGCATTTCCTTGTGTATTTTCTTTTAGATCTCCTGTTAGTGATGATGATGCTTCGGCGTTGTCTACTCCGCCGAGTTTGGAAAACGGAGCATCTGCAAATCAATTGGAGCGTATAGGGCCTTCCAGTTCTATGCATCATAACAAAACGTCAAAGAGCTCAAAACTAAGCAGCAATCTTGTACCAACCAAAGAAGCACGTGTATTTCTCAACCGTTTAACGGACAAGGTCTTACGACAACATGGATCGTCTGCCATTTTATCATCCTCGCCAGCTGAACAACAACCACTGAAGAAAAGACAGCGAGTTAATTCACTTAGTGATTTTGAAAAGAGGGCTTTAAAAAGCGCTGATCGAATTAATGGAACAAGTAAAGTGACGGAATTGTTCGGTGACGACAGCGATGAAGAACCATCGTTGCCAATGGCAGAAACTGTAATTCAGAAGAAGCCAACATACAATTATGATGCACTAAACTACGAAAACGATTCAGACAACGAAGACGACGCCGGTTCTTCTCGTCCCAAAAGTGATTCAAATGCGGAAACGCTTCAAGTGAACAAAGAAAAAAAAAGCAGCGAAACTGTGGACTGCCGTGAAAAATTTTCTAAAAGCGAAAAGAGAGACAAGAATTCAGGAAAAGACAATCGGAAAGAAAAAGACAAGCGAAAAAAGGAAAGCGAGAAGACTAGTGGTAAAAAATCGAAATCGCCACAAGAAAAAGACGAAAAAGAATCGAACAAGTCCCAAATAGAAAAAGAAAAACCATCAGGAAATCCCGTAAAATATCGAATTCCCAAACGCACCGCTGCTTCCTCAACAACCGTTGGATTGCCTACTTTGTTACAGGATAATCTTAACCAGGTTATGAAAATCAATTCTTCGTCTGTTGTGGAGGAAAATGTTCTCACTTGCAATAGGGAACTGAAGACTGCAAATGAAAATTCACTTACCTGTACCAACGTAAACAATCCTTCGCCAACTTCTAATGATCCTGACAATGTTGATTTAATTGTGCCTTCCGATTCTCCTAAGTTGTGTACCAATGAAGCTCGCCCTATTCTTCGCATTACTCGTGACAGTTCGAAAGGAGCGAACAGCAAATCAGTATATTTTGCTGAAAAACTCGCTTCCATTCGTAGCATCAGTCCTCGAACAAAAGAAGCTGAACGGCAAGTTGAAATTTCCTCTGTTCCTGAAACCTACTTTAAGGATGTCGTTTACCAAGAGCTTGATTATGTACCTGAATCTTCGCCGAGACCACCCGTCACGGGCATCAGACCATTGTACTGTCTTAAGAAGCTAAAGCTTTTATTATCCACATTCTTTGCTCTGTATTGAAAATTTTTAATTTTTGGTCTTTTTTTTTTCAGTCACCCACCTGTTTGCAAGGTTGACAGTACAACTGATACCTCTACGGCGTCATGGAGAGGAAGGCGGTTTGCCAGCTCGAGTCCTAGTAGCGATTCATCTGAAGAAGATTCGACGTCAGACGAAGAATCAATCACTAGTAACAAAAACATCGAAAACATTCAGTCGGAGGAAACTCTCTCTAGCATCACTCAGCTTGAGCATTTCAATTCAAGTGAAACAGACCAATCCGACTCCGATGATTCATTGTTTATTCATGAAGAAGTAATGGACGAAGATACGCAAGAATCGACTGCACCTGAAAGAGTAGACGTCAAGATGGCATTGTCTTCAGTCGACACATCTACCACAGTTGAATCGCCTACCCCTAGTACCGTCACCAAAGTTTTGCCAACGCACAGCACTCCAACCGAAACAGCCGAAAATTGTAATGTACTAAAGAATGTTGCTGTTTCCGTTCTGTCTAAAGAAGTTGTGCAAACTCCCAACCTTAAAAACGTGACCAATGCAACAACGGATTCGAGTTCACAGGAGAGCGTTGTGATTTCTCCTCCAGCCGAAGAAGTTGAGCCGGCCTCCGTTCCGAAAAATGCAAAACCCTCCTCTGTGACGGTTTCTTCTTCCTGTATTGATACTACAGAACCATTTACTAAAATTTCACCTACTGAGGTTAATGGTAAGTGATTTAATTTTTGTTTTTGTACACATTACAAAGACGGATTTCTGATATTTTTTTTTTTACTTGCCAGGTAAAGAACCCGTCTCAGCGGTGAATTATGACTCAGACGATGATGATGTGCTAGACATAGGTCTTGATGTTGAAGAAAATTTTGGGTTCGATTATGAAGATGACCAATTGCAAGAAAATCTTCCTGCGAAATCGCCTGCCATTGACCACAGTAACGTATCATCCAAATCTGTTCCTCAGAAAGATAGTCGGCCGCCAGTCTCACCCACAGCTCTCAGACAAAATGCACCTGTGGCAACCGTGGTTCATCCGAGGAACTCACCATTCCCTTTGGAACCAGTCGTCACAAATGTTGTAATTAACCATGGTAATTTTTTGTACTGTGTGGCTTAAAAAAACCAAACAAATATTAATTTTTTTTTCTTTTTTAAGATGGGCTTAATGAAAGGCCGGGTGGTTTATGTTTTGAATTTATTCGGAATGGAAAGTGCGCCGCCAACAGCAAGCCAAACAAAACATGTTCTTTCAACCACTGTATTAATACTGAAGCGATTTTCCTATACATGAAACATCTCTGCCAAACAAAGAAGCATTCCTTGGCCTCTAGCTTATTGTGTAGTATGGCAAGCCCTGCTTCACCTTGGAACAAGTCTCTTAAAAGCGAAGTGGGCACACAAATCACTGGAACCGTTATCGATGCCTATTTAAGGGTAAAAAAATTCAAATAGGAAAAAGAGCCTTTTCAACTTAATATTCAAATTTATTTTCCTCAGGAAAACCGACCCGATTTTTCGGTATATGCTTTACAGATTATGATTGATGCAAAATATCCATTCATTGCCCATTTCGTCGAAGTAGTCATAAACAAAGCGGTGCCCGACACACCGATTTCGCAGACGCAACGATATGAAATCTTATCGGATGCATTAATGGATCTTCTTGCACGCTGTGATTTTGAACAATTCAAGGTACTATTTTTGAATGTTTTTCTCATCCATATGTTAATATTCTAAATTTTGATCCTAGATTTCGCCTTTCAGTTGGAATAAAATCATTTCACTATTCGTTCAACTTAGAAATTGGGATCGCGCTATGAAAGCTATGGAGAAAGTACTAGCAAGCTACTCGGAATATGATCCCACCAAAACACCCGAGGTTTACCCTAAAATCATGTTTCTTAATGAGCTAATTGACCCCATCTTCTCTTTCTCTATTAAGGTTCTATGCTTTCTGTTTGAAGTAGCAAAATTGGAGCGGGAGAAGCTTGAACGCGTGTGCCGTGCTTTAGAAAGGTTTGGTCCGCGTGTACTCGAAGTTCTGGGCTTAACACGGCGTAACGAGATACTAAAAAGGATGAAAGACTTTGTTTTAGTGGATTGGCATGACATATACTCTGGCATTACGTCCCGCACGATGATCAATTCGATTCCACCGATGTAACGACACTGTACAATATTTATCAATTTGTAGCTTTTATTCATTCTTTACCCTTTCAGGCAATCAAAGTGTGTTTCACATCAATTTCCACCAAGAGCAGTGGTGAATCAGCCTCCACCGTGCCATCAACCTCCACCGTGCCATCAGCCTCCACCGTGCCATCAGCCTCCACCGTGCCATCAGCCTCCACCGTGCCATCAGCCTCCTATGCCCCAGAGTGCAATTTACAACCTGCAAGGCGTCAGAAATAGGCCGCCTGTTCAAACTTCACTTCCAGTTGACCCTAGAATTCGAATGGCTAACTCATTGAGGCCTGCCATGCTCGTCAGAAACGGAATCAGGCCTGGTCCTTCAACGTCAGTTACACGTATGCCACTCGTTCCAACGACGTCAAACCCGGCGCCGCCTGTCCCGCCACCGCCTGTCCCGCCACCGCCTGTCCCGCCACCACTCATGTCTGTTGCATCGTCAGTTGAAACGTAACAACTTGGTTCGACTCTATGATCTGTGTGTATCTTAACTTTTTTATTTCATCATTTTACAGAAAACAGCCCCCTCTTCCCTTCATACCTCTACAAGTTCCTAAACCTTCACAGTCCCTTGATGATCTGCATTTGTTCCAACCTGAATTGCCAAAGGATGGTCACATTTCACAAGAAAATGCGCCGGTGAATGGACCTAATGTTGTGGTCGAGCCGTCTTACGAGATGGTAGAAGAACTTGAAATAGAATTCAAGAAGGCGAATTTTGAAACTGTCAACAGATTATTCGTTCAATACTATACGGGAAATACGAAATGCTCAATGCTTCAGAATCTCATGCGCCTGATAACTACCTGCCCGGTACATGACAACGACGACAGCAACAAGATACGCACTCCTGCGGAAGTTACCTTCATGATATTTTTCCAGTCCGTTCAACAAGGTATCTTCAGCTTTCTAATCTTAAGAATTTGTACCCCATGTTTTATAACATTGAAAAATATCTATAGGTGGAATTGGTGCGATCGAGGCGCGGCATTTAAAAGCTTTATTGGACCTCATTACTTCTGTGTTGCGATACTTTTGGGAACAAGACAAAAACTGCGAAGATGATGAAACGACCTACAAAGAACTAGGACTCGCACTTCTTCAATTCCTAAAGGCTTTTGATGTGCCGACAGATTTTATAAAAAATGCTGAACTGTTACTTTTTGTCATTGATTGTCATCTTTTCAAATGGAATCAATATGATGATGGTAACAGCAATACTCAAATGTGGATTGATGAGGTTGTGGCTAATCTTCTTTCTGCCTATACATTCCTAAAAGGTGAGTTTCATTGAAATGATCTCCTAAATATTCAATAACTTAACCCTTTATATTTCTTGTTATTAAGAGTTTCACAAGTTAGTTGTCAATGTGACTGTCACCCACGCAATGGTACAAAAAGAGATGGACCTAGCAAACCTCGCTTGCTATACTATTCCCCAGCTCGTTGATCAATATGAAGAAGGCGCGAATTGTGTCGGCGATATACTTGCTGGGATTGCTGAATACCAAGAGGCGTTGCAACCTAATAACACTCGTAAGAATATTCTTTTGATATGGCTTGTTAATCCAATGTCATTAATGACATTGATTGATATTTTCTTTTTTTGCTAGTATGGCGTACTATCGCGCCTGACGTTTAGAACACATCATCTAGCTACTCATTCGCCGAAGTTCAGGTCCATTCCAGTCCACTTATTCCCTTATGTGGAATTGTGTGTTTACATTGGAAATGTTGTCCTAAATCGCAATCAGGAATCTCGAACATCTGAATTTATACAGCTCATTTTTTTTATTCACGTTTTCGATTGCCACAATCAAAAGTCAAAAGCGTTGCTGCACTCATATTTTTCATTTATGACATTTTGTGTTTGAAATGTACCGTGTTCAAGCCAAGCAATATTTTCAAGCCAAGATCAAAACCTTTTGTAAACACAGAAAACTTCAATAAAACTTTCCTTCTTTTTGTATTTCCTTCTAGCATATCATCCGAATTTTTACTCCATTACTTCGTAAGGTCACATTTTTTAAATGAAATTGAATAATCGATGGAATCATTTCAGATTCATAAATCTTCATGGAATTGTCAGTAATTCCCAGAGATGAAGGGTTACCCTTCTTCTCTGGTAATTCCATTGAATGAATTCGCCGCTAGAGGGTATGCCAAATCAGAGAAGGGCTTTACCACCAAACTTTGTCGCACTGGCAATTCTTTCTGGAAAAGTCTTCTGTACATTTCCTGAGCTGCATCGCTCTTCTGCCTTAGTTACATCACCACGTGTTTTGCCGGGACTGCAAGCCTCATTTTCGCTCAGTCAACGTTGAATTAACACACCTAAAATGTTGCAAGCAGCTAGATTGTGTACCCGTCAAGTTAAAGATTGTCGGGTTCTTGCTTCTGATGTTTTCCAACGACGTGGAATTTCACAACTATTAGAAAAAGTAAGCCGGCAAGATTCTCATGCTCACAAGTTTAGATCGTTAGTCGCTTTGCCATCTTTGCTTGCACAAATGTATTAGTGTATGGAAACCATTTTTATTTCAAGATTGAAGTTGTAGGATGATTGTTTTAAATAGTTGTGGTCCCTTTTTCTAGAATGCCTCCCGTTCACAATGGGAACTACAGCGCAGGTTCAAGTCTGATGGAGTCCAAGGACACGTAATTGGAATAGATTTGGGAACAACAAATTCTTGTGTTGCAATAATGGAAGGCAAGACTCCTAAAGTGATTGAAAATGCTGAAGGCTCAAGAACCACACCATCTGTCATTGCTTTCACAAAAGGTGTGTTACATCATCCTCTTGCCTCAACAATTAATTAAACTAATACAACATGATTGTCCAATCCCTATAGATGGTGAACGCCTAGCTGGAATGCCTGCAAAGAGACAAGCTGTTACCAATGCTCAAAACACTCTATATGCCACTAAACGTCTGATTGGTCGTAAATTTGAAGATCCTGAAGTGAAGAAAGACATGTAAGTTTTATCTTTCCATACCTCATTGTATGTCTGAATTGTTCAAATTCAGGGAGATTCATAATATGTTCTTAAAGTTATTTGTGCTGTGTTGGTTAAATGGTATTCTGTAGGAAATGTTTAATGTTGACCATTTTCATACAGGAAAACTGTATCTTACAAAATTGTGCGTGCCTCCAATGGAGACGCATGGGTAGAGGCACAAGGAAAGCTGTATTCGCCCTCCCAGATTGGCGCGTTTGTTCTTACTAAAATGAAGGAAACTGCTGAATCCTATTTGGGAACACCAGTTAAAAATGCCGTCGTCACTGTTCCGGCTTATTTCAATGATTCTCAGCGTCAGGTATGATCGCACACATTTTAAAATTGGATCAAAAGTTAATTTCAATATTTACATTTAGGCAACAAAAGATGCTGGGCAAATCTCTGGCCTCAACGTTTTGCGTGTCATCAACGAGCCAACTGCTGCTGCTTTAGCTTATGGCATGGACAAGTCAGAAGATAAAATCATTGCCGTGTATGACTTGGGTGGAGGAACTTTCGATATTTCCATTTTGGAAATTCAGAAAGGTGTGTTTGAAGTAAAGTCAACAAATGGAGACACTTTCTTGGGTGGAGAAGACTTCGACAATGCACTTGTGAATTTCCTTGTTAGCGAGTTCAAGCGTGATCAGGGACTCGATATCACCAAAGATCCCATGGCAATGCAACGAGTAAAAGAGGCAGCCGAAAAAGCCAAAATTGAGTTGTCATCGTCCTCGCAAACCGATATCAATTTGCCGTACCTAACTATGGACGCATCCGGACCTAAGCATATGAACCTGAAGATGTCGCGTTCCAAACTGGAGAGCTTGGTTGGGGACTTGATCAAACGTACCGTCGGCCCATGTCAGAAAGCGTTGAAAGACGCTGAAGTCAGCAAAAACGAAATTGGTGATGTCCTTCTTGTCGGAGGCATGTCTCGTATGCCAAAAGTTCAAGAAACCGTCAAAGGTATCCTAATTAAACCATTATTTTGAATATGCATGTTCTACAATAAATTTTTCTGTAACAGATATCTTCGGCCGTGTTCCGAGCAAAGCAGTCAACCCAGACGAAGCCGTCGCTGTTGGCGCAGCAATCCAAGGCGGAGTACTTGCTGGTGGCGTTACCGACATCCTTCTCCTTGACGTTACCCCATTGAGTTTAGGCATTGAGACGTTGGGAGGAGTTTTCACGAAACTTATTCAACGTAACACGACCATTCCCACAAAAAAATCTCAAGTTTTTAGCACAGCTGCCGACGGACAGACTCAAGTGGAAATCAAGGTTCATCAAGGTGAACGTGAGATGGCAGCGGACAACAAGATTCTCGGACAGTTTTCTCTCATTGGAATCCCTCCCGCTCCTCGTGGTGTCCCTCAAATCGAAGTCACATTCGATATTGACGCGAACGGTATCGTCCACGTTTCAGCGCGTGACAAAGGTACCGGCAAAGAGCAGCAAATTGTTATTCAATCAAGCGGCGGTTTGTCGAAAGATGAAATCGAAAATATGGTACGCAACGCCGAACAATTCGCCAAGGAAGATCAGATTAAGCGAGACCGCGTTGAAGCCGTCAACCATGCAGAAGGCATTGTCCATGATACTGAATCAAAGATGGAAGAGTTCAAAGACCAGCTTCCAGCTGAAGAATGCACAAAACTGCGCGACCAGATCTCTCAAGTTAGAGAAATGTTGGTGAATAAAGACTCAAAAACCCCTGAAGAAATTAAGAAGACGACAAATGATCTTCAGCAAGCATCTTTGAAACTTTTCGAGATGGCTTACAAGAAAATGGCCGCAGAACGCGAAAGCAACAGTGGAAGCGGAAGTAGTAGTAGTGGCGACAGCGCATCGGGCGAGAAAAAAGAAGAAAAGCAGTAATAGATTATCCAGATGAAATAAAATCATTTTCTGAATATAAGGCTGTTTTAAACTAATGATGAACAATTAATAAGAAATAAAAGAAATCGGACGACATCGCCTTGGAAATTAATAGTAACCCCAACATCCCATTTGTTATTCTTCCAGTATGTATCGAGATGCTTGTATACAGCCTTGTTACGTAGCCACAAAGTCTATGTGATGTCGTGCGTACTCTTTTATTTCTCTTTCATTGTCGATTGGCGAAATTTGTCTGTATCGCCCCAAACGTTCATCATATCTAGGGTTGCGAAGAAGGCGACGTTCATCACAAGTGCTCATTCTTTACATGTTGTTTCCTTTGTTTCCCACGGAGATACGTTACTTCCTTTTTTGCGGCCATCGACGAGCACTTGTGGTCAATTTCGTCATGTATCGAATGAGTCAACCATATAGTCGTCACACTCCTGATGTAGTTACAACAAACCGATAAATAGACCAAATTTTTTATTTAAAATTTGTATTTAAATATCCTTATTGAGAATATTCGTGAAAACTCGAGCTGAAGTCGAATTATTTTCTGTCACAATCAGAACAGATAAATATCTAGAAGAGTTTTTCGTTATTCATCACTTTGTTCAGAGCCAAACGTCGCTCGGCGTCGCCCGTACCGCCCAACGAGTGGCAATGGCTAAGAGACGCCGGAAAGAGAGAGATGGTTCATAGGGGATGCGATTGAATCTAGTCGGGCGCTTGGCTGTACACCCTTTCGAAACAGAGCCCATCCCTACCACCTGCATTGCGGGTATGAGGATCGGAAGTGGAAGGATTAAAGGTTACAGGTAGAATCTACACTTAGCTGCAACACCTGAGTGTAGTGGGGCAGTTGTGACGCTGAAAGTTTGAGGTTCGAATCTTTAAATAGAAGAAAATGAAGGATAGCAGACCAGTACCAAATAAAAACAAATATTTATTGAATCTCATCATAAATTATTATGACCTCGTCCTCGTAGTCGTTAGTTCGTTACAATAAGCTTTTTGAATTTGGCTTATTAGCTTGTCACTTATTAGTTATTATATACGGGTCACTGCCAATTTCATGGGAATGGAAAGTTATGCATAATATATAAGTAGTATAATATATCCATAGTAGTCTAGTCTATACGCATCAAAAGTATTTTAAAAAATATATACCATTTTATTCAACTCACATAAAAAATTGTTTTTCATAAGATTTATTCAAAATTAAATGAATATTTCACTTTCATTAGGGGATGTGATATGTAGATGTAGTTTAAACTAATTTACAAATAAATTTCTCGGATTGACGCGGGTTCACAGAGATGTGGAAGAGCTAGGTAATTCATTTAATTGGTTGACAACAATATCCCATTTTGTGTATATATTTGGAATTATTACATACCCATCAATACTGGTTGCCATTAACAGTCGTGAGAATAATATATAATATGATTGATTTTCCGGATGGATTCGATTTTTAAGACCACTTTGTATTTTGCTGTCCCGTCGGGTCTCTCCATGATATCTGCATACTGTGATGCAACTAAAATATTGGGACTCGAACAGAGGCCGGATTTGCAATCAATGCCATTTGTTGTCGAATTCATGAAATGCTGGCATTTCTGATTGATGAAGTATCCTTCATTGTTCTTTCGCATTCCGGAGTAGGATACGGCCCACCATTGTATTTTTTAGGAAATTCTAGTTGTTAACGCGTCGCCTCCAACCATCTGATCTTGTCATTCATCTTGTGTCTAGGTTCAAAGCCCAGTTTGAAAGCGTGACGTTCCTATCCGTAAGGAGGAATAAAGAAAATCTGTTTTTTTTTTTCGTCTGCGAACTTCCACTATTGCTCATCAGGAATGTCGTTAAAATTAGAATAGTATTCTGGATCCGTCTCTAAGGAGCTCAACAAACCGTGTGGGTCTTTGGTTAACTGTTTTCGTAAAAAGCGCTTGATTGCTTCCGTTTTATCTGGTTTGCTACTACCTTTCAGGGGGTTCCCAGTAGTTCCTCTTCCGCTATCCGTCTTAATGACCAATTCCTCTTCGTCATTGCCTACTGTCAACGTCAATGAAAAGAAATTGATGAAGGAATATGCCAATTTCTACCGCGCTAATTGTGTCATCTTCGTCATCAGGGATTTCTTTGTTAAATCTGGTAAGGTATTCAGCTATTCGGCACCTAGCAACCATATGTGAAAAAATATGGAAAGGTGATGGATTGGAAAACCAGATGTAGGCATTACGCGTCGCCTGTGGTGCCCTAGTGACATTTCGTCGACTGGCCAACAGGTAAAATTAGATATTAGAATAAATTACGTCATGGTCTCCGCCAGGTGACGTTAAAAGAAAAGGCCCCCTACCCCCCTTGCTGGATTGCCGCCGCGTTCATTTCTCTCTCGGAGACGGTACGAGCATCATCTCTGTCTGCTGCCTTTCGATTGCACTGGAGCTTTGTGAATCCACGCCATCCTTTATGGAATACCTTTAGTTTCAACAGGTTATCTTTTCAATTCGTTTGTATTCTTTACTTGAATGGGTTTTTACTTTCCTTAGTTTTGGTTGAAATATGTAATTTAGTCACCTGTTCGTGACTCTGAACGCTAGAAATCTTTGCCAAAATATCCCATAGTAAAATTCGGATTTTCGCTTGAGAGGAACTGACTCTTGGGTTCAGTGTCTAGTTTATTTTGGTCTGTTGCATTACGTATCCGTTTATCCTTGAGGCGGCTGCAGCATTTCGCTAACATGTTTAAGTTTTTGTTGTTTGAATGCGGAAGTGGGCGGATTTCGATTGCTGTATTTTGTTGGCTAAACTATGGAGCTGAATTACGTAACGTAATCTTGTGCAAAATCCAGTAAAGGGTGGAGCGTTGTAATCAAAATTTGCAAAATTTTTTGTAGGTTCTTTGAAAAAATTGTCTTAATCCGTACTGCCTTCCATCCATTCCAACACGGGAAGTAACGTCTTTTGGTCGTGTTAAGATCTAATCATCTGCTTATGTATGAGTGAAAGGACTAAAGGAGTACACGTGGACACGGCTCTGTAGCATGCGATCTTTCTATTCTTCTCGACATGCTGATTGCATGCTAATTTACATACTACTGTAAATTGTTTGTCGAGTCTCATATAAAGTGAATTTTCGTCAGGCGAAACAATAACCTTGCATCGCAATTATTGGTAATTTTAGTTCTCACCAGTTTGACAAGTGTAAAACCCACTTCTGTAAATTCAAAGTACAAACTGGTCTTTCACACGCGAAATAATTTTGCACTAAATGTTTCTTCTTAAACCAGGTTTTTTTTTCCTAAGCTAAAGGTGATCTTGGTAAATGGAGACAAAGCCTTATGGAAAAACAAATGTTGATATATGTAATGTCTTCAACAGTAAATTTCAAATTGAAGTAAGTTTGGATTCTTTGTTTTGCGTTCATATTTACTTAAAACATGATTCTATATTTCTAAATGCTTGCAAAATAATTATATACCAACGTCATATTTAATCGACTATAAATTAGGATTACATAGCGCTATATGACGAATGCCATTTTGTCCCTAAAATGAAGGTTTGCACGTGGAACTTGCCCTGGAAGCATTAATAAGCAGCTTAATCAAGGGACACTACAACAAAGTTTATTTTATAACCGAATGACATATTTCCTAGCACTGTTATACTGTAACTGTTTTTTTTTTTTAGTTATTGAATTTTTTTTTGGCATACAACAGTCACCTTATCGGACACGGTAGACGGTAGACATCGATTTACATTATTTAATTATATATGTGTAAGTGTGCGGAGGGGGGAAAGTGAAAATATACAAAAACTTTGAACCGGACGGTCTTTTTATTAAAAATCAAAAAAATATCGAACAATGAAAAGTAGTATTATATTAGACGATTTTGAACGATCAGATGTTTTCATCATTTCGTTCAGTTGCCTCTCGTCGCTCGGTACGGGCCGTACCACCCAACGAGAGGCATGGCTAAGAGAAGCCGGAAAGAGAGAAGAGTGATGCCCACTCCGTAATCTATCGAGTGAGGTCGGGCCAGTTATTCAGGGATGCGATTGAACCTAATCGGGCGCTTGGCTGTATTCACCCTTTCGAGACAGAGCCCATCCCTACCTCCTGCATTGCGGGTATCAGGACCGGAAGTGGAAGGATTAAAGGTTACAGGGAGAGTCTACACTTAGCTGGAACACCTGAGTGTAGTGCAGGCAGAACGATCAGAGACAACAATCTGAAAAAGAGATCGTCGTTATTCATCATTTCGTTGATTGCCACTCGTCGCTCGGTACGGCCCGTACCGCCCAACGAGTGGCATGGCTAAGAGAAGCCAGAAAGAGAGAAGAGTGACGATTTGGGCCAATTCTTAGGGGATGCGATTGAAGCTAGTCGGGCGCTTGGCTGTATTCACCCTTTCGAGAGAGAGCCCATCCCTACCACCAGCCGGTCTCCCATTTGCGAGAACCAAACTCTAGCAGTTGCAAGTATTTCGACTGATGCAATTATGGCAATCAGCCGCCGTACAAGTATACTGCACACATGCACACACAAGCGGCAAAGGAGAGAGTAAAAATCAGCAAGGCAAAATTAGAGTACAAAATCTTTTTTCATCATTTATTCAGCTCGGCACTGCCCGTTCCGTCCCCACGTGCTAAAAGGGGAGCCGGAAAGAGAGAAGAGGGATGGTCCGGGCCAGTTCTTAGGGGATGCGATTGAACCTAGTCGGGCGCTTGGTTGTATTCACGCTTTCGGTATAGAGCCGATCCTTAACACCCGCTGATCTTGGCAAACAGTCACCGTACGAGTATACATGAATAAGCAGGAACGATGACTTCGTGTATCATCTTGGCATCAGCAATTACCTGAAAAAGTAAAAGAAAGAATATATACTCTGAATGAACTTTGGTAATAAGGCCAACCAACCTTCCGAGTCCTCTACGATTGCAAACGCTAAACTATAAATAAAAATGATTTCTGCTTTGGAAAGAATATTTAACAGTTTGCGACACCTGAAACATTAAAGACCAGGATATTCATAAGCTTATCATTTACGAAAAAATAATCGATTTATAAAAAAAGTCGTAACCTTTTACACATAGTAGTGTCGCTGACAATTTTCCTATTGCGCACCAAGCGGGGATCCTATGGCAATGACGGCCAGTTCCAGTTGGAAGTCCACCAAAGACAGAAAAGTCCAACAAAGAAAATGACCAAAGAACTAATTTGACAGCAGACAAATAAGAGAGATATATAAGGCTTTGAACAATATACACGAAGAAGTAATTCTAGTTTTACCGTGTCAGCCCAATAGTGTGTACACATTTTTTAAAGAGACATCACAGTTGGACTATAATCATGGATGTGAGATGAGATACTGGCAAGCCGGGTTATGCTACTACAAGAAAAGGAAAATTGAAGGTGTTAGGAAAGCAAGCTTGCATCACCACAAACAATAAATGAAAGTACATCTTACCTGGCATTCTTATTTGAGAATAGGAATATATAATGGGTGACCACCGCGCCTTAACTGTAGGACGTTTTCTCACAAACAAACAGACAGCCTGTAAACATTGACATTAGATTATAGCAGCTGAGCCTAATGACTGAACAAGTAAATCATCCTAGAGCTTTGAATTCTATAATGGAACCAAATCTCATCAAAAAATAAGTCTTCTGACCCAGTCAAACACCATTTGCTGCTTTTTTTTAACCCCAACAGCAACATCATCACTGTCGTGATGTGGCTCACATCACACAACCCACTAAATGATTTAATGAGCTGAAAGTCTGAAACTCAGACTTACACACATATTTTACACGCTTTCTAGTTTAACATACGGCGAATCACAGCTTCAAAGTTTTCAACTACATGATGAGGTCCAAAGAGTCAAACAATGTCTACTCATTAAAAAAGATGCAGACTCATTGATAAGAAAGCTACTAAAACCCTTGTCAATTCAATGAGTTAAAATCTAAGCTTAAGACTATGAATTGAAATAGTTATCATTATTCAACATCCGTACCGTACGTCTTACGCTGGTCTTACGTTTCAACTTTCAACGTGACGTGCCGTGCAAACCTTACTTGATTGAGAGCATCAATACGCTGTTGCGCGATTTAAAATAAGTTTTACCTGTCATCGAAAATGACAGGTCACACGCATACCGGGAACTCGTCTACTTTCAACGCTTTCAACTCGATCGAGTAGAGTTGGTAAATGAACCAATCAGAGTGAGGGCACGATATAAGATTAGGTATAATTACCTATTATTACTAGTAATTACCCAATCTTATATCGTGGTGAGGGTCTTCGATTCTCTATTGGTTCTGCACACGTCACGTGACCAAACTCTACTCGATTGAGTAGAAATTAGACGAGTCCCGGTAGACGCAGGCCACACGATATCCCGGGCTCAGATGCCCCGCGCATAATCCCAGTTCATAGTCACAACCTCCGGGAAATTTGCGACGCAAGTCGCTTGACACAATAGTCTGCTCGATTCGGCTGTTGCCATGTTCGGGTTTTAGTTGTGTTATGCTACTTGACATAGTCATATATAGAATAGATAGATGACTCTATATATGACTCTGCACTTGACTTGCACTGAAAACGGTAAAAGATAAGAATTTAGAATTGCTTTAGCCATTAATAAAAATTATAGGCCAATTCAGGCAATTTTAACCTGGGCAAAACCTGGCCAAAACAACACACCCAGCGGAAAACAATCATGGGATCCTTTTTCAAATAAGAACACATTGGAACCAGGATCACATTATTGTTTTCAACTCAATCCGGATTGAATTTTGAGGCACTCACAATACGCGCGATTCAGGAAGGGTACCTGTCAACTGTCGTCGATAGTGCTGGCAGCAAGAAGGCAACCAGAGAGAGGCCCAGATCCTACCAGAGCAAAGTCACAAAGAGTAGTATTGGACAACCCATGAGATCCCGGTCATGGCGTACGGTACGATGACGATGTCCCGCGTATGGCGTACGATGACGATGTCCGGCCGTATAAATACATATACTATGCCATTTAGGTTTATTATTTATTTATTTTTAAATTTGAATGGGAGAAATTTTTTCTTCCTACCTGATTCCCTACCTACGCACTTGCAACGACGGGTGAAAGTTTCCTGACGCGATTTTTCCTCTACCAATGTCAACCACATACCCTCGGAAGCTGAGGCAAGTCGCTTGACACAATGTTTTGGTTGGTTTCAATTCTTTTACTTTAATATAATTACAAATTTGTGCTCGTATGGATGTCCGGTATGGTTCTAGACCCGTGTTAGTGATGCGACACATGTTGATTGATCGTGATTGATGACGGTTTGATTAGGTCACGCAAAAAAGAAATAGGACATCAGGCGATGCACTAACATCACCTACAATACAATACAAGCAAAAATCGACTCACTGAAGTGACGTCAGACAACAAATTGACAAACGTCCTTAAACTGCGATTCAAAGAATCCAAGGAGCTTGATAACTGAAATTATATAAATGATTGGTTTCCGAGTGGGTTTCTTGAAAGACAGGTTTTCAACACCAAACAATAATCAATATTTCATTTTTATGGGAGCAGAGAAAAGATAACTTGTGTACGACACTAGCACGGACCCAATATTGCGAGTTTGCGACTTACACAAGACTGCATTCCGCTTTCGATCAGCACACGGATGAAATTGAACATTTAATAACACAGGGTGCATATTAAAAAGAGAACTACGCAAAGCTATAACTATAAGCGGCTTACTCTGTCCAGATATCGTAACTAATGGAGAACTTAGGCAAGAATCTAGGGTTTCAAAATTACCATAACTCATCATTCCGCAGAACTCGCTCTTTTCTGCCATTTTGAACAAATTCAATACTCACTTCTTAACTTGCAAACAAACAACAGTTCAATCTTAACTGAGATCGTTTCCCATACCTCAAAACAGTACACTCTAAGATCAACTGAACCTAAAGAAGCCAAACATAAAACTTAGATGGAAACAAATATTCGAAATTTGTTCTCATTCAACTCACAAGGCGTCCAGATCACGTACGCTCCAGCAGGATGATCGACCAGTGCGATTGCGTACGCCTCTTGCTCTAGGAATGACATGACAGTCGAGACAGTCAGATGTTATTGGATACTGACTTTTCGTCACTACCTTCGCCCTTACAGCTTTTCACATGATAGATCATGCATACGTTTATTACCATCTAATCCATTCTGTCTCTAGATTGGGACACTCCGGTAGCGAACGAGGCGAGTCGAACTCTTAGAAGAGAAATCTCAGGGTACTGAAGTGTCCCCCCTTTCGAAGTGCATCTCCAATTTGGTCGTTACTTGTACAGCAAAGTTGAACCATTCCCCCTGCGGTTTAGCCACTCAACTGAACGACCGCACGAAATGCTGAGTTGGTCGACTCGTTTTTCGCTGGTCACTTGAAACGTATTCAGTGATCGGAATGCTGATGCGAGACTTCATATGTAACTGCGTAGGCATGTGACGTAATAAGACGGGAGGAGGGTAATGCAACTTTCGATAGGCCTACATTTAAATCGTGATAGTAAGGATCCCGCTACTTCTCTCTACGGAGAAAGAATCTCGTCAATCGTGTCCAACAAAGTTCTCTACAAAAGTACAAATATCATGACGTTAGAAACAAGACTTTTCTTTTCAACATTTAAATACGTTAAACGATTACATCGAAACCTAAATAATAAACGTCGAGGTCGTAACTGCCCTTAGCAAGTCGGTTGAATCCTACATTGTTGTTTCGCCTTTCTTGGAAATCGTAGAATTTCCACCTGCCATTTGCAGTTGCATCTGCCATGCGTAACAAATGTATAGCATTCAACGTCAATTTCAATCATCCTGAAAGTGAGCCTATTGAAAATTTAAGGAAATCATTGGATTTATTTTCTTTTACGGTATTATCTACACCGCTACACCAAACTGCCGTCTTCTTTGCCTCTTTGGAGGGGAAGAACCGCGAACGAATTCGAGGAAAAGCAACTCTTTTGGAATTACTTTTTTCGCTTAAGAACAAAGCACAATCCATGGCATCGTCCAGGGCAGACAATCAAGAACACAGATTGAAGAGACGAACTACTCCGTGTGGAATAAGCTTAAAGCTAGACACATTTAACCAAGAAAAGAAAGTTGTTTTCTTCTAGACTAGGTCCTACAAGGAAGCTAATTAATAATTCGAAAATGTATCGGAAAATGGCAATATTTATACGGTTGATAACAGTTTCAATCTCTCTTGGCGAGGCTCAGCCGTCTAACATTCGGGATGTCATATTCTTCCATCGACATGGCGCGTGATCGTCGACGACCAGTTTCAGGATCAATGATGTCCGAACCTGTTACGCACGAGTCGTAAAAACAACACGTATTACAGTTGGAGTGCAAAAAAGGAGTAAAAATAGCTATGTGCTTACTTTGGGATGTGGTGCGACTGCGTGCATTCCAACTTCCCGTAGCTGGAAGAGAGCTGAGTTTGCCAAGACCCTGAACGTAGAGAACTAAGTTTTGCGCAAACTTCTCCGGCTGCAAATAAAATTAAGAGAGGGAAAAAAACAATTCATATTACTCTATGTCGCGGAGGTCATTTCTCGGTCAACATGGGAAATTAAATAGAAGAGCGTGGAGAAAATATAGAGAATAGTACGACACCATTCTTCTAGCGAAACGACCAAGGAGACGAATTTAGTGAACTTGAGCCTGCGTGATGGGTGCTGCTTAATGTAATGACTGCAAAGTACCCGAGCACTAACGATATTATGTCCTTGGTCGTCAGTCGCCTATTCTTCCTCCTCTAAAATACTCGGTGTGCTTATTGTATACAACGTCGTTGGTATAAAGGAAAATAGCGCAGTGTTAACGACACCAATCAATTCGCCCACATACAAAAGGGAAAGGAAAATGCTACGCAAGAATGAACTCACCGCTTCGTTCAGGACGTCGCCAACTCCGTCAATCAAGACCAACGTCGATTTCGTCTTATTCAAGTGGTTGGCCATCGTGCGCACTGTATGCAAGTGAGACGCCAGATTTCCAGAGACCAACATAACATCTGTCTTTAGTTGAGATTCGAGTATCTCACTTAAATCTGTTCGGCTGTGTGAGAAAAAAAAAAAAGAAAGAAATGTTGATTATTAAGCCGATCAAAGAAATAGAAACAGTCTTATTTCCTATTTCCGGTTAGTTATATGATATTGGATCGCCCCCAAATGATTCACCTATCAAGGGGCCAAATGTTATTCTCCCATCGTATCAATTTGATTTGGGAAGAAAAAAAACGGAAGGAAAGAGTTGGCACAGGGGAAAATTGGATCTATGCAAACTAAGGAGAAGGAACGATCGATCCCCGTCAGGTTTTTTTTTGTGTACCGTCGCGGAGGAACCCTGCCTACTGCCTCTGGAAAAGAAGAGCGACTTGAACGATCCAGAAAAGAATCCATCTCCTCTCTTCTCGTCTCCAATTCTCACCCAAAGTTGCCCTTGTCTAGCCCCACTCTCGCCTTCTAAAAGTGTCTAGAAAAAGGAGCTGCTGGAAAGACGATACTCCATTGCACACCCACCACAGTCAACCTTATTACATGACAAATGGGAGAGCGAGATCTCGATAGACTATAATAACAAGAATCTAGGAGACCGAACCCTATCACGTAACTAGGGAGGAAAGAGGAGGAAAAAAGTATAAAGGATATCGGTATCTATTGGGAGTTCTACGGTGATGAATTTAGTTCAGAGAGTAGCGTTCAATACTTGAGAAAGGTCTCCACATAGCGACGCAGATTCTTTGGGTTGATCGTACTGCGCAACTTGTGCTGGTACTCCATGATAACCTTTTCTTTGTTCTCCGAATGCTCCAGTTGCTACCGACGTAAAAGAGAGAGGAGAAAGTAAAAGAAATAGGTAAAATGAGATGATGATGGCTCGTCGCTTTTTATGTCGCGACAACTGAGTCACTACTGATTAAATCTTTTTACTTGACAGAGTTGCAAGGAGAGCGGAACCTTACCTCTTCCAGTGACTGCAAAGCGGTCGAAATTTAAAACGACGTAACCCCGTGTCATTCAGGACGCGTACGATGAATCAATAAAGAGATTGCCATAAAAAGTCAAAGGAGAAAAACAACATAAAATACACGGTTAATTAGGTTTTTACCCTGTTAAAAAACATCATAAATAATTCAACTGTCAACAAGAAAAAAAGAGAGTATTAATGAATAAATAAGAAACTGTATGAAACACATGTGTTTGCACGTTTCCCGAAGTTTATCGGCTTTGTTTTGATGCTGAACGTAAGAAGTCAAAACTCGTGACTCGTGTACTCGTGACAACTGTCACGCCAGATCGTTTGGGAAATGTCAGGGAAAGCGAACATAACACGCCACACCGATGATTGAATTACCGTCAAGCGTGACTAGACTTTCCCAAAGAGGAAATGCTTCCCGTTGCGAAATTCGAGGCATCAAAAGGATGTGTTTAAAAGAGTTTGACGGCTTAAGACTTACACGGCCAAATTTGTGAAAGACCAAATACTGCTCGGCGGTTGGATTCATCCCGACGTTCGTCAGCTTCCAGTTGATCAGCTGTAAAACCGCACCGAAGGCGACGTACAAAAGGGGAAAGAACGTGGGAAAAATTGGAAACAATTAGTAGAAATTTCAAAGAGTCATTTTACAAATTCATGAAATTCGAAACTTTTCTTCATCCCGTTCTCTCTAGATTTCTCTCGTCTCGTCCATTCCACATGGCAGTCACGCACTACGGTAGCCCATTACAACTTATGTTGAATGGGGCCCACGTGTATTTGGATAGATACGAGAACCAGTGCCGACCTTGCCATTCCAAATCGGAAATCAAATGTTAGCAAGCTAACAAGCATTTCACGTACAAACAGTATTTCCTCTAGGGATAGTAATGTATGTGGGAACTAGCTGAGCGAGAGATAATCGGCCCATTTACGTGAGAGCACTACGTGAGCATCGACATGTATGCACCTTATCTCGAAAGTACTCCATTACGCCTGCGACGGTAGACGTGCAGTGGATCAGAATTAATCCAAGGGCGCGTTGAGGGTGATTCATGCCAAATCGAGCCAAAATATTAGCGCCGGCTCCTTCTCCAAGTCCGATGACATAAGGGACGCGGAGGGCGTCCAAAACCTCAACCAACCCATGACTGATTGTTGTCATGTCCGGAAACTGGAAGCTGATAAAAAAGTAAAAATGATGGATTTAAGTTTGGGAAATATTGCGACTTCAAAGACAAAGGCGGCATAAGAAAAAATGAATCCGCCCTTTGGCTTTTCGAGAGTGTGTAGTGTAAACACAACTTCAAACAGCAAAAGCAAGTAAAGCAAACTCGCTACTACGTCTCTTCTCATCTCTGGAGGCACGGACGAAGGCACTTTCTACACCACTTGGCAAGACAAGCCGTGTGCTATAACGGCTCGTTTTTTATATTTTTTTCCTCACAACTCAGAGCTGCAAGTTCATTTTAGTAGATCGATGAGAGACATACTCTTCAGGCAGGTCTAGTGCATGGTCCTCCTGACCGGGTAAGACGACGTGAACGAAGGTGGATCGCTCCTTGATGTCAGCCATTGACGGATGATCGACAAACTTGCAGAACTCGGCATCTGTTGTTCACAGAAAAGTAACAGGCGCATTTAAAATGATTTATATTCATTATGCACTACATTGCATAGTCATCATCTCATTTGTAATTCATCACAGGCTGAGGGCGACTTAAAATTCCCTTTGATAATGAAAGTCGTCTGAAATACTACTATAGTCATATTTCCTCGCGTCTTATTACCCTTCCGACGGCGCGGAGGCCACTTCTTCTCGCGCGCGCACACACACACTCAACACTTTTTTATTCCTTTTGTGCCCGGAGAGCAAGAGGGATAAAAAGAGGCTGTTGAGAAACGACGCTCTGAACAGATCTGAACAGGCGAAAGATGCAAGTATAAAGCAAAGTTTTTGAACTCACGATTAGATCCCATGTCGTGGACGGTCAAGAAGACTGGTTTGGAGCTGGCATGCTGCAGCTGGCCCTGCAGGTCGATTTTTTCCCCCATTGTTTCCCGTGGCGACGCCCAAGTAGTAGGCCGAGAATGGAAAAGAGACAGAAAAGAAGGAGGCAATAAGCAAAGGGAAATACAACGATATATTTCAGCCATCCTCGCCCCCCGGAACAGAAGCGACAACATAATGAATCCTCCTTTCTCTTCACTCGTATTGTTTAATACATAATAAGTGCGTAGAGACGAGATCAAGTTGGCGGCCAATGTATGTGTGACCATTATTAGCTTGAAAATAGCTCACGCTGGCAAGATGATGAATCAATCATCAGTGGCACTCATATATGTTCACGACAAAGTAACAAAGAGTCTCGTTTCGCCAGACAGACAATACATAAAATTTTGTTGCCGACCTTTTCGTCCTTTTCATTGTCCGTCCGGCAAATGTCAAAAGTCACATCTTTATCGTCTGTCTTATCTTTATACGTTATATTATTCCCTTTTTTTAAGGCTTTATCTGTGTTAGTTTTTTACCTGGATGTGGACAGTGAGGTCCCCGCAGTTGCTAGTGCTGATGGTCCTCTTCTACAGAACAAAAGAAAAAAAAGAAAAGAAAGTTGAATATAAAGTCTACATAACCCATGGCTCACGCTCTGGATATAAAGAATCATTTAAACGTTTTCTGTCTCTCTTTCTCCCTTCTAGTCTTTCCCCTTCTTGGTGAAATGGTGGACTGGATTCGGTCCAAGAAACATGAAGCGATCGAGCAGATAGAAGGGGAAAGTACCACATAAGATCTGGATCGATAATAAACAACTTTGTAAAAAAAAAAAAAGATGCGTCTTCTTATCGAAAATGTGAAAAAATGAGCTATATCCCGCAACACTATGGGGGAAAGTAAGATTGGGGTCTACGTGAAAAAGAGATATATGACTGAAAAGCAAATCGAAAAGCTATATCCAGAGCTTCCAGTACACTACGACTGAACGAGGAATTGGAGTGGAAATGAAAAGCAATTCCATCAGTGTTCGATCCCCCCGAGGGTCAGTGATAGAGGGTTGCCTTTCTTATACGGATGTTAGCCATGTGACTTGTAAAAATAAGACGTTTAATGCAATAAACCATCTTAGACAAAATAGGATAACGTCACGAATATACTATGACGCATAGCTAATAGGCTCCAGTTAATAGCCCACCGTCAGTTGATTAAATTTAGAATCTGTCAATAAAATAATCAAATAGTTGCCTCTAGACTGTCGATTTGAACTGCTTCTCCATTTTTGTCAGCCATGTCGTCCTGTATGAAAGTGAGAAAGATAAGAGGAATGAAACGAAACACCGATTACTATGTCTCTTGGCACTTCTCACACTTTACAAGAAGAGCAAGTCCTTTTCCTTTTTATTATTATTTCGTTTTGTTCAACCAACGTTGACGGTGGAAGCGCCAAAGGGAGACTGGACTCGCGTTGCGATCCTATGGCCCGCTATCAAGACTTTAGTCGAGAGGGCAGGAGAGTCTTGTGTATTTTCCGAGACCTCGCAGGAGACAGCGCACACTCCCCTATCGATTGCGCCTTTCCATACTGAGAAGGGACCTTGAGAGCTAAGAAAATCGTCCCTACTATCGATAGGAAGCTTATTTGTTTGTATGAGGCGAACGTCCAATGCGCAACACATTTTTCAACCCTAAGAACAAGCTGATAAGAAATGCACCTGACGAGACCATAAGTAGTCTTTAGCCGCTCATTGTCATTCGAGATGGAAGGCAGAAAAACAACAGGCGGATCTGTCTGTTGTAGCGCGACGAGTCGAGTCGACATAGCGTTATTAGAGTCCTAAATACGATGCTGGAGACGTAAGCAAAAATATTTGCCGTTTTTCCCGAACATCTGACGTTTGGTCTCTGCTGCCGATGGCAACCCACCATGGCAACGTCATGGCTTCGATTCTTGGGCCGCTTAATTGTACTGCCATTTCCATGCGACTAGGCAGAAGAACGAGCAAACCCGAGAACAGAATCCCATGTGCGCTAACAGGGCGCCGTCATCTCGTTCGTCATGCCTTTTGCTATCGATGGGGAAACATAATTATTCTCCGGCTCGATTGACGTCAGGCGTGCCCCACGCACGCGTCGCATCTAATTACGCATTCTCTCAATGTGCCAAAATGTTGGTATTGTTGGTTACAGTTGCGGTTTCCATCTTGATGCCCGCGGGGAATTGCGGATGTATCAAGGCTACTCGAGAGTAATAAACTAACTCGAGCTTGTCCACTTAGGAATTCTTGATCCGTCAAGACGGGTGGCTAGACCTGATTTCTCAATGCTACGTGCATAAATTAATAGATGAAGGCCTTCTTTTTTTGCGCAGTTTCGATCGCCAGTGGTCACATCTATTCTGCCGCATCCATTTTGTTATCAATTTTCGCGGAGTTGATTGTGTAGTGATGTGGCATCCCCGTCCGTCGATCCGTCACCGTCGGGATCGATCGTTCAATCCTTACCCGTTGCCTACAACACAACTAGTGGTCGCATTTGGTCGAGCATTGTTGTCGGATTCGGTCGGTTGGACGACGTCGCCGACGCCTAAAAAAAAGACGAAAAGAAATGGGAGACGTCGAAAAAGGGTGTCTCTTTTAAAAGGATTCGCAACGGTTACACGCACCAGCCATATCCAATTGATCCATCCAGTCCACGCTTGGTAACGGCCCGCTAAATCTCTGATCCGGTTGCTTCGCCTTCGCTGTCGTCGTTCTGATCCCCTCTCCTTTTTATGAACTGTATCCACCGGGAATCATTCCGTCCCGATACAGAGTCACGGAAATGTTGGCCGACCGTGAGTCTAAAGTGTCGGACGAAGGTCGATCGCACGGGGGCTGAGCCCCCCTTAGACTGACGGCAGAGATAACGCTCGCGATCCGCATGAGAAAAGCGTACAAAGTTGGTGGGGCGAGCTATTGTATCGCTTGGTGCTTTCGCAATCTCTCGTTCGGTTGCCTGAGTTGCAACAACGGAAGAGGTTAAACGAGTAGCAATTGGTTCAACTCTCTAGAAGCCTATACGGCTCCGTATATTTCTCTCGGAAGACGTCTCGAGGACAACAAAAAGGACAGATCTCGATCGATATGCTCGTCTTAGTCTGACCACTTTTCTTCTCCCATTCGCCGGCTTAAGGCCGCTGAATTGCGTGCGACGTGGCTGCTTGGCGCTGGTTGGCTCGCCTAATAATGCGTTCGCGCTGGAAAGAGGGAAGTACCCAGGGCATCGAAAGTGTCTCCATGAACTGGGATGGTAAAAAGAAAGTATAGCCAACCACCGACGATTTGATGACTTATCTAATCCTAAGTTAAGCTCCTCTACTAACAATGCTCTATGTGGCCTGTACATGACCGTCCAGATACCGACGAACAAGCTTAATCGGAGTATTTGGAACTTTGGATCTAAAAGTAAAGTATTAAACCAAAAGTAAAAACAAACTTTACTGAACAATCGCCTCCTTTTTTCGCTATGGGCCTTCTTCATCCTTTCAAAGAAATAAATTTTGCTCTTCCTTTTTCTCATTTTGTTGTGTTGCTCCCGGCCAAGGTGGCTGTGAATGCTGGATCCATCATTCACGCCCGACGGCATCCTGTGTAGACGTAAACGAGTGCGTCAAAGGATGGGGAGAAGAGACATTGCTGGATATCGATTCCGCCTCATCACGTACCAATAAAAGGCTCTTACGCCTCCGCCAACCGCTGCCAGGTTGAAGGAAAGCTCATATTCTACTATCACTAGAAGTCCTGCGATGGGATAGATGTTGGTCAGCGGGTCTCGATCTAATGGTATAACAAAAAAAGGAATGTGCGTGTCAATATATCTAGTCCATATATTATATGAGTATATGGCTAGATGGCTAGATTGAGCCAGAAACCACATTGATGGAATGGCGGGCGATCGGGCGAACTGATTACACGTATTACGAGTTACGACTAAATAGAGCAAATCCTGAAAGACCCACCTCCAACCGTTCCCGAATCGATCCTTTTACCATCAAAGATAAAGATAAATAAAGAAGTAAAAAAAAATGGATGATTTTTTTAAGGGAGGGGGGAGGAGTATTCAAGTCATGTATGAGCCAATCGGCCGATCCAAATGTAGAGATATGATGAGAATCAAAGCCCATGGGCACCGACGTCTATGAAGGTTCACGATTTGAAGCGTTTTTGATACCAAGTTCAAACATCCAGCAATCATCCGTCAAATCATGACATCTGGTACGCTGTCTGTTTGCTACAGCACTCGGTCAACAGTTCGGTCGACAGCGTGAACATTCCGACAGTTTTTCCCTCGACATACCGTTAGAGACATTAAACGAAGACAGGCATGAATCAACTTACTTTCTTCGTCCACGAGCCCGCGCTGAGAGCTAGACATGCTGTTGTTTCTACGCCATCTTATTTTCAAATGTAACTGTCTTCACGTTTGATCAGCTTCTTCGTCTTCTTTCCTCCCATTCTTGGAATTCTCTATAAGTTACTGGCAAGAGAAATAACACACTGAAATAGTCTGGAACCGCGAAAACCACAAAGACTTTGTGATGAAAGCGGCGAAACCACATGCTCGAGACTTCGACAGACGAAAGTTTTTGGAGGGGTCGGCTTGAGCTGCACGTTGTTGCAAATTGTTAACGACCGTCATTTTAGGGTGTACAACGATGATCAGAAACTAGGTCGATTTTTCTAAAATTTCTTTTCCTTTAATACGCCATTCCAGAGATAATTATACATCTACACTCAAGGCTCGAGTAGAAAATTTTCACCCCAAAACTGAAACCTATTTTTATATCATCAGCAACGCTGTCTTTTAAAATCGCGAGGGAAAACGACGACATCTTGAAGGTAACAAAAAAAATGGCAAACTTTCACAGAGAGTAACTTGGTGGACTGAATGAAATTATACCATTATTTCCATATCAGAGGGAGAGAGAGAGAGAGCGAAAAAGAAATAAGAGAGAATCCGATTTACCTCCCGCAAACTTTTTACGATCGCAGATGTGCGGGAGACGATAAGAAACGCGCCATCTAAAGTCATCTAGCGGCCGGTCATCCAACTCTCCAACGGGGGAATTTCAAATGAAAATCTTTTATCCCCATTTAGGGGCGAGAGGTCACGAATGATTTGACTTTGTGTTCTCTCAGTTTGTTTATTTTGGCATATGTTTCTTTTTGCTGCTGTTCCGGGAGGTGACTGACGGAACATATAACATGGCGGCTTTTCATTTCTTTTCTATTCCTTTTTTTCTTTTTCTTTTTTTTTCGCTTGTTTTCTGTTAGCAAACGTGTCCATGCAAAGCGGCTGGAAAAGAAAACAAAATGGGGCCGCAATCCTCGGATCTGTCATCAGATAACGGACTCACCGAACCCTGAAAAAAAATAAAGAAAAGAATCAAGACAAAACACACAAAGACAAAAAAAAGATTACCGCGAAATGTCGCACACACGATCGCTACCCCATTTGTCATCGTCTAAACCATAAAAAAACAAAGTCGGTCGTGTTTTTTAAGTGTGTCCCGGAACTCTGGTATTTTTATACATTTTATTATATTCGTTTTATTGTTGTTGTTGTTCTGTTCCGTTTCAATTCCGAATTTGGTATCTCTGCGCGTGATTCTTACTCCCGATATTCATCACGCACACTTCTCCCAAAGCTTTGTTGCCCTGCGTCTATCGGTTCCCTCACGAGATTGAGTTATATATACTCGTCTATATACCCACTCCGTGGCTGCTGGCGTGAAGAAGGATCAGTTCGAGAGAGAAATATTACATATATAAGACAGAATCTTATATGAAAACGTCGTCCCGGCTTATTCCAATGATTCAAATGCAAAGCGACCGCTTCGGCTGATTTACATTCCCGGTCTCGCACACGCACGCGTTCCAGCCTATAAATATATAGTAAGTGTATTTATATATTTGTATTTATATGCAGTGCCCCGTATGCAAATCTCCATCAGTTTGTGCCGAGGTATACTGCGCATCCGAGCACACAGGTCCATTCATCAAACAACACATTCTCTCCTGCCTTTTATCTTTCCTTTTCTTTTTTTATTTGTATGATACCATGTCCTCAGTTTACCAACTTGATATCCTCGCAACATGGCGGTACACACTATACCTGTTTATTTGTGTTTGTTTTCTCTGGACGCATGTGTGTTTTGTTTGTTTGTTTTTTTGCGGCCAAGAATCCGTTTCACGTGTCACGCCCCACCCGGCAGCCAGGCCAGCCCGTTGGCCGTCAAAGTAAGGAGGATGAAAACAGCCCGACATACTACATTACGGAAGAAAGAGTGAGAGAGAGAGAGAAAGAAAGAGAAGGACAATTTTCCGTCCAGTTTATTTGGGGTTTCGTGTTGTCGTTGTTGTAGCTGGATGATGTCGACTGGGCTTGTTCCGTCTTTTTACACATATTCCCACGGGTCGTTTGTATATTATACACACAGAACATCGTCGGTCGTCCGGTGCTGTTGTAAAAATAAAAGAAGAGACGAGAGACGTAGACAGAGAGGGAATGAGAGAGAATGAGGCAAGTTGATAGAGGGAAGAAGAAGACGACTTGGACCGGAGAGGCCTCCCACGGGAAGAAGACAGGTATATCACATGTATACTATACACAGGTAAGGAACGCTTGACTCTCGGACATGACGAATGGCCGCGCGCGCGCCCGCTCGCGCTCCTCGTTTGGGTCCGTAAAACGGGGAACAGGGAACATTAAGGAAACCTGTAGAAACCCCCCGCCAAAGGTAAAATAAGAGGGGAAAGACTCTACCGTTGAATGGGCCAGCAACTTTTAGAGAAGAAAGAAAGTTGGTACAATCATCGCTGGCTGGTGAGCCTCGTTTTCTTTCTAACCTGATTGAAGGCGCTCTGCTGGCGCTATGTGCCCTGTGTGTGCCCTCGTGTATGTACCCTATAGTTTTCCCTTTTTATTTTCCTCCTTCCCTGTCCGCCTGTCCGGAACATTTTAACGAATATAAGAAACAAACGAAACACAATCCCCGCCCTCTTCTATACCACCAACACACACACACCCACCAACACTAAACACCCAGAAAAAGCCGAGTCTATATAACCACGGGGGCGCCGCGAGTCGGTCTCTGGTACCAATTAAGCAATTGGCTATTTTACCCCCCTGAAAGTCAATCTGAGATTCTTTTTTTTTCTCCTTCTCTCTAAAGGGCAACAACTCGAGAGGATGAGAGAAATTTCGAGTGTGGGAAAAAAGAACACAAGACCCGATGTTTGCCAAGCCAAGCCCTTAGCGCAGTAGACGCTGTGCGCGCACCTGGATGATCGATTCATTTTGGTTTTTATGGACGTGGGCAACGAGAGACGTTGTAGTAATTTGATGCAAGTACCCAGGTATATGAAGGTCTACTAAGAGTTTCAAAGTAGGAGAAGAAAGAAAAAAACTTATATAGTTATCGATTTTTTTTTCTCTTTTTTTTACCTCTTCTGCCTTCCTTTTACGACGAAACGGAAAACGTGAGAACGATTCCGCAGTTGAGGCTTATAATATGTCCGTATATATTTCTAAATACGGTCTGAAAGTCGTCTTCTCGCCCCCGATATATATATATATACCTGAAGACCAAAGTCTTTGACTCTTTTCCTCCCTTAGAAACATGAACTTCAATAAAAACGCTCTCGTCGGTTGTTCCGCGGGGAAAGAAGACTCTGACACGCTACGATCCGTCGCCATCAAGACGGCGCACGTTTTTCTTACAATTCAGGAAGACGAAGAAGAAGAATATATTTCAATACTTCATGAGATTTTATTTCTCAAAAGTATTGAATTGAGACTTTGGATACGCTGGTTGTAACTTCATCAAGCCGAGCCCTGTCGGCGAAAAGAGTAAATCCGTCAAAGTCATCGATAACCATTCGCCTGTGGCTAATGCGATCAAACTCCTCCTTGAAGGGTAAATCTACAAGTACAAAGACCCCTTCTCTCAGAAAAGATGAAGGGCAACATGATATACGCACACCCATATCTTGTCTATAGATTGATCCAGCTCAAGTGGACGGAGGTGATTGAAACTGTTTAAATCGTACCGATTGATCTCTCTCTTTATCACGACGACACCACCAACAAAAAACAAGACGAAAAAAAATCCCAAAAAACAAAAACAAAATAAATAAATCTAACAAGAATATAAGAAGACATTTTCTTCTTTCAGCGTTGATATCTTCCGGCTTAACGTCTCTTTAAAGATATTTAAAAAGATAAAAAGGGAGAAGAGAGAGAGAAAGAAAAAAACGGAGACGGAAAACTTGTACAATGTTAAGACCTCCTGGAGCGGGAGAAGAGAAGGAGGGATGCTATATGAACCCGACCCGGCGGCGGATAATACCATGTGACGTCGGATCGTTTTATTATTATCATTTTCTTTCTCTTTTTTTCAGATTTTTTTTTTCGCCGGTTTTCACGATTTAACCGAACGTAAAATAGGAACGGAGATAATAATTTTTTGGGGTTTCCTCTACAAAAGAAGCTGCTGCTATTATAATGGATGTGGCCTTGGGGCGGCGACGATCGGCAATTCGCTTTGGCGTCGCTCCAATCACTAACTCTTCGGTCGTGTTAAACTTTTTTTTTTTCTCCCCCCGAGTTGGGGACGTGTGTGATTCGGTTCGGTCCCGAACCGCGCGAACGTGCGGCGTGTGTATAGACTCTTGTGGCTATCGCGATGTAAACTAAATTCTTATAAAAAAAAGAAGAAGACGACGACGGCGAGATAGATACTATATACCCGCCGTGTTGTATGTAGGAACGAAAGAAAAGGAATTGCCATAAAAAAAAGAACAGAAAAAAAACTTGACGGGGAGAGGCGATGAGATTGAACGGACTCCGGCGTGACGACGACGACGCCGCCGCCGCCTCCCGCCAATGTGAAGATAGATATAAAATAGAATGTGCATTATATACATTTAAAAAAGAAAATATAAAAGAAGAAAGGAGGAGAGGAGAATCGTCGCACCTGCAGCACACCGAGTGATGTACGTACATAAAACTAGGCGAACGATCGAATCAGAAAGTGGGGAATAAGTTAACGACAGCAACGGACACAGCGCTGTGGTGGTGTCTGTGTGTTGGCCGGAATGTTACCAGCCGTGTAAAATGCAATTAGGGCCGGATTCATCACGCGCTCGCGACACAGCACACACACACACACACGGAGCACCTGGACCTGGTCGTGGCGAGGCACCCCACATTCGGTTTCTCTAGCCCCCGAGACACGATTCACCTGGAATCGTTAGCAATCATTTGACAAAGAAGGGAAGGAAGAATAAAAACGTGTCGTATTGGGAAAGTTTTTCCTTCTCTCCTCCTTCTTCTACACCTTTTCACTTATATGTATTTCATATATATTATATTTCAAGCGACCCGCCAACCGACACACATGGAAAAGCGTTTCTCCTTCTTCTTTTCTTTTGTTATTGTTGGGTCTGGCGGAGTGATATTTCAGTATTTCACCAAGTTTTCCGTCAATCCGCCGCTCTTTTTTTAATAATAAATGGGGGAGAACAGGGGACGCGCCCTCCTGGTGCGATGGGACCATCGTCTCCAGTTGCTCCTCCGCCACGCACCAATAGCCAATAGCCGCGGATGTACATGGAAACAAAAACAGGGGACGAGCCCAACAATTTATGGAACTGGACAGAAAACGTCGTCATCGACCAACTTCCCATGTTCCTTTTCCCTCTCTCTCTCTCTCTCCTTCTCGTAGTTTTCCAACATGTCCGGAGAAGGGGTTCCATTCGGCGCCATTGTGGACGTGTTGTTCATTGAACATCATGTCGTCTAGTATGTATAAAGACCAAGAAGACGAAGAACCTTTTTTTCTGCAGACTGGTCCATAACTTATACGAAATGCATAGACGACTACAGGAGACCCGAATAATAAGAAAGAAGGCTTATATTTTCCTCTTTTTTTCAGTACCGGTCATTAAGTTGCCATTAGCGTCGCTCGTTAGGGCCAATGAATATATTGACGAATTTTCTACCTTCCAGCTCTTTTTCTTTTTTTACCCAAATCTTTGTTCTTGTGTTTCTTTCCCGACTGTATTATTCTCCGCCATTATTTCGGCCCCAAAAGTCTATAATACGCCTAGGAAAAAAAATATGTTTTTTGGTTCTTTTTTTTATTTTTTGTTTTGTTTTGCCGCGTGACTATTCGGTTGAAAAGAATCGAAAGTTCTGAATTTCGTCGGCCCTCTATGCAGTCGGAACAACACCTATAGCTCTTATCTTCCCCCCACTTGGATCGTCTTTTGTGTGCCTTGCTAGACCTGTTCCAGCTTTTCATGATTTCGACTGCACGCAACCGCACAGTCACGGATTCGCTACGGTCGCTCACTCACGTCTTTTTCTTTCGGATACTATACCACGTAGTCGGCTGGAAATTGTTTTCTTCTTCTGGGGGAGAAGAAGAAAAAAACCGAAAAAGAAAAGTAGAAAGGGAAGGAAGGGGGGAATCTCTGATTTTCTCCTGATACCTTTCCCACAGCATATCAAGTCAATTAGATAACTCTTGTGTTATATTCATCCTTCTTTATGATGTGATTACGTTTCCAGCTAGGACTTAAGGAATGGCATTACGGGGGTAGGAATAAAATGGAATGAAATAAGGGAGCCATGATGCAGATGCTGGCTTATTCTTGATGGGTGGGCCCCTGACTTTTTCGGTCTCGTCTCCCATCTTTTTCCTTGATCCAAAGTCGTCGGTATAAGAGAAAATCCGGCGGTTTGGACCAAGACAAAAAAAAAAAAGAAAGAAAAAAAAGAGGAATCGGTGACGAGGGGGGTCGAAAATAAAGGGTCTTAAAAAGTTGACATTTTCTTCGTCTACCCCACCAAAACTGTCTTTCTTTCGTCCATCTCCCAAGAATAAAAGAGGCGGTATGTATGTGTCTCTATGGAGCGACGGAGGCGGGACAAGAGTGAAGCTCTTCCGAAAATCTTTCAGGACACACTATGCTGTACCTATCTCTTTCATCGTTCCTTATCTTTTCTTTCTCGTCTTTCTTTCGTTAAGATTTTCTTTCTTCTTCTTCCTTATTTTTTTTTATTTTTTTGGTCTGTTGTTAAAAGACCTCACGCGCCGACTTTGGGTGTTCCAGTTGTGTCTTGTGCTCCCCCATTTCGCCCGCATCTCTTAGGTCTTTTCTGCTCAACACCTTTTGGCGGCTCGATGTTAGTGTAGAAGGAGGAATTCCTCATCCATTCCGAAGCCCAAAAAAGATCTTGTGTGTGACAGAGACAGTCACCTGAAACCTTTTCTGGCCATTTGTTTTACGACCCGTTTTTTGATGGTTTCACCCCGACGAAGCGAGAGGAGACTATGGGTGTGTGGGTGCACTGGAAAAATAAGTCGACAGCTTCTAGGTAGAGATGTAGATATATTTACATGCTGAGATATAAATATCACCATCCGCCAACAGGTAAAGAAGGTAGGAAAAGATCATGGGCGGACATGTTGAACTGCCCGTGTGTCCTTTTCTTCTTCTTCTTCTTCCTTTTAACCCCCACACTGCGCTCCGTCCGCCGCCGCTCCTCCTCCTCCGCCCGTACTGTACTATCCCCGTGTCTTTTTTTTCCTTTCAACCACTTAGAATTTGAAATGCAATGATGCCCAATTGTCCAACAAGTACCGGTTCGCTCCATCGGCGGGCGACGGGCCAAGAAAAACCAAAATCGAAAGTTTTCTTTTTTCTTATTTTTTCGATTGCAAAAATGGGAGAGGATGACCGAAGATGAGGAAGTTGAAGGATCGCCAGACGATGATGATGATCGTTAATTAACCCGTTGATGGTTGTTGTTTTTTTTTATCCTTCCTCTTCTGCCTGTCAGACGCGGAGGGGAAAAGAAGGAGAGGTTTCTCCGGGACGGCCATTCATTACAGCTCGATTGGGCGTTTATGACGCCGCGATGGAACTTTTAGGACTCTGCTTGCTTGCGTACATCCTGCGCCCGCGGAACGCTCGACAGATGCGATGATCCATCAGGTAAAACATAAGCGAACAGCCCTTTCTTTTTTGTTGTGTCTTGTGTTGTGTTGTGTTGTGTTCCCCTCTCCGAATACCCCGTCGGCCCGTCTCGACCGGAGATGGACTGCACGTTCGTGCCGGTGGGCTCCTGCGCGCATCTAATGCGATTATACACGCCACGGCGGATGGTGGATCCAGCCGGAATCATCATCCGGCTGTCTACCCATCTCTCTCTCTCTCTCTCTTTTTCAATATGCAACGGACAAACCCAGCAACAACAGCAACACACGGAACGTTATTCGGTGTGTGGTCGCCCTACTGTACTCTAAATTCCTCAGATAAGACTTAAGTGCCGCGCGCACAGCCGCACAGAGAGGGAAAAAAAGACGAAAGGGTCGCGCGCCGGAATGGAGTTGTCAACGCGCTCGATGGATGGATGGGGTTAAAGTGAGTCGGGGATGAGGAAAACAGGAGAAAAAAAAATAGTTGGGGGGAGGATAATATTCAATAAAGGTCCAGATAGACGTTTGAAACAAAAGAAAGAAGATGGGGGGGGGGGGGAGAAAGAAACTCGGAAAGGAAAGAACCGGTGCGCGCGCTTATCTCTGGGTTGGCAGACGGTGAGCGACTCTGCTATTAAGAAGCCGAGTTTCTAACGTATGCCGGACTTGTATTCACGCGGAAGATACAGTACCCACCCGAAGGGTATGGACGACCCCCCTTTTTGGGCGGTTTTAACACGGGAGCATATGGCGGGGGAAAATTAAGCCCCCGGGCAAGTTTTTTGACGAACTTGGATCAAAAAAATTCAGCCACCAGTTCATCATAATCTTGAACTGTGGATTTTTTTTCAAGTAATGAACATCACTTGCCTAGCTGGAATTCCATAGATCACATCGTCCATTCCGGGGCCTTTCAAAAAGGGGGATTCGCCATTTAACCCCGTGACGAAGAGAACAAGAAAGGCCTTGTCGTATTTAATTTATTAAAAATTTACGGGAGTCGATAGAATGCTGCACTTTTCGCCAAGATTTAAAAAAGAAATTTAGGAACGGAATAACGTAAGGAGCGTGTTGACTAGATTTTTTTATATTGCCGAAAAAAAATAAAAATTACCAAAATGGCGTTTCTAGTACGACGCCACTTTTCCCCCTCTCAGAGACCCTACCCCTCCAACTGAAATTCCGTCGGAACTCGAAAAACGGTTGTTTTTGTTTTTTTTCGGCAAGATAAAAAATTCTAATCAATACGCATAAATTTCTTTTCTACATTTTGGCGAAAAGTATAACATTCTGTCAACTTCCGTAAATTTTTTATAAATTAAATACGACAGGGCCTTTCATGTTCTCTTCGCCACGGGGTTAAATGGCGATTCCCCCTTTTTGAAAGGCCCCGGAATGGACGATGTGATCTATGGAATTCCAGCTAGGCAAGTGATGTTCATTACTTGAAAAAAAATCCACAGTTCAAGATTATTGGTGGCTGAATTTTTTTGATCCAAGTTCGTCAAAAAACTTGCCCGGGGGCTTAATTTTCCCCCGCCATATGCTCCCGTGTTAAAACCGCCCAAAAAGGGGGGTCGTCCATACCCTTCGGGTGGGTACTGTATGGCCCCACCACAAAATGGAAGCCCCCGATGATACCGAGAAGAAGAAACGTTCCAGCCCATCGGTTAAAAGAATAAACAAAACGCCAAGTTGTTGGAACTGCGCCCAGAATCCGTCTGCTGTTCACCAAGCGTTTTTATTTTATTTTTTTATTTTTTCCTTCTCTTCTTTTTTTGTGTCTTGTTTTAATAGCGCGGCTAATCAAGACAAGGTGGGTGGTGATGTAATTACATCGCTCTCCACTCGCTCAATTAACCCAACGATGGAGAAAAGATCAGCGCGAAACTTCTTTTTTTTTCTTTTTGCATCCTCTAGCTTCGTCGTCGTCGTCTTCTGTTTCATTCCTTTTTATCTATTATATTTCATTTGGTGAAACTCTCTCTCTCTCTCCCTCTTTACTTGCACGAATAGCTGAACATGTAACGAGTGGAATGACCGGTTCTTGACTGCTGCGCGAAAAAAAAGAACGAAAAGAAAACAAGATCTGTTGGCTGCGATGGTTAAAAGAAGAAGAAAAAACTGAGGAACATCCTTTTCGAAAATCGTGCGCTTATGACGAAAAACCACTAGGTATATTCACGGTCATTGGTTCGTGTTTTTCTTCTTCTTCTTTGGCGCTATCTTCTTCGATTCACAAAAAAAAAAAATAAATACCGGTACGCGAGTGTGGAATGGACAAAAGAACGAAATGTTATTTCGTTTCGTTCCACCATGTGTAATATTAGGAATGGAGAAGAAGAAGTTTTGTGCGCTGTGTGCGCTGTGCGCCGGAGCCGTCCTCCTCTTCTTATTCTTTTCTCAGGTGGCGGATTAGCATAAACTCTCCGTTCGGGATATATGCGGTATGATGGTAGTGGTTGGTTCCTTTATTACACTTTGGAATAGAAGCAGGGCCTTAATCATTATACGGTGACGTGTGTGTGTGTTGCGACGTCGGGGGAAAAAGAAGAAGGAGAAAAAAAGGACGACGGCGGAGATTGATTTATGTCCCGTATGAAAAAAGGAACACCTTTCCACTTCTGAGCTGGGAAATTTGCATTTCCATGAAAGAGTCAAAGGAAATTGGGCGGAAAATATACAAGCGGAGAGAGGCCAACATTTTCCGGTCGATTTGGCTGCAACAGGAGAGAGAGAAAGAGAGAAAAAAAGACGACGACAACGCGACCCTTTTTCGGTTGCCAAAAGTATCCGAAACACTGAACAACACAAGTTTTTTTTTCTCCCTTATTTACAAGCAGTGTCTAAGTAGAGAGAAAAAAAAGAAAAAGTCTGACTTTCTCCCGCGGCCGCGATGTGTCGTGAGGCTAATGACGTGTTAGTTTTCACGCCGGCGACTTTGATTGCTCCCGGAGAGTTCAGGTAGGAGCGCAGCGTCTAGAGGGAGCCGAGAAAACGCGCGTGGTCTCGTCATCATCATTATAAATCGCGCCTCTACCGCCTTTACCGCCTCCGTCGTCGTCGTCGTTCTCTTTCCTCCCCCCACCGAGAAATGTCTTTTGGAAGAGACACTGAAATTCATGTCACAAAACTATTTTCTTCTTAGAGAGAGACGCTTTCAGACTTGGAAGGAGAGAGACAGAAAAAAAAAAGAACAACAAGGACGACTCTTCTTCTCTTAATGCATAGTATAGTAGTAGGAAATGACATTTTCCCACAGCAGCCAAGAGTTACGTGACTGGATTTTCAGTTTTTCTTGGGGGAAGAGATTCTTCGTCCTCTTTGGGGTTGGTGATGGTGCTCATTAGACTGGAAGAAGATCACGACGGCGACGTAACCGAGTTAAGACTGGAAGATGGAATGAGTGTGAACTAAGCCAATTGGAGGGGGGGGGGGAGAGAAGCTGCCGCTGTTGCTGTTGCCGACTGGGACTACTTTGATGTCGTTTCTTGTTTGTTTTACGTAGTAGTAGTAGTGGCGATAGCTTAGGACCTAGCAAGTAAACTCTACGACATTGGCGCCGAACGGCTCCGAGAGACGCAAGATGCCAAAGAGGCAGCCGAGACAACAGACAGACTGACACTCTCACACGAAAGAAAGAGTGAGATGAAGAATAATAAAGATGAAAAAAAAGACATGGAAGAGAGAGAGAAAAAAAAAGAAAAAGTTTTGTCTGAGAGCGTCGGACGCCACCGTGTCCGACAAACCCATCACAACCAACAATCGGCTGATTCGGACGATGGATAAGGCGTCTCGCGGCGCGCTGCTCGATGACGGAACATTCAAGTCTGCCAATCAAAACACAACACAAACAAGATGCTTCCTTCTTCTTCTTCTTCTCTAACCGACGACACCACCTATCAGCTTTCCATATATCGGCCAAAAAAGCTCCAAAAAAACCCAAAAGGAAAAGAAGAAGGAAAAAAAAAAGATATGTAAAAAGCACTTTTGTAGCTGAGCCTACATCACCAGCACCACTATTTGGGAAAGAGACAGAAATCAACATCAGCATCTCTTAGAGACCTATAGCCCACAGCGGAAAGTCATCATAAACTACTGGATTATTTATAGGGAGATTGTTTTCTTCTTCTCTTTTCCTCAATCCCTCAGCAACTAACTTGTTCCTTCCATTTCCCATCGTTTCTATTCTTTTTCCCGTCTGGGCCCTCGTTATGGTCTTATATGTATATATATATATATATACCGTCTCAAATCGTCTCTCTCGGTCTTGGGCTTTCTCCCCTCACGACCTCGTTCAGCTTCTTCTTCTTCTTCTTCTCCCTTTTTTTTATATTTGATCATTTCTTCTTCTTTCTTCCCCTTTTAATGCGCTCACGGATAAGATGTCTACGCACCTTAGAGATCAGCAGCCTATTCCCACCCTTAAAAAAAAGGAGAAGAAGGAGGAGGAGGAAAGAACACAGAAAAAAAATAGATATAAGAGAATTCGGGGCGTGTTACCGGCCATGCAGGTGCTTCACCGTAACACGACTTGCGAGTAGAGAGACGGGTATTGATTGTAACATAATACGTATGCGAGGAGTGCGCATGGTAATGGGAGAAAGGTAAAAAGGAAAAAAAAAATGAAATAAAATAAGAGAAGAAATAATAAATCGGATATTATGCGCATCGATTCCACGGCTGCTGCAACCTGCAACAGGTATATAGGCCTGTTGCAGCCGAGGCCCACCCCCTGGCATCATCATTTTTATATCTTACCTGTTGGGTCGGGCAGTTCTGTTTCTTCTTTCGTTTTTCTGTTTTTTTTTTCTTTTCCTCTTAAGACGAGGGAGAATAAGGAGAAACGTGTTGACCACCTATTTTGTTATTTCGATGGGGTCTGCATCGCTATCCCTCCGAAAATGTCTGTCTCCGTCTTTCTCTCTTTCTCTCTCTCTCTCTCTCTCTCTCTTTTTCTATACCTGTTGGTTGCTGTAGGATCATCAGTATTATAAGCGTATGCGCTTAGACGTCCAGCGTATTCGTCTCTTTCTCAACACAAATGCATAATTTGATGAGCGTCTTTTCATCCGGCAGAAGAAGTGGCTTTAACCTGGATATCGCCGGCCTGGTACCAGCAGAGTGCAGCAGCAGCCTCCAGCCAGCGCTGGAAGTTCTAAGATGACTTCTCCACCTTTAGCCTTTTCATCTTTTTGGGCTGCGCCAACGGTGGTGTTGACCGGCCCCAGTCACCTGCACGACTCCCGGTGTTTAAATAGACGGGAGACCCGTAGACAACCGTCAACGTTGGAATTACACGGTGCATGCGCCTCTCGTCGTTCCTTACTACTACTCCGAAAACACAACCGGGAACGACGAAATTCTAATCATTTCCAGCAAAAACTTGTTCCTACTTCTTCGTCTTCCCTATACTCCTCTCGTGTGCGTGTGTGAAATTGTTGCTAAATTGAATCCGGCCACACCCCGCGCGATTCGATTCAATTCTAGGTCAGATGTTTCGTTTTTTTTTTCTCCCTTTTTTTTCTAGCGCGCGCGCCGCGAGGATGAATAAGGCATGGCCATTTCTTTCTTTTCTATTCTTTTATAATACAGCAGGAGCTGCAACACACCGAAGGGAAATGTATATATATATTTCTTCTTCTTCTTCTTCTTTTTTTCTTTCACCTGTGCTCTCGGCGCTGTGCGCGCAGCTTCAGCTAGAAAGGTGTGTCCGCGTCCGAGAGCTCGGAGGTAGAAACAGCAACTGAACTGGCCCGTTGAGGTCTAATGACCTCTGTCTTCTTCCTTCTCCCTTTTGGCCAGATGAAGAACAAGTGAAATTCATGTTGTAATCGGACCAAATGAGGAAACGGAACAAGTAGAACAGCTCAGCGAGCAAGATTGAGAAATAGACACGCAACATATAACGTAATAACACACAAGAAAATAAAATGTTTGAAAAAATTCAGTTCGGACCAAATGAGGAAACGGAACAAGTAGAACAGTTGAGAAATAGAAAACATATAACGTAATAACACACAAGAAAATAAAATGTTTGAAAAAAGAAGTTAGAGTAAGAAAAAAGAAGAAGAAGGAGAAAAGAGAGAAAGAGAGAGAAATGACAACCGGAAATGGCGATGGCTTTAGTGTGACATGTATGGAATAAGTACTCAAACGACGAGAGAATTATGGAGGTAAACCGGACGGACGTTGCGCGAATAACGCGCTGGCCATCTACAAAAAAAAAGAAATGAAGAAAAAATAAAAATAAAAAGAGAAAGATAAATATATTATAGACATAAATGTTCAAGTCATCGGCCTCGAGGGAATGCTGCGACGAAAACGGAAGTCGGTCGCCGCCGTCACCGCTACCACACACCAAGCGTTCACCATCGCGAAGCGGGACATGAGCCACTAAATGATCGAAGGCTCTCTCTCTCTCTCTCCGCTAGTGTCTTCTCTGCCTAATACAATCGCGCAAAAGTTGAATGGCCCAGCTGATGAAAAAGAAAGAAAAAACGGTTTCTCTTTAACCTTTGCAACGGAGGGTCGGGTGCTGTAGGCTCATCAAGCGACGACACGGAGACTATATACAACAGTACGATAGTACTACCAGGTGGTGGTACTATCAAACTATCTCTATATACATGTACACATCCGCGCACGCACACATCCACACGTCTAAAGTTGCAGTCAGTAGGAAAACCCCAACAGCAGCAGGAGCAGCTGCAAAGCCGAAAGGTAGTCGAAGAGAGAGAGAAGAGAGGGAGGGGGGAGCGAAAAAGGTGGTGCAGGTAAGGAGGAAGGAAAAATCAGGCCGATTGTCTGTGGAGGGGCTGGACCAAAAACGTAGAGGCAAAAGCAACAGCCCGTCAGTTGCCTCTCGGCTACTCTCGACGACGAACGTGTTGTTTTCAGCTCGCTCGCTCGCTAGCTTACACTATATAGCCGATTCCCTTTTTTATTTGGTATTTTTGGGGTTCCCGAAAAGATATATATCGTGAGAGACGCAAGTGATATAAAGAACCGCCCTTCGTGATCCCATACTTATTACGGATTAATACATCGACTATTCGGGAGAGAACAGCAGCCACGGCGCCAGGTAATATGAGTCATGTTTTTTTCTTTTCTTTTCTTCTCTTCTCTTTTCTTTTCTTTTCCTTTTGCATCTCGCTCGTCGTAGATGAGAATCTCGTACACGGTTCACACCAAACGAGCTGCACAAGGGTGGGATAAGTTAAGACGCCGAATAAGCCAGCGCGCGCCAGAGTTATCAGGATATAAAAGCTCTCCGCTATAGAGCTGCTGCTGCTGCTGCGCTGCTGTTGATGCGTTTTCCAAGGCAGGCAATCGAGAACGTGACGATGCAACAACACTCTAATCCTTTCCTTGCTGTTGCCTTTTTTTTAATCATATTTTTTTAATAATATCGTTTCTCCTCTAAATATTGCCTTTTGTATTATATAAAGCGCGCCTTCACATCCTGATCGACTTTCTGTTGAATAGAAATTCTCATTTCGCCGTCCGTTTGCCATCGACATTGTCGCCGTCGTGCAAAAATAATTGAAAAAAAATAGAAGAAGGAGACGGAGTTAAAATGGCGAGAGCGTGGGTTAATGTCGTGCGGCGGCAAAACAATCGACCGCGACGAGTGGAGAGAGAGAAAAAAAACTGAGCATTTTCGTTGATGATCAAAAAATCATCACGAGGATAGCGGGTCAGCAGATATATAAGCTGGTGTTGTGTTTTTTTCCTCCTCTTGTGCGTTTATTTTTTTGTTCATCATCAAAATGTTAAATTAACAATGCACCAAGACCTCCCGCCACGTCACGCGCGCGCGCTCTCTCTCTCTCTCCGCCGTCTTCCTTCTCCGGGGCTGTTTTGTTGTTGTTTTTTGGGGTCCGACTTAAGATAGAAAAAAATATTGAAGAAAAACGGGCCCCGATGAAGAGCACAGCATCTCTCTCCCCTTTGAAGAAGAAAAAAACGCAATTACTCTTTTCGTATGGGCGAACAATACAGATCCGTTATGTTCCAAAAGGCTCTAGCGACGAGCCAGCGACGAGTCTATTTTTGTATCGGAAAAAATAAAGAACTTGGTGGATGCTGCGCCGTGTGTTTTCCACCTGTTGGCCTCTTTTACCTTTTTTATAGTCAGAAAAAGAAGGAGAAAACTTTCATCTTCCTCCTCGGTTCCCAGTCGTTCTGTAATCAATCGATCAGTCTTGAGCAGCCGAGTTCTTTTTCGGTCTTCTTGTTCGTCTTCTTCGGGGGTGAGAGACGAGAAGAGAGTCTTCTTTAGATATTTTATTTTTTGTTATTCTTCCTACAAAATCCCGTCGCGGGCGGTAAAGAAGAAGAAATGGGTAGAAGACAGACGAAGAGACTTCACCGCATACCTCGGTCTGAGAAAAACCATCTAGTCGTAGGCGACCCGAGCGAGCGAGAGAGAGAGAGATAGGACGACACAACACAGACCCATGTAAGCTGGCGTGGAAAATGTGTGAAAAACGGATCCCTTATCCAAATCAATCACCCGGACTCGGAGTCTCTCTCTTTTTTTTTCCTTCTTGTGGAAGAGGAATGTCTTCTTGTTAAAGAGAGGCTGCGCGCGAACCCTCTGTAGCTGTAGTCTGAAGAAGAAAAAGGAAGAAAAAGGAAGAAAAAACAACATTTCTTTGGCTGTTGTTTGTATTTGTTTTCCAGCACCCCCGCCGATTCCGAGCGGAGAGAGAAAAATGTGCAGCCTATGCTAAAAGGAATAAGGAAACGGTTTTTTTTCCCACTTATTTCGTTTCGCGTTTTTGAGGTAATCAGGCTCGGTTTGGGCCACTCGTGCTCACTGGGCGGGGGCTAAAGGAAACTATTGACCCGTCAGAGGTATTCGACCCCTTTTTATCGCTTCATGACTTCCTTTCTTCGCCATCTTATACGTGCACCGTCTCTCTCTCTCTCTCTCTACCCCTTTTCGGTTTTGGTAATAATCGTTCGACGAATTTCCCCGACACTGAGCCCACAGTGCGCAGCAGTCTAGGGTGTAGAGAATAAGGTAAATAGGTAGAAATAAACGAACTCACTGTGCCGAGTGAGCATTTCTATACACTTATTCTCCCCTGGAATAACAAAAAAGCGTACGTACGTACCGTAGTATTCATCACGACTTTTAGAGTTCCCCTTTTGTTGAATGTTGCTTAGCTCATCAGCTATTGTTGGCACAATCCTAGGTGCTGATTGGGTATACCCAAAGCGTATTCTTCTATTCTGTTCCGTTCTATTCATTTCATATAATATATATAGATACTGCACACCTTTTTGGAGGATTTTTCTTTCTTTCTTTCTTTCTTTCTTTCTTTCTTTCTTTTTCCTCTGGCCGATTCGTCCCTCTCTATTCTCTGTGTCTATACCCATTTACCGTCAATCAGCGACGCCCGCGCGGAACCGGGCGCATATATACTTCACGTGCATCGCACACAATGGAACCGCTAATATAATGAACGGCGTCTCTCTCTTTTCTACTATCCGAGCCATGTATAGAGTTCGTTTTTTTTTTTCATTTTTATAGATTGGTGTGAAATCCGCGTAGCTTGAAATTGTTCAACTCGTCTCCGCCCGTTTCCTAATAGTTTCTGGTTAGGTTTAGCCCTATTCTCTGTCTAGCTGTTCAATGGCAAGAAAATTTCGTGTTGTGTATAATGGAATTATAGGAAGAAAAGGAGTCGAGAAGAAGAATAAGGAAGTACGCCGATAGTTTGTTGTAGTAGGTAGGAGGAGAGAGAATATTCTACATGAATGTTCCTTGGACGAATTGGTCACGCTCTGGTGCCGTCGCCGTCTTCTGATGGTCATCCGCCCACGCAGCCGTGAAATGAAGAAAGCCAAATGGGTTGGCCAAAGCACAGAGAAAGGCCCCGATGCCTTATTACCCGAAACCCCAAGCTGCATGGTTCTTTTATTCCAGACTGAAAGACGAGGAGATCTCGACTGACGTCAAAGTAGAACGCGATTCGTCAGAGACTTCTCGAGAGACGTTTCAAGGCCAGTTGATGATCACGCAGAAATAGATTCGAGAAATAAAGGGGAAAGAGTGCGTACGATCGTTATGGCGTTCGCGGTAGGACATAACGAATCGTGTTTTACGCCGCTAGACATTCAACCTTTGCAACCGATGCATTTTGGAAACGGAGAGAGAGAGAGAGAGAGAGAGAAACTTGGGCGCTCTCGCTGGCTCGCGCTACGGCAGATAACAACTAAAACAACATCTGTGGTATGTGCATAGTGAGTAGACAAACAAAGACCCGTCATTCTTCTTTTTCAGGGTCTTTGTTTTCTTCGCCACCACTCGGATTGCGAGAAAAAGTTAGACACAGCACACAAAAATTACACAAACAAGTGTATCCGGACGTCGTGTGTCCCTTTCGGCCATGTATTACTTACTATAAGGCAAAATGAGTGTATTATACCGGGCACCCCCGGAAACCTGTTTTTTTTTCTTCTTCTTTCCTTTTTCATTCCTCCCATTTCTACCTTCACCCACCTACTTGACTCTCGGTTTCGGCCGCAGAGGGAATAAGAGAAAGAGAAAAGACACAAGCCTAAAGTCCGGTCGGTCGGTGGTTTCCCAAATCAACTTTGAAATAACTGACTTCCGCTGGCTGTGCGCGCCGTGCACGCCATTTATAAAAACTTTGGAAAGGCACTTCCTTTCGCTAGTGATAGTAGCCACTAGTAGTAGTGCCACAGGTATATATTTTAGACTTACTCTGTGTATATATCCGACATTCACAAAGCTAGATATAATGTGTAGAGAAAGGGGGGAAAAGAGAGAGAGAGAGAGAGAAGGTCATTCGCTATTGGCGTGTTGCCGGGTTTTTGTCCGTCTACCTGATACTTTGGACCCCAGGAGTTTTGCTTTTGTTTTCCGTCGTTTCCTTTTTTCTCTCTCTCTCTCTCTTTCTTTTTCTTTTTTTGTCAACGGCGGCAAGGGGTTTGGACAAGAGAGTAATATACAAGTATATATATTTAGGAATAAGCAATGAGTTTTTCTGGTCGGAAAAATGCGCTATAAAGTTCAGTGAACGTATTAAAAAGATGCCGGCCTTTAGACCACTGCGGCGCGCATATCTCGAGGCGGGCCGAGATAGAAATGAGCGGGCCAGACTTGGTAGTACATAAAAAAAAGCAGCAGCAGCAGCAGCAGCTAGCAGAATCGACTTGGCCGCCACAACAGAAGAAGGAGAAGAAGAGAAAAAAAAATGTATAGACTGTAATAATAAAATGGACGAGAAGAAGAAGAAGGTGGAGGGTGATTAGAGTCGCTGTAGCGTTCACGTCACGAATCCCGTTGGATACGCTTCGCCTCTCTCTCTCTCTGCGCACATCACGATCAATCAATTAAACATTTCCAGAGACTTTTGGGCACACATTTTCATCTTCTGCGCCTACGGTTCAACTCGCGTTTGATGGTTCATCCCGCGAGCTAGCGTGAAAAGAGGCTGGCGTCGTTATTCTTCCCTCTCTTTCTCGATATAGTAGTAGTATAGTGTAGGATAATATAAACCCAAAAGGGGAAGACAACAACAACAAGAAAGAAAAAAAGAAGAAAAAGTTCTGACCTTCTTTGACAATCGGCCGAAACGATTTCGTTGATTCTTTTTTTCTCTCTCTCTCCTTCCCATCCGTTTGTTTATCCAACGGTATCGTGTCCCTCTCACCCTCTCTTTCCGTGTCACGAGGGCGGCGGGAGTTGTGCATCATCATATTCATGGTTAGATGGTGACCGATGGGGAGCTGCGGGGCCGTGTTTTCATCTTGATTTTCATCAGACTCTCTTCTTCTTCTCCTTTTCGCCTCTTTTTCTTTCTCTCTTTCTCTCTCTATCTCTTTGGTGAATGAACCGGGACATGATGATGACTCGTCAGCACCGTGTAAAAGGGGAGAAAGAAAAAGAAAAGTCAAGAAAAAGATAAACAAAATTATAAATAGAAGGAAAAGAAGAGAAGAAGAAGAAGAAGAAGGAGAATCAAAACACAGTCCTCTATCTCACCTGTTGCTGTGAGCCGCTAACTCCCCTACTGATCTTGTATATATAAACCCGGAAGAAGAACTCTTCGGGCATCAAGCTGGCCTCAAAAATCTTTTCTTTATCCTTTTTTTTATAATATTAAATATATACTGTAAATATGTCGCTTTTTTTCTCTCCTTCTCTCTCTCTTCCCCGACAACAAGCAACGGCAGCTTATGAGGAAGGGCCCCCCTTTCTCCCATCTATCTGCGCGTGTTACTTTTCACGTGAAATCGCCGACGCCGCGGCGGCCGCAGAGGCCGTTTTTGAAACATGGCATTTGAACGCGCTTACACCTCATTTCGCGTTAGTTGTGACGCATCGTATTTTCACCTGCGCTAACGCTGGCTAACGCAGCGTCGTTTCGGTCAAGAGGGGCGAAATATCCAGGTTGCTTCTGCCGCACCTACGTGTCCGTTTTCTCTTTGATTGTACGGCGAAACCTGTCACGCGGACAATGAGACGCCTCCGTTTCGTCCGCATTGTTACTGGCCGAACGACTCTTTCACGTTTCTTCTTCGACCATTTATTTCGCTTCTCCTTTCCTTTTTACCTCGTTTTCGATGGGAAAAGCGTGCCAACATCGTTCACACTCTTTCGGGCTATCGGTTATACAACAAACATCGGTCGACGGTCGTCCCTTTCACGTCTTTTTCCCCTCAAATGACTTCATCTCTGTCTGCTGGGCCCAGAAAAGTCGTGAGTAAAAGTGTTCGTGTCCTGTGCCAAGTGGCAAATGACCATCTTGGGTGCGATGATGGCCAGGTCTCTAGAAACTCGGCGATGGCGAAAAAGCCCTTGAAAGCTAACCTGAAAATCCCCTTAAAGCCCAGCCATAGTTTCGGCACAGAAAACAAGTCGGGAACGTGAAAAATTTCGATTTCTGACCGAGTTCAATGAGAACAGTTGGGTTTTTCTTCGTAAAAGGGAAAGAACATTCCGACATAACTGATGTAAGCGCGCGTAATAAAGCAAAACCTTGTACGGAAGGCAACAGCAGCAGCAGCTTAAAGAAGCAGCTGAAACGTGACCAACTTGCTAAAGAAGAACTTTTTCTTCTTCTTCTTCTCTTTCTTCTTCTTCTTTCTGAATTTGATGATGGGCCATACAATATAACTAAGCTATACTCTATGCATTTTCTTCTTTTCGGTTTATCCTCCTTGTGTTGTCTCGTTATTGTTGTTTTGTTCTACCCTTCCTCGCCTCATTGGCCCTGTACATAATCGTCAAGACTCCTCATTTGGTCGGAGCTCCTCGTAGTTATACCTCGGCTTAATTACCCGCGAACCCGCGTAGCCACGATTTCTTCCCGAGATAAAGAAGAACGAAGAAAAAAATATGAGAGAGAAAGAAAGAAAGAAAAAAAAAAAAAAGAAAGAAGATCGACATTTTCTGTCGGTGTGCTGTCGAGAGCCGCTGAACTAGAAACCTCACCTACGGAGGTCGTTCTCATTTCCTATAATCTTCTCCTATACGAGATTACGAGTATATACGACGGACGGAATTCGTAGTCGTAGTAGGTAGTACTTGGCTTGGATAATCCAATGGTGACGTGCTGCATCATCATCGTCGGCGCGTGTTGTCTCGATCTGGGTCAACCGCCGTCTTCAACACTCGGGCCCCATTGAGATGATGATGAGAGACTCGGGCTGATGGAAAAATATCGACATTTTCCACCCTTCAACCCAAAAAAGAAAAAAAAGAAAAAAAAGTAAATCGAGAATTCGTGATGCATTCACGCCCGACTCGGTTCTCTTCTTCGATTCAAATCTTCTTCTTCCTTGTGAATAGTTTTTCCCTGTTTTTTTTTCTTTTTTCATTCGTCTAGTACACTAGTGTGGAAGACGGATGATGGCGATGACTCACGCCGACGTGCCACGATCGCGTATGGTCACGGTAAATGCCGGCATTTGCATAAACGGCCGTTACTTGGTTGCGCGTTCGGTTCTGCTCTCTCGACGGCGTGGAAAAAAACACAACAGAAACCCTCTTCACGAAAAACTCTATAAAATAAAACATAACAACAGCGAAAATATAAAAAAAAAACGAAGCGAATAAAAAGAACACGATCGAGACCGCATTTTTTTTCCCCAGTCCAGCCTTCCTCTTGATGTTCACCTGGCGGTTATTGTTGAACATCCCCTCCACCATCTCTGTGTGTGCGTGTAACTCATCGGGAGCGGTTGTTGTTTTCTTCTTAAAGCCCGGAACGACGAGCAAGCAGCGCGGCGCTCTCTTCAATGGCGGTGGGCGTGTTCGTATCACCATTTTCTCTCAGCGGAGTAGGAGGAGTAGGCTGGTGGGGGTTTTGCTCTCAAGTGTTTGAGGCTGGCTGGTTGTAAGAGCCTAAGAGGAAGGAGAAGAAGAAGAAGAAGAAACTAGCACTACTATAGCGGGTTGATGTCGTCGCGGTGTGGCCCGCAACCGCATCAGATGGTGACCTCCTTGTCCGACATATCCCCTTCCAGTTAGATGATGGAACAACTCGGCTCGCACGCAACGCGCAGTCCCGACTTATTATAATAATGTTCGATGCCTTCAAAGATACATCTCCTACCTTGTTTCTTCTTCGTTTTTAAGTGTCGACCCGTTCCTTTAATACCTTTTCTTTTCTACTTTTTTCTTCGTCGTCTTTTTCTTCTCCCCACCGACTTTATCGTCTTTTGCATATTGGAACGGTTATGGCCGCCGCCGCTGCTGCTGCTGCTGTTGCGCAGCTTCTTTATTTATTCTTTGTTTCGGGATGAAGGAGGAGAAGAAGAAGAAGAAAACTTTAAGAGACAACCCATTCAACATTCTCTTTCGTTTTTGGCCTTTTCGTTTATTTCTTTAGTCGAGAGACGAAAAAGGGCGCATTGGCCCAAAATGGCCAACACTTTCTTCTTAGCTTCTTCTTCTTCTTCTTTTCGTTGGAAGATAATTTTCTTTTTCACGAGTCTTTGTCGTTTGATTTGACTTTGAGGTGGGAGCGTGAGAAACTTGTGTGTGCCGTCGTCGAGTTATTTCAATTCTTTTGCTTATTTTGTATTCATAAATCATAGGCTAATCCGTTAACTCCCTTCTTTCTCACTCTCTGTCTCGCTCCTTTCGATATGACTTTTGTGTAGACGTCGACGTTTGGGTTTGGGTGTATAGATCTCTGGCTATACATGGCGAGCGTAGACTGTACCCTCCACCACCGCCATCCACTCTATACCACATGTATGCGTGCGCATTAATGACGGATGACTTTGTCTTTTACCACTTGACAGGTTCGTCTTTTCTCTAGGCATTCGACGCGGAGCGATTCGTTCGTTCGTCGTCGCCGTCGTCGACTTGGACAATCTATCTTGCATTCAACTTTATCCTTTCGATTATAACCGCTTGTCTGGCATTGACGTCGTCATGGAAACCGTCGGTGCTGGTGGTGCCGCCATTGCTCCGCCCAGGTTGGCGCCCGTCAGCGGCGTTCTCAGTCAGGTAACTCTATCTCCGCCAGAACCCCAAAACCACTCCTGGCACTCTATCCATCCATTTATTCACCTCATCCGTATCGGCATCTGCATAATAATGGTGGGCGATTTCGATGTGAATCGCGGCGGCCGCATCATCGAGCCAGTGCCCATAATAACACAATAAATATATATATCTATAACTCGATTGGAATAACTCGAATACGAATCTTGTTCTTTCTTTTCCCCGCGCGCGCAGGGACAAGGTGTCATTAAGCCGATCGCTTGCCGACCGGTCGTTTCCTCGGCTAACACGACACCCATCCTAGGCAACCGCTCTCTCAATAGCCAGCAACAACAACAACAACAACAACAGCCGACGTCACCGGCTGGTAGTAATACGAGTAGTAGTAACATCATCAACAACAACAACAACAGTGCTGGACGCCACTCGTGGGGCTTGTACAACAGCACGTCCGACTTGCGCTCCGCCTCCTTATCGACGCCTCAACAGACGCCGACGGCCGGCTCTAGAGGGCCACACTTGCAGCGTTTCTCCTGGAGCAAAAGCCATGCGGAACCGGCAGAAATGGGCGCGCTTTGTGCCCGGCCGGTTGCCCAGCAGCCTCCGCCGCCGCCGCCTCCGCAGCAGCACCGCAAACTGGAACCGCAGGCGACGCCGATTCAGCAACAGAATAAAGCGGCGGCGGGCAGTATCACCAGCATCAACAGCATCAACAGCATCAACAGCGTCAGCAGCAGCAGCCAGCAAGTCACTAATAGTCAGGGACGTGTGGCGGATTTGAGCCGTCGTTTCGGTGGTTCCTTATCCAGCGTCGCCGCTCCGCCCAACTCGCCCACGCAGATCCGTCAGCCGCCGGCGTATCGGCCGCCGCCCTCTTCGTCGCGCTCCTCCATCGGTGAGTTATTCGTTTTCTCCACGCACGGTTCGCTGGGCGCCTTATTTACTTTTAATGGCCGCCACTGCTGACGACGGTCTACCTCATTCCTTGACATTTTAACTGATGGCCTCCTCGGCTCTGTGTCTCTCTCCTTGGAATTGTCTGCAGTCAATAAAGGAAGCGCCGGAGGTGGATCCAGCTACAGCAGTTCCGAGTTGCACTTGGACAGAGTTTCCATGCCGTTCAGTTGCGCCAGGCCGGCGCCCAACGGAACTTCCACGCCCCAGTGGGTCCTCGGCGGATCCGAAGTGAATCTTAGCAGCTTAGCCAGGTAAAGCGGCGATCTTTTAAATATTCCTGCTGATCATTACGCCTATTTACCGCTGACGTTAGTAACGCCCTTACGCTTGTCTGGGAGTTGTTCTTCTGGGAAATCACCCAGGAGGAATATAATTCATTCAAATGCGTTTCACCATTAATATATATTCCGTCTGGACAGGTCGACTCTGCCACGCCATCCGCAACAGCAACACGAGATCGAGACGGGCGGTTTGCTGGGCTTGAGCAAGAATGGCAAAGGTGGACTATTACTAAGCGCTTACGAGCCGCTTCATCATGCAAATGGCCACGGACCCATGATGAGTTGCAACGGCAGTCGGAGCAGCTGGGCCGGACTACCGTCCGTCACTAAAGGCCTCTTGAATAGCAGTATGAGTAGCAACGGAAGTAGCACCACTCTGCTGTCCACTTCATTCGAACGGCGCGATGACGCCGCCACTCCGGTCGTCGAAGAAGGGAGGATCCGATCCATACTGGGCGGAAGTTCCGTCCTCAGCAGTTATGGGCTTCAAAGAATCCGTAAACAATCGGCCGGCTCGCTGGACGAGGATTTCGATTGCTGCGATGGAGGCGACAATTCAGCCGCCGATGGGACGCCTTCTCCGTCTGATTCCGGCGTTGCCGAACTGGAAGCTCTACTTAAAGAAAAAGACTGTGAAATTTCTCTGCTCAGAGAGACACTGGAACAGAACGAAGCCGTCATTTTCCAAGTGTATCAAGAGAAGGAAAAGAGCTGGGAACGGGAATTGAAGAAATTACGGTCAATTTACGAGGAACGGATGAGAGCCGCCCAGCAGCAAGCTTCCCAAGCAGAACGGCAATTACAGGTAACGTTGATTGCAATTTAATGGCGTTCCTCGTTCTATCAACAAAGGTTTTTTTAATTGCAGACTCAGACGCAACAGTGGCAGTCGGACCGTAAACAACTGAAACAGCAAATTCAGCAGCTCAAAAGCCAGGTGGAACAAGTACAATCGAGACTGGACGAGACGTCGTGGACGTTGTGCCAGAAGAGCGGCGAAATGGCCCTGCTGAAATCGCAGCTGAAAGAAGCCCAAAGTGAGCAGAGCCAGCGCTGCCAGGAAATGGCGAAAATGCGGGCCCAACTGAAGGAATCCCAAGAGTTGGCACACAATACTCGACAGCGACTGGAACAAGCCATGACTCACCAGAAACCATTAGATAACCGACGTAGCATCACGTCGCCCATCCTGTCCGGCCGGAAATTGATTGGCGAGCCGGACCAGAACGGCTCCAGTAACATGACCGATGTCCAGCGACTGCAGAGGAGGCTCTTGGACCAGCAGCAGAGCATCGACGCCGAACGACAGGTATATAAAGGCACACTACGGTTGGATTGTTATCGTTGACCATCTCGTCTAACATAATCTATTACTTTTCGACGACAACTTGTAAAGGTGTGGCACGAGGAGAAGGCCACCGTCTTGGTTTATCAACGTCATCTGCAACAGCAGTACGTCCAGGCCATGAAGAGAAACCAACAGTTGGAAGAAGCGTTGGGTTTGTTGGGCATCACGGGCGTCCCTTCTTCTATGGGTCAACAACAACAAAAACAACCGCCCATGTCGTCACCAAAATCCAATTGCAGTGATCCCATCACCATCGATCTGGATTCGTCCAGCAACAGTAGCAGCACGGGCGAAACCCACTGCTGAAACTTCCTTCATCGCATTATCGATTAACTTTCTAAAACTATTAAGCCAAGCATAACAGCATGTATTTCCCCCACCTATTTTGTAAACACGCTACATATATTTCTGACGGGATATACATGTATTATACATAAGAGTTTAGCCCCTAAATATTAATCAGGTGTATAGTTTTACATAATTCAAGAAACCCACAGATTTATTGGTGTGTGTCAACTGTTTTTCCTTATTTCGTATCGAGGACTCCTTATCTCGATAAATCAACTCGATAAATCGACGGATTTTCTTTTTTTTTACGTGGCGGTGATAATATGTTGTTGATGTATTTCTTGGTGAACGTAATGAACGGTCAGCCCGTTCTAAACTTTTCCTTCAATACCATACTACTCTCATCCATCCTTGTATGTAAAGTAATAGCGACGTAACCAGTTTAAAAACACATCGAATGTACATTCTTTGGTAAATTCAATAAGTATTCGGAGCAATAAAACACCTTTTTCTTGTATCACTCCATCCAGCTTTACGTGACAAATAAACGGATCTTTGCGTGACTTTGAAACCTGACGAATCACCCTCTTGGTTTTCTTTTTGTGGAATTCTTAATAGCAGCACGTAATTTATCCTTGACTCGAAGTTTCAAAACGGAAAGAATGATATCCCTTTCATCAACAGGAAGCTAGGAACTACTGTGCACGTATAAAAACAGGTCGATAACGTCATTTTCCGTGTTGTTTGACACTGTTGCTATGGTCGACGGCTTGTCGCGCATTTCAAGCCACCGTTATTTAAATGAAAGTATAATGGACGCAGTTAAATATGCCCTCGACACGGCCCCACGAATGCCAAATCCGTTGGGCGTTTTCCGACTAGCTCGCCAGATGGGCTAAAAATGCTGCGATTAGAACAAAGATAGGAACGGCCTGATGTGCCTCGACAACTATAAAGATGGAACAGCAAGACAAATAATGAATGAAAGCTCATTACGAGAGAATTGTTGCCACGAAACGTTGAGAACAGGACGACACAAAATCCGCATTCTGGGCGAACACTTGGAAGAAACAAAGGAATACCTGGTGACGCAATTCATTACCTGTTTTGGTCATGTCTGAAAACAAATGCCAAACTCCCATCCGGATGTGAAAAATGTTCCGAATAGAACAAGATGACGCTATTGCATAAGTAAAATTTTCACAGAGACGTAAAACATTTGTATCACTTCATCAGCATAACAGCACAATAAGCGGTTATACTATATGTGTGGTAATAGTACTGAAACTTGTTGAATAGCCATATTAAATCAAAAGTCTTTGAAAAGTGCGATACGTGTATTTAGCCTCCACTTGGTAGCTGAATTGAAAGTTTTAATAACAAAGTCCCTTCCCCCAAAATAGCAACTATAAATGCTGCTCGAGAAGTCAAAAGATTGTCGGCCTTGGAAATGTCATCTTATTGCCATCCAACACGGTTACAATGGTCGACAGCCTAACAACATTTTTCAAGGCGTTTTTGAATGAAATCCACTTTAAATGTATACTTCAACGTTAACATACCCCTTGTCCACACAACTGGGCATTCTCGCGGCTGGCGCACCAGAAACCCGGGCCAAAAGTACAAGAATTAGTACCAACAATAGGGCTTTGTTGGTTCAGTTGCTGTGCCTCAACTATAATAACGATTAAAATCTAAAATTGAAACAGTAAAATCTAGAATGATAGTTTAATACGAATAGTTACCAGCGAAGACGGCGATCAGGACGAGGCAGAAGATGATGAAGCAAGTACGCATTTTGGATGACAACTGAATATTGCCGAATTGCGAGGAGGTTGATATAGGTGCCCGGTAACACACTCTCACAACCCGTTTTGGTCAGCACCATACGAACGGTATATTAAAATACATTGAAACTAAACAAAGCATGTTAATGGATGATGCATAATGTGGTAGTTTATTATGCAAGGTCATTTATTATGGCCAACTTTCTCCACAAAACTCGTATCAGATTGACAGCATTCTCCTTTTAAATCGCATATCACGCTGAAGCCAGTGATCATTAAAAATCAACATTTTCTTTATTCAAAGCAGCGAATAAAATGACCGGAAAATCCCCTTGAAACCATTTCCAAAAAGAGAGAAAAATGTAGAACAGTATAGAGAAAAAGAAGAAGGTCCTGTTCTCACTATAGGGCTGCTTCTACTGGGATTTCCAACCGGCTTTGTCGCAGTAATCGATTGCCTGTCAACCCCAATTGAAATTTGTGATTAAAATTTGAATACAGGTCTAAACGAAATAAACATTGGAATATACCGATTGGCCGCAAGTCTCGGCGTTTTCGCGTTTGGCGCACCACCAACTCGGACCCCAAACGCACGGTACTTTACCCAAAGGGTCTTCTTGGGCCACTAGGAACGTTAAGAAAAATTTTTCAGTGGACTGTGAAACTGTTTAAAACGAAATATGAGTAAAATAAGTTACCAACAAGGGCCGCAATCATAAAGAAGCAGAGGAAGATCAACAGAGTGCGCATTTTGGGCGACTAATGAAAACTGTACTAAATCTATGGCGGTAACGAGAGCTAGATATATACCTAGTAACGCACCTGGCACTCTCCCATTTTCTCTTACACCTGTTTCTAATCATATCCTACCAATGATGTCTCTTTGGAAATTGGATTTTCCAGAACAACCAGATTCTGGTATGAATAGTGATGACGCATGTCAATATTTGGGTTAGTTCATTCCCAATGAAAAAGCTATTCATCATAAGAAACTTCCAGAATAAATTCTATTCAATATTTGGAAAATCCCAGTTCATTCGGAACGTATGTTTCTCTTTTTGGGGGAATACCTAATTTAGTTCCGGGAATACTACTTTGTATCCCAACTACCCCATCGCATTTACGAATACGTAAGCTTCTCTACGAATATATCCTTGAGTGAACTTATGCTTGGGATTAATTTACACCTTTCTGAGTTTATCAGTAGTTAAGCGGATCAAAAATCAACGTTTTGAATAGTTTTGATAAAGGTGCTCGCGCAAAGCAGGCGCAAAGTGCAAACGCACATTCCGTCAGGGGGTCGGATTTGTCGCGACTTGGCAACAACGCTGCAGTTCAAATTCGGACCAATGGGGAAAGCCGAATGAAAACGAGCGAAACCAACAGGAAAGGCCGTTTCCTACGTTTTCAAACACCCAACCGACTATTTCAAGAAACAAGTTCGGTGAGCATTGTCGGGTTTTTCGAGGGCTACACTAGTTTTAATTAAATAAATAGGTTTTTCAAACAGTTCTGTGTTTTAGGATAACTCAACATGTCAGTGGACAAGTAAGTAGTGCCAACAATTTCTTTTAGTCTAAAATCTTTTTTTTTCCTGAAATTAATGGCCAAATCTTCGTAGGGCTTTCGAAGACGAGTTTTTACGGGAATTGATTGAAATTCTGAAACAGAACGTACCCAAAATGGTACAAATATGGAGGCAATTAGGCTTTCCTCATGCAAAAATTCAGGAGAGATTCAAAGCTGCCATTTCTCACCACAAGGTATTTTGTATTGCTTTTGTTCCAAGTGTGATCTTCCAAGTTGATCATTCATTGACGATGTTGGTTACAGGAACTATGGGAGTCTATGCTTGAGGAAGAGCAAAACAATAAAAAGAAGATTGTTTCCACCATTGATCGTCTAGGAAGACAACATCATCAACTGTGCAAAGAACTTGGTACTCACTACAGGGAGTTTGGGGAAGAAATTCCTCTTTTGGAAATGGAGAAACTCCTGCTTGACACATTGGCTGGCTTAAACAAAGAAAAGGAAGAAAGGATGCGGTCTGTCAGAGCATTGTTTCAAGAAGAAGACACTCTGTGCAAACGACTGAATGTTGAAAATTGCTCCTTAAACCGAGACAGAATACCTACTTCTGAGCAATTTGCCATGCTTCAGGACGTAATTACAGAACTCAAGACAACAGTTGTAACAAGGTCAGAACACAAAAAAAGTTAAACTAATCTTGTAAATTCTTAACTCTTTTGTGGTACAGGCAAGGGCAGTTCATTCAGATGAGAGATTCAATCAAAAATGCCATGCACCAATTGGAAATGTCTGCCCGTTCCTCGTATGAAGTGGAACTTTTCGTTAGCGAGCCAACTACCGTTTCCTTGGCTGAAGCTGACATGGCAAAAATTAAGGTGTGTTATGATAATAGTAAATTACAAAGCAGAAGCTGATTTCTTTCATATTTTTGATCAAGGATATACAACAATCCCTTACAACCAAAATTGAGAAGAACCAAAAGAAAGCTGCTGATCTTTGTGCTACCATTGAAACTTTGTGGGAACGCCTTAGCGTTGATGAAGAAGAACGTGAAATGTTTCACATGCAAAACCGAGGTTTTGCGCCTTCTACTATTAATTCGGTAAGTTCAATAACTCGAAACTACCTTTCTAGGATCATCATCTATAATTATGATTTATTAGTTGGAACGTGAATTGGCCCGTCTTGAAGAATTGAAACGCCAAAATATTGAGCGCTTTATTCATGCTGTTCGTCAAGACTTGATAGGCTGGTGGGATCGTTGCTATGTTTCCGACGCCGAACGGCGAAGCTTCACGCCGTTTTATGCTGAAATTTATACTGAAGACTTGCTACAGCTCCACGAAGCTCAGGTTGAAAAATACAAGGAGCTCTACAATACACACACCGAGATTTTCCTTAAAGTAAATTTCAAAGTTATTTTCATTCTTGGTTTGCACTTTTTATAATCGTCGTTTTCATTTAGGTCCACCACCGGGAAAATCTGTGGAAAAGGATGGAAGACATTGAAGCTCGTGGTAGAGATCCATCTCGACTTTTCGGCAATCGAGGGTGCGCACTACTTCTAGAAGAAAAAGAGCGTAAACAAATCATGAAGGTATTTTGATCTGAATGTTTAATTTCATTCATTTCTTTGATCACCGAGGCTTATGATTCTATTTGAATAATAGGACCTTCCTCGTGTCGAAGGGAAATTGACAGAGTTAATTAACGAGTACGAACGCATTCATGGCCATGTGTTGTACATCAATGGCAAAGACTACCGCAAAGAGGTCGCTGAACAGTGGAACATCTACGAAGAACAGAAGGAAAACGAAAAACTACAAAGGGTATACAATACATAAAACAGGGTTTGAAAATAAGTTTTAACTTTTCATGTATTCTATAGCAAAAAGATCGAGCCGAAAAACTGGTTGAAGAGTCAAAGGGTGGAGCAAAACCAAACACTCCAATGAAACGTCGCTTGGGAACGACTGGAATCCGCACCCAAATCGAGTCGCCTAAAGCGAAACAACGAAAACTTCTGGTACCCTCGGTAGGATTGTTTGACATTTGGTAATTTAAACTTTGGTTTGACATTACCGAATTTTTATTTTATTTTTTAGACGGCCCCCCAGCAGCGACCTACACAAGGACGTCGAATTCTGTCTGAAGCCCTGGTAAACCAACTGCCTCAGTCTATCCCAAGTGATGCAGACGCTTCTATGATGTCGACCTATTCGGCATTTACCGTAAGACATTTAATGCCCAATGTTGCGTCTTAACGTTTCCACTGACCTCTTCTCGTACTGTCCTGTGCTTTTAATTGCTTCATAATGCAGGAGAACATTGCTGCACGCGTACAGTCCGCCAGCTCGCCAAATCACAACTAGTGAAGATGTATTTTTAATATTCAAGTAATTTTTTTTTAGAATTCCACGTATCGCCTTTCGAGTCGCGCACACACCGTTTGCACCAGTAGTTTACTTTGTTGCAAATTTTGTTTTCCTATTTTTGTCTTTGACTTTAATGTAGCGTCTTCGCTGTTGTAGTTCGACATGGCTTGACATTTCGTTCGTCGGAATTGTTCTCAATTTCGATTCTGTATCCTATAGGAGACATTGAAGATGAAAGCCAAACAGGACAAATGCGTGAATTCAACCGTTTTAATGGAGAACAGAGGAACCCCATCGTCTAGTCGTGGCAGTCAAATGCCCTCGACCTTGCCGCGCCGTCGCTCCCCGCGTTTGGCAATGGGAACACCGACAACCCCGGTTTACAACAACCACTCTAGGCTGCGGCGTTCACAGACACAGTCGACTATGATGGCTCCTCCTCTCTCAACCCGCCTTACCCCTTCAAGATCAACACCTAAACTCACGATTACCAGAAATCCAAGACCCTTCCTTCTTTAATTCTCCCCTTTGATTTTTCTTTTTATTCCGTTCAACTATCCGTTTGATTTTTCTAACTAAAATAAGTTTTTTATCGTACTGGCTTTACATTCTTCGAAATTCGCAGATTGTTTATGGGAGTTTCCCAAAAATTTGTACATAAAATTCCTTCCTTCCCCTATCCTTTTACTCAGATAAACCATCGTTGATCTGCAGTAACTAAATTTTGAGGACTCGAAGCATGCATTCACTACCAAGACCACATTGTTTCCGCTTCCTCATTAAATACGTTCTTAAACCAGTTTCATGATCCATTTGTAATTTTCATCAATCAAGGTTACGGAATAAATGCAATCTACATTGAAGTTTGGTGCTTATATTTTGATATCCTTGAAATTGGCACAAGTACTGCCAATGAATCACTTGTGTTGCGATGATTTGCGAACAGGCAATTTTTGAACCTTGAGAAATGGGAAAATTAATGCTTTTAGGTTTTAAAAAATATTACTTGAGGCAACGACGTTGCAGTAGTACTGTTCTTATCGAATGAGTCATCGTAGTTCCACCGAATTGCCAACTTGAAACAGTTAAAGCAATAAAATCCAGTTGAAGGCCTACAAAAATAGAATAATTGCCTAAGGAAAAGAACAATTATAAAATTTCTTTAAAATCTAAGAAATTTAATAAAGCCGGTTGCGATTCTTTTCTCTTTAGCGATTTGTGGGTCCTCAAAAGGACCCTTTAAAAAAAAAGGGGATGACACAGAGATGGATGGACAAAGTCATATGGAAAGAGCGAAATGACAAAAAAATCGACATAACTGGAGCAATTTCAAGAGTTGTTTTTTTTTGTTGTTGTTGCATGAGGAAATAGAAAAGACAAAATTTAAAAAAAAGAGGAAAAAGAATGCTTTCTGGAAACAAAATGAAAAGATGGAGGAACAAAAAAAAAAAGAGATGCAAAATCATTACAAATCACAAATCAAGTATATAACGTTCGATTGCAGCGAAATGATGAGGCTTTAAGGGTGGGGGGCGAGAGACACGATCCTTTGTTTGGAGGAGGAACTTGGGTTTTATCACAATCCTCTTTAAACAAATTAGCGACTGGCAAGCGGCCCACACGATAGCCATTAACCACCGTTACTGACTTTGGGACATAAAACAAGTAAGAGAGAAAAAAATGCTGGCCATTCAAACAAAATGCTGATAGATGGGGGTGATACTGGATGGATGATGGGCATTTACTCTTCTTCACATCCGACATAGCTTTTGTTTTTGTTTAAAAATAGAGGCTCGAACGCCCTAAATCTTCTGATCAAATACACATAGGTAGGGATGGGGTGATAAACACGCTTTGTACTCTACCATTATTTACAATTTTGTAAGAAATTTTTCGACAGAGCGAGTGAGGATCAGCCAATGACCATTTCTTTGCCTTCCTCTTCTCTTAGGGATCAAGCCAACAAAATTTCCCTGATGCCAGCTTTGTGGTCTTCTCTCCTGTACAAAGGTTCGTCGCATTCTGAGTTTATGGCAAAAATTTCTGGGCTAGGCTTTGGAAACATGGTCTCTCTACTGCAAAATTTTACAAAGGTGACCCTCAATCGTTCGAACAAGAGGTGAGGGAGATGGTGGAGGGGATACAAACACTTTGATACTTTTTTAATTGTAAATTGTCAGCCTTTGTTCCAAAATCCAATTCAAATTCCAAGGTCTTTAACGAATGCACTATTCCGTTCGTTTTCTTTTTTGTAAAGAGAGCATTCGGTGGGAAATAAGGGGGGGGGAAGGGGTTGAAGAATTTTGTGTGCCAGGTGAGGAAAGTGTACAAGGGAAACAGCAGATGATTGTGCATTCTTAGGCCTTGATGTTGAGGAGCATCTTCAATTGATTGGATATTTCTTGGAACTGTTCTTTGTGGTATGTAGCATTTGAGGTGGTCCAGTGAGGTGGAGGTTTAGGAAGACTGGCCGCCGCTGGAGCCTCACTGAATTTTGCACCCGCATAGAATAGCCCATTGGTTGATGGTGATGCTCGGTTGGGACTTGATTTGGAAGAGGTGTATGAGTGTGAGCGAGGGCTACCAGATTGGACGCTTCTTGGTGAACCATAGCGTCTTCTTGCACCAGATTCAGGAATGGCAATCGGCTGAGCAGTAGGTGTCCTGCTTGCCCTGTTAGGGGTCACAGCCGCAGAGGACTGGCTTGAAATGGCCATGTCCTCTATGGGATTGCCCGTGGACGTCGAGCAGGCACGGCCCCGTCTAACTCCACCGTTGTTAAGGCTACTCTTGGCAGTAACCATGATTCTCATCACTTCTTCTTTCTTGATTCTTTCTTAACAAACAGCAAACAAGCGGAATATTCCCCTTCGCTCCGTCCGAACCCAACTAAACAAACATTACAAAAGATTAAAACCACTACTGATAGCAAATAAAGCACTGATAAGTGTTCTTACCTGTTGATGAGATCACAAAACACAACGAAAAAGGCGAATATGGATGATAACGCGCAATACACACAAGTGGCCGTAAATATACAGAAGATTGACAAAGGGACCAAAATGGCGGCGGTAACGCAGCAAACTGATTGGCTCCAACGGATATATACTGTAAGATAGATGGTGTTGGTGTTGTTGAGAGAAAGGCAACGTTTTCTCTTACCGAACACAAGGGAAAAGAAAACTTTCTTCGTTTCGTCTTCTTCTCGACTCTTCAGCTGCAAACTGTTCGAAAACAAGTTTGCGTCTTCTTAATTGCGCAATAGTGCCCAACAATTAAGTATGTTGATTCGTTTGAATCGCTCTTTACCCCGTATTTTTTACAAATCGAATTAGCAGCTAACCGTATTCAGATGAATTTTACACAGGGGTCAATAAAGAGAGAACGAATCACTAAAGATTTAAATTTTCCTTTCTTTTAAATAAAGGCTCTGACTCTCGCGTCTAACGACTCTAGCACTTCCCGGTTAACTGAAGGTTGGCTAGCGGGCGCTTAGCGTTGCTTTGCTCGGTGGCCTGGCCTACTTGGAAAAAAAAATCCCAAGGCCGGATATGATGTTTTGTGAGGGGAAAAAGGGCCGAACCAATTTCTCTCCTACCAGAGAGCCCCCTGGTGGGGATTCTTTTTTACAGTAAATTTAGCATTTCTAGTTAAAAATACTACTTTTAGAGACAATTATTGGGTTTAGGAAAATGTTTAGAACCTTCGTACGTGTTTATTTCTACAAAAAAATGGAAAATACAGAGTTGATTGTAATAAAAATTAAAGTAATAATCGTAGATGGCGTTGGTGACCCTGTTTCATGAATTTGCTCATCTGGCAGCGAGCAAGCCGTTCTCGTCTAGCCAAGCTTTTCCTCTTTGTCCCTTCGCTTCAGCCAATAGGGACTCAGAACTGCCTGAGGTCACGTGACGACTGCGATAGAGCGAAGGAGAAAACAAGGACAACGTTGATTTTCTTATTTTTTGAAAAGAGGGAGAGGAAGAACAGAAATTTAGAGTATTCATTTGTATCTACTGAGAATTGGCTAAGCTTTAAAGATCCCAAGATGATTGCTTGATGACTCAACCCCTCTGTTGATGCTTCCTACTACTTCTCAGAGAACCTTTATACAAATTACAAAACCCGAGCGAAGGTCTCTTTCTCTGCGCTCTGGCCAATGTCGAAATATGGTGGTGGGCTGATATTTCGAAAGCCCCTGGAGAACCCAGGGGCTGTGCGTAGGTTCCAGCTTGTGTGTGTGAGTTGCTCTCTCTCTCTCTCTATCTGTCGAGAACGAGTCTACAGTTAAGATGGCGGTTGAAACTCTAGGCTCGCCGACTCGGCTCTGTTGGCTCTAGTTTTGGCTCTCCCCTCCCCTTATTTTATCGTACGCGCGCGGGCCTCAGTTCTTGCTCAGCTACCGAAGGGTAGAGAGGTGTGTGTGTGTCGCTACGTCACGCGGCTGTTTGATACCAGACTGAATTATCGAATGGTTGAGAAAGTAACCAAGTTATTCATTTCAAGTAAACACTTAAATATGAGCGTGCTATCGAATTGTTTGCGTAACATGAAGAGTCGTTGAATCGACCAGACTTGTACGTCCCGAAGTGAGAACCACGTTGCCGCCTGTGTGTCGTCGTGGAGCTTGGATATATCATTGTGTCTGTGTGTATGTGTGTGAGTGCAGTGGCTGGCACAATCCATAGGATTACATTTTCCCAGTCGAGGTGAGAGATAAAAAGAGAGACTTGATTTTTGAATTCATGTCTGATATGAGAAGCTCCATTTTGCAGCATGAAAATCGATTTCAGATGGAGGGATTCCGGTCCTGCTCGGGGGAAAAAGGTTCCTAGCACACGAGAAGGGGAGGGATTGGCTAGAGGAGGTGGTGGTGGTAGAACAGGGTACACAGCGTACACACACACACAGATTGGGGATGCTAATCAAAATAAAGTTATCCAGATTTCTTCAAGTGGAAGTGGTTCTTTCTCGCATTTATTAAGTGTTTTGTAGAAAAAGAAGAAGTGGTGGCAGTAGAGAAGAAAAACTGGAAAATGTGAAAAGGAGCGCGCGGAAGAAAGCGCCTTTTTTCCACTCTCGCTTAGGCAACTTTCCCACTTGTATATCCAGCCATCCGCTTTTACTCCGCCCACCTCTCTCCCCTCCTTTTCTCTCTCTCTCTCCCTCTCGTCTCTGTATTCCGTCTTTTCTCTTCTCTCTCCCTGTATCCCGCCGTCTCTCTCTCTTCCTTCGTTTCTGGGTTCCCACCCGGAGGCTATCTGGCTTCCAGCAGTGCAGGTGCAGGGCCCGGCAATTTGGCTCCGCCAGTGTTGACCAGAAAATCCTCCTTCTCCTCCTATTCCTCCCCTCTTTTCTCTGCCAAGAAAATATAAAAAGACCCGGGTGAACAAGTGGTGGTGGTGGAGGGATGGAGAATATTAAAGAAAAGAAACCCGAAATATAAATTAAATTTTATCTCATCCGGTCCGTGGTCCACCAAAAAAAAAAAGTTTATTTTAAAAGATTTCCTAATATTAATACCATGTTTTCTTTTTTCTCACTAAACTATTTCAGCTGAATTCATTTGGCCAAACTTGTATTATTTGAATGGAGTCTTCCCACGTCGGAGGGTCGTCGGCGACCAACAACAGCAACGCCCGTTCGTCTCCTCTTGGACTTCGAACTCTGACCGGTAATTATCATTTTGACATTTAAATTATGGTTTGTCAACATTGTAGGATCGGAAGCTAAGCATCGTCACGCATATTCGGGGAACAGCACACGGAGCGTTTTTCTCCTTCGTTGTCGGTTACTGGTGGTTGTTGGATTTTGAACCCCCTCAAAAACTCGACGAGTCCACTGGTTGGTCAGAGGATCTAAAAATAGGGAAAGATGTCGCTAGTCGTCATTTAAAGTTCCTGACGGGGGGTCTGTCTGTGCCAAAAAGGGTGTACTCGGCTCACAATGTTCTGCGATTGAATTCCTCAATGTATATTGTGCCGAGGAGCCTGGAAAAGGTTTTCCGTGTGATATTCATCCCCACTGTGTGAAGGAGAAAGAGAAAAATTGGGGGTCTCTGGGAAAATTGCTGTTCCAAGACTTAAGGGGGAGCTGGCTCGGCCTGGAGGGAGACTTAACCCTCGCGCTCCTCCCACTCTTTGTTAAAAATGTTTCTTTTGTGAACCCGGAAAAGCTTTTTTTTTAAATTTTTTTTTCTTTACTATGTACTCAAGTTGAAGTAGAAACTGTCAAAATCTGTATCAAAGATAATTTGTATGCGTTGCTACCGCTATTGGTTAATAGCTGCTGGAAAAAACGTTAGGTCACTCACAGTAGTCATAGGGTCCGATTGAATTAGGTAACTTGATGCATTCCTTGTGAAGACGACGTCTTGAATTTAAAATTTTCGTCGGAAAAGAGAAAGAAAGAACCCGGTTTGAAGAGGCTGCTGCTGCTGTCCGAGTAAAGGGGCTGTGTGTGAACTCTGACCTCAAGCCTCGTATTTCATGTCACCTGCACCCCCTCCTCCCGAAATAATTCTTGTCTGGTTTTTACTAAAAAATAGACTCTTTTCAGTTCTCTCTTCTCTTTCTCTCCCCCCTCTCTCTTCTCTCTCCGTCTTTCTCCGGAGGAGCCCCTCTCGCCAACCTCCTCCAGTCCTCCTCCCTCTCCTCTTTCTTCTCTTTTTCTATATCGACCCGTTCTCTCGGTCCCGACAATACGAAGAGTGGGCACAAAAGAGAAGCTGATGAATAGAAGTAGGGAGAGGGAGAGAGAGAGAAGAGAACGGAGAGAGAGAGAGAGAGAACCCTCCTTCTCCTCCGGGGAAAATGCAGCAGCACACTACTTACTACCCGGGGGAGGGCACACACACTGTTTAAATGCCCCATGTATTATTATGTGCATACAATCATCTTTAAATCTAATGCCTTTACATTAACGTCTTTTTTCTCCTCTTTGTCTTTGTTTTCGCCAATAGATTTGATTCCGGCAGCTGGAAGACTGAGTCCAGTACCATTTTACCGCGTGGCCAACTCTAGATCTCAACAAGAAACTAAGGTGATTGAAAATTTAATTCACTACTCACTCTACGATTGCTGGAGCGAAGATGACGACGACGACGACTACTACTCACTTTTTATTTGATACACACGCGGTCCTTGTTAAGTTATTGAAGGGGCCCCCCTCCTGTTGGGCTAACAAGCGTTGCCAATGCGCGTAGAGAAGTTCTACAGTACACTACTATATAAGAGAAAAGAAGATGGCATATACTAGAAAATCCCCCTCTTTGCCCTGGAAATCCCGCCTCTCTGATATTTTATTAGTAGAAACTGTGACTAAACTTTGAGAGAGCTCTCGATCTCGGATTTATTTTTTTCCCTTTCGTCTTCTTTTTCGTTCTTACCGAAAAAGGGACCGATTCTTTTTACAACCGTATTCCTTTTTTATTATGATGATATGAAAAACGGTAAAGATAGGGAGACGACCTAGTTTTTGTTTGGAGCTCGCTGTTTGTCGTCCGACGGATGAATTGCATTTGTGAACGTTTTAAAAATTCAATTTCATCTTTTGTTGTTGTTGTTGTTGCAGGCAAGTACGAGCCCGAGTCGGAAAAGAGCCCGACTGGCTTCGGGTGGCGGAGGAGCTGTCGTGATGGGAAGCGGTGGTGGAGGGGGTGAGTCTAGAACCACCCCGTCCCCACCGCTCTTATCGGCGCCGCCGCCCGTTGTTGTCCCGTCTCCTCGAGAGCGCGAGAATCACAATCCGCACGTCGGTGCTCCTGGCGGAGACCGGGATCGACGGAGACATCCGTCGAGAAGTTCTGCCCGTTGCGTACCGAGGTAATTAACGCGATTGCTGATGCACTCTGCATTGATTGATTTCCTAATGGCAAACGTCGTCGTCGTCCTTGTTTGTTGTTTAGTCCGCATTTGAGGCGGTGTCGGTACCGAGATGGCAACGGCGGAAGCAGCGCTGCCAATGGAGGCCAGCGACTGGGAGCCGGTCCATCTCACCACCATCAGCAACAGCAGCAGCAACAACAGCAACAGCCTCAACAACATTCGCCCGGCAACAGCGGCGCCAACAACGGGTCGGGTGGTAGCAATAACAACGGCGGCGGCCAGCAGCTCGCTGCCCAATCGGCGGCGGTGGCAGCAGCGGCGGCAGCGGCCGCGGCCGCCCTTCATTCGGCTTCCTCCCATCACAATAACCCGGGAATGGTGCTCGACTTGAGCCAGGTAATGCCCGCTCTCCTTCTCTCACTCTCTACACGGCCATACAGCAACCTTCATTATACATTGGTAGTTGTGGCCGGTTGGCTTGGAACACCCTGTGTTGTTGTGTGCGTTTGTTACCAACCGGTCGATCCTGGCCCGATGGTTGCGCCATCTAACGAGACGAGCACGAAAAGCATATCGCATGTGTTGCGTAGTAGATCAATCCCGCGGACCGTGTGCCCTTATCAGCTGCCGTCTGCCCTAGAAAAGGGACCTCCACACGACTACTCATCAAAATTTCATGTCTAGTGAAAACGGCTAGGCGCGGTTCTGTTTTTCTTTTTCTTTCTTTCTCCGAGCAGCGGGGTTGTTGTTATTCTGCACGGACGTGGGGAAAAAGAAAAGGGGAGGAGCCGAGAAATGAAAACAACAATACGAGGTGCAAGAATGCGTCTTTTGGCTCCGTTTCAAGGACGGGCCAACAAAACACGGATCCAGAGGAACAGAGAGAGAAGTTGGATAACGGGAGAGAATCAGCTGACGGTGCGCGGAGGGAGTAAAAGGAGAGTAAATAGAAGAAGAAGAAGTGTAGAAGTATAGGAGAGAAACAGAGAGAGAGAGAGAGAGAGAAGAAGGAAGATAGATGGAGAGAAAGGGAGAGAGAGAGAGAGAGAGAGCGAAGCGGTCATTTCTTCCGCCCTTCTCCCTTGCCCTTGCGCTCGGCATGCATTTTGGATGCGACGGATCGATGACGCACACAGACCCCTCCCCATCCACATCATTGCGGATGCTCCACACACACGCGTATATCGAGGCCATCTAAGGTTACGTAAAAACAAGCTCGATGCAATTTCATCGTATTTTGATACAGGAACGCTAGAATATTAGTCGGGATTTGATGCTCTCGTTGTTGACGCTACGACATGTGTGTGTGGGTTTCGAAACGGAAGTCGACGAGGAATGGTGTGGTTTAATTTAACGGGGACACGGAGAGAGAGAGAGACCGAGAGAGAGAGAGAGAGGGGGGGTCGACGACGAAGTAGTAGGAATGCGCAGTAGAGATATGAGCAGCCGCACGGTAATGGCTTCCACTGGGGGTGTAGTTCTCTTGTTCACTGGGCGCAGAGGAAGGAAGGAGCCAGAAATCGTGTGTTAGCTGGCCGGGGAGAATCGTTGGCTGCGCGATATCGCCATGAAAGTGTGCAGTTGAAATAATGCGTGGACGTGGTCGGTGACCGCCATTGGAGGGTCGGAGATTTTCTTGCTCGTTTCTCGTGAGCTTCGACTGCCGCTGCACCATGTCGTCAAGTTGATTTCCTTTTGGCTGCGAACGCGATAGAAGAAGAAGAAGAAGAGTTGCATCGAATTTAGTTTTATTCTGTCGTGCAGTCTGCCCTGTGTGTGTGCGTGTGTGCCAGCCAGCAAGCAACTCTCTCAAAGCCAAGGACGTCAACGTCGACGTCATAGGCTCTTACAGCCCGCCCTTTCTCGGCCCACACCTCCCCTCCGACCGACGGGGAAAAGTGTGTCGTCGATCGATTCCGTTGGGTTCTCGCAGTGTGTGTGCGCGCTCCGCCAAGCCGCCATCAGTTCCTTTCTCCTTCTCCATCCCGATGATTGTCTCCGTGCGCTGCTTGTCCAATAATATCATCTTCATCACCATACCTTACTGGCTATGCTGATCTGCGCCATGCCCTACACCCGACACGGTGTCGATACGGGGGCAGTGAGTGTCCTTTCCCTCATTACGGTAGGCCCTCTCTTTCTCTCTCTTTCCCTACTCTCGGCTCGTCTCGTTGTGTCGAGTGTTCTCGTCGACTCTGCTCTAGTTTCTTATTATTAGTATACTACACAGTGATGATGATGATGATGAACTTGCTATGATATATGATGCTAATTCGGATTCTTTTGTTTTTTTGTTTTTTTTTGGTCTTTCTCGTTTGATGTGATGTTGCAGGTCCCCGTCTCGATTCCGGTCAACCTGCCGCCCCAGTTGAATTCGTTGTACTCGGCTGCTGCGGCGGCCGCTGCGGCAGCGGCCGTGGCGGCCCACGGTCCCGGTAACCACGGCAATCACGGTCCACTACCTCCTCTGTGCACGAGCGCTAGCGGTGGAGGTGGTGGCAGTAGCGGCGGAGGCCCGCATCACATGTCTCAGAATCCCAATTGCCATCAGCAAGTCCATCACCAAGCTCTGTATGGCTGCACTGGCGGCCATCAGCACCACCTGCCGGCCTCTACGCAACTCCACCAGCTGGCCTCTTGCTTGCCTCCTCCTCCGCCGCCTCCTCCACAACACCAGCATCATCAACACCACCCGCACCATCACCCTTACACGCCCATCTACCACCACCATCATCACCATCCGCACCACCATCACCACCATCACCACCAGTTGGCCGGCCATCCTTTAGCCGGTCCGTCACAGGGCCATCAGCCTTTACAGGTTACCTCGCTCGGCGTTGGCATCGGCGTGGGCGTCGGTGTAGGAGTCGGCGTCGGTATGGTCCAGCCGGCTCATAACCAACCCCCCTTTGCTCACGTTCCTCCGCCAACATTGCTCCAGCAGCGGACAGCAGAGTCGGACTACCGCCGAGCTGCTGCCGCCGCCGCTGCCGCAGTCGGTCCATCCGCCTACTCTCAGGCTGGATCCTTCAACCCTATGCCTCTCAATCCCGCAGCTTCCTCTATCGCCTCTTCATCTTCCTCTTCCTCAACCTCATCCTACGGCCACGTCCGTCAACAACAGCAACAGCAGCAGCAACAACAGCAGCAGCAACAACAACAACAACTCTCCCTCCACCACCAACAATCCATGTCGTCCTTGGCCTCCAGCGGAGGAGGACGGCTGTCGCTCAACAACCAAGGGGGGTACACCATTACGGGCCATTCGAATCCAGGTGCCACTCAGAACCATCCAGGTCTCAATCAACTCCAAGGCCATCCCTTCTTCGTCCACGACGGTCTCCTGCACCATCACCACCACCACCATCAGCAGCAGCAACAGCGTTTGCGAAGAAGTCGCCAAAACAACAACAACAATGGAATGATGGCCGGCAGCAGCAACTCCGGTTCAGGTGCCGGTCCGTCCTCTTTAGGCGCCTCGTCTTCAGCCTCATCCAACGCATCCATTGCTGCAGCAGCCGCTAATGCGGCTACGGTCGCGTCCATGTCGGCGGCCGCTGCGGCTGCGGCTGCAAGACGCGTCTGGCGAACGGGTCCCACAACGGTCCCACCGCCCTACCCAGGATTCCTTCTCTCCTTCTTGTAAGACTTTTCGCCAATTAATTTGCCTTTTTGTAGCTCATACAGACCTGTTGTGCGACCAAGTCCGTCTAATTGTTTGTCTTTTTTTTAGGGCAATGTTGTCTAATCCGCCGCTGAATTATGGACCCGATTTGGGAGCAGCATCCGCCGATCCCGTCGAGACTGAAAACTACGAAGCTCTTCTCAATCTGGGTAAGGGCAAATTATCTTTTTCTTTGTTGGGTGGAATATCCGGTTATTGTTGTTGACCCGTTTTCTCATAATACTAATCATAATATTTTTCTCTATCTCTCTTTCCATCTCGGTGGCCCAACAGCGGAACGGTTGGGCGAAGCGAAGCCCCGAGGATTGGCCCGGACGCAGATCGATCAGCTGCCGTCGTATCGATTTTCTGGCGAGATCGAAGAAGGTGGTCAGAGCACTTGCGTCATTTGCATGTGCGAATTCGAGACTCGTCAGACGCTTCGTGTTTTGCCCTGTAGCCACGAGTATCACGCCAAATGCATCGACAAATGGCTCAAGGTATATATTTTTTCGACTCCTTTACCTTTGTCGCATCGATCGCGACACTATTGATCGTCATCCTAATCGATTTCTTTCTCGTTTCTCTCTCTGTTTCTAGTCGAATCGTACCTGCCCCATTTGTCGTGGAGATGCATCAGAATTCTTTCACAGCCTCGAATAGCCTGGAATAGAATTTGGAGAGCCGTCAACGGATGTTTTTTCTTCTTCTTCTTCCTCCTCTTCTTCTCTTCCTTCTCTTTATCTGCCTCGAACTTGGGCGCCATTTTCTCTTTCTCTGTCCCCTCCCGCTCCCCTTCTCCTCTGCTCCGACTCACTCTCACACACAACACAATCTTACACTACCACACACGGCTTTTTTTGTCCAAGAACAATCTTCCATAGCTTCCTTTTTTGGAATCGATATTGTTTTCGTCTCTTTTCTCTTGGCCATTCTAAAAAAAAAACATATGTTCGTGGCGTAACCCGTCAGTCCTTCGGTTGGAGCTTCAACCCTAACGTGTGTCGTGGCAATGCATCTCTCATTCAGCCGGATGTTGCCCCTCGTAGGCGAGCTTGTTGATCTCAATGTTTCTCTCAATGATTCTAATTTTTTTTTCTCTTACTTTTGCTGCTCCAAAACCCCCCGCCATATTAATCATGTCACACTAGAAGAGAACCGCTCCTCGTACGTAGGCATTCCGTCACACTCCCCTCGAATCCATCTGGCTCCAGCACGCTATATTCTTTCCATCCATTTCTTCATAATTTTTTTTTTCTAAATCTTCTTTTTTCTCAACGTCGAATGACTGGTCGCTGTGATAGATATTGCCATCTAGCGTCTGGGCTTGCAGTTTATTTCTTGGGGGGGAAAACAACCACAATTTTCTTTCGTTGTTATCTAACACGCCGCAACTAGGCGTGTGTTTATGTTTAGCCGACATCCAGAATTTTGTTTTTTCTTTAATGAAAAAAAATCCACCGATTCAAATTAGTTTGAATTCCGCATACACTAAATGCTGATCCAGGTTTCAAAAAAGACAGAACCGGGTATTATTGGTTTGCTTGTTATATACCTCCCTACGCCCCCCTCGCCCGCCCATCTTAGTATCATTTCTCTCTTTGCCATCTTTTCCCAAAAAAACGTCGAGTGCAAGTGTTGTCTATATTATACAAAAAAAACAAAACAAACAAAATTACCCTCTTTACCACTGGCCTGAAACACGCGTTTTTCGATGGACTCTCACCCACTCGGAGATGATGATTTCAAATTTTGCTGTGGTGTCATCCATCTCTCCTTTTTTAAAAACAAATATCTTGTGTGTGTTGTGCTGTTTGTTCCTCAACTATTAAGCTACCCTCTCCTTGCTCGAGACATCAGAAAAGGACCAAGAAACTTTATCTCATGTCCTTTTCAACACACACACGACACTGCTCTCTCCTCTATTTTCCTTCTTCACTCGTCTATTAAACAACAACAAATTGTGTATATCCTTTTTTGCGCCAGATTGTTTTCTTTTCAATTTTTTCGTCTGAGAATTGACCGTTTTCTCTTTCACCCCCCACTCTTTGTTTGTTCGTCGGTTTTTTCGTCTACTGTTTCGCTCTCTCCCTGAAGAATTGGGAGAAGAAGTTTACATTGGAATATGTTTTTGGTAATTCTTATTCAAGTACTGTTTCATTACAAAAAGTAAGTACAGCGTGCGTGTTGTAGTGATGTCCAAAAAACAACAGTGTGTTGCCTTGGTGGAACCCTAAACTATAATGGGTTGCAGTTTTCTAAGTTTGTCCGATTGTTCCATGTTCGTCTCATCTTAACCCAATACATGCTCTCGTTGATCAAACCGCAAAAAAGGAATTCTTGGTCTCTTAATTATTTTCAATGAGATGGAAAAAACGTGACTTTGTTGCGGGACAATACCGAAAACGAGGTTTAATGCACATGCCAATAATTTTATATGAAGACGCTGGGGGATAATAAAAATGGTTCTCTAGTTCCAAACGCAAACAAAAGTAAGGTCATTAAGAATCCAAATTTCTTATTTGGGGTGGACGATAATGAAATCATCCAAATTTCCGTAATCTTGCTTCAAATGAAGAGTGTTCTCGTTGGCCAAATGGAGGAGGGCTGCAAATGCTAAGGCTACACTCAAATTGTCGGCCATCTTTTGAGGCAACAAATTCGGGATTTCGTGATATGTTTCGGAAAATGGTTTCGGATTTCCAGGAGTAGCCTTCTGATTAGCCTGAGCCTCGTTATTTGGCTATAGGAAATGAGTAGGTGATTAAATTTTGCAAAATGACGGGCTCAAGTTAGAATAATATACCTGACTAATCATGTTCCACATAGTCGATTTCAACCGTTTCATGTCCATTTTCTTGGCCACTTTGGCATAATTAATTTGAATTCTCGCAACCATGTTGGGAGCAGCGATCAGATTATCACCGGAGAATTGACCAAAATTCTTGGTTACATCATTCTGGCTAGCAAAATCGACTGTTGGATCGTCAAACGTCATGCCAGGGTCGTGATGATCATCGTTATCAGAATCGACTGGATCCGAATCAGCCGTAACAACGGGGCAGAAATTATCAGCATCTCTTCGGTTGGAGTAGTCGTATGGTGATAAAATGTCTTCCAGATCTTGTGAAGGCCCGCTTTTCTTGTTGGCTCTCATCGACAACATTGGTCTAGTGAACGATCTGCCCAAAATGAATATTACATTAATTACGAACTCACTGAGATTTCGTCTGTTTAACTCACTGAGAAAATTCCTTTAAGCCGTAATGCAAGTCTTCTGGAAGAGTAATTTTCTCCGGCAACCATTGGATCAAGGTGGCATGCGTTAGCTTAGAGGTATTTCGAGCTGAATTGAACTCGTTGCCAAAATTAGGAATATCTTCGAAGTTCAAAAGAAGAGCGTCCTTCCTCCGCTTTTTCTTCACTTCTCGGTTTGCATCAGCTAAGATGGGAAATTTAGTCTTAGATATCAAGGCGTTGATAAGAGAGATAGAAGAATGTCGACTTAATACCTTTCTGTCCTGGTTTGTTCAGTCGCCAGTGGAGCGGGCCTGCCCAAGCGGACCGAACAGCCGAACTAAAATAGGAATACTCTTGTTTGCTAAGATGGTCCTTTAGCTCTACAAGTCCTAATTCCTTGCCATTACGGGCAAGGATGGGAACAGGATTTAGCTGAGCTTCACCATTTCGATGACGATCGATCCCATCATCTTCGTCAATGTCTTCCATTCCGAGGTGAGTTTCATTTTCGGATTCGTTACCACCACAAGTTTCCGGAATGGCATCCATATCAAAGGCATGATCTTCGCTAGCGGCAGGCAGTTGAGGTACTTGATACTCGTCGTGTTTCCTCTTTGTTGGGCTCTGGAGAAGACCCATGAGATCTTCGTTTGCAGGATCCCATGATGTAAAATTAAAGCCCTTAAGTGTGGGGCAGATTTCAGCGTATTCCAAACCTAAAATGTAATCGATCATTTAAATTATGCTGCTGAAATTAAAACCGGGAGAATTTTACCGTGTACTGTTGGACACGCGGTCTGAGTCGACTCTAATCTTTGTGACACGGAATTACACAAAGAATCCGAGTCCATAATGAGTTGACATCCGTCGTCCTAGGCAAAATGAATAGTTTCGAATTTAAACATGGGAAACCATTTCGAACAATGTAATATGATACCTTCAAAATCAATGAAGTAAGAAAGTTGACACCGCCGTTACGGCCTTCATCAAACCTAGCCGAATTCTTTTTGAACAATGGGTCGACATCATATTCCAAATCAAATTTAGACAAATTTAGATGATCTTTGTTCGTTTCGATAGTTTTCTTGTTCTTTTTCTGTAAATTAAAATAAGATCAAAAAGTGGACATTTCCAGTTAAAAGCATTGTGACTTACTCTCGCCTTTTTCTTGGCTCTACTAGGGTCATCTTGATCTCCTTCGACTTGTTCATTTCCTTCTTTTTCTTGACCATCATTGCCGGTTCTTCCCAAACCTCCAGCCATTTTAATGGTGTCGATATGAACACAGTCTACTCTGTAAGCATAGATCTTGGCACTGGCATCAAGAGTGCAGCTGGCAGCCTTTAAAATATAAGGAATGAGATGTTACATTAAGTAATCCAATTGCTCAAAATTTTGGGTGTTACCTGAAAATTATTCATCTCAGGATCTTTCTTTCTCAACATTTCAGACATACAGTCAATGAGTTGAAGATTGAAAGCATTTTTCATATTGATTTTCTGTTTATGAAAAGAAGCTTTTTAAGTGAGGTGTTGTGATATTAGATTTATATCTAGATAGCCTTACATTTTCTGCAGACAGTTTTATACAATTGGAGTAATGTTCAACCAAAGCTGCATTTGTCATGCCAGTTGCAGGTCCCATTGATTTTCTGCGATCAACAGGCGTTGCAGGAGAGGCTAAATTTTGTTGCTGAAGTTCTGCTGCTCTCTGCCTCTGTCTTTCTCGTAACTCTTTCTCATCATTGTTCTAAGAAAATATAATGTTGGAAAATGTTTCAAAATAAGTCACGGTGCTGTAAAAGAAATAAATACCAGTGAGGCAGTCTTCGATGGGTCAAAATCAACACCAGCAGCTGCTGCTGCCTTCTCTAAGGACCTCTCCAACAAGACAACTGGTGACTTATTTAATGCAAGGCCCATGGATCTTCGGATTTTCGGGGAATTGAAAAGTGGAATACTTTTTCGTGAATGTGTTGCCGATTTCGAGGCAACACGTTCGGCAGTTGGCGTCATGTTAACAGCCATCATAGTTTTCCCAACTAAAACACTGTAATAAGACAAGTGAAATGAATACTGAGCTTATGCCTCAATAATTTTTCCCAACAGTTGGCACAATTATAATGCTTCAAAACAACACTGGAACATAAACAAACACACCTATTGGCGAACGATGCTTTTATCTTGTCCGTTTCGAAAGTCGAAACCAAGCCGCCAAGCGGGAAATGAAAGATGGAGACAAAAAAAGAAAAACAGCGTTTGAATATCGAGGTGCGTTCACAAACTGTTCGCAAGGCGCGGCAAGCAGACGACGCAGAGCAGAGTAGGCAAAAGTTTAAAAAATTATTTTTGTTGAATGTTTAAGTCTTGCCGTTCCTCTTAATCTCTTTGATTGTTTTGCTGAAAGCCTTATCCGCCTTATCACAGTAGAGTCGTTCGTGTATGATTCTGGCACTGGCCAAGTGGCCATACGATGTGAGCCTGTTAAAAGTAGCATATGTCCATTCTGCTTGTGAATGTTGTGATTACGTGATCGCCGCCAGCCTCTCCTCTCTTGGTCTTACCAAATCTCCGACAGTCCGACACGTCCGACGGAGTTCTACTTTTTACTGAGATGAATATGGAAAACGAGTGATGAAAGGAAATAGGTATTTATTACCATTTACTGCCAAAATGGTCGAAGAGAAGGTGCTTCCCGCATTGGCTGCTACTTTAGGAGCTTTATTCGCCGTTTATGCTGTGAGAAAATGGACACGAAAATCTGGAGGCCTTCCAGGTGAATTCATAACTTGTTTGAGTAAACTAACAAAAAAAAACCTGTTGTATTTCTGATGGTTGGTTGCCAAAACCAACAAAACAATTATAAAACCTCTAAATGGAATTTTCAAATGGAATTTTCAAACAATTCTTAATGTTATGTTGTTGGTGTAGGTCCAGTGGGATGGCCAGTTGTTGGATACATGCCTTACTTGGAACCGAGATCTCTTTACTCTACAATGAAGTATCTAATCGAGAAATACGGTCCGATATTCAAGTTACGACTGGGCTCTTATGACACAGTCGTCATCACTGATAACCTCCTAATTAAAAAAGCTTTTCGATCCCACGAACTTGCCCACCGGCCGTCTCTTCTGTTTTTTGAATTTGCCAGCCAAGGATATCACGGTAAATCAGAAATTACCTTCGCAGAAGTCAGAAAGAACGTGTATTCATTTGATTTTCGAGACACAAATCAACAGGTCTGGTGAGTTCAAGCGGGGAACTGTGGAATGAACAAAGACGCTTTGCGCTTCGTCATTTGCGTAAGTTACCTGCCATTGGATAAACCTTAGCCACATATGATTACAGTAGGCTAAATGGTTGTTACTTTCTAGGTGATCTCGGAATGGGCAAATCTAGTATTGGGATTCATATTGAACGCGAAGCCATTTGCATGGGTGAATTATTGCGGAAATCCGTCGGCAAACCCATTGATTTAAATAACAGTTTAAATATTGCCATAACTAATATTGTGTGGGCCATCGTAGCAGGTATTTCCTGACTAAATATATTATTAACTGTTAGATAAAGCACAATTGACAGAAACAAAAATAATCTTGTAACAGGATGCAGAATGGAGTATGACGATCCACTCTTTCTGGGATTGATGGCTGCAATCAGACGAAATATGGAAATTGGCACAAAAATGGGAATAGTTGGATTTATTCCATGGTTGAAAAACATTCTTCCTCGCTCCTGGCTTGGCATAAATTTAATGGAAGAATCCATAGAAACTGTAAACAGTTATTTTAAGGTATTTTCTAAAGTAAACAATAAAAATGGCAGTAGTCTTTAATGAAAGATTTATTTTACAATATAGGATCTTATTGCATCCCATAAAGAATCTTTTGATAGGAATGACATGCGGGACTACACTGATTACTTTATTAATGAACAGTTACGACAAGGAGAAAACTCTTCTTACACAGGTAAAATTTTTTTTTTAACCAAATGCTGTCGATCCACTAATCCAAATTCTTACTAATCATGAAATTTGACGCCGATTACTTAAAAACTAGAATTTATTGGTTACGAATTTCGTCTTTAATATTTCTTTTCCGTCAGATATTAATGCAAGCAAACGTTTTGTTTAGATACACAGCTAGTTGTGTCCATGGGGGATTTATTCGTAGCTGGTGGAGAGACAACCGCAACAACTTTACGTTGGGCTATTCTACTTTTGAGCTATTTCCCCGATGTCCAACAAAAAGTTCAAGCTGAAATTGACACTGTAGTCGGTAAAGAGAGAAGACCAACGCTGGAAGATCGCGAGTTGTAAGGTTCTCATGACGTAGAAATGTCCTACTCTTAAATTATTTTTTGATCAACCCTACTAGAATGCCTTATAGTGATGCAGTTATTCACGAGGTCCAGCGATTTGCCGACATCGCTCCTATGGGCGTTTTCCACGCCAGTACGGAAGATTATCAATTCGAAGGCTACACTATTCCTCAGGTAGTTTTAAATTTTGATTAGGATGATGCGGTGATAGTGGTCTTGAAAAAAATAACTTTTTTTTAAGGGCACCTTGCTAATGGGTTATGTAGGCGATATTCATCGCAGTAAAAAATACTGGGCTAAACCCGACGATTTTTATCCTGAACATTTTCTTGATGAAAATGGGCTTCTTCGCAAAAAAGTTGAAGGATTTTTGCCATTTTCTACCGGTAATTTCAATTTTGAATAAACTGAAATCATAGCTTAAAACTAAATAGGTTACTTTCCGTTTTGTTTAGGTAAACGACAATGTCTTGGAGAAAATTTAGCTCGTGCTGAATTGTTCATTTTTGTTACCTACTTCTTCCAGAATTTTAACTTCACTTTATGTCCTGAACCAAAACCTTCTCTTGATGTAGATCCTCGAGCAGGAATTGTAAGGTGGCCAAGTCCTTATAAAGTAGTTCTGGAGTCGCGCTGATCCAATCATGTCTGTCTGCAATTGTTTATTCCCTTTCATTGTGCAGCATTTATTTTCATGCAGGTACTTCTTTTGCTTTACTCACATTTTCAAATAGTCGGACATTTTGACATAAATATACGAAGTTTAACAACGCGACCTTTTGTCATTTGCTTGTGGTTCTACTGTGAGTATACCGAGCGGTACCGAGTGTAAGTTTTGATTAGCAAACTTTTTATAAATTCCCTTCCTTATCGTGGACATCACGTAAGGATTTATTGAACCTACAGAGTTGACATAGCGTTGCATTTTTCACCGAAGTGAGTATTCCCTACTTACTACGTAGTAAGAAACACGATATACAGCATGCTGTATATCGTGTAAATGCATTTACAGCCAACATGGTCGAAGAGACGGTTCTTCCTGTGTTAGTTGCAACTTTAGGTGCTACATTTGCTGTTTTTGCTGTGAGAAAATGGACACAAAAATCTGGAGGCCTTCCAGGTTAATCAACATTTTAAACATTGATTACCTAAATATCATAAGCTAATATGCATATACTAGCTAGATCTATTTAAACATCTTTCTTGGGCTTCGTTTCTTGACCTTGCATTCTGGACGACCCTTTTATGGGCAACCGGTTGCTGAAACCGACACAACTGTTAAAAAATGAGTGTTGCTTACCTAAAACTTAATATTCAAACAAACCTTTCAAATTTATTTAATCCACGTAGGTCCAATGGGATGGCCAGTTGTAGGTTACATGCCTTATTTGCATCCGAGATCTATTTATCCTACAATGAAATATTTAATCGAGAAGTACGGTCCAATCTTCAAGCTACGTTTGGGATCTTTCGATACAGTAATCATCACTGATTACCTCCTAATTAAAAAAGCATTTCGATCGCATGAACTTGCGAATCGACCGAATCTATTCATTTTTGAGTTTTCTAGTAAAGGATATCACGGTAATTGGGAAAGAAAACCTTCTCATCGTGTACATTAATATGAGATTAACTGATTAATCTACAGGTCTGCTTGGTTCAAGCGGCGAACTGTGGAACGAACAACGTCGTTTTGCGCTTCGTCATTTGCGTAAGTTTCTGATTCAGAATTAACTAAATTTACGTAGAATACAAGTTAGGGATGAAAGATGACTATAATTATATAATATCGATACTATTGATTTTCCTAGGCGACCTCGGAATGGGCAAATCTAGTATTGGGTTTCATATTGAACGCGAAGCCATTTGCATGATTGAACTACTGCGGAAATCTGTTGGTGAACCTGTTGACTTGAATAACAGTTTGAACATTGCTATAACTAACATTGTTTGGGCTATCGTAGCAGGTAGATAATATCTGACTTACACGTAGTTATCCGCCTGATATATAGCGCAATATTAGAAATAGAAATCGGTTTCTTGTTATAGGGAGCAGGATGGAGTATGACGATCCTCTATTTCTGGGTTTCATGGCTGCCATTAGGCGAAATATGGAAATTAGCACAAAGATGGGGATAGTTGGATTTATCCCATGGCTTAAAAACATTCTACCACGATCTTGGCTGGGCCTTCATCTTGTGGAAGAATCAGTGGAATCCGTGCACAAATACTTGAAGGTAGCTGTATACTTTTTTCAGCATATATGGTGAATACTTCTAATGCAAGATTCATTGAGCGATAGGATTTAATTGCGTCGCATAAAGAATCATTTAATAGAAATGACCTGCGGGACTATACAGATTACTTTATTGATGAACAGTTCCGGCAAGGAGAAAAGTCTACTTTCACAGGTGAAAATGATTTAATAAGGCCCCCCCCCCCACCTAAAAAAAAACAATACGAACCAGTTACATTTTTATAGATACGCAGCTAGTTGTTTCCATGGCAAATTTATTTGTCGCTGGTGGAGAGACAACCGCAACTACTTTGCGTTGGGCAGTTTTACTACTGAGCTACTGTCCCGATGTACAACGAAAACTGCAAGCTGAAATTGACACTGTAATCGGTAAGGAAAGACGACCTACGCTTGAAGATCGCGAGATGTAAGATTTTGAATGTGTTCAAATTTGTTGGCTCTATTATTCTAAATTAATTTTTACATATAATATTTTTTTTGCAAGAATGCCTTATATTGATGCAGTTATTCACGAAGTCCAGCGATTTGCCGATATCGGTCCTATGGGCGTTTTCCACGCTGGCATAGAAGACTATCAATTCGAAGGCTTTGTTATACCTAAAGTACAATTTTTTTTATTGGTTAATTTTAAAAAAAATCATATATAGACAGGACCTAAATATACAAATGATAAGTTTTTCAGGACACCTTGGTAGTAGGATATGTTGGCGATATACATCGCAGTAAACAATTTTGGACTAACCCAGACGAATTTTACCCTGAACATTTCCTTGATGAAAATAGGCTTCTTCGAAAAAATGTTGAAGGATTTTTGCCATTTTCTACCGGTCCGTTTTGTTTGTGGGTCAATTTCTTAATGGTGGATAAACTAAATTTACTTTTCTAGGAAAACGGCAATGTCTTGGAGAAAATTTAGCTCGCGCTGAATTGTTCATTTTCATCACCTATTTCTTCCAGAGTTTTAACTTCACTTTATGTCCTGAACCGAAACCTTCTCTTAATGGGGATCCTCGAGGAGGAATTGTAAGGTGGCCTAGTCCTTACAGAGTAGTTCTCGAGTCTCGCTAATCGAGTCACATCGCTGCGAATTGTATGCCTTAATTATTATAGTAGTTCTCTTTTACAAAAATTGTATATAGTAGTTTTTCAACCCTTTCACGGACGAAATTTGAAAATAATTCTTTTCGATTTTGACAAAGCATCCGAGACAATAAACAATGAATAACGATAACGATGACTGTTTTATTTATTTGCAAAATAAACTAAATTTCCGAAAAAGGTTCGTATCCATGTAGGGATGTAAGCAAGGTCCATAAATAGACCCGCACGCTCAGATAAGACAAGATAGAAGCAAAAAGAAACAGCTATCGGTGGATTGAATAGAGAAGATACACCATCTGTTGCGCGTTGTTTTCTGAAGACGCCACAACATGGCTACCGAAACGACGCTTCTCGTCCTGGTTGCAATTTTAGGAGTAGCGTGTACTGTTTTCTCATTGAAGAAATGGCAACGCAGAATTGGAAATATTCCAGGTAAATTAATTAAAAACAAGAAAGTACTTATTTCGTTTCATCGCGTTTCATAATAACATATTGTTGTGTAACTCATATAACTAAAACACTCCCATTTCTAACAGGACCGTGGGGGTTGCCACTTATTGGCTACTTGCCTTATTTAGCCCCAAGTACTCTTAACTTGACTATGAACAAGTTGATTGAGAAGTATGGTGCTGTATTTAAGCTTAAACTGGGATCTTACGATGCAATTATTATAACTGATTACGAATTAATAAAAAAAGCATTCCGAAACCCAGATTTATCTCAGCGACCTAATATGTTCATGTTCGAGGCTACAAGCCAAGGCTATCATGGTAAATATATAAAAAACAGAAATATTAAATATGGATAATTATTCAAATCAAACAAATCATTCAGGTCTAATTGGTTCAAGCGGTGAATTGTGGCATGAACAACGACGTTTCGCACTTCGGCAGTTGCGTAAGCATTACAACTTACACATCCAGGTTAAATTTTCAGTATATTACACTTTTATTCCGCAGGCGATCTTGGAATGGGAAAGTCTAGTATCGAAGTCTACATAGAACGAGAAGCCATGTGTATGACTGAATTATTGCGCAAATCTATCGGGGAGCCGATTGACTTGAACAACAGTTTGAATATCGCAATTACCAATATTGTGTGGGCCATCGTAACAGGTGCTTTCTAATTTAAAAATATATAGAACTGTACGATATAACGAAACATTTAAATGTAGGAGAAAGGATGGAGTATGACGATCCCGTATTTTTGGGTTTCATGGCAGCCCTAAAACGTAGTATGGAGATAGGGGCCTCAATCGGAATTCTCGGATTTATTCCATGGCTGAAGTATTTTCTTCCGCAAGCTAAAAATGGTGCTAATATTGTCAAAGAAACAATAAAAACTGTTGATAATTATTTCAAAGTATTAGGCCTAAATTTTTGTTCATTGAACATATATAATAAAGCGTATATAACTGAAATTTTAATTTATCTCAGGATATCGTGATTGCCCACAAAAATGCATTTAATCCCAACGATGTACGTGATTATACAGATTACTTTATTGAGGAACAAATGCGCCAAGGAAAAAATACGACTTTTACTGGTAAGTTACTGGGCTTTTTTTACAATGTAGCTGCTGAGGTATTTTACTTTGATGTTCTTGCATGGATAACGACTATTCATTCTTCATATAAACTTCAAACAGTTAGGCTATAATTTACTTACCACAACTTAATATTTTCTTCACACGACTTTTTATTTTACAGATAGACAACTGAGAGTGTCCATGTTTGATTTATTTGTTGCTGGAGGAGAGACAACAGCGACTACTTTGCGCTGGGGAGTTTTGCTACTAGCTTCTTATCCAGCAATCCAACAAAAATTGCAAGACGAAATAGACAATGTAGTTGGCAAAGAGAGGCGACCAACGATGGACGATCGAGAGCGGTGAGACTTTTTCAGACTTCGCAGTTTCTATAAAAACAGCATAAGTTACCCTCGATTCATTCCGTCGAAGAATGCCATATACGGATGCAGTCATTCACGAAATACAACGATATGCTGACATCGTTCCTATGGGACTTTTCCATTCTAGTATTCAAAACATTCAGCTCGAAGGCTTTACAATTCCTAAGGTTTGAAGTAATAGATTTTATTTAGACTAAACGGACCGCCTATAATGCTTATTACTTGTTCAGAACACTTTGGTAATGGGATATGCTGGGGCTGTTCATCGCAACAAAAAATACTGGGCTAAACCCTATGAATTTTATCCAGAACATTTTCTTGACGAAGACGGATCGCTTCGAAAAAATATCGAAGGATTCATACCATTTTCTACCGGTTTCGTGATATTTTCCATAAACATTCACATATTAGGAAGATAACATATTTTTTGTATTGTCATTGCAGGAAAGCGGCAGTGTCTTGGTGAAAATTTGGCTCGCGCTGAATTGTTTATTTTTATCGCGTACTTTTTTCAAATCTTCAATTTTACTTTGCATCAAAATCCGAAACCTTCTATGGAGGGAGATCCTCTTTCAGGAATTGTTCGTTGGCCAAGTCCATACAAAGTAGTTCTAAAAATCCGTTAATACAGTCAACGGTTTTTAAAATATATTTTTTGGAAATTTAACAAGAAATATATTTAGGGAAACTGCATGCATGGGTGGGGAACTGGTGGGAAAGAGAAATGTATAGTTATAGGTAGCCTATATATTATATAAATATATACATATAGTCACATGTATAGTTATAGGTTTTCCAGGAAAGAGATGCTTGCATACTTATTTGCTTACCCAGAATAATTGCTTATTGCTTATAATATTATTTGAAATAATGCTTATAATTAGCGATGTTCGAAGAGCAATAAAATAAGCAGTCCCGCTTATCGAATAGTAATCGAATCCTTTTCATTTATATTTGCTTGCATCAAAACAATTCTTTTTGCTTTATTGCGTATAAATCATGATTTCCCTGTTACAGTCGTGAGCCAAAAGGCGCCTTTGATCATCTGTGCTTGTGTAAAAGTGCGCCTCATAGAAATGCAATATATTATTATTATTATAATTAAAAAGCGAAACCAAAACGTACACATTGATGCACTGCAATGTAAAATATCTATCTCGTCTATTATAAATAATAATTTTTATGAAAAGACCATTCCTTTCAAAAATTTGTATTTTCTTTTTTGCCGTGCGTCGTCAATGTTTTTATCTAGCACGTGGCATTGTTGTACCTCTTGCAGACGGCTTTATTTGAAATGGTTTTAGGCTTTAAGCTTTTAGTTTAGTTCAAAAAACTGACTTCATTTTTTTTACAAAAGACTTTCACATGAAATTCTCTACTGCTTTCGTGCAGACATTTTCTTAAATTAAAAGAAGAAATAACATGTAGCATAATATAAAATTGTAAATTACTGAGTTGCTGCTTTCTTAAATTTGTGGTAAAAATAGTCTGTTTAAGTTACCTCTGAGATAAAACTCCATCTTTGGCCATATTGGTTTTAGAAAAACAATTAATAGAAATGTCACGGAAAGCCAAGAGTACAACAAAGGTATACAATTTAATGTGGTATTCAAGAATTTCATTGTACAAAATTTGATTTCTTCTATCTGTGTAGAATGGATATGTCTTGATTGCTGACATCGGACCACCTTCTTCGAAATTCCTCAATCAAAAAACATTTGCTGAAATAACCAAAGACTGTCTTCAGAACTTTATTCAACAAAAGGTGAAAAAGAAATTCAGTTCATTGATTCAAAGTAAAATGGGCTATAAAATATATATGTTTCAGATTTTCCTAAATAACTCAACTGATGATGTTGCCATTATACTGAGTGGAACAGAAAACACAGAAAATCGTCTTGATTATAAGCACATTCAAGTTCTAAGGAACTTGGAACAAGTTAACTGGGAAGCATCAAAGCTTGTTGATGAATTTGTAAGAACAAAGAACTGGGATGCTGATTGGATGGATGCATTGGGTGTTGCACTTGACTTGATTCACAAGAAAGTAGAATCTGGTTCTGTGTATGGTTCCATTCAAATAATTTTTTTCACTGCTTTCGAATCACCATTCAAAAGCTCTACGAAAACGTTAAAAGCCTATGTCGCTGCTCTTCTTGATAAAAAAATTGATCTTTTCTTTGTCGGCTCAAATGTTGATAAGGAACTATTGGAACATGAAGAAAAGCTGAGTAAAGGAGAACTAGTTGCATGCCAACTCCTTCAAGAGGTATTGTGTTTTATTCTGAATTTTGTTCACAGAAATTGAAAAGCGCACTTTATTTAGGCAGGAGGAGAGTTTGAAAGTTTTGGGGATTACTCTGCCAAAACTGTATACTGCACAGAAAAACCTAAGCTAGGAATGCCATGGAGTATAACTTTGGATATAGGATCCACAATAAAAATCCCTTTGTCCGGTTATATAAAGGTAAATTGTAGAAGGGTTCCGTAATAGAGAGGTAAATTAGTGCAAAAATAATTTCGCGTTGTGTTGCTTTATTAGGTAAGAAAATGCGATAGTTTGAAATGGAATGAAGAAATAAACACTGGCGAAGCTCTTGTTGATAAAGAGAGAACCTTTCAGAAAGAGTCGAAAATGAACGTGATGGTAGACAAAGAAGATGTAATATATGCTTACAAATACGGTTCTACCTACATCCCAATGTCAAGTACGTTATAATGGTGTTCCGCTTTACAACATAGTAGCGACTTAGCGGGTGAATGATAACAAGTTTGTCATCAATTGCACAGATGAGGAGGAAAAAACTTTGACCTACAATTCTGGAAGCAAGTGCCTGTCTGTTCTAGCATTTGTAGACCCCATTCCACCCCACCTTCGTATTGGGCCAGGAACTATGTTTTTCTTTTCTCATCGGAAAGCTGGAGTAGTAGATCGCGTAAAATAATTTTGGATGTTTAAACTCAGCATGCCCCCTCCGACATGCATTCCGCTAATTTTGTTTACATTTACTCACTTGATTGAATTTTGCAGAGCGCACAGATTGCATTATCTGCCCTTATTCATGCAATGGAAGAGACGGGAAAAGTTGCCTTAGTTCGGCGTGTTTACAGTAGCAACTCAAAGGCTACTCTTGGAGTTCTTTCGCCTCGAATTAAATTAAAATACGAGGTTGTACTTGCATTATCAACATTTTAACTCAAATAATATTCCGATTATGGTGTATACAGTGCTTGGTATTCAACGAATTGCCTTTTTCTGACGACTGGCGCCAGTACGAATTCGCTCCAATCATAACGCCAAAAACTCAACCAAATCGAGAACAGTTGGACGCAATAGACCTTCTGATGGACAAGTTGGATTTAACAGCTGCCGAAAAGTATAATCCGCATAATTCCGCCCGTGTCTCAATTGAGTTCTCTGTAACAATTTCTAATAGGCGTGGGAATTTTGGTTTCGAATCAACCCAAATGACTGATCCATATGAGGAGTACATTCGCTACGTGGTTGCTTTCAAGGCAATTCATCCTGACGATGCTTTGCCTGGTATTCCATCGCATATAATGATGAGCCTTCAAGCATCACCCTCTATGATGAGCGACGCCAAAGAAGTGTTGGATCGTTTAAAACATCTGTTTCCGTTGGAAGCGGCTAAGAGCCTCAAAGTCAAAGATTTCGAAGCCTCAAAGCGAAGGTAACATAATTTAAACGATATTATATGTAAACAAGTACCGTTGATGAGGGGGAAAATGTATGATCACAGTACTATCCCGGCCACTGCAGAAGAAGAAGAAATAGAGGCTTATAAAAAGAGAGCGCGACTCGATGAATCTGGTGAAGTCGACCTGATGTCCATTTTGGGAGCAGATGTTGTCAAAGTTGGGACAACGCACCCCATCAAAGATTTCTCTCTTCTTCTTGAAGTAGGAAAGAAACCTGTTGAAGGAGTGTATGAAGAAATGGAAAACGTTATCATAGAATTACTCAAAGACAGTGGAGGTACGAATCGGGCGCTCATGGCAAAAGCCCAAAATTGCCTCAAAGCCTACCGGGAACACGCCTTGGCAGAAAATCGGGCCATTCATTTCAATCGTTGGATCGAGCGATTCAAGGAACATGTTGTGAGTAATTATTTTGGCGATTTCTGGCAAAATTATGTTTCCGAATCACGACTCGGATTGATCACGATGGAAGAGTCATCCGTCTCAACGGTCGACAAGGAAGAAGCTGAACAATTCCTCCGTCTGACAACCCTAAACGAATCACTAGAATCGCTAGATGAAGACGAAGACCTGGTAAGACCTCTTTTATTATGTCATCTCATCCTGCATGGTAAAGTCCTGAACTTGAAAAACGTTTATGAAAGTACCTTCTTGACCATGACAAACAAACTGGCTAGCAGATGCTGAGTTTGTGCCATCCCAACCGAGCGAAACTACCTTGCCCCAGCTTGCGAAGCAAAGGGTTTAATCACCTGTTGCTTTGAGGCGCAGTCTGTCTTGACAAAGCCAGCTTATTTGAGCCTTATTGTTGATTGCGTTACGGCGGTTTTATTGATATTTTGTTATAATGATTTATCGTCAAGATGTTGAGTTGTCGTTTTTTTCTCCAACATTTCCTCAACTTTCGATATTCTACGCGTTGTTAAAATGTCTGGAGATTTGAGCTCACACGCGGGGAGGTTTAGTAAACGACTGGATTGGGTGGAATGCACATGCCGCCAGTTTCTCATCGTTACGGCGGAAGGTGAACAACCTTAATATTTTCTTTTTGTACAAAAAATGAATCAAAGCTCAGCTGACGGTTTTTGTGGTTTCCAGTTGACTTTTCCAGTTTAGTGTACTGTTCGCTCATGTTTTTAAGACTCCGATTTCGGCCTGACTGAGAAATGGCCGGGTGGGAAATGACGTTTTGTGGATCATTTAGATCGGGAACTTGCGTGTTGCTATTCTGGTCACTCTCAATGCGGAAATCGGTAGAAGATTACTTCATTGAAAACACTCTACTCTTTCTCATGCTTTATGACGGGAATTCGTTCGCGGTTATTATGACTCTTCAAAAAAACCTTTACAATTAATTCACGTGTTTATTTTTTCTCTTATTGTTTTCTTTTTCAGCTCAATTTGATTTAATGCGAGAACCCGGTCGACCATCAGTGGCAGAAAGGGCAGTGAACGCAGTGATAACTAATTTTCCAATGTACTCAAGCTTGCACTTATTTGTTTATTTTACTAAGAATCTGTGTCCAAATAAAAACTGTGATTTATAGTTGAGGGATGCGAGATGGGGTTTTGTTTGGGACGCGTCGTTCTTATTGTAACAATATTTGTACGATTGATTGTGTGGTGTGGTCTATGGTTACATTGACACGGTTTGATAATAGTGTTCAAGATCTAGAAATTCAGTCAATCGAATGAATCTACTTTATGGTCATATATGAGAAAGAAGAGCACCCAATCCCGTTCTTTTCCTGGGATAGTGATAATGCACCTTGAATGGAGTCTGAGCTGATCAAGCCACTTGTGTGACTCGTCCCACAAGATGGTTGAAAATGAATTGGAATGGTCCGGATGAGTTGTGACCGTCACGGGATACGGTTGAACAGTTCTTCGGCGGCAGCAGAACTGGCAGAAGTCGTCGCCGCCGCGGAAAGGTACAGATATCGCGGCCATCGCTGACCAAGCGAATAACCCATAGCTAACGGGCCACATAGCGTGTAGATGGCCGATGGCAGCTGGTACGCTGGAGCTGCCGAGAAGACTTTAGGTGAAGAGCAGAGCCTGCCCGTTTCGGCAGTCATTCCTCTGGTTCCGTGAAAGAAGCACCTTCCTTTCCAACATGCGGTTCCTCTTGTTGGCGATGACGGTGTGTCTCGCCTATGGGCGCAACATAACCGCCAATCCGCACACCAGATACATTCAAGTAGATTTCGTTTCGTCTTCTTAATTTTAATTTACCTTGTCCATTTTGTGCGTGTTCGTTCTTAAACTCTTAATTCTTTTCATTATTCCAGGGAAACAACACGGACGAACAGGAAGCTCTATCGTTCTTAGTGGCCTACGACCGTGAAGCAAGCGCAATGTGTAACAATGTTATGAACACTCAATGGGATTTCAACACTAACATAACCGAGGCAACTAAACAGCGAATGGTAAGTTTATAATTCTATCTATTCTTTGGATTCTATTTTTAGCGTAAGGAACCGGCGTAATGGAATCTTTAAAAAGTGACTTGCGGAAGAGTAGTTTCCAATAAAAGCAGTAAAACTTGTGTGAAGTTAAGTCCTAAATTTCCAAGAGTACACGACTTTACAATCTTTGGCGTGAACGGCCCCATCCCCCCTTGTTATGGCCCTAATGTTGGGACGCAATCTAGCGAGTACAAGATGGCCATTGTAGTGTGTGAATGTACAGTTGGGACTATCTGGCGGGTACAGTATGTAATCTTCAGGCCATGGCAGATGGTCAACTGAGAGTTCTGTCTTACGGTGTTTCTTCAGTTCTTTTAGCTCGGGGATGCACTAGACGAACAAAAAAAAACGTTGAATGAGGAAGTTGGGTTTTCTTTTTTCGTACACCTTACCGCTTGGGGAAGGGGACTTCCTGATCACCTTGTTAATCACATAATCCAATCCCACAATTCCAATCCCAGCCAGGCGTTTCCCTCGCTTCCTCCCACCTTATCTTCACTCGTCAGAACAAATGAATTGGGGAGTTCATCCGCCTCTGGGAACATTCTCTCCACTTAACATTTTTTCTTGTTCCTGTGATCGAAATAGCGTGCGAAGAGAACTATTCATTTTGCCGCGTTCACTGCCGCGAAACATTACCACCGCGCGCCCAGCTCCCGATCTGTCGCCAACCTTGTAGAAATTTTAAACGTGAGAAGATTAGTGGTCGAGAGATTTAACAAAAAAAGAAAAGAATTGTTCCCTCTCATTTGTGACGGATGCGCAAGAAGAAAAAAAATTATTTAAAAGTTTACTTTACCAGTTCAACGCGCTGCAACGACCCCAGCTTTCTGAAACCAGAAGTCTTTTCTGATGTTTCCCGGCAACAGCTGTCGTTATTTATGATTATTTCTCAAGTTGTGTTTTTCGCTATGTAATCTAGCCGATTTTTTCCGGCTCGTGGCGGGTCGACGACCCTTACTGGGGTGGAACCATGCTCTACTTTTTGGCGCTCCGTGTATATAACCGATATCGATCTAACGGATTCTGGTTATGATTCAAGATGTACATTCCTGATATTGCTCTTGTTATTACTATATTCCAGTTGGAAACTCAGTTAGAGTACGCCAAGTTCCAGAAGGACGTTTGGGCAACGGCCACGACGTTTAAATGGAAAACTTTCCGCGATCCCAGCATCCGTCGCCAATTCAAGGTCCTGTCCGTCCTTGGAAGAGCAGCCTTATCCGAAGAAAAACTCAAAGAGGTACCGATTCTAATTGATCATGTCTTACCTGTTTCCCTCTTCCCGATCTCTCACACTGATGGATGGTCTTGCGCGGAATTCTCAGATTCAACAGCTGTTGGCAGACATGCGTGACATCTACAGTAGGAATCGAGTTTGTCCGTACGTGAAGCAACCCAGGAACACGTCGCTTCCAATCCGTCCGGATTCCATTAAATGCAACCTCGCCCTAGACCCTGGTGATGATTGATACCCGTTGGGTTAATTGAATCGCCTGAATACTAATTTTTTTATTAAATCTACAGATTTGACCCGTATAATGGCCAAATCTAAAGATATAAACGAATTAACACATATGTGGACCCAGTGGCATGATGAGACAGGACGCCCGCTAAGGTCCAAATTCATACGCTACGTGGAACTCTCCAACGAAGCCGCTCGTTTAAACGGTAAGCAGTAACATGCAGCAGGTTTACTACCCTGTGATGAATCACTGCTGGCTCGGAGCCTAGTACATGCCGGAAACATCTGTTCGACCTCGCAGATCCCCGCTTTAATGAGAGGCTTAGTGTCGTTCACCTTTCGGCTATTACTGCCTTAGCCCGTTATCTTGTTTACTAATTATACTCAAGAAAAGATTCACGAATGCTGGAAATGATCTATTGTTATTATTTTTCTAGGATTTAAGGATCTTGGCGACCAGTGGCGTGCGTCTTACGATGTTGAAGACTTCAACTCGGAGCTCGAAGAACTGTGGATGGGTTTGCGGCCACTCTACCAGCAGCTTCACGCGTATGTACGCCGAAGGTTACATTATCAACACGGAAAAATTGTACCTCTCGACGGACCAATTCCTGCCCATTTACTGGGCAATATGTGGGCTCAAAGTTGGAGTAACCTTTACGAAACTACAGTTCCTTTCCCCAACAAGAACAGCATGGACGTTACACTAAGTCTTAAGCGTCAGGGCTACGATCCGATACGGATGTTTCAATTGGCCGATCAGTTTTTCGTCTCGTTGGGCATGAAATCCGTTCCGGACTCCTTCTGGACAGCTTCGATGCTGGAAAAGCCCCTGGATCGCGAAGTTGTCTGTCACGCCTCCGCTTGGGATTTTTGTAATGGTCGCGACTTCCGCATCAAACAGTGCACAGAAGTCTCGATGGAAGATTTGACCACCGCCCATCACGAGCTTGGGCATATCCAATATTGTAAGTGTATATACAAATGGAGTGTGCTACATTCGTATGATCTGCAGCATGTATTTCTCTTGTTTACAGACATGCAATATGTTAATCAGCCACTAGCCTTCAGGGAGGGGGCCAACCCAGGTGAAACAACGCATACACTCTACAATATTGAATGCGGGGCTGTCTATAACTGGTATTTGTTTGTAATAATCAGGATTCCATGAGGCCATTGGTGATGTCATCGCCTTGTCCGTCTCGACACCAAAGCACATGCAAAAGATAGGCTTGTTGGAGAGGACGGCGGATGATTCCGAAGTAGACATCAACTACCTGTATGCTATGGCTCTAGATAAAATCGCCTTCTTGCCCTTTGGCTTCTTGCTCGATCAGGTGCGTAAAATGTTCAAAAATCTCAGTAATAAAAAAATAGTTCACTGATTACATTCGTGATATATAGTGGCGCTGGAAGGTATTTAGTGGCGAAATTCCTTTCGATCAAATGAACAAAGTTTGGTGGGACCTCCGACTGCGTTATCAGGGCGTTGCTCCCCCAGTAAATCGAACTGAGCACGATTTTGATCCGGGAGCAAAATATCACGTTCCGGCCAACACGCCGTATATCAGGTTTGTTTGCGTGCTGTTGTTGCTTAAAATTCATCGATCATTAACTTTAGCACAAAGAGTAATCGACCTTTTCTTTCATTAGGTATTTCGTCAGTTTCGTGCTCCAATTCCAGCTACACAAGGTTCTCTGCGATGCTTCCGGTCACGTTGGTCCGTTACACAAATGCGATATTTATCAGTCACGAGAAGCCGGGAAGCTACTAGCGTAACAAATTCATATTCTTTCGCATGACGGAGCATTTTGTAACATCATTTATCCATTACTATAGTGAATTGTTGAAGCTGGGTTCATCTAAACCGTGGCCTGACGCAATCCGAATACTGACTCGCGGTAAAACCAGCAGAATGGATGCCAGTGCCATCATGGAATACTTTCAACCATTGATGGAGTGGCTGAAGAAACAGAACACTGAAGAAACAGCTGGATGGAGTGAGTAGCAATATTACCTAATTATGCTTAGAAACGGCTAACATTTCTGACACTATTTCGGTTTCACGACAATAGGAGGCATGAACAGCGGAATCTTAATCAAAACCACCTGGGCCGCTGTAGTGCTTCCATTCTTCGTTACATTCGCGAGATTCCTGTGGTAGTGGATTGGTTTTCCTTTGCGGGTCCTTTCAAATGGTTGTGGCCACTAACTCTTCCTCGCTAACCAAGAAACTTCACCCTACATTCCAAGTTTTTATTTATTGAAATTTTCGCGGTTCCAATCGAACTGTTCCTGTACAGAACCTGATTTCTTTATCAATTTTGAAACTTAAAATTAATTCAATTTCCCCAAGTTGAAATAATCATTGTGATTATTATTGTCAAGATCACATAATTTGTCTAATGTTTTGGGCTACATATTACAAAAAGAAAAAAATACAAAATTAGCCCGTCTCCTACATTGGCGTTTGCCATCGATTTTTTAAACGGACTACGTGACTGCGCCAGTACGTGGGCGTCGGTTCTAGTGAGAAAAATGAGCGCAAGGTGGCGCAGAATATTTTACGAAAGCAGACAGTGTTTGGCTTTTGTTACCATTCCCTTAGTCTACCTATATTTTTATTTTGCTTTTCGAAACGCTTTGACAAAGTATGACCCACATTTTGGATGACAAGTCCTAACGGTGCTGTGGTTAAGTAGATCGCAAAGGGGGAAAATTGGGTTTGTGCCAATGAAGGAAAAAATGCCACATCCACATATTCTGGCAAAAACATCCCGAATTTCCAAAGTAGATGAAATTTATCGATTTGGAAACTTATTTTTTTCTACGGTATATATACAGTCGAGAGAAACGGATAATCTCTTTCTTTCCAAGTTTGGCTTTCGAGTGCGTGGGAAGGGTCTGCAGTACTTGCTGACTTGCTGAGTCGACTTCGACGGCCGACTTCGACGACTGCTGTGGGGTGCCTGGAACCAAGCCGTAGTCCATTCTATACCGAGTCGTGACAGAAGCCTGACAGAGACAGCATATCTCTGGCGGGCTTTAAAATAGATATACTCATCACGTGATCGTTCAAGCATTTGCAAATTTGGTTCAGTTGTCTGAGCTACCTGTACACCTCGTGTGTGAAGAAAGGCCTTGCCGAATGGCCGACGTGGTGGCCAGCCCGAGCTGTGACAAACCAACGTTTCCTCTTTGACTAGTCAGAGAATATCGACCGGGTTCCTGCTTCCCGAAAGGTGAGTCATAGACATGCTCATATTAGATTTTGGCAGGTTATTAAGTCTTATGATTGAATAGAATGATTAGGCGACCTTTTCGTTAGTGACATAATTTGTTTACTATTCTCGGGCAGTGTACTCTGAATTGTAAGGTTCATTGTGTTTGTTGTTGTCGGTTTTATGATCATCGTCATTTTATATCATTTGATTACTCCCGGAGGTTAAAGTCTATGTGGTTATCCATCAGCAAAACAACAACAACAAAAATGAATCGATAAACTTACGTACCGACAGCGTACGATAAGATTTAATTTGTTTGGTTTCATGATACTCATCTTTGTATATCTCGTCTTCTCGTGTAGACGAATCGATACAAGGTCGCAGTTCAGAAGGTTGCTTACGATGATCTTTCGACATCTTCCAGTTAACCTTTACTTGACTTTGATAGTGATGCAAGGGTAGAGTTCTTTCTCTTCAAAGAATTTGATTCGATGCCAGTTTTTGGCACGCAGTTATTCGCCTGATCATCGCGAATAGGAAAGAGCATAGTGAATCACTTGCTATTTATATAATTAAAGCTCTAGTTTCTTTTGTCAAGTTCTACGGCAACCAAAAAAAAAAAACGCTCTCCGGGACACGAGGATAAGAGCGTGAGCCGGCTTTTCACCACCCTATCAGGCGTCCCCATAGCAACAATGAGGAGAAAAGAAGGGCTGAAGGGGGTTGAGTCGGGAGAGGGAGGTTTGAAAAGAAAGTTTTGCTAGAGTTCGTTGACCTCATTAGCGTGAGCAAGTTGCACGCTCGTGCCTCTGAGCAGTCTGAGCTGCATCTATTCGTGAAAGTGTGCCATTTTTATTTAGTTGACCTTGTGCAAATTCACCATGTTGGCTGTTTTTTGGCATGCAGAAATCACGTGTGCTTAAGCAGCTTAAATGCCACGTCCTCAATTGCAGTTCTAAAATTCCCAACTGTAAATCTCTACCGTCTCTAGCTAGTAGACGCACGTTTTCTCCTTCAATGACTCTTGGCGTTATCTTGGCTGGAAAGAAAACATTGACGGGCGTCTAGATCTGTCGGCAGTTGTTTTCCGTTTTGGGCCTGGGCCGTATAATCTGCGACGCAATAGAAAAACACAGGCAAGTAACGTGAAACGAGAAAAACAGGCTATCATCAACTAACAGCAGCTGCATCAAATCAAGTCTCTACTGGCCTGCTCGGTCGACACCCCTCTCTCTCTCTTTTTATTTTAGTTAGTTTTCTTCCTCATCGGCGTTCTGTCTTTGTTTATCGAGATCTCTTTTATTTATGACTTAAAACGAAATGGAGGCCGCGTGAAGGGAAAGGCTGACGCGCCTCCATCCGTTTCCTTTTAAGGCGATACAACCCTCAGGTTTCTGTTTACTTTTTCCCAGGTGACATTGAGTCGGTTTTTGGTGAAGATTTCACCACTCGTCGTCTCCGGTTTTAGCTAGAGGATGCACTCTCTCTCTTTGTTTTGTTTTTTTCAGGATCAAATTTGCGTTGTCACGATAATTTGGACCCGGTATGAGAACTTTACTCAAGTCCTTATCAAATATTTGAGCTGCAGCGCTAAAATCTAAATGCGTAGTCTGATCATTCACCTTGCAGGGCCCGCGGTTTTTACGGAGTGACCGTCACGAGCTAAGGAAAAAAAACATTTGAATCAGTCGTGATAAACAACATATAGACTTCAAGGTTACGTCTGGGACCGGCTGTTGTTTTTGTCGTAGTAAAAATAACGTTCGTTCAATGGACCAACTACAAGAGGAGGGGGACCGGGGGGCTCGTGAAGGGGGTCAACCTTGTTTACGTACTAAAGGTGCGACGCAGTTTGTCCAACGAAGGACGGGATGTCTCGATTTTCACTTGCGTACAATTTTATGGTCCAGTGCCTTTTCTATACAAGTGGCAAAGTGGGTCGATGCCGGATTTTTTTTTCCTTTCAAATGTAAAAACGAATTACCCCCTCTCTCCCTTGCTAGCTGCAACGTGAGGGTTCCTTTTCTGCTGACCAATCAGAGACCCGGAATGGAAATCGTACGATTCACTATACCACTTGTAAGGGCCCGTGTCTACAGAACTGACTGGGTACACGGTCGGCTCACGCTCAAGGTCCCACCACTAGCCAGCACGTTACAAAAACACGCCACCGGTTTAGCCCAGCCCACACTCTCCTTCAAAAAAGAAAAAAAATTCTTTCATGGAAAGCCTGTTGATGACCCCGGATATTTTCCGCACATGTGCAGTTTGCATTAGGCGAAATTCCTTTTCTATATTATTGGCCGAGGCATGCGATAGCAGGAAAGGAGGCCTTTATCCATCAGATTACCATAAGATTATGTGACTATTTTTCGTGATGTAATGATGGAATATCCTTGGGACCCGGTTTTTTTTTTTAATTCACACATCACAGACAAGCAGACACACACACCATGACGGAAATAGAATAGCCGGATGGGTAACCTTGTTGCGGAATGATATGACTATATTGTTCCTCTTCGTTTTATCACGTTGTTTGGTTGGCCGCAACCGTTTGTGTGGGAGGACGAAGTTTCAGCAACACTTTATAGTCTTCGCTAAAAAGTGGCGGGAAGTGTGGCGTCGAAGGCCGTCTGGGAGCGAGATTCTACGCATCGGGCTCCCGAGATATGCGTCGTCTGGGTCCATGACGACGCGTATGTGGGGTGGGAAGAGCCCGCGAGTCACGCCCCCTCACGCGGGCACGCCGGTCTTTTTGGTCTGTGGCGCGATTCACTACGCGATCAGTTGACTCGCAACATTCTACCCCTCTACAACACGTTGAAAAGACATCGGTTGCGACCCGATGAACTTCTGTCTTGGTGCCATTTTGTGCATTGTGTCTGTCTGGCTTAGTCTAGTCGCGACCTAGTTTTTTTGTTAGCGCAATTCGGGTTAGTTGCAATTACAATCAACCGGTTTTCTCTCTCTCTCTTTTATATCAAAGAGAAAGTTGGGTGCTGCTAGGCTTTATTTCTGGAACTCTTAAACAAAGTTTTCTATTTATTTAATTTCGCAGAAGAATGGAGTACATAGGGAAATTTATCAGCAATTTTCGCGAATTATACAATGGAATTAACGCAGGTATTAAACGCTTTCTTATCATTTTAAAGATGCCCTGTTGTTGACGCTTGTCTTCGTTTTTTCCGCCCTTTAGCCACACTTACAGGAGCCATCGATGTAATCATTGTTCAGCAGGAAGATGGAACTTTCCTCTCGTCACCTTTTCACGTTCGCTTCGGCAAACTCGGCGTGCTCCGAAGCCGAGAAAAGGTAAAAAGTTGTCTTCATCTTGTTCTTTCAACCAACGGTTGTTATATGTATATCTATATTATTTGCCCAACAACAACAGGTGGTGGATATTGAAATTAACGGCAACCCAGTTGAAATTCACATGAAACTGGGAGAGTCCGGCGAGGCTTTTTTCGTCAGTGAATCGCCTCTTGTTGGTTCAGATGGCCAATCCGTACCTCCCCACATGGCTACATCGCCTATCCCACTATCGCTCATGGATGAAAAGATGAGAGGGACCAGTGCTCCCGAATCGGCTAGTGAGTATACGGACGACACGCTCATGGGCAAACGAGATGAAGGCATGCTTGCAACCACATCGGAAGATATCATTTTAGGTGAGACACGAAATAATTACATCTTTGTCTGGGATGAATTGCTTTATTAAGGACGGTTTGGGAACAGGAGGAGAGGCTCCGCAAGATCCGGCTGTGGGACGCTCATTCAAACCGATCGACCCTGACCGTGGAGCGGAAGCGGATGGCTTGCCGGATTTCATGTCTCAAGAGATGACGGAAGATGAGCGAAAGCGGTGGAGGAAGAAGAGTCGTAAGAGACGTTCGCAACTAAGAAGGAAGTTGCAAAGAGAGGCCAATAAAACATCGTCCGAGTCCGGGACGGAACCCAACCCAGAAATTGAGGTGGAATTGGAGGGCTCTATGGATGAAGGTTCCCTTAAAGAAGAGATGGAGCAGGTAACATTCCTATCCAAACATTTTCTTAATATCTGTTTAAACAGTAGCGAATTGTTCAAACAGGTTAAACCTGGTCATCGGAAATCACGTAGTTTAACTGGAATTCAAGTCAAAGACGAAGTTCCACCTATTACGAATCCGGTAGCAGACTGGGTTCGTGGTGGTATTATCTCCAGGTCGATTGGTCCTGAATTTCATTTTTTCAGTGATACTGAAATGGAAATCAGAAGTCCCGATGGATCGCGACCTCCTACTCCCGTCCATTCTGACACAGAATACGAGGTAAGAAACTTGCTCATCTCGTTCTCAGGAGCCGATATGTTTTTAATTGAATTTCTAATTAGGTTGGTCTGATGAGGCCTAAAGCTTCGGAGCTGGATGATCCGTCCCGAATTTGTCCACAGCAGTCGTGGCGTTGGGGTGAGTTGCCTAGCCCACCTATTCCTAATCGGACGTCGCCACCCAAATCCGTGGGATCTGCGAGTCGCGATGTTTCGCCTTCTGATCGCGGCACCGAGGCGGGCGCAGTCGCGCGTGCCAATAGCGAGGCTCCCGCTGGAACGGAGAACAAAGGCCGTCAAATTCAGACTACAGCGGAAGGTATGATAATTGCATTTACTTGTTTTCTGTTTGGCGAGCTATATAAGTTTACCGATTCCAACAATGCAGAGGAAGCCCAACGATCGATGCTAAGTCACATGTTCAGCTTTATGCGACAGACCAAAAAGATGCGAAACCAAGCCGGTGGAGGGATTTATTTGGAGGATTTGAATGTTGACTCCCTGGATCCAGACCTAGCAGCCCTTTACATCACTCAAAATTCTTTCCGTCATGGACTTCACGACTCGGCAGTCTCTAGGTAAACAAAAGAGAAAACTTGCTACATCAAAAAATTTTGTCGCGACCTTCAGCTTGTGTGGACTTGTTTTCAAATGCGGATTTTCCGATTAGTGACCCAAATTCTCAACTTTCTGATTCCTTGATCTCCTGACGCGACGCACCTAAATGGGACAGTTTGAAGGTTACACCTTGAACTTCGCCATTTCGATTTTGTGTTCGTGTTCCTGTTTGCGAATTCATAGATTACAAGCGTTCTACATTCACAATATCATTGATGACCCGATGTCGTCACGTTTTTGTGATTGTTTTGCTAATCTCCACATATCTTGGCCATATATTTTCCATTCAGCACATATCAGAGCCGGATTTTCACTGACCCAGAACCTTATTACGTTCGCAGATTGCGTGATGAAGATACGGAATCGGGCAAAGGTGCATCGCTACCACAATCACCGCACAGTTTATCAACGGTTACCTCGGGAGCTATTCGCGGTTCGAGCGGCCCGCGGTCGGTTGACAGCGATTTTGAAGATTCTCGTCCAGACTACCGCTCCCTTCCTGATGTTGCTCTTTCGCTGTGCGGTCACTTTGGTGACCAGATTGATCCACCCGAAGAACTCTTCCTCCAGTCACTAGTCACATATGATGATTTTGTCGAGAACCCTCGACTGGTTGAGAATCCTGATCTCCTCGTCAGGATTGGTGGCAAATACTACACGTGGACAGCTGCTTGTCCCATCGTCATGAGCTGGGTCCTCTACCAACGATTCTTACCTCAGTCGTCGGTGGATGCCATTGTGCACGAATTTATGCCTAAGCGGGAGGAAAAGAAAACAGAACCCGTTCCCACCCGGTCTTCATGGTTCACCTGGGGTAGAAGAAGCGCTCAGCCGAAGAAAGAAAATACTGACTCGGCTAGTAACGCAAGCAGCACAACCCAGACTGAGGGTTCAGTCAATGCTCCCAAGGTCGTCGAGTCAGTCACGAAGCAAGAGATGAGTAACACGCCTGTCCGCGAACCGACGAGCGATTTGCCCACAACTGGAACGTCGTCCGATAACGAGAGCAACGATTCTAATCAAGACACGGGAAAGAAACTTCCAATGGAGAGGAGGCCGTACTACGAGAACACAGATGTCTTTTGCAAGACACTGCGACTCACGACAGAACAGATTGTACGTTGGGAGATTTAACTGTACTTAATGAGTATGTCATTAACAGTAAATTTGTGCGTTGCAGAGACAATTACATCTGCGGGAAGGTCCCAACGAAGCCGTGTTTAGCGTGACTACTGCCTACCAAGGCACCACAAGATGCAAATGCCACATTTACCTCTGGCGCTATGACGACAAAGTAGTCATTTCTGATATCGACGGAACGATTACCAAGTGTGTTTGCGGTTCGCTCCATTTGTCGAGTTTTATCTTAAATTGTTTTTTGAATATTGTTTAGGTCGGATGTCCTTGGACACATCCTACCCATTGTAGGTCAAGATTGGGCTCAAAGTGGTGTGGCGCAGCTGTTCACCAAAATTAAGAACAATGGCTACCGCATTTTGTACTTGTCAGCTCGTGCAATCGGCCAGGCACACATCACACGCGAATACTTGCGCTCTGTCCGACAAGGAGATTTATCTCTACCCGATGGACCTCTACTACTCAATCCTACTAGTCTCTTGAGTGCTTTCCATCGGTACATTTAGCTATCTACTAAAGTTCGTCGACATAAATTCTAATTGATTACTTTTTTTTTTGGCAACAGCGAAGTCATTGAGAAAAAACCCGAGGAATTCAAAATTTCCTGTTTGCGTGATATCCAAATGTTGTTTCCGTCACTTTCGAATCCGTTTTACGCTGGATATGGCAACCGAGTCAATGTATTGCGTTGTTCTATTCTTTTGTGTTGTTGAACATTGTGATGTAATATTTTCCTAATCTCCGGCAGGATGTATGGGCATACCGAGCTGTCGGTATCCCAACTTCCAGGATCTTCACCATCAATCCACGTGGCGAGCTGAAATTAGAGCTCACTCAGTCCTTCCAATCCTCGTAAGTTAAACCTCGTATAATTTGAATAGTCGCATGCTTGCCTTTTTTCATTTAGTTGCACAGTCTTTGTCGTCGCAACTTCAAGCTCTTCCTCACGCCATCTGCTGCTATGCTGGGCACTTTTTGATGTTTTTATATCTTCTTTTTTTTTATATCATTACATACCTGAATGGTTCGTTCATTGTCAGGGGTTCGACCAGTTCTATTTATCGTGCTTGTGATACATGTTTTCATTTTTTGCTTTTGTTTCTCGTGACTGAAACACTCCACTTGTTTTCCTTCTTGACTTAGTTACTCTTCTCAATGCCAATTGGTGGATGAGCTATTTCCCGTTTCAAGCGGGCCGGTAAGACGGACCACGCCCATCGCCATTCCTTCTCATTGGCTCAGACACTGTTAAGAGTAAATAATTAAAATTTTCAGATTTGTTGTTGACGCTTTTTCAGCTGAGCCGATCATTTACCTCGTTAAAACCCGTTTAGTACCGCAGCATGCTCAAACCCTTCTCCATTTAGATCTATCCTCTTTCTCCCCGTAATGAATACGCTAAAAGCTTTTGCTAGTGATTCTCATATTTTGAGATGAAAGTATATTAACGTAACCTAACAAAACTTGGGCGCACACTCGGGTTAGGCCTAAAGCTTTTTCTCCAAGGCCCAGTGAAGGCGCGCCAGCTCATTAAAACGATTTATTAACTATTCCTTTGTCTATTACAGGTACTCGAAGCAGAGTTTTATTGTTGATTTGGTGTTCCCGCCATCTATTCACGGTACTCATGAAGTTCTTGAAGGCTCCGATTACAACGAGTTTACGTATTGGAGGCAACCAGTTCCTGAAACGCCCGATGATGAGGAAGCAGCAAAATTCATCACCGCCTACTCTGATTCAAATTCGTCACGTAAAAGACGTCCATCACCTGGTGATAAAAAGTGAAAATTAACTTTAATCGGCTACCCCCATCCCTCTGTAATTTATACAATTCGTGTTATTGGTCGCGGTTTCAATTCTCTTCCTTCGTGTCGAGTCCTCAAGTCTTCTTGTTTGTTTCTTAACTTTTGTGAGGCTCTATTGCTCTCGAGTATATATGCACCAGAGTCTACAAAGATGACGTCTTGAAGTGTTTACGTGTTTCGTTTCAGATTTCTTCCAGGAGAAGCATTACGTTTTGTTTAATTGAACTGGGATTTATAATTTTGAATTGTATCGTTTTGATGAAGTTCGCGTCGAAATAAACGCAGCTGCGCTGTTCAATTGTTGTCGAGTTAATGTTCAAACAACAATTTGATGGTAATTGTAACAGTTCCTTAGGTGCCTGTTTAATCCGGTTTTTTTTTTAATTTAGAAATAGCACTTAATTTGGTCAACCTTCTATCCTCTTGTGTTCCTAAACATGGTAATCCTGTGTTTAAAAAACTTTAGACGTCAAGACGATTTACTATATTGGCTGATTGATGAACCTATACTCAAACTACGCATTGCTTTTGTTTCATCACGTAAGAACTGTCAACAATCGTACCTATTATTAACATGGTGATTTTCCGGGAAGAAAATTTAAATATTTTATTTCGTATTCAAAACAAAAAGAGTGACAATATTTTGAGATTTTTTACATTAATATTTATACATAATAAATAACATTAATTAAGATTTAGATAATCTAACTAGAACTTTAGTTGGTTCGATCTTTCTCGTATATTTTTGGTAAAGTACTGTCAACCGTTATATAGTTATTCCTGTTGCGGTAATTAATTCCTTGCATATAAGCACTACCAACAGCCTCCGGTGACCAGTTTGCTTTCACTTCTTGATCGTCTTCCTGTTCCTCTTCAGTCTCTTCTTCTTCGTCCTCGTTTTCGTCGAGTCTCTCAAGTAAAGAAGAACAGTCGATTTGTCGTTCTTTAGCATCTTCTCTAGAAAGACGTCTCAGTTTAATGATTCCGTTTCTTGCAATATTAGGGGAGTTAAGGCAAATCCAAGTCGCCAAATTGTTCTTGAATGTAACCAGTTGATCATTTGCTTCACTTAATGTCAATACCGCTTCGTCTATCACTTCCTCGTTTTCCTCTTTTTTCACAAGGTCTTCAGCATCTCTAATTCGTTGTACATTTCGATTTTCAATAGACCGGAAAAACATGGCTACGGCATCATAAATAACCCACCAGTTGTTGATGATAAAATAGTAATTATTCCAATTCCCTCCGCCTCTGGAGTTAAAAAAGTTGTTGAACGCCGACATGTACTTATCAACTCCCTCTATTCCGGACCTGGCGTTTAAGAAATTTCCAGTACCAATCATCCAAGCAATTATCCTGTCAATAGTTTTGGACAGAAATAATTCTACACCACGTGCGTGACCGAGGCGTGTCGAAAACGGCAAACCAGTTATAGGTTTCGGAATTTCATTTTCCGGGATTTCGCTTGATTGAGGGAAATGGCCTAATAAATTTTCTTTCGTCTTTTCTGCTGATCCAGTGTTCGCAATTTCTATTTCAATTAGCAAAATATCCTTGTTTTGAATCTTACATCAAGAAATTTTCTCAAAATACAGTGCGCACCACATTTATTAGAAATTGTCCGCTAGCCTGCACTAGCGGTATTTTTTTCCGACAAAATAACAAAATAACAACTTTCTTTTAACGTAGATCTTTTTTTCATTTTAGTGAAAAAAATATGCAAAACAAACATCGTTTGTAATTTTTATGCTTCTAATAGTTGCGCAACTAGAAATTTAAAAATTACAAACGGTGTTTGTTTCGTTTATTTTTTCACTCCGAAACAAACACCGTTTGTAATTTTAATATTTCTAATAATTTTGAACTATCATTTAGCACAAACACAGTACTTGATGGGTGAATGAAAAAAAGATCAGTTAAATCAAAGTTGTTGTTTTAAAGTTCCTAAGAAATAAAAAAAATGCAGCTGTTATATTTTGTCGGAAAAAAATCTAGAAAATTTTGAAAAGCCATAAGCTAGTACAGGCTAGCGGAAAACTTCTAATAAATCTGGTGCGTACTGTATGAGATTATGATTAATGGAGATGTTATAGTTATACAATTTATACCTTTAAAAACACTGGTGTTGTTTAATTGCTGAAAGGGGGCATTCGAATCAATTGCAGCAACTGTTGGAGTTGTAAGCAAAACGAACCAAGGAATTAAAACTATCAGTCCCGTTATCGCTGACATTGGGACACAGATTGGGAAGGCTTTCATGTCGGCACTTCGACAAGCTCAGACAGTAATGATTAATTGAACAAATTAATTGAAAATTTAGTGACATAAAGCACAACCTATAAAATCTAAAGCACCAACGTCCACAGGCTTCACTTTTTTGTGCGCGTGCTCTTCCTTTCGAATTATCTGTAGAACTGAACACCGTTGACACATACCCTATCGCTCTTGTATGCATTTTACTGCCTTCTATGCAATGCTATAGCGTTGCTTGAAGCTACTGACTCGATAGACTGCGTTGGTTGTTGAAGCCAAATAATCAAGCATCATGACTCGGACGGACCGAAAACCGGTTCAGCGGCTTCTCAAAGAATCAGGAAGCGTTCTCAAGAAGACGGCATGTTTGATAAAAAAACAAACTCGGTCAATGTGTCACCCCCGTTTGGAAAAAAAGTTTCCAGGAAATGGGTTCCAGAGGTGAATTAAATCACCATATTCTAAAATAATTTGTTTTTCGTGACTTTCCATGCAATAAGGTACGGTATACGTAGAAAGGGATTCTTTTGAAAGAACTTCTGCGTGCGTCCGCGTGAGTTCTAGTAAGGTCATATTGTTAAGTAATCAAAATCATTGAAAACAATTTTTTTATTATCTAGCCGCTCGGGTTTCCCCATTTCACATAATGCTAAAATACTCGCTTTATACAGCTTTAGATGTTCGAAGATGTTCAAAAATAGTAGTATTTAAATAATAGATCGATGAGGTTGATAAAACAAATGAGTAAAAATAAATACACAACAAGGAGTGCGCAAGGAGTGCGTCACTCCAGAACTAGCTAAACGAAATCAACATAATTGATCAACAAGGACAACGTGTGCATTAGCACGCATTTATCACTCATCGGGTAATTCATTTTCCGCAAAAGAGCTTGTGTCCTCTGTTGAATATTTTCTTGTGATTGTTAAATCTTGGTCTTCTTCACCCTGATCTTGACCAGTTTCATCATCTTCTTTTTCTTCCAGGTCTACCCAATCGAGTAATGAAGGGCAGTCAATTTGGCGTACTCTAAAATCACGTTGTATAGAAATTCCATTTCCCGCGATGTTGGCAGCTTGTCGACATATCCACGTATTGATATTTTTCCTGAATTCAGTCAATTGAGCGTTGATGTGTTTCAGTGACGAAATCCTGTTTTCGACATCCAGTTCGCTGTCGTTTCTCTCCTGTGCTTGTCCCTCTGCAAGTTGCGCAGCTTCGTCTAACCTTACTATGATTCGGTTTTCAGCGCCACGGACAAATTGTGCTATTGCGTCAAACTTAACAAAGATGTTGGAAAATATTTGGTAGTAAACATTTATGGCTGTCACCCCTCTCGATAGAATGAGTTGATTAAATGTCGACATGAACGTGTCAACTGCATTAATATTTGACCTGGCATTAAGGAAGTTTTCTGTGCTGCTAAGAAGATCAATCATGTTATCAACGATATATCCGATCAAAGTTGGAATACCGGTTTGATTTACGACACGGCTCACACGATCGAGTGTTCGATGGGAAAACTTGGAAGTTTTGTTTGTTTTTAACGTTTCCTCCACAATATTCTGTTCTGTTTTGATCACATTATTTCTCTCTCGATTTCCTACAAATGATAAAGCACATGTAGACGTTATAAGGGGGACTTTAGTTTCTAGTTCTGTCTAGTGACTCTTTGCTTCCGAAATTGTCTGTTTCCTTATTTTTTATATACCAGTGTACCTTTATAAATAGGGAGTCTTGAAAGCCGAAGCCTCCGGAGAGAACTTGGAGCAGCATCAGTTTGTTGAATAAATAAATGAATGCAGAACATTAGAGCAAATCCGGTCACAAAACAAATTACCGGGGAGCGTAAGGTTCCAACGCTCATTGTATTAACCTGTAATTGATTACATATCAAAAATTAGTCTTTATTAGGCTATTATAGTAGTACTAAGTCCGTCGCATAGCGGACACATTAACGCCGCGTCAAATAAACCCAGTAAAATAAATTAGCGCTCCCTAATTATGCAATCTTATTAGTTTACCCGCGTGTTGCTGTTTCTTACTACAAATGTCCTGTGAAACTAAGAAACGATGAACCTTTGCTATCTTTCTTATACCGAAGTCCCACTGGATTCGACGAGCTCGACTCACGGTCTCGCCTGAAGCTACACAACCAGACGAAGATGGTGAGCTGGGCGGTGCTGTGTCCGGCACGAGGTTGGCTCAAAATTTGGTGGGAAGGGCAAGGTATGTCCATGAGTGTCTCATGACGACAACGACGTTTTACAGTTACTAATTGTGAAACTCGGTCAAATGCCACACCCAAATATTATAGGAATTTGGTTCCACGGGTCAGTTTATAGTTGAAAGGTTAGCGACGTGTGCATAGTGTGCAACTAGACAGCGACCTAAAGGTCCGTAAAGTCTGCCGCTATTTTTTTACGTTGTCACGTCCGGAGAATTTAAAAAATACCTGTTTATATACGGATGAAACATAGCATAAGAATGAGATTCAATCTTGTTTTCCTAGAATCTTGCGTCGAGCTTATTTCTGCTTATGATTTCGTTATGTTCTTTTATGCGCGCGGAAAAAGCACTTGAAATATAGAAAGAAAACGATGACATACCGTAGGGACTTCTAAACATAAGGAAATGGCCCTGGCAGTCTTAACAAACCTTAATATTTATTACACGTCTCAGGGATCGAATCATATTACAATCAATGATTTTTATCGTTGTTTGTGTGAGAAAAGAGAAAGACCTTTGTACACAAGATATCTTTATATAAAACAACCAACACCCATTGCTTTGTATTTATTTTTTTCTATTCACAGAAAAACGTTTTATATTCCTATATATTTTTTCAAAGAGCATTTGATCAACCTATATTTAATTGTGCGCTGTTCCCGTAATTCGTCTTTGTTTCTTGGATATGGAAATCAAGGGGATAACAGGTTTTTCACGTTTCTAATCTTTTAATCATGATACAATTAAGAGGAAATCCTTATGTATCATGGTTTAATGTTGGCAGACTGCACCCATTTGGCATTCCTTATTCCCTCATTTTGATACAAAAAGCGGGGAAAAAAATAAGACGACCACTAAGAGTGCCCTTGAGTTGGTTAACTTATCACAGTGTTCTTGCTGTGGAATGAATTTGAAGCAAGCCGGTTTTACATTCTTGTTTACTTCTACGAACTATTGCACGCTGAACCTGAATTAAATTGGCCCACCGTTCTCAATTCTCGGGTTGATCTGGAAGAAACCGCGTCAGCCAAAGATTTCACTACAGGAAGCATGAGCATAAACTGCTAAAGGCGACAGGTGAAAATTATTCTATAAACACATTTTTGCTGCTACTTTTTCTCGCGTCCTTGTTTAGGATTCCAGAAATCTAGCTACAGTGTCCACAATTATTCCGCCAGTTCCATTTTCTCTGCCCAATGGTATCAAAAGAAACTCAGGAGATGAATGAATTCAAGAACGTCTAGGTATTATTATTATATGAATTGATTAAGCAACAGTTAGACTATTAATTGTACCAGATTAAGCGTATCAGGTATTTAGGGGTAAGATTAGTATTGATAGCTAATATTTGTAATGTCTAATAATAGTTTATACCCAAGCTCAATATATATAGAATAAATGAGGCAGTTATTTCACTTAACGTATTTGTAATAAACTCGGTGTGAAGTACAGTGGTTGTTCATAAAATAAGGGACGTAGATTTTAAAAAAATTTTAAATAGCGATAGGTGAAAATTTCCGACAAAAGGTTTTTGCAGTGAGAATATCAAAGCGCTACCGTATTATTTTGCATTAACTCGTAGTCGCGAGACAAAAATGTACCCTACCTTAACCCTCACCCAACTAGACGGGGAAAGGGTTCCTGTTTTTTACTTTGCGACATAGTGTGTATAAACAAATGATCAGACATACCACCGACAAGTCGCACGCACGTCACACGTTTCTCGATCAATCTGTCCAAACGTCACGTAACGCGCAACTTCCGATCTTTTTTCTCACCCTGTGTGTGATTGGGTCGTTGTGTTTGTGTCTTTATGTTTGTGTTTGATTTCAATAAATCTAAAACACAGTTGTGTATATCCTCAACCGTGCAGGAAACTGTTACCTTACTTTCCCCCTGCGAAATTTTCTTTGCGCACTACGCATAAAAGAATCCAATTTTAAACTTTACTGACACGCCAATAATTTTCCCAGCTTATATCAATTATATTTAGTGGGCAGAAGATGGGCTGAAGGAAATGTTCAACCTGGAAAGAAGCTCCCTTTAGCTATGTGGTTGTTCGTGACTACTGAATCGACTAGAAGACAGCAATTTTCGTGGAATAGTCCTGTAACTAGGTCAGTCACGCTCCTCCATGTCAGTTGTTTTCAATGTCTTTCCAAACGATTTTTTGGGGGGATTGGTCATGTATTGCAAGTATTGAGTATCGAGAGGTAATCACAAGACATTTTGTCATTAACGGACTCTAACTCTGATCACACGGAAATGACTCATACGAAAAAAATTATGACTTACAGACTACAGTACGTATATATCTGAAATTTGAATTTCTATTTCCAAAATTGTATTTGTAAAACACCAAAGCCTTCTTGAAAGAAATGGACTCTGCGATTTAAAAAAAATAATTAGCTGGAATTACAAGTTTCGGTTTATTAAAAACGGACAACATAATGAAATTTTAACAAATGATATATTGAACCCAGGTGCTCCTTGGAAAAACGATTACGATAGAAGACATGGCACTACGTTCAACATAGAAAACAAACCCGAAGATTTATCCAAGGGTTTATCGGGTATTTTTGGTAAGAAAAGACAAGTAGGCTAGTTTAGAGGAACATATTTTATTGGCATTCCCTTTCGTTTGAATTACAGGATTCAATAAACTGTAGGATTTCAATGTTAGGGAATAAATATACACAACTTAAGTTAGGGAACAACTTAAATTAGGGAACATTATTATGACCAATCGACTGCTGAAATCAAAGCAACTTTCATTGAAAAAGGGGCTAGTACTGTGTAGTCCAACTTCAGAAATCGAAGTCTCATTAATACTCATTACAGCCCTGATTACGTTTTATATAAATGAAAATCAAAGTTGCTCTTTCTATACCACTGGTTAGCAGTTGAATGTAGGTCAGGTCGATTTCTGATATTACGACGACTAGCACGAAAAATGTGCCGATTTGTTTCGTCTGAAGATAGCTGCGGATTCATCCGACGACTGTCGATTGGGATGTCCTGCTGATTTAATGTAGGATAAAGACGATTCGTTGTAGTAAATATTGAAGGCTGATGGGGGTGATTTTGGTTGTTGTTTCCGTAAGTTACCGGCGAATGAAAGTGACGATTGTTTCCGATTGAAGGTTGGGAATACATCCAACTATTACCTAGATTTGCTGTATTGCTATAAGGACTTCCCTGAATTAATAATTTCGCTTTGTCGGCAAAATTATCGCTTTGACTTCGTAAGGGAATACGTCGCTTTGTTTCGGTCCGAAAACTGTTTGCAGAATTGCTGCCGCGACCAGTTGGTAAGTGGATCGGATGATTTCGATTGGCTGACGATAATGAGAGTGTACTCAATTGGGTGCTGTTAACAAGAATGTCTCCTTTGTTCACTGGATAGTAGAATAGGCGGTTTGTCTGTACCGAAGGTTGAGTAGTCATCGGAAGATGATTGTTTTGTTTTATTGGATAGATTATTTGGCGAACTGTTTCGATTCGGCTACTATCGACAGCATTTCTAGTTTTTTGGCTTACCGGGGTTATTGTGTGCCGTGTGTGTACAGATGAATGAGAGATGTTTTGGCTAAATTTGATGTGATTGTCATTGTGTTTAACTTGGTTATGTTTGATGAGGGGTCTCTTTGTTCCGGTCCGGCTCCTTTCGACTGAATTTCTAGTTTGATGGTTTACTGGGCGTGTATGGCGAATTGTAGTACGATAATTGGTAAGTACGGTTGAGTGAGGATTGTTTTTGCTAAACCTGATGCGATTTCGCCTGTTTTTCACTGGCTTTTGTTCAATAAGCGGCCTATCAGTTTCAATTATATTTTCCCGACCGTTGTTTGTATTGTAGACAACGGGACTAACGTGGCGTGTTTTATTTTTTGCCTCGTCGGCTCTAGCGTTAGCCTCGTTATCTCCGTTATCTTGCGCAAAACAACCGGCTGGAATATCTTCAATGTTAGCTTCAAAGTTACAAGCCAAATCTTTTATTAGATCAGAGAATTCAACAAGATTCGAGTTAGTATCATCCAACAGGGTTTGCAACTCTTCTAGAGGGTCGGGCTCTGACTGGGCTTTCTTCTGCTCTTTTCCGTCTCTGATACGGGCTTCGTTGAAGCGAAACACGTTTGCCGCTGCATCAACAACTGTCCAGAAACTGGCTATTACAGTGTAAAACCCATTGAAAGCATTTAAGCCATCGGAATCAAAAAGGTCGTTAAAGGCTGACATGAACCTATCCAATTTTTTATTATTCGATCTAGAATTTAAAACGTCGTTGGCCCTATTCATAAATGTGACGAAACGAGTAACACCAAAATCAGGTGGTATTATTGCACGTTTGCTTCTACTGCGACCATGCGTGAGATTGCTATCGTAACTTAATGGGAAATAAAAGTGACGATTTGTTTCGACTGAAGTTTGACGATTTATTAGGGGAAAGTTTGTAGAATTACTAAATGTGCTACTGCCGGGAGAATTTAGACTTTGATCCGAGGAACTTGTCGGCGAAGGCTGACGAAATCGTTTGGTAGATGAATGAAGATTGTACCGGTGATTCTTTACATCAATGTGGTTGTCATTTTGCTTGCTTCTAGTGCTCTCGTAATGGGATTTAATCTGTAAATCTTGCCGCATAACTTGAAGAGAAGCGTCTTGAAGAGCTTCCGTAATTAGAGGATCGATATCGTTGGCGATTCTTCTAGTGCATCCGGATCCGGAGTCGCAAGTCAGAGCGTTGATAAGATCTGACACGTCGACCAGGTTAGTATTAGCCTCGTCTAAAGACGCTTCAACGTCTTTCAGTGGATCGGGTTCTTGTGAGCTATCCTCTATTGCATCAATAATTCGTCCTTCGTTGACACGAAAAATGTTTCCAACGGCGTCGATAATGGTCCAGGCACTAGCCCACATATTGTAAAAAACTGCGAGACTACTGAAGGCATCTGAAGTGAAAAAGCTATTAAATGATCTTGTCAGCCTGTCAAGTCGAGTGTTTTGGGTATGCGAATTCATAAGTTTGTTGGCGGCCGTTATGAAACTAAGAACCTTATCCAAATTGATTTTGGGTGTAATTACAGACATGCTTCTACGATGACTTCTTCTGGAATGGACGGCTGTAGGATGCACAAATTCCTTATTATCAATACCAATTGATTGAGATGCGGATTTGTTTACAGCAAAAGTCTTGTCAGTAGTGTTATCCACTGTAAATCCTAAGAGAACGCGTATGGTTAGAATATGCCTGAGGAGTAATGTATATGCTATAAAATGTATACATAAATTGATATAAATTTATAACTGGCCAAAGAAGCGCGCGAAGACTAAGCAAGTGCAGCAATCTTTCATTTAATGAAAACAAGAATTGAGCGATATAAGCATAATCCTTACCTTCTGCATCAGTGACAACAAGGCTAAAGGGTTCACCAGTAGGTTTTGCACAACTAGAGTAAATCCGAAGTGTTAAAATCAATCCAGAAACAACGCAAAGTTGATAAACGAGCGTTAAGGCGACCATCTTGGAGCAGAGCTTTCATGTGTGTTCAAGTTTTTTTGAAGTTGACGAATATGTTTCAATTGTGTACAAGGGCAACAGTTCTCGCTCAGAAGGTATACCTTCTTTAAACCACGAAATCACGACAGTAGCTGCTGTAAAACACTAATAACAGTAGACCCCACCATAAAACTGACCTGACACCATAAGCTCTCAGACGCTCTCGGACCATGAACTGTTATGTTGTTGTTCACCTGTGCCACTAGATAGACTATCAAGAAGACTGGTGTCGTGCACCTTATATCTATTATGCATGCCTTAAAACCTGTTGGAGTTTTCGACAATCCTGCAAAACGACATGCAAAGGGAGGAGAAAAACCAAATGCCGAAGCGCCATTTGATTGTCTGAATATCTAGGTTAATACGAATCCTACTCAACCCCGCCCACGAAGCGTTTCATTGGACCTTTTTTGTTTACCACGTAGAGACAATGAAAGACGTAGGAATCTTCATTTTCTTTTTATAAATAAGGGAAAAAAGAAAAAAACCCAACGAAGAATGGCTGGAAAACCGGATCGTGCTAGCTATTCTGATCGTCCTCATTTCCTTGCCTTGGAGTAATCTGTCTACCCTACCTCATTCCTTTTCTTTTTTAAAAATTTTCTTCCTAGTACTGACAGTAGTGCTGCGCTATAGTACATGACACACCGTGATACACTCGACTGATTTGTAGGAGTGCCACTAGGTAAATTTACAAAAAGTTATAGCTGGTGGGTGAGCCGGCCTTTTGTACTTTCGTCTAACCAATTCTTTTTTGAATTCACATGTTTACCACAAATTTTCGTGTCATGCAAGCCATTAGTACTTTAGCCAAATCACGGTCGCCACGAACGTTAGCGGTTATACTAAGCAAGATTAACGTTTGTACTAAGATAAACGTTTTAGCTGCTGACCTAAAATATATTGACATACTGGATCAATTACCAACGGTCATGTTTAAAGTTTATTTATTTTGTACGTATTTCAAAATTTACATTTAAAGAAGCAACAAGAAAAAGATGTAATATGAAGGTAAGTCGATGGTCATTGTTATCTATCAAGTTCAAGCGCATTTCCTTAGGGCTTGCACTTTTTAAAATCCTAAAAGGAAACAAGAGTAACTAGTGCAAGTACCACAAGTAAAGATGTCATTAGGTGGGTTTTTTACATCCTTCTCTTCTGAAAAGTAGTGAGGGAAAGCCAAGATTGGTTTTCTTAACCAGTAGTGAAGGAACAGGCAACAGGAGAACCAGAGTTAAATTCCAACACGATTCATAATAAAGCAAAACCGGTCTTCAGTTGGTTAACCGGATGGTAAGATTTGTAAACCATATAGGAAAGCACGGCGTGTCGCAAAATAAAAAAGTACGAGAAGCTTCTAACTCTGGTACTTAGAATGGGGTCTAAATGAAGCTTGACTCTCATTTTAACTGGATTCTGTGTACACCAGAAAGGTTCACCAGAAAACGTACTGTAAGGAGAAACTCGTTGGTACGGTAAATTTAAAAACCTTTTCTTAAAAGAGTTTGTCCTGGTCCTCGTCTTATCCTTATATTGACGTCACCAGACTCGTTTTAGTTTTTACATTTAATTTTTTAAATATTAGCATAATGTGAATATTTTATTTGGACATTAGATATGAAAAATGTGGCCTGCTTCATATAACGCGCGGCTTTTCTGATTCCTAATACGGTCATGCAAACAATATAAATAACATAAGATGTGTAGAAAGGCTAGGAATCTAGGATCTTTATGTATATGAACAACTAGTATGTGTAGGATTCCCCTCAGTTTCTGAGAAGAATCATTTAGATGTTATTATTCACTCTTGATATGGGGGAAGCAAGGGGGAAAGCAAAGCTGCTGGGGTGCCACATTGTAATGGTGTCACCCTCGCCACCCAAAGAAGTGCTTGTGCGTAATAGTGTACTCACATCAGGAGCATATACCTCCCCCTTCGGCTTTGAAAAAGGGGCCGATCCAAGTATAAATACACTACGTACTTATACCTTTAAATCAAGAAGAACGTAAAAACGGTTTCTCCGTACCTTGCACTGGTCGTCTCCGTTTCCGAGAGCAAGCCTTAAAGTGATGCCATGAGCGTTGGCTCATTTCTCTTTTTTTGTTTTCCTAGTAAGTGAAACAAATATTACGCTATGGTTCACGACATCCCGGGGAACTCGTTTGCATGTTCGAAATATAGTCTAATGAACATAAAAACGAATACACCAGAAACTGGTTTTACTAGTCTATGGTTTCACATTTCTAACCATCTCTTTCATCTCTTAACGTAGCCCCATGACAACCACGAGTATTTGACCTCGCAGCATCACAAGCAAGCTTATTTATATGCCGCGAGTCACTTGCGATACATACCTAGCCTACAGCTGTTTTGCGTTTGCGTTCAAAAAAGTATGTGAATTTGGGTTAGATTTTTAGGATCGTTCAGCTTAGCACCCTTTTGGGGTCCTTTGTCCTTACGTCAAAATTTTCAATAAACCTAAGACAAAAAATAAGGCTAACAAATCTGGAGAATTCGCTGACATAATTAAGGATTTGAAAGACATAAAAGATTAGGACTGAACCTAATTCTTATGCTATATTTCATTCTTCTGTAAACTGGTGTTTTTGTAAATTTTCGTGAAATAAGGACACCAAAAAGTGCCAGCTAGTCTGAACGAGCCTTTATAAAAAACCATAATGTTATGAAAGAGCTAGGCACGGTACCGAGGGAAAAGGTAAGCTTGTTATTACGAGTTGTTATTTATTACAGAAGGTAGAGAATCCTAAATTTGCACATGTTGCCCCTTCAGTTTCACTTGATATAGCAAACCACCTCACAGATGGGGTCTTCTTTTAGGACAAACCTCTGCTGTTGCCCAGTCAAACGACTGCTCTCCTCTCTAACTTAAGGGTTATGACCATCCAACACGTCCAAGACCTGCCCAAATATTTATATAGTAGGGTAAAAGTGTTACAAATAAATTATAATGAAAGGTGAATTTGATTGACATTCGGTGTAATCCGGTAAAAATAGTATATCAATTGGTAAGTTATGAAATAGCTATTTGAAAAAGAAAACTGCAGCCACAAGATATTCCGGAATTTAGTAAAAAAAACTGCTGAGAATCATATTCTCTTCTATACCAAACCTCCTCCCTTCAGTTATAAACGAACAAACCAAACAAATCGTTTCTTTGTTGATCGATGCTTTATTATGAACATAAAAAATATGCTGCACTATTTTCTTTTCAATATCTAATTTTTCAAAATAGCGGTAAAATAGCAGCTTTAAATATCTGATCGGGTATATTGTCTCCTTCCGGGAATGGAAGAGGTCGGCAACCTTTAAGTGTTTTGTTTTCGATCATCGAGCAAGATTGCTTAGTAAGAGCTAGGGTGTGGCAGCACCGTGATTCCGTGGAAAATGTAATAATAATAGCGAATGACGCATAGTACGATTATTTTACCAATCAAAACTTCAGTGTGCAACAAATGCAAATTTAGGATTGTTTTATGCTGTCCTAGAAGCTTGGCTGCGTGCGTTTTACATGCCGCACCAAAGTGTGTCACCATTCATACGCTAAGCAGGTGGACTGGCTGTACTGATGGATCGTGTTAGGCAGTAAGATCCTTCTTCGGGTGGACCTTTCTCGCTACCACCATTTTCCTGGAAAACCGTTCTTTCAGTTTATCAGACTTGATAGCCGAAAAATGCATTCCTTGTTCTTGTTGTATGAAATTCGGTTTGGTGACTGATCAAAATACAAAAGAGCTACAATGTAATCGAAGCTAGAACGCTGTAAAAGAATACTTTGCCGCCAACTTATCCATCTTTCCGCGATGCTAATCGTTTAAACTGTATTAACAATGGGGTCGCTTCTCTATACTTTCTATGAACTATTAAGAAGGAGTAAAACACAGAAGCACGAGCGAAAGACAAGATTACCGATAAGTTCCATTTTACGTGGGAGAACAGCTCCAGCTTCCTTAATTTGACATACCTCTTGCAATCTTGCTCTTGATATTCGAAAGATGAATCCAACTCGTCCAAAGCGAAAAACTGGAAGTGTTTGTTATGCCTCTTTTGAAAAATCTGCAAAATTGATATCTCGACCATCAAAAGGTGGCAAGTCCTTAGGTTTAAGATCAAGTTTAGGGCTCAATAATCTCATTTAGAATATTGCCAGAGCCAGACGGTTCTACTGTAAACCAAATTTCTTTGCTTTGAGCCTCTGACACGATTTATTTTCAAAACCACTGTCGTTTGGCAAGTGGATTTGAAGCACCATCTGTCGACAGAAATACGTACTTCATTCTAGGACTAGCTGTTGCGCGATGCAGATGCGATGCAGAGAAACTGAGAAAGTGGTAAAACAACAATTTTCAAGAAAACTGCAGTGTTCTTGAAAATTATTGTTACAACTATTTTGACTACTATTATTACAACATGTAGTCGAATTTGAATTTTCGACCATTTTCCCTCGTCGTTTTTGCGCTTCGCAGTTCGCAATGTCAGAAAATTTATGAGCCTACGAACATATCGTGGAGAGAAAATTGCGCTATGGATTATATGGAAATTGCGATAAAAGGAAATCGTTTTTGCCAAAAAAGTCCCAAAACTTTTTGGACTACAGCCTCTACACTACTTCATTTTTTAAAATTGCGTTGAAGGAATCTTCATCATCCGCCTCAGTCTACGGTGGCTAAAACGAAACGTGAAAAGTTATGATCTTCAAATTTTAACCATAATAGTGGTCCTTCCAAATAGTAGGAAAAATTAAAATTCCAACCCAATCCTTGCACATAAAAGAGTACATATTTTTAATCACCATGTATCTGAAATTTGACTGTCCCCCAATCTAGATAGTGCTGCCGTCTATAGATCGTACAGTACATATCGATCGTAATTACAAATACATAATATGATCATGATTATAGTGTAATGTAATAACGCCATAAAAAGAATGAAATAGTATAGAAAATATATAATGTAATATGTATATTGCTAAGTATATAAATAAAAAATAAAAAATAACTAAAAAACAGTAGCTGCTTTCCGCGCGCTTTTCAGTCAATATCGTCTGCAAGATTTGAAATAGAAAAAAAATGGCCTCTTGTACTGAAATTTGTCGTTCAATTTTAATTGAGCGATTAATTTGTAACACTTATTCATCAAGCTCAGTTCCTGGTGATTTTTTAGAGCATAAAAACTATGTATTCAACTTGCTTAAAAGCACTGTCCTCAATGGAGAAAATAATTCTGCCCTTATTATTGGACCTAGAGGAAGTGGAAAGACAATGGTGATTTTTTAAAAATATTTAGAACTATACATTCTGTAATGTCTAATACTCTTATAAATTCACAGTTAATTAATAGCGTCTTATCTGAATTGGAGGCTGTTTGTGATTTTGAAAAAGACTCTGTTTTAATCAAGTTACATGGCTTTTTTCAAACTGATGATCGGATAGCAATTCAAGAAATAACTAGACAACTGTTTCTAGAAAAAGAAACAGCCAACAAAGTGTTTGGCTCTTTTTCAGGTATTTAATGTGAATATTCTAAAATATTTTATCCAGAATATTTTCATCATTACAGTGGATTGATGTGTAAGTAAAATAATTGTTTCCTTCGTTGCAGAGAATCTTAATTTCCTATTGGAGTCCTTAAAATCGGCAAACAGAAAAACAGCAAAATCCATTATTTTCATAATAGATGAGTTTGATCAATTCTGCCAACATAAAAATCAAACTTTATTGTACAATCTGTTTGATGTGTGCCAATCTGCTCAGGTATATTCTACTGATTTATTCACCATGTATGTCTTCTGAGAGTGATGTTTGTTAATTAAAGAATTATCAATGTTATATCTATTGATTGTTCTAGGCTCCAATGGCTGTCATTGGATTAACATGTCGAATGGATGCAATTTCTTTGTTTGAAAAGAGAGTCAGATCAAGGTTTTCTCATCGTCAAATTTATTTGCTTGCTAAACCTGATTTGGCAAGATATATGGAAACTTTTGGTAGCCTTCTTCGGATGCAAGTCACTCGAGGACTGAAAACCATTTACGTTCGCAGTTGGAACAAGTCCGTAGATGATCTTGTCCAAGATCCCTTAGTTCAGGGAACATTAAAGAAACTGTTCAACTTGAATCCAAAACTTCGTCTTTTGCACAATGTAGTGGTAAGTCTTAGTTCGACGTTTGTTAATTTATAAATGCATTCGGTGAAAAAAATTTAATCTTTTTCTTGCCCCAAAGCTGGTCGCGGTATCTCGTTTGAGCGAAAGTCATCCTTTTCTCTCCTCCAAGGACATCTTGAGTGCTTGCGAGTCTCAGAATACTGACTGCAAAACATTGCAGCTGCAGGGCTTATCTGTCCTCGAGCTACAGCTGGTAAGTGGTAACAATAAATTGAGCGCAAGTCATTTTAGAAAAAGTTTTCGGCTAAATTTCTATATTTATTTAATCTTATATGTATATAGCTATTGTGCATGAAATATTTGGATAAAATATATTTTGGTGAACCTTGTAATTACGAAATGGCCTTCTACGAATATACCAAACAAATGAAGAGCAGCTCAATGCAGAAGTTTGACCGGCAAATCGCGATGAAAGCGATGGAACACTTGGAGGTGAGTTGAATGATTGCCATTCATTATACCCTATTCTGTATGCAACATTTTTTTTTCGGCAGACGTTAGAGCTTATCCGACCGGTTGAAGGGATTTCGTCTTCCAAGGTCCAAAAAGAATTCGTTGTCTACAATATTCTCGTCACGTCTGAGCAGTTATCAGCTGCCATCTCAAAGTATCCCGGTCTTCCCACCGAAGTCAAACAATTGGCAGACACGTGTCTTTAAGTGAAAAGAACAAAAATGTTTCAATGCCATCATAAAATCTTTCCAGTTCAAGGTATATCTATTTAATTGCGTCCGGAGAAGAGAGGAAAAAAAATAAACGAAGAAAAAAACAATTACAGTTACAGTATATTAATATACAATGGCACTGCTCCATACAACACACAGCACGGTAGTGAAATATTATTATAGATTAGGTAACTTATGAATGATTTACACGTTGACGGCCCTCATAACGGAATCGTTGTCGTCGGATTCCGAGTCGATCTGAGTAGATTCGACATCGACGTCTGCCGGGGGGATGGATCCATGAAACTGGCTTGTCAGAATGGCCACTTCCTCGTCGGGAGAAAGGGTGCGGGGCTTCTTTTCGTCAAAATCCAAATTGGTGACGTTTTCATAAACTTCTCCATCTCCGGCGAAACGAGAGTCGCTACTATTGCCAGACGCCGGCACAACAGCCGCTCGCCGGTAAGGAACGAAAGAACAGGTATCGGCGGCCATTTCCGGCTGACCTGCCGGCATCCAGTGGGACTGCTGGTTGGTGCAATTGATGAATTTGGGCACAACGATCGGAGAGAACATTTTCTCTTTGCTAACAGTGTCGGCACTGTGTCGCGATCGCGGTTGCCCTCCAACTATCGAGTGGACGGCGGGTGGCGGTCGTTGATTCTGGCCGTCCCAGCTGGATCTTTGGCAGGGTTTGCCGCCGCTACGGATGCTTGTGACTTTGGCCACAGGACGCTGAATTTTGTCGTATCGGTGTCCGTGGATTTCTTCATACATGGCAGACGAGTTGCTGCCGTCATGGTTGACTGATCCGGAGACCGTATAGGAGGACGTGTCGGCGAAGTAGAGTTCCGATTCCGGTAGCAGTTTACCGCTGTTTATGTCTCCTCTAACTGCAAACCGGTATTTTAAGAAAAAAAAAGAACAAATAAATATTTAGTTATTTCTTTAGAGAAAACAGAAAACCGAAATCGTCAGCTGTGTGCCTTCAACTGTTAAAACATACCAGACGGCGATCCAGTTTGGTGAGCTGCGGGAATATTTCTGGCCGTCGGCAACGGACCGTTTTGCCCGTTAGAGATGACAGGCGTGATACCAGCCGTCTGCGGACTCCACGGCATCCGGCGTGGATCTATATTCATCCGACTTACTGGTGACGGGTGGACACCAGCAGTGGCTGGCTTATTCTGGCGCGGTGGTAAGTTGGCAAAGGCTCGATGATCCTTCCTCAAAGAGCTGTCTTTACTACCTCCCGCGGCACTGCTTGCGGTGGGTGATGACCCCACTACATGAATCGGTTGGTTTTTAGCCGAAACAGGACTGCGATGAGCCGGAGATAGACTGCCCATAGGCGTCGATGCGGATATCGAGCCCAATTCGCTCGTACTGCCTCTCGAATAAGGTGGCGGAGGGCCCCAACCAGCCGCTCTCTCTTGTCCAGTCATTCCTCCAGCTGCCGTCAAAGCGAGGGGAGAGCGGTAATTGCTGCTGTTGCTACTCAAAGGGAACCCGTAATGATCATCTGGCCCTATAATGACAGGTCCTGGGTCATTCGTTGTCCTCCTGTCGCAGACAATAATAAAAAGGAGTTTATATTTTTGTCGGTGTCGTTAAAAAAGAGTCTCAACGAACACACAAACTGATAAAAGGGAAAAGAATGAAAGAAAAGAAAGGAAAAAAAAAAAACGACTGTCTACCTGGTCCGAGCTGTGCTGCTTATGTCGCTGCTATCAGAAACAGATGGACGCCAAGGAAGCCAATTCCAGCCAGGGTTCCCGGCGGGTCGACGATGAGCCGGGCAGCCTCCATTGGCCGAGTTGACTCCGTGTCCTTGTCCTGTGCAGTTGACCGGTCCGGTAGCACCGCCCGTTCCGTTGGCACACGGCCCAGGCGAGTACAAGTTGCCGCCATGAAGACTCCAGTAACGACTAGATAATTGGTAGCCATACGTAAAAAGACATAAAACCGTTATGATTTTTTATTTTCGTTTTTTCTTTTTTTAGTTCAAGCGAGAAAGAATGCGAACCGAGTCGACAACAATTCATCAGAGGGGAACCTCGCAAGCATATTTCTGCGACTTGTCATTTTCACGACGAGCAACAACATCAACAGAGTTGGCTAAATACTCGTCTCATTCCATCATTCGCCCAAGTCTGAGGAGACAACTGATTGCCTCAATTTGAAACATTGCGGTTATTTCTTCTCCCTTCTGGCAGACGGGATTCATCGTGAGAGACACAAGAAAGGAAGAGAAAAAAAAAGAGGCTAATAAGTAATAAAAGAGCGCGCTAGCCGCCTGACGGACAAGATGGACCAGAGAAGAAGAAGAAGAAGAAGATCGGGAAAAAAGATCTCTAAAAAGTCTTAATGAGCTTTTCGCTTGGCTGTCAATTGCCCACGCACGTCTACCTACCGGCGGCGCACATCGAGGCGTCTGCCGGGGTTATTGCGCGCGCGTGATCAGCAGCAGCAGCATCAGCAATGTGTGTAGCGTGCTAGTCACGCTGCGAGGTAGAAATAAAGAAGAACGTTTATTTGATGTTTTTCGTTTCTTTTCTTCTTGGCCTTTCTTTTTTTGTGCGTCTTGTGCGCTTCCCGTTCGTCCATCTCCCGTCTAACATTATTTCTCGATAAGCGCATTGGCTCCTACCTTCGTCCATGCTAAGCTAATCCCTGCACCGCACTATAGGCCGTCCCCAGGGAAACGGACGCACGGTGCGATGCCCCCTATAGATTGCCTCATCGTGCCCATCCCCAGTTGCAAGCTTTCATAACGGAAGACAGAAGGTGGAAAGATTGAAGAAGAATGAAAGAAAAGAAACGAAAAGAAAAAGACCGGCAGCAGCTCATCACACACGGAATGGCATCGAGGGGTAGCATTCATCACCGTCGCGACGATAGCGATCATTCCTCATGAAAACGAGGAAGCAGACGAGCTATGGAATTGAAATACGAATAGGTCAAAGTAGACAACGGAGAAAAAAAAACGAAACAAAAACATTCCTCAACTATGTGATTATTAGAGAAGATTAAACTTTTTTTTTTTAGAAAAAAAGTTACGGCGGAAGAGCGCGCGTGTTTTTTGGGGGAGTTCCGCTGCCTTGTTTTTCCCCCCAGTTCCCACCCACACACGCCACGAGTTGATGTAAGGAGAAAAAAGCCCAAAAAACATTCACGAAACTTGTTCTTTATTACTCTTTCATTTCCTCGTTGTGGGGCCTTTGACGATTCCCGATTGTTGAACATAAAATGGCTCCCTTGAAAGAAAAAAAAAAGAGACGCAAACGCGGAACTTGGGTGAATATCCCTCTTGATTCTTGTTGTTTTTTTTTGCGCTAGTCATAAGAACAAATGTATTCAAAAGAGAAACTAAGCATTTCTTTTTCGGCTAACACGTCATCGAGGCGGCCCATAAAGATAATTTTAGAACTAGCGCCCGGGAGGTTGATGGAATAAAAAAGGCCGAGGCAACGGATGAAGCAGAAAAAAGAACGGCAACAAACAATCATCACCCGGCAGGCTTAAGACTCACTGGGGCACCTTAATTCTCTTTGTGTTGTTTTGATTTTAATGTGGGTCACACTCAAAGCATCTCGAGATGATCTTAGCGTCATGGCTATGGGAGTCTGTGCCGCAGTAAGACGAGAGACGGATGACGGTCCGTGTAATGAGCACACACAGGTAACATCCTGCTAGCCTCAATTCAGGCGCTACCTCTCACTTGCCGATGGTCCTCTCATTCTCACTTAATCGCACGTCTCTTTCCCCGTTTTCTTTTCTCCATCATTTGGTAAGATGCCCATTTGCCTTTGTAGTTGAACAAAAGCAGCCGAAGAAAAAAAAAAAGAAAAAATCAAAAATGCAAAGAGGTGAATCGGGAAGAAAAGTTGTAAACGGCTGGCCCGCATCCGCACTTTCATCTGGGTCGTTTCTTTCAGAAATGGGACACGATCCATCAGATTTAAAAAATGAAAATGGGGTGAAAGAGAGAAGGAGAAGAAGAAGTACGAGCAAGTGCATATAGAGTGTGAGAAGGGAAATGATATTGACGTATTACCTGTCATCCAACACGTCCCATGCTGGCCAGGCCAGCATCGGGTTATTGGGGGCCGGAGCGAACCGACAGTCTTGACAGCAGCCGCAGCAGGGCGGCGGATGGTGGGAGCGCCGGAATAGGGCGCGGCTTCTCAGTTCCAACTGTTCCCAATACATTTTCTTCCGTTCGTGCCTGTATGGACCGTCGGAGTCGACAAGAGATTAGGCCAAATCGAACGCATCCATCATTCAAAAGTTTCAAAGTCGAAATTCCAGAAGAGGGAAAGAATAGAGCGGAAAAGAGGAAAAAGAATTCTTTGTTCTCTCTCTCTCTCTCTTGAAAAGGCAGAAAACTTTAAAATCTTTCGAATTGGCTTTGAAACTTTGAACGTCAGAATTTCATTCTTCGAATCTTACCCGAGGAGCTGGTAGACCAGCATTCCGCTGAATAAAGAGACCAGGATGCCGATGACCGAAAGTCCAAAGAGGGCCCTTAGGCAGGCGTACAGGGCACCGTGAACGACTTCGCAGTCTGGCGTGTCGGCAAAGATATACTTTGCGCTACCTATTGTATTGTTGTAATTTTTTTGTTAGCGAACGGTTGCTGCTGAGGCTCTTTCGTATAATTTTCCTTTTCATTTTTATTGTGTACACGCACACAGTGAGATAATGCAGATAAAGGGGTTGGGGATGAACGTAATAAAAACAAAACAACAGAACTGTAGAAGAAAGAGAAATGGCTATTCCAAAGCTCTAGACAACTGGGGGCTAACAACCGTGGATTTTTTTTTCACGGCCAGCAACCTTGAAACCGGAGATCCGCATAGGGCGGATGAAGCGATCTCAAGTCTAATCATTTCAAAGGCCCACTCTATGTCTCTACTGGCACTAATATCTTTATCTAAGATATTACACCAAAGGCCCTACACAATCATATCAATGGCGAGTGGGCGATAGAAGGATTAGACTATGGTGTTTATAAATAGTCGAAAGTTTTTTATAATACCTTGATCGTGAGTCGGATCGATAATGGGCACAATTCCGGCCGGCTGTTGGCCGTTGACGCCGACACCTCCGCTGGATGAGCCCGTGAAGCAAGTGCACGAGCGGCCGCGGGCATTGTAGACGCACTCACGCAGCGTCTGCAGCCGATTCATGTGCACCACCGTCGTGGTGACCGTGATGACGACGCAGACAACGGCGCACACAAGGCAGCACGCCCCGCATAATTTCACCTGCGAAGCCGCGCGTCCGACCACACACGTACGAATAGCACAAACACGCGGAAGAGAGGACGAAACAGAAAAGAAAGAAGAGAAAAGAAAGGCAAGGTTAGAGCCATATTACAAGTCACACTAGTCAATCATCGTCTTGAACAGTTTTCTTCCTTTTCCCTCTACATACATACTTTCTTCTATTATGTTTGACAGCCGTCGTTCAACAACCAACCGCACTCTTGTCTTCCTCTTTTCCTTCTCTTTCTTCCTACCTTTTTGTAATATTTATCACTTGTGTGTGTGTGTATACAGTCCGCTAGTTCCGCAGGTGTACGATAACAAATGAAAAAGACCTACGTGGCTCTGTGGTCCTTTTATAACAATGAGACCCCCGGTTTTTTTTTCTTCTTTTTTTCTTTCCTGCCCGCAAACCCACAGCAGCACAAACCCCGTCTCGTATTTCTCATTGTACCGTGTATGCTGAAGCTCATGCATGGTAACAGAAAAGTTAACTTTGGCTTTATATTCAAACACCCACCAAAGCAGAAATGTTTTTTTGTTGAAAAGAATTGAAAAATAAGAGAGAGAGAGAGAGACGCATAGTAGCGATGTGAAGGCATCGGCGAACATGAGAACGACGCCAAACAAAAAGTTTTGGTGTGTTCATATTCCCGGAAAATAACAGAGTCTGAGGTTGGATGGATGTGGGTGATTTCTGTCACCGCACGAAAAAGAAGTTCCTTTTCTTCTTTTCTTTCTTTTCGGAGACGGATAGACCTCACAGATCGATGATGATGGGAATGAAAATAACTGGCAAACGGTTAGATGTAATGATGACGGAGTGGGGAGGAGCCCAACAGATATATAACCGGAAAAGGCCACCAACAACTACAAAGTCGTCTCTCGAAATAAAAGTTAAAGAAATGGATGGAAAGGAACGGGTCGTGTCTCCCGAAGGAGACACTCTTCTGCGCCCTTGCTATAGGGGACCCCCAACCCGAAGTGGCGTGTGAACTGGGAGCTGGAAAATTCACATATTTTGTCAACACACACGGGAGTTTTCGTGAGGTCATGCGAAGCAAATAAGATGGGCCTCTCTAGAAGATATCCTTTCAAGAATTTTTTTTTTTGGCTTTTTGTTTTATTCTTCCGTTGCTGGTTCTCATGACTTTGAAAAAAATAAAAAATAAAAATAAATAAATACAGTAGGGGGAGAAAAAAGCAGAGATTTTCCCGTAAGAATCGAAACGTCTTGATACGATTCTTTCGCGCGGCGCTGTGTCTTAATTAGATGTGGGCACCGTTATTATCAACGTCCCCCCACCAATAACCCTCACACGAAGATCAAGTGTTGTACATTGTTAGTACATCGAAGCGGGAAAACCTGGCATTGGGCGCTACATTGTCGAGAGAAAAGAGAGAAAAAAAAATGGAATCAAGGCACTCACGATCCTTGTTCCCGTTCGGTGTTGACTTCCTTAATGTCTAGCAATTCTTCTTTTTGACTCGGTTCACGAGGAGTTGTGTGTGCGCGCTGCGCTGGGGGAGAGATTTTATGGGCTAACCTCCACGAGTTCACCCGGCGGGAAAAAAAGAGAAAAGTTGGTCACGCATAAATTGTCGATAATCAACCTCTTAACTCGCTTTTTCTTTTCTTTTTTTTTTCTTTTTTTCTGGTGTATGCGTATGTCTTCCTCCCATTTATTTTAGAAGATATATATTTTTCTTTTTCTCTAGACTCTCTCTCTCTCTCTCTGGCAGCGCGCAACGGGGGGATCGATGCCCGAAATGAGAAGAAAAATCATTTCGTTTGTTTCTATCGTTGCGTTCTTTCTTATTCACGATAAAAGAGGAGGAGGAGGAGTGTGGTTGGGTGCCAAAGGGGAGGAATCGACCGACAATGAGATCAAAACCAGACCAAATAAGGTAGCGTCGAAAAAAACAACAACAAAATCAAGAAGGTTCCTTACCAGGTATCCGAAACGGTTTCGTCGCCAACCGAAGCACAGCATCAGCAGCCCAGTGACGATCAACTGTGTGCAAAGTATTAGAGTTAATCCAATGCATCAATGAACTTGCGGGATAAATGCCTTACCGAGACTGAAGCGACGTAGGATGGTACAGTCTCGAAGTAGTGCAACGACGAAGTGTAGGATCGCAGGACGACGTAGAGAACGGCGAACAAACTGCCCAGGATGATGGCCAATCCGCCGCAAGCAGCGCACAGCATAACGTATTTCTTGCTGCACGGATTGCAGTTGTTGGAAGCTAAAAAGTCCCCCCAAAAAAAGAAAAGAAAAGAAATTTACTTTGATGATGAATTCGAGCCATATACAGCGCGCCAGTGTCGAGGAGGAATAAATAGAAAAAAAAGGGAAGAATTTCAAGCCACCAATGTTCCTTCTCATTCATTCCCATATCGAGTCGGAGAAACGGATAACGCTGCGCTACACGGCTCGTTATCGCGGGTCATAGGTGAGACTCGAAGGCAGAAAGAATCATTAGCATAGCGAGACGGTGCTGCAGCCCAAGTCGAACGGGGGAGGAAAGAAAAAATTCCTCTTTATTTTCGTCTAGTTTCAGTCTATTCTATACACGACGAGGAAGACGAGGAAGACGACGACTAACACTAGGCCTCTACGGGCGTGCAGTATCGTACGCCGTCCCGAAAGATTTGTCAGCGTCACAATGTCATGACTGCCGTTCCATGACTGCGCCCAATTACGAGGCCTACAAGTCGCGTCCCAGTGGTGCGATAGCTCTGGAGGCTGAGCGAGAATAAAGATAATGGATGGCGAGAAGAATGCTTTAGGAAGAATACGAGTGCAATCTGCAGTTTCATCTTTACGCGGAAACCTACAAAAGAGGAAAAGAAAATACACGGCTGCTGGGCCGTCTTGTTGTCTTGAGGAGCAATAAGGAATCGTTTGAAGAAGGCGACCGGTCCCTCTGTATTTCTACGATTGTTGTTTTTCTCCTTGCCTTTCTTTTTTTATTTTCTCCAGGCTTTTATTTTGTTTCGGGTGAAAACGGCTGATGCCGCACCCCGGGTAGACTCGTCCGAACGAGAAATAAGTGGATGATCCCGGGAGCCAGTATAGCGAAACGGGCGATATAGTCGAGCGTGGACAAGTGCTGGATGGAAAACGTTGAATCGCTGGAGCGTGATTTTCATTGGAATATAATAACGTCGCCGTCGTCGTCTGCGGAACGGGGCGATTGGACGAGAAACGACGGTGACGAACGACGAATAAGCCATCGACGACTAGCTCCGTGACGGACGCACCGAAAACCAGAAACAACAAGAAAAAGAAAAAACAAAAAAAATAGAAGGCCGGCTAACCGGAACATCATTCGTTGGTCTCTCACTCTCCCCTCTCCGCCTTTCTCGTTGGTTTATTTCCACTCACCACCCAACGCCAGCACACACACAGAGACAGAGACAGTGTCTTCTTTTTCTTCAGTTATAGACGGACGGGCATCTTATCTTCTTTCCCCCCGTCGTTCACTCTCCTACACGGAACCAAATGGCGTGAGAAAAGATATATGGGTTTTTTCGCTCGACGTGGAGGACGTGGAACTTTGCCAGCTGCCGCACCACCACATCGACTCTGACTCTTCTTCTTCGTTCTTCTCTCTCTTTTTTTCTGAAATTAAGGTTTTTCTTCTTCTTCTCCTCCTTGACGAGGATGATGCTGGGCGGGAGAGGTGAGATTTGGTGGAGCGTGGTGGAAAAGAGGAGAAAAGAAGAAGAAGAAGAGAGGAAGGAATGATAGAAATAAGAAGACCGTGAAGGGAACTCCATCAAAGGCGAACACGTGACCTCATTTACCTTTCATCCGTCGGGCGTCTTCAATTATTCACGCTCATCTCAGAACGTCAACCCCATCGTCTTCCATCCAATCCTCGGGACCGAGCAGCACTTTTTTTTCTCTCTCTCTCCCACCCACCAAAACGCGGCGGAAAAAGAAACAAGGTGAAACGCAAACAAAAATAAACCCAAGAAGAAGAAGAAGAAGAACCGCGATTATGCGGACGCGCATGTGCGGTTGTGTGCGCGCACGCGGCGCCCTACCAATTTTCCCAAACACACGGACGGCGCAACTTTATATTACAAGCTGTAAAACTCGTCGACGACGTCTATCCGTCGCAGCAGCAACAGCAGCGGCAAAAAAAATATATGGAGAAGGAAACGACGGCGAAAAAAAAGGCAACAACACAACGTTCAAGGGATAAGCAAGACTTTAATGACGTTCTTAACGGCTAGCGTCGCTGATGAGAGGGCTCTCGGTCCCTAACTTGCGCGTTTTTTTTCTGTCGTGGTACAACGGACGGACGGACGGACCGTGAGAGGATATTCGGCTGTCGTAAAGATGGAAAGAAGGGGAAAAAAAACGAGACGATGTATTACCTGCATCTTGATTTTCAATCAAAGCGTTGGGGATGTTCTCGACCAGAGGTCGCGGAGGTAGAGCAGGTGGTTCGGCCGGTGCTGGACCCAAGGCGGTCTCATTGTTCCGTCGTATTTCTCGTGCATTCCCCATGACTGTTTCGTTTTTCTTTAAAGACTTCGTTTTTTATTTTGTATCTTGTTTTGTTTGTTTCACCTTGGCGCCCACTTCTTCACTGTTGCTATGACTGAAGGAGTGACGCTGGCTGGAAATCACAACGGGCCTCACACTCGGGACACTGAAAACAAATGAATCGACACTGTCGGCCGGCTAGTAAACTTGCGATATTTCTCTTTTAATGGGGCCAATTTATCACGACGAACCAACGAGGTAGACCAGCAGCTGAAAACGACTCACTACATCCTGTTTGGCCAGTGCTATCAGTATCTTGTTTTTTCGTTCATCTCTTTCTTTGAAAGATATTCACCGACTTCTTTGTTCGATTTCACCAAAATGACCGGCACTTAAACTTGTTCCATTATCGAGAAGAAAAAAAACAATTCGTTTCTTCTTCTTCCCCGAGAGTAGTATCTAATGTTTGTTGTCTCTCTTCAAGAGAAAGAGACTGCAATAGACGGGAGCTCTTGTATTTCTACGTCTAGAGTCTCCGGTGTGAGCCCTGGCACTGGCTGCTGGCGACCGAACGAGCCAAGAGAGAACCCCCCTTCGCTTTTTAAGAGAGAGAGAGACGATGGCGTGCAAGGAACAAGTGGCGACGAGAGAGCAAGGAAAACTCTACAACTGGGAGAACTCTCCGCCAAGCGTAAAGTAGCGCTAGTCCAACCGATATATATATATCTATTCCTTGTAAAATAAAGCATTTCTTCTTCTTCCATTTTTCAAGGGGAAAAAATCGAAACGAGTCTAAACTGAGCCCAGAGAGAGGATACACTCTTAAATTTCGAGAGAGAGTGGGGGGAAGATATTTTTTGTGAGCCCACCCCACAGCGAAATTGGATGGATTTTTAGACTAATATTTTTCTTCTTTTTCTTTTATTCCGTGACAAGAGAGAGAAAAATAATAAAACACATTGAAAAGAACTCAGAGAAGATCTTTTGGCAGGATATATCTATATAAATATGGAATAGGGTTCAGTGAGCTTCCATCGGACTATGTCGAGTGCCGATTGGATTGAGAAGAACTAAAGAAAAGATTCGAGGAAACATTCTTTAGATCCTCTTTGCTAGATACTTTTGCTCTTTCTCTCTCTCTCTCTCTCTCTTCCTCTCTGCGAAGCAACAACACATCAAGGTGGGAAAAATTTGTTTGTGAACGGATTGGCGCCATCCATCCGTATCGTTACAATCTCAATCGGGCACCGAGAGAGAGAGAATAAGAGAGAACTTCAATCCGCCGGAGCTATAGTAGACATATATGGGAAAGACATGACACACACTTTGTGTTGTAGCGAGCACGCACAGACACACCCTTACACATATCACGTACAGTACATAATGGTCTACAAGAGGAAGGGGAAGAAGAAGAAGGAGAAGAAGAAGTCTATATATGTAGCTTGTCCTATATATATATATCTAGAGACTAGAGACGAGTGTGTGCTGTATCGTTGGTACTGAATACTGCATAGAGATGCTACTTTTTCTTTCAATGAGAGTGGATGGTCATTCTTAAATTATTCTTCCTCATGCTCTTCTTACGCAGTAGATCCTATACTAGGCTGCTGCTCCGGCTAGCCCTATAGTAGTCGAGAAAACAACATTTTCGTCTTCTTTTTTTTCCTTTTTTCTTATCCCTTCAGGTCTCCCAGTTGGAGCTTTATAGGTTTCCTTTGTCGCGTCGACGTGTATTTCAAGAACCACAAATAATGACTGGAAGAATGAGAGAAGGAAAAGAGAGAGAGAGAGAAGGTCAACTCGTTGTACGGCTGGCCAATGTTGCTGCGAGAGCTTATAAAAAGCTGTTCCTCTCCCCCGCTGCTGCTGGGCTGCTGGCCTGCTCTTGTGAATAGATGAAGAAGAAGAAGAGAAAACAGAGAGAGAGAGGAATGAATAGGTGAACGGAGGAGGAAAGAAGAAAGTCCGATAACAAAACACAAGAGCCGGGGTGGAGAAGGAGCGGACCGGCTGGAAAAGTTTTAAAAACTTGTAAGAAAAAACCCGTTTCTCTCTCTCTCTCTCTCCCCTCTCTTTTTCCCTTTGGCTCTTCACTGTGCCTCAACCTCTGTGTGTAGAATAATAAAGAAGAAGCAGACGAAGAAGAAGAAGAAGAAGAAGAAGGCAAGCCGATATACCAGAGGGCAGAAGAGAGGAAAGAAAAGAGAAGGGTCTGGTGGTAGTGGTGGTGGTGGTGATCTCCACCGGGAGATTAGATGGCAAAGAGGTGATTAAATAAAGAGAAGAAGAAGGAGAGAAGAAGAAGAAGGTGCCAGAGGGAGGTTGGATGGGAAGGTCAATGCGTGCTTTCTACCACTATTACTACCATCAGCAACAACCGTCGACGTCCAACATAAGGGACCGTTCCAAAAACATCCCCCCACAATTCGACTACGGCTCGTTTGCCACCTTCACACTTCTACTTCTCTTTTTTTCTCTTTCTCTCTCTCTTTTAAGGTTTATATTCTTTTTTCCTCCTTCTTCTCTCTTTTCTTTTTACCCGAAATACCAGAAAAATAACGAGGGTGACTCCACCCCCGAGCGGTAGCAACCAACATCCTCCTCCTTATTCTATATATTCTATATATCTTTTATGTAGACTTACCCATCAGCAGCAGCAGCACCAGCCTTTGCTGTTTATTTTATTGAAAGGATGTCTCTCTCTATATAAAAGACGAGAACGTGAATAAGAAGAAGAGATGAAACGAATCAAAATACCAGGAATACTGTCAATTATCTGTCAAATAACACAGGAGGGATTTGTTGACATTCATCCTAGTTTCCGCCGCCGTGGAGTTTCTAGAGACGCCTACCCGGGGCCGTCTAAACTTTGTATAAATAGCCCAAGTCCCGATGATGAGAAAAGAGAGAACTCTCTGAGACGAGATGAGAAGAAAGTTTTGACATGGCCCGCGCGCCGTTCAAAGCTAATAACGCACGTTCCCCAACACCCGTAGATACAGATCTCTTGTATAGGCAATCAAAAACTCACTATAGGGTAATAACAGCATTCTACATTATGTACGAGCGACTCGCGCGCGTATGGACTATATATATTCTATTTGTTCGGCGTTCGTGAGCGGGGCGAGGTGAAATGTTTCTTTCGACCCGAAAGAGGGAAAAGTTTACTTGGCGGCCGCCCCATGCACGTACGTGCGCATATATGTAGACGTAACTTTTTCTTTTGTAGTGTATGCACTCGGATAGGATGGGGAGAAAACGATATCGTGCCTAGAAGAGATATACGGCCGGAGCAGTTCAGAGATTGTTTTCTTTTTCGAATGTTATTTATAATTTCTTTCTCTTTTGTATATTATATAGACTGTTATTCGCCGTTAGAAAGAGGCAGAGATGGAGAAAGAGAGGAAAGAAAAAGCTAGAGATGCCGAATGTCGTCGTCGTCGTGTTTTATTGGAGTTTGGAGGGTATCGGCGTGATGGCGCGCTCGCCTTTCAACCGTCACGGAACCGACCATCGGCTCCGTTTCTCGTTTCTCTCAATGTCAGCAAAAGAAAGACGAGATGTGCTGCGCAGAGGGAAAGAGAACTGACTCTCCAATATACTATATCTATCTCTATATAAGTACACTTTCAGCGCAGAGCAGCAGTGTGTGTCTATGTGTCTCTCTAGTCTCTACTATTTGGAGGCAGCAGGTCAAGAATGTAATATCCCCCCCGCTCAACTCTCTTCTTCCATTCGGCGGCGGCGGCGTCGGCGGCGGAGCTGTTATTTGATGGAGAAAACATTTGCATACTACGCTGTAAATAGGCGTGTTGTTTTTTTTTTGTTTTTCTTTTTTCTAGTCGATGCGAGGCCGGCGGTCGTGAGTCGTACCGACGGGCAGAAGATACTCCATCGTGTATCACGACGAGATGAGCTTTGGGGATTGATGTTTTCCCTCGGTCTCTCATTCTACTTTTATCTTATTTATTTTTATACACTGTAGAGACTGAGAGAGAGAAAGAGTCTCTATAGTGTATAGTGTGTCTGCGAGAGAGTAGGGAGTCTTTTGGCGGAATCGAATCATCAAAGACAAGGGCCAACCGATCGATAACCTGGCGACTTCTCAATCTCGTAGCGGGACCCGCGCGCGCGTCTCTCCGTTGGAGCAAAACTGGAAAACGAACGACGACGAGTGTATAGTCTATGCTATACTCTTTTTTTGCTGTTTAAATATTAAACGGGATATCCTGCGCCGCGTCAAACGAGTCGCAGTCTGCTGATGGTAATACGCTACATTATTTCCCTCCTCCCACCACTCCGCCGTCTTTCGCCGAAAAAAAAACTAATTATGTTAGATAAACATCTCTCCTTGAAAGAACGCGAAGAAAAGAGAGAGAGAGAGAGAAAACGCGCCGTCGTCGGGTCTTTATTCCCTCTTGCGCGCATTTCTCTCTTTAAAAAAATTAACGATTTATGGAAATAAAAAAAGAACGACGACGACAACGTCGACGACGAAAGGTAGTTCGGCGAACATGGGAAAGACGGAAAGAATGGATAGGGAATATGCATGTAAATATATGCGTGTATATTATATAAAAATCCACAAGAATTCAGAGAAGGGCTTAATTAATGGGCGAGTCGAGTATTCCCAACACTTTCCAGATAAAGAAGACAGCCGTTTGTGCGTAATTATAAAATATCTCTCCTTTCTCTCGTCCCTGGGTCGATCCCAGCCATCGGCGCAGTTTTTCCTTCTAGTCTCTTTTGCAATCGTTGGCGCGCCATTTCGATTCAAATCATCAAAAATACGATGATGAATGCTTTTAAGCCCGCGTCCGAGGGGGGAAAGAATTCCTTTTATTCCTCAACGTCATTCTGGCTAATGAAGACTTCATCCACATCGTCAGAGCTACGTAGTATATAAATCTAGGCAAAAAGGACGGAGTTATGCACCAGCACATTGAAAGCCGCGACGGGGTATCTGAAACAAATAAATTTGTCAAGAAAGAAGATGGCTCTACCCCCGAGAGAAAACTAGTGGCCCCTACGTATCGGCTATCACATGGTTCGGGGGAGAAAGAAAAAATCCGACACCGTAACGCCATGTCAACAGGACTCCTAAAAGAACAATCATCTCCCGGCTTGCCGGGCAACCTTATGTTGCTGCCTCCGACCCACCACCACGATGGCTTCACGTTACGTGATCTCCTTTTATTTAACTTGGCGCTCTTTTTTTTTCCTTTCCGAGTGGTTCTTTTTTCCTTGTCTTCTTAATATTATAAACCTTTTGTCTGATGGTTTTCTTGGCTTTAACGTTCTTGTCTCCCATCGTCAGAGCCGCCGGGCTTTTTCTTTTTCTCTCTCTCAAATGGACGATCGGGTTTCATCAATTCCTTTCGCTCAACTGGATACGTTTTAGCATAAGAGTGACGATACATATCTAGCGCGTTTACCGACTTGTGGTGATGGTACAGAACTGGAGCGTGTTTTGGTCGGCAGTCTCGGCACCGTCGCCATTAAACCGCCCGTCCGTCTCTGCGTCTTTTATAGGCTAAACCGGTCGGTGCGCGAGTGTAAAGAAGGGGCCCGGGCCTTACACCAACGGATTTATATGTTTCGTTCACGAGTTATTTCCTTATATTCATCCCCGTGTTCCACCTCTTTTGTTCAACAATAGCCAAGCGGACGAGAGATGTTTCGTGTTGATTGTCTCTGCCCTTGCCATATAACCTCAGCGGTTTCGTCTTTTAGCAAATAGCAGCCAGACAGGAATATTACCCAGCCGAGCTTAAAGGTGAAACGAACAAAGTCTGCTGCATGGAAAGAATTTAAACCAAGATGTTTGTACCCGACGCGGAAAACAACACAACACGAAATAAACCGCCATTATTTCATGCTGTGTCATCAACAGAGCTCGCGAGTCGTGGGCGGCTCTCTTTATATATATATATTGTCTGTGATGAATAGTGATGCATACATTTTCTCCTGGCTGCGCAAACGACGGCAGCAGCAATGCCGGGTCAGGCGATTTCCAGCGGGCACCTGATTTATAACTCCAAATGAATACGCATGAAGCGACGTTCTATACAATAATATAATGTGCATATTTTGGTGATGATGACGGGCTTATAAGACGCATAGTATATATAAGCGAGCGTACAATATACGCTTCTCTGAGAGAGATTGACGAAGGGCTCAAGTGGGCTCGAGCATCTTGGCCAGTCGATACAGACTTGGACTCGGCGGATTGATTTATTTACCAGGTTTAGCTTGTGCTGCTCGGCTCTGCAATTTCAAGGTTCCACGGGCTCTCTCTCTCTCTGTCGACTGATTAGCCCAGCGAGTTATTACCTTACCGCTCAGCAGTCACGAATCTTCACCACATTGCCGTGGTGATCACTCCCCACCTTGAGCCAGCAGCGCGTTCTCTCTCTTCTTCTTTTTTTTCCAACTTTCATCAAAGCAACTTTACACAAATTGCATATACTTATTCGCGTGTCAAACTATTGATGTCGTCTTTTCCTCAACTGTCTGGTTGCTGGCTTTGGTGTGCCTTTGCAGACGCGGTGTGTGCCATTCCGGCTCGTGACTGGCGCATCAATTCCGTGTATATATATATATTTTTTTTTTTCTTTTTCATTTTTCATTTTTCTTCTCCTACTATAGCTCGTCTTCTTTTGCTTCTTTCGCGTCGAAGGTGCGCTATTCAATGCCGAAAATGGAATGTTGCCGCAGTGCAAAGGCTACGACCTCTACTGCGGCTTATACGATTGAGCGCCGCTGTAGTCATCTTCTTCAACGGCCCCGAGTTAAGCTGGTGTTTGAACTGAAGAGGAAGCATTCCGTCACCGGCTCGCAGCAGTTCGTTCAGGTCGTCTCGACAGGGCCGGGCTGTGGGGGTCGCGAGTAAATATTGATGTAAGGAGGCAACGCCAAAAGAGAAGAAACGACTAGTGTGAAGAAGAAAAAAGAAGAAGAAGAAGAAGAAGAAGAAGAAGAAGAAGGAAGACGACGTCTAATTGAAATCCGTGGGCTTGGCTTGCCTTCTTTTGTTTTCCTACAAAGCAACTTTGTCATCGTTTCTCAACTTTATCCGCGTTTTCCCTTCTCTGAAACAGCAGCATCAACGATTCATATTCTAGAGAAAAGTTTGGGGAAGTCTAGTCGGCTTCAATCATAAATCGGTTAAATTGCACGGATCGTTCGTGTGTCATTGCCATCTAGACTGAAGGAAAAAGTTTGAAAAAGAGAAAAGAGAGTTGAAAAAAGAAGAAGAAGAAAAAGAAGAAGAGGAGAAAGATAATTGAAGGAACGACAAGGAGGAGGGAAATTCACATGTACGTAACGGACTAACGGGACGCCCGGTTGGGAAATTACACTCGCTATTATGCTGCCCTCTTCTTTCCGGGTCATTCGTATGAATACGTAAGTAGAAAAACACGGATCACCTGATGAGAGAGTTACGAAGGCGAGGCATCGATTAGCATAAATTGGACTTTATATATTTTCTCTTCTCTATTCGTGTAATTTCTTGTTTCTCTCTTTCTCTCTCTCTTTCTCTCTCTTTATTCCTGATGCTGCTGCTCTGAGAGGAGAAAAGCGAGTCGCGCGCTACAGCGTCGACGATGCGATCGCCAATCGATCAATCTTCATTTCGAATTCCTAGGCGAATGCATGGGCGCTAACCCAATCAACTTCCTGTCTATCAAGCGCTATCCAGTGAACCAAAGTTGGCGTCACCTTCAGTCAACAGAGGACACCACCTCTGACGGCTTGCTTATCAAACCGTGTCGATTTCCATCTTCTTCTTCTCCTTCTTCTTGTAAGGATTCGTTCGTCGTTTCCCAACGCACCTTCGGTCCTCTTCTTGGGAGGTTGTTACAACATTGTCCGAGACGAAGAAGCCGAAGAAGACAAAAAAGAGAGAACATTCCTGAGATTCTTGGAACAGATAAATCAAAAGCACTTTCCTTCTCCTCTTCTCGTCTCGTTTCGTCTCCTAAGAACACAAAAGGAAATAGCACTGGGCTTGAGCAAACTAGCGAAGGGGTAAATCGAAGGGGACCATTCTCTCCCGACAGCGCATTTTACGGCGTAATTATTGTGCTTACTGTGGGAGGTTTCGTTTTAGCGCATCGAATCGAAAAATATAGCAGCTGCTATAGACTCTCTTTCTCTCTATATATAGAGAGAATAGAAGCAGTAGTGAAGAAGGGGGGATGTCGTTCGACGGGGAGCCAATCTCCGATTAACTGCGACCGCACAATGGTAGTTGTGGGTTCTGGAAGAAAGGAGAGGAAATCTGAAAACCGCCGCCGTCTCGATCATCATCTCTCTCGCTTCTGATGCGTGTACTATACTACGTCGTCGTCGTCGTCGACGACGTAAGCAACAATGCACTGATACTACTACTACTACTTCTGCCGCTACGTCAGAGTGTATATATACCGTCTGGATCATTACGCACTCGAACCAGCGCTCGATTCTTCTCTCGACTGCTGCTCTGCGCAATGCCGACCGACTTCAAAAGAACTTCTCGTTATATATGTTCAGTTCTTGAAGTGGAATGACGACGACGATCGAGAGAGTTTGGGCCGCGTAGGCAGAATTCCTTGTCGTTATATTATTACGCTACGTGGGATTCCAGCATTTCGTTGCGAACAAGTCTGTGCTGACTGTACTTTTTCGAGAATGCTGCCGCCATCAAGGCATTCGGCGCAGAACGGGGTATATACACCTACCTATATTCCTACCCCACCAGCAGCAGCCACTACCATTATCAAAGTGAAATTTTCCCCATTTTGTTTCTGCGGTTACCAAGCCAACATCATGGCCAACTTACCGTGTATGGCGAATCCACGAAAGGAAATGAGAACGTCTATATATTTTTTGGAAAAATTTATATATATATAAAAGATGGTCCGATTGACGTGGTACATTGACTCGGAGAGCTTTGTTTTGTTTTTTTCCTTTTTCCTTTGGGCGCTCTTTGTGCTGCTGACTTAATCTTGAGTATTCACACCACAACGCATTCCGGTTATCGTCGATACACTACGCAAAGTGTACATACAATCAGACAGTGTGTGTGTCTATAGACTGTAACGACCGTATGCGTTGTATTTATACAATAGTAGCCCGAGACACGTGTTTCCAAGTGCATCAGCAACCGCAAAAAGGCCCTCGAGGGGGAGAAAAGTCGACCCAATCGAATCGCAAACGAGTCTCCTCATCATTTGCATACACTTGGTCTACTTATAGAAGACAATTTTCCCCGTGTTTTGTCCTAGATGAGTGAAGCACGCAGTTTTCGAGGCGTTACCCCCTTGCTCCAGCAGGCCTCCGATAGTTTTAGCTGATAACATAAACATTTTCGTGACGAGCGCGTTGACCCTCGTCAGCTCCGTTGGTATCTCGTTCGCTATATAAGAAAAAGCAGCCAGCTATGGCCAGCTAAGGCCAGCAGTCAACCGAGACTTGTAATAAAAAGGGAAAGCAAGCGACGAGGCACCGAGACGTCAACACCCAAAAGAAACGAGCAGCAACGTCCTTCAACCTGGCGAGAAAATTAGCCGGTATCAATTTCGACTCTTTTTTTGTTTTGTTTTCTTGATGATGAAGCCATCTGGGAGTAGGGTGTTCCTCCTGCCAGCAGACCGGGTATTATAGCAACAGCCCCTTACTCTAGTAGTCCGACTCGGAGGAGAAACGATCAGTTGCGCGGCTGAAGAAGCTCTTAAGTCCCGACGAAAAAGGGCATAAGCTGACGAACCCATGACCGAGTCCTCTTTAACGCTTGCTTCCTTTCTTATATGTATACGTTCGCCGGCCCGGCTGAAGACCCGAAATGAACACCGCCGCCGTTGACGGTTGTAACTCGTAGCACATTACACGTTGACACCATTGGAATTCTACGGACGTAAAAGTCGAAAAGGTGCCGATGATGGTCACACCATATGGTTTCGAAAAAAAGAGCACGCGTAGTGTTGAGGCGTTTATGTCGCGCGTGGGGCAGCAGTGGCCTTTCAACAGGCGCAGAGAGAGAGCGTTCTCCAATTCAAATTTATCTGGAAAAATTCTTGACTAAGTGGTGAGATCTCCAGACAAAGACGAAGGAAAAACTGACAAAACAAGTTTGCATAATACATTGTACCAAGCGAAACGAAATTGGATTGATAACCGCGGCAGAAAGCGCAACAGTGGAATATTTCGAATGCCATATTTGGAAACTGGTTTCTGCTCGCCTGTGCTGCTGATACACTTTTACCCAAATTCATGCCGTAAAAAAGTCCCAAATGACGTTCCTCGGGAATTATTCATAGCCTAATTAGCAAATAGCTGCGTTCTACGGTGGCTTTAAATCCTTTAGGAGAAGCTTGCGTGCTTCGCGGGGAAGAAACGAGCCTACTAAAGTATGCTAAGCTAGTTGAAGACTTGAAGAGCATTTCCGCTTATGGGCTTGTCTCAACCAGGTTTATTACAGTGGTCGATCATGAAGCACAGCCAAAGTAGCTTACAACGAGCTCTGTCCTGCGCTCTATGGGCTGCGCGCTGCAATGGCATTAAAACCGGACGAGGATAATGCAACAAAGGAGCAGGGTGTGCACCTGCAGTCAGCTCCTTTTTTGTTGTCGTTCCAGTTGTTAAAGAGTTGGTCACGAAGGCGACAACTTTTTCGCATTGACGGCAGTTTTCAGCTCCAGCCGGCATCTTGAATAGTGCGAAGCGATGAATCGGGTTCTGAATGGAGCCAACAACAGATGCGGGTTTTGAGAACATGACACGCGAATCGACGAGGAACCTTGAGGAATTGGTAGGGAATAATACTATTAGATTAGGTTTTACTTTTCCTCTTTTGGTCAGAGATCAAACTACTAGTAAAAAAGCTAAAATTGGCGTCGATCTTCATTCATAGTTTTCTAAGCGTGAATAATAGGAAGCGGCCGCGTTCTTATTCGAAATTTCTCCCCGTAAACAGATTGTATTCAAATGGAAATAGAGGTCTGCTGGCGTTCGCCATATTCATGTATTCAGGTTGCGATCGTATACGCCTGACTGGATCCATCAGGCCTATCGTGTTACATTAATTCTAACACGAGGAAACGCCACAGGGATCTTGAAAGCGATTCATATTTTTTTTTTGGCCTTCGTCTGAAAGGCCTCCGGCTACTTGAATCGTGGCCTTAAGCTGGTGGTAGTCGATTAAATATATGGTACATAATTTACACGGACTTGAAGAGCGGGAAATGGGATCAAGACTGCAATCATGGCCATTAAAAATTGTAACAAAGAGAGCCAGCAACTGGGCCAATGAGCGGACAACAATAAAAGGCTTTGTTGCATTGCTGTTGGCTATGCAAAGTCTATAGGTCTTTCACCAACTAATCGCAGTAAAATGCGCGATTCAGACAAGCAGAAGTAGTAACCGGTAGCTCTTGACGTCTTGGAACAATGCTTCGTCAACACTTAAAACGAAAATTTACGGTTAGAATTGTAGAAAAGGCGGTCAAAGTTTGAATCTAACCTACTAGAACTGCTACAGATCTTCAATCATCAACTTAATTACCATACAGCTTGTCTAAAAAATAGTCAGATTTCTAGAATTATGGAACTCGAAAGTACATCCAGAAAAAGTCGTTATATTCTTCAAAGTGCCGAAGAACCAACCGGCTTCTCGTGGGTCCTTTTGGGGGTACGTCTTCTATAGGTTGAACTCCAGCACCTTTTTCGTTACCATAACACATCCATTTCCCACTTTTAGACGGAATACATCGGGATTCACCTAAGGAAGCAAGTTCATCATAGTCCGTAAAGGAGGAAGGAATGCTACCTGCATCAATAACAACGTATATGCATGAGCAGAAAAACGCTCGGTCTATAGAGGCCTGGTATGCTGATGATACATATGAAACTAGCGGGATGGTATGGCAGTCACGATCGGTTAGTATAAACTAACATATTCTTTGGAGCCGAATACGGAGAAACTGAACGGTTATACATTCTTACGAGCCAACTGCCGTATAGGTTTCTGTTATTTCGGGTGCAATCATGCAGAAAGGAAAGTTGTCGAACCCGAGTTCCGCGTGTGGAGATCTACATATGAGAACGGACGGACGAAACAATCAAACACACAAATGTTGGCTGCTGTGCATGGAAGAGACGCCAGACCGAAAAGTATGCAGCGCCGCAAGAGAAATCACGGACATATTTCGAGTTCACCCTCAATAATATAACCGACTGCGTGCTTTTTGAAAACTAGAGGTCACGGACCGAGAGGACCTCGAAAAAATGCAATAGGTTACACTGCCGGCAGTCTTCCGTCTTCACGTTTACAGAAGCCATTGTATACGAGGTGTAATATGTGACGCCAGCAGCAGGAAGTACCTACAACTAATGAAACACTACAATATTTAACTACCCAGGGATGTATGGTGATCTTTGGTAGTCGTAAATTCCTGAAAAACTGCTGGTAAACAGATACAAAAAGAAGGCAACAAAAAAGTAAAAGAGCTTAGAAGCTTCCGATTACGGCTTTGTGCGTACCCATCCGGCCGCTTCATTAGCGCCGTGACTCCTATCGTCTATTCACCCCCCTCGACTGACTTGATTAGAGTCAGTTCAGGTAACACTTTCATCCAGGTAGGTGCATAAAATTAAATAGAAGAAGAAAAAAACCCTAACTAGAAACAGCTCCCCTTGAGCTGGGGAATTATGGAGCGTTGTGAGCGGGTATAAGGACCATTCATCTCGCCCTCATACATCTGCCGGTCGGTATTCGTGGAAGTTCTTTGTATGAAAAACAAGCTGGCGATTCCGACTAACTGACGATATCCTCCTCCTTGAAGAATCTCTTGTAAACTCGCCGAGCGTATCGCCGTTATCATCTCGACTTTGCTTTCTATTTGTGGCCATCGTTGTGCATGTCGGATTGGGGTCCAATCGATCGTGAATAGTCCTTCCCTGGGAACTTTTCTAGTGAAATAACATTCACGAGGAGCAGTCGATTGAGTTGGTTCTTCGGTGAAGTGGTGATGCTACAACTTCCTCCCTCTAATCATGGAAGTCCAGGAAAATCCACTCATATTCAAAGGATGTCAATGGGATGGAAATTTGGGTCACCCTGTCGTTAACCCGAAATTAAGGACGTCCTCAAACTCTCTTTCACATTATTCACACTCAGTGGCCTATCGGTTAACCCTGATCACATCCAGGAAAGAGCGCGATGGAAAATGATAAAATGTCATCAGATCACAGCTATCTTTCGCTCTCATTTCAAAACTTGCACAGGCATTCAACGTAGATGATCTAGAATCGTCAGCTGATACGGGGAAGACCCTTTGAATTGAAGAAACGTTCCAGGCACGAGTGAGTCAAGCCGGTTTGGTCCCGCTATAGATCATGCCGATCAAATGACAAGATTCTCACCCAGCCCCATCTACATGATAAATCAGCAAACGATTGTCATGCTTGTGGGAGATTGTGGAAGACATCCGTCACCAAAAGAAAGAAAAACCTAGAAATGTCTCGAGTTGAGTCGCTGCGACAGCAGCCCTGCCGAGGTCATCTTATCGGACGTTTCTACAAAAGACTACACGATTCTTGGTTCACAGGAAGAGGATATCTAACTGCGTCAACAACCGAAACATCGGCTGAAATTGACAGTGCCCACTGGGATAACTAAGACTGTAAACAAGATAACATAAAACTTGTCTTCTTCAAACGATGGCGAGATGGTTTTTTTTCCAACCCATTGTGCTTCGTTCAAGGTGAAACGAACGTCATTTGTCAACATTTAAAAATAATAATAAAAAAAAAACGTTCAACAAGAAAGCGGGAAATCTATTTTCAGACCCGATTGATTTTGTATATACGCAAGACAACGCCCAATCATGCAAACGAGTATATCGAATTTAGGAAAAACAGAAAGGTGTGTGTGACAAACGTCAGTTAGAATACAAGGAAAAATTAAACTAGGTGCTTATCAGGATGAATGCCCATGCCGGCGTAAGTTTCGCGTAGCATCATGAGCATCGTATCTTCAGATTCCCTGTTGAGGAATATAAAACAGGTGCTTGAGTCGATGGGCTTGCGATCGACATAAAGTATGAAACACTATTACTACTGTACATACCAATATCCCACGTGAGAAGTGAGTGCGAAAAGGTATTCGTTAAAGCTCTCCAGGGGAGCTTCTTGCAGAACGTAATCGATCCGACAGCCACCGTTGAGCTTGCCAATACGGATGACTGGTTCCAACTCGGCGGGCTTTTCCAAGACTCCGTTCTCATCCTGGCTCCTACTCTCCAAATCTTCTTGCTGTCAAAGGAAAAAAAATCGACAACATCTTTTTATGATTCTTCGGTTCAGAGCCGTTATAGTAGGCTGGATTATTTTTTACCGAGCCCTGCGTCTCCGCATCGTCGGTTGAGGGCAGCGCCGTCCTGAACGGAGTAAAGTTTTGCACTGTGCTCCAAGTAGAACGAACGGAGCCGAAGAATCGTTCCTTAATGTCCGCGCTAAAGCGGGCCATGGTCTCACGTAATTCTACGACAACGAAAGGGTTTAATGAACTAAGGCCCGTCATCTGCCGCTGGGAAAGCAGAATGGCCCATCACGCACTTACCGATGTGCATACGCTTCCGGCCTTTGTGGTGCGGGATGAGGACAGGTGGTACATTTACCATATTCACGTCGATGAGCGTTTCGAAGCGATAGGCGACCGGATCGTAAGGATGGAAGATGTTGTAAAATTTCGGACAAGTGGGCAGAACAAAATCCTCGCCTAGGCGGTCGATACCGCGTACCGTGACGAACATAGCTGCAACGTAAAAAGGAACCGTTTTGAATTTTGATAGCTGGAAATCAGCAGTAGCCAGTCGTTCGGGGACGGAGGAAAGTTAAGCCATTCACCAGTCGGAGAGCCGAGGGCATAGAAGGCAGCTGGATGAAAATCAAGAAGCGGATACGATATGCTGGGCTGTCCTGTGCCCGCCAAACCGATGGTGTAACTTACTGTAGAATCATGCGCAGGGATGTTTCCATCCTCCTGTTGACGAATTCCACCAACAAAAACGAGAAAGCAAAAGTCAACAACAACTGTGACATTGAACGGCAATGGGCCGAAAGAGCAAAAGCGAAATGGTAAAACGACACTCGGAAGTGTCGAAACTAGCGCAAACATCCTCCCACCTGTTTCAATTTAGCACGTCGGATTTCCAAGTCACGTAAGTAGGTCAAAAGACGTTTACGAGGTCCCATGGGAAGGCCAAGACTAGCCAAATCCTCCTCGGATAAGAGAAGCAAGTCTCTAAACGTAAATTCTTCCCGCTGGAACTTGGCTAAATGTTCACCAAGTTGGAGTACTTGGCATACATCTTCCACAGTCGGGTCGTTCAGGTCCGAAACGTAGCTAACCGCATCCTACACCAAAGGGATAATCGTATAACAAATCTTTCAAGATATCGTGTTTATTTACAACGTACCTCGGAGAGGGTATCGTCCACCGGTTCCGGATTGGGAATCGTGGGCTGATGGGCCAGCAGGTCGAAAAGGATCAATGAGCCTAAACTATGCCCCCCGAGAGATACTTGTCCCTGGAAAGAGGGGTTGCGTTGGATGAAGATTTTGTAAAGACGATTAAGCTCGTGAGCTACTGTCGATATAATAGTCTGCCAACAAATGGGATGAAAAGGGAGATTTAGCGTCGACTAAATAAAAGAAGTATATTAATGTGATGGACCTTACTTCACAGTAAATCGGCGACGTGTAAAAGAGCACATCTAGAATAGTGTCGTTGGCAAAATGACGAAGTTTGGGTATCGACGGCAGCGTTATGGGCTGAAGACGCTTATCGATACCAGTGTCATCTCCTTGGAATTGAGATCAATTGATGGATGGAATTGAATTTTTTTTTTCATTAATAATTATTATGGTACCATGGAGAGGTGCGTGCCAGGACACGGGTAGGAATTCGGTTCGTCCAATGCGGCCCTCCGAAACCGCCGAAGGGAAGTGGGTGTCGAGCATTTGAAAGGAGAGAATGCGGAAATCGTCTACCACCTCGACAACATTGCGAAAGCGTAAATCACAGACCTTTAATTTCGAAAGAAAAGTATAGGGGGAGATTAGAGTTGTCTTGTAACCACGTTCGACGCCGTTTGACGATAATAGCTATATTACCGATCCTATGCCGTGCACTAGAAATATTAGGTGGTCAATGACCGGCTTCTCCCCGTCGCTTATGTCATAGCCTTCAATCCCCCGTTTGACAATCAGCGGCCGGATTTGTCCCTCCTGAGTGGAAACATCACAAAGACAACTAACAGTGATGCCGCCGTACAGATAAGAGGAAGGAAACAAATAACAAACAGCAGGAACAGTGTCATTACCGTAACTTGAGTCCAGTCGTCCACCGGACCGTAATTAGAAAAATCTAGCAAAACGTTGGGGTTTTGGAACATGATTTTATTGCCTAACGGGAATTCAAGAATGCGGCGCCACTGACTGTAAAGAGGAAAAGGAAAGTGAATGAATGAGAAAACTGAATGATCTGTTGTTTAAAAAAAAATTCCATGTAGATGAGATAATTACCTATGTATTAGACTATTGTGGTATTCTTCTTCTAATTTCTCAGCCATATCTTCCTCGTAAGGTGTATAGCGCGTCTCTAAAGAACCTTTGAAAAACCAGGAACATCGGCGGACACTTAGTGGCGCTTCTTCCCAATAAATAGCTGTGCGAAGACGTCGGGCGACATCAACGTCGTACCGACCCCCATCTGTCATTACAATAGAATCTTCGGCGACTATCTTTCCTTCATTGACTAGAGAGAAAAACTTGTTTCAATAATAATTTTAACAACAAAATTTGTAAATGAATTACGCAATTGGAAGGCATCCTCGAGAGCGACAGAGTCGAGCATGCCTAAATTCGATAAATATATCATAAAAATATATATAAAATCGATAAAAATATTCGAGCATACTAAACGGTTTCCATATCCGCTTCGATTTGTCAATCTCTTTGAGGTAGAACCAGTGCCAGACGACAGGCTGATAGGAGTAGGTAACTACACCGTCAACGGTGTCGGACGTTTCCGACTGAGGAGGCGTAGCGTCAGCGGTATTAACTGTGGCGGCCAGAGCATCTTCCGTTGCGCTCTCTGAATCACCTAGATACATAATGACGAGATCATTACTTCATTCATCGCTACAAATTATGTTGCAAGGAGGCAATAAAGAGGATGTCATAAACTAACCGGAAAACGACTAGCTGCTAAACAAAAAAAAATAAGAAATAAAAATAAACATCAAAATGTTACAGTAAAGATATGTGGCAGTGTTGGGGACGGAGAGTCACACTCGCCATTGGAAATATTCTAAAGACCCTACAACTAGAGCATTGCACTGGCGTTCACATCCGGTGAACGTGCTGCAAGCCCCGCCGCCCGTGTCGCTCTTATTTTCTTTTGGGCCACCCGTGGTTCCGTTTTACTCCGCGTTCCATGTTGACTTAACGATAGAGGAAGGGGGCGCTGTGATTGCTTTCTAAATGCGTCCGATTGCAGCATATGTTAATTCTTTCATAGTTAAGTCGCGATAGTTTTCTTTCTGGACGCCAGGACTGAACGACCAATCAGTTGTTATTTGGTTTTGTCCGAGTAGGTGTCCACGAAAAAAAGAAACGACGCCCTCGGATGAACGTCAAACAGCTCTCGTTTCCAACAACGTCCTGTCGTGATAAGAACCCGGACTAAGGTAGTGCCCTCCGCCACCCCTTATTCCCTGTCACACGTCTATATATTCATTGGCAGCTCTGGATCGGAGCTCAGAAAACGCTGGGACGTGGTATTTGAATCAACAAGTTGACACGGTGACAGACGTCGAACGTCGATCGTCACATTCGGTTAGAAATGAAGCTCTTGATCGGTTTAGCGTTAGTTTCACTGGCGGCTGGGGCGACTTATTTCCCTCCGGAAAAAGTAAGACTTTACAAAATAACTTTAAAAAAGTGTTTCAAGTTATTTCATCACCAAACTTATTTACTTCATTAGACTGAAGGCCAAGCTGAGGTGATCAACAACGGAAACGAAAAAGCGGCAGGTCGCATCGCCGTCCCACCACCAATCATCCGTAAGATCAACGGCGCCATAGCTTCATTCTTGCGCATTATAATCACGTCTTTGTTGGCTTCAACTTCAGCTCCAATTCGAAACGGCGGTATCGTCCAGGTTGGATCACCTGTCCTCCAACCGGTTGCGTCGCCTATTATTAACTCAGGCGCCGTGGGCGCGCTAATTGGCGGTGGCGGGCCCTTGTTCTATGCTCCAGTTCGCATTAACATTGACCAGTCTTCGCAACTCTACGTGCCGCCTGGAACGGACGGACGTATCGTGGCTTTGTTAAAGAACGACGGGCCAGGCGATTATTTCCTCATCAGTGGAGGCGACGACAAAAACTTTTTCCTTCAGTTCGATTACGCTCAGTACGTTGTTTTGTTTAATGCGGTGTCTGTCCGAGAGGGTTTTTACTCTTTGGCTGACGACACGAACCTCCCGCGTGATACTTCCGTTTGCCCTTACTTCCTCCCTCCCTTCGTCCGCATACTTGTGACGCATTGTTCAGCCAATCATCCGTTTAATTGTTCAATTTGACACAGTTTCAAAGTCTCTTGTTCAATTAACATCCTCTGTTCATTCTTTCCGCTTTTTTATATTTTACTTTATTTTTTTACATCAGACTGCAATTAGGTCCTGGTCAAACGATAGCCGTTCCGGGAAGGATTCGAGTACCACCATATGCCAATAACGTCGTTTCAATCTTAACCATCATAGTCCAGCGAAGGACAGATAATGCCATTTCGCGGAGGCAAGTCTACATCCGTACAAGATCAGAGGTAGTTTACATCACATTATGCTATACGATGTAAAAATAAACTCGTCGATTCCAGCCAGGGGAAAAATGGGCGCCTTGGTGTACTATCAAAACGGTAACTCGATGCGACAGTTACCTAGACGAGACAATCTGCGCCACCAGATACTGGAACATGAGAGCAGAGATTCAGGATGCGGAAGCAGGTATTTGAGATTTATTTTTACACCCGTATGAAGGGTTAGTTTAAATAACAAAATTTCTAAATCTTCCCTATTTATCAGGTCTATTGTCAGTGAGCATCAAACCAGATGGGCGCTTCCTAGGGGAGGATTTTCCAGTTGGAACTAACGACTCGATTGCAGTGGAGCAAAGCGTTTCCTGCTGCACCACTGGTGTCGACATCACGGCAGTTGACGTTCGCGGGAACACGGTTACATGTCGAGCCGATCAATGTAACTTGAGAAATTTCAGACGAATGCCAACAGTGCTGATAAAAAACTTCTTCTATTTTTCTTTAAATAGATTCTATATATCTCAGCTCGGGAGACGTAGCTGCTATCACACTAGGAGTTCTATTACTGATCGTGCTACTGGTTATCATCATCCTCGCTATTTGTCGGTGTTGCAAGAGGAGAAAGTCGATTACAACGGCGCCTATTCCGAGGAGTAAGAAGGATCAAGCATGACTAGCACGGTTCAGTCCTAAAAGATCAAAGCCCAAGGACATTTCCATTACTGTTACAAAGACCAATGATGACAAGTAATGATAAACCCAAAGGCCAAAACTCGGACGTCATAAAATTTACTATGAAAATAGAAAGTTGGGACTGAACCAAAGGTAATACTGTGAGAACCCATTTTTTTTAGATTATTGAAATGGTGCTGGGATAAAAAAAAAACATTTTTCTTTTTCGACTTTGTCAATATGGAGAAGTGTGTCAACTTTAAAGAGATGACAGCTATTTAGAACAGAGGCCTTGCACATTTTCATTCCTATTCATAGCAAGTAAACTAGACAATTTAATAGGAAACAGTATAATGCAGTGTTGTGTGGTTCTAGACAATATCATTTCCTCAAGTTTATGCTTCATCCCATCCCCATCTTGTCTATCATTGTCTGCTAAAGTATATTGTGTGTGTAATATTGGCTTGCAGCCAATCATAATCAAAGCAAAAAAAAGCGATTAAAATTGTTACAGAGAGGATTCCCATCCCTCAATATTGAGTATAGCTTAGTCGACTAAGATATAATCTACACCCAAGTTTTTTCCCTGCGGCTTAACGTGGCATATATCAAAGTAAAGAATCTGCAAAATGACTTACTTGCACTTTCCATCATGTCCTTTTCGGATAAAGTATAGCTGTTTTATTCACATGCAAAGAATTTAATTGGACTGAATGAGTCACGAGAAACGAGACCTGACGAGACTTTCCCAATTCCCTACTATTCCCCACTACTTCTGAGGTCTCGACTTCGTCGACTGCTAAGGTTTGTTATGAGAAGTACGTCATTGCCAAATAAAAAAAAATTCTTCCTAGTTTATTTTTTTTCTCCGCTTTTATTGAATTCTTCATTACATTTACCTGGTGTAAGAATTCCTTTCTGAACTATTCTTATTTAAACAGATGTGTGTAATATAGAGAAAACAAAAACATTTAAATTGACCAAACGACAAATAATTGAGTATCAACAATGAAACATGTGTGACTGTCTGTGTGTATGTTGAGGTGAAGTGAAGTGACAAGACACACAAATCAGGTGGCCGAGAAAACCGCGCACCTTGGCTTAAACGGAATTCTGGTTCGAGTTTACCATGGCATCCCTAGAAAAACTTGTCAGAGCGATTGATCAAATCAAGATTGCAGAAAATTCCAATTCAGATCCACAAGTTAAAAAGAAAGAATTGCGTGTACACCTGCTAAATATTGTTGAATTCAATACTAATTCAAATGTACAGAATCACAAAGATTTTGTATCATATATTGGTCCCAGTATTGATTCACTTGTTAAACTTTGTGACTCAAAGGATTCTGATATCAGACTAGCAAGTGATGAAGGGTTGTACAAAGTTATCAAGGTAATATAGTTCCATTTACCAATAAGCAAAATAACGATGATTATAAATTTATTATTTACACATTTTTCCACTAATTTTGGGGGGCAGGCCCTTCTTCCACTACACAGCAATAGAGTTTTAGTAGAATTGTGTAAACAGATCAAGAAGAGTGAATCTCCTCGGATACTGAAATTATCCATGAATAGATTTGCTGAACTCTGCCATCTAGCTCGGTATTAAGTTTCAGAAGATAAAGACTAGCAACCTCTATCCATGGCTTTTTGCAGGCCACAGAAAAGACGTGCATATCTGGCAAACCTGTTCAATGCAATATCTGTGATTGCTAATCGTAAGGAAGAGATGCTTCATGAAAGCTTGTCAAATTTTGTTTCTAAAGTTTTCAGTGTTATGGGAATATTTGCATTTGAAAATGAAACAAAGACCTTGCTTAAGGTATTTCTAATGAATTTGGCATCCAGTTCGCCCATAATAAGAAGATGTGCAGCCAATGCCATCACAATAATAGTTACCACAAACAGAAAATCTGATGTGTTGCTTGCTCTAGTTGTCGAATATTTAACCGGTATGCATACAACGTCATTGTTCTATACAGTCGTAATACTTTTAAATCTCGTTTTCCAAAATCTGCATTACACTTTCAGATCAAATCCTTCTTTCAGAGGACATCCCTATGACAGATGCTCCTGTGATTACAGGAACTCTGCTTACTTTAAAGTTGTTACTTCCTCTTTTCCAGTCAGCATCCATTCACGCAAGGGAAAATCCAATTAACACGTTCTCTAGTCAACAGCAAAAATCTGCCGCTAATCTGAACACCGTTGCTCTAGAGCGAATAGTTCAAGTACGGAACTGAAATATGATGTCATTTCCTGACTAATTTTTGGCTTAAACGCTCCTTTAGATATTTGAACTTGGAATTCACTATTCCTTTTCATCGGATCATAATATAATCAACGCCGCTCTAGAACTTCTACAGCAGTTACTAAAAATGCGGACTCTAGTCCAATCTATTCCTGTTCTTAAAAGTGCGAATGGATTGCAAGGGACGCGTATTTCTTTACGGGGATTAGCGAAAGCAAACAGTAAATTTTTTAAATTGCCTCTTGCCATTCCCCCCCCCCCCTCTTACTTCTTACCATCACTCATTATTTTCTCATTATTTATGTTTTATTTATTTTAGGTCAATGGAACCTCACTCCGCTGCCAATTGCCGAAGAATCTCTTTTGTTGGAAGTGGAAGTCCCTCTGGGTGAATTTGATAAAACCAATGTAGAGTCAATGGAAAGCGATACTGAAATTGCGGAAGATATACTCGGTACGTTGTCAATCGAGGAGCAAGAGCTTTCCAAGAGCAGGGTATTTCCAGAGACTGATATCCCGACCGAAGAGAAAGAATTTGAAGAAACATATATAGAGCAAGAAAGTGTTGAATCCATTAGCACTACGCAGGTCCAAATATTTTTCTTTTGGTTCCTTCATCATTTACGGTTCAAATAGCATTTCCTATCCACAGGTGGTTGATATTGGCACCCTGTACGACAAAAAGCCTTGCTCACCGCTTCTCTATTGTGCCCGACATTTAGCGTATAATTTCTTGCTGTCGGATAGAAAGGGCCAATTGAAATCAGATCGAACAGTTCGTGTTTCTGTAAAAAGTCTAGCCCTCAATTGCTTAGCGCACGTCGGATCTTTAGATCCGAGTATTTGGAACTCCTTTTTAACCGATTCAGGTGTGAAGATGATAATTTTACTTAGTTTACTTCATGTTATTCATTTGTTGTTTGTTTTACAGAAGAAGGCAAGATATCAATAATGGATGTCGTGCAGTACAGCTCACATGATGACCCACAGTTAAGAGGACAAGTGTCATTGTTAGCTTGCATGGTCTTAAGCAGTGTGATTGGTGGTTGCAATTTAATTAGCATTGAAGCAAAAACCCTAGTTCGAATCGTTGAGGAAACATTGAAGGATAGGGAAACATCGGCTTGCCGTCTTGCTCTCCAAGGCCTGCAGCATTTCTTATCATTGGCACTAGAGAGCCCGTTCTGCATCGAAACCATTCCGCTCTTGCATTCATTGTTGTCACTGTCAGAGAATCCTTACTGGCTAGTTAGAGTTGACCTTTTAGAAGTCTTTGGCTCATTCTCTTGGGCAGCTTTGGATTTTGGACTTCACACTCATGAAACAAGTTTTAATCTTCCAAAGTTCCAAGAAGCTTTTTTACGTAAGCACTTACTTGTTCTGCATTTATGATAGATTTATACTCCCTAAGTTGCATGTCACTGTTAACAGATAAGGTGATCCTAACAATGATTGGAGACGAAGACCAGCGAGTGAGGAGTGCAGTAGCCAACTGTCTTGGTAGTTTGGTCAAGTCATGGACCACAACTCGTACTCCTCCCGATGTTGCTCGAGCCAAGTGCTTGGCATCCGCTTTATGTGGTTTTGCATCTCAAGAACCAACCCTTCCGACGTTTGTTGGTGTTCCCCTGCCCATCAACGGATTGGCAGAAACTTATCACGACGTTCCGTCAAACGAGAACATATATGACAATTTGGTTTATTTTGTTGATGAAATATATCAGTTGCTTGTCTCTTCCAATTCAAAATTCGTCAAGGTAATTATTTTATTTGGACATTTCATTAGATAGTGGTAACACATTTCTGATTTTTTATTTATTTTGTAGATGGGATGTCTTCAGGCCCTATCGGCCTTGAGCTGCTCTTATCCTCCAACTGCTTATATAGAAGTTTACGGGTGTAGCTCGAATGGCACCTGCAGTCTCTTGAAAGTATGTTTGGCGCTAATGACCAATTCTACGTTGATGATGGATCTAGCGACGCATCAGACGCTACTTGTTCTTGCCACCCAACTGTTCGCTGGTACTTACATTATTTCCGTCCATTATTTCTTGTCCTTTTACATGAAGATTTTGGTCTGTTCAGGTTGTGTTAAAGGAGGTTTAGGGGAAATACAACCCGAAAAAGATGCAAAAGAATGGCGTTTCCTAAATGGGTCTTCTGCCGCATCCGCCTCCTTGTTATTGAGCCACACTAGCCGTATCTTGAATGCATTTTGCTGCGTTCTTGAAGATGTCAATCCATTTTCGGCCTCACTCAAAACACCTTTAGTGACTTTGCCTACTCCTTCCGCTTTGAGTCCCATTCGCAGAAAACTTCGAAGTGTCGAGGTACCTATTCTAGATAAAGAAGAAAAACCAGATGAGTTTGGTCGGAAATGGAATAAACCAACGCAGCTGCTGAATCCCATTAATTTGGGTTTCTTCGTTGCTCAACCACTCTACATCAAGCTGTATGATTTGCTGAAAAGTACTTATGCCACCTGCAAGGTACATTTTTCAGTTGGGAATCATGATTCTTTAAGTAAAATCTTGCCATTCTAGCTTAATTTCGATACGGTGACTTCTGAACGCTTATCCAGTTTTATCCAATCGACTTTGAAAACGCTTGCTGCTCTGATTGAAGTTTCAGTTTTTCAAGATATTGGGAAAAACAGTGAAGAGATTCTAAATTACCTGCGCGTTATAATTACCGCTGAGCCAGTTTCTTGTTTGCACAACGTTCAACAGGTTGGAATTTACTAGTTGTTGCGCATTTTTTTTCCTTCTGAGCTCATTCAAACTTTTCAACTTCCCTAGCTATTAAAAGCTCTCTTTGGAGCGAATTTAGCTGCTGTATGGCATGAAGAAGCCGCCCGCTTCAAAAGAAGTAGCATTTCTTCTAATTCTCCAGTAGTTGAGCAAAGCAACACAAGTTTATACTCAAGTTGTGGATTAGATTACTATTGCCATGGTGAAGTTGCACGTCAGATGAACTTCAGGTATGTCCTACAGTACTTATTAACTACAAGATCACTACAGTGTATATCTTGCGATTGTCTCATTATTTTACTTTACATTTACTTTTTGTTACATGATTCTTTTTTTTTCTTTTTTTTCTTTTTTTTCCTTTTTTTCCTTTTTTTTTCGTTTTTTTAATGCAGGCGATCTAATGAAAGACCAAATCTCATAACCAAGTTTCGGTTTACCTCGGTCAACAAAATGGGTCCGGATAAAACAGCCCTAAGTTCTTATATTCGCTTGTTTGAACCAATGGTTATAAAGGCCTTAAAAGTGCGTAAAATTGCTTGTTGGTCTGTACATGCTTTGCTCACACACTAAACATTTTATGTATGTTTTTTTTTTCATTCAAGCTGTACACAGTCACAGCATGCCCCTATGTACAAAAACAAGTTTTGGATCTTCTATGCGAATTGATTCATCTGTGTGTCAACTACTGCCTTCTGGATGCCGACCAGGTTTTTCTCAACTTTGTTATTCAGCAATTTGAGTTCCTTGAAGAAGGGTTCATACCGTAAGAACATTTTAAAGCGATTAATAATGAGAGTCTTACTTACGTTCTTTAACCCATGTTTTTAGACAAGTTGAGACTCTGTTACCATCCATGTTTCGGTTTCTGTCGCTTTTATCTTACGATCGATTCCACTCCAAAACAATTATTTCGGTCCCACGCATCATGCAACTTGCTGGTGGTTTGATGGCTACAGGGAAAGACGCTCAACTTCATGGTATTATCCTTCTCTTTGCATATGTCATATCCATATCCTTTCATTCAATTTATTATATAAAAATGTAGTGCTTCCGACCTTGCGACCAATGGTCGAGGATCTTTTTCTTTCGAGAGAGAGAATGAGTGACAACTTCAAAGAACTTGAAACTCAAAAAGAAGTGCTAATAAATATACTTCTCCGGCTAGTTCAGTACCACAAGGTCGTAAAATGATTTATTAAACTAATTTTCTAATTTGTTATTGTTTTAATGTTCTTCGGAGTGTAATCCTTGGGTTATTATCTGTAGGTCTATCCACTCATAACTGCTATCCTCCTTCAAGTCCAGTTTGAAAATGCAACCAAGTGGAAAATTCTCTCTAAACAAATCTGCGATGCCCTCGTCCCGCAACTGCACAGGCATTCGCTCTTCTTGGATTCGGACGAAGCTCTTCAGCTGCTCCAAAAACTAATTTCCCATCTTGATCCGCCTGTAGTGCACGAGTCCCTCTTAGGACTTTTACAGACATTTGCCCCCAAACAGTTGGAAGATTTCAGTTCTTCAGCAATTTCGGTGTGAATTGGCAAAAAACCCTCTTGTTTCACCAATTTGAGATTATTCTTTGTTTATTTGTACAGGATTATCATCGTGTATTGGCCTGCCGTCTAACGGTTTTTGAAACATTGGTTGCCGTTTTTGATGAGGCTTTCCTACTGGATTGCTTAAACGAATTTAACCTCAGCTATCTCGTAAATCAGAGGAGTGATCCACTGAATGTAACGCCTACCGAGAATTCACCACCTGAGCATATTTTGTCAAGGTATTTTATTAATGATTTTTCCATTTCTGATAAATCATCTGTATTTTTTCTTACAAGCTTATTGCTCGATACTCTGAAGTTAGCATTAAACCATTGGAAGAGTAAAGTTACTGCAGATAGTAGCGGACCAACGTGCATAACATGGAGAATTGATGGTTTCTCTTTTTCCGTCCATTTAGTATTGGATTTGATTTCTCTGTCTCGTCGGTTGTTAAATTCAAGTCAGTTATTCCTTTTAATTGCTTTACGTTCAACAAATTACTAATAATCACGCTCTTTTTAGAAGATTTTCCAGTATTGAAAGCGGCTATTCATGCCGAGCTTACGCGCGACGAGTGTAAATTTCCAATATTCCAAGTAGCAAAGGAATTAATACCGAATAATCCAACAGTCTTTGTGCGGATTTGTGCTTTATTGTCCTCGGAAATTCACAACTTTCCAGTTGACGATATGACAATACCCTTTGGTGGAATCAATGGAAGCATCGCACAAGCAGGCTTCTTCTTAGTGCTTTGCAGTAGTGTGGTAATGGGGAGACTTAAGTACAACTAGTTTTCATAATGACACTGAATTGAATTTTTTTTTTTAGGTTAAACAAGAAACAAAACTCCCGCTCTTTGTTAGTTTGTATGCTGATCATATTTTACGTCACTTTAATGAAACACCTGTGAGAGAGTTACTCGGAAACCTGGTTGATGAAGATGGAAGTTACATCTATGCGCTTCTAAAATGCGCTTTATCAAAGCGCGGAAATTTATTGGTTTCAACATAATTATTAATTCATTTTTCTTTTATTTACACGTAATAAATAATTGTTTTCGTTCATTAGGTGGCCGCAGCTTTCTCTTTTTTGAATATATTGGAGATTGTTCCGATTAAGAAACCGGAAGAAATTTTGATTGAAGTAGTTTCTGGTTTTCAGTCCATTTGCAGTGGAGTCGTACATAATCAAATGTGTGAAGTACTATTGAAATGGAATTTTGCTTCTTCGGAATCCAAACTTCGATGTTTCCAAAATATTGATCAAATCACTTTTTCATCGGTTAATCGAAGGTACATTGACTATTCAACTAGTCTTTGTTTAAGGAATTTAAATACTCTGTTTCTTTAGATACTATTCTGACATCCTGAAGATTTCCAGAAGTAACAATACTGAAAGTAACCAACCTATTTTGCGAGCGATCGATAAGGCATTTGGATTAAACTTCGCCTTGAACAAGTTATTTGAAGTGTTTAAGAGTTTTTAGTTTTTTCTTACTGTACCGCCTTCATTTTCTTAGGCAACCTGAACCTTCCGTCTGGAAAGAGATCATCACCCGAGTAGACACAGACGATCTCCCAGCGTTGTTGAGCAACGATGAATGTCTCTTGTGCGCCTTGGGAAATTGCCGTAAATTGAAATGTGATATTTTTGTCCGGGCCAAAGCCTATTTCTTCAATAGAATTGCCGGGGAAACCTTGGAAGATACTAAAGTACAAAGAACATGATTGGTCAAATTTAATACTTTTCATTTTCCTGGGGTAATTAATTTCATAAATTTTTTTTTCACTAGCTCTTGTCAACCGCACGTATTCTAAGTGGACTATGTAAGTCAGTCTCATCAACAGAAGTTAACGATCTTTTCACTGAGTCGGAAATCAGCGAATTGGCTAAAATGCCACTTGTCCTCTTGGGCGCGCTGGGGCCCCTTTACCGTTCGTTGGTTTTACTAAGGACTTCCTCGGAAATTGTTTCCGTGTTTAATCGAGAGCTTCCAGTTGAGTGGACAAACAAAGAGAATCTGCCAGCAGTATACAAAGCCATAAACTCGTTGGAAATCTTATGCACACAGCTGAGAAATGATGCAACACTTGCGCATCAGGCAGTCACCGGTAATTTTACCTAAAATCTTTTTTTGCCTTCTTTTTAAGTACACAATTTTTGTAGGTTTCGAGGAAATGGGTTGCCCTGATCCAAATTTTGTCCAAAGCGCTCACCAATTGAGCCGATTGGTTACTTTTATTGAGCAACAATCTAGCCAAATTCCACGATTATTGCATCAAGATTTGCTGTAAGTTGAGTTGCTTCAGTCAAGAGACTAGGTTCACATTTCAGTATTTTCTAACTTTCTTGTACAGATCGATCGTTATTGCATTTTGCCGAATGCCGTTGTTCTATTCATATGTTTGCATTCCACCTTCCGTTTGGGGCAAGGGTTGGAATCCAAAGTTGGTGTTAGATATGGAACATATCAAACTGGATCTGCCAGTAATCCCCTCGCATTTTTTACACGATGAAATTGTGTTGAAGGAATTCGTTTACCGGTAAGACCTGGAAATAAGCATTTACTGCGTCATTTGACGTATCTCACGAATGGCGAATTTGTCGCGTTATAGAATCGAGCAGATCAGCTGGATTTCCCGCCAAAAATTTGAAGAAATTTGGATGACTTTCCTTGGAATTCTGAACTTACACAATGAGGATCAAGTGAGACCAGAAGAGCAAGCAAGTGTCATTCAGGTATTGCAGCTGACAAACTTGAACTTTTCTCGTTACCTAAAATGAGCTCTTATTTTTTAAAGGCTACATGCGAAGCTGTGCGCGCTCTTACAATGGTACTTCAAAAAAATCTACCCTTTCAGTCGATGAAAGCAACGTCTAATAACGATCTTGAGAAACTTCCCGACTTCATGCTTTCTGAGTAAAGTTCTAGTTTCTTAGAAAAAATCATTGATCATTTAATTTAATAAATTTTTAATTCTAAACTTTTAGAAGAGGCAAAAAGCTAAAAGAACTCCGAAATTTGTTGAAGGGAGACAGCGAAAAAACGGTGCACTTTGACAGCAAATCTACCTACAGGGGCAATCGTTTGTCTTTTAGACACATTCAGTTTAACATTGATCAAGGCTCACCATCAAAGAAGAAATCTACAAGCCCTGAAGAAGTTACAGATATTGACATTCAGTCATGTGTTCGCTTCCTAGTGGATCTCTATTCTCAGTGGCTGCAGAATTCGGTATCGGACTTTTTATACACCTATATTTTATACTTACAACTACAACTTTATACTATATCATATATTAATACGTTTTTAACTTTTTGCTTGTTATTGTTTGTCTTCAAGAACACGCCATACCCATTACTAGTGGATTTATTTCGATCTCTATTCCACATATCAAACTTTTTCGTTGATGTTCAACAATTTGAATGGATGTTTGATAACGCTGCAAGTTTACACAAACAGCTTCTTCCCGATGATCCAGCTAGTTTGGAATCCGCCTTAGTAGGCTGCATCTTGAAATCTGCTTCGTTCATACCACTGGTAATGAATTAACAATTACTTCTTGTTTAAGCTCTATATTTTTTCTGGGTTTCTTGCAGAATAATGAATATTGGGAACAAGTTAGGAAGATTTGTGAGAATACCTTAAGTTCCCATCATATTTCTACACGTGCTAGTGGATTAGACGGACTCCTGTACCTGCTTCAAAAGTTCGCTAGGAACACAGATCTTGCTCGCGCAAATATTCTGGTCAACTTGGCCATGGACTATGTTGGAAAGTATCTTGGGTAAGATTTCTTTTTATCTCCAAAAGATTTCGTTTTGCTACATAATTTATTACTATTACTAATTCAAGCCCTGAAAATATTGGACCAAACTGGCACCAATCTTGGATTTGGTCGATTGCGTTTTATTGTGGGGAGCATTTTGCCGTATTACTCTACCACAATTATACTGTCGTCGATTTTGTTGTTCAATGCGCTCTCAACGGTCTCATGGAAAGCCAACAACAATCTATTGAAATTCAAAAAGAAATTTTACAGGTATGCTTTAGTTAAACCCGCTTTAAAGTTCATGGAGCATTCTGTAACGGTTCTACAGACCCGTGATACAGATTATTTAACGTTATTATTTACGACTGGGTTCCAGGGCTTAGAACGCCTGTGTTTGTTAGGAGCTTTATCTCCAAACTGGCGTACGAGAGTGAAAACAGAAGTTCTCAACATCATACGTAGAGTTGATCGAGACTGGATCCTCCAACCAGCCCTACAAACGCTGCTTTCACTCGTATATTCAGGTACAAGATTCAATATATTTTCAAACATTAAGATATTTTCGATAACGACCGTACTCTGCTAACCTTTAAAGACGTTGGCAGTCAACTTTATAAGCCTGGAGCTGATCCTGAAACTTGGCTAGTTGCGATGGAATGGGTTGGCGCTCTTTTCCAGCGGTAAGTTTGTGATGGACAGTCTACGTTCACCCTGTGCCTAATTGAACTTATTACCTTTTTAGAATGAAGCGCGGAACGGATGCGGAAGCAGAGCTCTTAGGTCGAGTGATGCCAGTCATAACCTGTGATATTTTCCCCCCAGCAGACATTTTGAACCGTATATTAAGCGAATTCATAACCGCAAGACCAACAGTCGCCTACAGTTTAACGCCAACCATATTTAAAGTAAGTGATGAAAAGAAAATGTATTTTTACCGCGTTACTTTATTTCGACGTGTGCACCCAGGTCTTTGGAACGGCGCGTGCTCAAGGCCAGCAGAGTTTAGTAGTCGAGTGGATCCTTTTAAGCTTAACCAATTTCACCCGTGCGCCTAGCGATATGTCGGGTGATTCTGTGTGGAATATACTTTGTTTTTTCACCGCCGCCTCCGATAATCCTTGGTTTCAGTCAGTGTAGGTCACTCCTTGTCACATTATTCATTTTTAGGATATATAAATTCAATCCTCTTATCCCTTTGAAAGGTTTCCCCTCATGAGCCGCCCAGTAAATCAGCACGATTTGTTGCAAGTGGAGGTATTTGTTGCTTCTGCGTTGGACTTCCGATCTCAGGTACCTTTGAATACGAAAGAAGCCTTTCTCGGTAAATGATAAGTAATTTTTAAATCGTTATGTACTGTTGCAGCTCGATGACCACCAGCGTTCCATATTATCCTCAATTTTCAGCTCTGCAAGAGAAAAGAGTTCATTTTTTGCTGCAGTCGATGCTGCCCTACAAAATTTATAATAGTTTATACCTCGTTTTCAAGATAGTCTCTTAATCATCCGGGGATTCTCTCTTGTTTTGTTAGGCACTAACTGCTCTCATTCACCCGTCAATTCAAAATTTCAAATTTGTATTTAAATGTTATTCTTCCGATTGGATTGTCTTAAATCACGTGATGTCAGTCGTGCGATAAATTCCTTTGTATTTGAGCTCATCTAGTACCTTATAAAGGAGTAATTAAATGATAAATGGCCTGCAGTGTGTAAGCTGAGAATTCTTGTCATGGAAAATGCAGTGCAGTGACCATTTTGCTGAGAAGCTTATGTTCCCCTTCTTTTTCTGTCTCCACTGTAAAACAGATTTCAGAAAATGCTTTATTCCGGAGAAAATCGTTAGCAGCAAGGAAAACGGAAGCCCTAGCGGATCATGCATCTCAATTTATAACCCTTCCAATAGCTAGCTGCCAACACTGAAGTGAAATCCTTTGCTACCATTCCGTCTAAAGTATTCACCTTCTGGAGTGATATTCGTTTTCCTAAGTAGAATGAATCCACTGGAACTCGCTTTGTTATGTAGTTGTGCGACAGACATTCGCTCAAGCAAACATCGCGTGGGTGTGAAAGAATTTGGGATAGGCGATGATTGAAAACCCTTGTAACGTAAAAAGCAAAGAATAAAGGCCTTCTTTTGGGCCTAGCTTCAAACGCTAAGACTTTTTATTATTGTGCAGTCGCACCCTTTGGTCAATTCTCAGCCAATCTTTTTGAAGTACGTATATACGCTCATTCAACCGTAGCTGGCCAACTATACGGCCAGCTTCTCTAAAAGCTCAGAGCTTTGGAGAACACCATAAGATACTGCTTATTGTTATCGCTTTTTTAAAAGAAAAAGTTAATAGGTAGTAGGTGCTGCCAAACTATAGCAACCGAGAGGACAAAGGCTAATCAAACAGTTTTGTTTCCTCGCCAAGTAGAGAAATAGAGAAATACTGGGCTTTGACTGGATTCGCGGACTTAACGGTAGCCATTGAACGGAACGCTGGGATCAGTGAGCTTCCTGTCACGCAGACGTTTCTTTTGTATGGCGATTTTCCCTTTTTGTAGCAGCCTTTTCCAAGAATGTACTAAAGAAGAAAGAAAGGAAAAGCTATCGATTCCACATACTGGCTGTTGATGTGTCGATATTTCAACATTTGTTTGCCGCCTTTTCTTTCTGTCTTGGAAAACAATGGCTTACGCAGCATAAGAAATTCTTTGTTAGAAAGAGCGTGATCGGAAGATTCTCGCGGATGTCATTTTTTTTTAACATACCACGAAGATTCTGTATCGAATGAACTTTTTCTTCTGGTGATTCGTATCACGTAAAGGAAATGGTATGGACGTGTTCCAAAGCGGATGTCGAGCTTTGAAAAGTTCCTTACAACCGACGGGAATAGGGAAAAGGGAAGCCGGAGACAAGAAAGGGAGTGAGGAGAGGGAAATGGAGAAGCTGTAAACCAAGAACCAAGACGGAAAAGAAACGTACTGTACATAATGTCTCGACATTGCTCATACTTAGAATTCTTGCTCAAGTCTCTTTGTTTTCTTCTTTTTGAGAAAAGTTGGCTTCTCCACACATCGGGCAGAGTAGTTTCGTTAAAAGATGGAACCCATCAACGGGGAAGAAGGAGCTTTAATGCAATTTCTTCTCAAAGAACGATGAGCGCGCACGTCATCGTCACAAGAACGGGTGTGGTTACGTGTGAAAAATATTCTGTGAAGCTGTTTTTGTTGTACACTCGTCGATCTTATCGATCTAGCTCACCCTAGTTCCGCAAAATGTACAATGCGCTGTGTATGTTTAAAGATTTTCAAGGTGTGGTCGCGGTGTTGAACGGAATTCTTCTCGAGATATTCTCCAACGACCAACAACAACAAACGGGGAAATTTTTAGAATCTGTTCGCTGTCGCACTAGTGACAAATTCTCGACAAATTCCTGAACTTTTCCGTAATCTATTCTATATGTGATCATTGATTTAATTTAATTCCAGCTAATTTCATGAAATAATCTATGCGTGCTTAGATTTAGTTCGTTCGTTTAACGCAGGGAATCGGCCATCGCGTTTCCAGAAGTTCATTTTTTCCCTCAAGAAGTTTAATTATAACTACGACGATGACACGGTCTCGTGGCGACACGCCATTTCGAGACTTGTCTGATCACGCACATACTTTTTTTCACCTGAAGCCGATTCTCTTCATCTACGTAAGTTTAGGGGGGAAATCGATGGTACTGGGTGGTAGGGCCAGTCAACGCATATATAAACACTAGACTGCAAAAGGAACCTTATGGGCTAGCTGCGTCGTCGCTGACCTCCATTTCGGCGGGTCTTAGATTCACACGCAAACAAAGCTAACAACGGTGTGGACGGGCTTGATCAATTTCACAGAAATAATTCATCTGCTAGTATATTTGCGTCCAAGTAGTCATATCGATTGAAATTGAGAAATTCCCTCCAGATGGCCCGGGGTTTGAGAAGAAATGGCATATTTCATTCACATTTTTAAAACAAAGTTGGTTATTTTTTAGTAGAGGATGACAAAAATATATATCAAGATAGTGCCTTTCCTCCTTGTGTAGCAAAGATTAAACAGTAACGCTGTATTATTACGCACGTGACGTGTGTGATGACTAGGGCAAGTTGATTCAAGATGTGTTAGTATAGTGGTAAAGCATGGAAACGATGTAGCAGGTGCGGCATCGCAAACACTCAAACAGTAGATCGTCACGTAGAAATGTGAAAAACTTGAGCTCAACAATCACTCCTCCACTTCCCAGTCGTTAAATTCGTGACGTGTTGTTATGGCGTCACACCTAACTTGCAACCGTTTTCATTGGCTAGATGTGCAAATCACGTGGTAGCCGCCAAGCAATCCGAATTCCAAATTTCGTCTACCTAGTTTGCATATTTTTCGTCTGCATTCCGCCACATGGTTAGTTTCCCTTTCCCTCCCTTTTTGAAGCAGACCAAGTGCTGCAGTCAGAGGCTGCAGTACTGTGTGCTAGTAGTTTAAGAATTCATCAAATACAACACGTGGTTGGATCTTTTAACCTCATCTTAATGAGAACACCTATTGGAATTTGACAATTGAGTGACTGACAAACATTTGCCCTACTACACCTCGACCGGTTATGGATTTCCCCAGCTTCGTGATGGAGTGGTTTTCCGATGTGAAATACGTGTTCAATGGTGTTGCCGGTACGTGAACCTCAGCTGCAGACATCGTCAACTACAGATGCTGCTTCCCCTATGAGAGAACCCATTGGAGGAGTAAGTCCATTTCCAGTCCACTTACAGGCAAGTAGCTATTTACGAGTTGGGTGTCTTCATCATTTAGTCTAGACCATATTATGGATGCCCGTATGCACATGCGACCACGACGCAGTGTTCCTGTTCAGAAACAGCTATACGAACTCGAGTGTTTTTGACATTTTGTATAATGATGGGCGTTAACAACAAACAAAATCGACATCGACGGGCCTGACTGTCAACCCTCTTTTGATCTTTTTCCCCCCCAAAAATGGCTACTCTTTGTCTTTGAAATTTCACAAGACTAATTAGAATCGTATCTTGTCGCCGAAACACAATTTGTTGGGATGAAGATTCGTTACGAAATCTTGATTGGATTTTCCCGTTTACGCCACTTCTTAGTTAGAGGGGCTTTGGGTAGGGGACAGACCATGAATAATGGAAGGGTCGTTCTAGGGGGTAAGCAGCTAGATGCACTGGATGATAACAGCTTAACGAGCGTAACAGTCCGGACCCAAAATTGATCCTTGCCAACGCGTGTTTTCTTCAACATTTAACGAGATATAAACCGAGGAACAAATTTCCGAAAAGTGCAGCTGGGGTGGTGCTGTTGGAGAGTATACGCTCCTAACCGTTATTCAAGGCCCGACGATTCTTAATTGTCCAGCACCAATAGCGCCTTCCATCCATGTCAGATGGCCGCATCGTCGAGAGACATTGCCAGAATTCGGCCCTTAGGACTTGAGGCCAGGATCAAGCCATCTATCTCTGTCGTTGGACAGTCAGCCGGCCCGTCTTGTCTCGGGATTTCATTTGCCCAAAGCTCTCAGACGCGATTCACCCAACTCTGCAGTGTATATCGTTCAGGAAAACAATATCACATCTATATATTTATAGACAACTATTAGACAGTGGCCCAATCCGATCCGACTCTTGTAAGATTCTCCGTGCTCTACAGAACATGTTTTATCGCCTTGTACTCTTTCTCTAACGTCAACTTTTCCTGTCGTTTCCCGTCAAAAATGCCAAGTCACTAACCCTCGTCCTCCCCATTGAAATCTTGGATAAAGTCTTATTGCGTGAAAGCCAAGTCGCTTGAAACTTTTATTTATTCCCTTTTTTTTTTACCTCGAAAACTTTGGAATAACGTCAAAAAGCACTTAGTCAAATCCTTGTCTGGCGGATGGAAACCACTGGAGAGACTATGTCCCGTCTTGAAAGCCTAGGCTATCTACACTCCTAATAAGCTTGTGCGAGCCATTTAGCCTCTGAGAGGGGACCTCAAATGTGAGAAGGACTGTCCCTCCGTTGACGAGGACAATGGCAGATTAGCATCGATCTGAATCATGGTACGTAAAGCGTATCGCCAGCAGTTGACTCGTTGTCTTTCCAGGAACTGGATCAAAGACATTGGACGAAACGATTGATGCCCGTTCGTCGCGATAGGGGGAAAAAGTAGACGATCAGACGGAGTTAAGGCGTCAGAAGGGCGAATTGTTTTATATCAGTGCCCAGCGGATCGGTGAAAACGAGTGGAGCGCAGTGCGGAAGAAAAGCCATCGTAGATGATGCCTTGATGATAAAAGCTAAGATAGAGAGAGAGAGAGAGAGTGTGTGCGGCGATCGATATAGCGCGTGTGTGTGCTGTGTGTTGCCTCAATCCTTTTAGAAAATAGCCAATAGGAGCGGTAACGATCTCTTTAGGCCCCTTTGACTTGACTTCCCTTATCTCCGTACTTTGGGAATCGGACTCATCTGCGACGCAAAGGATCGATTTCAGATTTGAAGCGGACACAGCTCCCCGCGGGGAGATGAAGGAGCTTAAGACTTAGTCAAGCGATGCCTATTTGAAGTGATTTCAATCATTGATAGTCCTATAGCTTACGCATACGTTATTTAGACGCGAGACTGCGATCCTCTTTCTCTCGGTTTTTCCATTCCCGCCATCAACAGGCAACGGAGACGGCGGCCGGTCTAAGGAGAAAGAATGTGAAACAACACAATCCGGGTAGAAACGAGGAGAAAAACCGTTCAACTGTGTCTAGACAACAGCCTAGAGCTTTGTTTACGCGTCCCTCGCAGATCCAGAATGCCGGCCGAGCAATTTATATAAAGCATTCAAGTTGGGGCCGTTCCAGAGATGGCTGTTAAGCTCCCGGCCGTAATCCCAAACCGTACGCGAGGAATCCTCGAGAGTGGTAGCTAAGGCCGTCCTCCGTTGATGAAACAATCATTCATGTAAGTGGGAGCGAGCGGTTGCAATGTCTCCCTCGGCGTAGAAGCGCAGAGACGTCCGGCTCCGTCACGCCGGTCAGCATCCGGACGATTGGCTCCATGCACTGCCCAGCCGTGAGAATGAAGATGAATCGCGGCTTTAACGACGAGACGAGATGAACTGAATCACGTACTGTACTACCCAGCTATACCGCCTAGAACGGATCAGGAAGCTCGAGGTGGCCGTCCGGATCGCTAAGCCGGATACGGCGAAGAACAAGGAGTGAGGGAAAAAAAGTTTTGCAGGGTTTATATTACAGCCGCTTAATTGATGATGTTAAGGCAGTTGGTGTGATTGGCTCGTTATCTATAGTCTTGTAACGCAAGGCTTTACCTTTAATTGCATTCACTGCTTCCTTTTTTTAGCAGTTGTCGTGTTCGATAAAAGTGAGCACTGCCGTCCAACGTCCGTCTGTTGCTAATCAGGTTAATCGCTCCCTGGCGCCGAATGGTTATTTCATTTGGTCGTCTTCCGTTTTCTTTTATTTTTTTCCTCTCTTTAGTCTTTCCTTCGTCTTGTTGAACACCGTCGACTCCGCGACTCTGAAGCGACGAGTCACAGACGGCGGATGCGTTGCCATGACAACGTCAATGGTCAACGTGTCCCAACAGAACGCAATTGATCAATTTGAGCGACGCCGAGTGTATCCGTGCGCGCACTTGCATTCGTCTACGTACGTAGACGGATAATAATATATACATATATATATAGCACAACACGGAGGTAACGATTACGAGGAACTGGCGTTGCGCTGCAAAGTTTGGAACTATGTCATTCTGGGAATACAGACACACGGTCGGTGTTGCTGCATGATGTAATGTCGTTGCGTTCCGTATATTCATCAGTGACCTTACTGCGGAAGTATATATCTTATCTAACTGTCATCCAAACAAAACAACTCTCAATTCAATCAAGAAGAAAATCGTATCAATTCGTTTTTGTTTTCCGGCCAGGCCAGCAAACCCTTCGGGGTGAAGAGTAATCGATCATCTTTCACACGGATTGCGCGAAATAAAACATTTTCTGGGGGTTGTAAAGAACAAAAGAGAGAGAGAGAGAGAGAGAAAAACATCAACAGAGAGTGCGGGCGCAATATATTTGGTGCGTCTTGTTTCGGTCTAGTAGAGGGTACGGGCACTGTGGTACGGGGTATAGTAGTGGAGGGGGGTTCTAGGCGAATGGGGGCGGTTCCCGGCGGATCGGCGCGACTTGGTCCGCCGTGCCTCTCCAGTCGAACGATCGGCGCTCTCTCGTACGGTTGCAGCTGCACGTCGTTCTCGCCTCGTCTAGCGCACAGACGGCGACAGCCGCCTCGCTCGGTCGTGTTCGGCAGACGTAGTGTCCGTTTTCGAGTGCCCTAGACGCGATCGTGTGACATCGCCTCTCAAGTCAATCAACCAAGTGAAGAATCCGAAAAGAGAACGCTCTTTTGATGGGATTATGCGATTGATCCACTGGCTTTTGTGAAAGAAAAAGCCGAAGAAAAAAAAAAAGAGAAGAAGAAGAAGAAGAACATTTCGTGCTCGAGGTAAGAGACTTCCGCCGGTCAGCTAGCTAACAGCAGCAGCAGCTTGGTCCGACGCGTTTTCCGTAGTCTAATGCACGTTGAATAAGTCATGAACTCGGTGGTAGAGGAATGATTGCGGTAGTAGGAGTGGGGTTCGTCGCGTACGTCAACAAACACAAATTCCGGCGACCTTATTCAGCTGAAAACAGGGCTCTCGAGACTTGTCAGCAGCTTTTCCATCCTTGTCTCAGTGGTTTGCACTGTCTGCTCTACTCGATCTGCCCTCCATTCAAGACATTCTTCCTCTTTTTTTTCTTTGAGAACGACGAAATGAAAAAAGCAGGAAAATAGAGAGTCAGCAGTCGATCGGCCCCACTGTGCATCGACTCGACACAGACCCCGTTCATGTAAAGCAAGTTCTGACTCTTGCTCTGCATTGTTTTTTTGTGTTTTAGGGAGTGCCCCAGCACTGCCTTCGCTTGTTGACTCTTGTTGTTTTCCCATTGTCAAGTCGGTGCAACTTTGCGCTCTGGGCGAGTGTCGAGGGAGAAGTTTCCGCTTCTTTCGCCACCCCCGCCATGTGTAAGTAGCAGTAACTTTGCGCCAGCTTCGTGTGTCGGCCTGTTCAAGGATCGCATCACATCCGGTGGCTTGCCGTTGAACAATATAGCCCACCAGAGAAAAAAAAAAGAACCCAGTATATCAGTTTACCAAAAGTCTCTTTAGCTGGAAACGTTTCTTGGCAGAAAATCCGCCAAGCGACGAACGGCATGCGCCATACTACTCTTTTCCTTCCTGCCAGCTCAGCGACGGGATCAAGATAGCCTGGGAAAATAGCAGCAACAGGGCAGTAACAGACGAAGCGTCTTTGATTCCGATCAAGAAGCCCAGTCTCAGCCCAGTTGTGTACGTAACAGATCCGCGATGTGCTAGTCGGGCCCGGTGTAAATATTTGTTCGTTTCAGCCCTCTTTGGCCGGGACTGGCCCCTCTCGCGAGGTGCTCCAGTCAACACGGATCCGAGGTAGCGAAGAGTGCTGATGTGTCAAACAAACGGAGCAAAAAGGGCAGGGTTCAGATGGAGAAGAAGAAGAGGAAGAAAATAAAGAAAATAATGGAGGGTTAAAGAAGTTTTTATCCGAAAGGAAAAGGTGGGCCGTAAAGATCCCCGGAGTGGCCCATCGAGACGGTCCGTCGGGACGGGCACCGAACACGTTCCCCAATTACGCTGGCAACCTCTTCTCTTCTCTTCTCCTTCCAGTGTACACATAGTCGCTCTTTCTCTCTAGTCTTCACCTCCTCCGTCTGCTGTCTGCCTCGCCTTCTGTGCAATTGCCGCGTTTCTGTTTCTTTTCTCCCTTCTTCTCGCTTTGAAGTGGTCGTATCTCTCGTCTGTCCAACACTGGGCGCTTTTTCCGAAAGGCGTCTACAGCCTCCTCCTTCTCCTCCTCCCTCCACCCGTCGCTTCCCGTTCCATAAAAAAACATCACAAGAGAGAGAGAGAGCTAGAGAGCGGAGAAAAAGGAAATAGGGACTCGTATAACGAGACACCCACATCTCTTCCACTCATCCATCCGAACAGCAGCAGTTATAGATCACTCATGGATGCATTGGGACTTTACTCAGGTATGAAATCGCTTCATAACAAATGATGGACCGTGGATCATAGCGGATGCGGGAGCCATAGCCAGCTCGGATCCTCGGAACAAAGTGTTATTTGAAAGCCCCAGATGGATGCGAGGGCCTCGGGAAAAAAAAAACGGGGGAAAAAAGAGAAGATTCCTTTTAAAAAAGAAATGGAAGGGCGTGGTGATATATGGAGGATTGTGACAGGAGGCACAAGGTTCAAAACAGGATTTGCATAATTCTGCAAATCGACCCGGGCGATCCAACGTAGAGCACACCCGACTTATTCAAAGCGATGTAGTATTCAGAATTCTTCTTGTGACAGATCAACCCGAATATCCCTCCTCCCTTCTTGGGATTGCCTTCTCTCTTTTTTTTTTGTGCACATGTGTACGACACGAGCAGTAGATTTATTTTCTGGAATTACTCTATGGATATATGTATGAATATGGTCGGCCAAAGAGCAAAAGTCAGTACAAGAGACACGCCGACCAAACAGACTTGCCCGTCGATCGATCATACATATTACAGTCTTTTTCTTTTCTAGCGCTCGGCGGTTTCTCCCTTTCTCTCCGTCCCTCTCTTCATATTTTTTTTATAGACTTGGGCTTCTATAGTTTCATCGTCATTCTCTCTATATAACTTCCGACATCTTACTTCCATTTCCGGCGCCGCGGCTGCTGCCGTTGCCGCCTATGTACCATACTGGTCGTACCTCCCTTATATTATTTTCTCTCTTTATTATTTTCTGATCCGGCCGACTCTGGCCAAAAGAAAAAGGTTGAAAATCCCATTTCGGGTTCCCCAGTGTTCGCCTTTCAGTCGGACTAGTGGCCCCTAACCAGGCCCGACTTCAAAGCCGCCCCCCTCGTTCTCTTTTTTTTTATTTTTACAGGTTTTCTCTGTTTACGTGCAAGAGGCAACACAGAAGCAATTGCAATCGGTTGCGTAGCACCGGCCGACAAATAGCCGTCTCTTTGCCGTTATTGCCCTCTCCTCTGTGCCCGCCATAGAACTTCAGGGAGCTCATTCAGCGAAGACGGGATTGAGTCAGAGGTAGAACCGCAACAATATATACAAAGGGTCCCGGCCTTGATGAAATTCTGCTAGGAAGACCCTTTGCTGCTACAGTAAATAGTTGGGGAATGAATTGGCTCGTTGAATCGGAATCGAAATGTTGGGGAGAGGGAAAGAGACGACGGGAAAAAAAGGCAAAACTGCATGGTGGGGCTGACTGAATCGATAAAAGCGCATTAGTTATCCAGGACGCATCAAAGTCATTTGGACGAGTCGGAATGATTCTTTAAAGGGCCCCATATAATCCATTAGCCAGCGGTCGAGAATCTTGGTCCGCTGGGTTTTTCTCTCCGTGTCTGCTGAAGAATAGTCACATCGGAAATAACTGTGTCGTGTCTGATGGCCCTATGCCGTGATGTCTGCCCAGCGCCGATAGCTTTACGGCACGAAAATCAAAGTAAATGACGCACAGGATCGTAACTCTGGTCTGGAGAAAGAGGAGCTCGTCGCGTAGAAAATGACGCCGTCGGGATGTTACCGTCCCCGCCGCTCATATAAGAGCCAAGCAGCGGAGGACGTTGTTGTTCTCCGTCGTATTATTTTTTATTTCTCCCCCCTTTTCGTCTTCTTTGTCCCTCTACTCTCGTCTTTCGGGGAAAGGTAACAAAACTCCTGCCCGCCGGTGAAATACCTCGGTACGGGCGGAGTCTCCCGGTGCAGTAGCGTAGAAAGAGAGAGAGAGAGTACTATATCGATTATGGCGTTAGGACGCAACATGCAGGACACACGCGGAAATCGTCTATTTCCATACCACCGTAGCGCCGGTCCGCACCGGTTCCGCGCTGTTGTTGCCTTTGTATATTGTGTGCCCGTCTACCCGATACCCCGGCATAACGATCCGAAAATGGAAAGACAACAAAACCGTCGTCGATGCGATTGAAATTTCGATCAGCGACGACGAGGAAAAATCGCCTGGAAACACACAAGAGAATAGAAGGGCATTTGCATGAAGCGCTTAGTGCAATTCACGACTGATTCAACTTTCACTTCTTTTTTTTTTGTTCCCTCTGTTCTTTAAAGCGGACAGGTTTTGTTTGCATTTTGCTAACAGGAGCTGCTGCCGGAGCGGCAATAACCCTCGTCGACTTTAACTACTTATTTAAAATTCAGGGAAGCGTCTAGTCGACTTTTGCTCTTCTTTCCACGGAGAATCGATCGAATCAAGTTCTCTTCTCCTTCGTCTTCGTCTTCTTAAGACTTGAGCCGACTACTCGATTGTTGCCTTGTGGCAACTCATGGTGCAATCAATAATCAGAGCCACTGCGGCGACTAGGCAATCGATTGTCGATACCTGTCGACGCGACGGCGGAAGAAAGAGAAAGATAGAAAGCGGCAGCCATAACGGAAGAGAGCGCAGTCTGGAAAATTGCCGGTAATTGAGTGTCCAGGACAGGGTACATCACTGAAGCAACAGACAGGAGCAAAGGTAGAAACACAAACAAACTAAAGGCGGGCAAAACACGGAGCGTTTTTTGTTGTTCGGATGAGGTCGACAACCCGCGAGGATAATGCTCTTAATGAGGGCAAGCCAACTTGGACGTCTGTACTATTAGATGATCCAGGCGCTGAACCCCCCAAAACAACAACAACAACAACAACAAACAACAAAAAAGGATCTTTCTCTGCCCGGCAAACCCACCTCCGTTCTTCATTCAAGCGGAAGCGCACACTGTTATTCTTGTATATCCGATGCCACTTTTGCGCTTGACTCGTAATCAATAGCCACACCATACTACCACTGACTTGTATCATTAGAACAAAAAAGGAGGCGCCGCGGCAAAAGACCCAAATAGGCCGAGGCGGACTATACAAACAGCCAGTAACGAGATAGTTTGTCGTGGGCTATTTTGTTGCGGCTAATACGCTCTGGCGCGATAGAGAAGATGGTGATAAGACCATATAACCTCTAATGCGCGCTTGGTTTAAAGTTTAGAGGATAAAAAGTTGTTTGGAAATGTATGGCCGTCTGCTTATTTCCTAACGACGAACGTTCCGTCTGTTCGGCATTTTTTGCTTACAAATAAGAGCGCGTCTCTCTCTTTTTATTTCTTCCGTTCTGCAGTTGGAGAACCTATTTTCAACACGTTCGCTGCCGACGTCATGATCCGACACCAGCATCCGCCGGCGCATCCATCTGCCGCCTCGTTCCAAACAGCCGGACTGCTGACTAGCCTCTTTGTCGTCCTCGTTCTCCCATCGCTTTTCGTCACAACAGGTAGGGCGATAGAGAGCGCACAATCTGGATTGATTTTGTCGCATTGTTATCAACCCGCTACATGTCGATGGGACGCCGAAAAAAAACGTTTGGCGCAATCATCAAATCGTGCGTGCCCCTCCGGTCGTTTTGACTTCTTTTTCTCTCTCTCTTTCGTCGCTCGCTCGCAGTCAACGCAATCGATTGCTTCAAATGCGTCTCCGTCAACGGCGAGAATCCCGCCTGCGAGGACCCGTTCCACAATAACTTCACCAGCGATCTACTAGAATCGCCCTGCATGGGCGGACGTAAAAACCGCAATGGTCTCTTCCCAGCCACAGCATGTCTCAAGCTCGCCGGTCGTTACGGTATTATATTCATATCAGATAACTACATCGTCGCCTCTTCCGAATTCTCTTTTATTATTATTATTTCTTTTTTTACTTAAAAAAAAAATATCTTTTATCGCCGACGATGGCGCCGACGGTTTTTTATTCTTGGTATATATATACCAACAATTTTTTTTGCTCTTCTTTGTCGTCTCATATATATATTTATATACGGAGCTGGTCGTTTGCGATCATGGAGGGTGTGTTCTCTTGTTTGGTAGCGGTGACCAACGTTCTCCTCCACGCCCTCTAGCAGCTAGATGGCTCACGCGGGCCGGTTAGTGTTATGGCCCGACGAGGGGGATCAATTTAAGATGACGCTCAGGATATACGTTTATAGGCTACCGGCATAATATCAGCCGAGTTTTCTTCTCCGGAGAGGGGTTTCTTCCTTTTATATATATATTTTATTTATTTTATTTATGTATATTTCTTTTTTTCGAGACGAAAGACTTGAGGTCCCAACGCGCGCCAGCTCCTCCTTCTCACACGCACACGCATTCTCCAGAAGGGCAACTTCTGGTTCTATTCTTTTTCAAAGAGATGATAACACCGAAACACGTACTGAAGGTGGATTTGCACGTACGGCGAGGCGACGTGAGCCGCCTTGGTATCAAGCTTTGATCAAGACATAGAGAGAGAACGGCAACGTCTCCGTGTTAGTTATGGGCCTGGAAACTGTCCTCCGTACTGGATGAACTCTCGACTATCATTTCTTCCGCCGTCCGTACCCCACTGACCTTTTCTTTCCTATTTTCAAATGTTAGTAATGAGAAACTTAGCCAAGGAGAAGAGAGGTGCCTTGATTTTCAGTGACACATTGATGAAATGAGGCCGCGGGGAAATGAAGAAGACGGATCGAGGACGGACAGTTCTTGTTTGCGCATGCAAATGCTTGTTGGGAATGGAATCAGCAAATCCCCTCTTCGCATCGCTTAGAGACGGTCGCCGACAACAGTGAGACGCTCTCTTCTGGCGAGTTGAACAGAGCGGCGAAACTTTTAATCAACTGACAGGTGCACATTGGATGGAAATGGAATTGCTACCATCCGAACAACGCATTAGCTCCTGGGCGATATCAAGGGTTTGGTCCCAATATAGAGCCGGCGGAAACACGGAAAGAAGAAGCGAATCCGCCGCTCTCTTTCCCTCGCTTTTTATTAGCGGACACGGATCGTTACTCGCTTCATTTGGCAGCGGACGGAGAAGGCGGTGTAGAAGGAATGCGCGGAATTACACCCCGACTTACTCGGTTATCCCACCGTTAAATTACGGGAATTATCGGAACGCGTCCGATTCCGAGTATGTAACGAAGTAGAAGCGACGGCGGTAGCCCCCCACAAAATGAATAAAGACAGCCGGTGGGGGGATGGTCTTAAACGAAGCATTCAACAGATTGGCCGCGACGTCTGTTAAATGGGGAACATTTCCCTTCTTTAAAACATCTAAAACTTTATAAAGCGGCGGATGCAAATTGGGCGGTTGCCTATTCATCTCTGTGTCTTTTTCCACGGGAAATATGTGGGTGGAACTGGAGTTGTTAGGGCCAGACTTTGGAATTTTCCGCTTCTTTTCAAAAAGAGGAAGACCAAGATCAAAGTGAAACTTCCAGCCGGGATGTGTTATACTTAATATACAGACCATCAACTTTTTTTTCATCCCCTCTGGTTGTTACTTGCTAAAGCACCAGAAGGGGCATCGAGTTGAGAAAAAAGAAGAAATTCAAAAGAAGAGAAAAATGAATAAGCCAAGACCTACATACTTAGGGAACAGGAGGGAGGAAGTTGGACGCGCGCACGCCTTTTTTGATATGCATTCGTTAGTAGTATTGTTTCATCTTCAAGTACTTGCGTGCTACATATAGAACGACGTCATTTTGGTGCTAATAACTATTGTTATGTTTTATTCATGAATTGTTTTCTTCGCCATGACTAATGAATGGCGACTGTAATGTAATTGACGTGCAAAATCAATCATTCATTTGTATTTTCTGGGCGTCATGGCCTCTGAAAATTCTAACCATTCAACCTGCTTTATTGCCATCGATTTCATCGACAACAACACCGACACGCCAGCTGACGGTAATTACGAGAAGATGGTGATTCGTACGTGCGCCCTCGACTCTGGTACGCTGACACTTGACACGGAATTGGTCCGAATGTCTCATTGCGGCAGTTTCGTTCTGGATGGAAGGTCAGCCATTGGTAGCCCACGACACACTCGATAAAACTCAATACTTTTCTCTTCCTTCTCTCCGACCAACACTCACTTGAAATTCTAACAAGAAAAAAAAAGAGCCAACAAAAAAAAAAGCACTCGCTCCCATGCAATCCTCCATTTCGCCCATTTACCCCTGAAAGCTATCCGTCTTACGATATCCAAGAGCGGTATAGACTCGCGTGAGTTCTCCAAAACGGCAGGGAAAGAAAATCAATTCGAACCTAAAAAAAAAAAGAATAAAAAAGAAAATGAAACTTAGATGAATTGCTTTTGTTGTCCAGTAGCTGTTTATATATATATATATATATAGGGAGTTGGTATTATATTATTATATTCCTGGAGCTGGAACCTTCTACGAGAGATGAAATCGTCAGTTGCATGATGTGATGGAATCTATACTATACTGTATCTTTTTAGATTAGAATGTTGGCTTTTCCATTAGTCGTCGTTTGCTCATCTGTGGTCGTTTCTGTTCTCTCTTTCTCTTCTTGTCTCTTTCCATTGTGTCGCGCGCCGCGTCTTCAATCACCATCTTCACACGTGTGGCCACGGTTGTAGACGATACGGGCGAAACGATAGTAGTTAGAGGTTGTGCTCTGGACAGTGGCACGTTGACGACCGATACAGAAATCATACGCATGTCTCACTGCGGCGGATTGTACTTTGACGACAGGTAAAAGCCATCGATTTACTCGGAAAATCACCCTCCCCCTCTGCCCACCAAACAAAACCAACAGAACCTCTACCGGTCCGGTACTACCATACCGATCGCCTCTAAACACTAGTTCCTGTAAATAGTCGTAGTATTTACCTCCCGTCCATTAAACCATTTTTTGGGTGTTTGTTTACAGCGTACGAGAGACTGCGCTTATTTGTTAATCTTTTCCCACCATCATGAGTTGGAGGCGCTACGCCTTCTTTTTTCCGCCTCGGTTTGCCCGGCCAATGTTGTTTTGTTGTCTTGTGCTATGGCTGATGCGCGTAGGCCTGCAACTGTACATGTACGGGCATCGGCCTCGGAGCTGATGAGAGTGGAACGCAATCTCATTTCATTACATCATGTAGGTTTTTCCTCTCTAGATATATATAAATGGGAAGGGTGTACTTTGAGATAGTTCTGCTTCTTTTTGTAAGATGCTATACAAAAGTTTTGGCCGTTTCCTTTTAGTGATTGTGTTATTTTCCTCCGGGGTTTTTCTTCCTTTTTTTCTGAAACATTTATATATATATATATATATTTCTTATATTTCCGATCTTGTCCAGCTGTCGCAACCCGAGCGGATTCCCGCGGGTTCGATTCTAAGATTCGAGCACCGCGACTCCGCATCCTCTTTTTTTATGGCCCTCTTTTGTTTTCCTTAGCCTCACTACCATTTCTGTTTATTTTCATACTTTTGAGCGAAGCTGGAGAATAGGAACTTGCATCTTTCATCAACCGCCCGCAGACCGTATTCTCTCCCTCGCGTCGCGATCCAGTTGGGTGGAAGAAAAAACTCGGCAACTACTTACTTAAACTGTAGACGCTGCCCTCTTTTATGGCAAAGTTATTCAAAGCTTCTTGAACTGTGTCCACAAAGGAGTCGCATTCGCAGAAAAAAAAACGGACAGCGAGGGTTTTTTGGGTGCGTCGCGTGCGAGGATCGCGACGTCGGCCGTCGGGATCCGATATAGTCCATAGAAAATCGAATGGCGTTGGTGCACGTGAAATGCATGTCGGTGAGCGGTTGAATGTCTCTAAAAAAATAAAACTCTGCGCGATATTGGCAGCATGGACTTGATGGATTAGCAGAAAAGCATCGTCACTTTCTCTTTCCCGCACACTCACGCACTACACTCTCTCTTTCTCTCTCGGCACAAGCAGGGGATGCCAAATATATATATAGCTTCCTCTCATCTCCCTTCCGCTCTTGCCTCCTTTTGTGTTGTCGGAAAAAATGGATGCCGAAACAGCCGAGACGGCGACGGATAGCCCAGGCTCCGAAGTGAACTCGAGAAAGAATATGCTGTTGCACAATGTCTTTTTATTAGTAATGTTGTCTTCACGGAGTTATACCTACTACTACGTACTTCGCTATTCCGTCGCCGGCCTCTTGTTTGGCTTTGTTCCCTTGTTTAAAATCAACCGGCTTTTGTCATCATCATCATCATTTCAAGCCTTTTGTCCCGTAAAGAATCGACAAGAGAAGATGTACATAATGTATATAAAGACATTTCTCCTCTTTCTTTCTCCCTCTCTTTCTCTCTATGAATATTGTTTGCTCCTTTTACGTCTATGTTTGTTATGATCCTCTGGATTATCCTATTCTCTGTTTGTAATCTCTGGGTGCGTTGTATTGCGTAGGTACGTCAACGGTTGCCTTCAGAGCTGCGATGACGGCGACGGGTGCAACAGGGCGCCAGATCGCTCCAGCTGGTTGCGGATGGCCGCTGCGTCGGTGACAATATCCGTCGTCCTCTCCATCCCTCTTGACATTTTCCGATAATTTGATAAATGATGATTTTTTTTCTCTCCTCTCTTTCTCTTTTGTCTTATCTCGCCCGACATGCCATTCTACTCCAGATGTCCGTTCGCCTCTATTACTTTTCGTCTGTCGACATGGTTTGTGCTGTACAATCTCTCCCAGACCTTGATTTTTTTCTAACCTCCCTTAATCTTACTCCATCGTATCTATATATAAAAATATATATATGGAAAAAAAAACTCTTCTTGTGCGCTTTCTCTCTCACTCTCTTTCTCCGAATTTTGTTTACCCTTCCAACAAAAACACACAAAAATTGAATAGAAATAATGCGCCGTTTGATCTTCTCTTTCCACGGGTCGCAAAAACAAGTTCGGGGCGATGGGTGGGGTCGAACTTTGTGCCGAACTGGCAACAAGAAACTTTTCCTCCAAAAAAGTTTATTAGTTTGTTGTCTGGCCGTTAACTTTGTTATTTTTCCAGTCCCTCATTAAATTTTGTGTTTGTTGAAATGATGCGGAAGGCACTGTCGAACGTTATATTTACAATAAATATGCATCACACTTTTGAGGCTTTTTTTTCTTCCTCTACCCCTCTTTCGTCATTGTGCGCCGCGCTGGAGGGAAGAAGACGTCATCACGCGACAGCGTGACGTCCCCGACGACGTAGTAACAAATCGATGTAAATATTTGAGAATTTTTTGTTATTTTTTCTGTTTGTTTCTTCTACATCACGCTGCCAACTGCATTTGATCGAATCGGATTCCAGGAAGGTTCTCCAGCAGCGGAAAGCCACCGGTATTTTTATGTTTGATCGAATCAAAAGTTTCTACTGTCGCACCTGCTGACCGGTTGGTGCGCCGCGCGCGCGCGCGATGACGAGGCCTAATAAAAATAACAAAAAAACAAGAGAACCGGATGGAAGTATCCTGAATTCCTGATGGAAAAAAAGAAGAAGAAAATGATGAGGTATTGATGTCAGTGGTGTTAACCCCGTGCACGACAGTGAACAAACACCATCTAGTTGATTTACACGGGACTCGGGGGAGGGAGTTATTTGATTAGACAACCGAGCCAGCGCTTCCAAGAAGAAGAAGACGAAGAAGAAGAAGAAGAAGAAGCGGCTCGGTCTGTGAGGAGCTAATAGTACGTACGTAGCTTGTATGAACCGATAATGTATGGACACGGTCTAATAAAGAGGAAAGGGAGAATAGATCTGTAAGCTTATTGATTGAAGATGACGAGGACGGATAGAGTAGCCGTTCACGGTAGCAAGACCCTGAAAAGACGCAAAGTCTTGATCCAATTAGGGAGAGAAAGTTGCCCTTCATCCGGCAGCGCCCAGCACATCTGACTTTGCTTGAAAGCATTAATTATTCGATGACATGATTCCAACATATCGATCTGCATTCATTATCCACGCGGAGCAGCTCCGTAAGTAGCTCAGAGAGCCCAGTGGATCTATCTACTAAGGGCCAGACTAAGGGTCGATTTATAGCGCCATTATTTATCGACAATGTCGGAAATCACCACGGCCATGCCATCTGGCGAGCGTCGCTCCTAACCGCTGCGTCAATCGGTTGGCACGGCGGAACGAAAAGGAAATTGGATAAAGCAATCTGTCAGGCTTCCTGTGAACGAACGAAGGCAACAGCAGCGGCAGCAGCAGGGGGGCGTGCATTTGGCGACCCGTATGATCGATCCGTCTTTCTCCTCCATCGCCAAAATCGACTCGAGTTCTTTGTTCTTCGTCTCGTCGCCGGCTCCATTTTTCTCCTTAAGCCCCCGTCTATATACTGTACCACTACAGCAACTATCCAATTCTTCATCGGTCGACTTACACAAAACTGATTCCAGACCGCCCTACGTCTTATCGGTCTTGCGGTGTCCTAAAGAGAGAGTGCGCAACCTTGTAAGCGAGAAAACCGGTCGGCCGACAAGTTTTTTTCCTTTTTTTGGTGATAAGGTCGACGGCGGGCGGGCGACATAGAAACAAGAGAAAATTCAGCCGCAGATATCGACACAAAAAGTTTAAGGCCGTGTCGCATACAACGGTGATGAAGAGCTATCGACGCGGATTATCCGCGCTTCGACATCGATGGCTCCAGAATGGCGTCAAAAGCGATGATAAGAGGGGCTTTCGCTTGGTTGTGACCTTTTCTAGAATTGACTAGCTAGCGCGCTTATTCCTTATATTATTACAGATCAATTAACGACGGAGCAGAGAAGATCGATGCCGACGTTGCGGGGGATGCGCCGGTCGTCGGTGTACATTCATACAGCCTTTTTTCTCCCCTTCGTTTCCTTGCAAGATGAACGATGCCTTATTCGCCTGCGCCGCCATCTCGTTTTGTTGATTAAACAATCCATTATTAATTGCCGCGCAACGGTGAGTGATCCACAAACACGCAGGCAAATGTAAGAGATCTATTTATATAAATATATGGAAGATAGAGGGTGAAGGAGGGGCCATATTTGTCGATGATACGGTTTCCTTTTAAGAAAGGAGAGGACGATCGGCGTCGGACGGGAAACGGGGCATTTCAGCAGTTGGTCGTTTCCGCGCCATTAGCCTCTGCCGCCGCTGTTTCGACACTGGCTGCCTGCTCTCGACATTGAAATCCGTTTCTATAATTCAAGTAGCGGCGCTAGCAGCCGCCTCCTTCGATGCTCTGACGTCGATGAAAATCTTGGAAATTCAGGAGAGCATCAGCAAGTGTATGGAGAAAAGGAATAGTAGTAGGTACTTGTCCCCCACCTCGAATCTTTCCACCTAACTCTGCAGTCTGTAGTCCCCCACCCAGAGAGATAGGGAAGTCGGCCGCGCCAGAGCGCTGGTGTCGTTGCGCGAGGAGAGCGCCGCGCCAGTCCGCGGGAGGGCCCGTTCTCTCCTTCCTTTCCAACAGTTGGTCCCGATCGGGCATCAAGAGAAGCCTCGTTTTCATCCTACTCTCCCTTTTTCTCTGGCCGCCTCTCATCTACGAAGACACGCTAGAGCCCCGCAGACATTGACCAACAGCATCTCGGTCTACCACGCGCATCCGCCGGATCGTTACGGCCGCGCGCCGAGTTTTTTTTATTTGATTTTCCCCTTTTTTTTTTCTTTTTGGTAAATTTGGACGTCGTCATCTTGTTCCGCCATTTCTCCACTTCTAAGACGCGGCGATGCCTTCATGCGGGTTTGAGAAATCCCAAAGTTGTGCCAGTACGAGTCCCTTTGAAGCGAACGGATTGGCGGCCACGTAGAAAAGCCCCGAGCCGAAGCAACGTCGTCATACGTACACTTTGCGTGATCGTGTTGAGCAACTTGCCCTACTGCCGAAAATCGAGAGAGAGAGAAAGACACTCAAAGAACAAGCTGGGAAAACACGTCGTCGTCGCCGTTTCCTCGCCCTGACCACCAAGACCTACTGCCCTTGCTGCTGATTCCGAGCCGTCCGTCTCTCTGGCCAACACCCGGCCGACCGGGCCCTTCACTTCTTCCTTATTACGCAGTGATACAGTGCGCAATCGACTGACGCGGTTGTTGATCCGCTCGTAAATCAAAGGCCTTATCGAGGAGTTATACACATTGCACGCACTCGTCTAATCTGCCGCTCGTATTTCATCCGGACGGCGGCCAGTTCGTCCCTTGTTCTTTCTGTCTCTGTGCGTTCGTGGTGTTGCGCGTTTTTCTTGTCTTTTTCCATTTCTCTTCATCGTCGCCTTCGTCGTCTCTTTTTCTTTTCATTCCACCGAGCAGCAGCGGACGCCGAGCAACCCAGCCAAAGACGCGATTCAACTCTATATACTTGGCTGATTTGGTTTTATGACGTTTCTAACCCCGACGAGAGGTAATGGCCGTCACGTAACCATTTTTATTGTCTGCATTTTTCTTTTCTTCTTTCCCTTATTTTTTCTTTCCCTTTTTTTCCTTTTTATTCTCTCTTCCTTCCTTTTTCCTACACCCACCCGGTCCTGACAATCACCTGGTGGGCTTATGGTGTGCGTGCGCATTCCCTACGGTCAATCGGGCGACCGAGAGAGAGAGAGAGACTCCCTTAGCAGCAGCAGCAGCATCCAACTCACGTATTGTGTCTTGTTGCTGCTAATCTTAAGGCAATTAGCTGATTGCTTATTCAGAGAGACAATGTTGTTGTTTTTTTCCCCCCGCCGTCTCTTTCCGTAAGACGACGACGGCGGCGGCGGCGCGTTTGTTTGCTGTGTTTGCGGTGCGCTCGTCTCCGCGACCATAACATCGGCCATCTGTTTCATTTTGTTTTCTCTAGAGAAGACAACGATTGAGGGCTCTCCGACGAAAACTGGCTTTTGTTGTTCTCTTCGGCTATTAAATAACAGGTATATATAGTCTACTATATACATCAGCCGAACCGAAGAAAATCCTGGAGAGAGAGAGAGAGACTAGATTGATAGAGAGATAGGGCGATTCGAAAAAAAAGGCAAGAAACAATCACGACTCGTAGTAGTAACTCCCTGGCGCGAGGAAAAAAAAAAACAAGTTCACCTCGTTCTACTTTGTTGTTCTCGTATTGTGTAACTTTTGGTTGTTATTACTCTTTTGAAGTTGATTTTTTTTTTGTTCTTCGACACACAAAAAAAAAATGGAGACAAAAGTTCCCTTTGGAGAGGGAGAAAGAGAGACTCGAGTTTTCCGTGTCACGAGGCGCGTCACAAGACCGTACATCGAGTCACGCCGCTGTGGGCAAGACGAAAAACAACAAGACAAATTCGGTTAGTCTCCGCCATACGTGAACAATCGGATAACCTTATCTCCCTCTCTTTCTCTTTATATAGAGCCCGGTTGGTGTTGTTGCTATAATGATCCCAATCTTAGAGAGAGAGAATGAGAGAGAGAGAGAGTCTGTGGGTGTTGAGCCTATATGTACATATAGACACCACTATTAGTTCGCTAGTTTCTCATTTTGTCAAGAGGTTAGAGTTGTTAATTAGCACGTACCCCGTCGTTTGTTCTTGAACCCTTGGCAGCAGAGGGACTTTGCCACCGCAGTCTTCAAACATGTTGGGTTATCGCCGTTCTCTATCTCTTCTCGTCATTGTCGAGTTGACAAAGACGGTGCGTGCGACGGTGGTGGTGGGTCATCGTCTTTCACTAATTTAGACGGCGTGTCGTGCGTGATGTTACACGGCACCGAGACGAGGAAGACGTGGGCGGATGAAGGGAACAACTGCCTGATCGCTGAAACGGCAAAACGAAGAGTGGAGTGGTGCTATAGCTGCTGCTGCTGCTGCTGCGTGAGAACAAATAAGAAACCAAAGCGAAGTAGCCGACCAAAAAAGAAAAGAATTAAAGAAGGGGAAAAGGATAAGGGAAGCCCTGACGGATGTGTTCCGCCCTTGACTGCATTATGGAAGCCGGTCGTGTTGGATCTACTACAGTTTTTGCGACGGTGCTCCAAAGAAAAAGAAGAAAAAAACAAAACAAACAACGACAGCGAAAAAGAGCAAGGAATTCTTCCTCCTCGAAGGGAGAGAGTCTTCTCGTGCGATAAAGATACTGACCTTTCCTTCTCTTTTTTTCCTCTCTGAACGAAAGAATAAGTAGACATTTGCTGTAGCTCTCCATTCTTTCAGCGAGTTCCTGGCCGAAAGGCCATGTCGCACAGTGACAGGAGACACGGTACATCCATTCTAGACCGTCTGGTTGGCAGTAAAAGTCCTTTTCCTACTTATTTGCTATTGCTTTTATTTGTCCCTGACTCTCTGTTGCTCTTCTTTGTGTCGGCAGATCGATACAACGAAGACAACACCTTGCCCTTCACCGAGATAATGGGGAGAAAAATGTGTAGGTCCTAGTTCTCTTCGGAGACTTATCGTCTACGTAGTATTATGATGTCTCCACGAGAGACGAGAATGGGCTTCGCTGATTTTCCCCGGGAATTTGACAAAAACTTTTTAAGTCAGACAAAAGACGAAAACTAGGTGAAACCGAACGTGATAACCCGCTGCCCTTGTAGCACGCACAACTCGGTCGAATATGTATAAGAGAGAAAACTAGAAAGAGAGAGAGAGAAAGAGAGAGAAAAGAAAGAAACCCCTGAAAAGGACGCCAGAGAGTATATGGTATAGTCGACTCCGTCAATTCAATCGACCGAAAAGACGTATTCAATGTTTTGGGAATACCAAAACGGTTCTATCCATGTTCGTGACAACGAGAGCCAGGGCCGCACGCTGCTGCCAACTGACAAATAGAAAGAGAAAAGGCCACTGGGAGAAAATATGAATTCAGAAAAAAAGAGGAAAAAAACGAAATGGAGGCGGATTGACAACTCCCGAAGCGCCGGCAAAGTCGTCGTCGCGGAAAAAGAGAAATGCAATTTCTCTCTCTCTCTCTCTCTGTAGTAGAGATCGATTAGAGTTTGAGTAACTTTAAACAGCAGCAGCTATCAAAACAAAAAGGTCCTCGTCGTCAGTACGCCAAAAGAAGTCTAAGTGAAAAAAAAGGAAAAGATTTTTCACTTTTTTTTGTAGGTCGCTAGGCAAATCACCCGACAAAAATCGATCCGGAGATGGAAGAAATCAGCGAGTCATTCAACTGCTGATGATGGATCACCTCATTTCTCTCTCTAGATCTCTCTGTCTCGCTCTTTATTTACCGTCGTCTTCTCGTTTCGCTTTTCTTCTATGGCGACGGCTGCTGAGACCAGAACAGGCTTCATCCACTCCAATGAAAGCGTTCGGCAGCAAAACTCTCTCTTTTTTTCCTTTCGTCGGCTGTTGCCGGCGCCGAGCTTGGTGCTGGCTCTAGGTTCGGAATCTTTTTGTCTGACTGTCTGTCTGTGTGTTTGAAGCTTTTCTCTTTCCACCGGGGAACAATTTGTTGGGCGTTTTTTAAACGCGGGCTAACGGGCAAAAGGTAAACAAGAGTTCGTTCGGGCGAGGTTTTTTTCCCCCCTCTCGTGCTCGTTCCCGTATTCTTTTGTTTGTTGAAAATGACGTTTTCCATCGAAAATACAGAATAAAAAAAAATTCCCTCTCCATTTCTCGGGGCTTCGCTTTCACTCAAGTGGCATATCCAACTCCTTTACGTCGAAACAGAGGACCGTCTTTGAGCTGGCGCCACTATATATACTGCACTGAGCTGGCCGAATCTAGAGAAATGCCTCAATTAGATCCGTTGGCCGCACCGAGAGACAGGATGGATACGTCAGCACGAAGAAAAAGAAGGGGGAGGATAAAGCTAGAAGAAAACAAGAGAGAAAGAGAGACAAACAAAGAAAAAAAATAAGGAAAAGGAAAATAGAGGAAAACAAGTTATAGGCAAAGAAAGAAGAATGGCAAGTTGGAGACATATCCAAAGCCGGCGGTTGCTTGTCGACAACAGAGCGAAGAGAGAGAAAGATCTAGAGAGAAAAGCAAATAAAATCTCGGTGTAAAGAGGAAGACTGGGCAAATAGAGTGGAGTGGGAGGGATAGACCGCATCGTCGTGTTTTTTAGGACTAGGCGATTATTGATCTCGGCCTCCTCTAAATAGGAGGCAACGATACATAGAGAGAGAGAGAGAGTGGAGGCCGGATGCTACTAGAGGTACACTCGTGCTCCTCCAGCTGACAGGAGAAAAGAGCGACAAAGAAGATGCAAAGATGAACGGAGAGATGAGCGACGGAGGGAAGTAGAAAAGAGGGAGGAACTCTCTCTCTCTAAAGAGGCCAATGTATTGAACTCTGAGCTGAGCTAGACTCGACTCGCGTCGCCCTTTGGACGATCCATAAACATCAAGCGAACGAACGCTATCTCTTTTAGCCGACTGTCGATCGCCGAGACTCGGCGCAAAACCGTCGTCATTCTACCTATTCCGGTTCATTTGATCTCTCTCTCTCTCTGCAGGGGGACCTTTCCCTTCAGCTGTTGCCATCTTGTAGATACGCACTAATATATGATTGCTTATGGTATAGTTATACAAGGCCCCCCCGCCACTTTCTCTCTCTCTCTCTGACCGATGACGGCCATCATGGCCGCAGCCAGATGAGGTCTGGTTGTGTCGCCCTTCTGGCTACAACCAGATTGATTTACTCCGTTACGTATCGATCGAGATGGTCGTGACTGAAACGATTTGGAAACGCTCGTCGTCGTCCCGGTACGTCGTCCCGGTCGGTCGTCGTCGTCGATCTACCGAGTCAATGCCGCGACGGGTCTTCAAGATGCCCGTTCGGGGCTCCTACGTATTCCAATCGTTGCGCGCCCGATTGGAGTAGGTGGTGTCGCTCAGCTGTCACCATCATCCCTTTCAGATAGTCGTCGTCGTGCGGCGTCTATTCCCATCTATTGTCGTCCCTGCTGGGAATGAGTGGAGGCAACTCCTTCATCTATAGCTGGATGGATCGTTGGTTCCTATTCCTCGGCTCGTCCTCTTTAGATTCCTTTCACCAACGAGTTCCCCCTTTGGCCCGTCCGTCTTTATCAAACATATTCCGACGGCGACGACGACGACGGCCAAAAAAGAATGGCTTTTCTTCTTCTTCTTCTTCTCGTTTTGTTTTTCTTGGGCGTTGTGGCCGCAGGCCGATCGATCCTCAAACGGACGGGCGATTGGATAAAGCGAAAAGAAGAAGAGGAAAGAAGTGGATAGCGATGGAACATGGACGAATGGAACAAAAGGGACGAACGGGGACGAATATAGGTGTGGAGTCGGGAAGAACTAAGAAGAGACGCAATAACAACAACAATAGCAACAAAACCCGACTAGCGGGACGTCTTACACGATTAGACGTCGGAAGAAGAAGACAAAGTGGAGAAAAGAAGCAAATATGTAATCAACGGTCGACGTTTGTGGGTACAAGAGGATCGAGTGGGACAGCAGTATCGAATCTTGACGGGCCGGTGTTGACTGCGTTTCTCTTTTCTCCTCTTGTCCTACACAGCAGTTGCATCGATCTCCCAGCAGTCAGAGTGTCCCTGTGTATCGTCTCAAAGGTCGTTCTCCACTCTTTGTCCCCACTCTCGATGCTTTTCTTGTCGCAATCTCACTCGTCGTTCGTCCCATCCATCGATTTCGAACTTTGTCGTTTTAGAGAAAAGGATCAATCTTCTCTCTCTTGCTCTTGCTCTTTACCTTCTTCTCTTCACGGCACCTCTCGACTCCGCCCAGCGCTTGTTTAATCTACCCTTCTGGGGGTCCTAGAGCACTCTAATGACGTGGATCTTTGTTTCTTTACCTTTACGTCTCTTACAGCTCTCCGTACTTTCCTTTCACGCCGTGATGTAACTTGATGCCCATCTCTCTCTCTCTCTCTCTCTCCTCTCTATATACTTTTTTCATTAATAGTCGGCCGTCTATTTTCACCACCGTCATCAACTCAAACTCTACTATTACTATATACTACTACTACTACTACTACCTTTTCTCTCTTTTTTCTTTTTTTCTCTTTTGGTGTTTTGTCTCTCTGTGTTTGTTTGCGTCTGTGTCTGTGTCTGTGTGTTGATAGATCCTCACTAAATGTTGACTCTTCCATGGAGACAGCATTGATGATCCGCCAGGCCAGCCTCACCCGCTTGGGCTCTATGCTGAATACGGCCGTTGGAAACAGCAAGAAACCAGGTATAACTAAATGCTACCATTGTGATTACGACTACTACTCTGCTACTAGTATTATACAGTATCCCCTATACGCCTAGTTATAATACGCTTCCAATTAAGCGGAGCGTGGTCTGGCACACACTTGGGATCCACAGTCCGGCACAATCCGGTCGCAACTGATGAACAATAGTGTGACGAGGAAGGGGAGGGGGGAGGAGACAAAGGTTGTGTGGTAGTCTGGAAAACTAATCGAGAGAGAGAGACTAGAGAGAGAAAATAAATTCTGAAAAAAAAAGTTGGATGAAACTCGGAGCCGGAGCTTGTCTAGATCGATGGGAAGCAAAAGTTTCCCAATTGTGTGCGGCTCTATCGTCGGCGGGTCTCTTGTCTCTGCTCCGTTATCTTCGCCATTTCCGTTTCTCTCTCTCTCTCTCTCGCCTTCTGGGTGCTGCTGCTGCTGCTGCGCTCTTGCCCGGCAAGAGAAATCCAATTGGAAACGCCATGGCGATGACATTTCCCGTACTGCTAGCTCTGTGCCTTCTATTATTCAGTTTGCGGGTATATACCACTGTGTCTCCTGTGTTATCGGCTAGCGGGATTAGATTCCTAGCAGCGACCCCCTCAGGAATGGAAAGAAAAAGGGGAGACAAAATTTAACCGCAGAGCACGCACGCAGCATGCACATACAATCGAATTTCACTCGTGGTGTTTTTCTCTATCCAGAGAGAAAGGCTGGATACGGATACAGAGAAACGGAGAGGAATCTATCCAGCCCGCTGGTGATCATTTATTTAATCATATTTAGAGCTTACTCGGTTCGTCTTTATTGATTTGGCCGGGAAGGGCAAAAGGCCGTCTCCCCGTAGAACTCGTATTACGATCAACTGATATTCCCGTTGGCCGCGTAAATGGAAGACGGTCCACGGGTCCACCGTCCCTGCCTCATGATTAGAATTCTCAAAGTCTCTCTCATCATCTCTTTCGGCGTCCACTATCCGCGTCTTTCTCCAGCTAACAAGGGAAAACTTGCATTCCGGCCGCATACCGGCACGGCCCGGCTCGAAATGAAGAAACTTCATTCTTTCGACAACAACTTGGGGCTCCAAGTAAAAGGCGCAATGGAGAAATGTCCTTTGATGAGAAATTTTCTTCTTGTTGTCAACATTTTATTTGCCCTCAATTTCTCGTCTCCAGCAGCAATAGCCCGCCAGGCGTCTATATTGACCGGTTTGTGTGATGCGCTAGTAGTCGGTCGTTTGTTCCGCCTCCTTTCCCTTTTATATCAATATATTTTTTCAACATGTCTCACACTTTTTTCGTTGTGCGCATTAAAGATTTCGAAGAGTTCGAGAGTCACTAGAACACACAATAAAAAAGAAGGAAGAAAAAAAGAAATAGGATGACGGGCGGGACAGCGCTTGAGCAATGTCCGATCGATACCTCGAGTGATCGATATTGTTCTCTTTTTTTTTTTATTCTCTCTCTCTCTTTACAACATCGTTGTCGTCATCGTTCAATATAGGAATATATAGTTGTATTTTCCTTTTTTTGCGTTATTGCCCTCCATACTTTTTCCTTCTTCCCTCGTCGATAACGACGACTTGAGAGACGACGAAGAGGAATGATTTACATCTCCATTTTATTGGGAGAAAGTGTCGGAAAGTCTGAAAAGAAGTCGCTACGTAGGTATTGAGAAGAAGACTGGGAGGAAACCGCCGCCCTGGGAAAGTGATGAGAGGGATCTGTCTCTTTCTTTTTCTTTTTTTTCTCCCGGGCGGCTTTTTGGCATCGGTAGAGGTCCCCGTTCAACAAGTCGTCTGTTTTCTTCACCGCATGGCCGGCCAGAATGGAGTGGGTGCGTGCACTGAAGGAAGCGACTACGACGTGAAGCGAGTTTATCGATCGACGACGGGCTCTTCGCAGTAAAGGATGCATCGCCCATTTCCAGGACGGACCGAGAGACGAGTCGCAGACGAAGGCACTGAGACCGAATTTGTAGTTTTACGTTTCTTCTTTTTTCCCCCCTTGTCCCGATAGTATTTTCATTTAACGTCCGTTTAACGAGCTTGTTTGGCCTTTCGTAACGAGACAGTCGACTCTCTTGTTTCTTTAGTCATCTCTACAACTTCTCTATTTCTTTCCCGTCAGTCGTCCATCAGTGTCCCATCATCATTCGGTCGATCTCCGCCAGCAAAATTGTCCCACTCTCGATCGACTTTTTCTTTTTAGATTTTTGACTTTCTTTATATATATAGAAAGAGACGGGTTCGACGACGATATATAGATAGAAAATGGGATGGATCGGCAAGTCATCAAATTATTCCACCAGTCGGAGCACAAGAGACTCGGTCGTTCTGGCGGAATACTATTACTCGAGTTCCTCCCTTTTGTAATCATAGTTAACGGCAGCAGTTGCCGCTTCATCCGGCAGAAGGTGTTCCTCAAGATGGAGAGAGTTGTGGAGCCATTTTGTGTCTGTTTCAGTGTTCGTTGACCAGCTCGCTAAGCACGAGGAGGCACGGAACTCGCCTACGTGTTTACTTTGGCCATGTCCCATCATCGTCGATGATGAACCACTTCAGTTCCGAGCTAGCTAATTCTTCTGGGGATAGCGATGGAAGCTTGAAATGTTTGCGGGGAGAGACAGCAATCTCGTAAGACAAGATAAAACCGCTCACCGTCTTCACCGACAGCATCGTAGAGTTATCGTTAATGAGAAGTGCGCGCGCGTAGAAAATAGGAGCCGCAATCGCATAGCAAGCAATACTGTAGCGAGAGAGATGTCAGTCCCGGGAGGGAATCTGCGCGGAACTTGGTATTATTATTTTTTTCTTACTTCATTTTTTCCTCACCGCTGGAAGGCGGTGTACGTGTACGTACGGAGTAGACGCAATCGATTGGGACCGCGTGTGCGGTCGATGCGCGATGTATATACGGCGAACGTTGTATGTTGTTTCTAGTTTGCTAGCTACTGCCGCGTAGATATTTGCGCAGTGAAGCCCACTTTACTGCGGAGTGGCTGTATCTGGCAATGCCGCATGTTTGATCCCGCTTCCACTTTCCGCTTTTTCCGCTTTTGTACTAGTCTCAATAGGGACTAGCCGCTTCCAGAGAGAATATTTTGGAGGAATTTGTTTTTGATCCTCTCGATAGTTATCCGTTTTCATCCAGTTGTGTTTAGCTCTTGAAGGCTAATTACTATCAAATCTGGAGGACGAAGAATTTTGTGATTCCAGTGAGAGGGGTGAGGTGGATGAAATGGCAGGTACTAGAGAATATTCATGTTTTTCTGACCCAACAAAACTGCTTCCGTGTTAACGGATATCTATTGATAAAACCCGACTCTGGTTTCCTTCCGTTTATGATATGCCTTTTAAGATAGTGTGTGACAGTCGTCTTGTTGTCTTCTTCTTTTGCAGCTAATGGCGAAATCCAGTGGTGTTTCTCTCAAGTTAAAGGCACACTAGATGATGAGATCACAGAAGGTAACCATCAACAACCTCAATAATATCCCCAATTTTAGACTTTTCCACTTGCCTATCCTCTACTGAAAATTAATTGTGTTTGTCATGTATGGCATTTCAGCTGACATCATCTCCTGTGTTGAATTCAATCATGATGGAGACTTGCTGGCCACCGGTGATAAAGGTGGACGAGTGGTCATCTTCCAGAGAGATCCAGTGGTCAGTTTCACTCGCACTTCCGTGTCATTCCACTTGCATAGTTTGTTCATTCTCTTTGTTCCTTGCAGTCCAAAACTTCAGTACCTAGACGAGGAGAATACAATGTCTACAGTACTTTCCAGAGTCATGAACCTGAGTTTGATTACCTCAAGTCGTTGGAGATTGAAGAAAAGATCAACAAAATTAGGTGGCTAAGGCGGAAGAACCCAGCTCATTTCCTCCTGTCGACAAATGACAAGACAATCAAATTGTGGAAAGTTTCTGAACGAGACAAGAGAGCAGAAGGGTACAACTTGAAGGATGAGACAGGTGAAATGAAGGACAGAGGGGTGTTGACAGGACTGAGGGTAAGATTAATCATTCTATTCCTATTTGGTTCAGTTCTTGTGCTCGAGTCCTTTGATCTAATAATGTGTTTCATCATTCATGTCTAGGTTCCTGTGTTGAAACCCATGGAACTCATGGTTGAAGCATCACCACGTCGTATCTATGCGAACGCACACACGTATCACATCAATTCGATCTCCGTCAACTCTGATGCCGAAACGTATTTATCTGCTGACGATTTACGTATCAATCTGTGGCATTTGGACATTACGGATCAGAGTTTCAACATAGTCGACATCAAGCCAGCCAACATGGAAGAGCTCACTGAAGTCATCACGGCCGCTGAATTCCATCCGACCGACTGCAACAACTTCGTGTACAGCTCCAGCAAAGGCCTCATACGTCTCTGCGATATGCGGATGGCCGCTTTGTGCGACCGACATGCCAAACGTAATTCAATCTCCCCGTTATAGATCGCATGTGCCAGCCTGTGCATGACGTTAAGAAAGACAGGCAGGAATATGGATGGCTATGCTTTATCATCCTAGTTGAATTTGCTCGTGTTTTATCTGAGAGGCAATCGACCGGCTCTAGTAATAATGGTTTAATCAAGTTGTCCTAGTTCTGTAGCTTTCGGTCCTTTACGTGATAAGAGGCTGAGCGCCATTGAAAGTAATTTCATAGATCTTCAAGTCAAGTCGTACATAAATTATGACATGTCAGCTTACGGCTTTACGTTAAGGTTGTAAAAGACGGATAACACCAACACTTTATGACATCTACCAAAACTTTATGGTTACGAAACGTTTACAACCAGCACACAAATTACTTTTAGATATTTTTAAATAGTACTTACAAATTTCACGTTGTTGCCCAATTCATTTATTTTCAAAATTCTATATTTATTTTCTCTTTCCCTAGTGTTCGAAGAAGCAGAAGACCCGGCCAACCGCAGCTTTTTCTCCGAAATTATTTCTAGCATTTCCGACGTGAAGTTTTCCCGCTCTGGCCGTTACATGCTATCCCGAGATTACCTCAGTGTGAAAGTGTGGGACTTGCACATGGAAACGAAGCCGATCGAGACATATCCAGTGCACGAGTACCTCCGTTCGAAACTCTGCTCTCTTTACGAGAACGACTGCATCTTTGACAAGTTCGAGTGCTGCTGGGGCAACAACGACCAAGCAGTTTTGACGGGCTCATACAACAACTTCTTTCGTATGTTTGACCGTACCACTAAACGAGATGTCACACTGGAGGCGTCACGGGAAATCGCTCGGCCTAAAACAACTCTCAAAGCTAAGAAGATCTGCTCTGGAGGTAAACGGAAAAAGGATGAGGTCAGTGTCGACAGTTTGGACTTCAACAAGAAAATACTTCACACGGCTTGGCATCCAACCGAGAACATCATTGCAGTCGCGGCCACCAACAACCTGTTCATATTCCAAGATAAGTTTTGAAGAGTGGGAAAATTAGAGGAAATAGTCCATCCGGGAGTGTTCAGAGATTATTCATGAACGAGACTATAAAAAGAAAAAAAAGAAATTGAAAGAACAAAAAAAAAAAATTATTTTTGAAAGAGAGAGTTGGCTCGTCTTGTTTGTTGCCTGCGAAACACTTCCGAAATGACTATTCTTCATTTTGTGTTCGATGGTCGATGGGTGGTTGGGCCAGCAGCAAAAGAAAACCGTAAGCACCACAGCCAAATCGTTCATCTTTTGCCATTGGACGACTCTGCCCTCGTCATGTCTTTCTTTTTGAATTTTAATTTCGTGTCAGAACAAAAACAAAAATGGAAACGGCTGACTATAGCGACCCAACCTTTCCCGTCATATAACCACTATATATTGGTCTTCTTCCACACTTCTTGATACGCTGCGAAAGCCCCATAAGAAACGCTCTCCTTCACAGCCCTTAAAACCTGACTGACCGACGGTCAAATCTATGTCACCAATAATATTTTTCCAATTCTTTTTTTTTTTTTCATACTTCGTGTCAAAAAATGTTTTATTTATTTATTTTTCCCTCATTGGCCTGGAATTCCGTCTCTCTTGCCTCCCCCTCTCGGCCATTTTTGCTCCCCGCTCGAGTCGCTATAGTCGAGCGATCTACCACGCAGATCTGACAGTTTCTTTCGTCGTAGGACATCATTGTCTTCCCGAAGAGTTTATATCGAGAGTGAGGTAAAAAAAAAAAGCGAACGCGTGAGAGAACGAGAAAAGATGTGATCAAAAAGGCGAAAAAAATGGTCTAATTCCCGCCCAAAACGAGGTTATGGTTCTTCCCGTAAGGCGTCCATTTAAAGCCTAGTCAGCTCAAGAGACTTTTTTTTTTTTCAACGTGTGGCTTGGTGTTGGAAGTATGGGATGGCCAATGGGATTGGAAAGAGGGAAGAGCCACGATATTAATTCACAGAGTAAAGAAAAGTGGCAAAAAAACGCTAATTGCTCGACTGTTCATGCCAAGAATTTGCTTCAGTGCATCCCTTTCACCGTATGTATACTTAACACTCTTCAAGTTTTTCGCCACCTGTGTGCGTTTTTTGGAGGGCTGTTGAACCACATCGGTCAAGTAAAAAAAAAAAATTATAACAACAAGGCGAGCTGGGATTTTGGGAGACGTACAAAAGTGGAACAAATCACGTCACTTCCGATTACGAATCGGTCCTCCCCTCATCAGACAAGTGTATCATCACCTCTTTTTCCTACACCGGCACTCACCTGCGCCATCTGTGGTGTATAACCGACTTGCCCTCGTGTAATTTGTTTCTGCTCCAATTTTTCTCTTTTTTTTTTTTTGCGAAATTCCCCCTCCATTTCTCTTGTAATTTTTTCGATATTTAGATTACCCGTCACATCCATCTTGTGTTGATGAAATGATTTTCTTCTCTCCACATTCTTCTTTTTCCCCATCTTCCTCATTTCGTGTGAAGTCGGCCACGTTTGTGTACAGATGTGTCTTTTTTTGGTAGCATGTGGAACAATACACTGACCTTTTATGATGGGGTGTTCCCCGTGTCAATTAACTCATGGGGTCATTGGGTACGGGCAAGAAAAAGCCAAAGGGAAAGAAAAGTTTGGGCTACGGCGCACTTTGGATTATCTCCAAAAAGTTGGCATAGCAAAAAAGAAATCCATGATGTTGAAAGCTACTAGAACTTCTATCATCAGGTTTGGCAATTTACTCAAGGGAACACAAATGGGATTCCCAATGTAATAATAACCTCGGCGAGTTAAAAAGCATGTATAATCTACTCTTTCTTCATAGGTAAATGAACTTTAGGGCCTCGCCGTGTTCACGGCCACTCGGAGTTATTGATGCGGATGTTGAAGGTTCAAAACCAGTTAGGGAAGGAGGCAGATGGCCAAAATGCTGAGTTTTATGGAAACTGCATGGAACAAGTATTTGCACTGTTACGTAAATCTATCTATTTTTGTTTTGAGGCTGCAGCATGGATTACTTTTTTTCTAGATTGTTTCCTGCATAGAGGAATTTCACATCCTTGACGGCTTGACATTATTCACATTCCAGTTGCGGAAGTGTTCGGCTCAACAACTGCAACCTTATGATCTCTATATCCGATTCGAGGTTAGCCAAAGTGATCAGGGTCGACAACAATGTGGAGGACGAAACACGACCCGGAATTGTGCAAGTAGATTCAGGTAGCATATGAGCATACTAACTTGATATACCACAGTGTCCTTTGTTTTCCTGATATCATCAATAGGCCCCTCTTTAGCTAAAATGCGTCATACCGAATAGAGATATGGTAACCTGATAGTCAGGGGCGTGAGAGAAGATGAAACCAGTTGAAGGAACCTTCCTCTCGAGAGATTGGTTGCATTGTGTCTCCCTAGTGGAGTTCATTGTAGCCGCACATTGCCTACATATGGCCTTTGTGCGTTCAGAGCTCATTAGGATAGCATCCGTTATTTAGACAGAGAGTATAGCGACGGAACTTCTAGAAGAAAGGGATCAGCTGCTAGAACCTTAGACCTCCCATCAGAATACAAACCATGTCTAGATGAATTTCGAAACGCATTTAGTTAAATAATATGGAAAGGGATTTCCATGAAACATTGGTCGCATTGAATACGTGCAATGCTTCACGTGCCGCCCGGAGCAATTGAAAAGAAACTCCCTGTACACTCTTGTACCTTTTCTTGAGGAACATGCCGCCATCACGTGATCGTTGGTCTCAAATTGTTTGAATTTGGCTGTAAAAGGTGACTTCGAAGACTTTGTAGCGAAGGAAGGGAAACGAAAACTCATCTCCCTGCAATTTGCATGTATAATAGCCATTGCAACAGTTTTCGGACGCTTGCCAGCTTTAGAAATTGCATTAGATAGCCTCGAGAAACCCGCAGCAGACTTGCAGACTCTTTAAAATTAGAAACGACGTTCTTACTTTTTGGAAACAATGCTAGAGAAGGCCATGCGCGGAAGTCAAGAATTGAATTTTTGTTTGTTCTCAAGGAGCCCCAAATGTACAGCTTGCAATTAAGACGAAGCATTGCATGGAGGACAAGGACAAATACCGAATTCGCTTTCAGGTAAGTAAGGGACTTTTTAGAAAACTCATTTATGCACTTTCGTTTTCTCAATTCGTCTAGTTGTCAATTCGAAGAAAGTTGCGCGCTAGAAAATCATTAAAATAGGGTAATAGAGCAAATGTTGACCTGGTGAAATATCAAGGCTGGCCAACTGCTGTTTTTAACCGTATAATAAGAAAGGATACGGTCGAATATGGGGATCCCGAGTTTAACGTAATCCAGTAGCAACTGGATTTGTCTGGTCTAAATTCGCCTTGGCAACGCACTTTGAGCTCCAAGCCGTCTGTCATTGCAAATAATGACGAACGTAATCGCAAGCCAGTCTCAAAGGGGGTTTTAAAACTCCACCAACCTTTTAATCAGACAATGAAGTGGGTTAAGGTTGGAGGATGTCGGGAGTTGAGGCAAGGACGGCTTTGTATGCGTCGTGACGTTATTCGAACAAGGAGAACGCATTGAGGGGAGAAAGAAAGAGGAAGCGTGCATCCATTTGCATAATTCCTCTTCAAGGCTGATTCGACTAAGCGTTCCTGGAAGATTTTTCATATCACGACCGCTGAGCTCTTCTGCTTTGTTTTGTTTTTCAAAGGAAAATCGCTTTTTTTCTTCTAAACAATCAAGTATTTATTTTCCTTTAGCCTGTGTAGGCCGATTTACCGAGTACGTTGATCCCCTCCATTTGACCAGATTTCCAGCACAAAATTCTCTGAAAATCTTTCAGATTTGTGGGAAATATCGCATAGCTTACGTGTTATGTAACACGTTTTCTTTTGCATGTGCATGTCTGCAGGGGTAAATTTTGGTCAGAGGTGAAATTACCATGGCAACTAGTGGTGACTGGTGCCGTGGCCTTTTGTTTTGAATTGTTTTAAAAAAGATATATATATATATACGGGCGCTGCACCTTCTTTTCCATTTGCTTCTAAGAGGCAGGCGTTTTCCTTAAAAGTCTGAAATGCCCTGATCTCTCCCCCCCAAACGACCTCCTCCTCCAGTCCTCCTCCTTTACCGAAAGATACACGGTCATGTACACCTTAGGAGTGAACGGCTGCTGCTGTCCAGTGTCTCGGCGTGGGTATAAATGTCCGGCCCTTCTCTCTGTTCCAGCACAGTCGACTTCCCGATCTTGTTTAGAAGCGGTCAGTCAACTCGGCATTTACTTTTTCAACGAAATTCTGACGAAGGAAACCTCGAGTTATTTTAAAAACTAACTTAACCAGTCGCCTGGAAGTTATGATTTATTAGTATCAAGCATTCGTGTACATGAAGAACCTCGCAACCTGTCACGACTTGTTGCTGCTGCTTAACGCCCAGTAAGTTATTCGTTTCAATGCATTTTTTAAAAATTAATCTTTGTTTTATTATCATTAATGAGTTTATCAAATGCCACAATGTATTGATTTTTGTTTTTATCTTTTGCTAAACAGTTTAAACAAAAATCTACAATCCCTCCTCGGTAGCCGACTGGGAAACTCAGGCAACCAAAAAGAACTGAGAGTAAGAAACTGCGCGCTTTCTATTACATATCATTAAAAAGTATGCCATAAATAACTCTCCTTCTCTGTCTTTACTAGGTTTTGACGTTGCTTCACTACGTTCCTTGAGGTGAGTTTTCATTTTTTGCTTTTCCCTCTGTTTTTGGCTTTGCCTGGCATGCCCGAAAATGGCAAGCCCAGACGCGACAAACATTCAAACAAGAGCCCAGTTGAGAAAAAAAAAGCACTCTATTTGTTATAGTCGACATTTTCCCCCTTTTTGAGGTCAGTCGACGGCCTCGAGCGATTTGCTTTTTAAAGCAACGTTTTCCAAATTTCACGTGGAAGGTGCCCGCTTCTGGGGGGCAGGTCGCAGATGGTTAAAATTGTTGTTGTGGGCTTGGAGCGTGTGGCCGTCATCAGCCGGTTTCGCAGATCACGTGAACACATTGTGATCAGCCGGTTTTTGTTCGAGAGTCTCTTGTATCATTTCCACAAGAATGTTCGAAGCATTCTTTGACAAGCCACAAGAAACCGATACTCTTAGATTGAAACATGCCAAAAATGTAAACAACGTTTTGGAATTTTGGAAACCCCTTGGGGCCTTTTGGCGAAAGCATCCATTTTGAAGACCTTGTTCCGTCCCAATATGACTTCCTCTTCCTGTCAAGTCGACACCGAAGATTTGCAAAAACGGAACAAGGTCCTCGCAAAACTGCCGTGAGTTTGACAAAGCAACGGTTTCAGATATAAAAGCCCTGCTCGTCCCAGTCCGCAGTAGCCAGATCTTTCCGGTCATCTCGTTAGTCAAGTCGAGAGCTAGATTAGTTCCTCGAGTGCAAAATTCTCGCTGTGATACATTCGCATTAATTTAATTCTTCCTATATCCTCTTCGCGGATTTCAGTTTTGCTAAACAAAAGAAAAAATGGTTCAAGAATCTGGATCCAAATCTAATTTGAACGCTAACACGGCTGTTTCCCGCAAAGACACTGGATACCTTGCTGATCCAGCGGCTGGCAGGTAAATTGACTAAGCCTCTCGATAAGGCTTCCTTTTAGACTTTGGCCTTTCAGCAAACAGCTAAATTGTGCCGCTTTTTTCGATTTAATACAGAAGCCACAGCCAAATTGGCGTTAAGCAGCACTACGACTCGTCGAAAAGTTATTCGTCGGGTCAGAAGATGGACTCCCAAAAGTACGGAGCATGGGGCCCGGTCTACAAGAACAAGGACCAGTTCACGAACATGCATCTCTTTTGAACACCGACTATGACAACTAGCAGTTTCGATTTTCCCGTATGACCCAATAATTTAAATCGGACACTCAGTAGTATTCAAGAATTAAGAACCAAGGTGTTTTATGACATAATTTCAGGGGTTACTTTCTCTATATTGCCTTGATTGAATCATGAATTAGAGAATAAACAATAGAATAGATTGTAACATGGTGACGAAATGTTTGATACCTACAAATGATGAAATTCGAAGGACGAAAACTTTAGTTACATGGGTAGACAACCAAATCTTTAACCGGTTTACGATGACCACCGCTAAAGTCAAAACCCAACACAGATGTGTCAAGGGCTGCGTACATTTCGGACGAGTCGAAATCTAAACTATAGACGGGCGAACGCAAGTCCGGTTGGACAAAATAGAGTTGAACACAACGGGTTTGCCTTTTGTCCCACAGTCGAATCCCCCCATGCGCCGCAGTGCCAGTAAGTATGGTCATATTGTTGTCACTAGCGATGCAGTTGACAGCTGAATCGTGAGGATCATCCCATACGGTAACGTTTGTCTGCGTCCTGAATTTACGTTTAGCGCTGGTTAGAATACAAGTACTTTGAAAGTCGTGAATATACCACCTTAAATCCCACAGGCGTAGCGCAGAATTAAAATCGCCCGTAAGTAATTCGTTGGGTGACTCAAAGTGAACGTCGTAAACACCTTCACCGTCGCGAAAATGTCTGCGCAGGGGACATATTAAGGCGCCACTAAAAATGGAAAATAGATCATCGACTTATATTTTATCGAATGATGAGGAAATCTACTGGAATATCATAAAACATATATATCTTACGTTGCCAAGTCAAATAAATGAGATGGTGGAACGCGGCCATGCCCAGCCGTACCAGTGCACAGCACTGTACCGGATGGATCAATATCAAGAGACAGTATTCTGTCGTCTAAATAAATCTCTTCAATAGGAAAAAGATTCCGCCAACTGTGACTCCATATCTGTAGACAGAAACATACCAAAATCAATAGCTGGTACAACATGAATCGATCGAAAACCCTACCTTGGCAAATTTATCTCGGCCTCCGCTTACGATTACATTTTTGGACAACTTAACAGCTGCGATTTCGGAAGAATGGCAATTCATCTTTTTGAATTGTAATCTTCCTGTGGATGCTCTCCAAACAAACAAAGATCCATTTCTGGGAAAAAACCAATATGGGATAAAATGAAGGAACAAGTACAAATACAAGTTTTTAAAAAGGAGAACACTTTACGTATCACCAGCAACAACCACTCCATCCTTGACGACGAAGCGACCCATATCTCCTCTTGTACTAGTAAGATTCAATGTTGGTCTAACTCCACCTGTAACAAAAGGTTTGTGGAGAAACGCAGCTGGTGGAACCCTGGGATATGCCCTAATATGGCTCCCTAATGCAGTAAACAACTTGATCACAACAAAGTCAAATTAAATAAATATACTCTATTTACCTGTCCCGACCCAGAGCATATCCGATTTGAGTACCAGCCATGGGAGAACATGCCTGAAGGAAATCAAAAATCATATTAATATTCATGTTTTGGCTGATCTCAGAAAATGATAATAATAATACATTGTATTTATTCTTACTTTTCAGGAATTGAGGCAACGGGTTTAACCAGGCAGACACCTCGAAGCCAATGATTGAAAACTCTAAACCTATCTCGAGCAGATAACTTACTAAAAATCCTGCCAAGAAAAAAATTAGCTGTTGGAATGTCTCATAAAAATATGTTTCAAAAAATTTACTTTGATCGAAAAACTGAAGAAGATTGGTTAACAAACAAGAGCTGTCTTGCGATCTGTTCCCAAAGAAAGCTATCTGGTCCTAGGATTCTGTAAAATCTATGACAGACCTGGGCAATGACTGGCCAGGAATCCCGACCGCATATTGTAAATATGTGTAAGAGAATATCGGTAGGCAGATTGGCCAACGAGAGATCCTCATCTGCTACAGAAAGAGACAAGGAGCCCTCGTTTGTTAAAACACTATCGTCTTCTTTGGCTGTGCATGCCGTAGAAAAACTCATTTTGATAAACCAAATAATAATATATGGAGAGAAGATGACGCATGATCTTCAGGTGTCGATGGCAGAAGCAATCACTTTCGAAACGAATCACAAAAACCACGCAAGGTACCAAAACATCGTCTGTTGTTGACAATGTTTACTCCGCCAAACAAAAAAAAACAATTGACTGTCAAACTGCGTCTACAATGATGGCGGAACAAGCCGGAACTGACGTCTGCTATTCGAGTACCAGTTTGTGTTGATATGACGCAATTGCTAATTACTCCCTATAGCAACGTTCCCCTGTATTGACAACTAATCGATCAGATCAGGAAGAAAGATACGAAACAGGCATGATGTAATACACCATCCTCAAGTTGTATCCTATTGAATCTTTTTGCGTCTGAAGACTGTCAACTTCATATCCGACATCGCCCATCCCTCAGCTGACGTCACTGAAGAAACTAAACAAGTTTATGAAAGCCGTCGTGTCATATCTTTACTACGAGCGACGCATTTTATGTGTGATACCACTATCTTGAACGCGTAGCTACGTCGTTCTTTGTTGGTAACTTGGCAAAATAACATCAAACGAATCGGTCACGAGATCGCATCGCCAAAAGTTTGTTTGATTGACGGAACTGTAGGAGGACGAGCGTGTTTTGCTCCTCTAAGCACTAGAAGAGGAACAGTAACCTTATTTTTGTTTTCCTGTCGTTTTCATCACGAGAGTCAACATTGGACGAGCTGCAGTGCGTCAGTCTAGTGGCGCTTCGATCGTTTGCGGAACTTTGGCATCATTTCAGTCTGCACGATCAGTTCGTCCGGTGAAGTCGTAGTAGTTTGATTCAATCCTCTCTGTGTGCCTCTTATTGTCACCTACACCGTCGTCGTATTTCACCTGATTTCAGCCTCGCGTTTTTCAAGAGTATTCGAGATGTCAAACATTCGGCTCGTCGGCCATGACGCGTAAAACTCGAGTCTCCGTTGTCGTCAGGTAAGAAATCTCAACTTTGACAACTGGCGTGTAACACGTATCCCGTTGCTTTGTTTTGAAGTGTCAAGGTTCTTGTTAAAGCTGCCCATTCGGGAACTGCTGGCGTCCTGTCAATAACTGGACAAGACATTAGTCGAGGGTTAAAATTAGACGTTAAACAGGAAATGAGAAATGTGGCCCAACGTCTCATTTTCGCTGGATCGATATTCGTACATTTGTGATGCCCAATGGCAAGGTCGGCCGACCGAGAGCTGAGGGGCTCTTGCTCTCGGCTCTTGCAAGTCGAGTTCGATTGTTTACAACGTTAGTCGAGCAAACTCCCACCAGATGGCGGACCAAGACTAGACTGTGCCCGTCAAACTGCCAAAAATGTTGGTGCGCAGCACGCGAGCCACCATTGAAGATGATGACGATCCTGCGGGAGTTGGGCTAAAATTCCTCTCCTCTTTCCTCCTTTTGTTGTACGTTCTCCTCATCTTCATCTGCCAGCGCGAATGAGTTGCTGAAAGAAAATCCGCTTGGGACAGCGATAAGTGAGGAAGATGTCCAGCTGATCTAGCAGTTTAGATAGAGTTGCGACTGAAATGACGATGCGGTGACGGGCGGTGGGAGCTACAACAGCTAGAGCCAACAGCAGTAGCAGCATCAGCTGGAGAGAGAGAGAGAGAGAGAGAGAGAGAGAAGACGGAACAAAAGCTGGGCGAGCGGATCGATGACGTTGACGTCAGAGAGAGAGAGAGAGCTAGAGAGAAGCCGCCGATTACGTCTATACCTTCCGTCCGCCACCAGAGTTGTCAAAGCGACGGGCCATGCTATCTTCATCTTCTCTCTCTCGACTATATATCGACTCTCGATTAGTCTCGAAAATGCATCCCTCAACTCATTGGCGCCTGGCTGCAGATCCATTTTTATCGTCCGCCCCCATTCTCGATGGCGACATTTCTACGAAAAGGGAAAGAAAACGAGAATTTCCGAAACAAAATAACTCTCGGATGGCTGGACTGGAATGGGACCGATGTTGGCTGCGTTCGGAAGAGACGACGAAACGAGTCGCCGGGAACGTGCTGGGAGACGAACGGCCGACCCATTAAAAATCAATGAACACACGTTCTTTCCTTCTTCTTCTTCTTCTTCTTCTTCATCTCCTCCGCCTCCGAGAGTCGTCCGATTTACTCTGTGTGATTGCGTTTCGGTCGTGAAATGGAATCACGACGAGGGTCTTTTAAAAATGATTTCATTTGTTCTCTCCCTTACCGCCCCTTTGTCTCGGCTCGGATTGCCTGGCAATTGTCTCTCTCTGGCCGAAAATGGCGAATCAATCAAGCGCGAATATCATTTGACTGGGACGATGTGTGTAGGCTTGAGAGACGGAGAGAGATAAGGGACAATATCATTTGCTTCCTCCTTTGATGTAATCTTAGATTGATGTCGATGGTTCTGGTGGCGCCTCGATCCGACCGGCCTGAAAATCCCTCAGTTTACTCCAGTCGTAGCAGTAGTCGAAGTTGTGTTGTCTGTGTGTGTGTGTGTGTACTTCGCTCTTTTGCGCGACGCAGACTCTCTTGGCCGTCTCCGCCCACCTCCCAGTGAGCGACGCCAGCAACAACCTTGCACGCGCCGCACATGTAAGGCAGTGGCGTGAGGAGAGAAGGCGGAAAAAGTATAAAGGAGATCAGTACGGCTGATCCAGCCGGGGCATCCGAACGTCGTCAAACTCGGCTCGCACGATTTTATCTGATCGATTTTTACTGCGTTGTTGTTTGGACGATAAAGTAAGACAAAAAGAGTAGACAACAATCAAACCCAAAAAAAAAGAAGGAAAGAAAAATCTTGGGGGGTTCTTTTTTTCGTTTATTTCCTTTGTTTGCTTCGTGATTCGTGAAACAAAACACTAGCGCCATCGGCGGCACGGTGAGTCGTTATTACTTTGAAGTACAGTGTTTTTTTTCCTCTAGTTTGCTGTTGTATCGTCCACCGTGTGCGAAAAATCTTTTGGGAATCGGAGGGGTACATTTTCTTCATTCCTCCTGTGGGTCGCCCGTGACAGACTGTCGTCTTTTCTCTTTTGTTTGGGTCCGCGTCTCCAGTTCTGTTTACATCCGAGCGTCTAAAATAGGTCTGGCGCCATTGAATCTTTTGCCTGAATGGGCGCTTGCACGCACAAACACACTCCCACCGGCAGACCGAGAAGTTCAGGGTCCCACCTTTTGACAAGTGGCGATGGAAAACCCGCCCCAACGTCGTCTGCTATCTTTCAATTTCACCGAAAACAGAAAGCGCAGCATAAAAGAGCGAAAAAAAAGCAGTCCTGCCTGGGTTTGATCAATACTCTTGCAAAACTTTTTCCTGATGTGTGTCTCTCTCTCTCTTTTATGTTTTAGCCAGTCCGCAAATCTCTTTTTTTTTCAGTCGCAAGTTGATTGAATTTCTGCAGGTGATTGTCTCGTCTGGGTTATCCGCCCATGGCCACTACCTTTATTAGCATTAGCATCAGAGATGGCCAGACAACCCTTGAGGATGGCCACCAAGACAGACGTCTTTAACATCGGCCTTGGCAATCGCACAAGCTTCGAAGTGAAAGAGAGAAGAATCAAGGCGCTGCTGCTGTTGGCTATCGACCTGCTGCTGGTCTCTGGACGGCCAACAATCGGCATGGCTAATGAAAGCAACGTATCGGTGGTAGTCGTGGCAATGACACGGCCCTTGAATATGCATATTAGGCCCATTATGTATGCACTACGTACAGCAGTATTGTAGTGTCGTCCTTTTGGACCCGGGGCTCAACGATCCGTGTTATGCGCTACGTGAACTAAAAGAGTAAAGAGAAACGTCAATAACAATTTCGCACAGCAGAAAACAGGTCCTCTTTTTTCCCTGTTTGTTTGATGTCTCTGTCCGTATTTTCGCCTTGTTATTTATTTTGAAATAAAAAAATAACGGACCAGCGGACAAGGTCTTGAAAAAAAAACAAAAAAAAACACGTCCCTCGTTTTGGCGGGGACCTTTAAAACGGATTGAGTAATGTCTGGATGTTGACAAACGACGTTACAATTTCGGGTCGGATAGCGAATCATTAATCAACAAGAGTCGCCAGTCTTTTTCTTTGATATCGCCAACGAAGCACCAACATCAATGTCCAATGAGGTTGCACTTGAAAAGCACTCTCTGTCTCTGTGTCTCTCAACAGTGGGTTCTGTAGCTTCATCCAGAGATCCACCAGTTCCTTAGTACCTCGGACTCTCGTAAACTTGATCATGAAAGATGTAATCAAGTTTCTTTCCTCGACTCATCCGGTCGAGTTGTGTAAAATCTTTTACGGCATAGAGATAAAGAGAGAAGAGAGAAACGCTGCTGCAACTACCAGCAGGGTGTTTTTTGGCAAAAATAAGAGGCCAAGGGACGAAACTTGGCCGTTCGCGAGATGATGGACATTGGCCGGGCGTATTTTTAGCAAAGTAAGATTTCCTTTTTTAAACGTAAGAGTCAAGCAGCAGGTCAGCAGATGCCTTTGTATAAATGCTGTCTTGACTGGACTCTCGCCAAAAGTCGTTTCTTTTATACCAATAGCCGAGCTTGTAGAAGATCCTTCCTTCTCCCTCTAGGAGAACAATTTCGGGCTAATAATCAACGACCGCAAGAGCCGAGAAGGACGTGACCCGACATTAATGGAGCAAGTGACGTATCAACTAGCTCTTCCATATCCGTTGTTATTTGGCGCCGGCACGTGTACATCAGTCTATTACCAGTCCGAGACAACAACAAAAAAAGTAAACATGGATGGAGGGGGGAAAAAGAAAACAAAAAAAAACCCGAAAGGATTCTCGTCTGTTGATATGTTTAGGCCTCGCCCCGATGGCTGTCATTAACGACCCCGTGGGTCTATCCTTGATCGAATCAAGCCGGGATCGGTTGTCACGGTCGATTCCTGAACGCGCCAGAGAGATCAAAGAAACCTGCTGCTGCTGCAGACTTATTCTAATTCAACTGATTTCGTATTCCACCACCCGGAACCCTGTTGAGAGAGAATCAAAAGTGCTGTTGTTGGATGGGACTGCGGTTGTTAAGCGCGTGCTGTTGCGTCACCGTAATCATTGAGGTGACGACGTATGATTGGAGTACGTTCGCACACTGATAGATGTAGGTAAAGATGAGTAGATAAAAGTCAAAACCCATCTTCTATTTACAAACTAAAAAGAGAAAGAAATCGACAAGTACCTTGTCGTGCGGTATGATCCGATTTGTTGCGATGGATCCGGCCCCGGCTGGGGAGGATATTATGGAGATCAAACGGCGCAATTTCCCGAATCGTCTCGGGTTTAACTTTTGACGACGGCGACGACTCACTTTGGGAAATCTTTATTGTTGTCATGGCAAGGGGATAAGCGTTGCGGCACGGTGACCAGTGGTAAACATTACATAGGGCGGCCGCAGAAAAGGAGAACTTCTTATTCTTCTTATTCTTCTACGCCGGATACGATCCGATACTCCGGAATGGGAGCACACGAAGCTATATGCGACAAGGAGGACCCCCCCCCCCCCCCTTTTCGATTGCTGCCGGTCGGAACCCCCCGTTTTCTCTGCCATGGCGGATCAATATCAACAACATGGTTAAAAGGGACGAGGGCGAACACAAGAAGGAACCTAAGAGAGAAAGAGAGGAAAAAAAGAAGGAAGAAGAATGTGAAGAAGCAAACAAACAAAAAAAAAAGGAGAAGACGGGCAGGGCCAGCTGACGGAATGAATGGTCCGACATGCAAACCCCGTCCGTCATTGGCTGTTTGAAGGGATGGGGTTATTTTGCGTCATCTCTCTCTCTCTCTCCCTCTACAGTTAGACTTTGTTTGACTAAGACTTGCCCTAACCCTCTTATAACATGGTCTCCATCGTCGTCGTCGTCGTCGTCGTCTTCGTCGGTAATCAAATATAGATGTAGTTGGATTGAATGCAGTGGCTACGGCGCTCCGCACACAGAGAGAGAGAGAGAGAGGGCGAGCGGTAGGAGACTAGCCGGTATACTACTAGCAGCTGGAGTAGCTCTCTCTGTAATCCCCCGACTACAGTACAGAAATGAAGATGGAAAGCGCTGCGAGTGTCGTCGACGACGTCGAAAAGAGGGGATCAGTCAGTTGATTGAAAGCAACTCTAGCATCGCAAACGAGTTAGATAGTTGATCCGATCAAGTCCTCCAGCCCGTCGTCTACTAGACCAGGTGAAATAGCCCGCCCCGTTGGAGGCACAATACTACTACTACCGTAGAGTACCACGGCGACGACGACGACTACGCTAGACATGGTACCGTAGTAGTATAGTAGTAGCTCTTCGACAACGACGAGGAGCTTGTGCGTCATCGACCTCTCTCTGGGGCTTGACATTTCAATATACTTGAGACTATTATTTGAAATGATAAGGCTTCTATTCATTCCGCTCCTTCTTGGTCGTACTATTCCCATAAAACCTTTAGAACTTGACACCGGTGTATACGTGACGCAGTTACACTTATTGTCTCGTCCCGTCGTCTCTCTCTCTTTTTTTGTTGAGGTCTCTCTCTTTTTATTGGCAAAATTCATTCAATGGCTGATGTTGCGCCGCAAGGTTATTGCATCATTCTGTATTTTTGTTTTTCGTGGTCGGGTAACTAAGGAAACCCAATGAATTCATTTAGACAGCTCGTATACCTTTGGACGGAATTCCAGACTTTGATCTCTATTATTACACTCGCTATCGTTTTTTCTTCTCTCTCTCTCTCTCTCTCTCCCGCCGGTTGATAACGACTGGCGTGTGTTATAGTTATGGGATGATATACAACCGAGAAATCTGATGAAACCCGGTTGCTGTATACCAGCAACGGCAGCACAAATGATGGATGACGTGCTGATCGTCATGCCGATTTTGGAACTGTTGACTCTTTTGAGAAAAAAAAAGGGCCGCGCTACCGTGCGCAGCGTAGTAGTCTATTGATAAAACGGTGGTGTCGGATTCTTCTGTTGCCGGATGACATCATCCTCGTGGAAGCGGAGAAGCCAATTGGGGTGACGATAGAAGGTTGCGTGCCATGCAACTCTCGGTGTCGCGTGCATCCGTCGAATGTTCCTGCCAAAGCGAAAGACAGAGAGAGATACATAGCGAGTGGGCGAGAGAGAGATAGCAAATAAAGTCAAATGCAATAATGTGTAAAGGTGCAGGTGGGGTCGCAACCATCCCGACCGGACATGACATCAGCCTTTTTCTGACGTCAGAGCACCGATCGCGGCCAGCCCCGGATATCGTCGGATTGTCCGCGAAGGAAAATCAAAAAAAGAAGCAACTAGATGGACGTTGCAGAAATGGTCTTTTTTTCTTTCGATTTTAAATTGAATTTTCCAAACAGATAAAAGAAATCTCTAAGTTTAGCTGGTCTTTTTTCTTCAATCCGGCACGTCGTTTAGTGACCTCAGCCAAAGGAATCGAATAGAGAAGGAAAGAGAAGGAGAGAAAGAGAGAGAGAACTAGAAGGCGCTGGTGGGCCAGCCAAGTGGAAACGGCTTTGGTTTTTCTTGTCTATCTCTTGATTTTTCCCCGCCCCTCCTTCTCGTGGGAGCGGCTGCGATAGAACTCGCCTTGTGTTTATATATCAGCTGCTCAATTGTCCCGTACGGCGTCCAGTCGTTCCCCCGAGCCCGTCGTCTAAACTTTACCCAACCAAACTCTTTTTTTTCCGCGCAAACAAAAAGAAGCTCTCTCTCTTTTTTCTTCGAATTCCTCCTTTTTGTTTTTTCATTCCATTCCTACCTTAGACATACCGTCCTTGTGTCTTCTTCACTACTTTCAGGCCAATTCGCCAGGTGGATTACGCTACTTTATTCTCCCACAAAGTTAACTTGGGAAATCGATCGCATTTGTGTCTGTGTTTGTGTGTTTTTTTTTTTTTACTCGACGGCTTCCTTCTTCCTCTTCTTCTTGTCGGATGAAGATTACGCTCTCGTTGTTGTGCCCGAAACAAAGCGTCTCCGTATCAGACGGCGTAGTGAATGCATCCGCCCGGAGACCGGGGAAAAAGCTCAACAGGTGCCGCCGTCATTGCCGAGCAAAAAAGTGCTCTGAAAATACAGACGAAAAAACACAAGTTGTTTAGTTCTCGTTACTGTCGGACTTGTCCCAGTACCTAAGTGTGTGGCCCAATGGCCTGGGCCGATGATTGCGAATCCAAGACCCACCTGGGCAAACGCGGGGTAAGAGATGGAAGATTATCGATCGGACGATTTCAATCGATGCCGGAAACGGCTCTGATATTATATAATCTTTTTTTTTACCTTATTTGTTGACGCACAAGTTTCTTTTTGTTATTGTTGTTGTTGATATAATTTGAGACATTTCGGAGACGAAATGCTATTATTGCTATTGGCTTGTGGTTTGGGCACGTTGCGATGGCTGAGTGTGCATCACCGCTCTTTGATTCGCGCACCTAAACCGGAACTCCTACTTTGCGCCAGCTGACGGTCCCGCAGCAGATTTCCATTTCCAAAATCAAATAGAGAGTCAGTCCCCTGATATAAAGCCGAAAAAAAACCTTTTAAAAAACCTCATAAAAAGGTATTGAATTATTCAATTTTTTGTTTCTCTTCTTTCGCGGGTTCTCCTTTTCTTTTTCTTTTTTTATTCCAAATGTTTTCTATCCCGCCATTATCGCGCAGCGTGACTAGTCTGAATTATTGTGTAGCGCGGTGGTCGTTTTCTCGTGCGAACCAAAGTGGCACGTCTCTCTTGCGCCAAAGACCGGCTGCTGGGTTGAGGTTCGCCGCTGGAACTCGTCTTCAAGCGAATCCCTTTTGGCTGATCCGCCCGCTCCAGTTGAGCTATGGAATCTTTGTCATCAAAGTCTCTCTCTCTCCCTCTCTCTCTCTCTTATGGTTCACCGCCTTTTTGCGCCCGCTCGCCCGGGCAACTCTTAATCGTCTCAGATATAAAAGGCCTTTTACTTCCTCAATGGCCGCCATTGTATCAAAGAATTTATATCAACCGTTATATATATACTATATTGGTCTTTTTTATTTAATCTTTTCGCCATTCTTGACGTACGTAATAATAGTGCTGATGATATAAAAAAAAGATGAAGGAATAAATAAAATAAAAAATTTTATTTTTATTCGCCGGGCCTATTGTTGTTGTCGTCCGCATCTCTTCCGGCCGATAAGTTTCGCAGCGCTTGTCGTCCAGAATCAGATTATAGTCGTTTGCAACTGTCAAAAGAGTGAAGTTAACCGTGATGACATTTGAAACTATTGCGACGGCCAGCGATGGCGACGGCGCTGGATTCCAGTCGATTCCATTCGATCTATACGAGTCCGTTTGCGTAATCTCTTCGCTCACAAAACAAACACGGCCCCGCGCTCACGTTTCACCAGTCGCGTGATTGTATGTGCGACGTACTTTCTCGGGGGGTAGCCTGCCCCACCGAAGGCATATCTTTTTGCCCGGGATGATTGACCTCTGCCGCTACACAGGGGTCATTAGAACGTTTTGGGAAACGACGACGCCAACTGTTATTGATCCTTCCTTGATTGTTTTTCTCGCGTTCTCTGTTATTGTGTCGCAGGTGCTGCTGTTGCTGCTGCGGTCGACACGTCAGCCGGATTTTCTGGAACCGGTCGGGATCGAGTGCGCGGACATCGGAGCGGTGATGGACTGGCGGTCACACGTCACCATCACAAGTCACCGGCACAATGATGGATAACGAGCTGTCGAATCAGGAATTGGTGAAATGCGTCGTGGTCGGCGACACGGCCGTCGGGAAGACGCGCCTCATCTGCGCCAGGGCCTGCAATAAGAAGGTCTCGCTCACCCAGCTGCTTAACACGCACGTGCCCACCGTCTGGGCCATCGACCAGTACCGTATCTACAAAGAGGTGATTTAGGATTATTGTGATATGTTTGCATTGTTGCGTCTCTTTACACTTTGGAATGAAGTCACATCCTTTCGTTAATCTCCTGGCATCCGCTCAGATAAAATCACATGACTCATTTGCATTCTCTCACGTGAGATTTATTCTTTTAAAGACAAAGTCACGGCCAAAAAATGTTTGGCTTTATCGATGCCGTAGACGTAGCAAAAAAAAAAAAAACGATGATTGTTGAAATGTTTGGTTGGCTTTTCTACGTGGGTGATCTGATGTGCCCCGAATCGTAAACCAAACCCCGTGACTTTCTTCCAAAAAGTTTACAGTCAAGTCAATTGACGTCTAATCACGGACCGAACTCTACGTCGATAGCCCCACCCTAACTTGACGCCTGAATAGCTAATCAAGCTGCGGCTTTTGTGTCGCAAACCTTTTCTTTCGTTTGTTTTCTTCTTCTTCTTCTTTAAATGCTGCTATTGTTCACCTTCCAATTTATCTTCGCCGTCTTTTCTTTTTTGCGCTGCCTTTTTGGAGGACACCCATCAGAGCGGATCGTTTCCGCAATTTTACCTCTCTTTCCCTTTTTAGTTTTCTTTTTGGCGCTATCGCTCCCCTCGCCGTACCGGTTTTGCGTTACCTAGTCGACGAAAGGTGCAACGACGACGGCTAGTCGCGGGACAGATAAGGGCGGATTTTTCGCTCGGGACCTCGTAAATGCACAGCAAATATAAAAGCGCAGTAGCTTGAAGTGTTTGGGAGGAATTTCAAGGCCGTCGATTGCCAACCCAATGCGCCGCAGAGAAGTTGTTTGGCTCGTTCCAAGGCTTCCAGGATGCTGAATCGACAGCTTTCCTTTCTTTTGGGCCCTTCGTGGCGTTAGACGCGTAGCCTCAACGAGGAGTATCCGATTTTTTTTGGCGGCCACGGAGGTTATCGCTCCTTACTTTTTTTGTGTTTTTGGTCGAGACCCGTCATCCTCAACAACACGTGGCCGCTAAACCGAATAAAAAATTGCCCATCTCGTTTCTCTTCCTGCCACGAATCGCCTAATCAATGAGACGCCATTAAGGGCGTCCCGAAATAAAGAAAAAGCAGCCAGCCTTTTTCTGTTTTTTAAATCCCTTTTGACAAATGTTGATGGACAAGGACACTTGTCGACATGTTGAAAGAATCTCCATTTCATGCAAATTCCTTGTCTCACGGTCTTTCCATTTTTTACTTCAACAGGTCCTGGAACGTTCGTGGGAGGTGGTAGACGGCGTCAACGTTTCTCTCCGACTTTGGGACACGTTCGGCGACCATGAAAAAGACCGGCGTTTCGCCTATGGAAGGTATACAATGCGTCGCTACTCTTTTAGCAAAGAAAAGGCGCCCGAATCGCGGTTTTACTCAACAGATTAGCGTCGAGTGACTCTGTATATATCATCGATACTGCATTTATCAGTGACACCCGGAGCGACGTCCTCCATAAACAGCCAGCTCACGAGTCAAACTCAAACGCGGAAAAGCACACTTTGGTATCCCCCCGCTGGGTTGCCGACCTTGACGTGTCTAACCATACAGAGTCTTTTAATTTGCCTCTTTGGCCCTTTATTTTATTTTATTTTTTCGCAACTGAGAGAGCGGGCTCTGTGTTACTCGTAATGGAGATGGAACAATTTATATTCCGCCACCACTTTTTCTTTCTTTTTTTTCTTCGTTTGTTGTTGTTGTTGCTGTTGTTGGGCGTGTGTAATCACGGACAGATCGTGATAACTTGCCCAAGCCATTGCCAGACTCGTCCCGACGACAAATGATGGATCGTTGCATCATAAAAGGGCAAGCACTCATTTTCGCATTTAACCGAGTGCTGGCCGCCGGCCATGAAAATACGCAACACCAGTTTTTTTTTCGGGGGGGAGGATTTCTTCTGAGAAAAGCGAAATCCCATTCCAAATCTTTTGGCTGACTTTTTGCGTTACTTTTTCTAGACTCTTCCGACACCTCCGTTCGTCTCTCTCTCTCTCTATCCTTTGTAAAGTTCGATGGAGGAGCATTTTTATGCAGAAGCCAGCCAACTTTGTATTGATCCGTCGCCATATACGGTTGTGCACGTAGTCTGAGAGAGAGAGAGTCACTCTGCGCCAGCCAAAAAGATTTCCATTTGGAAAGCGTTTGGGCCTACCAATTGGGACCAGACTAGAAGTGGGCGGCGGAGGCTGATCCAGCGGGCAGTTATCGAGAGAGACAAATAAACGAATCAAGCCCGAGTTGGCCCGCCGACGTAATGCCAGTGGTATTCCGTCATCTCGCCGGGTGCCTCATCTTTATTTCATTTCGGCTCTTTCTCTCTCTCTCTCTGCCTGCCTTTGGTTTCTGCCGTGCTCTGCTTCCCCCGGCCCAGCCAGCAGATTGCGGATAAGAACGGTGGTCCAGTCAGTCTCCTGTCCTCTTGCTTTAGTTGGGAGGAATAAATTTGGCGATCCCAGTTCCTGGTTCGTTGAATGCAGCAGTTCGTGTTGGAGGACGTCCGTTCTGGGCGCGCGCTCCTCCTTGCGGGCAACTAGTCGCAATTGACTTTCGACTCGATCCCTTGAAGTGGAAGCAACTTGAAATCAAAGTATCAAGTTAAGAGTTTGGGGCTTCCGGGCTCTGACCGCACAAAGACGGACTGAGACAAAAGATGTTTATCTACTTCAAAGAGCTTATAGTGGTAGACGACGTCCGTAGTATTTGCTTTGTCGCTAAAAGATAACAGGGCAGGACGCAGGAGCCGTTCAAAAGAGTCTCGAAAATGACGGGCCTACTGGGTAAAACGCAGGATGATGGAATCTGCTGACGTCTAGAGAGCCATAACAATTTCTCTGCTTTTGCTTTTATCTCGATTATGATTATTATAGATCCGACGTCGTTTTGCTGTGCTTCTCCATCGGCAATCCCAAATCGCTGCGCAACTGCAAGGCCATGTGGCTGCCGGAGATCCGCCGCTTTTGTCCCAACACGCCCGTATTGCTCGTCGGCTGCAAGAACGACCTGCGTTTCATGTACTGCGACGAGACCTACTTGTCCTATTTCAAGGATCGCAACCCTTTTATGCGGTAAGGCGACCGATATCGCGGTTCTTCTCCCTCCGCCGCCGTCCTCCCAGCAAAACAATAACACAAAAAAGAAGACTATTTTTCATCCTTTAGCGCCTCTGTCTGGTCTAGAGCTGAACAGTAGAGACGATTGTTATTACTCACAGGGTGGCGAAGAAAAACCAGCCAACAAGAAGGGAAGAAAGCGAAGAAAAAGAAGGAGAATGGCGAAAAGAAAAAGAATGTTTTTGAGTAAATAATGATAAATGATGGGAGCCTGGGGTGATAGCCAAGACAATGCGGGGAAACGTTGGAGTAGTATATAGCTGTAGAAGGAGATGGATTTGATGCATCCGTATGGAGTGGTCGGAAAGGATGGGGAGGGAGCACGGAGTCGATAGTGGATTGATTCGAAATTGCCTTGGCCAACGGCCAGATGGAAAGCTTTTTTTGTTCCCCCCTATAGTCTTGCGTGTCCCGCGGCATCCTCCGTCTTCTTTTGTGGCCATTTCACCCTTCAACGCATCCGCCGTTCCGTCACGGCGATGACGGTGGCGGTGGTGCCCGAACGGCTGCGGCTGCTGGATAACATGCCCCTTTGTTTTCCTTTGCATTTTCCATCCTGATGTTGCGCGGCGAAATCGTGGACGTTGCTTCACTGAAGTAGGCCGACCAAAGAGTGCGACCTCGTCATGCCGGACCAAGCGAGAGCCATCGCATCCGACCTTGGCCTTCCCTATTACGAAACCAGGTACTGTACCAAAAGCGGAACAACATCATTATTTAAGCACCTGTTTTTCATCCATCTCTCTCATTTTCTTCTCTTTTTTCATTGATTTCTCTCGGCCGGACCATCGTCACGCATCTCTTCAAGTGTGTTGACGTATTACGGTGTTAACTCTGTGTTCGAGAACGCCATCCGGGCCGCTCTCGTCTCACGACGACAGCAGCGATTCTGGTTGGCCGGCTTCAAACGCGTCCAGCGCCCGTTGCTCCAAGTACGAAAAAGCCGGAACTTTTATTTTTTTGTTGACTCTAGTCTTCTCTATAACGTTTCACTTTTCATACAAAGGCTCCATTTTGCCCGCCCAAACCGTGCTACCCTGATATGTACGTCTCGGCCAGCTCCTACAACGAGAACCTTCAAACTCTCTTCGCGCGCCAGGTAAAGAAAGAAAGAAGAGAATCTTTTGACTCTGCGACTCTCCAGGCGACTCTCTCAGTCGCGTGCTCCATGTACTGCCGCGCTGCGAGTCTATTGATTTCTGCCCGGCTCATTGTAAATGATGTCTTTTACCGGCACGCCCTTGTCTGTGCTCTGCTGGTTCTCCGTCTAGGCGTACACGGATGTGATATTCATCACGGGGAGCGTGGGCTTCTCGGCGCATCGGTTCTACATCGCCGCCGCAGCACCTTCCCTGGCCCGGCTCATCGCCACGGCGGCCAATAGTGATATTAATTGCTCCGATATTGGCACGAGATCCTCCAGCGACTGCAGCATGGTAATAGAACAAAACCATTTTCTCTCCTTTCTTTCTTTCTCTTTCTTTCGCTCTCTTCCGCTTTCTTCCGTTTCCTCGTTCCGCAAAGGCGAGCAAAAAGCTTGTCCGTCGCGTGTGGTTAACGCCTCGTTCCATTCTCATTTTCGGCGTCAGGTGAGCAGCGTGGGCGAAATGTCGGCCTCGGGGAGCAGCTGCCATGACGAGACGGAATGTTTGTTGGACGTCGACAGAACCCACTACTTGCGCCTGTCCAATCGCATCAAGGAAAAACTGAAACGCCGCTGCAGCTTCCAGGTTTCTAGTCTAATGGCTTTTGAATAATTTTCCGTCGTTCTATACGAACGACGGCGGAGTTGAGATGTTGCCTTTTCATTTATTCACGGCCTTCTTCTCTACTATACTAGCTTTCGTCGACATCTTCCGCCTATTCCAACGACCTCCGATCTAAGCAATTCAGCCGCGAAATCTACCATCCGGCCGTCCAGTCCATCAGCGTCGAGCAGGTTGGTGGGCATGGTGGCGGAGGAAAAACAAGTCAATTTCGCCTTTCATTATTTTGACAATTTCCCTAAAATTCCATTTTACATTTGACAGTGCCAGGGGATGGACCACAGAGGCCGGCCGTGCGTGTCGACGCAGACGGTCGTGACGCTGACCAAAATCGTCACCCCAAACGCCATGCGCCAATGTTTGTGCTTCATCTACACGGGCCAAATCGACACTCGTTTCTGCTCCATTCAAGTGAGTCCGTCTTATTCCCAATCGAAAACTATTGACAAATGGATGATATACAACCAAATGTTTTCCGTTGTTTCGTTCTTATTACACCCCTCGCCCCACATACTTTTGTTTCCAAAAAACCTATTAGTCGCTTCCGATGTCGGCGCTGCTGGTAAGAAGCCGTTTACTCGCCTGCGCTTTCTAGATGTGATGGCCCATTGGGAACCATTTGTCGCCAATATTTATCTATATATATTTCGTTGTTGTGCAGGAAATCCGGCAGGCAGCAGAGTTTCTGGATCTCCCCGAACTGTTAGCTTTCATCCACAACATCCACACGCACGAAGAGTTCCTCAATAACGATGTACGCCTGCAGTATAGACAGGTTATCTTCTACTCTGCTTCGTTGTGTCACATTGGATCCCATTGGCCTTCAACGGGCGAATGGAAACATTTCTCAAGACACGGACGGAATTGTTGACGAAATCCTCGGCCAACATGAACGAAATGTCATTTCTTTTTTTCTTTTTTTTTCGTTCTTCTTCTTTGATTGCAGATGATTCGATCCCGCTTATTGGAACTCAGCTTGAATCAAGGCCTCTACGCCGACGTGCACTTCCTGCTGGACGATGGCAGTTGCCCAGCTCATCGACCTTTATTGATGGCCCGCTGCGACGTCATGGACGCCATGTTCGCCGGCGATTTCCGCGAGAGCTCAGCCAAAGTGGCAAGTCCATTGTTGGCGCTCGCCCTTTTTTCCTTTTGATGAAGTTAGACGTGCTGAACAATTCCTTTTGTCCGCCGTTCCCTACAGGTGCAGATGCCCGGCGTTAGCGAGACCACGTTCCGTCAGTTACTTCATTACCTTTACACGGATAGAATTCCGCCGCTGCAGCCCATCGCCTGCGTCCCTTTGGTCGAACTAGCCAATCGTCTTTGTCTCTCTCGTTTGGTCCAGCTGGTCGAAAGTTACATGGTGGCCGAAATGCAGCGAATCGTTGATGCAGGCGGCGAAGTCACCATGGAGTGCCTCATGCTCCTCGAGCCTTGTCAAGTACACTATTTACCTTTGAGAAATTCTATCCTTTTGAGGAGCGAAAGTGAGAGAGAAGATCTAATTTTGGCGTTCTATTCCGTTTGGATAGATTCACAATGCTGACCAGCTGGCCGACTGGTGCCTAACTTACTTGTCGACCAACTACAATACGCTGTGTAGAAAAGCACCAAAGATTCTCAAGTCGTTGCACTCGGAGAACCAGGCTCACTTGGCGCATCACCGCTGGCCGCCCGTCTGGTACCTGAAAGAGCGCGATTTCTACGACAAATATGTCGCCGAACGCCAGAAGGAAGAGGGGTTGAGCAAGCCGTTGAAGCGGAGTCGAAACAATTCGGGATGCCTCTGTTTCGTCGGCAAGACCAGACGGAGTGACGACAGCAGCTATCATTCAGTGTAGACGACGCTATTTTTTTCATTTTTATTTTTTGTTTGTTTGTTGTTAGTTCAAACTGAGAGGGGAGATCATCTTTTAAGGCCCGTTGTAACAGGCCTGAAAACGGTTCAACAAAAATATCTCAATATTTTCACTTAGCCAAGTACAGAAGAAAAGGAAGGAGAGCATATGTATGGCTTATTTTCACGCTGTAGCGTGACACGGTCTTCACAATCTTTCCACTCTTTGCCGAATGTGTACTACTGTACGATGTGCGTGTTTGTCAGTGTTGTCGTGCACTTGTGTCCCGCGTTCTTCATAGACGTTGCCCTTCTATAGGTCCTAATGCCCTTTTCGTAGGATTTTACTACGAAAAGGATTAAGACCGGAAAAGAGGTTTTCCTCGTCTAGTAAAGTAGAAAGCCTGCTGCTTCGAAAAGATTAGGATTGCCAAAAGAGAGTGAGAGAGAGAGAGAGAAGGCTAGAGTTCCTTTGCATCTGCTTTTCGGCAAAGTTAAAAGAAGAAAAACAAAACAAACAAGTATCCTTCCGTCAATCGCGAACCGCGCTGCTTTCGCGGTTTCTAATTTCGCAATCAATATTTGATATACAAGTATATATTATGTATATATAGAGATTTGCGCGCGCATTCTATTGCATAACGAACCAAAAATAACTAAACAATGACGCCTGTTTGTGGCTTGATCAGCTTTGTTGCATCTGCCATCTTGTAATCCTCTCCTTATTTTTTCTCTTCCTAGACCGAACCCAGTCCTTCCCAATTAAAACGAACTATAGTCTTAAAAAAAAAGAAAATGAAACATTCACTTTTTGCGCTCTTTGTTACGCGGGATAAATGTTTCATGTGAAATTATAGCAAGGTGGTAAAGATATCAAAGTGAAGTAAAAAAAAATACTACCAACAGGCCACACTGGCCACAGTCTTACAGTTTCCCGTTTCCTACCCAAACGTGAATTGATGCACGAAATAAAAAGACTGCCATATAACGTACTTCAGACGACCAAATGTGTTTTCGATGAAGCCAAGACACGCATATTATTTTTTCGATTTTTTAATTGGTCGAGCACATGTTGACCACGTTCAAAATCGGTCTTTGAAAATTTTATGAAGTTATGAGCGGGAAATTTTCTTTTCTTTTTTTGTTCGTTTGAATTGTGTTTAATCGATCCGCTTCGCCAACATGGAATGTAGGATTGTTAGTCGAATTGTTCGTGATGGATGTCTGATTAAAGTTGACGTAACTGGTTCTGGTATACGTGCTGCTGTAATTGAATAAAAATGATGATCAATCTTCCCACAAAAATTATCATGCATTTACTTTCATTATCTAGTTTATTTTGTAAAAGTATTAGCGCGATAGCCCCCTGTCTAATGGCTGACTCTGACTGCGAACACGGAACATCAGCTGACATGTAAAAATTGTTTTAAAAGTGGCAACAGTGTTCGTCCGCTCACCGACTGACGTGGTCCGAAAAACGGCGGAAGTGGTATTTTTCTTGTTTTGATTTGGAGTTACCCTACGTATGGAGCGGTTTAAAGAAAAGTAAAGTATCGGACGTTTCGTTTGATATCCAGAAGGAGATGGATCAACAAGGGAGAGGTCGTGGGGCACCACCACAAAATGTTTGGGCAAGTCGTCAAGCTGAAGCTCAGGCAAAAACCAAGACGACCGGCAGGCAACAGAAAAGTGTTAAACAGCCCGCCAAAGAAAATCCCCGTTCAACTAGGAAATTTGAAGAAGCTTGCGCTGAAATTCAGGCCAATGTGGACAAGCATGTAGCAAAACTAACTCAAGAACTTGGAGATTCAAGCTCAGAAGAAGAAGAAACCAGCAATGACAACGACATCATCTCCACTGTTTTTAATTTATATGGGAAAAGTGGCACTGAGCTTGGGAAGATAGAGCAAGTCCTTAAAGACAGCCTTAGAAGTGGTACATCAGTCTGCCTTATATGCATCGCTTCTGTAAAAAAGGCAGATCCGATATGGTCATGCTCAAAATGCTATTGCAGTTTGCACTTAACTTGCATTCAAAGATGGGCCAAAGATTCTATTTTCTTTCAAACTGAAGCAGCATCAGACAATCTGGCTCCTGGTCAAATTGTTGATCCCAGGAAATTTAATTGGTGTTGGTAAGATTTCAATATCGACAATAAACCAAAAAAAAAATGTTGAATAATTAAAAAATTCTCTTCTAGTCCTAAATGTCGAGCAGAATATCCTCAAGGATCAATTCCATCAAGATACTTTTGCTACTGTTTGAAAACTCAGGATCCCCGATTTGATCCTTGGCTTGTTCCCCATTCTTGTGGAGCTAAATGTGAAAAGTTATTGCAGCCAGAGTGCAAACATACGTGTCTCCTTCTCTGCCATCCAGGTACTTTGGTTTCTCATGAAATGATTTCATTTCTTCATTCTTTCTTCTTTCTAGGTCCATGTCCACCCTGTCCTCAAACGGTGTCAGTCACTTGCTTTTGCGCAAAATCACCAATTCAAGTTCGTCGTTGCAGCTCACAAACATGGTCATGTGGCAAAAAGTGTTCGAAATTGTTGGCATGTCAAGAACACAAGTGTGAAGTCGTTTGTCATTCAGGGCCTTGTCCTCCGTGCCCTAAAAAGAGCTCGCAAAAATGCCTTTGTGGCGCAAAAAAGGAAGAACGACCCTGCCACGCAATCGAGTTTCAGTGTGATAAGGTAAGAGTTTGCGGTACAGTGAAAATTCACTCTTTGATTGCCATCAAATGGAAACTTAATATTTAGGTCTGTGGAAAATCCCTGGATTGTGGACACCATAAATGCGAAACAGTGTGTCATCCTGGAAAATGTGACACTTGTCCTCTAGCTCTGCCGGTGCGATTAATTGAATACATCATCATCCTTGGGTATTCATAAACAAAACTTTTCCTTTCTTAATTATAGCGTACGTGCCCATGTGGGAAAAAGGCAGTTACTGTGGCTTGCACGGTTGAGGTTGGCGGATGTGGCGATACTTGTTTAAAACTGCTAGAATGTGGAATCCACGAATGCGCCGAAAGATGCCACAAAGGGAAATGCGGAACTGTAAGAAGCATAACACTTGGTTGCATATCGAATCTTTAAATTATATCTTTATTTCCTCAATGTTAGTGTTGGCAAATGCGAGTTCAGCGTTGTCGTTGCAGTCTGAAAGAGAAAGAGCTGCCTTGCTACAAGGAATTTCATTGCGAAACTAAGTGCAAGCGAATTAAAGATTGCAGACGTCACCCGTGCAACCGCAAGGTAAACTTTCAAGGTTTACTTTAAAGCATGACGTTCGTTGACTGGTACTAATCGACGAATTTCTCTTAGTGTTGCTCCGGAACTTGCCCTCCGTGCGATCAAGTGTGCAACAGGCCGCTGGGATGCAAAAATCACAAATGCCCTTCGCGTTGCCATCAAGGGTCTTGCTATCCGTGTGATTTGACAGTCGACATTACTTGCTCGTGCGGTCGAACGAAGGTCACAGTTCCTTGCGGGCGAGAGAGGCATACCAAACCCCCAAAGTGTTCGCTTTCTTGCATGTAAACTAATCATCAAGAGTAGCTTAGATTACCATTATGCCGCCTAATGCCTGTATTTCTTGATAATATATCAGGAAACCGCCAGATTGCCACCATGAATCACGGACGAAACATATTTGCCATTCGGGTCCGTGTCCCCCATGCAAACAGCCATGTTTGAAAGTTTCCGAACGTTGCGGCCACATATGTCGGGCTCCTTGTCATACATCAGTGTTGGTGCAAATCGCCGCACCGACCCAGCAGCGAGCTGGTCCGTGGGAACCGAAGCAAGCCCCGAAAATGGAAATCCGGAAGCTGCCGTGCCCTCCATGCCCCGTGAGTTTAATCCTTTGTGATGTCCAAGACGATGTTGATTATCGATTTCTGTGCACGTTAAGGTCCCAGTTCCAGTGACTTGCTTGGGGGATCACGAAACAGCTGATTGGCCTTGCCATATGTCGGTTCCGTCATCGTGCGGGCGGCCGTGTGGGCGTGAGCTCTACTGCACGAACCACACCTGTATGAAGCCGTGCCACGCTATAACCACCAATCCAGTGAGTGGACAATGCTGTGCCTGGCCTAGATGGCCGGCCTTGGCTGTTCTCTTTGACTAAAATCGATTAAACATGGAACTGGTTTTCGTAGAGGAATTGCGAGCTGTGCGAGCTGCTTTGTTCAAAGAATCGACCCGAAGGCTGTACCCATCCGTGTTCTAGGGGGAAATGCCACCCCGGTCCTTGCCCGGTAATTTACTTTGCCTTATTTTCATTCGTCAGAAACAAACGGAACGAATTCTGTCGGCTTATTGACCCCTTAATCTAATCAATTGATTTAGACCTGCACCAAACTGATTAAGCATCCTTGCCATTGTGGACTCAATCCCCAGCTGATTCGCTGTAATGAATTGAGCGATTGCCTCGCTGCCGGCAACACTCTCTCAACTGCAACCAACAGAGAGCAGCTGCTTAGCTGCAAAGATCGTTGCCCCAAATTGGTGAGACGACTAGGGATCCATTCAGCCCTGAAACGTTTCTCAAAAGGCCGTTCGAAACGATCCCATTACTACTGCTAGTAGTAGTGGTAGTGGAGTAGAGTGGAGTAGGGCGGCGTCGGATCAATATCCCGCCCTAGTGCCACCTCCTTAGAGTTACAGAGACATGGCTTTCGTCTTTATGTCACTTGTTATTGTTTCGACGGCCTATTGGGAAATGGTCGACGGCCTGTTACTTTCGACTTTCTACAATCTACGACGACGTAGTTCCACGAATTTAACCAGAAATCTCGTTTTGCCCGACACTTTGCCAGCTGCCTTGCAAACACCGTTGTCCACTTAATTGTCATTCTGGTGCTTGCGCTCCCGATACGGATTGCCCTTCGACCGTTCATGTGACCTGCCCGTGCAAGCGGATTAAGAAGTCGGTAGCCTGCAATAGTCTCTCGAAGCAGTCGGCCATCGCTTGCGATGACGCCTGCCGACGCAAGAAGGACCAGGAACACAAGGTATAGTAACGTCCTGTCGGGTTAACTAATACTATCGCGCCTTCTGGTGTTTTTTTTTTACTGATGTCGATTTCACATTCACAGTTGAAAGAGGAGAAGGAACGCGCCCAGAGAGAAGAAGAGGAAAAACGCAACCGAATCGAATTGGAGCAATTCCAGCGCAAGTTCGACAAACGGCGCAACAAGGATCGACGGCGCCCCGATGAGCCATCGGCTCCACCCTCGCGGCCGATCCACCTTTACGTTCTGGCTGTAGTTGTTCCCCTGGTGGCCATCGTGATGGCTATTATGTGGTCCAGGGCTTAACGGGGTCACCATTAATATCAATTTCACCATCGGGAAGAAGAATAAATGGCACTGCCACTGGATGACGACAACAAACAAAAAATCGGCTTTGTTTACTTCTTGCTGTATTATACAGTTTCTCTAGTGTTGATCAAACGCGATTCATCATGGTGGGCGAGCAGGGGATGTGATGGTAATTCCGAGCAGGTTCCTGTGTATAGCATTTCAGTAATGAGGGGCCACAAACATACCAGACGGCGTTGACTCTTGAGAGAGAGAGAGAGTTGACTTGGAACCTCATCCATCATTGAAGGTTGGGCAAAGGGAGAGGAGAAGAGTGCTGGAATAGCAGACAAGGATTTGCATTCCATCGGCACTTGAGAGCCGGCGCAAGGAGGTTCGCCTTTAACTCGTTTAATGGTGCTACATTCACTGCCTGTCGCGCTCCACCATTGCCTCGTCCTTCGCACATGCCTTTCCAGTCCACATTCGCTTTCAGGAGACTCTGCATTGAAACGCTGGCTGCATGTTACGAATCGATTTCCCCCTTCTGCTGCTGCTGCTGCTGTTGCTGCTGTTTCTCCATACCTCGCACGCTATCCATCTCCTTCTCGGCAGCAGCGGGATCTCTGTTATGCCGCCCGTCTTGCCGTCGTCTTCCGTAATGCTCGACGTCTTTTCCAACTCGCGCTTTTCAAACCCCGAATTCAATGTTTCGCCCGCTCGATACGGGGCTCCTTCTTTTGCACGTTCATCTCTCCAGACTCTTTTGTCAACTTGGTCGTCGTCCTTTTCTTGTATTCTTCTTCTTCTTCTTCTTTTTTCCCCTCCGTCCGTCCCTTCTCCTCTAGACCGATCCGTCTACTATCTATTTTCTCTTTTTCTCCAGCCAAGCGATGCTGACGGTGTACAGGAATTGTCGTACTCCCGAGGTCCTATAAGGCACCAGCTGCTCGCCTCTTGAGCGACGGAAGAGAGTGAAGAGTTGGTGGTCGGGCTCGATGCTATTTCAATAGAGCGAGAGAGAAAGTGGAAAAGGGATCTGGCAATTCGACAAAAGAAATGGGGAAAAGGATTGTAGAGTGGGTGCAGCGGCAGTGGGAAAAAAAAAATCAGCTCGGACAGATGGATTTACCTATTGTGTGCGTGTAGGCGTTGGTAGTAGTGTAGTACCTTTATCCACGTTCTGCCACTACCAAAGTCCGCGCACACGGAGGAGAAAAGGAGCAGCAGAGACTCGGCGTCTTTTATTTGACGGACGGGCGAATGACGTGCGCGCGCGAACGAGCCACCGGAAAGAGATTTCGTTACAAGCCGTCGTCCGCCGACCGAACATATTCAAGTTGACGTGTTCCGCGCATCTCTCTATACATTTTTATTGTCATACTACGACGTCGTTGAAGTAAGAAAAGGAATAAGTCGTCGTTGTCGTCGTCGTCGCACTCCATACACATATCGTTTTGCCTTTTTTTGTTCCTTCTCGGAATCTCTCCGCTTCGAATAGATGGCAGAAAAGAGAGAGAGAGAGAGAGCTTTTCCATCTCTGTGGATGGTATGCTGTTGCGAGGTTAGTTCGAGAAGATGTAATCCGGCCTTTATCCTTTGGCTGCTGCCACATAATATAGAAAAGACGTGAAAAGAGAACGAGAAAGGAAAGGCGGAAAAGCGGCTTTTGGCTAGTCAATCCGCATCGTTGTCTCGTCCGGCCCCGCAGCGGCAGACGGCCGGAGCCGGTTGCTGGAGAAAGAGAAAAGAGTCGTAAGCAACGGACAATGAGCGTGGAAGCGCTAGTAACAATGAAAGGCAACGTCTTGTTGATTGGCGACGATTGACGGCGAGAGCCTTTGTCGACGTGATCAGAATGTCGTCTAAGTCTCTCTGATGGACTTTCTCTCTCTCTCCGGCCGCCGACCCGCCGCGGATAAGTTCCGTCCCGAATGCCCAGAGAAGAAAATGAACGGCGTGTAACGAAGACGAAGGGGACAAAAAAAGGAGGAGAAAAAACGAAATGCGGATTTGCTTTCACGACGACAAATGGAATTTCCTCCTCGTCGGACTTTGATTCTCAGCGAGTCCAGCATAACATGAATACTTGTTTTGCGCGACGGACACACAGCTTGTCGCTTCCCATCCCGTCGATGGTGTAAAAGATGAAGGGCGCAGGCCGTTGCCATGACTACATGGCGCCTCTATCGCTTGATTGAATGCGCCCGATGAATTCTTCGTTCGGACGGCCATCCATCCATCCGAGGCTACAGTAGACGGTCCGAGGGAGAACAAGCGGGAATGAAGGAGGTTCGCGGAATCATTCCGGCTCCACGAACAAGGGCCCTACTAGTTGGGGAATTGAAAGATTCTATTCGGCGGGCTACAGTAGTGGTGGTATAGTACTGCCAGTTCTGCGACGCCTTCAAGTAGATCTTGTCTCTTCTCTCTCTCTGTGCACTGTTGTATTGATTGAAGCTAAAGTCACTGCCGCTCCGTGTGCCACTCGACAACGGGCCCACGATATTTCCCTGCTGTTTGAGCTCTGCGCTCATGTCTGTCTTGTCGACGATCTATCTCGGCGATCTATCTTTTGAAGTGCGCGGGTCTTGTTCCACTGGCTGACGCACGTTTTCTTTTTCTTTTTTTTGAAAAAGAAAACCAGGAAAATGGGGTAGGGGGATTCTTCCCCCACCTCTTTTTTGTTGTTTCATTTTCCATTTTTCCCCTCCTTTCATTCACTTTCTTCTTTACGTAGTTACTCGTTTCCTTCATCCTCTTGAACTTTTCTCAGGTTTCCTGTGCTGTGCAGCCTTGCAAAAATCCAACCGACGTGTTACATTTTCTCTCCGTCATTCAATTTGAATAGAAATTCTAAAAATAGTAAAAAAATGTACGGGTCTATTTATTTTCTTCTTTTAAAAATACTAAAAATGAAATGCATTTACCTAAATTGAATTTCGGAGGCCGATTAAGTTGAGCGTGCAACGCCGCCAGCATTAACGACCGTGCCTTGTCGTCGTCTGTGTAGTTGTCGAGTCGTGATCTTTTCGAAAAAAAAAATGGTTGGTTGTCGTCGCCAGGGGAACTCCTAAAACTTTTGGTTGAAGGAAAAATGACTCAACACGTACTACTACAACTGTTTGGACCCAAGTTGTCATGGAGATCGACGCCGAGGTTAGTTTATCGCTTTCCATTACTCGATTCCACGTGGGCAAAGTGCCAAAATACCTGTTATGGTAACGGCACTGATTCACGGCGACAGACAACTCTCGTGTTTTCCTATGCTAATTAGCAGCCAACTTTTAGCTAACGATCGCTCGTCGTCTGCTACTTTTAACTTGTTTCCGTTGGAAACTTGTCGAACCGCTAAACGCTTTCGGTTTCGATCCGACAAGTTGAGGCTCGTCGCTTATTTTTATTTTCACCGGCCACGTGCTCTATAAATATCCCCCCCCTTTTCCCTTGTCTTCGCAATCGATCCTATGCCTACACAATGGCGGTAATAGTTGCAGCAGACGGTGGTGGTAATAGTGGGCATCAACGATGGCGGGGGTTTAGGATGGCTGTTTAGCGGCTTTGTAATCCGCAATTCTCTCGTCTCGATCCTTTTTTTCTTCTTCTTCTTCTTCCTGTGCCGTGCATGCGGTGGGTTTGCACGACAGCAGCAGGACATCTTCCTTGACGACGACAATATCCAGCAGCCGTCTTAGATTGTCGTCACGTGACTTTTCTAGGCCTTGTGGCTCCGTCCTGCTGCTCGCTCGTTATGGATCGTCGTTCGCCGCGGGAGCCGATCCTCCTCCTTTCCTTCTCCTGTTCGGCAGCGATGCTAATGGCAGATCATTACATCATTTCTCCCCCGTATCATCTCGCCTCGTTACTCGGCCCTCGGGCTGCGAAAGAGGACGAAAAAAAAACCGCGCATAGAACCATTTATCTCTATTGTTTAATGCATGTTGTGCTGTTGGTGGTGGCGGCACCCATATTGGCTTGCGCCCCCCGTCTTTAATTCATTTCGAATCAGACGGAAACGGGCGACAGGATCCGCCTGTGATGAATGATGGAAGGGATTTACACACACCGCCTCGAGTTGACTTGACCCTTTAGCGCTTTATGTGTGTTTTGCCGTTATGGCTTTTTCTTCGGCAGCATCGGCCGTTCGGGCCACTAGAGACGCGTGTTTACCCACCCAACAACATACGGTTTGTCGGTTAGCCATCATTGGTTCGGGCGCAGCATCCATCATCTCTCTCTCTCTCTCTATCTTTCCTTTTTTTGTTGCGCTCTGCATGTCTCCCCTCTTCTTCTTGTTTTTGCGTGTGTGCCGATGTTGTTGCGCGCGCTTGTTCCTTCGTGTTCATCCGTCATCATCCCAGAGGGATCAAAGCGTATCTTCGGTTGACTATTTGTTTCTCTCTCCCCCTCCTTTTTTTGTTGTTTTGTTTCATTTTCCTCATCTCCTTTGAGGTCGTATCAGCACACAAAGAGATTTGGTAGTGGGTTGGTGTTTTTAGCTTCTTCCATCATCGCGTTATGCGCGCTGATTTCCCCGAGCCATCGCCCGACCTAACCCACTAGCAGTCATTCCCCCTTCTATATAATTCACCTAGTTTTGACAGCGTTGCGTCGCGTCCCCGGATTGCGCCACAGCGCGTTTTAATTATAGCCGCGCGCAACTAGATGTCAACGCTCGTTAGTTCGAGCCTGTCGACTTTTGCATTTTTCATTTCCTATATATTTATGTCCGCGCGGGTCCGCGTATTACTCTTCTCCGGCCATTTGCCCGTACATCACGGACGAGTACGGGGGTAGGGTAACAACAACAACAAGAATAAGGAAGAAGAAGAAGCCGAAGCAGCAGTGCGGAAAATTGGAATCGACTGCCAAGAACCGCCGTCCGCCTTGCTCCACCGTGGACCGTTGAGGTGGAATTACCTATCGGGTGGGGAGAAGAGAGCAAAAGTCGGTAGCCGCGGAGATAAACGACGCCATCGACGCGCCTCTGCTCTGCTCTGCTCGTGCAATTGAAATTGCGCAGAACGAGGAGAGATAGAGATGAATAGATACGCAGGGGGAAAGTCTACGAACTCTGCGGCCTTTTGTGCCCGTCGCTCCCGTTCCGTCGGGCTCGTCGTAGCCCGCGCGACCCGTTCTATTTTCAGTTGCACCGCCTTGTCGTTTTCCTAGTACCTCGCTAGTCTTTTCGTTTTTCTCTTTTTTTCTTTAAATATGTATTTTTACTCGCTTTTTCACTCGCCGTACCAAACTTGTTTTCTTCTGTTTCTTTCCTATAGAAAAATGAGGAACGACTGTCCGCATTGTCCGTCTTTCCAACGTTTAGTGATTTGCGGCCAGATTCGGCCTCTTTTTCCCTTTACATCAAGTTGATGAGCGAAATGTTATACGGTCGACTTGTCCCTGGCGGCGTTTCCTCATCCGCATACCTCTCTATACGCACGTGCGTGACTGCGTGTAGGGGTGAAAACATTTGGCCGACACACTCTGCTGCTCGGCCGGTACACAGCTGAATCTGGCCGGTCCCAAAATAACATGCAAGATTGCAAATAGAAAACGCTATAGACCACATTTTCCTCTCATTAAAAATACCTTCTTTCGCCTCTTCGTTAACTCTTCGTCTTCCTCCTCGTCGTCGTCGTCGTTTCAAGATTTTCCAATATTCTTTTTGATGTCGCGGCGACGTCTGCGATGTTGCTCTGAGCTGCGCCGCGCCGCGTACTTTGTTTGTTTGCTTGTGCCAAACTCTTGCCCGCCTTGTGTTTAATATTCCACTCTGGCCGCCACTTGGAGGTTGCGGGGGCGTGTTGCGTTTGAAAAAGGAATACAAACAAGAGCCGCGCACGAGGAGACGTAACACATTTTAGAACAAGAAGAAGGAAAACAAAATTTCCCCCCCAAAAAAGAAGAAGAAAAAAGGAAAAAGAAAACTTGAAAAAGGTGGCGACAGCGGCCAAGCGCTCCTGACGACACACTTTAGGGCCGCTGGTTGAAACTTGTACCGAGTTATAACGTTTCAACTTACTTTCGCCTGACTGTGTAGAGTGCGAGTAACAGGCCTACAAGGACAATGAAGGTACAATTCAACTTGTTTTCGACTTGCGCCGAAAATAATGGGCTTCTCCATTCTGAGTATGTCTCCGGAGATGTTCAAGTTTGGTCGTCGACGAGTTTTTGGGGGCCGAAAGGCGAAGGAAAAAATGAAAGAAAATAAAAAGGAATCGAATTTTATTTTTCAAGTCGTCTCGTAACCGTCTGAATTGGCTTAGCGTCGCACTTTCGAGGAGGGTGGCCGTCAAAAACGCGACTTGGAAGCTAGTTCGTCTGCCCCATTATCCAGATAACGCTCTAGAGATGATGGCGGTTGTTCTCTGAACTGAAGCCGCCCGCTGACGTCGTCGCGATGATGATGATAGTAGTAGTAGTAGTAGTAATAGTGAGTCGCCCCAGCCTCGTTGGTCGTCGGTCGTCGTCGTCTTAGTCTCGGTAATAGCCGTTCCACGGTGGTTGGCCGTGCTGGCGCTTTAGCGTCCATGTGCCGTGTCCGTCGACGCCGAGTATGCGTGTGTCGAGGAGGTGGGAGGAGTAGGGAAGGGATGCGATCGGTAACGGCGCTCGAGCTACTCCCGGCTCCTATTCAGTCGGCGGCCGTCTCCCGTGACGCTCGCTCAGTCTTCCCCGGGACCGTTTTTTTAGTTGCCCGGTTTTTGCGGCGCCCGGTCGAAGGCAGCAGCAGCAGCAGCACACAGGATCCTATTTTTTCCTGTTCCTTCTTTCTTCCTTCCTCTTCTTCTCCTTCTTCTTCTTTCTTTCTTCTAATAGTCATTTCCCTTCTGTCTCTCTCCTTGTCTCTCAACCGAATCCGACAGGCAGTTACTTAAGACAGACGGGACGCCTCATACGGTGCGCCAGTGGTTAAAAGGACATCAGAGAGAGGAAGAGAGAGAGATGGAAGGGAGCTGTTAGATTCTTTCTGTGTTGTTGCTCGGCCCGTCTTCTACTTTTTCTTCGACAAACTCCTGGCTAAAGCGCTCTTTTGTGGTTTCCAAAAGTGAGAAAGAGCCGGGCCCCTTCTCCCGAAAAGTTGTTGGTCGGTGGCTCCTGCCGCTGTGTGCGTCATACAGTGCCGTCCAGAAGTTTTGGCGAGTGTTTGAGCGCCCGTTTTTTTGTGGTGGTGGTTGCCCTGGTAGTGGTGGTGGTGGTGGTAGATCGCGCCCCGGCCTGATGGATGTTTTGCCTCGGAATTTTCCAGCAAGGAAGGAAGGAGGAGACAGGACAGGATCCCTGCATACCGTCACTTGACACTTAAGCCAACTCTTCTGTCGTCAGACTTGAATTCATTTCAACTGTTGTCGCCAATCGCCGCTTCATCAGTCACGCCAGCCGTCTTGGCGCTCGCCCGTTTTGCCTCCTCCTTCACGTTTTGATTCCCGTCTCATCAAAAAAGACGCCAAGAGACCAAGACGGACCGAAACGAAAGGCAAAAGACGGTCCAGCTGCTCCCCAAAAACCGCGCCGCCCTTTTTCCAGCCCGTCGGCATTTTGCGAATTAAAAATAGACCGGCGGATCATTTCGTCTTCATCGCTCGTAAGTTTTGATCTTCTTTCCACTTTCTCCTTTTTTGTGTGTGTCGTCGTCCCCTATCTCTCCCCACATATATTGTCACTTGGATGGAAATCATGTCGCCATCAAAAGTCGACAGCTTGAAGGATGGATTGGCTTGCGGAAGCGGAGGGAAGGTCCCCGGTCTGATTGATCAAGAGACAAAAGAGAGACGGAGCATATCCTTCTGCCCGTCCTTTTTTATTTGATTTCTTTTATTTTTTCTGCCGTCTCCTTTGGCCTCATCTTTTCCTCATATCAGATGGCTGGCTTGGGGCCCCCCTGTTTGAATCGGGCACACCAATCAAATCGTCGTCTGCTCGTTCCATCTCGGCTAGGCTCTGCACGACTCGGCTATGGTTCACGAGGGAACCCTAAGTGTATAAAGTGTCTACCGGCGTACAGAACGTTATATCCCGCCGCCGCGCTCCCGACGCCCCGAAACTCGTCCACTAAATCTTGTACGCACTCACTCTCTTTTTCTCTCCATCTTGCTCCTCTCGCATCGCTTCTTTCCTTCTCTTTTTTTAGCACCCACCAGTCCCGTCCTGTTTAGCCTGACGTACTACACACTTTGACTTATTAAGCAGGCTACGCGGAACAGGTCGCGCGCGGCCCGGTGGAAACTCATAAATGCTGGAGCGGAAGAGCAGCAGCAGCCACTACCCCGACCAATTGAAAGTTGCCTTTCTCGGCGCACACATACATATCTTTCTCTGGGAAAAAGGGAGCACTGAGGAAAATCAAACTTGTTGTCTTGTCTTATAAAGACACATGGAGGATCGCACGGGAGCACTGCGACTTCTAGGCGTATAGAAGAAAGATTGCGGTTAGTCGTCGTAGAGAGTGCTGAAGAGTTGTAGCAGCGATGCTTTTGTTGTTGTCTTGTGAGTTTTCTTGCCTTTCTGGCTCCTAGCTGTATACCTCTTTGGAGGGCAGGACGGCGCTGCTCCGTGCGATCACTAAAGGGAAATGTGTGTTAGACGAGAGAAGGCTCTCGGGCCCCGGCGAGGTTTTCTAGCTCCTATTCCCTTCTCCACTCTCCCGACCGCCACTGACATATTGATTCCTCCAAACCCCGACGTGTCTCTCTCTCTGCCGACGCGTTTCTCTCTCCCTCTCTCTATCCAACTCCTCTTTTTCTCTATCCTTCTCTCTGAAAAATGGCGAAAGCCTGTTCCATCCCATTAAAAATAACCCTCGTCTCTCTCTCTCTCTCTCTTTGCCTGTCTGTCTTGCTGTCTGTCTATCGTCCGGATATCTCTCTTCTTCCTCTCCAACTCTTTCTCGAGGAAATGTAGAGAAGACTTAAAAGAATTTAGATATATATATAGAGAGAGAAAGAAGAAGGGGGAAATAAAAGGAAAGAGAGAGAAAAAGAAAGGGACGAGATCCAACAGTTGCAACAACTTTGCAGTGTACTACGTCTATTGCGAAACGTTGTTATTCCTTCCAGTCGTCTGGACGGTAGAAAAAAGAGAGACAGACGAGGGAGAAAGGTCTGTCGCTCTTTATTTCGCCGGGGATCTGGAACGAAACGACCGAGCGTCTCTACGTGTGGAGCTTTGGGCACGGTGAATGATCGCTTCTAGCGACTGGCAGAAGGAGGCAAGAACTCTCTCTAGCTCTGGAATTAGCAGCTAACCAACAAGTTGAGAGAACCACACAAGATGGAAGGCGGATTTTTTTCTTCCTTCTTTCTATTTCTTCTTTTTATTTGATATTTTTTTTTTTTTGCCTTCGTCTTGTTGCCGCTGGAATGATGCCTGCCGTTCCGGATCGAAGACTTTTTCTACAACCGCCCAGGGACGAACTGGTGTGCGGAGGGGATAACGACACGACGAATCAGTTTCTACCGTCCAACCTTCTCGGTCGTTCCCTTCCACTTTACCAGCTGAAAACTCTTCAAAAGAAAAAAGAGGAGAAAAAAAATGGGAAAGGGGAAGAATATTTTTCCTTCCATAACCGTTGTCGTCTGGTTATAAGGGAAGCAAACAAGTACGGTCGGAAATTTGGTTGACAACTTCTTGATTTCTCTAGTGCGCGCACCCGAGTTTTCCGTGGAATTTCGTGTTTGCAGCTGTTGTTGATCTTTTCGCATCGGTTGGGGGAGAAAGAGGGTTTGAAATTGAAACGGGATCATTCTGAGAGAGCGGAGACAGTGGAATCGGATCAAGAGAGACGCGGGACGTTGGGTATCATCAATTCAGGAGGACGGAAAAGGCCAGCAGAGATGAATTGACGAGTTGCGCGTTTGTTTCCCTAAAAAGGGAGCGACAACGACGACGACGACGACGGGCAGCAGCTGGCGAACTGCAATCATCGCCGTTGTTGTTGTTTCCAGCTGTCGCCCGTCTTCTTCGTTCCCTTATCTTTTTTTCTTCTTCTTCTTCTTCTTTTTTCGCCTGTCTTACAACGGACCCCCCTCTGATCTGGAATGAAAATCTCCTTTCCATCATCTGAGCTTTGGACCCTTTCATGTTGTCCAGCTTACGACATGAAAATTTGGCCGCCTATAATGCTGATGATACCTTTTCCCCATTTTGCGGATCCAATTCAATTCCGCCGGCGTCTCCGGATGAAAACACAGACATCTGCTGTTGCTGCGGTTTCTTTTCCTCTTTTGTCTATTCTATTCCATTGTTTTTTTGGCCGGTAGATTCTCATCGCAGTTTTGACCCGGAAGAGCGGACGTCATCCATAGAGAAAATCTGTCGTCATCAAACTGTTTCCTTCCGCTATTGTCCTCCGCCTTCCTCCGCCTCCTTTTTCCGTTCTTTCTTTCTTTCTTTCTTCATCCTTTTCCATCTCTTGAATGCGCCGTTACTAGGCAGTAGCAATAAAAGCGCGTGCGGGATTCCCTGCCGTCGTCAAAAAAACAAAAGAAGAAGGAAAGATATCTTCACTCGGCGGGAAAAAACAAAAAAACGAAATGACACGAATGATAGAGTGCTTCCGCGGAAAACCATCTCTACCCCTCCAACCAACCAACCCCGGCTCTCTCTCTCTCTTTTTGGGGCGGGGGTTTGCGTTTCTCTGCGCATTGTTATCGCGATTGTATAGATAGCCGACGACGCTATTTTGTTTGCTGCCTCGTTTCTTTTCCTTTTGTTTTGTTGCGTCGAGCGTTATTTTGCCCCGCCACCACTAACGGAACGAGCGGGCAACTTTTTGTCTTATTTTTATAGACACGAAAGAGGGGAGGTGGATGGGTGCGACATTTTCGCCCGACGGCTATGGATTGTTGGATGTGTTGATGCCAAGTTTTTATTAGGATGCTAGTTACTTCCTGGAGCTCTTTCTCTCTTTCTCCTTTGACGTCTTTGGTGGGTTACGGAAGGAATCGGCGCGTCTTCTTTCTAGATATATAGGGTTCTCTAACCGCCTGTGGCTCTTTTGGACGGCGGAGAGAACCGTTGTGGTTCTCATCATCCGGGCGCGCACCAAACACAATGCGGCGCTGCAACGCCGCCGGCGTCGGAGTGAAGAAGGCAACATAGTCTAGTCTAGAGCGTCGGCGGGCTGGCGCCGTAGATTTCCCTCGTTGATTTCATTTTAATTGCATTCAAATTGGATGATCACAGCGCGCGAGCGCGCCTAACCCAAGGCGGTCGAACCCCAAGTCTCTGCCAGTTGTTTTCTCGGCTGTTGCAACTTCTCTCTAGCTCGAGACTTTACTACTTGGGGTTGGCGTTGGGTAGTAGACGAGCTCTCCCCTAGCAGGAAACTCTGGGGACTTTGGAGTGTTGCATTACGACGGGATGGACCAATCTCTCTCCCTCTCGCTCACTTTGCTTTCTCCTCTGTGTGTATATATCCCGCCCGCGCTCCTTTCAAGTCGCCTCACTTCTGACCCATCGATTTGGCGACTCTAAGAGCTCACAATAATGTGCTTTACGAGATCTTTACTCTCTATCTCTTTCTTTTCTTTCGGTCATCCGAGATTAGGTAGACTGGAAATATCGTCTTTTCTTTCTTCTTCTTCTTCTTTCGCTCGGGCTTTCATAACTAGTTGTGTATATCGCTGGCTCTTCTCCGTCTTCTCGTATTCCTTTGTTTGCTCAGCCGAGAGAGAGAGAGAGAACCAGTTCTTCTTCTGTGCGTTGTCCCCTTTTTTTCTTTCTTTCTCTCTTTCTTTCAGTAGGCCAATGTTTTCCTCCCTCCGTCTTGTGTTTCCTATTGCTTCCGCCCTGTCGTCGTCGGCTGGGAGAGACACATTATTGCGTCGCACGGAAACAAAGTAGGTCCGCGCTGCGCACACTCAACTGCACAGCGGCGCACACGGCGCTGGACATCAGTAGTGGCAGCTCGCATACTACTACTCGAACTCCGGCTTCGATCGTTTTCCCTCTCTCTCTGCCAGCGCTCGGCTGCGCTCTGCGCTCAACCCTCGAGTGCGCCGGAATTGATCGTTCGTTATATGCCGGAATACCTGGCATTTACCAGGCCCGACCTTTTCTTTTCCTTTTTATTCCGCCCGCTTTTTATTTATCTTTTGGAGGAAAAAACGAAAATAGTAAAAAAAAGTTTGGCTCTTTCTCTCGACCCATCCCGGCTATCTCTACCTTATGTACATTTAAACGGCCTGAATCATTGATCTAGCCTGTTTTCATAATTGATGCTCCGACGTCTAAATAAAGGATCTCTCTCTGTGAGGGCGAGGCGAAAGCGGGAAACTGCGCTTTCTCGCCCGTGGTGGTCGCAACTCCGGGAGGCTAGCGGTCGCTAGGATCGTTATTTCTTTGCTCTTGGACGTGACGAGAGTCACACAGAAGCAAGGGCAAATCAATCGGCCCCACGAAAAAAAAGTTGCGATATGGCCGCGTCTCTGTGTATGTGCTCTGTGTTGAGGATGCGGTGGTGGCGGTGGTGGGCGTTTTCGGCAGCAGCGACGACTTGCTCTGCACATTGAATTCCGGTCGGGCGCGCGACAGCCGCGACACTGAATGCTGGTGGCGATAGACGCTGCAAGCATCGCAGAGCCAAAGATATCGCTTGGGACACAATTTTTTTCGAGTCTAAGATCAGGTTTCCGCGACAATATTTCTCTTTAAAAACAAAAAAAAGGAAAAGGAAAGAAAAGAAAGAATTGGTCAGACGATATCTGTAAAAATACAAAGGGAAATGGAGAGAAGAAAAGAAAAGACAAAAGGCTTTTCTGGTCGGTCGCCGAGTGTTGATTTATCGACTGTAGAGGCAGATTCGTCTCTGGCTGTCTCTGCAGCGTGAAAAAGTAGTGGACGGGTTCGGCTTTTTGGTAGTAGGGTCCGTTTGTCACGGAAGGGGCCGAAAGAGTCAGTCGGGAGAGCTTCTTTCGGATTTCGCCGCCTCCGGCCTAGTTTTCTTCTTGCTGACGTTTCAACAATGTCCTCCCAACCCCGCACCAACCACTTGGCTGCTCGGAAATTGGAAAGAAACTGTTTGCACAGAGATATCTTTTTTCTCTCTCTACGCTGTATACATATATATAACATTTATTTCTAGATATATCTCTTTCTTTCTTTTTCTTTTTTTTTTAGTCGGTTGGATTTCTTTTCATGTCGACGGCTCGTCCATCATTCCAGCCGGACAGATCATCCGGCTTGCATTAGAAACGCTTCTAGCTCTGTCTCTGTCTCTGACTTGATTATTATTCCAACCGTTTATTGATTGTCGCCAGAAGAGAAGACCTTATGTCTTTGTTGGTGGTGGTCGTCGGCTCGTCCGTTTCCATTGGCTTGCGGTTTTGATGTGTTCGTTGTGACAGAGAAAACTTGTGGTGTTCGACGACGGCGGCGGCGGGATCGATTTTTGGCTCGAGTTGTTTTCGTCGTGCGAGGTGTTTGCCGGACCCGGCAATCTTCCGGCCGGAATCATCATAAAAAGAGAGAGAGATAGAGAGAGATGTGTCGGTCCTCGACCACCAGCACCACTTTGACGACGCCACGCCCTGTCTAGCCGGCCTGTTATTAAGAGTACATTTGACGACCATCTTTTTTTCTGTTTTCCTCCTCTTATTTTTTCTTCCGTCGCCTCTTGGTTTCCCGTTTTCTTCTCTCTCTTTTTCGCACACTCTTGCCTAGACATACATACATATATGTGTGTACAAAGAACCTCTGGCCTGCTGCGTGTGTGTATTGATCTTCCCTCTCTTGGCTGTGCGTGCGCTTGTGTGTATCTCGTCTCTCTCTCTCCCGCCATTTCTTCTCTTTTGCAGAATAGCCAGAGAGAGCTAGAGCTAGACGGTAGAGAGAGAGAGAGAACGCGGGGGAGCTTTTAAAAGTTCCCCGAGCACCGTTGGAATGACCCAATGTACTTTAGAGAGAGGGTCTCTATCAACCCACCGTTTCCTCGACAATGGCCCGCTGGAATGTCAGCTATATAACCCGTCCGAGAGTGGAGCAGCGACGGGCACCTGCAGTACCTGTTCTCTCTCTCTCTCTCGGTCCCCGATAGTTGGAGTTGATGTTGGAGTGAAGCTGTCGACGAAGAGATTGTACTCTACGACGACTGCACCACTCAGCAAGACTCTATACGTTCCGAATTGTTCCCGCTTCCTCCTCCACTTTGAATGTCTCTAGCTCTCGGCCGCGCTTTTGTCCGGCCGCCGCCGTCCTATGCCGGACAGCCGACTTTAGCGGATCTAGACGGCGGAACAATGAGGCACGGAGGCCCATTACTTTGCGGCTTTGAAGGCTTCAAGTTGGGAGAGGTGGAGTCGAAGCTGGGCATAAAAGTGGGCGTCGGACGGGCGGGAAAGTACGTACTAGGTAACCGTAGTAGTAGTAGGAGTAGTAGGAGTAGTATGGTCGGGTTGAGGAAAGAGAGAGAGAGCTAGCGGGGATTGTGGTCGATTATCGGAATTCGTCGACAGGAGCTCCGCCTTGGGTGCACCTTGTAGTGCTGACGATGGTGGATGGAGTGGAGGGGGTCTCATCCGAAATCGATTGCTTTCATTGCATCCGTTTTCGGAGCGCGCGCCTATCTGCTCTACATATGCTACAACTACAACTCCTACTTTGGTTTTGCCAAGAAGCTTTTAATAGAATGCCGTTTCGTCAGTGTAGAGAACCAATAGTCTGGCCCCTCTCTACCCTCCTCCGAGGAAATGAAAGAAAAGGCGAGAAGAATGGATGGATGGAGGGCGAAAAGGTCGCAAGGTCGCTCCTTAATAATAGCTTGGTTGATGATGACTGGTTGAAACTTTTCCAGATGAACAACTCTTTCATGTGGCGGGGCTTAGTCAGCAGCCCATACAACCAAAGGAGAAGAAAAAAAAGAGTGGTGTGGCGTCGCGCGCAGTGTTTGAAAGAAAAGAAGAAGAAGGAGAAGGAAAAAGTCTGGTGCAAAAGAAACGAGTGCTTCGTGCAAGAAAAGAGAGAGATCGTTCTGATGAATCGATGGCGAGCCTCCCCTCCTGAGCTGCCGGCCCGTTCCGATTGCTTTCATTTCTTTCTTCTTCTTCTTCTTCTTCTTTCTTGCTGCTCCCCCTTTTTCTTGCCTGACCGAACGAATAAAGAAGCGAGTGGGATTTTCCGTTGGGTTCGATCATCTTCGGACGGGCGCCCTAAACAAAGAAGGAAATCCAACCAACCAGTTCATTCTTCTCTTCTTTCTTTTTCTTTTTCTCCGGATACGGAATCCAAAAGTGTGTGTCTTTGGTTCCCTCCGGAGCCGATGTTGAAGGGTTCGAGAGAGAGAGAGAAAAAATGATCTTTTTGTTGTGTCAAGAGTTTTTGATTAATGTTTTGGCGTTGATGAGACTATAGTGTATGGCGAAACCGGTTGTCGTCTCTCTTGTCTAGGAATAGATCTAGTCGCTTGGGAACTGGAATTTCCGGAATTCGAAGGAAAGACGAGAAGGAGGAGGAGGAAGCGGTAACAACCCGTATTAGAGAGAGAGAGAGAGAGAGAGAATTGCCCTTTCAGCTATAAAGTGTTGACATTGCGCCGCGCTTTATCTCGTTGTCTGCTTGTCAGTGTTGACACGAGCTCCGCGATCGCCGACGTTGAATCCTCCCTCTTTGTTCTCTCTCGGAACCAGTCGACGACGGGCAGGCTGGGCTCCCAGCGGCGACCCAGCCGCCGGCCCATCGAAGCATACACAGACGACTTCTTGGACGACGGGCGCAAAGAAGGAAATAAAGAAGAGAAAACTGGACAAGAGTCAACAAATCATCGAGCGGGCAATCGCCACTTTGGTGGCCGTGGCCCGTCTATTCCGCGTCGGCCGTTATTGACTTTTATCATTTCATTTTGAGGCTCGTCTTTCCCACTATATAACCTCCCTCCGCCGCCATCTTGAAAGGAAAAAGGAGCTAGACATTGTGTCAGACAGAGTGACGGACGTTCGTCTCTTGAGACGGACTGGAGATCACAGCCGCGCGGTCGCTCGTGGAGCGCGAGCCATTTGTTTGTCGTCGCAATTTAATTAAAAAAGACAACAAGAAAACGAGTCAGCGCAGCCACTAGAACGTCGCCCCGTGTGTCGCCAACTCGATGGTGGAGAGCAGTGGACCCCCGTCGGCAGCGTGTGAATTGGACTGGCAGAGAATCGGGAAATGAAAAATGTTTGGAAGAAGAAGAAGAAGAAGCGAAGGAACAAGCTGTGTGATCAGCAAGTGCCGCGTGAGTGAGCGTGCAAGAGATGAAGAAGAAGAAGAAGAGTATTAGAGAGAGCTCTTGGCTCTTTATTCTCGCCCGTCTCCAATGAGCGCACATCCCACGCACACTCCACGGAAAACAAAAGGGACTTTGGGAAGGAGAAGAAGAAGAAGAAGAATACGAAATGAGGAGAAAACTAGAAAAGTCATTTCCAGCGAATCGATTGCTGACGTGCAACAGCAACAAACACGAAACCCCCCGTTGGAATATGGAAGCAAACCGACAAGTTTCTTCTTGAATAGACAACAAAAAAGAAAACAAAGAAAGAAAATTACCCGGCCAAACCTTTTTTTTTCTCTGCTCCAACCGATCTACCGTGGTCGCGCGCACCCAAATGTAGCGGGAAACCGCAGCTCTAGACTTTGAGTCTAAAGAAGATCATTTGGTTGTCGCTAAAGCTCATTGTTTTTCTTTTTTTTCTTTGTGTCTCTGCTGCTGCGTCTCTATCCGCTTTGGCCCAGCTCCTTTTCAGCTCGGCTTTCTATCGAGGACACGCTACCTCGAGCACACGGTCTCTAACGAAATGAGAACCGCCCAGGAAAGGGCAAGAAGCTCAGTCTCTTTTCTCTCTTTGTCAGAAGAAGAAGAAGAAGAAAAAATAGATATATACAGTGTAATGGCGCTGCTGCTGCGTACGCTCTAGCTTTTATTACCATAATACAAGATAAGCTATTTTTTTTTCTCCTTTCTTCTTGGAGAAATGCCGATGCTGTTGCCCGTCGCGACTACCTGCATCTCCGACGTCCGTGGTCGATACGGACTAGGAGATCTAATTGCTCGGCGCTCTCTACAGCGCGAGGTCAGTTTGGCGTCGAGTTGCGCCAGTTATGTATTCCATGTATAATTGATGAAAGGGGATAAGAGACGGGCGAAAAACGACGACGACGACGAGCCTGGAGAGCAATAATAAAATGATGCTCTGCTGGTGCTACTAGTAGACTAGTTTTTAGCTAGCGACTAGTACCTTATTTCATTTATTTTCCCGGTTGGCCGTCATCAACCGGATACGGTCTCTCTCTCTCTTTAATGCTACTACTAATTCGATCGATATAGCTCTAGGATAGTATACCAAGAGAACTACAAGTGAGAGAGAGAGAGAGCTCCTACACCCGCCCTTTTCGGTCGGACAGGACAAAAGAGCTAGAACGGCCCTATCTGCCGTGCATATTACAGGGCTCTGGGCCGGGACTGGGCGTTATTGCGCAGGCGGAAAAGAGATGGAATGAAGGAAACACGTAAGAAAAAGTTGGAAGTGAGAGAGAAAAGAATAAGCATCCCATTTCGGCTAGGGAGGCGGGCCCGGCTTGACGGGGTGTTATGTAAACAACGAGGGACGGCCGTAGAGAAGGAGGAAAAGAAAAAGAAAAAGGAAAATTTGAAGAGAAACTATGTGACAAATGACGATCCGTATATCGCTCAAGTTGCAGAGCTCCGCAATAGGGTTCACCACCAAGTCCAACACTTAAAACGGCCCCCGGTGCTAGCCGCCGCCGCCGCCGCCGTATCCGGCTGCAAAATGGAATTGATGGCGTCTAAAAAAGAGCAAGGATCTTCAATATGTAGCGGTGCTGTGGCAAGTCCTGGGGGTTAGAAGTCTACGTACGTAGTGGATTCATTTTTCTCGATTTTTGCCGTCTCGTAAAAAAAAGGAAACTTTGAAGGGTCGGCTGCTAATACAGAGGATGAGCTCAGTGCCGTGCGCCCCGACTTAGTGGCTTCGCTCTATAGAGGCAGGTTGGCTACCGCCTGCGTGCGGCTTCTAAGGCTGGCACTCACGCTAGAGAGCGGCTCCTCGCTGGTCTATCCGTTCCCTTACTTTTTCTCTTTTTCCTTTCTTCCAACAATATTCCTTATATAACAAAACAAACACACAAAGTCCTCCTCGTCCCAGTTTGTCTGTCTGTCCATCAAGCCAATAGGTAATCGAACGAGTGGGGCCCTTCGATCAAACAGTGTCTTTTCTTCAACGACGACGACGAGGACGACGGCCGGTGGAAAATTGTGTGCGCGTAGGGGAAAACGGTGGAATTATTGGAGCGGACGGAAGAAGACAACCAACGGTGACGACGTTCGATTGTCGCAACCTGCGCGCTCCGTCTACTGTGCTAAAATTCGTCTATACAAAAGAGGAACGACGACGACGACGCGGACGAGGTTTGTCGATGCGGATTTGTCCCGAGAGTCGCAAGTGAGTCTGTCTGTCCCGCCATCTATCTCTATCTCTTTTGCTGCGCTCTCACGGTCTTTCATGCCTTCCTTCCTTCCTCTCCTCTCTTCTCTCTCTCATGGGAAATTCAATTAATGGATCCCAGCGGTTCCATTAGAGTTACGCCCAAGGAGCCGCCAAGAAGGATGGATGGCCGCGAGTAAAAAAAAGAAAAAGAGGGAGCGAAGAAGGAGTCAGGTCACTCGGCGTCAGCTCATCCGTGCGCGAGCGAGCCGAATCGTTGCTCGCCAGTTGCGCTCTCCTCCTCCCTATCCGTCCGTCCGTCCGCGTCTCTGGCGCCGCGCGGATCTTTTTGATGTGTTGACAAGATCCTTTCCCCCCTCCTTTTTGGTGCTCCCTCTCTCTCCGTTTCCTGGTCCATCTTCTTCTTCTCCTCAATGATGATGTTGTTGCGATGGTCGAATAAAAACGGGTAAAGGGACTGGCCAGCTACTACTCACTACCAGTTATTACCCGACGGATCATGACCTCGGAAACGGACCCCCCTGTGTTTTGGTGGCGTATTAGCCTCGTCTCGGCAACTAAGCCACTTTTCCCTAGAGTAGTCTATAAGAGAGCAATGTGGTCTTTCCTCTTCTCTCTCTCTCTCTTATTCCCAGTATAGCGGCGTCGGCGGCGGTGGTGGTATCTTAGGGCGTCGTTATAGAACGCTGTCTGATCCGTCGCGTCCGGTTCTTATCGAAGGCCGTTCATCACGACGAAATATCCCCTTTAACGGGACCGTCTCTTTGCGATGCCCAGTCGTTTCAACATGTTGTTAACTTTGCGCTCCATCCGCCGAGCGACACGTGTCATTCACGCCCGACGTCTTCCTGACTGCATTAAGATTTAACGATGTCGTTCTTATTGTGCTCGAGCCTTTTCGACGGCTCCCTTATTTGGATGTTAGTTGATAATATAAATGGAGAAAGAGAGAGAAATGGGCGACGGAGTCGATGCGGGTCATTGGAGGCGGAGGCGGTGAAAACGGGGAGCGGATTGACGCACGATGATGGCCGATCGATCGACGCACCACCATCGGCGCGACCCCGGCAACATTGCCGGGACGTCCCGGGCGTCATCAAAACTGACGGGATTTGCCGTCGACGAGATCTACTGAGGGTCGAAATGGGGAGAAAACTCTTGTGTGAAAATTGATGGGAAACTTCTTATCTCTCTCTCAGTGGCAGAAATAAAAATCAGAAAAAATAAAAATGGCGAGAGAACTGGGCGTGCTTAATCACGAGAATGTCTGCGATGGGGAAAAGGCCCCGACGACACTTGTTCGTTTTGTGCGAGAATAAACCCAGCAGACAAAGAAGAGCGCAATGAAGAAGAAGTTGGAATTCTTATTCAAAAGCGGCGGGGTTGAACAAGTGGGTAGCCAGCAGAGAGATTTGGTTGTGGTGGCGGTACGTGCCAGCAGACTTTTCCCTTTTTCTCGATTTTTCTTTTCTTCTCCCGATGCTGTAGGGGGAGAATGTCAAAAGTAGCCGAGACGTGTGCACTTGATGGCCGCCTTCATTTTCTTCTTCTTCTTCATCTTCATCTTTCACTTTTGTGTGCAATGGGAGACTACATCAGTTGGGGGATGTCTCGAGACGGCTCCGACGCCGCTTTATTGAATCCCGCTAGCCTTGACAGGCTAGAAAAATGTTTCCACAGACGAAAATTCCCTCCTCTTTTTTTTTTCTCGTTGTTGTCGTGTGTTGCTTTTTTCACTCCTCCAGCTAGAAGAGCTGATTGACGTCTGCGTCTGACAAGCCCTCCGGGGGTTCTGGCGTCGCCTTTTTCTGATCGTTGCTACGAAAATTGTTTCCGCATTCTACGCTGCTGGCTTATAGAGAGATAGAGTCGTCTTCTTCTTCTTCTCCTCCAACCCACTCTACCCAAATGGCCGTCGATTCGGCTGACGGCATTGCGTCATTCTTCCGCCCGTCTCTTCCGAAATTCAAATTTCTCGGCTTTACGACGACACTCAATCTCTAATCCTCGTGGAAAATTGAGCCCTTTTCTTCCTCGTCGTTTCTAATTTCATTTTCCACGACGGCGCGACGGCCGAATAAATCCCGTCACCTTCGCCTCTATCTCTCTCTTTTCATTTATTGACGCAGACTTGTTTCGTTTTCCTTTTTTTTTCGTGTCTTTTTATTATTAGTTAGCCTGTCGCATCGACTGGCCTCTGTGTGAGCGCCTCGTCTATTTTTGTTTGTCATTTGTTGTCTCTTTCGGTTGATCCGTTTTTGTGAGAGTCTTAGACGTGCGCTGCGCCGTCGGAGCTGGTGGATGCCATCGCAAATTGCTCATCATCCTCCTTCTTCCTCTATCTGTCTCCTAGTTGGCCGGATGTCCTTGCAGCACGCAAGGACATCCAGCTGCTTCTGCCGCCGCTCCTGCTGCTGCTGCTGTTTCGATTCATTTCGTATCGGATTATGAGACGGATGTCTCCCACGGGATGATGATCCATTTCGGAGACCGGGATTTTCAGATAGGCCGGGTGTGCTACTGGCTACTGGTTTGGTAGTGCGTATATTAGAGGATCATGCGCACACTCTCGACTCCTCAATCCGGAAGAAAATCCCGTCCCAGCGAGACACAGAGGCCATCTACTGTTCGGTCGGGCAACTCGATGGCTCTCTCAGCGGGAGAGTAACCAACGATTCGTATCCAGGCGGATCACGGTGAAAGATGACTCGACACAACAACAAATGAAAAGCCTCGACAATAGGCTGCCCTATTCTGCCGCTGAATAGACGGCCGCCGTAGAAGTTTTCGATTTGTATTTATGTACACTGTACTTGTTGTAGGCTACGAGAGTTGCGCGCTCTTTTCTTTGGGGTTATGTGCGGAGGGACTCGAGAGAGTTTTTTCTTTGCCCCGTCGCGGACGCGACTAAAAGCGCAGTCTATACGAAAGTCTTAATCTTTTGTATGTTGGGCTCTATTTTCCGGTGGGCGCGACGCGAGGTTCTATTCTTCCGTGACGAAGAAGTGGTTGGCTGGTTGAAAGTTTGCGGATTGGCTGGATGAGAGTTACAGCGACACGGGCAAAAGTTTCTTTCTCGGTCGAGTAGTTCTTCCGCCGACTCGAGTTCCCTCTCTCTCTCCCCCCCACGACCAGCAACGAATCAACATGAAGTTGCCGAGACGCGGCGCGCACAACTTGACGATTCAAATAATCAAGGCGCTTGTCAAAAAAAAACCTTCATCAAGCGAGTCTGCATTCTGTCGGAGCTGCTGGGAGACTATGCGTTTGTCTCTCCGGCTTTGATCATCGGAGCCATCTCTCCGCCATTTTTAACCTACGTTTTGTTGCCATCGTTTGCTCCGTTCGGCGCGAAGAATTCGAAGAATAACCGTTGGCGTCACTTGTATATCTGATTAATATTCGACGACAAAAAGGAGGGAAATCTCGATCTTCTCGGAGCGTCTAACGATCGATGTTGTAACCTTGTCTCTTTTGAACGCGCACAAAAGGGCTCGTTTTTCTCTCTTTAGATGTTATATAAATAATGCACAGACGGAACAGTATATAGACTGTTTTTTTTTCTGCATAGAGAGAGAGACGGGAGAAACTCTGAGCTATGCACGAGGCGCCGTGTTGTCTGTGTGCGTGACTGCGTTTCCCGGAATCGTGTCAAGACCGCGCTGCGTGATTACTGATTACGAGTGGCTCCCCCCCTATCGATTGAACCCCTCCGTGGCGCACGCCATAACGTTTGAACCTTGTTTATTTACGAAGGAGTTTTTCTCTTTTTTCTATTTTGGTTCGTTTTTGGCGCCACGATTAATGATTTTCGCTTTTCCTCATTTCCAGGTATTGGCGGGAGCCAATCCAAGTCGTTTGGGAAAAGGGAGCAAAATGCGTCCGTCGAGCCGTCGGTGAGAGACAAGAACTTGGGAGGCCGAAGAATCCAACCGGAGACCCAAGAGATAACCGGCCGGCTCGATGGGACAGTACGAGATTGCTTGGATAGTTGAATCAGATCGGTTCGGCCAGCAGTTGCAGAGTGGAAGAAGACCCGTCGGAGGTGGTGGCGGAGGCACCGGATGAGATCGACAACCCCCTAGTTCTCTCTCTCTCTCTCTTTTTAGGGGAAAGTAGCTGGCCAATCGACTTGGCCATAGAAGCGGCCACAACTGTCGGCGACCGATAAAGAGAGGGCCAGCACTCGACCAAAAACAGAAGCTTTACAAAAAGGTGCGTTGGCTGCGTCCTCAAAACCCTAGGAGTCTCCTATCGCCGGGCTTCAGGAAAGCGGACGAAAAGTGGAGGGTAATCGAACGTCGGTTCCGCGCTCCGTTTTTGGATGCGTCGATCTAGACGCTCTCCAATTGCATTCGTTTCAACTCAGGGCCAGCGATCCGCGATCGAACTGGATGCGAAAGCAAGCGGACTAAATTTAGCATATTATTTAGCAAAATTGTCACGGCCCATATATATCTATCCGCGTGCCCGATCGCGGCGTCGTCCGATGCTGCTTTTGTTTTTCGTCATTATTGCAGTAGACGACAGTAGAGAAGAGCAGTTTTCTCCTTTCGTTTGTTTTGTCGACGTTGACAGGTATCTGGCACCTTCTTTCGTCGACGCTCTCTTTTATCCCTCGTTGTTTTGTGCATCCGGGCGTCCTTAACCCCACGGAGAAAGAAAACAAGAAACCCGTGGCCTCCTTTTCCTCCGTTTTTCTTTTTTTTTCGTTCTTTCTCATTTTGTTTTTTCTTTGTCGCGCACGTCGAAATTGTTGCGCGCTAATTGATTGATGTCTTCTTTTTCGGTATGTTTTGTGTCTATTTTGCTTATAGGTGAATCTTTTTGCTACCCGGAATTCTTCGCCAGAGGCAGCAGCAGCAACAGCAGAGGGGAATAAGTTTGTTTTTGTGCGCGGACTCGGCGTGTGATCGAGAGATCCCGGGGGCCCTTGGAAAATAAGAAACAGAAGAAGAAGAAGAAAAAGAAGACGTCACGATGAATTTGATGTACTTTAAGAATTTGCGGGGCGACAGGGACGGAGGGACGACGGGTCTCCTGAGCGGCTCTAGACGGGCGACGGCCGGCATCGACGGTGGCGGTGCCAGCAGCGGTCCGAGCTACGGCGGAGTCCGAGGTCTCGGCGTCGGCGCAGGAGGCGGCGCCAACTCTCGCTCGTGGTTCAACGCCGGAGTCACTGGGGGCGTGTCCTCTCTGGCCCGAGCTCCAGGTCCAGGGAGCGGAGTGCAGGCTCCTCTGGGCACAGCTGCTGCTTCAGCCACAGGTGCGGGAGCTGGCGGGGCTGGCCTCACCGAGATGCAGCATCTACGCACTCATCCGCTTGGTCTCTTCGACCTGCCTCGCCATGCGGCCGACAACGTCGTCGGCGGCTTCGACGATCCCGACCGAGGATCCGGCGTTTCGCGCACGGCCGTCGCCGCTTCTTCCTCTTCCTCGGCCAACAACCGCTGGGGGCACGGAGGCGGCGGCGGTCTCGATCGACTCGAACCGTCCTGCGTCGTTGGTGGCGGTGGCGGCGGTGGCGGCGGCGGTGGCAGTTCGAGTCGACCCGACTACCGTTACACTCGTGTCGACCGACAGAGAATGGTGGACAGTGCAGCAGTCGATACCAGTGGTGGTGTCCCTGGCGGGTCGCGCTCCGTCCGAAGTGGATTGTACGCCGGAGAGCATCAGTTCACCGGCGAGGTGTGTTTAAGTGTTTCCGGCTTAAGTGGTGGTGGCGGCAACAACGGCGGCGGAGGCGGCGGTGGCGGCCGGGGAGGTGGCGGTGCCGTCGTCAGTGGCAGGACGGGCAAACAAGTCAGTTTCGGCCGTCACAGTCCCGACGTTAGTGGTAGTGGCAGTGGCGGAGGTGGTGGAAACAGTGGAACCATGGAGCGAGAGCGCTCTCGCGAATCGGACAAGCGGTCACGCTCGGGCGCCGGTGGCCCAGGCGTCGGCGGCGGAGGCGTCTCGTCCAACAAGGAGAACAGCGAGAGCCGATCCACTTTTCCGCGCTCGTCCATCGTGGCCAGCAAGAGGCCAAGTCCCGAGCGACTATTGGCCGCCGCCGATCCGCGCGACAGCCAGAGACGGCCTTCCTCTCGCGACGACTCGGCCGAGGGACGGAGACGGCGGCCAAACTCTGGAACGGCCGAAACGAGTTTATCATTACCCGACAGTACTCAGCGGCATAGAGGTGGTGGTAGTGGTGGTGGATCGGGTCGTCGAGGAGATCCTCGCGATGTCAATCGCATCTCCAATGATCCGACATTCGACGAATTGATCGATCCCAAGGACCTCAACTTGAACGAGATTGCGCGCGACTGCTTCATCATCCCCGTCCATCTGGTCAATCGTTTCCTACCTCTCGGAGTCACGGTAAGTTTCGATTGGTGCCACTGTGTCGTGCCCGGACGTCATCCCGTCGGGCCTACTCTTTTTATTTTATTGCCTCTCGTCCCTCCGTTTGTTGTTGTTGTTTTCCGAAAAAAAAGCGACGGGCCGGCAATCCATCTAGTTTGGAGGGCGGCGAGCGGTATAGAGTGGTAGCATCATATCTGACAATGCACGTATCGATTCGTTACATTCGTCTTCTTTCCCCCGTCGTTTTTCTTTTGTTTTTCTTGTTTTCACTTGCCTCTTTCTGGCGTGTTGTCGCGCTACGTTTCGCTACCCAAAAGTTTTGAGGGACCCCAAAGTTTTTTGGCCGGAGCCAAGCGGAGCCCGTTCCAGTTCCTCATTCCTTTCTCCATCCTCATTTTCCTGACTCTTTTCCAAGTTATCTATCAGGTGTGTAGCAGCCGTCTATGGCGCGTTATGCAACTCGAATGAGCAGGACGGAAAAGCAGCTCGATAGGCCAACCCTCACTCTCTTGATGTGTCCGCGTTGCGGAGCGACCAAACTCCTTCCGTCTCCCTCTCTGCTCTACATCCGCCTCTATTGCAAGTCTCGGCCGGAGGGTTCGGCTCCTGGATAACGATCCCTTCTATCCTCTTATATATACTATATATATATATCGTCAACAAGAACGACAGAGCTGCCTCGTCTCTGTCGTTCCAAGATTGCACAACACGCCCCCAACTACGACGACTACGACGACTACCGCGATTCGGAATTAGCGGGATTTCTGCGCTCATTTTCCCTAGCTTCGTTTCGACGATATGCGCCACCACCAACTCGCCCCCTGGAGCTTCTTGCCAGCTTTCTTTTCTCTTGGTTGAAGGGCGGATGACGGTCTGCTGGCTCTTATTTGCTTCATCTCGTGCGCACACTCTAGTACTACTACGGGCGCCTTTGCGTCTAACGAGGGATCCGCGTTTTTACAGCCTCTGGGTTCGGCTGCTGCTGCTAGTACGACTGTACACAAGTATAGTCAGAGTTGTGGAACGCCTAGATGCGCAGGCACTCGTATAACCTTTCTCCCCGGAAAAAAAGAAGAAAAAAAATCTTTGTACAAATAACACGGGAGGCGAGAGAGAGCGAGCAAACGAAAGGTTCTTTCTTGTTAATTCTCTTTAGTCTGGATGGAGAGGGGGAGAGAGAAATCTCTCTGGTGGGTTGGAGGCGAGAGCTTTCAGCTACTACGCACTCTATATACTACGACTATGGTTGTTTGTTCCATGGACGCGTCTATATATTCTCGACGCGTCTCGGTGGCTCCCGACGTGACGAGAATCATTGCAGCTAATAAACGTCAAAACTTGACACGCTTCTACCTTTTCCTCAGACTATTAATCTGCTGATGATCCTACTCTCTCTCTCTCTCGTCTTCTTCTGCAAAAGTTGCGACAGAGACGGGAACAATTACCACCAGATTCTCATCCGAACCCGTCGACCCAATCCGGCACACAACAATACGCATCTCCGGTAGAGTGCGCCATACTCTTTCGTCTTTTGTATCTCCTTTGTGTTGTTATATCGTATCGAAAGAGGCTGTGGGCTGTCCGGATGACGAGTGTGCGACCACTTTGCCCGCGTGATTGGACGTCACGATGGCCCAGCTGGCAATATATATATATGGTCGGTCGTCTATATATCGTAGGGAGCGTTTTCGGTGGGGCAGAGAGTCGGCCGGATTGGAATAACTATATATATAATAGTGTCAGAAACAACTGACTCCCTTAGTAGCTCCCGTTACGCTCCCGTGATTCTTTGCCGCACGGCCAACATCGCGGACGACTGGCCAAAGAGCAGCAGCGACGGCAGCAGCAGCGACGAGGGCTTTTTGGGTGGATGGATTTTTTGTTAACCCTTTCGTGCATCCTCTGATGCACTTTGGGTTTCCTGCGGGATTCAACCGTCTTTTTTCCTTCCCTCCTTTCGGTGGGATTTTCTGTTACAACAAAAAGAAGAAAGGAACATTTTCCATTCTGTCGCCCGCCTATTTTTGTAGGAAATTTCCTTTGCTTGTGTGTGCGCGCGCGGCCCATTTAATCATGTCTGCGGTTATCTGTTCCAAACATTCTGCAGTGTGCTCTCTACTCTTTTTCCGTCTCTTTTGTCGCCGATCCGCGCGTTCTTGTGAGAGGCCTCGACGGCCGATATTGATCACGTCGCAAGCTTCAACGAGTTGAATGGAATCGCTTTCTATTTTCTTCCTTTTTTTCTCTTTGTGGACGAAATAAAAAAACTCAAAAGAAGAAGAAGAAGAAGAAGATTTTGGAGACCCAAAAGCTTGGGCCAGGCTACTCTTCTAGTCCTCTCGACGTCGCTAGGCTCCTCTCGAGATCTTGTTGTTGTTGTCCGGGGACAGAAAGCGTACGCTGTTTTGTTAAGGTTTTTAGAGGCGGCTAGGAGCGGGCCAGCCGAGCGTAATGATACTCTACTGACGCTCGACGAAGCGTAATGTTGTACTATCTTCATTTTTGAAGGGGAGCAGGGCCAGATGGAAGCAGCGCCAGGGCCGGTGAGGACGACCTTGCGCGTCGTTAGAAACTCTGGCCAGCAACGATATAGACGTAGACGTACACTGTACACTGTACATATTCTACTGAGGGACCAGCAAGAAAATGCCCGGCAGCTTCCGTGATTCACCCCTCCACCTATGTAGGCGTCCGCAATGGCGCCGATGTACGTACGACGTCTATTCCACACGTGCGCCTCTCTCTCTTACTCTTTATTGATTTTTTTTTCTATTTTTTTGTGTGACTATCCTCTTCTGTGTATACGTGTCCAGGGTTTGTTTAGAGTCGTAACTTTTTTAACGTCGCGTGTGAAACATTGTTACTGCTGCTCGACCACCGGGTTAGAGACAATCGTTGCGGTTCGTGCGGAGCCAAAAGGGTTACGTAGCAGTAGACAATATCGGGAAGAGGCGGCGCGCGCGGTGAATAACAGAAATGGCTTTCGCCGAGCGTCAGTCGCCGTCATCGCCGTCTTTTCTGCGGATTCTCTGACGACTTTGCGGCTGAAGAGACGATCAAACGAGATAAGATAAATGCTCGCGGTTCGTAGAGCGCGGATGCTGCCGGATTATAAGAATTGGAGCGCTTCATTTTCTCTCTGGTGTTATTTTGTTTTGTTTTTCTTTTTTTTGGAGGTTCCGTCTGAGGGAGGGAGTCGTGTTTGCGCTGCGGATAAGAGTGCGTTTCCCTCCATCCATTTGCGGGATGATTGCGGGACATAGCGCTTCTCTTGATCAACAGAGATCCCCTGTTTTTTTTTTTATCCTATTGAATATTCATTGGGGTTGCGGCGACGCGTTTCTGGGGGAGGTCTTCCTCGTTCAGATCACGTTGCCTTTCAATGCCTAAACGATACCGTTTTACGTTGGCGACCGAATTCTTGATCCTTCATCGTCTTTTCAACGCATTTATGTGTAATGTATTTGTAGGGCGTCGTCTCCGATCGATGGACGGCCAACGAGTTGCTACGTCGTGGTGTAGGCCTAGTCGCTCGGCTGGAGCAACGAGTGGACGTATGGATTCCGGCCAAAAGGAATGAAGAAAATTCTTCAGCGAGAATAGCCGTCGTACCTGCCAGTAGAGGTTTTTCAATATCATAGAAAAAGAGGAGCGATGAAAAGAATAAAGCAAAAGGGAAAATCCGCTGCACGCACATTCCCCATGCAATCTCTTTTAGAACGACTAGGTCAATTCTTCTGACGGACCGTACTGCGTACGGAACTCTTTCCTCTTTCTTTGCCAACTTATCGTCGAGGTGTCGAGATCGATGATTCTTATTCCCCCTCCCGGCTCGGCAATTGGCGAAAGCATAAAAGCGAGAATCGATGGGGCCTCTCGCCGGGCGGTAAATGAATTGGACACATTTCAAAGAGGAAGAAGGCGCGGCGGCGGCCGCGCGCGGAGAACCGTTTCCTTGTTGTTTGAAACTATTTACTAACTGGATTCACAAGGCACAAAGGAACTGGCGTGCGTCGTGAACAAAAAAAGAAAAGTTTTTTTGTTACAAAAGAAAAAAAAAAGGCAATGAAAACATTACGTCAAAATTCGCTTATAAAGTTTGTTCCATCTGGACGCCATCGGCGGCCCGGCCCTTTTGGCGCATCGCTTGTGTCATTGTTTATCTTTTCTGATTCTGGAAATTGTTTGCGCACATTGTCTACGTCAGTAGCGCGGGAGGCGAAATAGAGAGAGAGAGAGAGAACGTTCGCCGCAGCAAAGACATCCAAGATGGAGACTTGTGCCGGAGAAAACGGGCAGGTTATGTGACTGGTACTATGCCGTCCCGGAGCGAGCGCCGCAGCCACACTGGGCGCTTGTCGTTTGGTCGGCGTATAAATAAACCCTCTTGTCTCCCCTCTATTTCTTTCTCAGAGAGAAGACGACCAACGACGACGACGCTTTTGGCTCTTGTTTTGATTCCTGACGGGGGCCCTAAGAAAAGAGAGTTTTTGGGCAAAGAAAAGAAACAAAAGGGGTCGGTCTTGAAGAAACTCTTGAATACAAAAAGGTCGACGACGCCATGTAAATAGAACTCTTGACAGTCTTTAAACTGATGATTCCGACGACCCGATGGGCATTCCCCGGTAGAAAAGACGAAGCAACAAGAAGCAGAGACGATTTTTCTGGAGCGCACAGACGTGGATCATATCGATCTAGTGCGGTTGATGACTCTGCGGCCGTTTTTTTTTTCTTTTTCCCTAACGGAACATGACTCGCAAACGTAAAAAGGTGTCGGTTTATTTTGCCGATTCCAATCACGTAGACATCCGGTTGCCTTTTTTTTCCCTCTTCTTTCCCTTCAACCAGACATTTATCGCCCGTTTGACTCGGTTTTCCTGCGCCGAGCCGCCATCTTCCCTGGGCGCACACTAGTTCCAATTAGACGACGACTCTTGTAGAATCGGCCAAATCCGAGCTGTTGAGATCATTCGAGCGTAAACGCTTTGGACAAGCCGCTAATCTTTTCCCTCCCAATGGAAATTGTCCATCCACTAGAGAGAGAGAGAGAATAGCGACCAAGTGCGTCAACCGATCCAGCCTCGGGTCCTCGTAATGGAGTGAAGGATCGCCCTAAACAAAAAGGGAACTAGACGGGCAAGGTCGATGCTAGCGGGCTCCCCATAACTTTGTCGTGGTATCTTTGTATACAACAACAACAACAACAACACAGTTGCTTTGTAGACTCTTATCATTCAGAATCTCTTGAAGCTAAGATAAAAACAAAACAAAAAAAAGGGAGAAAATAAAAGAATCGGAAAAAATGGAACGATCCCGTCCGGTTTCCTTTTCTTTTTTTGTTCTTTTCTACCGCCGTTTCGTTTCTTTTAACCGGCGGCTGAACGACTGCAGCAGCTATTTCCGACCGCGGAACCATCTTTTATCCTTTCGTCCTCTACCGCCCCCGTCGCGTTATGTACTAGTCCGTGATGCCCGGCTTTTCTTCTTCCCATATCCCTCTCTCTCAACTTCTTCTCTTCTCGTTGTTGTTGTTGTTGTTCTTTCTGCCTTCCAAATAAACAGAACGACGCCCGCCATATTGCCTTTCTCAATTCTCTTTCTTTCGAAATGAACCAAAAAAAAACTCGTATTATACTTTTGTGACGGAACGTGACGTCATTTTGTCTAATTTGTTTCTGTTGTTGTTTTCGGATCGATTGCAGCTGCCTCAAACGGGTCGGGCGTCGATGAGCGTCGTGGAAGTCGACGATCCACAGCTCATCATCCTGCTACACTTTATGACGCCGTTCATGTCCATCCAGCCCGTTTTCGAGTCTCCGCTGGCCCGGCCGGCTTCACTGCAAGGCAGCATGGCCTCGCAACTGCTCATCGACCTACTGCGCGATCGACCCGGTGCCCACGGCATGCTGCTCGTCAGCATAGAGCAGGACGGTAAGCTCAATTCATACACTGTTATACTACCTACGACGACTAGTTAGGCTATTTGCTCCTCCTTATTCCGTTGCCAAGTTAGTTGGCGAGTCCATCATCCATGTTGTATCCGCAAGAGAGATCTCCTCTCTCTCTCTCTCTCTCTGCGCCTCCCCCCACGAGACGGCGACGACAGCAGCAGGCGGATTTCGAATCCGCAAGAGCTCAGAACTCTGTTTGTCTGGGCGCCTTCACGCTAGGCCACCGCCCCTGCTGGCCCCTTTCTATTATGTATAGCGCTACTACCTCTCCTGGCCGTCTTCCTCTCCGTCTGTTATTCACGGAATCCTGACGTCGGTAGCATTTGCGCGCCTTATTGACCGCAAGACCAGCACCCACTTCAAAGCCAAATGGAGGGAACTCGGTTCCCCGGCCAGTCGGTTCTCCCCCGATTCTATCTCGTTGCTGGCCCATTTCAATAGACTAAGTCGACGGGCAGGCAGGCAGGCATCAGCACAGTGGCTGTCACTTGAGAACGGGCCAACGTGCCTATTCGCCAGTTCCTTTACGCTCCAGGCCGTCCTCCTCTTTTTCCTCCATTCTATATTCAATAGGCCTATTGAGTAGACGCCCGGCGGAATTCATTAGCGCCCATGCACACTACCCCCAGAGCTAGTAGACGTCCCCTCGAGGCCAGCAGCACCCCCATCCACCGAAATGTCCAAGTCTTTGATTGGCCCCAAGTACTACGACTCTATATCGTCAACGGGCCGTATCTATTGATGGAGTCGAAACGGACTCGGATGGCGCGCTCTATGGAGCGGCGGCCTCCATGTCGTAAAAAGAAGAAGATAGGGGAGTAGGGAGGTGATCGAGATACTAGACTTGAAGTAAGTAGAGTCGATCCTTCGCTTCCGGCTGTTGAAAAAGGGAACAAGCCACAAGAGAGAGACGGACGAGATGGGATTGAAGCGCTTGGCTGAACTGGAGGGCGTTTGTATGCATAGATGCCCGTCATCCGCCGCCGCCGCTTCCATCAACTCGTTTTTCTTTTCCCACAAAAAGAGCAGAGCACCAGACATTGAGCGGAAGATGGCGAAATGGAGAGAAAAGCGGATAGGAAGAATTAGACGACAGCAGCACCTTGCGTCGGTCGTCCCGTTTCTGTACAAACACGCGATTCGTGGAGGAGACGACGACGAGTTTCGATCGTCATTATTGATTAAGCGGAGCTTGTCACGGCTGTCGCTCTACTACTCTACTTGTAGTAGGGCCTCTTCTCTCTCTTCTCTCCCCCGCTCGCTTTCTTTGTCGACGGTTTCTATGACGCAGGCATTTTACGACGTGCAGTTTTTCTGCCTGCATAGAGCCCGGCAGCAGCAGCAGCTGCGTGTTGGTCGCTCTATAGCTGCGTAATGCCGCAGTTGGGCTTGCACTCCGGCGCGCACGCACACATTGAATGGCTCGCCAGCGCCGAGTCCGCCGCTGCCGCACGACGGAGCCGCGGGAAAAGAGAAGCCGGGAGAGCTGAGAGAAAGAGAGAGAAAGGTGGCGGCAATGGTAGATCAATAGACTTCTCTCTTTCTCTCTGGTGTGTTGCCTTCATTCTTTTCCATCTCTAGTTTCTTACTTGCCACTGTACAGCGCTCTTAACGCCGCCTATCCAAGTTTCACAACCCCGAGGGAAGACGTCTATGTCACCGACATATCATGTCGTCGACGTCGTGCGGATCAGGTCCCCGTCTCTTCATCTTACAGAGTGGCGTTTCCTTTTGATATTTCCAAACTTGTTTCGGTATGTAGGACGATGAGAGTAGAAAACAAAGGAACTTTCCTCGTCGCAAACTTTTATTTTTTCGGGGGGTTGAAATTGATGTTTTACCGTTTCGTCTTAATTCCCAGCTATTTGTCTTGATTGATCGATATCCTCCCGCGACGACTTGACTCGCAGCTGTCTGGCTGCTTCTCTTTTGTTTTTCTCGAGACGCTCTCCCCAAAGAATAACAGGCGGATCATTGGCTAGCGAGCGTCCGTCACGTTCGCAAACGACCTCATTACAAACAAGTCGTAAAAGAAGAAGGAAGAAGATGAAATAAAGAGAAGAAACTTTTATCATTGGCATCCGAAAAGAACGACATGAAGATAATCATCGTAAAAGTACAAATGGCGGAAGAAGTAGCTGCCATATTTTATGATTTCCCCCCAGTTGCCTTAGACCCGGAGAAAACGACCGGCCCTTTTTTTATATTTTTTTATATTTTTTTTCTCTACTCTACTCGAGGATGTATGTATGAGTAAACGATATTTCTTTTCTCGTCGCTTTCATCTTTTCTATCTCTCGTCTCTTTTGCTTATTTCTACATTGAGTTCTACATATTTTTTGGGAGCTTTTGGCCCCAACTTTATCCCCTCCATGTCTTTTTCTTGGACCCTACCAAGAGTCGAGATTCATAGAGAGAGAAATATAGTTCCTCTTGTCGCGTAGGCCATGTAAGAGAGAGAAAAAAAGAGGACGTGTCCTTGTGCCGTCGTCTGCAGCAGCGGCGGCCGCGCTCCCTCCTCTTGGATCTGGATATTATATATCGCGATGTATAACTTGTATGAATTTATGATTGCTTTCACTCTCGTCAGCTCCCATTCCGGTCACGCTCAAGTCGCCCCGTACGAGCATGTTTTATTCAACAGATTGATGTGCTTTCGGGCCATTTTCCATCTCTCCAGCAGCGTCTCTCTCTCTCTCTGGCGTCTCTGGCGTCTTCTTCTGTTTTTTGATTCCTTTCGCCATCTTCCCCTTCTTATGGATTCTTTCCTTTTCATTTCATCTCCTAACTGCCTCCTGGAATTCTCCTAGCTACTCTCTCCTTCCCTTTTTTTTTTTTCTTTTTCCCGGGCTTGGGATGTCGCCTGCCATTGATTCCTTCCTCGTCGCCCATAACGGATGACGTCACTAGGGCGAAGGAAGAGATGATGGCTTGATGATACACTGTCTCACCCTCTCACGGTCGGGCGGACGCGTGGGAAGCGGAACGAAATAAAAGTTGCAACGACGAGCAATACGTGTTCGAAACAAGTGCAAGTCGCTGTGTCATGCTGGTAGAAAGAAGAAGAAGTCTATAGTGCAGCAACAGCAGCAGCGCATATTACAGAGCCACTGCCGACGAGTGCTCGTGACGTGAGAGGAAAGACGTCGTCGGGATGAAGTCGCGCCATAGGGATGCAGCTGCGACGACGACGACGACGTAGTACTAGTCGTTTTCGAGGGATCTGTCAAATGGACCGAGCAGTGTCTCTGCATTTTCTGCGTAGGCGGATCTTCTTCCACCCTCTTCGTTGCGCCACCGAGTCAGAAAAAAAGGAGCCTGGAAAACGAAGTGACTTGAAAAGAAAAAAGAAAAAAGAGGGAACAATTTTTTTCGGGTGGAGAGATGGAAGAGTCGCTTTGGGAGCGGCGCGACGGAGCAAGGACGAGAGAGCCCGCCAGACGTCTAGATTGCCTTTATATATATACGTATATACCAGAGAGATTCTCTATGTTACTATAGACTAGATTTCTTTTATAGAGACTATCTTTTCTCTCTCTCTCTTCTTGCCTCTAGTAGTTCTTTGTATTCTTCCTTCCTCGTTTACGAGTCTCTGCTATTACGAGTCTTCCCGGAATCGGCTTTTGTCTTTTCCTCCTTTTTTCTCCGCCGGTTATCTTTTTTCCTTTTTTTTTTAAATAAATCACAATGTCATTAGGATTGCGGTTGAATGAATCGAAAAGTCTAGATTTGACATTATTGATCTGGGGGGAGTCCGTGACGACCGGCGGACGTGTAATGGCGGGAATGAGCGGTTCGCATGCAAAAGGATACGAAATCCGATCTCCGGTGTTATCCCGATGGGAGTATATAGGTGATGTCTGAGCTGATAACGGGACTCGGCGGCGTCGGTGGCGGCGTCGTCGTCGGAGCCAAAATGATTTCGCCAGTGAGAGAAAGAGGAAATTGAGGTAGAAGAGGTCCCTTGTCGCCAATTTCTTGTCGTCGATGTTGTCCTTGTCTGATCATGTTTTCTTGATGCCGTTTCCACGACGACTCGTGCGACTACAATCGATAGAGTCTCGAACAACATCCCCCAGGTAGCTGTGACAACCCCGGCAACTGGATACCGTACATCATCTCTCTGATCATCTCTCTTTCTAGTTCTTTCTTTCTCTCTTCTTTATTTAGCCAAAAGTTTTCGGCTGTGTTGTGGGCCCCGTTGCCACGCTAGACGCACAATGTGTGCGCGGCTCATAATGAGAACCGAACTTGACCGAAAAGGGACCTTGTCAGGGTGGAAGCGGATGGGCGGGCCGCGCCAGCTCACCTTTTGTGCCCGTCTGCGACACACAATAGTCTTTTGAAAAGCTTTCGCTGATCGAGCAGCCTCTCGTAACTAACCTCTCAATATTGAAGAGATGGCGTCCAGCGATCGTTATTGCGCCCAATGAAATTCGACTCGAGTGGCGTGGCTCGGTATTTCGTCATCAGCTGCTGGATTGCCCAGTTACCACCGCCACTGTCCTGACAATGCAATCTCATCCGCAGCCCAAGTCGAGCGGAGATAATGCCCTTCCTGTCGAAGTAAATCTTGGGTTGAGAGCTTTTGGGTGATGATGAATGACGGAGGCGACTGACGCTGCAAAGAGACAAATTACCGACGACGACGACTGTGGCCGGATGTAACGAGACGTTGTGTCTACATTTTCTTCTTTGTCTTTCTTTCTATTTCGATTCGGTGGCGCCTCTTCTTCCGACGACAGTGGACTACCCGTACATCAATTACGGCGTGGCCAACAGGTTAGATCTTTTTTTCTTACAATTTTTTACGATTGAAATTCATTCAATATTGAACCGATTTGGTAAAAATATTCGTTAAAATGCAATGATCCCTGTCCATTCAAAAATCGATGATTAATGAAGATCATTTTTCGACAATGTAACGCCCGACAGGCAACAGACCAATGGAGAAGAGTGGCAACAGACGGCCAGGTTGGCGTCGCTTGAACGGTTCGAGCCGCAAAATTTGCGCTATTTCAGCGACCACTTGGTCGACGTCTACGAGGAAGCGGCCACGATCGCCCGGCCGCCGCTCCAACCCGCCTGCCGCCGGCCTCTTTCCAATAAGACGGGCTACATCGTCTGCGTCTACAAGGTCTTTGACGGAGACGACGGAGAAAAGTTTGAGCGCAACTGGCTCTATTGGACAGGTAAGACTCTTCCGATCATTCCGACCTCGTATCCGTCCTTAATACGTATCGATCGTTTCTTATCGGGAAAGTTTAAAAAATTCAATTAGTCGACGCTAAATGGGAAAGGAAGGCGGGGGATGTTAAGGATCGTACACACGTCGGTGATTTATGATGGTGTTTCGTCAAATAACAGTGATGGAGCAAACGGGGCGGAGGCTAATGAAAAGCTTGATAAATCCCTTTTCGCCGTCTTGATGAGTCTCGGGAAACGAGACGTTATAGAGCCTTTAGGGGAGTTGACGTTTCCATCAGCTACTGTGCTCTCGTTTTTTTTGGTTAAAAGGCTCCGACTAGTTGGCCATGAAGGATTACGACCCTGAAGGATTTTTCTTCTCTTTTTGTTCGCCGAAAAATTTGGTGGTGGCTTATTTTTCGTGGTGAGGGATTTGCGCGCTCCTCTGTTGGGGTTTCTGACGCGCCATCGGCGCCTACTCGGGATAAAAGGATGTTAATGAACTCCTCGTCCTCTATTTCTCTCTATTCGGTTGCTAAATCCTCTCCCAACTTTTCTACCCACTCGTCCCGGGCGGTAATAACGTTATCTCTGCCATCACCAAAGAAGAAGTAGAAGAAGAAGATGATTGCGTTCTCTTCTTCTGGATGTCTTATAAATATAGACGGTAATAGAAGGGGAAAAGTTCAATCAGAATCATGGCCTATGTATTTCCTATGTAAGAAGAAATCGATGAGGATTTGTAATAGTTGTTTGGATGCGTCGTAAGTCAAGACCTTGTTAGATTTTTTTCAAGAAGGACGAAGACAGCCTACTCGGTTTCCGTTTTTTTTTTTATTTGAGCGAGGAAATTGGAGCCGAATGGGTTTGGTTGGTGGTTGTTGAATCAATCCAATTTATTTCATCGGCGGTAGCTATATCGACCTCTGGGTGTTTCCCACCGTTTGGCTTGTTTTACTCGTTTCAGTTGCCCAACGAGAAACTATCGGGACGTTAATTGAAAACTATGGCCTCGTAAAAAATGGTCGGGCAGAGAAGGAGTTTGTCCTGGAGGAGCTGGGCTTACATCTCCGGAGAGAGAAGAAAAAAAAAAAGAAAAAGAAGAGGGAGGGAGGCATAGAGTACTGTATTCTACTTGGCAGGAGCGGCCATGCAAAAATAATACGCGGCTGCACGACGACTATCCCCCGGAGCTCGATCTTTGCTGCTGTTGCCTTTGCCCGGCAATAGCTTGTACTGAATTAAACAGAGCGCAACCCCTGTGGGCTCGTGCGTCCATCGTATTAAGATGATGACTGATGAAGGAAACCCTGTAGTGGTAGTCCTAGTAGTTGCAGTAACCGATTGGTGGGCCGCGCGCCGGGCGTCTCTAACGAAGAGTTACGCTCTTTCCTTCTTTGCACGTCCTTCCCTCTCGGGGTTGCAGCGTGAAACACGAAAATGGCGGAGGAGCGCTTGCCATCTGTCGACCGACTCGCTAAGCTTTTTCGCCCGTCTGTTGCAGAGGAAGGAAACTGATGATTTTTTCTTCTTCTTTGGGGATTGTGTGGGGGATTTGAAAAAAAACAACAACGGAAAACAGGTGCTCGGATTTTGTACCAGTGCGTGCCGCGCTGCGTGGGATTGCGCCGGATCACGTTGCACAAGTCCGTCTCTGCCGGCGACAAACTCTACACGCTGATGTGCGAGTGTTCGAGCTTCATGGACCATTTGCAAGAGGCGGCTTACATCGCACCGGCCCTGCGCGCCCGTCTCTGCGGCTACTGGTCCATTTACCGGGTGGCCGACGTGTACTAGACGACCAAAGAAAATATCACCAACGGCAACACAAATATGAAGGAAAAAGAGGGAAAAAAAAACAATAACATTTCTATCGATCCGTCTATTTTCTCTTCCTGTCTGTCACGGCTGTCACCATTTTATTTTTCTGTTGGCTCCGTCGATTTCATTTCTCAATCAATCAATCTGTTTCTCTTAAACTCTCCTTCTGTTTCCATCGATCCTGTCAAATTTCTCTCCTTTCTATTTCTCTTCAATTTCACACTCTCTTTCTCTCTTTCTCGCTCGCTCGCTCGCTCTCCTTTGAATGTCATCGACAGCAGAAGACGAACGATATCTACAACGACCGTCGCGCCCTTTTCCTCGCTCTCACTCGTTCATGAAACCCCATTTTTTCTTAACCTTTGCCGGTTTCGGGTTTCCGCTAACGAGTCGCTAACGAAAACAAGCTCTCCGCATCACGGCACAACTTGCGTGTCTTGTGTCGTTCTAACCAATGACCGTCGTCGTGACTTTTGGGTCTGATTGTGCGCGCGCGCGCCTGTGGAAAATCATTTCTACGGTTGTTGTTTCCTTTTGTTTTCTAGTAAACAAAGATCCGATGGAGATGAACGTCTTTCACTTTTGAGGGAGAAATTTAAAAAAAGAATCACGATACGTAAATAACGTGGACGGCACTCGCTGATTACAACAACAAACCTCGTAAACCATCTCGAAAAAGAAAAAAAAATGAAATTTCAAAAAAATGTAATCAATTGAAAAAATTCAAAAAAATTCTGCTCTGGCTTTCATTCTCTTCACCGTTTCTCTTCTTCATCTTTTCTCGTCTTTTTTATTTTTTATTTCATTTTTCTCCCTCTATCTTGTGCGTGCGTGCGTGTGCGATTGCGCGAGTGTTTGTGCCTGTGCGCGTGTGGGCGCACAAGGAGAGTTTTGTTGATGAAGAGCGGCAGATTCAATCGATAGCTCCTAGAGTTGTTGTTGTCCCCTCGCTCCCCGCTGCTGTATCTATTCCAATGTTATTCTACTCACACACGGACACACACACATACACACACACTTGGGTTGAAAAGGAGGGAAAAAAACATTCAAAGAAAAGAAAAAAATACTCTTTCAAACATTTTTTTTATTATTATCATAATTTGTTGGGTTTTCGTCTCTTTGCCATTTGCCTACCGGTTTTGTTTCTATCGTGTACATGTGTGAGCCCGCCGTGCGCTGCTGTGTACAATCGCGCATGCACCGGGCGATTTGTTAATTGAAACTTATAAAAAATAATGTGACGTCACTTTGAAAGAAATGAACAAAACAAAAAAACGACAAGTCGGAAAGGAAATTTGATTGTTGTTGATTGGCTTTTCTTCTTTGTTCGTTTTGTTTCTCCGAGAGCTCAACGAGGGGAAATCTTTTTAGGACGACGATGCGCACAACGACGGCCGTCAAATGTCGTTTGCCATCGACGAGCCTGGTAGTTTGATGTTATTTTCGTCGGGCCAAAAGAGAGAGGAGGAGCAGCAGCAGCACTCTGCGTCATCGAATCAGAGGAAAACGGGACAATCTACTTGATTGTATCAAAGAGTAGCAGCAGCAGCAACAGCCGACTGGTAAAAGAGGGCCCGCGTTCGCATCGGGAATAAGGTGCTCCTGTATTGTTTGGGGCGTTGCAATCCAATCAAGGAGAAGCCCATGACTGAATCCAACAGATGACGAGGAAGGAAAGCGACTGAAATAGGATTTTTAGAGAATCGGAGACTTTTATTTCGCTTCTCTTTTGATGCTTTTGTCGACGTCTAGTACATCATCCAGGTAAGCTCGGAATGGAAATCCTCACCCACCACGGCGCTACCGCGACGGTCGTCGATTTTCTGTGGGCACACAACCAAACTGTGTACTATCGTACGTACGTCTACTGTATCGGTAGTAGGTTATTGATCAAAGCCAGCTGGAGCAAGGTACACATAGTGGATAGAGTGCGAGTAGTTGAATACCCCGGAGAATGTACAACAGACACGTGAGGCACTCCTCCTTCGTCTGTGTCGTGCCTTGTGTCGCTGAACGAGTGGGTGAGACGGGCAACCATTAGATCTCTCAATATCTTTCTCTCTCTCTTTGCTGGACGACGACGACGACGACGGAGGAGAAGAAGCAACATTCTCCGTCTCTGTTCGTTACCGAAACGAGTGGAGGAGGCAGGAGCTGCAGAGAGTCGAGTGGCCGGCCGTGTCCAGCAGCTCATCTATCCGACATTTGAGATCCTCCCGCTCCTTACCACTACGAGACACAAGGATTCTAGCGTACTAGCAGTATATACTGCCACCGACATGGTCACGGTACAGTAGCGCAATTCCTTTTTTCCCTTTTTCTTCTTCTTCTGTTCAGATATCGTCATCCTGTCCGACTCGGAAGAGAGGGAAAGAACGAAGGGAGCAACAGAGAGAATCGGGAGCGAATGTGTCCCACCTCCTTCTTTCTTTCTTTTCTTCTACCCATTCTTCGTTGTCGTCGTCGTCGACGACGTCGTCGCCAACCCCATTCCCGCCCTGTGAAAGTTGAATCTTGCCGGGCGGCAACAATCAATACTTTGGAGGAGGGTTCTCCACTCTCTCTCTCTCTCCCGCTCGCTCGCTCGTTCTGCCTGGCGCGCGGCCTCTCCACCCTCCCTTTAACTTTGGTGTATACACACACAGAGACACACCACGCAGACAGAACGAGAGAGAGAGAGAGAGAGAGAGAGCGGAAAAAAAAGAGAGGCGGCCACACGGCGTATACATCAACTGGTCTCGCTACCTACAACAGTCGCGGACGGAGCTCGGGTCGGCCAACACACAGAGTCGTCGACGTCGTCGATGTTATTAGATATAGTCCCAACTCGACACCGGCAGCTGTTTTCGACGGCAATAATCTTTTTCAATTTCTTTTTGTTATTTCCCCCTTTTTTCTTGGGTTGGATTTTTTGTTTCCTCTCTTTTTCTCCCGGACGCCCACTTGGGCCGCTCCCTGATTTATTTGGCCACTTTGGCTCTCTCACTCTATCGGAGCAATCCATCTTGTTTCCAGTTGCCCCTATTTTTTTGTTGAGAGAGAAAGAGTGCTGATTAAGAAGAAAGACATCACATCCAACAGGCAGCAGCAGCAGCAGGATCGGCTATCTCTCTATCCTTGTTCGCTATGCGCCGACTAGAACCCGATTGATCTGACTCCGCGGTCGACACCATCCGAAAAGCCAAAGAACCAACAAGCTTCCCGCCGCCTCCTTAAACCATCCGGAAGATCCATTTTTCTTCCCTTTTTCCGTCAATGGTAAGTCCTTCTCTCTCTTTCTCTCTCTCTCTTTACACATGCTCGTTGGCTCGGGTTTCTTTTATTTCTAGTGCTTCCTTCCACTTTTTTGATCATCTAAAAGAAAACAAACAATCGAGAAAAAGAGACATTGCCGCTGTCGTATTAGATTTATATATTCGTCTGCCGACAGTTTTCTCCTGGTAAATATTGGCCCACAATTTTTGGTGATTGCGCCTGGCATCTTTGTTTTGGGAGGCGTCGAAAGAAATGAGACATGCCAGATTTCGCCGTCGCTGTCGTCGACGTCGAGCTATTAGATTAGATGGCGCTTGTTGTTTTGATATGGAGCCCGTAGTGTATATGTACACCATCATCTCGTTCTTGCGTATATTGGGTCCGATTGCTATTCTTGGCTCGCGTGCGCATTTGATATAGGAAAGCCAGCGCATTCCGTGACCCGTTCTCATCTCGTCGTCTCCCCTTAATTTTTTTTTGGTAGATTTTTTATTATATATCCCTTGTTCTTCTTGATGGGGAGCGCTCGCTGGACTGTGATTGGCTTTGCCGCTTGTTACGTATATATAACCACGGCCGTATTCGGTATAATGAATTCGATTACGCGCTCTTCCTCGTTTTCCGCTCGTCTCATTCCATTTCTTCGGACCCCAAGAAATTTAGCGCTTCCAACGCGTAATACCACCGAGCAGCAGCAGCAGGAGAGAGTGAGCTTTACCGTCGCTTTTTGCTCGGCAACAAACACGGCGACGGGTTGGTCGCGTATTGGACGACCATCCGCCGTTTCCTTGGTAACAAATGCCGGCTGTTGGCTGTACACTGCTGTCTAGTAGATTCCCGCATTGAATTCCGTCTCCTCTCCTTCTTTGGCCCATTCTTCAACCGCGTGATCCACCAGTATCCTTTTGTCGGATTGGACGAGAGGGAGGAACTGTCGCACGGCATTTCAAATGTAGTAGCTCCTGCTCCTTGATTTATTTACCCAAACGGTTGCCCGTCGTCGTCGTCGTCGTCCGGGCGGACGTTTTAAGACACGAAGCGCGACGCCAGTCTCATTTGTATCTGTTGTTTTTGTTGTTTTTCTTCTTTCGGTGGGTGGGTCCGGCGTCGGTGACAGATGAGGCGTCCCATGTGGAAAATTCACTGTATGACGGTGCTCCTTCTCACCGGAATCAATATCTATTTGCTGATCAAACTGCTCTACTGCGCCGAGAAGAGTAACGACCGCAATCGCACGACCGAGACGCCGGCAGACGGACGCTACGCCGTTTCGGCGACTCTCGGATGGATGCGTCCGTTGGAGCGGCGGGAACAGCAGCAACGACATCCCGAACTGGACGTCCAAGTTAAGGGACCGTGGTCCGTAAAGGGACTGCAGGAAGGATCCGGACGGCCGGCAGATGCGACCGTCGAAAGTCGCCCGGCGGCGGCGGCCTCGGGAGGGATCCGCAGCAAAAGTTTTGGCGATGACAAATCCGCGTCCGAATCAGATCCGGTACTCAGTGGGGATTTGTTAATGCTCGGCCGTTGGGACGACAGTCGGCGATTTGTCGTCAGGGATTTCGCCCTGGCCGGCAAACAATTCCACAGCACGGCCGTCAGCCACAACGTCTGTCTGGCGACGCAGTCATCTCTCGACCGGCTGCACTGGATCGGCGAAGCCGCCGATCATTGGCGAGGGGCCATTTCGGTCGCCGTTTATTTGGACGACGAGGAAGTCGCCATCTTTCACCGGGTCATCCGACACATGCGTCAATGCCATCCCGAGCTTCTGGCCAACATCGCCTTTCACGTCGTTTCGGCGTCTGCCCAGTCGTTGCCACCTGCCGCCTCCGCCGCCTTTTCATCCACTTTTTCATCGTCATCGGCCTTTTCCGGCAAAGCGTGGACGGACGCCACTTCGGACGAGGGCGATGACGGCTCCGGTGGTGGCCGAACGACAACAGCCAACTGTACCGGTCCAGCGGAGGCTCTCACCTGGTTGCTGAAAGAACGGCCGTCTCTCAGCGCCAAGTGGGAATCTGGCCGTCCGTACCCGCAGAACTTGATGCGTAACGTGGCCCGCAAAGGCTGTCCCAGCACTTATGTTCTGCTCCTGGACGTCGACGTCATCCCATCGTACAACATGTAATTCTTTAATTATATAACAGCAATACCATCCGGTGACAATTCATTTGTTTCGTACGATAAAAGGGCCGAATCACTGGCCGAATTCCTTGACCGGCCGACAGTGGCCGCTCACTGCCCAAAGTGCGCGTTTGTCGTCCCGACTTACGAGCTGGACTATTCGGCCGATTTCCCTCAGAACAAGTCGCAACTCCTGGCGTTGGAGACGCAGGGCCGTGCTCAACCATTCCATCACAAGGCCTTCCGCTACAACCAGTTTGCCAGCAATCTGACGAGGTAAGTTCTCTCTCCCCCTCCGCATTCCATATATATCCCGGTTGTAGAGGAGACGAGTTCCCGTTTTCTCTCTCTCTCGGCCTTTTCTCTCTCCACATAACACAACATTCGGTTTTACTGAGAAACGTTTCCGCTTCTATTCTATCGTCGGCCAAACTGATGGCATCCATCGCAGATGGCGCCAGACTTCTGAAACGGACCAAGTGGTTGTGAGCCACAACGTAACCAACTACGAATTCTTTTACGAGCCATTCTACATCGCCCGAGACGAAGCTCCGCCTCACGACGAACGATTCCTCGGGTAAGCGGACGCCTCTTGCAATAATAAAGATAAATGAATTCAAACTTGCTCCGGCCTCTTTTTTTTTCTTTATTGTGATGGACGACACGGGATTAAATAGGGATCCTCCTAGTTCGGTGAAATATTACCGACAGCTCTTCCCTCCCGTAGCGTCCTGTCCTCTATATTTCACCCTTGTTGACTACGGCTCATTGCTCAGTAATTTGTAAGGAGCACTTTCCTAGTATTAGTACTGAAGCGTTCATAAAATAGAGAGAGAGAGACATTGTGAGAAGGAAAGAAAAAAAAAATATACTGATAACGTAAATTTCAGCTCTAACGCTTTGTTACGTTTGTTCACAGGTACGGCTTCACGCGAAACACTCAGGTAAATTCTCATTTCACATCATCACGCGGTAAATATGGATGGCAGGATGGAGCGCGTGCGGTTTTTTTTTTCTTTCTTTTTCTATTTTTGTTTTCAATTTTCGGAGCGAAATTGGTGGGCGAGCGAGAGCGGTAGATGCGCCGCGATGGTCCGCCGGTACACCTCGTTACGGTGAGCACCGGAGCGTGCACCGACCCGTATAATAGATGGGTGACCGCGTGTGCCATCTTTTCCTCTCTCTGTAACATCCCCCAGTAGAATTTATTCCCGGGCCACCCGTCTCTCATCTGTCGCCAACGAAATCTTCTCAACTCGGTTGATGTTTGCTTACCTTCTAACGTCGTCGTCATCATTCCCGCCCGCACAGTCTCATTATTTTGCGTTGCTGCCGTCTTTTTTATTATTTTTTTTTTCGGACTGTCCCGCTGGGTCGTTGCTCCGCACGCTCTTCCCCTTTCTCTTCTCCTTCTCCTTTTTTTTCTTTTTCTTTTTTAAAATAATTATTATGAATAGCTAATTAGCATTGTCTCGTTAGATTCTTGGCTCCTGTTATCTCGACAACAACGTAGCAACCCCGTCTTTTTTTCGCAATTTGTTTCTCTCCTCATTTAGGTCTACGAAATGGCGTTGTCCGGATGGAGTTTCCACGTCCTCAGCCCGATCTTTACGATCCATTGGGGTATGCAGATGAAGCAACGACGACCCGCCTGGAGGAAGACGCAGATGGATCGTAATAGACGCCTCTTTGACGTTATCCATCAAGAGCTCAAAGCCAAGTACGGATTGCTTAATAAGAGTCCGGCAGTTCGTTGGCACGCACAACCTTTGGCCGCTAGTCGAAACGGCGACGCCAAACAGCCGCCATTTGCCAAAGCAGCCGCACGGACTTCTGTCTGATCTTCTTCTACTATTACTACCACCACCACTACTACTACTAAGCTGCCGCACACTTTTTCCTCTTCTTCGTCTTCTTCTTCTTCTTTTCTTCTCCGAAAAAAGTCTGGCGATATATTCGATTGCGACCATCCATCCAACTTGGCTTCTTTCAAAAGCAGCGAGAGAAGACTCTTTTGCCCACTTGCAAGTCTTGGATTTTCTCTGGGGACTAGAAGGAAGTGACGTAGTGACGTCGACTGCTAGTACTACCCATTTACTTCGCTCCTTGGGAATGGCCGAACACGGCTAGGATCAAAAGAACTCAATTGACGCAACCTCTCGCTTCGACATCAAACGCGCGGGGGAAAAGAAAACCAAAGTTTGTTTTGACTTTTCGAGGTTTTTTCTCTTTTATGAGGTGATATTTTTTTCCCATCCACCATCATCCACGGTGCTGTATGCTGTTGCTCTGGAAACTGCGTTAGATCCCTCCGGATCTGAAACTATACTACTACTTTGGTCCTAAAAGAAAGAAAGTCATGTTTCTACACTTGGAAAAAAAAGCTCATCCCATCCAATTAAGTGAGAAGAAGAAAAAGAAGAAGAAAAAAGAATCTACTACTTTGAACGAAAGAAGAAAAGAATAAAGGAGAACTTGTCTTCTCTTGTTAATACCTGCCCCCAGCTAGATGCTATGACGACTCCCCCGCACCCAGTTATATACCACCACCACCACCACGTTCGGACACTGTATCGATTTTCGAGTCGGCTCTGAAATGTCATAACCCCCTTCCCGACTCCGCCCTTCCACTCACAAACTCTATTATATATAGTTATAGTCTCACGAACACAGATATATGAAAAGTGATGGGAGCGAACCCAACGACTCGTTTCTGCTCGTCGCTATATTTATACATGTGATTACCCTGCTGCTGATGCTGTTGCTGCTGCTGTTTCTGACGCTCGGATGAATTAACCGAGATCCCAAAATTCTTGTGTCAACGACCAGTTGAAAAATCGACTCTGTAATAGCATCCAGCATCCGGCAAACAAAATGATGTATCCAATACATAAAACATGTACATATACATTAGACTGCGAAGCACTCTGTGTCGTCTTCTCTCCTTCTATATCTATCTATTTATATATGCACAAGCCTATCCGTGCAACGACAAATTTCAAATCAAGGGCCATTCGAGTTTGCTGAACCGTTTTATGCGTATCATTCCGTGATGGACGCGCTCGACTAGCGCCAACGCCGAGTATATAAGGGAATGTTTGATTCTCTTCTCTTTCTTTTCGAGTTCAGCGAATAATTGTGAGACACCACTCGTCAACTAGAGCGAGAGAAAACGTGAAGAACGCATTGAAGAGAGCCAGCAAGAAAGAAGGACGCGAAGAAGCAATCAGGGAGGCCAGCACTGGCAGCAAACTTTATATGATTGGGCTGATTAGATTTTCAGCATGGTTGGCTATTTCCTAGTATCTAGTTACACTTCTCTCTCTCTCTCTCTTTTTACTGATCGCCCTACGTAAAGCGAAGAAAAAGATATTCGTCGGAAAGACAAGAAAGCGACGTAATAGCGTCAGAGAATCAGAGCCGGAAAATGTAGATCTATATTCCGCGCGGTAAAAGGTGGAATCGAATTTTAGCCGCCAGCCAGTCAATTTTCCGACTCTTTTTCTTCTTTTAGAATTTAGCGGTGGAAGATTTGAAATCCTACACGTGATGAATAGTGATTCTGAGCACGCTCCGATTCGTCCTCCTCATCTCCAGTCGCTCTCCCTCTCTCTCTCTCTGTGTACACGCATAATACACCGTGCTCAAGCTGCTGGATGACACCAACCCAATCTCGCGTGAGTAATTTCGTCGCTTCCAAATGAAAATGCCTCGACGCTGAATGCGCCGAATTTCGGTGTTGGGACGTGAAAATGTGGAGTAAGTATGGTAATCCAACTGAAGCACATCACGTCGTTGCCGCTCTCGAGACTGTGCAAGAGAGAGAGACCAGCGCATGTATTGCAGCTGTATCAAAGCGTCTCATTTTTTATCCTCTCTCTTTTCTTTCTCTTTCCCATAGCAAGTCGGGAAAGGAGAAGAAAAGAGAAAGAAGACCGACGGAGTTTCTCAAGTACTATCATCACCCCCTTCGCCTTTTACCTTTCAAAAAACGTATTTGGAATAAAGAAAACATTTGACTGCCGTTCCAGCTGCCTACGGGTTACTGGCGCCCGACGAGCGAGGAAAATCAATGAACCAGTTACGTCTTTTCGTTGTCTTTTGGCGCGGCGCGGCAACTGCAGCAAAGACGATGCCGTGCTGATGTTTGGAAACGGTGGGAGTTTGCCCGTTCCGGCAGACGCCACGAGAGTACTTTTTAAATTATTCTAATGCAATTCAGAAAATAAAAGCGGGGGGAGCAGCAGCAATAAAAGGCCGAAGAAAAGAAAGACTTCATCTCTTTCTCGCCGAGCTGAAAGAAAATAAAGCTCTCTCGGAAAGAAACACGAACTCGCCGAACTCCAATGCGCTTGTTACATCAGCATTTTCCTTTCAACATATACATAGCCCCGGCTGCCCAAACAGAAGGGAACAGACAAACCAACACTTCTTCCATTCAATTCTTACAGACTGTTTTTCCGCCTGGTAGTTCCGGAGAAAATGTGAAGCACGCGCGGCCTTATACATCACAGTCCGAAGCGATTAGATCCCAAAGTTGAACGGACGATTATATACCCATATCGCGTCGTTCCCCTTTTCAAAGCAACACAAACAGAAAGGTAGAAAATGATGGCGTGGGGCGGTGAAAAAGGGAAGATTGGAATTTGAAGCCGTGATGTATGGCGTTGACCGTCGTGACGCGGAAGCAAAACTATTAGGGCTCTCGGCAAGTTTGCTCCCTTTTTCATCCGGGTAATGGACATTATCCACGCCACGAACAATAGGGGAAGGCGTGAAGAGGGAGAAAGATGAAGATGGAATGAAGGGAAAAGAAGGAAACAGAGAAGTGCGTCCATTACCGATCTAAGCAATCCACTCCAGACCCGAAAGAAGTCGGTGTAATCGGCGGAACTCCCGTCGTCCGGCAACATATACAATAAACTTGCGCGCGCGCCCATCTCCGACAGCTCTCTCTTATTATCCTGAAACTTTGCCATTTTCTTTCCGAGTTGCGTCAATTGTTTTTCATTAGACAACGACGACGACTCTGTTTGGTTGCTTTGCAGCTGTGGACTTGCAGCTCGCGCAATTGCGGACATTTTACATCGTGTCTTAATGAGTTTTCGCGGATGACTGATTCCGCCAGCCGCGCGGACCACAGCGTAAAAAAACCGGCCGTTTCGGCATTTCTTTTTCCGGCTTTCTTCCGTCCTCGCGGCCAAAGTTACCATTCGACTCGGTCGTTAACAAATAAATCACTATCTTTTTATTTTTTATTTTGTCCTCCGACGACAACCGAAAAAAAGGACGAGAAAATGTTCTTATTTAACTAGACATACGGCCAATCCATTTTCACCGTTCAAAAGACAATTGACGTTGTTTCGTGACCGCCTAATCGGATCCATAAAGCAGGCTAGTCTGTGGAAATTGTTTTTTCCTTCTAAGAAGAGAGCCAGAGAGAGAGAAAAAAAACAGGAAATGGATTAAAGAAACCCACAAAGTAATCTTCTCTTCCATTAACGCTGTCTGTCTGCAAGTACGTACTACATAGCGGACGAAAAGGGAAAATCTGGACAGTCTCCACTTTTCGGCTGTCACTTGGGGATTTGATATACGTCATGACGGTCCAAGCGCGGCAACAGCCGCCAGACATATTCTTAAAGAATGGAAATAGTGTTTCTTTCTCCAGCTTTTCCCAATTCAAAATTGCCTACCTGACCGTCGTTTTATATAGAGCTACCGGTAGAAAATGCACGGTTGGCGTGCTGCACCTATGCTGCGTCAAGCGAAAAGGTGGCCTCATGGCGTCATCATTGTCGGAGGGGCCGTTGTTATTACTATGATTATTTTCGCCGACAGAGCGGGTTGAAGGGCGTGTTCCAGTGTGTAATATCATCTAGAGACTGGCGCTAGTCAATCCTATTCTTTTCTATTTTTGTTTTCATTTCTGTCTCACCTTTCGGCAGTCTCGTCATGGGCTAAAGAGACAGGAAAGGGAAAAAATAAGAAATTCCTGGGCACGCTTCCATAGCTCAGCAACCTGTCGCGCAATTAGAAGGTAACAAAACTTGAAAAATGCAGGATATTTTCGACAGGAATTAATGACGATGGAAAAAATAGCATTCGGGCTTCGGCCCGTCAGCGTTATAGCGGAACAGGTGACTAATGATGCGGACAAACCCCAGCATTGAAACGTTTGCCCATGATTTAGAACTGATGCTTTCCTCGGGTGATTTAATACTTCTCTTTTCTTTCTTTAGCATCAATGGCCGGCATTTACATAGAAATCAACATCCTGCAGTTTTTATTTCATTTTAAAACGGCTCATTAAAGTAGCCGGGTTGTTCCTTTCCCCCGAGAGTTTCTTCCCATCTCTCCATCTCCGTCTCGACAAATAACCGCAAAAGTAACTTGAATTTTTTTAGTTTCTTTTTCTTTCTCATCCGACTCACAGATAAAGATCCGTTTTTTTTTTCTTCTTCTGCTTCATCTTCTTCTCCTGTTTGGTTGATTTCTTTCCGCAAAAGAACATGAAAAAGAACAGTATCGAACTAAGATTTGATCGAATACATACACAGAGCGCGCATACCACAAATCGCAGTTAACTCGAGGAAATAGAAACAACACGAGAAATTTGAAAAAGAGAGAGAGAGAACTTTACTGTAACCTATTCGTGATTCATGCGTGACTCGCACGCCGTGCGTCGTCGGCGTCATCTGTCGCGGTCAGACACCAGGTGTGTGTATATACCGACAGTCTCATCGTTCTGTCACTTGGCTCTACCTACTTCCCTTCTTCTTCTCGGCTCCTGCTTGTGATTTCCTCTTGAAAAAAACATCAACGCCGACAATCAACAAGATTTATTGCATCTTTCTTGTCTGCTGGAAAACAATCGATCGTAAACTGTCGGCCAATTCGTCAACGCGGGCCAGTAGCCTGTCCTGGATTTGAGCAGTCGCCAGGTTCCGTTTTGTTTCGCTTCTTTTTTATTTTTAACAGCCGAATTTAAAAGTTGCTCAAGTCGTCATTTCCTGTGTCTATTCGCAGTGGTTGCTTCCCCTCTCTACTTTTTTTTATATTACTTTTTTGGGGGTTTAAACTAGATGTACGGTATGTTAGAGCTTATTAGCTTTCGGCTGTTTGTTTGTCGAGCAACAGCAGGGGAATTTGAGACGATGAGCATCCGACGATATACTTGGAGGAATCGCCCAGCTAACTCGCGTCTACCTGCGCCAGATGAGTTGCGATGCCTCCGAAAGAAACAGAGAAAAATCCCGATAAAAGAAAAGAAAAAAAGAAGCGGCTGCGGGACACGCGGCGGAGTCGGGCGCTCTTGTGGGACGAACTAACGGGCTGATCCACAAGCACAGTTTTTCACTACCGGCATCACGCATCGAGCGCCAGCTCTCTTGCCTCACAATCTTCTATCGTCATCTTCTCCAACATGTGAAGCGTTTCATCTCTCTCGGGCTCTCGTCGACATCTGTCTCGACCATCTGTTGCGTCCACTCCGCCACCGCCGCCGCCGCCCGTTTTCTTTCGTAGGTCTCGGGTAGAACGAACCGTTTAGCTCATGCACCCAACAGGCCAGGTCTTCCTCATCAATCTGGCTCGTTGTTGCGAATAGAAAACAGTTTCTACCCCACCTTCCAGTTCACCTCTTTTGTTACTTATTTTACGACAAAAATATCTTGGCCCAGTGCCACCACCCTTTCAGACGGTCGGCTCAAGCAGCTGTTTCAACTCATTATTTTAGCCCCTTACGAAATCACTACTTTTGGCTAGACGAGAGGCGGAATGGCTCAAATTGGACAGGACTCCTCTTAACTGGTTTTCTCTTTATTAGGTTTTGCCTTTATTGAGAGAACACGATTTTATTAGTTGCAAATTTCGGACCCTTTCACCTGCCATCATTGGAAATGCAATTTCTCGGTTTTTAAAAAGGAAATTTTTTTCTGTTAAAGATTTCGGCCACCCAAAGCTGGGAGCAATTAAGTTTATTGACTCTTGGCACCCGAGGGTAAAATCGAACGCGCCTGTCGCGGTTCTAGCGCGGCACAGTAATCATTGTGGCCAAAGCCCGAAATTTGGATGATTGAAAGATCATGAATTTCACGTAGCTAATTAGGGACAGGTGTAGGCATAAAAGTGAAACACCAGTTTCGCCTCAAACGGGTTCAAAGACCAGGTATACTTTAGGTGGTCGTACTAGCCCAATTCAAAAAAGATTCGACCTGAAAGAGGCCTCGAGCCCTGGGGAATTATTTCAGACGCAATTCACGGTCGGGCAGCGGGTACTTCCATCCCAGTTCTTTTTTTCCCCTTCATTTACTACATCTTTGTTTTTATATTCATCCAGTTTCACAGAGTGTATAAAACACGCACCCGCGCAACGGACTGAAATGTTACCGTGCGTACGTCTAACTGTAGTGGTGGCTTCAAGTAGAAGAGAACGCTACCAATTAGATGGCCGCGTTCTTGTATTTCTTAACTGAGAGAAGAAAAAAAGAGAGATAAGTTTTGGTTTCTACTCGTATATCGCGTGATTCATGTAGAGAAAGACGTAACAGCAGCCGATCAACGGGATTCCGGACAGCAGCATCAGCTACGCGGGGCCCATTACGGCTAAAGGAAAATACCAGGGCAACTAACACAACCCACTGAGAAACTGCTAATTTATATCATCCCGACTACCCCAATAAAAAGAATTCCCCCATCCAACCGATACCTTTTTCCGTTCACCGGCCGAAGGGACTGTTGGCCCCGAGTTGTTGACTCAGTGGCAAGGCCACCATGTAATCTGACGTGTTCCTCTTTATTCGGTCCAGTTCGATCATTATTACGACACGCGATATCTCTCTAGCTCTATTTACACAATTGTGAATAATATTCAATTCCAAGAAGAGCAGGAAGAGCAGGCCATTGTGCAATTCCATTCGGGTGATTCGAACGGCCGGCAGAGCCTCGCCGCATTTTGCGTTGCTCTTTTGCAAAAGCAGCTGCTGCAGCTAATGGCGACGACGACGCCAGCAACGCCGCCGCACACTCTTTTTTCTTCTTCTTTCGGGGGGGAGAGGAGGCGCGGCGAGAGCGTTTCTTGAAGGCCTGCTTTATACATAGCGGTTAAGGTGGGACGGACTTTCTGCTGGCGCGGTTGGCTGGTCTCTCTGCTGCCGTTCGGGACTGGCCCGCTTTAAAACATCCCCACGAGCTGTTGCTGGCCGTCAGTTATCCATCAGATACCGTCCGTTCGACAATAGGAAGAAGCCAGAGCATTCGATCGACTATTTCTCTCTCTCTCTACTACCGCAGTGGCTTGTGATTTCATCGTCTCGACCGCAGTGTGCTATCTTCAATCATTGATGGTTTGAGATTCGGACAAGAGAGTTTTCTGCCTTTTGCGTCTGTGTCGATCAGTGTAGCGTCAAAAGATCGACTCGAGGGACTTGAGAGATTTACAGCAACAACAAAAAAAAAGGAAAAATGGAAATGCTGACGAGCTTTTTGAATCCGACTCAGATCGGCCAGTTACGAGAAGTCACCAAGAGTGTCTCGCTGGAAGATGTGGCTGAAGTGGCCACTACCGGTTTCCGTTCCATGGGCACGACTCGAGAAGATTCACTCGTCTTTGTACTCGGTTTGCTCAATCTAGGCACGGTATTGTGCTACGCCGTTTACTCGCAACTCTTCAAACCCGTCCGTCGTGGCTCCAATTCGGCGCTGGACGAAAACCATTTTGTCTTCAAAAAGATCCAGACCATCTTGGACGAGCTCGTCCTCCACGTCCACACCACCACTTACTATCGCAGCTCGCTGGAGAAATCTCAAGAGCTGGCCAGAGGCCGGGACTCTGATTCCACCTTCCGGGCCCGATCCGGAGCAGCGCCTTCCATCTACAACGTTTTCAGTTTCTTCGACCTACCAGAACCGGCCGTTTATGGCGAGAAGGAGCCACCGCTTCCGCATCAGTCATCCAGACGGACGGATGAAGATTACCAAAGTTATCTACAACAAGAAGCCAAGAAGATGATTCAAGAATGGCTCTCATTTTTGGTCCAGTCGGCTCTGACGCAGCCGGCCGGCCGTTTAACGAAGCGACACACGAGGATGCCGTTTCCACATGCTTACCGTCGCAATATGACACTCCACCGATCGTCGCCGCAAATCAAGAAGCGAATCGCTGCATTGACATCATCGAACCGTCCATCAAATAAATCGGCCAATCGAGCTGAAGCGAAAACGACAACAACGACAACGACAACGACAACGACGACGACGTCAACGACGACTCGTCCGCCAACGACTCGTTCATCGCAGAAGCCGAAATGGAATCGGGAGAGAGCGTCTCAACGGCGGCCGCAGATGAAACGGCCCGTTGTGGCTACAACTAGTGCTGCGGAAGCAGATGGTCGAGAGTTGGCGGCTGCACCTTCTGCCAGTTCTTCCAGTGAACCGGACGTGCCTCATCCAGCCCACCAAGACGTTCCCGTTCTTCCTGTCCACACACTTTTCCCACACGAGACCGTTAGGGAGAGAGGCGCCGGTAGCGGCAGAGCTGACGGCAAGAGGGCCCGGGCCAGCAGCCGGAGCGGGATGAGAAGCAGGAGTGGGCAGGAGAGACGGGAAAGGAACGAAGTGCTGGCCAGCACCAAAAGACCAGAGCCGAGGCACATCCCGTCCGAATTCCGTCAACAACTTTACCGGAATCCAACATCGGAGGCGCCGTACGATCTGGACGATTCCGCCTCTTCGCCTCCAGTCCATTCTCCTCCTTCCTATCCGATGGAGCAAGAAGACGGGATCGTCATCCGACTGATGCATTTGATCCAGCAAACAACCCCGCTGGCCATGGACGTCTTGGGTGTGTTCAAAGCCAACGGCCAGCATCAACAATCCGGCGAGCCTAAATGCCTTGAACGGCTCTTGTGTCAGCTCAATCAGGACTGGAAGACCAGAGGTTCCGTTCCAGCAGCCATGGCCCCATTCCTCAGGTAAATAACCCAACTTACCCCCACAAGAAAAAAAAAACTAACATAAATAAAAGAAAGAAAGGAAAACATCATCATCATCATTCTTGTGTATAAAGTACGTCAGAATGCCCTCGATAATCAGTTGGCCGTCTCTATTCTCTTTGTTATACTTTGACACGGCCGGACGTGTTCGCTGGGGCGAGAGAGTAACAAAATGCGCAAGGACGCATCTTTCCACGGGAGTAGTACCGTTCTTTTTTTTCTCTTCGCTTCCCTATCTCGTAGGCTGCACTTTGTTGTGTATGTGCTTTTCTTTTCTTCGAAAGGGAGAATAAGAAAGAAAGAAATCACATCGTTAGAGAAACAACGGATAACCGACGGTAGAAACAATAGCGAAAGAAAAAAAAAACTTGTCGGACACGCTGTCTTCGACCGAAAAATGTAATTAAGTAGCCTCACAAGTCAGAAGAAGAAGAAGAGAAAAAAAAACAGACCGGAATTTTCATTGTCGATTCCCTTCGGTGTCCACGTCCTCACGTGAAAACAACAGATGGTCCACCGACGCACGTTGACACAGCCGGGAAAAAGATTGGGAACGGACAACAACAACACACAAAAAAAAACGGAACGAACGTCTAGAGCGAAGGACGAAATGTAACGGACACTCCCGTCTTTTTTTTTTTTACTATATCTCCGTATGTAATATCTGACGATCGTTTCCTCGAAGAAAACAACGAGGAATTGTCTTTAGGGGGGAGATTTTGTGTGTTGTTGTTCCGTTCATCTTCGCTTTTTTTAATACGTTTCACATTGCACTAAACCACAAACCATCTGCTCTGCTTCCACTTTTTCTTTCGTTAACAACAAAAGTTATTTTCCCTCGTCCTCTCACTGAACAATAACTTTCCCGTATTGAGAAAAACAGCGAACTTGTTTCCAAAAACGCACCTATACCACGTATCAGGAAGTGATTAGGTAGATGCGCACTCCCCGGTGATAGAGCCCTTTCTTTTTCTTTTTTCATTTCTCTTTTTAATATTTATATATATATATATCGCTTGCTGTTTGCCATCGTGTAAATATAACGGACTAGAGGGATGAAATGAAAATAGAACTGCCGCCCTTTCAGCAGAATAGGAAACTTCACGAGGTGATGTACGTACGTAGCCGAAGGAAAGCCGTGAACAAAACGATGGCCGCTCCCGCGCTTATCCTTTTTCTGGGTGCGATAAATCCAAAAGTGGTGGGAAAGAAGAGATTGAAAGAAATAGAAGGAAAATGGATGTAAAAAGAGAATCTCTTATGTATTACGTACCATAGGGTTTGTGCATGTCTTCTTGACCGATTCGCTCTAGTCGAGCTTGAACAACCGTTAGTCTCTTGCCGAGCATCTCTTTCTCCTATTCTTTCTGTTCGCCCTTGACGATTTGACCGATTTCAAAGCTGTTAGCTGTCGAGCATTTTGGGCCACCAGGTATTTGACGTTCACCTGTGTTTACGTGTGAAGGAGCAGTTTTGTTTCGTTTTCTATTCCGACGTCGTCGTTGTCGTCGTTCGAATTCCGGCGAAACAACAGTACATATGAATGACGGCGGTCGTGCGGAACGCATTGCAGGATGACTCGGCCGGCAGACTCGGTGGGAAACTAGAGCGGCCGGCTGAGAGGAGAGTTAAAAGGATGCTGGTCATTTCTTTTTGCGAGGCGAGGCTAAATCTGCCATAACGGGTTGGCGAATAAAACGTCTGGCGTTCTTCAATAGATTCGTTACTTATTCATTTGAACGCTTGTCATCGCCGCCGCTGCGTCGTTGCGAAATCATGCGGCTCTTTTCTGCTGATGAATCGCGTCTTAACTATAATCCTGCACGTGTTGATAATCTTTACTGGGCGAACGCATGGAAAGGTCCGCTCGGCGGGAGGGCCGTCACGCCCGATGTTAGACGGCGAGTTTTCGCCGCTACCACCGCCGCGATCTCTGTGTATCCTAACGGCACTTTATTTCCCTCTCGCGCGTCTTGTTGTTTCTACTCCCTTCGCCCTTCCAAAGTGATTGTGTAAGTTGTCCGGACAGCCGTCGTCTTATTTATCATCCTTCTTAAACGAATGGACGGGCAAGGAGGTCAAAAAATGTGTCGGCCGTCAGATTCGCCGTCGGAGCGACGTAAAGCCGGGCAAAAATCTGGTTTCTATCAAATAGAGTCTTATCGCTCCATTTCCGTCGAGTTCAAGAGCACCGAGGACGATGACGGAAACCGTATGGTGGAAAAGAGGACAAAGAGCCGGTCCATCAACATCAGTCCATTCGTACAGATATAATAACAATTGGAGGACGAGGCCGATTTTAAATGGCTGTTCATTTTCTACGGCTGGCGGAATGCCGTAAAAAAATCGACGGGGGATTATCGAGTTCTGTTTTAGAAGGAGAAGAAGAAGAAAAAAAGAAACCGTAAGAAGCTAGGAGAGACAGAAGGGGAGCTACAGGCGTATAGATTGCTCAACACGCTCCCGGAATCACGCCTCTACATCTACAGTTTCTGCCAGAAAATGTAAATGACCAAAAACAACAGAAGAAAATCTTGCGATGGGGAAATCCGTCAAGACAATGAGAGAAAACAAAAAACAAAACAAAATGGGATGAAATTACATGTAAATCGTTCGCTCCTCTTCTCACCCCTACCGGAGTACGAGTATGGTAATTACGGGACCGTTGCGCAGTACCTGATGCTACCCGGATTGAAAACAACATCAACAAAAAAATGAATACTTGTGGCAGTTAATTAGAGACTTTCAAAGCCCATCCATTACACAGACCTCGTGGCCGTTTTTCCCTCCTTCTTTTTCACTTCTTTGACAACGACATCAAACGTACATTCATTGTGCCTGACTTGTCGACAACGTTTTTTTTTTACATGTGACACTTCCTGGTCTTCCATCATCTTTCGGGTCAAGTCCATTATAATCAATCTTCTTATATCTCTCTGTTTTCTTTCGTTGTTATCAAATTAGCATCTCCATGGGTTGGCTGCTGGAAAGATCTGCTGCCCCACAACTCTCTCACGTTCTAATGGCCGTGAGAGCCGGTTGGATTGGCAAACAATGCGCAACTCTTTATCCTCGCTGTGCGAATCCCAGTCGCCCGCAATGGACCGTGGCTCCGTTACACGATGATTCCTTGAACTTGCCCAGCATCGGACAGCCACCCGTGAAGGTCCGCCCGCCTCTTGATTTCTTCGTGTCCACGCCAACGTCAACAACCGTCCATCTAGACAGCAGCACGCTTCGGCCAAGTTCTACTTCGATAAGGACCAGTCCGTCAACCAAACCGTTCGCGCCTCATTCATCAGAATCCAGCGACTTGCGTACAACACCTTCGACCCTGCTGAATATGAATGACGGAATTAGGAAGGTCGACAAGACGCCGCCGGACTGGGTTCGCGAAGGCGATTCCAACTCGAATGGAGTTTGGGGCCAGCATTCGATTGAAATGGGTTCAGAAGAACATACTTCCGCCACGCTGATTGGAACTTCATTGCAAGTCGACAGGAACGGCCAAAGCGGTCCTAATAACAACCGGCCGGAGAACGCGAAGCCATGGGGTAAACCAAGTCGTTTCTCAGGCGCTGACAGTCTCGAACTCAGCGACATTGTCCGCGGTGTTTACCCACCGGCAACGGAGAAAAATCCAACGGACGAGGAAGAAGACGAAGAATATGAGGACGATGAGGAAGACGAAGAAGAAGAGGAGGAGGAAGAAGAAGAGAACGGCCAAGAACCAGGTAGCTCAACCAAGAAACCAGTTGCTCATTACACCGAAGACAGCATTCTCTACGACCTGAATAAAAACCATTTCACGGAGAAGCCCCAGGCGTCAAACCAAACCAAGAGTATGAAAGATCAAGCTTATGAAGGTTAGCAATCTGTGTGTCAAAAGTAATTTCAATTAAACTCAATCCTGTTACGCCGTTTCTTGTTGAAACAGAACATCAAAAGAAAAAGACGGATCGATTAGAAATGGTGCCGCACAGAGGTCTCGTTCATCCGTGGTTGTCAGAACCCGTTTGGGTGCCGGAAAACGCGTGGCCGCCCAAACCGACAGACGCTGGTAATCGTCTTCGGTCTGACGAAGACTACGAAGAATCAACTGACCGACATCGCGACAGGGTGTCATTCAGTCATGAGGTATTATCATCTCAAATCCTAATAAAATTTCTTCAATAACTTCAACTTGTGTTTATGTGTTTGACACATATAGGATGCCGTGAAGGATGTTCGATTATTCGATTTCGCGATGCAGTACCTTCGTGATCGGTCGGCATAGTAGCACCACTTGTCAAAAAAATAATCATTATGTGCAGTATTTATTTTGAAAAAGACTGGATTAACTTCAAATGTATGACATTTATTACCGTGGGGTTGAGTTTATGGTAACACTTTTCTGGAATGTGGTGGAGGGACCAATCTCTAAACTTTCTTCATATTCGCAATTTCTTGCGCTTTCTTAAACCCAGAAAATCATTCGCGCGTAAACAGTTTTCCCCCATCCTTTGTGTAAGTTGTTATAAATTATTCATGTCACATAATTTGTGTTTGACTCTGTGTCGTCATTTTAGTGTCTACTATGTGTGTGTTTACTAATAAACTGCCCAAAAATGCTCAGCCGGCTCAAGCTACATCTTAGTTACGTGTTTGATCGCCAGGTAGCGCTGGCGTTCAACTGTCAATGAAACGAAATTCATTGTTGGCCAAGTGTTCGTGTGTTTCGGTGTCGTGAGACGGATTTTGTATAACTCGTTTAGGGCGGTATTCGACTCATTTCGTAGTCTACGTACGTAAATTAGCCGAAAATACCTGGGAGTTGCAAAGACTATTGCCAACTCGTCTCTCCTGCCCAACGATACACAGAATTTACGTAACGCTATGGTAAGTACTCAAGGTGTAACGCCCCCAAATAAGCGATATTTCTACAGCACTTTGCATGTTTACATGTATTGAAACAGTCGGTTAAAGTTAACAAATAACATAAAGGTGCCCTTGAAGTGTAGGAGGAAATCATGTGAGTCAGAGTTGAATTAATAACATGACAAAGGTTGTTATTTATTCAGACAATCTAAAAACTTTCATATCACATTTCAATCATTTACCGAGTCGTTCCCAGTCTTCCATATGTTTTAAACTGGTTGTCAAACAATATGCCTGATTGAAATTTTTCCTCTGCTTCAAGCCCATTGTAGGTGGTGGGGTATTAGATTGCTTATGTCCCATTCATTTCGACTAACAGCCAGTGAGGTTGACTCACATCAAATCCCTATGATGGAGCGAGCACCTTTTAAGACACCTGCTGCCACATTTGGATCATTTCCCGCTGCACCAGGCTATCAATCGGTCATTGAAAAGGTTTTTTTTATTGTTTTGTCTGGTTGAAGTTGTTCTAACAAAGTGTGAAAACTGAATTTACACACAGGCACCATCTTTTCTGTGGAAGATCGCTTAGGCATATTTTCCTAGATTAGAAACCTAGTTATTTTCTTTCAGGAATGTTATGTTAGTCCCCTTCCTTTCTATGTGGTAGAAGGGGTGTAACTTTATGGTTAAAATGTATGTTTTCCACGTAACCCAATTCTTAATCTTAACTTTTTTGTTTTTCTATACAGGATAACCGGGAAGGCGGCCAGCGAGTGGCTAGCATTACTTCTTCGTATCCCGGCCCGTCACATTCAGTCGCTATGATGACCTCATCTATAAGTTCAGACGAAGACATGCTGGACATAACGACAACAGGAACAACACAGGTAATCACGTGTAGGCTTTCTTTTTTATTTTATTTTCCTTATTACCCCGTATTTTATTTCGACAGGAGCGTACATCGTTTGATGGTGAATCTCGCACTGCCGCGTCACCAGCTGGTTTCGGGGAAACTTCAGAAGACATACCTGGGATTGGTCAATACGATGACTTTCAGACCATTGATTGGCAACGTGACTTAGCACGCGATCGGATGCACCACCGATACATCACAAAGCGCAAAGAAGATTCAATCCTATCGGCCGTGAAAGCAGCTCACGACGCTTGGTCTGGCTGGGTTTGCGTTCTGTCAGGTACAAACCACTTAAGAAACAGGATCGCATTCCAAAAATAGTTCCCTAAAACTCGAAAATTCAACAGTTGGTGTGGCGGTTGGTGCCGTTGCGTCGTTCATCGACATTGGAACAACATGGATGACTGATCTGAAGTATGGTATATGTCCCGAAGCGTTTTGGTTCGACAGAGAGCAATGTTGTTGGTCGTCGAATCAAACAACATTTAGTGATAATTGTTCGCAGGTAACGCTCCCGAGTCCTTTGGGGATAGAACATTGTAAGTCACTAACGTTTATTTATGCGTTTCAGTGGTTGACTTGGCCACAGCTGTTTGGTGCATCAGACGATTCAGCGGGCGGGTATATTTTATCGTATATATTTTACGTCCTATGGGCCGTATCATTTGGCGCTCTTGCCGCCGTCCTTGTGCGAATGTTTGCACCATACGCGTCCGGTGGAGGAATCCCCGAGGTAATTCACCTTGAATAAAATATCCATCACACTCCGTTATCCTTACAATTATTCTGCATTTCTCAGATCAAGACTATTTTAAGTGGTTTTATTATTCGTGGCTTCCTCGGCAAGTGGACACTTTTAATAAAATCCATAGGCATAATGCTAGCCGTCGCTGCCGGTTTAAGTTTGGGAAAAGAGGGTCCCATGGTTCACATTGCCATCTGTCTTGGTACTAATCAAACATCTTATTCCTGTTCCATATTGATTATATCAATAACATTTTCTCTCTTCCAGGCAACATATTTTCTTATCTATTTCCTAAATATGGTCGGAATGAGGCCAAGAAACGTGAGATTTTATCAGCCGCAGCAGCTGCCGGTGTATCTGTGGCATTCGGTGCACCCATCGGAGGTGTCCTCTTCAGTTTGGAAGAAGTCAGTCTGCGACACACTTTATTGTAAATCTTATCTTGGATGAAACTTAATGGGGAGTGTTTGATGCAGGTCAGCTATTATTTCCCGATGAAAACTCTATGGCGTTCGTTTTTCTGCGCCTTGATTGCCGCATTCATCGTTCGCACTATCAATCCATACGGCAATGAGCATTCGGTTCTCTTTTATGTGGAATACAACAAACCCTGGATCTTCTATGAGCTGATACCCTTCACGGCTCTCGGAATCTTGGGGGTGAGCTTATTGCTAATTTATTTTCCGTCCCGTCATTCCCCTTAACCCCTATACTTTTGATTGCCTCTTTGTAGGGACTGATTGGTACCTTGTTCATTCGAGCGAACGTGTGGTGGTCGCGTTATCGCAAAGGTTCTCGTCTCGGTCAATATCCAGTGCTGGAAGTGCTGGGCATTACTCTCATCAACGGAATCTTGGCGTACCCCAATCCTTACACTCGAATGAGCTCGACGCGTTTGATATATTTGCTGTTTAGTCAATGTGGCGTGGCCAACACCGATGACCTATGGTAAGGAATCGTTAAAATCAATTTCATACGGTCTCTTGAATAAAGCCAATGTTGCTTGTATTCAGCGATTACAACCGCAACTTCACGGATGTCAACTCTGCCGTCGAGAGTGCGGAAACCGGCCCTGGCGTCTACCGGGCACTATGGATGTTGGCCTTGGCCCTCATCTTCAAGTGTGTGATCACCGTTTTCACGATTGGCATCAAAGTACCAGCTGGCTTGTATATCCCATCGCTTTGTATGGGCGCCATTATGGGACGCATCGTTGGCATCGGAATGGAACAACTTGCCTAGTACATAATATGCAAGCCTCGTTGAGTTTCGGACGAGTTCTGATTGCTGTCTTTTCTCCCCTCTCGCACAGTCGCAATCCCCATAGTTGGATATTTCACGGCGAATGCTCCGCTGGAGGCGAAGATTGCATTACACCCGGTCTCTATGCCATGGTAGGAGCGGCAGCTGTCCTTGGGGGTATCACGCGGATGACAGGTATCAAATCAGCACCCGTTTTCCAATCTTCTTTCCATAAAACAGGTTTGCATCTTCTATCACAGTTGCTTTGGTGGTCATCATGTTCGAGCTCACGGGAGGTGTTCGTTACATCGTACCGCTCATGGCCGCCGCCATGGCCAGCAAATGGGTCGGTGATGCCTTTGGCAAAGATGGCATTTACGGTATTTTGATTTGTTTCAAAGTGAGTGTGAATTGTACGAGTCTGAATCCATTTATTGTTCGCCTTTTTAGACGCACACATCGTTCTTAATGGGTACCCCTTTTTGGACAATAAAGAAGAATTCGGCCACACTACTTTGGCCGCTGATGTTATGCAACCCAAGTACGCCCTTTTATTTCTTCAATTTAACAAGACATTGTTTGACAATTCGATTGTACCCCCTTCAGAGCAAACAAGCCACTGACAGTCCTTACTCAAGACACGACAAGTTTGGAGGCAGTCGAAACGTTGCTCAAAGAAACGGACCACAACGGCTTTCCTGTCGTTGTGTCGAGGGAGTCGCAATTCCTTGTCGGATTTGTCCTGCGGCGCGATCTTTCCCTCGCCGTCGGTAAGTCCTGTTAGCAGTTCAATTCAACAAGCGCGACATTCATTCGTTTATTCCTTTATGTCAGCAAACGCCAAACGGACACAGGAAGGACTGAGGGACGATTCGCTAGTCTTATTCACACCCAATATTCCTTCGCCCTGGCATGGATCGCCGCCTTTGAAGTTGAGGCGCATCTTGGATCTTGCCCCAATCACGGTGACTGATCACACGCCAATGGAAACCGTAATTGACATGTTCAGGAAACTCGGCCTCCGGCAGGTCCTTGTCACCCACAACGGGTCAGTTGCATTCAAATTGTCCGGCCTATAGATATAGATATTTATAAGGAAGTTGGCTTTGTAAACTCGGACCGTTATGCTAAAATTAGAACGAAAGATATGAACCGGTCAACATCTGTTTCAATCTCGTTTCGGTCCGTATTGACTGAAATATCCAGTTTCGGGAAACTAGATACGCTGGCTGGCAAATGTTTGGTCAAGGTTGAACTGCTCTTGATCTCTTTTACGTGTTGTGCGCGGCTAAAGTAGGTCATCGTCGGTCCGCCACGCGTCTGTTCTCTTAAGCTATGTCAAACGTGTAGACGTCCGCCGTATCATGGTGGATGCATCACGAGGGAAAAGGCACTCATGCTTACTTTGTTTGTTGTGATTTTTTCCCTTTACAGACGATTGCTCGGCATCATAACGAAAAAGGACGTTTTACGGCACATGAAGCAAATGGACAGCGAAGACCCAGACGCAGTAAACGTAAACTAAAAAGCCAAAACCGGTCGAGAAAAAACTCGTTCCGGGGTGATCATCTTTCTGTTTAGCAAATTATGCTCTGTAGTAGCAACAACGCGGGTGAGTCAAGTTCACCTTACTGTTTGGAACTTGAAAGTGTTTAAAAGAGTTGTTGTAGTATGTTGTTTCCTCCTCCTTGACATCGCGTGACTGTTGAGTATTTTCTGACTCTTAACTTTTAGACAGTTTTTTTTTCTTCTTTTTACTAAGCCTCCTTCTGACCATTTATCTGACTATTCTTTTTATTCGATTTGAAACCAAAAACCGTGGTTGACTTTTATCCTTTTTTATGACGGATTGTGCGGATTCTAAAAAAAACGGATCGCTTTTGGTCCATTCTGCCAGTCATTAAAAAAGAATTTACCTATGAAGTTTTGCATTGGTCGGATCTCTTTTCGATCTGATATGGCCAAGGGGAATGATTGAAACACCCAATGGTCTCCTCATCGTAATGCAGTGTAAAGATGTATAACGATGCTTCTGTCCCGCTCTGTGTATTGATCGTCCCCTTTTCCTCCTTCCCCTTCCTTTGTCCAAGGTTCCAACCCCCATTGGCTCTTCAATGCCTCTTATATAATCAATATCGTGATCGTCTTCTCTTTCCTTCTCCATTTCTCTCAGTCTCACTTTTCCCCCAAACTCCCCAAAAGGCTATATGCGCTTTCCTCTGATATATCTATTTTGACTTGAGCGAGAAAGTAACCACATTCCCTTATGCTGGAAGCGACCTAGCCGTGTGTATTGATCGTCAAAAACATGTGGAGGACGAGAAAGAAAAAATAAGACAACAGAAAAAGAGTAAAACCTTCACTCAGTAAACTCTCCGACCTTTTCGAAAGAATTTTGAACAAATAAAACAGATACATCCAAAAAGTCTGAGAAAAAATTACAAATACCAAGTATATATGCAAGGTATCATAGTGCCAATCACCTTTGATGTGAAATAAGAAACAATAGAGCTGTATATACTTCAGCTTGAAAAAGGATGATAGAGTTATGCATATGTAAGCAGCCGACAAAAGAGCCTGGAAGGTATACTGTGAGAGGGGAACAAACGTAATTACGATTCCGGATCAAGTGTTATGTTTCTTTATCTAAGTGTTCGAAATCTAATTTAGATTTCTTTTCTTTTTTTTTATCCTTTTGGTTCACGTGTAGTCTGGTTTAGCCTTGTAGCATCGCTTCCATATCTCGCAGAGGACGACAGTCGAGTGGAAACGATAGAAAATGGCCAAAGGCATGCACACGTTCATGATAATTATCCAAGGCCAAAGGCCGTAGAATTGAAGCTGGACAGGGTTGACGTCCGCTCGCGATTTCTCCAGGGTGTTCACAGTCCACATGGCAAAATTACAGACCTAAACAAGCGAATCAATGAAGCTTAGTCGTTGGGGTTGGTGGGTACGATTAGCAGATATTGCTCTCACCAAGAGGAAAGTTACAACTTCACGACCGGGTTTGCGGGCTTGTTGGTCCGCCGAGTAAGTGTTGCGACGAGACGCATCCAGAATGAAGAGCGTCTGTGTCACGGCCTGAAAGAGGAGATAATCGATCGAGTCTTCATTAGTGATGAACAGGGTAAAAGTCATCCGTACCTGGAACAAAGCTGCCAAGGCGCTGAGGAGCACAAGAGCACCGTCTTCATCATCATTCATCGTGTAGTATCCCGCGATGACGGTGAAAATGTTATATGCCATTAAGCCGATTTGGCCAAAAATAAGGAGGACGTCATCCAAATCGAAATGGCGAGACGAATCATAGCGCAGTTCGCGGACCTGTTCATTCATTAAGTTAAGTTAACGTGAGCTGTTGAGCATTTCAATCGATTTGTTTATAAGCCTACGCACTTGTACGATTCCGATTAATGTAGCTACGAAAGCCATACAGAAGAGGACGAAACGAGCCGCGCCCACTTCCATGATGGCCATAGCCCGATATTCTGGATTGTTGATGAGGGCGAAGAAGAGGATCAAGCTGATGATGGTGAGTACCAGCACGAAAATGCCTGCAAAAAGACCTTTGTTGGCCTTGGCGCAGTCTACCGAGTAGTGGTGACGAGAACGACGGCCGAGGGCAGATGCATTCGATAAAGAACGTCGATCAACATCAATTCCACCGACCGCTACGTTCTTCCACATTACGTACAGGATAGCAGCGCAAATAAGTGAGTACTCGATAGCACAAGGGAATAAAAGTGGGCTAGCATCTTGTACAAGATGGCCCATCACTTCCGATCGTTTGCATTCGTCCAACAACGAACGGCTGAAGATATCCTGATTGCCGGTGACTATTTCTCCAGGATCGACTAAGGCTTCAGCGTGGGCATCCCCACTCGAAATGTAGTGGACGGTCGTCGGTTTATGCTGATTGGCGTGTGCCGTTGCTACGTGCCCACCATGACCACCATCTAGACCAAAAAGTTTTCTTTACATATCATCTCAAGAGCCACTAACTAGAAAATCGACTCACGACTGGATGCGTTGTGGTGAAACTGGAGAATTTCATGCTTGGTTTCCTCGATTATGACGTTCAGCCACACGCAAAGGTTAGTCGCCACCATGTGCATCAATCCAAAGTAAGCAATAGCTTTTGGTTTGCAAACAGTCATCTATATAATTTAGCGGTTGGCTTTCTTTCATTTCACAGTCGAACAATTATTGATTGCTGGAATACCTTGGCGTTGAGAAAGATGAAATACATTTGGATGAATGTGAACACCATCCTAGTTGCTGGCGTAACTGCCATCAAGATATCGTGGCATTGGCTGTCGACATCGATTTCGAAATATTGCGCAAATTCCAATCCAGAGTAGATCATTGAACCCACGCCGAATGCTAAGAATTCATGAGTTGTCAACTATTTGGCAATCTAGCAAGCTATTGAACGGTCCTTACCGACTGCGCCGATCCGCAGGTAAAAGGAGCCGTGATGATGATGATGATTGCGCCAAGGAGGGTCGCTGTATGTTCGCGGTCGATGAGTAGCATCCTCAACAAAATCGTCGGCTTGTTTGAAGTCGACCACGGATTGCTTTGCCCCGCACCCTATATATAAATTCGGAATATTCTATATCTTATGTAATCCTGCATCTACAAAGTTATTTTCCTTGCAACTTTCTCGAAAATAACATATCCGGGCCTTGTGAATAGAATTTGAAAACACTCGTGAATAGGATTTGTCAACAGCCAAGAAGTATTCCTAAACGTTGCCTTTGCTCTTTTCGTGCCGTGAATTCGCCTAGCCGCCGTGAGATAATGAACTCTTGGTTTATCAAGAAGGAAGCAGCGCATTCTGGTCAGGATACGGCCAAGTGGCTATTCCAGTATGCATGGTGGCTCACGCTACGAAGAACGTGGAAAGATTACTTACGGGTACTTCAGGGCCGGACACGCAAACCTTTAACGTAGTGATTTCTGCGTAGCTTGAACTAGAAAACTCATTTCGCTCTGACGTTCCACTTGGCATTTGACTATACCGAACGTACGTATATGTATACAACGTTTTAATCAATCTTACATGAATGTCTATTCTTGGCGGCTTTGTTGCGGATCATGGTGACGAAGACGTAGAGGAAGTAGGCGATGCAACCGAAATAGAGGTATAAATAGAATCCCTAGAAAATCAATCAAGATTGTACCGGAAAGAGTTATATACCAACCAAAGATTGCCTATCGGGAAAAAACTGTGGTTACGAGAGCATACCAGATAGGATGAGGACGTAACGTGGTTGGAAATGACTTCAGTCATAGGGAAAGCCAGTCCCATAACGATGATAAATTTCGCGTACAACGCGCTAATTACAGCTAGAACGGCATCACTGTTGGGTAAATATCAAAAGTGTGGTTTTGTGGGTTCCGTTACGCAATGATTGAATGACAGAAACTATTTTGACTCACTCTCCGCGTTTTTTCCAACGTCTGGATAATACGTCTGGAACAACGGCTATTGTGGTACAGGTAGACATTGGAGTGCCCTCTCTGGTCATTGATCGCCTACATAAAGGTGGGAAGAATTTCATAGAGATCTCTCGACTCTCGACAAAGTAAACATCCTTGTATAAAGTATGTGTAAAGTGATACGTACCTATCGTTGAATTGGGTGGGTATTGTAAGAAATGTGGTCTTGTAAGCTGGGCTGGATAAGCGTGTTTTGCTCGCTTCTTCTCTCCCCTCTTTGATCTCGTCGCTTGCATCGATCTGGTCCATCCAATCGGGCGATGGTGGATTTTCTACCATGGCCACGCATCTTTTGACGGGTGTCGGTGGTGTAGACTGCTGTGAATCCACTGGCATCCAGTTATTAGTGTTGGGAAAGCCTAAATCACCATCAGGCGAGCAGTATTCGTCAGTTGGGGTCGCCGGTTGATCCGGTGCTGTCGTTACTCCAATTCCGGAATCTTCGCGGCGCAAGGCTTCGAATCTTCCGGCTGTTTTCTCACAGCTGGACGTAAGCCGATCTGTCTCTAACGGCTCAGATACGGCCAATTTATTTTCAATCGGATGGCGTGTTCTATGCCACGAGGGTAATCTTCTACATAAAATGAAAAATACAAATCAAATATTAAAATAAAAATTTTCTAACAATGATGCACGTTTTCCGAAGATGTTTGTAAATCGATTACAAACGAAGTCAACCGCAAAAAGTAAACAATTCATTGAATGTTACCGATTCAGTGCGTCATCACGTGGGCTGATAAACTAAACATAAACTTTTCCCAGATCGCCCAAGTAATAAACCATTTAAGGTGTTCATTAAAGCTTAGTTTTGCTAGGGACAATTGCAACGCTGCAACGTGGCACATGTTTTGTTGATTTTATGACGGGGGGGTGTATCAGTGTAGATGAGAGTCTAAAAGGTTTCCCGGCTTACGCCAAAACGCCATCGACTGACAATTGTGAAACAATAAAGTGAAAGGCCGACATTTGTTCGAAATCTTCGATGTAGTTCGCAGTACTATAAGAAAACAAGTGTACAGCTAGCTGACACCATCTGTGCAAGACGACAAGCAGTGAGTGAACTTTTCCATTTGGACTGAAATCTATTCAAGTTTCAGTCGTTTCTAGAAGACTCGTAAGCTACTTATGTCTTGTGTTACACTACACGCTCCACTTACACGGGGAAAAGTAGGGTTTTGGCCGTTCAAATTTCTACTTGGTAGGCTAACATTTGAAATCAGACTCATGGGAACTGAAAATGGTCTCACCTTACTTGGTGGTCTGTTTCTTAGGAACTTATGGCGAAAGACGGAATACTTACGAAAGACAGGGTTGCGACATGTTGATCGGGGTTTTTCCACTTCAGATTTGCTGTCGGTCAAATGGAAGTATCTGCTGCTTTCTCGCTTCTTTTGTTGTCGGGATGTCACTACCGCGAATCACTTTATTTCTGAGTAAAATGTTCTTTTTAAAGTCTTGTAATTTTAGCAGAATAGCACTTGTTGATCGAGCACAAAGTAGAAAGAGTCAACCAGTGGCAGCTTGATCGAGATGGTGCTGGGCAGCGCCAAAAGCCTGGATATCACGTTCTCCGCGGATCGAATCATATCGCGGAAGCGCAAGAATTGCTATATCGTTACGTAACTGAAACCGACTAAATTTAGGTGACATTTTTGTACGGTGAAAATACTCAGAACAAATTAAGTTAGATGATTCCAGACTCAAAAAAAATCCCCAAAACGATCCTGGACCATTGCAAACCTAACAATTAAGTTAGTAAAAACTATTTTCAAGAAACCGACGAACAAGGGCAAATGAATGACACGCGGGAGGAAAGAATTGAAACTCGTCTACTGTTGAAAGTTTAGCTCTCGACTGGACAGCTGCTTGTCTAACTGTTTCGTTTCTTTCTTTTATACACGCACCGCTTGGTCAGCGTGTGGGAACTAGGAATCGGTCGTTGGTTTCATTTGTCTCCTCCCCTCTCTCTCCTTTTTATCTGCTTATCACAGCGGTGAAGCGGTGTATGTACCAGGCAGTTCAACTACCGCATAGCATCAGGAAGTAAAGAGAAAGTAGAAAAGAAATTCACGAACCATCACACTCCACCTTCATGGAAGCCGACCCGGAACGCAAACATGGCCGATAATTTTTTCTCTTCGGCTCGTTCGGTATGTCACCAGAAGTCCAGAAGTGATTTCCGCTTGATCAGGTACTTTTCCAGTAACGGTTGGTTGAAGTGATGTAAAACCTTCGACGAACGGACGCTAACTGGCTGCGACGAATGTGTGAGAGATGCCTTAACTCCTTTGGAACACCTCTTATTAATACCTATTGTTCTGCTCTGGGATTCCGTCGGTGCGCTTATAGCTGGGCAGTCCGAGGAGAATACCAATGGATGCCGCAGCTTTGAAAACGATATATAGCACGTCACCTTGAATGTCCTTGTTCCAGACCTTTCTTAGATTTCGTCCAAAGCCCCGACCCATTCTGCCGCGGCTTAATAACAACTCATTAAAGAGATGGCATTTTTCACCGTTTCCACGGTTTCGTCTAAACATTGCAATCTTTGCATTAATGTACATGACGCATAGAATAGTTCAAAAATAATTTTTCCTCCTTGACACGGACGATGTACAGGACACGGACGAAATACGATTGTTTGTGAGGAGGAAAAACATCTTACGTCAGCTTTTCAAATGGACGTCCTACACTAAACACCGGAAGAATTGATAAATAAGTTTTCCTATCCTTCTTGTTAACTGATTCCCTACTGACACCCTGAAAATGTCTTTATGCTTTCTAGTTTGGCGCCGTGATCATTTTTGATTTGTTTTTCTAAAAGTCATAGTGTGCTGTTGCTGTCCTTTATTTTAGACTTGAAAGGAGATCCGCTTCAGGTTGACGTCATAGTTTTTTGTTGGTCTTTCAGGGTACATTTGGTGGAGGCTTACTTCGATAACGAATGATAAAGGAGAGAACTTGTGAATTGTCAATCCACTGGGTGAAAGTGGGCAAGCAGTTTTGTGGTGCAACTCCTTCTAGAAAAGAAATTGTAGCGGCAAACCAATAATCAATCGACTGACAAACAAATCTTACTGCACTTTGGACGTTTGATTGTCGCCATATGGCGTAACTCGTATTGAGATTTGGATTGGCCCTGTAAAAACGTACCGCACGGCGGCACGGCGGCACGGCTTTCTTAACTGTTTTGTTTTTAACGAAAGTTCGAATGGGGAAAGCTATGGTGGACAGTTTGATACTTTCTAGGCACGTTTCGTATTTCGGCTACAATCGGGAACATCCAATCTCTTTGTATCTACTATTATTGGTCGAATTTTTCCTCTTATGGATTGGATCACGCAGCACGTCGTGCTTGATGACCTGCTGAAAATAGTCGAAGTAACGATGACTAGCAAGTTGATGGATACCGTACTGCGCTGATGACGACACCAATGTCTAGCACTTTTTTCAAGAAAATTGATTATAGATATCACTCAAAATAAGTAATAAACCTACGTATAAGGTATATATCGTGTAAGCGACCAATTTCACATGATTTTTCTATTTACCGTTATGTACTGTGTTACGCAACTTGCACCGAAAAAGACTAATCCTATTGCCTTGTCTTATCTCCCACAACGTTCGTAATGCTTGACTTTATGATAATCTTATGAATTTATTATGACTTGTTGGGATTGGAAGAAACAGGGAAAGAGTAAACTACTACTTATGCGTTTACAAATTTTAGATGAATCATATAAAATCGCCCACCTCACAGCATGTAGACTCTGGCTATTCTACGGGGAAAGTTTTAAGGCGTAGAATTAATTCTACACGCTCGCGTGCTGAACCGGAACAAGATTGACGCGCTCGGAGACTTTGTAGCACCGTTTCCATATTTCACATAAGCAAACAGTCGAATGGTAGCGATAGAAAATGGCGAGCGGCGAGCTAATATTAGTTATAATAGTCCATGGCCACTGCCCGAAGAACTGGGACTGGACCGGGTGGGCGTCAAATCTGCTCTTTTCCAGCGTTATGATTGCCCACTAATTTTTTAGTTTGTTAAAAAAAAATAGTTAAGATCAATACAAATTGGCAATTATAGTGGAAACTAACCATAGCAAAATTGGTCACCATCAAGAACGTGATTACTTCACGGCCCGGTTTTCGCTGCTCTTGACGTCGCGTGTACAGGTGCCGTTTTGAGGAACCGAGGACAAAGACCGTTTGAGCTACAGCCTGCATGACTGCGGTTAAAGCGTTAATTAGCACAAGCATCCTATCAGGATGATCGCTAAATTGGGTGCCGATAATTGTAAAGACGTTATAGGAAATGACGCCAGTCAGTGCGATGATCAATAAAATGTTGTCCAAGTCGAGCTGATGTGAAGCGTCGAATTGCAATTGGCTTACCTGATGTAATGGGCATCAATCAGCTGCTATTTTGCTCTAGATTATATCGAATTCAACGTACTTGTATAATTCCAATTAGAACGGCAATCAATGTCAGGATGTAGAGGGTGAGCTCGGCCAAGTGAACGATGGTGATGGCAATACTTTTGTAGTCGTCTCGGTTGATCAAGACGAAAAAGAGGATCATGGACAAAATACTCAGGACAAGGACAAAAATACCGAAAAACAGGCCCTTGTTTGCATTTGTACAATCGACCGAATAGTGGTGCGGTGATCGACGTTGCGAATAGGGATTAAAAATACCGGGCGTTCTCGGCGTCCGTGCACCTGCCGGCGATTCATTCATCGAACGAGCCGGTCTACGATGGGGATCAGCTTCTCCGGTATGTTTCCATATCTCGTACATAATGGCGGCGCAGATGAGCGAATACTCAATGGCGCATGGAAATAGAAACGGACTTGCGTTCTGCGTCAAGGTGCCCATCAGATCCGAACGGTGGCATTCGTCCGACAGCGTCCGTTTGCCCAGGTGATGGTAGCGCTCTTCTCGGATTCGTCCCAAAACAGCGCCGGAAGTCTCGTTTAACCAAACCAAAGGTGAAGCGAAAGCTCCGCTACCATCTGCAGCAAGAAGTTCCAGTCAACGTTTCTTTCACTTGTGTAACATTTCTCGAACTACCTTCCCCTCCTGTCTCCAAACCTGATAATAGGTGAACGTGGTCTTTGTCGAGTCCCGGTTCCTGGAGCAGTTGCTGATCATGTTCGCCACCGCCATACTGCTGGAAGTTGAGGATCTCGTGCTTAGTTTCCTGAATGATGACGTTGAGCCAGACGCAGAGGTTAGTGGCCACAATGTGCATCATCCCAAATCGCGCCACAATGACATTACTGTTCTTGATGATCTGAATCTGAATCAAGAACATGAGTGAGAGAAGAAAAATTGTCATTTGTGGATTTTTTCAAATAAATATAAATGGGTATAGTTTTTTCTACGTACTTTGGCGTTGAGAAATACGAAATACATTTGAAAGAAGGTGAAGAGCATACGAGAGGCCGGTTGGACGGCCATCATTATGTCATCACATAGTGGGTTTGATGACATTTCAAAATACTGTGCGAATTCCAAGCCCGAATAAATCATTGAGCCCACTCCAAAGACTGCACCATCCCACAAATTGAGTAGGTTTCGTATGAAATGAAACTTGTATTATTTTCTGTAGATGTCAAGTGGTACGTATATCAGCTGCATCATACCGACGGCTCCCATTCGGAGATAGAACGATCCGTGATTGGGACTTCTCCTGGGGTCGAGTTCTTTACCGAGAGTCACACGCAATCGACTAGTCATGATATCTTCCATAGTCAGGCCGTTTTCCTGAAAGACGGAATCGTTTTCGTTTTCCTTTTCCGAACTCTTTTTGGCTTTCAGACGCTGCATCATTTGATACCAACCTACGCCACAAACAGGACAATCATGTTGACTACAGCCATTCTAGAACAAGAAACGAGTGTATGTTACGTCTCCTCCACATCAAAGAAAAGTTGAATTGAGTTTTCAAAAGGACGTATATATAGCCGAAGAATCCAATGGCTACAAAGTAGAGATATGCATAGAAGCCCTAAGCCGCAAAATCATATTAAATGTTGCTGACAGATAACCATTTCTAGTAATCAATTATTTAATTTACCTCGTAGTAGTGAGACGGGATTTTGATAGATATAACCTGGGAGGTTGGGAACGCCACGCCCATTACAACCAGCATAATTCCATAGAGTGCGCTTAGCATATCCACAGTCGCCTGCCTTGCGATGATCTCGTATATTTTATCATTGACTTTATCATTTAAACGGCGTTTTCAAGCAATCTTACTTTCCGTGCTCCTTCCATAGTTTTACCATCCTTTCTGGGTTATGTCTGCTGTGTATTGGAGTGTTTTGGCCGCTGAACGACGGAAGAGACAGTCGGTCGTTGATTGTGGGTAGCGGCTGAACACTGAATTGTTCCTTTCGCGAAAGCTTCCTTGCCCCACCATCTTGTTTCGGTTTTGCAGGTTTCAAGAGCGATTCTTGTTCATCTTTGATTATATCTTCGTTATTTTTGACGATCGGAGCGCTTGAATCAACCTTTATTCCACTAGATTGAAACAATTGGAATTGGAATCACGTAGAAAGAGAAAAGTACTGTAATTTCACCTGTCGGGCGAATCTGTTGTATCCGTGACTTTCTCCGTCTTCGATTCTTTATTCCCCTCACAGCCACAGACAGTGTCTGTCGGCTTAGGATTCGCCATGGCCTCATTACGTTTGGGACTGGGCGACCTTGTTGGCGAATGATGATGCGACAAATTTCTGACGGCAGTACAAATGAATTCGATCGATGATCTTTTCCTTGTGTTCTTGGTCGCTCCATCCGTTCCGTTTTTCAAGCGGCCGACTTCGTCCACTCCCTCCCAGCTTCCGCCACATTTATCAATAGTAGTGTATTAATTTTCAATCGAATCGATCGAATCGACATGGATGCTGTCCCACGGATTACATTATTTACAAATGTATGTAGCAATATAGGTCGCTTCTATCGTTTTCTTTTCATATTGTTCTTGTTTAACGGACCAAAAGACATTCAGTCTCTATAAATAGGCTATTATGTTTTAAGTGCTATTATTTTATAAGTGATATCCTTCTATTTTTAGCAAAAAGCTCATATCCTTGGGATGAACCTTAATTGCTTTAAGCGTGTGAATGGTTTTAGTTCTCCTAGCTCGCTTGTTATTGTCTATTCTAGATCCAAATAAAGGCTTTCGTTTACGTAACTAAACAATATAAAATTTAGACGACAAACGACTTTTGCCTTTCAGTTCAGTATTTACGAGGCAGTGTAGGCTGATTGCTGAATGTGTTTCAAGGCCAGTATCACCGGCCTTGCCTACATTTCAGAAGCCGAAAAGTCTGATTCGGGCCTTCGATGAATTATGTGTAGACATCAGTTACCATAAATCACAGGTCGAGGCTATTATACTAGTAGACTATCGCAAGTTTGCTGTATCAGTAGCTAACCCTCTAGCCAGCTTTACCAAGTACAGAACCTCCGTACAGAGAATCTACGTCGCGATCAATCACGATCGACCACAATTTGAAACTTATTCATACAAAAGAGGTTATCCATCTCTTAAAGAAGCCTACCGTACTCGCGTTGTCATCTCTGTTTCCAAACAACCAGCTTTGCTGGACAGCCGGGCAGCTTATTTACGGTACTCGCTTGGTCTGAAAGATGTTCAACGAACCGAAAAAGAGGAAACGGAAAGTGGTTTCCCCCAAATATCTTGCGGAGATGTCGTTCAGCAATTACAGAAGATGGTCACTATAGCTCTATACTAATCCATCACTGGAGCAGTAAGAAAAATCCTGAAAGTTAACGGCGAGCACTACAATAAACTTGTCAGTTGTGACCTCGGCGGAATAGAGCTCTACGTATGCCATTCGTCCTAAATTGCGACGGAGGTATAGAGGCGGTGGTGGACATTGGCGGGTCATGTGGTTTTTACCACACCCCACGTGCCTGTTTCTCTGATCCTTCATAACTTTTGGCCGTTAAAATAGACGTGTCCAACATGTGAGAACGGGTGTCGTTACGATCAGAGAAACGCAATCAGGTGACACGAACAACCGTTGCCAAGGGAAAGAGAAAATTATTTCCTCGGGGTCGGTCGGTATGAAGAGTCATGCGGCTTTTTTTTATACATTAACTGGAAAAATTCCTGTTTTTTTTTTTAATGCAGTGTCCTTTTTCTTTTTCGTATTGGTAATGTTGATTTATTATGTAAAGATTCGGTTCACGGTCGTCACCTCTATCTTCTTATCTATCGAGAATGATGATTGACTGCCCTAGAAACCAGTCGTCATATGACTTGGCGTTAGCTAAGACTCCAAGAAAACGGCCCACCTTAGTAAATGATGGAACGATGCCGGCCTGATGATCGAATTACGATCCATCGGTGCCAACGAGTTTCCGGCCTTTGGAGCAAAGCAACAGCACCCAGTCAACCTCGAAGCAACAAAGATGGATGCACTGCAGAACCTCACGTTAGAAACGAAACACCCGTCTCACGTTCAAGATCGATCCGGCGACTGTGCGACACATTCCCGGCGACAACAACATGATTTTTTCTTCTCTCTTTCTCTCTCGCTCGCTTCTTCTTCGTTGTCGTCATACTCTATTTTCCTCAATCTTACCTATGTGTAAACATGCTTTTCGCGTTGTGATTTTATTGGGAGGCCTTTCAATCCAGTGACGTTGTCGTGAATACCACAACCTCATTAATTCTTGCCCATAAATTGTATCTTGTCTCCAAAATTGGTTCGCGCCAGTTTCTTCAAAGAAAAGTAATTTCACGAAATATCCTATGTATTAGAAGACGCAAAAAAGAGTATTTTTCCTTTTATTTTGAAACTGGGGGAAATACTCGATCATATGGCTTGTTTATTTAAGCTCATTTATTTGCTCGCGGTTCAGCCGGCGTTCCCTGGCTCTGCTCTTTCGTCAGTACCAGAGCATATTATCTCATTTTGAAAATCGGCGTGATGTCTGCAAGTAAACAGAAACAAAATGTAAATGCGCATTCATTATTTATATTATTCTTTTTTTTTTCTTATTTTATGCCAGACTTGTATTTATTGATCTTGCGCTTGGTTGGTTTCGTCACCTCGCGCAATCATCGGCATCTTACTTTTATGATGAAAAGTGCTACGCCTGGTCGACGTGCACAGAAAAGAAGCAGAGAAATGTAAAAGAAATAACAAGTTTTTGCAGAAACTCGGGTGAGAAAATATGGACGGCGCTGTTGGTCAATAAGTTTTCATCCGTAGTTGCACATTGGTGCTTTATTTATTGACGACTGCCGCGGGTCGATAATGCTCGTTCGTCTAGACGTACTGGGGATTCAATCACGCTTGCCAGATTGGTGCTCTTTTTATTCGGATAAGTGAGGTTGAAAGAGCACACAACAACTCTCGGTACACTATATGGGGACGACGACTACGACGACGAGAGATCCAGTTGTATATATAAACTTGGAAAGCAATCTTTTTCTAGCTACGTTATTCCGGCTGGGAGCATTTGGATTTACAATTCACGTAGCGTTTCCCCCCCTCTTTCTTCATGTGAAAAAAAAGGAAAGAAAAGGAATTGGAAATTCCAACAAAAAAAAGAGAACCTTTTTCCGTTGAAGGGTTACTCATCGAGTCAACAGCCATATCACTTTCACTCCACTTTGATCGATGACCTTATAAAACTGTGATATTTTTAGTAGTCTACATCTTTCCAGATTGTTCAGCAGAAGGCAGAAGAGATTGGAAAGGAGGAAAAAGGTCAGTGTGTTTGGTGCGTACACATGTATGTTACTGGATGCATCGTTTGTGATGATGAATCATCTTGAAACAGGTCGTCTCATTAATTATAAAAAACACTCGAGAAGTTATTCCATTTATTAGTCGAGTCCTCGATTCGCAAATGAGGTCGTCGACAGGTTCCCAATTTAGAAAGGCATTGGCGATATCTTATCCAAATTATTACAGGGTTTTATCTTATTCAAGGTTATTTGCGTACAATCCTCTACGAAGTGTACTTGACTCGAATTGGCTACATACACCCACCCACTGCTGAACTAGCAATGAAACAGCCGGAAACCTTGATGAAGCGGCTCACGCTCACGTAGGCTTCTTTTGTTCGTCGTCCCGGAAATTGTCGAGATCTCAACAAATAAAAATAAAAAAAAACTTTACCCTGTCCTTCAATAAATTCCCGTCATCACGGTCTGATTGTGCTAATAAAGAGCGTTAACATTGTTCCAAAGGAAAGATTGCCGTGATGAAAAGAGATTTTCATCTTTGAACTTTCGGTTGAATTCACGGCAAGCACACGACCGTGAGATGTGGCGGCGGGTTCGTTGACCATTAGTGCTTTGACGTAGCGCTAGGTGCCGCGAGTGAAGGCAAGCGTCAGCTCGCCATCTATTGGTCCATAATCACATAGGGGTAGAGAGTTGTTGGAGAGAAGCTTTTCAAGAAGCTAGCTCTCGCTTCTTTCGCCAGTTCCCGTTTGGCAACCCAGGTAGGGCGGAAGTCATCAGCCTTGCCTCCACTGAAAAAGTTTAGGCTCCAATCACTCAGAATTCGAGCGTTGTAAGTAAAAAAAAATTCCCATTTGTCTTTTGACTTGAACCTGAACTATTTATCGCGGGCATCCGCCATCTTCCTTTGTCCCTTTTTGTGAGTCGAAAATCTTGTGTGTTTTGGGCCTTCGCGGTTCGACAGGCATTTGCGGGCCGTGAAACAAGTGACGAATGGCTTGAAGAATTCACTCGAACAAAGGGTACTACACCCGCTCGTACTCGGGTATTATATACCACCATGTGTCTGACTAGCTTCCGACTAGCATAGGCCAATCGAACGGGAAATGCGACTAGCTGTTGGTTGGGCGCCTTCTTTTCTGTCGACGAGACCAGACAGTGCTATACTGGTAATCCGATATACTGAAAAGCAGCCACGTTATTCATCATTAGCAGCGTGTAGGAGGGCTCTAGATAACTTGAGAAAACAGTGTGTTACGAAACGGACGTAAAAATGCAACATCCCAAGCCGTCATAGAGCGCCCTCTTGAGAGTGAGACGAGTAAGGTCGTTTACCCTACTACTACATACACAGGGCTGTACTATCCGGGATATATTTGTCTTTTTTTAGAATTGAAGGAAAATGTGCACACAACGGTTTGGTGTGAAGATACCCGATCTTGAGTTTCAAAAGCTCTAATGCTAGTTGCTTCGTAAGAGAATTGTATATTTCCGCTTTCGAAACAAGACATTCTTTTTGGGAAGCCATCTTTTTTTTTCGGGGAGAGACTCCGTTTTGGTGCGTCCCTTCAGGCCCTCGGGCTAGCTAGGGCTTTTTGGAATGTGTCTCGGTCCAAGTGCGTGTGTCTATGCAGCAGGGAAATGTGTGTGTAGCTGTGGAGACCTTGATGTCGGTGTGTAGGAGCCATTGAACTTATTTCGGAAATGGGCGTCTGTCGCTTGTGAAGGATGATGCCTTGTGTGTGGGGGTCGTCGCGAACGACGAGAGCTGTAGGTGCATGAAGCCTCGAGATCTCGATCAATATTTAGGCTGCTTCGGATGCGAGTTTGAGCATATAGCACACACACACACACACACACACACACAGACTACACACGCCGTGACGACCAAAGAGAAAAGAGGGCTGTAGTCGAGTCTACCAACCCTCATCCGGCGCGCGTAATATTGATTTTGATTGCGTGCGTCCCTCGCTTCTGCTTTTAGCCCGCACCCGGATTCGCTGCGTCGTAAAAAAGAAAAAAAAAGTTTCTAGACTCTCTCCCCCTCTCTGTCGCCCGCACACAACTTTCGGGAATCTATACCCCCTTCCGGGCCTTTCTACGGCGCCTGCGTTGCTTTTCCCGTTGAGGCGAGTATAATGGTGACGTAACGACGAATGTGTAGGTCATCATCATTTCAAGAGAGAAACTTCTTTTTTTTTTCTTTCGAGGGAAATTCTCGCCCACTTTGATAACGTTGGCTTAATATTTGAGGCCACGGAGCCCTTGAGAAGGAGAGAGAAAAGAAAAGAGCCAAATCGAGGAAAAGACCAACGGCGGCCTTGGGGCGTGTTGCGGATTATGAACTAGAAAAAAATTGAGGTCACTACTACTGCTAACTATTTTCTCCTCCTTCGAGATTCCTCCATTAGTCACACGTTCTACCAAGTTCGACAGTAGAGGGCTCGCTATACCCGAATCCAAAGTGTGCTGGTTGCGAAACTTGTCTGCGTCAAATACTCGTCGACTGCTGCTGTTACGCAGTGTCGTGTCACATATCGCCAGTGCCACATCAATCGACTCATCGGTGCCCTATTTTTTTCGTCTTTCTCTCTTTCAGCTTCACTTATTCGTGAAAAGAACGCGACTGGACGTGTCTCCTCGTAATTTTTCACCTTGGCGGGCCCAATTCAAAGCAAAACGGACGGGCAGCGAGGACACGGGGGTGCTTCTCGTAGCCTAGGAGGAAGGTAACACTACAGAACTGGCACATTTTCATCCTTTTTTCTTTTTCAGTTCATTGCCATGCATAACTTGTACTTCTCCTTGACCATGTATGGATGTGGCTGGAATGGTGTCAAACTGTTCCTCCCTGTCCTGCTTTTTCTCTTGTCTTATGCTAACTTATGATCTTTTCTCTTTCATAGGGACGATCCACGCTCCCAAGTGTCCACAGGCAATCGCAGATGGATTCCTCCCAGTACTTACAAACGAGATGCACTTTCCCATGAAAACAAGAATGACATCGTCTTTCGCAAGGTAATATTGTACAGTTTTACGTCCTTGTGCAAACAAACTATTTCAACTCTGTAGACCTGATGTAATAAAACATTTTAATGTTGTGTTGAAATGTACTTATGATGCAATCGAGGGACTGTTTACTCTGAACCTTCAATGTGTGTACTTAGGGTTTTATTTTTACTTTTCAGGTTCGCGGTATCCTAAACAAACTAACTCCGGAAAAGTTTGAGAAGTTGAGCGATGATTTGCTGTGCATAGGGTTGGACTCTCCGACCATCTTGAAGGGAGTGATTTTACTCATCTTCGAGAAGGCTTTAGATGAACCCAAGTACAGTTCTATGTACGCACAGCTGTGCAGGCGTCTATCTGAAGAAGCCCCCAACTTTGAACCGCCAACGAACGCCAACGGCAGCGCTCCCAGCATCTCTACCTTCCGCCAGCTGTTGCTTGCCAAGTGCCGTGTCGAGTTTGAAAATCGTTCGGCCGCTCAAGAGGTCTTCGAAAGCCGCGATGGCTCTCTTACAGCCGACGAAGAAGAGCAGCGTCAGACGGCCAAGCGTAAAATGCTTGGCAACATTAAGTTTATCGGTGAATTGGGCAAGTTGGGTATGCTGCAGGGTGCCATCCTCCACATGTGTATCCAGCAGCTCTTGGAGAGGAAGCGCCGGGGCGGCATCCGTGAGATGGCCGAAGATTTGGAATGTTTATGCCAGATCATGAGAACCTGCGGCAGGATTCTCGACATCGACAAGGCTAAATCCTTGATGGATCAATATTTTGACCGGATGGCTGCTTATGCCGTCAACCAGGAGCTGCCTTCGCGGATTCGATTCATGCTGCAGGATTCCATCGACCTGCGTGCTAATCATTGGCAGCCCCGCAAAATCGCCTCGACCGACGGGCCACGAACCATTCAACAGATTCGAGAAGAAGCCGCCCGAGACAGTGGTGTCTACCTACCTCCTCCCGGATCCCACCTCATGCAGGGAATGCATCGCGGTGGCATGGGCGGTGGAGCTTCCGGTCCTGGCATGGGAATCAGTCCGCCTTCCGGGCTATTCCCCGTTTCACGTTCGGGTCTTAAAGGGCCTATCGGCATTGGACTCGAAGACGTCTTTGGTTCCCTTCCTCTGGGAGCCGTAAGCATTGGTACCGGACCCGGAGTCATTCCATCTATGCAGGTTAGATAGCTGATCGATCGGTACCTTTTCTTGTAGTAGAAACGTGTCTTGAATCAGAATCACTCTTAGTTTTCGTAACGCTTATACAATGTCTCTTATCATTTTCCTGTATGTAGGATGGCTACGGATACGACAGCGACTCAACTCACAACAGCCACGGACACAACCCGAATATGTACCGTGGACGCCCGTCTTACGGAAGCACAGGTAGTGGTGGAAGTGGAGGTGGTGGCGGCGGCGGAGGAGGCAGTTACTCTAACCGATCGTCTAGCAATGGCGTCGGCAACTTTAATGGCGGTGGCAACAACAAGCAGTTCTCGGCTCAAAATCACCACCAACAGAACATGAACCAAGCCAATAATGCCAAAAATGATCTGCCACCACGTTTCAAGAAGATGATGATGACACAGCAGAGAAGCCAAGGCAGCACGGAAGAAGTTAGTCTCCGTCCGCCGGCCAACTCGATGGTTCACAAACCCAAACCACCGACTGTTTTGCCCAAATCTGTCACAGGCAACGCTAGTGCCGGAAATCACTCTGGTCCATTGGGGCCTCTCTTGGACGCCGCCCTTCCTCTGACCAATTCACCGGCTGCATCTAATCCATCCAAGACTTCCGCCATGGCTATAAACCTACAAGAAATTACCACTGGAGGAAAATCCGGAGCTTCATCAGCTGCTGACAAGCAAAGATCTCCGCGAAAAGACCAAGGTCCTACTAAAGAAGATATACTGAAGCAATCGGAAACTGTACTGGAGGAGCTACTCAATCAACAGACAGTAGAGGACGGTGTCGCTGCCTTGAAGGAGATTAAACAGATCGACCGATACTGGGCCCCCGTCTTGGCTCGTCTCATGGCCAAAGTTCTAGACAAATCAGACTCGGATCGCGAGCTGGTCAGTCAATTGATGGTCCAGCTGAAGAAGGATTCGCTCATAACCCCGTCTCAATTTTTTGACGGCTACAAAGAATTGGTCTCTCAGCTGCCTGAAATAGAGAACGATGTGCCTCGAGCCAAATCTTTTGTTGCTGGCTTGGCTGCTCGCGCCGTGATGGACGAACTTTCCACTCTTGCCGATTTAGCTCGACCGCTGGAAGGTGGCCACCAGTACCCCTTGTTCCTCCTGACACTTCAACAGCTGCACAAGATTCAGGCCACTGAAAGGGCCGTCCTGATCAAGTTGTTTAACGAGTCTAAAGTTCAGCTGATGAATATGCTTCCGGAACTGGATCGCAACAAAGATAGGCTGGGGCAAATTTTGGACGACCGTGGACTCGGCTTCCTCTTCCCTCTGCTACGTATTCAGTCTGATCTGTGGAAACAGATTCAAGCCGATCCGACTCCCGCTCAGTTCTACAAGTGGATCAAAGAGAATGTCGATCCGTCCTGCTACACGATGCCGGGCTTTATCTCGGCCCTGTTTGCCGTCCTCCTCAAATATATCGCTCAAGAAGCGGCTCCCGGCGACGCACCTCCTACCAATGGAACGACGGAAAACGGTTCCCTTACCACCACGGACAAGGTGACCCAAGAGAAGGAGAAGGAGCTTATGGAGCGCTATCGACCCGTGTTGCAGGCCTTCCTCCACGATCATGTCTCACTTCAAGTCACCGTCCTGCATTCTCTGCAGGCCTTCTGTCATGGACTTAACTTCCCCAAGGGTATGCTTCTACGCTGGTTCGTCCTTCTCTACGATCTTGAGATTGTTGAAGAAGACGCCTTCCTCAAGTGGAAGGAGGATCTTACTGACGTTACGCCAGGCAAAGGCAAAGCTCTCTTTCAGGTAAATTGCCCTCGTCACCCCGTTTAGCCAATGCGACACTTAGTCTAACAATTTCTCTTTTTCTCTGGCCTGTTTAGGTAAATAACTGGCTCATGTGGCTTGAACAAGCCGAGTCTGATGAAGATGAAGATGGCGATGCTTAACGAAAAAGACGACTCTAGGAACCATTTATTAAAAAACACGGCACAAAACCAGGAGAAAGCACCTCATTGCGCATTGCTCTTAAACAGCGACCATCAGAACGGCCATTAGAGACTGAATAATTTTCCTCTCAGTTTAACTCTACATGGCTTTTCTCTTTTTTTTTGGTCTGCGCTCAGTTGCTGCTGCATCTCCTTGACCGAGAATTGAGATAAAAGAAGAGAGAAAAAAACTGAAGAAACATTTTCTTTTGCTGTCGACTCAAAATCTTACGTTCATGTGCTGTGTCCTTTTGTTGCGCTTCATTTTTTCCCTTTTTCTCTCGCCCTCCCATCCCCTTGTCTCCCCATTTTCTTGCGCACGGAAGCGCTCTTTGGATTGCAATATGTTCCAAGTCTTTTTTCTTGATGCTTTACTGGGTTCGTCCCTAACTTTAGTTCTAATCAAATCAAACAGGCAAAAAGCTAGAAACATTTTCTTTCATCTCACGCCAGGGGATGGACTTTTTTTTCTTTGGCCGACAACAACAGCTGAATTTCAGGTCTAACACTAAAATATCTTTAAAAAAAAGTCTTTGAGTTACAGTTCTCTTTCCTTATGGACCCCCGCTTATTTTTAAAAGAAAGGCCTTTCAAGGGTTTTTTGGTCAACATCGTTTTAAGGGGAAGATTTTAAAAAAATTCTATTTCAACACACCTTTAATTTCGTTACAACTTGGGGATTAGCTGATTTCCACAAAGTGTGTGATTGTACCGCTCCCTCTTTCGCTATTTTTTTTTCTCTGATCGACTTGCACTTCAGAAACCAAATGAAATGATTTCAAATTTAACTTGCGCACGTTGTGTGTTCTTTTTATTTCGAAGTGGTAAGGAAGAACTTTAGGCGATAATTTATCAATCGATTTCCAGTAGAAATTAATTTGTTGCTTTCATTTATGCAAAGCTTTGTCTGCCACAAAACATCACATTTAGGTAACAATTGCAATTACGTGAAGAAATTCTTGAAATAAATGAGGCGAGCAAATGAACAGGCTTTTAAAAACTTTTTTCTATTGTTTTTTTTTCTTGTAAACGTGCCTAGAACGCCGTTTTTTGATTTGACCGCTCTACCAAGTTGAATAAACTGGTGCAGGATATTTAAGTATTGCAGGCTACAAGACAAAAGAAATTTAGTGTTGAATAATAATTTTAAAGTTTCGTGTTAGGGTGAAAATGCTATGGTGTGTGTGCCGTGTGGGCTATATTTTTAGGTTAAGACGGATGTTGACATAATAAAAAAAAATAGTATTTGCCCTATTTTCATTGCGGTCGATAAAAATAAAAATGATTTTTTTTTAGTTCTTTAAAAAGCAATTTTCAAGGAGATTCATTTAACATTGAAAGTTCAAATACGGCTTCTTTGCGAATATATTCATATTCATAATTTAAATCATTTTGCTCCGTGTTCAGTCATTAAACGATTCCCCTTATTCCTTGTCACACCCATTCCTGCCAACCCCGGTCAACTGGTGAATACATAAAATGAAAGAGGAGATTCATAACATTATCTTACTTCTTATCCATAATTTAAGGTGTTGTCACACCTTATTCCTTGTCACACCCATTCCTGCCAACCCCGGTCAACTGGTGAGAAAGAGGGGAGGGGGGAGCGCAGTACTCAAGACATCGGCGACAATGTTCAATTCTCCATCGATTGCTCCGCAACGCCTTTAAATGCCATCAAGCGGGAATTAAGATTTATACTTATAGCGGATCACATTCACATTGACGATTCCGTTACTAATCTACAAAATGGATGGATGATTCAGGTTATGAGGTTAGGGCCTTACGATGACGGACAAAACGGACAGCGGTAAAATAACTATTTAAATTAATTACCCTTACTCTTTCTCAGAGTACACCCATTAAAACATTTATTAATTTTACTAACTTTTTAAATCATACTAACCTAGAACTAGACCTTACATTTAATTTGTAAAGAACTTTGCACACGGCGGGGAGCGAGTGGCCCACGAAGTTGCCGTGTGTAAACACAGCTCATAATAAATAGATGTATTTGCATTTCCACAATTATATAATTTTTTAAACATTTTACCAAACAATAATTACTAATCTTGTCTTATTACCCTGTTCCCATTGAGCTACCTGTTTGAAGATTCTCTTTTTTCACGTATCACCTGCCAACGAGACCCACAATGGAAAACGTTGTGCACAGAGGTCCCTTTTCGTCTGCCTGACTGCATCCTTCACGTATCACGCGACTTGTCACTTGTGAGAATAGATCTCTTGTTTTGCCCGTAGTTTTTTAAAGATTCAATTGGAAAACGTAAGATATGAATTAGATCAACAAATTCCAGCACGAAACTAACAACTAATTTTATAGACAGTAAAATGGTTGACAGGGATCGACTGATTAGCGCCCTGATGTTTAGAAATGATGAGTTGCTGACAAATGACTTTGCATGGGGGCAGCAATTAGACGGTGAAATTTTAAATTCTATTCAAATTCAAGGGATAGGAGATATAAAACTACCCATATCAATTGAGGTTAGTTTCAAACAACTTTTACTGTTTTATTGATTACATAGAAATTAAATGCTGTTACTTTTTTCCTGTTTAATGCAATTTTCTTACTCATAAATTTGAATTTAGGATGTGGAAAGACTAAAGAGTATCTCTCAACCTGCACCTTACGGTAAAGGTAATGGTATTTGTAGCAGTTAATAATAATTAAATATTTAATAATTTTTATTGACAAAGGGCTGAATGTTGTTGTGGACACCACTATGAAGAAAGCATGGGAAATTGATGCCTCCAAAATATCAGGAGCATTCCCTGAAACCTTTTTTAGTTCCACATTGTTTGAATTTTCAACTGTTGCATTGAACAATTTGCAACTAGGATGGCTTTTAGAGGCTGGTTTTGATGGTAACACAACAATAGGAGTTCACATCCACAAATTACTTCTTTATGAAGTAGGAGGACATTATAAACGCCATCGCGATTCTGATTTAGAACAAGGTAAGTAAAATTCTATAATGACTTTATTAGACAAGACCATAAGGGTAACATTTATTCCTCTGACATGTCCAGGAGTATGTAGTGTCATGATCCTCCAACTTCCTGTTGAAAATGGATATCACGGTGGCCGACTGAAAGTCGATCAGCGTTCGTCAACGAAACACTTTGAATGTGAAAAATATAGTGATAGTTGTTTCTTCCTGGCGGCTTTTCGCTCCAATTGTGAACACGAGCTAGAACCCATAAAATCTGGCTGGAGGGTGACCTTGGTAGTTAATCTGGTGTGGAAAAATGCTTTGGATGTCACAAAAATTCCACTGCCACTCCCTGATGTTCTAGAGTTGGTGACTGAAATTCGGAAATCGGTGGACGGCTGGTTCATGCGTTCCAATCAAGCTACCCATAGCCACCATCCACATGGAGAAAATTCTCACCTTAGTCAATTAGCCATCCCCGGAACTGGAGCTAATGTTGCCGGACGTGTTAACGACGAGCCAGTCAGCACTGAGAGTAGTTCGAATGGTAAATGCATAATCAACAATTTGGGGCCCCGAATTTCTTACTCTATGTTTGCTATCGATTTCTTTCCAGCTGGCATTGCCTCCGAGGTCTCCATAACGGATTTGATTCAAGACTTTCTCCACAAACCTGATCCTGATTTGAAATTAGAAGATCTCGCTCATGTTTGGCAGAAAGACGCAGAATTGGAAAACAGTAATGCAACCGATATTTATACTGAAAAAATATTCATTGGTTATACGTCCTAATTCTTTTATTCTCTTTGTTTTTTAAACAAGATTGCCCATTAAACTTCCAAGTCGTAGCCAGTTGCGAGAAGAAAATGGAAAAGAGCTCGACAGATATGCTTGTTTTTCTGTTGGAGCACGAGTACAGCTTGACTGACGTTTGTTTCTTTGGCTTGAAAGGCCAGGATCTTTTGCTCGCCCGTCTTCTTTTGTGTGGCAATTTCCTCGACGTCCACTTGGCCATCATGTCTAAGCAGATACCAGAAGCATCAGCTGGAAACAAATTCAATTATGAAGTCAAGATGGAGCATTGGATCAATCCTAGCAACATCTTGATGCCTTTCAAAGGAATTCGCGTGGACGCTCGCACTCAACTCGTGAGGGATTTTCAAGCAATGTCGCGTTTGAAATGTCAAATTGTCGAAGAAGACACACATAGAGAAGAAGAAGAACTATCTTCCAAGCAAGCAGTCCTCGTCATATGGCCAAGACATCAGACTTTCCAAATGAACTGTATCTATGCGTTCGACACCTTGTTGGATCAAGTGGAATCTCAACTCAGTACTTCCAGTCACCAAAAGTCAATAGAAACCCTACGCCGGATTATTGCTTTCTGCCGCGACGAGCCCATGGCCGTATTTGGTGATCCGACGGCTGTTCCAGGAGAACGCACAGGCCGTCTTTTGCGACTTTGCGTCTTTCTTTACGCTCGAGAAGAAGGACTTGATTTGCTAAAGCTCATTGGCACCGATTTCGCTAAAGAAGGCAATTTTGAAAAAGTCTTTTACGAAGGTATCCGCAGTGACTTGGTCGCACAACAAATTGCCGAATTCGAATGCCGAGTCAGCGGTATGTTTGTAAATGATTTTAATGTTGAATTGTTATGAATTTACTTAATTATTTCCTTATTCTATAGGATGGAGTGCTTGTTCCAAATTAGTGTTGCGGATGATTACCGCGAAGAGACTTTCAAGTCAGCTTACTTTCCTCATCAGCTTAGCCCGCTACTTAATGGAACGTTGCTGCCAAGAAGGAGCCTTAAAAATTCTGGATTTGATAACCTTTCTCCTGCCTAAACTCGACTCTACCTCCATCTCCTGTCTTGGGCAAGCAGACATTGATTCCTTCGCCAATTTCGTTATTGAGTGCGAAACAGAATCTAAAACAGCCAGTTTTCAAAGAATCGTTTCCTTCACCAACCTGTTCCCACGCCTGGACTCCTACCAGCAATGCCGCTTAGTTGTTGATCTTCGAAGACGTATCCGATTCGGCGGCATTGCTTCTTGCATGCAACTTTATCAGAAAATGTGCCGTGCTCTTCCCTCGTGCGATCTACATGCTCCTGGACCCATTAAGACAGTCATCGTTCCGGTAGTAAGCGGCTTCTTTCAACTTAGCGATCCGGAGCTTGTCAACCTGCTTCTCAATAAGATATGCAAAGGTTCGGCCAATCAAGATAACGAATTGATCGACGTTCTTTTGTCGTCTAGCGAAATTTGGAAGCTAGCTGCATCATCTGATTTGGGAAAATCTATGCTTTCTAGTCTGATTGATGCTCAGGTGGCATCAGTAAAAAGTATCCTTGGCCAATCCCTACCCTTTTCACCAGAAAGTGTCATCGAACCCATCCTAGAATCGGAATTTGCTGTGCGAAACTTTACCAAGAAGATTCGACTTTTGGAAAATTTATCGCAACTGCAATTTCAGAGTGAATGGAGCGAGCTGATCCGAGATGTACGTATCACTTTGATCGGAACATGGATTGACGGTCTTTGTGTACTGATGGATCGTGGAATTACCGATGATGCTGATGATCCATTTCAAGTCAACATCACGTGTTTCTTGAGAACTATTATCAAGACGGAAAAGAACCATTTTGTTTGTAATCAAGAAATTATATCTATCGATTTCTCCAACTTCTTCTCAAAACTGCCTACCAAAAGGCTTTGCCAACTGATCCTCGATCTCTACAAGATGGAATTCTCTACAGATGCGAAATCGGTACCTTCTTGCCTTGATCTCTATCAAAATTTATGCCGACATTTCGTTGTTGGAGACATCATTCCGTCTATGTCACCTGTGATAGTGAAAATTGCCAAGTGTATGTTTTGGCTGGGAGACGACCAGTCGTTGGAAGTGTTTGCCGAAAAAATTTGCAATAGTGTCCCTCAAGACAAGGAGAATCTCCTGGTGAAAAAAGTTGTTTCGTGCACAAGTGTTTGGCCGCTAGCTATTACTTCTCCACCCAGTCTCAACACCTTTTATTTATTATTGGATAGACGTATCGATTTTTTGAAAACAGTCAAAATGCCCGTTTTCTCTCTTGCTCAACCTAGAGCCCAGCTGCCAATGTATCCGGAAGTCGAAGCTTTTCTCCGCTCTTCTGAAGAAAACATGGAGTATCACAAATTGGCCAGCATTTTCCATGGGCGTAGTTTTGCCGAAGATGTAACAAAGTTATGTATTAAAAATGGATGGTGTAGCTTGAAAATTCAGATACAAGGATCGGCCAGGAAAGCGTGGTGTGTGATAACAAAAACGCAAGATTTACATCTAATGAGGATGAGGCGTTATCATGACATTCAGCAAGATTTAACGGATATGCTTGCCTTGCGTCAAGACTTTGAATTTAAAGCCACAAAGTGTGGTAGTAATTTGAAAAGGTTGGCGTCGCTTCCCATAGAAGGTTCCAAGAAACAACCCTTAGTCATCGACATCTCATCTGATTGATCCTACTACTGGAACAGATACATGCGATTACCTTATATTGCATACTCCTAGTGCAATTATGTAAACCATTTCTATGCTCAATGGATGTATTCAGTTTTATATTTTAGTTTGATAAATTCCCTTTTATCTGTTTTGTTATTCCTAAAAAATATACGTTCCTTCAAATTGATTCAATTACTCAGTATTATCGGGTCCTTATGTAAATACAATACTCGATGCTACTTCCGAAATACACGCGAGCAACCCTCGGTCGCATCGAGTACGCCCCTAAAATAATTTAAACAATAAATATCTGGTTGGTTTTGAATCTCGATGCTGGGAATTTTATTCGACTTATTATATATATAACTCCTAAGAGATCTCTTTTTCCAATTGCCGGAAATTCGACGAGACAGTTATAAAAATAATAATTGGTATTCCTGCATGTCTAGTCATCCAAGTTCGCCCGTCCAGCTGTGTGCCCGATCCTTTGCGTATCGGCCCTGCGTCCTAATACGTGCAAACTGTTAAGAATATTCTATATTCCAGACCGTTGCATCACGAAGTTATCGTTTAGCCTTTTCTCCCCATTCTCTTCTCTCCCAAGATCTTTGTGTTCGTATTTCGCAACCCTTTTGCTAACCCTTCCTCTTCTACCCCAATCTCTCTTTTCGCCCTCTTTCAGTCGGGCAGTTCTTGGTTCATCTCCGAGCGAGTCACACCACACGTGTCTCACTCGTACAAGTTCTTATCTTGGTTCTACTTTCATCACATGTTTTAATACACTGGCCTATGGTCAGTTCAAGTCTCATCGTCTTTAACGTGTCTTATTTAATTCGCTCGTCAGTCGGATTTACATTTTCGATACCAACTGCTAAGCATTTAGTCACTGAGCCATCAATGGTTTATGTAGGTGTCTAATTTTGTGCTTGTTTTACAAGTTTAAAGAAAGATTGAAACCGCTATGGTGCCGATTTGGAGTGCCGTGGCGTGGTGGGTCCACTACTCTTCTTTTTTGTGTGTGTGTTCCACCTTGTGGCGTGCAAATGCTCCCTACAATGCAATGCAACTATTCGCCGTGTGTTTTTCAAGCATACCGTCACGAAGCTTGCCGATAGATGGCAAGGAAATGCTGTCGAGAACACCTAGGACCGTTCGCTTCCGGATGTGTCTTTGAATAGGCAAACGCCGTTGTGAGTTTGAGTGGGTTTTGCGGTCGACGACGGAGGCGATTTCCTAGATATACCCGATACACCGACTGGCACATCATGCTTCACCGAAAAGGTAAGGATTCCATTATGTTCCCGGTATTTATTTAGTTTGGTTCTCATACCACCCACCCACGTTTTGACTGGTGGGCCTCCCGTTGAGATTTGCTCCAAGCAATCGGCCACTGTATGTGTATATACATCGGCGACGACGTCCTTTTCGCTTCATCGAAACATCTGCACAGCTAGAATCGGGGCTATCGATTCACAATGAATTGCGGAAATGCCTTTGATGCGAAATGACTGCGACTTTATCTCCTTTTTGTCCCGAATTACGTTTGGCGGTGCAATGCACTATAAACTTGGTTTAGACCGGGATGGGGACGCAAAACTTTTGTAGACTCTTCCTCCGTTGTCATTGATCAACGGATCGACCAATCGGTAGCCACTATTACTTTTCTCCCTCAGCCAGCCTCTACGAACAGGCCTCGTTGGGATGTTGCTGCGTAATTACACCATCAGCGTTGTAGAAGCTTGGACATCCCTCGCTCTTGTTTCATTAATTTAGACGGATCCATTTCCTCCAAGTTGGGGATCTGGAAGATTCCCTCAGCCGCAACAAACAAGACCAGTTTGGGTTGTCTAGACATTGCTCTGTTTACGTAGCATGTATTAGTTTCTGCAATCAAATCAAATTGTATCAGACCCGCAGCTAACCGAATCGTATCGGCTCTAAGAAGACTAGCCTTTGATTAGATTTCCTAGTTATTATCTATGCAAATGAGGGAAGCTGTGTGAAATTGTTGCATTCGATGTCTACTGGACTGATTTCAAGTACGACAAGATGGATTGCTTTGTTCACTCGCTCTGGGACATTCCAGCGGCAACTTTTCCGGGGTCAGTCCAAGTCAAAAATTTCGCCAAGAAATAATCATATTCATGATAAAGAAAAAGAGTAAGAACGAACGAAAAAAGAGAAAACACATTCCTCTACTGTTGAGCTGGACACGGGGTATTTTACCTTAAACTTCATCTTTATATCGTTGTAATCACAGTTCATAAAAACGGAATAAACTGGGGCCTACAGAAGAAAAGGAACATGCATGTGCAGGTGTAGCCAAAGCCGAGACACTTCGTAGAGAGAGAGGGGATGTAGCTTACTAGGATGATAGCTTCTTTATTTTGGCAGAAGGGAGAGGGGAAAAGAAACTTGAAAGAAACGTCATGAAAACCTATACAAAAGTGCTGCAATCATCAGAGAGCTTCTATCATATCGTGCATAAGGATTTCTCCTTGTATGCAAAATACCTGGAAAGGAAGAAAAGCGGGCCATCTGTTATGCCTGCGCGCCGATTTTTAAACCCGGCACTGTGTCTCTTCCGTGATGGAGTCACAATGCTGCTGCATTTCCAAACGATAGAAGCGGCTACTATCCTCCTACCCTTTCTTTTTTCTTCCTCTTCTTTTCAATTTCATATAAAAACAAGTTCATTTTTCTCCCGTCTGGTCCCTCTTTAAGAAGAGCCTTGACTTTCAACCAGATTTTTATTATCATTTCTTGGTGTGGTCAGCGCTATTTCTCTTTTAATTACCCAACGAGTAGATAAAAAAGTGTTGTGCCTGTGTGTGTTTGTTAATATGGCCAACGAACCTTGTCTGTGAGTCGACGGCAGTTCGCACAGTCGCCATTACTCGATTTGCTATTTTTCCTGGGTCTCTCCTTCTCATTGACTTGGTTTGTGCTTTCGATTCTTATTGGGAGATTGTTCATCAAGCGACTATTAAAAAAATAAAGCCCTTTTTTTTCTTTCTTTTTCTTTCCGTCCGATCTAACCCTTTTTTTGTGGGCATAACAGCTGGTGTCTACCGTCTGTTATGTCCTTTTTTGGGTGTCTTGCTCGGCTAATGTGTGGTTCTGCCTTGCTAGACGCGTATTCTACTCTTTTGCTGCCGGACTTCAACTTTACTGGAACTCTCTGTCGGTAAACAAAAGAGAAACACACATTAGAGAGAGCGACAGCAGAGAGAGAGAACGAAAAAAAAAACACCTGTCGCATTTTTTCGTTCCATCACAGAAGGAAAAAAAAACGACCCGAACGGGTACAAAAGAGTTGGTCTTACTCACTGGGAGCCTTTCACTTGTCAGTCGACATTTGGTAAATAAAAAAAAAAGATATTACACACGTAGCAATCACAAGTAATAGACGGATGAGGCTTGGGTGAATGGGTATAGCGCAAGAATGACGCTGGGCGTCGATCGTCTTCGCCGTTCCACTCTGTCAGATGAAAGGAATGACTGAAGTTTTGTCTGCTTATTCTACTCCAAAAATCCTACATTAGTTACGCTCGCTTGTTTTGTGATTACTGACATTCTTGGCTGCCGCCCGTAAACTTTGTGTAGTTTTTTGTCAATATTCGTCGAAATGAGTCGGCCAGGCCCAAAATGGCCCGATGGGCGGATTTTGACTTGAATGTAACGAGACAAAATGGTCCTGGATCTCTACGTAGCTAACTCCTCTTTTCCGGTTCTGCTTTTGCGTAATAGCAGCAGGAGAAGTAGACGAAGACAAAGAGCTGGTCACGCTATCCGGACAGCGAATGGTGCGTGATAATCCCGATGGATTGCGGTCCCGTGTCGTTGATGAACGACAGTCATGTCGGAAGTAGCCGCTAATCTCGCTGGTTGTGTATCGCCTCTTTTACCTTTTCCTTCTTTCTTCTTTCTTGTTTCTTCTTTTTCGCGACATTGCCGACGATATTGACCTCCCCTTTCCCTTTATCAACCGGCCCTGGGACTTGCTTGTGATAAATGGATCGGGATCCGCCTGTAAGGCGCAACAGGACGCATATCAAATGGCCACGACGGTACGCGTTCTCTCCTCCCCGATCCCGGAAATGAGATCGCTTTCCTCCGTCTCATGGTGACTGATATTGTTTGAACCGACAAGATCCTCCTTTTGCTCCCAGTTGGATCTTCTCGCGCGTCCGCTTACGCGTTTATATAGAGCCAGTTGCCCATATATCCGGTGAGTCTTTGTGACTTGATCGCGCGTCTTGAGAGTCTCCGCTCCGACTTTTATTTAAATAAAAAAAGGAAAAAGAAGGATGAGGATTGGTTGAGGGGTTCTGCTCGAATTTTATCCCCGCTTCATTCTTCTTTCCTCCTTTTAAGGATACAGGAATTGCGTTTGCTTGGCCGATCGATACGGTGACTCGAGGGTTGGCGAATGCTGCAGGCTTCCGTCGATCTTTTGTTGACTTGATTTCATCGACGATGCCGGTTCTTTGTTTCAAGCACTCGGTTGATGATGTGCCATTCAGTCACGAGGAAGAGTCTAGGGTCTTTTTTGGAGTAGCAAATCAAATTAGTGACGTGGCGCGCTGCCATGGATTTCGGCGTCGCACCTGGCGCCGGTAGATTCTTTGCACCTACAAATGTTTCAAAGAGAAGAAACGAAAAGTGAGAAATTGCGGACAGTTTTCTGGTCGTGTTTAGTTAGTACTACAGCGAAAGAGCATACAACAGTCCGTCTCGATAATCCGGAACTGATTGGGGCTGTAGGAACAGCGTTGCTGATGATGCAATATCTTAGAGCCGCTCGACTGCACCCGGCCGGATCACGGATGCGTCTACTACGAATCACTGGCGCCGTTTTGCTGCCGTTAACAAACCGAAAGGACTTTGTAGTTTCTCTCGGCTTGGTCCTCCTCCTACTCCTTCATCCTTTGTCTGTTTGCCCAGCGAGTACACAAACACGTGTTTTCGTCGGAAATCTTACAAGAGCGCGGTCTAGTCGTGGTAGAGTGGAACCAAATATGAAACTGTCGACTGGCCCACTGAGTTTGGTAATGATTCCCAGCAATCGGGCCGCCGTTTGCCCGCGCCTTCAATGCCTTTTTTGATTGTTCCACGTCCGTCGTCGTTCAGACGTGCGGAACAGGCCAACCGGCCAATATGTTACGGCGAAAACAAGGGAAAGGACACGACGTCGAAAAGACCAGATGTGGGTGTGCTACCTCAATGTTTCCTTCCGTTTCTTCTTTCCCGCGAGGCCGCGCGTCCGTGCGAAAATCGCCCAGGGGGGAACGCCAATCACGACCGACTAAAAATCTTTTAGTTCTCTTCTATCCGTTGGTTTTTTCTTCTCCATTTTTTTTTGGTTGCTACAAACTCTTTGAATGGGATTTAAATTGGGCTCTTTGGCGCTTGACGCTTGTCTGATCTCCCCCCAAAAGGGAAAATAACGTAAATAATCAGTCTTATCATCCGTCCCATTACACGAGTTAAAGATCTATTTCAATCTACCAATTTTGTTGCTGTATATAAACTGGTCGGATGAAAAAAAAAAAGAAACAACCGACTGCTGTGGATGAACATTGTTCCCATCGGTCTTGTCAGGCGAAAAACCCACACACATACAGGCACAGCAGCGGATAGGAGTATGGGCGCCTTGCAGTTTGAGCGATAAAATGGGCGAGGTGTTGACACCTGTCAGACTCTCGGTGGAGCCTCTTTATTATTTCTCTTGCCCATCACTTTTTTTTCTCCTTTGCATTGTGTTTGGATTGGCAATCCGCCCCTACCCACGCTGCAGCCTACACGAAGCAACGAGCTTTTTGCTTCTCTCTTTTTTCGTGTGTGTGGAAAGACGTCGGCCTGTTTCCTGCCTGATAAGCGAGACGTCCAGCGCGGACGGTCCATCGTCTTTCTCTCTGTGTTGTGTGTGAGTTGTGTCATTATGGAAGCGGATGTAACGAACTTTGGTCTATTCGTATACGTAACACATTGGTGGTGCGTTATGACCGGCCCCCTTGCTGAGTCCTTGAAATGTGTTTGGCCGTAAAAGTCATGTCGGACGGGCCCGCGGAGAAAACGTCTTCGTGCCGTTAGATTCACCGCTCTCTTCTTCTTCTTTTTTTTCCTTCTTTTTCATCTTTCCACTTGCCCTTCTCTCACGAATTCAAAGGAGTGCCTGGCCCCCTGTCCTTATTCTTTTTTGCGCGCTTCGACTACTACCGACAACAAAAAAAAACAACAAAAAAACACGTGACTCGGTTGGATATATTCCACCGTTTTTTTTTCTCTCTCTCTTTCCAAAACTCTCGTTTGACTTGAAAGCGAGAGTGAATGGCAGTCGAAAAGAATCGGGTACCTTGTAAGTCGATGATTCACAAGGTTGCAGACAAGAAAAGTTATTTTGTTTATTTTTTGTTTTGGTTGCTGTTGGTGCTGCTTCTGCTGCTGATGTTGTTGTACAGCACGAGACAAGGCTCCTCCATCTTGATTGAGAGGCGTCGATCGATCGTCGGTTGTTCTTCGCCTTTTCGACTGGCGTCAACTCGAGTTAAATGGATTCTGTCAAGTGGCGTCTTGAGTTTTGGCGGAGTTGGCGCCCGCGTTTTGTTCCTTCGATCCGACTGGGAGCTAAAGTAGCGGTTTAAGGAGAGGCTACAGCACCAGGGACCCAACCTCTCGCCTTGTCTTGCACTTGACAGTGACGAATGTGAGTACATTCAACACTGACGAGCCAGAGACGCCTCACGACGGGCCTCCCACTCTTCTCTGCTGCGTGTCGGAGCCGCGTTCTACCGATGAAGGACGACGACTCTGGATGAGCCAGCCCCCTGTTGACAATCATCGACGGGATTGACGCCAAACCGAATCCTCCTCTTTCGCTCTATTGACGTTTGGCGGAGAATCTCGCCTCCGTTTTTTCTTTCTTTCTTGTTGTACTGGCCACCGGTAGGCGGTTCCCTACAGACGTCCGACTAATTGAAAGTCGAAATGCAATCAACTTTCGAGTTGGCAGCACCGTTTTTCTGCCTTCCCTGGATTGCTTGGAAGAATTCATCTTTTGTGCTGTCGATGCCATTTTCGTACCGGGCTCTTTTGACACGACTGGTTTCTCCTCAACTGGAACAGCTCCGGGAAACACGCCAAATAGAGAAAGAAGCTGGAAAGCGTTATTGTCTTTTCTCAAAAGGTTACCATAGAAATTATTACGGCCAAGAGGGGAGAGACAATGGCGAAATTGAAACCAGACCGCACACACAGTCGAAATCCTTCCTCGATAAGTTTATCGTTTCAATGAAAACGTCAAACCCAACTCCTAAAAAACAAGAAGAAAGCTCATTGTGTAAATACACTGCGGTTGATGAACACCTCGGAAAAAATCAGCCTTTCGGCTATTCTTTTTGTCGCGATGATATCAGTTGAAATCCCTTTTTTTGTCTCTTCAAAATTGACAATGTCCTTATAGACCAATAATGGCGGGTAGTAGAGATGAGACTGGAGGATCTATTTCAATTAGAAAATAGCGACCGTGGGAGTTTTGGCTCCCATTTTGCTTGGAGCTTTTGATGGGAATTATTCATGTCCACTCATCCGTAAGTCTTTAGCCGCTAAAGATACGAGCATTAGCAGCCGAGAAGAACAGCCGACTCGGTCTTAGAATATTCTCGGCAACCACCACTGTTGGAAAATGGAAAAGACGAGTCCCTGAGCGTAATAGAATAACGTGAACGTAGTGACGAAGTAATCAGCTCGACGTCGGCTCCTGCCAAATAGGCCAACAACACAACGGGTCTCCATCAGCATCCAGCATCCATCGGGGCCCCTCTAAAGTAATCAATGCGATTAGAGAAAGGGAGGGGGAAAAAAAGAGAACCTATATACCCGCGCCGTGCACGTTGGTTTGGCTCCTGCCGTAGTCTTCTTCTAAGCATACATACACCACCGTCCGTCCATAAAAGAAAAAGGTGCCTGCCCAACCCTCTTGCGGCCGGAACGGAATGGAAAACAATCTGTAAACAGACATGAAAAACGGCTGAAGGGCAAAGGCAAGGAGTGCCGTTGCGTTGGATTTGCCCGTCTCTCTCTCTCTCTCTCTTTTCTCTCTCTTCGCACTTTTTTCTCTTTCTTCATCTTCGTCGAAAGGACGGATTATGCGACGGTGCGTGTATCCGTTCGATCTGGTATGAAAACGAGACGTTAGACGCCAGAGGAATGATGAACGGCGTCGTGCGAGATTCAACTTTCACCGGAGCCGCAACGATGGAGGGGGGGGGGGGGGGGGTTTCCACCGGGGTAACCCGCTCGGGTAAAATGGGATTAACGGGCGGCGTATCTATCTCGGTCGCAGACTTTGCGTCAGTTGTGTCAACGAAGAAGAAGAAACTGTCTCTCGCGTCTCACTCAAAAGCAACGACGACTTGTGATGCATCCACCAAGTCTTTGACAGTCGCAGTCGGGAGCGCTAAAGGACTTTGTCCGCGGCCGCTTCCTTTTTTTTATATCTTTCTTTCGTCTTAAACATACATATATATATATATACGTTTCCTCCTTTTTTTATTTAAGAAAACAAAAGAAGAAATGCCGAAGAAAACGAACCCGTGCTTGAGGAAAGGTGTCGATAGCCACTACGTCATTGATAGGTGCGGCTTCCTCTTTCTCTTTTAACCAAGTTTCGGTTCACGGGCGCGCACAGCCCGCACACCAGTCGCACAGAAAGTACAAAAGGGAAATCAGAAGAAAACAAAGAGGCCTAGAACGGAAGGATTTCTCGAATCAATAAGATTAACTCGATAAGATTGGATAACACGGGGACTTTTTGCTACTTTAGACCTTACGTATACCGCCTACCTGGTGGCGTTGACAATAGGATTTAGCGCTCAGCTATAGAGTTAGTAGCGCCTTTCGTCAATCTTCTCCCGGGTTAGGGAAATAACGTAATAACAAGCATTAGGCACCAGAAATCGAAAGTTCAAGACGAATCGCTAAATTGAGGCTAACACTTTTTATTACCTTGTAATTGTAGGTTATTTGAAGTGAAAGAGGACAGACGAAAAAAAGTGAGGGTAGATTCCTCTGTATATACGGGAAAGGGAGGAACCCAAGAAGAGAGAGACACTACCACTTGTAAGTATATCCCATTTTCTTCTTCGTCTTCTTCTTCTTCTTTCTTCATTCTTTTCTTCTCCATTCGGCTTTTTCCTCTTTTACCTTGGTCTCTTCTACCCGTTCGTCGTGCTGGTTGCGCTCGAGGTCGTTTGAAACACGCAAGCACAACTATATAGCAGCTAGTCACAGTAGGCTTATTTCGTGCGGGTCGGGAAACCGAACCCGCGTGAGTCTCTCGACAGGGACCCGAAAATACAAAAATACAAAAAAAAAGAGAGAGAGAAAAAAAAGCCACCTGCTCCGTCCAAAGTACCTGGAAAGCAAATCCACACAGGTACAAGAAGTAAAGCCCAAGTAAAGTTTGGAACGGGGTAGTAGCTAAGGACAGAAAGAGGGGCACTGAAGCGTGTCGGCGGATCGGCGCGCGGTCTGGCGGTCTCCTCCTCCCCAGCGCTGCAGCCCCCAATCGTCGTACTCTCGGCTTGCAGCCGTCAGTTGGTGGTCCGAGTCGATGCCCGAGCGGACGCGTCTAAGGTGCTGCTGCTGTTGCTGCTTCGTTTGATACCTCTTGCTCTTGAAAATCCATCATTTCAACTTTTTTTCTTTCGTGGAAAAAAAAGTTTCACCGGGGACGTGTTTATCCGTGCGGATTATCACTTTTTTTTGTCAGTGCGCGCGTGAACCCGTTTGTTGTTGTTGTTGTCGTCGCCGTGAACTTGTTAGCGAGGAACTCAAATGTATCGAGACGTACGAATGTCGAACTGAATTAATTGAAAAACAAAAACGGAAAGAAGTCTTATATTTGTTTTGTCGTCAACTGTGTGCAACCTGTGCTACTGCTGAGTGTCGTGTCTGTGTGTGCCAGACCGTCTCGTGCGGTTTTCTTGTTGGTTCTCATTCCGGCCTTTTCAAATCGGAAGCTACTCGTCTTGATCTATAACTTTATATTGTTGAGCCAGAGAAGGCGGGTTCTTGTTGGTACAGGCTACCGTTGGTCTAAAACCTGGAACGCCCCGGCCGAATTCCTCCGATTGTTGTTGACAACGAGAGAGAGAGAGAGAGAAACATAGTTTTTATTTTCCAATTTCGGGGTTTTTTGATGACGAGATTCGTCTAGTGATCATCGCTTCTTCATTGCCGCAATTCTCCTAGGTGAGTTCACTGCTCCTTATCTTTCCTGAACAAAAAACACACACAAAAAAAAAAGACGAAACCAACATCAGCCCTTCATCATCTTCGACAATCAATTTCTTCGGGGTTTTCGAGGCTGCTCGGGAATGTCCCTGTTATCTAACCCACCTAGCTACCTTTGGAAAAGAGCCCAGTTGGGCAAAGTCACTATGCCGTGTGAGTGTTAGAGGAACATCTGTTGAGTTTGCCGGGCAGGTTGCCTCTTTTTTATTTTTTACTTCTTCAGTCCGCTGTTTTGTCCCCGTAGCAGCAGATTTAGCCCTTGAAAAAAAAAATATTTAAAAAATAATTCTGTTTTTCCCCGAACCGTTTTTCGTCTTCCGCACGAAGAAATAGAAAAAAAAGAAAGAAAACGCAGTCGGGCGCCGATAGGTTTGTCTGTAGCGACTTGCACGTTACATCCAAGTCAGTGTGGAAGTATGTTCCGGGCCGCGTCATCTGCTGTCATGATTACCGCCATCCACTCTTTCTTTCTTTTCTTTTTTTCTTCTTTTTTGGTTAGTTCTGGTGTGCCCCGTGTGTGTTTGTTTCATGTGTGGTTTCTCCTTGTCGACAGCGGAGGCAAAAGAGGAACCGGACGAGGCCGAGGACGTTATTTTCCACCACCACCGCACCACACACACGCACATATACAGTACGGTACACCCGTAGTGTATTAAAGACAGAGAGAGAGAGAAAGAAACATGTCTACCTGGTTTCCATTCCCGGATGGCATCGTCGTTGCTTTTTTCCCATTGTCAATTTTTTTTTGTTTCTTTTTCGGGGTGTGTGTTGGACGATTCGGTTTTCCCATGGCGTCGTTGTCGTCGTCGTCGTTTTTGCCAGTCGGAACCGCCTCGGAAAACTCTCATTATTCTCCCAATGTATTTTTCGGTGAAAAATTGTCGGTGCATAGTGCTACTTTTGTTAAGGACAGCAGCAGCACAAAAGAGTTAAGAGAAGAGCAAGAAAAAGTAGTTTTCGAAAGATGAATGAATAATAGTCGGTTACTTTGCCTGGCGGGCGGGCAGGCGGGCGGGCCGGTCTCTTGGCCGATCGCTGTGTGACCCAATTGAAGGATTTGGTTCATCGTGTATGTACTGCGTTTGTTCGTCGGGAACCTGAACAGGTGCTACGCGGAAGCTTCTTCTCGACCAAAAGCCTAGCGCTCTCTCCCCCCTAGTGTTTTCAGCGGTGTTGACGCCGTTGTCGTTGTTTTTCCTCCTCCTAGAGTTCTATAGTAACTATGTCATTAGATTGAAACCTCGTTTACCAACTGCCGATCCGTTTCGATTAGCCGCCATTGTCCCCGAATCGAAAGACAAAACAAACGCTCTATTATTTTGTTTCGTCTTTGCCCAAAAGGAACACAATCAATTACGCAGAGCTCCTTTTTTTTTCGTTGAAAAACAAAAAATGGGAAATAAATCAATTGGTAAACAATGGAGATGGGTTAATTTGTCCGTTGCGCCTGCAGCTATTGACGGCGCCGAAGAATCCAATTAAAAAAGTTGCGATCGCCCAGATGCGTTTTTCCCATTTTGCGCAGTCGTTTCGTGATTTCCTCCGCATTTTAAAATGTCGTCGAGCTAGTAGTTGGTATAGACGTCTCCCGCATTTCACGGTTGGGAGAATCGAGAGAAATGTCGCCATCACGTAGGCCGTTTCCATGGAACAAACAACGGAAACAAAAGGCCGCGTTACAGATATTTTGTTTGCGCATAAAAAATGAAGAAGAAGAAGCAGAAATGGAAGGAATTGTAGAAACATTGTTGCTGCTCTAGCTAGAAAAGGTTAACGACTGTCAGCATAGCACGCACATAGAGCGCGCATATTCTCGTCGAGCCGATCCGACCGGAAGAGAGGGCCAAAAGAGATAGATCGGGAGGGGAAAAATGGGGGAGAGGGGGTCGAGACACAAGGTAATTGCTTGTCTACACAACAACAACGGGACCGTGACCTGTGACAAATGCCCCCTAGAAACTGCTCGCCTTAGATTCTTCTGCCTATTCTCTTCGTTTGGATCGCGTGCAGTTGGTAGCGCACGCACGACAACTTGTGAATGTTTTTGGCCGACGCTACGGCATGAGCCACCGGTTGCTCCGCTGGCTCCGCTCCTCTGCCAGCCGACGTTTCGTGAACGCCCTCTTTCATCAAACATTCATCGATTGACGTGCCGCGCGCTGGGCCGCCTGTTTCTTCGCCCCGTCAAGCCGCTGCCGCCGCCTGTTTACGGATCAATTAGGCCAATCCTCGCATCCTTCCCCGCGGCGTCGTTTGACGGGCCAAATTGCCATTGTTGCTCTTTGAACGCCCAGCCCACTCTATAGTCTTGTTGCTATTCCGTCACGTCTCGACGCATCGCGCTAAGGTCGCGCTCGTGCGCCCAATCGAAAGCGAACCTACACTAAATTGATTGATCAACTGATTAGACCGCCATTTCTCAAGTTCCCACTCTCCTTTCTTCAATTTTGTTGACCATTTAATGCCGTAATTTTGCTTACAGTTTGTTTACGTTTGGATCGCACGATCCATCCAGGAAATTCCTCCACAGACGGCTGGCGAACCATTCCCAAAGCGCAGAATGATCGGAATGATATTTCTTTTCAAATCTCTCCTTCTTGTTTACCCTATACTGCATCCGATTGTAGAGATAACGTTTTTTTTGATATTTTATTTACCGTGTCCATCGGCTTCCTCAAACACGCGGGCTTATATATTTACTACTACCGAATGGTTAGAGGACGGCGCACGTACCGGACTTCTTCTATCAGATTCGAGTCTTTTTTTGCTCTCCCCTCTTTATATGACGGCTATTATGACACCTCGAGGCTTCAAAAGGAGATTGGATTTGATGTTTTTCTTTCATTTCAAAGCATCGAATAAGAAGACGTTTTTTTCTGTCAAGTAATCGTGTCTTTTGGGGGCCAGTGCAAGATGTAACAGATGTCCTGAAGCGTTCGCTATTGGGTCACAAAAAAATGGAGCTTTTGATTTCCGAACAAGATAAATATTTTAAGTGTCACGATCCTTCCCTTTGGCCACGATTTTTCATCCAGTTTGTGTGCGCACGTTCGCCAAACTCGACATTTCTCTAAAATTTCGTACAACCTAGAATTTAGCAGATGACGAAAGATGATTGCAGCAACTATCGACCAACAAGTTTCGATTTTCAGGCTATTTCGGGCCGGTTCCGATTGCCTTTCAACTCTTTTCTCCAATTGATGATAACAGTGGTTGTTACCTAGTAACCTTTCTGTCGAGGCTCCCTGTAATCATCGGTGATGTACTGCCAGTTATTTTCGTAGAAAGAATGAAGAAAAGAATTCAGACTACAGTTATTAGAGCATACTTGTTGGCGTGGGCCGTGCTCTGGCATTTTTCAAACGTTTTTGTTCTTTTTTTTCCTATTCTCGTGAATGTCTTGCCGTCATTCTTTGTTGGTGCTGCTCATCATCTCTTTTTTCTTTTTTCTCTTCCTAAAATTCACGACAGAATTGTAGTCGTAAAAATGACAAACGTAACGAGAGTCGAACATAATTCATAGCGGAAAGTCACGTAAGATGTGAGAAGCGGCTCTCTTCTTACCAAAGACAGACGCGACCCTTTTCTTTTCATCAACCAGGAGCAGCGGGGGGAATCAGTTCGGCTACGATCATATAATGATGATGATGGCGTCAGGTTTCTGTGTTACAGCGCCTGAAAGGTCCTTCCTCCTCGACACAGCCATTCGTTAGTTACTTGTCCGCGTCTATACGTTGTTGTTTCACTAGCCCCCGCATCTTACCGGTTACTACTAATACAACAACAGTACTCCATTTTCACCCATTAAGCTCTGTCAGCTCGTCTAGACTGTTAAAAGTTTCTTTTGTCCCGCAGCAGCTAATGGAGATTGATCCGGTGATGCACAACAACATCACAGATACCACATCAGTAGGACGACGCTACGACAAAAGACTCCGGAGATGAGAGATCAAGGATCGAAAGTTCCTACCCATTTAGTGGCCGAATAAAGTGATTACAATACGTTGAAGGTTGCGCGGTCGGATAGTGTTAGTCCAATCTCATTTTCTTAATCAAGCTAAGAGAAATCCGCTTAATAGACCGCCGGGTATACATCTCTCTTTCTCGCGCGGGCGGAATAGTTTTGACGGTTCCAATTCCAAGAAGATTCCCAGCTAGTTTGCAGCAACTCTAATACTACACAGGATGTAGATGTATTTAGAGAGAGAGAGAGAGAGCTCGTCGACGGCAGCGCGGTGCCTTTGTTTTGTCACGACGTTTCAAACAGCCGTCGAGTGGAAGAAGCCACATGACGACGCAGCGCAGACGGAATGAAACGAGCTCCAAGACAACTTCTTATTCCCTCCTACCTTGCTATACGCCTCCTCCTTTACTTGTCTACTACTACTACGGTACTACTGGCACCAGACTTTATAGGCTTTAACACGACTTAGGTGTACAAAGAGGCGACTAATTAAGACGAGCCGTGGGTTCTGCTACTAGCTTTAAAGCTCTGCAGTCACTTTGATCATGTCCGGGGCTGAAAGTTGTGGCTGAACGTGCAAAAACTTGTAGATAAGGGAAAAAACCTAAACAATCCTCTTTGTCGCCTAGTTGATTATTTTATCGATTCACGTCTTCTGGCGATACTCTCTGCGTCTAACCCCGGCACGACTCGCGTGCCCATATCGTCATTTCCATTTTTCCGACAATGGAAGTCGGTGAAAAGTGCTCCTCTCTCTCTCTCTCTCTCGCTGTATGATGTGTGAGCAGTTTCTTCCTCGCACTCGAGGAACAACGCATCAGCGTTGGCGGTCCGCGCTGATGAGACATTGTCTCGAGTGTGCCTCTTTAAAAAAAAAGGGCCTCTATTGAAGAAATGGAAATAAGAGATTTTTTCCAAAGAGGGGGGAAATCCAAAAGAGGAAGAAGAAGAAGAAGAAGAAGAAGGAAGAAATGAAACTGAGCGACAGCCGGTTCTAAACTAATCGAGAGTAGTAGACCGTGTCGAAAGTGTCGAGTTGGAAACGCGTTTGAGAAAAAGAGGATGATGGTAGGAGGAGCTAGAGAGGTCTTTCACGGTTATCCAACAAAACTGGGACTTTGGCTCTCTATTCAATCGCCATCTGATGGCGTAGACGCAGCGTAATGATGAAGATTATATACCCGAGCCATTTTCAATGAAACCATCAAGATAAAAGCGGCTCCATCCTCTTCCCCGTTGACTTGTATATTTATTGGATATATATATCTCCAACCTTTTGTATTGAAGATTGTAAATCCTTTCTCTTCTCTGCGGCCATTTTTGCACATATTAACGACTTGAATCGTCTTCGATCTCGTTTCTCGGCGTAGCGAATGAGCGCTACAAGTTGAATCGATGGTTGATGGGGGTTTTCGCTGCAGCGTTTTCTTCCGGGGTTGCTTGCTGATTTTCGTCGCTGTATAGCAAAAACGGTTCGATAAATTCGTTGGCTCGTTCGACGAGTCGGGGATGGTGGAAACTCTTTTGCTTCTCGTCCGGGATCGTGTGGGTTTTGCTGCTGGCTCATCAGCAGTCAAGCGGTATACGAGCTGGAGAACTCTTGTGTCGTTACTTGAATGACTTTCCACGGGTGTCGGTTTGGTTGGAGGAGTCTTTGGTGCTGTCCTGGCGTGACGCGGTCGACTAGTTGGCCGCAAGACGTCCCCCGTGCTCCGCTCTGGGTTCGCGCAATCAATCCGACATTCTCGCCGCTTGCGAGTGGGGAATCTATGTAACTATATAGAAAGTTGGGAATGCCGAAGAGGGAAGACACTGTCTCTGCATCGGACAGCAGCAGCAGCAGCAGCTCTTCTTTATTTCAAGGGGTTGTGGGAGGTGAGGTCCTCGTTGATGAATCGCAGAATTGCCAACGAAGCGAAAAGATATGTGCTGCGAAGCAAATAGCTCGGATGTCATCGTGTGTCGCGCACACAACCTCTTCTTTTTCCTTGTCTATTTGCCTTCTGTTATTTCGCTGCTGACTGGCTTGATGTGTCGTCCTTGTCGCGCAAATCTAGCGCCTTTTCTCTTTCTTTCTTTCTTTTTTTGCGCCGTCTCATTTCGTTTTCTTCTTTTCCCCTTTTTGGTTACGATCAGATGGAGGAATGAGATAAAAAAAAATCCAACTGCTTCTCGCTCGGTAATTGCCGGTTATTTATCGTATCATTTTAATAGCTTTTCCCCGCTCCGCCCGACCGCCCATCCGCCCCGCGTCCCATCGGTTCAATCGTCCGTGAAGTCTTTGCGATGCCGTTGAACTCGACTGCTGCCTGACGGAGACCAATTAAACGGTTCGGGAAACCAATCAAAACCGATGCGCCCAGGGATCCCAGACGACCGTGTCCGTTTTGTTTTCCCTTTTTTTTTTTCTTCTTCTTTCCCTCTCGTCGTTCTCGTCGCTTATATTTCCAACCGTTTTATATCTTTTCATTTCTCGCGGGACCGAAGGTCTCCTCCTAACTACATCGGATTCATTTCTATATGCCCCAAAGCCATTCATTCGTGCATTATGGATGTATTGGGAAATCGTTTATATTATACGTATATATATATATATAAGATATATATAGACTACCGAGCTCCTTAATGCCATAAAAACTACTATCGGCCTTGCCCCCTTTCTTATTATATATCCTAGCAACTTTTGGTTTACGGAACCGGAATTCCCAATCAGTAGGAGACACGACCTCTTTCGAGACGCGGAAAATTGGGATCGACAGACAATCAGCCCGAGACAGCAGTCCCGCCCTGTTAGTAAATCGTGCGTCATCAACCAATTATTTTGCGAAGTTTTTGGGGCCAATCGTTGGCGAAGGGATAATATCGTCGACGGATAAACTAACTTCAGATTAAAGATGAAAGAGACAGAACAGTTTGGTCATATCTTTCAAGACGATAAAAATTATATAGAGAACAAACTGTGCAGGTTCCCATACACAGGACCACATAATATCTAGATACATAGGACAGGATATATCCAGAACCAGCTCTAATCATCAGTGGTACGTATCTATCTTTTGCCACTGGGCTGTCATGTCCATAGTGTCGCGTTGAAGCAGGTTGCTCCAATCCCACGGATAGCCACTGCTTTTTGGCGATTGTATACTGGCCCATCTTGTCCTCTTCAGCTCTGTTGAGAGGAGGATATTATGGAAAAACCTTGTGCCCTTTCTTCTTCAACTCTACACGCCCATATTCTCCTGTCCTGTCTCCAATATCGATCCCGAATGACGTCTCTTTGGCCATTGTCGCTTTTCCATCAAGTTTCTTGTTGGCCGGCATATCAACCTCAATCTATTTGAGGCCTTATATAACTCCATCTTTTATATGGACATCTTTATCCTCCTTGAAGAGCTTAGAGTGTTTGCGATAACGGCACGGCCACGCCTACACTTTCCTGGAGCCACTATCTCTTGAGCAGGTTCAAAGCGACGATGCTTCCCGCTTTCTACCTAAGCACAAACTATATACGTACTGTACGTTTCAAAGGCACTTAAAACCTCCTCCTTCTCTTCTTTTTCTATGAAAAATGATGGCATGCATTGATTTTCTGTTGTCTTTTCCCCTGGTGTTTTTCTACTTTACTTGCGCCCGTGTTTTTGCTGTGCTCGGTCCCAAAACAACTCCACTTACGGAACGCTGATGGTGTCTATTTGATATTCGACACCACGTTTTGAGGTGCCCGAGACCCGCTCCATTTTCTCCATTTCTTTCGGGTTTTTCTATATTTATTTATTGAAAAGACGTCGGCGACGTGGGCGGCCGCGTATTTTTTGCAACACAATACGATCAGGAGCGGCACGCGCGTTTTGACGCCGGAATTGCTCCACGCGTGGCACTCGACGAGGAGCGCTCTCATCGCCGCGTTCTGAATAGGAAGAAGAAGAAGAAGGCGAGTAGCGGTCGAGAACTCTCCAACTTGTTTGCTTGCGTTAGCAGTTGAGAAAAGGAGTAGAAAATAGTGGGGGGGCCAACGCGACTCCAAGACGCCCACAGCACGCTGACTCCAAATCTATTAACGAGATTTCTTCTCGTCGTGTTTGCCATCGAATCTCTGTGGAATTTCACTCAGAATGAAATTCAACTTTCCTTTTTTATTTTAAAAAATTGGTGTTTATTATTCTCCTCTTTGAAAAGATTACAAAAAAGGGAATCTACGGAGATGATTGAAGGGGAAGCTGCATCAGTTTTTTGATAGTCTGTTGTTTCAGGATATTGCTCTTGCCGCCGTTCTTTTGTTTTTGTTTTGCTTCCCCGTCAGAGAGTGAGAAGAAAAGAGAAGGGTCTTGTCGTTCCCTGCGGGAGGATGAAAACTTGCATTGAGACGCAGGACGCACTTACAATATAGACACGCAGGCCGGCACATGGGGCCCGATATAGTATAGAGAAAATGGATGAATGTAATCAATACTGTCGTCGTGGTAGCCGGGGAGAGATGCGCCACACCAGAAACAGCTGCCGCGACCGACCGTCTAGCTTCTTCTTCTTCCTCATTCTACTCGATATCGAAAAGAGAAAAAGAAAAAAAGCGCAACTTGCGGCGACGGCGGCGGCCGGCGAAATGAGGATTCCCCGCTCTCGTTTCGAAACCCTTTCAGAATGCGAGATGAGAATTGTCAGACGTCTGACAAACGGCTAAAAGATGTGACGTTTCCAGCACCAACATCTTGGACCGTATTGGCGTAGATGACGATTACCTCAATTACGAAGCGCCATGGTAGTACTACTACTACTATATACACGGTCCATTCCTATATATAGCGTCCTTATATACAGCTCAAGCAGCCGATGGCCTCGACATATGGTACCACCACCTTAAGGCTCCCTCTTCTTCGTTTTTTTTTTAGACAGATAGAAACTGGAAACAAAAGACTAGCTAGAGATATGGAGGGTAGCGAAATCCCTGAATCATCAAATTGTGTGTGGCGACAGGCATTCACAAATCAATCGACGCCCGCCAACCATCCGGTTTCTTGTTGACGCGATGGCAAAAGGTTTGCGACCGATTCGAGCGTGCGTGATTTTAGCCGGATCATCAAGGACTGGGGCGTCGTCAAGTGTAGGGGATCATTTGTCTTTTTGGCATCGCTCGGAATCAAACAGAATAGGAAGCCAGGCAAACTGATCGACTTTGATCTGCTCCAGTTTGATTCCAACCTCGTCGTCGTCGTCGTCCAACGAACAGCTCGACATCGAATCAACATTACGTACTCCCCTAGCTTCTGACTTTTCTTCCGCTCGATATCCTCACTACGCTCTGGGCTTTATCGATCGATAGGTATCGGTGCCATGTCTTCTGTATCTAACCGAACGGAGAGACTCTGTGTCCCCTGCTCTCTCTCTCTTCTTTTGATTTTGCATCGCCTTGTACTATATGTACCAGTCGAATGTATCTGCGACGTCTACTCGAGCGCATTTTTTCTCATTCTTATAGTGCACCTCGATGTCGATTCATCCGACCGAGTGACATGTAAACCTTAAAGGTCCGCACAACAATCGTAAAAAAGAGAGAAAAAAAAGTTATTTTTTTCCCTACGTTCAATGTCATTTCTTCTTTTGGAACGCTTGGCTAAACTCGATGAATGCGTAATTCAAATGGGATTGTGGTACCTAGCGAGAACGATGGCGGCGCATCCGCCTTTAGGGTAAGAAATGAATGAACTTTTAGTTGAAATGCAGTACACAACAGGCTAGGACAAAGGTAGGGTCTTTCGTTCTCCTTCGGGCGACACTCTAGGTGCCACCGCCACCGTATAAGTTGTTACGGAAGGTTTTCCTACTTGGAAAATCTGGTCGACTCTTCTTATTCGCTCCTTCCCTAGCGCACGGACGTCATCCGTGAGATGTCAGCTTGATTGCCCAGGGTCCGAATAAAAAACCAACCGATTTCTTTTGAAAAATCATAAAAAAAATAAATAAATAAAACTTAGCCCTAGCTTTTATTCCGGAGCCAACGTGAAGGCCGGATCAAACCATCGTGCACGATATAGTATGGGTCGACGGTGATGCACGAGTCGGTTGACGTCATCCCGTTACAGACGTCGAATTGAAGCGTCAATCGGATCAAGTTGCATAGGGAAAGACGACGACTTGGAATGCGAGGAACAAGTCAAGAAGAAGAAGAATAAGAAAAAAACCAGGGGGTAAGATCAGGGCACGCGACGCGACAGACGGACAAGCCGATTAAAAGGTTCCCTACATAACAGCAGAGCCAATCATAAGTCATACGAGGAGAAAAGGAAGAGAAGGGGTGGGGGGGGGGCCCAAAAGTTATACAAGGGCCCTTTTCCCTAAAGGGTTTGTTGTTGTTGTTGACGTCCAAGATGACAACGATGCTGAACGAACAACAAGGGGACTTGATGCCATTACATGGAGAAATCCTGTCTGCTTCTGCTGGTGTTGTCGTGCGTTATTCACAAAAGACCGGTCCTCATCTAATTCCATTCGGCTGTTTGCGTCTGCCGCTCCACGGGCTCGGCCCGACTTTTCTCTCTTCGGAACCCATTCGGTCTCCTATATAGTCGATTCTTGGAAAAAGACGAAGGAATCGAAAGAAGGTCCCCCTCAACAACAAAAAAATAAGAAAAAAAAGAAAAATAAAGATGATGACAGAACGCTAGGGAAGAATGCCAAGAGCAGCCAGAGCGGCAATAATAACAACAGCCGACAACGAAGACGAAGACGAGGACGAGTCTCAATCTCTCTCGCATATCGTTGAGAGCTAATTCGACGGGCGTTGGGGGCCAATGTGGAATGGAATTACATTCTCTCAGTGGCGGGGTTGTAGGAGCCGTAGCAAGTCTCTCTTCATCTCGGCATCCGTTTCAGTAGCAGCTAAAGCCCCCTTGGCTTGCCGGAAATGACATCTGTGCATGAATGTCGAGCACATATTAAACACATATCACATCAACGTTGGCTGAATGAAAGAAGACACGACGACGTCGTCGACGGAGGCTGCAGCGTCGTCGTCCCATACGGCGCTATTCCCGGTGGACGAGGTGCTTGCTAAATTGGACCTATATCGCTGCTACTGATGCTATATGGCCGGGAAAGATGGGCCGAAGAAAAAAGTCAGCTGGCCCGTCTCTTAGCTCCCAATCACGTCTGCTTGACGAACGTTTGAATTGCAACGTGCGCTTGTAAGCCAACAAAAGGACCGAGGTGGACCCTACTGCTCTTTGATGAATCTATAGTCGAGTCGTGCACGCATGTTGTGTATTAGGTCATCTTGGCCGGCTCCCCGGAGACCGAGACGGTCGGTCGCCACTGCCTCCTCGAAATCCCATTTGTTACCATATACATATGGTAGTACTAGGAGTAGGAGTAGGAGGGGGACGGAGTGCTGGCCAGTTCATTTTGAATTCCTCATTGTCTGCTTTTCATGATGGAATGGCCGTTAGCCCCAAGTAGCTGGTCTCTTTATTGACCGTCCGTCCTCGTCGTCGACGCCGTCGACACTTCTCTGCTCGCCCGAAAACCCCAAAAAGCGGACAGGCACCTTATGGCTACGCCCGGCCACCAACTGGACCGTCGTCTTGTTTTTTAACGATGAGAAAACAGTCCGTCCGGAACAGTCGACACTGCAGTGCTCTGCTCTGTAGTTGGGGCCCGGCTGGTGCAACCTCCCGCCGTGTTGTCGTCGTCGTCGTCATCATCAGGGCCAGCACAGCGCACACGGTGGAAGACGCTGTCCGGCAGGGCAGCATCTCGGGAACATTGAAGCGTCGCATAGATGCAGACAGTCTCTCTTCCTGTTTGCTGGCCCGTGAACTGACTGAAGGTCTCTGCTCCTCCTGCTGCTGCTCCTCCTGTTACGGTTGGGACAGCCGAGACGGCCCGAAACGGGACAGCTGCTCATTTGATTACGATGTATCCTCCCGCACATAGTCTTGTTCTATTATTCAAGGGGGCGATGCGTTTCGATCGTTAGAATTTCATATTTCAAAAGGCCAACTGGTCGTCGGACTTCTCGGAAAAACGGGCAGGAGGACCGAAATCGGTCGATCTCCACTTCAAAAGGAGTTTTTTTTTTATTTTTTTTTTTCGTATGTGAGTAAAGTCGTTCTAGTGGCTGTTTTTTATTTCTTCTTCTTTCGACGACGGCGCTTGTTTTTTCTTTCTGTTTGACCATCCCTTGAAGTTATTCCCGGATGTCGTGACCGGCCGCGATGAAGACGCGCGGCCTCCACAATTTTCTTCCCCGCCGTCCGTCCCTCGGGTAGGACGAATTGCCGTCTCCGTTTCTTCCTATATAGTGATTGGCTCGTAGCGGCAGACATCACGAGCTCGTTATTCCCGCGCTGCACTTGACGATCGATAGCCCAGGCAACCGGTAAAGAGCCGGGCAGATCGCGTGTCGGCCCCTCTTTCTGCTTGTCCACCTTCTTGACGGACGATAAATGCCAACGGCCCAATCTTCCCGTCGTCGGGTCGCCCGTCGTTGTCGTCGTCGTCGTCGAAGGAAATTCTTCAAGACAATAATATATTTTCAAAGCGGACAAATAAAACGGACAACTTGGACAACGGCCGAGCCGAGTCGAGTCGAGGCCGACTAGTCAAATCGAATTGTCCCGACTAGCCGAGTTAAATGCGGAGTCGGTGCGCGCTGCGGTCAATGTCGACCGGTTAGCGTTGCGTGCGGAGCCGATGGGAGAAAGGGCGAACCTTTTGTCATGCGCTGCGTGTTTCTAATCCGATTGCTCCGCCGAAAATGATGATGGCGGCTCGCTTCCGCCTATGGAGCCCCTTCTCTAGCGACGAATGCGTCTGCCAATAACGGAGGAATCGAACAAAAAACGGAAATCACATTCCATTCTCCTAGCTCAACCTTGATGTCATCGTTTTGACGATAGCAAAACGGGATTGAAAAAAAAAAAAAAACATTTCTCTCTCTCTCTCTCTCTCTCTCTCTCTCTCTCTCTCTTTTCTTCCCTCTATTTTCCAGGGGTTTCTATTCGGCCCGAAATGTTAGGTTAACAAGCGGCAGTGATTCAGTGTTTGCAGTCTACGACTCGGCCTTTCTTTTTTGTCGCTCGATTTGCGCGTTGTCGTCGTGCGGTGGAAGTCTTATTGTGTCTACAACAACGAGGGCCGTTGCCGTTTTCCGGGACATCCATTCAAATTGGATTAGAATCTATTTCCAGAAAGGAATGAAAAAACGAAGAGCTCTAGATCATTTTTTCGCAACCCAACAGCCGAGGGAATCTAAACAAGGTTGACGGGGAGGAGCGGTGAGTATAATACGCTGGAAAGTAAATGGGAGCGGATTGAAACTTTTTCCAACCTCGAAACTTGGAAAGTCGGATCTTATTCGACACTTTTTTTTTTTTTTTGCTACCCTCTTCTTCTTCTTCTCCGTACGCTCTCAAATGGCGACCACCAAATCTTGATGCCAAACTTTTGAGGTTTTCTCCGGCTTCATTTACATAGCGATACGCTAATGCAAGCGGACGAGGACAGCACAGGGGAAAAGTTGCGCCATACTCTCTAAGCCGATTGGCTTTCAATTGTTTTTCTTTTCTCTTAAGCAACTCTCGAGAACATCCGCAGGACAAAAAGGAAGAATAAAAGAAAGACCTTAAATAGCATTTTTTTTCCTGCTGTCTCCGTGTTTGCTAATGGTCTTGTATTGTCATGCGTGAGGTGTAGGAGCTTTAATTTGGGTAGAGGAGGGATCGGTCGACCCTGGCCGTTGGCGTCGTCGTTTCCGCTAAGAAGAAGATAGAGGAAAAGCAACTTGAATGCATAAACTCCCTCCAGTGAGTTGGCTTGTGTGCGCGTCTACGTGACTCTTACCGGCTTCCACAGCGATAGCGGACTTGATTTGATTGGCGTTTGTGACATATCTAGCATTTCGGGTGGCTCGACGGGCGTTTTGGCATTCGCTACGTCATTCATCACTGGATGATGCCGGGCATAGAGAGAGAGAGAGGGAGTAAAGAGACAGGTTCATTTCCGCTTTGGCCTCACACGTCCTACATACGTTTCTCTCCGACCATTTCGAGTGTGTCTTGAACGGCCCGGCATAATGTTCGCCAGGCGATGGTACAGTTTCTATATATGTATTACGCCTAAAAGGGGAGGGGTGGGAGGAGAAGGAATTGAATAGGAGAAGGAGGAGGAAAAGGGATCGAGTCAATGAGAGGCTTTTGCCACAGACATCTTCTCTGATTTGCCTCGTTTGATGTCCGAACCCCGGCCGAGAGTCTCCGAGATGAATGGTGGTTCATCACCAGTACACCAGTATAGTCTGCGGCGGCCAAGTTTGATAAGGGAACGTTGGGTAGAGAGACGGCCTTGTCTGAGATGTGACAGACCCGGGAGGGCCATGGCGTCTATATACAGCAGCTGTTGGTTTCTTTTGATCATGGTGGAAGGGGCATGGCTATTTTTTTCCCATTGCCCTCTTTTGTACGCGGCAGCAGCAGCAGCAGCATAGCTTATTCATATAGAGAGTCATGACGGGGGTGATTAGTGCGAGTGTTTGTGTGTTACGTCTGATAGATTCCGTTCTCCCAAAGAGACTGAGAAAGCGCAGCAATGGCTGTCCGCCTTTTTAGCGCGCGTGTCTCGAATGTCACCGCTGCTGAAGCGCGGTTTGTTCGCCATGACAAATTTTGTCGAAACAAGCCAAAGAAAAGCTACGACGACGAATCATGGCTATTTGCCCGACTTGTAAACACACAAGCAGACAATAAAAAAAAAACGAAAAAGTGGGAATGGCGGAAAGAGAGAATGGAAGCGTTTTGTTTTTCTTTTTGGTTTTTTTCGGAGGAAATGCGGAATCGACACCTGCTGCCAGGGCCATCGGTCTACCAGGAGACCCCGACGTCTAGTCTTTTCGATTTGCTGACGGGAAATAAAAGTTTTTCTTTCTTTCTTTTCTTTTCTTTTCTGCGGCAGTGCTTTTTGATGTTCGGTTACGTCCTCCGGACTTTGTCAGCCGGGAATAACTGCCAGCAGATTACTAGGCTACAACTAGACATTTCTTCTTCTTCTTCTTCTTCTTCTTCTATTTGTTTTGGTTGGGGGCACAAGTCAATACGTGTAAAGACTCTCGAATCGAATATAGAGTGGATAGAAAGAGAACTCGCTCTAGTGGTCTGCCGGCCCCGGTATTGGTACCACTATTACTTCCGTTCCGGCAATCCGGCGCGCATATAACAAACCTTACTCATCGTTTTGATGCGACTCTTTGATTTCAGTAGGACATGTCCGCTCGATTTCATCGCATTACGTCGTTATGGAAGAGGCAGACGATGGTGGAAAGAGTGGGAGGTGTGCGCATGTCAGTCTCGTGGGGGTTCCTTGTGCGTTTCAATCATAGCATTCCGTCAGTCTAGAGAGAAGAGAGACACATTTGTTTATTCAGTTGTTTTTTCTTCTTCTTCTCTCTTCCTGTGACTCTTGGATCTCACAAACAGCGTCGTCGACGACGACGGCGGTGGCGGCTCCGGTATGTTTGTTTCCATTACGAGTCGCTTGACAACCGCTCTCTTCTCTCTCTCTCCGTTTGTGTTAGTCTCCTGTTTACACGGAGAGCGCGTTAGAACAACAATGCTACATAGCTAGAGCTAGGTCCAATCACCAAAGTGTTTGCTGATGTTTATCGTCGTGTCGCCAAGGCCGAAAAGCTGTCGTCACCTACACAGTCGTCGTTTTCTTCCACAAGCATACACACGGCTTTATGTTGTTTTTTTTTCTTTTCCTTTTCTCTTTTTCTAACGACGATATCGCCACCGAGGGGTCTCTGCTCTACGGTCAGAGGAATGACGTCCCTGGAATTGCGCACCTTTCTTTCACGTCGAATCGAGCAGAACTTTACACTCTTCCTCTTTCAAGCTTTATTTTCTTCTTCTTCTCCTTTATTTCGGGAGGGAAATGTTGACCGTGACGCAATGACGGGTTTCTGTACCATCAGGTGTTGTGCAGGCACGCATCCGTCGTCCACCTGTGGTGTTGGAAGACGAAAAAGAGAAAAAAGAAGAACGATCGAGCATTCAGCCGCGGGCTTTTCAATTCCCAAGATAGATCCCCCGCGCCGCGTTCGCTTCGTGAGCGGTCGTCCAAGAAAAAAGCCAAAAAAAAGTTGAAATTTCTTCTTTTTTTTCTTTTTTCTTTTCTTAGATATATACTGTACATACTTGTAAGCTATGGATACATATATTTGTGTATACGTAGCAGCGTGTGTATATAATAGAAATAACTTGGCAAAAGAAGCTAGTCTGAGGCAGCAGCAGCAGCTTCCGGCGGGTTATCAAGCTGCTATTTTTTTATTACGAAATCCCAAAGAGCAGTAGCAGCAGCAGCAGAAGGCAGGTGGAGACCGAGATAGAAATGGCGGACAATAGAGCTTGTTTTCAAAACAGGATCGAACAAAAGATTGCGCTCGGGGAACGTGTGCAAGTATGCAAGTTGCTGTCTCAAAAGTAAAAGAAAATAAGATATAGGGAGCCCGGCATCAGTCTGAGAAGAAGAAGAAGAAGAAGAAAAGTAAAGAGGAGAGAGAGACAGAGATAAGAGCTCCATAGGCCAAACGATCGAGTGGCGAGACAAGTTGCCTCGACGAATGGTTTTGGCTATCTAAGTTTACTTTGGTCAAGATGGTTGTTGAACTCCTAGTTATGGATTTTTTCATAATGAAATTTCCCCCCTCTTTTTTCACGGTCGACAGCGTCGACATTGCCCCGAACTATAATTCGTATGCAAAATAAACGAGGCCAAATTACAGTCGATGACAAAATAGGGAGAAATTGCGTCTTGCGCCGTCCGGCGTTTTTCCCAGCGGCCGGTGCGGAATAAATGACCTGAAGCGTCGCCGTCTCTGTCCGTACCTTGTAAGACTATATACTTTTACCACCTATACCACCTCAAGCCGTAAATTACCGATATTGGGGTATCGCTATCGACGATACAACAAAACCAATATCCTGTCGGCGGTCTTGTATTTTTTTATCTATTATTTATATCGTCTTGAAACCGGGGGCCGCAGCACAAAGTGCGCGCCTCCGCCACCACCACCACTATATACCTACACAGCTACTAAATCAGTCAATCAATAATTGATGAAAGGGTGGGAAGCCGCGAGAAATGGCAGCTCCCCCCGAACATGTGATGCTCCACTTGATTCTATATATTCAGTTTAATCGGATTGATATTGTGGTGGCTCTGCGTTGCAATGGCGGTAGCTTGTATTCCGATGGGAAGGAAAAAAAACGAAGAAGGAGAGAAACCTCGATTCCATCCGCGATGGAATGAAATAAAAATAAGAAAAAAAAATGAAAAAAAAGAAGAAGCCGAGCACGCGGAAACGAGGGAGTTTTTCCTCATTTGAATATTTCCCGTTTTTTTCTCTTCGTCTTCCTTCAGGGCGCATCTGCCGCGCGTCTCGTACGTTATCGGCCCACTTCCATTTAGAGAATTTTTTTTTTCTAATCACTAGACGGAAGATGGTAGGAAATAAGTCGATGGGTGTAAATAGCCCCAGAAAGGAAACGAGAGAGGAGAAAAGAATAAGAAGCAATAAGATAAAAAGCTACATTATTAGGAAGCGGCTAGAAAAAAGAAAGAGAGAAATGTGTAGGCTACTTTTGTGAATGTTTTCCTTTCGCACCACGTAGTCGTACTAATATCGCCAGCTGGGCAGGGGCTGGCCCGCTTTAATTGATTTACCGAATGAGGAAGAGCCTGGATGGTGGATACGGCCGGATGAAGATGGATTGAAACTTTGCCACCCATGCCCGTCGGCCTATATAGTACGTCCTACAGATTTATTAACACATACAGGCAGCAACCTCTACATTCGGCCCGTTACGCATCGAATTGAGATGAACGGGTTTTTAAACGGAGCACTGGCGAATTGAGTTGGCCCAGCAGCTGTGCGTCCCCTCCAGAGTACTCGAAACTGCGAGGGAGCGAGGTAGCTGCTGTTATCTTAGATGAGAGAGAGAGCGAGAGAGAGCGAGGGATGGTGGCGGATATTGACCGGTAGCGAGACGTGATCCATTTCAGGATCTCCTTTTCTCTTCCTGTCCGCGCGACCATCTTGGTGTCGCTCTGCGTATGTTGTGCGTCATCAAATCGAAAAGACGTGAGAGAGACGCTGCGAGACGAGAGCCGCAAGACGGGAGCAGCCGCGCTGGGGGTGCGAATTCGATGGACCGCGAGCGCCATCTGCCACTACACGGCCAGTCGCGCGCACCCAAGCCAAGAAACCTCCTCCGCCTCCTCCAGCCAAACAGAAAGAGAAAAGAAAAACGCACAACAGTAGTCGTAGCAGAGAAATAGAGAAAAATAAAAATAAAAAATAAAAGGAGAAATGATATATTTCACGTCAAAGGAGTTCCGGCCGGCCGCAGCCACTACCGCTGCTGCCGCCGCCTCCTCCGCCGCCGCTGCCGTCCTCTATTCGAACCGTCCAGTTGCGACGGCTGCGTTTGACGTCAGTGCACCCCAGTCGCTTTCTATTGTGAATGTCTCCCATCTTTCCCACCTGACGGCACTCACAAAGCGGCACCAAATGACTAATTGTTTCCGTTTGTCTTGTGTTTTTTCTTCTTTTCGGTTTTCTTCCGCGTCCAGCTGTAGGAGCGATCGCCTTTGAAGCTGCTGCACTTCACAAGTGAAGCGGGAAAGCTGAAGCAGCTCCTCCGTCCATGTTTCTGAATCCGTGGTACGGCCAAGTCGGGGCCGGCCCGGCGGCGGCCGAAGATGCGGCAGCCGCGACGGAAGGGGCGGCGGCGACGGCGGTGGCTGCGGCGGAGACAGTGACGCTCGTCAAGGATGAATCTTCAGCCGCCGGCCCAGAGGGCTCGGCTACCGCGTCCGTCGTCGCCAAACCAGAGAGCGACGTCAACAAAACGGAAGCGCCATCGGCGACGTCCACATTGTCCTCGTCGTCCTCATCAGCCAGTGATCAGACTTGCGCCATCCAGAAACGTCTCAAATGCGGATGGACGGCTCACATGACACAAGAGGGCCGACTCTTCTATTGCAAGTAAGTCATTGCATTTTCTAGCTCAATCTCACCTGGTTATTGAGGCACGACCGATGAACGGAACCAAATACGATGGGTCACATCAAAGCATCTCTTTTGGCGATCCGTTTTCTTTCCTATCTCTGCTGGCCGGCTGGCCGCCCGGCCGATACACAGATGTTGCGCCATTCTTTCTTCGACTGTGCGCAGTCGTCCGACTCCACCCCGAGTCCCTGCGCCCTATACCTTGCGTCTGTTTCGCTAGATGATATTTATAGCATCTATATATGTATATACCTCTCTTTTTCCTCCATTGTGATGCGCTCCCGACGTCGTCTGAATTCCATTAACGGGAGGGAATCGCGTTGCGGATGAGTAAGCCGTAAGATCGAGCACGGAATTCTCTTATCATTGTAGATCAGAGTCGATGGATAAAAAGAGACGCTAGTACGGGGGAACCGAGAAGAAGAAGAGGAAGAAAAAATAAGAGAAAAAAAAAGATGAAAAGAAATGAGACAGAGACGCCCACGGTAATGGCAGCAGAACCAGTGGAGGTTATTTCCTCCTCTTTATTATCTTCCCTGCTCTTATCTCTCCTTGTTATTCGGATGTTTTGTCATTGTCGCGTGCTCGTGCGCTAGATGCTGCCGTGCTATTATCACGCGTTCGCGCCGTAACAGCCTCATCTAGATAATTCCGATTCTCTCCAAACACGCAATGTTCCTATACCCAATTTTCTTCCTTTCAAAAAAATTCATTTGTCTTGGCCCTTTCTCTTGCCGGGACACCATTTGGGCCAGATCCTGGCGATTCAATCGTCTTCGGCCGTCCGTTTTCTGTTATTTATTTGGAAAGCGTCTCGTGACTCGGAGAGGGAGAGAGAGAGACCCCTGCGTGCTCTCCCCTTCACACAACGACGTGATCTACATTTATTGCAATGTCATTACTTCTACTATCGTGCGATCGAACGATTCGACCCCATCCCGCACGACTCGCAGCCAACACTGACTCGATCCGTGTAATTCAATGGAAAGAGGGTAAAAGAGAAGGAAAAAAAAAGAAAAAAAATAACGACAAATACCGATAGAGCTATGTGGTTCAAATAAAAAAAGAAAAAACGACAGGAAGTTTGTTGTCAAACCTTTGGGTTCTTGGGTACGTTACTAGCCATCGATCCAAGTTAAGGGGAAAAAACTTTTTTTTTCTTTTTGATGGACATCAGAAGAACTTTGATTTTTTTTTCTATCGTCTTTTAGTTTCCTTATTTTCCCTGTACAGTAACAGGATCAAGATGATGAGAGTAAAATGTTGTTTCTTTTGGCGAGGAAAAGAAAAAAAGTTACAAGTATTACGTGCCGGATCGTGTGTTATATAGTAGCGAGATAGATACTGTAAATCGAACACGACACACCGCAATACCACTATGTGCTCCCCGTAATCCTAATATCCGAGGTGGTGGGATGAATGACTCGCCTTGTATTGTCGCCGACGACCATTTTCCATAGGGTGGCCGTTTCCTTTTTTTCTATATTAGACGAGCGGTGGTCAGATGGGATAGTACCGTTGCCTAATGGTGTCGCCGCCAGAGCTAGAATCTATACGATACAAAAGTAAACGCTGCTATCCTTTGTTTTCTTGTTTTTCTTTTGCCTCACCTGCTCTCTGTTCGATTCGGCCGGTCGCAGACGAAACGGCCGAGCGAATTCAATCAACATCTTGCCAGCGCCACCGCCCGTTTTATCTCTTATGTCTTGTCGTTTCCTCCGCCGGTTCGCTTCTTCGGTCGAGCCGTCGTATTCCACCATGAACGATCCATAACTATACACATAGGAGATGGGGGTATTCTCTCTCTCTCTCTCTCTGTCGGGTGATGGCCCGTTCGCGTCACTCTGGGCCGGCTCTTTTTATATTTCGAGCGCATTTAAAGAGCTCCGTGGCGCGTTCCACGTTCCGCTGCATTGCAGATGTTAATACTTGTTCCGACCATATCCAACGGTTTTCGCTGCTTGCTTGATTGTCGGTGCACAGGCAAACCCCAACGTTTTGTGTCTCTTAATATGGACGGGCCGGCCAGTTCGGTAACCGCCCTTGACGATGCTGGGAGAACCTAGCGACGGGGAACTGATCGTTATTCATTCGTGATAACATCAAGTCCACCGTCCAAAGTGTTATCTCGCCATCTTTTATATCCAGAGAGAGAGAGAGAAATGTCTGGAAAACACCAGACGGACCCTGAACTCCTTAATCCAACAGCAGCAGCAGCAGCCGCCACCACCCCGCATTCGATCAATGTAATTAGACGTGCCGGCGTCACGGGGCCTCCCCAAATTCTTATTCCACTACCCTTTCTTACTCTCTCTCTCTCGTGTTATTAACATATTATTATATATATACATATTCATTCGGTTATGACGGACCGTAAAAAAAAAAGAGGAAAAAGACTGGAATCAATCATTTTGCGCCCGTGTATACGAGTGTGATGTCCGCCGTTCGTTTTATTTTTAAGAACCCCAAACTATGCATAAATACCTGTGTACATAAAATATAAGACACACAGGCCGTTTTGTGCGCTACACACAAAAACATCGGTCGTCGAGAGAGATGGGACATTGAAAAACAAGTGGAACTGCAGTTGAAGAAGAAAGTAAAAGGAGCTGTAAAAGAAGAAGAAGAAGAAGAAAACGAAGAAGAAGAAGAAGAAGAGTATTAGACGCAACAGATGTGCGCTTGATGGCCGTCATTATCTTTCTTCCTTCTTTTCATTGTCGGCCCGTTTGGTTCTCCCTTCTTTTTTTTCTTTCGGTTCGCTTCTCACCTTCGCCTTGTTCCTCCTCTCCTTTTTCACTTTCATTTTCGTTCAAAATGAGAATTGAACAAGTCGCCGGTCTGGCCGCCTGGAACAGGTGACCGACCGACCGACCGGCCTTTTGTGCAAAGAGCTAGAAAAGATCCTCCAAACAGCAACGGACAAATAATAATAGAAAGGATAGAGCCTCGATGCGTGTGTGCCTGAATAATATATCAAAACGCGGATGAATTCGTCCTTTCCCCATCTGCTGCTGCCTGGCCATTTCTACCGGCTACCTGCCTAATGAGCTACGGGCGAATCGTTGGGACGCATGAGAAGTTGTTTGGGGAGGGAACTTGTCACTGACCACAAATGACGTTGACTTGTGTTGTACTAGAATTTTGTAACTATAACGTCGGAGCCAACATCACAGACACGCAGCCGTGTGCCGACTTTAGCGTTAAAATGAGGACGAGACGAGAGCGAGCGAGAGAAGCGACAATGAACGGACGTAGCGAGGGCAGATGACACGACGGTGTACTCTCTACCCCGCGTACACTCTACCATCACCACCACAGAAAGCCGTGCGCCAATCCAATCTTGTCGGGTACACACATCCGCACACAATGATCATCCAGGGAATTTCTACCAGAAACTAGAAATGGGGACCCGGCACAGCCGTTGCCGTCGTCGTCGTCGCCGTCCCTGGACGTTTCTGCACACACACTTTTGCCCGTGTTGGATGTACACACACACATCCACGTCTGGAGGGCACTGAGATTTATACTAATTGGTCTGCTCATTAGACGGGCTCTTGTGTCTTCTCTCCATGTCACTCTGTCTGGGCGATTTTCTCCGCCTGGATTTCCACTTTGTTCTAACCATCTCCCGTGCCAAAGTTGGACGTTATTCCGCCCCTTACAAAGTGTTGAGGCTTTATATATGTTAAACGCGTCTTCCACACACATTGCGCATAAAAGGGAATTTAAGACATTTGATACCGAGAGCCGCACGGAACGTCCTGTACCAACCGTCCTGTTGTCACTGGACCTCTTCCATTGGGGGGTGGAGATGTTTGTCCAAGTGTAGGAAGATTTATCAAGGGTCGCCCAGTCGTTGATCTCGCCAGTCCGGGTCATTGTTGTCTATAAATCACAGGCGACGGCCATGGTAACAAACAACAACAACTTTTCCATCGGCAACCGCTACTATGGTCAGGAGAAGAAGCGATGGCCTTTGGCAAAAGAGAAGAAAAAAAAAAAAAAGAAGTAGTCGATTGCTTTCGTTCCCGATCGTGAACTCGTAAGGCCGGGAGGGGGCATTGGAGATGGTAAACAGTGCATCTTCCATCATCATCACTAGCGTCCTCCCCTCCTTCCTTACGGTCCTCGTTGCGTCACGTTTGAGCTCCATCCGCCGGAGATATCGACGACCCAAAAGCCAATACCAACACCTGCTTGACTGAAGATTGATTTATTCCATTTACGACAGCATTATACCGATAGCCCGAAAGAGAGAGAGAGCGAGGGTGAAAGAGCACCAAGGTGTATATATTGAAGGCGGAACAGTTCGATATCTCGTGTCGGAATCCCAAATGTCGGATAAGGCAATCGTAAATCAGCCGTTGCCTCTTCTTCTTCTACTACTACCCCTATTTCGACCAAGCTATCAGAAGACGGAAAAGACGTTCAAAGTCAGGAGCTTTGGGTTAGGGGTTTTTCTCGAAAAAAAAAGACGGAAGAGTTGTGATCCCCAATGCAAATGACGTCTCGAATCCGGGTTTCGGCTCTTGATGTGTGTGCCGTGAAAATAAGAGAAAGACGTCCTCGTCTTCTTCTTCTCTCCGGCTTTCCTTTGGCGGTTCTCGGGCACCGGCTGCGGCACCCGGGATCGATGATGACGACGACGGTTGGGAAAAGAAGGGGGAAGACTCATAACGAAATGCCGCGTTTTCTGTCTGCGTATAGTATTGAAACTCCGCATCTCTCTCTCTCTGCGGGGGGATTCGACTCTCTCGCATTTTCTCGTTATCAATATGGAATTCCGGCCGACAACGACAACTCAATTAAAAATGAAAAGAAGCCCAAAGGCAAAAGGGGACGGATCGCGGATAAGAAAAAAGAAAAAAAAAGGAGAGATCGAGAGAGAAATCAAATGAAATCAGAGGAATAGAGAAAAGCGTGGGCAATGCGACGAGACGTTGCGAGCCGCTGAGCTCCCGAATCGCATTTGCATTTTAGACGAACGGCAGTCGAGGACATTTTCCTCTTTTTTTTTCTTTTTTGGCGAATACTCGTCCTTTTAGTCCGACACTGTTTTCGTGTCATCCCAGCACACACACACATCCTTGTGTTTATTTGATGCAGCTTGCCCGTCAGCTGCTGGGCACACGGCGCACGTCTCGCATTCGGATGCAAATTCGGGCGACCACCGAGACAGGAGATGGCCGTCGTCTTTTTTTTTCTCTCTTTTCTCTCAGGAGACATCCTTCTGTCTGTCTTGCAGATGTGATGTCGTCCTTCTTTTGAGCATCATCCAAAGTGCTGAGCGACGCTTATTGTTTCTTTTTACCTTCAAGCTTCAACCTTTTTTTCCCCAGTCCATTTGATGGACTTCTACTCTTTGGTGATGATGATTACAGATTCCGTGTAACGCACAGCATTCCACCTAGTCTCTTACGTCACTTTAGTCCTCCTGATGTTGTCTTGGTCTTTTCTCTCTCCGCTGTGTGTGTGTGTTTTTTTTTTACGGACACGTTTATGAAGAGAATGAATCGCAGCTTGAAGGGTGTTTCGCTCGGCTGGAAAAATCCGCGCGTCCGTTGCTGGAGCTGGAGGAGAACCTCCTGCGGAACCGAATGTCGTAAATCATTTGGTCGTTCCGTTTATCCGTTTTTCTTTACGATTTCCTTCTTTTGCTTCTTCAGTTTTTTTCTTCTTAGATTTGATTTGATTTTTTTTTTTTGTTGTCACGGGGAATGAGAACTCTCGCTCCAATGGCGCCAACAATTCACAGTTCGCTGGCGTTGGCCGTCGCGCAGGTGGTAAGCGTTTCGGTTTTTGCCACCTAGCGCATCGGTTTGCTCATCAAGGAAAGATATTTTCCAGAAAATAATAAAAAAAAGGGAGCTGATCTCTGTTTGTTAGCGAATCGATTGCCTTTCTGGCTTTTTACGCCGACTTGTTGGTTATAGGCCGGGATTTTCGGCCGTTCAATTTGTAAAGGAAATTGAATCGATCCGACTCTACGCTACTGTACTGCCGCGCCCGACTAGGGAACGAGCTGCTCGTTGCTAGTAGACTACACCGTCGCGTTCAGTGATTGGAAAATTTGGTTACGACAATGTCGTGGAAATCAAGTTCCATCTGAAAGTCGAGAGCCCATTCTTTTGTCCGCCTTTGCAATGTGGATGTGCGTGCTGTATAAAAACGGCGCTGCTGTGCGCAGCGATGGCCAAAGCAGCGTAGCCAGAAATTCCCTGGGAAATGTGTTGGTTGATGTATACCATTTCACGCCGTCCTGCATCTTCGTGTCTCGTCTAGCGCGCTCCCATCATCGAACTCGTCCGACTCTTTTTCCTGCAACAACATCAGGAGGGAAGAAGAAGGGGGGAAAAATCAGCCATAAATTTGACAAAAAAAGGCAATCTTCTGGACAAATTCAACAAACTCACGGGATGACGCCCACTGTTGCAGCAGAAGCCACCGTCAAAAGACGAGCTTCACGCCAATCGAATCAGCTTCGATAATCAAGGCAAAAGAGACGAGCGAGCTGATCGATTTCTTTTCCTCTCTCTCTTTGAAGACGGTCGCCTGAGTGAACTGAGGCGTGCGACGTCACCTTTTTTCTTGGTATTTGGTTTTATTCATTTCGTCACGTCAAGACTCTCTAGAGCAGGTGCGCAAATTTACGCACATGTGTCCAAACACGCCTACGAACCATCTTGTTAGACTCTTTATTTATCGCCCTCCATTTCTTTGTTTTCTTCAATTTCTTTTTTGTTGTTGCCGTTGTTTCACCTTGTCGTGCCATTTGGCCGTTCCGTTTAGTCGACCGTATTGCGACTATTGCGTGTCCCGCTGCCGAAATGTGCGACGCGTCAGCGCATCCTTGATGAAAATGAAGCCTTTTCTGCCCTCTAGGTGTTCAGTTTCTGTGTATTTTATGACGAAAAAAAAACGTTTCATTCATTTGGCTCTTTTTCTCTTTTTGTCCTTTTCTTGCGAAAAGTCCCCATCCCTGAAAATGACAGCAGCAGACTTCGTTAACTCTAAACTCCGTTAACGTTAACGACCAGAAACTCGTAGTGCTATTAGATTGAAAGTGGAGTCTAGCGTAACTTCAAAAAAGCCCTGATTGAGTGAACAAGAGTTTCTCACACAGGAGCAGCGGTTAAAGGCGACGACGACGACGACGATGGTCGTTGATGAAGTCCCAAACTGTGCATGGCTTTGATAAAACCCAAATTGGATGGGATGGCAGCGATCCTGGTGAGAATGGCAACTCACTTTAGACGTAGGTGTCGGCGACGAAGTAAATCTATTTTCGGAGCCGGACGAGAGGAAGAACAAGAGTTGAAAGTCAAAGAGGAGTCGGTAATGTAGTACGACGTAGTGGCGCTGGTTTCAAAGTCTCCAAGTTGAAGAGCCTGGAAAACCATTAAACTCCGTCTCAATCTCGTTACCACTTTCAACTTGTGTGGTTATGAATAGAATAATGGAAACGGCTTTGTTTTAGCTCTCAACTCTTTGGCTTTCAATTTCCGAGATGTCCTCTTCTTGTCGCTGCTAACAATCTGCTGCCGGTAGCGTCTGGCGGCGCTCTTTGCTTTGTCTCCATCGCACAAGTCAACACCTTCCATCAATCCAACTGTCTCCTCGGGGTTTCTATTTACAGTGTACATCTCTGACGTTATCACAGAGTTGCATTCTCATCAAATACCTCCCAGTGACGCGAGCACACAGTAATGGGTCGTTCACATCTGGGACCACCTCAACACCAGGAAATGTATGAAAAGCGTTTCGAATAATGGATCGACAATCTCCATCTCTATCTAGATAGAGGATATAGCGTGTTGCGCACCTATCGAGCATTCTCTCCGAGAAACGAGTTGTTGAGGTGAAATAAAGCGAAAGTGTACCACAAAGTACAAGAGCGAGAGAGAGAGAGAGAGAGAGAGAAGAATTACACGAATCGTCAAGTTCCGATTACCTGTCATTCATCATCATCGCTTCGATAACGAAAAACCCGCCGCTGATGACGACGGAAGAAGCGACGACGACTGCTACCTCACGCACGCGACTCGGCCCGCAAAACACGCAAGATGATGATGACACCTGATGAAGATGATGATGATGATGATGATGGGGAGCACTAGAGATCGGTCTGGGGCTCGATCATCATCCGGTTTCGCATCGATTCCCTCTTCTTTTTCAACCCAAAACTCTTTTTTTTTCTCAATGAGAGATGAACTCGGTCGACTGTGAAACGCGTTTTTCTGCACAAAAGAAAGAGGTGAAGTAGACGTAGAAAACCGACTTGTTCCTCTCTCGACGCCGCCGAGATAATTTCGCTGACGGCGGCGGCGGCGTCATAGAGAGACAATTTGCCTTCTTTTTTTCTCTCTCTCATTTCTTTCTTGATTTCTAGACCGCACCTTTTTGATTTATGCACCGCTATTGTTGTTAGGCAGTCGGCCGTACATCGTGCAACTGCCATCTTGTTTTTCGTTTTTTGGATTTGTGTTTCCGTCTTCTTCTTCAGCTCTTCTTCTTTTTATCTTCCATCGTTGTTGCGGGTATAAGGCTTCCGTTTCAAAGCTGTGCCGAGTCCAATGACTTGACGAGTCGCAATAGTCGCGCGTGTTACACTCGTCTCTCTGCCGCCTCTGATGGCGGTTAGCTTTCATCATCGACCGCCTTTTTAGGGCTTGAGGTCGCTTCGTCGTTGGGACCTATTGATTCTTTTGCGGACCAGAGGGACTTAATGGTGTCAGCGCTGTAAGCGAACACACTCACGACTTTTAACGAGGGTTTCTTTTCTTTCCGTGCTTTGGGGTTAGATGACGGAGTTGTAAAAAACAGAAAAGAAACTATGAACGAAATACAACAAGAAAAGAAATTCCCTCATCATAAATCACCGCAAACGATTTCACGAACCAGCGACCGAAGTACCAAGTGTATCACGCTCGTTTACTGAATGGCATTTATATTATATCCATTATGAACATTTTTTGAGGTTCTTTTGTTTCTTGTTTTTTGTTTTTTTGTCGTCGTCGTCGTCGGTTCGTTCCGTTTCCTTTTCGGTGTGTGAACTAACTTAAACGCTCGCTGCTAGTGAAATAAATAAAGAGGAACAGCAACATTGAACACACCCAGCAGCGCCGGTTGAGGCACGCTGACCGCGCCGCTTATAGTTGAGTCCGTCCACTCTCTTGGGATTTTTTGGGTTTCGCTCCCTACTATTTTGATTTTCCTGTTTTTCTGCGCTTTCGTGTTTGTTCATTGTCTCATTCCCCCCGTGACTCGCTCTGTGCGACCGGCAGCAGTCGTTCTGCTCGGACCGATTCGAAAATGAGACCATATCCCAAATGAAAACGGTGAGAGAGTTTGGCCATCCGGTACCGCAAAGAGACATAGAGTCCGCACTGACCAGGAGAGAAAGAGAGAAAAATAGGTGACCGACCGACCGGCGGACAAAATAGGTGCGCGTGAAACTCTCGCTTTTCCGATAACAAATTAAATAGGAGAAAAAGAAGAAGAAGAACTGGGAAGAAAATTCCAAGGTTCGTTTAATCTACCATCGCGAGAGAATTGAGGCCAGGGAATTTTTTTTCTTCTTCTTCTTCTTCTTTTTTTTCCGATTGTATATTAGGAACCACCGTCCTTTTTTTCTCTCTCTCTCTCTCTCTTTCTCTTGTAAAACGATTGTTTGAAAGCGAGAGCTTCCGTCCGCATCCTGGCTAGTCGGCTCCCGCTGCGTCTGCCTTTATCGATTCCGGTCCTCCGCTCTACAGGAAGCTCTTATATAGGATTATAAGTACCGGGAGGGGGGGAAATGAAAAGTCAGTCAGTGGCGTTTAAAAAAAGAAAGAAAATAAAAGGGGAAACATCCCGCTCGAAACCTTAGTATCTGTTGTGGAATTGACACTGTTTTTCTTATATACCTTATATACTTCTTTTGTAGTCTTCTTTCTCTGTTTCTTTTGAGGAACGAGAAGAAGGGCCAAAAAAAAAGTATTGAAGAGATCGGGATTGGTTCAGCCCTCATCGCAGTCTCGTCCAAAAAAGAGGCTTTACTAAGATTTCCGACTTATTTTTTGTGTGTCTTGTTCTTTTCCCTGGAGAAGACCAAGGGCGTCGGGAGTCATTGTTTCACGCCCGTTTCAGCCGTCGCCCTCCTTTAGTCTTTTTCTTTTTTCTCTTGTCACTTCGTCGTTCTGATTTCTCTGAAAAGTCTTTCAAAAAAAGTTACTTTTTTTTCAAATCATAGAAAAAGGACGCAGCAGAGCTGCGGCGGCCTCCTGTAAAACAGACTCAAATATTTTACCCGGAAAAGTGAAAAAAGGATTGGGGGGCTCGTAGCATTTGTGTCAAGATCTACGAAAAATATCTTATGGGACATACGGGATTAAAGGCCAACAAGAAAAAGTTAATAATAGCCAATGTAGCTAAATATACGTCTTCTAAAAAGGTAATCAAAAGACTGGGCGGGTCAATGGCGATTTTTTAAACGCACGATCACGATCGAGGCCTTGAGTAGTGTCTAGCTGCATACATTCCACCTATTGCGGAGTCTTCGCATATATATATATATATATATGTCATGCTGCCATCTGATTACGTATTCGGATTGGGATCGTGGTGCGCCGGATGGTTCAGGGCTTGGCCTTCGCCCTTTGCCATGTTGAAAGCGATGGAGCGTGCGCACATATTCCCTCCTCTCGACGGCCCCAAAGTTTAAATCTTCGCAAGTCTCGTTTCGACTGTCAGTGTGCGTTGGAGAAGGGCAAGAAAGAAAAAAATTGAAGAAAAAAAGACATAGAGGGAGATTTAGAGAATGGGGGGAGAGAGAGTCCCGAAGGCGCTGTTTAATTACGGTACGGACTGCACCTTACGTTGTAAATCCAAGCCGCCGCCGCCTTCGCCGACCCGCTCCGTGAATGTTATACGTACATGGTCTACAACTTGCTATATGACCTGCTCCATAAGACGAACCACCATCTTCTTCAACCCTTATTGGCCTCCTCACCGCACATATTGGCGTCGCAATGTGTTTGTTTTTTAATTAAGTAAGGCGGCGCCCCGTCGTTAGCGCCCCGAAAGGATTTCTATACGTATGGGCAAGTTTTGCCCGTTGTTCTACCTCCAAATTCTTCTCTTCTCCTACGCTTCATCTCTCTTGCTGGACTTTGTGGTGTCTTTCTCCCCCGCAGCTCGATGTAGAACTGGCTAGTAGACGACGACGACGTCTGTGTGTAATCCGGCGTATCTCATTTGTCCCGAACGCAGTTAATAATCAAGGCCTCTCTCGCTCGGGTTCGTTCTTCAACGATGAGGAAAGATTCTCTCACATGGTGCCAACATTCGGTTTTGGGCGTGGGTAATTTTCGAGTTTTTCTCATTTTTTCCTTTTTTAATCTCAACATTTTTTTTCTTCTTTTTTCCTATTCTCCTACACCCGTTCCGGGGTGCTATTACATTGGTCATAAGGTATTTTCCAGACGACGTTGCGGCTTTCTTTCCATTACTTCCAAAGTTCCAACCTCCTCCTTTTCTTATTTTTTCGAAAAAAAATATAGTATAGATATTGTTATGATTATGATGATGCCCTTCGTCTTTGCGTGTGACGGTGCGATGGGAAAAAAAGGTGTTGATTATTCCAGGTCTTTTGCGGACAGAGGGGACTTACCGTCCAGTTTCGTCTTGGTATGCTATCCCTTTCTTCTTGCGCTCTTTTTCCTTTCATCTTCCTTTTCTACTTCTTCGTCTGCTGCTACTTCTTCTTCTTCTTTTATTGTACATAGCTTTGGGTGACGGTGCGTGCCCGTCCGTGTTAGAATAGAGGCGGGGTGCTCGCGGATGATGATGATGATGGCCTTGGTTACCAGAACCTCGACAACAACACCCAAAGAAAAAAAAAAGAGATGGTTTTCTTATTCGCCTCTTCTTTTCAATGCACTGCATTTCGTTGGTCATCGGCCCCCGTATATACAACACATATACCCGATTACCTTAGCTTCTTCCTAGACGTGTGTTTTCTATGTCTTCATTTTCGATTTCTCGGAAAGGAAAAAAATAAAAAAATACCGATACGCTCGACGGGTTCTCGATTGCCCCGGCCGCCATTATATAACCAACAATTGCACCTTTCACTTCCTGCGATCACTTCAGAAATACCCAACCGACATTGTTGTTGTATAATTCCTAGTACCCGAAAAATTGCCCTATCCCCACTTGTTGTTGTTGCTATTATGCGTTTTTCGTCATATTATTGGATGCCATCCGGTGTATAGGGTTACCCAACCGATTTGAGGAGAATTCGTAATAGTTAACAGCTTGGAGTCGTTGACGAAGAGGAGGAGGAAACCTAATCTAAGCGCCAAGATAAATAAACACTAGGCGGTTAGGGAGTCTAACAAGGAAAAAAACAAGATATCGTTCGATATCTGTTTTGGAAACGGTAAGAAATGCTGTTTTTTTCACACGATGGCGCGTGTGCGTGCGCTCACAAGACGCCCGGACCTCCCGAAGGGCGAGAAATGCTCCGGGTTAGAGAAAGACATAGCCTACCCACACACACACACACATACACGCACACAAACAAGAATCCTGTGTAAGATGCGCTCTTGTTTGTCTCTCCTTTCGTTTCTTTTTCTTCGTTTGTGCCGTGCAGCTGTGTTTATTCATTCATGTCGGGATGTTATTGCCCCTGATGGCTATGTTAGCAGGCAAAAGAGAGCGAGAGCGAAGAAGCAGCAGAAGGGAGCATAGGATGTCGTAAACGACTGTTGGGAAAAAAGAAAAGAAGGCAAACAACGAGAAGGGGAAAGAAGTAATCTTCGGCAATGATGCGTTACTGACTTGCTACACGCCGTGGTAACAAAATAAAAGACGGAAACAACACAAACTGCAACGACGACGATGGGAATCTCTGCAGCCGACCTTCATTTACCACCTAGAGGGGCTCTTTTTCTCGCCGTCTTGTTTAATTGGTTCTCATTAAAGAACAGGCGACATTGGCCGATGAAAAAGAAAAAAAACAAAGGACAAAAAAAAGTTCACGTGCAGGAAATGGGTGGATGCATTTTAGCCCCACTCGGATCTGTGTAACCGTTTCCTTGTATATATAAGCAATTTTGCGCTCGATCGATTTCAGCTACGCAATCGTCGATCCCGCGCTAAGAACAATTTTTTCGATTCTTTAGCGTTTCGCGTACGGCTGAGCATACGAGTACGTATTAAAAAAGATAGAAAAAACAAAGAAACAATTGTGACGTCAAGGCTGAGGCATATGAAAGACGCAATCAAGCGTTTGATATTGTTTTGTTGTTTTTGCTGGAGAGAGGTAGAGAGGGAAGGAGAGAGCCTTGATTTGTTCTCCCTCCTTTTATAATCGGCAATTATATCCGATCGTAAAAAGAAGAAGAGACTTTTTTTTTCTTTCTGGAAGTTGGAAGAAAACTATTTACGAGTCTTTATCGCCGTCACGCCGTTCAGTGTTGTTTCCGTAATTCAGAACCTGGTTAGGAAAAAATAAAAACACGACAAAAAAGATTATTTGATGGTGATGGTGGGAGCCGCAATAGGCACTTTGCCCAGCACCCCCCACTCGGGCTCTCCGTCGTCTTTTTCGCTCCATCAAATTGTATTTATGATTCCTTCTCTATTTTTATTTTATTCTTCTATTTTGCTTTTTTTTTCTTCTCCTTTATTCGTTGAATTAGCTGTTATTAAGGCTTATTTTGTGCGGCGGGGTGTTGACTGTGATTTGATACGAGCCGCATCAATGCCAAACTGAGTGACGCTATATGTCCGTTTAAAAAAGCCGGCCTAGTCGACGATTGAGACGTGCCGCTGGTTATTTTACGATCCGGCGGTGCATTTTCTTCTTCTTCTTCTTCTCGCCGTACTACAATGCGACTTGCATGCAAATGATTTTCGGATGCCTCGTCGTTTGCCGTAATTAACGAGGCCAGAGGTAACGATAAACAGAGTCGTTTGCCTTTTGTCCGAAAAATGACCACCATTTGTGCTCCGTGTTTGAAAGCTTCTCGGACAATGGCAGACTCGCGCTAGCGCCCTGCCGCCCTAAGGCTCGGCCGCTTCACAGACTGGGCCATCATCTGTCTGATCTTCCCCCAATCACACAAGAAAAATAACGGAGAACAAGAGCTCGTTTCTTTAGGCATCGTATGCGCGCCCAACTATTCCGGTTTTTACTGTCGGGAAGATCAGATAGATGCAGGCAAGTAACTGGACTATCTGGTCCCGTAATGAAGATGCGGGTCGGAAAACACTCTTGTTTCTTGTTTGACCGGCTCTCTACCACGCCCCATGGTTTGTTTTGAAATGGATTTATTTATTTCTTCCCTTTTACAGAAGATTCATCCCCATAGATTTTAACGAGTCAGACTTTATTAGACTTTTATGTCCCTTTTTTTTTCCTCGTTGTCCTCGTCCGACAGCTCGAGCCCTCTAGCGCCCTGGCGGCGCACTGCGTCGACACGACAATGGCCAAGAAGAAGTTGGTTTCTCCTTGTAAAAAAAGGAGATAAACAACAATCCCGAGATTTATATTCGCCATGTACCATGGAGTCTTACAAATATCTCTTTTATATTGGCGGTCCGTCGGTCATAAATAATGCTAACGACTATTCGGGAGACGGATTCGTTGACAGTGGGCTATATTGGCATTTGTGCAGTTAGCCTTCAAAAATGACATAATGTCTAGCACATGCGCTGCGTGCCTTTTCCTCGCCATTCCTGCCCATAAATCAGCTGACATTCTTAAACTGGCAACCTACCGTCCGCCTGAAATCCTCATCAATGAACCCATCTTTCTTTTTTGGCCTCCGAAAAACTTTCCAAGCGCTCAGACTCTCTTTTTTCCTGGTAAGCCTCGAAAGACAGTCCTCCCCCCTCCAACACCAATTCCCGCCGACCGGCTGTTCAAGTGTTCAAACACGGCGCCAAACATCATCGAAGAGCTCGGCCGCAGTCAATCATCCGACATCTAAACACAGTCGCGATCATTCCCAATCCATCCGTGAATCTTTCTCTCTAGCACATTTCAAAACAAGACGGACCGAATTACGTTCCGTCTTGTGTGCTGGTTTCCCAATCTTTCGGGGCTCCGGCTGTCGGCGTCTTGTCCCGCATTTTTTTTCTCTCTCTCTCTCTTTCGACGTTGTACAGCGAGAGAGAAAGAAGGATCTGGAAGACCGAAACGTCAAGTTTCGTCGACTTGGTAATGGATTGGAAAACGGCGACTGCTCCAGAATTCGGCCGTGGCTACAAATGAAAAAAAAAAGATGACGACGGGAGTCTCCGGACACGTCACCGAAAAGATCAGAAATGTCAGTACTGTGTGTGCCCATGCGTCTTCGTCTTACAGAGTCGACCCTTTCGCATGAAACGTGTCCCGATTTCATTCTCTTTTCTCAGCGCCATTCAGCCGAAAACCCGTGTCTCGTGTTTGAGCACGGGACAAAGTCCAGCAGCGCTTACTATAGGTACAGACGTATTATCCAGCTGCCTTTTCTGGCTGCAAATGCGGCCACGGTTAGTTGCTCTTGAATTCCTTTTGAAAATTCGAGAAGAAAGACGAAAACTTTTTAACACCGACACAAAAAGAGAAGAACTATAACGAATTTGATTTTGACAGAAAATTCTTTTTTTTTTTCTTGTCGAGAAATGCGGTAGAAAGGATGATTAGGGAAAGGAAATGTGGGGCGCCGGTTCATTTGTCAGTTGCTCAGATTCATTGGGAATTGAGTTCATTTTTTTTTGTCAAGAATGATCCAATGACGTACCCAAGCGTCGCCGGTGTCTGCTTTGACATAACGAGGGCGCTACGTCGCATTTTTTTTTTTTGTTTGATAGCGCCGACGTTGACCACACAGATGCACGGGCGGTCCAACATCTGCTGTCGCCCGGGACAGTTCCAAAAACAATAGTAGAAACGAGCGATAATGACTGGAAACAATGGATGCCGGGTGGCTGTCCCGGAGAGCGCGCGCTCCCGGGTTGGTCGCTCTCATAGAGGCGGATTATTCCGTTCACGCCGGGGCAGCTGACATGAGAAATGGCGATTGTTTTTGTTGAGTTCCCTTCCTTTTATTTCTTTGCTTTCTTTTCGCCGCTTTTCTCCCTCCTTTTAGTCTTTTGTTTCCTTTAGAAATATCTAGAAAAAACTTTGTCTCTTGTTCTCTACGCATCGCTGATGCCCACGTCCCGTAAGAGCCGAGCGGGGAAGTATCGGTCAACGTTGCAATCCTTATTGGCCTCCTCTTATTGTTGCCTTGAGCCCGAGAGTGGCTCACTTGACTTGTAAATTGACAACTTATGTTGCATGATGATTCCGGTCCGTCCTAGCCATTCCTTAATGTAGACTTGTGTACTGCGCTGCTGCGCTCTCCTTATTTCGCCCTACCGAGAAAACCAATCTATTATGCCGCCCACTACTTTTTCTCGACTCTCTTTCTCTCTCTCTCCTGCTTCGTATCTCATCTACGGACTTGCTCCTTTTTACATTTGGCTCGCCCGTCGTCTATATCTTCTACATATATCATGAACGGCAAGATCCAGGCCATATTATTTATCTAGGCAAAGAGGCGCGGGCGAAACAACGCAGGAAGAGACGTAGAAAGAGAAGAAGAACCCCGGCGGTACTTTGTCAAGTTTTTCCTCTTTTGACGACCGTTGCTAGTTACTTTATTGGAACCCCGGACGCCATCTTTTTCTTTTTCTTAAGTTAGTGCGTAGTAGTAGTAGCTCTCCTCTTGGCTCCTTTCGTACGTAGGTGACTACTTGTGTCTCTCCGTGTTTCGGGGCTATATAGTTGAGAGACGGAGAGAATGATGAGATCGGTGACGTGCATTAGCCCGATGGCGTGGGGGAGTGTGTTTCTATATCTTTCGGGGCGGTCCCGGAGCTTTGGAATGATTGAATACAGTTCGATCCTCCTCCTCCTCCTCCTGGCGCTCAATTTGCCTCCTCTTCGCTCATTCTTGCGTGTTTGAAATTCATTGTGAGTTGAGCGACTTCCGAATAGTTGTCTGGAAAGAGGAAGAAGCGCTCGATATAATGGATTACGCGTCCTTCGTCAATGTTTGTTCGATCTTATTGCCAGTTCTACACGCTTCTGGGTGGCTATTTACTGCGTGGCTTTAGAGGAGTCGATGGCCCTGGCCCCCCCAACACACTAATTGACTACATGGAGATATCGAGCGCTCGATGGTGGGTCTACATATCTAGGCTAGGATAATACGAGATGAGTCGGGAGTAGCGGGAGGAAGAGGAGGAGGAGGAGGAGTGGGAAGCTGCGTGTGTGTGCGGAATAGGACACGTGACTCGTCATTCCCTTTGCTCTCTTTATCCGCCTTTTCTCCTCCAAGTTTGCTCTTTCTCGTTACCTTCTTCATCTATAGACATCGTCGTCAATCAGCAGAACCAGGGCTCTGAGTCTGCCTTCTTTATGACGAATCCTTTGATACTTGATTTACCGCCCACCGTCATATTCCCTGAATCAGAGAGAAAATTCGGCGGCGCACAGCTGGTCGCCGAAATATACTTCGAATTTAGTCATTTCCACGAAATTAATTAGAGTTCCATCAACTTTCACCAATAATTTACCTGCGGCCAAGTCGTTCGGTTGGAGGAGAACCGGGCTGTTGACTAACCGATTCCGTGTAATATGGAAGCGTTTCTCTTTTCTTTCCTTTTCTTTTCTTTTTCGTCCTAGAAATTGTATCAATTAGGAGATAACGTAAAGAATACCCTGTTGGCCTTTTCCCCTCTGCCTCACTTGCTCCACCTCTTGATGTCAAAAGGCCAGCCGGAGCAAATACAGAGAACACATCAGAGCACGTACAGCGAGCGAGGCAGGAGCAACATCTCGCTCGCCTAGTACATTGTAGCTCCTCCTCGCTCTGCTCGTCTTCCTTCCTCGTCATCCACCCGCCGCCGCCGCCGCCGCCGCCGCCGCGATCCTTTTTTCCGTTCCTCCCCGCTCCTCCTCCTCCTCCTTCACCGCCGCCGCTGCCGCCGCTCTTTGGCCCGTCACATGTGTATCATCTCAGTTGGCATCGCGATCCGTGACCGAACGGTCCGCATGTAATAGGCCTCTCTGTCTTTCTCTCTCTCTCCCTGTTGTCTGCCCGTCTCGGCTCGTGTAGCTTTTCGGCCTTGGCCCAGGGCGTTCCGTGCGTGTCGTCTCTTTTCAGCCGTGTGTGCCCGTGCCCGTGCCTGCCATCACGGCGTCTACCCGTCTGTGTGGTCCCCAGTCCGTAGCGATTCATCTCTTCACTTCTCCTACTGCTAGTCTCTACTACTGCCTGTTTGATGTCCGCGTAGCCGTAACAGAACCGTCACGCTACCAGACGATATGGGTTTTGATCGGTTCAGTGCCGCACCGGAACTTGAATATGGCTCCCGATTGGATGTGAATTCGAGTGCAAACAGCCGGAAAAGTGATTGAAAGCAAAGCCGCCCCACTAGCCAATAATACTCACGGCAATACTCTATAGCTACAGCGTACAGCGTAGTATATAGATTTATGGCAATCCGATCGGAGAAAATTGCAATGTTACTCTGGAATCGGCTGCTGGGTCTCGCTGAAATCGGTGAAAGTGTCGCCATCGCGGCCGCGGGCGTATCTGGCCGTCTCGCGCTTTTCCACGTGCGTGCAATCAGCGAGGTGGCGACGGAAGCGCGGGAATAAACACGCACACGCAGGGATAGCGCAAAGAGGGCGCCCTGTGCGCTCGCTCCTCTCCGCGACCCAACTGCCGCCTACGCGTTGTGTCTATAGTCTCTCTCGTTACGAGCTGATGGAGACTTGTGCTAACGTCTTAGCCGCCGACGTCGCAGTCGTCAGGCGCCGGCTTGTCGTTGCTTATCTGGCACAGATTTAGAACAGCCGTTCTATCGTTAAAAGAAGGGACACAGTGAAGGGTGAAAGAGGAAAAAAATAAAAAAAAGTGAAAACGATTTTTTTTTTTCGCGCGCGCGCTCCGGTGGAAATTTAAAAAAAAAGGCCATTCCGCTCACCGTCTGTGCCGTACAGCAGAGAGATGGGCAACAAAAACTCGACTATGCTTTGGTCATGGCAGCGCAGGAAACGTTCGAAGATCGCCCAGTCTCTTCGGTCCAGGTAATGTAACACCTTCTCGTCTTTATAGCTTCTCTCGAATTACGTAATGAGCTAATGGCGACGACGGCGGCGTTTCATCGAGCCGAATATCGGTCACTTCCATTTTTCTTTTTTGTCGACGGCGGACCCCCATCGTCCCGCCGTGCTTACTCGTGCGTCACATATTTGATTGAATTACATCACTAGAAATCAGGTCTGCGACATTCGAGATCAATCGAATCCCCAGCAGACGGGCCGAGATGGGATTTTGTTACTTGTTCTAGGGCTTACAAGATTCGATAGCATCGATCCGAGACGACGACGACGGCGGCGGTAAAAGTATTTTTGCGAAATCTTTTACCATGGGCTAGAACACAAAGGAAATCGGTTGGTACTCGTTCACCTTAAAAGACACTACACACTGGAAGCCGGATCATCATTTATTATTTCGGACGGCTTTCTTGTATAAGCTCCGCCGTACACCGGAATAAACGAGTCAGGAATTCTCTCCACCAGTTTGTACACAGCCGGAGAAACATGTGGGCCAAACATGCAGATTGCGTAGGTCGAAGAGGGGAAATGGAATAGTGTTTGATTTATCAATGCGAGGAAATGCAGTCTATCAGAGTCTATTTACACGAAATGACGTGATTTTACGTAGCGTGTTTGTCTAAGAAGGGACAAGTAAAGTGGCAAGTTGAAAACTCTTTGATGCAAAAAAAACTCTTCCTCAAATGTTCTGCACTCTCCGGACGGAGTCAAACCGGTCACGTACGGCTAGCAGTTTCTTCCACATTCCGGTAGCGTCTTCCACATTCGAGTTTCTTTTTTCGCCTTTTTTTTCATCACAAGGGGACTCCCCCATCGGCTTTCCTCGGTTCGCTTCTCATTTTGATTACCAAGTTTTCTCTTGACAACAAATTTTCTATTTTGCATACGGGGAAAAATGGGGAAGAGGAACTCGTCGTCTCAACACTTTTGACGAACAACCTTGTTGTAAATGATGACGATGATGAGGAAAAAGTTGTTTCCCACTTTTACTTTTTTTTTTCTCTGTTCGGGGTTTTCGGAAAACTTTATTACCGAGTGTCACGAGCTTTCGCTTGTACCAAACTTCTTGCTGGTGGTATAGGATTTAAAAAAAAGACGAAAACTTTTATTTTTTTTTCCTCTTCTTCCATTCCGTTTCATCACTCTTTGATTGCATAGAGACTTGCGTATCTTCTCTCTATATATTTTTTTTGTATAATTCGGCCCCGCCTAGAAGTACTGGGTCTGCTGCTGCATTTTGTATGTATATATATCCCGCATCCCTTTTTGGCTTTGACTTGTGAATCATCCGTCATTTTACGGTCGTCATCCCACACTCCCATCCGGCGGTTTTTATTTATTTTGATTACAAATTTCTTTATTTTCTCTCTTTCTCTCTTTTGAACAGTTCTCTGATATTTCTTTTTTCTTCTTCTTCTTCTTCTTCTTTCCGTCTTGTTTTGGTTTCGCGCTTCTTTTCGGGTTGTATACCAAAGGCGCCGTTTTCTTATAGATGAGAACATCAGCCATCATTAACGTTTACAAGACACCCCACACAGTTTGAACCCGAAGGCCGTCTTTCTTCCGGCTCATCGTTCTTCTCTCTCACTCTTTTTTGTGCCTTTTTAGTTGCTCCAACATCAATAAAAAAGGGAAAATTGGGCATAAGGTTTAGATGACAGACCCAAGCAGAAGTGAAGAGAGAGAGGGAGAGACTAAAGGAACAACGCCCATAATTCTGGGGCACCGTGATCGGTGCAGATGACAGATGCGCACCGTTTACGACCGCCAAAGATAAAAAAAACCGAATGACAGATAAAAATTGTAACAAAATAAAAGCCAAAAACTGTTTCCAGCAGAGATTGTTGCGCTTCTTCTTCTCCATCATACTGGAGCGGTATACATACACTCGAGTTTCTGCTCTCCTTTCCTTTTTTTACGATCCGGCACTTTTGTGTACAGCAATTCTCATCGGTCTGCCATCATTTTTACCCAAACATCTGGGCGACGTATTGTGTGGTGGCTGCTCCACTGATGTGCGCGTCATTCCGCGGGAGCCACAGAGGACCGGGAGACAGGCGCGAGGATATAAACAAGTCCATTCTGACTCATCCTCGACTCACCAAAAAGTAGAGAAAAGAGGGGAAGAAGAAGAAGGCAGAGCCCAACGCCAAAAAAGTGTTATTTATATATATATATATAGATAGATATATATACAGTATTGGAAGAGGAGGTCGACCTTTTTTTTCGTTGTTGTTGTTCTTCTATACGCGTCGTCCCCCATCCGGCACTCGTTGACGTCGGCAATGGAGGCAGCAAGCAAAACCGAAAATTGGCAAAGGAATAGGGTAACACAGGAGAGAGACGAATGATGGAACGGGCTTCTTCTTGCTGATGCGGCGGGTTACTACTACTACTACGGGACCCCGCGCTGTGTGCGGAGTGTAGAGAGGAGGAGAAGAGGGTGGGAATGGGAGAGTGAAAGAGGCGGCGATCCATCAGGATCGAAATGGACCGCAACAACAGGGGCCCGCATCTTCTTTCCTCTCGACTCTCTAGGCCCCATCCGTCCGGCTACGGAGGATTCCGGTCTGTGGTCTTAGACGAAGCTAATAGACGGTGGAGTTGGGGATCTTGTCTTCTTTTTTATTTAGTGTTTCTTTTCTTTTTTTCTTTCTTTTTTTTCCCTTTTCCCCCTCTCCATCCAATCCCCCCCAACCCTTGTGTCATGTCACTTTGGTTGGAAGACGGATCAAGGATGTCTTTGTGTAGAAGTCGGGCCGTACGGTGTCCGCCTATGCCCAACCGACAATCCGTTCCACCTCTCTGAGGACTCGTCACTTGGGCCTCGAGCGCAAATCCGCAATTTCCGCCGCGCAGCGGCAGCGACGGCGGAACTCTAGTGATGTAACGTCGAGCAAGTAGTAGCCGGATTTTCTCGTTGTTGATGTTGGCCAACATAGTCTCCGTCGTCGGATGATTTTCACAATCGAGAAAATGGACAAAGATCAATAATTTATGTGAAAACTCGAACGGTCCCGGAGTCCGTCCGCTGACCGTGTGGAATCGATCCCGACAGTGCTATACTACACAACTACTTTTCGGTCTGTTGTTCAAGTTGACCCGCTCTCTTCTTCTTTTTTTTTACTATCCGGGTCTTGCTTGCTTGATGTTGTCGACGCTCCCATATCTTTTCAACCTTATTTGAACAGCGTTTTTTTTCTCCGAACGATATTCCATGTTTGTTTGGGTGACTCGAAAAGATCGATGGGCGTCCATCGATCTCGCCGTCGCTAGCGATGAGAACTCGGGCAACTCGCACGCCAACGCCACGAGTAACAAGTATGGCCGTTCCCTTGTGTCTCGTCGCCGACGGACAAGTAGAAAAGACTGCTGCTGCTGCTTCTGCTTCTGTTCTCCCGAGTCCATCCATCGATCCGGCCCTCTCTCTCTCAGACGTTCTTGGCTTCTCCTGGTTAGACGCAGTGACTTCCTCTGCTGGCCCTTTTTCGAAGCCTCGCGTCGCTGGTGACGAGGTCGCGTCACACATTGACTCTGGCTGACAACTCATTACGCTCATAACCGACGAAAGGGGGGCTTTAGAGCGCTAGGGGGGCGCTGGTCCTGTTTGTCGGAGAAGATTGTACAAGTGGGACCGCTCGTTAGTTAAAAGGGTTTCCCGACAAGGTGACGAGGTCAAGTGTTTCGGGAGGGGTCGGAGAAAAAGAAGAGCTTTTCTATAAGAAGAGTGGATTCCGTTCAAGTCGATCGTCAACAACATTCCACAACACGAAATCCCACAATCGAATGGGAAAATCCAACGCTAGGTGGCTCCCGATCGCTCCCGAACCGCCTTCCCTTTCTCGATCCCGACCACGCCGACCGGAACTAACGTAAAAACCGTAGCCTCGTGTCGTAACTTCTTTTTTTTCTCGTTTCTTAAAATGAAAAAAAAAGTTGGGGATGTGAATGTGATAGATTAACGACCGTAAACTTGGACGATGGGCGGGAGAACTAAGAAAGCATCATGATAGATGGACGCGGAGAAAACATCGGACAGAGAGGGAGAAGAAAAAGTAAAAAAAAAAAACAACAACAAGAAACTAACAGGGCCAAACCGATGATCCCAACATCGAGGCGGCCTGAACAGCTGCTGACACTATTCATTTACTCGTGTTTACGGCGAATCGCTTAAGGAGAAGCGGCGGCGTCGCTGCCGTCTAGTCCGTATTACTCTACGCGCATAGGAATTTGTTGTCAAGAAAGAGAATGCTTTCTCGCGGATGCGTTATATTTCTCCTCGGGTAAAAATGTCTCTATTTATTTTGTGAGAGTGCCTTAATAGTGTTTTGACGCTCCCCGTCGTTGGGCAGCTCAGTTGTAGGCCTAATGCCGCCGTCGGTCCGCCGCTGCCGCTCCTATTGTACGGGCAAAGAGAGATAAGAGGGGGGTAGATGTGGGCGAAGCCGAGAAGACTGACAAGAGACCGAGGCGAAGGTGAGGAGGTTAGCACACACTCTCGGCACTTGGAAGAAGAATAAAAAACGACATCTGCTCCCATCTGGATGTATATACCAGCCCTTATCTCTTTCGTCCATCTCCGCACAAGAACTTTTATCCCTTTTTTTTGTTCCTCTTTCCCTTTACGATCAGTCTGCTATTCCCAGAGTTTTACATCGTTCCCTTTAGAGCACCGAGCACAACTCACAACAGGTTTTTCCTCTTTAATATGTCTGTAGAGAAAACAGCTAATATTAGTATTGTTCTTTGGCCCACGCAACCGGAAACTGGGTCATTCGCTGGTTTAGTAAAAAAAAAAAAAAAAGTTTCAGTGTCAAGAGAGTACTAAGAGACGGACTCGTTGACCGGACGGTCGTCGGTGAGTGGGAATGATGGTATGCGGTCGATTCAATATCAGGGGAAATAAGAAGCAATAGCCGTAGCGCCAAGTCGCCCTTTTATATCCTCTTAATTCCTCCGCTGCGTTTCATTCCGAGAATAACAAGAAGTTGGGATGGATGTGGACGAAAAAGAAAAGCCAAATAATAACAAAATCCGTCCGGTCGGCTTGTTTTCTAGGGCTGTCGCTACGGTACTAGTGGACCTATTTTCACTCTCGCTTAGAGCCGCTGAAGGAACGAACGCCTAAACACGGTAGAGAGTGAGAGAGTAGGAGGGAAAAAAAGAAGAACGCGGAGCAAATCTTATTAGTATAGTCAAGGGGGGGAGGCATCGGGGTAGTAGTTCTTTGGTACTTGCGTAGGTTTTGGGGTTCGCAGCAACAGCCCAAGTCGTGTCTCTTTTCCCCCCTTCTTTTCGCCCAGGGAGTTTTCTTTCTCCGCCCCGGGTGTCATTAAAAGCGAATTTACTACTATCAAGACACCGAGAGCGTCAGCGAGGGTTCCTTTTCTAGCTCCGCACGCGCCTCCCGTCGAGCTATGGTCGATTCGGTTAGGTCCGTAACGATGTGGACTTTTGGACAAAGTCTTGAGGTAGACACAACTACTCCACTACTCCCTTCTTGGCGGAGGAGCTGGATAGAAGATTCAGCAAGAACCTCAAACAAGCAGCAGCAACTTTGTGCATTTCTCTTTTGTCTCTTTTTGATGAGGTTTCCTACGCTTCCAAGGATCTTCACCGACTACAACTACTTTGTTCCAATATTTGTTCCGAAACCCCCACACGCTCAACAACTTCTCGCTTCCATTTGCGCTGTTAGAGAGAACCGCGCGCTTGGTGTGAAAAGGAACGCGTTCGATATATCTGTCTCGTTGGCGACACAATAGAAGGCGGCGGAGGCTATGGATGCGCAGCGGTCATCAATTGCTTTCTGGAGAGAGCGGCACGGAAGATGCGATTGCTTGCCCTCTCATCTTATCCCTTGATGTCGATTTCTTTATCGATCTCCAGGCGGAGAAAACTTCCTGATGATTGTTCCGTAGTCTCCTGGAATTCTTCTTCTCTATAAGTCTATATATATTCGCCTTCGTCTCGGCTACACCGACGGATCTTCATGCATGCCCAAGTAGCGTCGGCTGAAAAACTTGTGCCTCAAACTTTCCGCCGTTTCCTTTTTTTTGTCCTCCGTCGGTTCCCGGTACTTTTCTCGCAGTGTGACTGACATTTCCCTGACTTCAACCTGCCGTTGTCGTGAATAATTCCATCCATCCAGGATCGTAGAAGCGGAATGAACTAGTTAGTCTGAGTGAGTGACTGAGAGATGACAAGCGCCTTCGAGACGTCCGGGCCGACGCTCTCGATGATGCCTAGAGACAAAAAGAAAGTTGGGTCTTACGAACGGCCTTTTCTAGTCCCACTCGTTTTGCTATTTCTTCCACCTTCCTATCCATCGCTTCCTACGCTCTCAGCGTTTTCCGGAGTGAACGCGCACCGGTTACTACACGCCCGCCGGGCGGACCTTATAGTGCCAAGTGCGTAGGACAGGATTTTAGCCTATCCGACGCCACTTGGGCGGGCGGGTAAATAGCAAAGTATAGAGCCATTGTCGCGCAGATGTCGCCGCTCTTGGTCAACAATCATTAGACGCGCACAACTTAGTCGCGGACTACTTTGTCCTCCAACAAGCACAGCGGTTGGAGCGAGAGATGAGAAGCAATCAGCCTCTGCGCTGGCATTGCGCCATGCAAATGAGATGCGATTTCCTTTTGCACTGATGGGGTTACCCTGATTAAATGACTCTGGGGGAGGAGGAGGAGGATTCGAACGGAAAGGGCGCCAGCTATCGAGTTCAACGTCCTTCCGAGCTAGGGTTTTAATTTTCTGTTTAATTTTTCAGAACGAATGTCCGCCACTTCTGTGTATATCAATTTGCCTCATTTTCTCCAGTCAGTTCAATTCGTCGGGCGACAAATCAGCGGCGTTTCGCAATTAAGAGAACGGCTTTAGAGCCGGACGGCGGTGCTGGTAGCCTCTCCGAAAAATTCAATCGGCGCAAATCCCGGTTCAACTTCATTACCATAAACATGGCGTCGTAGTCTAAAGGGCCGAAGAAGAAGAGTGCTATATAGCGACGCTCTGCCTATAAACACGAGCTCCAATTGGGGTGTGCTGTCGGTGGTAGGCGTTCATCGGCCGGAGAGGCGGAATAATAGGCAGTGCAGATTGGAGGGAGGAGCCCTTGCCCGCTAGACTCTTTTTTTTTTCTGAATGTCGCACTATTTTTTGTTTTTTTGTTCCTCTCCACTTCCACTTGTCTCGTTTCCTTCGACGACGGCAACGTATTCATTGTAGGCGTAACGCGGGCGCTTCTTTGGCCGCCGACCGCTTCTACATATGTAGCGTATGTAAACGTCGACTCTTTACTCACGACTCTCTCTAGCTCTCTCTTGGCAGAAAACGAAGCAACCAAGAAGCAACAGTACCCGGAGCAGCACTTCCCGGAAATAACAGCACGACTGTTGGTTTATGCCTGGCGTGTTTGTATAGATGACGCAAAAGGGAAAGAGTGAGAGAGAGGGGGTGAGAGATTGTAAGAGCCAGGAGTTAAGAAGCTAGGCAACACACACACATAGTCAAAAATGATTTATTTAGAACCGGAGACACGTCCAAGCCGTTTCTTCAGAGAGTTAGGCGGATGTTAGCCGTAGGAGCTTATATACGGAGAACTGTTATTGGCAGCGGATATATATATATACAGCTGCCCGTCATTTCTCGACTTCCGCCTCGCGTCGAACCGTCAACACAATTTTAACGCACTGTTTCTCGATAATACCTGAATGTGCAATAATCTCCGCAAGAATTTCCGTACCCTACTTTTGTGTATAAACCGGACATTCGCGTGACTTGAGGTTTAATATTCCGTTGTGGATGTAGTATTTATATAATGTTGGATATCGACCAGCTTTTAGACTTTGGAGGGATGCAGCAGTTCGGTGAAGCAAATCAAGTTTGAAGTTGTTGTCCATCACATGAAGAGATTCAATTAGAGGAAGCCGTATCGAGCAATTCACGACACGGCGCCATACGTTAGAGTACGACAGCAACTTATAGCGTTTTGCGGTTGGCTCAATGAAACGGCCTTTCTCGTCTTCGAGAAGGTCATAAAACGCCTCTATTCTTCTTTTGGAATCGAATCGACCGCAGATCTTGTTGACTCTTTTGATTCTTCTTCTTTCTTCGCGCACTCGAACAAAAATGGAGGACGCCTACTACTTCAATACGTTCCACTCGAACCAGGAAAAGCCGCTCGTTCTATACCAGTATAGATGTATACAATAAGCGCCGGCCATCGTAATCCGCAGCTACCAACTTTCTGGCTCCTTCTCCTTCTTCTTCTTCTTCCTTCATGTAAAAAACAAATATATTTTCATATATACTTATGCGACGACGATGTTGAAGAGCAAACATTGTCCATTTCTTTTCTTCTTTTATGTCGCCTATACTTGTCGTAACGGCCCGTAAAAAAAGAAGGAAAAAAAAGAGAAAAAAAGGGGCCTGGCGTCGTCGCCATGATCTCTATATGCTTCTTTTTCTTTTTCGTTTGTAGCCGAAGCCAAAAGAGGCGCTAGAGAGAGAAAGGGAGCCCCGAAAGACATTAACATCGGCGCTAAGCGACGAGCAACGGCAGTTTCTGAGCGCCTGGTCCCTTGTTCTTCTTCTTGTTCTTCTCTCTCTCTCTTTCTCTCCTGTTATTTTCCAGTGGGTTTCCAACGTCTTTGAAAAAGAGCCGGCGAGATAAATAGGTGGAACGTGAGCGGCTGCGTGAACGGCATTTCGATGCGGGATCAAATCCCGTAGAAGGAAGCGAAACGTCTTAGGCCTCGGGCTTCGGCTTCCATTTAAATATATATATCTATATATCTTCACACAAGTTGTGTGTGTGTGTGATATGAGCCAGCGCCGAGGAGAGCGGGCCACCGATGTGGGACACGGGGAGGAAGAAAGGAGGAATTAATATACGCGGTCGGCTGCTGTCGCTCCTGCGCTATAACCGGCCACGACGTGCTTCCACTAGCTAAACAACCGACTCGATATCCACCAACCATCAGCTTCATTCCTCCACCCAGCAGCAAAGAAAAAAACCCTTCCGACCGACGTAGACGACGGTGAAACTCTTAGGATCGCGCGGGGAGGAAAACGTCCAGCAGCAGCGGTCGTATAGGTTTTTCCCTCCGCCCCGTTTCCCTTTGATATATAAGCAATGATGGGAAAAGAGCAGAAAAGAGGGACGGTGGTTTTGCCGTCGCGATGCGGTTGTATAACGTCGGATATGACGACGCTCAGAACTCGCTCTCTGTGCGCCGCGCTTTTAATTGATCGATAAACATCGGACTATGAACCTTATGAGGCTTTGCGGACCTTTTCACCCGCCCAACTCGTCCCCTATATGTCGATACCGCGACCCGGCAGAAATATACAGACATATATATATATTTATATATATTACGTTACGTGTGTCTAGTATGAGAGAGAGGCTGTAGAAGTGTTATAAATCTCTTTACGAGCGATTATTTCTTATTTTTTGGGAGGCCCCTTTACGTCACGCTTTGACGTCTCCTTTTACTCTTGGTTTCTTCTTCTTTCCATTCTTCTTTGGGGTCCGTTTCTGTCGTCTGGCGCTCCGTTTCAGAGAAGAAGAAAAAAAAAGCAGACGTCGGATTTAACGCGGAGGCAGCAGCGTGCGTGCGGATATAAATATAACTCTCGGTTACCGAAGAGCGTCAAAGTGAATAAGGAGAGAGAGAAAGAGGGAAGACCCATTTTTGTGGGGTCCGTGCCGTCTGGCCCGTCCAACCAGTTGCAGCTAGAGAGACCGGCCATACCGCAACCCCTTTATTGCTTTTCCCTTTTGCTCCTTCTCCTTCTATCCTCACACTTCTTTTTCTCCCGTGGTGCGTCGTCATCGCAGCCGAACTCCTTGTGACTCGTACACCGTCCGTGTTGCAGCCTCAGTCAGTCGTCGCCCGCCCTGTCGACTACAAGTTCCTTTCCCCCGTTCCATCTCTCTCTCTCTCTCTCTCTCTTCCCTAGTTTTATATTTGGACTCGGTCCGTCATCGACGGCCAATTGGATAATTCCTTCTGCCATTTTCGTCAATTGTTCGATCCGACGTCGCGTTCAAGTGCTGTGAGACACGGAGCGGAACTGATTGTCGCCAGTTGGCTAACAAGCTATATCGAACGGGTGCATTCTTTGGCGCTGGTCTGTCGTCGTCGCCGCCGCCGCCGCCTGTCATCGATATTATTAATCCCCTCCACTTTTTTTTCCGGTACAAAAATTCCCTCCACGACGAAGCTCTCGCTGGCGCGCGCGTTCCATTCTATTTTGTTGCCAGTTTTTCACGACATATCTCTTCTGCTCGAGCGTTGAAAAGGAGAGCGACGGGCGGCTTATCGATGGCGTCTGAAAGGTTTCATCTGTTTGACTCCCGTTGAAGCCGTTGGACGACTCATCGGTCGCAATGATCGCCCCCCTTCGGTCCCGCGCTCCAATCCTCATCGGCCGGCCCGTATAGCGCACTGCAACTCCTCCCGTCAGCCGAAAGTGAAAGAGTGTGTCGTCTAGAGTCAAACAAGATCTTAGTGTTGTCGAAAATTCGACACGGTTAAGGCGCCCAAGTCGTCGTTCTCTGCCCGGCTGCGACGATTCACAGCCATTTTTCTCTCCTGGCAAAAAAAAGAATTCGTTGATATTCTTATTCCATTCTCACGGCTGAAAACACAACTACTGCCAGTCCGAAAAAGATCTGTTTATATTTCGTCTTATTTAACTGGTGCTGCTAGGCTAGTTCTACTAGCTGCGGACTTGCAGCACGAGTTGGTTGCCTCTTCTTCTTTCGCTCCATCTCCAAACTTCACATTCGTCGGATCGTCCGTGCGCATCGCACTTGTATTTCAACTTGTACACTTTTCCCTTCTCTTTCTCTCTTCACTCGCTCACTTCTTCTTCTTTTTCCGTTGCTGCTGCTGCTCTTCTTATCATCAACAATTGGCTTTGAGCTCATCCCTTCGGATAGATACCAAGGGATTCCAGGGAACGGATCCACCGAATTCTCTCGAGCCGCTACCCCGGACGCCTTCTCCGTCCGTCCGTTCTCTTTTTAGGAGAGGAGCTGCAAAGTGCTTGTTATGTTGTTTCTCGACCGACGTCCGCGCCTCCTTGATTCGATTCCCTTACGTGTTTCCGACCTTGGCCGTCGCCCTGGACTCGATCTTAAGAGGCAAACACTGCATTACAACAATTGGTAGTACTAGTGTAGTAGCAGTGGTAGCAGTATCCGGCGGAATAAGAAAAGAAGAGGGACTAGAGAGCTTTTCCCCTAACGACTCGGCGCTCGCGTCCGGGGCTGGACCGAAGAAAAAGGAAAAAAGGCCAGCGTAACCGATGAATCGCCGTCCTCCTTCTCTCTCCAGGGTGCGCGCGCTCTTTCTCTCTCTGACTCTCACACCCTATTTTTCCGTCCCGTGCGCCAGTTGGCCATCCAGTTGGCTTATTTGATGCCCGTTGCCCCACTAGAACTGACGGACCGAACCAGAAAATCATAACCGGACCCGGCGGCAACTGGTCAGCGACGCGTTTGACGCTCTCTGCTCGCCGTTCGCCCTCTCTCTCTCTCTGTCCGTTCGGGGGAAAGTAGGAAGTCGCGAACTTTTGAATACCCGATTCGGTTCATTAGCCGACGCTCTCCTTTCTCTCGACGACTCGCGAAAATCCCTTCAGACTAGTGCCGTGTGCCACGCGCTTTGCTTTGGTTTGATTTGACCGTCCGACCCGTTGACCTGAGCCCCGTGTCTTATCTCGCCCGTCGACCGACAACAAAAAGAAGAGAAACCAGACGGGCGGAAAGACGGACTTTGCTGTTTTCAGTGTCTGTGTGTCTGTGCGAGTTCTTCTTTTTCCCTCTGTGTGTGCTGCTCCACTCCAAACATCAGTGGACATTCGAAGCTGTTGGCCAGCTCCGACGCCAAAGAATAGACGGACTCCGACAGAAAAGGAAAAGAGAGAAAAAAAAGAGAAGGGAGCAAATCCAATCCAATCTCTTTGCTTCCGGCTTGGCGTGACGATTTGTCAAGAGAGCCAGTTCTGTAGTTGTATCCTATCTGAACTCGGGCACCAGATGGAAGGTGTGAGAGGATCCAGATTCGCCTCGGCCCGACTCGAGTGACCCTTTCCGCCATACAAAAAGGAAAAGAAAATAATAGAAAAATAGAAGAAGAAGAAGAAGAAGAAATGCCACCGTTTTCTTTTTGGATTCTGGCCGGACAGTGTCGTTCGATTGCCCGTCAGAAGCAGCGAGACTTTGGATGTAGCCCGAAAGAGGCATGACAAATACAAAGTGAGACAAAAAGGGACTTGTTTTGCGGGGTCTATTCGTCAGGTCGGACCTACTCGGGGTACCGTGCGTGACTCGACGAAGCAGCAACACATTGGCTGAACTCACGTTGCCCAGCACGGAGCTCCGTGTGGGGGGAAACGTAGAAAAGTCTCGAACTTTTCTCCGTCTTTTCTTTTCCGCCCAAACATAATTCGTCGTCGAAAAGAAGTATCGCTCCGAGTGGGAGGATCAGAAACCGAAGGAAGAAAAAGGAGAAAATCCGCGTGAATTGGGAACTGCAATCGAGTGCGAGAATAGACTGAAAAGACGGTGACGGCGGGACTAAAGCCTTCTCCCAAGAAAACTTTGTCCTCGACCCAAGAAAAATACAACTTCATCCTGATATAAAAAAAGAGGAATAAATACAAACTCCGAAGGCTAAAGAGAAGCGAGCGAAAGATCCTGAAGGAAAAAAAAACGCGATGGCGGCCAACAGTTTGCGCGTCTTCTTTCAGAGTTTGCTCTCGGGACCTATTCAGCCAATTCATCAAAAACGGTAGACAAACTTCCTACGTCCATCATCATGCCCTGTAGTGTATTACTATTGCTTTAATACCTAATCTTCTCTCTCCAAATGACACGCCATCATCCAATCCTATTTTCAAGAAAAAATTTTTTTTCTATCCTTTCCTTTTTTCTTTTTCTTTTTCAATTCGCTCCGGTGTAGTTTGGCGACTCGCTGTAGCGAACAACTCGTTTGTTATGATAATTTCTCCTTCCCCCACCCATTCCACGTTGGGGCTGGAACGTACGTATTGTCTCGCGCAAAAAGGGCCGGTACGTGCGTCGCGGCAACAAACGTATCGGCCCGTAACAAGCAGACCGACGTCATAAATGTAAAACAAGAGGGGCGTAAAAAAGAAAAAAAAAAGTCCGACGTCGTGGGCGTCTGGCGAAATTCTCTCTTTTTACGTTTCTTTTCGCCCCATTTCGATGGTGATCAAAGAAATCGCATTTTTCTTATTCTCTCGGTTTGGCATTGGGCGCCCAATTTCACTTGGACCAATTTGGCTGCCGCTGTTATTAGACGCGGCCTTTTCTTTTTTTCTTGTCAGCGGATGGATGTTGCTGCGCGCGCAGGCCAGCCATTACATCTCCACGGAGACGATGCGAAAAAAGCGGAAGGACTACAAGAAAGAAACAAACCAAGAAACGAAAAAACAAAACAGAGAAAGAGAGGAGAGAAATGGCCTTACGAGAACCTGAAACGGGAACCGGAGACCATATATCCTCATTGTAGAAGATTAGATGGTGCTTTTGTTTCTTCTTTTTTTGTCCCTCCTGCTATATAGCTCCGTTTGCTTTTGTTTTCGCTTCCTCTGTATTTTTGTTTCGACTCTCTGTTTTGCCTTATTATCGTTTGTTACGTTTCCCTTCTGCGCGCAAAAGGGCAACGAGCCGGAGAGATCCCACCGCCGAGGTTCCCCCCTTAGTTCCCCGTTTGTGTTGTTGCCTCGGCGTCTGCTGGCGTCTCTTTCAACGATTCATAAAACTTCATTACGCGCCAGGCGGTTATATTAGCTTCTCGTCCGACACCCGCGACGTCACCCAGCCCGGCTCTCACACGTGTTGTGGCCGCACAGGGCATCGTCGTCGCGTCTTGTGTCAAAATACTCTAGTACCTTTTTTTTTCTTCGCCCTCGCTCTGCCGGGGCGATTGAAAGCGACAGACGGTTGTAGCTTCGGTGTCGGTCGTTAATCATTGAGTTTGGCGACTCGTTGGTGCAACTCTGCGACGGGCGGGGATCCCGGACAAAAGAGTTGCGCCCTGTCTTATTAGATCTCCGAATGCGGAGGAATTATTCCGCGAGTTATTCAACGTCTCGTGATTGAATCGGGAATGAGGAATGACGGGAATGCGTCGCGGAATCCAGACAACATTCAGAAAAACTCATTTGTTTCTTTTGTTTGTTTTTCTCTTTTCCCTTCTTCTTTTTCTTGCCCTCTATGTGCAGTCACATCAATCAGACGTCGTCTTGGCTACCCCCAATCGACAATTGGAATGGCAGCATCCAGGCTGGAGCCGGCGGAGGGATGTCGCTGCCCTATGGCTGGGAGGCAGCTACCGACCGAGAGGGCAAAGCCTACTTCATCAAGTGAGTAATTCGACAATTGGATCGATAACTTTCAGATTAGGGCGATCCTCTACGATCGCCCTACGAGGGAAATTGACAAAAATTCAATTAGCCATTTATATCCTGGTGGCTTCTATTTTCGTACGGCGGCGGTGCCGCGGGATTCCTTCAGATATTGAATATTTCTTTCTTTTTTCCCCGCTCTTTCGCGATACAGTCACTTGAACAAAACGACAACGTACGAGGATCCGCGCAAGGATTGGGGAGAAGAACCGCCTCAACCGCGCGAGGTCGAACTCTCTCGCCATCCAGAACTCGGTTTCGGTTTCGTGGCCGGCAGCGAAAAGCCGGTCATCGTCAGGTACACTCATCTTGATTTCTTTTTAAATATAATTCAACTCTTGGATAAGAATTGAGGACGGAATGTTAACATTAACATGGATCCCGACATTATAGATTCGTGACGGAAGGCGGTCCAAGCGTGGACAAATTGCTGCCCGGCGATCAAATCTGGAGGATCAACGGCGAAGATGTTAAAAACGCCCCCCGCGATCACGTCATTCAGTTGGTCCGTTCCTGCAAGGAGACGGTTCACCTTGCCGTCTGCCAACCACCGTTGGACAATGTAATTTTCTTATCTCGTCGCCCAATGACTGTTATTTGCTCTGATTTTATACCAATATTGATTGTGTTTTCGCGTGTTGGCAGTCGACGCGCAAATCCGCCCTTCTCAGCGCGGCCAAAAAAGCCAAATTGAGGAACAACCCGTCCCGCGTCCGTTTTGCCGAAGGCGTCGTGATTAACGGCACCACCTTGCCGCTGGTAGGTTTTCGGGTTGTTGGGAACTCTTTCTCTCGTACCATCAACGATGGCGACTAACGTCAATCCTTTCACTTTCGTTTTATGCGCAGAGCCAGTCGCTGAGCAAAGAAGAGCCGTGCGCTCCGCTGATGCCCAATGTCATGAAGGTCTACCTGGAGAACGGACAGACCAAGTCTTTCAAGTATGACTCGGCCACGACCGTCTCCGACGTCCTCAACTCGCTCCAGCAGAAACTCGGCTTCAAGTCGATGGATCACTTTTCCCTATGCGTCGAGCACGTCAAGAGCATACGCAAGAATAAACTGACGCTCCTCGATCCAGCCGAGTCGCTCGCATGGGTAAGCTGATGCTCCCATATATATATATGATGACTACTCCCAAGTCCCCCCAACTAGCGCCAATGCGCCATATGGTGTCCTTATCTATGAGAAACCTCTTATCTTTTATTGATAGATCGCGGCACGGCCCGGCGCTCATAATCTGCGCTGTATGTTACGTGTCGCCTTTGTTCCCAAAGACGCTTACGATTTACTCCGAAAGGATACGGGAGCTTTCGAGTACATTTACATGCAGGTACCGTCTAATCATCAATGATCCAGTCTTACTATATCCAGGCTCTCTCTCTATATCTGTTGTCTAACGTCAACAACAAAACCCTCTCCTTGTCTCTTTATGCAGTGCTGCAACGATGTAGTCCAAGAAAGGTTCGCTCCGGAGCTCAAGTATGACATCGCCTTGCGGATCGCCGCCCTTCACATGCATCAACATGCGCTGACTAACAAGATGCAAGGCAAACTTACCATCAAAAACATCGAGTCAGTTGTTTTTGTTGTTGTTGATGCCTGTTTTTGAAGGAAAGCCTTTATTATCCATTCTGTTGACAAAATAGGCGCGAATACGGGCTGGAGCGCTTTGTACCCACATCGCTGGTCGAGGCGATGAAACGCAAAGAGCTGCGCAAATTGCTGTCGCACTTTTTCAAAGTCAATCAACAGCTGACGGCGCCTGGGCAGAAACAGTTGACAATCCTACAGGCCAAGCTGCACTACCTCAAAATCATTGCCGAACTGCCCAGCTATGGCGCAAAGTGTTTCTCCACCAACTTCAAGGTGACCAAACTTTTTATTTAAAAAAACAGAAAAATAACTGAATTTTCGTGTTCCATTTTCTCATCCGCAGTCGGACTCGAATGTTGAGACTGTGATATTGGTCAGCCCAAAGTTCGGCATTAGTCAAATATCCGGCATGCGAAGCAGCGCGGTAAGTCGCCTTACCTTTTTCATTTCTTTTCTATCCGTCATCGTTGACCATCGACGGACGGTGATGGCGGTGCTGGCCTTCCGATATCTTGAGAGCGCAGAGGCTCTTAATGGTTGGCCGGCATCTTTATTGATCTCTCACTAGTCGTCCCCTGGAGTTATGTGGGATAAGCCGATAGGGAAGGCAACACGAAAATTAGGAATAAGAGGAGCCTTTTCCTTCGGTTTTCGTTTCCTTTAATGAGAATTAGGCATTTCCCCAGCGAGTGTCTGCGCGTGAGTTAGTATTCGGTCGGCGCCGTCGTCTCTTGACACGGAATTTGTTTGTTAACTTGCAGGAGGGGGAGTAAGGAAAAAAAACCTCCCTTGCGACAAGCGCATCTCTCATCTCGGGCGGCACCGATGGATTTGTAGAGACGACGGAAGGGAGCCAGAGCACGCACGGACCTATATCCTTGTCGGTTTTCGGGACGGGAAAACGGAAAGGGATTCTCTGAAAAATGCATCGTCCCCGGGTTCGGTTCTCGCCTTCAGTCGGTTCTTGTCGGCTTCGATTGCCTACCCGATCCCGACACGAAGACAGACGGACGCGTCCCCATTCGACTTCTTTTGTAACATTGCCTGCTGTGTATGTAGGCATGTTGCTGTCGGTGATGGATGGAAAGTCATCTCTTAATGGTCTTTTTTTCCAGCCGTTCGTCTTATTGTTGGATGGGGAGGAGCGGAGGCAACAGCCGCCGTTGTCCAACAAAGCTGTCGCGCGCCCGACCATTACATCCTCCATCTCTTCCTGTTTTTCAAACGATCGCTCTCAAATCGCCCTCCCGACCGTTCGTCATTGATTCCGTTGTTTTGCGGGCACGTGATTTCACTTTTGTTGTTGCGGTGAAGCAACAAATACGCCCGGGATCCGTTTCCCGGGTCGCAGCGTTTAGTAGAAACCCGAGACGATCGTCATCCGATTCCCCGCCTATCAAAGTCGTCGTGGAAAAGGCCGGATAGTGCCCACTTGGTTAGACGTGATGATGTCACGTTTGTCGATTAGGGCAAAAAGAAAAAGAAAAAGAAAATGACGATCCGGCTGCTGTTCCTCCTTGTTGGTACGTTTCATCTCCAAAGGGACGACTTCGTCAGTCACTGTTACGTCGTCTCTCGTTCCGCCCGCCAATCTGCTACTCTGCTGTCCGACTGTTTCTGTTTTGTTTTTTAAAGACCATAGTACGTAGTATCTCATTTCATCTGCCAATCTCAAAAATTTCGCCAGAATTTCATTTCTAAAAATTGTCGCATTTCGTTGGTCCCATTCCGTCCAAACTGTCAAGTTGTGTCTTGGTTGATTTTCGAAGACCGGCCGGAAGTCGAGCGAGGATAACCGAAACGGATGGCCAGAACGAATGGATCGCCATCGAAAGTCGTCGTCATGATGAGTTATCTGGCGTTAAAAGAGCATGTGGTATGAGGGCGTTGACGCAGATAGGCTCTCTCCTCTCTTCAAGAGAGTCTCTGCGGATATCTTTGGACGTGGAAATGAGGCCAGAAGAGAAAAGTTACCATTGTTCCCCTATCGCCAGCACGCTTAACGTGATGGATACGAGCCCACGCTGCGTTTCCTTTTTAGCTTCGTCTTCCAAAGACCTATAAATCGTTGGTCTCGAGAAGACCACAGTTGAAGTTCCCCCTTTCAAGACGTTTATATTTCTCAGAGAGTCGTCCTCGTTTCCCAGGGCGCTCCTTGAATTATGTCGTTTCATTTCCTTTTCTCGCTCCAGCCGCTGACACTGTGCAACATTGAAGACATCACGTCGCTGAACGTTCGACGCGAGGACGAATTGACGCAGTACGTCGAAATCCGTCTCAAAGATCCAGACAAGGAAACGCTGCTGCTCAGTCTAGAGGAACGCGACTCCGAGGAGATCATCTTGGTTTTGCGCGGGTATCACAAGCTGGCCACCGACCGCGTCCTTCCAGTCCACCGTGAAAGAAGTCGCTGGACTCAGGATTCTGGTGAGTTTGTCTTTCTCTGACTTAATGTCGTGAAATTTTATTAATGACGTCGTTTGATTGACTTTTCTAGCTCCGCCGTATCATACGAGGCATACTGTCCTTCCAGCTCCGTGGAGCTTTGTAGAACGGACGGGCGCTACTGGCCCATCCGAGACGGAAGAGAAACCGGCTTGCTACGCGGACCTTTCTGTGCCACCGCCTTATCACCCTCCGCCGCAAGGTTTCCAGGTAATGGACTCAACTTTTCATGTTGTCCAGTAAACGGAGTTTGACATGTTTTGTTCGATTACAACAGTTGCCCAGCGCTCGCTATCCTACCCAGGGCGACCAGGACGAAGGAGCCATCGGCGAAAGGGAATTTGACGACCCGTTCGATCCGACCCAGACGTACGACAGCCCAAGGGCTCTGCGAGGCGTCTCGCTGGCCTTGAGTCCACAGCACAAACTGGACAGCAACATGAACAAGCCGCTACCAAATAATAATGTCGACGCGGCCGTCGGCCCGGCAGCTGCCATCAAGAACCGCTTGCCCGTGGTAGCCTCGATTTCTGCCAGAGAAATGCCGACTCCTCGCCGTGTTTCCACTTTGGAGACGGCCGTGCCCAGTCATAAGCTCGGATTCGATATGCCCAGCGTCGTTTCCATGGAAATCCTGGAATCCCAGCAACAGCAAACCGAAATGCTGGTCCAACAATTGGCGGATTGCTCCGAAGCTCGCAACGACGCCGTCATCCAGCGCGTCTCTGAACTCAAACGCCTCGTCGAAGACGCTGAACAGTACCTGACGGGCAGCAGTGAACGCGGTAGCCGCGTTCCGGATGTAGAGACGTCCAGCCTCTTGTCGGACATGTCGCAACTCTCGAAAACCGAGTCGGACTTGTCCGGAAGTGGCGCTGGTGCCGGATACGGCCGTCTCCGTCACAGCGACTCGCTCTTACTCCTCACTCAAGGACAGAAACAACTTTCACTGCCGGACAACACGACCATCTTGCTGGACGGAACAGATCACGCGTCCAGTAGCGACACGGATTCCGTCAGTACGACGCCCAATCAGACGCCAACTCACAGTCCGTCTCAGCGGCCCAAATCCGCTGAAGCCCTGAAAAACGGCCCGCCATCTAGGCCGCCTTCGATGCTCAAACCGAGCGATTCCAGCTTCGGTCTACACAGTCCGGACGTCATCCCGAACGTGGCCGGCGAGGAGAAAGACTTGGAAGGATTACTCCGCCGCTTGCAAGACGATCTACCACTGGCAGAAGGATCGCTCATCTACCTCGATCCGGACATCATCGATCTGACCATGATTCCGCCGCCCATCACTCCAGAAGAGGACGGACTGAAAATGAAGTTCCCAGCTACTATCAACGAACCACCGACACCTTTCGCCGATCGCGATTCGCTGGAGAACGAGCTGGCCGCCATGAAATCGACACCATCTGCAGCTGCTCGTGGCCGTCCTTCACCATCCGATCTTGGAGAATTACAAGATTTGACGGATTTGGCTCAATGGGCTGATGTCGTCTCTGATTCATCGTGTCTCAACGAAAGCCGGGAAACGGACACGATGTCGCTGAGTGGAGTCAGCACTCGCTCGGTCAGTTCGATGGCCAGCTCGTCTCGTACCGCCTCCAGCTTGGCCGCACAGACACTAACGGAGAGTAAGAGGCGCTGGATAGCTGACGAGAAGCGCAAACACTTGACGGCCAATCCGGAACTGGACAAGTTCTTATCAACAGTTGCCGTTCCGCTACCACCGACCGGCGGCAACAAGTCGTCGTCTCAGGCAGCCGGACAAGGAACGTCGGATTTCAGTAGCGAAGATCTATCGGCTTACATCATTCCACCTCCACCGGCCAACGCCAGCAATTCGGCCAACAACGGATTGGCCATCTTGCAGAAACTCTACGCTGCCCGCGAAGGTATTTTCCAGGTGATGAAAGATGAACCAGCTACATCTACAACCGGGCGGCCCAGCGGCAAAGATTTTGATGAAAAAGACAGAGGCATGGCTGAAATGAAGGTTCGATTCGAGCAGCGAGAGCCCCATCATGGCGTCTCGTCAAAAATTGGAGAAATCCAGCGAATGTTGACGTCCAACGCTTCAACGTCCGTCACGGAGACGGTCACAGTGTCGACCGCCAGCGCCAACGTCCCCACCGTTAAAGGCACTACACCTGATCTTAGCCCGGCTTCTAGCCATTCTTCTGGCTACGGATCGCTCAAGTCGATTGCAGACTGTTCCAGCAATCCGCCGCCGGAACTGCCCGCTCGCCAACCGGCGGGCCAATTCAGCCCGCGCAAGAACGGCTTCGCCCATTTCAAAATGCCCGCTCTTAATCCGATTAATGGAGCCCTTAAAGCTCCCGGTTACGGATCGTCCTTCAGATCGACTTTTATGGATGACGACGACGAAGATGACGACATCCCTCCACCACCTCCTCCGCCGAGGAATCCCATTCCGAGGATGATCATCGCCGCCGCCGCTGCCGCTAACGCCAGACCTCCGGCGAGCAAAGTCCCTGAAACCGCAGCGGCTCCGCCTCCTGGTCCTCTCACCAAATCTTCGTCTCAGGTATTTGGTGAAGTTTTTTTAAAAAAGTAGAATTTTCCTTAACGTAATTTTGATTCATTTACAGGGTGATCTTTTGGGACGCGTTTCTGCGGCGGCACCCTCTTCCGGCCGGATGAGCGATGCTCATCGGATAAGGATGGAGGAAATGGGCGCCGGACCTAAAGGCATGTCGGCCTCGACGGAAAGTATCTCAACAGTACACAAGACTGGGCAGAGTGGTACTTCGTCGCCATCGAAATTGAGCATGGCGTCCAGTAGCGATTCCATCGGATCCAACGCCAGCGTCGCTACGGTCAAAAACGCCCCGGCGAGCGTCGCAACTCCCACGGCATCCGGAGACAATACACCACCCCTGCCACCACGCAACAGCCCGACGCGAGTAGTGATGAAACCGGCCACACCTCAAACGGTAATTATCATCTCAAATGTTTAACTAATGAACATGAAAAAGTTCAATGTTTTCTTTTCTTTGGAATGTAGGAATTGGCCGCAAAAGGACCTCTCACTAGTCGAGTGGCACGTCCTGGTGTGGTGGTTGATGTCTCGCCCAGCCAAAGACCTCCAGCACTTCCATCTCGCCTTCGCAAGCCCGTCGTGACGAGCCCGCAGAAGCCAACACCACCAACGACTCCGATGGCGAACGGCAACGCTCCGTCCCTTGCCCGCTCTCCGGTGAACAAAGCAGCGGCTCCTCTTCCACCTCCGATCAAGGCCAAGTCACCGCCGCCGAGTCCCAGTCATTACGCCGTGCCCAGCGTGATCAAGGCGGCCAATGGAAGTCCAAGCAAACGATCAGAGTACCAGACTCCTGTCGTGTCCCGCACTCCTCGGTCCGTCGCCGCACCTCCTCCGCCTTCGTCCAGTCCCAGCAGGAGCCAACCTGGAGCTCCGCTTTCGACCAGCAGTCCAAAGCTGGGCGCCCGACCCAACGCTAGTATTGGTAACAATGTCATCAGTCTAAACATTCGCGTCGAGGGCAAGAGCGTACCTGCTGGTCAGGACCCGGTGACTTGGACGAACACTAGTCCCAATCACCGTAAACCGGGAAACGGAGTTGCAGAAAAAGATAACGGTTCGTTAGATTCGGGAAGTTTCGAACAGGACTCGCTGGACGGTAGCACGGATTTCGATCTGGCTTCGCTCATTGGCCAGTCGGAACAGGCGGTCAATCGCGTCATTTCGCGCTTGACCGTTCCAGTGCCCGGTAAACCTGAGCGACGTCTACCTGAAGAAGACGATTCCAGTCAGCTGGAAGCGGCTCGCGAGCGATTGATTAACGAATCGCGTCAGTTTGTCACCGCTTCGAAAATGTTTGTCAAGAGTGTTACCGATTCACCTCAGACGATGGCCGTTTGTCTGTCCCAGTGCGTCGTACTCGTCGAGCGCATGGGTTTGGCCGTCGAGGATGTTTCAATGTTCGAACAGAACCGTGATTTGCCACCCAAAGTCCGCGATGTGGCTAGAGCTTTCTTGCACACGCTCAGGGCGGCGGCCGAAGCATCGGGACAAGGTGTTAGTGATCCCAGCATGGGCCGTCTGATGGGCAAGGCCACCGCCTTGGCCGGCGTCCTTACCATTTTGATGCGCTCTCTCCGGCCGTGAATGATATGTCAATCCCTAGACTTGAGCTCTCAGTTTCATAAAAGGCTGCCACGCTTATTGTGCCCGAAGGATGTACACTAGTAGCCTAGTTTGCCGGACTGCTTGAAGAAGTCAGTTTAATAGATTGCCCGGTAATCATTTCCGAAACGTACTGGAATTTTTATATAATTATCGGAACAGGTTGACGTTCGTTTTTTAAAAGTTGAGCGAAACGTCTTGAGCAGAAGAAAGAACTACTTTTCGAAATCGGAATTTCCAACTGGTTGCGACACGTGAAGAAGATCAAGTTTGTTATGTATTTGTTTTGTATTTTGACATCCCTGATTCCTTGACTTCACCCACATAGTGTATCGTGTGTCTTTATCCGTGGTCATTGTTCACACCTAAACTCGATTTATGCTAGTCGCCAAACGTTTTCGATCGTACTCCCCGAGGACAGGCAACAAGCAGCCGGACAAGAGTAACTTATTTGTTGAGCGTGTCCAAACTCTGCCGACGAATCGACTCGTGCTTCATCAGAACAAATATGGAAATCAATTAGCATTGTTGTTTCCTTTCGCATGTCAACAAACATTTCGAGATTGAGCCAGTATTCCTCGAGAACACGCGTTGACGATGAACGGACACCATTTTCCCGTTGCGTCATCATTGTACTTTTTTATGTCTGACACCAGACACATTTTGTCCATATTTATTAGTTAAGTTCATGGTTTTGACCACTCTATCTTGCATAATATAACCAAAGCAAAATTACCGCTGCTTATCACAGTGGATTTGTCAAAGTATCTATCGTTTGTAGGAGTTTGAAAAAAATATCACGCTATGCCACTCTTACCTTTCCTTTCATACAATTATTCTGCCCTTTCTTTTCTGTAAGAGAAGAATATGTAAATAAACAAAAGAATAAAAGAAAAAAAATTGGATCTAGCTTTATTCGTCACGACAATCACGTGCATGTAAATTCAACAAAGAAGTTGGTTGGAGAAGGTGTGACTATTGGAAAAAGTCCACAAAAAGAGCAAATTGGTCTGGTTAAAATTGCCTGAATTATGGATTGGTAAAATGTTTAAAATTTTTTTTTACAAATAATTTGGGAAATGTAAAAACAAATATATATTTTGCCTTCATGTCAGACAGGGATCTCGTGGGTTGTCCTTGTCCTTTTCTCTGGGCTCTGGGATGTGGGATCTGCCTACTGCCTGCCCTCGATGACGGGTAAAGAATCCTAAATCGCGCAACACTGCAACAGTGTATTTGTTGTTCTCTCTGGCATGCATCTTGCATGACGTACGGTTTTTGAACGGTAACTATTTCAATTTCATAAATTTAGTAGCTTAATTGATATGATAAGAGTTTTAGTAGAGACTAAACTGCAACTATCAAATGAAGGAGTTTTAAGAATATTTGTGTGAATGAGTAGACATTGGGACTGACTCTTTGTCTGTCAAGTATAGTTGAAAGCAATAATAAATCTCACGTGGAAGCTGTGATTCGTTGTATGTTAAACTAGAAAGAATTGTAACAATAGATGTGTAACTCCTTATTCCAGCATTCCTGCATTTAGGTTGTGTCATACAAGTCAGATCACAATATTATGTGTTTTAGTTGCCTAAGGGTAATACCATATATAGTAAGTTTTTCATTGTTTTGTTGACTCTATTTAATTTTGTGTCTTTTACTTAAACTTAATAAGCTCTATACTGGCACTCTGTCAGAGACAACACATCTGATGACAGTAAATCCGTCAACCACCAATTTTCTTTTGCCTGCTGGACTAGGGATTATGCGAATGTGAATGTGTTTTAATGATCACTTCAGTTAAAGACTTTGTGTGTGTATTTTGAAATTTCTAAATTGTATTCAGATTAGCTAACATCTTTTCTTCCAATTTTTCAAGTATCACCAACCTGAACCACCGTGGAGCTATCATAGCTGCTTGTGTCATCATACGTGCTGTTACTGCACGTAGCGGGACAACCTCCGACCACTCCAACTTGCCAAGTACAATCTAATCCTTAATTAGACGATGAACAAATGAAAAAGTAACAAACCGGAAGTGGACCGGAAGTGAGAAAAACACGTCGTACAGCAAAATGAAGGGCAGAATCGGATTCCTCGTCAAATTCTGAGCTAGATTATCGTGATTTAATCGACTTTTGGAACATGTCGAAAATCGAGAATTTTCCTGAACTATAGACTTCTTAAATTTGCGATTTGGTCAATCTCTCCAATTTTAATAACAACATATTATTATTGCTCAGAAAAGTGCGCTGATTCCGAATATCTACTTTGTTTTGTGATTGCGACAGTATTTGCCACTTCCGGTTTATTTCCGGTCTCCGAAAATGTGCTCCATCTACCTCATTCCGTGATTAACAGTTAATGTATATTTTTCCAGGTGATTGCTGATGCCGTGTGAGCGACATCTCTATGTATACCGCTGCTAGCTACCGGTAGGCTTAAGCAGGTATTTATTTTATATATTCTGTAAGTTTGAATATAAACATTTTGGGAAAGTTTTCGTCCATTTATTTTTTCAGGGTAATGACTCAAAGGCGGTAAAATTGCTCCATTGTTGCGTCATCATCGCTGGTTGCGTCTTGTAGGTAAATTTACCTATAATGTTTGCTGCATAAATTTGGTACGTAATACTAAATTCACTATGAACAAACTTTCTTTCTTTCTTTTACTTGTCGGGTGATCCTTGCCGATGCCAAGCTGATACAACACGGCGTTGCACCTAATGTGAAGTTGCAGAGGAGTCATCATTGTTTTTCTTTACTCATGTAATAAACTCAGACGGCGACTGATGCTCCAATTTGCATCAGTCGATGTCGCTTATGTGATCAGCAGGTGGTAGGGATGGGCTCTGTCTCGAAAGGGTGAATACAGCCAAGCGCCCGACTAGGTTCAATCGCATCCCCTAAGAACTGGCCCGAACCGTCACTCTTCTCTCTTTCCGGCTTCTCTTAGCCATGCCTCTCGTTGGGCGGTACGGTCCGTCCGAGCGACGAGAGGCAACGAACGATATGATGAAAAAAGATTATCTCTTCTAGAGATTTTCTACTCTGATCGTTCAGAAACCAATGCGAAGACAATTTATCATTGTCTAATGAGACTATACGACAGCATATTTTTAAAAAGTGAAAAATGTATTGAGTCATATCAAAAAATGACAATGGAAGAAAAATTCTATCAACATGAATGCGTAGATTTTCTGAATCAGTCGTTGTGAACACGCGATCGCCGTTTTGTTTTGACTACCGTGCTGTCATCGACTTGTGCTGCTGCAGATGCTCTTTTTGCTGCGCGAGTTTTTCCTTCTTCTTGTTTAACTGGCGTTTCCTCATGTGAACTCAGGGATTCGGTCCGACGAGCAAGGTCGCGCGTTTCACGTCTAACTGGCCGCAGGGATTCCATATTGTGAGCTGCCAACAACTGAGCATTAACAAAATCCTATTTTAAAAAACCATTAACCGTATTAGAGACGTATGGTAAAGACAATAAATAGTAAAAGTTACCAACAGCTTTTTACCTGAATAATTGTCGTGCTTTCCGCGTACATTTCTCTTGCCAGGCGATTAACTTCGTGGTAAGTTGGGTTATACATGATCGAATTGAAGAACATGAGGGAAATGTCTCGTTGGAACTCTACCGTGCTTCGAATTGCACCACTCTCAATGTTCTTTTTAATGGTACTCAGGTCCATCGGACTAGAAAAAAAGGTAAATTAGACAGATTTGATAAAAGTCCTATTGGATATTTAAACCATTGCCCTTACCGCATGACCAAACTTCGATATCCTGGGACACTCTCTTCTGTAATTGGTTTGGCAAAAAGAGATGCATTTTTGTGGCTAGATATGTCTCGCCATACCAACAAGATAGATTTTTTCCAAGTCTTATAATCCCGGTCGTCCTCGCTGGAAATAAAATTGGATGATTATCATTCAGGAATAAGAGATTGATTTTCAAACTCCGCGGTACTTACGCAACAGTGCTAACAGATGAAGTGGGGCTGTTTGGAGTAGAATCGATGCCACTAGAAGGAGCTGGGGATGAAGATGGAACGTAAAGAGGAGGAGGCAATGAAGCCTTCTTTTTCCCAACACCCGCAGTCGGGGTTGCTTCGGCCGGATCTTCCACAGTTTCCGTTTCCTGTTCATCTGACTGAGGCCCTTTGCGTCCTGCACTACGTCTAGTGGTTGGACCTGGTTCGGCAGTTTTTGTCTTGTCATCCGAAGAAACATCGGCATCACGATTAAGAACCACTTTACGGATGCCTCTTTGAGGTCTTTTCCGGTCAATTTTAGGCGTCCCGGTTTCTGATTTGGAAGTAGACTCCACTTCAGGTGTCTGTTTCTCCTTTTCTTCACCCTTTTCGTCTCCTGATTCTTCATTGTCTTCTTCAACTATTTTATCTACATCTTCATTTACTGCCGCTTCCTCTTCAACGGGCTCTGTCTTTAATATGGGCGCTGCTTCTTCAACAATTTCTTCTGTCTTCTTTTCAGTCTCTTCGCTATGACTGACTTCCACTTCACTTTCAAACGCAACACTAACTTCCGGCTGTTCTTCTTTAGCAGTCGTTTCAGTAGCAATTTCCGTGTCTACAATAGGTTCGGCCTCTTTTTCTTTCTTTACAGGTGATTCAGTTATGTCCTCTGGCTCACCAGTAATTGTCACTTCCTTTTCCGGTGGTGACTCTTCGGGAACTTTAACAGCTGAGGTTACTTCTTCTTGGGTAGTTACATCTGCAGTCTCCATGGGCTCTACTTCCACAACTGGTTCTGTTTTTTCGAGTACTGGAGGTGCTTCCTCATCTTCGGTTTCTGGTTCTTTAATTTTCGTGCTTACTTCAGTTTTACTTGGACTGGAAGCCGTAGACACTTCTGTTTCTTCAGCAACCATCAACTCGGGTAGAGGTTTGCCCGGAGAATTAAGTGGCAATTCCAGGAGATGAGTCAATGTCGGAGCTGCAACTCTTGTACCTGGAGAGGTAGAAGTTGGTTTGGTAGGCGAAGTCTCTTCTCCGATTGCGGATGATACCAAATTCTTCAGTCCAGGCGACATACCGCTTGGAGAAGCTGCAATACATACAATTCAACTTTAGTACGCCATCAATCGGGGAAATTTTTTTTTTCAAGTACTTAGTGTAAAAGGTTTAGGAGGTGGTGTTGGGAACCCCTTCGTGGCACTAGGGGGACCTGTAGAGGTGGCCGTGGGGCTCCTTAAAAGACTCGTGAGCAAAGGTGAAGAGGGTGTTGCAGCTGGGGCGAGTGGAGTGAGACCACTTCCAGTAGCTGCAACGGGCTTGGTGTCGCTAGAAGATACAGCTACCGTTTGTTCTCGTACCTCTTCCGTAGAAACGTCGATGTTGAGCTGATCTGTTATTGATGGACTACTCGTTGCCATTTCCCCATCTATAACTTCTGTGCTACTGCTAGTTTTTGCAGGAGAGCGTAGCAACAACTGTTGAGCTTGCTTCAACTCTTGTTGCTTCAGCTCGCGTTCTTGGAGCCACTTCAGATGAGATTTTTGTTCATTTAATTTTCGTTCGTTTTCTCTTTGTAAAAAAGAGCCCAAGAGAATAACGAAATTAAAAATAGTAAACAATGATCAAAAAAATAAATAATAAAAGAACCTACTCATCAATTCTTTTACAAATTTCAGGCAATTGATCATCCAGTTTACCATCTTGGACTAAATCTAATTCTTTCTTCAATGACTGATATTCTTTTCTGGATGACTCAACTAGTTGCTGCAATTCTTCAATACGTTCTGAAGACGTGAAAAAGTGTGTTTAAAACACTCAGTAAGCTAATACAACATTGTAGAACTAGTACCTTGGGTCAACTGTCTTAGAATGATTTCACCAGCAGTTTCTCCTTGTTGTGAATCAGTTGAACCAGAACTTGGATGCCGTTCTCCTCTTTTCCTCTTGTGGGCTCCAGTTTTCTCCAGCAAACTGTTGTATTGCAAGGCACAATTCCTAGGGGACAACCAGTCTTGTGGGCGGTTTGGTTCAGCAAGCAACCTCAGCGATCGACTGACTGAAACCCTTTATTTCAAAATTTAGTATTACATTGTTTTCTCTGCAACTTTCCAAATGTTGAATTACATCTGAATGTACTTACCAGTTCTGATCACCACTGCGAAGAACAGAAGACGCTAAGCATAGCTGTTCCCGAATGGACCAAGTATCAATAGAAACCATTTTCATTTTCAGTTCTAAAAAAGATTAAACAATATTATGTTAATCTGTTATTTCTAATATTCTCTCAACCACATGAAAACTGTTTCTGAAATTCCGCAAAGTGTAATTTTCTCTCGACTTTTCTTGCACTTATACAGTACAGTATGGTATTTGACTTGGAATTTGAGAGTAATGACTTGAGAATCAAATACATTATTTTTAGCTTATGCCTTTTAAAAACTTGAAGACTACTGTAAAATTTCCAGATACATATTTGTCATAGTATAATAAATTTGATTTGTCAACAAGTGAAAAACATGGCTTTTGTTCCATGAAGTAGAGATAAAATTACTTTGCTGAGACGAAATTTTGTCAGGACTCGCCATGCCTCTGGAAAGCTAATAGAATCCCACAAATCTTCAAGTCCGCTTTACTTTATGACAGAATCACAAGATTCTTCTTGTAAAATTGTATTTACATTCACCAAATTCCAAGTTTCAACTGGAGACGCTCAAACAGCGACACACTGTCTTCTCACTAGCAGACAGCACTGAACACTTGAACAGTTGAACAGCGGCAATCAGGCTTCAGGTATCGGTGTTAGTTCAATGCATTTCACCAGAGATGGCGAAACGAGTCTCTATATTAGTACGAGCTCGTCCACTACTTTGTCAGGGCGTTACTTGTTCTTCCTTCTTCCTTGAAAGTTTTCCTGTGTTTTCCTGTCAAATTTATTCTAGCAGCTGGCTCAAAGTAAAGTTCATTTCTACAGGAACATTATTGTGCAACTATGGGATTATTTGGAAAATCGCAAGAACCGAACCCCAAAGACAAGGTTGGAATGAAACTAATTTAAATTTGGTAAACTATCCACTGTAAACATGTACAAAATCACAAATATTAGAAGTCCTTACGAAAATCTAGATAACGAATGACGAAATATTTTGGTCGTATCAATTCCATTATCTTTAATGTTGAAATTTGATTTGTAAAGGTAAATGAATGGTGCAGCAAACTGAGAAAGGAAGGATCCCAGCTGGATAGACAAATCCGAAGTAATTGTTTACAATAATATCTTACACGCTGTGGTTATTCTAATGTAAACTTTGGAAACAAACAAACAAGGTATTCAGAGAGAGGAAGACAAAGTGAAGAGGAGTCTAAAAGATGCTGCCAAAAAAGGAGATAAGGAAGTCTGCCTCATACTTGCTAAAGAGATTCTTCATGCAAGAAAAGCTATATCAAAAATTTACACATCTAAGGCACACATAAATTCTATTTCCATGCAAATGAAAAACCAATTAGGTATTCACATAAACCTGAGATTGAAAGCTCCTTTGATTTTTACCATACTTTAAATTACAGCCACATTAAGAATTGCTGGGTCCCTTCAGAGGTCTACAGAAGTAATGAAAGCAATGCAGCAACTAATTAAAATCCCAGAAGTTGCAGCCACCATGAGAGATCTCTCCAAAGAGATGATGAAGGTAATTTTAATTTATCCAGTAATAAAGAACAACTCTATTAAAATCTCTACATTTGTAGGCTGGTATTATTGAGGAAATGCTAGAAGATACCTTGGAAGGCCTTGAGGACACTGAGGAGCTTGAAGAAGCTGCTCAGCAAGAAGTTGATAAGGTTGATGTTGCAATCTTTTTGGGACTTTGGCTTCTCTTGTTTAATTACTAATCCCAATGTGTAATTTTATACAGGTTTTATGGGAGATCACAGCAGGACAACTGGGACAAGCACCGGCAGCTGTCACAGACTCTCTTCCTGTTCCTGAAGCAGCAGCGGCGGATGATGAAGAAGATTTGGAGGAAATGCAATCCCGCCTACAAGCTTTGAAAAGCTGAAGGCCTTACATACTTTGATATCATAAGATGCGCCATTTGAACTGTTTACACTAATCATCTTTAAATAACCGCTAGTTCTAATCCATAATTTTGTGCTTTGGCATAAATCCCGCGTGAACTAGAGCAACAAAATTGCACTGTAAATATTATGCTCTTTATACTTAACATAGCGAACCACAATATTCTACCCCTATGTTTCCGATTTACTGGTCGGCTAAATAAAATAAGTCAAACAGACAACGTTTGATTCAACAATCATCTTAGCGTTAACAAGTTAGTGTATTAAATAGAGATTACTTGTGTTTTTTGGATGGCCGATACCTTTCCCAAGAACGATGATTGAGCTGACTAATATCTTCGAGAGGTGCAATATCTTTTAAATATTGAGCTAGATATAAGAGTTCGCGATCTTTGTCACGATTGAGATGTGCTTCTCGAAAGGCTCGAATACGAAGACCGTTCTGGGGATTCATTAAAAAGTTCCTTCGTATGTCGTCGAACATGATGGTGTTTTTTGAAGTATAAACGCCAGGGAATTTTCCCCAAATCACAGCAAGAGGCTTCACCTATACAAATTTTGATTTAAGAGGTAAAAGAAAATGTGATTTTAAAATATTGGAAGTTTACATCTTTTACATCTAGCAATCCATGCTTAGGCACATGGACACTGATCATGGCCAAATAATCCAGGTAAGCCAGGATTTTGTAACTTTGGTTAGTGGATACCCCAAGCAATTTCATCTTTTCTTCAATCCATTTCATGCTTGTGGCAGACCAAATCATGATGTCATAATCCTATTATATATATAGAGATAGAAAAGAAATTATCAATTGACAATCTATTCAGTGACACATATTGAAAACATACATTATATGCTGAAGTTAAAAACTCATGCAGAAATGGTCTCATAAGTTCATTTCCTGTTTCAGCAGCAGACCGATGATCAAAAAGAGTGTAGTCTATATCTAACACCAACAGTTTTTTGCCAGGTCTTGGCTCATTTAACATTTTGATTTCATAGCTGTCAACTCGCTTTCCAATCTGAAAATAAAATATCTCTCATTAGAGATATGGAATGTATATGTTTCAGGCAATTGATGCTAGAATTTTTTTCACCTTAGCAAGATATTCTTCTCTGTTTTCTAAAGCTATTTCTTCCTCAGTCAAGTCCAAATCATTAATTACTTCATCTACATTTTCTGGGGCAGTGGCCACTGTTGTAATATCTTGTTCTAAAGAACCCATCATCATAATTTTGAAACCAGCTTTCAATTCTAGCATAGACAGCTTCACTCCATCATCAGCAGCTTTCCCTAAAGATAATTGCATGAAACTGCATTGCATTACATAGGCAAACTAGTTAAGATAATAATTTAATGATTTTGTAAAAGAATTTACATTTAGTGCATTTGGCCCATGATTCAGATTAACAGGTATTTGTAACGTACCTTTGAATTTCAGATTGAGAAGTTTCTGACGTTCTACTTTAACTCCGGTTTGAATTTCAATGGCTTTCTTAAGACACATCACAGTACCAGTACTACTAGGTAGTGATATTAGATACTCTTTGGCTGACCACTTGACAATTAATTCGCACATGGCCTCGACTTCCGCCATGATGATGGTCAAACTACACTTTTAGCAAATCGAGGTAAACTAGAAACCGCTAAATGACAATTGCGAATTTTCAGACTTATGGACAGAGGTGTGACTTTTTTTGCAGTCAATCAACAAATTAACGGCGGGAAATTTATTTGACATTGCCATCCAACAAATTATTTAAAAAAACTAGTCAAAATTTATATTTCTGCGTACGTACAGATTTCGATTTGAGAATGCTTGACAGTTGACTTCTGACACAATTTCTCTTGTCTTAACAAATTTACGACCTTAACTAATTAAAAAAGCTGTTTTAAAAAAATGTAAATCAAACGTTTTTGCATTACTCCAGAAGTAACATCGAAGTTAATTCAGACCGATATCGACAGGATGTCGCCCCAAGTCCGTGATATCAGACCCTCCATGGACCGAACAGCGGTGTTACTGGTGTGAAAGGTGGTGAAAAGGATAGTTTTGTCAGGTGGAGGTGAAATCTGAATCAAATGTCTTATCCTCCACCCTGGTTTTATGTTCAGTTAGAATTATTATACCGTTACTTTCATCGATAGGATTCTACTTGTTCGCCCTTATTTCTTCCGTTTTCAGAGAACAACTGTCTTAGTTGATACGACAGACGACCATAAACGACAGCACAACACAGATGAAGTTACAAAATTTGATTAATTTACTCTAAATAGAACTCAAACGCATTGTTTCTTAAGGAATGGCTTATTCAAAGCTGTGTGTTAATGTGGTTTTCCTTTCAAGTTACTTTTATCTATGTCCTAGCCTTCATCCAAGTCTTATCCGCTGTAGTAGCAAAAAACCGTGCGCATCCATGTAGCATGTAAGATGTAACCTCAATTATTGCTACGTACCAACTGTCGCTCACACAAGAGGGGTGTATAGAACAATTCCATATTTATTTTTATAGCTATAATATATATATTATATTATAGCTATATGTATTTGTATTTGTTGATGTATTTGATGTATTTATTGCAGAATTAGTGTAGAGTTGCTCGAGCGTTGTTACCGATCGCATACTTCCCTACTATTCTCACCTCGACACACGTTACACGCATATACTATATACGTCAACGCGCCCGGCACATGCAGGCGCTGAAGCGCTAGTACGGGCAACCATCACCCCACAGCTATCTAAAAGACTAATCTAAGATGACGACGAATGACGGCTACGTTGTTTTCTCGATCTTGATCGTGGATGGTTTGAAATAGAAAACAGTTCTGCGTACATAACGGAACTATCAGGATCTCTCTTATGAAATCAATATCTTTGACCATCTCGTATGGTCGTGGTAACTTTTTGACATCAGTTTTTAAGATAAGACGACCACCAAACTAAGATGATGAAACATTACGTCATTCATCAAAAGACATGACCGGAAGTGGGTATATGAATTAATATTAGACGGCTACCTCACCAACGGTGAGGGGACCTGATGTGGACCAACACGACCGTAGCGATGTCACGTACTAGTCATCACTTTGCCTCACGTCATGCAACTCTCGTCGACATGTAAAAAAAGAAAACAAGTTTTTACGTTAAGCCCTTGATTTGTTGCCAAGTTATTTGCAAGCTGATTTCAGCTCACGAGATGTTGATGAACGATATAATTTTAAATCTTCTTTTTGTGCATGCTATCGCTGTGTTTAATATCACAATCATCTTTTAGTTTCAGACTTTCGCCTTTCTTGTTTGAAAGTCTACATCTTGTTTCCAACCAATAGTTTGGCGTGAAATAATGAGCTCGGTATTTCCCAGTGTTTCTCAACTGTGGCCAACTTTTCCTTTGTCTGATTTCCTCAAAAGGCGATGGTACTAGCGTTGTTGATGGGGCTTCATCTGATTCGTAAAACAATACAGCGTCATCGCAGAACATCACTTCAGGCGAGCGAGGCCACGAAGTATATTATGTTTTTTGCTGTTATAAAGCCAGTTCTTCCCAAGGAGAATGAAAAGTCAATATAGCTTTAGGCTTGTTGTTGAGTCCTAGCGATGGCATTCCCGCTCTATAAAAGCCAGTCGCAGTCATCAGTTGAACAGCATTCAACGCGGGCTTTGCATCGTTTGCACGTCATCCCCAAACAAATTTAACAAAAAATGATATTAATCAAGTCTTTTTTCTTGGTTTTGATCGTGTCGACGCTGACCATCGACGGCGCCGCAATTTCCAAACGTCAAATCGGTTTCGTTGGTGGGTTCTCGCCGGCCAGTGTTGAAGATGCTGAAGTCAAGGAGATGGCCGACTTTGCTACTACTGCCATTTCGGACAACTCCAATTCTGGGCCCGTCAAACTTATCAGAATTGTTAAAGCGGAAACACAGGTAGTTGCGGGTATGAACTACAAACTAAACCTTGAGCTCTCTAGCGGAATCCATGCCTCACCTCTTCCATGCGAGGTGGTTATCTTCGACCAACCTTGGTCCAACACTCGCAAGATGATCAAGTCCTCCTGTTCTCCTAGCAAGAGAATTACAAGGGAAAACGCAGCAGCTGAGGTTAGACCAGATAATGCAAAGTTGCCGATTGATGGTGGCTTTACACCACTTGAAGTAAACTCTGACGAGGTCAAAACGATCGCCGATTTTGCTACAACTGCAATAATGGAAAACACCAACTCGGGACCTGTCAGACTCACAAAAATCATCGACGCCAAGTTTCAGCAAGTAGCTGGCAAGAACTACGAGCTAGTTCTGCAATTAGCGACTGTTGTCAATGGAGGCGAATCCGAGTCTCTCCTTTGTGAAGTCAATGTATTTGACCAGTCATGGACAAAAACTCGTAAATTGAGCCAGTCGAAATGTTCACCAATGAAAAGAGATTCAACACTACCAGTAAAAGTCGTAAAAGTTAACCCTTGAGTTTACCGATAGCAATGCAAAAACCCTCAAATGCGAAGTTGTCGTCTTTGACCAATATTCGCAAAGGAACTCGGTCGATCTGCAAGGAAGGACAAGTACCTATTTCCGATTAGCTATCTAAATGTTGTATCAAATGTCCTGACTAATTAGTTTGCTCTTGATTTTCCCTCTTGAGTTCATGTATAACTGGTGCACAAGTCTTATACACATTTTTATGAACTCGCCCATGTACTGCTCTCATTAATTTCATTTAAATCAAGTCGTTATTTACTGAATAACTGCTAAAATAATTATATACTAATTTCATTCAGTTAATAGACAGCATATGATTGAATGCGTCAAAGTACAACAAATTTTTCCAAAAGGATTTGTATACCTGATGACTATTGATGATTCCTCTGCGTTAATTTGTTCGATAAGGCCAGTCACTCTTCTCTGCCAGCGGGAAAATCGCAAGTCACGAACATTGTTTGTTTTGGCCTTGGTAACTAACGATGCGGAAGGAATAAATTATTTGTTTAATGTCTCCACCATGCGAAAAAGAGAGTACCGGTAGAGTGCGAATTATGTATGTGCCACCTAATGTAACTGAATGATGCAACTAAATGGAGAGACAAGATCCTAGCCTTCTTAGATATGGGTTACAGTACACTCAATATCTAAGGAGTTTACTCGTCGGTTTTGAGCAAGGGAGAGGAAATGAGTGAGGAAGGTGAAGAAACTTGGTTGGGAAAAAGGGAGAGGAAACCGATTTTCAAAATGTGCCTGAATGGTCCCAAAAAAATTAGTAATTAAAAGCACTAGTTTGCTAATGCTAATTTTATGAATTCAAAACAGGATAATGATGCACGGGTAATAAAGTTAAAGATGACAAATGGCTGAAGGCTTCACTTATCAGCTCGTTGTTACTTCTCACTTTTTGTTACGACCAGAGGCAGCTCTTGTTATTCCCTTGATCAATTGGCTTGATTGACCTAGGCGATTGCTAAATGATACTATAATGAAATGATTGAAATATCTTAATCGCCAATGCAATCAAATCATAAGAGTTAGTCAAATTAGATCCGCTTCAATTTCATTTTGTGGTGTTAGGCAAACGAAACTGTTACCCAACTGCAAATTTTGGATAAACTCTAACCTACGAATAATGTAAAAACATTTCCTTCTAGGGAACTAGAAATAACACTTATAATGAGTTGTATTTAACAAGTCGACAGTGTTGATGGGAACACTATCTGCGCAAATATTTCAGTGTATGGTGGCTTTGGCAGCTACTCAACGAATATATGGATTAACAATTTTGATTGTTGGCCCAAATTACCATGTAGAACTTCAATCAAATTAAGCCAAACTCGCGCGGTTGCACCTTAAACAGCCGAACACGTAAAATCTTCGGGAACTTCCAAGTTTTGTGGAAGAGTGCATCCATCTTGTTGAATAATTTGGGTAGCCACCCAAATTCCGCAACGGACGCAGACATCGATAGGACGCCCTTGGAGTAACTGAGACACGAAGCCTACGAAAAGTGTATACTTTAGCAAGTCCACAATATCAGTTCAATTTTTTAACATACCGCCAACAAACGCATCACCAGCTCCATTAGTATCGACGATCTTTTCGCTTGGTACAGGAATCGCAGCATGGCGGGTGATCTTACCATCTTTATTTAAATTAAAAAGTCCTAGTTTAAATATCTCTACAGCTGAACGTAGGCACTCACCTTGAGCGACAATAACATCATCCTTTCCCTGTGTTATAACGACTATACGATTTCTTAGCTTGTTTTCTTTCGGAAGCGCAGCAATGCTTAGAGCGATTTCCGAACAGTTTTTCACGTCGACATCAAGATTTTGCTCTTTAGAGAAAGTTTCAGCTTCCTGAAACGAAAAAAAAAGATCGTTTACTCCAAGTTACCAAACTATGACAATTTAAAAAAATTACAGTTTCGTTTCCGAAAAGAATATCAATGTAAGGAAAAGTTTTCATCATAGGATCTTTAAAAAACTGTGACAGGAAGGGTGCACTAAGATTCATCATGAAAATTTTGTTTTTCTCATTGGCATGCAGCGCAACTTCCATAATTGTGTCTGGATTGACGGTAAGAAAAAAACCCTAGATGATGTAAAAAACAACTGAATCAAAAACTGAACAATGGTATCAATTGTCAGGTAGCCTCTAAATGCTGACCACATTATTACAGTGATGTAGTAGCACTCAGCATCTTCAATGAACTTCCTATTTTCTGGAACCTCAATGTGATCTTTGGTGAAATGGTTTGCAGCAGCAAGATTGGCACACAATGAGCGGTTTGCTCCATTTTCAGTCAAAAGTACAGCACAGGTTCCTTAGAAATCAACAGAATGAATAAATAAAATAAAGAATAGGAGACCATTTAAATATGTCACCTGTTGACTCTTTCTCTGTGTACTGATACTTCACATTAACACCTTCACTTCTAGCTTTAGATTCAAGGATTTTGCTGAACTCATCTTTGCCAACACATCCCATAAAAACTGAGACATTCGGTTTCTTCAATATTTTCTGAATGACACAAAAATAAAGTAGGCAAAGTGTTTTGATCAATTCACAATGAAAATTTTTTTTTCAATTCAAAATTCAACCTGTGCAACTCTAAGAGCATTTTGTCCAGATCCTCCAGCAATGTAGTCCACTTTGTACTGAGAAACTAATTCTTTGTAAAGGGGTTTGTGTTTGTCTTCAGCCAAAATTGCATTGTTTAGTTGTAAATCATATTTTTCTAAAAATGCCACATCAGTTGCCGCCGAGATATCCAAAAGTGGATTGCACAAACCTACAAGCATCCCTTCCCTGTAATTAAATATTTTGTTAAACATAGGATTCTCTAAAAAAAAATCAATCACGAAATCACTGTGAACCTAATTGTTTTGGTTTCTTCAGACATTCTGTGGAGGACTGTAGTAGTATACAACGATTCTAGACGGATGCCGCGATTGAAAAGACCGGGATGCAGACTAAAACGTGCGTATACTATGTCGACTTACTTCTATAGCTATAGCCCTGGCAAGGCCATCCCGTTCTTCCAAAATTCCAAGGTCTTTTTCAGCGCCTCTACCAGTAACTAATGGCAACAGTTTCAGACCTTCCCAACAATAAAACATAAGTATTTCAGATTAGTCGCTTCTCACGTCTAAAACTTAATAGCTATTTAAAATTAAATAGACAGGCATGTAAAAATTTTCAACGATTCTAAAGTTTTAGTGATTTGCGGCTACCAATCTCGACAGATTCCACCTTTTAGCCTACCTCTTGTTATGTAACGGCCTTTATACAGTAGTGAATAAATTCGGCATGTGAAGTAAAATAAAAGTTCCTGGAATTGTATCGGAGCGATATCCAAATATTTATTGATAACGCGTGTCCTCAAAATAAGGTTTACTCATTTTTTGATCGAAGAATTGCGTCAGAACTCGGAAATATATGCAAGATACAAGCTTGCGGTTTCCTCCGACGCGTGTCTCTGTTCCTCGGCCTTTTTTGTTTTTTTGGTTGCTCAGCAGTCAGCCTCAGCACTAACTACAGTTCGACGTACTCTTGGTGCCTGAAGGAAAATCCGAAAAAAGTGGCTGAACCTCAATACAGCTCAGTATTTAGTAGACGTGGCAGGTTTCCAGATTTTTCATTCAGTTACTAAATAGTTTGATCAACTGTGGCTGCATATCCCAATCTCCCTGTAAGAACTGTGAAGTGACAAGATGAACCCATTGGTGGTTTGGATATGCTTGGTTCTCTTGTTGACAGATAAACTTGATGGAGCTAGTACAAAAGCCTTCGACCCGTCCACCCTTATAGTCAAGGGAAACCCGTTTGCTATTTTGTCGTATATTTCAGAACACATGCCTCCTCAACAAATACCTAGTAATGAAACCATTAAAAACTGTCCAAACCTATGGAGTCAAACACAAAAAGAATTTGAAGAAAAAGAGGAAACAGGAATCCTTGGATCAATCCCTAAGCTTCAAGAGCTGTGCCGAGAGAAAAAAGAAGATCAAACAGTTTGCAAGGGAGCTGTGTGGATTTCCACTTATGTGTGCACAGCAAGTCAAGGTGGGAAGCATCTGCCTGCAGTAAAAGATTTTAAGAACTTGACAAATGAAAATGGTTTATGTAATGCCCTTGTTGGCAATTCAAATCTTACATTGAAGTTGTGTGCCATAGTGGAAACTAGTTTGAAATCATTTGCAAATAATATGCCTGAATTAAAAAGGAAACTAGAACAGAGTTGCAGCTTGCCCAGCAATGGAATCCAAGAAATCTGTGTTGATTACTGCAGTAATGAAAACCTACCTTTGTGCAAAACCATTCTGCAAAGCTTAAGAACTATAGTTTTGTGGGAAGAGGAGAAAGAAAAGGCTCAATCTGAGGTTATCAACAATTCTGAAACAGCCGACTCGACTTCTGATACAGTCAAAGCCGCCTCAAGTTCGTCAACTACGGAGTTGTCCCCTTCACTAGCAAAGCAAATTCCAAGTAATGGTACTAACATTACAGTTCTGGATACAAACCAAATTCCAGCCAACCCCAAAACAACGCAATCATCCATTATTTTATCTTCCATCGCCAACAAAACTATTGACGGACAAATTACTACCACTATCTATGAAAAAGGCAATATTGGAAAAACGGAGCTCAAGTCTCCTTCAACAGCTACTTCGACTCGTGTTACGACGGTTGCCCCCGATACGACTCTAGGACCAGACTATGATGATTTGGACGGCGCAGAAAGACCGCCAGTGAAGTTACCAGGAGAAGAAGAACCGCAATTAGATGACGATGATGCGATGGATCAACAAGCAATGGACGAAGACGACGCTGATAAGGGTATGGACAAACCAGTAGATACTATTCCGGAAGAAACACGAAAACCCGCTCAAAGTAATGATCCGTCTGAGTTGGATAGCGATCCCATCAACACGCACTTTCTCTTCTACTTTATAGTGTTTGTCGTTTTATCTGTCAGTGGTTATTTGATCTACATGCGAAGGAAATATTTAATTGCTCTCGTGGTTGAAGGCCGAAGCTCTGGGTCAAGTAGGAGACGAAGCAACTCTCGAGATCGTCCATCGTCTGGAAGTTATCGAAAATTGGTCAATAATCTGGAAGAAGCTATAACCTCAAACTCTGTCAAAAATTCCAACGTTATATATTAAAACGTCGCTGCCGCTTGGAGTTAAATTAATGTACAGAACGAATGTAATATCTAATAAATTGGTTCAATTTCGAAACGCGTTAACTACTTGCACTTAATTGCGGACGTCAAGTTTATAATTAAGTTCTCATGTCGCTACGTAATCAATTTGATTGGTCGACGGACAAATGTGACCAAGATCGACATAGCGTGAGAGAAAAGCTCTAATATAGACCAGGCTTTAAAAGGTAAATACATACTAGTAGAAAAGGATATTTGAATAGTTTAAAAAGAAAATCCATATGAACAAATGAGATCAGTTACAGTTTCATGTTTTGTATTAATTCTTGCAAAACCATGCACTTTGTACAAAATCTGACTACCCAGGTACAGTAGAAACTTCGGAACAATACAAATTCAGCGACGGCGATTAGTACCCTGTGAAAAACGAAAAGCGAGCTGTAAATAATTTTCCTCTTTTTCAGCTACCAAGGTAAAATTCTTTAATGCCTCAAACTAATTTATGTCATCATAGTATGATTAAGGTGACGAAAAATATTTTCTATCATTGTAAAAAAAAAAAAATGCGACTATGCAATTATTACCTGCTGATTTCCAAAAATATACACGGGAGATATGTAGTCACATCCTCTAAACTGTAGAAAAAATAAAATTTTAGGAAAACATCATCTAAATCAATTCTGGTCTTTTGAGTTTGGATGCTCAACTCTATTTTAATCAACAGCAATTCAGGTGACGAAAAATTGTTCTTATCATTGCCAGAAAGAAATTAGAAATAAAGAGGTATAAAATTTCTAACCTGATGGTCCTACAAAAAGTTGAGCACTTGACTAGCAGTTCCTTGTAGAAAATTGAATGCTTCAAGAAGTTCTGCAAGTAAGAAATAAAGCAAGTTTAACATACCAATCTTCAACAATGTTAAACAACTAAATTTCAGCAAATTTAGCTCAGATCCATTTTGTCCACAGGTATTCAGATGACGAAAAATTTATTCTCATCATTGCCATAATTCCCCATTCTAGTACAATAAATCTTCAAACCAGGTACTCACCAATTTGTGGTATGGACATTTTGTCTTGATAAATCTTGTTTGTAGCAGGATTATGGGTTGACTTTACCACACCCAATTTGATTTCAAATCACATTCCTGCTATATAAAATATTATAAACGTAAGTCAGTGAATAAATATGGTAATTGCCGTAGCTCGAAATGAACTCAAGACCACCGTTACGCGACCTTCATGCCTCCGATGACAACGTGGTTCGTATGGAACTTTCACACTTACCCATAGGCAAGTCGATTTACTAAATTAAATTATAGTACTCATATACTTATAATCTTTTTGGTGAGACTTCGTTGGGAATGAAACATCAACTTTTGAAGTAGATTTCAAACGACTCCATCGTACGAATGACGTGGCGATAATGTCTGAATGGATCCATCGCTGGTCCATTATTTCACCGCGTGTTTCTGACTTTGTTTCTGGATTCTGGCGTCTGCTTCTACAGCGCCAACTAGCGGCAGGAAATATTGTGTTGCCAAATTTTTACCAATACATCAGCATAAATTGGCAGGGTTATTATTCAATAACATCAATATTGAATTAGTAAGGTTTGATTCTCCAATACCATAGACATAACACGTTTGGCCCATATACCTTAAAATAATATAAATGGATTTTGAAATGTAGCTATCTGCTGAACAACAATAAAATCAAACGAACTGCATTCGTCACATTCTTTAAAGATTTATTACACGGTTTTAATTTCATATTCGAGAAAATTAACCGATTCGAAATTAGTCATTAAATGAAAGATTGTTATGCCATCATGCTTGGTCGCGCTTCGGTTGCTTCGAGTTTGTCATTGACACTAGCAAATCCTGTTCCACCCTACAAAATGATTGAAGTGGAAGTTAGCACTGTTTGTTTTTATGTAAGAACCATTCTCTATGATATATCTAAAAGGTAGAAGAATCAAGATTGAAGGAATTAAGCAAAACCTATTACTCTTTGCAAAGTAATGATGTCCTTTTCTTTCAACTTCTGGCCTGTAAGGGGATGAATCATGTCCTTTTTAATCAGTTTTTCAAAGCATTCTGTAGTTACCACATCACCTCTAAAAAAGAGAACAAGTATTTATGATGTGAAGAACCTACAACGGGTAATGTTGAACCGTTTAAAACTTTAAAAGTATTGTTTAAATTACGTTGGCTTCAAAATGGTGCAGGGAATCGAATTGCTAAGAATATCTGCCGAGAAAAATTGTGATTGAAAATGCGATTGTAGATTTTGGCTGGACAGAGGGCGAAACAATATACCTCTTGTAACAGGGCACATGTAGCGGACTTGGCGGCTGATTAGTGATTTTCCCCGCTCATCGTCATTGGGTGCCAAGGTAAATTTTACATCAATAAGATCCTTGATTTTCAGAATTTTTCCACTGACAGGGCAAAATATGTCTGTTATTGGTTTTGGAATAATTTTGGGCTTCGAATCTGGTGTCATTGCTGGGACCCAAAAACTAGGCAAATCTTTTGCTTTTGTTCCCGACATATTTGACAAACTGGCATTGCTAGTAGAAGGTGCATTCTCAAGCAAACCTTCACCTTTCTCAGTAGCTGAATATAAAATAATAATAATACATAAATGCTTCCACTTGATATCCAATCAAAATATAAAAATGTACCAATAAATTTTTCAACTTGACTTCTATGAGCAGCAGCCTTCAGTTCATTTTTTTCATTCTCTTCACGCTTGTTCTGCTTTTCATACTCTTTCAGTTGTCTCGTGATCTCCTTCTTTCTTGCAAGGTAGTATTCCAAAATGGCCTCTTTGTCAAAGAGATAGCCATCAGAACTAACAGATTTTAAATATGGGAATTCAAAGAGTTAACACATAGAGAAAATAGAGAAATAAAGCCAGATTATACCTAACTACAGGGTTCCTGCATGGTTGTAAAGTAAGTGAACAGCAATCAAATTCTTTGATAGAATCCTTGCTGAATCTTTCCGAATGAGACCCGTATCCGGATGCTTTTGCATCTCTTTTCTTTTCGTGGTATGTATATACACTTCCTGCTGTCGAGTTTCTGGCATGACGCGTCATGTTAATATCAAATAGCTAATTAAATTAATTTGAACAGTGGCAGCCCAAGATCGCAATAAATCGCTTTTCTTGTAAGTTGAAAACAAAAACAAAACTTCAATGCTTGACGGTTTCACTTTGACAGGTCGATCTAAAGAGCAACCGGCGTATCGTCAACCTAAATAAATTCGAACTTTTTTTGGAAGTCGCTCATCGCTGTAAATCTGAAAAAATTCCTCATAAAAAAATTGGAGAGTCTACCATTAAATAGCTCCCAAGATCTTGGATGGCGAAGTTGATGAAATCAATTAAATAAGACTTGATCAACTGAAAACCCATTCCTCCCAAATTCCAAACAAAAATTAAATAAATATAGTCTAAAACCTAAACTAATTAATGAACACTAGTTATATCTCACTATCTGTTTTGCTGGAGTAAAATACGGTTATTTAAAAATTTAATTTTAAAAAAGAAGCCCTGCTATTGACGCAGTATGTTAATAAGTAGGTATGTTGCTAAGCAACCAGCTCTTGTGGGAGTCAAAATTTGACAGGGGCGTGTCTATAGTGAAAAAAAGCTAGCCTGTTTTTGAGGTATTGCAACCAATCAACCAGGTATTGCAAAACCAAACCAACTTTTTCGTTGCACAACCCTTAAATCCTAGTTTTTTTTCTAAACTTTAGACACGGAACACGCTCCCAGAGATGAAGGGGAGATGGGAAAGGCCATATACGAAAAACGCGGTTCGTTTTTTGGCCCTACTGATTTCCATTGGGTGTGTAAGGAGTCTATTGGCTAACCGTTTGATGGCGCCACTACTTTTGTCATATTCAGTTTCCTATGGGGCTATGGGCTTGCCAGTCTCCCCTTCATCTCTGCACGCTCCAGTGTTTGGCACAAACAAATTATCTTTACAGTTCAGTCTTGCATCACTGTTTGTTTGCTAGACTGCTACTTCCTTTTTGTACTTGTCACTCGGCGTTCCGTCTTCCTTTTATTTTGCAGTCTGTAAATCAATATTTCACTTCTCACACTCTTCCCTTTCCTCAAAATCTCTACACAAAAAATATTCAGCCACCCTTTTTTCGTTCCCAATAGTTTGGGCAGTAGCACGAATCGTTGTTACGACACAAGAAACTCTCTTCAAAACCGGTAGGGCCGCGAGAGGGGTACATTAGTTGGTCGTTAAAATAAATAAACGATCGCATTAGTAAAATCTAATTTTGCCACGAAAAGATCTTCCCCAAAAGTTTCTTTCTTTCTAAGTTGGTAAATGTCAAAAGAAAACATGAATAATATTGAAATCTGTTGGGTGCAGATGCTAGATTTCTGTATCCAGCGCTGTGGAGATTCAAGACCAAGCAGGAGGATGCACTTAAACTGACGACTGACCGTAGTAGGGGACCTGCTTCACACTCAGCGGAATGAAACAGTGTTCAAGTCGGCCGTTTTGCCCCCCTGGACCCGCCTATGTTTTATTTAAGATATTATATAATAAGGCGACGAATTTCTACCAATGACAAAAGGAAGGAACACCCAACACAAAAAGGGACGAAAATAAAAAGATACAAAGAGACGTGTTCCTGGCCATATCAGAATTCAAAGCTTTTGCGACGATTGCGACAACGTTGGAAAACCTTCGCCGTCATCTTCGCACCTAGGTCTCCCTTTTCTTGCGGTATGTTTTCTTTTAAACCAAACTAGAAAAATACACACAATAAAGCAAAAAAAAAAAACAGTAGAAAACACTACGTAACATACCGTTTTTCATTTCATAAACCCAACCGCAAACCTTCGGACGAAGCTTGATAGGTGGAATTTCTTTCTCTAAACCAACTTTTATTTCTTGTAAGGAAACTGACTTTACTTCAATACATTGGACATCTTCCTCCAAACCGTAAGCCATTAAATGAACGTCATTCAAATCAATGTTACGGTTTTGTAATGATCGGATAAAATTCAACTAACATGATTAACTAATCTTATTAATCTGAAATTTTATGTAGTGCATAGCACGATTGAACTTACCATGTGGCATGGCAAGACTATTTCTACTTTTCTCGTATAAAATGTTAAGTTACGTATCTCAATAATATCCTTCATGTAGTGGCAAAGTTGGTCGAAAAGGTTTAAATCATTTACGACGATGTTGAGAAAAATAAACTTTCATTTTTCTTTCATGCATACCTCTTTACTTCTAAAGCGCCCACATCAACTGGTTCTTGAAAACTCCCAGTTAAAAATTGTTGGATTAAATCGATTTACTGAGCAGAATAGATGAGTCACAAATAATTTGATCCAACGCACAAGAATGTTGGTGAATTCCCCCAACCATGCACTCGTTATTACACTTCATTTTTTAGGGTCCCAAAACTTAATATCGAGTAGGATAAAATTATCACTAACAATTTGAATAGTGATGGCCATATTTGTTGTGTAGTCTTGCGCGGACTTGCGTCTCTTCAGGGCAAAGTTCAGAGAGAATGACTAAATTTTTGTAATACAATAGAAGGAAATGCAATTATAAAGACAAAATTAGATAAAATGAATGTTTGCAACACAAACTTTACCATGGACAGTCGGGACATCGAAAAGATACGGGAAGTTTTCCCAGTTAAGTTAGGGACAATCCCTAAACCGGACAGCGGGAAATGTATACACATACCACGAAGAAGAGAGATGCAAAGGCATCCGGATACGGGTCTCGTTCGGAAAATTCAGCAAGGATTCTATTAAAACAAATTCGATTGTACGTTGTTCACCCTCTTGACAAATGCAGACACTCTGTAGTTAGGCATAATCTGGCTGTTATTTCTATATGAATTATCCAATTTATTTTCCACTTTTTGAATTGTTAGTTTTGATGAGTATCTGTTTGACAAAGAGACTATTTTGGCTACCTCGCAAGAAGAAAAGGAAATCCTGTGGCAACTGAAAGTATGAAAAATAAAACAATTGTGAAGAGAATGAGAAAAATGAACTCAAGGCTGCTGTTCTCAGGAGTCAAGTAAAAAAATTTATTGGTGTGAAGACTAATAGTTGAAACCTGTTAAGTTTGGTTTTCTTTTGCTTAAGCAAATCGTAAATAAATATCTTGATGACAATATCTTCAAATTACTGTATGTATGCGAAAAATGTTCCACTTAACCAATCGAGTTTGTAAATTAAATAAATGTAGAGGCTCTAAATTTTATTCTGAAGATATACAGAGGGGGAAACATTTAGATGAAAATAGGTTGTGCTTTAAACGGACCTATTAATTTCATTCAAACTATAAAGAGGTATTCAGCCTAAATCGAAACTCGAATTTAAAATAACATTTTACATGCTTACAATTACAAGTTACTTACAATCCACTCTTTTTGAAGCAAAAACTCGGTCACAAACAGCACAAGAATACTTTTTGGGCTTCGCCCCTTGAAATGGCGTAGCCATCTTTTTCTTAGTTTTAACGAACGTTAAATTAATGACTACCGACTAGGCACCACTACCATGTAGTGGTGCCTACTTTACCGTACTGTACTCATCAGAACTAACGGATTCAAAAAAGGAAAATTAATTAGATTATTCATGGAGAGATAACGACCTTTTAGTTTATATCTAACTACAGGGTTTCTGCATTTGTAAAGTAAATGAACAACATAGAATCAATTTAATTGACAGAATCCTTGCTGAATCTTGAGAGAGAAATGAGACCCGTATCCGGATGCCTTAGCATGTCTTTTTTTCGTGATATGGGTATACAATTCCCGCTGTCCAGTTTCTGTCATGACGCGTCATAGTAATGTGTTATAGCTAATTACTCGAAGGGTTTTACAAAATTTTGGTGCAGTGGTTTTTACGTTCATAATTCCCGCCCTGAAATGGAACAATAAGAAATCTGCACTTGTAGCCACATGATCTTACTAGTTAAACTAACAAAAGATTTGAGAGTCGTCTTTGATTTACACTGACTGACTTTGATAGACACTAACCCCGCGTTGGCAACCGATGACAAGACTCACGACGGGTCACGCGATGCGACCGAATGAAAGAGAAGGTCCAAACAATAACAACCAGTGCTAACCACAAGGTGTCTTTAACGACCCGTAAATAGGAAACTGAACGCCGGTAATACTAGTCGCCTGGCGGTGGAGACGTTCTCGACACCGACGCAGCGTGGCATCGCTACGACCCGTTTTCCGATCGACGCCTGGCTACAGCTGGTGAGCTATATAATTTATTTTAAAGACTTAAGAAACCGTTTGTGTCGTGTACTCGCGTTACAAAGTTTATAGTCCATGTCGGATTTCGTTTCCAAAAGTTGTGATCTGTTCGAACGAAACAAGTACAACAGCCCTTTCGGATTACTTTGGTTGGCAGCCTCTGAGGATATAACCGCTGATCGGCAGCAAGGATGTTCGCCCTTGTTCACAAACCTTCAAAGTTCAAATCCACAAAGTGCTGCAAGTGAAATTAGAAATCTTCAGCGTTCTTCTTCTTTATCTTCTCCTTCTTCTTCCCTCCTCCTCTTCCTTCTTCTTCTTCTTATTCTTCCATCAATAGAAATGACGCATACACATCCATGTACACTTTTGAGCCACAATTTAACGGACCTGATCCACCAGAAAAAAGCTTTATCAGACTAATAATTCAATTGCTTTGGAAACAAGAATCAATTCAGCTTGTCGTATTTACCTTATCTGCACTGATTCATCATTCAGTTTTAACCGAAGAACAAAAAAAAACTATGAATTATTGAGTTCTACCGTACTGGTATGGGTATTAGGTTTGCTTTTTGCTTGCGTGACAATTGCTTTTGAATAGTATCCGTAAACGTTGAGCGAGCAGATCTTCTCACTTTGATATTAAGTACCGGACCAGAAAAATTAATTCGGCCTATCCTTGAATTCAGAGACGACATTAAACCCGGCACAGACCAAAGCAAAATAGACTTGTTCAGTTTTTAGGCGGTCTTCTTCTGCAATCTTTCTCTACGGCAAGGAAGTAAGTCTTTTGAAAACCTCTACCCCGACTAATATTTGACAACGAAGCTTATTTTTGAAAAGGAAGAACGGAAACAGGAACGATTATTAACCTTGGGAAGTCTTTTTGGCGTTGTTCACGATTCCATACAAACACTGTCTAGGCTCCACACCAATAACTCTACAGGAGTGTGTCAAGTGGCTACCCGATCAGGACGGATCAGGCACTGTTCCGCGCAACTTTTACATGGGGAAGATACCCCGGTTCAGACTGATCCGACCTGATCGGATCACTCACTTGACACTCTCCAGAATATAAGGTCTCTCTCTTTTAGTTACTGGACTGGTCAAACAGCGTTATTGACTCAGTAAAGGGAGGTAAAAAAACTTTATTGCATTATGTTTCCCGATGGTTACTTGAAATATTTGGAGTTGTTTCCCTGATCGTTTACGTCCCATGGTCAATATTTTTCAGATTCATCTACGTGATTTTAAAGATTTTTTAGAATTGCTTAAAGTCAGCCAAACGGCGCTTGTTTTCACGAAATTATTTCTCAAGAATTATTTGAAAATGTTTATTTTTAAATGTACGAATGCTCAGATCCCGATGAGAGAAAATCTTAATTCTACTTTGCCGCTAAGAGTAAATTATCCACAAGAGATCCAAAGTTTCTTACATAATGAAACTGACCGGATTGAACAAAATTGATATAGATAAATTATTACATTACGTAGATATATTTTCAGAATCAGGTAGATGCATGAAATAATATTTTATCTGTTGAATTTCAATATGAAAGAAACTTTGAAATTCGTGTAGATAATAACCCTTGGGAAGTCTTTTTGGCGCTGTTCACGATTACATACAAACTCTGTATAGTATTCAAGATTAGTACAAAAGAATCCATCAACAGCTGACCAAATTCGAAACTGTTTGTAAAAAATAGTTGGAAAGGGCAAACAAAAAAGTTCAAGAAGTTTACTTGGAGTTCTCAGTGAAAAAAAAGAAACGTATTTGGCAAAAGTTTCGAAAATTGATTTTTAAATGTTGAAGTTAATCGATGGAAAACAGATTCGCACATGAACAAACACAAAAGTTCATAAAGTTGAATTAGCTGCGACTGGTCCATATTGTTGGTATATATTTGTGTATACTATATTAAATATAATATCTAAACTAAAAATTACTCACGTTTCAATTAAATTACGTGATAAAATTCAGTTTAACAATAGGATTGAATTTCAAAAAAAGTGCCAAGAATCTACTAGCACAGGTGGTGCGCTTGCCAAGCCAGAGGCCTACCACTGGGTCAGTTGGTGCTACGAACTGCCGGGTCATTTGGGCCAACCGCTTCCTAGAGACGCTCTGTCTCTAAACGTACTCCTGGCGGGTAATACGGCCGAAGGATCCCTAAGAAATGTTGAGAGCCGAAAAAACAATTTTCGTGACTCGCTATCAACAACGATTCGGGTAAATCTTTAGAAGTAAACAGAATTCGTTCTAAAATTAATCGCTATAGATAGAATGTAATGTAATGTAAAAAGGTAAAAAAGGTTTTCTAAAACTAGTGCCCTGCTATATCCCTTGCGGAATTCGTTCCATTTTTACATCCACTGGTAATGATCCGAAGTTGTCTGTTGCCTCGCTGCCGGAATGGAACGGTATTCGTTCTACAATTACCTTGCATCAATCTGCTTTAAGCTGGTTCCCTACCATTGATATGGACCGTTTCTTCTGTTCCGATAAAGAAGAAGGGATGAAACAAAACGTTTCTGCCCAGCGTGACAAGAAAAAACGTCCAGTAAGGAAATGGAAGATGGGATATTCTCGTTGAAGCGTGCCACTAAGACACCGGCATTAGAGAGATAGGCAAGAAAATAAAGGATGACGATTTTCACTTCATATATATGATTCGAGCTCGACTGCATCCGACAACAAAAATTGGACGGCAAGTTTCTATGGCGCAAAAACCCAAACAAGTTAAAACGACAATCGGTATAGATAGAAATGTAATGTTCGATAGATGGATGAGGCTTGAGCAGAGTCAAGTGTTGTGCTCGACTAGCCTGAATACTGCCTATTAAATTTCATGCGACATGTACCACTTGTGGTTCCTTGGCGTATGCGTCGGGCATCGGGCATCGGGCTGGACAAACACCACGCAAAGGAAATAGAAGCTCTGGACTATGACGGGATTGACGGCGCCGACGTTTCTACGAGACGGCCAGTCGGTTCCGCGATTGCAGTGATAGACGAGCTTGAGGAATGAGGGGATGGCAGATGGGGAACGATGTTTATTAGTAATAGCAAGGGTCGAACTTAAAGGTTTGAAAAAAAAACAGCCCCTCGTAGCCATCTAAGTTGTATTGACTTTGTATCTGTATAGAAATCCCTTCGGGAAAATGGCCGCTAGATGGCCCGAGGTTGCAGCACGTGTCCGAGCTGCCCGAGAAAGGTCTTAATCCTGAGGGCTAATTACTTTAATCATATAATTTACCGAAGGTTGTTAAATTTCTATTCCCCTCTATGGTTTCGAAGGCGGGCTCGTGAGCTTCTTATTGACTTTTCATTGCCGCTCATTTTTATTATGAGATTTTAAAATCTTATAAAACAAAAATCTTTTGCTTTTTTTATGTTGTTAAATAGAGTAAAGTTTCTAAAAAGATAAGGAATTGGTAGTTTTTATTTAATTTAAAACATGGTATTCAAAAATTTAAACCAAATTCAATTCTCATCTCGAACCAACCTTGTCGTGTCTACTCCTTTGATGGGAGCTTCTACTTCAGCCACCAGAGGCTCTGACTTCCGTACGAAAACTTGTAACTATGGGGAGATAGGGACAAGCTCGGCCATGTAAATATAGTAGGCCTTGGTTACTGTTACTTGTTACATTCGAAAAATTCATTTCAGAATTTATTTGTACGTTGTTCATTTACTTTAATTTATTTTCAAGTTTTGAATTTGTTAGTTCTGATGAGTACCTGTGCATCTAAGAGACTATTTTGGCTTGCAAGAAGAGAAGGAGATTACGAGACAACTAAAAGTATGAAAAACAGAACAAGTGTCAAGTGGGAAGAGAATAAAAAAAATGAACTCGATGCTGTTGCTCTCAGGAGTTAAGGAAAAATAATTTATTAGTGTGGAAACTAATAGTTGAAACCTGTTAAGTTTCGCTTTCTTCTGATTTAGCAAATCATAAATAAATATCTTGATGACAATATCTTCAAATTACTGTATGTATGCAAATAATCTTCCACTTAACCAATACACTCCCCAAGTTGGTAAATTAAAGAATTGTAGAGGTTCTAAATTTTATTTCGAGATATAAAGAGAAGGAGACATTTAGATGAAAATAGGATGTGCTTTAGACGGACCTATTAATTTCGTTCGAAACTATAAAGAGGTATTCAGCCTCACACTGCGCCGCGAATTCCTTTCTTCGAATTGTAATGTTTTTCTTACTTTTGCGTGTTATTGGTAGACATAATGAGTCGAGAAGTGCCGAAAAACTGCTAGCGCGGCTGGTGCGCTGGCCACGCCGCAGAGGCCTACCACTGGGACAGTTGGTAGTACAAAGTACCTGCCATGTCCGACTGGCTACATTTGGGTCAACCGCTTCCTAGACAGGCTCGGGTGCTAAACGTATGCCTGGTGGGTAATACGGACGATAAAATTTCATGCGATATGTGCGACTTGTGGTTCCTTGACGTATGCGTCGGGCTGGACAAGACCACGCAAAGGAAATAGAAGAGCGGAATCTCGAGTGGATCAGTGTCCACTACCACAAGCTGAAAAACGCTCTGGAATATGACGGCGCTGACATTTCTACCAGCCGGTTCCGCGACAGTAGTGATGTGGAACGATGTTTATTGCGCGTTTTATTAGCAACGGTTAGGTAAAAACAAACAAATTAAAGGAGAAAAATTGCGGTCACAGTTGCAATGAAATTCTATTCTGTTTGATGAGAATATAGTTGAAATAAAGTCAGTGCTTAGATGCAAAAAAATCTTTCTTTGTTTATAACTAGTATACCTAAAGGTGGTATCTTATTGATTTTATTCTGAGATAAACTTGCATTTAAGATTTGTTAAAGGGAGGTATTAATTGCGTCAAATGCAGGAAATGGCAAGGTAGAAGTTCTCAAACGACTGATGAAGGCGTATATTTTTCTTACAAAAAAATATTTGTGAAACCTCGGTGAAACCAACATCGCTGTGAAACGATGTGACCTTCTGAACGTTTTCTGATTGATCAACCTTCGGCTGCTGCGGACGCTCTTTTCGCTGCGTGACTCTTTTAGTCCGGTTTATTAACTAGCGTTGCTTCCTATGAACAGTAGTACTCTATAACTCTGGTGTGAGTGTGAGCATGGTCATAGAATAGTTGGTTGCCCTTCCATGTTATAACTTGCCATACACCCTGTACCGGCAATGATCCTGGGTAACTAACCCAACCCTGCGCCCTGGTGGTGGAAGGGGGGAAGCTCTTGCAGGAAATCGAAAAAATATTCCTAACAGTCCTAACATGAAACAAATCACAAATGTAGATGTATTTTTTAAATGTTAATGTTATTACAACTACTGTCAAAATCGACGATTGCAACCTAGTTATTTAGACGATCTCTTTCGTCTTACAGTGTTCAATTGTTTCTAATTGCAAACTTAGTCTCACCCCCCCCCCCCTATGTACCCACTCCTTGCAGTAGAGGATTCTTTAAGTTACCCCACAAATTTCTCGACATTTGGCTACGTCTTCTTGAACGAAATGTTTACTGCATATTCTTGATTGACGAATTGGTCCATAGTTTGCGCAGGGAGTAAAGGAGTCTACTCTGCTATCCCGTAATGGTAACCATGCGCGTACCTTCCCATCCCTTTCCCCATCCCATCATTTGGACGAGCGCACTTAAAGTTCGCTGCACCATCTAACGGAAAATTCAACTGCCTTTTCTGCTTTTGCCGGCAAAACAGATAGGAAAATTGATTGCTCCGACTCTCCTAAGATGGGACTGCGGTAGCTAAGTGCGCTCTTAGGGCTAGGGGAGGGGGAAAACGCCCTATACGCGCATGGTTACACAAAATAGCTAGGGCTTATGGGGAAGAGTAGACTCCTTTACTCCCTGGTTTGCGAACTATTTCGCTTTGCCACGTTTCTAGCTGGGTTTTAAAATGGACCCAAGCAACAAGCATGGTTATCCCAGTTACCCTGAACGCCAATGGGACGTTCTGCCTTCGGCTGCGTTTCGGTTACTAAGTTACTCACTCGGTCTGTAGATGGCAGGACTTGGTTAGTTACCCTGCCCTGAGGCAAGATCATTCTGGGGGAAACTTTCAAGAATTTTCTTATGGGAGTTATAACACAGAGCTGGGCAACCAACTATTCTATGACCATGAGTGTGAGCCAGTACTAAGTATCCAATATATTTATCGCTTGGTTTGAAAAAAAAAAACTTTGGCAATTTCGCAGGTCGGTCTAAAGAGCAACTGCTCGAAGTAAATAAAGCGTAAAACGGTCTTTTACACGTTGTTTTATTGGCCGCTAGATGCCTCGAGGTTGCAGCACGTGTACGAGCTGCCCGAAACTTGTCTTATTTTTGTAAAATATCTGTTTGAGCTTCTTGGACCTTTTTTAAAAAAAAACCCTTGTTACTTTCTGTTATTTGGTTCAAAACTTGTTTACGAATTTCTTACCTGTGATTCAAAATAAGTGTCAAACAAATAATAAAGATGGGGAAAGGAAGAGGTGGATTGCCTGACAGGTTTGTAGTTTAATCTCAAACATAAAATTTTTCAACTACATTTAAAGATACTTTCACTATTTCCATACTTGTAACTAAAGGCAACTTCATGTTTTCAATTTAATTTCTAATTGTTTTGATACCATTTCAGATGGTTGGATTATGTTGCTGTAGGAAGGCAGATAAAAGGAGTTCCGATTATTGCCTGTAAAGTGCCTTTGAAAGAGGTAAGTGTTTGTTATTTTATTCTATTCATAATGCAACAGAGAATGAAGATGCTTAATTTGGAATTTTCACTCTGAAATTTCTCTTTTGGACAAGAGTACCATTTTTTGCTAGGCTAATCACTAGTTACTGCGGCCCACTGTCAACAATATTTTCATTGTGAACGGTTTGTGCAGAAATGTTACCATTTGCACAATAGAATGTAGAGAGCCAGTCTATCATGGACTCCCTAGATGGCTAGTGGTTAATGTGAATTTGAAGAGCCAGATGGCTCTACATCGCTATTAAAGCTTTATCAACTTTGAAGAGAATAAAAATGAATCGGCCGATTATAATTACTTGTGCCCACGATTCTTTTGTCGGCCGGGACATGTTAATTGTGGAGCACCACGGGAGATTTTTAACGCCTATTTCATCAAATTTATTTCTGGGGCATGTGTCGGTGTTTCCAACGAAGCAGAGGCCGTGCTTTTCTTATCCCTTCCCGTAGGGCTCATGAGATTTTAGCTGAAGATCTATAGCAGACTTGCTTCCAACCGAGAAAACTTCCATTTGGAAAGAGATTGTGGTTCGATTGCCCGCTGAGATTAGAATCGCATTAAAAGAGAGCTACCTAGTGAGAGCGTCTAGTGTTCAAGGTGATGCACCACCTTTAACAACGTGGGTAACTCATGGAATGCCCGATGGACGACGAGAGGGTCGAGAGGAAGAAGAGAGATGAAGTCGTTGCATTCCACCCCTGTCACTGTTAGGAAACAACATGCAAAAGATGAGAACTCTTGGTTCTTCTTGCCTTTTTTGTCTTCATGTTTGTGATTTATGACTTGAAATGGATGCATGTTTTCGCCTTGGCATCGATCGTGCGCGCGGACTGACCGGGTCACGGCGAACCGCCGCGTGTCCCTTTCCGTGTCTTGTTCTCCTAAGGTACTGCCGGGCTTCTTCTTCATGCAACTCTGGTCGTTTCCAGTTTGACCACTGCGCCCACCGAGTCTAAGGACGGTCCGACGGAGAGGGATGTCATACAAGGTTGAAGGGCCAAGGTGACAGGTGAGGGTAAAGAATTGCGTTGTTTACCCCATTGGGCACCTTCGTCTTCTTCTATTGTGTCGTACGACAGACTGAGGAAGACGAAGAAGGATCGCGCACCGAGGGCATTTGAAGAGAGGGGGGAAAGGGAAAGGGGATGAAAGGCCATGAGAATGGGATAGATAGAAAAGAATTTGACTTTCAATGAGGTCTCCTTGTTGCCTTGATGGGGGGGCCGACACAACCTTACCCAGTTGACCGGTCTCTATGAAATATCCACCACTCGTTTTTTTCTCATCTTGCCCCTCCGCGATGATTTCTTCTTCCAGCTTTGTGTTCATCTGCCACAATTGGACCATCAAAATCCATGGCGAGTGATGGAGCCGATCGTTGATCGGCCACTCACTAATCCGGTTTGCCAAATATTTAGCCTTGAAAATGAAAGTATCCTATACTCCGGCCGTTTACTTTTTTTTTTGTTGTACCTACCACCAAAGTGGTGACACTAGGAATGCCATATAAGTTGGAGTGGTCGCTACTCTTATATGATATTTCCTGTCCACGGTTCTTTTCTCTTTTTTTGTCATGAAAAATGCGGAGAAAAAAGAAAACAGCATCCAATGGGGGGTTAGAAACATTTGGACAACTTCCTGGTAAAAAAAAGAAAAGATGTGCTGATTTGAATCGGCCAACAGGGGGGTCATTTCACCCCCTGTACCTATGGCAAGCCCCAGTAAGCATCAGAAGCCATCTGCTTTCGATCGAGTATCTTTTCAGTGTCTACTATGTGGAGCATTCAGACCATTGTAACTATTTTCTTTTCCCCGTTGTTTTGTTTAATAAGGCGGCTGGCCCCATATCGTACGTACCTCCGCGTTTTCTTTTACACCGAAACAATAAAGCGGACGGACGGACTCCGTTTCCCTTTTTCTTGTTACCTACCAAACTTACCAAAAGGGGATCTGTATGAAATAGTTGAGGGTCTTCTCTTTTATGTTGAACCATCAGCCAGTAGTGAACGAGCCCTGTCTCACACGTCAGTCATTTCGAAACCTTTCTTTCCCAATTCCCTCGGCCGCTCAGCAGCGACGGCGGCGACCTGTGTGAAACAGTAGACTGCAGCACGTGCCCTCTGGTCTGCATCAATGTTTCCCAATGCCCCCCCCCCTCCCTTGTCTCTCGTCGTCGTAACGGGTGATGCGTCGAGCACGCGTTACTTTTTTGGTTTTCAACAATTACGCCATTCTTTTTTCTAATTCCCATTTCCCATTCATCGGGCAGTTGTTGGGTGGGTGAAATCAGATAGGTAGCATATGCTTAGAATCGATATACCCCGGCGTTGTTCATTTCGCAGTCTCCCTCGACCTCCGTGCAGATTAGATTACCTTTTTCCTCATTTCCATCTCTCTCTCTTTCATTTCGTTTTCTTTTCTTTTTTTTTTCAAAATTTTGTTTACATATGGGCAGCTAATCGGAAATCGGATGGGACTTAAAATATCTGGCTGCGAGTTTTTAAAAGGTGGCACGATGGGTGGTGGATGACAGCTGCGGTTCAGTGGAAAAACGATCTATATTTGTATTATCATGTGTATGTATTGAGAGACAGAGACAGAGGAGAAAGGCAGGAGACTGGGAGTGACTAATGAGCCTTCTCCTAGCACAGTGCGCACAGAGTTGGTTTTTTTCTTCTCTTCTTCAAACAAAATGTCGAAACGACAGAAGGGGATGGCTCCTATACCATCTGCACCCTGCCCCATCTGTCCGTCCCTCTGCTATTCAACTACTACGAGTAGTACGACTATGCGTCTATCTGATGGATATGAAAGATCATTTAGCACACGGCCCGTTTGGCAAATTGACCTACTGGTCATCTAGTAAAGAGACTCTCATTCTTTTTGTTTTTCTCCCCTCCTCTCTTGGCCGGCCGACCCGCAACCTGGGTGGGTTTTTTTCTACCCCCGAACGGACCCACCATTCATTGCTGTGTAGATTCAGCCGTCGATTTAGCCCCCAAAACGAATGGGGGTGAGGCAGGAGCCGAGCGGAAGGCATGCTGTGCGAAATGTTTGCACGGTGACGTTGTGTGACGCACGCCGCTTGTTTGCACGATTCAGTCATCGACAAACAGAAGGTGGGTTGTAGTACTCTGTTTCCCAGTCACGCTGCCAATTACTACTTAACCAGACGATCCCTCGTGTATGTTTGACTCTCTTTTCTCCAGCCGTCTTTGCGCCTGTCTCTCCTCTCCTCCCGAAATGAAATATTAGGCCGCACACCAAACACAACGCGCGGCGAAGGGCAATTCATAATTGTTCATCTGTTGCATTGTGTTGTTGTTGTTGTTGTGTACCAGCACACTCGGGCTCGGCGTCGAGAGACAATGATGGAACGATGGAACGACCCGGCCGATAGATGATGGTATTTATTTTATGTATCAACAAAATGCGCCTTGTTTTGGTTTTCTCTATGTTGTTTCTATATATATATATCTTATGTGTGTGTGTTGTCAACGGCGGGACATTTGAATGTCCCGCCGCGCACATAGTGAAAATTTCGGGCCTTGTAGCTGGAACATCTGTTCGATTGCTGCCCGGCAGGAGGGCCACGCGTTCCTCTTTTATTTCTCTCTCTTTTTTTCCATTCCTCGAAAGAAAAAGAAAGAAAGAATCTAATTTCTTTAATTTTTCTCCTTTCTCTTTTTTTTCTTCTTCTTCCATCTTCAAGACGGGGGAATGTTACCCACTAATAAATCGCCATCAAAATAGAGCCTCGACCTAATTAGAATTGTAAATGCGCCACGATGAACTACTTGGCTACGACTGAAGACGAAGAAAAAAACACGGAGATCACATAATTAATGGGGAAAAGAGTTACTACACTGCGAGGGTTGATTTTTTCGCCGTGTTGTGGCTTTTCATTAAGAGAACTCTCGGCCACTTGGCGTTTCTCTTCCGTCCATCGACAAGGGGCGGTCTTAAACAAGCTCTAAGTTGATGAAGCGTTGACTGTGGTCGAATTGATTAGTAAGAGGAAAGAAAAGGAAAAAAAAATTGGAAAGAAAAAAAGAAAAATAGAAAACGAGAGGAACCCTATAGAGGTGAGTTACGAGTCGCTAGGAATGTCCATAAAGAATCTAAGGGCAAAGAAGAGGAAGAAGAAAAAATATTTTTGTTACTTCTAGTCGGGCACTTGGGCTCTTGAGCATCCCGGGTGGGGTCTTCTCTCTCCTCTTTTCCTCCCTTTGACGGTTGATAGCCGATTAGGTTGATTGACAGAGTCAGGGGTCAGATGACACAACCGCCGTAGCCATTGATTTCCAGGACCGGTCCGGCACCCCTGGCGCTAAACAGTCCTCTAATCGGCGGATCCACCGGCTGATTTTTTTTCTTCTTCTTCTTCTTCTTTCCTTCTTTTTTTACTTCCCTCTTTTGCCTTCTCCAGTTCGCTCTCTCTCGCTCTCGTGTACACATAGAATCTTTGAGAAACGATGGGGGTCTCTCTGTCAATTCGTGGGGGTGTCTCGTAATTCCTCGGCTCGTCGGGCTAAATTAAATATGATAACGCACCAGGAGAAGGACTATAAAGAAAGAGAAGGATTCCTTTAGCTCTTTTCTCTGTTGCGACTTGGAATTTCAGTTTTTGGGGACTTATTTTTTCCCCTTTTTAATAAATGTTATATGTATGTGTGTAGGGGGCGAGAGCTTTTGCCTCAGAGGACCCCGCTTACGGGTGGGTTTACCTTTCTTCTATCTCTTTTTTTTCTGTCAGTGGGACGTCTGTCCTTAACTGTAAAATAATGAGCAAAAAGGCAGAAAAAGAAGGCAGGAAAAATAATCACAACTCGCTTTTTATAGGGTTGTTGATAGCGTTTTTATTTTTCGGGTGGGGACCGAGGGGTTCGTGGGCGGCGCACGGTCACGTTCAAGTGTTTTCTTGTCTTTTCTCTCTCTCTCTCTCTTTCCAGTCGGCGAATGGTTCAGTTGCGTGCCATCAAAGGGCTTTTTTTTCTCCGTTTCTTTTCAATTCTTTCACTCAGGGAAATAAGAGAACAAGATGGATAAAAGAATCCCCCTTAGCCCTTTGAAATGTAACCAAATTGTTTTAATAGCAATTCGACAATTCATCCAGTGTTGTGACGAGATGGGGGGAAAAAGATTTAGAAACGAAAAGAATTTCTCGAAGCCCAAGAAAAAATAAGGGGAGAGAAATCAAAGAAATGATGGAGATCATCGTCAGGCAGCGCCGTATCATTTCCATATTGTTCGAGGTCTAAGCCTGTTGAGAGTGTGGTGTGTTTGGAGCTGTAATTTGCTTATATTTCAGCTCTCCTCGGAGTTGTGTAAGAGATTACATCCGAGGGGGTCTGGACAAGAGGCGAAGATAGTGTCTTCTTAGACGATCGACTGGATCCCCACTATCTATAGCGCGTCGTCGCAGGGAGTCTTGGATGCAGTACAAATCGATAACGTCGAATCGTACCCGACTCGGTCATGCATTTTACCTTGTTTAACGACACTAAACCACAACTGTGTGTCTGTGTGTACGTGTGTTATTGTGTTTAGGACGACGGACACTTGTCGATTCTCCATCCGACCCGATGGGTTTTTGGAAAATGTTGATGCGCGGCGCTGGATATCTTTTCTTCTCCTCTGTTATTTTCTTCCTCTTCTCCTCCGTCTTCCTCAGTTGGCTGCGTTCAGGGGGGAAGAGCCGACGCAGACAAAGTGGCTTGGCGGCGTCGTCTCTCTCTCTCTCTTTTTCTTTTTCTTTCTACCTCCCCGAAAGAAGAAGAAGAGAGAGAGAGAGAGAGAGAGAGAAAAAAAAGCCTTCTACTAGACCTATTAGACTTCATCATGTCTGACGGTAATTCGGCGAGACTTGGTGATGCATCGGCCGCGGCTGAAATTGACCGTGCCGTGTCGTTGGAGCGCCAGAGACGGCGGGCGAGGACGGGGTCCTTTCTGGGGGGAAATTTTTATTGTTGTCGTGAGCGTCGGTTATGAGATATAGCCGCCTGTCCGCCTCCTTCATTTTCATAGCCGAAGACACTCGAGCACACACACTTAAAAGAAAGATGGAAAATAACACACACACACAAGGATATATGTGTTGACTCTTTACGGCGAAAGAGAGAGAGAGAGAGAAAAAAAAAGAGTCGTTGTGTGCGTCGCTCTGTTGTCTTCGTCGACATTGCTGGCGCCGTCTTGCCGATTGTCGATGATGGATTTTTCCGCCAAAAACTCCACCCACCATCTTTTACCCGCAACGACCAAGGCGACGGCGACCCAACTTCTCACCTGCCACCATGCGTGCCCGTGCGTCTCTCTCTCTTTTCTTTTGGGTTGTGTTTGGAGTTCCGTCGGTGGCTCTAAAAGACCGACCGACCGACACGCTTTTTCGGAACTGGGAGATTTGGAAAGGGTTATGAGCGTCGAACGGTTGTTTTCTCTCTCCTTTTTTTTCATTTCTTTTTCAATTCTTTCTCACGCTTCATCCATTATTGAAATAAGAGGGTTTCCCCTCTCTCAAAAATCCCGTCCTGAAAGAAACAAAAACAAAAAAGAAAAAAAAAGAAAACTCCCACTTTTCTCAGCTCTTGTTCAAATTGAATTCCTAATTTTCTGCCTCCAACCAACCCCCCTCTTTTTTTCTCTCTTCTTTTTCTCTTTTTCGGAGAAGTTATCGTTCTCGCTTACGTCTCACCGTACATTATGCAAATCGTAATTGAGGTGGAGGAGTAGAGAGAGCCAGAGAGAGCCCAACAGACCAAGATATTCCGTCCGTATCGGATCTATTGATGACGTTCCAATCATGTTTGGGACCTTGTTCCCATTTGATACCAATCCGCCTTGCATATGTTTCACATAAGCTATCGACCGTAAATCCCCGATCCGGGGACTGCCCAGGTGACCATTAGCCAGGGATGCCAAAAAAGAGGAGAAACAACAAAACAAAACAGCATTAGTATGATTGGTTAGATAATCAATCGAGTTTCGAAACGAGAATATTTTGTTTGTGGAAAAATGACGGCGACTGTTTTATGGAAATTGGACTGCCACCCTCTTCCACATTTCGGCGAGCGAAAGAGTCGAGAATCGTAATGTGTTCAGTGTTCACGCGTCGCGGTCTCCACTTGTGGGTTAATGTTGTCCGTGAGTTGGCATGCAAGCAACCTATTGCCCCATTACGACGCACAAGAAGCAGGCAATCAAAACAGCGCTGAGCCAAAAATGATTTACTCTCTAAAAATGCTCGTATTTCTTTCTTTTCTTTCTAATTCATTCTTGTTCTTTCTCTTTGACAGGAGCTGGTTCGTCACAAGATCGGTCCGGAGCAATGGTAATATAATTATAATTTGCAATATCATTAATCCGCCAGCGATTTAATTTTTTCAATTTTTATATAATGATTGCCCAGGTTCACTCCCGACATCCTGGTGGAAAGGGTGCCCAACGTGGGCTGCATCGTCGATTTGACTGCCACTGATCGATACTACAATCCTATCGTAAGTCTTCCCTTCTATTGCCTGCATTATGTAACTTATCAGCTCCGGGGGCCTCTGTTGGAAATAAAGAGAAAAAAACGTACTTTTTGTGTTTGGTTTCCCGTGTGCGTGTAGGTTTTCACTCGGCAAGGTATTCAGCACGAGAAGATCTTTTGCGCAGGACACGTCATCCCGAATAACACGACAGTGCAGAGGTAGGACGCCTATTGCTATTGTATCGTCTATGTATATCATATGTGCCGGAGCTTCAGAGCTTCTTCTGCGCAATGCGCGTAAAGGATCTCGATGCGGATGCGGATGGGGTGTCGAGATCGCCGGGTACAATCCGATGTAGCGTTTTTAATGGCTGGCTGCCTTGCAAGGCTGTTGCATAATTTTGAGACAAAGACGAACATTCTCTCGAGTTAAACAAGTAGAGAGAGAGAGAGAGAGGAGAAAAAGAGTTGTTGCCAGTGGATGTTGTTTGGGTGCTTTACCAGACCGGAGAGGCAGAGTCCGGGTGGCGGGTCCGTGGCGCCACCAGTCGCGCATGAAAGGCCGAGCATCCATCACAATCTATTACGACTCTGTGAGGGGGATGTGTGCTGGTGTACAATTCTACAGCATCGTCTACCAACAACTCTGATGGTGAATTCGAGTGCCAACAACGAGCGACCAAGGCTGCCGTGCGTTCTCCGCCCAGCTCATTTGGCCCGATGCGATGAAAACATATTGGGGGCCCCTCCGTCTCGCCTCCAATCTTGTCTACTTTTCTTGTTGCGGCTGTAGTCTTTCGTTGTTGTTGTTGTTGTTGTTATTGCTTTGCTTGTTGGCGGCGTTATCGGGGGGGATTGGGGTGGCAAGAGGAGGAAAGTACCGGGAAGCGAGCCGAAATGATGGAATGTGGATTGCAGGTTGTCAGACAACCTGAGAACGGGCCTGTAATGCGGCTCGTGATCCGGCTAATCTTGTACTAGCAGGTGATGCCTCCTCCTCCTCTTCCTCCTCTTCACCTCCGTTTCCCATGGTCAAAGTGTATATGTATAAGAGTATAAGGGAGAGCAAATGAACCCGATGGTGGTGGTAGTGGTGGTGGTGGGTGGCGCGGAGAAATGTTATATGGGAGGCGGATTGTTGTAGATAAGCACCTCGCGCTTTTTCTCTCGCTTCTTTTTCTTCGTCTTCTTCTTCTTCTCTCTCTCCACTTTGATGGCCATGTTTGGTCACACACAACAAGAGAGCCAATGACGCGGGTGATCACCCACCTTACTCTCTACAGCCCCTCTTCTCTCTCTCTCTCTCTGCTGTGGCCTCTTCTTCTTCTTCCTCAGCGGGTTATCGCGTTATAAACTGCGCCCGGTTGTAAATCAACATTACACCGATCCGGCGTGTTTTCTTCTCATTGTTCGCACTAACGCCTCTCACTCTAACCTCTCTCTAGCTCTTGTGTCTGTCTGTGTCTGTGCCTGTGCACTGTGCCCCCCCTCCCCATCTTCTTTGGGCTTTTGCAGTCCTCGAGTCCTGTGAGAGAAGAGAAAGGGACGCGTAGAGAGCGGCGTGACCTACTCGATTTCGGCATTTCTCTCTTGTTGTATAAACAAGGTACTTTGGCCCCCGCTAGCTAGTCGCCGAGAGTCCGCATACGAGACGATGAATCGCTCCGTTTTGATTACCGACAATGCCGCAATTTACGACCCGTTTTTCCGACTGGATTGTCCCGTCCCCGCAGTACCCCATTCTCGTGTCTGGCGATGTATGATGCGACTATGACTGTCACTCTTTATTAGCGATATCCATTTCGACCGGAGGAGGAGGACGAGGAGGAGGAGAACGAAAAAAAAAAAAAAGAGAAAGAATGCCGAGATGGGAAGAAACGATGCAAGAAGAAGTTTAGAGATGCATTATCTCTCCGGAATGGCTTGGTAACCGTCGCTCGTATGGGCTGCAGCTCTGATGGATGAGTGTCGCCAGTGTCCCCACTGCACATTCTACGTTTATTAGCAAACGTCCAACTCATCTTGATTGCATCCTTACCCCACGAACGAAACAAATGAATAAGGAAAATGTTGCTTCGCTTTTTTTCTCTCTCTCTCTCTTTCTTTCCCGGTCCGTTTTTAGGAGAAAGTGGACCACAGTGTACCTCTTTTTTTGTGTGGGGGTTCTCTCTGTGTTCCTTCTGACCTTTCCTCTACTTGGTATTCGTCTCCATTGGTGAGGAATTTGTCGCTTGATGACCAAACATCGTTTCTCCGCCTACATTCTGTGTTGGGAGTTTGCCTCTTACCTCGCGCCGAAAACCGATTTGTTGCGTACCCAACGTACACCACCCCAAACTCTTGTTCGGAGCCCCCCTGTTGTGTCTTATTTGTCCATCCTTCAGAGTTGATCAGCCCTCAACAACTTGACGTATTCAGTATACCCCTCTTCCGTATCGTCTATTTTTATTTTTTCCCCTATTGTTTCTTCTTTCTTCATTTTTTTTTTAACGAACCCGGACCTTTCTTTGCCGTTCCAATCTCCGGGATTGATCCTTCACTCAAGACATATCCCCCCTTTCTTTTTCTATCTCTTTTGCCCCTTTATATAGTTTTTTACTGCTCGGGAAAAGCCCTCCATTCCCGCTGAGTAGGTCTTTATTATCAGAGAGAGATAAAAGGATAAACTCTTTTCTCTCAGACATCGAGTTGTCTGTTGTCTTGAAATTTCTATTGGGTCAGATTCCGATGAAATAAAATAAAAGGGCTTGTGTGGAAGGTTAAGTATCTTCCAGCGGATTTATTAGCTCCTCCTTCGGCCGGAACAGCTCCTCCTAATCACCGGATTAATTGAATTTCCAGCGCGTTCTATTTTGGTACATCGAAGAAAGAGAAATAGAAGGTACAAAAAGAAAGGAATTGGCTCGAGAGTGGGAAAGAGAAAAGGCGATTGTGATGAATTTGAATGAAGAATTATTCTACACAGGACAAACTTGGTGGTGGAGCCCCCCACTCTTTTCAAATGCCAAGTAAAGATTTTTTTTTCTCTCTCTCTGTCTCTCCTATTGTTTTCTGCACACTTGGTGGGAACACACAAAAAGATTTCTTTTCTCAGAACAGTTTTGTTGGTTCTGCTGTTGCTCCTGCTGCTTCTGGTCCTGTCCTCCACTGTTTGGTATTTTTGTCTTCTTCTTTTTTTGTCCTTTTGGACATAAGAGAGCCAGTCAGAGCCACATTAGAAAATGTGTGTCCCCGGTTTGTTCCCTCTTGTCTTTCCGTCCGTCTATGCGTGTGAAGAAACTTGTTCTTTACGATGGACCCCCTACTCGGTTTGTTTGAACTGAACGCCCTCAACTGCGCGCGGCTGGTTGGAGGAGGTAGGAAGAAGTCTGCGACGACGACGACCGAACCACCACCACCAAAAAAAAGAGAGAATAAAACACCTCTCGGAGTATTTGCTCAAGTCTTTTGTCTCTCTTGGCTCGTTTTTACACAAAAGACTCGGTCCTCTGTCTCTTTTCTCTTTTTTTTTCTATTTTATTCTTTCCTTTTTTTCCTCGTCCTATTCTTCTTGTGTTTTAACTGTTTCTCTTGTTGGGTGTCGCGTAGTGATGGTGGCTTGTCGGACAAATTGGGCAGTAGAATTCCGCCATCGGGACCGGTCCGGAGAGATAACCCCCTACCAAGGGGGGTAGGCTGTTATTCTCTCTGTCTGCTCTTTTTTTCTTTTTGTGGGCCCTTCTTGTGTTTTTAGATGTTCTCGCTTTTGTTTTACTTATTGCCTTATATATCGTCGTCGTCCTCGGGGAACCCGGTTTTTTTTTCTTTTTTTGGTCTGTGTTATCTTCCAGAGGGTAAAGAAACAGTTTGCCGTGCATTTTTGCGGTAATTTTCTCCCTCAAGTCAGCTGCCCCCTCTGTGTGTTGGTGTGCCTTGGTAGACAGACTCAGGAGGAAGAATCATATATATAAGGAGGGTTTTGTGACTTCTTGTTGTTTTAGTGTCGGTGGGGCGGAGTCGGTAGAGGTCTAGGCGATGCTGAGGGTGCGAGAGTGTATATATAACACCCGCCGCGTGGCTTGCGAGAGCAAGATGAACAAGCATGATAACTGAAAAAGAAACAAGAGGAAGAAGAAGAATAAGAGAAAAAAAAGAAGAATCCTGGAGAAGGAGGAGGAGGAGAGAGAGCTTACTACCGAGATAGAGGATTTGTCCGCAGCCGCGTGTGGTATTCGACTACCTCGAGAAACTCGTGGGGACACACGGGACGTAACAACATGAAAGGCAAGAAATAAATGCCAGGCCCCACACCAAGTTGACCGGCTCTTTCTTTCTCTCTCTCCGCTGTGTGTCACGATGGGGCCGCCCTTCTTCATATATTGATTCTAGAGTTGCTAGTATATATAGATACGCGTACGGACATATATATCCGTAGCGTCCGCTGCTAGTCCGTCCGTCCGTCTCTGTTTGTGAATAGAATGTATACGGACTATTGAGAAGGCGAAGGAAATATAAGATGAAGAAGAAGAAGGAAAGAAAATACAACCCATATGTGATGAGCTCGGGAAGGAATGTTCGTTTTCCCAGCCAACACCCGCCGAAATTTGAAGGCCTATTGAATAAATATTTCCGCCAGGTATGCTATATAGCATAGGGCGGCAGTTTTTCTCTCTCTCTCTCTCTCTCTACTGGCTCTCGACTGAACTCTCCCGACTCGTTCGTCTTTTCTTTTAAAAACGAAGCAAGCCAAGGGATTCGATTGATCGATTCAGAATGCCGGGGTTTTCTCTGCTCTGTGTGTGAGATGGCCGGCCGGCCGGGGCTGGGGCCCTCTCTCTCTCTCTCTCTCTTGTGTATGCGCAACTGGAAACTTTTATGTCATGGCCGACACATTTATCACGTGATTGGCTTTCTTTCTCTTCCTCGCCCTTCCATATGAATTCCCGTCTTCTCTTTCTCCTATTTCTTCCTCTCTATCTCTCCAACCTTCCCCTACGAGCTCGCCTCATAAAAATCTCGATTTTTTCTTCTTCTTTTTCTTTTCTTATTTTGAAAGATGATCTAATGTCCGTTCGTGTATACAATTTTCTTTCTTTTTTTCTTGTCTAATTGGAGCCTTTTGTTATGTCGACATTCTTGTTCTCTCCCCTTTGCAGATTCTTTCAGGTGCTGGACAAGTTCCTTCTCAGCGTCGACTCCCGCGGTGAGTCTCTCTCTCTCTGTATCCGTTCTTTATGACAGTTACCAAAACAGACGGGGAAAAACCGTTGGAAAAGTGTTGCTTACATTACCATTTATTTATAGGCAAAGTATTGATGGTGCATTGCACTCACGGACTCAATAGGACGGGCTATTTGGTTTCAAGGTAACTGACGGACAGATCCGTTTCGACCACTGGGGCGACAGAGTTTTTGTCACCCTTCTCTTTCTCTTTGAAAAAAAAAAAGAAACAAGACGAGTTGATTGTTTGGTGTTATATTGTAGGTATATGGTGGAGCGGCGAGGGTTCCAACCGTCGGAGGCTATTGAAGGTCTTGTCACTCTTTGTCAGTTTGATCGGTTCATTTCGTTACGTTGACCTCTTCTTTCTTTCTCTTCTTTTCTTTTCTCCACGCAACGCTTCTCATCCTAGCTTTCAACGAAGCCCGCGGTCACAAGATCGAACGCTCAAACTACCTTGAACACCTACATCAAATGAGTCAGCAAGTATGCGCCAACCCGGTCCCGCTATTTTCGGAAAGGTACAACAGCCACAAACAACTCTTTTCTCTTCTTGACAAAATCCTGTTTCTCCTACCGGGATGAATTTTCAATGAGGAAACGTCCTTTTCTTTCTTTTTTTCTTTCCGCATATTAAGACCTCGAAACAAGGAACATCGTGACTACGACGAGCGCGAAGCGAGGGGTGAAGGACGCGGACGTCCCAACGTGCGTCAACGAGAACTTCCGCCCGCGCCCAGCGGTTACAATTCTTACGAGCGCCGCGAACAGCCAGTCGAGCGCAACCAGCCACGTTCCAATTATCCCTCCTTCTCTTACGAACCAGCTCGCAGCGAACGATTGTCCACTTGGACTCCGCAATGGAAACCAGTGCCACCTCCGGTCGATATTCCTCCTCCTCCACCTCCGGCCAATTCGCGGAATAAGAGGCCGAGGAACCACGCAAATCACGGAAGAAGTCAACCCAGCACTGCCGACAGCGTACCCATAAACCAAGGACGCCATCACCAACCCGCGCCTCCTCGAGACCACATCCAAAAACCTTCCTACTCGTATAACGAACGGCCCAATTCCCACTGGACCGTGACTCCCACCGAAGCTCCTGTTCAATTTTCCAGGGATCGATCCAGATCTCAAAGCCGTCCGGATCTCACTAGACCACCGCCATCCATGTATCATGAGCACTACGAGGATCGCCACGAGGATCGCCAACGGTCAACTTCTTCCTACACATTCAACGATCGACCGATTTCTGGCTCTTCCGGCCGTTCGGCTGAAAATCTTGTATTTCATCGAAGCAACAGCGTGCATAGCTTTGAAGATCGTCCCCGTGATACTCGCCCGTCGTCTGCTAGCGGAAACAACCACCATCGCCCTCCTCCTGTACATCACCTGAACGAACCACCTCCTCGCGCCAATCAACCTTCTCGGTCCGGGCCGGCTCCGCGCCAAGAAGGTGCCGCCGGTCAGTCGGGTCAAAGGTTGTCGCGGAGAAAGAATGCGAGAAACGGCGGAAAAAACAATGCCAACTGGAGAGCGCCTACAAACAGCAGCTAAAAATTGCCACTCGCATGGCCGCCGAACCCCCGAAGAAAAAAGAAAAAAGGAAGAAGAAGAAGAAGAAAACAACAACAACCTTCCCTTTGGTTTCTAATAATAATTTTTATCGCATTTTAAGCAATTCGCTTATCTTATTTTTGTGTTCCTTCTAACCATGACTACCTTGTGTCGGAATCAAATTTCATCAAATGTCTTGGGGTTCGAGCGTGTCGGTTGTCCTCTCTGAAAGATTTTCACTCTTGTTGAGATGGCCAAAGAAATAAAAAGAAACAACAGTCGACCGATGCAAGCCTACTTCCCGCCGGTTAAAAATATCTCTACGACGCACCGACGTGGCGGCGTCGTTCCGCATGCTTAATTTTATCACAAAAAAATGGTGTGAAATTATTCAACCGGCTGGTGTTTTGTAGGTAACGTGTTATTGATCATGTCGACCTTGACCCGTTGGCGCACGCCGTGCGAACGCCTCGCCAATCTTTTTTTTTTCTCTCTTCTCTCTCTCTCTTTCCCGTTCGTCCTTCAAACCAAGGGGGGAAATACCTTTAAGCTGCCTATCTCTCCTTTTGGCTCGTTTCAACTGGTTTATCAAATGGCTTGCAACACAAAGCCCTGTGCAATTAACCGTACCTTCTTATTTCTCTCTCTCTCTTGCACCTCCGTAATTACACACGGTCCGACTCTGGGCGGATGCAAGACTCTTAGCATTTTTCGCTAAAAGATCGGCGCTCAATACGGTTTTGCGGTCAGCGTTAACAAGCTCTTGTTGGTTTGTCGGGATTGTGAAATAGCCCAGTTACCTCCTCCTGGACGGAAGAAAAACATGATTATAACTCATGACGATCGGCGAAAAAAAAAGAAGGAAGAAAAAGAGTCCGTGCCGCCTCTCTTTTAAGCGGATTATACAGCAGGAGAGCAACACCACATCATCACCGCCACCACCAACCGCTATTGATGCATGTTACCTTTGACGAGGCCGGTCGTTCCAGGCGAAAAAAAAAAGAAGAAGGGTGTTTACATTCTTTTCTCTTCTCACCTCTTTTCCTTCTTCTTCTTCTTTTCGCCTCCTCGGCCAATAGTATTAGGGGACTTTTCTTGGAAGAAGACGGGAAAAACAACCCGTTACTCGGGCCGTTATGGAATGGGAACGCGCATTGCACTTTAATTCGAAGTTTAGGATAATTTGGAAGGAGATTACCTCAGCGTGAGGCTAAAACGGTGGTAAAAGAGTCAAGAACCGATGTCGAACACGTGGCTCGACAGTTGGTCTCGTTCAATTGATAAATTCACCCTTCTTGTATCTTGTCTCTTGTTCCGCTTCTTATTTTACGATGACATAGTTGAATAGAAATGTGTTACAGATATCTCTCACTAGCCTCCGGGATTAAAGCGGATTGCCTTACTCCAGGGCGACGTGTCTGCTATTTCCTACACCAAATGACCTCGAGCCGGTTCGGTAGTCGATAAACGATTTATGTCAGAACTGTGGAATGTAACCACAGAGCGGTAGCTTATCGGCAGCAGGGGATTTTGATTGCGGTCAAAATCGGGGTTAATCGCCCGATTATAAATGCCAAACAGCTCGTATCTCCCTCCATCGCGCCATTTGTATTATTAGTTAGCTGCCGGTCTCTTACATTCTATGGCTATTGACGTCAAAGGCTCTGACAGAGATCAATCAAACAATGGTGACACAGAGCATGAAAAGTTACACCATCGCAGACGTTTATCGAATGAGGCGAGGTTGGAATGACAGATCTATACTGGTAGCAATGTCAATGTGTAGCGGCTTTTTTTGGCTTTTTCTTTACAGATTTACAGGGCGGTAGCCAAAGCGAAGACGATCGAATTCAGGAGATGTTGACGAATGGTGGTGGTCGAGAAAAAGTCAAAAAGGGGACACGAGAGAAGGAAAAAAAGGAGGTGTCACGTTGTAACGTTCTGAGAGCTACTAATCGTCTGGAAAATGCGTCTCGAGCTAGATTTTATTTGACTATTTTAGCTGACCGGTTTGTCCGTCTTGTATTTTTTTCTCGATTTCTTCCCTTTTCAGAGCGGCGCGGTTTGCGATCGAAACCCCCCTTGGTCACTTTTGAATGGATGTGACCTTTTGACCCTCTGCCTTGATATGAGCCGCTTTTTCTTCCTTTCTCCAACTCGGCGTAGCCAAAAAAAAAATAGAAAGAAAAAGAAAGAAAGAGAGAGAGAGAAAAAAAAAGAGCATCAGCGGAAGGAGAAAGGGAGCGGGGGGCGGCCCCCGGATCGGCGGCGATGGATTGTCACCCGCGATTTTCACTCTAGTGGAAGAAAAGAGGGAAAGAATAGAAGAAAACGGGTAGAAGGGAAATTACTTTTGGCTTGAGCCGGAGGTATTTGTAAGAAGAAGAAAGTACAAGAGGGATCAAAATGGGAAGCCAGAGCTTAAGGAAATATGAATTGAAGCCGGGGGAGGGCCCACAACGAGAGGGATCCACACACGCGCACATACACACACACTGACACACAATATTCTCTTTTTGGGTTTTAGGGGGAGACGATTATCCTCAGCTGGACAACAATAGCCGGACTTATCCAAAATGCCTTTTTAGCCCCCCTCAACGCTATATACACGCAGCAGCAGCATAGAGACACAGTTAGGGCAACGGCGTAGATTTATCTTTCCCTTTTATTCGTCTAACGTTTAACCCATCATCGTTAGAACTACATTTTAATGATCGTTTTTGTCATATAAATCTTTGAATACTACTACAAGAAAATTCCGTGTTGCTCCTGCTGCCGGACATGGCGCGGGCCCCTTAACGCGCAGGTACGCAGGGAAATACAAGGAGGCTAATGAAGTTCTCTCTTTATCTCTCATGGTCAGTATATATATATATAGATAGATATATAATAAAGCTACTGGAGAAAAGGACTGTCGGAGTAGTAGAGAAAAGACGGAAGAAGCGTGCGAAATGATTTCCGCTTAATCTCTGCCATCGTTTCATGCCCGTTCAAGGTCCCCATTGAATTGCCAAATCTCCAAGTAAAAACCCCCAAATAACGGAGCTGTAAAAGCGGACTAGGAATCCAACTTGACAAGGTAATTTACACCTTTTTTCCCCCGAGCAGGTGAAAACACGAAACAACAACAAAACTGTAGAGATAGGCCGAGCCACTGGTCGACCTTTGCGCAACTTTCATCGTAAATTGACGTAATGTAGGATTAGAATCTGTGTGAGTGCGATCACGTAGTTATGGAGGGTTTAGACTGATGTATAATCCCACCACAAGCACGCACGCCTTTCATTTGCCTCCACCGAGTTGCGCTGGACGAGCAAAACGCGTAGTAAAACATTAAGAAAGAAAAACCAAATATTAGAGAGACGGGGTCTTTTTTGGCTTTGCTATCTTTTCTTTTCTTTTTTCTTTATTTTGTTGTTCCCCAGATGCTGCAATACTTACGTGAGGCGGTCACCGTAGTGATTAGACAAGGACGCGAGTTAGGTGAGAGGGAGCACGTACGGCAGCGTTTTAAAGCATGCGTGCTGCTGAAACGGAAAAAAAGAAAGAAAGAAAGAAAGAAAAAGCGAAGGAGAAAGAGACAGAAAGAAAGACGACACACAACACTGATAAAGAGAAAAGAGCACGAAACGATAGTGCGCGGCCCAGTAGGTAGCAACAACAACGTGCGCACACATGCAAATACGCTCGAATACCTTAACCTATCGAAAAGTCATCAGTCCCCACTCCCCTCACGGTAACAGTAGCTTTCCGTTTCTAGGTCCTGACGTAACTCGAATACCGCGCGACATTTCACCTGATTGATGATTGATGTATCAAATACTCCTACTGTACGCACGTCAGTGCTACCAAATGTCAATGTGTCGTCGATATCAGCCGAGACGAATTGACGTGTTGTTGTTGATTCTTTTCTCCTTTTTTTTCGATACTGATATATCAATGACCTATTCCGTTGTGGCATCCGGGATTTGTTTGTTCCGTCTTTCTGAAGGGGTTATAATAGGGTAAACTAAAGAAGAAGAAGAATAAGGAAAAAAAGAGGACAGTTTTTGAATACTTTTACAGTGGCGGGCGGCCCATGGGTGGTCTGGTCCAGCCGATCCGTGCACTGATAGACTCGTAGATACTGACCTCGTTCCCTCTCACTTTTTATATTTTGCACTACTCGCTTGTAGGTCCGATCGTCCTCACTCGGTACACACAAACAGTGCGATATATCAACGCTTCATTGAAGCGCAGACTGCGCCAAAAGAGATCTCTTCATTTTAGATATTTTTTTTCTTCTTCTCCAGGAACTCATTTGTCTGCTCCATTAGACACAGAGAGAGGTTCTTTGATTTCTTTTTTGTATTTCTTGGTTCTGTCTCGTGATTTTGAAATGTACGGTGATTGAATCCGTTCGTAAAAGGGGGAAATAAATCGAATAGAAAGAGAATGGAGGAATGTTGACATGTTGTCAGGTGAATCGGCGCTTGTGCCAAGCGTTGCAAATCGTCGTGGGAAACACAAGATGGAAGAGCGCAGAAGAGAGGCAAGAAAAAAGACCCACTGAAATGAGGAAAAAAAGGAGTCCCCGACGAGATGGACAAAAACAAGTGTCAAATTCTAATTCGAATCGGCCGCCGACAGAAAAGAGCGCGGGTCATCATAGCTATTGTGGCATTTCCCACCACCGACAGTTCCAGAAGATAATATACAATTCAAAATATATATGAAAAAAAAGGAAAATTCAGGGCATAGCGTGTGTGCTAGTGTGTCTCTTGCGGCGCTGTTGATGGGTCACCAGGAGAAAAAGAAAAAAAAAAGGTTTTGACTTTTGCCGGCCAAGGTGTTAATTCCGAGGGGTTGAAATAGGGAGGGGTTAATGATGATGGTGCTGCCCGGGGTAACGGGCATTTATAATATTCCCTATATATGAAAAGAAAAAAAAATGCCGGTCAACGAAAGCATCCAGCACACAAAATGTTTTGATGTAAGGAATGTGCGGTTTTTCTCTTATTTCCTTTTCGAATGTGGAAAAAAAAGATGAAGATTGTACCGGCAGTTTTGTGTGTACGTACGTGTGCGCGCATGTGTACGTGTTGCCAGCTCCGATGGCCGTGAAGGAAGATGGAGAGAAAGAGAGAGAAAAAGACGAAGCGCAGTAAGTAAGTAAGCAGGGGGGCTCTCACGGTCCCTGACGTTGTTTCCAAGCGCTCGCTGCAGTTGCTTGGAAAGCCACAACCGCCCCGCCGGTCGTCGTCGGGTGATGGATCGCCTTCGATCCGGCTGGAATCGATGTCGACCCCCCTCTTATACCGGTACAGCACGGGACCTATCTCATTTCTTCTCTCTAGTAGATATATATTTTCCCTTCTCTCTCTCTCTCTCTTTCTCTCTTTTTCTCTCAAGTCTTGCTCGAGCTATCTCATGGTGTACTCTACGTACCCTCTCCGTACTCCTTTAATGCTCCTCCTATTTTGCGGAGCCTCTTTCCGCTTCGCTAGGGACACGCACCGAGAGCCGAAGAAAAAGAGAACAAAAAGAAAAAGAAATAACAAGCGGATCCTAGCGCTAAATGGGAAAATTCATTTTCGACCTGAATTGGTCAGACCCGGGGACCTCGTTATGTCCTCGCTGCGCTCGACGACAGGTGTGGCTAATTTAATTGAGTGCAACATCTGTACGGTGAGCTGAAAAAAAGCAGAACCGTCGCGGATAGAAAGAGAGAGAGAAGAAGCCTTCCTGCATGCGCTGGAATGTCCCTGTCCTATATAGCCAATAAGTTTCTCGTGTTTATATTTCTTCGATTTTTTCAAAGAAGAAGTTTCTCATAATTCGAAGAAAAAGAAGAAGCCCAAAACGGATTCTTTTTTTTTCTTTTTTTATAGGTAATATCTAGTAGTAGCTGGGCGATCGGGCCGACAGAGTCTAGCGTGATGTAATGATTGGTTTCCTGACTCTGTTTTAATGCGTTTTATGATAATATTTCAGCCCCGAAAAACGATATCCAACTCCTCTTACTGATGATTATGCATCGGGCCAGCAACCTGTTTCACTACTCGTGTGTGTTTGTGCGTGGAATGTCCCGACTTTTTGTTTTATATATATATAATATCCCCATTACAAAGTCAATAGGCCTATTATTTAGAATGAAGAAGAAAAAAAAGAGAGAGAGAGAGAGAGAAAATGCCGTTTATGGAGAAGGAGAAATTCTCTTAGCCAACGATCCAATAGCCTATACTGTCTATATAATACGTGATCGGTCCGTGTGTGATGCCAGACAAACGACCCAGCCATGACACGGACATTGTGCAATAATAAAACGCAGCCAGAGAGGAGGAAACCGAGATAAAATAATAGAAGGAATCAAAAAAATTCTTCTTCATTCTTAAGAAGAAAAAAAGGCGAAACGAGACAAACGAGGCGTTTTGATTGCATGTTTGTGGGAAAACATGACATTCTTTACGATCGTTTTCATTCTATCGCTCTCGCTTTTCATTCTTCTTCTTCGTCTTCCACAGTTTTTCATCTCCGCTTCCCCCGGCTGGTTTGTTGGCCCCAACCAAAGTTGCGCGTGTCATTGGCCCAACATTAGCAAGCCATAACCTGATTGTGAGACGGGGCTGGAGGAGTAGGGGGGTCGAGAAGTTGGGAGGGAGGGGGGTTGAATTTTTTATATATATTTCTAATATTTTTTTGTCTTCTTGCCCCTTCAAACTCAACATAAACAACCGCGGTCAAAGAAGACGACCAGCAGCGCGTTGATTAATCGTTGTGCAGGTGTTGCTACCCGACAGCTTTTGGGGGTAATCAATGTCGGAATCCACGGAAAACGGGTGGAAGACCGGGCCCGGCTATAACCAAATTCCATCTGCTCCATAATTTAAAACCGAGAAAAAGAAGAAGAAGAAGAAAGAAAGAAAGAAAAGAAAAGGAGTGCGGCGACCCCATCAACGGCTTGGTGAAAGGTTGAATTCGATAACGTTTGCGGTAGCTGTTTGTGGTAGCAGCCGGTATTTTTTCTTTTCTTTTTTCTTCTTGCCGTGTGCCTATACATCCCCGTAATGAAATGATGTACTGGATGTATAGCGGTATCTGTGTGTTGTTGTTGTCGTTGTTGTGTAGATCCATCGAACTCGATAGAGTGTATACACAACAACGTCCAGCAGGTGAAATAGAGAGAAGGGGAATGATCATATTTGGGCTGGATGCAGGCCCCCTTCGTGACTAATAGTCAATTGGTTGCTTTGAATATTTCTCTCAGCTGGCGGTCGCATTTTCTTATTCTCTCCTTCGTCTTTTCTCTCTTCGTTATTTTCCATCGCTTTATGTAAAGTTGTGTCGGCGCGGCGGCCGTGAGAAGAAGAAGAAGAAGTCTCTTCTTGCGCTCTGTGTGTCTGGCGGGCAGGCGGCGGCGGCGGCGGCCTTCTTCGTTCCTCGTTTTCTCCAGCAAGCTCTCCGCTGGATGTTTGTCGAATCTATTGACGGCGGCCCAGCAAGCACAAGTACGCCGCCAACATGTATGACACGCTGATGGCACATACAATTCAAATAAGATCAAACAAAGATTAGACATCCATATCCCAACCGATGGGTATAACGCAGTATAACCCAGTCAATCTCTTCCAACACCCTCCGAACCGCTCCATTGTCGGTTGTTTTTTCGGTTTATATAGACAGCACACACATTGTACAGTATATATATATATATATAAATCAACACGGCGGGCGATATGTTTCCCGCGCCGCCGCGAAACGGACTGACTTGCGCCCGCTGGAACCGCCGGTGCTGTGTCTCGTTACCCCGCGACGAGGCTTCAAGTTTCACGGCTGGCCGCTAACCATTTTTTTCGGTTCATCTCCAAGTCAAATAACGCGCACACAAGAAAGCAAAAGAAGACGAAGAGAGAAAGAGAGACAGAGAGAGAGAGAGAGAAAAAAAAAGAAATTTCAAAAATAAAAAAGTCTATATAGACGGCGGCGCGGTGGTGGTGGCGGCGTCGGATGCTGCAACATCGGCGGCGGCGGCGGCAACAAGGTGGAGCAACGCGTGTAGGCAGGCAGGCAGGCAGGCACGGGACGACGTGTGTGCCTTATGGTAGACATCAACGTCATCACGTGGAGCGTTGAATAATTCAAACTGCGGCTAGTGTCTATGTATATAAAAAAGAATGCATAATTGGCAAACGGTTGATGCTGCTGCTGCTGCTGCCATGGATACCATAGCTGCAGATGGATATATACCTTTTTTCCAGGCAGACGGTTGTTCCCTCTCCCTGTCTTTTCTCTCTCTCTCTCTCTCTCTTTGGCTCTCGATGTTTTATGTTAATTGTTTTCAATGCTCCATAAAAAAACGTCGAATTGTCTTGCAGCTCCGGTTATGGCGCGCGCAGTCATAATCTTCTGTATGTTAACGGGTGATTTTTCAACATTTTATTCCTCGAACCGTAAAAATACGATACTCGCCAGCGCGAGCCCGTAGATTCTCTCCAGACGTGGTTTATTTTTTGTGTTGTTGTTTTGTCTCGCCTTGTTGGAGCGCTCTCTTCTTCGTTCCAGATTTGTAGAGATGCGAGTCGGTCGCCCAACAACCGATGGCTTGTCCGATTGAAGAGTTTACGACGAAGAGCGTGTTACCGGCTCGTGACACTCTACGTGACAATCATGTCTCTAGTTGTAACCGGAGGAATCTACATGCATCCATGCCAATAACTATCTGCAGTATAATCACAAGACAAATTTGGCAGACACAAGCCGCTTGTGCCTGCTTGTCTTTCTCATCGGAAGAAGAATTCCTCCGACAGCAGACAAGTTGTTGTTGTGTATTTTTCCTTTTTCCCTTTTCATTTTACAGTCGCAGCGGTTGACTAAGATTTTATGAAGTCTCTTTCTGGATAGTTTGTAGTCTCTCTGTCGGGTTAGTACAAGGTAAGAATCGATTCTCGCGTCTCGGGGCTTCTAACGTCCAAGTGCCGCGTGATGAGAGGCAATCAGAAACCGACTGGCTGCACCGGCTAGCCATTGCCGTAGTCTCTCTCTCACCGAGTATCGGACTCGGTCACGTCTTCTCTCTTTTTCTCTGTCTGTCTATATATATATATATATATATATATATACATATCTATATACAGTATATCTATATATAATCCAATATACCGACGACGAGCCGTAATATAAATAATCCAATAATGGTTTCGGATCACGACGGGGTGTTTCATTTTGTTTTGTTTCTTTTCTCTTTCTCTCTCTCTCTCTCTCTCTCTCTCTCTTCGGTCTTTTCTGTTATTCTTTCGTTTTTATTTTATCGTCGCCGGACAAAAATAGAAACAAAAAGTAGCTCTTTCTCTCTTTCTCTACAAGAACACGGCAGCGCCAGACTCTACAAGAGAGAAAAAAAAATGGAAAAAGAGAGAAGAGAGCCGGTGGTTTTCCAGCAGACGCGACTCCGCGTGATGATGTATTTCCCATTTCCTTGTATGCTAATGAATTCCTCAGTCATTTTGTACACACAGACACATCAGGCACATGTTCAACTATTTTCCTCTTCTTCTTCTTCTTCTTCTTGTCGACGTTCCGACTTCAACTTGGGGGGAAAAGCGGTTTCCTTTCTCTCGGCGCATCCGCGTCCTACAAACAGAAAAAAAGCGGGGAAAAACCAGAAGAAGAGAAAAAAATTCTAATCAAATCAAATGATGAAAATATTTTCGTTGATGTGAAACGTCAAATAGTCGAGACTGATCGTCACGTACGTTACCGTCCTGTGTTGATATTTCACCTCGTGTGTGTTGCGTACGTTGTGTGTTACATCGTGTTGTTGTTTTTCATCCGCCTTCATCATCATCTTCTCCTTCTTCTTCTTCTTCTTCGGATGAAAGAGCGCTGGTGTCGGGTAGCCACCACGCGGCGCGCGGAATTAGAATTAATGATGCATTTTTATCGACGTCGTATATCGCGGTCGTGGGGGATCGCAATTTTATATACTTTTATAACATGGGTATAAGAGTGTAAGAGGGATATGTAATATAATATCTCTTCGTTCCCATAAAAGAAATCTTTTGGCACGGGCGACGACTATCTTTTTTCGCTCCTTTATTCCGTGCGTAGCGACAGCAGGTTTCTCGGCGAGAGAAATACTATGAGACTACAGGCGAAATATCTTCTATTCGCTCTACCAAAAAAATTAAGTTCCAATAAAAAAATTTGTTGCCGTTGTTGTTGTTGTTGTTGTTGTTGTTGAAGAGGTTTCGAAAATGAATCGAAGCGAGACTCGCATCGTAACCATCCATCACGGTGTATTCGATTGCCCGTTCGGCCGCGTTAGACGCTCGCTCACGAATCTCTCGCGATGCGAATCGAATTGGACGTTGGACCTGCGGCACCGTGGCCTGCTGGCGGGACTGATTGGATATCGGCAACAGAAGCCGAATAACTGTCCATCTATAGATAGACAGAGGGGCGATCGGGAACGAGATGGGCAAGGTCGTTCGTGACTTTGAATGCCAACTCCCCGTTTTTTTTTTAACCATCTCCTCCCACCCACCGTGGCAACCGCCCTATTCTCTCCCACCTCGTATTTTTACCCGGGGCTCCGTGTCGTCCTCCATGATTTATCGATTGATTACTGATTTCGCCTTTAGACGTTGATTTTATCCAAGTTTCATTCCTATTTTTTCTCACATGGCATTGTCGTGCTGAGTCCGTGGTATCGACGTGAAAACACAGTATGACCGCCTCAATTACGCCGTGATAATGAAAAGGACCACAGCAAATGGTAGACCGATATGGTAGGTGGGTACCTGTAATGCTTCTTCACTTTTTTTTTCCCACACAGACGCAGACACAAACGCTTTTCACTTTTTCTTCAAATGATTTAAACGGCTCTCTTTCCCTTTTGCTGGTCTCACCAACAGGTGGGAAGGCCAGCGCCGGTTCCTCTCCACTTTGCCTCCCTGTGATTAAACAAAGAGAAAATTTCAGGCCACTTGATGACGATAATGGCGACGACGTGCGAGATCTTCATGTTGGGGGGTCAAAGGGGGTCAAAAAGGTGTGCTGTAGAGTTATAACCAGCAACGGCCCTGGTCGGCCAAAAAGGTACGTACGTAGATTGGGGGTAAGTGTTTCGCACATTTCGTTCTCCTACCTTTCTCCCCCCCCCCCCTCAAAAACAAAAAAAAACCTTTCTCACACATGTAATTACAATCATCTCCTACCAACACCCAGCGTAGCAGAGAGTGAGGCAAACCTTGTGATTGAAACGCCAAAGCGCAGAAATCGACATACCTTGTCATCACGACCGAATAAGTACAGGTAAGAAACGAGAAAAAAACCTCGTGTGTACAATTACCGGTATACAAAACCAGGCCGAACAATCAAGGTAGGAATATAAATATTAGAAATTCCGACTATATAGCAGCAGCAGCAACAACAACTGAACAACAGTTCAGTGGAAATAACTACATTTTCTGTTCTTTTCTTTTTTTTTTTCGCCGGACGATTTTAATCTGAAATGACTGCCGTGACTCGGCGTTTCGTGAATGTTGCTATAAAAATATATATATATATACACGAAAGAGAGGGAGAGAGGAAACAACAACAAAAAGTCGACCAATCGCCGTGGTCTTTGGTTCTGTTTTCTTCTTCTTGGCTTTGAAAATAGACAGAGAGGGCGCGGATATAACGGCTTACTACTAGACGCGCATCGCCCTTGGGATCAAAGTGAAAATAAAAAATGGAACGCTTTACGATAATAGCCAAACGTCATAGAAAAAAAAAGAGACTGGAGGGAAATATAAGAAGAAAAATTTTCTTTCGAGACCAACTCGGAGAACTCCTCGACTCTCTGCTATCAGTCGAGCCGGTCGAACTTCGAGCTGGTCGGGAACCCGATTTTTATGACTGATTTTTGCTCGGCCATGTTGTTTCTTCACGAAAAACCAAAAGACCTAGACAAGCTCAAATAAAACGACGAAACTGTTCAATTCCGAAAATGTCGGATGTTTGTCTTTAGTCATCTTTCGTTTGGCAACTTTCCTCAATGCTTTTATAACGGTGATGCAAGGGGTGTCAACACATGATGTCAGTGTATTTGCTCAGATCAATCAAAATGATATTGTACGTTCGATTTGTACCGAAGTACATGTGTATTTGATTATGTTAAACACGAAGAGAAACGAACGGTGACCGCATGGCTGCGTGAAATCCGTACCATAGAAAATGGTCGAAACCTGTTGTTGCGCCGATGTCGTCATCCGCGAACGTCCTTGCGCGGCCTTGATGGGGGCGTGAATAATAACTCTTCTTCTTCTTGCGTCTTTCTCTCTCTTTCTCTTTCTTACCACGTTTCGTAACCCGCGCACTGCGTGACTCTAAATGGTCAACTATTTTTTAGACTAGACAACTGTGGCGTCGCCGTAGTTACACGGGTCAAAAACAAAGATTGATTAGTTCGTTGTCGATCAGTTTTGGGTTTTTTTTTGTTCTTAATCCGCTTTTATTATTTACAGATAAATCGTACAAATGTACGTGAGTCAAAACAAGCTAGGTCTGGTCAGCATCAACACAGGAATAACTTGGGGAATTCCTAAACGGTAAATTCGAACCGAAATCAGCACGCGATCAAGTTTACTCAAGATTCCTGTTTGATACAATATTTGAACCGTGTGTTATCATGATAGCTAGGGAATTTTTTCAAAGTTTTTTTTTGCGCTGTAGAGATTACCAATATGGTGTGATATTTAAGAACAAAGTTTTTCATTCCATAAAATTTGACATTTCATTAATGTCACGGTCACGGTCATTTGTGTTGCAAAACGTTGATAAACCATGATATTCATTAAGACTTGACCCATTTTGTATTGTCAGCATATTTTGAGTATATGTTATGTAACCATATGGTGCCTCCCTATCCTTAATTAATTTATCTTGCCTCATAATTTGTTGTTGGTGTCATTATAGTGACGGTTTACAAGACTTTGAAGTAACAGTTGATTCATCTTGAATGTATCCTCACAGATCGAAACCTTAGTTGGTCAGATTACGTTCTTTGGTGTAAAAAGATTAAACAGCTTTTTAAGTGACTTATATAACGAGCGAGGATGAATCATGTCCTAGTTTCACGAGTACAACCGTCTGGTTGCTTGCTTAACATCGTCGATTTTTTTCTTTTTGGCTCGAATAAGGAATTTCTTAAAGAGCAAGACGAGACAGCGTTTACCATCTTTTATTTTGTCCTTATTTGGCGCGACGAAGATGCAAACGACGTGTTCCAGGCTCAGGTGGTACGGGTACGTGTCGCAACAGTTGTCGGCGTTCCAGGAATTTTATCGTTGCCACATCCCAGCCCAGACTGTCCGTCTACAGGAAGGTAATAGGTCTGACCAGGTCAACGAAGAAAACGATTGTTGGCAACGGTCCGGCCGCGAAGTTTCTGGTACCGGATGATCTATGATCCCCGGTCGCTAGCTCGCTACGTATATCCGAATGATGTAGAGGCGTAGGATTTCGAAACTGGCGAGAGTGAGTGAGAGAGTCGTCGTTGTCAGCAAATTCGATTCCCCCAAGGAAATTTTAATTTCGAAAAAAACTTTTCCATTTTTCTTATTTTCTTCTTCTTACATTTCGCCTTTGTTGTGTTGTCTCGGATTCGGTGCCATTCATCACTCTATCAACACATTTTCCCGTTGTATCAATCGGTCAGCGGCTGGGTAGCCCGTGGTGAAGAGCTCAGGCCGATCTGCGGGCACACGTGAGATTTCAAGAGAGTCAAAGAAGAAAAAAAACTTAGCGGCGAAAGGTGAGCGCACGCGCACACACACAAACAGCTGTCAACTCTTCGGACGTGATATAATGGATTCCACTTCATCAGCATAATTCAAAGACTTGTTCTCTAGCGCGCTACAACACACACACAGACACACATACAACAGCTGAGAGATAATTCGATTCCGGGACTCTACTCCAATCCGTCCTCTCTTTTGTGCGCTGTCTCGACGAAAAGACGAAGAAGAAGCAGAAGAAAAAAATTTGTTTGAACGTTCCGTGCGTGTGTGTGTATTATTTTTTATCATATTCATGACGAAATTATATATAAATATATAAACGATGAAGGGAGGCGAAAGAAGATTCGATGAATGTTGAATATCGCCGACGTTCATTTGAGCTCTCCGAGGCCTATTGAAACGGAAAAAAAATAGAAAGAGAGAAAAAGAAGACAATTAAATCACACATAAAAAAATCTATATAACTATATAATTTTTTTTTCGCAGGGAGTCAGAGGCGCGCGGAGTGTCGGTGCGCGCGCGCGCTCGTTTACCTGCGTGTTTTAAAGGGCTCCCTCTTTTGAGAAAGAGCCAAAGAAGGTGGGGGGATATATAGAAGGTATATTACCTTCCAAAAAAAAAAAACTTTTTTTTCTTCTTCTTTTTCCCTCAACATTTTCCGTCGCGTTTTACGGAAAGGAAAAGAGAAGAAGAGAAAAAGAAAGAGAAAAAAAGGGAGAAGAAGAAAAGAGAGAAGGAGAGAAGAATATGATAGCCAATGCGTCCCCCCCCCCCCTCCCATATCCCTCCCGCCCGCCCCCAATCGCCATCCCATAGAGAGAGAGAGAGAGAGGTGGGTACTACTACCAAACACTATACCTTGCCCGCTTAGTTGTACCTTTGGCTCAGTCCTAGTTGAAACAGCGTTCAGGACGGACGTCGACGGAAAACAGTTGTCTCTGTCCCACGACCACCTCGATCCTTACTCGCGTTAACACAAGTGTCGCTGGATTAAATTGAGAAAAAGAAAAGGGATCTCGACGTGCCCATCGCGGATCCTTCCATTCAGTTCCGATCGTGTCGTCGATTTGTTTCTTGGGGGGGAGTTCGGTTTTTTTAAAAAAAGAAAAAGAGAAAAACTAGCGCGCGCCAAAATTTGAAAAAAAAAGTTGTCGAGATGACGTGCAGATTGGATGGTTTGGCGTGAACTGGATGAGCGGTCATGATCCCGGTTGTTGGGCGACGGATGAACTTGCTGCTGCTGGCGTCGTCGTCGTCGATCGCGCCGCTGCCGCCGCCGTCTCCGCCGCTTCTTCCCCACTCCACCGTGCCGCCCATGTGGATTCATACGTGCAGTTGTGCTTCTTGTTCTTGTTCTTCGTCTTCTTCCTCCAGAACCGCCGTTCCCCTCGCAGAGAGTCAATCAGTATCATCTCCACCGTTTCCCCATCGACACGGTATCGGCCTGGAATCCTCATGCCGACTGGATAGCGCCACATGTTCATTCAGAGGTCAGTCGTCGTTTTACTTTCTTTCTCAATTCTTTTCAAACCAATTTTATTTCGCTGGCTCGGATCGGCCCATCGTTGCGCCTCGTCTTTCTCCCATTGTAAAACGAACGGTCACCAAATAGCATTCTAATCCAGCCGTGACGTAACGTCCGGCTCACCTCCATCGCCGCTCTCCTTATGATTATCAGTCCAATGTTCGACACTTAATAAGAACACGCAGCGCTCCTGCTGCTTAGTCGATCTGGTTGGAACTAGATATGTATATATTGTATATCGGTTATTCACACGGTGGCCATTCCATTTTTTGTTCATGTTGCCATGGTGATTGCGCTATACAACCGTTTCCGAGATTTCAAGCTTCCTCGCTACGGACTGTACCCGAATCGTCTCCACTTTCTGTCCCCCTTTTTGCGTGCTCTATCTTCTCCGCTGGACCTTCGCGATCCGTCCGCTGATTCTCTGACCGTGACACTCCGGACCTTGATTGATGATCCTTCAGTCGCTCTCTGAAACTATTTTGTTTTTCTTTTCTTCTTTTTTTGTGTGTGTGGTTCGGTTATCGAACTCTTATAGTAGCGCAGTGTAGTAAAGAGCGTGTTTGGGGATCTGCATGAAACACGGAGTTTTTTTTTTGTCGAGTTTGAACCCCGATGTGTCACGTGTCGCACGACCGACGTAGGGTCTCAGCGATCTGACTGGAGTGAATTTCGTTATCCGAGATCTACCAAACGGAGCGACATTGGAGACTCGGACCAATAACGCCGTCGAAGCGCAAATTCACCTGCTCGTAAACTAAGGAGACTGTTGTCGCTACGGACGGTCTTGATGGATGTGGAGCTCGATATAGGTGTTTGTGGGATTAGTGAAGGGAAAAACCGTCGGTGCAAAGTGTCTGTGTACACGCTGGCGCGTGTCATGTTACGATCGTAACCTTCGCGTATCTGTAGGAAAACACAGTGGCCCCGAAAACGGACGGCCACGAATCTGTTTAGTTTTAGTCTCTCGTTGTCGATCAATGAGCGTCGCCCGCTGAGGGTGTAGGTTAAGGAATGTACAGTATGCGACGGACACCCAGTCTGTTGTCTCGCCAGGTGGTGAAATCACGAGACTTAATCAGTAGCCAAGGGGATTTAGATGTGTATGTACTTTACCGTCATCATGATGGTCCATTCCGCGTCTCTGTACACACAATGATGTACACATCGGTTTCGTTTCAATCATTGGCCAATGCTCCACATGTCCAGAGAAATTCGACATTCCTCAAAGATGCGCGCTCCGCTCACTGGGCACCACAGCAGTTATACCTCCTGGGGAGCTATTCAATTTAGTTCAGTGGTCTCTGTGTCTCTTTTTCTTTCGCTTTGGTCTCTGTGTCCCTGTTAAGCGATCTTTGAACCCGTCATTTTCAAGTATATACATATGTATAAAGAATGGACTTCATTTGATTCATTTCGGAACACCTTTTGTTTTCGCTGTGCGGATGGAGAGAACACGGAAGCCTCCTTCTCCCTCTGGGGCTCCTACTCTTTTTTTTTTTCCTTTTCTTTTGATTTTATTCTCTCCTTTTCTTGTCTCTCCGTCTTGTCTCCGGCCACTTGGGGCAGCTTAAAAATCCATTCATTTCGAGTTTGCCTTTTCTCTTTTCTTCCTCCTCTTTTTTCTTATGGGAGAGAGAGAAAAAGGGACCTCCCACTACAAGGATTCGCCGCAAACGTAGCCGATCATTTCGCCCAGACGATTTTCTCTTGTGGTGCTGAACATCTCACCTGATATCTCGAGGGATGATTTTTCCTCGAGTGTTGAAACAAGAGAAAGAGGAAGGAAAACGCATTTCGTCTATGTCTTGTTTGGGAGAGAAAATCACAGGTGACACGTCGGTTCTCCCCGGTGTAATGGAAGCGGCAGCGGCGCAGAGGCTATTACGTTCAACCTTATCAAGGAGCAATGGATTCTTTCTCTGGGGCGTGATAAGGAAGCTTTTTAAATGTTGTTTCTCTTTTGGCGTATCGTAGAGTCATCCCGAAGCGAGGATTTTCTAAGGGCTCGACGCGGCCGCGCCGCGCAATCGAATTAGGTCACTCTGAAATCTCCCATTTATTATTACCATAACTTGTGATTTTCTCGGCTCTCGCTATCGTCGACGCTCTCGTTTTTTTTTCTTCCTCATTTCCCCTCTGACCGAATCCCACCGACCCGAAATACTCCCCGTCTTCCGTATTTTTTAATAACCGAATCGATAGGTGGAGAGGAATTATATTCTTAGCTTCGAGAGATCTCAAAATAGAAAATGAAAACACGAGAAAATCCTTTTTTTTTCTTGTTGTATTTCTATTTTTACGACGGTTGAAAATTGATTTGAATATTTGATGGTTCCATCGTGTTATGTGTTGGCGCGCGTGCAGTCGAGTAGGAGGTGGTTGCTGGTGGTAGTAGTGGAATGGGAAGGTGTTGTTATCAGTTTATTTTTTGTTTTTCCAACTTCAACGGAGGCCCGTTGTTTTATCTGGACGGGGATCAAGGAAAGCATCTCTCCCAACACCCCGGGACCGCTCTCGCCCCGGTTGCCGGCCGTGACTAGGCCTAAATAAGGCAACGGAATCGATCTCGCCGATCGTGTCGACCATAAAAGCTCTCAATGATCCATCACAACGATTTTGTGTAGTGCTGCCCCGAGTTCCTTCTCCCTCTCTCTCTCCCCCTCTCTCCCCAGAAAAACCACCGATGACAACTCGAGATCGACATTGTAGCGGAGAAAGTCGTCGTCGTCGTCTCCGAGCTGAGAGAAATGATGGGAAGAAAAGAGGGCGACAACACGCACCCGAAACTTTTGGCCCTATAGGACGCGACTTGTCATCATCACGGCTGCTGTGCACACATTCCAATAGAAGAAGTAGAAGAAGCAGAGAAAAAAAAACTCTCTCCTCTATTTGGTGGTGGTGAGCTTTAGGGGTGGGGGAGGTCGAATGAATCCCGAGACAGCAGCTAGCAGACACACAGCTCCAGAAAGAAGAAAAAAAGAAGGACGCAGAGGGAAAGAGCTCAGTCACGCTGTCTGTACACATTGATCAGCCCCAGTGACGATGCACTTCGTCAATACAAACAAATGCGGGACGTAGAGTTAAAGCTAGGCGACAGACAAGGCGAAAAAAAGGCAGAGAGAGTAGTTTAGTAGAAGGATTCAAAGAGTTAAAAAAAAGAAAAAAAAATCTACCGAGTCCTGTTGAAGAAAAATGGTTTCTCGACAGAGATAGACCGAGATTTATAGAAGGTGGGTGTCAAATGGACGAGGGCCTACAACTCCCAAAAGAGAACTCTGAAGAACTGCTGGGTCTTCTCTCCGCCCTGCTTCTCGGGGCCCTCCTAGACGGACCAGCTCCATTTCCGTACGCGCCTTTTCAACAACAACAGAGAAGAAGTCTAGTCTTGTCATTTTTTGGGGGGAAATATTGTGTGTCGCCGTCGTCGGGCAACGACGGCGGCGGCGACGCCGTCAGCTGATGGCCCAACCTTTGTTCACTCTTCCACTTGACGGCAAGCTCTCAGATGTTGTGTTTGCCTTATCAGACTATTGTATCATGGCGCTGCCCGGCCAACAGACATCTCTCTTCGTCTCTGTCCTTGCTGTGTGTTATAGTAGTAGTAGAAGTTGGCCGGCCATGTTTGTCACGCTCGTTTAACCTACGGTCTCTCTCTCTTCTATACAGTATGGTACGTTTCTTCTTCCTTATTCTGTCGAGGCTCAATCGTTACACGCCTCATTAGCAGTCGGGGCTCCTGGCCCCGTCCCTCCTGCTGCCAATTGCCACACGCTTTTCAGAGTATGGACGAACTCTCCCCCCAGATTCTAATCTAGTGGGTTCTGTTGGGGTGAGAGAATATGAGCGATTGTTCCGTCAGTTGTCATAGTCACAAGGATGTTATGTGTCCAGCCAGATGTTTCGGTGTTTCATTGTTGACGTGTCGTGTCGCATCTCGCGCCGCATGTCTCGTCGACCGTGAAACGTGTCCAATGCTCCGCTCCTGGCATCACGTGCACGTGCCAAATAATAATAATAATAATAATAACAAGCAACCTTCTCTCTTTCTTTCTTTCTTTTCTCTTTCTCTTCGTTTGTGTGTTCTCTTTGGCGTTGGGATTCGGATAGACCACGGAACATCAATCGACGTACGACCCCACAACGTCATTAACATCTTGTATACGATTGTGTATTCCTTTCTTCTGATTATCGATTGAATCTCCTCGCACGGCCGCGTCACGATCTGTCCGCTTCGCCTTATAATTGATGGATGACTCCTCAGTCGACTGAACTTTTCTCGCAGCAGCAGCAGAAAACGGGGAGGGAATACAACCGTGTATTATAGATTCTCTTTTGGGGGGGATTCTTTCTTTCTTTCTTTCTTTCTTTTTATATATATTATATTATTCGTTATCTCCTCCCCAGAAGTGGAATGTTATATTCTTACCGTTTCAAGTGAGAAGCGCCCCTTTGTCTCATCCCCACGAGATTGGTAGGGAGGGAATGCGTTTGATGAAGCTGCTGCGGAAGAGGAACAAGGAGAAGATTCCTCGCTTAGTACAAATTTGATTTCCCTTTAGCCTGGTAAGAGCGGGAGCAGGAGCAGGAGAGAGCCAACTCAGCGGGCCGTATTCCGCGAAGTGAAAGAGGGAGGAAGAAGCTGATCGAATTGCGCGATTAGCTTTCGAGAAGAAGGGAGAAAAAAGCCGAGGGGAGATCCGCCCCAATCTCGACTATATAAATCACACCGCTAACAAGGTTAATTGAAAGGTGGTTCTATTCTTATTTGATCAACAACTCCCGTCGTGGCGACCAACTTTTCACAAAAGCTTTCAGCGTCACTTTTCTAGGAAACTCGTCTCTTACCTTGCGCCGGTCGGCTCAGTGTTGGAGGGATGATGAGGCGGCCCACAGGGTCTTCGAGTCCGGGAGGAGTTGGATTTTTTTCTCTCCTAGTTTGTTGTTGTTGTTGAGCAAGGCTACTTCTTCTTCTATCTATTCGGACTCGTCAAACTACTCGGCAGCTATGGGCATTGAATAATGCAGGCGGTCGCGCCGCGCTCTGCGTGTTTTCCCTTCTTCCTTTTTCTTTTTTGAAATCGATTTCCTACAAAACATTACGGACGTTTAGTTGTGCGTTTTGAAACAAAACCAAGAAATTCTTTTCTGTTTCTCCTTATCATCATCATTATTGATAATGAGCTATCAATAAGATATTTTTTATTTTCAAGTTTTCACGGCACGGGGTATATAGGAAACAACTGGCCCGCGCATCTAATACAGAAAAAGGAGGAATTGATTTAAAGGCGACTGGAAGAGCGGGTTTTCGATGCCTTTTAATGTTATCGTCAGAAGGCTAGGCAAGGAAGCGATAGGAGGCTGCAGAGAGGGCAAAGGGAACGTCAGACAATCGCGTGTATCACGGGGCTGATATGTTTTTAATGCAGTATTCGGGGGCCCAGGTGGAAGCGGTGCGCAACGACGGTGTCTTGATTTTCTCCTCTTTCTCCTCGGAGAATGAAACGGCGATAGCCGTAAGAGCTTTTGTCTTATTCCCCTTTATTCTTTATACGTAAAATCAAAAGGAGAAGACTCGAGAGAGAGAAGAACAAAAAAGAAAGAAAAATCGAATGGTGGCTTATAGGCCTATGTTGTCCATCCATCTTTTTCTGGTAGTGAATAGCAATCTGCATATAAATCATCAGGGCATAGAGGTGGGAGGGAAGGTCTTCTTCTTCTACCTTCAGAAATACAAAGAGATGGCGGTATAGACGGCGTGAGCCTATACGTACGTATCTTATAGATTGTTATTCGCCGGGGTCGCGGAGGTCGGCGGCATCGGCGGCGGCGGCCTTCCTTTTTGTGTGTGTGTTTCATCCACGCTTCTGTAAAAAAAAAAAAAGGAAAAAAAAGTTTTCTTCTCTTTTTATATATTATTCTCTCTTGTGTTGTTGATGTGATCCCCCTTCACCTTCAGTCGTGCGTCAGAAGTGACTTGAGTGATTGGACTCTCTCTATCCCCTTGTATATATATACATATGTGCGTACCATCCGTGGGATGGCTAGAGAGAAAGAGAGAGAGAGAGATTACGTATTCTTTCGGCGGGGTCTAGACTGATGGCGGCGCGCTGGGATTGATTTCCATCAAAGCTTTCATTACATCGTGGAATGCCTATTTCCAATGATCAGATAAGAGAGAGTCTCTGAGAAGAAGAGAGAGAAATCTTCCCATATGGCACCCCCCACACACGTTCTGACGCCTTCTTCTTCTTTTTTTGATTCTCTTCTTCTTCGTTCCTTTTTTTTCTTTCTTCTTGTTCATTCGGTTTCGATTGTAATGAAAGACTCGTGGCTGCTAATCAACAGGTACTTTGCTCGCCCAACCAACACGGAAGTTCTTTTTTTCTTTCTTTCTCTCTCTCTCATCTCTGGCAGTAATCAAATTACTCCGGGATCTCTCACCCACGACGATTGTTATCAAAACCGGAAAAAAAATAAAACGCGCATTTTTATTGTAGAAGAAAAAAAAATGTTTATTACATCGACCGATAACGAGTCCGCCCATGTATTTAAACGATTGGGTTTTCATAAAAATCTCTTCCTGGAAACGTCTACTATATCTTTTTTGTGCGGTGGATGATGGAATTTGATGGAGGACGAATGTAGACAACACGGGAAAAAAATGGAAATGGCGATTTCCCTGGAATTGGATCGACAGCGCGACATGTTTTGTCGTATTGTGGAGATGGAGTGCGCATGTTGTTGTGCGGACGTATATAGCGAGGTGGAGGCTGTGTGATGGAAAAGGTGGAACGTTATAGGAATAAAGAACGAAAGAGGGTGGAACCTTTACGACAGGGTCGCGCACTGCGCTGTCGGCGGAAAAGGCTGTAAAAAGGTTTTCTACCCACACCGTTCAATTAGAGCCGTGTTACAACCCCGGCCACTTGGACCCTCCAAAAGTCAAATGTAAAAAAAAAGGTGCAGTGGAATGTAGATACATATATATAACTTTCTACACGAGGAGGTGAAGCTACTCGAAAATGTCCAAAAAGACGAAAAACAATTTTTCAGAAAAAAAACTTCCCCCTTGACTTGCTGAGCGCTCTCTTATATATATATATATATATCTACCATTGAGATATGTGTATGTTAAGCACTCTTAGTTTTACCTGAGGTCTGTGTTGATATCCACACGGTAAAAGCGATTCACAACGAGCATCACAAGCAACAAATGAGGTGTGTAATGGTCCTGTTTGGACCCGAAAAGAACTACAAGGGTACGGAAGGTAGAAAAAAAAAGAAAAATAAGAAAAAGAGGAGGGCTGTGTTTTGGCTGTCCGAGAGAACTGAGAGAGAGGGGGAGAAACCGTGTTGTTGTATATATAATATCAGCTATAAGATGACTGTAATACACCTTAAACGAAAATCCATCAAATCGTGAACAAGCCAACTCTCGGGTTCGGGAGAAATGTCCGGGACTTGACGGTGCGGTTGGGAGGGCGTGCCACCACTCCGGGGCGGAATTATTCCGTCGTTTCTCTCTTTAAAGCCTCCACCCTGACTTCGCCTCCCTCTTTTTTTTTTTTTTTTTTTACTTCTTGTATACGTTTTTTTTTTACCTTCTCGGAGGTTTGTGGTTGTTCCTCCCCCCTGCTTTCCTGCTCGTGATTAACGAGAGAGAGACACGTTAATCATCATAAGTATCCGAAGCATTTGCATAAGTAGCCGATGCTCAGCGTTTGTGTAGAGGAAGAGGAGAAGAGCTGAGGAAGAAGAGAAGAAGAAGAAGAAGAAAAGAGAGTGTTGATGGCGGCTCCTTTTCACTTGAGACAAGGCGAGGGAGAACTCATTAGATGCAATTATACCAGTCTAGAACTTTATTTTTTCCTTCTTTTGCGCTTCTTTCCAGGGCATCGAGACGACGGCAATTGCCTTAAAAGAAGTAGAGAGGTCTTTGTAGGATAGAGAGAAGAAGAAGAAAAAAAAAAGAGCGCCCTGGTCAACAATTAGCCGGGGGTTGGAATCACCAAACCTATAAAAAATGGAGGATAGAGAGACGATATCGCAGCTATATCTTTTTTTTTTCTCTCCTGTCAGACAGTTATGTTCTCCTCCTGGATAAAGGCGCAAAAAAATAGGCAACAAAAATCGGTGTGTCCCATTTGGAATTGACCATATTCGAAAATGAATCGTTTTCTTTCGCCATATTCCAAACACTGACCGGAGTGGGTCAGTACAGTAACACTCAGGACGATCGGCATCTCCTTGTTGTTATCTCTTTGGCTCGTCTAGTTTTTTTATTGGATGGTCGTACCGATACTGTAATGAAGTCATTCCAAGGTTCTTTAAAAAGTAATAGAAACGACTTTGAAGGAATAATAAGCCAGAAGAAGGCCAGGGCCCCGAGTGGTGTTGTTTCTTCTCAAATGGGCCGGAAAGATGTTTCCCAACTGATAGAGAGAAAAGACGACACGGGCTGGAAAACGGAACCAATCGGGCTGATGAACTTGGGCCTCCGACAATGAACTGGAAAAGTAAGAGCTACAGAAAGAAAGAAAAAAAAAAAGAGACAAGACTGGCTGGCCCCACTATCTATCTCTCTTAGTTGTGTGTTTGTGTGTAAACGACCTCTCCTCTCCCCCCCCCCCCTTCCCCCTCTTCTCCACAGGCCCGTAGAGCACACCAGTGTGTCCGAATGTTTTCAGTTCGGCATACCGAACATATATAGATATAGACTCTATATTGACAAGGAAAAGCATGCTGCAAACGAACATTTTAGTGACATAATAAACGAGCCACAGGTCTCTCCTCTTCTCTCTCTGGTTCCGTTTTTTTTTTCTTTCCTTTCTTTTTCTTCTTCTTCTTCTTTGGTCTTCTTCTTACCTGTCCTGGAAGTTTGCTGATGGCTTCTTTGGTGTTTAATGAATGACCCACCACCAAAGCCCCCCTCTTCTCTCTCTCTCTTCTTCTCTGTTGTTCGTCTTCCTTTTTCAAAGTTTTCGTGGGTGGCAACACAATGTCGTTCCTCTTCTTTTCAAAGTTCTCCAGCGTATGGGGGGAAATTCGAGACGTGGCACAAGGTATACACGAACGTCTGGAACTTTACCTTTTTTTTTCTTTTCGTTGTTGTTAAATAGACACACAAAAAATACTAATGTGCCTGTTAACATCCAAATCGATATTTGAATAATTCACAGTCATTCTGTTTTTTTTATCCGCCGGGGGAAATTTGGGGATTTTGACCGATCAGAAGAATTTGCCCCCCAACACCTTTCTGTTTGGCATTTTGTTTACCGATTGATTGTAGTTTAGTTCGGAACTGTGTCTTATGTGATGACATTATCTACATTCGGGATCTGAAAAATAGAAATTGTTGTATTTTGGTCCGGTTAAAGGTATATCAATCAAACGAGTCGGTCCGGTTTGTGCCCACGAGATCTGATCAAGGCACCAAAATCTCAAGTCCAATTTGATTGCCCCTCGCATTCCATCCACTGACGCGCGCTTGAACACAAACACCGACAGGCTTTATAATCAGCGGCGGTCGCGACCGCCATTTCAAACTGTGGCATGAAAAAAGTCAAAACGATCCGCACCAACTTTTAAAAAAAAAACTGGCGACTTCGGAGTTTTTGTAATCTTTTATGATTTTTTTTTCTCTAATTCCCACTCGTTTTGTTGTTGTTTGAATTAGCCGCTTCCCTATTGTTTTTGTCGCCAACCCCGAAAATCCGTGCGAGTTTCATCACTTTACCTGTGGAATGTCGGGATTTTTTGTTCTTTTCCTTATAATTTTTATGACGCCTTTTCCACGACGTCGCGACACGTAGACTATCCCGTACGCCGCGCCGCGCCGCGTCTCTCGTCTTGTTATTTCTTTATTACGCGGGCATCTACAGATAAAGTTGGCCGCCCGTTGGTTCTGTTATTTTTCCTCTCTTCTCCCTCAAAGCTCCGAAATCATTATCACGACCGACGACTACGACCTAGTAGTAGTATACGTAGTAGTCATAGTAGTAAGTTTGTTGTGGTGGCAGTCGTTCGTTCACAGGACCGTCTCTCTATCTTCTGACTGGATCTCTCTCTCTCTCTCTCTCTCTTTCGTTCCCTCTCAAACGCTAATAAAGCACCACCAACACAACACACCCCGGCCGAGCCGGCCGGCTGTTGTGCATTCATTCGGCTATCGTGTGTAATCCGTAAAGTCAAGAGGGGGCCGGGCGGCGAGTTCATTTAGATGGGCACACACAAGCTCTCTCTCTCTCTCTCTTAGCCAGTTCGTCGACCGAGCCGACTACCGGATTTTCACGATCGACGACGTCTTTTTACGACGGCCCCTTCCGACACACACAAAAAAACGAGGGGATCGCTCGTGTTCAAATATACACGCCACGACACCCCCTCCGAAAAACAAATGAGGCTGTTAAATATTCCGAGCGACATTGATCGGACCATAGAAGCTCTCGAATAGAGAAATATTTTTACTACATTTGTGTAAAACGGTCGGAAAGGGTTTCTTTTGTAACTTTTATTTATGATATTCTTTTCTTTGTTTTAAGTCGGCCGCGCGCCGAATTTCTTTTTTTTTCTTCTTCTTCTTCTTCTCCTTTTTTTGTGTTGTATATAGCGAGGGGGCAATGTATGTTTTTCTCTTGAACCACACAACACATACACACAAAAAGTATAGGAGAAGAAAAGAAGAATTTCTGGCGGTTACGTGTCAAAAGGGACCGCGCTCCGGCAAACCACTACCGCTGCTGCTGCTGCTGCCGCCGTCTCCCTCTCTTTTCTTTTTTTTTTCTTTTTGTTGCCTCGGCTCAAGTGGATTGCTCAATCATACGGAGAGTTTGAAAGAGAAATAGAGAAAGACTTGGCGAAGAAAAGAAAGAAAGAAAAAAAAAAGGAGGGCGTCCAAAGTCCGAAAGACGCGCGTAATCAATTCAAGACGAGGGGAAAGAAAACAAGCGTTTGCGTGGTGCGCGCGTTCCGTTTCTGCCGTCCTTCTCTCCCATCTGGCTGTATATATGTGCCGGCTGCGGCAATGAACCGCAGAAAAAATTCCTTCCCAAACCGGATCTTTTTTTATTTTTCTTGACTCGGTGAACGTTTTCTAAAATCGCGTCATCGTGGCAGTCGCTTCGGCGCCCGCCGGAACGAGTCATCTGCTCCCTGGCTAGCGTGAATCACGCGCCTTCAAATACCGAAAAGAAGATAAAAAAGAAAAGGGAAGAATAACTAGCTCATAAAGTGGCGAGATGCTGCGGCGTCCAGTTCAGTGTTTACTTGATCGAGATCTCATTTACAAACCGGCCTCGGAAATCATTATTCATTTTTGATTGTCGTGTCAAGTGTGTGAGCTGCGGCCATGCGATCCGCGGGATATGTTTTGCCACCATTCGTCGTCATTCAGGTTGGGACGCAAGTTTTCCTATTTCTTTTTTTATCGTTCGGTAAACATTTGCCGTGCCTCGCTGAAGGTCGGAGCTATTTCTCGGCCTTTATTATATGTGCTTTATTGTCTATCTATTATCGATATTCAACAGCCAACTGCGCGTCAAATATTAGATAATGGCCGCAACAATTCACTCGGTTTCACTTGTTTCGGCGTAGAGAAAAAGAGAGAGAGACTAGTAAACACTAGTAGCCAGAAGAGAGAATTCACTGATTGGCTATCCTATCGGGTCAGCTCCGGCTCCGGTACAAGGATCTCACTAGACATTGAAATGTTTCCCTGAATAAACCAGGTGTTATCTGTGCTGTGTCCGGGAGTAAGAATGACTTGTCGCGAAACACATCCGCTTTTTTATATTTGGCTGGGTTTTTCCCTTCTTGAGTCTTCACTCGTTCTCCTTATCTTGAATCAACCGTACGGTACACATTGTAGATTTACAACTCGTTATAATGAAAATGATGTCAAACTTGGGGGGGAAAACTCTTGGGGAACTGAAATCCCCGTTCTATTGATAGTCCGATCCGAGCCACGAGCCCTTTAATCGTTTGATACGTTTCTTTCTCATGGCGACAGTCAACGCATTCGGACCGCATTTTAATTTTGTGCCTTGTTTCTTTGAATGAACAGGATACTGAGAAACGCCGTCCTAGCGGAATTATTACTTTTCCTGATGGTGAGTACAAACCTTTTGAGATTTCTTAGTACCATTCAGTGTTTTGATTGTGCGAGTGTGTTCCCACGGAATCGACGGGTTCGGTCGACAGCCAAACAAACAGTCCACTTCACCTCGATCCGTTGGAACGAAGGGCGAGCCCGGGGTCGTTGGGAAGAAAACGGCCATCAATGGAAAATTCCACAGATTGAGGAAGGCTCTCTATTCATTGATTTATCGTGCCGAATGGTTCGGAAGAAATGGAAGAAGAAGAAGAAGAAGAAATCAAATTCAATATTGGATAAGGAGTGAAAGGAAGGAAGAAATGGACTCTGACACGAAGCCGGATTTCGAGGGGAATGATGAATGAATTTGCATACTGAACTGTCATGTGCGACAGATGATCAAACAATGAGTTGGTGGAATAACAAATCACACACAGACAGTGAAATGCGTAGGTGCTAATCAAAAACCTTGGCACCTTTTCTCTCCAGAAGGAGATGGAGCGTAGAGAATAGAATATGAGATGGAAAAAGAAAGAAGAGAAATAACAAACAAACAAAAAGTTCCGTGTTCATGTTTCGTTTCTCACCTTGTTTGACTATCAGGTGGCGAATTGCGCACCAAGCAGGCCGCGGGAGGACGCCGGCCGAGTGCCCGGAAATCCAGCAGCATCATATCTACCGTCCGTCGTTAGTAGTGGTAGCAGTAACAGTAGGAGTAAAAGCCACAGCAGAAAGACAGCTGCCGGAGCATCACCGGCATCAGCCGGCATCGACGCCGTCTTTTTCCAGGATCCGCCCAACGAGACCGGATTCCGTCGAGTCTACCGATGGAGTTCCGGCTGTTCGGACCGATCCGGCGGAGACTTGTTGCGTTTTCTGCCCAACGGAGGCGTCGACGCCCGAGGCGGCCTCAACGACCCAGACAGTGAGTTGGCCTTTTTCACTCTCCTCTCATTTTGACGTTTTTATGTGTTACTAGTTGTTGTCTATTCTTGTCTCTCCCCTCCTCCTACCTTCTCGTCCGTGTTTGTTTGTTTGCTTGAACATTTTTCTGATTAACAATGGTCAAATGCTCTCCGTCGCTCCCACAAATATTTACGGATGAAACAGTCCGATTTTCGGCAATCAACAATGGAATCTATTCAGTATTCACCAGCGGGATAACGCGACATCATAAAGAGATATACTTTCGCTGCCGACTGTTGTAACAATCGGAGTATTTTTTGGTGTCTTGCGAAAACGGTCCGGTACGTCGCTGTCCAAGCGACGAAAATATGTTTTTGGAAGCCGAGTGGACAATGGGGGAGGAGCTGGGCGAATATTGACACAAGCCTCCACTTCTGTGGCGCGCACACACACACACAAGATGTGAAGAAGTTGATTTAAATATTCCCGCGCGCCGCGCTACAACCGGAGTACTGTGTGTAGCGTCATCTGTGTCAATAACAAACACGGCCGTTATTAGTTGACTTTATACACGCATACTATATATTTTCCCTTGACGAAATTTTCGCTTCCACCACCCTCCAAAAGAAAAAAAAAACATTTTTTGAATGGGCGCCAGTCCGGCGCCTCGGTCATTTTTGGTCCGTATGAATCAACGACCGCAGAAAGGCGTTTTCCTTTTGATCACGGAAGCTGTGTCAACAACATCCATCGTCGCTATTTTAGCGCTCGTAAAACTGGAGAAAAATTGGGAACTCTAAGCGCGGGATCTGATCTCGAGGGACTCGTCTATTGGTCAACGTTTCTATTTTTTATTTTTTTTTCTTGGCTCTATTTGTTTTGGGATTTCAGAAATGGGAGGAAGTTGAATAAATAACACAAGCCGAATGATCCCCTATGAGATCGTCGTGACGTAAATCCCGACCCTGTAGACGCCAATGACCAGTGGGCCCGTTTCTTTCTTTCACACCTTGGGCCTATAGTCTACGGGAGGAGGCTTTAGAGGTGTTAATCTTCTCGTCACATAACTGCGGTTTATCTCTCTGACGTCGCGACAAAATGGCGCGATAGATTCGGTTCAAGAATGTCGGAAATTTCAGTGTGACAAATCGTGTAACAATTTAAGAAGATAAAGAAGCCCGCAAGGAATGTTTCAATAAACACAACATCTTTCTCTCATTGCAGCTGATATCGAACTGTCTTCGGTCGGTCCCGACGGCAAGGTCTACATTCGCTCCAAGACCAGAAACCTTTACCTCTGCTTCACCAAGAAGGGCAAACTCGTCACCAGGGTAAGAAAATGTTCTCTTTTTCTTTTTTTGTTGGAAAACTTTCTTTCCACTGTTAAGAAGCAATACACCTCCGTGTAAAAGGGCATATCGTAAATCAAATAACCCAAAAACTGGGAGAATAATGGTTGGCGGACCGTAATGTTTACGAATTTGAAAAGCGACAACGCCACAATAGTACGACTGCCATAAGTCTTGACTTGAAGAGCAATAAAGCGAAATCTCACAGCGAGCCAGTCGTGTAATGGGTGTTGTTTTCTTTCTCCATTTCGTTTCTAATAGGAAAAGCCCGGAGAGGACAAGACGCTGTGTCAATTCTACGATATGCTGTGGCAGGGCAACAGGCGCTTCGTCAGCGTCTACCGCCGCAATCAGCAGCAGAAGAAGGTCCAACAGCAGCCGATATCCTGGATGGTCCCCGTTCCCGGCGTCTTCCCTTTTGGAGCCGCTCTTAGTAGCAATACTCCCGTCGGTCCCTCACAAGACCTGGACGATTGGCAGGTCGGTTTCGGCCGATCGGGCGAACCGCTCAAAGGCTCCAACTGGCGCACTACCAAACACAAGCGCTGCTTCGACATGGTCGAGCACGCCGACCACGTCCGCTCTATAGGCAGCGGCCAGCCGTCGCCCATCGGAAACAATCAAATGTCGCGCATTTTTCAAAATGAAAACAGTGTCCCCCGGCCGGTGGAACAGCAACAAACGGCCAAGCCAGCCAAAAAGGCAAGTGGTGCCGGAAGTGCGAAAAATGTGGCGACAACCAACCAGCACGCGAAGAATGCTAAGAGCAAAGCATCCAGCAGTGTCAGTAAAAACAGTTTGAGGAGGGACAACAATCATAAAAGTGGTGGAAGTACTGGCAGCAGTTCTGGCAAACTTGTTCGCGCAAGGCCGGAGACTTCCTTGGAAGACGAAATCTCCGGACCTCCTACAGCGTCCGACAGCTGGAAATCGGGTCTCAGCAAACGGAACAAGGTGAACCAGAAGAACCGGCAAGATCGGCCGCGGCCCGGCAAGAGTGGACAGCCTAAAGGGCGGCCGACGCACCCGCCGCCCGAAACGGAAATGCCGATCGAGCTGAAGAAACTGGTCGACGAGGTGAAATACAACGACGACAGCGACGCGTCGACGAACGTGGATTTCGATTCCTACCTGGCCGAAACGGAGGAATTGATCGCTCATCCCGAAGAGGTCGTGTCATCGGAAGATGTCACCGCCGCCGCCGCTCTCACTGCCGCTTCTCCCGCTCAGCGATCCGCCTTCATCCCGCTAGACTCCGGCGGTTGGGAAGAGGTGATTGTAGACCAGCCGGTCGCTCCTGCCGCCGTCGCGCCGATTCTGCAACAAGAGGATGATGATTGAGAATTGAGCGGAAAAACAAAGAAAAGAACGGAAATCGACAATGTGACACACTCTCTCTCCCTCTGGCCATATTGTTTCTACCCCTCGAATTCTTATATTATAATCCGCCAAAGTCCTCCTCCAATTTTTTTTTATCTGCAAATTTTTTTGTCGCCAAAACTTTTGTACATTCCCCCCGACACACATCCTCTGCCGCTCAACACTTGGCTCTCACTCTCTCTGTCCATCTCTCTATCTCGACTCCCATACTATACCAATACGACTACTTCTCCCGCGAATCCCCCAACGCTAATATATTTTGAATGTGACGTGCCATTGTATTTTTTTTTAAACAGTTTCTTATGTAATTGTGTGCCCCATATTTTTTCTGTTGATATCGCCATATTACCGCCGCCGGGTCGAGTCACGTGACAGTCTTTTGAAACAAAACAAAAACACAACAAAAAAGTAAAAAAAAAAAAATGATAAGTAATTAACTAAAACAAAAAACACCGTGTTTGCTCTCTCTCTATCTCTCTCCCGATCATCGGTGCCAGATCTGCTTTCTCCCCTTTTAAAGTTTCTTTTTTTTTACATTTGTACATTATTTCATAGTAAAACGTTGATGGTCTTCATCTTTTTTTTTAGAAAAGCGCAATTTTTGTCAATGTCCAACTCTGTACAGCCCTGCCAGTGTACCGTTCACACACGAATACAATCAATTTCTATTTGGTTTTTCACGTTGAATGGCCAATCAAGTACCCATTTCGTGTCCTCTGATGGTGTCAACGCCGCGACTGTCACGTGAACCCGCCGCCAGCTTTGTCCCTCCCTCCCCTATCTGATGATACACCTTCGGTTTTTCCTTGAAAGTATTTTCGTTCAGTTTCCAAATTAATTCTTTTAACGATTAAATTAACCATTTAATAACTTTTGGATTGGATTTCCTTTTTGGTGAAGAGATAAAAATTTAATTTTTAGAATTGGCTGTGAAATTATTTAAGCGATGGATTTCAACAAAAAAATCATGCAGAAATTTCTGTCTCTCTCTATCTATCTCTATTTTCCTCCCCACCTCCACCACAATCCCCGTACTACGTGTTTGTTTATTTTATTTTATTTTTTTTTTCGTTTTGGTTCCGAGTGTTATTATTCCCCGCTATTGTTCCCCGCCTTGGACTCCACTGTGGCTGTGCGAACTTTTATGATGGCTGTATCGTGTCCACAATATACGTTACGACATGTTCTAAACTGATGATGTCTTCATTTTTATTCGCTATTACCGATATTATTCAAAATATGGGCAATTTTTCGCCAGTAGGGAAAACAGGATGGACGCGGTGATTTTGCACCTGGTCATTGTCGATCTATTGGGGGATGATCGCAAATGACCGATGATGATTGATTGTTTCCTTTACCGATCCGTTAAACACACACGCATAAGGGCAAACACAAACAGACCTGGGAGTTTGACTGTGTTTGTTCCGTGTTTTTGAGCGGCTTCTTTTTCTCACAACTTCGGTCTATTTGGACTGGAAAACGAGTATCTGCCGCCATACTGCAGATGTTCCCGTCCAGCAACGTCCATTTGTCAATGTGGGTTGCCTCCAACATCTTTATGTATTATGAGAGCTCAAAATTTTCAGCTTTTTCCTTCCTTCACTGGAACAATTTGTTTTCAAACAAAAATAAATAAGATAGATAGAGAAAAGTCTGAGGAAACGGTGCCGGCATTCATTGCCACCTAGCTAGGTTATTCCATTTTTTTTCTTCTCTAGTTATAAGTACCCTCAGCTTTGATTGAAAAGGTCGTTAGTATCTGGAAAGTTTTCAGACAGGTAACGCCCCTTTTCATTACGTTTAAGAAATTAGTTTTCCGGCGCTAACTATCGAATAGATCGTCGTACACCCCGGAAAGACCTTCACCCAGACATTCTTCGGCTCCATCATTGACAGTTGAAGACTATATTACACGATGGGTAGTAGCTGTAATAGGACGGACAAGTTCAGAAGAATGGCGTGCATGCACAAATGCCGGACTCGCTGACCTGCCGAACCGCAATTTCCTGTCCATTCAAACTCAATAAAAAAATACTATATCCTTGCGTCCATAAAAGTAGATAAAGAGCTGAGGGGGTGCTTCAGAAAAAAAAGATATAACCCGACTGGGTTTTCGATCCCTTTTCATTTGTGTCCACAAGAGTCTCTCCTCCAGCGTTGTATACCTTTATCACCCGGCTCTCTCTCCCAATTTCCCATTCAAGGGAAAATCCTATAAAAACACGCAAAGTTGACTTGAAGAAATAATATAAACTGATTGGGTTTCGACCGAATAGACTGCCGGAATTGATCCTTTGAAAAAAATGGTAAAGAGTTTTTTTTCTTTCCTATACATAACGCGGCGGAAGTGTTAACTCACAGACGAATCAAGTTGTATATGCGTACAGCTCATGTCGTTCACCGCCAAAGAGAGTTCTGATGCCCGGTCTGCTGTTCGAGGGGGAAAATATAAGGTAGAAGAGAAAGAAAAAAAAGAGAAATGAAAAGGTGTTCCGACTCTGGGCCGCACCGAAGCCAAATTACTTCATTTATCTAAAACACACACCTGGAGAGAGGAAGAAAAGAAGGAAAAAATAGAGACCTAAGGTAATATACACAGTACACCCACAAAAATCAGTCGATTTAAAAACTAAAGGAAAATATACCGGGGGAAAAATTTCCCCAACTTTTCCCTAGTCACTGTTCCACCTGGAAAAAAAAACCTAATGTTCGGTTCACTAACAGCAGCTGATCGGTTCTCGAAAGCTATTATAGGGAATTTAACTTTTGGGTTATCTCCTTTGAGATGAATATCCGCCAACTTCTCTATAATTTTTTGACTCGTGGGCACGGCCGGCAGTCGGCAGCACACGTGTTACCCAAAGAAGAAGGCCGGAATAACATTGTGTCCAGATACCGGCGGAAGTCGGCGACCGTCTCATCAATTCACAACACCCGCAGTCGTCGCCGCGGAATTCAATGGGACGACTGGGCCAGCAGTGGGTTAAGAAGGTTGGAGCTAAGAAAAAAAAACCGGTCGGTTTGACAAATTGACACATACACACATGCGGACAAAAAACTAACATCGACACCTATTGATCAGCCAGCTTGACTCGGCGACACACCTGGTTTAACAAATAGAGACATTTTGTGACCTTTTTTTCTGCTTAAATTCTTCCGGTGAATAGTCAGCAAAGGGACACAAAAAAATACAACGAAAGTTTTTTTTTTCTCTCAATCTCTTCTCTCTCTCGCTCTCTGCTACTCGGTTGTATTCTTCTTTCTATATGTGCATAGTTTTGCCAGAAGAACTTGACATCTCTTCACCTGACAAAGAACCGTTCGTAACACAAAGAAGACGGTAGTGCTGACGGAGGCTTGTGGGGGTGGGCTGAGGGCGGAAGAAACAACCTCCCCCACGTCAATAGCCGGGGAATATTGCATTGAAGAAGACGAAGGAGAGAAAGGTTATTCGAAAGAAAAAAAAAAGAAGAGAAAGATTTTCTATGGTCGACGAACACAATTGAATCGGACACGCTGTGTTCGATGAGGAGAGAAGCGGAGAGCGGCATTCGACGTGAAGCGCGTCGATGTAATGAAATCATCGCGTGCCGGGGGAAAGAAGCTCGCGCGGCCCACCGATCGATACGGGCTGCTAAAGCTCTGGTTCGGTTTTATTGGTAGTACGTTAAAGAGAGAAACCTAATTGGGTTTTACGGATATACACAGGCAGCAGCCGAGGGAAAACGAGGCGAGGGCGGGCGAGGGCGGAGAAAGAGGGAGGTACGCCAAGGCTCTTTTTAAATGGATTTGACCACTAATTGGTCCTAGAGACTCCTTCACAAAAAAAGAAGAAAAAAACTTTTGCCTGCCATTCCGACCGTAAAAAATCTAAAATAAAAGAGAAGACGATGAAGTAAAATAAGAAGAGGACTAGACTATGGCGAAGGAGGATTTATGCTCCGTGGCATGCTCTGCAACACATTAGAGAGGAGAGAGAGCTCTAGGACTCTAAACATGATGAACTCGCCAACGAAGAAGAAACATCTTCTTTCTTTCCGTTTTTTTTTTCTCCTCTACTTCTTTGCTGCAAAACTGAAGCTGTGTGTTGGATGCTGTGTGTCGCCTTCCGAGAGATTTCCATCAAAAGAGCTCAAGCGGAGAGTCTTGTGTGTGGGCCTATCTGGCGCGGATCTCTCCGCTGACATCTTTCCCCCCTTCGAACTGAACCTTCTTCATTATCTCCCTATTGAAACTTCATTTTAAGTTCGGAAACTGTCTTTTTCTACACAATAATACACAGACGGCAGTCCAGTAGACCGAGAAGGAGAAATTTTTTTACAGAAGAAAAAAAGGTAGTACATGCTCTAGGCTTTTAGAGGAGAATGTTGTGTCTCATTATTTTTTTTTTGTTAGGAAAAGAGAAGAGAACCGAGCAAAAAACTAGTTCTAGTCCTTTCCAAACTTTCAATCAGACATGGATCAGATACGACGATATCCCGATCATCTAACGTAGATGGAAAACTGGGATGTAAACAAAGTCTTTAGATGTCGTCATTTGATTGTACAAACTATTATTCAATCATCGTGTTCCGTTGTGACGACACATATGCCGACACATTGACATTTTGTAATAAATTTGAATACAATTGCTCGCAATTGACTTTTTTATTCTGTTTTATTGATAAAGGTTATTCAATGTCGTTCTTTTGTGACTAGAAATTTATTCATGAAGTCAACAGTTCAACAGAGAAAGAGAAATCGTGAATATATAAAAGTTGCAACGTCGCGGCTTACAACGTGACTCGAGAGCTTGGTCAAACTTGGAGTTTGAAAAGCTTTATAGTTCTTCATGATCAAACTTTGTGTTGTGTGCGCCAAAAAAGAGCTACTTAAGAACCGAGTGACTTGAAGAAGCATAAACAAAGATCTCAACGTGATCAGTCCATTTAGTTGACTACCACGAGGTCGAAAGTGACAAGACCTCGTTTCGACCAACTTCCGGGAATGTGCCGGGGAAAAGTGCCGGGTGACTGATGGCGGAATGTGGCATCATCGACGTGGACTTGCCTGCAGCCAAGTAGTAAGTGAACCCCCAAAGTTTGTCTTCTTTTGTGTGTGTGTGTGTGGCTATTTCAAAATGTCTCGAAATTTTGGGGTAAATCGACCCAAGGAAGAGAGAGTTTTTCTCCCGAGATGATAAAGACGGCCATTTGCATACAGGCGATTAGGTCTATCGTATTCGAGTCGGGGAATAAAGCCCAATTTATCGTAGCAGAGTTTTACGACGACTTGATGACACTCCTTTCCCCACTGACTCAAACACAAGCAACGACCGTGAAGTGAAGGAAAGAGAGAAAACGTTCCCGTAGACGCGTGAGATAATCTACGCGTTGTGTGTGGTGGTAGTATGTATGGGGAAATGGAAAAGATTCTCGAGTTGTATCTGGGGGCTTCCTTCTTCCTTCCCCTTTTTCTTTATTTTTACTATTATTATTGACAGAGAGATTTAGCACCGGCGCCTCTCGGTATTTCTCACAGGCTCTTTTCTTTTCTCGGTCTTCTGTGGTGTTGATTGAGCTGGCAGTTTATTCATTGACGACGAACAGCTCAGCTAACTTAAATTTCTACGTTGAGAAAAAAAAATTCCCCGTTGGAAATTTATCTTGGATGATTCCTTGTTGACACTGGCGATTTTTCCCCTTTGACGAAAAGACCAGTCACGTTCATCACGGCTCTCTCACGGCCGTACCGTGTTTGACGTTTTATGCTCCTTCAGTCCTTTTCTGTGGAGGTCTTTTGGTTTCGTCCAAGATATCGCCTTGTAAAAAGAAACTGTTCTTATCGATTTTTATTTGACTATCGTCTTCTTATACACCCTCATTGTTAGCGGGAAATTCCCCAAGGTTGTTTTGGCAACTGTCCTCTCCTATAACGTCGAGGAGTTGAATGACGGCCAGGAAGGACAAATTTCGCCGTCCATCCGTCCGATGACGCAATGAAGAGAGAAAAAAAGATAACCGGCAGACAATCGGGCTCCTCTTACTCCCTCCTCCCCCCCCCCCCCCACACAAATAAGGGTCAACATTTTCGGTTCCACCAGTATTATATTGGAGTCTCTAGCTGGCACTAGCCACCAAAGAGAGACGACAGCTCGTCGTGTCCACGAGACGGTGGAAGGTATAATATAGTATATACATATATATAAACATCTGCTAATGGAGTGGTCGTGTTGTCCGACTCCATCCCTCAACTGGTTTTTATGGCAGGAGGGGGGAGGGCAGTGGAGGAGGGAATACTGACTCAGGAAGGTATAATAACCGTTTATCTCTCTCGCTCCGACTCTCTCTCTCTCTCTCTCTCTCTGACTCTGACTCTTGCTGGAATATATGTATATACCAAAATATATATATATACCAACCAATCGACTTGGCTTCGGAAATATTCGAAACGACTTCAGATATCTTTCTCTTTCTTTCTTTAAAGATCTTGGACACATTCTTGAGTATGAACTCGACAGGTGAGATAATAGACTCCACGGGCGGTTTATCGGACAGATTGATTGGGATACGATCGCATGATGGAAAACAGTTATAGATTCCTTCTTATTTTTGTTTCCTTCGTCTTCTTCTCCGCCTTCCTTCGTCTTCATCTTCATCTCTTTAGTCTGTTTAGTTCTGTGTCTATTTATTTAGTCTTTCGTGAGCCGACTCACGGGACGAAATTGCGGGAGGGCGGCGGCTGTTGAACGCCCCGTTTCAACGGCGCCGTTGACTAAAGTCAATACGACGTTTTCCAGAATCGGTCGCCATCAGGGTAAAGGGGGAAAACAGAATTCCACAACGCGCTCCACCGTGTTTGAGCAGCTGATGGCACCAAAGTGAGAAATAGAAAGTCCCGAAAATAATTTCCTTCCACAAAAATTTTGCTTTAAGGAAATTAAAAGAAATTGAAGAAGAAATCTTTTTTTTTGTTTTGACAAGCAAAAATGTCGGATATCAAATCAAGCGGGCAGTCAAATCGGCGCCGACCGCGTGTTGAGCTGTAAAATAAAAATAAAAATTGGGGCTACAACGCCCTTTGGCCGGCGACGACAACAGTCCAAGAAAAAAAAGAGAGTAAACAACAACAAAGAAATTTTGTTTTGTTTTAATTCGTGAACGGGAACGACCCCGACCCGATTGACTCTTTTTTATTCGTTTCATGGATAAATTTTTTTTTCTCCTCTCTTTTTCTTTTGGGTTGTTACTTTCATATCTGCTGCGAGTAATTGGCATTCCATATTTGGACGTCGCGATCACCCCCTTACCAAAAAAGCATCTCTTGTTCATCTCGAGTCATTAAACAGAGTGCCCGGGTAATTATTTCAAGGATTGGCAAAGTGGTGAGTGGGGAAGCCATCAATTGAATTGGGAGAAAGATTGAATGAGACGCTTCTTTTTGGCTTGTTTTATTCAGATTTGTTTCGCTCCTTTCAAAGCGGCTTGGTAACAGCAGCATCAGCAGCTCCTTTAACCTCGTCCGCCCGAGTCCTATAGGATTGTCTAATCACATACACCCAAAGGTATTTCCTTATCAATCAATATGCGAAGAGAGGTCGTAAAGTCCCTTGTAATTTCTTCCTTTAGCGACGACGTATCCTTATTTGACATGGACGGCCATTTCTCTTTTTCACATTTTTCCCCTCCCAGACGAATGAAATTTAAACTTGATTGAATATCGTGATCTCTTTTCTCTCGTTTTGGTTACTGGTAGTATTTTATTTTACACGTCGAGGGTCTCGTTGGGGGCCGGGCCAAAACGATTTTCGGCGACAAATAATGGGACCGCATTTCAAACCTATCTAGCCGACTGCTTGTTTAAACTCTGGAACTGTTTTATGATTATTCTAGGCCGACTTATCTCTCTCTCTCTCTGTCTCTCGTTCTCTCGCTCCCACTGTGACCGATACTCGTTTCGAGTCCCGATTGTGTTGTGGCTGCTGCTTCGGCTGCTGCAGTGCTGCCCAAAGTTTGGACGATAAGAATCCGCGGTCATCGCGTCAACAACTTATCGTGACAGTTCATTCGTACTTATCCTCAAAACTGTCTGCGATATTTCTTAATAAGATTATATTGAATTATAAGCCGTTAATGCACTATAAAGCTGGCTCAATCCTTTCTGGGGTTCTCTCGGGCTTGTAAAGATTATCAAATGTGTCGTAACATTTTTGAATTTGTTGTTGTTGGAGCACCAGCAGCCATCTAGCGTCGGAAAATGTAGTCTCGACGTTCTTCGCGCCATCTTTCGGTTAGAAATTACAGATGAGTTTGACGTCACCTACCGGTGAGAAAGTAAACCATGTGGACCGAAGGTGCGGTATATCTGGCCAACGGGGGGAAAAGCCACAGCGCTTAAAATAGAGCTGATGTCACCGATGAATTCGAAAGCGGCCGAAAGGTTGCCCACTACAATCCCCCCCTACCTAACCGCCAACGCAGCACGCAGAAAATCGGCTGCATAATAGCCATTGTAGGAGATCGCAGTTTTCACCTTCGACCTGTCCACCGTACATAAATAACTCCGAGAGACGACGACGGCTAATAGCGAAGTCTGGAAGTCGTAGCTTACCTTGTTTTGGTCGCCGAATCTTAATCCAGAGAGATTGTCACAAAACCGCAGTTTCTCCACGTAGATGGTAAGTCAACTACTGGAGCACATTGTGTACGATAACAAAGGATCGTCGCCGTCGCTTTATTTGAAAAAATAAATAAATAACCGAAATTTTGACGCACGAGAAACAGAGACGACGCTGGTCGACGCCGGCCTTGGAGTGAGACCAGATCGGCACCGACGCTTCGACTGAATGAATCGGCGATCCATTCACGGAAGATGTTTGGAGAGAAGGGCACATGGCACACCTTAGTACCTCGTCTGGGAGTTGCTGGCTGTATTTACAAGCGGGCGCTCCTTAGAAAACGCTGATGTACGTTTTCTTTCTTGTTGGACCGACGCCTCCGCGAACTTTTCCCTCTCTTGATGCTTCAACAACAACCGGCGCGCACACACACACACACCTCCGTTAGTACGGAGCTTAAGAAACCGACTCCTTTCGATTCCCCCGGTTTGCCAACGGGGCCTCATGCTGTGCGTGTGGGTTTTCGTTTTATTACTAAAATATATGATATCAAGCCGGGCCGGTTAGGTCATCGACGGGGAGGTGTACACACGCGCCGAGATAACGAGAGAGAGAGAGAAAGAAAGAAGGAAAGAAAAGGGAAACGGTAAGATCATGTTAAAGTTCGATGTATGTGACGCTGCCCATGTCCGACCCCCTTATTTTTCTAGTATATATACTGTCTTATTTTGTCTATGTACATTGTGTTTGTTACGATTGTGGTTCGAAAAACACATCAATATTGACTGAAGAACCGGCGAAATGTGATTGATGCCGCACTATCACTAGAAAACTCGTGTCGCGTCTTCATGTCGCCACTCGTTCGTGCCAGATGCGTCCCAGTCTCGGCCTACTTTTTAAAAATATATATAGAAAATTAATCGAAAAATTCCTTCATTCCTCTCTACTTAGGAATAGAAGTTTTTTACCCGAAAGACAGATTTATTTGTTTATTCCCTGGATTTTATGACCAACACAAGGTGAAACAGAACGACGGTTGTATCGTAATCAGTCGATGATGTCACAACGGCAGGATCCGGCTCGCGGGAATAACAATAATATGCTGACCTTTTTCTACTATCTTTCCCTCTCTTTAATCCATGATGATATTACTTACCTTCCTTCCCCGGTGATGACAAAATCGATTTTTAAAAAAAGAAAAGTATTGTAGGGTGGATGGAGCAAGAGATCGAATTACACGTTACATTCGGGCTAATAAATCCCAGATTGCTTTCCACTCGTCAACGTCGCGTTGGACAGCATTTTTTTCTTTTATCCATCAGACAAAAAGAAGGAGGAAAAAAAATGTAAAAGATCATTTTTGACTGATATTTTCTCCCCCCTCAACTCGTAAGTCTACTTAAATCCCCTTTCGACATGGCGCAAAGGGCTAGACACGCGCGCGCACGCACCCACCATAGCTTAGCGAACACAAAAGATAGACAAACAGTAGGTCACGTGACCACCGAGCGACGCTTGTTTGCCCACTCTCCAAGGTAAAACGACGACCAAAACACACACACACGAGCCGAGAGCGGTAACAAAAACTTAGCGATCTCGCTCCCCGCCAACGCAAATCCGCTTCTGGTTATATAACATTGAAGATGACTTTTTATTGACTGAGGAAGAAAAAGAACTAAAAAGCTTTTTCAATATGTACACACATACGCCCAGGTAGAGATGGAAATCAATTACCGAGTGAAAAAAAAAACTAACCTGAACTAATAAGAACAAAATTTACAATTAGGATAAAAAGAAATGTATCGGAACAAACTCAGTCACACACATACAGTAAAAACCCATCAATGTTATGTTTTCAAAAATCGGGATTTTTTGTGTTTAAGGAAAGAGGAACAATCGATTAGAAGCTTTTCGTCCGAATGAGCTCACTCTTGCAGAAGCGGTTGATGATGGTTTTTGGTTGTTTAGGGGGGGGGGGGGAGAAAAGGAAGATACACACATGCATACAGCAATCCAATCACTCCACCCTCAACTCACATTTGGTCGCACACATGCACACAAGTTAAATCCCCCCTTACTTTGTTTACCTTTGATAATTACAACACTTAACACAGCTCCAATCTCCACGTTATTAATAAAAGGTGTAGGATACAAACGGTCGGCAAAATACATCATCGGGTTTAAAGAGTTAAGAGAAAACGAGAATTACAAAAGAGACGAATGACACGAGAATATTGCATCAATACGAGTAACTGATTTTCTTCTTTTTTTTCGTGAGAGCAAAAGGAAGAATTCTTGAGGAACCCAGACCCGGCCCTTGAGGAACATGAAATTTCAAATGAGAACGGAAAAAGGAAAACACGATATGCCTTTTGGGTGCTAAAAATGAATAAAAAAGGAGAAAATGTCCATCATTTTACTTTGTGATTACGTACCATCGCATTCAAATCGAACACGATTTTTTTTTCTTTTTTTTTGAGGGACCAAAACCGCTAGACAAACAAAACAAAGTCGATGACATTGATAACAGAGATCGTCATGGTATTACAGATCACGCTCACACGGCTGACAAGTAAAACGTTAAAAACGAACTCGATTCGATATACAGTCCAAGTAGTCTTTTTTTTGTCTTTTGCTTATTAGATATTTAAAAAAAGTTTTACGCTCCTGTAGGAAATTTGTTCAACACTCCTCCTTACGTCTTCTTTGGCACAATCGTTTTCTAATATATTCATCCCTCGTTAACTTCGTTCATTTTTGATGTGCTGCTGACAACGCGTCGAGTAACGAATCAGGTCAAAAGTAGAATCCTAAAATGAACAAAAGCAACACAGTTAATAAGGTCCAGCCATTAAGAAAAGACGTAAACTTCCAAGTCGTAAGGAATAATCGTTTTGGCACTTACCACCTTCAGCCCATCCTTGTGAGTTGGCTGAATCGCCGGGAACTGAGACACCCAATTGGGATGTGTACGAGTTGAACGGCGCCATCGAGACGGCTGGAACAGAACCGTTTTGCATGGCAGGCGAAAGTGTCAACTGGTTCAGACTGTTATTGCGGGGCATGCCATACAATGCCTCCGCCAAATCGGCCGCCCTCTTCAGAATGATTTCCTAATGTTACCAAAGAGATATCATTAATATCAACTGTCCAACAGTAATATATGCATTATTTCAAGAACAGACCTTGGGCAACTTTTCCGGATCTCCTGGATGTCTGGGAACCAACTTTCCGAGACGTTGGAATCCGTAGTCGATTGTTGGCTCAGTGAGAGCTGCAGAAAAACGAACAAAATGAAATAATGGATGGCGACAGATAAATAAAATAAAAACTTACAAACATAGACGAATCTGCCCGGTGCTCCCTTGCAGAACTGCTTAGATTTGTACGAAAGGGTCACCTCGACTACACCCGGAATGTGTCTTGGTGGAGTCTGAACGCGGATGGCATGCGACGTCACCAACTAAATTAAGAAAAATGTAGATTTAGATGGATGCGTCTCTCGAGGGACTTGGTGCGCCGTGTTATTACCTCACTCCAGACCAGCATCGTGCCAAAGACAACCTGCAGGCCATCAAAGAAGTTGTCACCCACGATAATGACCGTAGCGCCACCCGAAGTCCATCCCTCGCTTGGGCTTATCGCCTTGATGCAAGGGGTGGCCGGCAATGAGGGATACACACCTGTTCCACAATCAAAACATAGCCATTAGACTTTGCTCACCGACGCTCTAGCGTCTAAACTATTAGGATCTCAATCTACCATCAGTCGGCTCCAAACGCTTAGCGCGACGTCCGTGCTTGGAATTATTATGGACGAACATGTTGTCAGAGACGGCCAGCAGAGGTCCATCCACACTAACTTGCGAGGCGACCACAACCTACAGAAAGAATTTAAATTTTAGTCATTTTCAGTCAGGAGAAAAAACCGGTAGCGTACGGAAGTTGCGAGTCATTAGCTTTCACTAAGCGTGTCAAAGAAAGAGTTATTGTAGTTTCTTTCCTGACATCACTATTTATCTAGGGAAACAGGAGAAGGTGGAGGAAGTTGTCTCTGGAGGGTGTCTACAAACGTAATAGGAGACGCAAGTGTAGCGCAACAACTTTTTTCTTTAAACAAATGACGAAAGAGGGGGAAGTCCGTAATTATCTCGAAGTTGAGGGAAAAAATCACATCCGAAGTCGAATTACATTATTATTGAATGCATCTCTATTTTTTACCTGAAAGCGACGCATGTCTCTGGGGTTTCCTGCATTCTTCAAACAGTTCTGATTGCATTTCAGGAAAAACTTGAGGAAAAACCTGCAATGACGCAAGAATAGAAACGTTAACGATCAAGTTAGGTCATCAGGCAACATATTCAAGATGTAGAAAATTCAGTTAACGCTCGTTAAGGAAGCCATTGACTGGTACCCCAACAAACACATGCAAATCGAACCAGAAAAATTGACAAATAATCGATGCCAGTGGGAGTGGTCGTCGATTTCGTGACATCCCCTTCAGAGTGTGTAAACTTACGTCCCCTTCGTCAATCGACCTTTTATGTTACACCATATGTCCAGCTCTCGACAACCAGACCCAGAATGATTCACCGACTTCAACCAGCCGCAATAAATAAACACGGAACTTTGTCAGACCATCTTTGTCCGTTCAACGTCCAAAAGAATCTTTTAAACGCAACGAGTTAGGCCGGCTCGAGGATGGACATATGGCGAGGCCCAAACTATTTCTTCATCGGAAAAAGCAACATATATATCACTCGCTCGCGCCCCCGAAATTATTCCGTCACAGATCGGCTAACTATTGTGTTACACGCGTGCCTAGTACAAGCATTGATGCCCCCTTTTTGTGCTAGTGTGCCATATGTGGTAACGACCTCAACCCCCCACCCCGCGTAGCCAACTTTTCCCCATCATATATTTCCAACAGGTTCTCTCCCTTCAACAACCATAATGCACTGCGCGCTGCACTGCTCCATCCCTCTGGAAAATAAGACATTATCAAGCACAAGCCCCCTCACCCTCTGTCCAATCTTCTTAAATTATATTCAGATCAACTTTTACGAGCCGAAAAGGGAGCAGCAGCCAGCCAGCAGGAGGAGCAATCAGATTAGGTGAAACAAGAGAAGCCACCACTACCGCTACTACTGCTACAATACTAGTATACGGCTATATAACGCTACTGAACCGACGACATATGGGGCTACTCCCCTTATCAAAAAAGGGCCATTTCGAGTCACGTGACGCACGCACCAGCTTCTTCGTCAACCCTAATCAGAATGATAGGCCAATCACATACTGAAAAATTTCACGACGAAAGTACAAAATAAAAAAAAAAAACTTTTGAAACGTCAGTCTGGGTTTGTTGGAAAACATCATCCGACAGAGTGCCTCTGTCTGAGACTTTAATCCGTCGACTCGAGATGCTCTTGCGGTCATCGATAAAAGGAGGGGCGGGATAACTTGATTAACGTCTCTCCTCCCCAACTACCACTAAAAGAGCCCTTTTAATTCAATCATGCGCCTCTCGACGCATCATCACAACACGCAAAAAGCCCTTTGAGAGGGTGGCGGTATGTCCGTCTCTTCCGGCGGCCGGAAGAGGAGGAAGGAAAGAATGAACAGAAAAAAAAATCCCCAGAACCACAAAAACAACAGCTGAACCGAGAAACTCGAACTGCTGGGTCTAATTAACAGTCATCACCGCAAAAACCGCCGCCTCCGTCAATCAGCTCGATGGGCAAACATTTTAATTCAAGACGACTTTTCTACTCCCCTTTTCTTCCCCCACCCAACCCATCCACTTAAAAAGAGCCAAGTTAGCACTTTCAAGATGTGCGTCAACGCCTTTCAGAGACTCTCGCATCATTTCTTTTTCAAACCCCCAAAAAGTTGGGGAAAAGGGTTGCCTAATGTGTCAGCACCCGACGGACTGTTGCCCGGCAGGAAGTCTACAACCGCATACAGTTTAACCGAGTTCCGGCTAACGACGAAAGGTTTAGCTTGGTTTAATTTCCCCCAAACCAGCCTAAGAGCCGAAAAGGTCTTCCGCCGCCGTTCGATACTCAATTCCATCATCCTAAAGGCCTAAAAAAAAGAAGCGCAACGGCAACTGCTGCTTCTCTAGAAAGGATGAAATCCGCCTTGATGGAACTCCCTTTCCACCCCTAGAGACTCGTCCGTTATCCATTTCAGAGTAAATTCAAGTTGCTTTTACAGCGTTTGGTTTCGCTTGCCTCACGAGAGCCATTACAGAGCTAACTTTGATGGACTGGACACGTCCAGCTGGTCAGATAAATGACAAATGGATATTTTCCCCCGCACACACTCGGATTCGATTAATGTCCAAACGACAATATAATCCAGTTGACCCAATCTTATTTTCCTTTCTTCAAAAAGACACTAACTTTCTATCGTTAATAATAGAGCATAATGGTACTTGCCTATCTATGATGACCGGGTCCGACGGAGTCTCGTTACGATTACCACAGCTCTTCTTGTCGCAGCATCGACTAAAATTTTAAACAAAATACATTCAACTTAGAAACGTTGTCGCATTGAGCAATAGACAATCAAGAGACAAATATGTTTACCTGCACATAACTTCGTGAGTGAGCAGCACTCGACACATTTCCGGATTTTTATCCTGTCCCTCGTAGACAATGGCCTAAGAGAAAGAAAAACTTGATATAATTCCATCTCCCAAAGCGAGAGCAGCATCCATTACACCAGCCCCTAGTGCGTAAGAGATAACCCTATCATTCTCATCTGAGAGAGAGAGAGAGAGAGAGAGAGAGAGAGAGAGAGAGAGAGAGAGAGAGAGAGAGAGAGAGAGAGAGAGAGAGAGAGAGAGAGAGAGAGAGAGAGAGAGAGAGAGAGAGAGAGAGAGAGAGAGAGAGAGAGAGAGAGAGAGAGAGAGAGAGAGAGAGAGAGAGAGAGAGAGAGAGAGAGAGAGAGAGAGAGAGAGAGAGAGAGAGAGAGAGAGAGAGAGAGAGAGAGAGAGAGAGAGAGAGAGAGAGAGAGAGAGAGAGAGAGAGAGAGAGAGAGAGAGAGAGAGAGAGAGAGAGAGATATATATATATATATATATATATATGCCCGACTCCCCCCCCCTTCTCTCCCTCGACTTGATTAGCATAAGCTCTAGACGTACTGGTAACATTCATGCGTGATACACTCCTCTCATCCGACGGCTATCTTATGCAGCGCGTGCGCTTAATGGCCGTAATCTTCTAGTGTAAATAGATCAAAAGCTACTACAACGTCTATTCTAGTCGATGGCATTCTAGTCGGTGCACTGGCACATGAATGAGAATTTATGAAAAGGCATCAGAATTTAAGATGTTACCTGTTTGGAAACAGAGTCGATCAACCGGACGTAAATATCTTGTTCCTGTCGGAAACCTAATGCATAAAACAGTCAAATAGAAAAAAAAAAGACGGAATTGAAGCACGTTCTTGTAAGGTCATTCAAAGTTAACGAAGCGTTTCAACAGGGTTCATATAGGCGTCAAATGATTCGATTGCTCGCTTGATTTTCCACTTACCGCCGGCGTAGAGAAGCTGAAGTCGGTAATGAATGCCATTATTGGTCTTCTGGCCATCGGGTTCCTGCATTCATAATTCAATCAATATGCCCTTAGTTTGATAAATGGGATTCGGTGCCGTGGCAAATATGCAGACAACAAACCTGATCTTTTTCGATGAACCCGACGAATGCTGATCGTTCAATCTCGACCGGTTGTCCCGAACGATCGTAGAGGGCGATGACAAAGTGGAAGAAATTCGATTTACGCAAGTTGCTAGGCGGCTGCTTCTCGAAATGGGCTCGACCTACTCCCAATCTATTTCAAATCAATCAAAATCAATCATCTTTTTATCTTTACACACCAACGACATCACGTAGGCAGGCAACAACAACATTTCAAGTTAATCATTTCCAAATCTTTTGTTATTGCAATCTCGAAAATACATTAACCTTGACAGCTTATTTCGGTGAAGGCCAGGGTCATGACACATCCCCCAACAAGGTCACTAGGAACGTTTTCTTTTCGTCGCTAAACTTGGGTCATCTTTTCCAAGAACATGGTTTCTTTTTCAGCATAAAGGAAAATTTGCCGTCTTTAGGCTTCGACGAAGTGTTTTATTTTTTCTACCCCTCTTTTCCGGAAAAACCTTTTCTCAACCTAACCCAGCCTCCGATCTCATAAAAACGACAGACCTGCAACTTCGTGGAAATTGCAACCACCACCAGTTCTTACCCTTCCTTAGCCTACATTTATGAAGGGGCAAAAAAGCACGTCGGGACATGACAAAAACATGGCGATTCAAAGAAAGTGCATTGCTTATTGACGTATATTGAGAGGATGTAAAGAATAAAAACTTACGAGCTTTGGTCGACCATAGCGGCAGGCATCCATCCTCGAGCGTGAGCGTGAAGGGGAAGCCCCATGTTGGCTGCCGTAAAATCAACTTTGCGATCAATCGGCTGCTGCATGTTGATGTCGTGGACGTTGGCGGGAAGCAGCGGCATATAACAATCAAACTGGCTCGCACCAACAGAAACACAAGAGCCAAAATTCACTTTCAAAAACTCACCGAAACAACTACGCGGCACACGTCAATGACGTCAGATAAAAACAATGTTTAAAAAAGTTTTGTGCGTTTTGGTGTCTAAAAAAAGTTGGCAAAGGGTTTTTTTTTCTTTCTAAAAAAACTGTAAAGTTGTGTGCGAGAAGAGCGGAGAGATGAGTGACGATGATACGAAGGATGGATCAGAGGAGATGACCAGGACGTCGACTTGACCGAAGCGAGTGCTGGAGCGAGACTCTCGAGAGACTGGGAGATTTTTCCCTTTTGGCGCGCGTCGCCTCAGCTCTGAGGAGGAGGAGGAGGTGGTACCAGGAGGAAAGGGGAGGGGGTCATAGGTCAGTCCATATAACAGTACAAAAAGTGGGGGTGGTCTCGACGGGGCGTGCAAGGCCCTCTCTTCCTCTCCCGATTCCCTTGCCTTTTCCCCAATGGCGATGCACACACAAGTGGCTGGGGTGTGTGTTGGCTCCGCCCTCTCGAGGGGGGATTTCGGCCAATCCGAATCCCAAGGGCCAATGAACGCGAGAACTCTCGCCGGGGGTAGGGACTTGTGCTCTCCCCTCATCGTTCTCTCTCTCTCTCTGTTACTACTAGCTACCCCGTACCCACTAGTCCCGCTGCTACTGCGTGAATGTTACGAGGAGAGATACATCTCCATATACGTTCACTACACACACACAACCCGCCCCAAAATCGATGGCCGGCTTCATGACATTCATGCTCTACTCTCTAAGCATTGTGGCGGTTGTTGTTGTATTAAAAATTTCCGTAGTACCATCATCAATCGATAATTTGAAATCAAGCAACACACCAGGCTACCATAAGCTTTCTCTCTATGAACTATTGCGGCTCTCTGCAAAGTTCGGACGACACCTGCTGCTCAATGACGCCCACATGAAACGGACACGCATTGCGTCACGACGGAATCATGCATCTTTGATTCGTTACGAGGACCCGTCTCTCTGGCGACGACAGACCAGGTGTTTTGTCGGGACTTTTGGCCATCGTCAAACGGCTTTTGTTATTCCAACACCCTCTGAGAAATGTTTCATTCTTCCTTTTCTTGTCTTTGCGGCATGGATACGTTTTTTTCGGCGAAAGTCTTTTCTTTATTTTTAAACATTTTTTCTCGGAGAAAATACGCCATTTTGTTTTCGTTCTGTCTCCCCCTCTAGAACCCTAGAGACGACGGGTAACTTTCGCACAAGGTTATCTCTCTGGGATAACGAGAAAAGATTTTCTTTCCGTTGGCGCTTATAACCGACCTTGACCTGACATTTGTATAGCGTAGAGAGAGAGAGAAAATAATAAAGAAAATGAAAATACCTCCCCCATCTTGAGGTGGTGGTGGAAAAACCGGTCGAATGCAATCAAAAATTGCTTGATTGTGAATAAGAGAGGAACACGGGCGGGAAAGAGGATCGTGTCCGGATGAGATGAGTTTTCCTTCTCACAATTCTCTAGTGGCTTATATCTATCTATCTATATATATATATATATTCCTTTTTTTCTCTCTCTCTCTCTTTCTCTTTCTCATCTTTTGTATCACTGCGGCGTGATGAAATTAAACTTTGGGGACGACGTGAGGCCAATCAACTGGGAAACCCTGTCTGTTTCTTTTAATTATTTTCTTTTTCCCTTTCCCTCTTTTCTTTTATTATCGGATGGCTCGTCTATGGTAATGAAGGCGCGGGTAACATTTGCATATGTACACGAGGGTTGGTTGGTCCGTGACCAATTAATTTAATATCTCTCTCCCTAGTCGTTTAAAAAGAGTTTGGTGTGTGGGAGTTGACTCCTGGACTGTTCTGATGGACAGTCGGGCGACTGACAAGAGCGGATTACACGCCGGCTAATCTCAACTTAACTATAACGTACACATACAGAGAAAGAGAGAGAGAGAGAGAGAGAGAACAAGAGAGAAAGCAACTTCCATTATCGTTCATTCTTTTTTTGGGTTCCTTTTCCCTCTCTCTCTCTCTCTCTCTTGTGTTTTTGTTACTACTACTACTCTCTTCCAACTGCGTGTTATTTTGCTCTTCTCTCCCTCTCCCTTCTGACAGCTTCGGGACCCCCTGCAACAAAGTTCCTCCCAAGAGACTTGGCTCCTCCCCCTCTCTCTCCGACTCTCTTCGGCGTATTATATAGACAGAGAGTTTAGCTCTCTCTCTTCTCTCTCTCTGGTTCTCTCTCTCTATATAAATATATGTATGTATATATATAAGTCTGTGTGTTTATCTCGACTGGTTGTATTTGCTTTTCGTCTTCTCTCTCATCTCCAACAGCAATCATTCTGCGTGAAAAAAAAAGTTTTCCTAGCGGGAGCTGGCAAATTAAATTGCATTCGTCGTACCGAAAAATTAAAAGAATAAAAGAGTATAGCGATCGTTGTTGTAAGGGTAGTGCTACTAGCGGCTACTGTACGGTAGTAGTAGTATAAATAGAAAAAAAAGGGCAAGAAGAAGAAGAAGAAGAAAAAGAAAAAGTCATATATATCAAGAAGGGCGAAAGGGGCCGGTTACCTTCTTCTCTTCTGTCTACTCGAGACTCGGTCTCATCTCTCCAGGGTGTCGTCGTCGATCACTATAGTCTCAGGGTCTCTTGATATCCATCTAATCCGCACTCGAAAAGCCCACGACGCGTCGTGTGCCGGGGCTGCTGCTGGCTGCTGCTGGGCCGGCCTCTTGACGCAACAACACCCGAGCCCAGCAGCCAGAGGACAGAAGCCATTGATATAAATATACGGCCCATCATGATCTCTCGCAGATGCACTGCACCCGCCCTTAATTTCATTGAAGACGTTCCCATCGCACTCTATAATCCGTCCATCCATCATCCAGTGCCAGTTGAGGCGAACTCCAAAAACCCATCTTCCGGATTAACCGCCATCAGACCGAGAGATTCTAGTATTCTATTCGTATTCCATCCCTCCACGGCAAATAATTCATTTCCCTCTCTAAATGATTTCAATAAATTACAGCGTCGCGTAGACTAAACTCAATCCTAATCCCCCGGCCCTTTTCCATAGTTGATATCGCTAACGGAAGTCGCGAAATGAAACAGGCAAAGCAAAGCAAAAACACAAACACAAACGGCTCATCATCGTAGCCCAAAAGTATTGATGAAGGATGGATCCCAAAGGTAGGATTTAGGCCCAATCATCCGGGATTATGTACAGCAGGTTAAGAAGGATCTCTGTCCTATTACAGAATTCAGTCGCCAGCCAACCTAAACCGAATTGATGATGTTTTTTTTTGTTCTCCAGGTTACGTCTTTCGCTTCTTCTCCTTATAAAATATGTTGACAACAGAGCCAAAAGTCGCCTTTCCCTTGAATCATTAGCTGATTGTTCCTCCGCTTTTTGTATTCCGTTTGTTATTGTACGCCAAAGTTGACGCACGGCGAGCAGAGTTTCCCCCGAATCTAACGCAAAAGCAAAACGCAGATAATAGTGAAGTAGGATCTACTACCGCGGCTCCGGCCGCCGCCCGGCGCTCTTTGTATGTAGGCGTTCGTTGCGCAAACTCCTAGGCGTGCGGAGCTCCAATTTGAAGAGTTACAGTTCCATTTTCTTCTTCTTTTTCCTCTTCTTCTTCCTTCTTTCTCTCTTTCTCTCACGAAAAGAGAGAAAGAGGGAGTGTACACACACACAGACGCCGGGACCGTCGTCTCTAGAGATTTAGACCAATCAAAGAGCAGCAAATAACCTGCGCCTCTCTCTCTCTCTCTCCACCATCTTCTTTTTTTCTTCGAATGGGGAACTCGGGCTGCTCCCTCTTCTTTCTTTCTAAAAGAAATATGTCTTGATATATTTATACATTCCCCTATATATAATATATAAATAACTATATATATATCCTAAATAAATAAAGAACGAGCGACTCTATATTTACACAAAACGTATCGCGGGGCTTTTGCAATCGGAATAATGCGCTGGAGCTAATTATACAAAGATTGGAGGAGAGACTCGGAAGTAATGACATTGAAATCGTCGGGCTGATAGGTTTCCTGCTGCTGCTATTTCCGGCCGCCCTCGTGTAGCCATCATTAATAAGTCAGGAAGCGGCGGCGGCGACGACGACGTCGACGACGAGTAGGCAAGAAGAAGAAGGGAAGTAGCGACGATACATTCACACTCGCGCCCAAAGTCCTATAAGAGAGGCGATGACGTAGGAAGTGATCCTTTACTGCTGGTCCTTTCTCTTCATCTCCTGAGAGAAACGGAATACCCACAGCAGCGCAGCGCACAAACAAGAGAAGAAGAAGAAGAAAAAAAAAATGAAATCGGAGACGGCGGGTCTTTTGGGCCTCATCGCACACCAAGCCATCCATATATATATATATTGTAAGCTTTGCCGTTAACTTGGCACTTGAAAAACTTTGGTAATACGAATGTTGTTGTCCCCAAAGTTCTTTTTTTTTTATCTTTGTTTGTTCTTTAAAAAGCGGACGGCCGAGTCTGGCGGGGGAAAAAAAACAATTGAATCGAGTGGAAGAATTCGATGGGTACAAAACATTGGGGCAAAGTCATCAATATGGGTAACATCACGTGGAGGATACTTGATGACACTCCTTTTCCTCTTCCCCTCCTCGGCCGCGGCTGTTGCTATGGTTACACCTGCCGCCGCAGCCCGCAGATCGTTAAAACCCCTCCCTTCTTCCCGCCCAGCAGCTAGCATGGCCTCTTTCTCTCATTGATTTCCCCTTTTGCCTCGACGACGACGACGTCAAAAGTTCCGGCACCGCATGCGCCGACGTCTCGCCCGTCCGCACGGCGTCCAGCAACCCTTGGCTTCTCTGTGTACATATACGCTAGATTATGTGGCGCACATTCCACCGCATTTCTTTTTATATGTGCACCCCCGTCAGAAGGGCCTTCCTATAAGATGACGCAACGATTCCTAGCGTTGATTACCGCATCGGATGTCCCTTCATAATTCACCGACGTCTGCTTTACCTCTTGGCTCGGCCGCAGAAAGAATAAAGCTCCTCTATGAATCGATATAAGAAAAGTCGGGAAAAGGGATCAAAAGTTACGTCCATACAAGTTTAGACGATTGCTGGAATCGAGGAAATGGCGCAGCGGACAAAAGAGCAAAAGGAAAACTCTTGCTAGCTCTGTTAGAGAATCAGAAAAAGGGGAGGGAAGTAAGAGAGAGAGAGTGAAAGGAAGAAAAAAAAAGTTATACCATCACTCGGTGCGCAATGAACCATTGAATCGGGTTTTTTTGTGTCTGCGTTGTTGTTTGGGGGGGATAGCTACTGTGTTGTTGTCTGATAGGGTAGCAGGTGTAGGAGGTAGGGGGCACATATGTTACTCTGTTCGGATGTTGGTGCGCCGGTTTTTCCGCACAAGAGGAGAGAGCTACGGAGAGAGATGGAGCCCATCAAGGTCTCGGACAATGGAACACGCTTTTCCTCTTCTGTAAGAGCAACAGCAGGGACAGCAACAGTGACACTAGCTGGAGGAGCAGCAGCAGCAGAGATGGCAGAGAGAGAGAAAGATATAGGTCCCTGCAACTCCCCTCTCTGCGACAACCCCACCGACTATAACACAGACTATATCTACTATTACAACGACTAGAGCGAGTTCCTCTCTTTTGTATCTCCGCCCCTCCAGCAGCCAGCCCGGCTATAGCTCCTTCGCAATCTGCATAATGTATATAGATTCCTCTCGCTCTCTCGTCGCTATTGTTCGGGAGAGCAATTGTTTTGTTTGTCGTCGCTGACACCCGAAAATCACGAAACTGCTCTCGACTGACGCCTCTTTGACGCCTTATAAAATGTACATAATTTAACGTCGAATTAGTAAACGTGTTGAAACTGCGATACGAGTTAAGTCACAAATACGCAATCGATGTTTATCGGAAACGCGGAAGCGCGCACAATGATGGCGGCGGCTTGTCTGGTGGAATTAATCCTTCTCTTTTCTCTCCTTTTTTTTGTGTGTGTGTGTCGTTGTAAGGGGAGGATTGACGTTTGGTTTGACACGACCTGTACGTGCAGCGTAAGTGTAGGCTATATAGTAGCCCACCCCTCTCTCGATCTCATCACGCAGGGCGCACGCGACTGCTGGTCTGTCAACCAGGGCTGACAGACGTTCTCTATCTAGAGTCCATCTCTTTCTCTCTCTCTCTCGGTGCGTTGTTGCTGCTGCTGCTGCTGCTGCCGGTGTTGGAGGATTTGAAACCGGTTGCTTGCATCTTCAATATCGCCGAGTAGCACTCATCCAGACCGACATTGTGCTCTATAGATCCGGGGGCTAATCCGTCCGTCATCCATTTCAATCCATCGCCACCCATTTTGCTGGAAATGTATGCTGCCGGGAGACGGACGGAGTAGATCAAGTCTATATAAGTTGCTTGATAAAAGAGATATAGACTCGGCGCGTCTGCCTCTTTTTCAATCCGGCAGCAGCGAAAAGAGCCCGCGCGTAGTCGCAACAGTCCTACTTCTTCTATTACTATACGTGTATATATCTATCTCTCTCTCTCTCTCTCTTATATATATATATATAGATATATATATATATATATGGGAGAGTGGGCAAGAGATAGAAGAGAGAAAGAAAGAAAGGCTAACTTTATTTGCCCGGGCGATAATTGCATAGACCCCCGCGAGTTGCTCGCATGGCTCTCCCGAGACCAGAGCACACAAGCCCAACAAATGGACTTTGCTCTCACTCGTCTCCAATTCTTTCCTCCTTTTTTTTCTCTATCTCTCTCTCTCTCTTTCTATCTCTCTCTGTATGTGTGTGTTCCCCTATACCAGCAGCCGTGTTATATCTATACTCTGATTATATACGAGAACGATCAGGAAGGAGCGTCTAATGTCATAGCTGCTGGACCCTCAACAGTTATTGGGACGGAGAGAGGGGGCGAGAGCAACTCAATTTTCCGGCACCGACTAGCCCAGTTTCACCTCTGACCTATTAAACAGCGGCAGCAAATGTCAGCTTTCATTTCACCTGTCGTCGTTGTCGCCTAAATGGCGTTGTTGTAGAACAGTGCGAAAGATAGTGAGGTAGTAATAGCTTGAAAAAGTCGCCTATTTCAAAGTGTAAGTGAGGCTACGTATATATAATGTATATTTGCTTATATGTATACCGGCGGAGGGCTTGTTCTGCTGCTGGGTAGAAGAGAATGAAAAGAACTTTCCCAACGGAGTGCTAGATTTTTTTTCCCCCCTCTCTTTTTTCCTTTTTTTCATTATTTTTTATTTTGGAATAAGTAGAAAAAGAAGAAGAAGAAGAAGGTTCTCTTCCGGCGATCCGTGAAACTCCTCCGGGACTACCGAGGCCGTGCGGAGGGAGGCTCGACGAGGAAAAACTTATTTCTTTCTCTTTCTTCTCTGTGCCCGTACTCTCTCTCTCTTCGCTCTGCTTTTCTCTGTGTGTGTGTGTGTGTGTGCTGTGTGCTGCCTTTTTTCAACTTGGATCGTCGTTGAAATGGCTACAAGACTAGCGTGCTGATATCCGCTCAATTCCGGGAAACTGACGTCTGTGCTTCCTTTTTTCCTGCTCTCATCTCTTCTCTCTATATATACTTTGAAGAATTTTACCCCAAAAAATGGCAACACGAGAAGGAAGAAAAGGAAACTGGTTTTAGATTGTCCCGTTTAAATACAAAAATTTTTTTACAAACATGAAAAAATACGAAGAAAAAAAAATATTTATTTATTTCCCTCTTTTCTTTTTTCTTTTCTTTTTTCTTTTACCCATCTCATAGCATTGCGCCATGGGGTGCGTATAGGGGGCGTCGGCGGGGCTGATGGATGAATGGGTCTCGACCGGGATGACATATGGGGCGGGGTACATTTCATTTTACACCTCTTCTACTATTACAGAAAACCCCGGCGCACATACACACACATGCGAAAAAAAATTGGAATAATAATCATATTCGTCCCCTCTGGCTCATCGTAAAGTCTGCTGCTCTTGTAATCTTTAGAAAATTTCAAGTGTTTTGTGTGTACGAAGAGCGGGTAGTACGGTAGTAGTAGCGGTAGCAGTGCTTATTTAAATACATAAATATAGGAGACCTAGCCCTGTTGGATGGATATTTCGAGGGGGTGATGGGTACGGAGGGGACGGACCGCGCCCATTTGATCCGATTGTGATGCAATTTTATGTGACATGACACGATGATCCTGGCCATCTGTAAAGTACATCGAAAAATAGTAGAAAAAAGGGAGTAAGAAAAAAAGAAGAGGAGGAAAGAATCGAGTCCATATCAAAGTCACGAAGACATTAACATATTCAATAGGCAGCAAAGGCTAGCTTTTGCTCCTTCTTCAGGATCTTCCTACATATACCGACCGGGCATAGAGCGTAATCAAGAATTTAATTAGGTCTCGTGGGCCTCCTCCGTGGGCGTTTTGAATTAATGAAGCGGTAAAAGAGGAAATCCCCGAAGAAGAAAGAATTTTTGTTGGGCGCATGGAAATCAAGACGCAACTTGCAACCATTAAAAAGTGAAGGTGAATGGCCGAGAGGGGAAAGACCGCTGTATTTTTTAGTTACACTACCAACCGGTATATATAGTAGTCTAAGGTTTTCTCTTCTTCTTCTTCTTCTTCTTCCACTTCTCTTTGTGAATCCGACTTGACTGGATCAAAGTGAATGTGTAGGGCCCCATACAGAAAACGTAGAGCTGGTATAGAGAGAATACATAACTGAGGGAGAGAGAGAGAGAGAGAGGGAATCTGCAACGCTATCCGCTAATCCTCTCAAAGGGACTTCTCACATTTCCCGACGACGCCGGCCGACGCTCTTTGCTAGACGCCCAACGAGTTCTGAATTCGACGCCGACGACTCACCGCGCTCTACGCACCGCGGAAAAGAACCTTTCATCCCTCCGCCACATTCTCCATCCAGTCCACCGCTTCCGTTATTTATGAGCAGAGGCCTATGATGCACTCACCCCTCGATCTCAATCTACATCCACTACGGCTGGACCCGACGACTAGCTAGGCTTTTACATCACTACTTCTCTGGCGCAAAGTAAACAGAGACAAATCAATCAAGTTTTCATGGAGTTGTATTGATACAATTCGACCTAGGCCAGCATGTCGACAGATTTTAACCCAAAAATTCATTTGTTAAGGTTTTTTCTAGCCGATGATGAGGAGTTTCGATCCGGCACCACCGCCACCACCACCGCCGCCGCTTTTTTTGGGTTCTGATTGGCCCATAAGTGCGGATAAAGGATCTTGGGACATGGTTGAGATGAATCGTGGTAGTGCGAGTACAGCATCGGCCAAAGGATCTTGCTGAGCCGAACGACGATCACGATCGACTGGAAAGGCATCGCTAGTGATAGCAAGGGCCAACAGGACCGACAATAACTGCAATATTTAAATAAGGAGCTCAAATACAGAAAGGATGAAACAATGAATAAAACAACTTACGATGAAAACTTTAAGAGACATTTTCGATTGAAAGAGGAGGAAAAGTTGAGCTGTTGCTGCTGATTGCTGCTGAAGCTGAATGGATGATTTGGACAAAGTTTTACTACACTTATATACTAAATGAAATGCCCTCGTCCTCTTACGAGGTCAAAAGGTTCTTCGTCATCAAAATATTTTTGAAATAAAATCTAGCAAAAATAATTCTGACGAATTATCTTAATGCCGATGCTGGTTGTCGAGGTCGACCATTGTATTTGTTTATCTCATGAATTTTATTTCGATTCCAAGTGCACAATCTTTTTCAACGCCCTAATTTGCTATCTACCATGCATAAATAATTGTATTTAAATTTTGGGGTAAATATTTGTATATAATAACGATCAACATATATTCGAATAATAGGGATAAGACATTCAATGTGCGTATTTAGTTTAAACTTTAAATTTGAGTTTCAGAGTTAGATTACAGTCCGTTGTGGTAGAGAGTCTAAATTGAATTTTAAATTTTTATTTTCAGGTGACCCTTTGGTATGTGACTAGTCCGTGATTGAAGTTGTTGGATGTTCCAGCATCAGCAGCAGCTCCTGACGATGCGATGAAGAGCATCACACAAATTAACTTCCCTTTTTACCAGGCTTTGCGTGGGCGAGGTCCTTCCCCTCTGAAACAAAGGAAGAACAACATAAAGATTAAGTTTCCACCTAATACATTTAGAGTAGATGGACCACGTACTCGAGTTCCGCTTCCCTCTTGGCGCCGTAATAGCCGTAGTCGCCAGTATACTGATCTACCGTCTTGTTCCGGTCGGCCGGCTCCAGAACGTACGGCTTCTGGCCGGTCTTTCCGTACACATCGTCCTATGCACGACAATAAAACGCCAACGCGTTACAGTACGAAAAATAATTTAATTTTAAACCGCCAGCTGCAGTGTAGTACCATTTTGTTGCGATTCGCAGCATTGCTGTCGCCTGTAGTTACAACTTCGTCGGCCTCCGGATGGCGTCGGAATTTAAAGTAACAATATTCAATGGCCAACGTGACGCAGGCCAAAAAGATACCAACGAAAATGACGATAAAGACACCACCTACGGCGCAAGCGATAAATATTGATGAATACTGTTGACAGGCCGGTCGAGCAAAAGTTAAACGTACCAATGTTTTGAATGGAAATGCCGTCGGATTGATCGTTAGTGTCACCGCATTCCTTCTTCTCGGGATTATCGGTCCACCAGCGCTCCTTGAGAGTCTCCAGACGTCGCTGGTTGAGCAAGCGCAGGATGGCGTCGTTGAGGAGATCGCGCAAAGGCGAGCCCTCCTGGACGGCCACAGCGTACGGTTTGCGTGAGAATTCTTCACCGACCATCTGCAAATCGCAGTTGACCAATACTTGGTAACGAATATCCGTCGCATCACCTGAATCGAATATAGTTTATTATTAGGTTGATTACAATGCGAAATAGTTGGAATAACGGACTGACCTAGGAAAGCAAATCCGTCGTTTTCTCCGTTAGAAGCGCGAACGCGAGTTAGAGCCTCCTCAAAAGTTTGCGGTAGCCCAGCATCCTATGAAGCAATCATGACGCTATTGATCGCTGTTATTTTTTATTTTAAAGTACGGTAAATATAAACATACCTGCATGGATTGCCAGATTTTAGTGTACTTGTCGCTGACTGGGTAGTCCCAGACGGCCAACTTGGATCGTTCAACTTCCGACATGGAATCGTTCAAGCTCATGTCCTTCCAAATCCTTTTTGAAGACATAAAAGATGGTCGATATTTTTTCACAAAAAATGATCGAAACAATCGGGAAAAGACTTACTCGTAGAATCGCTTTTCGATGTAGGCCATGCGTTCAAAGTAGGTAGACACATCGGTGCCGTTCTGGGGAGCGTATTGCACTTTGTACTGAGTGGCCAAGTCGTCCAGTGAGTTGACGGGCGAGTCGAGACGGGAAACGGTCAAAAAGGCAGCCAAGTTAGCAGTGTACGAAGCGATAATGATGAAACCAAACAACCACCAAGTAGCGGCAATCAATCGACCGGAAAGATGCTTGGGGGATTCTCCACCACCCTGTAAAGAATTTCATCATTCGTAATGAATATAGCTATCGAAATCACTTTAGAAGTTTTACAAACTGACTTGAGGCGTTAGTGACGTCATACAAAACCAAAGAGATTCTTTAAGTGAAAATTCTCGTTTCTCTTCCTCGGGATCATCTGCGTACTTTTCTTTATTGTTTTGATACGAATAGGGAGACCAACGATCGAAAATCCATAACAAGATACTGAATATGCCAGAAGAGGATATTAGTTGAATGTTCAATTATTTGCGTCTTATAAGTGTTCGTTACCTGGTAAAGAAATAAGCGGCCAAAATGCAACCCCACACATCGTTCTCGAGCACAGTAAGAAATTTGAAGAGCGAAGTCGAAACTTGGGGTTTGGCCATCAAAATACTAATGCCGACCAAATCGTAGTAAGGCACGGTGAAATCGATCACGTTTTCACGTTCTGCCATTACAGCTAAAGCTCCTAAGCCAATATCCGCTCTCTAGTGAAGCGAAAGGGTAACGAAATTAATATTTGAGTGCGCATTCGATCGAGGTATAAATAGCACCTTCTCCATCAATTCTTTGATCATGCCGTTCCAATTCATTTTGCTATCCATGTTGCCGTATTTACCGTCAGGTACTTCATACAACTCGTATTCAAAACCCATTATTGCTTGGATATCTTTGATGAGATCGACGCAATAACCGTAGAATTCCACGGTCCCATTTCCTTTCCGTTTCATGATAAATGGCGCTTGCTACGACAAAACAGCATCTAGCGTCAGGTTTTTTAACTTGGTCGCGTCAATGTTTACACTCACCACGACGACGGCGATTTTGAAAACGCTAATCACTTTGAAAGGACGGATAGATTGACCGGCTGCGAATGCAATAGTTCCGGGCATTCCTGCTTTCCAAACGCCTAAAGAAGTTTTAGAATCGAGACGACTTTTTCTAAAGTTTAGTTGTGAAACGGTCATCTCCACTTGTGGGTAAGATTTCCCGTTTTCGTCCAACACCAGATTCGCAAAAGTCGTTCCCACATTAGCCTGTTAAGCACAAGTTTTGTAGTTTTTAATTATCAAAGCAGTTCAATAAATCGCATTTTTTTACATCATTGAAGGCTTTTCTGAGATCGAAATTGGCCCTAATTAGTGCAGTCAAGTTTGTTGTGCTACATTTGCCAAAAGTCATGTCAGCTGGGTATGTGTTGGCATCCAACATGTTCCTGAATGTAAGTAAGAAAATTGATTGACACTTTGCTTCCAATTTGTAGTTCAATTCAACTTACTTGACTGCAGTGAGAGCTCGTAAAATTAAATCAAAGTAAAACCCAGTATCAACACTGTAGCCACTATTAAGACCGGAAGTTTTGTACAAAATTCCATTAGTAACCTCAGGACTGATGGTTGGATTGGCAAACAAGATTGAACTATTTTCAGCTCGAACAAATGGCTCTGTTGCTCCTTCCTTTAAAATTCAATGTAATACAGATTAGCCTTTGAATTATTACTTAAGATATCCAATGTTACCTTGGTAACAGCACACCAAGAGTACTTCCTGCCAAAATAATTTTCCTGTGCTGCTGCCATTAGAACTGAATTGATACGCTCAACTTTGGCCAAGACAAAATAGTTGACAATATCCATATCTTCCAGTCTCCTTAGCTGGGTATTGATGTTGCTCTCAATCCTCGAAAACATGTGACGAATGGGTCGGTTTTTCAATAAAGTCTTGTATTTATTGGTCATGTCTATAAGAAATAATAAAGAAAGGTCCGTGCATATAGTTTATTCACTACGAAGCCATTTTTTTTTCTCTGACTTACCAAAACTGTCGTCATATAGAATGGCGGCATTGGTCATGTTTTGCAGTGAGCTGACGAGCGCTACCAATTGCGTGATTATATCACCGGGTGGCATTACTTGAACCAGGTACTTTGATTGAACTGCAGCAATATTGCTCCAGTGTCTAATCAAATGATATAATGTAAAATTTATAAAAAAAAAGTCCTTGTCACATAATTTTGTCTACTTTAGGTCTCCAACACCACCGTAGGAACCACTGATGGTCGGTAATCCCAGGTTCCTGGTCAAAGCCTTCATCACCTCCGAAGAAAGACCGCTCCAGGTTAAGTCCAGTACCAGGTGAGGAGGAGTACCGGCTTCGATGGTCTTATCGTAGACCGCGCAAACTGCCACGATATAATCCGAAGTTAGATGCCGAAAGCAACTTTTGAGATGTGATAATTACCATCGTCAACTGTCAGGTACTTTTGGGTAGAATCAAGAACCACACGAGTAACATTTCCAATGCTAAGTCCTGGAACTTTGGTTCGTTCGAGGTAACTCTGGACGGCTGTAAAGGCGCGATCGGCATCCCCATTGTTGGTTTCATAAACCATAACTTTTGAGAGAATCGAACGCGCAATTAGCTAAATGCCAAATTTGAATAAATTAGCGGTAACTTACGAACACGGATGGGATCAGCAGATTGAACGGTGAAAAACGCTCCCAGCAGTAGGAACAATTGGAGCGCGAGCATTTCTCCCATGTTCACACGGGTCTGTTCACTTCTATGCCACGACTGAAAGTGGTTTGGAACCTGAACGATCTCTCGAATTACTGCTGTGTCCTTCTTCGATCGCTACTGGGCGGCCTGGGCTGCACGACCTCCCCGTGAGCTCTCGTCAGTTCGATGTTCCACCCTGACTGTTGGCTCCATTCCCTATTCCAGGTCACATTGTCTCCCTTCCCCCTCTTTTCTGGCTTATTATTTAAAGCTGGTTTCCAAGACATCGACAACGTCACTATCTCATAGAGATACAACAAACTTCGCATAAGTAACCAACTTAATATTCGTCCATTCCATTTTACCTTTTCTCATGCTTTAAATTTCGTTTGCAAGGCTTTACGACGTCGATAAACCTTTTGTCGTAGATTACTAAAACTAGACATCGTTTATCCCCAAATGTACAGTAGATATTTTCAGCTTTCTTTTTCTTCGTTTGACTAGAGAGCTAGGTGGATATTCGTGTTACATTCGTTTGGGACACTAATATTCGGTTTTCTTAATTTCACTTTAATTGTTATTTGCAATCTACGATAAACATTCGTAGGATATTTAAATGCTTCACGTGTCACCTGAATGCCAGACTACAATCATTATTTTTGTATTAAAGTCGTATTGAATTGCTCAAGAGGTTTGTGACTGTTGCTAGGAGACAGGAAAATCTGCAACACAATTGGTTTCTGTAAACATGGGAGAATGGCATAAACCGACAAAGAAGCAATTCTAGGTCGAAACTGGTTGATGGATACTAGAATCTGCTGTTTCTGGCGCATCTTCGTCCATTAATAATCACGTATCCCTCGGCAACCGTCGAATCTGTTTGAACAGATAGCCAAGGACATTCGATTTACCGCACCTGAACCGATTCTCAGCCGAATTGACCGCGTTTCCTACTTCTGTTCCCTCTCTATCCGCGGTTTAAATATTTTAGTAGGCAGTGGGGAGGAGGTTCTTGTTGAAGAGTATCTAAAAAAAATACCTGCGGGTCGATTGACATAAACAAAAGAATCCGTCAGCGTACCGCAGAATCTTCTGGAAATTGTAAATGACCTCAACTTGTAGAACATTTTTTGTTGTGTTTAGCATCAATATTTAAGTTCCATTGAATAGCTTGTAATAGTTTTCCAACCAAATGTCGGCTCATACTCATAATTGGATAATTGATAACTAAATCCAGTTATTCTCAGCTAAACTCGGCTATTTTTATCTTGTCAAAGATCTTCGACACTGTAAACCTAGTTATGGATTTTGTCAATTATTAGGCCGGACAACTGTGTTAATGGGACACCGCATTCTGGAACGGTGGATTATCGAACATATCATCAATTCATCTGCACCTTGTCGGTCAATGTCTAGTTTTATCCAGAATCGCGGATGAAAGCAAAAAAAGTGAAATCCACACTCGCCATAAGGCTTCCTGCTTTGAGACATTTCTTTCTAACAACAAACATCTAGACGCGACGGAATGATCGACGAGGAAACCTCTGGCCGCTTCGGCCATGGCCGGTATATTTGCCCTTTTCCTCCTTTTCGTCATCATGTTCGCAACGGCCCTGAATGATTTTTCCCACATTCGTTTACTACTACAGGCATCTGTTGCGCAGTTAGCCAATTCAAAGTAAACACAAATAGGCACGATTGTGAAATATTCACTTAAAATTGGGCACAATAATACGGAATTCTATTGTAGTAAACCGTACTGGGAATCAATAAAAAATCTTGTTTTCAACCCCAAGATTATAATAGAACGGTTGTGTTAACGGGATTAAACTCGCATCGCAAAATTCCTATGCTTTTTGATTCATGTTGATTTTCGGTAGTCATGAAATCGGGGTATTTCCATTAAGGCTCCCGTTTCCGTTTCATACGAGACGCCTTTATTTATGCTAATCAGGTTGACATTCTTTTTCCGCCTGGAACGCTTATATATGAGACCGAAATTTGTCTCGTAACTGCTCATTTATTCCTACCGTTTTGCGCCCAAAGTCGACATCATGTTGGTTAGAAGATGTCGGTTGTTTTTCGCGTTTTCCCTGATAATTTGTTTGCAGTGTGTTGAGAGTTGTAAGTGACGCGCCTTGTTTATGTTAATTACGTAGAATTATAGTGCGCCAACCTTTTCGTGTTAATTAATTTATTCTTGTTCTCGTGGAACGCAGATCGCATTTGCGTGGTGGACGAAGCCTTGGCCTCCTGCTTGAATATGGTAGCCGACACGAACGCCCTAACTTTGGAATTTGAGTGCGTCCGAGCTAGAGACAGGTATCGATCGTTTTATATTTCTTCCATTTCCTCCAGTTCCAGATAAAAACTCCATATTGACAGCTCTTTTTGCAATATTTAATAAGAAAGAAGACAGATGATGAGCGATAACAATGTAGCGTCTGGTAACCATACCGACGATGGAACGGTGCTCCCGATCTTTCTATTTTCTTTTCTGTTAGAATGTTCTATTTGATCGATTACCTTAGAAATATTCCCACGTTGTTGTTGAGACCGATCTTATTATCAGATATAGCGGCCAACTCGTTAAAGCGAGATAAAATAGGAGGAAACGGTGTAAGAAACTCGGTTGAAAATCCGGGAGGTGTAATATGCATTCATTTCCCTGTTTGGACTGTAAGGCAAAAAAGACAATTTTCAAAAGGGAGCTTGCCCAATTCAGGAAAAATGGTAAAAAGACTGTTACCACTCTTGCGCTGTGTTTAATGGTTGATGTGATTTATTCAAATATCGTTGACCTCGATGGAACTGTTTTCTATTTTATTGCTTGTGTGATATTGACATACTTTTCTATCTTTTTTTTTGCCAGATTGGAGTGTTTGAAATTGATTCAAAATGGGTTGGCGGACTTTGCGCCGTTTGAGCCAGAAGATATGTACATTGCCGCCAAGTTCATGGACGATTCCTTGGCCATTTTCCTGGAGATGCGCAATGCCCTCACCCAGTTAGGTATTCATGATATACCGTGACATCCTCGTTAATGTTGTAAAGTCTTTTTTATTGGGTAGATGTGTTTCGGTTTCTGAGCGTTGCCGTGGTTCGAAATGACGCCAATATCAATTATCCTGGAGACTTGCGAGGCAAAGTGTCGTGTCACACTGGGTAATGTCTTTCGCCCGTTTTAAGACCTATTTCAGTTGACTTAATGTGCTTGTACTTGAACGCAGTTATGGAAGAACGGCAGGCTGGCATATGCCAATTCCCAGGGTATATTAACATCATATTTTATAAATCCATTTTCCTTACTCCGGTTACTAAACTTCCCTCTTTATTCTCGTGACTCAGTTGATGACGGAAAGATTGATCAAACCGGATTGCACTGGGGTAAATCCGGTCATAGAGCACGAATTGGCTGCCGTGTCAGATTTTTTTTCACGCGCTTGCGTGCCCGGAAAGTGGTCACCAGATGACAATACGGACCAATTATTCAGTGAGTGATGGATTGTATAGGTTTTTTTACGAACATCATAATCATAAATAAATAAATATTTAACTTTGATGCTACAGAACAAAGATACCCCAATCTGTGTTCGGCTTGCAACGACCCTTTCCGCTGTTCGGACGGCGATGAATTTTCGGGTTTCGAAGGAACTCTTAGGTGCATTACACAAGGCCTCGGTCAAGTAGCGTGGACCAGTTATACCACCGTCAGACGAATATTTGGCGTAACCATTTCAAACAAAGGGACTTAATTTGAATTTGAAATTAAATCGGTTGCGTATGTTATTTCAGATGGATACAGTCACCCCAAGCAGTGAAATAGTCAACTTTAGTTTCCTCTGTCCAGAGGGTGGTCGCCGGCCATTGACGTCGCCCTTTCCCTGCGTTTGGTCGGCCAAACCGTGGAATGGATACTTGACCCGGAAAGTCACAGCAGGGTAGGTTAAATTATAACTGACGGAAAACCCGATTTCGTCTTAATGGCCCAACGGGATTTTATCGACTGTTTATTTTTAGAGCTATATTATCGGATATGCAGCAACGAATTATTCGGGCGGTGGAATTGGCCCGCACGACCGGTAATGTGCGGACCGCCGACTGGCTCAACCGAGTTTTGGGCTTCGAACTCGATGCAGTGGCTGTTCCCGTGAACGAGTTGACTCTTTTCACATCCGCCGAATACCTGGCGAGAAGTCTGTTTCTTTTAATAGCGACGCTATTATTGCTTCCTTTTTCGCTAAAGCATGCTGTATCATTTTCTCAGGCAACTTCACGCTGTCGATTGAAGGACGTGGTTGCCGTGGAAGAATTCTGCGCTTCTGCGTCGTTTCAGAGAAGGAGCAGCGCAAATGTCAAGATTTGAGAATGGTCGCCCTCGCGAGACGTGTCCTGCCGGAGATTACCTGTATCCGCGGATCTACAACGATTGATTGTATGGATCGCATCCGGCGAGGAGAGGCCGACATGAGAACTTTCGACAGTAATGATGCCTATCGAGCTGGAAGGTCTGTTATCCGGTTGTTGCGGTTTTTTCTTCGGGGGATGAACAGTTTTTAAGGTTTTTCTTTTAGGTCGTACAACTTGAAGCCAGTCGTGACAGAGATTTACCCCAACACACAGGAATCGGCTTCTTATGCTGTAGCGGTGGTCAAATCCAATTCTGGAATTAATCGACTGGAAGACTTGCGGGATAAACGATCATGTCATACAGGATTCGGCCGGACTGCCGGTACTATAAAAAAAAGATTGCCCATCCGGCCCATCAATTAACCTATTTTCCGAAATTGTAGGATGGAACATCCCCATTTTTGCGCTCTCTGAACGCCAATTAATTTATCCGCAAAAGTGTCGTTTTGGCAAAGCGGTTGGCCAATTTTTTCAGCAATCTTGCGTCCCCGGTGCCAAGGACTTTGTGAACGATATTTTCAGAGATAATCCGTTATCGCTATGTAGCATGTGCGTTGGCAACCAAGCTTTGGGTATAAAAATAGTGTTAATTGAGTCTTTTTTTCACCTGTTAACGGTTTCCAAAACGATATTGTTTTTAGGTGGAGCTGGTCGGTGTTCTGCTGAGCCGACCGAAGAACTTTTTGCCGGATTCCGAGGAGCATTCCATTGCTTGGTGGAGGGCGGAGGAGATGTGGCATTTGTCCGACACACCACGCCTTTTGAAAACACTGGTGGGACCTACTTCACGCTCGTTAAATTCTATTCACATCGTTCATATCGTGCGCTCATTCAATTCCAACGACAGATGGAAACAACCTGGAAGCCTGGGCGGTGGGCTTGAGTTCCAACAACTTCCGGCTGTTGTGTCGCGACGGAGGTGTTCGACCCGTACAGGAATACCAGACCTGCAATTTGGGCAAAGTGCCCGCGCCCAAAGTGAGTTTTTTCGTGCGCGTGCTCGACGGACGGGAATTCCGTTTTTTTCTTTTTTGTTAGCTAAATAAGCTTTTGTTGCCACTGCCAGGTAATGACGGATGGTTGGAAATCTGCCGAACGGAGTCAGGACATCCGGGCTGTCATGTTGAGACTTTCTGACCTGTTTAGCCCGTCGTTTGGAGGCCAAGTCATCTTCCGTCTTTTCGGGCCTTACGAGGGCGTCCCCAACCTCCTTTTTACTGTAAACCTTATTTGCATCCTTTTGATTATACATGGCGAAGCCGCTAACATCTCACTTTGCGTGTAGGATTTCGCGGAGAGGCTTGGCGATCTCGGGCCAGTCGACTACATACACGGATTGGGCCGAGATTTCGTGAGGATGATGGAGCAGACCACCTGCGGCTCAGGGAGGGTCCAAAATGCAGCAGCCACTGGCATCTTTATGGGTGTCGTCACTACGTTGCTGGCCGTCTATTATCGTAGCTGATTATGCACCACCGCCAATCATTCTGGCCACTCTTCATCCATCTATGGGATATCCTTTTCTCTTTCCGTGTTGTTACTGTTGTAGCATAAAATAATGATAATAATAATGATTATGCGATCGTAATAAGATTGTATTTTTTTTTAAACACTCAAGAGTTTCGGTTTGAAACTACACAGAAGAGGCGGAGGCGCGGCCAACATGTGCGACCAAAAAAAGAGGAGAAAAACGTAACGCTTTTGGCAGAAAAGTGTCGGCACATCCTTCTCCTCTTTCCAATAGGATCTTTCCCCATCACAGAATTTTAAGAGCATTCTTTTTTCCCCAAAAAGAAAACAAAAAAATAAGCAAAAAAGATTCGCCTTAAAAAATACACCGAGGAAGACGTGGAAAAATACTTAAAAAATTTGAGTTAGTGGTTTTTTTTTCTTAGTAGGAGATCCATCCTCAATTCAACTGATATGAAGGGATTTTGATAGTGAATTTGAGCTACTTGCTTCAAAAACCAACAAAAATAGTGCAAAGAGAGCTATTTCGAAGGTAAAAAAAAGAGAAAATATTTCCGAGTGCATGCCGTGTCACTACTTGTTTACTTAAATTACAGCCGGGGGATTCTCGAGAGTACGTTCAACCTTTGTTGTTGGTCGACACGGTTTTGGTCGTCCTTTTCTTCGTAGAGCGAGGTAGTGTGGCGTACGAAGGAACCTGTGAAAGAGAAAAAGGAAAAATTGTCATCGGAACCCGCTAGCCGCAATTCACACGAGGATAACTTTCACAACAAGATTCGTGACAGTGACAGGCACGCTCTGTTAGATTATTCTAGTCTATATAGCGGGATTAGTCAGCGTTCAATCATGCTTTTTTTTCTCTCTCATTCAAAGGGATAGCACTCCCCATGCAGAGCGCTACCTTCCCCATGAGTGAACAGCACGGGCGGAGGCGGAGCTCTCCTTTTAGTTACAACCCTCGGCCTGTCGTTTACAACCGCCTCCATCTTCTAGAAAATCAATCATCTGGATTAACCGCGAGCCGACCAAATAGCGATAACTTACATCAGATCCGTTTGCGCCATTTCTAGATGGCTTCAGGCTGTCGACCATGGTGGCAGGTCTCGTTCCGCGAGAGCTCTGACGAACAGATCCGCTCCGTCGAGTGACTGTATCTGCCGCGCCAGCTGAATCTGCCGTCAAGAATTCCGTACTCGAATAACCAGAGCTAACGTCCTCCACCGACCGTACATCCCTGCGTTCACCAAACCGAAAGGATGTTACATGTAAGTTAATACGGCGGGATTGTGTATCAACCTAACGATTCTTACCCAATGTAACGCTCAGCTTCATCCGCGCCCCGACGCGGTAGACTATCAATTTCAGTAAAGTAGACCTCTCTAGTTACACGAGCGCGAGGAGCTCGCTGGGATGGTGGCCTCATGACAATGTCTACCAAACCGAATCTGACATAAGAAGACCGACAAGACAAAAAAAGAATTTGTCAATTTGTGGTACCTTCCAGCCCTTCTCCAATGTCATCGAATAAATCATCGAATTCCTCCGTATCTGAATCGTCTAATTGAACGGAAGCCGGAGGGGCCTGAACGTTAGTCTGCGTCCGGCTGGGGGCTCGGTCGTTTTCATCCAGCGTTGTTAAAATAGCTCCACCGCCTCGAACGGTTCGACGGTGGACGGGGTTGACATCGCTGGAGACGTCGCCGACGCTGTAACTCTTGCGTAGCGTGTTCATCAATCCTCCGCCGCCATTGATAGCCGTCTGCATGATAACGCGAGAGGCATACTGCACGCCTTTCGTGCCCAGCTCCAGAACAGTTTTGTAGCTTTCCTCTTTGGCCCGGTTAAGGTATTCGTCGATTTCCTATTTTTGTAACCAGACACAAAAGTTTTTAGTAGAAAAATTTCCCCCACGTGAAGAACTGAACGAGTTTGAAAATAAACCTTCTCCCTCTTGACTAGGATGGGGTGGACGAACTTGCGGTACAGGATGCTCGAACCTTCAGTAGCCGGCGATAGAAGCCATAAAACAACGATGATCTTCAGCTCGTAATAAAAGGGAAACCTATTGGTGCGGATGAGATTAATTGACGGTTATTTGGTACATGAAAAAGAGAGAGAGACATGGGGGGTTCGTCCTACCAGAAACTGAGGAACACGTCCGTGATGGTTTCAGCCGTGGTAAACAATGCAAATACCACCCAGTACATCATCCATTTGACCTGTCAGATAAAAGCAACACATAAATTACTAAAACGCCAATATGATAAACGTGCTGTGCATAAAATTAATTACGTATTCATCGACATCTTTCGTCCGGATGGCTTTATAGCTGGAATAGGCCGGATAAAGGGTGCCTAAGAGGAGTCTGTAGAAAGAAACGATTACGTATGCGGTACATGGGAAGGCCAAGCACACAAGACAGCCCGGGAGTGTAACTGCCGCAAGTTCCCATGTATTAAACAATTCCGCACTGATGGGACTCTCACTGACTGGTACGAGTGATGACACATCGGTCTCAGATTGCCAAGCAATTCGGACCATTTCTTATTGGAAATGGACAACAATCGGGCTACAAATCCATCCGCGCTGCCGTTCACGGGTGCGACTGTTAACAAGAACGATCCAAACACAACAGCGCCATTCTTATAAACAAAGACGGTAACTACCGAGGGCTTGCTTGTGCTATTTTCGTTGGCAAGGAGAACCAAGAGTCACGTCTTTGACAACACACTAGGGGGCTCTCCCTCTCGCACGCAGTTTAATTCAGTTATTACGACTTTTTTTCGTCCAACAGAATTGTATTTCGCTTCAAGACCTTAACTAACAAAGAGAATTCAAATGTACGCGTGTCAGGGTTCTTGCAAGATCTGTTGGCAAGTGAAAGACGGTACAGTTTGTGTCAAGGATAAAGTTGTAAACCAAGGTTAGTGGGACCTTTCGTCATGTTGATCGAATGATTCCATGTACGGGCAACACAGAACCCTGGGGCCGTTCAGAGCTTCCCGGGAAAATAACAAAGGAAACGCGTGAAAAAAAAAGGCTGATTATTTGAAAAAACTTAAACCAACGCTCCTACATACGACGCCCACTCATGATGCAATATCCGTAGAGATAAGGGCTACGAACTCTTTCGAATTTCATTTGTTTACATTTGACACAACTACACAGTAAGGACGATATCAAAACGAATTCCACTCACATGACGAGCCTGGATACCAGACCTGAAATCATTGTCCAGCAGGATGGAAAGCTTTTCTTTGGCACTCGAATTAAGTTAACATGAACTGGAAAGTATCACGTGTCTGAACAAACGTTTAAAAACTGGTGGAATGTGTATGAGGTACAACTTTCCAAGACCTAACGATTCAAAAGCCAAGGTAATTCTGAGCACGACTCGAGTATGAGCTTGGAGGAAAACAAACGTCTTTTTTTTACATTGAGTTGCATGCGTACTCGGTAGATGGCATCGCAGTTCCGTTTTCACACATTCAGCGAACTCGCAATTTCGCTGAAACTGGGCTTGAATTCAAACAACAATCCATACAATTCTGTTTAAAATGTCCAATTAATTAGTTTTTCCTCGAACTAAGCCATGTAAATAAAACGGCAAAAACCACCCTAGTTGAGAATCAGAGTAGACAGATGCCGCTGATGACCAGGTCGATATTTTTGGCGCGCTACGTGGAACTGGAAAAGTAGGCGTGTCCTGGACAATGGGCCCATCCTCCGACTCGTGGAGGGTTACCAAACAACGCCGTTAGGCGGCGACACATGTTAACTTGCCTATCCGTTCCCGAGTAGTACAGTTCCCGCTCTCATCGCGTCCACCGAGCTGTGCGTCCAACGTCGTCTCTCTCTGCGTTTCAGTGTATGGCGGGCGTGTTGTTCCCGTTGAAATGTTGCCCTAATGCAAAATGTGAGCGTAGTGCATCGATATCGTGTGAAAACAACAACAGCCGTAGATTTGAAGACGCAATTTGACCTGAACGTAACCCACCGTCACGTACACACACTCACACACACACATTTCATGACTCGTTGGACGACGTTGGTGGTGCGTCGTTTCTCGTGAATGCGATGCCATACGTCGTCGTTCGATGGCGCAAAACCGTTGTCGCAAGGATATCGTCGGCAAGAGGTTCTTGTGCGTTTCGTCGAGTTCAATCAACGGCCAGTCTTCATCACCAGCTAAAAGTGCCATTCAACAACAACAACAACGTACCCCGAACGAACCTGCTCGCTGGGCCTGGCGGGCGGGCGTGATTCGTGCCGCCACACTCCACAACATCGATCAACACGACCTCCAGGTATATATGTTTTTTTACATATTTTATGTGTTCCCGAATGTTCTCTCTTCTCCCAACCTCATCATCAACAACAACTAGACGTCCAAAAAAAACAAAAACAAAAAAAATACACCCAAAACTTTCAATCAGGTTGAAATCTCGACATTATCGAAAAGTTTCAGGAATGTTTGAGGGGGCTCGGCCGCGAGGAAAGTCGTAGTAGTAGTATTTCAGGTGCTAAACAATTCCAGCTAGCAGCCTATCCCATGGGTGCTCCCATATATACGCACACGGATTGCATTACTAATGCTTCTCTGACGTGAATATCATTCCGGAAATGTAATATCCTACTCGCTTTTTTTTGTTGTGTGTGTTGTATTTGTTTCCCAGGGCCGTCGGAATGAATGTGTCGAACTTGCAGATTATTCTACCTTCCGACAATGTCTTTTGTAAACTTTTTGCCCTCTCTGAAAGTTACCAGATTGATCCAAAAGAGTTTTTTTTTGCCCTCTCAACTACGTACCCTACGTCTTCGAATTTCTTTGTATCATAAAACACACGAAAGGGAGGGGGAAAGAAAGAAAGAAGAAATGATTTATATTTCTTTTAGCCGTTTGGACAGGTTCCAACGGTCCTTGGACCAGAGGGAAGACGTTGAATAATAACGACTACGAATACTGGTAGGAAGAATAGGGTCGGATGAATGGAGCGAACAGAGAGAGAGGAGGGTAAAACAAGAGAGAAACTTTCTAAAAAAGAAAAAAAAGGGGGACGTTGACCTCTTCAACGTGGCCGCCCGGGATTCATCTCTTGGAGAGAACGAGTTTTTTCTCCTTCTTCTTCCTCTTCTTTCCAAAAGTAGGCATTAAGTTTAGGGTAATCATTGATTCTTCCATTCTCTCGGTATTCGTCGCTGTCGCCGACGCCGACGACGACTCTACAGGTCTAGGGATATCGATCCCGGTTCTCTCCAGCAGAGCACAAGGAGATTTTGGCCAATTTTTAGTACGCGTGTGTCCAAATGTAGCATTCCAACGAGTCTGCTGCAGCTGTGTCGGTGTAGGGAGATCCCAAGTTATTGATTTTCAATGCCCTGGGCGTCGTTGGGGCACTTGACTGGCTTTTTCGCTCCCGCTACTACCACCACCACGACTCCCATCCATCCCTATACACAACAAACAAAAGAATCCCGGCCGTTGCACTCTCCTCTCTCTCTCTCTTGCGTCGCATTGAAAACCCTCTTTCCCTCCTCCCCACTAGGCTTTCTCTGTCTGTCTCTCTCTTTCTCTCCCTCCATCCGTATATACCTTCTCACGCAAGTGACGTCACATCTGCTATTGACACAAGGCTTATCGATCTCTTTTCTCTCTGCAGTTACTCCTGGAATACGACGACTTAAGCTGGGATCAGCGTGAATGGACCAGTATTCACCAAGCGGGTGTATTTCACGTCTTCCTCGTCGAACACGACCTTTGGTGGGCGGAGGCGCAGCAACAACTTTGGCCCGCCTTGGTATGATGATGATGATGATGGTTTCTATTGTGTCTAGCAGCGGGAGGGGAATGATGTCGGCCAGTTAAAAGTGACGTCATTTTTTTGTCGTTGTTCCCTTCTTTTTTTTTTTGCAGGCTTTCAGCAGTTTGGTGAATCGGAGTCGTGTGGTGTTTCAATTGCCGTCGCCTGGTTCCTCCGGTGACGAGGAAGAGGACGGATCGCATCCGAGTGCCGTTGCCAGGACAACTGGTGGTGTTAGTGACAGTAGTAGTAGTGAGAAACGTCAGTGCGAAGATCGCAAAAAGACGAGTTGTGCATCCGCTGCGATAACAAACAAGAAGCCAGTGAATTTAGTTGCCGTCGAATTCCTGCTGGACCAACAGCGTTCCTTCCTCCCATCATCTCGTCTACAACCTTTCCAGGTATACTGTCTACTGTTTCACCCAGTAAGCCTTCGTGTACGATCATATAGACGAACCTAGGAAACGCACGTTGACCTCGGCCGTCATAAAAATAGCTCGGCTCTATGTGCTGCTGCCGCGGCTGCTGCGGTTGCCCGGCACGTGACTCGCAACCCCCGCTCTATTTTTCTCTTTTCTGTCGACTCCCGCAAAGGCGACGAGACGCTATGAATATCAAAGTATCTGTGGTGGCTGCTCTCCCGCTAAGTTTCCGTCGCCGACGACGACGACGACAAAAGAGTCGCCGTACTTGACCTATCTCTTACGCAGCATCGTCGTCACTTGAAAACAAGATCGGACGGAAATGATTTCACATTATCTTTTATGGGTGCTGCATAGAGAAAGGACTCGTTTCCTGGTCAAATGTTGACATAGTATAGCTTCCTCCTTACGGGACTGCGTGTTGGCGTGACCTTGAAGCGTCGCAATTGGCTTCTCTCCCCTCCCCTCAAAGTTTGATTCCGTTTTTCTCACTCAAAAAGTTTCCTCCTTTTCTTCAAACTCTTTTAAAAAAAGACCATTTTCCAAATCGACATTTTCCAACTTTCTTATCGATCTTGATGGATTTGTTTATCGTCCTATCTCGCGCAGTGTGCCTAAGCTCTATATACTCTAGCCCGAGTGTCATCAAAAAAAGATAAACGACGCTTAGAAAACAACAAAAAAACGAAAAAAAATTCGTTTCGATTATCATCTTGTTAATAAACGAGTATCGCGTTCCTTGGGCGTGGCCCATATTAAGGATGCCGAAATGCGTCTTTTTTTCCTTCTTCTTTGGTTTTTTAATACTCTTTTTCTGTGGAAATTAAAAAAAAATCGCAGGATTGGGAATCTTTCGGTTGGTCGAGTCCCGAGCAAAATCGATCGCATCCGACGGCGTCTTCTTCTGGAGTGCGAGAAGCCGTGCGGAAGTGGGCGGAGCTGCAAGCCGGACAGCGGATTCTGGTTACTACGCCTTCAGTCGTCGTCGGCTACCGTTGTCAGGTGTACCGGTCCGAAGGTGCCACACAGTGGTACACGGCTGTCATTGTCGGCCACGACGAGGAGTCAGGGGTATGTGTCAATTCACGCACCGTCACTCGCCATCGTCACTCGCTCACTCTACTTCTCTCCTACTCTACCTTTTGACTACTGCGTCACCTTTTAGGAGCTGACCTTGACGGACGACACTGTCCTCGAAGAGCACTACGAGGATCCTCGTCTGCTTCAAATCAAATTACTGGGAGAAGGAGGTCAGACATCCGTTGCCGATTCCACTAAATCTGATTGAGCGACGAGAAGGAGGAGGAGTAACCCGATTTTTTTCTTTCTTTTTTGTCTCTTTTCTTTTATCTTTATTTAGTGGTTGAATCCATCTTGAGAGGCGAAACTGTGGGCATCACATCGAGACGATCTCGGGCTTCATCTCAGGTACATTTAATCAAAAGCAAACGGGGAGTGATCGGATAACGTTCACCTGACACGTTTCCATCGTCTTCTCTATCTGGACATAGGCGGGGAAAGTGGTTCATCATTCACCGTTGGTCAACCTACAAGCGACTAAGCGCAGTGCGGGAGGAGTACGTCCAGCAGCGGCAGCAGCAGCAGCGGACCGGAACGATACGAAAAGTAAGCAAGTCAAAGGTCGGCAAACATGCGGGATAGCGGAGGAGACCTGTATAATTCGATCGTCGTCGTCGTCGCTCCAAGGGTTTTTGTATTTTTTCGTTTCGGTGGAAACTAGCACACAGCACAGTGTTGTTGTTGTGTTGTGTAGTTCTCTTTTTGAGGCCGGGGGAGGAGTCTGGTCTACCGACTTTGGCTTCAATTGTCGACCGGACTCGGTAGAGGCAAGTTGGGCTGGATATATTTTCGAAAAAAAAAGGATTCTCTCTGTGTACTGTTTTTTTGTTGTTGTGGCTCGAGTCTCGCGCAAGTCAAGTCAGTCGGGGTGAGTGTCGTTGTCTTCTTTATATTCTTTTCTTCTTCTTCTTATGATCCCCAAAGTTTGTCGCCTAAACTTTCTCCACCTGGTGGGCTATCGTGAGTCATTGCTCCCGCCGTAGTCATAGGCAACCGAGTATGTGCTCTATCTCCGATTGTATGGCGTATTCAAGTTTAACGACCTCATCGTTTGTTTTGAGAAAAAAAGGAAGAAACAAAAAAAAACGAGGAGAAGTATGTTCCGCGCTAGTTTCTCAGCTCGCTCTCTCTTCGACGACCAGTTATCCGAACGACGAAGGGAAAGGAAAGGGAGAGAGAGATGAAAAGAGGTGGTTTTTTTTCTAGTTCTCTCATTCCACCAGTATTCGTCATCCCCTCTCTTTTTGTGTGGCATTCTAACCCGCTGGCGTCGAACGGAATGAGGCAATCTTATCATCTCGCTCACGTCCGTTTTCGGGGCTGGCAGCAAGCAGCAGCAGCACACCTGCCGTTGCCGTCCTGTTAGCCTTGATTCCTCATCTCTCTCCCTCTCTTGCGCGCGCCATTTTCATGATGATGACAAACTTTTGTCATCGACCGGCTTCTCAGTGCAGCAGCAGAAAGTAGATAATCTACTGTCTGTGTACACTTCTGGGTTCCTGGTCTGAAGAAGAAAAGAATGGGTTGCATTCTCTCTCTCTATGTGATCCTCTTTGGGAATTCGCCATGGAGAAAAACGATGTCGTGGCGGCTGTTGGGCGAAATAAAAGGAGGAAAAGGGAGGGGGTCGTGACGTCACGGCTTTGCCTCGGCCGCTGATTGGTCGTTGCGAACCCGCTGGCTGACTTGGCATTCTCCCCCAACCCACCTTCTCCAACCCCCCCTCCCCCTTCTCTCTCTCTCTCTCTCTCCAACAGTACACACACACACACACGCATTTCCCCAATCCAGCTGTGTAGTTCAGTTCAGTTCAGTCGCGCCAAGATGGCGGAGACCAAGCTGTGATTGTCGTCTCGTGCTCTTCTACGTCTCTCCACATTTTCCTCAACGACTTTTCGACAGTGTTTGGTGACAGTGCCAAGACGACGTTACGGATTAACTCGATCGCGTTTTCCTATAACTATTTCGACCCTAACCGAATGGCAACATTAAGCCAATGCCAGTTGTGTAGTACGCAGTGACAATTCCGGTATTTCAACAGTTTTTCATATCTCCATTTTCTGCTTCTCTTTCTCTCACCCCAGTGTGTGTGTCGTGTGTTGTGGGACCCGATAGGAAATGAAGAAAGAAAGACAGAAAAAAAGAGTCGGTTGTTTTTTAATATATGTGGAGCACCGGTGAAATGGCGGCCGCGTGGCCTCATCCCCATCAGTCGCCATTTCTTCTCGGTGATCGGCCTAGTAGTCAATTAGTTTGATAACATGTTGCTTTGCCGGATGTAACAGATGGCGTATGCATCTCCATAAAAGATTTTTTCTCTTCCTCTCTCTCGGTCGTCAGTAATTCACGACGACGTTGGTGAAAGGGACAAAAGAGAGGCCTCTCCCGTACATACCCTTCAGGGCCGCGTATAGTTCCTCTTGATATTTTTCGGTCAAGAAACGGAGGGGAAGAAACATGTCCGCGGGTTCTCCTCTTGTGTCTCCCGTTACTTCTTTTTCCCCTGAAAAAGTTAGCCTTTTTTTCTTCTTCTTCTTTTCTTCTGTGTACGCTGATTGCCTGGTCAAGGTGAACTCTTGTGTGAAAGAGAGAAACCGGTTGTCTTCATGTCCGCCACCACTCCTCGAGTCTCCTTGACCATACAGCCATTTTGTGTCGGGCGAAAAGGTTGTCGAAGAATTTTGCACGATGTATGCAAGAGAGAAAGGCAGACATTGTACGGTGACCTTCAACCGATCGCCGTCCATTTGGCAACGTGGACATCCTGCTTCATTTTTTTCCCCAGACCGATTCCTTTTTCCATCCTTTTCCCCTCCCAAATAGCCAACTATTATTGTCCAAGATTCGGTCATTTTCTCTATACAGTTCTGACCGGCCCTTTGTGTTTCTCTGACCCATTTCGCTTGTTGAAATCTATCTACAACACCAGCCAGAGGCGGAATGGAAGAGGGGGTTGAGGGGCGGTAAAAACCGAAGCGAGAGAAAGAAGAAGAAGAAGAAAAAAAAAACCCATCAACCACCATAAAGGCGAGGGTTCTTGTTGGCAAGGTCAAATAGAGGTCGAATATATCCACCCCCCATTGGAATATAACGGTGTCTTCTAGTCCAGCAGGCAAAGCAAAGCGGCAGCAGCAACAGCAGCTAAAAATCCCGATGGCCTCAAACGACAATCATTTGGGGCCTGGTGTGCAAAAGGGTCAAAGACGGGCAGACTACCTTGTATGGAATTGTGTGTAGCCGAGTCGTCGTGACCGGCCCGCGGGCTCCTCTTTCTTTTTTATCTCTTTTTTTTCTTGTTCTTCTCTTCTGGTGTATATAGTAGTACGCCATCTTGGCCATCACTATTCCCTTGTTTTTGTCAGCCGTTTCGTGTGGCCTCGGAACGAATGGTGGGAAGAGACGGGGATGTGGATGAAAAGTGGGGGGAATATCCTACAAAATGGGAGAAGGGCGATCAATAATGCAAGACGGGTGTAGGGTGGCATGACGGGAGAGAGAGAGAGAGAGAATCCAAAACTTCTTTTTCTTTCTCTCTTTCTTTCTTTCTCTCTTCTCTCTCTACTCTTCTTCGCTTCTTTCTCCTTTCCTGGAACAATAGATCTCTTCTGCCCTCGAGTCAGCATTTTCTTCTTTCATCCATCGTTCCGGTTTTTCGAGTTTTCTCTTCCTGTGGCTACTTGTTGCCCCCCGCGCTATTATCGATTGTGTGTATCTCGTCGTACCACCACACTGGTTACTACCTATCTCCGCCAAGAAGAGACGGGGCTATTTCTGTTATTATCAACATATATATACGACGGACCGAGTCGATTGCGCCATGTCCTCTTAGAAGGTCATCGGCCAGTCTTCGCCAAATCGTTCGTCATCCGATCGCCTTCTTTCCTTTTCTTTTTTTTCTACTGCACTTGTCTAGTTGCCAGGAGCGAAAAAAGGGGGCCCTCTAGCTAGTTATGTTCAGGTGTCTTTTCTTTCTCTTGTTTTTAATGATTTAACAGCTTCTTCTGCGTCTAGACGACTTGGAATAAGAACCGACGTACCGGTCGGGTCAGTTTTTTGTGTTTTCGGTTTTTGTGTTTTGTTTGTGCCTTTCCAAACTTTCACGCGAGAGTCCATCCAACTTGCTACCTAGCAGTCAATATTCCCGAGGTATTGGCGGCTATTTCCGTGCCCGAGCCTCTCTCACTCTAAACATCTTTCTCTTTTAGCTTGGAGCTCGGAAAACTCTCCCCGTGTGTCTTTTTTTCTTCTTCTTCTTCTTCTTCGTCTTCGTCTTTCTTCTTGTTCAACCGGGGTTCCTTTTCCCCTCTCTATCGTTCGTTCTTTCTACTTCTTTTCATTTCGTGAGATAGTTTGTTGTTTGCGGCTTGTGGATCATTGGCCCGGTCTTGAACGTTGACTGTGATGAAGAGAAAGCGTCTCTTTCTTTCTCTTACTCGAAGGTTATTGACCTGCAAAGAGGGCGTCCAATTTTTCTTGTTTTGTTGTCGTTGTATTGTGTGTTTTATTAGACCATAAAATTGTGCGTCGATCGAATTGGGTGACTGGTTTTCTTGAATGTCTCTTTTTCTACTACTGTTCGGTTGATGTTGATGTTTTATTTTATTTTTTTTTTGTGCTGTTGTTGTTGCAATAGGCAAGGTGATCCGGAGCCCGTCCAAGGTCAACAGCAACAGAGAACGGAAACGCAAGGCGAACTGCGCCGTGGAATCGGACGACGAGACAGGCGGGCCGTCGGTCAAATCGAAACCGGAAGTAGTAGCAGCAACAGCAGCGTTAGAAGAATCTGCAACCGCCACACCCCCGACAATAGTGTCTTGTTCGTCTTCTTCTTCTTCTACTTCGAGTGTTGTTGTTGATTCTGTCAGTGGATTACCCTCCGTCAAGACGTCGTCGTCGGTGGAGATCATCCCCGTCGTCGTTGCCAGTGCTAGTAGCCGTCAGCCGTCGGCTACCGAAGGCGGTGTAGGTGGTGCTAGTAGCAGTGTCGTCGGTGGTAGTGAACCGTCGTCCGCCAGCGTGGCGACTTCCGCGCCGTCCGTCGTGTCGGTCACGGAGAGCGACAGAGCGCCGCGACTCCGCGACAAAGCACCAAACATCACCAGCAGCAGCAGCAAAGACGCTGTCGTGTCTTATCCGGGCGGATTAGCCGGCGGTGGTAGTGGTGGACTTGTGATTTTCCCTGTACCTCCACGGACAGGGGCTCCAGGAGCCGCAGCTCCTCCGCCCAGCCAGCAGCAGCAGCAGCATGACAGGCCTTACAGTTCAGTAATCTCGGCTGCTTCCAATAGCACGACCGCTGCTGCTGCTGCGGCAGCAGCTGCCGCCGCCGCTGCCGCCGCCGTCCATTCGCCGGCATCCGCCATGGAGCGCGAACGGGAGCGGTTCGAGGAGGAGCAACGGGATCGAGAATCCGGTGGTGGTGGTGGTGGTGTCAGCAATCTCAGTGGTCGCGGCGGTCCGCAAAGCGGAGGAGGCTCTCAGAAGAGATCGCCGGCCTCGTCGCCCTCTTCTGCCGTCGCGAGATCGACGGCGGCTGCCGCCATGTCGGCCGTCAAGAGAACGCCAGAGCCTACCTACTCGCAAGCAAGTTCCGGCGGTGGAAGTGTTGGACCACCAGGAGCCATGTACGTGCCCTACTTGCCGGCCGGTTTATCTCATCCAAATCCCCTGACGTTTGGCCTACCCGGCATGCCCGGATTCACTCCGCACCATTCAGCCGCCGCCGAGATGTACTGGAAGATGCAGCTCAACCATGGCCTCATCAATCATCCAGCAGCTGCAGCTGCAGTCGCTGCAGCAGCCGCCGGCCAGTCTCACGAGGAATTGTACATGGCTCACGAACGGGAACGTGAGCGCATTGCCAGGTAAAATATAAAAAAGAGACGAACCACGTCTACTATGATCGTAATCGTGCGCCCTTTTGTCTTCGAGTTTTTTCCCCCCGTCCTCTTGTTGACTTTTGATAAGAAGATTGGCCCGTTGATAATAATGAGATTACGATAGTCTACTAGAGAGATTTCATCATTGATTACATTGAGTTTTGGTCCTTTTGCGTTTAGGGAGAGGGAGAGGGAGCGGCGCGAAATGGAGGCCAGGGAAGCCAAGGAACGCGAACAACAGCAGCGCGAGAGGGAGCAACGCGAAAGGATGGACAAGGAGCGGATGGAGCGGGAGCGACACAAGCAAGCTGTCGATCAACACTTTGAAGAGTCATTAATGCGCTACCATCAAATGAAAACGGCGACGGGCCCAGGTGGCGTCTCGTCGGCTCCGTGGAATCCGCCGACTATGCCGGTCAAAGGCCAGGGGCCTCAGCAGACGCAGTCGCAGCTGGTACTCACGATGAGTGGCGGCGGCGGAGGAGGAGGAGGCAACAGTCAAGCCCCACCCAGTCATATCAACAGTCAGGAGCGCGACAAAGACAAGGACAATCGGGATCGATACATGGCTGCCTACAATCAAGCCATCGATCGAGATCGCGAGTTTCGCGAACGAAACGCTCGCAGCGGCGGCCAGCAACAAAGCTCCAGTGGCGGACCGCCTTCCAACAATCCTTACACAGCACTCCCCAGGGCGGATTTGAGCTTCTCGGTACAGGGATATCAAACGGCGCCTAGTCCGTCGTCCAATAGCCAACTTCATCAACAGCAGCAACAACAACAGCAGCAGCAGCCTCCGTCGAGAAAGTCAGAACAACAACAGAGTCATCACCTCTCAGCTGCCGATTACTCCAAGGCCGGAGGTGGTGGAGTTATTGTTGGACCTGGTGAACGGATGGACCGCGATTCCATGCGCCCTGATCATCGCGAGCAGATGCAGAGATCTTTCGAATTGCAACAACAACAGCATCAGCAGCAACAGCAAAGAGAACAACAGCAACGTTTAGACGCTCGCGACCAGCGTCCGCCCACTTTGTCTTACAAACCCTACGAATCGACGCCACGTCTGGCCAGCGGAAGCAGCAATAGTGGTGGCGGCGGCGCCGGCAGCGGCAACAACAATCCTCCAAACATCCGCAACAGTCGAAGCCCACATTCTCAAATGACACCTCCAACATCTGCAGCGTCTGGCTATCCAATTCATTACGCCGGGCCCGGCCCTGGGTCGTCTCAACACTCGTACAGCCCGAATCCGACGAGTAGTAGTCGGAGTGGTCCGTCCGGCCCACCAAACAATTACATGCCTCCGCCTTCGGTGTCTCCGTCTCGGTCTCCTGCAGCGGCCCACGTTCCTCCTTACCCGGCTATGAGGTATAGTCCAGCTCCTCAGACGGCCCCCGTACCTTGCACCTCTCCATCCGCCAATCAAAAGAAGACGAGTCCTTCACCTCTTCAACAACAGCAGAATATGGCTGGAAGTGCTCTCTACGGGCGGCCCATCGCTGGCGTCCAAGTTGTCGGCTCGGCCGGAATCTCTAGTGGAACACCAGTCTGCCGGTCAGACCAGACGATCCCGCTCTCGCTGACTACGCCCAGCAAGTCGAATCAGACGGAATCGGCGCCTCCTCCGGCCCACACTGCCCGGAACACGGACAGGGACCGTGAACGGGAGCTTCGCGAACGCGAAAGGGACGTCCGCATTTACCCACACACTGCGTTCTCACCGTTGGCTCATCAACTTCCGCCTCCTCAGGGTTTGAGCACAGGCGGGAGCAGTAGAGGCGGCCCAGTCGCTGGACCGCCAATGCTACCTCAGCAGCAACCACTCGATTTGGGGACGTATCGCGAAGATTCCCCAATTCCGCTCATCTCATCCGCTCGCCTCTCGACTGGCGAGGCGCAAGCTAAGAAGACGAGGCCCGAGCCTCAACAACAACAAGCTCCTCCACCACCTCCGCCGCAGATTCCCATGCCTGCGTATCCCAGTCTCGGGCCGGTGGGCTTCCCCGGAGCTACGCTGATGAGTGTAGCCGCGTTGATTGACGCTGGCTATCCTACGAGTGGCACAGCTCAGGTCAAACCGCCCAGCAATTCGACTTTTGCGCTGGGCTTGACTCCGCGCCATCCGTCGGATACGCCTCCTCTCTTGGCATCTTCCGTTCCTCCAGTCTCTACAACTCCGACCGACCGGCCGATCGACACTTGCATCCGACCGGTTGTTATCAAGAGTGAGCCTGGAGTTGACGTTCCTACTCCACCTGCATGTCCGCCAGTCGAACCAGATCGTGTTGCGACTGCAAGTCGGTCTCCTCCAGTTGTGACGCCAGCAGCCCCTGTCGTTATAAAACAAGAAGAAATGGTGAAAATTAAACAAGAACCAATGGCGACGCCATCCAGTAACGCGTGGAGTAACCCACCCGGAAGTAGCAGCAGCAGTACCAGTACTAGCAACGCTGCGGCATCGAGCAGCGCCAAACCCGTGCACAAGTTAAAAACCGCGTGGCTCCAACGGCACGCTGGTATGTTGTTTTAATCATTTAAGTTTTTAAGTTTTAATCTTGGCATTTCGATAGTAATCAAAAATTTGTTGATTTTCTTTTTAGGCGGAGATGAAGTTGTAGCAAAACCGGCGTTCAACAATGTCGACATCAAACCAGAGCCAGTAGATCGGAGCAGCCCGGGTCCGTTGAAAGCGGGCAGGAAGGCGGTTACTTCCGTCAAGACAGAGATCAACGGTTACGGTTCACCACAAAACGCAACAGATGAGAGCGAGTCGACTGCTGGCGCGTCTCGAGGTGCTGGAGGAGCTAAACGGAAGCCACGAGCGACTGCGGCAACCAAGGATCGTGACAAGCGGCCCAAGACTGTGGCGGCGTCTGCCGCCGTCTCAGCCACTCCGGCGTCATCGACGGGAGGGAGTAGCTCTGAAGGGGAAGGGGCTTCCGAGTCGGAGAACGACGTCAATAACGGAGGCGGTCGTAAAAAGGGCGGAGCCGTGGCAGCGCTCAAGGAGAGTGGTGGGAAATCGAGCGCCGGTCGCGGTGGCTCCTTGGCTCGTCAACGAAACAGCGACAGCAGCAGCAGTAGCAAAGAAGGCCCACCGGCCCGCAAGGGACGGACCGGAGGCGGAGCTACGGGAGGATCGGCTGCCGGAAATCCATCGCCGTCCGGGAACAACGCCAAACCCGGTCCCGTCAATCCGTTCAACAAACCGCCAGTAGCCGTACTGAAGAAGAACGGCGAAAGTTTTCTTCAGGTATAAACAAAACTGGCACATCCGTCTTGATCTTTATCAAAACCATCATCTTTGGCATTTTGTCCACATAGGATGCCCCGTGCTGGGAGGTCGCGCCTCGCTTGGCCAAGTGCCGCGAATGCCGGCTCACCCCCCACCAGCGCAAGAGGAACGAGCAGCAGAGCAACGCCAACATCTTCTGTCGCTTTTACGCTTTCCGTCGACTCCGCTACACAAAGACTGGCCAGTTGGCGATTGCTGGATTCTCGGATCCTTTGAGGTGAGTCTCGCTGCTTCTTTTGTCTGCGTCCGACTGTCTCTTGTCGGTCTTTGGCTTGTTTCACTCTCTGAGCGTTTCGCTTCATCAATGTCTTTTGTTTTGCATTCTAGGGACGCTTCAGAAGACGACTTGCGCCTATGGCTACCGCAGCCAGAAAAGTCTGTTCAAGAGCTGGACACGGACATGTCCGTCTTTCTGTTGACCCATGTCGGAGATCAGTTTTGCTGGATGGTGCAGACAGAAAAGGAAGCCAAGGCCGAGGCGCTGGCAGCCGAAGCCGAGGATGGCGACAGTCCGCCCCAGCAGATTGCGTGGAAAAGAGTTGTACAGGGAGTTCGCGAGATGTGCGATGTCTGCGAAACGACTCTGTTCAACTTCCACTGGGCGTGCGGCAAATGCGGCTATGTAGTATGCATCGATTGCTACAAAACGCGAAAGGCTGCCAAATCCCCGAGCAACGGAAACGGAAGTGGCAACAAGGACGACGAGAAGGAGGTACTTGTCCATTTTTTTTTTCTTTTTTTTTCACCATGTCCCGCCCCTCTCTCCTCTCCTTATTCATTGTCCCTCGATTGATGTTTATGACGGTCTTAACGTCTTGAATTGATTCCGTAGGAAAAGGATAAGGAACGCGATCCTCATGGATGGCTCTTCTGCACCAGCCGTTCGGGACACGATCCAGATAAGCTGATGCCAACGCAGATAATTGCCGGCAAAGCTTTGGAGTGCATGGGCCGGCTTGTTCACTCGTACAGGAAGCAGTGGAATATTGTCCAGTTTTGTGATTGCCCGGAAGGCCTGGAAGGCAACAAGGCTATTGAGGCCACATCCGCCAATTCAGAGACCAACGGTGGCGTCAATTCGGGATCTAATGGCATATGCAAGGTTGGTTTTTAGATTTAATCCGATTCTCTAATCTCATTAGTTAATCATTCTGTTTTTCAACAGAATTTGAATGCTGGATCTTCCAAGAGTGATAAGGCGAATGATGGGATATCGAATGGCGATGCCGAAGGCAAAGGTGGCGCAGATACTGAATCTGTGAAACCTGTCAACGGCAATCCAGCTCAGCCCGCCGGCGATTCCAAAAACGGGTCCAACCAAACCGGTCCTTCTCTTCTGAACGTGCTGGCTGACGTGGCGCTGTCTAAAGAAAAGAAACCGGGCAAGTCCAAGAACGGGTATGGTGGTGTTAAGGGCGAGGCCGCTGACGGAGCTACGGTCAATGGCTCTGATGGCGAATCTGATTTGCCTAGCGACGAAGAAGAAGGTGAACATTTTTCGACTCTCCGAGAACTCCTCATCCGTCCTGCTCCCAAAACGAGTTCGGGCAAGAACGCGGAGCAGAATGCAGCAGCACCTGTCGCCAAACGACAGCGAATGGAAACCCTCGAAGACGTCATTTCTTGCGTTATCGAACGAGGAGTCGATCGCGAGGCCAATCCCGAAGCATCTAATTCTGCGTCTGGAACCGCAGCCCCCTCAGCGTCTTCCAAATCCTCAGCTGCAACCACGGCTCCTGGAAAAGAAGCGAACGGCGAACCGGACAAAGTTTCAGACGTCGAGTTGGTCCATTTTAAACGTCGTGGGGATGCCTTCAAAACGGTGTTGCAACGCGGAATGCTCCCGCCTCGCATCATGGTACTCGCCGAGTCCAGAAAGACTTACCCCGACATACCACACTCGTGGTTGTGTGGAGGCAAATTGCTACGTCTGCACGACCCATCCAACCCGAATAACTACAAACTTTTCCAGGTAAGCGTAATTGGCAGGCAATTTATTTTGTTTGCGCAATTTTTGATGTTGTTATTTGGAAATGTAGGATTCCTGGAAACGAGGCCAACCTGTAATCGTCTCTGGCGTCACGAAACTGTTGGATCAATCAATCTGGCATCCAGATTCGTTTTTAAAAGATTTCGGCGATGTGAAAAATGACCTGATCAATTGCATGACTGGCAACTGCGTCCCGAACCAACCCATGAAAAAGTTTTGGGAAGGTTTCGAACGTCTGACGAAGAGACTCAAGGATGAAAAGGGTCAGCCTATGTTACTCAAACTGAAGGTAGAAAGTCATTAAATAATACTTAGAATGCCAGTTTTCTACAAACAACAAATCTATCGTTTGACCAACAGGATTGGCCACCCGGTGATGATTTTGCGGAGTTGTTGCCAACTCGGTTCTCCGATTTGATGAAGGCCTTGCCGTTGGCCGAGTACACGCATCGCAACGGGCGCCTCAATCTCGCTGGACGGTTGCCCGAGTGTTTTGTGAGGCCTGACTTGGGGCCTAAAATGTACAACGCTTATGGTTCGGCAAATCTGTGTAGCAAGGGAACTACCAATCTCCACCTTGATGTCTCGGACGCAGCCAACGTCATGGTCTATGTTGGATTACCCAAAGAAGGCAACGCCCAAGAACTCCTTGACGGTAATCATCATCGCACTTGCTTCTTTTTTATTTTATTTGGGAACTTCATCATCTAAATACGTCTATTGTTTTTCTTTTTACAGAAGCTTTCAAAGCTATCGAAGAGTCGGGTTGCGACGAATTCACGTTGAACAGGACTCGCAAGGAGAATGGCGATGGTGAAATCCCTGGTGCCGTCTGGCATATTTATCAAGCCAGAGACGCTGACCGCATTCGGGACTTTTTAAATAAGGCACGTTATTACTTAACTTTTTACCTTTAAATCGAGTAGAAGAAAACTAATTTGTTTCATTTGAAAATATAAAAAAAAAATAGGTCGCACTGGAGCGAGGGGAACGGCTCGAGCCCCATCACGATCCTATTCATGACCAGAGCTGGTACTTAGATGGTGACCTCAGGAGTCGGCTGTATTCCCAATACGGGGTTTCGGGTTACGCTATCCTCCAGTGTTTGGGCGACACGGTATTCATCCCTGCCGGTGCCCCGCATCAGGTAATTGCGAGAGGTGGTGTCATGAAAATGGGCTGGCGACCCTAATGTTGAACGTTTTCTCTTTTTAGGTGAGAAACCTTCATAGCTGCATCAAAGTTGCCGAGGATTTCGTCTCACCCGAGACGGTGGCTCACTGCTTCCAGTTGACTCAAGAGTTCCGTCACCTTTCGGATTCACACACCAATCACGAGGACAAGCTGCAAATCAAAAACATCATCTATCACGCTATGAAGGACTCTATTGCAGCCCTCGCTCACGCAAAGAACATAACCTTCGCTGAGCTGTTGAAAGTTTATGAATCTTTTGCCGACGGCAACGATTCGACTCGTTAGTCCCAAACTGTCATCGTGCCCAAATTTCAATTCAGTATATTTACAAGATATCTATGGTATCACTACTGTTGTTGGCCATCAAAGAGGTTGACAACCGGAACAGATCTTAACACACGGGATATGGGCTGCACATTGTGCAATCTTGTTACGTTGAAGGTATGTGTGCCTTGGGAGAATGAAATAGAATAGCATTGATCTCAAGTTCAGTGGGACGTGTTTCTCTATCTTATGATTTTGATTTTCCTCTTTTTTTCTTTTCCGACTTTTTCTCTTTTTAGTGTGTGTAATCCAGCAACATGGAAAAATCGTTTCCCGTCCTGTTCTTTTGTCCAATTCGATCCCACCAAATTCAACGTGGCAGTTGTAAATACTGTAGATATTTATACATAATTGGTCTCGAAGTGGACAGTTTTGATCGTGTCTTGGTCTGTGTTCTATATGAACTTGTGTTTTTCGACCTTTCTATTGTTTTAGACGGATGTGTCATTCATGTTTGTAAAACCCGTGCGGATGGATCAGGCTTGTTGGTTTTGTAAGTACAATACAATATCGCTTAAGAACATGGAAGATAGTGTTGCGATTGCGTTTATTTTACTTTGCTTCTGACATGGCCATGATCTTTCAACAATTTTATGCAAAGGTGGCATTTAGCATGCAAGTCTTATCAGAATACAGACAAACAAATAAAGTCGCGTAAGCTAAGACTTACAAAAAAGATAACAAGTAATGATTACGACTCTGAAACTTCCGCAAAGCCGAGAAGCCGTAAAATCGTTATCAGCTGGGAGCTTCAAGGGATAGACTCGGCAACGTCGGTAGCAGTTTGCAAAAGAATCGTGTCTTGTTTATGAACCATGGACGTTGTTGAAGCAGGGAAAAGATTTGTCGGATCGTACGTCAACAGTGCGATTGGAATATTTACCAGACCGGTAAGAATTAAAACACAAACTCGTAAATCATGTCTTAAGATTCTTAAATGAAATTTTCGTTTGTCTCTTTTTACTATTATTTTCCAGCAGACGGAAAACGCAGGTGTCAATAAAATCGAAAACGAACTAGTTCTTCAAGCTAAAACAAAGGCCGATTTGGCAGTTACCGAAATGCAGAGAATGGTTCGAGTGGGTCATCCCATTCTGAAATTAGCTGGTATTTCCGGAGCAGCAGCAGTTTGTTTGGGGGCTTATGGTGCCCATGGTAAATGATGTCCTAACTGTTTTCTAAGAAGGATGGACAAGAACTTCAGTTTTAGACAAGTTTTTTGTATTTATTTCAACAGCATTCATGAAGAGGGAAGGTGTAACAGATGAATTCAAACAGGTGTTTGAAACAGCCAACAAATACCATTTTCTCCATTCGATTGCACTTATGGGTGTCCCTCTTTGCCGCAGACCTTTACTGGTAGGAATTGATTGAAAATTCACTTGTGTACTGGCTTAATTTTTTTGTACCCACTTATGTTGTGTTAAGACTGGAACCCTCTTGGCCCTGGGAACTTTAATTTTTTCTGGAACATGTTATTATTATGCCCTTACAGAAGAACGCTGGGTTCGCAAGTACACACCATATGGAGGATTTTTACTTATATTTGGATGGCTTTCAATGGTTTTGTAATATAGCATAAGATTATATATAATACATTAAATAGGTTGGTGTTACATGTTGATGGTAATACTTGTATGTGAAAAGTATTTTGTATTACAAGTAAGTTCACATCTATTATAATAAAGATTTTTAATAATTTTTACTAGATATTTAAAAAAAAGTTTTTTCAGGAACTGTACTACCACAGATTTATAGTGGTTTAACTTAATAGCCCAATTTCACAATGTTTGATTGTTGGTAAGCTTTCATTCAAGCCTACCAAAAATAACATATCTGATCTTTTACCATTTTTTTCTTCTTCATTTGAGTGTTTAATTGATCGCGTTTTTGTTTGTTTTTTTTTTTTTTTTTTTTTTTTATTTTTCTTTTATTATACATTCAAGAACTTACAAGACTTTGAGAGAATCCAAATAGAACAGGTGTTGGGTAAGGTAAGTCTTCTTGGGGTGTGAAGTCTAGGTTTCGTATGGCGTTTAGTTGGTTTTGAGGCGCTGAAGCGACGCGGTTTCGAGATAACTAAAAGACTTGCTGCTGTCGACATTTATCTACGACATACATGATGGTACGTAAATCAAGCTGAATTATTACGTTCCATTATTTATTATCGTTCCGTGAAACCTGTAGACAGAAGACGACAACCCGTGATCGGAAATGAGGAACGGCCCTATCTATTACCGCTGCGAATTCCGTGCTGTCGGTGACAACTCCTTGCCGTTACTACATGATCACATATCCAGTCCTATTCGGTAATTGTTACATTTTTATGGTAGTAAATAACTTAAAAATCTTTTCCGTGACACAACCTACAAAGTTTTGACCCAGCGGTCCCTTGATGTTTTTACATTTAACCAATTTTCTGTTGTTAGATGTGAATAGGACCAAGTCTTTCCACGATAAAGGGGTGTTGAATCAAGTGAAGCTATCAAGCATTCATTCCTTTTGTACAACGGCTGTCGAAAACGTCCAGCTCAATCACCAACATTATTTTAGTCTACTCATGTAAACTCTAACTCTCACGCTACATGAGTGGGGAAAGTGTGCCGTTTACGCACTTTTCTATGTCAACGTTTGTTGACTGAAGGTTACCGGTTTAAACGTTGGGTTAAATAGTTCAAAAGCAAAAGCCAATAGGACTGAATCGTGAGATACAAAATCAACTGCGTGATTCGTAAACTGCAAATTGAGTATAATCATACAGTAAGAAGGATAAAAATGTATTTATGCCCATGTGTGAAAATAATACAATATTTCATTTGTACCGGAGGCTCTTTTTATTATTTTCTCTTATAATATGGATAATGAATCTGAATAATATATTTTCTGAAAAAATCTGCTGTCGTATAGTCTCATTAGACAATGATAAATTGTCTTCGCATTGGTTTCTGAACGATCAGAGTAGAAAATCTCTAGAAGAGATAATCGTTTTTCATCATATCGTTCGTTGCCTCTCGTCGCTCGGACGGACCGTACCGCCCAACGAGAGGCATGGCTAAGAGAAGCCGGAAAGAGAGAAGAATGATGGTTGGGGCCAGTTCTTAGGGGATGCGATTGAACCTAGTCGGGCGCTTGGCTGTATTCACCCTTTCGAGACAGAGCCCATCCCTACCACCTGCTGATCACATAAGCGACATCGACTGATGCAAATTGGAGCATCAGTCGCCGTCTGAGTTTATTACATGAGTAAAGAAAAACAATGATGACTCCTCTGCAACTTCACATTAGGTGCAACGCCGTGTTGTATCAGCTTGGCATCGGCAAGGATCACCCGACAAGTAAAAGAAAGAAAGAAAGTTTGTTCATAGTGAATTTAGTATTACGTACCAAATTTATGCAGCAAACATTATAGGTAAATTTACCTACAAGACGCAACCAGCGATGATGACGCAACAACGGAGCAATTTTACCGCCTTTGAGTCATTACCCTGAAAAAATAAATGGACGAAAACTTTCCCAAAATGTTTATATTCAAACTTACAGAATATATAAAATAAATACCTGCTTAAGCCTACCGGTAGCTAGCAGCGGTATACATAGAGATGTCGCTCACACGGCATCAGCAATCACCTGGAAAAATATACATTAACTGTTAATCACGGAATGAAGTAAATGGAGCACATTTTCGAAGACCGGAAATAAACCGGAAGTGGCAAATACTATCGCAATCACAAAACAAATTAGATATTCGGAATCAGCGCACTTTTCTGAGCAAGACTAATATGTTGTTATTGAAATTTGAGAGATTGACCAAATCGCAAATTTAAGAAGTCTATAGTTCAGGAAAATTCTCGATTTTCGACATGTTCCAAAAGTCGATTAAATCACGATAAACTAGCTCAGAATTTGACGAGGAATCCGATTCTGTCCTTCATTTTGCTGTACGACGTGTTTTTCTCACTTCCGGTCCACTTCCGGTTTGTTACTTTTTCATTTGTTCATCGTCTAATTAAGGATTAGATTGTACTTGGCAAGTTGGAGTGGTCGGAGGTTGTCCCGCTACGTGCAGTAACAGAACGTATGATGACACAAGCAGCTATGATAGCTCCACGGTGGTTCAGGTTGGTGATACTTGAAAAATTGGAAGAAAAGATGTTAGTTAATCTGAATACAATTTAGCAATTTCAAAATACACACACAAAGTCTTTAACTGAAGTGATCATTAAAACACATTCACATTCGCATAATCCCTAGTCCAGCAGGCAAAAGAAAATTGGTGGTTGATGGATTTACTGTCACCAGATGTGTTGTCTCTGACAGAGTGCCAGTATAGAGCTTATTAAGTTTAGGTAAAAGACACAAAATTAAATAGAGTCAACAAAACAATGAAAAACTTGTTATATATGGTATTACCCGGTTAGGCAACTAAAACACATTGATGTGTGTTTTGTGATCTGACTCGTATCACACAGCCTAAATGAAGCAATGCTGGACTCCAAGTAAGATTTATTATTGCTTTCAACTACCTGACACACAAAGAGTCAGTCCCAATGTTTACTCATTCACACAAATATCCTTCAGTTTTTACCTACGTAGACGTATCGCCTTCAAAATGATAGTTGTTCTACGAAGGTTTTCTTCTCGCGATAAGGGATCGACCTACCATAAGCTACTAGATAAATTCTGCAAAATGAAGACAATGTTTCAAGTTCAATATACCCTCATCTTCGGCAAACGAAGTGTAGTAAAGTGGAAGGATAGAAGATTACAGGCACACCTCAATATGATGATTTCATAAGCCTTGATGAATTTTATATTTCGATTAAAGAATTGGACCTCCGATTCGTGCGCCACAATCCTACTCCATACTTGTAACTCGTACAGAGTACTGTGCAAGTTCGCGTCACCTTTCTAGTAAGAAATAAAACAGTTAAAAAAACGGTTGGTTCATCTGGAACAAAAATTTGTCACCGCCTGAACAGGAGGCTTCCGCAAATTAATCGCCTAGCAGTTGTAGTTCCATGTAATGATATCCGAACACAAACCGTAGATGAATCCCGGATCTATGATGCGCCAGTACCAATCAGTTATTTTCTAAAAGTTCCAGAAGTGTTTCCTTTGTGAATCCACTGTAATAATAAAGGAATGTTTTCACTTGCTTCGGTACAAGATAAAGGGAAGCTTGACAAATAAATATGGACGCAAATGTTTCTGTTGACAGGAAAAACGTATCATACGTACGGACGTACAACGCATTTTGTTGATTGACGCAACAGGAAAAGGATCAGGGTTGTCCTCAACGCATTTGCATAAGGGACGCTAGCTTTCTAAAATGTTTTATATGCAGAAAAATATGTTTTCCTTATTTGTTTAGATGACACGCAAGTCCAGTTTTTAGATGTACATAGTACGGACGTATAGAACATTTAACTCTACAGCGGCTGCGTGGGCAAGCCACGCCATTTCCGACACCTTACTCAGTTTAGATGAGTGTAGCCGAAAAAAAGCTTTCTTCTAGGGTAGCGCAATACAAGCTAATGCCTTAAAAAGAAAATATGCTAAAGAGGCAACAAAACGACTAAAAATGATTTTGGTTTTTATCTAGACTGCCGAGAAGAAAAAACTGCGTTTCTTTTTACCTCATCGATTAAAAGATTCTTGTTGAAAGCTTCAAGGCTGTCACGTTTTTGGATTCGTGGAATGATCGTTACTTCAGTTTGAGAATTCAGTTTCAATTTTTCGCAATAAAGGCAGCTCTGGTTGATCCAGCTTTGATCTTCTACGCGTTCCATTCTAAACTCAAGTTTTCAATCAAATATTTTTTTTTCATCATTATGGAAACAAGAAACCAGTAAAACACGAGCTGCATATATACACAAACATTTGAATTTAAAAACATGAATCACTTCGAAAATTTAAGACATAATAGTTTCATCCAACAACAGATTTCGATTTTGATAGCAGCCATTAAATTTGCGAATCAGATCGGCCCATAATAACTCACTTGAACATTTTGGACACGATCCTTCCAAGGGCAGCATGCGATCAGGCTCAGATTTTAAAAAATGGGCACCCAAACAAAGGATGTGGGCATTTAAGTTGCAATTGGGATCCAGGCAGTTCAACATCTCTTTGATGGCCATTAGTTGATGACACAGGTCACATTTGAGGAATGATTGTGAGGAAGATGACGTCGTAGATGAAGTATTTTCTTTTAAAGGCGAAGAGATTTTCTTTGAAATCACCCGACCTTCTGCTATAGGCATATGAGGTGGTGGTTGCAAACTGGGTTCAAATTCGACTCTATACTTTGGTACAAGCCATTGAATGGTTAGAGCTAGTCTATTCCACGGTCCCACTCGCAACATGTGCGATAGGATCCGCATTCTGTACTGGAATCCGGTCTCTTTAGATTTTTTTCTGTCCACTAATTTTCTCAGACGCCTTGACTTCTCTGGGTGTTGCCAGGCCCATTCAAACTAATTACAAAGAAGCCAAAACTGATTAGATACCTATAGTAAAATAAAAAAAGGAAAACAAATGTTGTACTTACTCGCAGTCCTGACACATCATTGGGAAACCCATGAACTATCAAGCACATTGCCCTGTAAAAATATTTTTGATAACAGAAGATGGTTGTTTTTCAAGCAAGTTTTACCTTGCTAACATTCAAAGATAAACAAACTATTTCAAGCAAATCATTAGATAAAGCTAGGATCAAGGTATATGATAAACTGAACTGAAAAGGTGAGACAGTCTTTTCCTGGTTAGCTTTTAACTCCAACTCTATAAATAAAGTGAAAGGAAGATTGCCAATTACCATGGCCCTTTATTAGACGTTCTGTAAGCTCCTCCAGCTCGGACTCCTTTATTGTGTTGTTGTATTCTTCGGTTTGGATTTACAGTGTAGCCTATGTATGTCCGTCCAGGATACTTGGGATTTTCACAATGAAGTAAATAAACCCCATAAAAATTTTCAATTACAGTATCACTGCTCATTTCTGCAATAAAATTTAAATAATAGTTGGAATTAAATGTAATTCTGTAGTAGAAAAATAATAACCACCTCCGAAACTTAAACTAACGTCAAAATTTTGAAGATGAATGGTATTTTTATAATTTATCAGTATTGCCCTCGAAATTCTACTGCTGCTCTAATGCTATATAATAGAAGGGCGAACTCAAAAAACCTGTCCGCTAGCTCTGCTTGCCGCTTATCGGTTTTCGAGGCTCGATCATGATTTCTGGCACGACCTTTCATATTTCGTTATAAAATTCACGCAATTACTTTTCATTATTCAGTTTTATTTCGTATTCTTATCTTATAATTTATCCACGCCCTTATCAATTTAAAAACAAACAGTATGTAAAAAAAGTTAACTCAATGGTCTTCTACATCGAGCATGTGTTATAACATTTTTTTTTATGATCATCAAACAGATTTATGCACACCGGTCAGCTAGAGTCGTTATTAGCTGACAATAGCCTATCCGCCGCCAATACCATCCATCTGCCATCCGCGTTGAAGCTCCAAGGCAGGGCTGGGCACTTGCTGTCTGGCTCCTATTGATCCTAGGATCAGAATGAAGGAATTCGTCAATAAATAATACATGAAAATTAATAAATAAAGAACCAAGAACCTATTCTTCAGTTGAAAAGGAAAGTCTAGCTTTCAACCTTAATATTTACTTCGACAACTTTAGGCTAGAATCAAAAGAAGAAAATCAACTGCGCAAAGTTCCGCAAAGTTCGTCCGTCCTTCAGTCGATTCGGGGCTGATCGCTGATCCGTTCTGTTCACCAAATGTAAAACGGCGAGATCGGTGGCAGGAGTGCTGGGTTACCAGCTGATTGATCTCCAATATCTCTCAATTCAACCATGACGGTAAACATTTCTTGTAGTTAACAACAGTTGTAAACAGTTGTTGTAATCACGTTATTTGGTCATTAAAAGTTCATCGTATTTTTTTGCGCTCTCTTTGTTGTTGCTGCCTATTCGGCCAAGTCTTACAACTATGAATACATAAATCTCAATTTGGTGATGACGCAGCATTTTAACAACCAATGTACATATCGATCGGTTATCAAAATTTGCACTTTACAGCTTACTTGGTCCTACTCTTTCTCCTATGGTGTTAAGGACGAGGCTTCCTACAACTACCTCAAGAAGAGAGCATTAGCGATGGAAAGTGACTACTGGCCCTTACTGTGTAGATTTACCCGATAGCGAATATTAGTACTACGTCACCTACAAAGGCTGACGGCTAGACGTGGCTACGATGCTGACGTTAAATACGATTAAGTAAGAGGGTTGTGCCCAATTACCCAAAATACAAAGCACCTTACGTCGCCCCTTACCCGGTTTATACCATTGAGCTGCTTATCCTCTTGACAATCCAGAAGCAAACTAACATCAGTATAAAATGTAGTCTACCGATTGAGGATAATGACAATGCATCAAGTTTAAGTTCAAGTACGTAAGAATAAAGGATGACGGTATTATAAGCCGTTCTGTCCTTTCCATACTCTTACAACAGTAATACGGTAATCCTTTTCTCGGAACAAGACTGTCAAAAGTTTCAAAAATACCCATTGAAAATGAAATCTTTTAGAGCAAAGAGAAGTTTGCTTTGGCGTTATAGGGCATATGTGTGAGATATAGGTTACACAATGGTGCTTATAAACCACCAGTGAAACAGATTTTAATTAATATGTGTGTAATTCGGATGAATAAAGTATAAAAAAAAGTCCTTCAGTGTTATGCGTACCGTATTAGCAAACTTCTGTGTACCTATTCATGGCTCTTCTGGAGACTTTGTCTAAAATATAAAGCGTAGCGCAAGTTACGTACGGTATTTACAACAAAATGACACCACTCATACTTCTAACAAGAAATCCATTGTCCTTGTCTGCTCTGCCGACATCATCGTCTTTGAAATACAAAAGCAGGGTCTTTTCTCTTTTGCTGATTGGAATAACGAGATTAATTTATGACTTGACTATACGTACTTACCATACGCATGCGGAAATAGTTTAAAAGGGTGCATAATTGTCAAGCGCATTGATGTTGCTCTCCCTCGGACCCTTTCCTGAGCAACCGACATCAATAATTTTCCACATCTCGAGTTTCTACTGATCTTATGCTTAATGATGAGCTTACGCATAACTCTACAACTCTTGACGTCGATCTCGTGAGTTTAAGAGTAAATCAATCAAGCTTCTCTTGTCGATCTTGAAGGTGCAATCGTCATTATGAAACTGCTTTGAGAAGGTCGTCAATCCTCAATGGTCAAATCCCCTTTCCTAAGCCGCCCTACATGGTCAAGAAATAAGAAAATGAATAAAGACAAAAACAAAGTCGAGTTTGCTAAATCAACCTGTCTTGAGCAAACCAAGAAGGACTTTGTGCGTTTCTTATTTGCATAATTTGCTCTGTAATGTAGAATCAAAAGAAGATAGATAGTCACTCGGCAGACAAGGACCGCACTTGGATGGTAGATTTGACACCCATTTGGCAAAGAAGAAAACTTTGCATCAAGTCCAATTCAAGGATGTACGTACGTACGGTGGAATATTTTGTTGGTCAATTTTCCCCATGTACAATACATCGAAACAGGAAAAGTTGGCATAACAAGCATGTTTCGCAACATCAAGTTTGGTTGCCATGATCAACCACGCTTAACTTCATAGAAGGAGTCATCCGCTTTCCCCTTCTTCGTGAACAGGAAACTTATAATTCCATGAGGATCAAAGTGTTAAGTTTTAGAAATTAGACGGCGTACGGTATCGTAGAACTCCGTAGACTGAATTGATAACGCGTGCAAAAATAGTTTTGCTTTTCGAAAGATTTTTATTTAATTTTGGTAGAAAAAAAGAGGCGGGATGACCTAAGTTCCCGAAAAATCTCCACGAATTACAAAAAACATAAACGGTTATACAAAAAGAATGTCTTTACAAAAAGGAAAAAAAAAACAGGCAAGCCAAACACCAGGATTGAAAAGAGAGTTCACCAAAAAAATGTTGTATCAAAATTCCTTGCAAAAGCGAAGGAGGGAGAGCGGGTGCAAAAAGACGGGGGCGGGTTGAAACCACGGATTTCCGGATTTTTTGTTGCTATCTACGACCTACTACGATCGATCCAAAAATTTACTAGCCGTATTCCCGATCTAGAATTTATAATCGATTAAAGGGGTGGGTCCAGTTTTTTTTCTCAAAAGTTGAACTACCTATCCGGTTTGATTGTTGGATGAAACAGGTTGAATAGGATTATCACATGGAGAACGGACAAGCCAGAGAAATCATGGAGGAAAGGGGTGTGTATGTGTGTGTAGATTCTCGCACAGGAGAATTCGAGAGGAAGAGTGGTGTTGATTTCCAAGACGATTAGAAAAATAGAGGCAGAAAAATAAATCCAAACTCGCGGCCACTGAAAAAGACGTCATACCCCGCCTGAAATTGCAATGTAAAAAAACGACGAGGAAACAAACACCACAACCTGGGTTGGTTTTCACCCCCTCCTACCTAACCGTTTAACAATTGGTTAGTAGTAGGTAAAGATTTAACAATCAAGCTATTGGAGAGGGGGGGGGGGAAAGACGACTAAATGACAATCACACAAATACAAAACTAGTCCATTCTGTTGCTTCTGGGTCTTCCCTCAATTTTTTAAAAGAGCCCCACCGGAGAGACAGAAAAAAAAAGATAACTTCCCCGGATTCCCATCATCTATCGATCCCGATAACCTACATACCACACAAAAAAAGAAACGATCCTTTCTCCTCAGTGGTAACGGAAAGGGAGAAGTTTTTTCAAAAAATATATATATAAATATAAAAAGCTTTTACCGGTTAAAAAAAAACGAACACTCAAGGTTTGTTTTAAAAAAATAGAAATTAGAAACGACCAAAGGGTTGGGTTTGTGGGGTAAAAGATGGTATATAAAACTGACTAGGTTAAGACATTATCAGGAAATAAGAAACAATCAACAGAAATTTAAAATATTCCAACAAGGAAACTGAACTTCTTTTTTTTTAGTTCGCCTAATATATGATTTTTACGTGAAAAGGAGAAACGAGTTACTTCCAGATGATAAATATAGGTGTTAATTGACATTCAAGGAATAAATGTTCCTTTTCTTTAAGATCAGTTAAACCTCCTACCCATTTTACATATTTTTTTTTTGTCTTTTTTTTTTGTCTTTTTCTTTTCTGCATTTAAATTATATAATATATATAACTACCCGGGCCTACGATGCTTCTCATTTTAAAGGGAAAGGAAACTAAATGCTAAATTTCTACTTAGTTAAAGCAACAAACTTTTCTTTACCAAATAGAAAAAAAAATAAATTTCTTTAGAAACTTGCGGGAGAAAAATATATGTGATTAATTTCTACAAAAAAAAGTAATACTTAACCACCAAAAAAACAAACTCTTTGGTTTAGAAAGTCTTCCTGGACTATAGAATTTACTCGAGAAAATAAATTGTCAAATCTAAAGTAACTGAACCGATTGATTTTCCTGCAAACTGAATTCGACCGAAACCTCTCCCCATCAAGTTTGGTAAAAAAATTATTTTTACGGTGATGAAGCTGATTGGGTATATAAATGATCAATTGTCCTACTACTTTTCAAGACGAAATAAGTCTTGAAAATCAGAAACATAACTCCTCATTGGATTCGTCTACGAAACAGAGCCCACCTGCGCAGTTCTGTTCTATAGACGGTTTGGTAGAGAAGACGTAAGAAAGTCGGGAGGAAGAAAAAGGAGAGAATGTGTAAGAGAGAGAGAAAGAGAGAGAAAAGGAGGAGAATAGAGTTTCAAACTATCGATTTTTAGTGACGCTTCACCAACGAAAGTGAACAGTTCGGGGTCGATCGGCTCCTTCCTTGACGAGTGGCTTGTGAAACTCTCTGCCAGGGCGAGAATGAACCATGGCCCAGCAGTGTTCACAGTAGTACTAGGGAAATAATGAATGATTTGAAATAGAAAGCGATGCTGCAATGAATAGATAAACGGTACACGTTTCTTACCTGGAGACATGTGACGTTGGCGCAGAAGAAAGGAGCAAAGCGCCCAGCCGAGCGACTACCTTGGCATTCATCGCAGAATTGATCGTCGAGAACGTAGGGTTTAACTTCAACCTACATCAATTGTGTCATTAATCCGGTCGTCGACAAAATTAGGCGACAAGTCTTACCCGTTTGTCGATGTCTCCGTGCTGCAGTTGCACAAATCTCGCACTAATTGCGGCAATGTACGATTGCTGATTACTGAACGCTACACGTCCAGCTCCCTTAGGGTACTTCAATTCTGGGTCGATGTCGATGCCAGCATAGCAAACACCCCCGTAGAGTCGATCCATAATCAGAGCTAGTTCGACTACAGGGCAAAAAGAAGAACAAAACGTCGAAACGATCAAAAAGAGAGGAAGAAAACGGTGGAAGATCATCGTCTTCCCACGCAAAGATCGACTTATCGATCGGCCTGAAAATGCGTGCAGTCCCTACCCGCTTTGAGAGGACGTGGTACGCCGCCAACAAAGACTGTTTTGCGAGGGTCTAGTGGTAGAGAAGCGTCTAGAACGAAATCGGCATCAGACAATTTCCACGGCCGTATTTGTACTGGCTTATCCTGGATCGAGAAAGAAGGAAAACATCAAAGTTAAATCGCCAGCCGTCATACTTGTTTTGTGTTTTTTTTTTTCTCTTTTGTGTGCTTTACCTTGATTGTTGGCGACGAAACGCACAGATACAATTTATCTTCTTCTTGCATACAAGATTCAATCAACTGCTGGACAGAGTTCTCTTCCTGCATACAAAAGATGGGGACCCGTTGGCGGTTAAATATGCAGACAAGACACGACGGACACGAGAGCACAGAGAGCGAGAGAGAGAGAGAGTAGGTAAAAACTTACTTGAAACAATAGAAAAGCATATCCCTTTGGCGGAAAGTACGATTTACTTTCGGCTTTGTGTGGCCAGTCGACGACCAGCGATCCGAAACGTCGAAAACTGGCATTGATTTCCTCTTGAGAATTTCAAAAAGATGCGACGAGTTAGCATGAGAATGGTTCTAACAAGGACACCCGAGACTTTCGAGTCGTCTCTTCGTTAACATATGATACCTTCATCAATGTCGGGAGGAAGACCTCCAACAAAGACTTTTCTCGAATAGCGCTCTCCAGATTCGGATCCGGAGGTGGAGACCGGGCTCCTCGGCGAGATACGCGATGGAGAGGGCAGACAGTGAGATTGCGAATGGATGGACAAAGATGGCAAGTAGTTACCGCCATTCATCCCGAAGCAATCTATTGAAACCATGAGAGAAACGTCATTAGTTTCGTCTTAATGACTCGCCAGTCACCGATCGATGGACTCGTGGACTACTACGGCCTTTTGTGGACGCAGGGTGGATGAGGAGGAGGAAAGAAGAAAAGAAAAAAATAAGGAAAAAAAAAAAAAAAAGAAAAAGAAAAGAAGGCTAGGGGGTTATGTTTAGTCACTAAAGGAATCAATAGCAGCTCGTCAAGCGTAGTCATGGCAACTTGTTTGGCCTTCTTGATGGAGATTCCAGTGCTATAAAACCGCCACCGCCCGATACACTACTGAGGATTCTATTGACCTCGATCAACGTGGTGCCATAATTACCTAATCCAGCCATCCCGCCGAGCCCCATGGTCAGTCCCATACCGTTGTCCTCGCCTCCGTAGTTCATATCCGTTCCGTCTAGTGCAGAATATTGGTACTTGCCTGGAAACGAGCGAAGTCGAAAGACAAAAACAAACAGGAAAAAAAAAAAACAAGAAAAACAAGTTGAATCAAATGAGGAATACGAAAAAAATAATGAGATGAAACGAGGCCAGCAAGAAAACAAAACGACTTCTAGATACTACTACGCTGTACCACTATATACACGGCAGAGAGAGAGAAAGAGAGCCGTCCAATTGGCCCAATAAATCATTTTACTACATTAATCTCTTCGGCTTCACCGAGAGAATAACAAGCCCCCCTTGAAGTTACTTTCCCAAAAGAAAAAAACGAATTGGCACCCGCCCGTTCACGTCCGTGTCCGCGTCCATATCATATTCTCGCGCTGCACGGCATCGATTTTGTGTTTTCACTTTCAATTGCCTTATTTCATTGGTGGCCTTTGCTCAGGCAGTTCTTCTTCGCCATTGAATAACACAAAGTTGCACATGACGTCACTCGAGTCCGCTTATTGATTCAGGGTGGGTACCACGTGACAGAGCTCCCGACCGACGAGTGTGGGCGGGCCGGCACGCTACAGCGCTAGCTGTGCGCTATGTTGCTGCTGTGCTGCGCTGCGCTACAGGAGCTGCTTCTCTCTCTCTCCGTCCTTTCCTTCTCGGGAAGCTATTCTATCCGCGCACGCACGCCGCAGCTGCACCAGTCCGTTAGACTTTTTTTTTTTTCGTTCTTCTTTTTTATAATGAGCTAATCAATAACATCAAACACGTCAATCGGGGCCATCACCACCTTTGGCTTGCTGGTCCTGTCCGTCGCCCGCTGTATTATGCATCATGTCGTGCAGGTAGTACTCCAGGCCACGCATGTTATCCAGGGGGCTGGGCGTGATGGATCCGTGGGGGTCCTATATCAACAAAAAGGATCATCTCGATTAGTTTCCAATGGTTTACAGTGCTCTAGTGTCGGGCTTTCGTCCCAACACGGCAGTCGGTGCCAACTGGGGTGCTTGGCGCTGCTGGCCGTGTGGCCCCGCCCCAAAGCCCACCTCTTTTGCCAGCCGAAAAGACTGGAAATAGAACGACGACGTATGACAACAGAGCGTGTAAAAAAAGAAAAAGCAAACTGTTCCATCCTTCCAAGACTTTTCCTTTGCGCACTCTAGAACCCCCGAGATAGAGACGAGTCGGCTACCCGATTCCCCCTTTCTAGTTCTCGTCTATCTGGGTCGCTTGGCATCCACAACAGTCGCTAGCCAAGAAAACATTTCAACGGAGAAAAACAGGGAATTTTTCAAACGGTACAAGCTGCCTATTGCCGTGACACGTGATCTTACACCTTATAGCGCGATTAGAGAGGATCGCTGCCGTTTGATACAAAATTGATGCTACCACTTCTGCCGTTTACCAATCGGCCGACCAGGTTTCGATCGATAGCGTCTTACTATCATATGTTCATGTGCGATAACCTTTTGCGTCTTAGTTATCCACTAAGACCCATCATTGTAAGGCATCCCAACTTCCTTGATGACCGAGTCACGTGAACTTTCCGGCGACCCGGTTACAACTTGTTATTTACGACCGTGGGGCAAAGGGAATCAGAAAATAGTGGTATAGACACGTATATACGGACGGTGGGATAATATAAAGATATAGAAGAGAAAAAATACAAATAAAAAAGAGTCGGCAGTTGTTTGCTGTTGTCCTAGTATCGGAATTGCAGTTAGGGCTTTCTCCGTCGTGTGGCACATAGCAGGGTCTCACCATGCAGTCGCCACTTCCCTCGCGAACGAGAACCGCTTCCTTCAATCTGATTACAACAATCACGGCGGCGACCTATTTTTGGACTTGCCATCATACTTCATTGATTCTATTTCGACCCGTGCGGACACTGTGTGTGTCTCTGGGATGTGTGCCGCTGTTGTGCACTGGCTGCCGCGCACTCTTTTATTAACAACGAGCCCCTCCGCGGATAAGCTTATCGATTAGCAAGAGACTCTCTCGCGCTTTTGTTTCGTGGTTCTACACTCTCAACACATGGACCGCGGCGCAATTTCGAATCAATACACGCCGCGTTCCTCCCCATTCCTCCTCCGCCCTCCGGACAGGAAATCCGCCTAGGCTCTTCGAAGAAAAAAAAGAGCTCGACAACTCATTCTTATTTTTGTTTTTGTGTTATCCCCACCCCACCCCCTTCTTTTTCTCACTCTCGACCTACCTAAGTACTCAAACGAAATTGACATTCTATATAACCGTGCCTCCTTCGAAAAACGGTTCTCGAATGACTAACGAATTGAAATGGATAGTTTGAAAAATGCTCCACAAACATGTTTCTCTAGTGTTATCCGAGAGGGGTCAAAAAAAAAGAAAGAAAAAGATTTTCAAAATGAAGGGAAATTGGACGGCTAGATTGACAGGCCCGTCGCGGGCAGCTTAATCGAGCGGTACCCGCCTCTCCTCCGGGATTGAGAGCGCGTAGGTAGTGCGGGATATATCGGTGCAGAGAGCGAGCGAGAGAGACGAGTTGGGATCTTTTTTTCTCTCTCTCTTTCCTTCCTCTCCCGTGGATTGTTTGACATTGCGGGGTGCTCTGACGTCAGAGCTCTGCGTCGCCATGGCAACCTGCCTCACAATGACACCCCCAGGGGGTGCGAGAGATGGCCAAAAGAAAACAAGTCCCTCTCTCTCAAATGCCACGTACCTCCCGACGTCCATATCCACCCATCTCGGACAGAGAGAGAGAGAGAGAGAGAGAGAGAGATCAGCAATGCTAATACCACACACACGCAGCAACCCTTTGAATCCATCGTGCCGTATATCCGTCGGGGACGAGCCGGAATTTTTATGGATTTCACCTACGCACTGCATACCCAAGTGAAGGGGCACTACACTCTCTACTACAGTACCAGGATAGCGCTGACTTATTGCCAGTCTACATCTATGCCGCTCTCAATTAAGTAAAAGTTGGTGGCCTCGGAACTAGACTAGAGTTACTCTTCTTCTTCTTCTTCTTTTTTTCCCTCCCTCTTTCGCCTCTTCTGCTGTGCCAAATGTCATGACCGGATAATTCGATAATAACAGATGAGCGATTCGGCGGCCATCTTGAAACGTTCTCACACGCAGAGAGAGAGAAACGAGAGAGAGACGAGAGTGGGCGTAGAGAGAGCAGCCACGGCTGCAGATGGGCCCGCGTATCCCATTACCGGTTGAACACGCGTATAGATGGAACATGTCGGGGTGGCGTACACACAATCGATGACGGATCTAGCTGACATTCACTTTACATTTATCAAGCGAGTTCATCGGCCACAAAGAAGAAAGGTCGCGCCCTTCCTGAAACAACACACAACGACTCGCAACTCGCATCCGCCGATAGGTCATCAAAAGGTCGGCCGACATCGTCCGATTGTCGCTAAGGTTCAATGTCGTATGTCATCTGTGCACCTACGGGATGTCGGGATTGTCGTCGAGATCGTTCGGGGCGCTCGTAGTCTCGTACCTGATACATGTAGTCGCTGTTCTCGTCGATGTTGGTGACTTCCAACGTGGGCGGAGCCATATGGAACGGGGTGGAACCGAAGACGTTGTTCTTGCCCGGGTACGAAGTGCTGCGCCGAAACCGACTTCCACCGTATCCGCCCTGGCCGCTCGCCATGTAACTGGCGGCCGCCGCGTTCGCAGCCGCTGCCGCTGCCGCCGGATTGCCCATCGAGCCGGCCATTCCAGCGTAGGCGTGATTTCCCATGCTCTTGCGGCCCACCGGAGACGTCGACGAGCCCAAGCTGGCCCACGGAGAACCGGCCGATTGGGAGAATGGAGCAAAGGCAGAATTCAATCCGTGACCGAACGGACTGCTGTTCGGGACTGCCCCGCCTCCTCCTCCTCCACCACTACTACCATTTCCTCCACCACCACCGCCGCCGCCGCCGCCAACACCTCCGCCGGCCAAGTTTGGTGCCGAACGGCCGCGATTCCACAGTCCGGAAGATGATGGGCTCAAGTGAGAAGAGCAGTTGGTCGGACTAGGCGGTCCACCACTTCCGCTCGACCACGGCGAAGAGAAAGTCGACGAGGCCGGCGATTTGTTGGCATTGATGACTCCCGGTAGTAGAAAGTTGGATGGGGAGCTGGGACCGGATCGGGGCACCGACGACGTCGACGCTGGCGTCAAAGTCGGCGAGAGATGGTGCGAGCCGGTTATGGGTCGCCGTTGCTGGCCGGGACTCGGCGGCGAGTGCGGCGAGAGAGGATGGTATCCAGATTCGGCGCTGCTGCTGCAACTGCTCGACGTCGACGAGGACCAGAGGCCGGCCGATGGCGACGGACTAAGACTCGAGAGCAGTGGCGAGCTCATCAATCCACCGACGAGGGAGTTGGTGTGACCACCACCGAGGCCACCGTGCTCTCCCCCATTGCTCCCGTTGTGGCTGAGACTGGATCGGCCAGAGTCCGGTGTCGAGAGTTCCGGATCAGCTCCGTCGCCATTAGACGACGACGACGGGTTCCCACCGTTGCCCGAAAAGCTGTGGTTTCCGCTGTAGAGGTTCGGATGTAGATGCGGCGACAGCGACGACGAGGACGAGGAAGACGACGAGGACGAAGAGTCCGAGCCTCCAGCTTTGACCGAAAGGGGCGAGATGGGCAGGGAGAGGCCGACCGAGTGGTCGGCTGACGAGCAGATGTTGACGCCGAGGTTCAGTCCGACGCCATTCTTGACGAGACTGCTGCCCGACGTAGCGCCGGTTGCGGGCGATGTCGCTGCTGCTGGATGCGCTTCATCTTGCATGGCTCGTCTGGATTCGTTGACAATGAAAAGCGTACGTCTTCTTGCTGGGCTCTTGTTACTCGTGGGTCACGGGAAATTTGGGCCAACTGTTGTTGTTGTCTGTTCTCGAGTCTGTGTGGGTTTTTCGTCCAAACAAGGAAATTCTCCGCGCTTCACGTACCACACCGCCAACAGAAGCAGCAGCGACTCGGCTGGGGCTTTTCGCTTGGGAGTAAATTGTGTAGTTTCTTGTCCTCTTTTTCCCTCTAGAAAAGCCGGCTTTTCTGGTTGCTGGCCTTGGGAGTTCCAAACGATGTGTGAAGGTCGGCCAAGGTGGAGGACCAGCGCTCTCTCTTACTCGTTCTGCGGGCAACTGGCGTCTCCTTCCTGTGTCCGATAACAGAACAGACAATTCATCACGAAATGCACGACGTCTTTTTTTTTTCTTTCTTTCTTTCCTACGATTAAAACCGCAATAAGCCAATGGCCCGTCTACAGGGCCATCACACCCTACACACGTACACGCACACACACACACATACATAGCAGACAATCGATGGAAAGTGAGAGTATATAAGAAACCGCAGAGTCGAAAACGGCTCGGGCAGATAATACGTATAAAACTTTTGAAAGAAAAAAAACCGTAGAGAAAGAGGAAATCACGGTTAAGGTTTTCACTTACACATCTGCTTGACTTGACTTTCAACGTAGCCCAAATGGCGGCTGAGAATTTCAGTGAGAATACTAAAACATTCTAAAAAGCAACGACTGAGAGGACCACGAAGAAACGAAGCCTATCGACATGGGGGAAAAAAAGCCCAACTCACGAAATATGCAGAAGCTGTACACAATCCGGTTTCGAGAGGTCGCTCAACTCCCGAAAATAGAAACTATGGCTCGTTTTTTTCCTCCCTTTACGTAGCAAAGCCCAAAACGTATGATGGACACCAGAGTTACTACAGTGAGGGAAGAGAGAGAGAGAGAGAAAATAATCGCCTTTGGTTGGATCACAGCCCGGAGCCGACACCACTACTCGCAATTTCCAAGGTTCCAACACCGAAAAAACAGGAGAGAAATAACTCAAAACGTACCCAGTTTCGGAGTGAATAGAGACAAATCCGAAATCCTGGTTTGGTTTCCTTTTCGTTTAGTTCGGTGAGAGTCTCGGTACGAGACAAAATAACTTTTGTTGGCTGAAACTGCGCCGAGTTGCTTACCACTCTGCTGGCGACTCACGACTCGTAAGAGCTACCCATAGTCAGCTGATGTCCCGTCGGGCATCAGGAGACTTCCGCATTGACGTTGACGAAAACGACTCTCGCGCCACCTATCCGGACTTTCCTTAATCGATATCTCGGTACTACGTGCGGTTTCGGCATCGACCCGACCTTTTTACCAGAATCTTTCACCAATTATTCAGAATACTAAAACACAAATTTTATCGCTTGGCAAAGATTGTGTAAAGGAAGAAGTACCACATTGTGAGAAAACAGTGGTATCAGTTTGTATTATCATCTTATCCATTGCAAAGTCAAATTTGGAAAAAAAAAACGAGAAAAAAGGGTATCGAAACGTCCACAAACACACAACCAAGCTCCGTCCCTTCTAGACAAGTTTCTTGGCTTCGAAAAATTTCTTGAGATGTCTCATCTGCCAGGCACCCATCACAAGGAGAATGGCCGTCTGCGTCAACGACCACCAGAGAACTCGCTGATTGGTACTCTCACTCGTCTGTCGGAACCGTTCCTCGCGAATCTGCAATCAACCAACAAGACTTAATTGGGGGCTCTCTGAGACTACGGTGACACTTCATGCAAGATCCAACCGAGTGGTCGGTTTAATGGCAGTACAAGGCTGCTTAGGGGGGCCGCTAGGCAACTTACACGTTGGTAGTTTTGCTCTTTATTGATCTGGTCAACTTGGGCTAGCAGCTGGCGCACACGGAGCTGTAGTTCTGTTAACTTTTCTTTTTGTGCAATTCCTGCATAGTCCATTGTTTGTTCTCCAACATGAATATCCAAGTGAACTCTCTGTTGGGGAAACATAAATTAGTCAGCTGACAATTCATAACACACTGAAAAGAAGCCCATAAGCTAAGCCCTACCAACTGAGTGCCAGAAAACCATTTGGTGCTGTTTGAATACAAACAAATGACATGTTCTCCTGGTGTGTGCGAGGTGAAAGTAAATCTGCCTTCTGAGCTGTACACCTGTTTCAAAATGAGGTTTTAGCAACTTTTATAAACAAAACAAGTAAACAAATCTATTTACCCTTGACAAGACCACTTTGTCATCAGGATCCTTAACTTCTACGTGCATACCAATACCAGGGCTTGAAGGCATGAATCCACCAGTCCGAGGATCATATAACTGAACCTTGTAGTTACCTGTGATTCAAACATAAATAAATTTTTTTTTAAATTCGAACACGTACAAGACGCTTTGGACGATATTTTCACGCAAACAGGTAAATGAACGAAATCAGGTGTGACAAATAACAACGATGACGTGGCCTTGTTGGCCCAAGCTTCGGACGACAACATGGATGTGGAACAACTTACCGATAACCATGGTTTCATCGGGAATTTCTTCGATGAAACATTTTCTTTCCGTTTCGGCAATGTGAAAATAAAGACCTGATACACACGATAAATATAGAACGAAAAATACAGAAATGCACAGGAACTTCATTTTCCCGGCTTGCGTTGGGACAACCTGGCAGACTAATACCCTAACGACACCTTGCGGAGAACGTAAATAAATGTCAGGGTTGCCGTATCATCAGTTTTTCTTATCAAAAAGGGATTAAATTTCAACTTCAGAAAAATCAAAAATTCTAAAATCTGAATAGCGTGAAAACACCAGAGATATCACGCACTATTATGTAGTCTTTTGAATCTTAAAAAAATTCATGATTCTCTTCGAGTTTGATTCAGTATATTCCACTTCTGTTGGTGACGTGACCTACATTCAAGGGGGAAAAAAGGTCTTTGATACCATTCCACCAAATGGGTGTACTACCCGACGGAAAAGAATGGGAAAGCAATGTCTCTTTTATGTAAGAGCTTTGAGTCAAAACAAATCCGAATGTGTCTTGCATGCCTGGCTATGCAACCGGACCGTTGGACCTTCTTCGTCGTGCCTGAGGTCCGGGCTGCAAACATCTCGTGTTGACATTCTTCAGCTGTCTCTTCTCTCTCGTCTTACCTTGGAGACAGGTAAAAGGGAGTGACCATAGTCTCCATTAGATAGGCCTTTTACCTAACCTATTCAACAGAATGGAAGAGACGCATTCTCATCTCAAATAAGCGGAATCCCCCATGAACAGAAGACGACCAACAAGAAAATAACCCATGCGCAACTTGGAAGTTTCCTCGAGAATAAAATGACAATGTTTTTCTCCTATGCAGATCAAATTCAGAAGCATGTGATTTGATAAACTTCTTCAAATTCCAAATAGTTTTTCTCCGTCGCTTAGTGTTTTTCTGTTAGCAACTTGGGCTATCAAGATTTTACTGGTAAATTAAAAAAATAAATAAATAAAATTCTGCCGTTACCGGTTTCGTGGTTGTGGTAAACTGAGAAAAACACTGAATTAATATTCTCGGAAAACAAAATTGATTTTATTCATAGTCAGTACTCTGATCGTGCCTTGGTTTCTAGAAACGAGTTCCCAGTTAATTTTATAATTCAGCCACCACTCCTGCTCATTAATATACTATGATGAATACCAATGTAACTCTGAACCCCATGACCACATCCTGATTGACGTTATAGTCTACTAAACCGATAACTAGTAATTTGGGAGATGGGATCTAACCCATAAGATATGGGGGATAACCCCAAAAGATATTGAAAATTCCCCATAGAGATCAACTTATTAAACAAGGACGAATGAGGGAAATCCTCGCGGAGGTAGATTTTTCCCACCATTAAACTTTGGGCATCATGAAATGATGATGGAGCTAGACGAACTCGGGTATATCACTTATTTAGTAGCGAACCTAGGATCGCTATAATCCAAGGATTGCGATAAGTCTGTTTATGAAAGAGCAGCATGTACACACAGACGTCATGAGAAGCCCCAGCAAATAGTTCCAGGTAGCCAAAGCACTGCTGCTGCTGATGTCGTTGTAGGATGATGCAATGTGTTGTAAGGTTTAGTACGGGAACTGATCGGATTCGCCAGTTTGTGTGTCACATATTTCATAGGATCAGCTAGTTTCGTAAATTCTTCCACCTCCCTCTGAATTTGTCGCTGCTGATGGATAAATGGGAACTCTCGATACCAAAAAAAAAGAAGATTCATTTTCATTTTCGTTTAGGGACCAATGATTTTTTGTCCCCTCTCAGTTAAATCTATGCATAATTCATTTTTTTCTGGGAGTACGAAATAAGTTGAATAGAGGGTGATATGTGTAGCCTACTTGATGTCCCTCCTATTGTCACCGGTACTCTCTTTTCCATTCAGCCCAGCAATCCCCACCGGTCCGATTTACCGTTGTGTTTTTTTCGCACCTGTTCGCGGCGTACAAAGAAGTAAACGTACGTCGACGGTAAACCCTCTAGTTGAGGAGGTAAAAAAAAAAATCTTGTCATCCGTTAACAAAAGATAGATCCAGTTCGCCTACCTATATACGTCCGCCTACGCTTCTTTTGATTTCTTTATTCCTGAACGGCCTAAAAATATATATCTGGAAAGAAAACTGTGAATCGCGTGTGTGTTGGGAATTAGGCGACCGCGACCGGCATCAATTCGAAAAGAAAAGAAAAGGCTTGAACAAGAAAATCGAGGATAATATAAAATAAAAGAAAAAGAAGGCGGGTTTTCTGCATATAGGTACAAAATCCGCCATCAGCCCTCTCGTCGAAAAAAATAAGAGGATTATTAGCCCGGTACACAGTGTCTTTATTTTGGACAACTCCTTCTCCTAGCTCTTCTCTGCTCTGCATCTTATTTCTTCTTCTCTTATTCCATTATAGTGCAGTGCAGCACTCTTTCCTTCGTCGCGGACCTATTAGTGCGGCGTATTGATGAATCCTAGTCGCAGCTGACGAGGATTAATATCTTGTCGAAAGCGGGCAGATGGCCTTTCCCGTCTTCCACCCCTTTAACCCCAAGGTCGACAACAGTCGAAAGTTATACTTGGCCGCCAACTGCTAGCTGTTCTACTTTCAGCAACAGAAACGGCAGCAGCAGCAGGAGCCGTCATCTTCTTGAAGGAAAAGGGAAAAAATAAGTTCATGACCTGAAACTGAAGAAGAAAGGCAGATTTTGGTACTACACATGTACTCCAATGCCGCACTTCCTGCATTGAGGCTAATGAGCGAAAAAGATCCCGCCTCTCGTGTCGTTGATTAACCGCATGTGTTCAGAAGGGCGCGAAAAATGAGTTGGGAAACTATTGAAAAAACCTTTAGCTCTTAATGAGTTGGAGCTTATCTAAGTGAGGATTGATTTCGACCAAAATGTGAAAAGGAAGCGACGACAAAGAGACAACGGGCTCTCACTAAACACAATACACTAAGTTATTAGTACCAGCACCACGTACTACGCAGTCCATATTGTCCTAATAAGAGACGCGAGATAAATACAAAATTTGTTCTAAATAATGACAATGTTCGAGAGCATGGTATCTCTCTTTATCAGATGTTTTCCCAGAACTCTTTTGGTTCTCATCACGGCCGCCCAGAAACTCGCGACATTTTCGAAAAAGTTTCGTTTGGAATCTCTGTTCATGTCTTTGAAAAAGGAAAGGAATGAATAGATGGCTATCTGCTATCGTCTTGTCAAAGATCCGAATCGAATACAACCCGAAACCGGCTTGTTTGTTCACTTTCTATCATAACGCCTTTCGCTTTTCAAAGAACGCGGCCGTTTTGTCATCGAGGCACATTGGGGCTCGACATTGGGAGACGACGGGGTTAGCAGCCGAGTAGAGTAACCATGCAGCCAGGACGATGCAGCGATTCAGAAGAGCCAAAAGGGATGAGTTGTGATTCAGTCGGCCGATGTAATGCGAAGCCCTGGCTGGCGCTGACGGAATGCCCCAGCGGAGTCCGACGATCATGCTTACTGAACCTCAAGGTAGAAAGAGAAGAGACTATCATTTGTCCGCGGATGGGCTGCAACTTGTTATGCACTGGAACTCGAAGCCTTCCTTGACCAGGCCCGACGACGATAAACAACAACTCGGAGGCGACTACCACGCAGCTTCCTGAATAAAACTCCTCCGCAATGCGCAGTCTTGTGTATGTGCCGAGGGGATGCTTGTAGGCTTGTATGTACTCTAAAGATCTTAAAGAATGGAAATTCTTTCGGACCATCTGACGTACTGCTGAGCCCATCAGTGTAGGTAAATCTCCTTTTCCTCCTGTGCGGCTCTCTGTCTCTTTCTCTCTAAACGCCTACTCTGTATGACGTTGTTGTACCGACAACTACCGCATTTTCCCGGCAGTAGCAGCAGTCTCACACTGCGCTAACAGTTATTAAAGGTCGCCAACAAAGGAGATCTAAAACGGCGCCATCGTAGACGCTCGACGCCCTCCCCCCGTAACAGGGAAGGATGCATACAGAGGGGATCTCCGTTTTTTTTTTCCTTCTTCTTCTCTCTCTCTCTCTCTCACACAAGAGTCTATCTACTCACACACAATGTGCGCTCCGCGACTGGCAACGGAAATATTCAATGAGCTACCACCTTTTGTGTCGCCAAACACTTTTTCCATCGGTTCTCACACGGGGCTTGCCCATCGAATCGTCATCGAAGGGAAACCTTTTCTCCTGTCATGAAATTGATCTACTTTACAAACGCTAGAGCTAGATTGAAAGAGTACTCGTGTATATGTTTTTTGTTTGTTATATTTATACCAAATGAGATTTTTGAAAAAAAAAATCATACTCACTAAAGACACGCACACATACGCATACAGAAGGTATGGCAAGGGTTTGGGTGTAGTAAAATGGAAAGAGTTCAACATCAACTGTGAGCAATATGATGATCGCTTCGATCATCACAGATGTGGGAGACGTCCCAAGGTTTTTTCAACAATCGATAGTATTACTCGCGCTCCGAAAAAAATGCACTACCACTACCAATGTACAAAATTTCACGTCAATCGAACAGAAAATAAGACTTTTTTTAAAAAATATTTTTTGTGGACAAATTTCTAAAAAAAAAAAATTGAATGATGTTGGGAGAGAAATAGGAAAGAATTGAAATTCCCACCGCGTTAAAAGGACCACTCATGCGAACATAGAAAAAGTTGGGAGAAGGGAGAGACCATCGGGACTTCTGCATTGCACATTTGTGTTGTGTATAGGATGGGGAGGAGGACAAGGGGAGTGCGGGGTGAGAACCAATGTCATATCCAGTAAAGTGTAGGAAAAAAGAGAAGAAAGAATGAATGGGGAATAGTACACAGGAATGGGAGAGCCTTAGGATTTCGGGTGTAAAGGGCAGGGAGGGGTATTGGGCTTAAAAACAAAAATTCATACACAGACGAAGGATCCGCTAAGGACGAAAAACAATTAACTTATTAATTTTTAGTTACTTTCTTGTGTGGTTTGTGTTTCTTTTCTAAAATGAACATTAAAGCAATTCTAATCGTCGAGAGGTAGATTTCGTTAACGGTCGGCCCGACTTGCCTTCGCCGTTGCAAGACTTGGTTTTAGCTCGGCACTTGCGCAGCTCTTCTTCGCGACCCTGCTGGTTCATGGGCAGGTAGCCTCTGGGTTCACACATTTCGTCAAACTGCTCGTAGAAGGCCTTGTAGCCACCGAGGAGTAGGTAGACCTCAGGCCAGTGAAGGGCCGGGTAATTGTCCTTGTTGTCATCGCGGTCCTTGTTACGCAAAAACCGAGAACTGAAAACAAGAGAAAAAGAGATTGAGGTTAAGTCGAGTCCGAGAAGTCTAGCGACTTTAGCTTGAAGGACTTACAGAGCTGGTCCTCTCTCGGAAGAGAATTCACAGTGGAAAATGAGGATGTTCCTCTTCTTCTCCTGATCGTGGGTGGTCGACGGGGCTTGCTGTCTTTTCCCCTCCATAAAGACGCTCCACACCATATCTTTGGTCCACAGGTTGACGGCATCGTTAATATGGCCGTTCTCGTACTCGTAAGGATACCTGGAAAACGAGGGGGAAAGAAATCGTCATCATCTGTTGACAAGAGACATTCCACAGTTCGCAATAATACCTGCAATCAACGATGGTGTAGTTTTCGACGTGGTCACTGTATTTGCCACCGATCAAATCCACCAAGGTCTGCGGTGTTATGCACTTGAGGTCTTGGTGTTTGCCTGGCGTCAGTGGTAGCGCGAAGGGTTTGGTAAAGTCTCCGATCAAATCCGGCTCTTCCGTTGCTGCAAGGCAAAAATAAAAAGGGGATGTCGTTATGTTACATGTGTCCACACAAACGGAAAAAGGAAAAAGAGAAGAACGAGCGAGAGACGGATAGTAGTAGCCACCAGACACTCGAAAATGCAATCCGACTGAGAAAAGAGCAAGGTCGGGGTAAAGTCTAAGAGAAGGATGGAGAAGGGAACTTACATCGTTGAAGGGCGCGCATAATAGTGGCTTCCGTCTCCGAATGGCATCTCTGGATCCGATGGGGTAGCCTCGACAGAGCCGCCGTTTTGTTGTTGTTCCCGACATTGTGATCCAAACTTGTGAACACGGGTCGGTCGTCATTGTCGTCCTTCCGCCTTTTGTTTTCCTGCTGTTGGACAGCGGAATCCGCAGACGAGGGCTCGCTCCTCTTGAATGGGGGACCTCCAACCTATATCCAAAGCGATCAGATAACCACAATTATCACAACCATGTTCCGGAATGGAAAGATCAGAGGACAGGGAGGGAAGAAGGGTGTCACTTTACGCCAGCAAAAAGATCGCTGGCTGGCTCAGACATGAGAGAGAGTGAGTGAAAAGGAAGGGGGATCCTTACCGGCTGAATCACTCGTGAAGGTTTCATACGCAATCTCAGGGCGTGTAGGCCTAGAGGGGCGAGGGGACTCGATCCGGTGTCTTCATCCTGAACGAACAAGCCGCGAGCAACTGGAGACTGTTGATTCATGGGAGAATCATAGCAAAGGTTACGCGTCTGTTGAAGAGAGAAAAAAAAAATGAATGAAAAGGAAACGTTAGCCATTCGTTCACAACCGACAAACGTCAGAAAAACAAGATTATCGACGACATACCCTTGCGTTTGGGGTTGCTTGGTCGAACATGGATTGCGACCTCCGGAAGGAAGGACGGGTACATTTTTCAACGACAGCAGCTTCTTTGGGGACTCGGAGGAAGTCATTGTGAACTGCAGAGTCGTCGGCGTGAGCACTGGAGATGGTAAATGCTGGCGGAGATAGACTCTCCTCGTGACTGAACTGTCTTGTGGCTCGCTCGCTAAGAGGAGTGGCAATCAGCTGGCTGAGGGACACTGAAGTGGGCAGAGCCAAATCCTCATCCTAAAACGCAAAGACATGCAGCGAGTCAGTAAATCTTTCACGACACAAAAGAGAAAGGGTTCTAATCACACCTCATACAACTCGTCTGGGATTCCCTCGTCGTCTCCGTTCGACATGAAGCTAAAGTCGAGTTTGGTAGGTCCGTCGTACTTTTGCGACCCACCTACATATCCAAAGAAAGCATTAAGGGTTAATGGCCAACACTAGGAAAGAATGTGGCGGTAAAATCCGTACCAGCACTCAGGGAACTACTGCTGGAGCGTATAGAGGCAGGGCTGGTGTTGCGGTCCGACATCCGACGGTGGCACAAGGGCTCTGGATACCTGGAACGCGCCAAAAGAAGAAGAAAAAAAATCATTGTCTCTCCCTTCTCCCAGTCAGTCAGCCTCGAGCTAATGACAAGTTGATGGCTTTTTACTTGAAGTATTTGGAGTCTTCCGGAAAGCAGCCACTGTCTTGAGAGTCAACATCCTCTATACTTGGAAGGCGTGTCGACGGAATGCCAGACGACACGGGCTGAGCAGGCTTAGCGAAGTTTGTCTGAGGAAGAGGAACCATCAAGATAACGAGAGTTAAAAACGGATCTAGACTATATCGTCTACGAGTCAGAGTCGAGAAGTCGACAATACCTTGATGGGACTGTTGATGTCGACACGAGCCTTGTTGGGACTGTTGACGTCGAGACGGGTCAGAGCCAGTCGGCGCGGACTGCGTCTGCTGATAAAGTCCTCGGCGCTCTTGGGCTTTTCGGGGGAAGCAACGGCGGCGGCAAAGGATCGAATTGAAGTGTAGCTGTTTTCTTTTTCACTCAGCGAACCCAGTAATTCGCCGCTGGTGAGGGCTAAAGATCTTTAAACGGGAATAATTTCATAAGATTAGATTTGGATGAAACCAATGAGCACACTTCTTTTTGCGACGTCCGGCAGAAACAACACAAGAGAAACGGTCAAAAGATGAAATTGCGACGCCGAACCTTAAACTTAATTCGGTGAGAGATAACTGTTTCCAGCTCCAGTATGACATGGCGCGATCACAGGTACTCATCGGAGCGAACACAACACACAAGTTGAAAAGTCGTTGAAGAGAGACGAAGGGAGAAGAGACAAGACCAGAGGAGAGTAGATGCGACCAGGAGGACAACGGATCAACGACTGACAGTCTGGAGAAAGATTTCTTTCTTAATTTCCTTCGGAGGGGCTCCTCCCCGACCCCCCTCTATACCCCCTCGAGTTCCAGACTTTCAAAAACCAGGCTCCACCCCCTACAACCCCCGAGGACCCCCTTTTCCATTCCCTACCACGTCTTTTTCTACTTTTTCTGGACTCCGTGTCTCCCCGGTCTCCGACTTGTTCTCGCCGCGGCGATACCAGGAAGACTCCTGCGACCTGCAAACTATTGTTTTTCGTCATAATCGTGCCAAATGAGGTCATAAAACAAAAGCGAACGCTACGAATCCACAGTCCCAGGATATCATAAGGCACCCATAGGTAAAGCGCCAATTATTTCGGTCCGCTGTGGGAAACGTTGGACTTGTCAATTCTCTACGCTGGATTCAACTAGTGTTCGTAGTATTCGTACTATAATACTACGTCAACGCAGACATGTGCTAGACCCCATCGTCATAACAAAGACATTGGGAGGGTTACCAGTACATAAGGGGAGGAACACACATAGGGGGTCAATCGCGCACGCACACACTCGCACACACAGAGCGGAAGAGGGAACTCTATGAAACTGTGAGCCGGGGAGGAAGCATTGAGCAAATATCTATAAGGGCAGGGTGGATGGATAGAGGAAACACATTCCACATATGGCCACCCCAAAGCTCGCGATGATGGTCCCATATTGCATCCGCCGAAGAACCGGCATGTACACAACCGACTTGCTCTCTTCTCCCCCCTTCTCGTTCACACAGTCGTAAAAAAACGCCACAACGGACGGAAGGTTTTGAATTTTCCCGCCTGCTGACTTTGGCTATATGCTGGGGGACGGTTGACGCGGCTACAAAGATTCTGCCCCGGGTTTCCGATTTCTCACCCCAAAATATAACACTAGCTTTTTTTCGAAAAAAAGGAAAAAGAGAGCGCAGACCTTCGGAGACAGGAAAGAGCATCGGAGGATATTTAAACAACCCAACCGAACAGGTTAACGGTCTTGCCCAAGGGCACGAACCGAAAAACCTTACTCAGTCTCCCGAAACGTCTCCAGGCATTCCAACTGCTGCTGGCTGCTGCTCTTCGCCCGTTGAAAGGCAGATGGCTTGCACAAGCGCCTTCAAACCCCCCCGCTCGCTCCGGATTTCAGCAGCTGTTGGCTTTTTTTCCTGTTCATCGTCGACGACCCAACCCTCTTTATAAGAAATCATTACGTTCGAAATCGGTTCACGTATCTCTGAGCACGTGTGCGTTATACATTGTCTGCGCTGCCAGTAACCGAATATTGCTATCGCGCCTTATCGCGCTGGCCGTCTCGAACCACTTTGACTCGATCTCCAATTCCAGTGGCAGACTTGTGCCCCATTCAAAAAATCTTGATTGACCCAACGGTCTCTCGAAAAACATCAGGTCGGTTGGGAAAAAGGAAATGGGCAGTGGTTGAGGGAAAGCGGGCCAGAAGGAGAGCGGACAAAGACAACAGGCAGGCAGGCCTATTCTTTCTGACAAAGTCAAGGACGGCCATCAAACTTGGTCTGGTTGGTTTTTTTTTCTCTCCCTTATCCCTTTCAGGCGCGTCTTGCCCTTTTTTTCGCGTTGTGCCGTCCACTTCCCACTGACACTTTGTGTGGCCAAAGTCAAACCAAACACCAACGGTCACTTTTTTACTTTCTACGGCTCTCCTCCTCTTTCAACCTCAAAAAGTTGAAAGATGCTGCCGCTCGATAGCTGAAGCTTTTCTTCTTTTTGTTCGTTTTAGAAATAGAGGAGGGAAAAGAGGTCGATCGAGGTCGCATGAAATCGCATTCTCTCCAGTGGCTGTCGCTTCATTTGAAGGGATTATCACCATTTAAACCCTTCCTATTACAGGCACTGCCCACCACCACAAAAACGAAAACAAAGGAAAGCAAAACATACCCTTTGGTGCCTGCGTTGATTTCCGCGTCCAGGTCCAAGTCCAAGTTATCTAAACATAAACAAGAGAATTAGCAATAGTCAAACACATTATGAGATACAACCCTCATGCTAACAACAGGAAGAGGGCATGGGGGTTGAATGAAAAAGACACCACCAGACAGGATGTGCATTGTCTGTTATCTAACTTCATGTTATTTTCAGAGAATCTTGAATTACCCTGTGTGAGAACTCTTCTCTTAGGAGTTGAGTCCAAACTGGCCCCGCTCAGATTGCGAACCAAGTTGGTCATGGGTGACATAGTAGCAACAACTTCACTACTACTATGTGATCTGATGCTGGGATGAGGTAACTTCTGACTGGAATCCAAGTTCAAGCCACGGTGAGTTTTGGGACGAGACATCTGAATGCTGTTCTCACTATCCATGTTGTACCAGACAGCAATACTTCAGTGAAGAAAATAAGAAATGGAAGTACTAGAATAGAAATGGAAAAAAAACATTCCATGAATCCACTGGTTTGTTTACGGTACGCAACGGATGCACCAGACCTCCCCAAGGGAGCCAGAGTACATGCAACACAACGTTTGAGGCAACGGAAATCTGAGTTGGGGGAACAGGAAATGGTGAAAAACAAGAGATTACACTTACTTGCTTGATTCAAACTGAAGACAGATCGATGGTATAAGTCAATTGAACTAATATTGCATGATATGGAGAGTTCACGAAATAAAAAACTAGCTAAAGTCAAGTTTTAAACGGCGACAAACTCCTTTGAGACACCATTCACGTTCGTTTCACTCTGCCGCCATCGCTCAGACTGCGACCACAGCGTCACGTAGCGGAGTTATGGCATCCCAGCGCCATCTATTTAGTGGTTCGGGACGCCGGTTTTTTTCGGTTCAAATTTCTTATCGCAACAATCTCTCGTCTCATTAGAATTTCGGTTAAGAATTGCCAAATACTTGACACGACGGTTATTGAATGTTGAAAAAACGAAACAATGCGGGTTTATCAGATAATCTTTGTAAGTTTCGTGATTATGGCACCCTCTAACGAAAAGGGAGCTAGACAATGAAGGGGGATAGGAATAAGCGGTCAAGTGCCAACAGCGACACCCCAGCATAATCCCAACAGATTTTTAGACTATTTTGTACGATATTAAGTCCCCAAAAATCCAGTTAACAAGCTTCTTCTTATGAAAAATATTTTCGATATCTAAACTATAAACTATAATCCATTGGAATCGAAGATAAAGCTTCATTTCATTTTTTGGTTTCTCTGAGCTCATAAATTGATCGAATTTGGCCGAAAGGTATTGATGTCAGAGCTATGCTAGATGCCTTTCTATCAGAAGCGCTCCATGGTATCCATGGGCTGGATATAGCGCGTTCACGTCCAGAATACACAGTACACCGAGGAGCCATAAATTGTTTCCTATTCATCCATCTCCAGAGAAATCAGGTAGTTTTCAAGCAGGGCCGTCACAGCTGGAATGCAGTCCCCTCCAGGGAGAAGAGTGAAACTGTGAAAGAGAGCGGTGGACCAATGGACCATGGTCAGATCGAATGTCCTGCCGCAGGTCCCTGGCTCCATACACTACAACGATTCTATACCTTTTTAAGTCCGTGCCCTTCTGTAATTTTGGCTTATAAATAATATTTTTTAAGGGACCACATCTCCAAGGATGGAATTTCTAGTACTTTTCCCATCAAACAAAAAAGCTGTATTGTGTTTTGTTTATAATAACTACAGTACAACACCGACTCGAGACTAGAAGTTGTTGTTTTTTTCTGTTGCACAAAACTTAGTAATGAGGAAGAGAGCCTAAGGTGTTAAAAGTGCAATATACAGTTGGTGAAGAAAAAGGAATCAGAACAGCACAGAAAGGGATGGATAGCTTTAGGGCCTTTGCTGAATTTATTTGGCTTTTCCTTGATTGGCAACGGCTTCCATTGCTTGACGAACGGTTTCTTCGTCGCCCAAAAACTGCATGGATTTGATGGGTTTCAGATCTTCGTCCAGCTCGTAAACAAACGGAATTCCGGTGGGTAAATTGAGACCCATGATAGCATCCTCGGACATGTCTATGGTAAACAGAGAAACAAAGTTGTATATTTTTATGATTGATAAGGCATTTAAAACTAGTCTTACTGTCCAAGTGCTTTACGATGCCCCTGAGCGAGTTTCCATGAGCAGCAATTAGAATTCGCTTGCCCTCTTTGATTTGAGGAACGATCACGTCGTTCCAGTAGGGCAAAGTTCGTTGAATGGTTAATTTTAAAGATTCGAACATTGGGAACTCGTCCTTGCTTGGCTCGTTTGCGTACCGAGGATCATCCATAATTATTTTGTAAAACTCGCTCGACTCTTCAAGAGGGGGAGGAGGAACATCGAAGCTTCGACGCCAAATTTGAACCTGCATTCGTTAGTTGAATAAAAATAAAAAATAATTTTCAAGTGAAAATAATTTCCAATATCAGCTTTTTTATTCCATACAAATGGACTCTGTTCCGTGAATAGCAAATTTTAGTCTCGTAACGGTAAATTTAAAAAACTTGATTCCTTTTGGATATAGGGTGATTTTTAAAATTACCTGAGCTTCACCATGCTTAGCAGCAGTCTCAGCTTTGTTTAGACCAGTGAGACCACCATAGTGACGTTCATTTAGCCTCCAAGTCTTAAAAACTGGGATGTCGGTTTGCCCAATTTCTCCCAAGACAGTTTGTAAAGTGATTTGAGCTCGTTTCAAGACAGAAGTGTGAGCAAGATCAAACTGGTAACCAGCATCTTTCAAAGCCTTTCCACCAGCATGAGCTTCTTGAACACCTAGAAAAAGAGATATGATCAGATTAGATAGGATAAGCTTTAGTTGGATGTAATGTCTCCCTCAGGTCAACACATCCACATTTTAGGAATTTCTAAAATTCTACTCAAGTTGACAAACATTCAAGTAGCATAATCTTATCAGTATTACGTTTAAATTAGTTAGGCTATAATCGGTTATAATCCAGATGAATCAATGACCTTGTCCGCTTCACGCCCTTCTTAGAACACTTCCAGATTTTACTTATTCAATTACCTTTCTCACTGAGATCAGCGTCAAACCAGCCGCAGAAACGATTCTCCTTGTTCCATTCGCTTTCGCCATGGCGAATCATTACAATTTTGTAAACCATTTTCCTCAAATTCGAGTGGATGCACGCGTTCAGTTTCAAAGTCACGAATGAGCTCGTCTGCCGGTATTGACCGCTATTGTTAACAGCAAAGCCAACAGGGTCACCTTGAACCAAGACAAGGTTTGTTATTTTTCTTCCAGATGGCAGGGCGCTCAACAAAACATTCGTCCGTGGCGCGTCGGTAATGTCAAAATTGGAAAGGTTTTCGAAATTTTGTTAGGTTTTCAGCTTCAGCTTTTCACTATAGTTACAGTTACATAGTAAACAAAGTATCTGCAATAATTTCAACAACTTTCCAACGCTTATTACTTTAGGTTACCATTTCTACACTTGGAAGAGATGAATGTTGACGAAGTTACGGTGGAATGCTCTTGGGAAATAGAAAACCTTGACCATGTTCGAAATAAAATCTTGTGGAAGGAAGAGTTGTCTGAATTGACGGAAGAAACCAATATTGACAATTGTTTTATGATGAAACAGACAAATCCTGAACCTGGCCCTTGTACATTGAAAATTACCCTTAAAAACAACAGAAAGTTTGCTGCTCTTCAAATTCTTTCAGAGGTATAACTTCTTACATCTTTTGTAAAATTGCCTAATTTCATCTGAATGATTGGTGTGATTTGTTAAGGTGCCAATGATAGAAGTTCATGGACAGTATGAAGAATACCTTAAGACAGTAAAAGGAGAACTACTAGATGAAGTTGAGGGTACTTCTTTATATGAGTGTAGAATAGACCTGAAAAAATTACAGCCAGAAATACTTCTTAAGGTTGGTCTACTTTAGAATTCAGATCAGTCTCATCTATAGATTCCAATTACATAATAATATATAATATGTTTATACTTTACTTTACAGTTTTGCAAACTTAAGGACACAACCAATGTATGGCTATATTGCATATCAGCAGTAACAAAAGTAGTTGAAGCTACTCCAACGCGTTCTCCTTTTGCGCAACCGAGTGGCGCAAACCAGTTAATGTCTCCCCTAATGCACGGGTTACATCAAAGTGGAAACAACTTTCACGGCGTTGAGTTCGTAATCGACAAAAAGCTAAAAGAGATGGAAGAACGCATGATGAAAAGAATTGATGAAAGATTCAGCCGTCTAGAAACAAGAATGGAAGAAAACAACTTCAAGATTCTTACAATATTATCAGACCTGAATAACAAATAAATGAATGATACTCACGATGATGGCGAACACGTTTATTTAGTTACAATGAGGCATCTCTTAGCTGTTATAGTAATTAAAGGAAAAAAAAAACGTCAGTCACGCAATCACTTCTTCGACACGAATCATGCACACATTAAAATAGAAACCCTACAGAACGACATCATCGTCGATTAGATCAAAAGGAAGATATTCGAGGGCGTCTTCAACATCCTCAGCAGCTTCCGCTTCACCCGTTTTGTTTTCTTTTCCTTTTTGTTTGTCTGAGTCAGAAGTATCAAATACATGCAACTGCTTTCTCCAAACTTTGATAGAGCCATCCCAACCTCTTCTGCTGTACTTTTTGAATTTGTTGGGGGTAAGCGGGTGTTCCTTTGTCCTTTGTGTTCTATGATGTAAAAAGTTACATGATTAAAATTTAGATTAGCAGTAAATTATTTAAAAAAATTGATACTCACTTTGGAACAGCCTTGATGTAGTTATCATAAGCAATGGTATTTTTCCCATAATCAATTTGTTTCTGTCGTCGGGAAAGTACCGATGGGTCATCTTCCAACTCAGTTGATGTTGAACTTCTATCACTCTTGTCATCTCCCTCAATATCTTCAGTCGTTTCTGGTTTTTCAGCTTCTTGTTTAAGTGATGATGGTTTCACTGCTACATGCTTCACTTCTTTTTTTGTTGACTGAGAATAAGAAGTTGTCAGTGAACGCTTCAAATGCAAGTTATCCCTTCTGAGTTCTTTCCTTTGGGCTGGACCTCTTTCAGGACTTATGACACTAAAAGACCACCAACATTTATTTGTTTTCTTTGCACACTAACAAAACAGTACTTTGGCATACCTGGAAGGATCCCATTCGCGTTTTCTTAACAAACGAGTGCTTGGCTGACTTTTTTCAGAAACAGTTTCTTCATTATCAGAGCCCTTTTCTTTCTTGAAAACTTTTCTCGGGCTCATCTTAATGTTACTTTAAAACGAAATCTGAAAGAAAAGAGAACATGAAAGGCTTAATAAAGTCTTAACGGTCGACTTCGGTTGAGGTGCAAACAATTGTTGACTTTGTTGTCCGACTCTCCGACAACGCGATGTTTTCCCGCCTCTCAAGGAAGCACCCTCTGACCACTGTTGATGCATGTTATAGCTAATAAGCTAATATTACCACTCTACCAGTCTACCTGGTCTACCTGGTAATACACATATAATTTTATTAATAGAACCTCAACACTTGATGTTGTTTAAATAACTGATAAATCGTGGAAAAATCTATCCTTTCCATTCATTATTAAAGTAACTATTCCAGATTAAACTGATAGTATACTTTCAATCGATGCTCTCTAGGCAACCTAAAAATTGTATTTGTTTTGTTTGGGAAGCACGAAAGGAGAACTTTGATGCTGAACTTTAATTCCTTTACGCGAATTATTGCAGTTTATAAATCCTTCTCGGTTTCACAAATAGCGAACATTTGGTCAAGCGACGGTATGTGGATGAAACTGGAAGTTTTATGTAATGCGATGTAACAGAAATATGCTACGGAATGCAACACGTCAAATGATGCGTGACAAATTTTAGCATAAGTGGGGAATTTTGAGGATCATCATGGATCTACTATAATATTTTTTTCGGTTTATTCAGGAACTGGATAAACCGGCTCATCTTAGTAACGTAAAAAAATGTGGAACGTGTAAATCTTAGTACTGAAATCTAAAAAGAGGAGTCAGATGGCAACTGTGCGCTGAGAAGCCGTTGTTGAAACAGTTTAGGATATCACATAGTCAGTTTGCGAGAAGACAAGACGTCGTCGTCGATAGAGAAGAAGTCGTCGTCGTCAGAGAAGAAGTCGTCGTCGATAGAGAATAAGTCGTCGTCGATAGAGATGAAGAGATCCTTTTCTCTACATATGGCAATCTTAGTCAGGGCGCCCTGTGAAAAATATTTTTTTTTGGTGTGAAGAATCTTTTACATGGGGTTTTGCAAAAGAACTTTAGCAATTGTAACAAAAATAGCCGTTTAAAAAACCCCGGTCGATGTATCTTGTGGCTAAGTTGGGAAAAACGACCGGAAAGTCGAAAATTTCAGAAATGGTGTTTACCGCCATAAGCGAACATTGGGCGGCCGGGTGGGTTTCCTTACACACAAAAAGGTAAAGGTATTGTGGTACACACCAAAAGCATAAATTACCAGTTACATTGGCCGGGTTTTTTTTAACGGGCTATTTATGTTACAATTATTAAAGTTCTCTTGCAAAACCCTTTGTAAAAGATTTTTCCCACCAAAAAAATTTTTTTCACAGGGCGCCCTGACTAAGGTTGCCATATGTAGAGAAAGGATATCACACAGTCAGTTTCCGAGAAGACGTCTTCGTCGACAGAGAAGTCGTCGTCGGTGATAGAGAAGAAGTCGTCATCGTCAGAGAAGGAGTCGTCGTCGATAGAGAAGAAGTCGTCATCGTCAGAGAAGGAGTCGTCGTCGATAGAAAAGAAGTCCTCGTCGATAGAAAAGAAGTCGTCGTCGATAGAAAAGGCGTCGTCGTCGATAGAGAAGGCGTCGGCAGAGAAGATGTGTTTATCCATTGAAAATGAAATAACGTCCTTTCTTAGTATACGTTTACTGACGTCACTTTGTGTATGTAAGGCTCATTTCAGTGATAGGGAAAGATTTTGCTTGGGATTTTTCCTCATAAAAAACGCAAGTCTTTAAATATTCGATCAAATCTTTATGTTTTTAAATTAAAAGCTACAAAACCCGCAATGTTCAATGTTTTTTAAAACTACGATTTACCAGAAATTAACATTTTACGCTTTTATTTTAGTCATAGAGCTCTGATAGAGCTGATGCTGCTGATGACATGGAAAAACTTACGCATGTTTACATTCAGCACTGGCAACGCTGCCTGACTGTCATAGACTGCTGCTTGACAGCAAGCATTTTTAATATCAAATCAAATCAATTTCCTTATTTTAGGGTCTTTTAAAATAAATCTGTATGCAAAAATCTATGAGTAGATCGTCCTGTGAAACATTTTGAGTGACTAAATTTGTGGGAAGAAAAACCGTTTGCATCTCAAAAGAAGAATCGCTATTTTATACCTCAGTTTATGTTACCCGCCGACTGAGGCTTGGGATATCCTGTGTTTCCTAGTTTTATTTTACGAGTCTACCAATGAAGATGGCACAGTTGCAGCAAGAAACTGTAGATATAAATTTGACACCACAGGAGCTACAAATTTTATCAGAGTTAGACAGGTATGACTTGTAAACAATGTGTAGATGACAGATAAGTCATGTTTCTTTCGTTTCAGTCGTCAGTATGGATTTCTTCAGCTCAATAGTCCTGAAAATGCTACAAAAAAGTCACTTGTTGTTAAGGTATTATAAACTAAGAAAATATTTATATGCAAAATGAAGAACCTATTTTTTCATTTTTATATCCAGGCGATACAGTATTTAGAGAGAATGCTAAGTCAAGCCCACCAACAACTAAAAAATGAGTCAGACACACAGGACAAAGGAATCAATATAGATCCTAAAACATATTGTAAATTGGGTCATTTTAATCTTCTTATGGAAGACTACCCAAAAGGTATGCTATATTATTTTCAAATTTTCAGCAGGTGTCACTCAGTTCAATTTGTATAGCAATGTCTGCCTACCAGAAATTCCGTTCTCTGAGAACTGACCATTGGAGGGATACCAACTATCTCTATGGCCTTGGACTTGTTTACTTTCATTTTAACTCTTTTAATTGGTGAGTATATAGGCCTAATTTTAGACTCGGTGCGTTCTATCATAGGTTTTCTTATCGTTTTATCCAATGATATTACGAACATGTACTCAAAGTCGCATTTTTTTTTTTTTTGAATTCTCTATTCGTATTCAAAATGCCCTTTAGTTGCGATTCCTTCTAACAGACAGCGTGACTGCGGCGTGATAGTGTTGAAAAGCAAGCGACCACTCAAAGTGTCCCAAAACTTGTAAATTCCCTTCAAGTTGTAGTCTTTCGCTGCTCATCTTTTTGTCCTCGAGGCAGTATATGTGGAGGTGGGTATTATCAGCGCTGTCGGGGAAAGGACGGGGGTCAACGTTTCACCTGAAGAAAATGGGGGCGTGCAGGAGTAGAGAATGAAGATCGTGATGGTGCTTCACACCAAGGTCGTTACTTCACTTCCGGCCGCCGCTAGATGGTTCTGCAGTCTCCTTTTTTTAGTCCGTCACGATATTCTAGGGGGTTGATGCGGTGCCTGAGGGCTGCTTGAGAGAAAACCTCTTTGTCCTGAGCTCTTGTGAGATAAAAGCATCGGCCGCGGCGTCCTTCCCTCCCCCACCACCCTATACCCTACTTTCTCACCCCTCCACCTCTTTGAATTGCTGGTTGGAGAGCGAGGGGAAGCAAAGCCAAACTATGGGCGACGTCGACGTCGTTTAAAAGCGGCTGTTGTGCTCCGCTCGTACGTTCCGTGCTAGCGGTGAATGTGTATACCTTCTTTTTTTCTAATCCATTCTACGGTCGAGGTCTCTTTTCCCTCCTCTCTGGCTGTGACCCACCTCTCTTCCCTTCCCCTCACTCTCTCTCTATATGGGGGCGCCTGCCATGAGGCTACAAGATACCGTTGGCTTGGGCTTGAGTCGTGCTTGGTCTGAGCGAGGGATCGGAGCTGGAGAGAGAGAGAGAGGTTCTGGTTTGGTGTGTGTGTGTGTATGCGTGTGTGAGAGAGTGCTGGCCGCCCGCGCCAGTGTGTGGTGTGCGTGAACGTGTTTTTACGGTGAACGGCTTAAGTTTTTGCCTGAAATTTGACGGAGTCAACTGATCGGAGAACGTGAGCTATCAGAGGAGATTCGAGAAGAGAAGGTCAGTTTAGTTGAGTCATTTCGACACAACAACATCATCGCAAGGATTTATAGTATAGTTCCCCTAGGCCCTGAGTGAAGGTTGTTTTCTCTTAACTTAAAAAAAAACCTTGTTAAGACATGCGGAATACGATTAACCTTAAGTTTTTTTCCTTTCTTTTTGGGTTGTAGTTGAAAAACTTGAATCGGCTCTGTTTTGATTTTTCTTTCCCTTCTTTGGAGAAAAGAAACAAAAAATTGTAGCTTTTGTTCCACTTTGACTGTGGGCGTCTCCTCCCTATTTTCCGTGTGTGTGTGTGTGTGTGTGTGTGTGTAGAAGTGGGAGAGGAGCAAGACAGCCAGGACAACGAACCCAAACGGCCCCGTCTTAACACACTCACACACACACACACACACAGAGGAGAAGAAGAAGTAAAAAGAGAGCCCATAGGCCCTATCTTTCTCATTTTTCGGGCCGAGATGTAGGCATTCTCCCCTCTCTTCTTCCACTCGGTGCGTTCAATAGCAGCAGCTACATCTCCTACACAGTTTGCCTACGGGCTTCTACCTTTCACCCCGTCCACTCTTGTACATCGCGCCTACCGTATAGAGAAGAAGAGAAATAACAATATTGTAATATCCGCCGGGAACATTTCAACCCCGTTGGAGAGAGATTCTTCTCGAAAACCTTTGCTTTCTCCACCGCGTGTCCATCAAAACAAAGCTGATAGGGTCCAGAGAGGGGATGAACTTCACGGGGTTTCCATCCATCGCTCACAGGCGACCTCACGATATTTCAAAGTATAATTAGTTGTTTTTCAAGGAGCGAAAAGATAGGAACAACTTGGGAGAACCCTGGATCTATTTAAACCAGAAAAGCCCCTCCTATTTGCTATCTTATCAGAGTTCTTTTTTTTTTTTCTTTTCTTCTTCACTTCTCTCTCATCCGTTTGGGATACATTCCTGCCTCTCTATTTTGTTCTTCTCCCTGACATCATTCAATCAACTTGACCGATACCTCGTGGTTGAGAAGGTGGGTTGGACACCACGGTCTGACGGACAGTGTGTATGCGTGTCTCTTATCTTCTTCTCTCGACATTTCTCACCGTATTTTCATCCCGGCCCGCAGGCGCCGTTTAAAAACCCCTTCAAATTTGACGGACCAAGGACTTGTTTCTGACTCCCGAAGTCAGCGCCCTCTTTTTTTCTCGAGGCGTCTTTTGCGTGAGAGAGCCGAAATGAATCAAGAATAAGGGACCGGCGTTACACAAGAAGCCGCTTTTTTTTCTTTATCTTTTTTTTTCCTAAATTTGGGGAATGATGATGGTTTCGTTCTCGGGAATGCCTTGCGGTTCGCGGCGCAGTGGTGCAACTTCCGACTCGAGGGAATCTTAATCTCCAATTCCGAGATAGACCGAGAGACGAGAAGATTAGATTAGGAAGAAATGAAACTATGCAGTCGCCACAAAGTTTCGTTCAGAGAATTGGTCGAGAAAGCTTGGACGTTGTTTAATCGTGGGAAATACGTTAACATGAGCCTGGACGTTTGTGACAAAGTGTTTTGGTCGACCACCAGTATCAACTAGTCTTTCTGTCGTCAACGTGCCGATTGCTCGTCTCCGCCGGCTTCTTGGGACTTCAGCCGTATTCGTTGGGTAAAAAAAGGTTACGGTCGTAAAAAATAATCTGTTACAGAAACCCTTCCGTCATAAACAGGGCTCACTGGACGTTCTCTACTGGAACCAGAGTTTTACAACCCGTTCTAGATCGAATTTTTTCGAAACGTTTCGCCTTGTGTTTTAAAGAGAGAAACACAGACGGAAACGTGGCTCTAGTAAAAAATCATTTTGACGATTGGGTCTGTTGGGTTGTTTGGGGTTGAATCTGTCAACAAAGACTGGCTAGCTTCTCCTCGCAGCCTGTTTTTAATGGCGTTACGGTCCAAGCTATGGAAAAATGACAAGAAAAAAAGTGTTCGAGGGTAGGGGAAAAGAAGCAAAACAAGCGAGTGTGTAGGGGATGTTCTATTCAACAACTGTCTATCCACAACCACCCCATCGCCAGCCGTATGCCACCGATTGACGGCCCCCTCGACAACAACCAGCTCGTTCTAGACGCATCTAGAATTTCTCATTTTCTTTTTTTTTTCTCCGTTCTATACCATCGACGTGTGTTTGTTTGAGCTTTGAGTGTTGGGCAGGTATGCCGCTCTAGATTTCCTTTTCTCTTTCGTTCCACCTTTCTTCGTCTTCGGTCGTCGAGCCGTCTCCATGGTACACTTGAACCTATGGCTGCCTCGATCAATACAACGAAGGGAGCTGGGTAGACTCTAGACTGTAGAGAACCCCCTCTATGTAGAGAGACCCTATACTACGCCAGTTTCGATTGGCGGGGGGAAGCGTTTCCATTGAATTTTTGGCCCTAGTTTTTTTCAAATGGTTATTTTCCATACAGACTTCACCCCTCTGGCCCTCTTCTTCCACCCCAATGTTCCTTTTGCCAATAGATCACCCGAGTGTGGCGTTCGTTCATGATGGCCTCGGACGATCCCACGCTCTTGGCTCCGGCAACACATGACAGCCGACCCTCAGTCGATGGCTTTCTAACACGCCGTGATGTTGAAGGGAGCGAAAGAGAAATGAGAGGGATTGAGAAAATCGATAGCACGCCCCAGTCCCGGCGATTCGATCCGCACACACAACCAACAGCAAGGACAGACGAAAGGCTCTCGGCAGTGGAAACCCACCAACACCATCTAGAGTCCCGAACAGACAATAAAGACCGCCAACACATGAAGGCTAATGGATTACCTCCGTCGTGTTGATTGCACGACCAAGAGGGAGTCCAATGACTAAGTTTTCTCTCTCACTTGTCGAGAGAAAGTTTACTCTCGTATGTCGGCCAGCGGCGGGAATTCGATACATCCGGCCCCGCGCGCTACCCCCTCTTCCGTTCGCTTCCTGTCGGCGGCCTGTTCCAGATACTTTTGTAACGCCGTCGTCGTCGTCTTCTTCTTCCGCCGTGAAAAAGGGTCACATCGTAGGCGGAATAGATCTTACACGGGGAACGGGGATGTCTCTGCATTCCTTATCTCGTGGTTATTTTCTCTCTGGCAGTTGAATGTTTCTCGAAGAAAAAGATCGAATTTCACACCCGCCTCCGTAACTTCATGATGCGGGGTTTGAGACCACGAAATGAAAGAAAGAGAGAGAAAAAAAAAAAAAACAGAAATAGCTACCACCACTACCAGTCTTGATTTTCATTCTTTCATTCCTGCCAACCGGCTTGTAACCCAACCTCTGAGACAGAATGTGTTGTGCTATTATCGCCATAGATGAAATGTTCCGCACAGAACACGACGGTTCTAATCAACTTGTTCTTTTCTTTTCTTTCTTGTCATTCAACAGGGCGATCAAAGCGTTTCAGCAACTGCTGTACATTGACCCGGTCTATTGCCGGGCTAATGAAGTACACTTGCGGCTCGGCTTGATTTTCAAGGTTACCGGCGAGTTGGAATCGTCGCTGAAGCATTTCCAGCTTACCTTGATCGATTCGGCCCCGTGTTCTCTCAGCCAGCACGAAAGTAAGCTGCAAAATAAACTAAAAGAGAACAAAAAAAAGTTATATAACCATTGTCGCCACCTTTACTATTTAAGAAAACTGACAGAAATATAAATAACCTTAACTAACCATTTTTGGTTTTCTCCTCTTGTCCGCCCAACCAGTCCGATTTCACATTGCGCACCTGTACGAGGTCTCCAACCGGATCAAAACTGCAAAAGAACAATACGAACAGCTGCTGCTGGAAAAACAACTGCCTCCACTTCTCAGAGCTGACATCTACCGGCAATTAGGTAATAACGACAGCAATAGCATTCCATTGTCTCCCCTTTGAAGCGGAAATAATGACCCCAACCAGTTATGAACGATGCTAATGAACCCTTTTGTGTGTGTAGGGTGGATGCACCATTGCATCGAATCGCTTGGTGAACGAAATCAACGCGAATTACAGGCTATCCAGTACTTGCAACAGGCAATCGAAGCGGATCTCAAATCCGGACAGAGTCTCTATTTGCTCGGACGTTGCTACGCCTCCATCGGCAAGGTCCACGAGGCCTTTTTAGCTTACCGCAACTCGGTAGACAAAACCGAGGGCAATGCGGATACCTGGTGCTCCATCGGGTAAGAATTTTTTATTCACACGCGCATGATCCATTGAATACTTTCCCCCTTATAAGTCCTTTATTCATGAATAAAGTCGCTAGTCGAGAAATCTCGCCAGAGGCACTGATGTCAACTTTCGGGGAATCCCGGACTGTCTGAATCTTTTACAATATCTGTGTATGCCACGTGAACCATATTTAATTATCGAGCTAGGCCACCTCGTCCTTCGAACTTAAAGACAGCCCCTCTGTAGAAACCATCTATCTGTACTTGACTTACAATTACCCCCTAGAGCAATAAAAACAGGTCTTTTATTGGTTGTATTTGTTTATTTTCAGAGTCCTTTATCAGCAGCAGAACCAGCCTATGGACGCATTGCAAGCCTATATATGCGCTGTACAACTAGATAAAAATCACTCCGCCGCCTGGACTAACTTAGGTGAGTGTTTTTGTGTACAATTGTTATAAGCCGAGAGTGGTTCTAATCTTTTGATCCTAGGTATCTTGTACGAGACGAGTAATCAGCCCCGAGACGGCCTAGCGTGCTACGTCAACGCCGCTCGAGGAAGTGCTAGCAAGAATCACGGTAAACCCGTGCACCCCAATTTGCTCCAGAGAACAAAGTTTCTACAGCAACAGCTGGAGGGTGCTCCGGCCCCAACGTCGTTCAACAAGTCAGTAGCCTATGTTTTATTCTCTACACAAAAATAGACACCATCTCCTTGGGAACGACTCGCTTAACCTCTAACTCTCTCCCCCCGACAGGCCTAGGTTGCTGCCTTCTATTGAAGACGCTTGGAACTTGCCCATCACCGCCGAGATGAATTCCAGACAGCAGCAATTGCAACAGAGAGGAGCGGCTGGCCAGGGTGTCTTTCCACGCGGGCCGGCTTTTGCCGAAGGCCCATCGCAGGCCAAGCGTTTCAAAGTGGAAGCGACGGTCGAAGGAAATGGACCTCGGCCGCCATTGCCTTCCTTCTACCTAACCTCGCAACAGCTCCAAATGCTGCAATACCTACAGCAGAATCAAAATAGTCTTACGACTCAGCAGCAACAGCTACTTTTGCAACTGCAGAACCACTATCGAATGATGCAACAACATCAACAACAGCTACGGCTTCAACAACAACAGCAGCAGCAACAACAACAACAGCAAATCATGCGAACTGGTGCGCCATTCTCTCCAAGGCCGCCTGGCCCGTTTCCTATGGGTGGAGCAGCTTTGCCCCAACAGCAGCAGCAGCAACAACAAAATTTCCAGCGAGCGGCAGTACCCCAGACATCCCCCGCTCAAATTCCTCAACAGCAACAGCAGCCTTATACCAATAATTTGTCTTGCCCCCCAGGGCTATCATCGCCCTCCGGAGTCAGCGATCAAGAATTACAGGTGTGATTACTGCTTACAATGTTCTTCGCCGAAAGCATAACTAACGCCTTAGTTTTTTCCTAGGCTTTGTTGTCTCAGAAGGATATTGCAGCTTCATTGGCTGAAGATCTGCTGAAACAATTTGCCCAGGAAGGTGAATTGGATCTAGAACAACCTCAGCCAACTGTCGCGCCCTCTACTTCCTTGCCGACTCAATCCGCTCCACCAACAACCAATCTCGTTCATAACCCACCATCCAATATCCGTATTGCTACAGAACCGACACCTGTCTTGGCTATCGGGGGACCGATGGGACGTCCCTCCGCTCCTCGCGCTCGCGATGCTCTTAAAGGTATATTATTAACTCGTATGTCATCATTTAACGCCATTTAACGTGTGATTTGTTAGGTCGTGGTTATTCTAAAATCGTGGGCGATGCATCCGATACGGAGGAAGAAAGATCGCTGTGCAGCAGCAGCAGCAGCAGCAACGACTCGGGCATGCTTAAGGAGGCCAACATCAAAATGTCAGCCCGCGAGGTTTTGGATTCTTGCCGCGGTAATTTTGAAACTCATACATCAAACACCGGCTCTCTTTTTTTACTAACGGTTCGTCGACTTGTAGGTGCCGTTGGTTTCCAGGGATTGCGCCGTTTCCACATCTTATCAGTCAACTTACCTCCCCCTCAGCCACCCGAGCCACCTGCAATCAAGTTGACTCGTGAGCAACTCTTGCCTCCTACGCCGAGCGTTTACTTGGAGAGTAAGAAAGATGCGTTTAGCATCCAGCTGCAGGAGTTTTGCCTGACACATCCTATTGCCGTCGTGCGCGGCATGGCCTCTGCCCTCAAAATGGGTTAGTCTAGACATCCCATACTCCCGTTAATTCATTGCAGCCTTAACCTTAATTGTTTCCCCTCGATAGATTTGGGATTGTTTTCCACAAAGACTTTGGTCGAAGCCAATGCTGACCACCCAGTGGAAGTGAGAACCCAGCTGCAACAGCCGCCTGATGAGAACTGGGACCCAACGATTAGTCGTCGAGGATGGGCGTGCATTTCCCATCGATCAATCACTACAGTTGCCAAATACGCGCAATATCAAGCCTCCAGCTTCCAAGAAAGCCTCAAGGTACAAATTGAATTGAGCAACTTGCGGGCATAGCGGTTCTAAATTTAAACATTTTTCATTCAACCTAGGAGGAACACGATAAGATGAGCAGCGGAGGACATCCTGTTGGAGGTCATCGCCTGGATTCCGACTCTGATTCAAAAGACTCTGTCGGAACTTCGGCTCGTGGAATGGGTCTTAAGAAAGGCCGTGGCAAGCACGGCTACAAGACTATCAAGTTTGGGACCAATGTCGATTTGTCGGACGAAAGAAAATGGCGCCCACAGCTCCAGGAGCTAATGAAATTGCCAGCTTTCGCTCGTGTTGTATCGGCCAGCAACATGCTCACGCATGTCGGTCACGTTATCTTGGGCATGAATACTGTCCAGCTTTACATGAAGGTGCCGGGTAGTCGAACGCCTGGCCATCAGGAGAACAACAACTTCTGCTCCATCAACATCAACATCGGGCCCGGCGATTGCGAGTGGTTTGGCGTGCCCGAATCTTATTGGGGGGCCATTCACAACCTATGCGAGAAGTAAGTTGCATCTTTTTTCCATTTGCGCTAGATCGAGCGATTCTAACTGTTGCGACTATTTTTAGAAACAACATAAGCTTCCTACATGGTTCATGGTGGCCGATTATGGAAGACCTGTTGGAAGCAAATATTCCAGTTTACAAGTTTTTGCAGCGACCAGGCGACGTAGTGTGGGTCAATTCCGGTAAGACGAGTCTTGACCACGCATGTGTCGTTTGATATCATAAATAATTTTGATTTTGCATAGGCTGCATCCATTGGGTACAAGCAATCGGTTGGTGCAATAACATTGCGTGGAACGTCGGTCCACTAACCGCCAGGACGTACCAACTGGCCATTGATCGCTACGAATGGAACAAGGTGCAAAGCTTCAAGAGCATCGTACCTATGATTCATTTGTCTTGGAATCTTGCAAGAAATATCAAAGTTTCCGATCCTAAACTGTTCGAGTTACTTCGGTAAGACCTATTTTCAACCGTATGACTGTGCCAAACTTTCTCTAACCCTGGACTCGTTACCAAACTAGGAACACCTTGATGAAGACCCTACGCCACACCCAGTTAATAACACAGTTTGTGCGCTCGAAAGGAGTGCAAGTTCGTTTTCATGGACGAGGCAAGAACGAAGCTTCACATTATTGCGGTCAATGCGAAGAGGAAGTGTTCAACATGCTCTTCATTAAAGAGCAAGAAAAGAAGCATGTGGTTCATTGTTTACACTGCTCTCGCAGGCATAGTCCTAACTTGGAAGGCTTTGTCTGTTTGGAAGAGTATCATCTGGAGGACCTGATTGAAGTTTATGATAATTTCGTCTTGCATCCGGTAATTAACATTCCTATTATTTGTTAATCATTCTCCACACTCATTAATAACTTTCATTTTATTTCGTCTAGCTTCACCAACAAATTCAACAACCACCGACTCCAGTTCCGTCGACGTCTGGAGCTTTAGTTTCATGCTAAGAAAGTTAACCCCTAAAGCCCGATCGGGCACACATCAAGGCGGATTTTTAATCGTTTAAGTATGTTTTATAAAATAGAACGTCGAAATCACTGCCACTCGACAGCAGGGACCCCTTTTCACTCTTTCAACTTGTAATTTGCAGCACGTTCTTACTTGACTTTGCCTCAATCCTGAAAAAAAATTACAAATGATTTGACCCTCCTTTTATTTTTGTGATAGTTTTCACCTTTTATCCTCTACGTTGACTGGGCTGAGTGTTTCTGAATATTTACCACACTATATTTCTATTAAAGAGGCCTGACCGATGAGTTGTAAAGAAAGTGTATGACTGCCTCTCTCCCCCTATCCCATGAATTCTTTTAAATGTTAAGATTCAGTAACATGTCTGACGCGCTGTTCTCGCGTTTTCACTTCCATGTCTTTTCTTTTATTTGAATCGTGTCTCTCTAGGAAAGAAAGGTCATTATGGACTAGCTACCATTCAGTGTAGTTGAATCTATATTTCAATCCCTTGTAAGGACTACTACTACGAATTGAATAAAGATCTCCCAATGACCCTCCCGATAATCGTGTCTTGTAACTCTTTCAGGGGAGATGAAATTCCCTTTGTGTTCAGACGGCACTGCCACCTTTTATAATGAAACATTTTGTGTGTTCCGTTTTGAGCCTTTTATCTGTAAATGTACCCGTTAGCCAAATGATGTTGTGCAGCAACTTCAGATACCAGGAATTATCTTCATTTACAGCTCGTGGTGGTGTTTTTGAAAAACCCAGCCATTGGCTCGAGCGTCTGTTTTTATATCTGTCTATGCAAAGTGCACGCATTCGATGGAACACACGACGTACCTATACACCACTTCTCGTTAACTATATTTGAGTATTCCGTGTTGCAGTGGAACCGTTTAATTGCTCAACCTTTTACAGCATTTGAACGAGGAACTTTACATTGTCCAGTTTTAAATCGTCAAGATAAATAAATCTGGCGTATTCCTCGTTGCTGTCCGTCTATTGGGTTTGCACTTGGACAAAATACACTGCGCGTTCGATCAAATAACTTGTTTTCACTGTTTTCTTTCAAATTCTTAGGAAACAGAATATCTAAATGTTCCGTATGTGGACAGGAAAATTTACAGAGATTGTGATATCAAAATCCTTGTCCACATCGCGGACATAGAGATATGTGTGTAATTCAAGTTTGATTTTTTATTACGCATTGTGATGGAAACTGTGCGGATGAGCTGTAGCACGCGCTTCATAACAAATTTCAAAAAGGGAATTTCAACCAATAACTTCCGCATGCATTCTTCGTAAAAAAAGGCTCCTCTCTCCGTATTTTTCTAAAACTAATTGCATCGACGACTGAATTCAAAATATTATAGTCAAGTTCATGCTAATAATGGATTTAGTCTTTTTTTTTATAGATTGCGCTTAGGAAAACACTGATTGTTGTGTGCAGTATTTGAATTAGCGTATAGTTTAGGACCAAAATTTTGCAAAGATTTCGCGTTTTATAAAGCTTGCCTTCGAGCAAATGTAAAAGTGGGCTTCTTTGCAAAGTTGAGTACAGTTGTACTTTTGAAATTGTCACACGATGAGTTAAGGAATCATAATATAAGACGCCCTCTTTAGGACTTGCCAGGTTTTCTTCGCGTTTCTCAGTTCAACTTTCTATGTAGGGAACGGCTTATTATCGTTGTTGGTTCGTATGTTTTTGCCGTTCCGATTACTTGATTCGTTATTCATAGGTAGTAGCTCTGCCTCTACATTGGATACTCCCAGCTTAAGCTCGGCAGTACGACGGAATCCCATAATTTGCATGTGAGCGTCAGGTCCTATTCCTACAATCTGCAAGTAGCCAAATACATTGTTTCATATTGAACCCAGTGATCAAGCAGCAGCGGAAAGGAGTACCTTGGTGCAGAGGACTAGACAGGAGCAAGAAAACACGAAAAGGGCTCCAGGAACAGCGGCAGAGAGCGCAAATTCAAAGATAACTTTAGCTCGATTGAATTTAGTAACCACGGAGTCATTTTTTTCTTGTGAATAGAAGCATGGGAAGCGCGTCGGAGTACGTAGATCTCTTCCGTCTCGTCCGTAAATGGCGAAAAATTCTTTACATTCGTCGCGGAGAGAGTTCACACAATACTGGTCGTAAAATGTTTTTGTTAGTTTTCAATTTTGATCAGTTTACATAATTTTAAGTTGTGTACCTCAAGGTTGACAAGGAGCTTGCTTCGGTTATAAATTGTCAGCTCGTTTTCAATCGGTACTTGGCGACTGTTGTAAGTAGCCGGTGGAAGTCTTCGACTTATCGATTGATTTTGGTAAGCCGACATTAAAGTGGAAAGACTGAAATTGTCCTTTAAATGACTGGCTTGAACCAGAGAAGCGTTGATACAGTCGGTGGCCAATATTTGGCCTTCTAGGGCTCCATCCTGAACGTTTGTGCAGCTGACAATAAGAATTTCTTCCGGATCAGACACCGGATTCCAAACGATCTCGCCACTTGGCCGATCCAATACCATTCCGCGACAGCCAGTTGAAATTAAACGATCGCCATTCATGATGATGACATTGCGCTGAGGCTCGTGAACTACCATATTACTGCAGCGGCGATCGCAAGAATAAGGATCCCGAATTTCCATGCAGTAACTTGCGGTGCACGTGAAAAATCCGTTCAATCCCTGACAGTTAATCCGTTGTTTCAAACTTATTTGATGGCCAAGATTAGTGAACTTATTGCATGTCATGGCAGAGGTCACGTTGACGCAAACTCCGTTAGTGCAGTTGAACAGACCTGCGTGTCAAAGTGAAAGGTTACTCTCTGAAATTGTTCAAACGATGCCTAAATGATTAAAAGTGCCGCGATAATTAATTTAAAAAACGGAAACCAAGTGAAATAGTTTACCTAGCAAATTTTCGCATTGATCTTTTCGACAGAGATGTCGATGAGATGGAATCAAATCATCGGTAGCACATGATTGTTCGACCCGATCCTGACACTGATCGAAACTGAGCTCGGATCCATTCTGCCGGACAGAGACCCAAATTTGCATGCACAGACCGGATGATTTGGTCAGGCACCATTCGAAACAAGATAACCATGTGCAATTTTCCACCGAATCATCAGCCCATGTTGTGGTACACATAACCTGATAAGTGAGAACAAGAGCGTGAATATGGCAGCTTATTGAATCAGCTAGCAAAGCCGATTAAGAAACCCATAAAATACGTTACCGGATACTCTTCATATGTTGAGGCGATGGCTTTGATGGACGGGACATAGGAAGCAACAGTCAAATAAACGATAGACACAGCACTTAAAACGGCGATCAACTGGCATATAAAAATTAAACCACAAATTCGACTCTCCTCGGGGTATTCGGGTTTCTTCACGGGCTTCTTAGCCATTGCTGCGACACCCAATCAGGACCCTAATGTCCACGAAAAAGGTCCAGTGTTCCAAAACGGGTGCTAACTGCTAGCCTACTGCAGGGTAATCTGCTGCTTGAGACAGAAATCCATTCACTATTTTCATGAATGGTTTCTAGACGGAGTTAACCAAATGTAAGAATGCTAACCGAGTGAGAACTTGGTTCTCGTTCAGCTTCCTTCAACGTAAAAGCGCTTGCTTGTATATACTCGGTAGCCATTCACGGCCGACGATTGCGCTTCCAGCAGTGCGCAGTTCAATATCCGGAACGACGGAATCACGCCAGCCTCTCGACTCCTCCCTTTTATGCCCTCCGATGTTAGGGTCCCCATATGTCGGATGACCCAAAATTCTTTTTTAGAAACAAAATCCTGTAACAATTTCTCAAAAAATTTACAATCTTGAAATACTAAACTGAATCAACAAAATTTTCTCCATTAAACGAAATTAAATAGAAGGCTGTAGGTGGAGGTGTCGAGGAGTTGGCTGTTGTATCGTTGGGTTTTCATAGGAATGCGGTTGGGAACCGCTCCGCTCTTCACTTGACGTAGTGCGAGTAGTGTTTCTAGACGTCCTGACATGAAGGCTAGTTCCTCGACGTAAAACAGTCTGCAGTGCGACATTATCTCTTGTCCTTTTTTCACGTTACACCTAAGCCAACCTTCCTAAACGCGGCATTGTTTTCGTGGTGTTTCGTATTCAGCAACTAGATTAGGCCAAGACTCGGTTTTCTCACCGGAGACCAACCACTTCAGCGTTTTCATCGAAGAGACGAAAAAATCGATCTTCGATAGCAACGTCAATAGCGGCGCACAACAAACCAGGTGTTTTCTCTCTCTTCCAAGAGTGGTTGTTGTTATTCGTATGTACCATATTATTTTCAACAAGAGAAGGAAAGCCTAACTGTTGCAAGATGATCTTCCTTTGGTAAGATTTCGTTCAAACTATTATATGCGGAGACGGATTTTGTTAGCTAGTGGTGGTCTTCGGTTGCTACTGTGTATTTGTGTTGTCGAATTTTCTGGAAGCCAGTCTCTACCAACTTGGGTGGAGGTCGGAACGTCGATCGCAACATAACTTTGATTTTTGGCTAATTTCTGATGATTTATTAGATTTGCGATTGCTTTTGGCTGATGAACCCACATCGATGGGTTTTTCTTGGCTGGAAGCGTCTTCATCCTCATCATCAGCATGGCGTCCGAGGTGGGCGAGCAGAACAAGGCGACATTAAGGGAGAATGTTCTCTTCTACATGACGGCCTTCTTCTGCTTGGTAGCCACTTTCAGCCTTTTCATTTTCCTGTTTCTGGTACCGTTCTTCATCGAGCCGGCTCTGGCGACGATCTACATGGAGTTCGATCCAGAACCGGTCATTTGTGAAACTACAGAGGCCAGTTTCCACCGAGGACTGTCCAACTGCCAGTGGAGCTCGTGCCGTGAAGGCTGCACCAAAGAGGTGTACGAATGCTGGCACATACGAGTGCGGTATCGCAGCCGCGTGCCAGTTGGTAAAGCCGATGCTCGCTCCGTTCGTGACCGCATCATTCAACACAAGTCGTCCTTAACGTATTCGCCGCTGAAGGAATCGAAAAATGTCAAAAGCAGCCTCTACAGCAATCAGAAAAGCGGGCAGAGTTTCCCCATCTTCTCCGACGGGTTGGGCATGTCGTCGGCCGCCAACGACGATCGCATCCAATCGGTCTTGCCCGAAGAGGATGAAACGGAGAAAGACGAAACATTTGCCTTGGCCGACGAAGGTGGCGAAGGGATGCACGTCCACGAAGCTCGATTGCAGCCGAACGTGAAAGGCTGCGGTTATCCTCCAGATGTGGAGTGCAACAACACTTTCGCTTCTGCTTATGGCGTCGTAGGCGCCAACTTTTCTTGTTACTACTCGCTAATCGATCCTACGATGGCCATCACTCAACTCAACATAGAGAAAATTCGCGCCGAACTCATTTATTGCCTTACGATCCCGATTATTTTGTTCGTCATTTCCGTCGTCTATCTCTTCTATGCCTATTTTAAGCTCTACGCCGAACAGCCCGACAAGGGCGGCTCGGTCGGAACAGGAAGGGCAGCATCGTCAATGAATTTTGACGGCAAACAGCTGGACTTTGATGGAAGAGGAAGTCAAGTGGAAGATGTGGTCGTCAGCCAGCCCATTAGCTCGCCGTTGCATACTGGAGGCAAATACGGACTCCTCTACCAATTTCCGTCACCCGACAGTACGCGGATCGTCAGGCGGGCCAAAAGTGGTGGGGCCATCACTCTGGCTGCAGCCGGAATACCCACCGAGAGATCGTCAAAAGAAACGGGTGCGAAAAATTCGACCGGCAACTCGGAAACACACAACATCAGCAGAGGAATGCGAATATCCAAATCGATGGGGTAAATTTCTTCAACGATTCATTTCACAATCTCTTTTACTCTCCATATTTTCTTTCACTTCCGTTATTATTCTTTTTGGCTTGATCCACGTGTGCTTTCCCGTTAATCTGGGAAGATTGAGTCTTCAAGTCATACATACATCCGTCATTTTGAAACGCGTCGTTCCGATCTTTAAAAAATTGCTAAATCTTGAGGCATGATTGGAGTGGCAGGCAACCTGCCTGATAAAACTGCCTGATGTTACCTGCTGCTGGATTCCGAAATTCTCGAACGAAACATCGCAGCAGTAGGTGGGGGGTGGAGATTAGTTTCTCTCACGAATCTCATATTTAGCAGCAGTTGTTTCGTCGTAGTTTCGTACCAGTCTAGAGGCCTAGCCGTATGTACAGTAGACTCAAAGCACTTACAGAAAGTGTTCTTTTCGATGAGACGGAGACAAAATTTGGTACACGCTAACTTTTAACTGTCATGCTGTGTACACTACAGTAAACCCTGTTCACTTCGGACGCCCGGCCGCCTTCTTTGGGCTTCTGAAAAGAACTTTGATATAGTGGGCACGAACGACAAACTTGTGTCGCCTAATTGGCTACTCTCAAAGAACCCCGTAAGATTTCTCTTGTTATGGGCTAACTTTTGTAGCCACATCAAACATGATAGTTTGTGGTCAAAGGATAGCTACTAAATGTCAAAACAGTCCTTGACCTTTTCGACGGAACGGCTAACGAAGTGAAAAGGGTTTTTATCTAGCCCATGTGATTTAGTTCAGAGAGACAACCCTTGCCCAAAATCTCAAGGGTTTGTATGGTGTATCGTGAAACAATTGCATCGATTTATTCAAAAACCTTGACCAGTCACGCAACAATCGCGGCTTATTAAGCTTATACGTCTGTCAAACCAATGTGGTCGATATATTTCAAGCTGAAACCTGCCTTTTACAGTAGGGATCCAGTATATTAAAAATACGGTAGTGCCTTATACGGTAAAAAAAACTACCCCATAGCTGCCGGGCCTAATTTGCTGGGTCCCTTTTTATTTGTTGCTATTTTTCTTTTGTACGTTCGTAATGTTTTTGTATCGTTTGTGTTTTGATGGCTTATTGCCTAGATGCGTAATAACGTCTAAAGTGGTTTAACGCCACAGAATCAGTTGCGACAGTTGAGCTATATTTGTCCTTGTATGATTGCTGACGTTATGGATGGCGCAGACCGCGACTTGGTGAATGTTCTTTGGCTGCTGCCCAGCAGGGAAATCCTGATAGTTTGACTCACATTTCCTCGACAATATCTTCGGCGCCTTCCTCATCTTCGTCGTCAACTTCCTCTTTATCCTCTCACTCTGATTCCTCCTCACTGTCTCATCTGCCGGCGTCTTTGAGCAGCGATTCATCAGACAACACCAACGCAAACATCAGCGTTGCCTCAATCTCAGTGGAGGTCTTGACAAACGACAACGCACTCGAGTATTATGACTCCCCTACTCGGAGTGCCAGAGGCAGCTATGCTCCAAATCAAGCAACATCTTCGTCCATGGCGCACTCGGGACGTCAACGTCGCAAACTACGCGAGTGCATTCCGCTGATCACCAAATAACTGAACGCAATAACATATCATGAAGGTGCAATAATGATGCTGATGATATCTGTGGTGACATTTTTGAGCAGTGAGAGCGCGCGCGCCATCGAACACGTCCTCAAAGTGATCGCATTCTGACTCGAAGCATATTGATTAGGAGAGGGGAGGTCTCCTTCTCGTTCGGTCGTCCTTTTTCAAGTAATTGGTCATCGTGATACCCGTATTGTAGTGATAGAAACAGGATCGAGTTATCGTGATAGTTGGCATGAATGACTATATACCTTGAGTATAAATTCCTATTAATGGCCTGGTCTATAGTACTCATATATCTGTCTTCAAAACACTAAAGCTATGTCGTCCCAGTTTTGGATTGATGGATGCGATTTGTATATGATTGGGTCGGCATCTCTACGATTAACCCGTCTACAATAACGGAATGATCAGGAGGGATTGTTTGCAATCGAATGGTCTATATAGCCATGGCTGTGGTGCCCCATGGATTAGCTCTGACTTACGAGGCTGCCACCATCCCGATTCAAGAGTACCTTCGTCTTTATTTAAGTTTGCATTGTCTAGAGGAATCCTTGCTTATTCCTGTATTTCCCCACCTGACCCTTGAAGAATCGGTCGTTGTTGGTATAAAATTACGCTAGACAGTAATCAAATGAGAATGTTCTGTTGTCCATCATCTGCATGCTCTAATGATACAATTGAGCGCATCCGATTTACCTGCACGCTATCATCGGTGACAAGAATTGGTTGGCAAAGGCATGCGAAGTCGTCATAGGTTTTGTCGTATAAAGTGTTTTAGTTGTATTGTGAAGGCATTATCGTCAATTGCATCGTCTAACCAAAAATAGATAGCCATACTAATAAACCGCGTGATTTTTCTCTGAATGTAGCGACTCGAGGAGGATAGCTACCTCTCCATTAGTGAGTCCAACCAACGCCACCTGCCCGAAAACACCAACGGAGCGTTCCAAGGAATGGCAAGCGTCACTTGGAATCCGCAACAATATTTCTCACCAACAAGTCCACAGCGCCTCACCTTCCGAGGAAGAAGTTACTCTTCCTGTGTAAAAATGCTAACAAGTGAAAAAGAAAAACCTGTAGATGTTAAAGCAACTCTTATGCTTAGTAACCGTTTATCTGCCCGTGAGTTTGTTATGGAGCCGTGAACTAAAAATAATTAACATTTTTTTTTACCGCGATACCTTTTAATTTTTTTATCGCTTTATCGTCATGGCCCCTATTTTTATTGAAAACTCATTTTCATTGTGTCACACCCATACGCAATATCAACATTTCTCCATCCAAAGTTTCCCTTATTATGTGAACTTTGTTCTATTCCTCTAGATATCGTTCTTATGAAACAATTTTCTTCTGATACTTTGCATTTAATAGTTATCCAACCCATTTTGTCGTGCGCTCTACCAATTTCTTAGCATTTACGAAAAATATTGCGCTGCAATGCATCCGAAACGGGGGTTTCGTATGCTTACGATCGCCAAGTAAGCGACTCACGAACGACAACAATTTTCTCATGTTTCGTACTACGTTTCAAAGCTTTACGCAAACTTTTAAAAAAATGATCGAAATAATTTGGTGCTGATGCTGTAACGAATTGAACTGGACCTCTGCAGCGCTCCTGGGCAAAAAAAAGAAATGTCAACCGACTGATAATATCATCGATTGCTAATTCAAAGTCTTTTAGACTTTAAAGCGCTTATCTCACATTATTTTGCAATATGATATTTCCCCCTCATCTCCAAAATTTTTCACACCGTTTTTGTTGTTTATCTGGTGTCTACCAGTTGTGATTATGTAAGAAAGTTTCATACATATTCCATTGCGCACAAACAAAATTCGAATGTAGTTGGTAGACTAAGCGCTTGGCAATCTATCATATAAAACACAAATGGGCTATCGTTTTATTTCAAGCCATCTCCCTCCAAAAACTGTTTGCTGTAAAAACATATAAAATGGCAACACATAAAATCATCACATTAAAGAACAATTTTGCAGTCTTCAACTGCTTATTCATTTCGGAGGATTTATTTCTAGTAAGCGATTTTCGATATTCGATATCTCGTTGGTTATGTTGCAACGTGCCTGCTTATCATAACGGTTTCGGAAATCCTCCGTGGCGTAAATGTTTGGTATTTGCATAAAAGACCTCAACACCTAATGAAGATATAGAAATAAAGATATTGTATAGTTCTCCAGTATGTTTTGAAAAAGATTTCAGTAAATGCTTTCTTTACTTTTAGTCGTAGTTGAAAGTAGTCATAATCTGAGGTAAAACCATTTTCTTCCTTCATTTTCGAATAATCAAAATAATCGGCATACTCGGACTGAGAGCTTCCCAAAGTGGCCATCTCGATGTCAAGGAAGTAGTGCACATCATTGGAGCCAGTGGCGTTGGACGTTAGATGAACTGGAGTGGAGTTTATTAGTGCGGCCTCGATTAACTCTCTCAAATCACCAATTAATTCAGGAGCCTGTGCGATATTGGGTGAAAAATTAGTTTTCATGCAAGATAGAAATGGAAAACTTAATAATAGTGTTACCGCTTGATCCGCATCGGCAATAAAATCTCCTAATGTTGCTAAAGTAAGCTCTTCAGATATGCCATGTATACGTGGATCATAATGTAAGCTAAACAGATTATAGAAAAAAATTATGTAAAATAAGAACTATACAACATGTAATAGATACTCACTGTTGAAGAAACATTGCCAAAGCCACGGCCGAAGGATCAGAAAGGCGATGAAAGAACTCGTCGAACAACACAAAACGTTTTTCCAAGTTCTCAATGTTGTAGTAGTGCCTCCGCCCATCTTTGCCCGAGAGTGCTTGGCAAATCCGTTCCCACCATTTTTCTCTTGTGCCGGGTGATGAAATCAGACCCGTGGTCAGCAGGTTCCATCGGTTTTCCATTCTTCTTCTCAAGTGTCGTCACAAACTTCAGATTTTTATACCTCTGAAAACAAACTCTGTTTGTTTAGTGTAGTGCTCTGGTCAAAGGGAAGAGCAATATTTGGAAGACATTCTACCCTTTCGCTAGACTGTGAACCTGGCTACCAGTACTCTGATTCGTACACTATTCTGCGACGGCGCAGTCTGTCGCTACCGCTACCATAGGAACTAGAAGCTCCCGGTCGATTCTCTTTTATGTCATTATCGAGTTACGTCAGCTCAGGGTTTCGTGAGAGACTGAAACCTGTGTGAGATCAATAATAAGGAACAGACGATATTCTATATACCAAGATTCGATTCCCATTCGACTGCCGCGAGCGACCATCCCTTCATCGATTGGGAAACGTGCATTTTTTTTAACGAGCCTTATCTCGCTAAACAAAACGATAAATCCCAAGATCATGGTCGGTAGTATTTTATTCTTCGGTCTGTACAAGATGACACACATGAGCACAGAACGCTCTTTTGCATCGAAAAGAAAGATTTAAATATTAACATAAGTTACAAATGTAAACGAACGGGAAAAGCAACAACGTCATATTTTTGTAACTCATTTCGTTTTGAAAGGGAACCCCCTTCGGTGGAGGAAGAGGCGTGGGGGTTGTAAGGCACGTGCGTGCGTTATACACACGGATCAACATTAGGATTCAAAGCATTTCCTCTGAGAGAATAAAAATAAAAGCCGCATGTATAAAACGAGTCTGTTGGGATTTTAAAAAAGGAAAGACACTCGAAATAACGGCACATTTATCGCGTTTGATTACCATCAGGCCACAAAATTTTAAAATGGTTTCGTATGTATATACAAATTATGGTGAGCACAAATTATTACACTGAAACTACGATGAGGATTCCGGGAAAGGGGCAAGACAGAAACACACAACAGTTTTGGCGCGTTGTTCAATAAAAAAACGTGATCGGAAAATATCTTTTGACGGATGCCCAATGGGACATTATCCCGTTTTCGATTTCCATTGGTTTGATTCCCAACGGTCGAGAGATTAAAAACTTTGTTAACTCTGTAGCAGCAGAGATTCGCTTATGGAAAAAAAATGTCACAACCCCTTTAAACGTTTAAGCCCGCGTGTGATCGGACAAGTCCTGTCAACACGAACTTCTTGGTTTAGAACTTAAACCTCCACCCCTAACTCCAAATCGTAGTCGAATTCGATCTTACGCTTCACGTTCTCGGCAGCCGGTTCAGGCATAGGCCGGGATTCTTCCGTACGTTGGACCTTTGACGACAACAGTCGGGGTTTCAGCAACTCCGCATGTCTGCTATCGACGATGGGAGCTTGCTGTTGGAGCTTTTGCAGCTCGGCCAATGTGAGTCTTCGTGAGTGAACGTCGCCAGTCAAATGTTGTAATCGCTGAAGTTCAGCAAGCGTCAAGTTCCTAACTTCATGACTTCTAAGTTGAGCCAGTCTCTGTTCGGCGATTTGGGCACTAGTGAGACGAGGTTTTTGTGTATCCTCAGTCGATTCGTTTTTGTGACCCAACGAATCTCCAACAGCTTTCAGGTCCTCTTGATGCTTGGCAGTCAAAGCAATTGATTCTTCGTCATCATCAAAAGGTTGGGTAAGAAGAGAAACCGACGAATTTGGTCGGGTGAAGAAAGCCATTTTTTCTCTGAAGAAAATGATAAAATGTTAGAAATTGTTTCGAGACAACAGTGAATGATCGAGTCTTACTTGAAGGAGATAATGTCCATTTGGCCTTTACCGGCCTTACTTTTCCGCAAACGGTAGATTTCTCGTGACGTTCTTCGTACAAGTTTCTCCAGTTTACGCTCTTCAACAGTTTTCTCTTCTTTTCTCTTTTCCGCCTTGAAAGAATGAATCAAAAGTTAGCAATGGCCACAAATATGGAATTCTGTGACAAAACAGAAGTGGCAACTTACATGCTCCAATAAAGCTTGAAGACGATCGTCCTCTGAGAGCCAAGCGGGAAGATCTTGGTTTCCAAGGTACCGGGCATCTTCCAAACGTCGCTTTAATTCACGCAATTTGGACAGCTCTTCTTGCAATTCCTGGAGACGCTTGTTCTGTGCCAACAAATCTAGTTCAAGATCCACCGATGTTCTCGGTGGTAAGGGTGCGGGATGGCGGGATTTTCGATGCCTCGAACTCTTGGTTGGTGCGTCCGGTGTAATAGCAACTTCCCTCGCGGGAACGGCTTCTCCAAAAGAACTCAGTGCAGCAGCACTTGCGGCCAAAGAGCTTGCTCGCCAGCGAAGAGATCTCCTTTCGACCGAGTTCCGTTGGAAAGGTCCTCGACGATACAGAGGCATTGAGCTATCACTATCGCTGCGGTTCAATCGGCAAATATACTCGGCACGGCTAGCAGCGGCGCTCGGCGAGAAAGTTTGTGAGCGCTTGACTAAAATGGCTCGATGATGAATTCCATCTACTCCAAACGGCCTACGCAATACACCTCGATCAGGTTGAAATACGCATTCCGTGTTGGTACCTTTGTTGGCCACCTGAACGATTCATAGGTTAAATTTCCGTTCAAATAACATTGAAATCTTTTCTTTACCTGAACAGGTTCCACTGCATAAACTCGTTCTTCTTCTTCCTCTTCGTCTTCTTCTTCGATACCTTGTTCAAGAGTACTGACCTGCTCCAACACCTGATCGACGAGGATCTCTTGGCTTACGCTTTTGCCACCTTCAGTTGGTTCCTCGTCGGTTTCGCTTTCTTCATCATCGTCACTTTCGTCTTCATCTTCGCTGTCTGTTCCTTGTTCCACGATTTCTAGCTCAGACATTGGACCGCCTATCAAATCACAGGAGGTTAAATAGTGGCCAGGGACAACTAAGCATTCTTTATCTCCTTACGTTGATTTCGAGTTAATGTTGAAGGCTGCGACGAGACGATTGTTGACTCATCACTACTTTCTTCCTTAAGCCCCGTCCCTGTTTCACTTGATGAACCAGGAAGAGGATGGCTGCTAGAAGACAGACACCGGAGAGCGAGAATGTTATACCATTTGACAGAACTGGTATCGGGACGAAAATCGGCAAGTGATACTTGGGCCCATCCCTGTGAAACAATAGTTGCTAAGTTGGTCGTAGAGACTTTAATTGTAAAATAATTTACTAACCAAGCAATCTTCATGAGAATCAGTAGTTGCAGGTCTTGAGTAAACGGAAATCTGCAACGTTTTGGTATCCAGTTTTGTCGAAGCAACAGCCAAACGAAAGCTTTCGTCAAAAACAGCTTGCGATAGATCCGTAATGGACCTTGTGCAACATGATAATGCTGCCTCAACTGGACTTGGGAGCAATGTCACTTTGATACAACTATTTAAAAAAAGAATATAATGAAGCCTTAGTTTGTGAGCACTATCAAAAGCCATTCAACGCTTACACTTTGTGCCCATTCTCAACAAGTAAAGCAGCTAGGTTTCTTGCTCTTTCAATCGTCACATGAAGGAATTCATCAGCAAACGCATATCTAAGATGGAAAAATAGAAAATGGAAAAAATGATTCAACTGAATCTAAATGTGCTAATAACAAACAACAGCATACCTAAGACCAACTTTTACTTGAGCGGTTTCAAGGTGAGAGAGATTCGAAGACGAAGTTCTTCTGGACGAAGCGTCGAAAACTCCACTATCTCCCGTCACCGACTCACAACTGGCCGAAGCTGAAACGGTTCCGCAGTCCGTACCTTCACTGCCAGACATATTCACAAGTCCTTGAGCTTCCGGAATCGGCGACAGCGCACTCAGGACACCTGATTCGTTCGATCGTTCCGAAGGCAACCGGTGTTTGAAGGCTGGAGCATTGAAGAGTAAATCAGACGAGCTTGTCTCGTAACTGACTGTACTCACTACCGTTATGAAAACAAACTCGGTTAAAGGAGAACGAATTTAGTAGGACGAATAAATGGTTCGCTTGCCTGATTGGTCAAAACTGATGCAGCTAAGCAAGGTAGCTGGTGCGACCAAATTGGCATAGATAGCTTCCTGCTCCGACGTTTGCATGGAAACTGAGTTTGAGTTGAGGTTGTTGTTTTCTCTGTTGGCAAGGAGTCGTTCCACTCGTCGTTGCAGGTCAGCCATGTTAACCACGGGTGTACTAGATAATCCGCTGTCCCCAGGTGTGCTAGCATGGCCAGGCAAAGCCGCATTAGCCATGGCAGAGTATTGTGGAGGTCCATAGATATCAGTGAATGATAACACAGATGATAATGAGCCCTTGAAAAATGAAAACGTACAGGTTAGAGAAGTCGGATATTTGATGAATAAAATCAAATAGTACTTTAGAAGATGCGTGGCTCCTCGAAGAAGTCGAGAGGGATCCTAAACTGGAACTACTAGACATGCTCAACGTGCTGGCGGACAAAGAACGCAACTGTCCTTCCAAGAGTGCTACGTTGCGCAAAGCTAGCCTCATCGACTGTAAAAGGATTTGTTTTTCTTCGTGGAGTTTAAGCCGGTCGGCAATGGTGCGATTGGAAGCTTCCAATGCTTGGCTGAGGTCTTTCTCGAGTCTCTGTATCTTGGTCCGAACAGACTCCATCTCAGTTTTGGAGCGTGACCTTGGTGCGATGCTGCGCAACTCACGCAGCAATTGTTCCTTCTCTTGAATGAGGAGTAGTCGGTCTTTATCTGATTCACTCTGACCGGGAGCAATTCTATCTTCGAGTTCAGCCATTTTCTGCTGAAGGTATTGCAAGTGTTTTCTTGCTTCATCGTATTGCAGTCGTGTTCGGGCCATTTCAGCCAAACGTGTTCCAATTGGAGCCGATTCACCTAAGGATGATAAATATTAATGTAGAGTCATTGTGGGACAGCCATTTTTAAATCTAGAAAATATATACCGGACAAATCTGTTTGGGAAGCTGTGCTGAACTTTTCTTGGGGCAGAGACAAGGTTGATAAGTCTGGCGACATGTCGTTGTTGAGCGGCTTCAACCGGGTTAAATCGTCGCGTAACCGAGACAGGGAGGCCATCAATTCTGCCTTTTCCTTCTCACCGCTTGACAGCGAGTGCTGAATGTTACGCAGTTCAGCCATAATAGCCTGTGCCTCTTGTAGCGTGTAACCACAAGGAAGTGAAGACAGTTTAGTTTCAGCCCTAAATCGGACAGGAAAGACGAACATTAGCCATACGTCAACAATCATAACAAAATTCTAAGTTGAGTTGAAATTACTGTGCGAGCATGTCGATACCACGTTGCTGATAAGCGAATTCTGCTCTGGCAACATCTAAATCTCGACGTAACCGGGCCACTCTATTTTTAGCCAAAGCCACATCGGCTTTTAATAAATCGGGATCAAACTTTGTGCTCGATCCACTGCTAGTTGAATTTACTGCAAAGGAGATAATGCGTTTAAGAATACGGATTTTGAAAATATGACATGCAAGGATGACATATTTAAACCTTCAACCCTTCAATTTAGAAAACGCTTAGAGGAATGTACTTACAAGACGTTCGCGAAGCATCGAGTCCCGTATAGGCATGGCGTAATAAATGAAATTCATCTTGTGCAATAGTTAATCTCTGCTGTTTAATATCCAAGATTTCTTTCTTGGCTTCTAGGTCTTCTTTGGCAGTTTGAAGATATTCTTTCAGCATGGCTTCTTGTATAGATCTCCATTCTAATCGAGGATCTTCTAACTGATTGGTCTCTGAATTTATAGATCAAAATAAAACACCATGGGTTAGTATTCTCTTTATTTTCCCCTGCATCTTCTCTTCTCAATAGTTCAGTTACTTACGGGTTATATGGTTGGTATAGAATGGTCCAACTTGAGAATCATAGGCTTCTTCCCAACCCAAAGGTAATTCATTTCCAACACAGTCTGCAAATGTTTGTGGCTTTACCAACCTGAAGAAAAAGAATATGACAAATCGAGATTAAGTAATGTAGCTTGAGCCCACAATAACACAAGCAAAATTCAACATTCCTATTTAATGCATTTTATTATGAATTACCTGAAAAATCTCTTTCTTTCTACATAAAAAAGTGAATGTAAAATGAGATTTTTCAAATATTGATGTTACTTGTTTACAGCAATGCTACGCAAAAAATTCTATGAACAACAGTGGGATATCCACCCATCGAATGAAATATCCATTGACACTGGGAGAAAATTATTGTTCAACACTGAAATAAACACAAAACTACTGAATAAATCTTCCTATTCATCTGAGTACCAAACGTACTCTTGCCTGTCATGTTGGCATCTTGAGATCGTCAACAGGTCTCAGCATCATTGGAATGATTGACACAAGTACCAAAATTCTTATTTCCAAGTAAAATAATGTTAACAAACCTGTCTCGAGGATCGACCCAAGTTGTTTTCTTGCTGTTGTGATCAATAAAATACACTTTGCCATCGTAATCTCGACCAAGCTCCCATCCTTGAGGCAAAGGGATCTCACCATTACGCTTGGACATGTCGATGGCAATATTTCCCACAAAAGTACAACAAAGAACAGAATAAAACTCATTCACTAATACATTCACAGTAAATTCGACGCTGTTTTTGCACTGAAATGTCGAACGTTAAAGCGGATTTCGGAGCTTGAGTCAAGACGTCGACGAGAGTTTCATTGTAGATAGCAGCGCCATTTTATTTTGTGACGTCATTGGAATGCGACCCATTATCATAACACAACATTTTTCCCAACGGTTTTTAAGTTCGCATTAGAATAAATTTGCACTAAAACTCAACTCTTGACTACCGTGTCACAAAGAGAAAATCCTGGAGAACTATTTTCACATAGTTTTATCGACAAAAGATGCACCTAAATCCTAGAATTTCCAAGTTATGCCGCGACACCAATTTGGGTGAAGCTGTGCTGCATTCCTGCATCGAATTCCTTCGAGTCCCCAAGGAGGTATATACAAGGGGCCTTGTAACCCTGGAACTCGACAATTTTGAAGCCCAATAGTTCCCTCTCTGAACAGATGTCGTTGTTCCCAACAAACTCGAAACGCAGAATTTTGACATGAAATGCATCAGTCGCTCAACAACAACTGATACCCTCGTACTGAGTGGCGTACGTTTAAGGAAAATTAAAGCTCTTTGTTCCCTCTATCAGCTCTAATCTCTTGGCGCGTTAGTCGGTTAATTATTTTCTAAATCGAGCGGGGATGCATTCTTCTCTCTGCGAGACAAGAGAGAGAGAGTTTCTTTGCACACGGAAGTCGCGCCAATTTAAAAGTTTTCTTCTTAGGCGACATAAATAAAGCCAAGATTTCTCCGGAAACCTATTAGCTAAGTTTAAAAAATTTGCGATAAATTTAGGAATGCAGAATTATTAACTTAATACTGGAGTTGAAGGTCAAGTTTAATGGAGTGGGCCATTGCTCAACAGACGTCAGGGCGCTCAGGAATGTGCACAATCCCAAATTTTTTGCTGCCCTTACGACTGCGTGAGCCGAAAAGAAATCGTTCCTACTTTAAATTCTGCTTGGCTAGTCTAAGCTTAATTACGTAAATCCCTCGAGGGAGACTTGCACTTGCAACAAATAAATTCCGAAATAGTGTTCACAACATAAGAAACCTTATGATAGGCGGCGAATCATTAGACAGAAGCTTCCTTATTATAATCAGTTACTTAATTTTCCGTGAGTAGTAAATGTTTACTGTATGTCTCTTCACTTTACCTATCTGAAATATTTGCAGATAACGCCAATCATCTAGATAAATTGGGCAATTGCACCCGAAAAACTTATCTTTTCAAATGAAAAATTATAAATGAAAAAATCATTCTCTGCAGGGAAAAATAGTTCGTTTGAGTCGAAGTTCATGCATTCCGCCAGCTCTTTGTTGAGTATTAAAGAAAAAAAAAGACCGATGAATTCACTTTCGCCCCTTTCTTTCATGTTACACTATATATGTATTATCTGTATTCTGTATGTATATATATATTCCAATAACAACAGGTTAGAGAAACTTAACAGTGTGAGAAAGGCCATTTATAATCGTGAGATTTTGTCTCAAATTTTTTTCCTGATTTTTCCAATGTCAGACATACCGGCAGATTCCGGCAGTTCACCGATTTCTAGAATGTTTGGGTTCTGCGATTTGGACATGGTTCAGATACAAAAGAATTCCATGTCGAGTAAAGATAAAAAGTTGCTGAAACCTCTCGCTGAGCTCATCATCGTACTATCTGTTGCCAGTGGAAAATGCCAGAACACCGATCAACAACGAGGCCATTGCGTAGTCGATTCGAGAAAACAGAACTTGGCAACGCTTTTGACTGACTACCATTCTAACAGAAGTTCTTCTGAAATAAGTTCTGAATAAGTTCTGATTATGGCTGACAACGCGTTGTATGAAATCCTTGGTGTTCCACCAAAAGCCACCGACAGCGAACTCAAAAAGGTAAATGATCAGTTTTTAAAAATAAAGGGCCATTCGATTTGTGCAGTTTGAAAGTTTTCTCCGACCATGAATCTCGAGTCGTCAGTGTATCGATTTTCAGGGTCGTGGTCGTGGCATGAGTCTCGCGCGGAACAATGGCTACTTATCTAACCTTCTGGAAACATCAGCGTACTCGACTTGATCAGTTTTATCTTTTACTCTAGGCCTACAGAAAGTTAGCCAAAGAATTTCACCCAGACAAGAACCCTGAAGCTGGTGAAAAATTCAAGGAAATCTCTTTTGCCTATGAAGTCCTTTCTGATCCGAAGAAGAGAGAAGTCTATGATAGACATGGACTGAAGGGTTTGCAGGAAGGAGTTCATGAGCATGGAGGTTTTGGAGCAGATGATATTCTTTCCCACTTCTTTGGGGGTGGATTATTTGGTGGAATGGGTGGGGGACGAAGAAAGGCTCGCCAAAGGGGCGAAGACACTGTACACCCCTTAAAGTAAGTCTCTCTAATTTGCCTAGTGTTCTTTTAATTAACATTTTTTCCTTAATTCAGGGTGACATTGGAAGATCTCTACAATGGCAAGACTGCTAAGCTTCAGTTGAGCAAGAATGTCATCTGTGCTGCTTGCAGTGGGTAAGTGACTTTATTTCAAATCTCTCAACATGTCATTGACATTGTCTATTCTCTTTGTTCAGGCAAGGGGGTAAACCTGGAGCCAATGTCACTTGCACTACCTGCCAAGGTCGTGGCATCAAAATTTCTTTGAGACCTCTTGGGCCTGGCATGATGCAACAAATTCAGTCAGTTTGTACAACTTGCAATGGAGAAGGTAATTATATAAGAATACTGCTAGTGGGTAATAGGTACTAAACAGCTTTGTTGGACATTTCAGGTGAAATGATAAATGAGAGAGACCGCTGCAAGCCATGCAAAGGTAAAAAAGTGCAAAATGAAACAAAGATTTTGGAAGTTCATGTTGACAAAGGAATGAAAGACGGTCAGAAAATTTTGTTCCGCGGTGAAGGTGACCAACAGGTAAATTTTCTTCTAAAATGCCCTCATAACCAAATTTTTCATTTCATTTCTTTCTTTCTTTTTACAGCCGGGAGTTGAAGCTGGCGACGTAGTTATAATTTTACAACAGAAACCTCACGAAAAATTCAAGCGACAGGGTGATGATCTTTTTGTGATGCACACCATAACTTTAACTGAAGCGTTGTGCGGATTCTGTTATGTGCTTAAGGTTTGTTCATGGTGTAACATTTTTTCTTTGAAAAGAATTGCGTTGTTCAACTTTTTGTGTGCTCCTAATCACTAGCATCTTGACGGCCGCGATCTGGTGATCCGACAAGCACCCGGAAACGTAGTAGAACCAGGAAGTACGAAGATGGTCCCAGGAGAAGGAATGCCTCGCTACCGTAGTCCATTCGAGAAAGGAGAATTATTTATCAAATTTGACGTCCAATTCCCCGCTAGCCACTTTGCTGATGAATCAACAATTATGGTAAGTTTGATAGAACACGGAGTTCTGTGGTTATAAGGGGAGTTAAAATGAATTGCCTTTTTCCTGTAGGCCATTGAGAAATTGTTACCAGGACGGCCCCCAGTCATTCCGCCAGCTGGCGAACACGTCGAGGAAGTTGACCTCCACGACTACGACGCTAACGAGCGTCGTGACGGTGGAAGTGGTCCGAGCAACGCGTACGACTCGGATGATGAAGAAGGAGGTCACGCAGGAGGACCTGGTGTACAATGCGCTCATCAGTAGATTTCAACAAAAGAAAACAAGTCGATCTTGTCTTCGTCTACCGCTATTCCCTCTCCTTTATATTACCAAAATTTTCAAATCCACTTGGATTATCTTATGTTGAAACAACTTCCTCAAATTTGGAAAAAAAACGATTGTCGTTATGAACACTTTTTCGTCCAGTGTAGCAGAATTCAACAAAAGAAGTGGGGGGTTCAACTGCAAAGTTCACACCAACAAGGCGAATTGTACTGCCTTTCAAGGTGTATAGTGAAAGAACAATCAAGATTTACTGTTTTCTGTTTCATCTGTACTCTGGGATCTTGTGGTGGTGTCCCCCTATTTCGACTGACACCGTCTGGTAAACATAAACACGAAATAAACGATGTCACTTCAAGCTTCCAGCGTCTGCTTGTTTGTGTCAATCTTGGCAACTGCTGATACTTTGATCCTGGTTAACGGGGTAACCAAACGGCGTCGGTTGAAGATTGAATTTCACATTGAGGTTGTTTGATGGTGTTGCCGACGACATCTCGTTCAGCTGCTTATTCGCCTTAGATGAAATCAGAATTTACTCACGCCTGTCTGTTCTCCGTATGTAATGTCGACACTAGAATAGCATCCGAGCGCAAGGCGTCTGATAAGGTTTACAAAAGAGAGGAAAAGAAAACGGGATCAAGCCAGTTGAGACTTGAGGAAATCAGCATGTCGGGTTCGCACAATAAACGATGTTGATAGGTGACAGTTGAGTTACTCAGCCAACTGGGAAGCTTCGTCTTGTCATTAGCTTCGCTTTTCATCTCAGTTGTTTACCCAAAGTGTAATCCGGGTGGAACATCGGCGAAGGAAAGGCTTTGTAGAGTTTTTTCTTCATCATTAAATGTTTTCAGCTTGTAACTCGTGAACTCTCCAACAACTGGACTGTTTTCTTTTAAGACGGCGAGACGCAGGTACAGTGAACAACACAATTTGACAGCACGGTGGCAAAACGACAAAACATTCAACCATTGCATTTGACATCAAAAAAACAAAAAAGGAGTTGGGAGTAAAATAAAGAAAAAAAAATTGGGCATTTCAATAAATTGACAGGATAATTTCAGCGATTGAAGTTTAAATTTCAGTTGAAGCGAATGTTAGAGCAAATTGCACGTTTTGTTCTCCTTGAACGGATTTTCGGAAGGGGAGATGCCAGTGACCAAGACGTCAGTCTTTTGATGCTCCTGGCAGTACTTGATTAACCTGCATAAAGATAAACATTTTCAGAGTTATAAAAACGAGTACGATTCTCAATGGACGAGTCTCACATCTCTCTATGGAATAAGTTCATATCGCGGTGTAATATGGGGGACACAATATGTGCATTAGAATAACATCAAAAGGATTCCCAAGGAAGTCTAGAGCCGTCAACTGCAGCCAGCAAGTCTCTTCTTCTAGTTCCCCTCCAGCTCGACGGTAAACATTCAACGACGTCAAAGGCATAAAATTTCAGCGATCGATCTGCTAGCGATTGCAGCTCTCATCGAAAAACAGTACCTAGGCAGTTGGTAACTGCTAACAAAATAACGCGCACATCCAGATAGTAGGGAGTACTGTACATGGGCGAAAAGGAGCCGGGTGGAGAATCATGGGGCTCCCTCTTTCATGCATAGTATAAGGAAGGTAAAAAGTGAGAAAAAAAGTATATATGGGGACGGGATTGGTGCAGCTTCACTGCGTCGTTGTGAAACAGATACTAATGTTTTTAGAAACAAAACTTTCTAAAGGGTCGGAAAAAGAAAACAGGAACGCCAAGGTAGAGAGAGTCCTGAAATAATCTGTAATCGTTCTCTCTTCCTTCCTCTAGCTTCCAGCTGCGTCAGCCATTTTATTCAGTCGGTGATGGAGTCGATCAGGATTTCTCGGGCCTAAATAAACTGGTAGACATCAACATAATGGATAATTGTGATTTCACCGGTGCTTAATGTCTGTTGCACACTTGCACGGAATCGGATGTCTCGTCGTCCTTGTCGTCTTCTCCTATAGAGCGTACCAAACAACAACATAGAAGGCAGCCCTGCAGCGTCTCTCTTTCTCTCTCTCTATTTTGTCTCATCATCCGGCCTTGAATGGTTTCCTGACCGGAGCGAACGAAACAACAACAACAACATGATTGACATGTAATTGAACGAAAGGCCTCCTCATTTCTGCTGCGCGCCTTAGTGCCTGCTCGCTCCCTCCCTCTTGTGCTCTCTCATCCGTTCTATTCTGCCCCTTGTTGTATTACTAGTTGGATCGTTAGCCAAGTCGGCGATCGTCTCGCCGACTAACTTGGCATTGATAGCTCAACTCATTGGCTGCTTGCTCAAAGGTGATATAGGGCGAAGGAAGTATGCCCGAGTTGCTGCTGGGTGCACCCTACATCGGACGGGACTTCTGTTGATGACGCGATCGTCCTATAAATCACGCTATTTATATCGCAAGTTCCGGCGCATTCAGATGACGCACCCCTCAAGAGACCCGCGTGCGGAGAGCCCCGTTGTGAATACATCCCCGTGAGGCAATCGATGCTTGATGATGACGGAGGTGAAGAGGCCTGAATCGGTCGGGACTTCCATCAGTGCGCTGCCATTACCATATTCAAGAGTGGCAGGAGTAGCAAGGTCTAGAAAAGTTTTCACAAACGGTGGAGAACGTCGTCGGCCCTCCGCTAATTAGCATGTCACTCTATACAACAGCGACAGCAGAGTAAGAAGCAGCAATGGGCGATGGCGCAAGGAGGAGGCCACTCTGATGATCTAATGAACTCCTGCTGCGTGCGACCCTACACCAATCACCTTGCGAGCAGTCGTTGAAAGGGCTTCGAAGAAAAATAACATTAAGTTGCGGGCGGATGTCTCGTTTGGTTTTATTTGTATTTTAGACTTCTTTTGTTCTCTATCGAAAATGACATCAAACCAGGAGCGACACAAAAAGGGAGAGAGTCCGCAGACAGAGAGGGAGAGAGAGAGGCCTACGCGGATCGATGAAGAACACCAAACCTTTATGGTGAGCTTCGACGGGCTGTCGAGACGGCCTAAGAAGCTTTCTTTTTTTTTTCTTTTTTTTAACTTTTCTTTCCATCTCCATATATATATATATAATGTACTTTGTTTAATCACCTCTTTTGTCGCTGCTCTCTACTTGTATTGGACCAACAGCTTTTTGCGCGGCTGTCGAATCTTCACGCTACGAACATTTCGTCGTCCTCATTAGGCCCATGCAATTTAAATCCGACCAGATCCTTCAAGAGAGCATTGTGCTTCCTGCGCACGATTCCTACATTAAATCCACAAGAACGAACATCAAAAAAGGGAAAAAAATAGAAGCGCAAGGACCCTACGGCGCTTCTCCCATTTTTTAATACACTTTACGCGCAACATATATTTGTACCGTATGTGTGGTATGTGCGTATATAACTATACGGTTGCAAGTATATATACTATAGTGTAGATCTTGTGATTTGCGGCACATATATTCCCCAATAATGGAACTTTTCAAGTGAGACGGGTTGCTAAGCGAAGCGATATTAAAAAACGGGAGAAAATCACCCAAAGTTTTGGAGTCGATACGAGTTACTTTCAGCATCATTGACGTCTTCTAGTCATCAGTTTCTACAATGTTTTCTCCCACTTATTATAGCTTTTGATTATTAGTCCTCCCCTCGACGTCTCCTTCCTTCCGGCTCCGGTGAAGCATCCAGGCGACGTCACTAGACTATTATTCTCTTAGCTGATTGAAAACCACGAAAGGATCTGTAGTCGTTGTTGCTACGTGACGCAACAATATCAAAGGTTTCTCTAATAGGTGAGTGAGCGAGAGCTGTGCGTTATCCAAATAATGGGCTCCTCGAGTGTTGCTAAATCCCGGGAAGAGCTGATGGAGATGTATCAATCTCGGGCGAGTTGGACAAACAAGAGATGGCGAGCTCGGAGTTGGTCGCCTTGGTTCAAACAGCACTCACAACGCGCCGAGTCTAAACAGCGGATCTAAAAAACATAAAGCTTTTTTGGAAACAAATAAAGCCTCGTCCGTTGTCGGTGTAAATTTAGACCCGACATGTTTGTCCGGCTGCCCACCATAAGCTATAGAGCGCATGTAGTTCCTAACTGTTGCACAACGTGATGCAGCTGTGCTGCTGCTCCTGGGCAGCATATCCTACTTAAAAACATATCCAAAAAGGAAGACCGAGTGAAGTAAATAAACGCAGCGCGATCCCGAGACGTTCGCTTTTGTTGTCCGAAGAGAAAAGTATCGACCCGGTTAGATGGATTGAGCACTGTTCGTCCATCACATCGGGTCCAGCTTATACATAATCGTATCATCGGATCATCATTGGAGAAAAAAAAAAGAAGCAGGGGTGGGGTTGTCTCTTTCGTCGCTTTCAATCCCCAGCACTATATACCGACGGTGCCGCAGCCTTTTCAACATAATCACATTCGATGAAAAAAGCTGCCATACAGCAAAAAGTCCGACCGGACGGACCCTCTAGTCCCGCCCGTCTCTCTCTCTCTGCCGAAAACCTAATGATGACCGTTATCCTCATGGTTGAATTTGCTTGTTGTTTGTTTTTGAAAAGCTCCCAACTCTGACGTGAGCCATCGCCCCGGCCGGTTGCATCGGATTACTCGCGGGCCAGGGCACGTGTTCTTCTCTGATCAATCGTAATGAGGCCAGCAACAACCAACCTAGCCTTTGTTGACCCAACTAGTGACGGCCGCGTGCGCCCACTGTGTCCTAAGAGCCCAATCACACAAAACTTGGAAAAAAAAACTTTTAAGCTGCCGTCTATTATTCGTCCAGGATCAACTAGCCGGTTGTCCGCTTAGTGCCTCTCCGTTGTCTCTTCTTTATTGAACGCATCCGCAACGGATCCCGCCCTTAGTAGCTAGCTAGGCCAATAAATTTCTCATTCAACCAAATCAGAGCCGTGGAAGGAGTTGGACTGGAAGAATCGGAGCTGGCTGGCTGGCTGGCTGGCTGGCGTCTCGTTATTGAGGCATTGTTGAAAAATACGAGTCGAGTCGGGTACTTACTCTTCGCACGCCTGAGATACGGGAATCCTTTGAACGTTGGCCTCCTGGCGTAATTGTGAAACTTGCTTCTTCATGGCTTGAACCTGGGACATCATTTTTGGGAAATTGGGAGAATGGCAACAGCTTTTGGCGACAAAAAGGGATGAAAATAGAACTTGTTGTTTTCCTTTGCGGATCTCGTTTGGCACTGGGAGCGAAAGAGTCGTCGAGAGATAGCGGTAATGGTACTAGAGTAGCGCTAGGTGGGGTTGACGGGGAACGAAGGAGCTGCTGGTGTGCCCGGGTTGTCGCAACGAAGCCGACTGACAGGTTCCGGATTTTGTGGCAAGGATTTTCCGGTCCCCATTCCTCTTCTTTCGAGCTACCCGGGAAGTGGTTGCTTGACTCAATCTCCTCTCGGCAGAAGCACACGTTCCCTCCTCTTTTCCCACTAGCTGCCGGACGCAACAGTTCAGTGTCTATATATACAGCGCCTGCGCGGGCGTGTAAAGTCTAGTCTAGCTCGTCTTTTTCAAAGGAGAAAAAACCCGACAGCAGCAGCGAACGAGCTCTCAACACTCGGCGCTCTTTATTGGTTCAAAACAAGAGAGGGACGAGAAAATCTGTAGTCTTCTGCAAAAGTTCTCTCGACAGACTCGGCGGCGGAGGACTGCATCATCATTTTCTCGTTATCTTTCTACGGCTTGCTCGTGAAAACGATTATTTATGCAACGGCACGTAATCATCGCTGGCTAGTACGGCAGACAGTCGCGCACCATTTGTTTTTGTTTCTCGTCGCCGGCGTTGGCGTTGCAGAAGCACTTCATTTTAAAGTTGATTAAAACATTCAGATGGGGAGGGCTGTTGTTGTTCTCGCTTGAAAGATTATTCTTGCGCCGGGGTTTTCTTCAACAATCTCATCATCAGTTTAGCCATCAATTCCCGGCTTTTGCACGCGAACTCACGTGATGTGTGTTCTCTGATCTTTTTAAGAGGATTTCTCATTGGAGATTAAGACGAAGCCCATGTTATAATTGATGCATTGCTGGGATTTCGTTCCCCCATTATGTATTACAAGCTCTTAGTACCGACAAGATCATTATCATTTGCTTCTTTTTCGATTTCCAATGTTATATGTGTGGCTTTTGCACGGGAACTTGGCGATGTATTTCGCTCGACCCTACCAGGCAGTAAATCGCTGAATGATAATAATACTCGTAGCATCGGAGTGGTTTCCAACGGCGCACAGGACATTACCCTGTCGAGATCTGATTCCGGTCGCACCAAAAATAAGATCCTCACTGACGGGCATTCGTTTGTCCTCCAGTGTCCTCCTACCGGGCTACAAAAGATGAAGTCTGATCCTTTTGTGTATATGGTGTATCGAATAGAAATCCGGTATATGTAGCAGCGCATTGTGAGATATACTATTTTACCGCTAAAACGAGTAAACGACGGCCCTAACCCCAGGGCTACCTACTCGGATATAAACAGACACAGTCATCCACTCCACCGCGTCACCAATCTTACGAGGCCCTTGTCACTCAATCTACTTTCTATAGTGCCGTTCTTGTCACCGAATACCGTCGTCTTTTTTAGTTTGCTAGAGACAACTAGTAGGTAGTGGATTTGCCGTATTTCTACGGCGATGGCCTACTATAATTCTGAATTTAGACAGTAATTTTTAGTTAACTTATTGCATCTCTTTTTAAGTTAATCAACTTTCTTTAATTTCTCTTTCTTCTTCCTCTTTTTTTTTAACACAAACACGACAGGCGTGACATTTATCTCATTACGCTTTCAATTTCGGCTACCGTCTTTGGACAGGAAAGGGTCAGGACTTCAACACCGGTATCTGTAATCAAAATGTCATCTTCTATGCGCAGGCCCAGCCCGTGAAATTCTTTCGGAGCTACCGAACGATTAAGGTCCACGTACAACCCTAGAACAAGAAGAAAAAAAAAGACTTGTAAATGAATCACTTAAGCGACCGTGAAATAAGACAGGGAAGGTTACCGGGCTCAATCGTAATGACCATCCCTGGCTCTAAGGGTATGTTTCGATTGACTTTTCCAGTGTCGTGGACATCAATCCCCAGATAATGGGAAACATGATGGGGGCAGACCGAATACGCCATCTACGATGAAACGTCAATTATTTTCGTTACCGATTCATTAGCAAGACGGGTCTACCTGAGCGCGTTCGACACAGCTATTGGCTTCCTTCCCAAACCCAATTTGCTGCAAGTTTTTTCCCAACTGACGACACATTCTTTGAAAAAGGACATCTAAGGGTGGCCGCTCATTACAGAATTGTATAAGATCTAATTGTACATCAAGAACCGCTTCGTACGCTTCTGCTTGAAAGCTCGTAAATTTTCCGTTTATAGGCCAGCATCTTGTCATATCACTCGTGTATCCGTAATACTGACACCCTAATTCGATGCGAAAACTTTTTATTGCGCGGATCCCTATAAAATAGTATTTACGTTCTAAGGTACCTGCATCCATAAGAACCATTTCGCCGTCATTAACAAATTGATTGTTATTGATGTAGTGGATAGTATTTGCACGAGGGCCGCCGGCTACAACCGGAGGGTAAGCCAAATACTGGGCTCCACTCATTCTACTATGGTATTCGACACATGCCCACAACTGGGATTCGCAAACCATTGGCTTCGAAATCTAACTTGGAATGAATAAAGGATTATTACACTCGTGTTCCATTGTATATAAATGCCTTCTGTCCACCTTCATTGTTTCGATCCCAGCTTGAGCAATTATTGAGCAAGATCTCCGCATTAGTTCCTGTTCGGGTTTTGATTTAATCACCCGCAAGTTGTGAATCAATGGAACCAAATCTTGGGTGTTTATTGAACCCCCTTTTTGGCTGATCACATCGTCAATCACTTGAAGAGATCGACCCGCATCCCTCCAGATTTGCACTCCACTGAGATGGTTCTCTTTAATGAAGGAACAAAAAAATGGAGCCATTTGTGAAACATGATTTGACTGTTCAATTCCAAGCATGTTTAAGCAGAATTCCAGATTTAGCTTTGGACCTTCCCAAACTTCTGTCTTGTGTGAAATCAATATCTGGAAGTTAGGAATTGCCTTATGAGCAACAATTTAAGATCAACATACTTGAGAGTCTGTCTTAGGAATGAATAAAACTGACTCAAATTTTTCAGATCCTGGTTTTGAGGTCAAAACTAGAGTAACATCAGGTTCTAAACAGCCAGTAAGATAAAAGAAATCTGAATCCTGCCTAAAGACATAGGGGATTTTTCCAGACATGTACTGTTTTGATGCAGATGGTACAACAACTATGTTGGCTTTTGAACCATCACTTTGCTTGAAAATCTGTTCCATGAGTTTAGAGCGCCTTGCACTGTACTCATCCTTGTGGATCAGAGGAGTTACCTGAATTAAAATTTAAAATAATATTGGGTGCCTTTGAAAAACCAAATTAATCTTCTTGGTATAAATATTGATGGTATACCTCGTCTTTTTTCAATAAATGAGGGTGAGACTCAAAGGTTGGTTGTGGATGATTTTTGGTGATTCTATTGTGCTCTAAATGTAATTGATTATTAAGATGTTTGCTGGGTAACGCACGCGAAAAAGACAAGTTTCTTGATGTGCTGACATTCGACTGGCCAGCAACATTTGCATCTAATCGGAAAACGAGTTTTTTTTAAATGGAGCGTTTAAAATACAGCACGTAAAGAATTTACTTGCGACTCTTCTCCATAAAGATGTAAACACCTTGGAGGAACCAGAAACCGCCATCATTTGAATTTCTCCTCTGGAAGGTTTTTTAAAAACTTAAGAAAAACAAATTCATAACACCGTCGGTAAAGAAAAGACGTCTGCGGATCAACATGGACTTTAACAACATTGACAAATGATCGAAGTGTATTCAATAAAAAATCGTGCGTAATTATGTAAATAAATTGAAAAGATAACATCTTGGAAAGGTTAACCTTTTGAAATCGATTTCGTAACACACGTGACACGCGTTTTTGCATTTTGTGCATTTCATTCTAATTATTTAGCTTCTATCTTTTTCGCTAGATGGCGTGGAGGTACCGCTGGGTATTTTATTTCAAAAGTCGGTCCGCGTTTCGTGTAACATTTCGTAGGGTCTCGCATGGATGTTATTTGATACTTATGAACGATAGAAAAGCGAGTTCTTCTCATCGTAATTGGCCCCATCATCGAATCGAATCCAAAAGAAATGGACTGGAATCGATCCTTCATCAGTGTAATATTATTGCTCCAATAACATAGTGACAAAATGGTTCAGGACAGACAAACGCGATTCGTGCACGAGAGGCAGAGGAAGAGGGATAGATAGATAGATAGTTATTTAACAACAGTTTTCTGTTCAAAAAAACAAATCAACGGACAAAATTAAAGGAGGAGTTGACGGAGAGCCGAGGATTGGAGACGAGACAGTGAGAGAGGGGCAAATGCGCTGAAAAAGGGCGAACAATGATAATAAACGAAAAAAAGAAACAAAAATGAAAATTTCCTTCATGACAGAACACACACACACACACACTTTGAGATACAAAACAGAAAAAAAAAATTTCGAAATAATTTGATCAGATTTAACGGCACGGATGATGAATATTGTTTCTTGACATGTTTCACCACGTCCCTGCTGGTATCGAAATGTTCCATTATGTCTTGTCGAAAAAGGTACACACGCACTTGTACAAACACACACGCACACATGCATACTGGAGGAGGTCATCATCATCAACTCCTCGATGATAGACTAGTTGGCGCAAGGAAAACACGGGGTAGGGAAAAAAAAAACAAGATAAACGGGGGGGGGCACGATAATTAGATTCACTTGGGTTGCATCAGTAATCTCAATAGATGGCATCGCTTATTTTGGCTGCCTTGACAGGTTCTTCTTAACTTAATAACTCTCTCTCTCTCTCTCTCACATCGGTAATACAAGTATACCAAAAAGGATGTTTTTTTCGTTTGTTTTTTGCTTTTTTAAATAATTGTTTTTTTTTCTTTTTTTCTGACTAGTTATGTACAAAAAATGACTACCAAGAAAAAATAGCGCCAATACAGGCAAAAGTCAACCAAAGTTCCGTGTGTGTGTGTGTGTGTGTGTGTGTAGAGTTGTTGTTTGTTTGGGAGTAGAGTACGCTTTCTTTCACTATATGGGATAGTTTCTCAATAAGAATCACTTCGACTGTACAAAGTTTTTACGCAAACAAAACTCCAAAACCGGCGGGCGACACAAATGAAAAAAATAATAGTGAGTAGGAGATGTATAGGGTTGGGGGCTATAGTGCAACAAAAGAGAGAAGAGAGAAAGAAAAGATTACTTTAAAGTGACGGGAAATGAAACAATAAACTTTTTTGGCCCTCGTGGATGCTTCAAGTTGCTTATTCGCTTTCTTTTTGATTCAGCTAGGACGAGAAAGGCAAGTTTTGAAAGGTAAACTCAAGGGAAACAAAAACAATAGGAAAATGAGCAAAAGGGCAAAAACCAAACGAAAAAAAAAAACGAGAGAAAAAAAAGTTTTTCTTTTGTTTTTTTGATATATATATATAATATACCTGGGCAGCATATAGAGCGGCTCAACTAATCTAAATGGGGTGGACCCGAGTCTTGCTGACTAACGACTTTGGTTGTTGGAGCTCCAGCAGATTCGGTTGCTGATGCTGGAACTTGACTTGAGCCGGAGTTGTGTTTCGTCGCACTAGAAGGACTAGAGTTTGATGCTGGTACGATTGACTGTCGTCGTTGCTGTTTCACGTTGTTGCTACTGCTACTGCTGCTGCTGTTACTGTAGTGGTCCGCGCTACTAGAACGGGCCAACCGAGCCGCTCTGGACATGCGACGCCACTGCTGACTCGTCGTCGTGCGCGAGCCGCTCCTCGCGGTCGTCTCCGTCGTCGGCGACGATGTCTTGGCTCGGACGGATGACCCTCCTTTCTTCTGATCGACCGTATCCGGAGAGAAACCTTCCTGTGAGGCCCGCTGGATCCGGCCCGTCCCGCCGTGTCTTTTGTGTTGATTAAGTTGACGAGGCTGGGCGGTAAGTTCCCGGCCAAGCCCCAAACGCAGACTAGAGCAGCCAGTATCAAAGTGACAGCAAACCTTCCCGTTCTGCGTTCGATGGACAAAATTCATTTTAGTTTCCGAATACAATTTGAATAGACAAAAAATGCTACTAATTAACGTTATTAGATTCGACCTACTAGAGAAAGAGTGCGATTTGTGTGTTAGGAGGAAAGAAATGAGATTGGAATAAACATTACCGATTAGTATGGGGAGGAGCAGCACTGTGACTGTGGCCTAACATTCGTTGGCACATCGGCTCCTGTTATTTACCGGATTAAGAAATCGGGCAGCAAGACAACAAAGACAAAAACAAACAATGCAAATGTTAATTCCGCTGGTTAGTCGGTGAGTTAACTAGTATTAATAACCCCGTTATTAGTTTTTGTGCAATCGGTTAAGGTTTGGTGGTTGAGTAAATAAAAACATCACAACTTTACCTTGCATTTGCAATTGGTGCAACCGTCTAGTCCGGCAGCCCACTCGGCTCCTTGAGTGTAATTCCGGCCGTTATGGTGACATCCGAGCGGTTCGCCGGAAGACGAAACAACATCTTCGACGGCGCTGCACGGATCGTCGTCCGGACAGCGCAAACAACAATCACCCGGAAGACGAACTGGATGACTGCAGTAAACTGGCGGACATTCCATTGGCCAGCAATCCGTCTCGCCATGCTGTGTGATAAAAGAAACCAATTGTTGAGTTTTACCAAAGTAAAGTTTGAAAGCGATGAAGAAAATCGTACGAGGCATTCGCAGCTTTGGCATTGGTAGATCCATCGCTGGCCGGAATCATAAGTGACATCTGCATTCTCCTGGTGCCGGCATTTGGATTTGCTGGAACGGCACTGCGAACAGCAGAGGTCGTGGTTCGGGTGATGGTCGACGGTTTGATTCCAACTCACTTGGCCGGACTTGGCTGTCGAATCCAAGTCAGCGGAAGAGCAATGGCAAGGCAATTTGGAGCAAGTCTCGACGCCATCGCGACAATGGCAGCTGACACACGGACTGTCGTGCGAGATCCACGTCTCGCCATTCTGGTGGACGCCCTCGGCCGTCGTGCAACCTACACGCCCCGGCAAATGATGCATACAATTAACTTTTCATGGCCATCGCATCCGGAATGATAAGACTTACCTAAGCTGCAGTTGGGATTGCTGGGCGGGCAACGGCACTCGTAACTGCCCATCGTGTTGAGGCACTGAGTGTTGCCGTGGCAACTGTGCGTCCCTTCGGCGCACTCGTCTATATCTGCAATTGGAAATAGAGAGTCCACAAAATTGATTTCCTTTTTTTATTTGATTATTCGGCGATTGAAGGAGGAAAGGACGAGAGAGACGGCCCTGTTTAATAGGAAAAAGAAGGACGGACCTTGGCAAAGGGCTCCGAGGAACGTCTCCTTCTGCGGCGATCGGTAGCCGGGCTTACAGGCGCAAGTGTACCATCCGTCCATGTTATGACATTCGGAATTGGGTTGGCACAGATGAGTGGCCGCGCCGTGATTCTTGGCGCATTCGTCAATGTCCAGTTGGCAGTAGGCGCCCTCGAAACCGCGGCGACACGAGCACTGGTTGGGAGCGACGCATAGGCCGCCATTCTGACACGGTTGGTCGCAGACGGCTGCAATCAGAGAGATTCGGGTTATTAAGTCTCCTTTGACATTCCCAGAAATGAATTCGACAAGTCGACGAGTTAGGGCGAGAGAGGAAGAAGAACAAGAACAAGACGTTAAAAAAAGAAAAAGGAAAAAAGGAAATCAAATTACGTTCGCATTGGATTCCGTTTCCTTGATAGCCCGGACGACATAGACACTGATAGGAGCCGGGCGTGTTGAGACAGACGGCCAGCGTCGGATGGCACTTGTCCACCCTGGCCGCGCATTCATCGTACTCGACGCAAGTGTTGTTCTCCGATGGAGACGGATGGACGTAGCCGGCAAGACAATCGCATCGGTAAGATCCGGCCGTGTTGACGCACATCGTGTTGGCACCGCAACGGTGACCTTCCGGCCCGCCTTCCGTTTCGCATTCATTAATATCTGTCGTGATGGATACATTGGGGGAAAAAGGGGAAGATAAACAAATAGAAAAAAAAAGAACATCAAAATAAGGTCAAGAATGTCAACAACAAGAAAAACTGTTTCAATAGGTCACGCAATCAAATGCTTCATCATGCGCCACCACGTCTATCATCTAATCGTGCCAATTTTTATATCCCCGTTCGTCAAACCCATAGAAAAAACCTTTTTTTTAACATTCCAATCCATCGAACAACGTGTTAGTGGCAAAGGGCTACGTCTACGTTCAAGTAACCTTGTGGGGTACGTGCAGGAAAGGAAAGAAATAATTGGCTGTTATCAAAGAGAGACACGTTAGGTGCGAAACAAGGGGAAAAAGGTCAAGAAATAGAAAAGTGTCTAAAAAAGAATCGAAAGAGAGGAAAGGTGAGGGTTTTGTGCTGATCGTGCGATTCCACTATACCACAGACTGCAGTCTAGATGCACTTGGGTACGTACCGGAACAATGTTTGCCGTCGCCGGTGTAGCCGGGCGAACAGTGACAGGCGTAGGTTGTCTGCAGGTTGATGCACTGCGCACGAGCGTGACAAACGTGACTCGCCGACGCGCAATAATCCACTCCTTTTTTATGTTTTTTTTTTGTTTTATCAAATTATTTGGACATTTTCCCCCCAATTTTTCAAACATTTGGCGACAGAGAGAGAGAGAGAAAAAGGTCAACGGATTTGGTAAAAAAAAGGGGGCAGGATGAAAACGTGAGTTAAGACGGAAATTCGTCCACGTGTGCGTCAGTGCGATGTGTGCGTGATTAGATCAGGTTCATGGGGAGACACAAAAAAAAAAAGAGAAAGAAAAAAAAATTGTCGTTTGTTAGTAAGGTATCAAATAAACTAGGTATATACAACAATAATTATGTATATAAGAAAACACAAAATTTCAATTTCTGATCCCGTATTCTTCGAAATAACTTCAAATCACTTTCGATTCCGTCCGTAAAGCATTTATCCTATACAATATACAAAAGCGACGGAATCGTCAATCCGCTAGCCGGAATAGGAGTAAGACTCTATTGTTATTCTGTTTTATGGTATCGTAATCATACTGAAGTAGTAGTAATCATTGTAGTCTAGAGTGATTTTGATATTTTACAACAGGTGAAATTACCTGGACATTGTTTGCAGCATTCGCCAGCTACGATGAATTGCTCCGATGGCGGGCACGAGAGAGCCGGACAATGAAGTTCGGGGTCCAGTGGCCGGCACTGCATCGACCCGTTGAGGCACTGACATTCGAGGCAATGACGCGGGCTGACACGTTCGCCATGGTCGTACGTCGATCCGCGGAAGTAACACTGCTCTACAATGCCGCAACAAAAACAAAACAATCCAAACATTACATTCGTGCTGCGCCACTCGTTGCGTTTCTATCATGGGGGGAAAACACATCGTCGTTCCGGCAACAGCTTAACACGCAAAAAAACAAAACGTCTTGTAGGCCTATTTACAAAAGATCCTTGATTGGCTTCTGCCCTTTAATAATAGCGGCTCTCATGGCTAATCTTGTTGTCGGGGAATCTCTTCGATTCTACCGACCACCTTTTAAGGTATCAAGTTGAAAGTCAACGGGGTGGAGGAGAGGCTTATTGCGTGTGCGGGAAAAATCCGGCGACCCGGAACGAAAATCCCGTTTCACCTTCTTAACTAATCTGTGCGACGAGGTCACAGTTATCACTTTTTTGGCGCCGCATCACCTTAAAGCCTTAACTAGATCATCCAGACGGGAGGGAATACTTACTCAGACACGTTCGACAGCATTCGCCCGGTAGTTGGACGGGATTACGGCACGGAGTGTCTGGACACTGAACCGGACTGCACGTCACTTGCCCCTTCTGCCATTAGATATCAAATAGGGGAGAGAATAGAAGAATGTCAGTAATTTGAATCGCAATGACGTCTGATGTGTGGCAAAATGTCTGGACTTACGCGGCACGAACAGACTTCGCAGTCGCTATGCCAACTGGCACCGTCCGTGTAAACTGTTCCGTTGACGCTGCAAGAGCGCGGGCAATCGCACTGTTCCAGCTGCGTCAATCGTTCTTCGGCATCTTCCAACTGGTTTTTTTTATTGCAAACAATTAAATTTTTGAATTTCAATCCAAAACAAAAAGGTGAAAAAAAACAACACTTACCTTGTATGTGAGCTGCTGCAGAGATTTCTCCATCCGGGCGACAACAGACTGGAGACTGTGAAATTCTCCGCAAGTCGGGCACTCGGCTTCGGCTGACGGACATTGGACCAGGTGGCCATTGCTGCCAGCCACCAATTTGACGTCTTGCATAGCTCCCTATTGATCGATAAAAACGACGGGCATTGATTGCATGGCAAACATATCTAAATATAGATGTTTGGAGGAGAAATATATCGATTTTGGAATTTTACCTTGAAGAGGAAATGTTGGTCGCCTCGCTGTCCGATCCACAGCGACAATTTGCCGCTGTCGTTCTGCTCGTCCGTCTGGACCGATTCCGGGACGGATGTGTCGGGAATGGCGGTCATCCATCGTCGCTCAACTCGCCTGCAATCGATGTACAGAGAGGCGATTCCACCGCTGACGGTAATTGCCAATCGGTGCCAAACTCCGTCGTCCAGTTGGTAACTAAATGTCTCTACCCGCGGCAGGCCCAGGTGAGTGTAGTGCAGTCGAATCTCATCCTTCCGGCCAGAGCTCTGCAACTCTAGAAATCTACACAATACCGCGCAAGTCGTCGTTCATTAGACTTTTGTATCAGTTCAAAAAGAAATCAAAGGCCACCCACGGAAGTCATTTCAATTATGAGCAAAAGTCGTAATCAAAGAATTTCGGGAATCGGGAGTCCAATTGGACCAAATGCTGGACCAAATTTGGACTTCTGCGAAGAAGGTCGTCGCTGTTTAATCATTAGCTTTCTCCATTGACTTTTAACTACCTAACACGAGGAGGAGATCCGATAGTTCTCGAGAATTCGAACCGCAGCTCCAGTTGTGGTATGCCGGACTGGGATTCGTGAGAATGAAAGAGAGCCGACCCGTCCGGAAATTAAAAAGGAGAGCCGAGAGCCCAGCGTAGTCGGGCTCGGTGTTGGTCGATTCAAATGCCACCGTGCGACGACGACGACCAACGATCCAACACAGTCGTCTAATTGGTCGATTAACGAGCGTGTGAAGAGCCAGCTCCATATCTCTCTTTAAGAAATCTCTCCACGCGCTCTGGCCGAAGTCGAGCCCCTTCATTTTTCTTAACTCCAAACGCAAGGAAAAAAAAAAGAGATTTGCGGACGGAGGAGCCGGAGGTTGGTGAGACGCAGGTTGTGTAGTGTTTGATGGGTTTGTTATTGCAGTCGTCGGCGGGTGTGCAGTGGGTAAGAGCAGAAAGAGAACGTCTAGGATTATCAATCCTTCGAGGTAGAGTAGCGTCGTTCGCCAGAAAAGCTTGCTAATATAACAGGATGAGCGGGCTCAGCTGGCCAGGAAGCCGCACACAGACGCGCACAAACGCAGCGAGCGAAAGAGAGAGAGAAGAAACGCAGTTGGGAAAAGATAAAGGGGAAGAAAACCGACTCCTCTTTTGGGCTTTGGTTGCGCCAATGACTCTCCGAAGAGAAAAAAAACGAAGGAAAAAGAAAAGGAAAAAGAAAAAGAAAAAAAAATCACCCGACTCCCGATGGATGGCCCGGATAAAACCCTACACCACACCAAACACGCACGCAGCATAACACGCACAGATTACTCGACACACCGTTGTGGGAGTTTGGTGCGTGTATGATGGCCGTGTACAACTAGAGACATCGGAGAAGACTCGGAGAGAGAGAATTAACCGAGAGAGAGGTGGAGAATAAAGGAGAGAATGGTATGCAGCAGAGAGTTAACGAAGCGCTCCAATCGATACGGGTGGTTCCCGTCTGGTTGTAACTCGATTTGGTGATCGCTACGAGCTTGTTCCAGAGAGAGAGAGAGAGTTAAGTGTGTCGACGACGATTCGACCTCGTCCGGTATGATGAAGTCGATAATCATCATTTTAAAAAAAATCATAAATGGGGCGAAGGGGGGAGGACGGTTTTGGGAGTAGTATTGAACATGGCGCCAATCGCCTTACCTGGTGAATCCCTGAGATAGGGAAAAGATTGTGCCGACGTTGAACGGTTCTTGCCGGACGGCGGCCATGAAGGTGATGTCATGGTGGGATTGGAGCAACGTCATCACCTTGTCGTAAGAAGTTTCCGATAGTCGGATGTTCCGGTTGTCTCCTGAAATTTTGATTCCAGTTATTGTTTTTTTTCATAGCGACTCGATTAATTAGGAGATAGAATAAGAGACTCACCTGTGAAATAGAGGGCAGGTGAAATGCTGTAAGGTCCTGGCGCTACGTCGACGCCCGTCAAATTGAGCCGGACGGATGCCAACTCGTCCAGTATGTCGATGCTGTTTTTGCCGCCCGTCCAATCCCATCCGGACGCCGTTGCCGAACTCGTCGATTCTGTTTTTCCCAAAACAACAACCAGACGGAACAAAAAAAAGAAGAGAAATGATGATGACGGCCTTATTAGACAACTCGATCGTTTCCAGTCAAAACTTTTCTCCCCCTTCAATTCTCTTTCTCAAATCCGCCCGTCCATCATTCAAACTTTGGTTGGAAAACGAGTTTGACACGCAAAGTTTCGGGGGGTGCGATGTCAGGGACGCGATTTACAACGCCATAAGCTGATCGTTCGACGACGTCGCCCCCAGAGTCTCCTTTTCTAACTTTTACCTTTTTTTCATTTCATTTTATTTATTTTATTTCCTGACATTTCTCTGTCGACTCCCCCACCACCCGACCAAGAAGAAAAAATAAGGGGGACCGTGGTGCAATTAAAAAAAAAGGAAGAAGAAGAAGACGTGAGTGAGAGAGAGACTGGAAATAGATTAGGAGTTTGCATGGGACGACGCGAGTGAAGTGCCGGTACGTGACCCCGATGCGTGCGGGCGTTAGTGTCGTCCTTCTCTCTCTCTCTCTCCCACTTGATATTTATACATCTATTTACGATTTCTTCTTCTTGATTTTTCATTTTTTATTTTTTTTTTTGACTAACCACGGTACCGTTTTTCTCTGATATTTCGCACGCTGGACCTGGATTTTCCCTTCCACCCTAGTCAAACACGACCTAGTTTATTTGCCCGGTGTTGGAGAAGAGATAATCAGCAGATAAAAAGCGACCCGCTAGAAAAGAGAGAGAGAGAGAGAGAGAGAGAGGAAAAACTTGTGACAACTGGAAAAGTGAAGGCTCGGTGTTTGACGACGGGCCAAACGGGACCGAGTTCGAGTGCGTCATCTCTCTTTGTGCGGTGGCGGCGGGTTTGCCCATTATCAGCCGACTTGAGTCAATAAGCCGCGCGTCAAATGCCGCGGCCAAAAGAGAAAAGAAACAAAAAGAAAAGCAGGAAGAAGAAGAAGAAGAAGAAGAAGTGGTGGTTGGTGGCGGGCGCCTGATCCATCTCGAGAGAATTGCGCGGTCTGGATACCATCAACAATAAGTGAGTGAAAAGGTAGAAAAAAAAAAAGATCCAAAAAGGGCAGGACGCGCAACCCCGGAAGGAAAAAGAAATCCCGATGGATTGCGTGTCCATGTCTTCTTTCTTGGTCGCGACTTGGCACGGAACCCGTCGATACTTTTGGGGGCAAACACTAAAAACCAAACACGACAGAAACAAAACAATAAAAGCCCCCGAGAAAGAGGAAGAAGAAGAAGGAGAAATCCTACGATTGATTGCCTTTCAATAGAATCACGTCCGCCCGTCTTAAAGCTCTTTTAAAGTCGTCTTGCTGAAATCATTTCAAAATTAAAAAAAGAAAACGAAAAGATAAAAGAAAATGCTACTCAATCGGCGCCAAGAGTCGGCGGGTTGCAACTAATAACTTTGGCAAAGCGACGACGACGACGAAAACGAAGACGGGAAAAGAAATTTGGGAAAGGCCCCAAAGAAAATCCAAAAACAGGGCCACACGCACGGGCGGACAGACGGGACTAGCCGAGCTGTCCTTGAGACCATTCATCTTTGTGTTTTTCCTTGTCCGGTTGTAAACAGCAGCTGCTAGATATATACATATGCGCTTTTAAGCAGCAGAAAAAGGAAGAGAGGACCAAGACGAAAACCTTTCCCCATATATTACACTGGGCCGACGTCGTCGTCGTCCTCCTCCTCCTCCTCTTCTATTTTGTTTCATTAAAAGTGTTTCTTGAGCCGCGAGGCCTTAATTAGCAGGAAGGGCGTGACCACACGTCGAGTGAGGTGTCAACTGCTGACAAACCTGCGATATTGCTGCCGCACAACTCGACGAAATGAACTCGAGCCAACGGATATATGGACGACGACGACGACGCCACTTTTTCGTCCATCTTCGAAAATCCCCACCGAAAAAAAATCCACTTTTTTGTGTTTCCACCAAAGACAACGACAGACGCAATACGACGACCTTCTCATTAGCAAATTAATGGCCGCTGTCGTCGTTGTCCAGTATACGCCCCCGCACAATTCCTGCCGAGCGATCGCTTACCTGCTAGGTGATTGAAGACGGTCAAAAAAACGGCCAACGTGACTACAAATGTCCATCTGGTAGAAGTAGAAGTGGTTCGTTTGGGAGCGGAGGAATAAGCCGGCAGCACCAGGAGGAGTGACGGCGAACTTGTCGGCCAATTCATTTCCTCGTGTCGACTGTCGGTCGGCGCGTTCGTCGCCGCTTCCAGCCCCCGAAGAAAGTTGGAAACAAAAAACCAAAGAAAAACAAAAAAAAAAAATTCTTTTTTTTTCTGCTTTTCGGAGATACGTCCGCAGGGGATAGAACGGAAAGAGTCTGGGTGGGGAGCGTTATAATTTTTCTCTCCCAAACTTTGTTTCTTCAATTCCACCACGACGACGAGATTATTTAGTCCGATTGGGAAAGGGTTCGGATTTTCTTTTTTCGTCTTTACGTCTCTTTTTCTTTCTTTTCTGAGTTAATTTTTTTTTTTTCACTTTGATCTCGGACGATGATTGGCGGTTTTTCCACTAATTAATTGTCACTTGTCAATTCAGCACTGATTCACTCGATGATTGTCAATTAAGTCCGGAGTAGTAGTCGAAGAGTAAACACAAACACGGCACACCAGTTGTGATTTTTTTGTGTGTTTAATCCCCCGGAAAAAAGAAGAGAAAAAATCACACGAGTGTGGCCGCACGGCTCGTCGGTCGTGAGCAGCTGATGGGGGCGCACTGTCACGTCACAATGTCTTGAAGACGGTGAGTACGGTGAAGTAGTGGAACTCGATCGCACGGCTGGTCCATTTTGGCCGGTGTGTAATGAAAAACGAGTGCCCAAACGAAGGGAACAAAAGCGGAGAGTGGTCGATCGCGGTGCTATATGATGGCCGAAATACGGAACGCGACTAATAAAGGCACCGCACAGCCGCACTCGCTATATTGCTGGGGCGATCGAGAGAGACGACGACGCCAAACCCTGACCACACTTTAGCACTCGGCGAAAGGCCGCGAAAAGACGGCAGCAGCACGCAGCACCGGTGATGATGCTCGACAGGCGTGAAATGGGCCGCGAATGATGAAGACGCCACCGAGCGGTTTGTACTTGAACGGCTTCATCTTCCCGCCATACGGAAAGGCTGGCACATCGAGACTGAATTACTCGCCACGGCCGAGGGAAAGGCCGTCAGCCACCGCCGTCGTTGCCGCCCTAGTACCGGCTGCGCTCCTTCCAATCCAAAGGAACAAGCTCCTCCCGCGGGCGCTACAATTGACGAACTCGAGGAGCGTCGCATCGCACCATCGTTTCCTGTCCAAAACACATTCCAACAATCGCCAAAACCAAAGAATTAGAATTAGATGACTTGGATCGCACAACACAATATTTCATATCCTGCTTCACCTCCGCAAAAAAAAAAAATGATGAGGCAATGCCGCTTTTTTTAGGCTCGAGGAGTGAAAAGCGCCAAGTTAAATTGATTAGAATTAGCGGCTCTATTAGATAAACGGGGGAAAGGCGGCAATAAAATGGAACCTCTTTCCGCCCTTCATTGTCTTTCTCTCTTTCTATATGTAGCCAACGACGAACGACGACATAAGGAACATAAGGGGGCGAAAAAGTTTTGAGAGTGACATTAGCGTCGGAGTTGGGCGGCTATTAACGCTAGGCCAGTCGGTCGGAGTTGCACCTCGCTCGGTTCTTGTGGCATCGGCCATGCCGGGAATGTCACCTACGTACCAAGTGTCACGGAACTATGTCGATGGATATACCGTCGATGGGGGATGCCTGCTCCTCATCGGCTCAGCTCCGCGCGCTTTTGTGCCGCACGGCCGCGGCGGACAACGTTTCCGGGCGGTTATTAGTTTCTCTCGTGTTTTCTCTTGTTTTTCATTTGGGGAACAAAATTTATTTAGCCGCTCGCGTTTTTCTCGGGCCCGTCTCACAGACGCCACGAGACTCTTTAGGTGATAAAAGACAAGCGGCCGCGTCCCATTCCAAAGATTTAAAACATCATTCCAGTCTTTCTACAAGTCAAAATAATAGACTAAACCGGGGCACACACGGTCCCACCGAAAATTCCCTGTGACATATATATATATATATAAATTTTTGTTGTTGTTTTTTTTTTCTTTTGAGAAAGAAAGTCGAGCTGTATAGTAATAGTGTGGCGATCGAGCGGAAAGTTATGCCATGTCTGGCTTTTGGCGAAATGGATGGCGAGCGCGTGCTGTTGATCGCTAGCGGTCGCCATGGCTCGTTATTTTTATCAATTTCCCTCTTTTTCTTCTTCTTTGGCCTATCGCGCCTCTCTCGCTCCGCTTGGCTTACCTCGACCAGTTTGGCTGCTGCTGCTATATCCTCCTTTTATATAAGATGTTGGCCTCTCTCAATTGGTTCCACCCGCCTCCGTGCCAACAGCAGCAGCAGCAACATCATCCAATACCCTTTGATTCGATTAGACTGCGGCCGGGAATCCGCCTCTCTTTCCCCGTGTTTTGTTTGCTCTGGCGACGCGGCGCATCCGCACACGCAAACAATAGAAAAATAGGCTACCGCTGAGGATAAGGATGTTGATTCTTTCTATTGTTTCCGCCGATCAATCAAGCTCGGCTCGTACACGAGAGCGGACCTCGACGCGGCATCAAAAAAGTTGCCCTTCTCTCAGATTATTTGATTGCGTCTTTGGATGTCGCAAGACGATCCGCGCGCCGGAAATCGCTTGACTTTTCGGACACCACATTTCGTTGTGTTGACCGACGACGACGACGACGTTGTTGTTGTTGTAGTAGTAGTACGACTACAATCTACATCTATTCAGATTGGACGGCGTGATTGGTTGACGTGACACCTACTGGCCGGCCCACTTTTCTTTTTTGACGACGACGACGAACGCACGGCATCAGGAGATTCCCGTAACGGAAATGATGCTGGCACGCACACACACAGCACCACCACAGCTCGCCTTTTGGCCTCCGTCTGTCCGTCCAATATATGACGAGCAGAGACCTTCGGGGTCGAGGGAATCGGACGACTATCGGTGACGTCTATCGATCGCCCATCGAAGAAGAGGGAAAATAAAAAAAAGAGTAAGACAGTTAGTTTTTCAACCAACCCGACGAGTGTCGTCGCATCCGCCATCGGACCGTTCCTCTATTGAATTTCGTAGAAAACTCCCGTCAGCTAGAGAGTCTAGTTGATGTACTAGGATACTTCCTCCTCCATCTCGTCGTCGTTCTCCGTTCAAGCTGTCATTCAACGCTGCTGCTGATGCCCACCGTGCTCGTCGTCGTCCGAGACATCGCGCGGGCCAGCGCAGCTGAGCTGACTCTCAAAAAACCTTCTCATCCGGAAACTGTAATCTCCTTCTTTTTTTCACATTTCGCTCGCTCCCAAATCTTCATATCCGCCGCAAATTGGTAACGGGCGATTGAGTCATTACTGCCGGATAATGTCAATCATTTTGAGTAGCGGTAGTTGGGGAATAGTACATATGGAGCTGAATGGTCGGGAAAGTACTCTGCGTTGTAGCCGCTCAATCCACTCAAGTGGACGACGAGCTGCTGCTGCTGCTGGGGATGTGACACACAATCACACGGGTCACCCTATTCTCTACCACCAGCGTCGAAAAAACCACCCCCCAACCGACCACTTGGTTCGGTTTCGGTCCGTCAGTCAAACAATAGGCAGCGGCCGTTGCTGCTGCTGCTGCTACTGAGTGGTGTAACGTCGCCATGACAACCTCCCACGGTCATATCGATTAGAATTACGTCCCCCCTCTTATTCTATTTTGTTGTTTGTTTTTTTTTTTTCTTCTTCTTCCTATTTTTATTGCTTAGTTCTCTCTTTTTTTTATCATGATTAGAATTAAAAATAAAATAAATAGAAAGGGGAACCAGAGCCAACGAAACACACCCCTCGAGAGCGTTTGATGGATGACCGAACGCCCCGCTTATTTTTTTCGTTGTTTGTCTCTCCTTTTTCTGAAAAAAAAGTCATTAACTGAACGACGGTCGTCATTAGAAATCGAGTGGGAAATCAACTTTCGAGGAGACGAAATTCTAAATTGGCCCAAGTTTTTCCGTACGATCGCTATTAGTTTCTGCCTTCCGTGTTGAGACTGATAGGTGGTGGTGGTGGTGGCGTCCGCGTTGGAAAATAAAACAATCAAAAGTACGTATACTACTGTTAGTCGACAATGTGAATGGCGTCGGCCGAAGTTTTCTGGGAACGAGCCACACAGCAATAGCAGACAGACAGACAGTCAGGCAGCAGAGAGAGAGAGAGAAAGAGAGAAAAGTTTCTCTGAACGTTCATTAAGCGATGGAGAAGGGACTGCGAGTCGACTGTGTGAGAAATAGACGGCACTATTTCAGGTATGCGGGGCGGAGGGAACGGGAGCGTTCAAACGAGGCGCGACAAGACGACACCACGCGCTGCTGCTGGCCGCCATGAGCCAAAAGGGACGAAGGGGGGGAGAGAGAGAGTAGAAACCTAATGGTTTTTCGCCCTCAGAACCTAATGAGCTCTGACATTCCCTCTCCTTTTTCCTTCTCTTTTCTGATTCTGCTCCGTCTGGCCCCGGTCTTCTTCTTCCTCTATGCAGTAGTAGAAAGATCCTCTTCTTCTTTTCCCCTCCGCACGCGCGCGCCCATAGCGGACCTAGTCATATGCTGAATTCCAGACGATTTGCTCGGTCACAGAAACGCGACGGGCCAAGAATGGAACAAACACAACAACAACTAACGCACACTCACACGGGGAAAAAAAAGTTAGAGACGGACGTCGTCTTTTTTGACGGCCAGCTTTGGCTAAAACCGCACACGAGCCGGCCTCGTGTGCGGCGGCGGCGGCGGCGGACGGTGATCAGCCCAGCTTTGTTTTAAATATCCACGGGGATCTAGAGTACGTATACGTACGTAGTAGTAGTATAGTATCGTCTATAAGTTGCGGTCTTCTTTCGTCTTGTTGGTTTTTCTCCGCCCCGTGGCGGAGGCAACACAGTTCAGAGAGCGACGACGAAATTGCCTTCTTTTAATTTTAAACCTCCCGAAGAACCGAGCCGGCGCTAGCAGCTGTTTGTCGTTGCATAACACGCGCCATAAATCCGCAGACACACGAGAGACCATAACCTTCAACGCACATAGCCTACTCCACCATTTACCATGACTATTACTGAATGGTACTGCTAGTACGTTAGTACATTTGTACAGTTGTATACACGTAGTCTTATTATATAACTCGGATCTTACCTGATGAGAATTTGAACGATTCGACGATGTGAAGTGATTCAAGTCGATAATCCACTTGTTTCAACTGAGGAAGACAACAAAAAAAAACAACAACCACGGGAGTGCGCGCACTGAACAATTCACCGAGCCGGCGTTTGTTTTGTTACAACGATCCTCCCCCGGTAATAGTAGAACTGAGAGGAGAAGACGGGTAATGTAGCAACCGGACCTGGGAAGCTAAAGAAGAAGAAGAAGAAGATTTTTCGTCTTGTTTGGTTTTTGAAGCGCGCGCGCGCTCTCCTTCTCCGTTTTCCTGTATATGGTTCGTGCACGGCTGCTCGGTGCCGACTGACGTGATGACGCTCCGGCAATCGACGCTTGACTGTATGTGCAGCAAGGCTAGGAAGGAGGAGGAGGGAAGTTGGGGGTGGTGGGAAGTGGGGTAGGTACGACGAGTATATACTACTACTACTAGCTAGTAGGTATAAAACGGTAAAAAAGAAAGAAAGAGAGGGAGACCGGTGTGCGTGGGCACGAGGGTTTCACCCGGAGCGGATAATATATAGACTATAGCGAAGCTCTCCGAAAAGTTTTTCAGGGACGACAAAACAGCGAGATCACTTTGCTTGCGTTGTCTCTTCCGGATAGAAGAAGACGACACAGACAACCGTTTCATTAGGTCCCGATAAACTTATGGCAAATGACTCAGCGGAAAGTTTTTTTTTCGTGGAGCCGGGCGCCGGGGCGAGTTTGAACCGCCTCCGCGTGGGCGGGTTCCGAGTCGTTTATTATTCAAGAAAGAAAAGAGAAAAATAAGGGGGCCGGTGTGACATCAAAGAGGAGCGTTTTCGATATGTCAAGTACTCTTCAAAGAAATTGGCTCTTTGCTTAGAGTGGTTGGTGACCTTTCGGTTCTTGTCCGTCGATCGTCTAATGAATTGGATCGACCGTAATGCGATCAGGTGTCGACCCGGGCGGACACCTTAGCCCGACGCCGCTGCCGCCCCAGTTTTCAAGAAGCGAAAGGGCAACTCTCCAGCACTCTATAGCCCACCAACTTTGTCTTAATGACTCTGACGCGTGTGTCAACAGACACGGAACACTGACGTCAGCTATATCCAGGACATCGATTTTCATTATTATACTCCTTCGCAGTTCGTTTTTGATGGATGAGATCGAACCCACCAACTTCTGTCTCCATACGGCTGCCACTTCATCATCCAACTCCTCGTCGCCCTATACAACTACCCCTATTGTGTCTGTCGGTGGTGGCATCATTGTCATGTGTGTTCACATTTTGATTGAAAAAACAAAACAAAACAAAAAAAACAAGAAAGTCGATACATAGAAGAAAGCGCGTCGTCGTCCTCCACGGAGTTTTATTGTCCACCCAAAAAGTTGTGAAAGGGCTCGTCGCCCGTTATGAAAATTCCGACAAATAAGACGCACAAAGTCCGAGGTGTTCATTCCTAAACCCCCAGCACTCGTCCCCGTTATCCTTGATAAGATTTGGCCACTTCCGACAAACTTATCTCCTCCGCTAGAGACAAAGCGGGCCTATACATACACAGAGTTTTGTTTTCCCTTTTAACGGACACGAAAATTCCGTGTGTTTGATGGACGTCTCCGGAAGTCTCATTTTTTTAGGGGGGACTAGGCTGGAAAATTGATTTTCGTAGAAGTACAATAACAAAACGAGAAAATATCAAAAGAAAAAGGGATGTAAAAAGTGATGAAGAAGAAATCCCCGTCGGATGAAAAGAGGAAACGGAACTATCCGGAAACTCCAAATGTTTCGGCTCCTGAGAAATGATTCGGTTTTTCCGGATGAGACCAGGTGTTCTGATGGCGAGCGCGTTCCGACGGTCCAGCAGCGTCGAGAGAGACGCGTGCCCATAAGTTTCCAATGTAAAGGAGGGGGGAGACCTGTGCAGCAGGGAAGTTGGATTGAATGAAGCAGAGAACGGATGTTCCATTTTTCATTGTCCGATCCAGCATCACTTCCGCTCTTACCTCCCCGATTTTCACTCCAGTTCCGTAACGCACTGCATCAACTTCCGCACTTCTTCTTAATCGGTTTTCGAGGAATGTCATCGTTTCTCGTTATCGGTCGGAACAAGTTCTCGTCCGGTCTAGACAAAGAAAGCGGAAAACGCGTCACAAACTCGAATACTGGATACGATCTAATTTGACCGTGGATGGTGGGCATGTAGACTTGAATCATCACCTGGTGTACGTTCGCCCAGCCGTCAAATGACAGTTGTAGAACTTTGAAACGCATATGGCCGCGAACCCTCAAATCCGCATCCGCGCTCTTACAAGGTACGACGTACTTATACCATCAATTTTGGTGAAATGCGAACAAAATAGACAGGTTACACTAACTATTTCCCCCGGTTTTGTTCGGATGAGGTTAATCATGTGGGCAGGTGACAACTAGTCGTCGTTGTTGTACCTGAATCCGTTTTTTTTTTTTTTCTTCCTCTTTAGCTCCCTTTTTCACCAACTGTTGAGGCCTGGTTTCAACTCATACCTGAGGTAAAGGGGTCAAATCGATCGAGCAGCCGAGACCCATTTGAGAGCACGTGTGTCGACCGACCGTTCCACCCCGTGTACGTGCAAACAAGCTCACCACCGGCAGAAAAGCAACTTGAGCCGGAGGGAGACATCAAAACTTTGGGGTGTTCAATGGCGTATTAGTTATTTTATTTTATTTTTTTGTATCTCTCTACCTTTCAAACAGCCGCCACACTGTGCCCTATTAGATGATTACGGCACGGATAATCCCGTTGGTAACGCTATAGCGTGTATTTCATGATATAGATTTGTCCCGAGCTCGTGTTTTTCTTTATTTATTTTCTACTTTCCCCCTTTTTTGATAGTCGTAGGGGAATGGAGACCCGACCCACCTGGCAGCGGCCGGCACACGCTGACCACATGTTTCCTCCATAAAGCAGGTGCGCCACTCTCTTTTCACCCTACTGGAAACTCGGGTAAAAAAAAGTTTTTGGTAGACACCCCCGAACCAAGGACTGGGGTGGTGCATGAACAGTTCTGCAATAAGCAAACCAATAGAGGACAGGTGTGGGCTTTCAAGAGCGCACGAAGAGAGGGAGTGAGGCATGAAACGAACTGCTACCTACTGAAGGATTAATCCGTCGAATTATGAAGTTCTGCTCGGCATCCGGTTTTAATTGAACGCGCTCCCCAACCGAGGAAGGAAAGAAAAAACATTTCTCTGTCAAAAGGGTCATCATGCGTTTTGTTGGAAAGGGGAGACCGTGATAATCCGATCACCTTTCACCTCTCGACCAACGTGTAGCGTTACATTTTTTTCCCCTCCCTTCTTCGGCCGCAACCGTGAAATGAAAATGACTACCGGTCTTCCCAACCCGTGTTCTCTTAAGAGTCACGAAGCGTTGAAAATGTTGGAAGAAACTCGAATGTTGGAAAAAGTGGACGGAATATGTAATTCAGACTGTCAAACAGGCGTGAAAAAAGGCTCACATAGTTGCATCACTCAGATCATTTTTAAAGGAGGTAATTTCAAAAATGCAACCAATTGGAAGCATAGGCTGCTACAGAGACAAGGATCATCATCATGGCTGATATTGCTGGCTTCCCCACAGAATTGCAGAACTGGTCGAAATCACAGAAACAGAATGTTGTGTTGTCATAGTAGTTCCTGAAATGAGATGACATTAGAACAGCTGCTTCGGAATATAGGAGTACAAATGTGTTACCTCTTGATGTCTAGCTCATCAATGTCATTGAAAACATACTGGGCTAGCCTGACATCTCTGGCTGCAGGACGGCACCCTTCGTAAATATCTGCAGGAATGTCTCTCCGGATACCCTGGATGGAGCTGAGGCAGTCTCTAGTAATGACCTCTTCAGCCCCCTTCTTTTCTACGATCTTGACGCATTTATCGTTGACGTCTGGACATGTGTACGACCAATACCACCTCCAGTCGAAATCCTTCCCACAACCAGGGTGTGTGCTTACACATCTGTAACACCACAATCCCAAGCCCTGAGCTTGAACTAAAAACAAAATAGAAACTAGTTAGCTACAAACGATGCATATTGAAAGATAAACTATTGCTATTACATGTGGATAGGCCGATAACAAAACAATATAAAAGCGAAATAAGTCGCATTTTTCGTCAACGAATTATTTGAGGCAAACTTCAAAAAAAAAAAGACAAACACATAAGGGCGTCGGCTAGGGGAACTGCTTTGTGGCGCTTTCTATCAGTCGTTGGATGAACGACTTTGACGCGCGTGCCATCTCGTAGTAGCGTAGGAACTAATATGCCGCAACGGGTTCCGCAACCGCGCTTTGCATTATCGACTCGATAGACGCACCCCCGAAATAGAGCTATTTTAGCGCTCAAAAGGGTCATTTAAACACGTCGTCGTGCAAGTAGAGCTCACGAAGGTTGGACACAAATGCCACGATTCTATGTGGTCAAAAATCAGGGTAATTTGGATATTGTTGACCAGTCACATACTACTCACGCAAGTTGTAACATGCAACAGAACGGGATCTGTCTCTGTGTAAACACGCGATAAATATGGACGCGGAGTTGTCTCTTCAAAGATGGAGCTCGACGTAAAACGGGATATTTAAACATCCTAGAACAAAACCTCGAGCCAAATGGAATCCATTAACGAACGGGAGTCATAGCTAATAATAATATCTCCGTGCCGTAGCTATTGCTGAATAAGTGGTAAAGTTTTTACGAACGGGTTCCATGCTGTGCACATTTTCTTGAATGTTAGTCTAACTATATAATAATAATCTACTGCCAACCGGTTGTTCACACGAATTCAGCAAAGGAAAGGGATGGCTTTTATTTCTTGCACTGGATTGACCCGTTACACGCAATCTGATGTCGGCCAAGCATACGGCGGGGAGAATCTAATCAATACTATCTTATCTATGTTTGTCTTATTAGTCGGCTTGAATTTACACATGTTTTCTGGGCGAAACAGACAGTGGATGACTCTTGTTTCACGACGGTACCTGGTTAACCATCCAGCATTATAATGACTCTATCAATTTCACAGTCTTCTCCGACTGGATCAACAAAAAAAAGTCGTCGGTAAAGGAACTAGAACTAGAACGTACCGTGTTCACCTACACGTATTGCTTTACCTGAAGCCCCGGCTAGACACCAGGTGTAACATGAGTACTATCCAACTTCATTTGCGTATCGAGTGACGTTACGGGCCTGTTACGCAAGTGTCACGGGACAGGCATATTATCGCAGTGGCTTTAGCAGCCAGTCTCTCACTTCCATAGGAAATAATAAAAGGTGTGAATCTCCACACGTGTGTAGTAATCTCTCAGATGCCACGCCAAAGTCCTAACGGTTTTTACTAGATATCAGCCGTTGAAACATTAATGGCGACTGTAACTCATTAAGTCGAGACTAAACAATCAAATCAAGGATCAATCCCAGTCACTGCTGTTGTTTGTACTGGGTGGATTATATAATTAGGAGACATAAAATGAAACCCGTAAACAGACGCCCTATCGTAATATACGTTAAAAAGCCACGTGGTCGACGCGAAGTCTTATAATCAAAAGCTGACTCTCCGGTTTTTTGGATTCGAGGCCTCATCATCATCTGTCATTCAGAGAAGAAGATTCATCACCCATTTGGGGACGAGTCAAAAAAGAGGAAATCTTGTAACATAAGATGGGAAAACTCGACGTTTTTCAATGGAATTTCTCTCGGCGTGCGAAAAACGTGGTCGCGGCGACACAGACAGGAAGAGGAAGGGGAAGAGTGAGGCAGAGACAGACAGTGGAGAAAAGGGCGGGAAAAAATCTATCAACGGCTTTTCCTCCGAGTTATGCCAAGTAATCGATCATTACTCGAACTGGCTTTCAAGTAGGTTTGAATATTTTACAGCCAGCAAGTTATGTCTCATGCAGACCGACATCTTCTTTCTCAATCCTTTTTGTTCATCTTTTAAATCTCAACTCGTTTCTTTTGTAGAAAAAAAACCTCTCTTGTTTTTTCTATTCCACTCCTCCTACCCCGGCGGGGTGGTGGATGGGTGGTTGGGTGGTGAAATCGATTGGTTAGACGGTGGCGCCACCAACGTTGGCGTCTGAATATCTCAAATATTTGAGATTTAAATCATATTTCCCGATGAAAATACATGAAAATATAATTTGACAACTGTAAAATATGGTTTGCTGTGCAAAATAATGGGTAAAAAGACTCGTAAAAACACGAATTTACGAGGAAAAGTAATGTGGCGTAGCTACTGCCGGCAATGCTCCTCCTTCTACCATTCCTCTACCACTCAGTTCGAACGAGGCAGGCAGGCAGCACCGCATTCGCATTTTGTCCGTCAGACTAACAAGTGTGTCGACGAAGCGTTCGCTGACTAGTTCTCCTACACACACCGAGTCCCGTACTCTTTTTTAAATCGCTCTTTCATTAGCAACAAGTGCATCTCTATTCTACAATGGCCGACACACACGTTGAAACCAGGTGAGCATTTCTTTTTACTTGTCATGTACCATGTATGTGTGTTTATGTCTTGTGACGCGTTCGATGGCCCCGCGCTCGGCTTGGGAAAGAGGAAAGTTCGGGAAGGCGGCAAGATGGCGCCGGTGTGTGTTGGATGCCGGCCGCGCGGGCGACAGCACAGCGGTGTGTATCTGCTTGTCTGTGTGTGTAGGGCAGCTAGCGGAGCATGCGTCCTGCAAGCTTTAAAGTTATCTCTCCCGTTTGCTCTGAATGTCGGGTGATCAAAGTCACACAGTATTGATTGCTTGTACACACGCGCGCGGGATTTGTTGCCTTTTCTATTCTCCCGGCTGCCTTTTTCTCTCTTGGTCTCGGCGTCGTTGTTGTCACCTTCTTGTGTGCCGACTGTCTCCACGTTTCTTTTTTCTGAACACGAGACATCTTTCTGAATGCATAATGCCGGCCGGGTAGCTTACCGGCGAGAGGAGGGCGATGCGTCGTTGAGACGAAGGATAGGTAGGTAGGTGAGAGGAAGGGGGGAGAAGGTAAGAAAGGAGGGGAAGCTTTTCTCTACTGGCGGCCATGGGTGCTGTATATGTGCGCTCCGACGGAACAGCCTCGGGCTAAAAGTCTCTTAGCTTGGCTCGGTGCTTGCTTGAATGGCTGAATAACTCGGGAAATTCCTCGGATGTCAAGGTTATTGACCGGCGCTTCTCTTTATTCGCTGTGCGCGCGCGTGTATGTGTAGAGGGAAAAACATCTGCCGGATTTGAAATGTGCGCAGCCGGCTCCAGTTTTTCTTTTTTTCAGTCTAATACTGATAGGGGGATGACGTCCTTTTTTCCCGCCATCTGCCACGTGTGTGTGTTTGACATCGAGTCTTAATTCTCTTTTTTTGTTCTCAATCGATATTTACAGCAGCGACTTGAACCAGGACTCGTTAGACGGTGCTCAGGCTTCCGTCAGCGAAGTTGGATCAGCTGAAGAGTTTGAGAAGGAGAATACTGAAGATACGCCCTCTGGATCCCACGGTGAAGCCGACGGTAACCAAAAAAAAAAGAAAAAAAACGAAAGAAAGAAAAGACTCATTATGGAAAGTCGTGAAACGTGGTGTGTGGGTCTTTCTTCACGCACCGATGAGGACGAACCCTAGCGTCCGCTATGGCGTCTATTTGAAAATCCTGAATGAGTCATTTTCGTTATCCTCTAGTTAGGCTTTCTAATTCTAAATCGATTAAATCTTTTAGGTGATGCAGTTGATGCTGCCAACGGTGAAGAGAGCCGCGAAGCCGAAGATGCTGCTGTCGTTGCTGACGCAACTGCCACAACTGAGGCCGTGACCGAAAATGGTGCCGATGGTGAACACCACGTCAATGGCAATGGCAAGACCGACGAGAACACCGAGGCCGACTGTAAGTCTCTATTAAAGCCTGACGTTTTTACGAGACGATGTGTAATGAAATTATTTTAATTTGAACGTATAGCCACGGAAGTTGATGGATCCGCTGCCGAAAAGAGGAAATCGATTGTCGAAGGAGAAGCATTGAGCATTTCGCCCAAGAAGGCCCGCGTCGAAGGCGCCGAAGATGTCGTTGCCGCAGAAGAGGCGGCTCCACCAACCAATGGGCAGCACGAGACTGTCGCGTAAATGAAACAAAAACATCCGGCCCCCACTTTTCTCTCTATCTAAGTAACCCCCAAACCTACTCCCCTGTTTTACCTTATTTTTATTTTGGTAAGCAAGTTTCTCTCTTTGCACACTGTCTCTATGATTACGGATCAACGGCCATCATTTGTTGATTCAAATATGTATCTCATCATCTTCATTTGACGTGGATTTTTTTTTCAACAAACAAAAAGCGCGCGCGTTCACTCATGTTGACTTAAACTGGAAGGGCAAATAAAGAATCAACTCAGATTTGTTTGTTTTTGACCATGTCTTTTTGAATCAACTCTTGATGGTCTCCGTACAAACCCACCAATCAAACAAGCTGCATCGTGCACGTTGTCGTCGTTCCAGGCGATTACGTCTCGTTATGCAGTGGATGCGAGCGTCCAGTTCCCATACAAAGGATTGGTGGACCAGATGTAAAACTAGCGCAAGTTTCTCACATCGACATATCCACCACAAACTTTTGAGTTTTCATTCGTAATCCAGTACCCCCCCCCCCACCCATTTCGTCTGACGAACGATCCTCTATTAAACACGAACATTCGGCGTTTTTCATTGCGATGAAATTCGTAATTTGTCATTGGCATGAGTTCGCCACGGTCCCTCTTTTTGCATATATTTAATGATCGATCGTCAACGTAAATGTTCTCGACCCACCTAACCCATTCGGTTTGTCATCCTTGATTCCAGCAGCTTTGTCGATGGCAGTTTCATCTATTCTCATTTAATCTGGGTGTTGTGATTTTTCTCCCTCTTGACTCCCTCCCGGCAAAAAAAAGTTGCATCCGTTCAAAGGTTCAAAATTTCGCGCGCGCTTAATCCCAGAGCTGCCGCAACATTTCTTTTTTGTCCCTCGTGCACTTGCTGTCGTGTCCATTTCCTAATATCGTTGGTTACTCGAAGTCGTACGATTCATTTGCGTTTTCTTCTCATCGATACCGACAATATAGAAAAGCTCGGTCAAGAAGTTTTTCTTTTTCCTGCCAATACAGTTCTCTTCTTTCGATTTTCCCCCTCTTTTTATTCATGATACCGTCTCACTCTTCTTACATTTTATGTTAATTTTTCTACCTATCTGGTGCCAGTCTGGTCTGCGGACCTCAAATAAACGGAATTGTACACTGGAATGTTCAGTACTTGTAAATAAATAATAATACCTGTGAACAGGTATACGCCACAGGTATAAAGTACAAACCTTCCCCCTTCAGCCGTCACGGCGTCACGTCCGCCACTTGGAAGGGCGCGATGGCAACGCTGCACTTGTGTACAAAATACTGTCTTGTCTGCTTGCGTCGCCTGGCTGATGATCAGTGATAGCCGCAAGAAAAACAAGCCAATGTGAGAATAGATAAGTGTATTAAAGATCGACCGGGCTGAAATTTCTGCAGATTGAAAGATGAATTTAAGTTTAAATGGTCAAAAGAAAAAGCAGGTAGACGGCGTAAAGAGATCCATTCATCATTTATCCGAAGAAGAGCTCAGTGATAGAAGAAGTACAAGTAGTACAGATTCGACTGTCGAACAAAGAAACGAGAACGAGAACAAGTACCAAAGAAGTACTAGAAGAGCAGCAAATAAACCCTGGGTAAGCTACCTTGATTGTGATGATGTTTCGTCTGATGAATGGAATGCAAAAAGCTATGCTGATGATTCCAGCGATCACAGTGATCCAGCGTGGACTCCTGCTCCAATTCAGGTATTTCATAATAAATAAATTTTATTAATCTCATTAAAACTTTTGTATTTTCTTTCTGCATTCTAGTCCAACTCTCTAGCACCTCCAAAACTGACCCCTATTAGCAAAATAATAAAACCTGATGGTCCTCAAATTTACCAGAAGTTAGTACCTATAGAGGAAAAAGTAAGGGAAGAAATACCAAAGATTACTGAAGAAGACTCACCACCAAAGCTTAAGGCAGCTCTTAAGAAAAAGAGAGGTAAGAAAGAATCTGCCAAACCACCAATCCTTGTCAAGGCAGAATCACCAATTGGACTGATCCCTGAAGAAGAAGGCAAACACACAGAAAATTACCCCAAACCACCAAAACTGAAAGCAACCCCTAAGAAAAAGAGAGGCAGCCAAGATTGCTTACAACCACCTATTCTTGAAAGAAACCCAATGGTCAGCAAAGAAAACCAGAAGTCTCTGCTGTCCATGACACCTCCAAACTTATTAGAAACTGATGATGAAGCTGAAAAAGTTAGGACAATACCTGCCTCTCCACCACCCCTAATACCGATTCATATGATCACCACAGAATATCTGGATTCTACCCCTCCTCAAGCTGCTCCAAAATTGACTTCGCATTCCAGGAAAAAGCAACTCAGCCAGGGAACCGGTAGTGCAAAATCTACCTCTCCACCTTCCCTAGAACCACTTGAATTTATCACCAAAGAATATCAGGATGATACCTCTCTTCAATCTCCTCCTAAATTGACATCGCACTCCAGGAAAAAGCGACTCAGCCAAGAAACCAGTTCTCCGCCATTTCTTACAGAAGATGTAGCAACGGAAATACAGGACCAAAAGTTAGCATCTATTCGACCACCTCCGAAACTAACGAAAAGAGGTAGGCCAACAAAGAGGAGCAGCCAAGAACTTTCTTTGCCACCAGACCTAGCAGCAGAACCATCATCCGAAATGACTAAAGATCATCAGGACCCTTCTCCATCGTCGCCTAAGAAGAAAAAATCCGTCAAGAAGAAGAAAACCACTCCAAAACCACCACCAATGCTCAAAGCAGAACTAAAGAAAGAAGCCGATATTCTGGAACTCTCTCCACAATCTCCAGTGCTGTCGGTTGTGAATTGTGCAATTGCTAAGGAATCAGAAAGTGACTCTTTAGATGAACCGCCTACCTCGGAGAAGGCAGAACTAACCTCATTTTATGCTGAAGAGGATCCAAAAGTTAGTCCGATACAGGAACAAACGTTAGCATCTATTCGACCACCTCCGAAACTGACGAAAAGAGGTAGACCAACAAAGAGGGGTAGCCAAGAACTTTCTTTGCCACCAGAGCTAGCAGCAGAACAATCATCCGAAATTACTAAAGATCATCGGGACCCTTCTCCATCGTCGCCTAAGAGGAAAAAATCCGTCAAGAAGAAGAAGAAAGCCACTCCAAAACCACTACCCATTCTCAAATCAGAACCAAACAAAGAAGCCGATATTCCGGAAGTCTCTCCACAATCTCCAGTGCTGTCGGTTGTGAATTGTACAATTGCTAAGGAATTAGAAAGGGACTCTTTAGATGAACCGCCTGCCTCGGAGACGGCAGAACCAACCTCAGTTATTGCTGAAGAAGATCAGATTCCCCAGAAACCTACTTCTCCATCACCTGCAAAGCGAAAATCAAGTGGTAAACGAACCAAGAGCAGCCTTAAACCATCGGATCCGCCAGTGCTAGAAACGGTAGTACCGATCTCAGGGGTCTTGATAAAAGAATCAGAAAACGAGTCTTTACTCTCACCTCCGAAGCAAAAAACACCTGTTAAGAAAAAAGTGGCCAACACAAAACCTTCTCCCTTCAAGACAGCTCCACCAATGAAGAGGGAAGAAATGCAAGTGTCTACATCCGAGTCGGCGGACAGCACAGCTCTCCGTCCTCAAATACAGGAATGCTCCCTTTCGTTTGCGGGAATTATTTCGCACAATGCCAGTCTTCTGGAAAAGGGCTTTGATGTGAGATTTGCATAATTTTATATAAAATAATAGTTTTAGAAGAAAATGAAACTAACAAATTGATTATTACTACTAGAGCGGGAAATTTATTATGCTGAAGTCGGATTTTAAAACACAGAAATCTCCTTGCATTTGGAGGATCGACGGAAAGAATTTGCTACAAAAGTATGAGCCCATTTCCTACAATAATGGAACTGCCTATCGTAATATCTCTACCGTAAGTCCTTTATCGAATTTGCGCTTCAAATAGTATCTTAATGTTTGTGCATTTCAGTATTCGAGCTGGATGGCCACCAACAAAGGTCTGTACGTTCCTATCGAAGTAGAATTCTCCGTCCAGAGTAAATCTGAAACGATTGTGACCTTCGATCGAAGTCGAGTAATGCTTCCAGTCGAGTAAGTTTATTAACTTTTAAATAATCGTTTTTTATTTTATCTGACTTTAACTTTTTTCTAAAGGGATGAAATGATGGAAGTTTTGAACAACGAAGCCAACGGAAACTTGGATACTTTTCAAATTTATCTGCAGACGTTAATATCTCAGGCCTTGGATTCCAACTTTGTCAAAGAAATTGTGAAGGAACAAGGTACAAAAATATCTTTTAAATTCTTGTTTGTTGCCCTGATACTAAACAGTATTTGTTTAGATGATTACTTCTTAACAAGCATTGCGGTGATAGAGGACGAGTGGATTTTACCCAAGAGAAAAATGCTGAAGGAAGTTATCAAAATGAAGAAACCTTTCCAGGTATGATGGTTCTTCCTTTTTCTGTCGCATGACTTCGGGCTATGTGTATTCAACCGTTGTTTTCCAGGAACTGTTAGAGACCCATCCGGGACTAGACCTGCGGTGCGTGACAAGTGGTGACAAGTCGTGCGATACATGTGGCGGCCGAAACCCGACTAGAAGTTTCGAATTTCAACCACTAATTTACAGTTTTGACACGCTGGATATTAGTGAAGGGAGAACTTCAACTAAGGTACCATTCTTGCGATTATATAGTGAGACTAATGATTATTATTTTCCCACTTATATCTAGATATACCGATTGTGCCTATCATGCACTGATAGAGTTCTCCTCTACCATGAACTCTTCCACTTGCGCTACCATCTTTTTACATGTTGTCAGGCCAAAGTAAAACAATACGAACAATGTGATGGACCAGCAGCACTGACCTCATCGCTGGCTGACCTGAGCTGGAAATCTTTCATGCATCGTAAAGTATTGCTTGTTCTAGCAGAAACTCAACAGGTCGTAAGCCAGTGTTCAGCGGCAGATACATTCAACACTTTGTGAAGCGAAAGCTTTTTTTATGTGACGTTTTTTTTTTTGATTGTTTGGTGCTGTATCCGTATTTTGTTACAGAAAGTATGAACGTCTAACTATAAGAATGAACGATTGGACAACGGTGTTCGTTGTTCATGACTTTCCGCTGTCCAAGTTTCGCTGCAATACAGATATTCGTTTCAATTTTACTTTGGAACGAATTTTACATCTGAATAAACATGTGGTTGTATTATTTTACCAAATAATAGTGGGGAAACATAGGATTCAAACAATGGCACGACAAATCAAACACAAGTGTACGCAAATAACACAAAGAAAAAAGTTCAATTTTGTTATGTTGTTACTGCTGTTTTTTGTTTTACAATAAAAATAATTGATTCAGAGAGAGTCCCATGTTGATAGCCAATCAGGTTCTTCTTCACAGACAGGTGAACCAGAAATACTGTTTGTACTGTTGTCAATGTAATCAACGATCTCCTCGGATTTGCAGAATGGCGAAGCTGGGCAATCGACGGCCCGTTCCAATAAATCTGCGTTGTCGTTCCTAATAGCAGGACAATCCGCGAGATAATCACTGGAGAAGTCTACAATTTGCTGGGTCTCAAAGGACATTAAGCTGTCGATCAACTTTTCGTCCAGGGTGTCGTCATTACTATTGCTCGTGGCCTGCACATACTGTAGTAAATCAAAATCAACAGGTTCTGTTTTGGTTGGGAATGAGTTGTCCTGAATGTCCTGAACATCTTCACTTTCCAACACAGCTTTAGTAAGCCAATTTAGAATGTCAATATTTCCTTCTACTATGGGGGATGTTTCAGCAATAGTTGCATTGCTTTTCTTAGTGCCTTTTGCTCCATACTTGGGACTTGTTCGAATTGTTGGGGCTTTGACGGATGCTGGCTGTGCACGTCGAGCACGGCAGGCATTTTCAGTCCGTTCTTTTTTAACTGAGCTGCAGGAGATTGCAGAATCAGCATCAGATGAAGAAGTGTCCTCAAAACATTGGATGGAGTGTAACCCTGTCCCTGCGGCAGAGGTCCATTAATGAGTGCGGCTGACTCAACAGGATACACAATCCTTTCCATTGATTTGGGAACTGGATCTTCTACACCATTTCCAGTTTGCATACTAGCCAGTCTAGCATTTTCAGCCAATAGTTGTTTATTTTCGGCTGTGAGACGGATATTCTGTTTAAAAAATAAGCCAACTTAGAATGTTTGTACATAAGATGAATGATTAACTGTTTGTTTACCTCTGCTCTCAACTGTTCAACAACAATTTCAAGTTCATCCATTTTGGCTTTCTTTTTATCTCGGGCAGTTTGTGCTGCAACTCTATTTTTCAGTTTTCTAAAGAAAAAAGATGGAATGATTACATTTCCGTAATGTAGATTGACTAAGACAAGAATTTATGTACCTTCTGAAGAGCTTCTCTTGTTCCGTCATGTGGTCCAATCTCTGCCTTTTCCTGACTGGTTGTTCAGACTGTTTTTGACAGTAATCTTCTCCACTCAAATCATAATCGATTTCTGAACCGTTCGAAGAAGACGAACTGCTCATCATTCGATTTGTTTGAGACAGGCTTAAAGCAGCCTGGCTACCTGCAGGTAATAGGATGATTTGCATGGTTGTGTGCTGTGTTGATTACTCTCAAATCACAAGATTTTGCAGTCGTGATCTTGGAACTATAGCAACTTTAAAACACTCTTTGATGTGCTAAGAACGTAACGAATAAAATGGAACGAATTTTGCAATAGACATTTCATACTAAGGTTCGAAGTGACTCTGGAAACATCTCTCAACCTGCCTGTTATTTATAAAGCACTAAGGGCTTGTGCTTATCCTGTGGCAAAGCTTGCCACACGGTTCATTCTGATTGGCTCAGCTGAAAGGGCGGGGACTTGCTTCATCGTGCTGATGCAATTTCGTCATCTATTCGTCTCATACCAGCTGAAGCTCTGGCTGAAGTAAGAAAAGGGGAAAATATTGAAAGGTGATACTAAACCAAGCTTTGTCCTCTTGACACCCAGCTGTGTTCTATATAGCAATCACTAGAAAGTTCTAAACACACTGCGGGGAAAACCTAAATGGCATACATTTCCCCGTTCAGGCGCTTTAGCCAGGGAAAAGTTTAGATTGATTATCGGATTCTATAAACTTGACTTTTTTTCGCACTTCTGCGGAGCGTAACTTTTAATTGCAGCAGCGTTTACGGCAATTAGCTATATTCTAACAGTGGTTTTTTTCTTTCAAGAAATTCTACTTTATTTCGAACTGATAAGCGGTTTCGTTATATAAGTAGAATTTGATATTAAATAAAAACACGCTTCGGCCAAGGTCGTACAAGCAACTTGTATATATAAGGTATGAAAGGTCCTTAGCTTGTGTTGTATAAAGTAACGTACCTTGAGGCTAGCGCAGGTAAGCAAAACGTACACTGACCTTCGAAGCTAGCAGGTATGTCTTATCATCTTATTATTTGTCTCGCAACCAGTTTCGTAGTTTGAAATACACTGCTAACTCGTTTAGCAACATTTTAATATAATCACCATGAAACTTCTGGATCCTCGCTGAATGTCAGCAAAATGCAAAAAATTGTTCAGAATCTGCAATCAAGAAGACATAAGGTTGTTGATGTTGAATAGCTCAATTTAAGACTTTGATCTTTTTAATTATGGGCGCGCACAACCTCAGAATAACTCTTTATTACTTGCCCTTTCTTGTTACTAGCGAGCATTTCAATTGGTTGAAAAGGAGACCCAATTCTTTTTTTTTGCGTCGTATAACACCAACTAGGCTTCCGGACGGATCGATGCTCCCATTCGGGTCACAAAGATTCAGTGGTAGGCGGACAAGTTGGGGAGACCGGATGAGAAGCGGACTAGATCAAAGCATTGTCACTCTCCCAAGAGAAAAGAGTCAATTGTGGAGGTAGAAAAGGTTGTTTTAAATTTGAAAAGTTGTCAGATAGAGATTATTCACGTCCGCTTCGTTGAAACTTATTCCCATCGACCGTATACGGGTCCCGCAGAGTACATATCATAAGCTGTATTGATTAGCGTTAAACTTAAAATCTGACGTTAAATAAGTTAGACTTTGCATTAGTTCTAAATGTCATGCAGTTTGTTGGGGTCACTGTTGACGTCAACAGATGTCAATGTGTATAAAACTTTTGGTAGTTCTGTGATAAAAGAGTCAGCAAGCGAATATCTATTATTCAGGGAGCGATTACGATAGAGGGTTACGAAAGACGGTGATATTTATATAACCTCTAACGAATAAGGTACACAATTCCTCCTTTTTTGGTAAAAACGGTCGCATGGCAACTTTGATTCTACCCACTCATCTGTTAACTGCTGAATGAGTTACAAGTTACGTCATCTCTTTCGTGTAGTTATTTAATTAATCAGCGTGGAAATCATTAACCCACTCACTTCGTAATTGAAACTACGTCATTCTGCTGAACTGTTGCTCAGAACAGCGAACTGTTTCATGATCTAATTCATTCTCAAAAACAGGATACGGCACATCAAATGCGGTGTCCTGCAGTACATGGCTGACAAGGCCATTTTGCTACTCGCGTCACGAAATCGCAACGTACAGTACGTGACCAACCAACCCTATATTCTAGGACGAATCTAATCAAGTCTGTTAGAAATATCTAGCATGTATTTACGTATCGACCGATGAGGGAAGGGCTATATACAAACGCTTCTGCCTCCTCGTCGTCAAAGCGTTATTTACCGTACCTCAGGGATGGAATAATCTAAACACATTTGTTAAACCGGATATTGCATTATTTATGGAGCCTGCCTGTATACTTCCAAGTTGATTCGTCATTGAGGGCGATGTTCTCTCGTTTCTGGTGCGATGGATTGAAGAGCTGATGGATAAGACGGCCGTCCTTCTCCCGCCCATCGTGATTACCTTCACTTTGGAAAAGCACAGAGCGCTGCAGTAAACTAACACAGAGCACCGTTTATTTTTCTTTTTATTTCCCATCAAGCGTGATATATAACAGCAAATCTTGACGCAACGCACTACTGGTAGTAGTACTAGTAAGGGTGGTCGTCAAATAATCATTAAGCCAAGCCTTGATGTACACCGCACGCTTTGGTTCAATGAACCATCAAATTGCGAGTCGTGATTGGTTCAATATATAAAATCGGCGCTGAATGGCGCTTCGCTGGTTATTCGCCAGTTGCGTAACAATGAATCTCTTCCCGTTTTACTGTTTTCCCGGTAAATTATGGCCTGGTTGTTTAGTTTAATGTCTCTCTGGGCTTTTTGTTTTGTTTTGTTTTGTTTTAATATAAACTACTGTAGAAACATTTACTTGGCCGATCGATTTCTGCCGCACTTGACGCAATGGCGCTCTGTGTGATTTGAGATAAAAACCATTGTGACTCAAGTTTTTGCTCAAAGAAAAGAAACTTATTATAGCTCCTCAAACTTAAGAAATCCCCTCTCTCTAGTCACGTATAATCTCCGTCGAGTTCTTTCTTTGAATTGTTCCAATCATTTTTATTTAAAGAAAAAAGTTGCGTAGGATGTGACGCCATGTTAACGAAACTTTTATCCGGGACGAAAATATAACTTTTAAAGTTTTCCTTGCGACATACAAGTTTATTCGGTACGTCTGCAATCTAGAACAAAAGAATCCATAATTGAATGAACTACCGTACCAAAGCTATCCTCTGTATAGTAATACAACCAACGGAAAGGACAATCCACTCTCACAGCAAATAGTTTTCTATAGAAGTTGTCGATATAGAATATCCTGCAATTCTATTTGGCTCGGCACCCTGCGTGTCATCACGGCCGGTGCCGGTCACCGGGACAACGATCTAGCGGGATTTCTTGACCGAAAACAATCGATGCTTCAAATACTAGATTTTATATACATATACAGTACTGCACGGTCTCGATTTGAAAGCTCCTGCCTGTTCTGTTTTCCTTTTCTTTTCTTAACTATTATTGAATCCGTAGATATCGTGACCGACTATTCGGTTCACCACGTACCCTACACCACGACCATTTCCGATTGCCCAATGAAATAGAACCTAGGCGAAAAGATTTAACGTTAACTACAAATTACAAAATGAATACGGCCACAGTTTTCTCGTAAAAAAACGCCCATATATATTCTAATAAATTATGAAAAGACGGGTTCTTTGAAAAAGGATACCAAAAAAGAAGGAAATCCAATATAGACGTTGAAAGAAAGCGCCTCTTTCATCACTCGTAATGGATACAACAGACCAATCAAAAGGAATTGATGAGCCATCTCTTCCGTCAACGACGTCTATTCACTTTCGTTAGTCAGAAATACGATTTCGTTAGCTTTGTCGGGGGGTTTCTTCCTGTGGCCATTGTCGCTTCGCCTTAAATATATATCCCAAAGCTCCTGAAATTTACACATCCCCGTATATCTTCGCGAATGTTTGGAACCAAATTCAATTAGTACTGAAGCTTACCGCTTCTCGGTTTATTTATACGTATATATATGTAATGTATCAACAGGGAAAATCCATTCAAGTTAAATTCTAATTGATGACGATCCCACCCCCTGTATTGGACTAAATGTTGAATAACGCAGCTGTCACACCAAATCTTTTACGCCCAGCCGACACGGAAATTTCATCTTCGTTATGAAATTTTACGGCTGTAATCCATCCCATGTTGAAGACGGAACCGCTGGCTACAATGAAAGCTGGGCAGAACGATGAGTTGCGTCTCCAGTCAGCCTTTCTCGGACGAATTTGGGCATGCTGAAAAATTAAACGAGTTACGTTCATTGCCGTCAAATTTGTCTTTTATAACATTATTTCCCTGTTGTCCGCGTCCGAGTACAACACGTGCTCTCACGTGACCTAGACAATTCAGCTAAATGGGTATCCATCAATCATTTTCAAGAGTAATCAACCTGAAACCTTCGAAACTCGCCTCTATTCCGACCGAACCGTAAAGGATTCCGCACCCGATGCTTCCGAGGTGGGCGGTACACTATGTAATCAAAAAAACATTGATTGACATTAGTTAATCCTAGGGATTCCGTGACTGTCGGGGTCCTTCCATCACTGTAAGCCACCGCTGTACGGGATTGTTCAAGACGCAATCATCTTTCTCTCTCTTGTACAAAAGTTACCATGTATATTATATATATACGTACTTTATAGTAGCCAGACGTACAGTGCGACGCATTTTGCGATTGGATGGCCAGCATCTTACATCAATCATTTTTTAGATGTAGCACGTAGGTAATCAGCCGGTGCAGGCTTATATATATAATTCATTCATCCAGGCGACCAGGTCTGTGTTATAGATTTTGGGACAGCAGCCCGCGGCAGTCCTGGGAAATTCATCGATCCACCCAGCAACTCGGACAACCAAGGTTGAAAGCGTTGTGGGAAATCCCCCATCAAGGTTTAGCATCTCCTAATAAAGAAGTATTGTTGACTAGACGTGTAATAGTAGTAGGAGGCACCCGTGCACATCAAAGTAGTACGAGCATAACGACTAGTTCCTTGATTAAATGATGAGTCGTGCACGTTGCTGCTACCAAGAGAGAGAGAGAGAGAAATTCGGCGCATTGCCCTTTTTGATACTAAGAGGATTAACTCTGACGATTTCCCGTTAGAGCCTTAAAAGCTCACAACCGAAAAGAAGTTGTTGTGTACAACATAAATGTAGTCCACGGCACGAGTCAGCAGGCCTCGTCGATATCTTGCTTCTCTCCGCCACCCAGCATGTAGATAATCTGCCAGCTTTTTGGGTCTCCTCTCCCCTTAATCTGTAAGTAAAGAGTAGGGAGACATGTTTGAGCTGATAAGAGGTGGGAGAAGTTTAAAACTGGCTGTGACGACAGCCTTTTTCCGGTTTATCCTCTGACCCGAAGCAAGATCCTGTATACGAAAAATAAGAATTCGGTCGATCGAGCCGTCGTCTCCTATAAGCAGCTGGTTTACATGGTGGAAAGAGGGTCGTCATATATTCACTGTGTTGACTCTTTCCATAGACTACAGCCTACGCATACAATGGGAGAGTATATATATTCTCTACGTGAATAATATTTTCTTTGTTTTCGTAAATTGAAACTTTAAAAGGAGAGGTAAATACTGTTCGCTGAATGAAGCGTAAAAAAAGGGGTAGACAAAACTGCGCGCTGCGCTCGGAGAACTGGGTCGACGAGTCAACAAGAGCGTCGAGGTGCCCTTTGAATGATTCAGAACGAAAATTTTTTTTCTTTTTCTTTTTTTTTCCTCCGTCTGTGTACGTATACGTACTACTACACTACGAAGACTCCGTATTATCATATAAATATACAGGCGAGGGTGACGTGGCTCCGCGAGTTTAGTGCATCGACAAGAAAACCCCATTCGTTCGAATGAAACGATTCGCGCACCGATACACAGGCGGGCAACACTTTAGTGATTGCTTCCATTTCCGGACAGCATACATATATAAAAAAAAAAGAAAAGAAAAGAGGGAAGAAAGAAGAAGCAAGAGCAGCAAGAGCAGTATATAGCGACGAGAGCAGCTAGAAAATTGATTGAAATAGGCTATCGCGTATAGGGAGATATTGATAAACTCGTCGTTCCGATATTACTACGCGACGATAGGAGAGACGAGACTGGCAGCAGCGTGCTCCCTTGTGTTTGTGTGGGAGGAGGGCGACCGGGACCCGGTTACACATGCGCGCCTGCTTACCTCGGGTGGCCCGATTGTCGAGGCAACGGGCTGGCCAACTCGGAGCTCAGTCAGTTCGGCGAAACCGTCGAGACCGAGTCACCGAATCCCCTGTCTACTTAGTCGAGTCAGCCGCGCAGCACCTGTAGGTCGTTCTCTTTTTCTTTTCCTTACCGTAATAGATCCCTTCTCCTGCCTGTTTAACCCTCTGCGGAGAAATCGAGTGATTCCGCCCGTCATATAGTGGGTGCGTCGTGTGAGTGAGGTGCGGAAGAGAGCAGATGCGGGCAAAGAGCCCGTGTTGGAAATTCGGGCGGTGTGACAACGGTGTGTTGATTTTGTGAAAGGGAAAAGATGGCGACGGCTGGCGATCTCTCATCAAGTCGCGTAGTTAACGTCAATTGATTTCCCTCCAGTTTGGACTTTATTTTCATAGACCTCTTGTCGTGTCGGGGGAGAGGACGTGAGTTTTTGCGGGCGCAGACGAAAACAAGACGCCTCGACGCTCTGATGGGATTGCTTATCGACTCGACAGACAACAAAAACAACAGTGTCATCATAAATACTCTAGCAAGTGTGTGTTTACAGATGTGAAGTTGGGGCCAGGCCATTGTCGCTAGAGAGAGACGAGGAGGAATCGAGAAAAAGAGGAAGATAAAGAACGAGTGCAGCGCACTACTTGTTGAGAACTCCCGTCGCCCTCTCGCCAGGGCCACCAGCTCTTCAACAACCCTCCAGTACGATTGTTGTGATTGACGATCCACATAGAAGCACAACTGAAGATGGCTGACCTCGAAGCAGTGCTGGCTGATGTCAGCTACCTGATGGCCATGGAGAAGAGCAAGTGCACTCCAGCTGCACGAGCCAGCAAGAAAATCATCTTGCCCGACCCCAGGTATATATATACCCACAACAACAAACCCTACCCAGACAACTACATGTTGCTGACCCCTACCTATTGTTGTCACACATCTTTAGTGTCAGGAGTGTAACCCAAAAGTACCTGGAGAAGATTGGGGAAGTCCACTTTGACAAGATCTTCAACCAGCGATTAGGTATCAATCAACCACAACAAAACCAGGCGAATCACTTGGTGTCTGACTCATTATTATCTAATTAGGTTTCCTGTTGTTCAAACAATACTGTGAAGAAGTCAGCGATGAGCCCGTACCGCAGTTGGCATTCTACGAAGAGGTAAAAGAAAAGAAAAAAAGAAACAAAACAATGCCCCCATTCTTTTTTCCCTTTCCCTACCTGTTGTTGTTCCTTTTGTTATGGTTTCCCATTACCTTGCCCGAGATCCACGCAAGTAGCCCGAGTCGCCACAAATGGAGCGATCGAACTGTTGTGTTGTATCGTTCTCTATCCCGCTGCTACCGTCTATCTTTTTTTCGTCCTTCCTCGAGTGACGCTCCGATATTGGCTACCAGGAGTATTAGTCTACGGGAATTCTATCCAGTCAATAGGAGGAAAAGAGTAGGATAGAAAACGATGCCAAAAGGAAAAAGAAAAAGAGAAGAAGAAGTTTTGTTGTGGATTACACGTCATTCATTCCGACCGCTTCTCTGGTGGTCTCCCGTGATCTCTTGATTCCGCTGGTGGATTACGTCCTGTCTCGGGATTGTTGTCGTCGTCGTCTTCTTCCTCTTCCGCTTTTCTTTTTCCTATTTCTTTCTCACGGGGAGAGAGAGAGATAGAGAGAGAGAGGTTAGGAGATTTTTCCACGTTTTCTCCGGGTTGTGCGCGCACAACTCTCGACTTGGCTGTCGTTCGCCTTCCGCACGTCTCCGTGTCCAGCCAAGGCTTTGTTTATTTGACTGGTCTCGACCAAAAAGAGCTCCTCCCCCTTTTACACAAGATCTTTGTGTCTAGTGCAGCCATCTTCTTCATCCTCTTTTTTTCCCCTTTCTCTACATCGCGTCGTCGCTTCTTATTCCGGCAGAGGCCAAAGAGGAAGAAAGAGATGACGAGTGCAAGCACACACACACACTCGTCTTCCTCCCAACCACCCACTATTCCCTCCTCCTCCTCCTCTCTCTCTCTCTCTTCTCTACGACGATGATATACAGGATGGGCGATCAATAAAACGCGAACGTCTCCGGTTCCGGAATAGTAGTAGAGAAGTTTTCGTCGTAAGAGAAAACGAGAATGAGAAAGAGAGAGAGAGAGAGAGATGAAGAGTTTGGGATTGAAAGTTTTTTCCCTCTCTTTCTTCCTTTTTTTTTTGATTATTTTATCTTCCCTTTCTTCTCTATTTTCTATTCTGTATTTTTTTCCCGTTGAATTTGTGACAAATGTCGCGACAATGTCGACGAACGTGTCGTCTTTTTCTTCTGCGACAATCGCTTGAAAACGTCTAGGAAAACGGTTATTGAATTTTGCCGCAACATCTGTCGGCACGTTCGATTCCTTCTCCCCGCTTTTAACTTGGTTGGCCATTTGCATACAGATAGTGCAGCCTAACTTTTGGTCGTTGCCAGTCGCTAGGTAGAACGCGACCAGTTGGCATGCGGGGCGGCCTGATGTATGCGTATGTATATAAGGAGGATACTTATCGACCCTGAAGATTCATTTCCGGATCGTTCTCTTAGTCGAGTCTCTCGACTCCCACGGGTTTACCGCACAACTCGCCCCGCTCCTTGCTCCCTCCAAAGGGCTCCAATATCGGCGATGATGAACCCGACGCACGGGACTGAACGGCGGCTCAAAGATGGCCGCTCTCCGGCTTTATTGTCTCTTGAATGAGCACAGCCAGCAGCAAGCCAGGATTCTTTTCTCTTTCCTTTATTTTCCTTTTTTTCTTCTCCGCAAAATCCAATCCGGGGTGCCAAGCTTTCTCTCTCTCCGCTCTTCATCCAACCAACGGGGAGCTTTAAAATCTTTCATCAGGGCCCATCATTCATGTTCTCTTCTTCTTCGTCGTCTTCTCATCTTCTTCTTCTCCTTTTGGGGAAAATTGCATGCTGGAACATCCCTGGGTAAGGGCTTGGTGTGAAAAGAGATGTGTCGAAAATGGGTCGACGTATGCATCACGCGTCGTGATTGAACTGGTTAATACAACATGGAAATTGGCGGAACCGGCGGAAGGAACGAGCTCAGGGCCGATCGACGTTGTTTGTTGTCGTGGCGGCACTGGATTTGCCTGTATAAATACATTCGCCCTCTTTTTTGCACGCGAGAGAGACAAAGCGTGAGCGACGCAGCAGCAGCAGCAGCTCGGTGCACACACACAGACCTGTTTTGGCAGCTAGATCGCCTTTTCTACTTTCCCTTTTCCCCTTTTTTCTTCTTCTTTTTTATCCGCCTATTTTTTTCTTTTTCTTTTTCTTCACTTCTCCCCGCTCCCGCCCGCTGGCTTTAGATAGAAATCGGCTCTATTTTCGGGCTGTAGCGACCCGCCCGACTCGTCGTCCTCGTCCCGCGTTCTAGATTTATATCGCTACCTGGCTCCTTCATCACCAATTCCGCCATTCACGGTCTCTCTCTCTCTCTCTCTATGGCTCCCACTCTAGCACGATCCGTTCCCTAAGTCCTGGGCGCATACATCTTTCCGTTCTCTTGTCTCCTCCTCGGTCTTCCGGAAGTCGTTCTTTGATCCAGAGACTCCTGTCTACGGCTGCCACTTTATTCCGCCGTCGCCAAGGACGTCCCTGGCCGAAGCTAGTTCTGTAAAGAGAGCGACGAGATATATATAATATAATAGATCTTGTTGTTCTCGCTCTCTCGACGCCCGGTCAGCTCTTCTAATGATGGACATCTTTTTTAGATAGATAGATAGATGGATCTATTTTTTTTTTTTGGCCTTCCTTCTTTTATTTTCTTGTTCCCGTCTGCCCCCTTTTTCCTTGCTTGGCTTCCGTTGCGTCCGTTTTTCTTCTTCCGCACCAGGGAGTGCGGCATTGACTTCCGGATTTCTCTCGATCCTTTGCGATACACGTCGTCGACGGTCCATTCCTGCGTCCTTTTCTCGTCGGAAGTCCTTAACGGGCCACGACAGGCGAATCGCTGATGCAGACGGCTCCTAATTGCCCGCCGCCCGTCTGCCAACCATCAACGGCCGCCGGGAATGAAAGAGCCTTTGCGTCGATGGCGCTCGGCTCCACCAACCGGCGTACTGTCGGATCCGATCGATTTGCACGGAGAGGTAGACTGGAGTGGATTTGTGATGAGAGAGAGAGAGAACCTGCTCCTTTCGCTCTTCCTTGGATCGCCGGTCTCTCTTTAGAAACGGGGAGATATTCGACGTCGCGCGTATACTATACGCAGGAGCTAGTTGATTGAATCGGCTTCTCGTGTTCGTGCGCTATGTTTACCCTGACGCTCGGCGGCATCCGAGGTAAAAGTTGGGAAGGATACACACAACAGGACGAGTACACTGGAACGGAGAGAAGATGATTGATTTGCCACACTAATAGGTTTTGGCTTGAGTGGAAAGGCAAGAGCGCCGGCAGCAGCAGCAAGCAGCGAGCAGCAAAAGGGAACGCCGGGGCGTTTGAGACCCCCGGCTTGTGTGTGTGTGTGCTGTGTGTCGTTTTATGTCAATATATATTCTACCTCTCTCTCTCACTCTCTATGCTCTTCCTCTGGCTCTCTCCTTGTTGTTATTATTACCCCGGCTACTCACTCACTCACTCGGCTGTGTTTTACGCTACAATTAATTCTCCTCTCTTGATACTTTCCATATAACAGATTAGACGCTACGAGAAACTGGAGACGATCGAGGAGAGACGGAAGCTGGCCCGGGAGATATACGACAATTTTATCATGAAGGAATTGCTCTCGCACACGCACGTAAATGCCTCATCTTTCCCTTTTATACTGTCTAAATACGTTTTCACTTTTGGCCGTTTTATTTCTCTCCTTTTTTCCGTCGTTTGCCGCACGGCTCCGGGGACGCCCGAGTTTTTGTGAAACTCTTTGCGGCGGTCGCCCTAGTTCCCTTCTTTTGTACCCTCGTAATATGCAACAATCCTTGTTATGGCGTAGACCCGCGGTAAACACGGAAATGATGAAAGAAAGGAAAAAAAAACGATGATGGGGGAGGAAAAAGGGGCAAGTTACGACAGTCTGTAAAGGGGAAAAAAAGAGGTAAACAAGAAGGGGAAAGAGAAAGACGGACCGTTCGATTTAGGTCGGGCGCAAATCGATAATGTTGTGTGCGTATCCAGCACCTTGTAACTTTACTGAGAAAGAAGAAGAGAGTGGGGGGGGGGGGGAAACATACTGTCAACTTGGAATTAAAAGAGGGTAGGAAAGAAAAATTTTCGCCCGTTAAGGGCTTTTCCGGCTGTCGTTCTGCACGAACGATCGCGCTAATGTAACACATTTTCTACGTGGACGGGAGTGGATGGATGGGGAGGGATTGGAGTCGTTAGAGAGGCTAGACACACGGACAAGGGAGTTTTCAAGTTAAAAGAGCTACCGGATGCGAAAATTCTGGTTCGATCCCGTGGACTCTTGGACGGCCCAACCCGTCCATCGACATTAAAGAGATCGTTTGAATGACATTTTTATATCCCCGTTCTTTCTTTATCTGGCCTGCTGCTGGACTGGGCCGGTGCTGTCCCCTTTTTCTTCTTCTTTTCCTCTCCTCGGTCGATGCAGAGTTATTCCAAAGAGTCTGTGGCTCACGTCCAGAAATACTTGACCAAAAACGAAGTCCCGACTCATCTGTTCGAGGTAAGAATATCACATTCGTCCCCAGAGAAAAGAGAGTCTTTTGTGTCTCTCTCTGTTTTGTTGCTGAAATCGATAATCGACCGTTTTCCCATCCTTATCCCTTTTCCGCGCTCGTTATGCTCTCACACAGCCTTACATCGACGAGATCTTCACCCGCTTACGGGGCGACATCTTTCGAAAGTTTGTCGAAAGCGACAAGTACACCCGCTTCTGCCAGTGGAAGAATCTCGAACTCAATATCCAGGTAGGTTCTGCTTAAAGAATCAGCATTCCAGTGAAAAAGACGAGACGTGCAACTAATTCAATGATGTATTGCCACGCAGTTGACGATGAACGACTTCAGCGTCCACCGGATCATCGGCCGTGGCGGTTTCGGCGAAGTCTACGGCTGCCGGAAGGCCGACACGGGCAAAATGTACGCCATGAAATGCCTGGATAAGAAACGCATCAAAATGAAACAAGGCGAAACGTTGGCTCTCAACGAGCGCATCATGCTCTCTTTGGTCAGCACAGGCGTAAGTGGATATCGTCTTTCATCCTTTCACCCCATTGTTCGCCTTTTTTTTTTCTATCTCTATTTCCCTACTTTCACCCTGGGACAAGGAACAAAAAAAGGCCGTCCGAGATAAAACGGGAAAAAGAGCAACACACAACAACAACAACAACTTTTTATATCTAAATATATTATATCTATTTTTTCCCTTTTTGTTCTGGTGGGCTTTGTTGTGTGCTGAAACTTTCGCTGTGGGAACAACTACCCCGAAAGTGGCTGGCTGATCAATAAAGAACGGAAAAGAGAGCTGTAGAGCACAAGCAGAAGAAGCAGCACAGAGGGAGCAAAGAGTAGGCGGGATCGACGCAATGCCCAAGGAGAAAGGAGAGTGACGTAGGGGAAACATTTTGGTGGGGAGCAGGCCTCGGCCGGTTCCGCACGTCACCTAAGGGCCAACCGCACTGGGTACACTCGAGTTTGGTTCCATACATCTCCTCTTGCCCCCCCCTTTTTTTCGTCTTGTGCGCCGGAATGATTGAACGCATCGCCTAGAAGAAAAGGAAAGATACCGATGAATATTCACGCACGAGTTATGACCCCGACAGAAGAAAGAAGATGGGCCAAGATGGACGAGAAATGGGAGGAACGTGGGGCGCGGGACTCCCGGATTCGAGATGAATAAATAACGACGACGACGACGACTCGGTCTTCTTTCTCTCGCTGGGCTACGCCGAGATAGGCGAACCTATTTCCAAATGAAGAAGATGGAACACACAAACTATTTTTTTTTCCTCCTCCTCCTTCTTCTTCTTCTTCTTCGTTTTCTTCTTCTTCGTCTCCTACTATTCGATCTTTCTATTCCTTACTCCTTTTTTTTCTCTTTCTCCCTCCCGACTCCCGTTCCTTCCTTCATGCGGGAAGATGGAGGGAGGAAATTGAAAGATAACAATCTGCCAAGCCGTCGTGGGGGAAATGGCGCGCTCCTTTCGAGTCGATAGGGAATCGGCGAAATACGAGCGAAAGGGAGCCGGGCCAGCCCAGCAGCAGCCGCCCCAAAACTCTTCTTTTTCCTTCTTCTTCTTCTCCTTCTTCTCTTTTTTTTCCCGAATCGACTCAATAAAAAAGAATCATCATAAATAACAAGCACCCGTTTAAGTTTAAAATTCCATTTCCCATAGCCTCGTCGAAAACCGCCGAAGATCCCGAGCAATCATCATCCCTTCCGCGCTGGTTAACACACAAATCACGACAGATCTTTCTTTTTCTTCTTTTTTTCCCCCTCCCAACTATTATTGCTTTTTTTGGGGCGGGATTTTCTATTTCAATATTTAAAAAGAAGTGAAATGAAAAAAGACGCGATGCGATGCGCGTTGTAGATCTACTACTAGTACTACACAACTGCTACAATGAATCCCACTCGGCTTGTTCCGCCAACGACTAGCCTTCCTACTATACTTTCCCTCCCCAGCCCCTTTTAGTTTTAGCCCGACGCTGCCCGACCGTTTATTTTTGTTTTTCCTCCGGTTCCTGGTCCGTTTACAAGGGAATCGAATGTCTTTTGTTGTTCACGTTTTCCTTTTCTTCTGGTTACAGGCCGACTGCCCTTTTATCGTCTGCATGACCTACGCCTTCCACACGCCGGACAAACTGTGTTTTGTGCTCGATCTGATGAACGGCGGCGACCTGCATTACCATCTCTCACAGCACGGCGTCTTCAACGAACAGGAGATGCGTTTCTACGCCGCCGAAGTCATCCTAGGTACAGCCTACACCACCGATTTGTTTTTGCCTTTCTTTACCCCATTCCCTCCCTATATATTTTTTGTACGAAATATTTTTGTTTTTCCCTTTTTTTTATTTCCCTTACGGCGTTCCTGTTTATTTTTACCACTATCATTAAGGGATAATAGGGTCCCGCCATTACACGCAGCCGGTAGTTACGTCCACCCAAAACGGCCGCGGCAGAGTTTCAGGTTCACCTCGTGTGGGTGTTTTTTGGTCTTGAAAAGGCCCCCCCCCCTCTAAATCTCCTTGAGCCGAATGCCCTAAAGAATCGCACACACACAACATCAAAAGGAGGCAGAGCAAGCGAGGAAAACGAGAGCGGTTTGTGTTCGTGATGCAATCGGCTCGTGTCCAATGGCCGCCGCGGCTGCTGCTGACGAAGCCTCGCAAATAAATCAACAATATTGAAAGAGGTGGAGGGTTAGATAGAGCGGTCTCATGACGAAGATCGAGTCGACCCATTTCACGTCATTACCGAGCTCGTATAATACATACATGTCCCTGGCTCTTCTATCTCTCCGGCTCTCCCTCTGCCTTTGTTGCGCAATGCGCCTCCGCGCATCCGCCGTCGATGCGCCCCAGCTTAAAGGAACACACAAAAAAAAAGACAGTGAGAGTCGCAGAGATAAAGGAGGGAAGTAGAACCCGACACACAACACAAAAAAAGTGACATTATCTGAATAGAGCACGGCGGGAACGACCGAGCGAAAAGTCACGAACGACCGCCGTTGTCAAGGCGACTCGAGAGTCCGTACGCTTCTCCCGTTCTACCCCTCGTATTCGATTACTTTTTTTTCTTTCTCAACTCTTACTAGCAGCCGAAAATAAGTTGTTCTCAAAGTCTATACTTCTACTTGAATGAAACTCGAGATGGGAAGAAAATAATTCAAAGAAATTCGTCTGCAACTTTGTTGGATGTCTGGAGGAGGTGGAGGAGGGAAGAGGTTCGGTTGGAACGAAGCGTGGGTAGCAAGCGGATCGATATTGTTCATGCAAGTTGTAGGGATGCCCGGCTGTCGTCTTGTCTCTCTCTCTCTCTCTGTGTACTCTTGTGATTTCATCTGTAACTTGATTGCATCCTACAACAATAGTCAATGATTTCCTCTCTTCTTGCTCCTCCTCCTCCTCCTCCTCGTCTCTTCCTTGTTTTATTTTGTTTTCATCATGTCTTCTCTACTCTTTCTGTAGGTCTGGAACACATGCACAGGCGATTCATCGTCTACCGCGATTTGAAACCTGCCAACATCCTCCTAGACGAACACGGCCACGTCCGCATCTCGGATTTGGGATTGGCTTGCGACTACTCCAAGAAGAAACCTCACGCTAGCGTGTAAGTTGACCGACGCCACGACCGACGCCACCGCCGCCGCTCATTTGTAATTCATGCAGTTGACAAAACCGAACGAGAGAGAGAACTGGGAAAGAGATATCCCGTCGTCGTCGTCGTCGAGTTGTGTTGGATAGAGGAACCGGGAAAACTTTTCAGACGGGGGTGACGGGCGAAACAAACGACATTTGGGAGCAGCTGGCGCTGTTGCTGGTGGCGGCGGGGGGACTGTCCCTCATTTGCATAGCGGATGAGTTTGAGACGCCGGGCACGCGACTTTTGTGGTACACGTCGTACGTCACGGAGCAAATCCAATAGGCCACTGCTGTTGATGAGCGTGCTGTTTTTGTTATGACGAAGAAAAGCCAAGCGGAATAATAATAAGGAGCGGCAAAGATCAGTCAGTTCATTAGGCCGTGATCCGGAAAGGAATCCGGGAGCTCCCGCCGTCACCGCTAGCAGCTAACCATCCAACGTCACTACTACGAGTCTACATCAGAGATGGGCGGGAGGAAACCTGAAATTGGCTCAACATTCGGGAATTCTGACGTCGTTGTCGTCGTTGTGTTGCCATCGACCTGGGACCCACCGATTCGACAACGTAGCATAACTGCAGCCAACTCCCGCAATCACGCGCTCCCCAAGTTCCGTGCACCCTCTCTCTCTCTTTCTTCCTGCTACTACTACTAGTACTACTACTACTACTACTCGTCGTCGTCGTCGACGTCCAAACTAGAACGAAGGGACGGGCGAAAAGAAGGGAAACAAAAAAGTAAAAAGAGCGGCCGCCATCATTCCGTCGTTTGATCGCGCGAGCTCGAATCTTTTCTTTACGAGCCAAGAGTCCGTGCCATTACCAACCGTCAGCGGAATGGCTCCAAGTCTGGTCGATGATGAGCTCCTCTCTACTTCGGCGTTAACAATCGACAGACAAAAAAAGGGTGGGATGGGGGCGGACGTCTATGGGGGGCGAAGATGTTTGCATTCGCTCCTCTTCTTCAATGTTGTATCCAAAGACTACAAGTACCTTCTCGAGACAATCCTCTCTTTAACCGGTTTGTTGTTGTTTTGTTTTTCATCTTATTTTGTTTGTTTGTTTGTTCTGCCGTTCCGTTCCAGAGGTACGCACGGCTACATGGCGCCGGAAGTCTTGTCGAAGGGGACGGCCTACGATTCCAGCGCCGATTGGTTCAGCTTCGGCTGCATGCTGTACAAACTGCTCAAAGGCCATTCGCCGTTTCGCCAGCACAAAACGAAAGACAAGCACGAGATCGACCGGATGACTTTGACCATGGTATATCATCCTATCCTCGCCATACATCCTTCTAGCTGCTAGTCACCTCCTACTCCTTCTTCCTTCTTCCCTCTTCCCCCTCTCTCTATATTGTTATGTGTACACTATATACTGGATATATAGAACGAGGATAGATAGAGCCTGTCGTCGCTGGGAGACGCAAAAGGACAAAAAGGCGGAGAGAAAAATGAGAGGACGGTGGTATCTCTTTTGGCTACCCTCAACTCACTTTTTTTTCCCCTTCTTTTTCTTGGTACCCGTCCTCCTTTTGTCCGAGCCGCGAGTTTTGCGCTTTTGATGTAGACATCCGCACGGACATTTCGAAAGATATAGCTTCCCTTCGCTGTATTATTATTATTGTGCGTCTTTGTGTATGTGTGCGGGTTGTATATATATATATATATCTGTATAGAGATATGCCTAGAGTCTAAGGGGGAAAATGGTTTTTTGTTAATGTTTCTTCTCCTTCGCCTCTTTTTCGGGGTCCGGCTGACACACACAATAGAACGTCGAATTGCCGGACAACTTCTCCAACGAGCTGAGAACTTTACTGGAAAGTCTGCTGCACCGTGACGTCGATAAGCGACTCGGATGTCGAGGAAGAGGGTAAATACATTCGACCACGACCCTCCGACCCTGTCGGAATCCCCAAACGACGAAACTCTCTCTTTTCAACATTCATTGATATCGCGCAGGGCGGAAGAGGTCAAAGATCATCCGTTCTTCCTCGGAGTCGACTGGCAGCAAGTCTACATGCAAAAGTATCCACCTCCGCTTATTCCGCCGCGAGGCGAAGTCAACGCGGCCGACGCATTCGACATTGGATCCTTTGACGAGGAAGACACCAAAGGATACAAGGTTAGCCCTCTCTCTCTTTCTCTATATCGGATACATCGGCGGTGCGGATTATCGATTTTTTTCCGAACCGTCGTCTTCGATTTCCTTCCAGTCCATTTTTCAATCTTGGAAGAAAGAAAGAAAGAAAGAAAAAATGGGAAAAAAAGATGACGTCGTATCTCACGTTTCACTTGTCGCATTTGTCTCTTTCTTTATTTCCGATGGATCCGCACAGTTGACCGAGAAGGACCAGGAGCTGTACCAAAACTTTCCACTGGTCATCTCTGAGCGTTGGCAATCGGAAGTCGCCGAGACGGTGTTCGACACCATCAACCAGGAGGCGGACAAAGTCGAAGCGAAGAAGAAGTCCAAACATCGGAAATTCGATCTCGACGAGAAAGGTCGGTGCCTTATTTTCGGGCCGGGCAACTCTGAGGGGCTTTCTGTCCGTCTTTTTGTCTTTTGTGTCAAAGCGAAACGCAGGTCGCTCTGTACAGGGGGGCGACTCGTCTCTTTCGAGTTTCATCTCGCGACGAAATTGATTCATGCATCACTAAAGAGATGAGGGCACCGCCTCTCCTCAGTCTCTCTCTCTCTCTCAGTCGTCCACACGTCTTCTCACTCTGTGTCAGCAGCGTCGCTCCTTCCTCACCAAAGGCCCAAGAGCAATCGATCTCGACGCCCCATTTTTTTCCCCTTTTCTTATGGAATAATCGATTTGTCTCAAGTGCTCCGACATGAACCTTCTTGGAGATGCCCCACTTCCATAGATATAGAGTCGAGTCGTCGGCCGGCCGGCCCCGCTCGCCCGCCCGCCCTACAAGTGGCTCAATTCAATCGGATTCTCTTCATCTTCTTCAATCGCGACCTTTGAGTCGCAAAGTAGCTGCAGTTTCACTAGTCTCGGTCCTCGTTGTTTGTTTTTGCTCCGTTTTCTTTAGCTTTTAGTTAAGAGGGAGCGGGAGGGAGCGAGAGAGAGAGACGACGGCCGAGATGGCGTTTTCATTTGCCGGGCGCGGCTCTCTCTAGCGGAAGTTGCGTTTGTTTATTTGCTTCATGTTCTTCTTTTGTTACCCGGCAGACTCGGACTGTATCCTTCACGGGTACATCAAGAAACTGGGCGGACCTTTCGCTTCGGCCTGGCAGACCAGATACGCCCGTCTCTACCCCAACCGGTTGGAATTGCACTACGAGTCGTCTAGCTCCAAGCCCGAGCTCGTTTTGATGGATCACATTGAAGAGATCAATTCCGAACTGACGACCTTCAAAGGAGAGCAGAGCATCCTCTTGCGCACCAAAGAAGGCGGCCGGGTTGTGCTCACCAATCAGGTACTGGCTGCTGCTGCTGTGCTTCGGCTGCAACACTATTCCGTTTGATAAATGGCGACGTCTCACACTTTGCCTCGTTCTCTTTTCTCGGTCTCGCTCCTTCTTCTATCCAATCAAGGACGAAATCGGCTTGAAAGAATGGCTCCACTCGTTGCGAACGGCGCACAAAGGCTCTGTGGAGCTGCTGGCCAACATGGCGCGCAAGGCCGGCAAGATCTACGGTACGGACCTCGACGCCAACAACCGTCAGCTCAACCAGCACAACAGCCCGTTGGCCTCGCGGAGTTCCAACGGCACCTAAAGGAGTCCCTTCGGCGGGCGAAAGAAGAAGGAAAAGAAGAAGAAGGGAAAAGAAAAATGGGATGAAAAAGGTGGTGGTGGTGGGATAATGGAATGAAGCAATGGACCCAGGGTGGTGGATCGACGCCGATTATTGCTTTCAACCTTTGAAGAAAGAGGAACGCGGAAAAAAAGAGAGGCCGGGCGCGCGCACGCACACACAACACACAGACATAATAGACACACACATATACTCTTTCAACTTGTACTCTTTCGATTGCAAACCACTCCGGACGTGGACGAGGAAGATTGATATTGATTGGCTGATTTACTAGTCTACCCCCCGTCACAAACTGCATTTGACTATTATTTGTTGACTCTATTCAGTGGTCGCCATTGAATGCCTTCGTTCTCTTTCTCTCTCTCTGTTCGTTCGCTTTCTTCTCATTCTATCCGTCTCTTTCCCCTTTCTGGGTACATCGGCCACGCTTCACGAAATCCAATAGGCCGTCGCTGAGAAGAAGAGACAGAACACCACGTGAGAGAGAGAGTCCGGTCCCGACCAATCTTTCAGCAAATAGACGGGCAAAGGCGAAGGGAAGCATTGAGATTGGATCCCACACTATCCACAGGACCATTCTCTTTTTTATTTGCCTTTCGCGCTCGCGCTCGCTCTCTCTCTCTCCCTGTGCTGTTTCTTTTATTGATATTATCCCTCTTATTCTTCTTTTCTCCTTTCCACCCATTTCGATTGTCATCGTCGCCGTCCCTACTACTTCTACGGCGACAAAGATGCCAGATGAGAAATTGTCCCTCTGTCCATCTCCTTCTCTTCTTTGGAGAGGCGAGATACCTCGCGCGCCATTTGGTCAATTGGTGACGACGTCAATGGCCAATTTCCGCGACCGCGCAACACGTAAATTATGTAGACTGAAACCCCGCTTAAATTTGATGGAAGAGAAAAAAAAAAGTCCTAGTCCAGCCAAACACTTTTTGCCTGCCCGCACAAACACGCGTCATAATTTTGTACAGAATTTGTACAGGAGAAAGAGGGAAACAAACAAAACAAAACAATACTACTTGAGTCTGTATTCCGCTACCGGTCGACACCCAGAACAAACAAAAACAAAAACCACCTGGCGTCGCGGCAGTGATTGATTTTCTTTGCTCTTTTTATTCTCTTCTTTTTCTCCCCCGGATGATCAAATGCACGCAAAAGGCGATGGATGAGGAATGGTGAGCTTTGCAATAGTATTTCCCTTTTGTTTTTTCTCTGGTACAGTAGTTTATGGTTTAACTCTTTATTTTCATTTGACTCACTCTCTATCCCTCTCGGTCGTTGGTTATATGATATACAGATATATGATATATTCATTTTTTGATTGGTTTTTGATTCTTTGGACCTCTTTGCCCCGATCGGCCATATTGTTTCATAACTTGTGTGCGTGTATTATTGATGCGATTCGCGGATTCGCGTGCCAAGCTCATTCGTTTTCTTTTTGTACGATTCTTATCGTTCGACTGTATCTGCTTTCTCTTCTTTGTTTTGTCTATTCCTCTTCCTGCTCTTCTTTCTCGTCGATGCACACCGTCGCGACACAACCAACATGTGCAATATTGTCCAAATTCCACCTTTTGCCCGTCTCTTTTTGCCGACCCTTCTCCCGTCGTTTCGAGAGCTAATATCTAAACGTTTCCCTCTGTGGTCTTGTAAATCAATTCGGTTCTTCTTCTTCTTTTTCTCTCTTCGTTTTTTTTTTATCGATCCAGAGCAATTGTGAATGTGGAGGTTTAAAAAAAAAAGAAAGAAAGAAGAAGTAACGGTAAAAAAGATATACGATTGTTTGTATACATATATACATTGGCCTAATGATGTTCTGAAACTTTAACGACGTCCCCTCTTCATTATTTTCCATCTTTTTTTTCCCCCTTGACTGTCTTTGATCTTTTTCTACAAACTCTCTACTCTTCTCGCGACGCTCGACTCTTGCGCGTCGTCCAATCGGGCTTTCGGATATTTTGAGGCCATCTCTACTTTCTTATAGTCTCTTAATTTGATTTATATTCGGTTGATAACAACCCCGATTTTTTCGAGGTGTACCGTTGTATCTCTCTCTCTCTCTCTGTCTCTTTTTCATCTTCTCTCTGAAGAAAAAACAAACAAAACAAGAACACTGTCAATCCTCGTCCTCTTTAATGTACATTGTCCGCGACCAGGTGATGATGATATAATTATTATCCCTCTCTCTCTCTCTATCTTTATCCCCCGCTCTCGCCATTTTCTATTGTTTTTGTTGTGAGCTTTTCATTTTCGACGGTGACGTGATGGAGATCCGACGAGGAAGAGGAACAAACACACATTGAATGACCCAAAATGAAATGAAATTGAAACAAACAAACAAAAAAAAACATAAATGAAAGAAAACTAACATTCAAACTTGTCCTGTAATATGTGCTCTCGATGAATGACACGTGGTTTTGTTCAGATAAAAAAAACGCGCAAAAAAAGAGAGATCGTTCTGGCTCTATTTATTTTGGTTTTTCTGGTCGTGGTGGTGGTGATGTATCTGCGGATTAGGGAGCCTAACTGATTGCGGCGCTAAATCTAATTAATAACTCGTTGCAGCGCAAGAGATAGATCGTCTATCGAGCAAATGGATATTCCCCAGTTGGCTTGCTGCCCTTTCGCTACAGTCGATTGTTTCTTGTTCCCTGTCGAGTTTTCCTTGGATGGAGCAGACGTTGTTCGCGCCGCCGTCGTCGCTAATGAGCGCCACTGATCAAACGAAAGGAGACTCGAACCAAGTGATTATGTAATCAACTCCCCGACATCGCGGATCAATAGGCTCCTCGGAGATGAGCATGCGAACGTACTAGGGGGGTCGCCTCCTCTCGGTCGGTCTATTTCGGGCGACATATCAGGAGAAGTGCTGCAACTTTCGTTTTTGTTTTGAAAGGGGGACATTGAATAATCTGACAAAGTTGCTATTATCCGCTGTTGCTGTTGCTTCGTCTCGGTAATTAACTGGGCGAACTTTAGACGGAACTTATTCTACTACTTGAACGTCTATCAACAAACATTGGATCAAATTAACTTGGGTGGTCAACGGACTCGTTTGGGGATGAATGATGCGTCCAGTTTCTTCAACGGTAGACCATCCACGACACGAGATCGCGTATCGCGCGGGCTGTTGACGGGGATGAACTCTTGTGACGACACAAGCGAGTTTGATCAATATTGCCGTGATTTCCGGAGCCGTTGTCGTCGGTTTTGATCCGAGAATCACGTGCCTGTGATCCACGAAACTTGGGATACCTCCATTACGGTCCAGTTCGACGGGTAGTAGTAATAAACACGACGTTATTTCTTCTTTTATATTCCGACCGCTAGGCCAAGTTCGTGCGGTTTCCAATGAAGACGACCGACTATCGAGGAGACGATCCCTGATATTGGGAGCTATTTCGTCTCTCCTTCTATGGTCGATAGTCGTCAACGACTCTGGAAGAACTTTAAGTGGCAACTTGCAAGTGTTTTCAACTTAATCCCGCCCGTAGAGAATGTTGGCCGATGTGAAACGGGCACTGAAAATGTACCCGAAGGAGTCTCGAACTGCGCGCCCTTTGCAACTGAAACCACGTATATATCCCGTGGTCGTCATTTTTCGGGGCAAAACATGAATGGTCGACGGGGCAACTTGGAAAGCGACAAAAAAAATAAGAAGACTATTGAATGGAAAAGGGACAAATTCTCCATTTTTCCCCCTTTTTTTGGCGCAGAACGTCGACTTGTCACACCCGAGATCGGGTTTCTCTCTGCGTGTTAGGGGTAACGAACGACCTCTTATATGGCCGACTCCGACATGATGGCCCAAATGGCGTCAAACAACCCCCGAGACTCGAGCCCAATTTATAGCTTTTCTCTGCCCTATTCTTTTTTTCTCCTTTTTTTGAATGATTTCTTATAACCCCCGAGTCGTAACGTGGAACACGGTAGATGTTATCGCCTCATTTGTTTCGTCGCCCGGATCGGTTTATTTGGAAATCCCTTCTCTTATCAAATAATTGGCAAAGGGACTCTTAAAAACGTCTGGCAACACACAACAAGCGCATCTGCAGTTTTTCTCCCGTCACCTCGGGGCGTCGTCGGTTCTATAGAAGCTAGTATAGCTTACACATTTAAATAGCAAACCTGCCGAGTAGCAGTGTATACACTTTAGCCCTATTGGCCGTTCATTTTTCACCCTCTTGCGAGCGGAGGAAAGTCGCACGCTTCGTCCTTGTGTGTCGTTTCTGTCATCGACGGCAATATGGCGTGAGTTTCGACCCCCAACTTGTTTCTTCTCCTCTCTATAACTTTTTCTCTCTCTCTCTCTTGTTGTTTAACTCTCATCATCTCCGGCTGCTCCGTTTTTACTAATGAATTCACAGATGCGAGAAAAGTGTAGACAACAGCCATTCGAGTAAATAGAGAGAGAGAGAAAAACGAGCGGACGGGGTCTGGACGTCGCGTTTTTTTTTCTTTAAAACGACAAGGAACGAAGGAGACGTTTACGTGCACAAACTGCGTGGCTCTCTTTTTATGTATACACACAACTAGGCGGTAAAATGTCGAGTACGAGCGAGCGCGCGTGTCTGGGCGAGTGCATCGTCGTCGGTGATGATGTTTAGATGCTGTAAAGGAAAAGAGAGATTCCTGCGACCGACCGCTTTTTCTCCTTGTTTATTCGTTTTGCGTCGTGTCACGTTGAAATCTACCAGTTCGCATGAGGGGGGAGAGATATCGCTACTCTTATACTACAGCCAGTCTAGTTCCTCTTTACTTTGCCGCCGTTGCCGCCTATAGAGTTTCCAGGAGCAAGAAAGAAACTAGTGATGCCACTGCAACTGTTTCTTCTTCTTCTTCTTCATCCTAAACTTTCAGTAAAGACTCTACCCGTATTCCCACGATCACTCTCTCCTAAAGTTTGGGGCACTCGCTCCTCTCCTTTCGTAATATATTTGAGCTGCTCCCGGGAGATCGTTTCTTCCCTCTTAGTCGCGAACAGTCTCTCACGGTGATGAACACCATCTTTTCACTCTCTCTCTGTCTCTCTCTCTCTACGGCGACGAAAAGACGAGCGTTCAACGATTCTTCGGAAGCTCTCATCTGCTGTTCGTTCGCTAGCAGCCGTTTCCTATATCCGCTCATCAGCATGGATGGCGGCATGGCGCATTACGACAGAGATTATCCTGGGCCTTTTTAGAGACGCCCGGAAAAGCGACGAGGATCGATATGATTCGCGCTCAATCGTCGTTAATAAGTCACACTTGTAGTCGTTCCCTCTGCCGTGCGAATCAATGGAAGGCGCCCGCTGCCGACCGATCCATAATTGAAGTTGTCCGTCTGTCTGTCACCTGACGACGCCATTAGGCTGTAGCTTATATACAGACGCGCAACAGCAAGGTGTCTACTGTTGATATTCGTATACTGTACACCAGGAGCGGTATCGATCGTCGTGTCCTACTGTATTGGGAAGCTCCTAGTGCGGGCGAACACGGCCCGTTTACAGACAAATCTTATTCCGACGGACGGATTCGATTAGGCGCATCAGAGCCGCCTTTCGGAATTGTTCGTTACATTACATCACTCCGCATGACAATCGGTTTTCTTATCTCCCGACGACTTAATGGATTGAGAGCCGGTGTAGGACCTCCTCGCGTTCCCAATTTCAAAGAGCACCAAGGGCCCGAAAATATCATCTTCCTTCGGATTAACGTCGGCGTCGTCGTCGGAAGAACAGGAGAAGAAACAAGTAAAAGGATACGGCTAACGTACGTTATCGTAACGCTTTACCCAAGAAGGACAACAGTGAAATGGATCTGGTCGATGAGTTTTCAGGGGGACCTGTATCAGCTGACATGTTGGATCGAGTCTAATACGCGGAAATGCGGTTTGGTTGCAGTCGTGTCAATAGCTGAGACTGCTCCCCGACGTCATCATCCAATCGACTTTTGACTAGTCGTTTCCACTCACTTGAAAGTCGTTTCATCCGATTACCTGCCTTCCCTTCGCCCGTTTCCAATCTGGCGAGAGAAAACGGGCGGAAAGATTAGCGGGAGCGCGTCAATGCCATCTAACGCGCAGGTTGTAAACAAACGGAGAAATGCTCGTAATTCGCCGCGCCCGACTGGGCTATTACTTGGCAAGAATGTCGTCAAAGACGTATCCCATCTATCGAACGTACGGATGTTCCCTGGAACTGCAGCAATGTCATTAACAACAAAGAGGAAGACACAGCACAGCATTGGGAAGCCTTTTTAGCGTCGCGGGCGGAGAGAGGAGCAAAGCCCCGGGAGGAGACGAGGGCCAGATACTTGGCGACTGAACGATAACTCGGGAAACAATAGTTTGGTAATGATAGCGAGTTCTAAGAAAACTATCGGACTGCATGGGAGACTCGCTCCCGAGAGGAAGAGCTCTGCGTCCCCCAACTTGCCAACGCCCGGGCTCCTAATGTGCGAGTTGAGACGGGAAATCGTCGGCTGCTGTGCCGGCACACTGATAGGCCAAACAACTTTTTGGGAACAGACAGGAAACAAAAGGACGACAATGCCAATGAGATCCTTTCTCTTGTTCATGCATAAGAGGGTCGAAACTGTTCCAGAAGGAGAAAAAGAAAGAAAAAAGGAGGAAAAAAAGATCCAATTGCAAACGCCATCAAGAATATCCCGTCGTCGTCGTCGTGTAGGCCCCCTCTCTTACGCCAGTGTCTCTTTCTCTCTCTCGTTCTTAGTGAGTTTTTAATGAGTTCTCATTAATCATATAGCAGCATGACTCTCCTAGAAATGAGTCCCGCAGCCATTTGCTTTTTACCCTCTTTGTGTGCTGGTACTTAGGACTCGTTCCCGTATTTTTTAGAGGTGTATTCAAGCCCAGCAAAAAGACGAGACAGCGCCCGATTTCCCCCTCTCCGTGTTTCATTTCGTCCGCGACGGCATACCACTACAACCGTCCGCCCCCGAAATTAGTCTGGAAGTTTTGTTGGTCTCTTCTATGCAGTCTTCCCCCCTCCCTCTCTCGACTCAATAAACTTTCTTCCCAACGACGCGCTTCCTTGACGTCGATGTAGACGCAACTATTCTTTTTAACGAAAAAGAAAAAAAAAAGCGAAACAAAGGCTTCATTTGGTTTCAATAATGGGCGTTTGTTGTGTATTTCCTTCCAATATTCCACTCGAAAAGAATTTGTTGGGGTGGGGATTTCGTATATAGAATAAAATGATTGGCGAATTAATTCGTTATAATTAAAAGGTAAAAATTTGCAGAGCTGTGTGACTTAGTCGAAGGGCTCTCAATTGAGTTATATAAGGCGGTGCATGCGTAATTTGTTTTTGAATCATTCCAAAATAAAATAAAAAAGACAACGTACTAATAATTCTACATGTGTGTGTGGCACTGGTTTTGAGAGACGTGTTAATGATTAGGTTGGCAAAATAAAAAATAAAAAATAATTGATCGAGAAAAAAGGAGATGAAACGTATTCACATGAACACAAAACGGCGCGTCGCCGTTCGCGTCCGAAGATTTGACGGAGAAATCGTTTACCTAGGAGAGTAATCGTAAGGATTTTGGACCGTTCGGGAGTAGAAAGGCGCATTGGGGAAGGGATTCTGGTGCGGATGATGATACGGAGGCTGGTAGACGGAAGCGGCGGATGCCGTGCGACCGTAAGGCGAGCTGGTCCGCATTTTTCCGGCGGCCGCCGCGTAGTTGTAGGCGTTGTAGATAGGCCCGTACTGGCAAACGTCGGCTGTGTAAGGCTGTGACATTTGAGCGGGCAAAGTCGGCGAAATCGGCGACAATTGAGAACTGGACACGATCGGCGTGACGGGAGCGATGGAACCGGCCGAGGAAGACATGGCCGTCGGCACCGCCAAAGTCCCACCGCCGCTATTGAACGCGTGCTGAGGTGAGGAGCCTTGATTGGAGAAGGTCCGCTGGACGAAAGAGTGCTGGCCTACGGTGCTGGACGAAGCCGATGTCATGGACGGACTGATGGCCGTCGAAGCCAAGCTGTTACTGTTGGCTGATGGACTCGCCGACTCCTCGTCTGTCAATAGAATAAGAAAACATTGTTATTTAGGCTGATAGTCCTTAGCTACTTCTTCTTGGTCCTTTTTGAGATGAGAGATCATTTGAAAAGGTTTGAAGTCGAGTCATTATCACACGAGTGTGTGGCTCAAGACCAAAAAGTCTCATCTTCTAAGAGACTTACGAGCTATTTTGGCCGATTCTTTTTGTCTTTTGCCTCCCCATCATTTGGGGTTGCCTGCTCCTCTCTCCTAGTTGTTAGTATATATATATGTTTGTTGGCTAACGGTCGTTTAAGATAAAAGATGGCTCTATAACTTATAAGAGATGGGATGCAGTTTTGACATTTCCCGGAGCGAATGTCTTTTCGGGGGAGAGAATGTGAAGAACGTCGTTGTCGTCGGCCGGAAAACAACACGACCCGGCACACACATGTTAAGGGGGAGACCCACACACGGGAGTGAGCTCATCGATCGACGACCTCCCAGCAGCAGCCTAGTAGAGTGTCTGACCTTTGAACCGGTATGGATCCTGTTCCTGGAACAGGACCTCCATCCAGTAACTATTCGAATTGTGCGTGCGTGAATATTCAGGCACGGACGCTTTTTCCCTCATTTTATTGGTGAAATCCAATACGATCATATAGCAATAATACTAAAAGAAGAAAAAAAGAAAAAAAGATTGACGAAGAAAAGACATGAATTTCGAAACAAGTCGAAAGTGGAGCAGACGTCAGAGAGTGATCGAGATGGAAGCCGAGCGTGTTTAAAGAGGGAGTGCTGATTGAGGGAGCCAAGTTGATGGATTCGATCATCACTCATCCGCAGCGACAGGGCTTGCTGCCGTTTCGATAAGAAGATGGCCGCTTGACCCCGATGACCTTTTTCTCTAGACTCTTGTTGTAATAGAAGTAAAAAGTCATAGACGAAAAGCAGTTCGTAGGGAAAGAAGAAAGGTCGTTTCGGTCATATAAATACTCAATTCCTTTTTTCCTAGCCACCATAGAAACGATGATGTCATGGACACGAGTCGGTAAATCAATCCTTGCTTATCGCCGGATGCCATTTTTTTGATCGCCTAAATAACCATCAGATTAATTGTCTCAAATTAATATCGATGGATTGAAAGATCAACACGCGGCGGACCCAGACGACCGGGCGCCATATCTATTGCAGTTCGTTTTTCTTATACTCTCCTTCTACTTTTTTTTTCTTCCTTTTTTTTCTTTTATAAATACAGACAAAAATGCAAGAGACTCCTCCGGCCTAGAAACAACTGGGCTTCTTTGAGCGCAACGAAGCGTGAGACACGAGTAATGAGCCGTGCGACGTGACCGTCTCTTTTCACACCTCGTGGAAAAGAGATGCTTGCGCATTTACGTAATGGCCCCTCCCGTCCATACCGTTCATAGCGAAAATGACACCCTGAAAGGTTCCAGTAGCTAGTCCATCACACAGATTTTTTCCGAAAAGGATGACCATTACAAATGTGTCCCTAATGGTTCCTAGAACTCGAATAGATCTTCTAAGTGAGCTGGAATCATCTTTGTTCTCGGAGGGAAATGTCGTTTGGGATTTTGAATTGAAGACGACGAGCGAACACATGCTGTGCCAAAACTTATTCATGAATGGAGTGCTGGTGGGGGAGTGTGCGTGTGGGAGTTGGAGAGAGTCGCGTTACATGTCGTTGTTCATTCCTCCTCCTCTTGGAGGCGAGTTCGACGGCTCGACCCCGCTCGTTTATTTCGTCAAAACCATCCATCATCGTCAGACTAATTCATCTATTGTAACGTGCGGCAGTAGCGTGACGGTGGCGGTGGTGGTCCCGGAACATGACAAAATATGACATACCTTTGGATTCCTTCAGGAACGTCGGCGAAGAATAAGCCGATGGGGAAGATCCCGGGAAACGCGACGAACCCGACGCAGAAGAACTAGAAGCCGTCGTCGTCGATGTCGTGGCCGTCGTGACGCTCCGGCTGCTGGACGGTCGGTTGCTATTAGCGCTGGACACGTTCGGCTGCATGTGATTCAACACGTCGACAACACTATCGTCCAAACATTCGAGTTTTTAAATCGAAACACGATATTTCGTCAAATTATAATTTTGTAAACTCACCAATCGTCCGGATCGCAGTCCCGAAATCCTTTGGCGAACGGATTACTGGCTATCTTTAATTGGGTAATCTATCGGATCGAGAGATGTTGAAAGATGCTGTTGATTTTAAAGAAACAAAAGTAAGAAACTTACCCGATGATTCTGATAGGCAGTGACGGCAGTGAACTTTGTCTCTGGGAAGATGAACGTGCGAAAGTTCTCGGTCTGCGACGCGTCTTCTGTCCGCTGGTTGATGTAGACGACGTGGAAACGCGGCTGGTAGCGATGCATGGAATTCAATATGATCTGTAACCATGGACAAGTGCAAGAGGGAAAGTGTCAAAGAAGGAGTCAAGAGTATGATGCACGAACTTGGTGTTGCACACGCCATTTGGAACAAGAGCCACAAGAGAGTTGCTGATGGCCATCTAATGACTTTGGCAGCTGTACGTAGTTAGGCTTTTCCAAGCATTTTCTATCTTTATTTTTCTGCTCCTGCTACTGTTCTGCTAGACTCTGCTGCTTGTGTACACTGTTGACCTTTTTGGTCTGACCCTCTCTCAACTCTCAGCAGTAGGCTAAGCCTAGGGTGTTCCATTTCCGATGAAAGTCGGAATTTTTTCTTGTAACTTTTTTTGACCGAGGGATTTTTCCTTAAAAGTTGACTGATTTTTTTTTAGATTTTTAAAATAATATTTGGACTTGCCAATTTAAAAAAACTCAATTTTTTGGTACATTTTAATTTATTTAAATTTAAATAATTTAACTACGGTGTTGTACTTTTTACTGTATATAGGGCAAGATAGTCCACATAAGTGGTAAAAATTTGAACTCTCTACGAGCATATTTAGTATTGCCAGAATGATTTACAAAACAGGGTAAAACGGCATTTTTCACTATATTCCAATTTTGCCAATTTTGAACTAAGGCAAACTTCCCGTACAGTTCTCTGTGGTTTAAATCATTCTGGCAATACTAAATATGCTCGTAGAGAGTTCAAATTTTTACCACTTATGTGGACTATCTTGCCCTATATACAGTTGAAAGTACAACACCGTAGTTAAATTATTTAAATTTAAATAAATTAAAATGTACCAAAAAATTGAGTTTTTTAAAACTGGCAAGTCCAAATATTATTTTAAAAATCTTAAAAAAAATCAGTCAACTTTTAAGGAAAAATCCCTCGGTCAAAAAAAAATACGTGAAAAAATTCCGACTTTCATCGGAAATGGAACACCCTAGGCTAAGCCGTAGACCCCCAAAACGAGGCATAACATCTCATCTTCCCAGAGCTTGATGATGATGATGATCGTCCCAACTTGGAAGAAAACGAGAACTTACGTGTCCGTTGTCATCCAGCTGGTTGTTGGTTAACTTGAGTTTGTCGAACGAAACGACTTGCTTGGTCCACTGCGAACCTTTGGCCGGTGAGTCTGGATGAACGTGAATCCTCGGCGGAGAGTTGGGATCCGATTTGCCCGCAACTACCCAGCTTGAGCTAATGAACCGATTTTTCTTATTGTTCGTCTTCCGTTCAATTATCGTTTCATAACTTTACAGCTTACCTGTGAAAGGCGTAACGATATCGCTTGTCGTCTACGGGTACGAAATCCATCATTAGCATGTAATCCGAGTTGGCGTCCAGACCAAAGAGTCGCACCTGGAGCGTCGGGAACATCCGTCTAAAGTTGTTAGAAAAGATATAATCTAATTATCCTATTAACAAGTTGAATGAAAGTCACTGACCTGCCAGCTTTGGTGACAATCATTTCGGTTCCCAATTCGTTGAATTCGTCCCACAGAGCCTTCATCTCCAGGCTGGCGTTAACTCCGGTCAGTTTGGCGTGAAGCGGTTTCTTTGTTTCCTGCTCCAAGTCTGATAGAATTTCCCCGAAAATTCAATCAGCAATCTCTTGGTAATTAAGGAGACAATAGGGCCCGTTTCTAAAAGACTTACTCGGACTAGGACTAGATTGTCCGCGCTGTCTACTGGATCTTTCTTCTTTAGTCACGGTGGACGGATCATTATTGACGGTGCCGAGCGGAGATAATCCGCTATTATTGTGATTAGCTGCCGGTGTGGGTGAGGCCGATGATTTGTCGCAAGTCTCTTGCATCATCACCGACGGCCCGGATCCTTGTTGATGCTGTTCCGACCGATAGAAATGATGCTGTTCTTGTCCGCCGGCCGTGAGTAGACATGCTGAACGACACGGTTGAATTAAAAACATGCGAACAATAAAAGACGTAAAGGAAGAAAAGAAAACCAAGCAGGTACCTTCCATGGCCCGCATAGGCGTGCTGAAACTAGCCGTGTGATGATGGACCGAAGCGGGACTGTTCCAGTCATTCCAGCAGTCAGCCTGTTGGACTTGCTCGTGGCTGCGCGAACTTGTCGTCGAAGCCATTTGTTGCACACGAGATTGAATGGATGAAAACACTATGCAGTCGCTGCTTCAATTTTCCAGCGACGGCCGCACTAGTTGTAGCACTGCGTTGATGTCGGTCAACCGAAGAAAAGATCCCGTCGTTTTCTAACTGTCTATGTAAACTGTCACACGAAATTGTGGCGATGGATGCGTGGTCAAGGATCAGCGAGACCGAGACTGTAGGGTTTACAACTGGCCACGCACTGAGCTGGACTATCGTCGAAGAAGATGAAGACGACGAAGAAGAAGAAGAAGAGAGAGCTCATCAGTGTTGTCTAGCCAACTAAAAAGACGATATGCCCCCCTAACAGAAGAAGTCAAAAAGAGGAGGAGCACAGAGAGAGAGAGAGAGAAAAAGAAGATTTCTCGGGTCATCTGTCGGGAACGGTCGCTTCATCAACGCCCCCGCAGCAGCTGGACTGGGCCGGGCGTTCATCCTACGCGAGACGACAAAAAAACCATTGCTCCGCCTACGCCATCTTTTCCCTCCTCCTTCATTGACTCTGTCTCTCTCACTTCTTCTTCTCCCAAACACCGCTCTGATTGCTTCATCCAATTGAATTCTGTTTAACTCTGATGATGCGGTTTGTTGACGTGGAATGCCCGCTTTCGTCGCGTCCATCGTTTCACTTTCACCCAGTTTTTTTCCCTCCTCTTCTCTCCCCCATCGCTAGCCAAACAGTATTTTCGTTAATTCAATCATTAGCGCTTGATTATCACTCTAGTCAACGTCGGCTGCTGATAGAGTTGTATGCGTTTACCGCGCGTGTTTTGAACGTCTCAACGCGCGGCCCATGTCATCTTGGGTCATCCGCACCAACAACGATTCATTTTTCGCTATTCATTCATTTTCCAACCATTGTGGAGCCGACGGCTCGTCGCCTCCTCTGCTGATCCTCCCGTTGACCCCGACAGCTCGCCTGACCCGTGCTTAGACCCTCCACGAACCCGAGGCTTGTTCATTTATGACACATGTTTTGTTTGACCTTTTACAGCTTATAACTTGCTTATTGGTTGATTGATATTCATACCATTTTTCATAAGCATTCGTAGAAAGTTTCTAATCAAACGTGCTAATTGAATAGGCCTACCACATGTGAGGAAGGATCTTGTTTGTATTATATACCTCAATATGGATGTCAATCGATTGCGCATATCTTGTTAGTAATGATCAGTATTTAGCTTTTCATTTGAAACTTGAGCAATAATGTGCGAATAAGGAAAAGGAACGTTTTCTAGGCCTAAGTTTTGGTATAGCCAATTAATTACTTCTTGTGTTCAGGAGAAGAAAGTTTGGCGTAACTTTCTTTGCCCTGTAAATCTAGCATAGGTACACTAATGATTGCTACTCAATGTACTACACAATTCTGGCTGCTTAGTTTACTTTCTTGTACGGTAAAGTTCAGTAGTTAGCCTACCCCACTTTCGGATACCTTGTTTCAGGATGATTCCAATTGAAAATGTCGTGGAATCAGTGACCTCGTCAAGGATTTGACTTATGGTTAACTTTGGATATATTCTCAGACCGGATATTCCGAGAAATGTAAAATCTTCTCAACCAGTCGCATTCTCACATCGTGAAATTTGACGACGGGCCATATTCCGCGCTGCTCGTTAACGTTTCCGATCAGCGTTTGCGACCGTCAAATAATGGGAGATTGAGTCAGAGCAAGTCAACACATAGAAGATGCAACTCTCGCAACCGGTGACGAAACCAACGTTTCAAAGTTGTCGTTTTTACAGTCGTGAATTTCACTCTCGTGATGCCCTTTTCTCACTTCATACACACGTTGCTATAGAGTAAAACTCTGGCAGGGACCAACCCAAGACGACAACAAGTAAAAAAAAAGGTCAAGAAAAAAAAACAACTTCCGAAAAAACCAATTGACTTCAACTGTGGATTTTTATTAGAACTCGAGGGACCAATTTGCTACGATTTACGATTAGGAAAATAGTGAACTGGCCAGCTGCTGTCTGACTCGTTCGTCTCTTTTTTTGTGTGTGTGCTGTGTGTGTTTCCCTCCATCGCCTTTCCTGTTTGAAATATAGTAGTCTCTTGAGCTTGTGGCCGCTGCTGGATGCGCTGCAAAAACTTAAGGGAAATTTTTCATTTCATTTTATTTTTATTTTCCTTTTTTTTCCTCTTCCTTTTTGGTTTTGAACATGTGTGTGTTACTATTCCGTCTGTATGTCTGTGCAGATGAGGCTGTATATATAGAGAGGAAGGCACGACGGTGTGAGGGTAAGGAAAAAAGGAGGGTTTGTTATGCTGTTGCTCCAGCCATCCAGCCTTCAAGCATCTCCGGGTGGCTTCGGCTACCTATAATTCCGTCAACACCCGCGCGTGCGCCGCTGAAATTCAGTACCAAGTGACGAATGATGAGGACGGAATGCCGATCCGAGGGGCGCGGCTTCTGTCGTACCGCCACGACGCCCGGGAGGAGCCAAAAAGACAAAGTCAGACTCTCTCTGGTCCGGTCAATCCGACTGCCCCGAAATCCGCAATCGTCCCCATGCGATTATCGGCTGCTGTTCTGCTTCGTTCGTCTCATACATGTTCCGCTTGGAAAAAATTCTATCGTAGTCATATTATTATTAGACAACTTGACTGTTGCCAAGTTGTGAGCTTGTTACAAAGTTCCGCTCTTGCTGCTGGATACCTTTCCGGCCCATCTCTACTCGAATTGACGCAATGGTTTTCTTGAAATCAAGTCTCAGGTAAACAAGCGGCGGGATATGTCTATCTTTAGATACCCAGATCCTGGCCAGAAGCTGTCGGGAATCGGGTAGAGACAGGGCCAGGAGCCGTAGCGGTTTTCTCTGTGTATACAAGGGACCGTTTTAAAAATAGGGTCGAGGTAAATAAAAACAAAAACACACAGAAGAGGGCATCGGAGAAATATATGTATTTATATTTATATATAAAGAGGAGGAGGCGGAGGGAGCAGTCTCCGTCCGACGGAGCCGCTAGTGCTGGGAGTGAGTTGGGAGGGGAAGGGACGCAAGTTTTATACGATTCGATGATGTACAAATGACTTTCAGACTTGGCATACTTCACAATCCCCAGCTCCTCTAATGAGGAGCCCTAGCTGTCCCGGCGGCTGCAGATTTGTGGCCGGCGAGCTGCTACCCGTACGTTGTATATCCTGTATACGCGGCGGGGCTAATATACTACTACTAGTAGTAGTAGCTGCTGCCTTTGCTGGCCCAGGCATACAAGTCTCTTTCTCTCTTTTTCTTCCCCCTTTTAATTTGATTTTGTTTCTTTCTCTTTTTTTTTCTTTAGGGTTTTATTTTTTTCCTTGTAAAAATAAAAATACTGGACTGATTTATCGGGCCAGCTTCTTTCTCTGTCTCTCAAATGAAGCGCTATTCACTTTGGCACGTCAAGAGGTAGCAGTTTAGATCCCCACTTCCTCGACGGTGCGCAATATGTTCATCCGCACCTACGTCATTTTTAATAGATCCGCGCGTGTGTTTGCTAGTACTGGTTGTGAAAAAATATCGAGCGGAGAGGTAAAGCGGCGGTCGTTGTTGCTATTCACATCCGGCAGGCCTATCACTTTCTCCGGATTCCTTGACCAGATGATAGTTTTACATCACGACTTACTAAACGAGTCTCCTCATCCGTTTTATTGCGTTCGTGTATACAAGACCAACTGTCCATCTTTTATCGACTCGATGAATATGCAGCAGAAGCGCTGGAAAAGTTGACAATCGCCATCAATTCCGAAAAAGGGTTTTTAAGCCGTCGTGTCGTCATTGACTGGAGAGATAAAAATACGTAGCCTACCACTAAAACAACGACTTCCGACACTTTTGTCGTCCTTGTATCGGACGTGCTAGGGGATTGACCAGGAGAGGGTGTAAGCCGAGCTGTCAGAACATTTGTGAATGTGGCGGACAAACAATCCATCTCTCCTTCTTCCCTTCAATCTTCCCCCTCGTCTTCTTCTGGCTACTTCGAGTGTGTGTGTGTGTTACACTTCAGTGATGGTCAATCGGCCACTCCTCATGAGGACGGAGAAAGAGATCGAATGTCAACTTCGCACCCAAAAGGCAACTGCCCTGGCAACTGGTCGTCCGTCTGACCCCACCCGTCTCATAACAGTTTTATTGTCGCACATCGGACGTGCAGTTTCTCACTTATTTTAGGACATATATATACAAGACAAATCCGTTACTTCGCGCCCGAACTAGCACACATGCCTTTCCACCCCAAAGTAAAGACACCGAACACTTGTCCGACCAGTTTCTTCAACAGTAACGATCCTAAACTGAGGGGGGCTTACCCGACGTAAACTCTGCTAGTAGGTTGAGACACTGGCTGACACAGAAGGAACTCGCTCGGACAAATGGGTGGGTGGGGGGTTGCTGCTATATGGTGTAAGAGTAGCCAATGGGGGGAGACCGCACGCTGGGTTAGTGATGGTTTCCGTGAAATTCTCCCTTACACAAACGTTTGTCCACGGCACGGTGATCCCCCGGCAGCAGCCGGTTTTGGCAGTTAAGAGGATGTTTCTCCAACTCGAAACTGGCGAAAGATTAGTTCTTCCTCCAAGACCTCCTCCTCTTTCGCACAACACACAATACGATCGATCACTGGGGCGACTTTCCCAGCAACTCTTTTTTCATTCGTGAGTTTAGATTTCATTTTTTCCCACTGGCCCTTCTCCATTCATAATGTTGTCGCAGCTCCATGGGAGAAAAAAAAAGACTCGGAGACATTAGCTATGAAGCTTAGACATTGACTATTCAACAGGCATCGTGTAACACGGGTGTCAGGAAGTAGCCTCGTCGTTGACTAATAGTTTAGGTTTTGACTCGCGTTCGTCTTCGATATTTTCAAAGAAACTAAAAGAACATTTGTCAATTCTATCAGGACAATATACATTTCGTACGATGGTAAGTTCAAATTGATTGTTGCTTAGGCGTTTGGTGTACAGCCTGACGTTAGGCACGCTCATCCAGTAGCGGCCAAGAGAAGGGGTTGGCGGTGCTGTCGTCGTAGTTTCAGATATTGGCCGAGATGTCCATCTTGAGACGTGGTTGACAATCAGTACGGCGCATCGTTGCACCACAGCCAGTCTTTTCAAATCACTGGCTACTTTGTTCAGCAAACTGATGGCTTCAGAAAAATACATTCATTTGATTATCTATTCTTAAGTTCTTTATAGAATGTAATAGTGTGGCACTGATTCTGAGTTGCTACATACCATCGTTGGATGAATCGCCGAGTAGGGGTGAAAATATGGTAGCTAAACTGTCTATCACGACAAGGTTATATCTACTCATTTCTGGAGTCCACAGTAAGTCCAACAGCTTGTATACATCAGTTACATGAGTAAATGTGATCCTCTCTAGCCCTTTCACATAATCACCATCCTTTGTTACAGTAATTGATACCAATGACTGAATTCTTAAGATAACTAATCTAAAGATTAAACCTTCTTCAAATTCTGCATGATTTGGAAGATCCTTTTAGGATTGGTTTCACCAGATGTGAGGTAGCAAACAGCAAAACTACGATTTATAGAGGCATTTGCAGAAAACTGAAAGGCCAATTGACTTTTTCCAGAACAAGAGTCTCCATATACCTCTGTGAGTCTCCCAGTTTGGATTGCTCCACCAAGAAACTCATCTACTCTTTATTGGAACAAATTCCATTTAACTAAAAAAACATCTTAATTAAACAAGTTCTTACTTCTTAATGCCGCTTTCAAATATATCTGAAGTTCTTAAATTCATATCACACCACTTGTCTGCTCTGATGGGTTTACAGTTGTGAGCAGTGAGAATAACATCTTTGATTTTGATGATTTCACTGACATTGCACTCAATCAAGTTAGCAATTTTGTCATTGTTGTATTGCACAAAGTCAAAAGCAGTCACAATTTTGTGATTTTTTAAAGTTTTAAGTTTTTCGGCTGTCAGTAAGGGACTGACATTCTCTGAGAACAGATTCATATCCAAAAAACAAATAAAAACAAGATTTGATACAGTATTATACTTAAGATTAACGTTTAGGTTGTTTTGGTCAGGTTTTGGTGCTGTCGAAGTTTGAAAACAATAAAAACATTTTCGGTAAACGTTGCCAACAGTCAACAAAATAAAAAAGAAAACTAGAAAATAAGGCGTGAGAGACATTTTTTCTAGTAATTGTTTTGATATTATTTATTTAAATGCATTTAAACGTATCAGCTTCATCATAAAATAAAAATCCAAAACAAACCTTTGACAATTGGCAACGCCAAGCTTCGCCGGAAGGGGATGGGGAAAAAAGCGCCCCCCCACCCAACTGAAGGAAAAGCGTTTTAACAACCGGGTCGGCTCATCGGCAATCGGCATCTTTCAGAAGGTTTGACTCTAGGCTGACAACGATTTGAAATAATCATGGGAGACAATCGTAAGTTACAGTTTTCTTCCCCAAATTGACTGATTAACATGTAAACGTGTTTTGAAGGAGTGTTAGGCATTCACTAGTTATATTTTGAGTGATTAACTTTGTACTGAAGTAAAGATGGATGCGCGTCTAAATAATTGTGACTCAAGTGTTCCATTTACATGTTAAAACATTCGAATTGTAATTAGGTTTTCTTTAATCTATTAATGCCCCAACTAACTATCTCTTGTTTTCATAGAATATGGATATTCTGGAGGAGGTAGTGGTGGAGGAGGTGGCTATGGCGGTTACAACAGCGGTTATGATCAGGCTGCACCTGCATATGGAGGCCCCGCTGGAGTTGCCAGTGGTGGATGGGGAAACCAAGGCCAAAGCGCTGCACCCTACTCTGGATACTCTGGTGGTGAAGGCCCAGCTGGTGGCTACAGTACTCAACAAAGTGGAGGTGGTGCCCCATCTACTGCATATCCATCAGGTAAAACTCAAAGAATATTTTGCTAACTATTTTCCCTTGTTTATAAACAAATCTATCATATTTTCAGGCAGCAGCAGTGCTGGTTACAGTGCTTATGGAGACCAAGCTTATGGAGGTGGTGGTGGATCTGGATATGATAATTCTGGATCATATGGTGGCTCAGCTTCATATGGAGGTATGTCCAAACCATTGCATTGTTAGTGATGCAATGATTGTATTACATAATTTTTCTCCTAAAGGTGGTGGCAGCGCAGTAGGCGGTGGTGGTATCGGTGGCTACGGAGGAGATAGAGGTGACAGGAGTGGAGGAGGAGGAGGTTTCAGGTGAGTCAATTTTCAAACACTTCTTTAAAAACATTTATATGAGCCAATTTAAATATAATTTATATCTAAGAAATAATATTAGATAATTTGTAAGGGAAATTTTACTTCAAGTTCAGGGGTGTGAGAGATTACAGTAATTTTTGATTATTTTGGTGTAATAACGATCGTGAAATTGTATGGAAAAAAATAACAGTTCTGAATTATTCTGGTTGATTGGTGGTACAAAATCAAGAGTGTTTGTGTCAGAAAGTGGAACAAATTATATTTAGCACAAAAGTGTTGGAGTTGGTGGTACAAAAGTGTATACAATTTGAAATAAAATGTGGAGTTAGGTGTTATGGTAAATCATCAATGAATGACTGAAAGAGGGTAAAATTGAGTCAGGTGGTAAAATTGAGTCAGATACATCAAGAAATGGTTTTTACAAAGAAAAAAAAGTTGTAAATTTTTAATATCAACCATGGGATTATAAACAAAGGGGTGAAGTAACATTGGCATTTAAATCCATTTATTGTTAATTGTTATTATACTATGCTAACTCTAAGTCATAAAATTGTGTTCCATAATAACTTTGAAAGCAAGATGGCAAATGCCTCTTGGTGTCAATTTGGTGTTAAAGACAGGGTATAGCAAATGTATCTTTCTGGCTATTGCAGTCATAACGCTGGAAGCAGAGACGGGTTTCCCAAAGGTAATTCAAAAGGTTCATCTAACGATGCCTTCCTTACTGTGTCTACTTCTGGTACGGTATATCACGTTCTTGCCATTGTGATGAAAATCTTCGACTTCCAAATCACATTCCTGTTGGTGCAAGTATCAAGCCAAATACTCTATCTCCATCTTTATTCTTATTACATCTCCTGGTGTGTATTTACGATATATGCGGCACAGAACTTCTCTGCTCTGCATTTAGAGTAGTAGTGTTTCTGCGTTTACAGTGAATTATCCTGGAGAATGTATATCTTTCTGCTACGAAATCAGTCAATTGTCAGCCACTTTCCATGATTTAAACCCCCGAAAGAGGCCGCAAGAATATGGTAGTGTAAGTGGTTGTGTTGGAAAAAGAAACAAATCTTGCGATAAGAACCGTTGGTTTGTTGTTTACCAAAAAAGGTTCTTGGTTTCCAAAAAATGTTTCCTAAAAGTGTGGTGTGAATCAAAGAGTGTGTGTGTTCAGAAAACCTACAAACACTGGGTTGTTATACTAACCCTGTAGTACGGGTATCTGTATAATCGAAAGGTCAAGTTGGTAATAGAAAAACAAATGATTGTGAAACGAGAGGTCGGCTGAATGGTTAAATTTTTTTCATGGAAAGTTTGGTGAACGGTCGGACTACAGTACTAGTACATTTAAACCCAACTGTGGGTAGACATGGTTTTTAAGTTTCATGCATCAGTTCAGTTATTTTGACATTGAGCGTTCATTGGCTAATTTCGACTGAATGTTTAATTCCAAAGGTGGAGGCGGAGCTGGAGCTGGAGCTGGAGCTGGCGGAGATGATCGCATCGTCATGGATGACAGCGTCTTTGTTTCGGGTCTTCCCGAGAGTGTAACTGAGTCAGAGATCGAGACTTTCTTCGGTTCGATTGGTGTTATCAAAGTATGTTGTTTTAGACTTTAACATTTACGTTCTTGTGCTAATAACTTTTTACTGCTTAAATAGATTGACAAAAAGACAGGAAAACCTAAAATCTGGTTGTTCAAAGACCGCGACACGGGCGCTCCTAAAGGAGAAGCTACAATCACCTACGACGACCCGAGCGCTGCAACTGCTGCAATCCAGTGGTTCAATGGTACGTTGCTACTTGTCGACTTTTTTGTTTTGAACAAATTTGAAATTTTTAAAATTTTGCAGGTCAACCGTTCAATAACGGCCCTATGCTGAAAGTTTCAATGGCAACAAGGAAGAACAACTTTCCAGGTGGATTCCGTGGTGGACGTGGGGGTCCACGTGGTGGTGGAGGAGGAGGATTCGGAGGTGGCGGCGGCGGAGGTGGCCGCGACAGCAACGGTGGAGGATTTGGCGGTCGAGGTGGACCCCGAGGTGGCGGTGATAGCGGTAGCCGTGGCGGTCGTGGAGGAGGACCACCATCGGGTGGTAATGATCATATTAAAAACTACTTTGCAACAGACTTGGCTAAATATTGTGTTTCAAGGACCAGGCCGAGATGGAGATTGGAGATGTTCTGAATCTTCTTGTGGTAACATGAATTTTGCCTGGCGCTCTGAGTGTAATCGCTGCAAAACTCCCCGCTCTGATTTGACCGGCGGATCTGGCCCTCAAGGCGGTGGAGCTCCCTCTGGCGATTATGGTTAGTTTTACATTCACATCTTGGTTAACTATATAGCCTCATTACCAATGTTATTTTATGATTTGGTGTTATAGATGATGATGATCGTGGAGGTCGTGGTGGTTTTGGACGCGGTGGCGGCCGAGGTGGTCGCGGCAGTGATGGTCCATCAAGAGGTGGATTCCGCGGAGGCCGAGGGGATGATGGTAAAATCTAGGTCCAGCGCATTTTTGAACTTAAGTTTCAACAGTTTGACTCTTTAGATGGAGGATTCGGTCGCGGTGGAGGCGGTGGACGAGGTGGATTTGGAGATCGTGGCGGTTTCGGTGACCGTGGTGGACGTGGTGGAGGCGGCGACCGCGGAGGCTACGGCGGTGGTCGTGGTGGTGGTGGATATGGTGGAGATCGTGGAGGATTCCGCGGAGGAAGAGGTGGTGATCGAGGAGGATATGGTGACCGTGGTGGACGAGGTGGCGGACCTACTTTTGGGTAAGAAATAAATTTGAAAAAGTTTATTACAATTGTCCTTAACGATATCTTACTTACAGGGACCGTGGGCGTGATCGATCAAGGCCGTATTAAATCCCTGCACGTAACTGCATCGTTTTTTTTTATTGTATCTATCGTGTGTTTCTAAGTTTGTTTTGGTCTCGTGTGACAGTTGGCTTGAAACGAGGGGAAGCTTCCAAATTTTCTCTTATATCTAGCCACGTTGAAGCCGTAATAATACAAAACTTTTTCATCTTGCAACTATGAAATATTTGTCAAACTGTAGGACTGCAGAAAATTAATTTTCATCGTTAGGTTGCCATGTATACTGAATGGAAAATTTGTGGCAAAACAGTATTTTCGTAGTTGGGTGAATTATAATTTGAACAGAACTTTGAGCCTTTGAGAACGTAACAAATGCACGAAGCACAAAGTTACACTACCCGGCGTAACACTTAAATACTACCATGCGTACCCATAAATGACTATCGGGCTACATTGGTTTCTCCTGTTGAATAAATTTTCGATCTTGCAACTAAATTGTATTGATTTCAGAAAACTGAGGTAAAGGCATGGAGTATAATTTAGGAAATGCGAAAGGAAATAAATAAAGCCGACCAATTGGTGAGTCTTAATTGCCGAACATGTTCATCAAGCTACTAAAAAAACCTCCGCCTCCGTTTGCTGGTTGTTGTTGCGGTTGTGGAGGCGGCCGCTGGAATTGTTGTGGTTGGAAAGAGTTTGGCGGAGGCGGCCGCGGGAACTGCTGAGGTTGGAAGGAATTTGGAGGAGGTTGCATTTGAGGTAATTGTTGATTGAAATTAGCTAAACCCGGAGCCTGTTGAAAGTTGAATGGTTTCTCTGCCGTTTGTTGGATCTGAAAACACGATTTAATTAGTAAACTTAACTAGTTTAATACTACGTGATTAACTGATTGTAATAAATATACCTGAGGGGGTGAGCCGTTTGGCAAAGAAGGCTGAAACTGAGATTGACTAAATTGATTCTGAAGCCCTGTGCCAGCCCCAGGTGGACGGAAAGGAGTCATAGGTCTGAACTGCATTGGCTGGAAAGGTGGCTGATTCTGGAGGGACTGTTGAAATTGGTTTCCCATTGCTTGGTTAGGATTTTGAATTGGTGGCTGAAAGTTATTGAATGTTGGATTTCTGATCGGCTGACGAATTGGGGTCGGAGCTCCAAGCGGCAGATTAACCTGCTGTTTTGTGGGAACTGCGGGTCGGGGTTGGAAGGGTTGGGCGGACAATGAGCTTTCTTGTTCTTTCAGTGGATCTTCAGCTTCTTGTTGCTCCTGATTTAAAAACTGACGTTTAAAAAAAGAACACGGAATCTAAGTATTAGAGCCTTACTTTTTCAGTTGTTGGTTGGGGTTCCTCCTGGGCGACCGAGGAAACGTTTAAAACTTCAGTTGGGGTAGGATTCTGCTGAAGATGATAAATAAATTATGATAATTTTTAATTTAATAACAGTTTAACTTTAGCAAACCTCAACAGGCTCAAGCTCTTGCTCTGATGGTCTTGGCTCATGCTCTGATATCCTCTGGTAAAATAAAGGTAATTATAAAGAGTTATGTTCTAGTGCAATGATGATTTGATTGAAATCAAGTTGGTTTTACCTCGTCTGCGGGTTGTGGCATTTTAAGGAAAGGCAACTGGACAGGTCGGAATTCACTGCTTCCCAAAAGGTGCGCTTCAGGAGTTGTTTCTATTTTCGGATTCCCCATATTTCCCGTATCACAGCAACGGACAGATCCGGCTGGACATGTCATTTCATACTTTCGCTCGACAACCTGGTCGTCGTTTGATTGAAAGAGCCGATCGCATTCCTTGCGTGGTTTGCATCTGCAAGCGGTCGTCTTCTTGGGCCATTTCAGCGTTGAAGCTGGAGTCACCACAACTGGCCTGCTAGGTGGTGTTTCCTTAATTATGACGGGCTCCAGTGGTCGACAACAGCGGACAGTTCCATACTCGCAGCTGACTGCGAAGCGGAAATCCATAAGCTCAATAGGGCATGAGTCGATCGGTTCGCAGCTACAGCCGTCATTGTCGTTTTCTTGTTGTTTTTGTCCATGTAACGGTGGTAGAGTCGACAGCGTGCTTACTGGTCGAATAATCACCTTTGATGCTCCCATAGAGTGAGAAAGGAGTTCAGTTTCGGATGCGCTTGGTGTCTCAGTGCTAGATACAAAGGGTTCCATGAACATCTACTGCCTACACAATAGAATGATGAGAACGAAAGTTCTACCTTGGTACGAAGGTTTCTTGTTGGAAAACTGGCTGAGGTCGCTTGCCATAATAGTTGATTGAAGAATACGGTGTGTCGTGAGGAGCGGTGGGAGACAAAGCAAACGCTGCCACCACCATAAGACTTGCAATTGTAAGCTGTTTGAGACGGGTCATCTCGAGACGAATCGTTGATTGAGACTGCCAGTCCAAAGGCCACGATCTGGTCGTTTTCCCCTCAGTTTGGGTTACTTCCTGTTTCTAAAACTCAGCCCCCTCTTTCTTCAGAAACCGTCTTTTTGTTGCTTATACGAACAGGTCAGTCTGGAAGTGGATCAAAGGTCGTCTTCCACTCTTCCTCGAAGGCCCAAGAATAACGGTGAACGGTCAATAACCTTTGTAGCAGTAGATTTTGACCCTCTTTTCTTATCTGAAACATCATCTAAAAGCAATTACTTTAGCCCCTTTTCTTTGGATTTTTATTACCGTTCTTCTCTCTTGAATTTAGCTTTTCCTCTGTGCATGGAGGATATACTTCTTACATCATCCAATAATTATTGTCCTTCGTCACACAAACATACAACGCGGTAATCTATACACCCCTGTTCCTCGAATTTAATCTATATTTTGTCAATCACTTAACTATGATTTCCATCTAAAGTTACCCTAAGATGTTATCATGTTACCGCTATGTTAGAGTCAAGCTGGCGCGCGAAGCATGGGGTCGGCGCCAATAGGATGGCACACGTCAAGAAGATTACCCTAAGCCGAGGTTCAAAGTCTGTTTTTTCTGTTTTTTTTTTGGTTTTCGTCAACAGATTTATTTAACCCTGGAAAGCACAAAGAAAATCCCCATGGAAATTCCTACATTTAAATTATGCGTGAGCTCCTTAAGAATCACGATCACAAATAATCTCGATTATCCATAATAATCGATTGACAAGCAGTCGAAAATGTCTGGTTTTCCTTGTTTTGTTTGTTTTTTTGACGAAAATTGTCACGACTCGCAACTATAAGATTTCGGATTTGTTACATGGTGGAACGAATTTGTGAGAAATCTCTGAAAGAAAATGTTTAGTAATGTCAATGCACCATCTAAAGATGCCTTTCTAAATCAAGCAAGGACGGCAAGGGAAATTCGTCAAAATGTGAAATCACAGAATGAATCAGCTGTCAAAATTCAGAGAGTGATTCGTGGTTGGTTGTGTCGTAAAAAAATATGGAGAGAAATTAGGTAAATAATTACTTGAATACATTCTTTGAAGGTTTTTATTCATTTGCATTTTATTAGGTCCCAGTTTGATGCCACATTTGCTGACTCGAACAAACCCCTCTCAATAGATGCTTTCAAAATCAGTAAAAGAGTAATTCAAACTTTTGATTCTTCAAAAGACAAGGAAAGATTTGAAATATATTCTAGGTAAAGGAAATTATTATTAATACCACTTGTTTATAAAATGTTACTCACACTTCAATTTATAGATACCTGATTGCAAGTCTGGAGCAAGAATCACCTAAACTAAGTTGTGTTGGGGTGGCACTAAATAAAGAGCATGCTGTCCCTTGGATCAACCATTTAAAGAAAGTTTTAGAACTATGCCTTTGCATGATGGAACACCTAAAGCCTGAATCTCCCCATGACTCCAAACAATTAACCATTTATCTTCACTTGCTGGTATCAAAACTGTTATTTCTTAACTACTTAAATATTATAGACTAAATATTCAATGAATGATCAACAGATCAGCTTCACTTCAATCACAACTTGGAAGATTCTAAATAGTGGGAAACTACCAGAATCATTAAAGAATGGCATGCAACAATTGTGCAACAATGTCATGGGCCACCTTGTGTCACTAAATTATTACCCAGTACTCAAGGTTGGTTGATCAAAATAATTCAAAGTATAATTGGAAAACTATGCAATATTCATATTCACAGACCTTGTTGTTACGAGGGTTATGCGGACAAAGAAGATATTTAAAACACGCTGCCGTATCTGCCATTATGACCTTGAGCTTGAGACCATTAGTAGCTTCAGAATTTTCAAGTCGACTACTTACCTTGTATATCTTGAATATATCAAGCGTCCCTGGATTTATTCTTCATTTGCAAGCGATTACTCCTGAGGTTGAATTAAATTCATTAGCATTCTATTTTTGCCCATTTTGTTAGTACAACCTGTTTTCGTTTACAGGCGGTTGCGCAATTCAAGTCAAATGAATTGTTACAACGCATTCTGGAATTTTTGAATACGGAGCAAAACACTCGGATTGTGTTTCATACCCTTGAGGCCACTTTTTCCATTTGCTTATTAGGAAACATCATTCATTTGACTCAAATGGAAGAGGAGGATTCGCTGAAAAAAATTATTTTTCCCAACTTTGTGGTAAGGAGTCGATGGCACATCCAAGATGCATATTCAAGTAATGAAAATCGACTGGTTCTTAGTGCTTGGTCTGTCGATTGTTGGAGCACTGCCAGAGATACGTGGCTTCAAAGCAATCGAACCTGACGCAGTGGCACCCAATCTTAGGTTGGTTTTCCAGCAATGAGAAATCAACTTCAATGTTGGACGTCCAAGAGACTACACCTTTGGTTAAGCAACAGCTCAGTTTCCTTTGGACATCTCCATTGGTTCAGCAGCTTACTGCTTGTTTGCCTATGGCCGAACGGCAAGAAAATAACAACCCAGATCCACGGAAAGAGATGCCTGGAGATGACAAGAATCTAGTCACAGCTTTCAAAAAAGCTTTAGGCAATAGCAAATCAAGTAAAGGCAATCAAATTGTCCATCCAATCCGTAAACTAGGTAGCCCGGAAGTCACCCAAGTTGCTCTAGTCGCCTCCATGTACCAGACAGCCTTATCTACACTTACTCAAATGCGGATGGATATTTTAACTGGTAATTCGAACGCAATTTCCGTTAGAATCGTACACATCATTTTTAAAATCTGTATATTTTTATTAGCACTGAGCTGCAGAGAAAACTTTTTGCCGAATCTTTGGCATTTTATCAGTTCGCTTGGACCGAATCATGGATTAAAAACCTATCTCGATTTACTGTCAGTCGATTCTAAGCGCCTGTCACCAGAATGCCAGATGCTTCATCTTTTCTGCGAAGGAACTACGCACTTTGTCACGTAAGCTTACTTGCCACAACCGTGATTAATTTACCCACTATTGTTCACTTCTCCATTCACTTGACAGCGTTCTGGATGACCTAGAAATGTATGAAGAGCAAAAACCCTTCACTCTGACAGAGTTTTGTTACGTATCGTCATTCCTCAATCATTTCATGTTTAAAGCCATTTGGAATGGATTAGCCGGTAAGCATTTATTAAGATTGAAGGTTTTTTAAATCAAGGTTTTCTTGGTAACTTAAATCTTCTTCTCTTCCCAGACGCTACCTCCTTTCACTCGTATGGCTCTTCGACATCAAATTACAACCTATTCCACGCAGCTCATACATTGTTAATGGTCGTCTACCGTCGCGACTGCCGGCGTCCATTTGCCCCCAAGGACCACTGGCTTGTCAAGGACGTTAAGAGCTCGCTTCTCGTTGCCGAACTAGAACGTGGGAGACAATCTGTTCAGGTAAAATACACAAAGACTTGCATGTGCATTTCCCGGTTCGCACCATAACTCATCACTCGTTTGACATAATTCCCGCTCTCCAGCTGCTTCTCCAAAAGATGCCGCACGTCATTCCGCTAGAAGACCGGGTCTTGCTTTTCCGCAAGTACATCTCTAGCGAAAAAAATGCTCTGGGTTTGACTGAAACCGCTTCGGCCTCGCCACAATCCATACTCATAACAGTCCACAGGTTTGTTTGTCATTTTGGCATGTTGTCAGTTTTTCCATGATTGAGTGTGAACTGGTTTGGCGTCCCTCTAATGAAGGCTTCGAATGGTGGAGGACTCGTTCCGGCAGTTAGCGGATTTACCGATACAGCTATGGAAAGGAATCATTCGAATCAAATTTATTAATTTGCAAGGCTTGGATGAAGCAGGCATTGATCAAGATGGAGTTTTCAAAGGTGAAACGATAAAGCACACATTTTTAACTGACAATGCAAGCATTAACTTATCCTCACAGAATTTCTTGAGGAAACTGTCCGCAAATTGTTCGATCCTTCTCTCAACTTGTTCCGTTCGACTAAAGACCAGCGTCTTTATCCATCCCCCACCTCCTACCTGACTGACAACCATTTACATTTGTTTGAGTTTGCGGGCAAACTGCTTGGGAAAGCTGTTTATGAGGTAATATAGGCCCACTCTTTCATCATTTTAGTACAAATGTCAGTAATTAAAAATTGTGAACACAGGGATTGACTGTCGATGTACCGTTGGCTTCGTTTTTCCTCAGTCAAGTATTGGGACAGACACACAGCGTTTTGTATTCGGCCCTTGACGAATTGCCTTCTTTGGATCCGGAGCTGTACCGTAGTTTGACTTACATCAAGCGCTATGAAGGTTGACGAATTGATTTACTAGCCTAAAAATTCCGTTTCGTAACCCAACCAACTTATTTCCCGTTTTTGGCAGGTGATGTGTCCGACTTGTCACTGACATTTTCCGTGGATGACGATTTCATGGGGAAATTAATAACGCAAGAGTTACGGCCTGGGGGCAAGGCCATTCCCGTTACAAACGAAAACAAGTTGGTTAAAAAATTCTTTGTCATTCAATTACTTGAAAGGGAAACAAAACTTTATTCTATTTTATCAGAATTTCATACATTCATCAAATGGCCCATTTCCGCATGCATACTCAAATCCGCGAACAGACATCAGCTTTCCTGCGTGGGTTCCGTGCCCTTGTCAACCCTGAGTGGCTTTCGCTTTTCTCTACCCCTGAGGTGCGTTTTTCTTTTAGTTTCTCGTATTTTTTATTGTTCAATGCATCCTTTCGTTGGCCATCTAGGTTCAAAGACTCATTGCCGACGACAAAGAGCCGATCAACTTCAAAGACTTACGCAAGCATACGCAATATTACGGAGGCTTTCACGACAATCATCGTGTAATCTCATGGCTTTGGGACATTCTTGACAACGATCTCACCGAAGAGGAAAAGCGCCTCTTCTTGAAAGTACACCTGCGCAAATAGCTTTGATTATTTTTTGGATTCATTGAAACATGAAACATTGTTTATAAAACAAACTATTCTTTCAGTTCGTGACGAGTTGTTCTAAGCCGCCACTTTTGGGCTTTGCTCACCTGCAACCACCTTTCTCGATTCGTTGCGTCGAAGTCAATGAGGACGAAGATAATGGAGACACGATAGGTGAGGACAATATAAGAATTTGATTATTTACAGGCTTTTTAACGGCGATTTCCAAGAAGTGCCGTTCTGATTGCGAGGATGTCTCACAGCTCAATTGTTTCCTTTCCTTTCCACAACTAATTAGTTTGCGGTGACATGGATTAAAACAAAAGCGTTTTGCCGCACCTGCAGGCGACGCCCTTGGTCGTCTCGGTATCTCACGCTCGATTTCCGGTCGAGTTATGCCCAAGATAGCAACTTACCTTTTTTTTTTTTTGCTTTTTTTTTTGCCCCAGTTGTATTTTCCTTGTCCCTAACCTTTTCTTTCGTGGCCATACCTTATCTGCTGTACTCAGCCAAATGTGACCGAGCTTCCCTCGAGTTGTCCTTAAGTTTATTCCCGTCAACGGCGAACAAGTCGGTGTGGGGTGTGTATTTTAATCCGTGTCGAGTCATGGGGCGTGAAGCATTGAACCTTTTTACGGCTTGAACAGTTTCTGCCGTTGTAAAGCAACCGTGAAATTTCTTCTAGTAATTCTAAAATTTTTTTTCATGGCCACTGACCTAGTTCAGAAGCTGACCGCCACCCCTACTATGTAGAAAATCAGCAGACAGCAAAGAAACAAGAGCGCTTAAATTGCGTTCTTATATTCCGACCCCTCCTATTTCCGGTCCGCGTGTTAGATACCTGCTCAGACTGCCTAATATTGTCTAGAATTTACTACCCAATCAAAGTTTTTCCGACTCTTAATAATAATGACCCAATTGTGTCTAACATAAATTTTAAGGAAGCGTCATCCGGGGTTTCTTCACCATTCGGAAACGAGATCCGATTAACCGACTTCCGACATCCTCAACCTGTTTTAATCTGCTGAAATTGCCCAACTATCAACGTAGAAGCACGCTGAAAGAAAAACTTCGTTATGCTATAACAAGCAACACGGGATTCGAACTATCCTAAATGCTCTGCTTCTTCAACAATAAAATATTACTGACTTCGAATAGGTAAAGATCATTGCTGCCACCAACATAGCAGAACTGTATTTTTTCTTTCATAAGACAGCGTGGAAAAAATCATTATTACTCTAACGTTTCTTCTCCTTCCGTTACTTCTTTTAAGTTGAGGAGCTCCATATGCCCTTGACCTTTAGTTTCGGACTTGACCAGATCATCAATCTCGCGGAAGTGACCCGGATCGATCAAGCATACCTGTAATTTAATAGAACCGCATCGTTGGACTTTTCTTCATAAAAAAAAAATTTTAATAATAATTCTTATTTCTAAAGCAGTTAAACATAGCCCAACAAAATGTAAGCTTTTTTTAGAATGCGACTGTAAACTTTCATGTACAAGAACTTTATATCGAAAACGAATTCAAATAAACAAACAAACATAATTATCAATTTAATATTTAGAATAAATTGATACATTTCCAAACTACAACAATTCTATTCTAATGTTAGGAAATGACTAAGACTTACCAAGGTAAGAGTACTATCTTCCCATTCTTCAGTTTCAATGCTGGTACACAACTTGGATAGTTTTTCTTTTAGCTTCCTACCATCTTTGGATGCTGTAACTTTAATCCTCATATGTGCCCTTTCAATTGGCATTTGGGACTTAATCATTTTTATAACTTCTAGAGACTAAAGTACAATTTTAATAAGTCAGAGGTAAATAAGTAGCTAAAGTTTACTCATTATGTTTCACCTGTTGTTTACAATTTCTGTTAGGCTTGACAGAAAAATGAACATCCTTCATGGCTTTCTCAATCATGGATACAGGATATGGCCTTTTTGTTTCAGGGTTAACACACTTGTCAGCCACCATCGTGGCAATTTCCTTTAACATAGAATCTTGTTGCACATGTCGTTCTTTCTCTGACACCTGAAGCTCTCCTTTAGCAAGAATTTCTTGACAAATGACAGTTTGATCATCGGTGCCAAAACTTGCAACCAGATCTTCCTTTTTCGCTACTTGTCCTTTCGAAACGTTAGTGAACACTGTTTTTGCTTGTAAGACTTCGTCGAGGTCCGTTTCACTATACCGACGTCGACAAAACGAACATTAATCACGCCATTAGCTAATCCAAAAATTAAGATAACTTACACTTTATTTCTCCAGGAAACAACTTTGTTTTTGTAACACGCGATTTCGTAGCGCTTACCACCTTTCTTCATTCGTACAACAGCTACATTTGTTAACCGGATTTGATTTGTTGGGGTAAATATTTTCGACATCTCGAATGTGTGCGACCAGCGTGTCGACTGTCGAAATGGTCTAGCAGACGACTAAACAAATGTTCGATTTGAAACTTGAAAATGAAACGTTTCTTTCTTCGATCCGTGCAATTTGCAAAGGCTTGCAATAGTTTTTTTTTACCTTGAAGAAGCACATTTGTTGGAAATAAAAAATCATACAGGAATCACATTTTTTAGAATCCCGCGCGACAGTTTGGCTTCAGTGTAAAATTACTGTTCCAATTCAATTATATATACCTACGACCTTAAATCTTGTTAATTCAGCGCGCCAGCAAAAATCAAGCGCATTAAAGGGCTCCAATAGAATGTTGATAACTGTTGGAGTATTTTTACCACTTTCCTACAGTCTCTCGTCAACCTTAATAAACTAGATTCACACTGGTCATAAGAAAGCTTAAAACAATCGAATGCGCAAAATTGCTTTAGGCTCTCACTATAACCTTTGAACTGGTATGAATTACAGGTATCTGGGTGTTAGCTAAGCATATTTTGTATATCTGTTTCTAAAAATGTAAAAATATAAGCAGCATCATAGCATCTAAAGTATGATGCTTACATTCATCTGTATTTACATCATTTAAAATATTGTATCCCATTTTGTTATCCCGCCCACGGGGTAAAATACTTACAAACTTAAAGTCTATAGAAGAAAAGGCAAAGAAAATTTTAGAAAGGGGTGTGAATTACTTAGGGAGGTGTTATTTAAACATAAGAGTTTTACATAAAGCTGATCTGCCAATTAAATATGAGCTCTTCAATCAATAAAATTTCAAGCAGCAAAGAATCGTCTGTTTCTGACGCACTTCAGTATTTAAAATTTGTATAATTCCAATAAATAAATAAATCATTTGCCGCTTTTCAATTCATCAAGAATATTTTTGATATTTTCTTAAAAAAATACGCCGAATCAAGCACTGTCGCAGTTCGGGAAAGATACGTTGCATTGCCCATGTTTTCTTCCATGGTTATTGGCTTCGTGATAAGCTTTGACACTTGTGTAGGCCGTTTTCAAATCCAGTCTTTCAGTAGTATCCAACTTGTTATTTTCGTATATTCCACTAGTAAATTAACAAAATATATTGATGTAATAAATATTAACGTTATAGGATCTAATTTGATTTATAGATTACAATACGGCACCTTAGTTCATTGGTAAGCTTTACGAGTTTCTGTTGATTGGTATCCAAATTCATAATATCAGATTTGGATTTTTCAAATATTTTGCAAATTATGCGCTTCCTACAGTCGTTTTCACTTTTTTCAGCCCCCAAGCGACGGAAATGTTCATCCATCTGGTGAAGAATTTGCATAATTCGGATCCAGTTGAAATCCAAACCGTCCTCTTCGCCATCGGGTAGTGAACGCTTCCCGTAGTAAGACTGAACGCTGGTGCCTGATCCACGTTTTTCATCACGCATCCCAATCCAAACAAACGATGTAAGTTTCAGAATATTTTCAGTAATTTACTATCAAAGGGCAGCATGGAAAGGAGAAACATAATTTAAAATTTTCTAGAGCGTATACAGTTTGTTTTGATTGACTGTGATCGATTACATCATGATTTCATCAATACATTGTGTGCTTATCCTGGAAAATGGATTGATTCTTTTCCAAAAGAAATGCAAGGGCATGCAAAGTAACAAATGTACAGTATTTACATGTCCTGTTGAATGGACTACATTACGCGAAAGCCGAAATTCATTTATTATCCCCATCAAAGACTAATTTAGCAAGCTATCTCATATTTTTCTAAAATTTTAAATCTACACCTTTACCGACGACATCGAGCTATCGCTAGTCGCTTCCCGTTAATTTTCACATATTTTGTATCTATTGATGCCGTCGCCAGTAATCAGGGCAATTCGTGCTGCCATAGAATAACTAAGTTGTTAAGCCATTGCTATGTAGGTAATATTCACTTTGTATACATATAATCTTGGAGATAGAAAAGCCGCACAAGTCGCTAATGTGGAAAACTTCTTTACACCATCGTTTCAATGGCCACTTACCTGTGAAAATCGTAGATGCTGCCATATAGCCAACTCCTAAAATTCCAAGTAAAGCTACGGCAACGCCTAGGATGATGACTAGTGCATAAGAAGCGGTAATGGTGGTGGTTGAGTTGATGTATGAGAGGAAAAAGCGAGCTGCGGTGTTGGCTGTTTCGCTTGATATGAGTTCTTCCATCAAATCAAGATTCCCGTGATTTTCACTCATACCTTAGGAACGCACCGGAGGGTGGGAGCCGCCATGTAAAAGACTGCTAATTTACTGATTGCATATGTACATGTGCAAAAATGGTTTGGTTTTCATAAAGATCTACCCGCCTTATCATATGTATGATAATTAATTATTTAGCGTGCACCTACACCCTCATAATTATAATTGCTATTTCACTCTGTCATGTAAAGTCGTCACATCAATGGACATACTTAAAAAATGTATCTTCCAAGAATTGGCCATACTTTAATTTTTACTCCCGCAATTAACGAAAAACGTATCGCTATGGCATGCGAGGATTTTTCTCTCCGGCGAAGATCGATTTACATCCCGGATTTGTCAATTAAGACAGTTGACGACTATACAAAGCAGGTACGCATTAAGAGTGCAAGAAAATTCAGAACATGTGAATGTATGAAAGTGAGATCGTAATCGGTCGGTCGTCTGTCAAACGTATCGGATTGTTTTTTCTCTCATTTTCTTTCTCATGGGAGATGAAATATGAGCAAAGAATGAAAATTGTATTAGACCTGATCCTAGAAAAAGTGATTCGGTTGCTTTGGCGCTGACAAAGAATATGCCGAGGACGAGAGCGGAGATGCCAATCATGACAATCAGAGCATTTTGGTAGGTTAAAAGCGTCGATGCTCCAAAAGTAAAATTGAAGAATGCTCGGGCCTCCTCAACGACCACACGACCTAGCTCAGTCAGTTGTTGTTCCAGCTCTTCATCTCCACCATTTTCTATTGATGGGTGCGTTGTTCAAAAAGTAGGTGGGTAAACAGTTGCATATGCCGCGTAGAGACAAATCAGTCAATTAAAAGGTCGTCGTCAATCAATTGTCAACAATTGAACGTGAGAAAACAATTAAAAAGAAAAAAAATAGCGCATAAAGTTCAGAAATGTTGAGTTCTATCTGGAAGTAGTTTTTAAAATTGTTGTCATTGTTATGAAAGTTAAATTAGAAAAATGCCACGGTTCCTTATTAGAATAAAAAGAAGCAGATTGGTTGCCTTGCCCAGTAGTATATAGCTAGGTATCATTACAACTGTTTAATTAGGTGTGTCATTTCACTGTGGAGGAAGGACCTATTGCTTTTGGATTTCGCCAATAGCATATTAACATAGAAATAATTAGACATTAGTCAGTATGACGCTAATCGCGATTTCTGCCTTTTATTCTCCTATATTCATATTGACTCTAAACCTATTCTTAATCCATACACATCTCTTAGAAATTAAAGATGGCAATAACGCTTCGGTTTAAAAAACATACTTAGCAGCGGATCAATTAAGTTCTCGAATGAGACAGCATTGACGGTCAGCGACATTCCAATGATGACCAAAAGAGCCCTTGATGCCAAAGTATGAACCATTTTTCCGGGAATTCAAAGAAATCACTGTATAATGGCAAAAATTTTAAGTAAAGCAACGACTCTTTGGATAATTTGAGGGAAACCCCGGTTTAGTTTCTGTATTTTAATTTCGACGTCGGTATAGACGACGGCTGCCACGATAAGGAGATTTAACACGACGCTCACCTTAGATGTGAACTGAACGACAAACTACAATCCTGTCGGATGTGAAGAGAACACAATACTGTATGATGATGTCTTGAGAGAAAGGCGACTGAAAAGAAACTGCTGAGCTCTTTGTTGGTTCTAGGAGCCTATGTACCCTCGACGGACAACTCAGTGGATACCGTAAAACAAACAGATGGACGCAACTAAGGATTATGAGTTACAGTCACTGTCGAGGCTCTACCTTTCTAAGTAGAAGCTCACAGTTTAGTACAAAAAAATACAGAAACATCCGGATGTAATCAGGAATATTGTACTCGAGGAAATAATTAATTCAACGGGGCGGTTTCCACTTCTTTGCACATGACAAATCGGCACGTGTTGTTTTCCTCTAGCTGTAATTCTAGCGCAATTAATTTGAGAGAAAAGTGGAGCTTCCAAAAGGAAATTTCATCAGCCTATCACCAAGAGCAAGGACATTATTGCGCCAATTCTGTTAACAATCGGAGCCCTGGAAATCTATAGCGGTTGGGTGTACTAGTAAAACTGCGCGTGTGTTAACTATTTCGTAAGTGTATTATACATATTAATTGCTATTTTGAAATTCTATTTTTATCAGGCCCTTCCACAGGACTATCTAGTGGATCCTTAAGTTAATCTGTCGCTTAGCTGTTTAAAGAAAACGAATCTGAAAAAATGTAAAGAAGAAAAAGTACTTATATGGTTGTCATTTTTTTTTGTTCAAACCCGTTTAAGTCGGAAGGTTCAGTAACCATCTTAATGATGAGATCCGAAAGAATGGAAGAACTCAGCGGTTCGTTTTCCGTGCCAGTATCAGCCATAAAACCCGCGTTGGCCATCTGTGTCGTTCGTTTGCTGCCCTCTACTCTGTATGTTTTGAGTCGTGTGAGAGGCCTGTAAGAGTCCTGTAAGAGCAGCATGTGGCCCATAGTCTTTACTTAATTAACATATCTCGACTGTGTATAACTGTTTCTGCATGTTCAAGCAGCTGCCTTAGAAAGAGACTATTTTCATACTGTATGAATGGTGAAGATTCAAAGAATCCGGCTATAAGGCCTATTGTAACCTTCCGGAAGTTCTATCCAACTTTAACGTGTAAGGCGCGGTAAGTAGCTACTGGAGCTTACCTGCTTGCAGTGTATTTATATGCAGCATTTGGACGCACGGTAATGAATGGATTCGTAACGGCGTGTGATTTTTCATGTAGACTTTGACTATATGATGCTATATTTCATGTTCAAATGTTGTGAGGTTCTAGCTCTAGTTCTAGCTTTTTCGTAGACTGGCCGAGGCCGAGATTGGCTCAAGCTGCGAAAGAACTACAGAGATCGACTTTCCCGTGTTCTCTCAGCATGAATTAAGAATTGTAAGCGCTCTTTGTTTGAAAGTAATGTGTATAACGATTGAAAAATAACACAAATTCCACCGACCTCAGATTCGCAAGTGTCGTTCGCACGTATTTATTTCAACTTCCATCATTGTAAACCAATATCTTACGACTTATTGTATTGTAGTGAAATAGTCAGGTCGATAATCTTAAGGAAAATACAACATATAATAAAGGAAAAGAAACCTCAATCTATCAGACAGCGGCAGGTTTTGCTGGTCTGGTCTGACGAGCCGTGCTTGTTTGCGGTTGAAAAGGAAAAAAAATTTCGGTCCTGCCACTCATGTCGACATTTTGTTTGCGTACTCTGTGTAAAACACACCATGCGGCATCACGTAACGGTGAATAGAATTAATTGCTTGACTCATCACGCACTGCGAACACAGAAATAGTTAACGTACTCCTAGCAATAATTTCCATTTTTCTTTTCGCGCTGTATTTTGGGATCGGAAGTTCTCTCACAGCCGAGTTCTTGCCGAATTTAGGCAAGTCTTAGTTAGGGAAGAGTAGTAGTAGACTAGATAAACTAGAACAGCAATACAAGGCAAAGTTAAGGTGATTGAAGTACTATCAAGAGATACTATTAAAAATGTCGTATTAGCCTAAATTCGTTTTGTTCTATTTAACAATATGTCTATGATATCTAATTAGCAATAAAATTCTGCCTTACGTGAAATTATACTAGCGGAAAGACGGAAAAAGGGGGAAAGACACTGCGACAGTCTTTTCCTCGTGCCAAAGATGACCCAAGTAATCCATTTTCAAGAAAATACCTTGTCCTATTGGATAACGAAATGGCGCACCAGAGAGATTGTCCGAATCCAACCATATCCTTTTTCAGTCTGAATGGTTTCCTTCTTGTCCATCAAAATTATAGCTACATCAATATATATTAATAAGCTTTGGGTTGAATGTAGTTTCCTCTCACTGACCCAATGAAAAAAAATTATCAAGGAAGTTGACTGAGTCCCGGTACGGTAACATCAATGCCCTTCGTCGCGGACTGGATCTTTTTTTTTTCAATCTTGAATCCGTATTCGTATAGTATATGGGCTAATATAGTGTTTCGAACTAGCGTCATTTTTCAGTTTTTAATTTCCCGATAGGGATTTTGTCGTTGTTCGCTTATGACTACAAAACCATACACAACCCACCCACCCACCAACCCACACAAAAAAAAAATTTTACGGGCCAAAAGTAAAGACATTATAGTTTAATACGTTTTTTTCCCTTTTCTCTCCCGTGATTCTACATGGCATATTCATTTGTAGCGTTTAACGGCGGAACTAATCGTCAAGTTTTGGAAGAAATCGTGAGGGTGGAACTATTTTTAATTAATTGATTTCGATTTTTTTGGCCGATTTCAACAAAACTTTTTTATTTTCCCATTTTATATTTTCGTTAACAGCGTTTATCAGCGGATTGAATCGTCGTTAAATGGGGAAAATCGTACGGTTTCAACTCTTTTAATAAATTATTTTTGGTTTCCCCGGTTTCAAAAAAGATGTTTCGGTCCAAAAATTGCTGCTTTACTCATTGAAACTGTCCAATTTGCAGCTACTTTGCTCTTAAAATTAACAGCATTCATCAGCGGTTTCAAAAATAATTAAATGGGGAAAATCGTACGGCTGGAACGTTTTTAATCAATTATATTCGTTTTTAAGGGTTTGAAAAAATAAATTGCAGCTCCAAAAATAGCCGATTTCCTCGCTTATTTTATCAAATAAAAAGCTTATGTGACTTTTTCAGCAAGAAAGTTTTTCAGTGGATCCGAAAATTGTTAAATGGGAGAAATCGTACTACTGGAACTTTTTGAAATAATTTTTTTGTTTACATGGGTTTGAAAAATAATTTGCAGTTCCAAAAGGTGCCGCTTTGGCGTGTTTTTTAAAGAACCAAAACCTTATTGGCATAGAAAAATAGTTACTGCTTCACCTACTCCTTATCTCCTTACCCCCAAATCTGTTCCACCTTACTCAGGAATATTTTTATCAAGCCGATTTTAACAATAGCGTACACCACTAAAACGTATTTTTAAATAGAAATCCCGAAGTATCCCTATCGGGAACCTCTCGAGCGAAGCGAGATTTCTAGTACTATTACCTTTGACAGAATTCAGCTAAAAAAATACAATTTTTAGAATTAAATAAGTATCTGCTTGTTTATTCGATACATGCACACATCATCATTCGTCTATAAGAAGGGAGAGGAAAATCTAACATCTTAACCACACAGTTAATCAAACAGCAAGACTAAAAGAATAGGACGCGCATGTTGAGAGGGTGGAGCCTCTTGAAAGTAACTGGAAGACAGTATTATGTACTGAATTCTGGGCTCTATCATTCCGCTTTAGTGAACCTTTTCAACTTCCTCATCCTCGTGCGATATGTGAGCCTGATTTCCGGAAAGGTACATATATAGGAAGCAATTCAGAGCCAGAATCGAAGTAGTTCTTCACCAGCTCTCCTTCTTGTCTTGCCTTAACGAACTCCTAGTCAACGAATACACGACAATCTCGTTAAACTTGTTATATACGAGTAAAAGAACATGGAAGAAATTATCGGAATCGTCGACTCTTTCGCCCGCGGTGATACGATTGCGGCGCTGACTGAAACGGGCCGTTTCTTATACGTCTACAATTCAACCACGCTGATTGCATCGGTAGGATCCATTGTTGGCTTGGTTCTTCTTGGATCCTTGTTGTGGATCGCTATCACTACAGCTGCTAAGCCTGAGAAAGGTTATTACCACTACAGCGGGGGTGGCTATCGTAAAAGACGTTCAACTGGTAATATCTTTTATTCCAAGTGATTCCAAAAACAATTTTAGTTGTCCTCTTCTTTTGTAATAGGAACGGAAAGGGATGAAGAGAAGCAGCATACGTTTATCGAACTGTTGGTTATGCTGGACGAAACTTTTCGCAAAATGGAAATTAATAACTTTGACTGCCAGAAGCGTGCTGTTTGCGAAGCTCACAAGCGATACGCCGAGGGAACGTCCGGACCGATTGTTAGACGCATCACTTATATCTTTGGGTATCATTTAGAAAATGCTTCCTACATTTAGTCTAAATAACGGAGCAGCAGCATAACTAATAATTGAACTGAAGCATGATGCATCTATTAGTTCATATGATTGATGGCTTGATTAAGCATGAAATATTTTGTAAACGCATCCAATTTTCGAATTATAGAAAGCTGGATGACCAACCTCTGAGCGCCTTAGAACCCGAATCTGCGGAATTCCTGGATAAATACTTTGAAGCAGCGGATAGAGGTGAACGCAACGAGGACTGTGCTCAATTGTATGCCGCCTGTAATCGCAGTCTCCATGATTTTGTGTCGCTTTCTCAAAATCAAATCCACTCTGAGAAAGAGAAACTCTTCAAAAATTAAAACGGAATAAGCCGGATGAATGAGAATTTAAATGACGGCTTCACTAATTTAATTGACGAAATCACGCGCACGAGTTTATTCTTGCGCATCCTTATTTAAAATACTTTTTTTTTCGTTCCTGACGGATTACTATTTATAATGATAATTTATTTTATTGCGTCTTTAAATGATTGTATCTGAAGGGTGTATATAAATTCAAATTTATGAAGCTGAAGGCCGAGAAACTACCGTATAGAATTCTTCGTGCATCTAAATGTGGATTGAGCTGAAGTAACTTTTTTTTTAATACACTAACTATCAAGCAGTAACGGATGACCTTTACGAAGCTAAAACATATTAGATTACTGCAATTAATTTTATGCCAGGAATACTAGAAGAAAGAATTGATTTATAGAACCGTGTTCCGTGTTTTGGTTACACACCATCTATCGGCCAGGTAAATGAACCCAGCTTCAAGTATAAAAAATGCGCCGCTAGCGTAAAATATATCAGCAATCATCAATCATCGACAGAAATAGTAGCAAAACAAGGCATTTGAGTGTGAAATTACAAAAGGGGAAATTACCACGAGAATAACGCTATTTGGTTCGCTTTTAAACTGCAAGTCTCTGTTATCTGATAGACAGAACTCCGTTAATTCAATGGCAACAAAAAGTCCCTTAGGAATGTTACATTTCTACAGATCAATTAATTTGAATATTACATAATTAAGCCAAGGCCATATGTTAAACAATTGATTGTTATCTGGGTTCAATTACCCTGGAATAATTTGTATTATTCCGCGTTATATTATATGCTGAGCACTTAACAGAACCAGTTTCAATTTGTATAGATTAAAATATCCTTTAATTTTTCTTCTTTGTATTGTAAACAAAGATGTCAATGAATAGAAGAATTTTCGTTGTCTAAGTACAAATTTATCATCACTTAAATGGTTTTTAAATTAATATATAACTATAATTACGCCTGAGGCGTGATTCGCGCCCTATCCCCATCTGCCGCCGAAAAATCAAAACTTAGCAGACGAAAGTTTTGAGTCCCACTTCACGTGGAGAGAGAATGGCGGTAAACTTCTGTCACGAATACCTTGGGACCAAAATATTGTGTAGTCAAGTGTCGACTGAAAGTCACGAAATAGACAATTTGATTTCGAATAACATTGTCCAGAAGAATCGAGGGTTTCTTGCTGGCTCCTTTGTGCGCCCACCCGTTGATACTATTGTGCAATTTCCTTGTCCTGTCAAAATATGCTGCTTAACTGTCAACGGACGTGTTGGTTGCCAACAATCTACTGGTTGCGAAGTCTTTGTGCAAAGTGAAGAAGCTAGTGAGTGAAATAGGATATAACAACTTAGAGTACAAGTGTGTTGTTGTATTGCAATTTGCAAGTGACTTGGCAATCTATTTTTGGCCTTGAATGATAAACAAAAGCTAAATGATATGGAACCCAACACTGATCACAATTAAGAGATTGAATAACATTCACTGAATACAAAATTATGATTTATTGTTTTGGTTGTGGTAGTCAGTTGTACAACATGTGTCTTTTTGTGTTCAGTTGTGTAAAACAAATTAAGCTACAGTTATCTCTCTCACAAAATTGGATGTTTATTGATTTGTGCTTTGTTTTTGTTTTTCTATTTATTTATGTGACAGGTGGATATGATGCCTTCAATCATGGGATTTTCCACCAAGTCGGAAAGTATTACTGGGACTGTGATAAAAGAGGAGTATTTGTAGCAAGTGCTCCACATTCGTCTTCATGTAGATCCACCCCTGCTGTTGATTTTATGAGGCAGGACCTAAGTAGCCGAATGACCAATAGTCTCAGTGCAGTCTGGAGTCTGCGCCTTAGAATTTTAAAGACATCTGGCTCCTCCATTCCAGCACTTGGAGGTTTAGCTGTTTGGGGCTATGTAGCTTACTGCTGTCCTGCTCCACTGGCCAGGAGTGTTCTTTTCAAGTGGCATAACATGAACCAGCCTCAAACTTGTCCCACCTCACCCATCCCTAACGTGATTGACGTCCGGAAAAGTGGTCCCAGCACCGGTGCAATTCAGCTTGCGCGTGCCGTAGCTGAAGATGATTTCGAAATACCCGAAGAATTTCTTGATGGGTTGACGTGCGATATAATGGCCATGCCGGTCCGTTTGCCATCTGGTAACGTTATAGACGAGAGGACACTGGAGCGTTTCGCCAAACAAGAAGCGGCTTGGGGCAGACCGCCAAGCGATCCGTTCACCGCACAGCCGATCTCCGCCAGTCATCGTCCCGTCTACGATACAGCTCTCAAAGCTCGCATCGATTCATTTCTATTGAAAGAATCTCACCGACCGTGCCTCAAAAACGTCCCGCGAACAACGGGTCCGATCCAGACTAGGTCGTCGGACACGCTTCTCCAGCTGGGTGACGTGGCCGCAGTCAAGCAGCCTAGCACCTCCATCCCACCTCCTCCAGCCGCACCTCCGCCGCCACCATCAGTCGTCGATCCCTCGAGAAGATGGCTTTCAAACGTGGCCAGCAGTCTACAGCACTTGGCCGGAAGTCATATTAGCGTGCGACCCAAAGTCCCGGCCGTCTCTTCAACTTCTGCTGCTGGCGTCAAATCCAACACCTCACCTTCCTGCTCCTGCGGCTTTCTTCCAGATGGACGACCGCTCTACACTTTGCCTTGCGCGCATCTGATCTGCCGCCCGTGTCTGCTGGAACTGAAGGCCGGCGAGACGTTAACCTGTCGTCAGTGTCGATTGCCCTTCGCCCTCCACGAGCCCGTCCTACATCACAAACCATAGCGAGAAATCGCAGCAGCTGCTCTTGTTTTTCTCTCTCTCCCAGATATTTTTGTGTGCGGTGATGGCCTCGATCGTTCCATACGACACATCGGCGGTGCCAAAATCTGGTACGGAATGTAGATTATATACAAGCGACTTGCTGCCGCTCGTGCGTTTCCACTCTATTCATTCTCTTCAAGTCTGTTTTCTATTCTTTACTTTTCTCTCTCTATTTTTCTTCTCTCGTGCTGGACGTAATAAAACATCATCTGTGCCAGCTGTGTGCTTCTCGCTTGCGCTGCATACAGAAGAAGAAGAAGCAGCATAAAAGAAACGATGAGAAAAGGGAATAATCATAAAATACATTGTAGATATAGAGAGGGATCGTTGAGGGAATATGGGATTATGGGTAGGTAGGTGGGAGAAAAAAAAACAATGGTATCGTGACTGACCATCGGAAAGCGTGATGGTATTCACGGATGCTGATGACCACGTATGCCCGTGCGATGCGGTCGATGAATATCTTCCGTCTCCTTTTTTTCTGATTTGTGTTTCATCTTGGCTTGTTTTTCCCGTCCTTCATTTCTTTCTTTTTTCTTTCTTTTCTCTCTTTTAGGGAAGTTTTCGTTCATTCCAGTTTTTCCCCCGATTATAGTGGCCGACATCGATGCGGTGGTGAGCTTCACCAACCAAGTGATGAAGAAAGAAGAGAGAGGAAACGAATTTCCAATTCTTCATGGAAAGCAGCTCCAGCTCATTATTCAACAAGAGATTTCATCCCCCCAGAGTTTGACAGCGTGTCCGTCCACTCTTTTCAATCTTTTTCTCGGGAGACCAGAGGGCGAAAACCAACCTTCTGTTGTCGCCAGGGGTCGTGAACGATCGCGCCCCCACATTGGCTCTTTATTGCTCAGGTGAGAACCAGAATAGCCTTTTCTTGTTTCGCCTTTGTTTTATTGTTTTTTGTTTTTTTGTTTCGTTTTTTTCCCCCCTCGGAGTGTTTTTCTGCGAAAGAGAACGGCCATTGTTTCCTATCCTTTTTTTCGTTCTAAACGTTCGTGACGTTTCCGAAAACAAGGGACTTCGGGGTGGTGTCTTTGATTTATGATGATCAAGATGTAGACACAAAAAAGTAAGAGGGGAGGTTGTGGTGATGTTGATGGCGGTGGAGGTAGACGATGAGGCTGGAGGTGGATGAAATGCCGTCAGCACTCGACAGAGAGAAAAAAAAAGAAGTCAGAGAGAGAGAAATGAACAATCAAAAACGACGGGAGAAGAGAAGAAGGGAAAAAAGGGGAGCACGGAATGTTTTGAAAAAGGCCGGTGATCGGTCCTAAGGCCATGTTCATCCGGTGAACGTCCTCTGAGAAGAAAAGCCCTTTTTGAGTTTTGAAATAGGAGAAGATGTATAAATTTATCTGTGTATACATGGCGTATTTACAGTCGTTAGACCCCTAACGAGTCTGCGAGCCGGTTACCATTCTAGAACACGAAGTGGACCGTGACGGATTTTTTGCTCGGGTGATGGGCATTAAGAACGATCAAGTTCAAGATTTATTCTTATCTCTTTTTCTTTGCCATGGCTTCTTCTGGAATCTTAGTACGTAACGGAACTAAATAGGCCGATAGTGCGGACGGGATTATTTTAGGGAAAGAAAGGGGGCGAGAAGACGAAGAAGAAGGAAAAAAAAGATGAAAAGTTCAACAGTCCACCGGAATTAACACACTCGAATTGTACGGTAACTGTAATAACGTATCGGTAACACTCGAGCGTCTTCCGGTATACCCGAGCGGCGTCCGTCCCTAGTCCCCTTTGTGCGCGCTTCTAGAGACGTCTTTTGACGTTATATTTTCAGTTGGTTGTTATTTTCTAACGGAACTCACGCACAGCAGTTGCGGCCGAGGAGAGAAATTAAAGAACCCGTAATGATGAGGGAATACGAAGTCGATTTGGTCACCTCATTTCCCACTGGCGCGCGCGCGCGCGACGATGTTTCATCGACCGGACGGACGCCCGGCATTCCCGTCCGTCCCTGTCGTGAAACGGAATGTTTGATTTCTTTCTTTTTTTCTTCTTCTTCTTCGTCTCGAATTTTTATTTTCCTCGTATCCGACCGCACTGACAGATGATTCAGCTTTGTATCCAGGTGAACGTCGGTCAGAAGCGGTCAAAGTCCGATGGAACGACGATCCAGAAACAATCGCAACAAAAATGTCCTCCCCTTTTCTTCCTAATGGAAAATTACAATTTTTTGTGTAAAGCGTGAAACGCGGTAAAAAGTTCACCAGGTCATCTGGGAACAAATAACAAAACACGTAGTCGACGAGACGAATGGTTGAGGTGTGTCGTGCTGGATGATAATTAACGCCGACCGACACTATTACGCGAACGTTGGGGTGTAGGCGAATTCAATTTTTTTTTGTTCTTGTTCTTCTGTGTATTATTTCCCTCTGTGACTTTTAAAAGAGAAAAAATTTTCTATTTTACAACTTGTGTGTGCAATCTCGGGACAGATGGTCTGCGGTCAAGTTCTCCATCATCTTATTACTCCCTTTCATTGGCATGGCGTAAGAAAGCCACTGCGAGCAACAACAGACTTCGTCTTCCTCTTTCTTTTCGTAGGAACTTCCAAGTTGTTTTTTTTTCTTCTTCTTCTTCTTCGTTCTTTATTTTCGCGCTCCTAAATAAAAAGGAAGAAAAAAAAACAGAAAAAGAAAAATGGGACGCTCTGGTGGATTTAACAAGTCATCCGCCGGACCGACTATCTTTTTCTTTTCCCGTTTCCCTTCGCTGTTTCCCACCCATTAGTAAACTTCTTTTTCCTCTTTCTCTCTGTCTCTCGTCTCTTTTAAAAAGAAATGAGTAAGAAGAGACTGCTACTGTGAAAGGAGGGAAGAAGAAGAAAAATCTAAACGAAAAGAAAAACATTGTGACTCGGTCGTTTCTTGTTCTCTACTTCTCCTCCGGTTTCGAAAGAGCCGGCCTCGTCCATCAGTGAAAGTGTCTTGAAGCGGCCGAGCGCATCCTAGCCACCGCCTCGCCGATCGGTAATGGGTTTTTCAATTGATTAAATGAATCTTCGTTTTTGGGTGGCGCAATGGCGCGAAAATGAGGTACGCGCCGCGTGCACCGGCTCACGAGACGCCCGGCAATAGAAGAAACAATAAGTAATCGACATAATAGAATCGAATAGTAGTTGTAGTAGTAGTAGTAGCGATGGCGGGTAATAGTAGAAATATCTTCTTCTTTTTCATTCTCTCCAAAAAAGAAAAAAGAAAAAAATATAGTAGAGAAAGAAAAATAAACCTATGCATATAAAGGAATTGCCCTCTGGTCTCGGCTCCACGGTTCTCTGCCCTCCTGTATTCCTCCCCTCCCGCCGACCACCTGACTGACGACAGAGAAAAGACCCTGAACGCCTCGGGCCATGCACACACACGCACTCTACTGCGGGACTAGCCCTCCCCTCTCTCTCTCCCGAAAGAAGCAGCTCGTGTCTGAACGGCGACAGAGAGCTCCGATCAGTCGACTGCCGACCTTCCGTGCGGCGAGGTGTGTTGATTATTATTTCCCCCCGGACCCCAAAAAAAGTTGGAAGTTCTTTTCTTTCACCCAAGTTGTTTTGTTGTTGATGTTGTGGGGGGGAGTTTTTGTCTGACTTCTTCAATCCGACGACGATCTGTTATCACTCGGGTTGTCACCCGCCTACTCCCGTGCGTGTCGGTTCGAACGCACGACCGACAAAAAAAAACTAGATCGTATCAACGGAACGGTTTCGTGTTTTGTCTTTTGGTGTGACTACCTCGTCTAGGTCGACCGTTGTTGTTTCAGTCGCGCTCTACCAAACTCTCGTCAAACAGCCCCCCAACAGGTAAATGAACAAGAAATACAAAAAAAATATAAACTAGTATAGAAGAAGAGACAATTCGTTTCTTGCCTTGGTTGATAAGCGTTTTTTTCTTCTGATCTTGGGAATTGAATGTCGACCCGTTTCTTCTTCATCGGAATTACTGAGAATCGTGATGGCGACCTTTTGAACTGAATTCCTCCTACACAACGGGATAAAAATCTGTTAGCCATTTCAATATCAGTGGGTGACGGGCCCGGCTGATGAATAGGACGGGCTGGATTTGGAGAAGGTGGGGGGACGTTTCTCGTTTTATTAGGTAGAAGAATAAAGAAGCTCTATCTCTCTTTTGCCGATGACGGGGCCCCGTTTGGCCATGAAAGGCAGCAGGCAGGGCTAGCTCTTTTTCTCTCTCTTAGCCTCACTTTGATTTATTCCCCCCAGAGAGAGAAAAACAGTTTTTATTGCCAAGGTGATGGCCTGTCTGTACATCATAAAAGAAAAAAACAGAGAGAGAGATACAGGGCCTGGTCTCTGTGCCAAAATAGACACGCGCATATGCATATGCAGATTGTTCCTGACATCCTTAAATGGGCGACGTAACCTCCTGCGTTCTACTTAGCGGCGACGTTACTCCCGTGTTATTGTGTGTGCAGCCTGTAACGTATATATACGTATATATACTACGGGATTCTGCAGGCCAAAGACCGGCGGAAGACGCAGCAGCAGTTCGTTTATTCTCCTCTATACATCATACAGTTTTTTTCTTTTCTTCAAAATAAATAACTCAGAAGAGACGTTAGGACGTACTGTATACTCCCCGTACAGTAGTACAGTATAGCAGTGAATCTAGGCAACGACAAGAGTCGAAAGAATGTATTATCCATCTCTTCTCCGGGCGCAAGTTCCCCAGCCGAAAGTCATCGCTCATCTTCTTGTCTCTTGATTTCTCCTACCAAACAACAGAAAAAGAAAAAGACACGAAGAAATCTCATTAACGTCGCCTTTTTCCTGTTCATTTCGGGACACTCGAAAATAACCGACTCGGTTTGTCGTTTTTTCTTTCTCTCTACCCCTCTCTACGTATCTCTGCGCCGTTCTCTCGTTGCTTTGTCTTTTCCCACCTGGGCCGCGCGATGCAATATTCAACAGCGTTTTTCAAATTTTTTTTTCTTTTTCTGAATTTCAATCAGTTCGAGCCACACCCAGCGCGCCGTTTGTAGTTTGCCTATTTTCGAAAACAGATGTATGGGTATAATAATGGGAAAGGATTAGTCAAAAGGCCAATTGGCAGTATACGATCGGAATGACGGCAACAATGCCGCCAAACGTGAAAGAATAACAAAACAAAACAAACGTTGTTATTTCTTTGTTGTTTTTCTTTTTTCCTTGCATTTTTCGTTTGTTTCGCTCTCGCAAGCTATTGACAGATTATGAGGATATATTAGAGGTGATGTTTTTTTCTCATTTTATTTCTTTGTCTGTTTCGCTCTCTGTGTACCGTCGGAGTCGTTTTCTTTTGAATGTTGGAAGAGCGGAGGCCAGCTCGCGCAACATGCGCGTGTGTATGTGAAACCGCGCGCCTGGAACGTTTGTTTTTTTTGCGGGATTGCTTTACGAGCGGAAGTCGACCATCGAACGAAACAAGTCTCGAGCTTCCGCCCTCGGGATACACACGACGTCGACGTAAGGGGAAGAAAAAGAGCAAAGAAACGATTGAACTGGGCCGCCCGCTTGTTTGGCGTCCTCCCGCAAGGGCTCTGCTTTATTCCGAAAGAAGAAAAGAAGGAGAAAGAACAAGAAGAATGGATATAAAAAAAAGAGAGAAAAAAGGCAAGAATTAACTGCACACACACAGAGAAGAGCACGGTCGTGAAAAGACACACACACACACGGGCGGGACGACGCGGGGCGTACTTGGCTGGCGGACAGTCTTCACCTCTAGTGTTTTTCCAGCCCGAAAACAACGACAACGACGGGATAAAAAAAAAAAAGAAGAAATAGGCCTCTGCCGGTATGCGTGTTTCTCGGTTAGATTGTTGACCGCTTTTAAGTCAAAAGGAAAGAAGAAAGAAAGATAAAAAGAAAGAAAGAAAAAAGAAGTCTTTTTTTCAAAAGGTGGCCCCCTTCTCGGCGTGTCTTTTTATCTGCTGCCTCGGAGTCGACACTGCCGGAATACCGTTAGGTCTACAAAAGCCATACGTGCGTCGAACGGACAAGTAGGAATGAACGATTCATTCGTCAGCATGTTACGAAACTCGTGGCTCGCCCTCATTAGACGGCCCTGCCAGCCGTTGTTGCTGGCAGTGTAATGGTGGAAAAGAAAGAAAACAGCGGTACTTCTTGACGGACAAGCTGATATTTTTGGCGGATAAAGTGATGGAAGAGTCTCCATATATCGCCGAGAGAAAATCCCCCTTCTTTTCATTTTTTGCATGCCGACGCCAGAAAAAGAAAGTTGCTGTTTAGCATTTACACCTACTGATTTTCTTTTGGCCAGGATTCGTTGTGAAAATAACGTAACTTCATTTGTTGCCGCTGCGGCGGCCCCACGAATAACAAATAAATGTCTTTTCCGGCCGACAATCTGATTGCTGTTGTTGTGTGTTGCCGGGGCTGTGGAGCCGCCTCGAGAGGAGAATCAATGCCAATTAAGGTATTGAATGGACGCCAACCCCTTGCAGCTTTCATTATGGCGTTTGCTTTTAATGGGACCCGCTCGAGGGATCCGGTTCGTGCTGCTATCGCTAGCAGCTGTGACTGCCCGCGCGTTCTAAAGTTATATCTCGATTCGAAATGCTGCTGGTGAGCCCAGCGTAGCATCGAGTTTTTTTTTCTCTCTCTCTCCTTTTTTTTCGGGTGAAAATAAAACACAACTACCCACTGACACAAAGTTATTGTTTTATTGAGGAAATTCAAGGGCTGGAACGGTCAAGGATCGAGGGAAAGGTACACAGAGTCGTCGAGTATTACCTACTCTGTTGGCACTCTTGAATGTCCTTTTTGGAATTATTTTGACTTAGTCACAGTCAGAGTTAGCAGCAGAGAGAGTGACGAGAATTGGCGATGATGATCAAGTTGTTCGTTGAAGGACAACCGGATTGTCTACGGAGCTGTTCCGCAAGTTTCAGCTCTCTCTCTCTCTCTCTGTAAGGTATTAGTCAGAACGGGCGTCAAGTCACCTCGTAAAACTTTTCCTGACAAGAGCTGCGCGAAGGTTAACTATCGGACACACACACATATACACCCTGGCATGCGTGCAACAATATCGGAGAATGGAGAGCTATATCTGATCGTAACCTTCTAGTTTTGGCTTTTCTCTTATTTCTCAATTCCTTTTCAAGTTTCTTCCTTCTCTTGAATTACATTTTTTTTCTATCTCTCTTCTCTTTTATTTATTGATGACAAAAAAATACAGTGCATTATGTTAAAGAGTTGGTGCTCCGCGTGTGTCGGATCAGAGGTGTTGGCCTTGTCGAATGAGAAATGTTATTTTCATCTTTTATCATTCCTTTACCGTAACGCAACCCCACCCGAATGGTAATTACGTGCAGATTCCCTTTCTCCCTCCCCTAAGCGATGTTGTTTTCGAAAACGAAAAAAAGAATACAAAAAGAAAAATAAAATAAAAAAGAACTTTCCAACATTTTTCAGCATCTCCGCGTGAGTTGGTTTTCGTCGTCGTTCCCACTACTGGGAAAACGTACCCATTTTTCACTCGAAGAAGTTGATAGAGAACAACTACCGAATGTAAACATGGAATAAGGGAAAGAAAAGGAAAGGTACGAGTGTACGACGAGTCGATACCAATAAGAGCTGCAGCGGGCATTGATGGTGGCTTTTCATAATACATTTCCAGCCCTTTTCTTTGTTGTGTATAATAATCAAGGTCGCTGCTCCATATGGGCATCTTCCGTCCTTCTTTCTGGCTTAAGCGGTGACGTGTTGCATTATTAGCAAACGCACATAAAAGCGTCGGGGGAGTTGTTCGTCTTTCAAAATAAAAGGAAGAAATAGACGGCAACAAACAACACCAAAAAACTTTCTTTCTCATTTGACGGTCGACTGACTTCCCCTTCGACGTCCCGTCCGCGCCACCAAAGCCGCCACCACCACCGCCACCACAGCACTCCGAAAAAAAAAGAGAAGAGTTGAATAACTCTGACACTGTATATCCATTTGATAAGGAAAAGTAAAAAAAAAAAAACACAAATGGCGATGGAAAAAAAAAGAAACGGAAAGGAAATGATTAAAAAGTGTGCTGTTGGAAAGAAGAAGAATCATCATCATCGTCGTCATTCGGGTCCCGTCGTCGTTTTCTCTCCCGGCCATTCGCTCATCAAAACCGGGCAGCCGCGTGTGGTCGATTCCGGCGCGAACTGCTGTGCCGCCCGTTCCATCTCATTTCGCCAGACTCTCTCTGGCGACAGTGTGTGTATTTTTCTTAAATATAACAATAACATTTGAAAGTGTCTTTTTTTATGTTTAGTGAACAGCACATTTCTGAGGTTGGTTTTTACATTTCTCCGACTGTGTTAGCCAGCAGTCAACAGAGAGATGCAGGAGGAGGAAAAAAAACCGCTAGATGTGTGAAAGCATCCCATTTGTTCATGATCGTTAACACGATTTCTTTTTCTGCCGATGTCATCTCTCTCTCTCTCTTCCCGCAGACTCTTTTTTTTTCTTTCTTTCTTTCTTTCTTTCGGTCTGTGGCCTCTTTTACTAAGCGACATACTGATGCCTAATGAGACGTGCATCTCTAGTCGCTTCGGTCACAGATAATGTCGGAGGAGTACTAGGGAATTTGTCGTCGGTCGCCCCAAAAATCGACCGAAATTGTCTTGCCGAGCCGAGACCTTCGCTCACGCTCTCGTGTGTGTTCCGATATCTCATGGTAGCCGATGCGTGCAAAGTAGGACACAACTCTACGCCTCTATTGTAGAAAGTGACTCTGGGTCGCTCTCCACCATCAAGCTTTTGCTGCCTTTTTCTTGTTTGCAACTCTCTACTTTTTCCCGTTTCTTTTTCTCTCTCTCTCTCTCTCGCCCGTCCTCGGTGGAGGTTTGTTTGTTGTCGTTGGCTGATGATGGTGTTGTTATTATGCTCGACACAAGGGCTGCACCCATTGGCGTCCTCCGCTGAATGGGCGCTTGAGTAATGCCGCCTTAAGTCTTCATTGTGCCCTCCTCAGAGATTCTTTCACCTCAATTTTTCGCCAGGGCGCGTTTTTCGCCAGCCGGAAAGAAACGGAGATGCTCGAAGCGCGCTCGCTATTATATACTATATATATATATATAAACTAGACACTTTCACTGCTTTGTGTGCCTGCCTCTTTTACAAAGACAGGCAAGGCAGGGCCCGTATTTTTCCCTTTAGATATTTCTCTGATCTCAAAGTTGTTGTGATTGTTATACGCTGCCTTTCGCGTTCACCTTTCGCTCACCTTTAGCTAGGTAGCTCGGTTATTCATTAAGGCCAAACAACAGCAGCCAGTGTTCTAGTATAGTTGTAGAGAAAGAAAGAAAGAGAAGAAAAAAAGAGAAGAAGAAGAAGAGGTACTAGTGGTGGTGGTCTCGGCGGTGGTTCATGTCAAATTCTCCTTTGCACCCGAGAGCTCGACCTCTCTCTCGTTTTTTATATTATATGTACGACGTATGTAGAGTTCCCCTCTCTCTTCCTGTGCCTATAGACGGCGACGTTCGTGTGAGAAGGCAAGCCCAGGGAACTCTTGGTGGAATGAGCTCACACACATTTATTTCTCTGAAGGAGGGGGGGCTAGGGAACCGAAAAAGAAAAGAAAAAGGGAAATAATGTTTGAAATCTATTCATTATATAATACGATTCCGGGAAGAATGAAGACGACAATAGATTCACATGGAAGTATAACGCAATGCTCATCTCGTGTTCTTTGTTGTTGTTGTTGTTGCTTTGCTCTCCATTTGCCATTACTCGAGTTTATTGTTATGACGTTTTCTTTTTCTTTTTTTTTCTTATTTTGTTTTTCTTTTCTTTTTTCTTTTCAACAATAGGAAAGACTTGCATAATGAGCGACATGAAGAGGCTGTTCTACGTGTGGTTCCTCGGCGCCAAAGAATGCCGCGGACTGCGAGGCGATGAATTCGTTCGGCCCATCGTCCGGTACGTTCTCCTTTTATTTATTTTTGGTTTTCCTCCATCCTTCTCCAGCCCATTTAAATTCTAATTCCAAACTCGTGTAGATGTTATTTTCAACTTTGCGCTTCTTAATTGATCTTTCGACGCGCAAAAGTCCTTGGCTGCACGGCTCATCGCGCGCTACCCAACTTCCCTGTGTTATCTCTCGCAAAACAAACGACCAATCACCGGTCCGTGGGGAAGTTTTCAAATTGAAAACTTCCGCGTCTTCTTCTTCTTCTACTTCTTCTTTTTCTTCTTCTTACTTTACCCCCCTCCATGGCTAGACTTAACGACTCATTTGTGCCCCGCCGCCAGAGCGCCTCCTCCTCTTCTTCCTCCTCCTCCTCCGGAATGAATGGGAACGAAGAAGACGGAAAATAAGAAGAGAAAAAAAAACGAAACAAAAAAACAAAAAGGAAAAGAGCTATTAGAAACACACGGCGGTAGTAGCTGATGGGTTACGGTACGTGGGATAAACCCGAATTGTTCTAATATTATAAATCCCGTCCTGCGCTGGCTCCGATATGACTTTGTGCAGCCAGTGCTAGGGTCATTGACAAAACCCCTATGGGTGTGCACGCCGAGTCTGAGCTATCCCGATAGCAGTCTCAGCAGTTGCAGCAGCCCGGGCCCCGGCGAGTACTTGACTCGTCATCGATAGCCGAAAGGAGCGCGCGTCGGGTTCATCCTCTAAAGCCAAGTTCGATGCCCCGAACGGCAACACTAACAACAACAGCAGCAGCAGCTACACTGTCGTAGTGCTCTTTTTCTCTCTTTTTTCTCCCAATTTTCGTTTGCTCGTTGGCTTTCCTGTCTCATTTGATCTGGACATATTTATGGGCCTGAGGTGAAAATAGCAGTCTGCGCTGTCCGGGTCCGACCAGAATTTACGTTTACAGTGCGGGTGGAAGGAAACGTATTGGTTAGGGCCTTTCGCGACAAGGAATAAGCTTCAGCCGAGCGCCATATAAAGCCTATAAAGGAACTGCGTCTACACACACAAACACAACAAAAAGAGAGAGAGAGAGAGAGAAAGAGGAACGAAAGAAAAGAAAAGAAAGATGTATGTACGTAGGCAACGTCGTGCGACTTTGGAACCCGGGCTTCCTGGTCGGCGTCGCCAGGGTCGTGGAGTCTCGGCAGCCAAGACAGGGAATAACAACAATAACAGCTTGGGCCCAAAAGGGAAACAAGAAGAGGAGGGAACCTAGTAGCCCCCCACTCTGTCCCGATGTGGCCGTGATTATGCGGTGCGACATGATCCTCCTCTTCTCCGAAGCGCACAAACAAAAAAATGAGGAAAAAGAGATGGAGATGGCTGCCGCACTAATCATACCCACCCGTCACATTCTTTGTCTTCTTCTTTTTCTTTTCTACTTCTTTCGCTTCTTCTTCTTCTACTGAGCTTCTTCTTTTGGCGAAGAATAGGCCATCTAAGGCTCCCGCTCTCTTTTTGTTGTGTACGTAGTATGTTCTTCTTCTTCTTCTTCTTGCTTAGACTCTCGCCAGGTTCCTCATCACGCGTTGTCGGATTTGACGATCACGCCGAATAGGTACGAAAAGAGAAAAGACGGAAGAAAAGATGGCCTTGCATTGTTTTCTTAGACTCGACGGTATTCCGTCTTTTTCTCACTTGGCCCAGCACACGTTTCCAGCTGCTTCTCTTTTTTCCTTCAAGGCTGTAATCACCTGGCCCTCCTTCAATAGCTGACTGCAATTTCTTTTCTTCTTTCGTCCTTAATTTTTTGTTGCAATATGTACGTACCAGAAATAGTTGTGCCCTCCGAAGAAAGAAAAAGACATCATCATCCTCAATACGTTTCCTTATGTGTTGTGTGCGAGATGAATGAAAGAGAGAAGGTCGTGAGTCGGGATTTCGGCTTCAGATTCGCCATGACTACGCCCCGTAGCCCACCATCTATAATCGTTGTTGACGTCTTAAATGGTATAGAGGATAGAGGAGGCAGAAAAGACATGATCGAATCTTCTCTTTCTATCTCTCTCGTTCGTCCCTACGCCTCTCTCTCACCCACGATATCATCTACGTTTTTTGGCCGACGTCATCGTTACTCATTCCCCGGCTGGCCAATCAACCGGCTCCGATAGCAATTGCGTCCTATAGTACACAAACCCGGCGATCCGGCGTTCGATGATAGCCATCGGGCGCCACGTCTAGCGGAAGCGTACCGTAAATTTCTACTTCTGACTATTTTCGTTGTGTTTGCTTGGGGTTTGGAAACAGCTGGCGCTCACCGACGTCAACCCGGTCAATCCAGTGTGTGCGCCGTCAACGCAGACTAATTGACTTTTTTTTTCTCTCTCTCTCTGTCTTTCTCCTTTCCTTTCTTGGCCAACCAACAAAAAAGAAGGAAGGAAGAAAAAAAAGGAATGAGAGATAGGAGGGCCAGATCGTTCATCCTGCCCGCGGCCAATTGATCAATGAATGACACGAAATTGCAACGGGGCAGAACAGGTCGTAGAGACGGCGATAATGGCCAATACGTTATTATTAACTTCCAGCAGCAGCTGTCCTCCTTTTCTTGCGCCTATTGATTCACGTTTTTCGAATTAGCGTTTTTCCACCACTGGGTCGAACGGTCGAACAAACCGGAATTATTGGCTCCGAAAGAGAGAAAGAGAAAAAAAATAAAGATGGACAAGGCGGACAGTCTTCAGAAATTGGGAACGCACGTTCACATAAGTGTTGTCGACGACGAAAAGCGGATGGGTTTTTTTTCTTCTTCGTTCTTTCTCTTAAAGGGAGAGATAGGATCAACGACCGGGTCGGAAAAATCCGGGTGCACGCACACGCCATCATTCCAGCCCGCGGAAGAGCTGACGGATGGGAGTCAAGAGAAAAACTAGCGTGTGTGAGAACTAACTTGCGGTTCTAGTCGTCGTCGTATGAAGATATCATCATGAACGACAATGGTAGCAATCGGGTCTTTTCTTGTCCGTCCGTCAACAATCATCAACTCGTTTGGTGATGATCCGCTCCGTCGATTATTATTGGTTCTATTGCTCGCAGAAAAGAAAAACCCGTTGTCCCGCCAGTTGATTACCCTTTTAAAAAGTTAATGTCGTGCTGACGTTCGAGTGGAAAATAACCTGACCATTTTCGGTCGATTCTGTTTGTTGCCAATCAACAGGTACTTCCAGCGTAAGGAGGTGGAATGCGAGCCGTCGAAAGTGACGCTGCAAATCTCGTCCAAAGGGATCAAATTGGTGGCCGATTCTCTGCGCCATTTTGTGCCCAGTCATGCCGTCACTTACGTTAGTCAGGGCGCTCCACCCGACGACGACATCGTTTCCGTCATCCTGCTACTGTACAACCCCATAACCAAGTGCCCGGTTCATCTTCACGCCTACCGCTGCGACTCGGTGGAGACGGCCGATCTGCTCTCGGAGCAGCTTCAACTGCTCGTCGACCTGCCCGAGAACCAGCGCAAGATCCGCGATTTGGAGCAGCGGCTCCAGTCGCAAGGACTCTACCCGAGCGCCGGCCAGAGTCAATCGAGAATGCTCATTAAATCTTGCGATACCGGATTGGGCGGATCAAGCGGAGATCTACTCGCCGGCCACAGTGATTCTTCCAGCGACGATGTCGCTTCCAATGACGTCGGCAAGTCAACGACGATGGATCTGCAACGTCCCGTGCCGCTTCAGTCGGACACGACCATCTCCAAAACCGACCAGGAGCGTATCGCCCGTCTCTACGATTCCCTGGCGGCCGAGCTACGCGACAAATTGGGCGGCGCCATGTCCGGCAAAGCTGCTCCACTTCTTTTGCCACCAAAGGATTACGAAGAGCAGCCGGAAAGCAGTCGACCGTCGGCGAATAAGAACGCGGCCAGCAATAACCAGCGAGCCGGCCGTTCAGCCGTCCGAGGTAACAAGCAAACAGACAACGGCTCATCGAGTGGACTGTCGAGCGGAATAGGATCCGACCTCGACGATCCGGTGGCTGAGCGTTCGCGGAACCGCGAGTGGATGCGCTCCGTTAGCTGCCAGCAACCGGACAGTCGACACCAACTCCAACAGGCCCGTCAACGCTACAGTTATCACGACTCGAGCGGTAGCAACAACAACATCCTGCTCCATCAACATCAACATCAACAACAGCAACAACAGCACCAAGAAGTCGTCCAACGGCGACGTGACCCGGTTATGCGCCAAATGTCGGAGCGGCGAGACACGTCCACCTTGTTGAACCGACGCTCAATGTCAGATCTGCGCCGCCAGGAGGAATCGGCCGTCATGATCCGTCGTCGAGAAGAAAGTTGCCGCGATGTCCGAGGCAGCAACGCCGAACTTAGCCGCAGTCGGGCCGAGTTCCAACAGCATCCTTTATTGGCCGACGGTAACAACCAGCGGAGTCGGGTCAAGGAAGCTCTTTCCAAATTCGAGGGTCGAGATCACCAACACGAACCTGTTGTCAAGGCCGTCAATGCCAGTTCACGGAGCCGCTCATTCCGCGACGACCAGCCATCTCAAGGCTGGAACGCCGGCGTCAAGTACCGCCGCCAGCAGTCCACCATCGCCGATGCCTATCAAGAGCTGGACCAGAGGGAACGCTTCCCAGGTCTTGACAGGGAAACGGCACGCCAAGGCGTTCTCGAGCCCCACCACCGCGAACAGATGGCGATGCAGCATCACCACCACCAACGCCACTTGCAACGCCACAAATCCTCCGAATTCGTTTCCATGATCAAACGCGGACCGAACGAGTCCGGCTCGGTCGTCGTCGTCGAACCGACTCAGAAAGTGGGCAACCGACACTTTCGTGCCGTCCGTCAGCCCAACTGACCGACGCAGCACTAGCAGCTTATTGTGATCCGACGTTCCCCTTCAATTTTTTTTTTTTTTTGGGTTTAATCGACGTCAATCGGAACAAAACCAGAAATCTAAGAAAAATAAAAATAAAAACTTAGCGTAGCACTTCAGCGGAATGCCGCCGTCGTATCGACTGAGACGGCCTTCACATGCCAGTGCGAATGGAACGAAATAGAATCGCAGGATATATTAAAATATAAAAATAAGGAGGGGAAAAATGACCGCTGAAAATGTTGGCGTTTTGGTTTTTAATGGCGCAAGAGTGAGGCTCTACGGTCTCATTGTTTCGCCTGGCGTTGTGGAATGATACTTTTTCGTGTGATTGCTCTTCTGATTTCCAACCCGAAAAAAAAACAAGTAAGAAAATAATAATAATAAAAAGAAAAGAAAATAATGCAACAACAACCAAAGGATTGCGGCATAGAAAGAGAACCCGGAACAGCAACGAGCGCACTAGAGTCCGGTGCTTTTTATAATCATTTTTTTTTCTTCTTCGTCTTCTTCTAAGTTTTACCTTTTGTGTGTTTTTTTTTTCTATCGTCTCTCTTGTTCTTCTGGCCAGCGAAGCAAAGAACCTGGTACGAAAGTAAACAACAGAGTGTGCAAAGTAGTAAAACTTTCAGATGTTGTTTTGTGTGTTGTGAGTGTGATGTATTTTTTTTTTGTCTTTAAATTCTTTTTTTTAAATATATTTTCTTCTCCCGAAACGCAATTGCTCGTGACTGATGTGACTGTGACCTTTTGAATATATTTTTTTTGTTGGTTTGGAGAAGGGATAAGATGTGTAATAAAACTTTCATTCCGTAAGATTCTGCCACTGGTATTTTTCTTGTTCATTCAGCAAAGACCCTTGCGGCTTTGCTTGGAGACGACGTTAAGGCACGTCGTAAAGTCGATGCCTCCGCTGTAGTTGTTGTAAGAGAGGACAAAAGCAGCAAGAGAGCAGCCGGCCTGTAGTACGGCCGTAGCCGGCACGATCTCACGGTGCGCCGGAGGGCGGTACGCAATCGTGTTCTTCCTCGGCATTAAAAAGAAAAAAAAAACCACGATGAGTCGCTCACGATAAGGGAGGGAACGCGTGATGCGGGTTGATTCTCTCTCTCTCTTTTCAAGTTTACCAACTGCATTGATTCGTCCTCAAAAGGCAACTCGGCGCGCCGCGTTCCTGATGGCGTCGTCGTCGTCTCCGTCTCGGGGATATTATCTCTATCGGCGCGTACTCTCGCCTCATCAGTTGTTTTCGTCGTTTTCTTCCTTTGGCGATAATGCTACGCGTAGGTTTCCCATCGACTCTACAATACACTCACGTTTATAGTCAGCACAAACCATCCTCCCCCGAACCAACCAGATTGCCGACAATGGTGTTTTATCATACATTTGAAAAGTCAGGTTCCCGATTGCTGCTGCCTCATCGGGGAACTTTCTCTCGATTATTTCTTAATAAAGAAGCTGGTTTGATCAGGTTTTCTTCCTGGTTTGCTGGACAGGAGGAACAAGTCGATCCAAGACGGCAAACGCGTACACGTATATCCAGTTTTTGGGGTTTTATATTTGGTTATTCTACATCTATCCACTATCCGCAGAATGCGGTCGGTGTTGTATCTTTCAGGTAAAATTCCCACATATACAACTGAATTTGGCTTCGGTCGGTGAGATGACGACTGCGGTGCTATTCAAAAGTAGCTCTGGCCAATAGACCAAGTGTAAATTCCTGGAGAAATTGGCATCTCTCAGAGGTACTAGATTAAAATGTAAGAATCACGACTCGTCAAAAAGTGGAAAAGCATCAGCGCTAGGTATTTAAGAAATATTTATTAAAATGCCAAGTGGAAGCGCGACATTAAAATTGTGCATTTCTATCTAGAAATGATTGCAGCGGAGCGAATTGAAAACCGTTGGCGTCACCCCAACCCTTTCACCCCACCTTCTTTTACGTTTTCGAGTCAATTTAGTACGAGCTACTAAGTGGTGCGATCGTCATTCGTCACGTCCCCAATTTTCTCATATAATTGATTATGTAACGGCTCCGTGGAGTTATTAGAGACAAGTTTCGAGTGGTAGATTCATTTTTATCTTCAATCATAACCCTATCCCAAGGTCAAAAATGTTATGATAAAATAACAACATGCAGGTGTACCTCTCCCGAAAAGGTATGTGACATTGGTGTTTTTTTTGCATCATACAACAACAGCAGCACTTTCATGTCAAATTATTCAGGAAACTTGAATCGAAAGAAGAAGAAAGTCCCCCGTGTCCAGGAACCGAAAGTGTTATTGTGAAATGTTATTACATCACGATAGAAAGGCATTTTACAGTAAGGAACTAATCTTGTGAGCAGTGAATTACCACCACATGACATTTTAGTTGACGAAAGACTTCAGCTAATGCACCGATGCATAAACCAAGCAGCATGCATTAACTGTATCCGAGAATTGATAGTAAATTTGTAATCACTTCACGGTGCTAATTGCTATGTATATATACATTCGTAGGAGGAAACATAATTTTTGAAACTAGTATACCGCGTCCTCGGGGATCGTACCTTCGTCTTTGGCTTTACGTACAGCTCGATAAAAGCTCGTAAAGTCGACATAAGGTCCAATTCTACCTTCGTCATCGACCAACATATTTTGCGATTGGATTGATTTTAATTGCTCTGAACTCTCTGATGAGGTTATGGATGCTTCGGTTAGTGTTTCATTAATGCTATTCGAAGACAAGGTGTAGAGCTGGGAGTCAACTTTCGATCCCTGCATCAAGGAATCGTAGCTGTTTGTGTTGGATGAAGCACTATAGCTGCGGAGTGTGTTAGATGCACTCATGGGGGCCGACAATTGAAAGTTGAAATTTCTAATTAATAACGTGATGTCATCTCGTTGGCAGCATGTTACATGACTGGGATCCTATTCAATGATCAAAATAAAATTTTACAGAAATATGATAAGTCATGGTTGGTCTCGTCCTCTAATACCTCCATGTAGTGATCGTGATGAATTCGGACTACGCGATCAACAACACCTTGAGCGACGCCCGCTAAAGTACTTTGGACTCCAAACTGCTCTACAACAATTTGGGCGATTTTTTTATTTGTCTGGTCACTGTTTGTTGCTTCTTCTAATGCACCATACAACCCACCAGTAGTGAGGACTAAGAACCTTAAAGGTGAAAGGGAAATTTGTTAGGGAGAGCAATTCGATATCGGTACTGTTGAGACTCCCACCTACAAGACTCGTCCAAGACAATGGGACCTGTAATTTCAGCTTCTGCAATAACAGGTTCGACTTTGGCTGCATTAAAGAGATCGAAATCTTTGTAGCCCCCTTTAACAGTATAGTTCCCTAAGCAACGGGTCATCAGATGGCTACCTTTACCTGGTAAATCTAGGGAAATTTTCGTTAAACACTACAATGAATTAAAATCGCAGAGTACTAGCTAAAATACGTACTTTTTAGCTTTTCTACTTCAAGTCCTGTATGAGATAGGCGGAGTAATTCATCTTCGTTGGTCAAATCATGGTCTACTGTCAACTGCATTACCCTCAAAACTCCGTCTGCGTCCATCTGACCTAGAAGGGCGCGACAATCTCCTACATTAGCGACATAGAGGTGGCCTATGAAAATCACAGTTATAATGAGCCAAATTAAAATCAACATTTAAATTTTATCATGAAAAAGGTTTGGACCTTTGAAGATCAAAGCAACAGCAGCTGAAGTACTCGCAGATAACCGAACATTTGCGGCCCTAAGGCGAGTGACAATATCAGGAAACTGTTGATACGCATCATACGACTTGATTCCTGACAACAACACAAAGAAAGTTGAACTGTACTAAAATGAGATGCATAAATTTTTCAAGATTACCATCTGGTAATTCACAAAGAAGATTTGCTCTTTCAGCAAGCAAGTCATCAATTGATTCAAAATAGCTCCGTTCTACTGCTAGAAAAGCTTCTCTTAAAACTTCCTTTACGCCAGCAGGGCTAATTTTATCAGTTAGTTGACCCAAAAGGATTTCTGCTGGCATTCGTTGTGCAGCAAAATCAGCTACACTGCTCTATAGGATTTGAAAGTTAGCATTTTTACAATGTAAAAAAATCTTGCTTCTACCTCACCCCATCTTTTCCATTGAATACTCCATAAAGAAATGTGTATTCATCTATTTTGAAGTGGAAACTTCTATCTTCAAATTCATGTGCCTCTTTCCTGTATCCATCTTCCTTATAAATTTGATTTGTTGATAACCCAACACCTTCGGAGCAAGAGAAATTCGAATAAGAAGGATCAATAACTAAAAATTTTAGTTATATTTTAGTCTAAAATAAAGTTCAAAGTGATCACACCTGTGTAGAAACAAACAGGTAGATCATCTGTCCAACTTTTAGATTCAGGAACTTCCTCCGACATAATAAAAACTCACGAAGATGAATTAAAACTTAATTTCCGAATATAATTGACGTACAACGAATAGATTGGCATACAAATTGTAATTAGAGCTTTCCACTCAGACTTCAACAAACATCAGATGTCGAGTTTTGACACATGCGTACGTGCGTCTGCGGATTTGTTTACAAAAGAATAATAATACAGTCATCAGCCACCTATTGTCTAAGACAACTACTATTTAGGGATTTTTACGATTGTACCAGCGCTGAATTTCGTTGCTTTATACTAGCACCATCGCGCTGCTCTGGAGAGGTTCCCGAAGGGATACACGCTTTAAAAAACACACTCACAGAGGTATAATAATTTTCTAAAAAATGTGCTGTGTTTTGTTGATAAATGAATGATGTAAGGAGTTTTTTTGAGAGTATACAAAATGCTTATAAAATGATGAAGAGAACATGAAGCGCTTAAAGATACTTAAAGAAGAATTTTATTTGAAAATGTTGTTAACGTTAATATTCTGAAAACGTTTCTCGTAATATGCCTAAGACGGAAATGTATGTTTTCTATAAATGGAATGAGTTGATCATCAAGTGTGAGTGTGAGGACGCGGGGATCTCTTGGGCGCTCTCGACTCTGCTCGGCACCCCGCTCGCTCCCGGTAATTTTTTTTTGAAACACGTAAAGTAAAGTAAAGCTGTAAAGTGTGCAAAATCAATCGAAATAAGGAATTGTAAACGGGGATCTCGCGGGGCGGAAAAAACTCAAAAAAATTAAAATGAGACTAATACCACGAAATGAATGAAACATAAAAAATTAACGAAAAAAATAACGGAAAAGGATCGCTGGCGCTCCCGCTCCGCTCACCCGCTCCAATAAGCGCCATCTAACATCCGAAACGAAATTAAAAGGTCCGACCTCTGGCAGAAGGAGGGGTTGTTCCCTTGATACATAGATGGCGCTGACAGTAAGGCGGTGGCGCTGAATTAAGCGAAAAGCGCTAGCGCGAGCGGTCCCCTTTCGCTCTCGTTTCTGGGATTGAGCGATCGCTAAGCGGTCGCTGAGCGGCGGGGCAACACTGATCTATCGAAAGAGACCGTACTACCGGTATTTTGCCTGAAGATAGTGTTTCTGATGTTTTAAGGAAAACGTGAGATTTAAAAAGTCTTTGAAGCCTACTTCTGATTACTTTTAGAACCTCCCAAACGAAGAAGAAAATCATTGGCCTCCTATTTAGGAAGATGCATTGACCGCTTTCCTCTCTGATGGCTTTACCCATTTAACCAAAACCTCACATCGAAATAATATTGCATTTTCAGACACCTTGAAGAACAACAACTTATTATTATCATGAAAACGAAAAAAAAGCCCCTGAGGACGGTAGATGTTAATACAACCTACTACAATTTGGGCGATTCGGAAATATATCACGAGAGGACAGAAGATCGTTCAAGTGCATTACACACAATAAACAACATTCTACAAAGATGTCTCTTCACTGCGGAAGATCTGGTACTCAACAACTATGACACAGTAAACTGCCAAAAATGAAATATAAATATCAGGGCATCTAAAATGGCAGGGTGGATCTCATTTGTTTAAAAAGCAAGAAAAGTTTTGAAGTCCCTTTTCTCTAGCTGCCTTCCCAAAGATGAGAACGATGTAAAAAGCTGCTCAAATGTAACTGCAGTGAAGAAAAAAGAAACTAAATAAGAACTGTTACATCGAGAAAATCTAATTGTTTCTGACAAATACTGTACAAATAATACTTAAAAATTGAGAATCATTTCCATCACCATCAAGATGGGATCCCAAATTCTTCACCACCTGATTCGACAGCACCTGATTCGAAATCACCTGATTCGACACTACCAAATCGACCTCCAGACACCGCAGATTCCTCGCCGCCGGATTCAACGAAACTCCCCACCGGAAGGAAAGTGTCTCAAGAATAATTTTATTCGGCAAAATCCCAATTGTTAATTACTTCAGAACATGAACTTCATCCAAAATTTCCCGACAAGAAAAATGGCAATATTTAAGAAAGTAATGGGGGGTTCTTTTCTAGTTGCTTTCTTAAGAAGGGGAAAGGGGGAACCGAAAACAGCTCAAATGTACATCCAGTGAACCAAAATACAGCTGATCAATATACATCCAACAACAACGAGAAAAATAGAATTCTTACAGACAACTACTCCACTTACAATATATCAGACAACACTGTTTTTAACACGACGGTAATCAAACGTCATGAACACTATTGGCCGCCAGATTCATCACCGCGGAACACGCCAGATTCGTCGCCACGGAACACATTATAATATTATTACAAATTATATTATATTATAAATTATAGAATATCAGAACAAATAATATAATTGTATACTATATTATGATAAGAATATTGCAGAATTACAGACAGGCGTGGATGGACGCAACCGCATGTAGCCCTTAATGTTATCAGAAGTCCATAGAGTGCTGCAACACACAATCGACCTGCAAGAGCCTTTCATTATCACCCAAATAGTGACTTCATTGGGAGTCAAGAAGAGCATAGTCGTCTCCATCCTTACCAAGCTAACCAATGTAACGTTCATTTGACAAACATTAACAAACATTTTTCACATGTACCGACGTTGTGCAACAACTTAAGGAAGTACTCTACGAGTAGCACTGATACTAAAAATCTTAGAATAAAAACTACGTGAACCCGCAAGTGACTAACGACAGGAAGCCTCATGCCCCAGTTTCAGCTTACAGAGTATTATCCCAGTTCCTAGTTTTCTCAAATCTAAGAAGTATAAACCCCGAAAAAATCGCAACAAAGATTAACAGTGCAATGCAATTATGTTAATTAAATTATTTTTTTCAGGAATGGGTCAGGATCAAACCTCCCAATAAATGTCAAGGCCATAATTGTTATGAATGGTCGAGCTTTAAGCTCTATAGAGCACATGGTGTATCATGTCGATAATGGGAAAGTTAGCAAACAATTACCAGGGGCATCCCTGGCAGCCTCGATAGCCAAGGACAGGTTTAACCCTAATGTATATCTGAACGTGGGTATGACTACCTAATGTGTAGGCATATACACACCTATGTGTCTGCATATCCACTCAATCATCAATTACTACAAGCAATCGTTAATTTATTCCTTATTTTGTTTCCCACTTTTTCCTCCCGACAATTTTGAATGGTTCAATACTCGGAAAAACATGTTTCGATTATGTGATGAATTCCCATATTATACTCGAATAACGAAAACTCGAATAATTGAGCTTCCTCAATCCCAATTGAATCAATACGATTTTTCTTGGATTTAAGTAATTTTTTCAGTTACTGGAACATCACCCTGAACTTGACTCGATTAATTGGGCTTCCTCAATCCCAATTGAATCAATGCGGTTTTTCGTGGATTAAGTAACTGCAGGCTGGCTTAGTTACTGCATTCATTGGAGGATTAGAGAAAGTCATGGGGATACTCTTCTCCAGCTGCTTTCCCAAGAACGATAAGAGAAATTTCTCGATTCTCGATTCCTTCGATTTCGTGTCTTGTCTGATGATGACACGACAGGATGATGACACGACTGGATGACACGACAGTTAAAAAAACAGCTTATAATAAATTATATAATTTTAGAACAAATTATATAATTGTATATAATGATGACACATGATAGTGCATCATGTCATGTCAAACATCAGAGACAACCCAGAACAGACCAAAGCATAATAGATTTGTTGTGTTTTCATGCGGTCTTTGAAAACCTCTACCCCAACAATTATTTGAAAACGAAGCTTATTTTTTAAAGCGTTCTTGACAAAACACGACATAAAAAATGGCATGGTGGACCTCATTTTTTTGAAAAAGCAAGAAAAGCTGTGAAGTCTCTTTCCTCTAGTTGCTTTCCCAAAGGTGGCCAAGGAGATGAGAACTATGTAAAAAGCTGCTCAAATGTAACAGCAGCGAACAAAAAAGAAACTAATAAGAATTGTAACAGCAACATAGAGGAAAATCTAATTGTTCCTCTTTAGACAAGCTGTGAAGTGTTAAAGCATTACCATTTCAACAATAATGTTTTCAAATTCTAACGCTGAAGCGAGACTAAAACACAGTAAACTGCCAAATATTAAATATAATTAGCCTAAACGTTCTCGACAAATCACAACATAAATAATGGCATGTTGGATCTCATATTTTTAAAAAGCAAGAAAAGTTGTGAATTCCCTTTTCTCTAGCTGCCTTCCCAAAGGTGGCCAAGGAGATGAGAACGATGTAAAAAGCTGCTCAAATGTAACTGCAGTGAACAAGAAAGAAACTAATAAGAATTGTAACAACCATATCGAGGAAAATCTAATTGTTGCTGACAAATACTGCACAAATAATATTTTTAAAAAATTGTGAATCATTACCATTACCATCAACATAATCGCAATTAGGCTACCATCACGTTGGGATACCAAATTCTTCACCACCTGATTCGACACCAACTGATTCGACACCACCAGATCGACTACAAGAACCTCGATTCTAGATTCTCGATCAACCTCCAGAACCTCGGTTCTCGATCAACCAGACACCGATTTCTCGATTCTCGATTCCTCGCCGCCGGATCCAAGGAAACTCGCCGCCGGATCCAAGGAAACTCGCCGCCGAAAGGAAACTCTCTGAAGAATAATTTTATTCGGCCAAATCCTGTTTGTCAATTACTTCAACACATGAAGTGATGCCCGATCAACGAAAGCATTCTACTGTATGCTGGTCAGTAAAAGTGAAACGGACATATTCCTGCAAGATTTGGCTTAAGATTAAGTAACTTTCCTAGTTACTGGAATATCACCCTGGACATTACTCGATTAATTGGGCTTCCTCAATCCCAATTGAATCAATGCGATTTTTCGTGGATTAAGTAATTTTCTTAGTTACTGCATTCATTGGAGGATTAGGGAGAGCCATGGGGTTACTCTTCTCCAGCTGCTTTCCCAAGAACGATAAGGGAAATTCCTCGATTCTTGATTCCTTCGATTTCGTTTCTTCGCCGACGGATCCAAGGAAACTCGCCGCCGGAAGGAAACTCTCTCAAGAATCATTCCATTCGTCCAAATCCTGTTTGTCAATTACTTCAACACATGAAGTGATGACACATAGTGATAGTGATAGTGACACATAGTGATGACATGACATGTTCAAAAAACAACAATACATATGTTATGTTTTGATTTTTTACAGGACGTCTTAATTAAGGTACATATGTATTATAGTATAGTAATAATGCGCCTCTTTATTTTAATTCATCTTTACCATAAGGAATGAAAATCTTAGAAATAATGAAACAAGTAGGAAAAGGTTTCCTACAACTAGTAATCTGCTGTATCCTTCATGGTATTCATTCCATTAGTGCATCCGCTGTAAATGATCCGAAGTTGCCTTCTGCCTCGCTGCCGGAATTGAACGGTATTCGTTCTACAATTGCCTTGTATCAATCTGCTTCAAGCTGTTTCCCTTCCAGTGATGTGGACCGTTTCTCCTGTTCCAAAAAAGAAGTGAGTTCAGAGTGTCTCCCCGACTTTTGATTTGTTATCGAAAGGGTGGTTTGACTTTCTTTAATTCTAAAGCCTACCAATTATTACGTAAAATTATAATAATAATTATGATCATTAAAATTATCTCAATTTTACCCTATCACAGGGAATTGTAATTGAAGAAGGTGCGTACGCCTGATTAAAAGGAGTATCGAGGTGTTGAAAAGGAGTATTATATTCAATTTTTTATAATTAACAGTTTTTTTATAATATCTTTGTTTTAATCAAGTCAAGACCATCGAAGGCGTGCAGTAAACGCGACGCCAAACAAGAAGAAGCGGCGGCAGTGGCAGAGGTAGGAGTTCTGGACAAGAATTTCTCTCGGCGAGTGGAAAACATAACACTTTTGTACCAAAACCGGGAAAAATACAAGAAATATGTTGGATTGTCACGTATGTATGACTACCTAATGTGTAGGCATATACACACACCTTATGTCTGTGTGTGCATATTCACTCCATCACCCATTACTATTCCCAAATTGTAGTGGAGCAGATCAACATGACAACATGGTCTGACAGTACCAAACAGAGGTCCACATCAGAGCCGTAACTGCTCCCCACCAAAGCCAGGACAGAAATGAGACTAAACAACATAGCAGACGACACTAGACATTAGTACATTACGCACCTATATCAGCGAAAACAACTAGCGAGTCCATCTAGCGGTCAGGAATCACACGTCGTGTGACAGTATGGAGTCGCCACCTAACGTCGATTGTTTACATACTAACTATTTTTTTAGAAATCAAGAGGAATGTCTTTTCCGAATTCCGATTGATACTGTGCACGTTCGCTAGAAAGAAAGGACTGGCACTGGTTTTCTTTTCTTCAGTCCATTGTTTTGTCCGATTGTTTACATACTAACTATTTTTTTAGAAATCAAGAGGAATGTCTTTTCCGAATTCCGATTGATACTGTGCACGTTCGCTAGAAAGAAAGGACTGGTACTGGTTTTCTTTTCTTCAGTCCAGGACTGAAGGTTGGCTGGCAGGTGGCGGCGGCGCTACTTTCATGTTGCATCATAGTTCTTCGTTTACTCGCTAGAGGCTGACATTTGCTTTCGTCTGCCAGACTGTTCTCCCCCGGTTCCAGTTAAAATAAATAAAATAAAAACAAGCTTGGGTTTTTAGTTGTAAAGTTTGCCAGTTTACAAATTCTGGAAAATAATATCAAAAACTACATAATTTTGTGAATTTATTTCTTGATCAGATTCTTTTTCTTCAACCGCACTTGAATTATGGCCCCTCCAGCTGTGGGCTCGTTTGCTGTTTTGATCGGTACATTAGCCGTCTTATTCAACTTTTCTTTACACAAGATAGATGAAGGTTATGTTGGCGTTTATTACAGGGTAGGATAGAATATGTTGTATATTACTAACAATCTGTTTTATTCACTTCAATTTTCTTTTAAGGGTGGAGCATTACTTAAAGAAACAAGCAATCCCGGGTATCACATGATGTTCCCTTTTCTCACTACTCACCGTTCTGTTCAAGTAAGTATCATTGATTAATTAGAGCCCTTGGACTTTTCTTACATTTTGGTTTCTTCACAAGGTTACTCTCCAGTCAGATGAAGTGAAAAACGTACCTTGTGGCACATCAGGTGGTGTAAGTTGTTTTGCATTGATGTTAGCCTATTCTTGCTTGCCAAATATTGAGATATCAGATTCTTTATTATACCATGTGATTTCAGGTTATGCTGTATTTTGACAGAATTGAAGTTGTAAATATACTGAGTGCTTCAAGTGGTAAGTATTGCTCAAAATATCTGTATACTTAAATGCTCTTGTTAGTCTCAATAAAGTTTCTGCCTTCTAGTGTATGATATTGTCAAAAACTACACAGCTGACTATGATAGAACTTTAGTCTACAACAAAATTCATCATGAACTTAATCAATTTTGTTCTGTCCACACGTTACAAGAAGTACGTACATCATATCGACCATGTTCAAGTGTTTTCTCTAAAGGTGGAATGTATTGATATTTAGGTTTACATTGATCTGTTTGATCAAATCGACGAAAATTTAAAGAAAGCCTTACAAGCAGATTTAAATGACCTCGCTCCGGGTTTGCATATTCATGGCGTTCGAGTGACTAAACCCAAAATTCCTGAAGCTATTCGAAAGAACTACGAACTTGTGTAATTTTAGTGATTTGCTTTTTTCACTTTTTATTAATCTGAATTCATTTTCCATTAAACTAATTATTTAGGGAAGCAGAGAAAACCAAGTTATTGATTGCTCGAGAGTACCAGAAAGTTGTTGAGAAAGACGCTGAAACAGAGAGAAAGAAGGCTGTGATTGAAGCCGAGAAAGAAGCTCAAGTGGCCAAAATTAATTTCGAACAAAAAGTCATGGAGAAAGAATCAATCAAGACCATGTCTATCATCGAAGGTATATTTCCCCTTGGAGTCGTAGATTTCTTCGAGTGTTGTTTATTCAACTGATTCTCTCGTAGATCAAATCGTCACGAATCGACAAAAGAGCCGCGCAGATGCCGACTTTTACTCGTTGGAGCGACAGGCACGGGCCAATCAGTTGTTGTTGACGCCTGAATACCTCGAACTTAAACGTTACGAATCAATTACGGCAAATACCAAACTTTACTTTGGGACCAACATTCCAACGCTCTTCATGGGTGGTGATCATCAGTTCGCCAGTAGTCAAGCTAGCAGTCCTCCCGCAGTCACCGAAAAAACATCTTCAGCCGATGACAACTGATGTTGTGCGGTCCTTCTTTCCTCCATTAATACGAGTCAATTTTGAATTTTCATTGCGCGCAGCCTAAACGTTTTCGACTAGATGTCGCCGAAGGCATATTCTCCGAGTGCATATGAACGGCGGACGGACGTGTTGTGTACTGAAATGAGCTGGATCTAACAATGCATACACCTTTTTTTTTCCCTCCAATCTTATTTTCTGATCATTGCAACCTACCCACGCGCATATACGTGCTGGTCCACCTCACGCTATTCTGGGTTTTAATTGATGTTTTTTGTTTCCGTTTCGTCCTCTATCCTCCTGGACTATATCCCCTCTTCTCTTTAGGTTGCCCTTCTCGTTAACCAGTATCCACCGGTCTTGCTTGTGTTGTGTTTTCCCTCCCTTTTCGCCTACCCGCCCGCCCGCCACCCATTCGCTCTGATTTCTCCCCGGATCAATCAACAACAGCAGGCTCGAGCTCGACCAGAGTTTCCGCCGCCCGCCGAGCCGACTCCAACAGCGCCACCACTCGACGACGAATCGGTAACGGCTGAGTAGTGCTGCTCGCCCATGCTCATGCCCGTCTCTCCAACGCGCTCCCGAGAGCAAGCTGTTACCACTACTAGCAAACGACGAGAGCTTGAGTGTTTCGCCGCGTCGCGGTCGCCCGCCCGCCTGCCCTCCCACCCAACTCCTGATCAATACCGCCCTGTGTCTAGCAATCAAAGAGATTGAGCTCATCAGCTATTTAGGCAAGAAAATCTTAATGAATCACATCGATCGATCGAGAATGAGAGTCAAACTCGCGATTTCCGAAACAGTTAACCGCCCATTAACTTTGGCTGAAACTTGTGTGTCAGTGGCGCGCCGCATTGTGGTGGCCGCCGCCGAGTCAAGCGGGTTGATTATTGATAGCTCGGGGAGGATTAGAGGGTGGCTTTATGATGACGCCAGGACACGCAACGAGGGGACGTCGAGCGACAGAAGAGAGAGAGAGAGATGAGATGAGATGAGATGCGCTTCAGTTGCTCTAGTTGGTAGCACTGAGAGTTTCCGTCAGAGGCGGCGTCCGGGATTCCATTTAACAAATGAGCAGAACCCCCGTTTTTCGTCGGGTGCTCATAACTTTTGTGCCCTGGCTGCTTCTGCTCCTCCTTCAGCTCAATTAAGAAAGCGCACGGGCAGCAGCCGCAGCAGCAGACAACAGCGCGCCGCCACGCTATAGTACCAGCTCGAGAGAAACAGACAGACAAGACGGTGGAGGGCGAGGACCCAGCCAGGCCAATCGGGGCCATTCCTTCATATTAAAAAAGAATAGAAAAAAATATATATACCGAATATAAAATAAAAAAAACTCCCGCCGGATGGAATAAGATGGCGGGCGGCTTCCATGGTGACTCGTTTTTTTCGAGAAAAAAAAGGAGGAGAGCACGACGAATAATAAAAGAAAGAGGGAGAGAGTGGAAAGGGGGCTGATGGGGTCAATCAAGTCAATGAGCGCGCGGTCTGGTAATCAATGAGAGCAGTCGGTATAGTAGAGCCATCTTTTCCGTCTCTCTCTCTCCCTCTCTGCTCCGTTGTTCGCCTCCTCGCCTGGATCTGCCTTCGCATCGAACGGATCGAAGCGACACTGAGGCAGGCGAAGGCAGCGCGTGTATACAGTCAGAGAAGAAGGGAGGCCAGAATAAGAGGATGCGCGCCGAGAATAACAATAAGCAAAGATGACTGCATTGCGACTTAATCAATCCTCCCGAGTCGGACACCAAAACGCTGTAGAGCGGCCGGGCCGGGCCGGGGGAAAACAGGAGGCGGTGCAATACACACCAATTCCGTGTTAGTCACTTGATGAGCGGAAGTCGACGCCTCGAGGCCGACGATTTCCCTTCGATCAAATCGTGATTAAACACAAGTTTTGTTTCTCCGTGCCTGCGCACACCATTCCTCTCGGCTTTCATCAGTCCCAGTTGTAAACAAAAGAGAAAGAAAGAAAAAAAGAGAGAGGCGGAGCGGGAATTGTCCGCTCCACGAAGCGTCGCTCCGGCCGCTACCGCCACCGCTACTGCCGCCATCTCCGCCCGTCGCCGCCATATTTGAATTGATTAACTCACGCGGGATGCGAGGATGCCCCCCTTGCTTGCCCATGCCGACCGCGTCGGTTCCCAGCCGTTTGCCCGTTCATGAAGATGTAGAGAGAGAGAGAGAGAGCTGAGGAGAGACGACGCGGAGAAAAGAGGAAACGGCACGGAGAGAGAGAGAGAGCCAAACAAAAGAGGGCGGAGGAGGACGGCTGCGAGTCAAAGATCAAGTCAACTTCTTATTCCATCAGGTTGTTGTTGGGTAATGGGATCATCCTCTCCTCTCCTCGGCAGTGTCTGTTTGTGCAGCGTTGTACGTACGTGCGAGGAGTATATGGAGAGTTGCTCCGCTCGCTTTGACTCAATCTCATCCGTGTCGGCGCGCTAGATGGAGTTCAGGTCTATAGCCACTCCACTTGGGCGTGGATAATCATAGTGATTGTATCGAGCATGAAGATGAGCCCCGGATGTTCCTCCCCATCGCCTCTTCTTCCTCCTCCTCCTTTTCGAAACCTCCCGAGCGACGTCTACTCGACTCAACTGACTACGTAGTCAAAAAGGAAGGCGCAAGCCCAGCCGTAGCTCCTCTCCTGTGTGCTCTTTTCTATTTATACATGTCTGTTTAAATGCGTAAGGAGACGAACGACCAAAGAGATCAAGATACTGTTAACCAGCACCGAGGCAAACCGAGAAGAAGAAGAAGAACCGTTACAACGAATAAGCTAAGCAGCTTCCCTCCCGCAGGAACACGGCAGGGCCGAGGCCGCCGCCGAATGCCAACAAATTCACACAAAACCTCAGCTCATTCGAAAAATGATTGTAATAAAACAAAAGAAAGAAAGAAGAAGAAGAAGAAGAAAAATTCAACAACTGCACTATGAGTTGTTGGACGGTACGACAGCATTACCGCACAAGCAATATAACTTTCTTCTTTTGCGTTTTCTTCCTCTCTTTCTCTCTCTCTATTTTTTTTTCCTTTGTTTTTGTTTTCGTATTTCTCTCTCTCTCTCTCTTTTGTGCGTGCCCGCCCGCTTCTCAGTGTGTCTCGGTCGCAAACTCACACACACACAGTTCGTTGATCTCTCCCACCTTCTTCTACCACCTTTTCGTCAAAGTTTCCTGGCCGGACTTTTTGGTGCTCAGAGTAGCGTGAAGTGATGGAAAATGCGCAAACGGCGAATAAGAGAGAAAGAGAGAGAAAGACTCGGTCGTAGTGGGGACTGGAAAAATTGAAAAACTGAAAAAGTAGAAGAAAGAAAAGAAAATATGCCTGCCGCTATATACCGGCTTGCTCTCATTTGTTACGGATCGCACCCGAGAAATAAAAACACGGCGAATCGGATAGTATGGCGACGATGGGAACAAGGCTAAGACAATGTATCATCGGCACATAAAAGGCCAGAACAACAGCAACAGCAACGAGATGGTGTTTGATATCAAAAGTCGCTTTTAAATTTAAAAGCGACGGTTCAAAAGTCGTCGGACTCGCTGGTCTGTCTGGAAGGTGAAAGAAAAAATGAAAGAATGAAATATCAAAAGGGAACGGCGATGAAAAGGGGAAAAGAAAGAGGAAAAGCTCAAAAAGGTGTCTGGTGTTTACGTAGGTAGCCCGTTTCGCACTTGGCTGCTCACCTGTGCGAGTGAACGGCCAGTTCAATGTTCGGGCGGCAAATTCCGATCCGTTGATCCAGCACGCTGCCGTCGTCGTCGTCGCCGCCGCCGCCGGTGTTTGTCCTCGTGTTCGCGCACGTGTGTCCGCGCGTCCGTCTGTTTCGTATAGTCGTTTTTGTCCATATACAAATGGTTTTCAATCAGGTGACGACTGTTTTCTCTTTTTTTTTCTTTCTTTCCTCTCTTTTTGTCCGCTCCTCCTGGTGGCCGTCGTCCGCACTGGTCCGTTCCGCGGCACTCCAGATAATTCCGCTTTTAGGCCGGGCCGTCCGCTGCTGCTCTATTATAGCCTATTTGGAATAGAGCTATCTACTTTTCCATCTCAATTGTCGTCTTCAGTCCACAATTTATTATTCTTATCATTTTCCTAGTGCGCTCCATCCTCTATACCTTCCTCTTTTTTTATTGTGAGACGCTTCCTCCTCAACCAGGTTTCGATGTTGCTCGCTGATACGGTGACGGGACATGCAACGTCGCGGTTTGCGGGACAATCGGGTCGTTTCCGTCCGTCCGCTTCGCAGCCCTTCTGTTCTCCTTTTTATTTTCTTCTTCTCCTTTTTCTTCAGTCTTTTTTCTTCTTCTTTTTTTCGGAACAAAGGAGACGAAAAATTTCATTTCGCTCGTTTTCTTTCTGGCTAAGTTGTCCATCGATATCTATCTGCTTCTGCTGGGTGCTGCTGGTACCGTCTGGCGGGCCCATCTCGTCGGCTCTGTCGCCGTAACGATGCTTCCAGGATGATTACTCTATCGCCACTTGATAAAAAGAAAGAAACTTCCCCTCGTAATGACGGGCTAATTAGTTCTGCGAGGAGAATTTCTCTCCCAGCTCTCCGTCGTCGTCTACCTGAAGAGACACAAAGTCCTTCTTATTTTCTTTTCCTCTCGGTACTTTTTCTCTTTTTCTCTCTCTCTCTCATTTCCGTTGGTACACACGCAGTTACACAGCGAGATAAGGTGAAAGGAGATAGAAAATGGCAAAGCATCCAGAAGACTAGCGGGGGTGAAGGAGAACAGCGCATCGGCAGCGGTGGCCATTTGCTCGGCCCTTTTTCTCTGTTTGTTATGTCAAGAGTCGTTATTTCTCTTCGTCTTCTTTTTCTTCAACCTTCTTCTTCTTCTTCGTCGTCGTTGATTATAGACGGACTCGGACGCACCCACGGCCGCGCGCAATACGAAAATAAAATGGTTAGGGGGAAAAAGATCGACAGAGCATTTTTTTCTTCTTCTTCTCTCTCTTGGTTGGTTGGCTCACATTTTTCTTTTTGCTCCCTATTTTCCTTGCGGATGGAGGTGAATGATGTCACCGTCAAAGAAGAAGAAGAAGAAGAAGCGGCGCATTGGCGAGCTAAAATTGGGGGCGCCGAGCGTTGTGCGTCCGCCGTTGGCCGGGAGAGCTCAAGAGAGAAAATGTCAGTAGTCAAGTGAACTAGATAGGGCAATGGAAGAATGCGACCGGGCCGATGCCGGCGCGCTGAAGCCAGCCATAAAAAAAAATATAAGACAAAAAAAAAACAACACCAAAAACAAAACAGAAGGGAAAAGAGTAAAGAGAGAGAAGAAAAAATCCAGGACGTCGTTCGTCGTGTACTATAGTGCGGGAGAGAAAGAGAACCGCGTTTGCTGATGGGCGGGCGCTCACGCAACAAACAACAAAGCGCGCAAAAAAAAAAAGAGACTCAAATTGGGATGAAAAAGAACTTTCTCCAGAACGGCGACGACCGACGACGACGCTCTTGTTCCTCCGTGGCGTTGGCCGCTGCTCTAATGTAAACATTTCCAGTAGGGACAAAAGAGAGAGAAAGAAAGAAAAAAAAGGGACGAAAAGAGAGAGAAAGAGAGAGAGAGAGATCACGATTTGGAAATCGCGAGCGCGTTGCTGCCGCTAGATCGGTCGTTGACTCGTTTCTTTTTTCTTTCACGAAGAAGCGCGTCTTCTTCCTCCCATTCTCTTTTCCTCGAAATGTTGGCGCGGAGGCTTGTGAATGATATCACCAAGTGAAGGGTTTCGATACGAGGAACGGGACTGGTTTGCGTGAAATGTAACAACAACAACAACAACAACAGAACCAATGCGACCGCAGGAGGATGAAGAAGAAGAAGAATAAGGAATACAAGAAGACGAAGAAGAAGATGGAAATTCCTAGTGTATATCGAGGAGGGAAATAGGTGGTAGCAACAAAACACCCGAGACCGTCAGTTTGATGCACACTCGGTGAATCGATCTGTGAAGTGGCAAGGTTGTTGTGCTGTGGGAGAGAAATAAGAGAGCGGAACCAAATCGCCATCTTTTCTCTCTCCCTAGCTCTCTTATGTTCCTTCTCCTTCTTTCTTATATTCCTTTCCATTGGCTCTATAGGACTCGGGACGAGATGAAAGGACAGAGACTAACACATACCGAAAAGACCCTTCTCCGTTAGACAAGAAGACGAGGTGGATGGAATCGTATATAGAGGACGTATTGTCTAGTTGGAGGGTGCGACGTCCTCCACTTCCTCCCTCGGCCGCTTCTTCTTCTTCTTCTTCTGCTGTGCCATCGCACCGAAACTCCAAAAGACGAAGAAGAAGAAGAAGCTGAACAACAACAAAAACCCAACCGCAGCTTACGATTACATTTATATCCGTCATAGAATTGAAAAAGAGAGAAAAGAGATGGATATGCTTCAGGTGGAGCTATTACACGCGTTTTTCTCTCTTCTTTCAAAGTTCTCGGGTTCGTCTCCAGCATCTTCTGGAATCTTCGAGTTGAAAGAAGAAGCCAAGACTTTTCTTTTTTTTTTTTTCAAAAGAAGAAAAAAGGGGGGATATATGATGAAGAGCAGCAGCTCAGTACACCTGCCCTACATAGACTTAGCCTACTGCTATTTACCTTTTCGTCTCTTGTTGTTTCGGCGGCTTATCATTCCGAGATCCTTTTGACCCCTGGCAGCATTCTTTCGTGTATGTTTAGCGAGTGGTGATAGGTTGATAATGGGCCCAGACCCCAGGATTTTTATTTTTCTTTCGTCCCCTCTCTCTTTCTGGCAAAATGCGGACCACACCTTTTCTCTGTGTCCCTTGGATGTTGGCTTGTTTTTGTGTCAGCGATGTCAACCCCCCTCCTGTCGAACTGGATGAACTTCCTCCGGCTGGCCACCTGGTAGCGTGCGGCACACAGGTGAGGTTTCGTTGACGACGGGCCACGCAATGAGAGCGCGGAGCTCATCGGAAGCAGAAGAAGAAGAGGGATTATGAGAAAGATAATATCGGAACATGGACTACTTTTGGCGGACTACTTCCTGTCCTCTGCGGATACGCTCTTGTTTTTCTCTTATTCGTCCACATTTTTTCTTATTAAAGGGGGGAGTTGTTGTCTATGTATTTTCGCCTCATTCACAGGAGGAAGCCATCGTATCGATCTCCCTTTTTCTTCTTTCCGTCTCGCCTCTTTCGCTCGCTTGCTCTCCGTCTTTCTCTTCTTCTTCTTCTTCTTCTTTTTCTATATATTTATTATAATAAGAAATCTCTCACAAAGTTGCCCGAGCTGCCGCTGCTTCTCCTTTTCCGCTGCTGCGGATGTCCTTTGACTGCTTTCGATTTGAATAAGCTCCCTCCCCTCTCTCTCTCTCTCTCTCCGTCTCTGTGCGCCGCGCTCCTTCTCGGCGGAGTAAATCAAGAGAGTGGAGCGAGCAAGCGAGAGACGACGTAGAGGCTCACGGAATTGGCGAAGGAGGGAATAGAGAGAAAAGAGGAGAGGGAGGTAGTCGTCGTCGTCGTCGTCGTAGTAGTAGTGGAATATAAGAAGGGAAGAAGGGGGGAGCAAGAAAGAAAAAGAAGAAAGAAGACGAAGACGAAGACGAAGCGGACCTTCTTCCCCATCTTCTCTTTCTATTGATCGCTAGCTTTTCTCCTCCGCTCTCCTCCGCTAGCGTTCCTCTATATACATCCCTCTCGGGCTCCCTCTCTTTCTTCCGGCCCTCAAGAGGCCTCGCTCCAGTCTCCTCTCTCCTGCTCCACAATCTTTTCTCTTATAGATACATATACTGTACCGCCGTCTCTCTCTCTCTCTCTCTCTCTAGCGCCCTTATATATATATATATATATATACATTCAGCTTTATATTAGATATAGGGGAAGCAGCCGATGACGACGACCCGAAGACGGGAGCGGAGACGACGACGACGAGTCGCCGAGGGACAAAAATCGAATTTTCTCTCTTTTTTCTTCTTCTTCTTTTTCTTTTTTGGTTGGATTCTTTTTCCTCTCTTTTAGCTCTTTCTTCTTTGCCTCCAACCCCATGCCCACCCTTTTATCTTATTCTTTTCCGCAGGATCTGTCTTTTGCCCTACCGTTCCTTCTATCTGTCTCTTTCTCTCTCCCTAGCGCTTTACTCGGCCCCCTTCTAACTCTCAATCTCTCCATGACTGCTGGGTCCGCTGGTTACTAACTCTCGAGCAAGAAGAGAAAGATGTGTACAGTACACAGAGAGAATATGTGTATATATATATCTCTCTCTGTATAATGGGGTGGAGGAGGTAAAAATGCCTTAAAGGTTATCAGGTTAGCTCGTGCTGGTCTGCGTCCGTCTGCGTGTGAACGAGACGGGGTGAACGAGCGAAGTAGTTGGGGGCTGCCATCGACTCTTTCTTTCTTTCTTTCTTTTTAGTCAAATTCCTCGACGTCGAAGCAGCCATCCATCACGCCGACCCGGCACCCTCCGCTCGACAGTCGACACAGAGCGCACGGCCTACGCTCCGCTCCTCGCCCGCCGTTTCGACCGTAGCAACTCTATTTGAATCTATTTTCGTGGGTGGGGAGTTTTGTCGGGTGTTTGTGTGTCTGTGTGTGCAGTCCGCACTCGCTCGTCTCAACATGAAAATAGCCGGCCATAATAGATGATCAAGCGCGCTATCCGACCGACGACGATTGATAGACGCTCCATGGATACCGGACCCGAGCGCCGCCGCTGCCGCCGTCGCGGCCTAGACGAGAGGGAAAAGATCAATCGATCGACGACGACGACGGCTTTTGTCTCCCTTTTTTCTTTTCGCAATGTTGTAACTGGAGAGGGCAGGACATGGTTGCGCACATGTCGGGAGCGCGAGGTGGAGAAGTGGCGGAGGGTCGTCGACGAGTGGCGCGCGCGCGTGTCGCCCAGATTATTCCTCTCTCCTCTCTTTGAGTCTTTTTCTCTCCCATCGACGCGACGACCGACGAACGCGCACCACACATACACACATGTTCCTTTTGGGGCGAGCGCGCGTTCTATAATTGTGACTTTGCCCTAACGGAACCCCCCGACCACCCCCAACAGCAGCAACAGCAGCAACAGCGCGCACGGCCTTCTATTTTCCAGTCAACTCTATATTTATTCCTCATCTTTCTTCTTCTTCTTCTTCTTAGTCGTCGTCTTCTTTTTCTTTCACTTTCAACATTTCTTCTTCTTCCTTCCGAGCTACGACGCCACTTTTTGCCCCGTCTTGTTGTTATTTCCCCGGCACTAAAAATATACATGTATATATACTCTCTCTCTCTCTTAAACAGAGGGAATTGTATTTTTTTTTTCTTCTTCTTTTTCCTTCTTTTTCCATGTTTTTTTATGCCTTTTCTTAGCTTTATCTGTTTTGAAAAGAAGGAGCGAGAAAAGAGAGAGAGAGAGAAAAGAAAATCGTATTCAAATGAGATGATGATTCTTATCGAATCAATACCTCAACACAGTGGCCGGAATGGGGAAAGAACCGGAGGGGATTCAATACCATACTATTGGCGATGCTCCTCTCTCTCTCTGCGCTCTTTTGTGCGATCGGGGAAACGGGAAAAAAAGAAGGGAACGGCGGCGCAGAGAGAGAGAGTTGAACGACGAAATCCAATGACGACGATTGCTGCTCTACTATTTCTTTTCCCGGAATCGTTGGGAGGTATAAGGTTTACATTGGAGAGAAATAGCTCAAAGAATCCCCGATAGCCCCGCGCGCATATTAGCCCGCCGCCAATCTGGTGGCGAGGAACCGACGTTCGCTCCCTGCGCCCGGGATGCTCGTCGCGTCGTCATTTTGCGTCGAACTCGTCTCCGGCGTCCTGATGTCATTGTACAGTCCTCCGTCCTCACCCCCTTTCTGGTGGAAAAAGGGGAAGAAATCGATAGATATATAGAGGAGAAGAGTCAGAATAAGACGAAGAGCAGACAAGGAAAAGTGAAATGTCATCGAGTCATTGGCCAATGAGTTCTCTCTCTCTCTCTCTGCTGCGAACCAACGGCGGCCGGATGCAGATGCAACGTGCAGCCGGCGGAACAAGAAGAGGGTTGGGGTGGTAGGAGAGAGGTTCCCCCTCTTCCACAAACCGCCCGTCGCTCTTTAGCTGGCTGGCTCCTTCTTCGTTTTTCTTTCCCTTTCTGACAATTCCTCCTTCTCCGCCATAAGTTTGGAATTTCCCGCATCTTGTGTGCCGCGAAGAGAGGGAGAAAAGAGAGAGAGAGAGCTATTTCTGTCAAACAGTGGCGAACCTTGGGTGTATATACAACATGGAGGACGACAAGATGCACGCGCGCTCTCTTTCCGTCTTTTCTCTTCTGCAAAACGCGCAGAGAGGGTGGATGCTGCGACAGACAGACAGACAGAAGGCCGCGACGGCGGATGGGCGCGTCGGCGGATGGGCCGGGGAGGTGTATTGATGAGGCTATTTCCACCTCGACTAATTCCGTACTAACGATCCTTGAAACACACTCCCAAAGTCTCGTCGCGTCGCCACACCGAGAGCGGACCCCTAGACTGTTGCTACTAGTCGACTACTACTGAGTTAGCGCATGCAGACGACGACTATTACGGCCGTCAATACGAATATAAGGCCAGCAACTCTTATTCCGTCGTCCGAGATTGCAATCACTCCAGCAGCACTCGATCGCCTTCTCTTTACTTTGCCGGCCAAAGTCCATCCGCAGCCTATTAAGCGCTACACTTGTTACGTAAATAGGAAGACGTCCGCCCCATATATTGGGACTTTTCGGGGTTTTTTTCTTCTTCCTTTCTTCTGTGTTTGATGCGCACCGCGTGTGTCGGCCGTCCACCCCCCAAAACGCCCGTTCCTCATTCGCTCCGTTGGTTCCCTCTTTTGTTGTGTGTACACATACACGCGTCCCGCGGTCCTTTGACAATAACTAGCCCTTACGACCGACGACGACGACCACCTCGTGGAACCGAAGAGTGAATGACAGGCCGATAAGGCCACTCGCGTTCTATTTTTTCTCTCTCTCTCTTTCGTTTGAACCAGACGACACGCTTCAATCTCTCTCTCTTTTTTGGGGGTTGTAGTAATACACTAGTTTTGAGAGAGGCTGCTTCTCTTCTCTTTCTTTCTTTTTTACTTCCCAAACAACAGCAAACAATCCCGCGACCAGCGCGCGTCTTCCGTTGAAAATCCCGTTTTTTCTCTCTTTTATCCAACCTATCCGGGCAGATACTACGCCAACAAGAAAAGAAGTAAAAGAAGAAGAAGAAGAAGAAGCGCTTGAATGGTCGAGATAGATGTATTGACCAGGAAGATGGCGGCCTACAAGGAGGCCGGAGAAATGCAGTCAGGACCTTTCCTTATATATAAATATATACGTATAAATATATTTAGATGTGTTTTGTTGTGTTGGGTTTGTTGTGTGTCTAATATAATTCTTCGGGTGTTGTTGTCCTCTTCCCTTCTTTCTTTCTTTCTTCCTTTCTTTCTCTTCTTCTTCTTCTTTCGGCTCCTCCCACTCTTCGCCTTCCCCCGCGCGCCCCATTGTACGTATCCGTTCATCAGCCCCGGCCTTCCGCTCCCATCCCCGATATTCCGGCTTAAATAAGAGGAGAGAGAGAGATAGAGGGAGAAAGGGACATGTTACATATTTTTCCGACGCTCTTACTCGAACCGAGGGAAACGGGATAAGAGACGAAAAGAGAGAAGGGCCCAAACAACAAAGAAAGAAAGAAAGAAAGAAAGAACGAGAAGAAGAAGAAGAAGGAGAAAAAAAGCCAAAAACAGTTCCAACAAAAGGAGGAGAAAAAGAGTTCCCTACACTTTTGGGTGGAGAAGGAGGAGGAGGAAGACGCTAGCAGCACCTCCTGGTGGTGGTCGGTAACCAAGTGCTAAACCATCCACATCGAAAGACACTCTCCCACACACCGGGAGAGCCACTCTCCTCGTCGCGTCCACCACTTGGTTCGATAACATATGAAATTGGAGCGAGCGAGCGACGACGCGGCTGCGGCAGCAGACCAACCCAGCATGCGGGGGAGGACGTCATTGTAGCCGTCCGTACAAACGCAACGTGTCATCATTTCATTACGGGCGGATCGTCGCATTGGCCAGGGACGTTGACTTGTCCTCTGCGCAGCAGCACCAACGACCACAGCTGCCATTTCTTTCTCGTTTCAATCACTCCCCTTGTTTCTATCAATGTTTCTGATTGTTTCTTCTTCTTTTTTTTTGTTCTTTTCATGAGAAAAAAAGAAAAAGAAGAAGAAGAAGGAGAAGAGTTCACTTTGGTGGCGCTAAAAGACATTGCGCCCGGATGCGTTGGGAATCCGCTTGATGGTATTCGATTAGCAGTTTGTTGTTCAATGTTAGGGGCCGGTTGTTGTATAGAGTCCGCCCGGCTCAATAGGGACCCGTAGTATACAACAACAACAAGAAAAGAAATAGAGAGAGAAGGAGAAAAAAAACAAGCAAAGTAGCGTAGAGAAAGGAATGAAAGAGAGAAAGAAGAATCCCAAAAAGAAACGAAACTAACGCGCCTTTGAATAGTAGAGGGGCCATTAGCCTCGACAACGGGATCTGTTCTCTCTCTCTCTCTCTTTTTCCACCATTTTTTTTTCTTTCGTCTCTTCAACGAGGAGAAAAGAAGAAGAAAAAGTACGGAAACGTACGAAAAAAAAAGAAAAATTTTTTTCCATCTTCTTCGTTGATGGAAATATTTTGACAGGTGACCTACGACCCGAAAAGAAAAAGAAAAGAGTTGTCCCCCTTCTTTGAAATGTGTTGTTGTGTGCGCGAGCATCTCTTGCACATTCCGTCTTTCCTTCTTCCTCGGTTTCGTCCCTGTTTTTTTGTTGAGTTGTTGTTGTGCTGTGTATACGTTTCGGACGAGAGATGATGTGATTAAAACAATCGACCGCCGCAGTCACGACCTGCTCCACCGCGCGCCATATTCAAATAACAGCAAAAAAAAAACGAGAAAAGAGAAAGAAAGAAAGAAGAAGAAACGAGGCTGACGCTGTCATTACCCTGCGGATTCGTTTCGTTTCTTTTCTTTTCTTCCTTATATTCCTCCGTTTTCTTCTTCCCACTAGATTCCAGGTTTCATTCACCTGGAGACCACTACAACTGTTCAACGGGCGCGCTCTTCTCCTCTTTCTACTACGGGCTCCGTAGTATATAGTAGTAGAGACAGCCGAGCAACTGGCGCTCACGATCTCGCAACACGAACCGCGTCACCTGACGAGGCTGCGCCGATGCCGCTATAACCCCCAAGTTGAAAAAGCCGCCGTCCTGCCCAGGCGAAAAGGAAATAAGACGCAGCAGCAGGCAGTACCAGGGACCCAAAGTCTAATAACCTCGACAATCCACTTTCCAGAGTGTATGTATACGAAGACGAGCGGGTTTGCACTCGGTGAACGCGACTCGTGTCCTCCTTGTGTCGCTCTGCGACGCGCGGACGATCAAAATTGTCATTTTTTCGCGTCTCATTCTCCTTTAGATTCAAAGAGACGAGAGACTTTCACGTTGTCTTTGGCATCTTTTCTTTTTGTCGACGACCTCTCGACATCGGCGACCTCTCAGCCATAACCAAACAAAGTAGTGGATGACGGCATCCGTCAAATGGCGTCATCACATCGAAAGAAACGCGCCGAGAAAATGGTAGGAGCTACCAAAAGGTGCGTAGAGTGAGGCGGAGGGGGAGGAAAGAAACCGGTTTTCTTCTATCAAGTCGACACGACGACGAAGCCATGGAATCGAGAACTTTTTTTTTGTGTCGTCGTCGTATTCTTTCTCGTTGGCCTTGCTGCTGTCTCTCAACGGGGACGGTCCGCATGGTCGGTCGGACGTTTGCCGGTTGAGCGAGGGACGAAAGAGAGCAGCTCGGAGAGTAGGGCGGTGTAAGAAAAAAAAAAGGAGAGAGACACTTCCTGTCAACAAGTTGAGTAGCGAAGGGGAAGGAAGATAAACCCCAGAAAATAATACAAACAGTCGCTGCTGTAGAGAATCCGTAGATGTGCTCTCTCTTCCATCGGGGCAAAAGCCATCGACGGTAGAAACAAGAAGCGCTGAAACTCTTGGTACGGACAGGAAACGCTTGAATATTATATGGGAACTAATATGTATCGACCTAGATCCGGTTATTTCCAAAAACGAGAAAAAGAGAAAAAAAACAACAAGGAAGAAGGATGATGAGCCCGGAAAAACATGCGCTTGTAGGGTAGAGACAGCGGGCCGAAAAGTCGGGGGTGTCATACCGGAGAATGGAGAATGTGTGTTGTCGGATGCAACCGAGCGATAAGAATAAGAACCATCGCTTCTTCTTCTTCTTCTTCTCCATCGTATGTGCAGCACCAAATAGACTTGAATGTATGGAGAAGGGACTGAAGGAGAAGAAGAAGAGAGACATTGGGTCGACGATGAATGGTTATTCGGGGTCTAGAGAGAACGAAACGAACACAAAAGAGTCTGCGCGCAGTTGAAACTCGCCTCTCTCTCTCTCTATATGGGTTTTTCAAGGCTGGATTGTATTGGATCCATCCAGTTCCCCTGCAACAAACAAACAACAAGGAGAGAGAAGGGAACCCTATGGCCTTTTCTCTCCTGGAAGACGGAATTCTTCGAAATCTCTCCCACCCTGCTTGCTTGCCGACGACTTGTTTTGTTGCTCACATGAGCTGCTGAGGGGAACTAAATAGATGCACTGCTCTTACTTGATGGAACACCGACCCTCCCTTCTAGATCCATCCAACAGAGAAATATATATATATATAAAGAATGGTGTAGGAGAGAGAGAAAGAGAGGGAGATGTAGTATATACTACCCCACAGTGCATTGGTCAATAGGTTGCGTGGGAAAGTCAGAACGCAGCCGAGGCCTCGTCTCTCTTTCTCTCTCTTTCTCCCCTTATCCGCGTTCTGCCTTGTCTATAGATGATGACGTGAAATGAAAGTAGGGCGGTCGTGCCTGCCATAAAGCACCGACCGAGCGCCCACCACCTACACTATTACTCGGCAGCAGCTCTCCAGCTAACAATCACTACGTAACTTGTGTTCTTCTTATCCGAATTTCAAAGATAAAATGAAAATAAAAAGAAAGAGACGGAGGAATTGATCTCTGTGTTTTTTTATTCTTCTTCTTCTTCTTCGTCTCCCACTCGCTTGTTATGTCGCAGCAGCAGCAGCAGCTGAAATGTCAAGAGAATCCGATAAGAGCCAGAGGGGGGAGGCCAAACGGTTCAATGGAAACAGAAAGACGGAGAGAGAGAGAGAGAGAGGGAGGAAATCAAAAAGAATGAGAGGAAAGCGAGCGAGCGAGTAAGAGACTGAGAGAGAGAGTCGCTTGATTAACATAGGTTTGAATTGCCATCCGCAGAGCGAGTTCCGGTGGCTCTCTCTCTCTCTCTCTCTCTTAGAGCTAGCAGAAAGACGGACAGAGACAGACCGGCGACGATCGATATCTGACGGCAGAGAGAGGGGGGGATTGGGCAATGGCGTCGCCGGAACCGATGAAGAGAGAGGGCAGACGGATGAAGGGAGAGAGAGAGAGAGAGAGGTATAGCTCCTGTTTTGATGCTGTTGTTATTGTGTGTGTAGAAGGGGAGGGGGAGGGGGCCACTGCGTCGCCGCTTATGGTAATGAGTGTTACACGGCGTAGTCGCGGTGCCAGCGCCGCCGCCGCCGCCACTCTCTTTCTCCCACTTGTTATCCACCATTTTCTCTCTCTCTCTCTCAATCCTTTTCTTTCTTTTTCGCTTCCATTTGGACGCGGCGGTGCTCCACTCCCGCACGCGCTCTCTCCGGCTCTCGGATGTTATTGTTGTTTCTCTCTCCGGCAAGCGGTGTAGACGTCGACAGCGCGCTAGAGAGACGTCGTCGCATTGACTCTGCGCTCGACGCTGTCGACGACTATACGGGCAATCTCTCTCTCTCTTGCGGACGGGAGAGAGAGACTCGGTGGAGGGTAGAGACCGCCTTTGCCGTTTTTCCGCCTTTCACCGATTGAACTTTGGCCCGTTGATTTCAATTTCTCCTTCGCTCCTCCTCCTACTCCTTCAATCTCGCTCCCGTCCGAGTCAACAAGGTCTCTCTCCGGATGAGAAGAGAGAGAAAGACAATAAAAAAAAAGAACGGAAGGAATGAGAGAATCTAGAGAAGAAGAAGAAAGCAGCGCGGGCGCGTTATTCGATCAGTTCTCCTTCTTTTCCTTCTTCTTCTTCTTCTCGAGTCTGACTCTTTTCTAGCTCCTCGCTATACATCTAATCAATCAAAGAGAAGAGATCTGGTGAGGTGGATATCATCGTGAACGCCGCAGCCCTTTTTCTCTCTCCCGGCGCCCCCGTTTTCCGCGCGCCCGCTTCACAACATTATCGATTGCCGGCCAAGACGGTTTTCTCTCGACTCCGCGCGACGTCGGCAGCGGCGGCGGCGGCGGCTGGCGAAGCAGCAACTTGACAGAGGGATATAACAAGAGAGACGCATCTACTCCATGACGTCGTAGTAGAATAGCGCGACGTTGAGACTGGCTAGTACTATATAGTACATTTATAAGTCTAACAAAAATCCCGATGCAAAGGGGCCGGAGCGGGCGGGCGGGCGGCGTCGGGTCCGTCTGTTGTTGTTGTTTCCTTCTTCATTCTTTTGAGTTTTTCCCCTTTGATACAGACACTCGAGAGAAGGCTCCAACTCGACAGCGCATATATACACAACCGGATTTCGGGCGAGTCGGCGGACAGCTATTCGTAATATAATATATAATTGGTCCCGTTATGTATAGATGATGCTGGCCCTCCGGGCGACGGACAGATGGGGAAAATGGAGAGAGACAGCTCCTACACAGAGAAAAGACATTGACTCGCGGGAGTCACGACACAGAAAAGAGAAAAAAAAAAATAGAGAGAGAAAAAACTTTTTTGAGCGTGATACTACGCTGCGCGCTCGTCGCTTGGAATGTTTTCTTTATAGAGAGATATACTTTTTTTTCTCTCCCTCCTCCTTCGTCCGTCCGTTTCCTATGTGTGTCTTTAGCTATTCTGCCCCGAGACTTTGACGGTAGTTAAAAAAGAAAAGAAACAAGAAACCGGCTACTACTATCTCTACGAGGCTCATTAGGTCGTCCATTACCAATCAATAGCGACGATATTTTTTCTTTTTATTTTTCCTTTCTTCCTCTGACATTCTTTTCCGTCCTATTTCTCCTCCTTATTCTTCCTCCTTGTAGTCTACAAATGAAACAAAAAAAAAAGAAGAAAGAAAAGGAAGGAAAAAAATTGTTGTAGGCTACAACAGGATCGATGACTACGGAGAGATGACGGACGGGCGCGCGCGGGCATCGGCGGCAGAAATGTTTCGGGTTTTCGCCAGATATTATTGGCTGGCGGGGGGCCCCGGGAATGAGAGCATCGCGGAGGGGGAAAAAAACGGGGGCTCGGCGTTCGGTATCGGCCCGATGCAGTGACACGAAGCAAAGGAATAGAGAAAGAAAGAAAGAAGAAGAAGAAGAAAAAATACACGTGGAAACCGTGTCGGATAAAGGAGAAGAAAAAAGTCAAAATAAATAGAAAAGCCCGAGCTGCGCTGCTGCGCTGCTAGCTCTAGAAAGAGAGAGACGAGGAGGGTCCTCAAATAAGTTGAAGCAGAAAACTACATATATATAGATAGATAGATAGAGAGAGAGAGAAAGAGGGTTCTCTTCTGGTATATAGGAGATAGACTGGGAGAGAGGAAAGATGGCACACCAGAGAGACTGGGAGAGCGAGCGAAGAGGAGAGAGACGGGCCGTCGAGATGGATGGAAGTCTGTGTGAAAGAGGCGGGGTAGGAAACGACTATATATGTGAAGCCCGGCCGATATATAGGTTTTTCCTGTACTACTACTACTCGACTGCTGCTGCTGCTGCTTCTGCTGCTCCTGCCGCTCTCTTTCTTTCTTTCTTTCTTTTTCTTTTTCTTTTTCTTTCTTTTTTTGTGTGCGCGCTGCTCGCTCTACGCTCTCCGGCGTGCTGGCTCTTTTCTTATATCTATTGAGAGATCAATGAGGAGATAGAAAAAGAGAAGAAGAAAGAGAAGATGAAAGGGATGGAGAAAAGGGAGGAGATGGGCGCCGCGCAATTGGGAGATGCTCGGGCGTCGGCAGCGTCTCCGAGTGTTGTTATTTTTCGCTGCCAGCAACGCCGAGAAAGAGGAGGAGGAGGAGCGGGTGGAGCGACGAGGAGAGGAGGATAGAAAATAAGAAAGTCAACCTTCTTCTTCTTCTTCTTCTTTCATCCAAAAAAGAACGTCCCTATGTACAGAGAGAGAGACGAAGGAGAAGGAGACCGAGCGAGCCAGCGAAAATGGCGCGGCGTGATATTTTCTTTCATTTCCTGAGGGGAGTATACAACACAGAGACAGGCACGAAGGAGGAGAAGGAATAGAAAGAAAAGAGAAAGAGAAGAAGAAGAAGAAGATGATGATGAAAAAGAAGACGAAGAAGAAGAAGAAGCAAAAAGGAAGAAGCTACGATTTCCTTGTGGAACACAAGACCAGCAAGGCGCTTCTTCTCTGTCAACGACAGAGAGTTAGAAGGGCTCTGCGAAAAAAGAGAGCAAGGAGACGAGAGAGAATAAGAGTTGTAGTCGTCGTCGTAGTACTAGCGCCAGGCGGGGTATATATCTCCAGCCATAAGCTACCCAAGTATTTAGTCTTTGACATTCTTCTCTGAATCGAGATTTTCACCAAGGCTTCCTCTTTTTCTTTTTTTTTTCGCCCTTCCGCTCGCTCCCCTTCTTCTCTCTGATTCAGTGGGCGGCGCGTCAAGGTGCGCATTCTTCACCGGCTTGTTCTCGCGCGCCCAGCTTCCCCGGCGTTTTTCAGTCGTCGCCATCAGAACAACAACAAGCAAAGCAGTATCACATCGCCCGCTCCGGCGTATAGTGGTGGGCAGAAGAACCGAGTGGAATGAAAGGAGAGAAAAAGAGAGAAAGAAAGATGATGATTATTACCCTACCGTCGGTTTATATAAGCGGAGGGGGCAAGAAGAAAAAAACGGGCTTTTGAAGCCATCCATCCGCGCTTTATTAGAAACCTTTTTTTCATCCTTCTTCTTCTTCGTCTTCATTCTCTTCTCTTCCATTCTTCTTCGTTCTCTTGATGCTGCCTCATTCTTCTACGGCTCTTGATGGGCCTAAATGCCTTCGACTCTGGAAGAAAATACAACTCGATAAGCAAACGGGAGCGCGCTAGAATTTTCCTCGGATCTTTTCCGTCCAATGAACTTGTCGGTGGAGAACGTCGCTAACGTCTTAGGTGTCGACGACGGAGAAATGATCTTCAGGGGGGACTTTGATTCGATTGCTTTCTGTTATCGCATCGAGAGCGTGGGCGGAGAGTACGTACTGCATAAAACGTAGCCTACACAAGGTCCGCTGCTACACAAAAATGCATGCATAAGAAGTATATAGGACGGCCCGTTAAATAATGGCGCTGCGCTGGCCACGCGGACTGTTTCTCATATTCATTTAGCCGTGAACGCGGACCGAAAAAGGAAAGAAGTATAAATTTTTGAAAAAATAAAATAAAATAGAAGGAGCCCGAGCGCGCGCACTCTATAGAGTGGGTGCATTTGAATTGGGTCATACTCTAGTTACCTTATAATGGAAAGAAAAGTCCCCGAAAAAATACGCCCAGAAGAGATTTTCTTTGGGCAAAGGAGAGAGAGAGAGAAAGAGATAGGTAGGTAGGTAGGTAGCAGAGAAAAGTAGGCAATGACGAGCGTCGTTGGCGTCGCGGCGGAAGAACGAACGCTCGTGCGATTTCTCCCTCTCTCTCTCTTTGCGCGACGAAGAGAATTGCGACTTTCTTTTTAATTGTCTCTTTTTTTTTCTTCCACCATTGGCTGAGCACATTCCCGTCGGGAAACGAAATCGGCAGTTTTTATTTCCATTATTTGAATATGTACCACTAAGGCGCGCTGTCTGTTGTATAGACGACATCGTCGGCTGTTTGTTTGTTTGTTGTACCAACAATATAAATCGGCGATGTGTGCCATATTTCCAATCATTGGCTCAGACCGGTCGTGACGAAATGTCAAAGTCATCAGCCGCCCCAAAAAACGGACGATGATGATGACATCATTTAGTAAATGGCTGGGAGAAGAAAGGAAGAAAAAGAAATCTCCGCCGTTGACGTCTTTTCTCTTTCTCTCTCTCTCTTCTTTTTACTATTCGAATGCCGTGTCATTCCCCGGCGGGGTTATCGCCGGTCGATCATCCGCTTTTCCCCCTTAATGACACAACTTGTAAAATATCAATATGATTCATGATTCGTATAGTTCTTTTTCTTTCTCAATATGAGAGAGAGAGACATTTTAAGAGATCGTTTGCGGTCCGTCGGTTGGAATCCATTCATCGCCTTATCTCTCGTCGGCCGTCTTCTCTTTTGACTCTTTTTGTCGGTTATATCAAGTCATAAAAAAGGGACTAGGCATCTCAAAGGTTCAACAGTTCGGTCTGTCGATAGCCAGTTCGGAAAGCGCATACATAGCCTGCAGCTAGGTTGCCGCTCCGGCCTTGTACAAAAGGCCATGTATCAGTACATGGTTTCCTTTAGATTTTGTTTGGCTCCGGGATTTTTTTGTTTTGTTTTTTTGAGTTTTTCTCTTCTCTTATTTTATTTCAGCACGAAACTAAAAATAGAATCTATTAAGAAGACGGAGAATCATGAGGCGCTGACGTCATCGCCTCTGATTTAGGAGACGAAAACAAGAAACCTGGCATCTCCCATTAAAAAACTAACAACAACAACAACTTCATAGCTAATCAAAGTTGCTTAATTGTTGGTTAATCACGTAGTAAGTTGATCGGGGCGTCTGCAGTCGCAGCGGGATGACGGCGGAAAAGAAGTGACGGCGGGGGGAAAGAGCCAAAGAGGGAGACTAGTGTATAGCACCCGCTACCCAAGTGGGCGCGGTACATTCAAGTGCCATGTGGGTGATCCAGGAGTCGCTGGGAATGGTGAGGACTGTGGGCGGGGGCGGAGAAGAGAGAGAGAGAGGGGGAAGACCCATTCAATAAAAAACACCACACGGCGCGCGCGGGACCGACGCACTGGGACTCGACTGAGTAAATGCCCGAGTTTTTCTTCTTCTTCTTCTTCTTTTCTGTGTCGCATTTCCCTTTTCTCGTTTGTTTCTGGTTTTGTATTTCTTTTTTTTATATAATAAGAAACCGCAGTTTCCCAGACGGTGCGCGCTATATGAATCGTCTCGGTGCAAAGTTCCTTAATTGGTTTTTGTACCTTTTTCGGCCGTTTCATTCCAATCCGCTGGCAAGTAGATAACGAAAAGCCCCAAGTCGGATTTTTTTTTGACCGCCCGGGCAAAGTCGCTAGCACCGTCGCCGACCGCGCGCAATTGAAGCGCCCGGCTATACTCGCCGTCCTCTTTTCTTTTCCAATATTTTTTTTATTTTTTTCTTCTCTTTTTTTACATTTCGCGAAGAGTGCACGCAAGGAGCATCGGCAATAGAGGGAGCGAAAAAAAAAATAAAAGAGCAGGAGCAGCAACCAACCAAGTGCCCTGAGCGGTAGTCAAGGACTTACGTCACAGAGCGACCGCCCACTCTCCCGCTCGGCCGTCTGAGAGTTTGCTATGACGTCTTCACGAACATTTAACTCCCTCCAGTCTCCATCCTTCCCTCTTTCTTCTCTTCTCCTTTTTCCGCCATCTTTCCACTCGTCTGCTTTTACCCTTAAGGGGTTGGTCGGGAATCTCTGGATTCTTTTGTCAACCTCCCATACAGTCGAAGCGAAAGATAAGACGGAGAAGAAGAAGAAGAGGCGCGCGGGATAAGGAGGTGGTAGCAGCAGAAAAAGACGATGAGGAGTGAAAGATCTTTAACTATGTTTTTCCGGCGTTTCGCCCGCCCTTCCAACCGCCCGCTCCCCTCTTGACAATAATTCCAATTTGGATGCATAGGGCATCAAATTCTTATAGCTAAATTCGATTTGACAAAATTCGCTAAAAAAAACCTAAAAATCGACGGAATTTCTAGAAATAGAGAAATCCCCATTTTCGAATCATCATCCAAACTGACTCTCTTTGCGCGACAGTATATATCAAAGCTACGGGGAGGAGCGCATCAGTGAGAGCTAGGAAGCTAAGGGGGGAGAATAAATGTATTTATATAATAAAGAAGAAGAGACTACTAGAAAAGAGAGAGAGGAGAGGAGAAGGGGGGAAAATGGTCTACGGCGTGCTGCATAAATTGCGCCATCCGCGTCACTCCGCCGTGCAGTCTCTCTCGGCTCTGTATCTCGCTCTCCTCAACACACACAGACATATCTCGCGCCCATATATTCCACCTCTTTTCCTTCCTCCTCATTGGCTCCCCTCCCTACCGCCCATATGGGCAGCCTTTTATGTCCCCTCTCTGTCTCTCTCTCTCCGGCTCTAGCGTTCTCCATATTCTTTCATATGTGTTGTGCGTGTGTGTGTATTTGTGCAGTTACTTCCATTTCCCTGTTTTCATTCGATGCCTTTTATTATTCTCCCCTTCATACCGTCCATTTTTTGTTCTTCTTCTTCTGCTTCTGCTTCTCCCATTTTCTATTTTGTACTTGCTCGTGTCGCTTTTATTTCTACCTCTCTCGCTCACACACAGGAGCGCGAGTGTTGTATGTGGAGCCCTGAAAAGTGGGCTCTCCCTCTCTCTCTTTCCCTCTTATATACTTGACAGGCCGCATGTACACGCAAAGCCAAAAAGCGCCAGAGAGAAAAAGAACCTCGAAGCGTTCGAAAACTGATTCGAACGCTGAAAACAGCAATTGTGTAGACACCGATATACCGCCTCCTTCTTTTTCTTTTTTCTCCGTCTCTTTTTACCTTGCTGCACACAACACCAAACTATGTCTGTGCTCTGTCTGTCTGGCTTTTCTATCTGTCTCTTTTGTGAAGTATCGAACTCGGCTGATCTCTCCTTCACCAAGAAACAAACAAGAGTTATTCCTTGAGCTATTCGATAGAGTCTTGGAGCTACTGGACTTTTGAGCTCATTCTTATAGCGTTTTCTCCGGTTCCCCCGTTTTGATTGGCAAATCGATTCGTCTATTGTATTTCCAGTGGCCAAAATATCTAACCGTGCTGGAAAAGCTGCGAGCGAGGGCGATAACGATGAACGGCCGCGATGAAACATTCACGTTCATTGACTTTGACATCAATAAACGATGGGTATTTTCGAATCAATAATGTATAATGATGATTGTGTGATGTAGTTACAGCATCGGTAGCCTAGTTGGAATTTTATAGATGGCTATACTTAGGGGGGAAAAAACCGATCCGGGCGGCGTATCAGATGGAGATTTGACAGATCGTTTGATGACGGGCTCTCCGTTCTGTCCGCCGTGTGATTTTGTTTCGTTCTCCGCTTTTTCTCTCTTCGTGTTTTTGTTTGAATTCGAAACATTAGACGACGCGTAGAGCGAAAGATTGGGAACTCGTCAGGAGGAGAGGACGAAGTAGGGGAAGTATTGAATTGAAAGGAGAGACGGAATGAAAAGAGAGAGAAAGAGAGAGAGAGAGAGAAAAAAGCGGAGAGAGTCCCCCTGGCGTCACCCGCTCGTAGCTCTGCTCTGCGCTCTCTCACAGCAGACCCTCTCTAGTTCTCTCTCTCTCCCCTCTCTCTCTCTCTCTCTCTACGTCCTTCCTTTTCCCCGGCCCCTCCACCCAACCCGAACCCCACTCTCTTCCCTCTGTGTGTGTCTGTGTGTGTGTGTGTGTGGCGGCCAAAAAAGCAGAAGGAATGTTCCACGCTTCGGTCAGAATGCCTGTAGCGCACGACCGGGCAGCACGTCTCTAGAACCCGTCCGTCGTCTCTTTGGAGAAGAAGACAAAAAAACAAAACAAAACAATTGGCTCGGTCCTCTTCTACTGGTAGTAGAGTACCGTTTCTCACCAGCGCTTCTATTGACGTTGTCTCTTTCAAGCAAAAGAGGAGACAGGAGAGTGAAACGACTTGGTGTTTTTTTGTTTCTTCGGCCGGCCAGCAAGCCCGTTAGTCCGTCGCTTCAATAGTGCCAGATTACAGACGGTGATCTGATTCATTCAGTGCCAAGTGTTCAAGCCAAACGGTGGACTCTCTCTCTCACTCTCATCTGGTGGACTGGCATTTATTTACTTTCCGACATTCGTTTTTTTTTCGTGAAGAAATATTTAGAACGCGCGCCGTGTTGTTTCCGTGGCGACATCATCGCTAAAAAGGGGGAAGAAACAAAAAGAAAAAAAAAACATTTTCGAGTCGATTCCGTGTCGACGACGACCACTCCCGTTCCTCTCGCTAGCGATCGTCCTCCGAGTTCTCCCGCGGCTGCCCCAACCGTCCGCCTCTCTTCTGCCCGATGCGTGCGTGCGGTGCCGCGCGGCCACCATTTGAATTGTAAATCGATTCGGATGAATGTAATCAGTGCGCGCGCCTTTTTCTAGACGGTCGCCGTCGATGTAGCGTGTGTATCTGTGTGTGTGTCTATCGGCCGTGCCTCTTTTGTTTTCGTTTTTTTTTCCGCCGCCGCCGTCGTCCTCGTCTGTTATTGGGACAGGAACAACAGGAGCCCCCCCAAGCCGAGTCGCCGTTTTGTTAATGTTCGATGCCGACTTTGTCGCCGTCCGTTGACGCGTGAAAACGACAAGAAAAGATCTCGCATCTCCGCTCTTCTAAAAAGCATTCCCTGAAAAAATTCGAGAAGAAGAAGTTTTCCTTTCCAAAAAGGACACGTTCCCCGTGTTTCTCCGTTCGAAGAGAAATGAACGCGACCATCAGCTGTCTTATTGACCTGGCAGAAGTGGGCGCCAGCCAACGTGGATTACCATTATCGTGAACCCTGGCGTGAAAAGAGACGAGAACCGCACAGAAATAACAACAACAACAGCAACAACAGTGTGCAGTGCGTGTGGTGTCAGAAAGTGGCAGAAGCTGAGAGGGAAAAAATTGTAATTCAGAAAGAAAAGAAACTCTCCAACAAAAAACAAAAGACAAGCGAGCCGTCATCAAAGTGACTAAACGGATTATTAACTTTCTTTGCATTTCTCCGGACGGCGACGTGTGTACGGACGTTGCAGTGTGCTGTGTCCGCTTCGGTCGACATCAGCTGATTAAACACTACACGCGTGCACGCACACACGGCAGTGTGTCGTGAGTTAGCTTCCCGGAGACCATGTTTGGGTCAAGGTAAGAGCAATAAGCCTCCTCCCTAGTTTCGCCATAGAGCGCGCGCGAGCGCACAAATGATTACGTTGTGGATGTTCCTATTTCTCTATGCGTTTTTCTAGTACGTACTATTACTATGTATGACGTAGTAACATTGGGCACCCTATGCGACACCAGCCGAGTCTCGTCAGCGGTTCTGGCCAGTTGTTGTTGCCCCGATCAACAGCTCGTTTTTTTCCCCTTCTTTTGTCGTCGTCTTTTGTTTTCTCCGGCTATATACTCCTACTTATCGCGCGCCAATGACATCCCGCCCTTGTTCCGCAATAAGTCACATATTACGAAAGCGTTGCGTACATATTAGACGCCGATAGATACAAATCCTTGACTATCTTGTGCAATTGTATGCAGTCTGGCATTTTCTATATTTTCTTTCTCCTCTTTTTTTGGTGGGTTTTTGTTCTGTTTTTTCCTGAGAGAGAAAAAAAAACGAGCTCGACCTACTCGGCCCGTTCCGTTCTCTGCCGGATCCGTCCGGCTTTTTCTTGACGTGTCGTTGCATTTTCTCTTTTTGTTTTTTTTTGTTGGATTGTGATCTTTTCGGGTCTCGTTGGATAAGAAACCGTCGGCCAATGCCGTGAATTAATGAGAGAATAATAGTGATCCCCCAAACGGAGAGAAAGAGCTGGAGAGAGAGAGAGAGAGAGAAGGCGTGTAATTATTGACATCCGCCGTCGTCATCCGGAGAAAGAGACCTCTAGACCGCCGCTGAGGAATCGTCAGAAAAAGAAGAAGAAAAAGAAGAAGAAAAAGGCAGCCAAGGGAGAAAACAATAATAATAAGAAGGAGGCGTAAAAAGAAAAGAGCTAGGAGAAATTTGATTGAGGTAAAAGACGAAGAGAGAGAGAGAGAGAGAACAAAAAACAAAACAAAAGACTGACAAAGTGGGACAAACATCTCCGATGGATGCGAAGACACAATCGGGCAAAACCATTGAACCATTCGAGTACATTTGTAAATAGAAAGAAAGTCCCCCCTAGTTTTGAAACGCATCCATCCAGCCGTCTATAAATCTAAATTTATATCTATATATATATAATATATATTTATAATGATCATGAGAAATGGAGAAAGAAAGAAAGAGAAAAAAAAGGAAACGAAAGAAAAGAAGTGGATAAAGAAAAGTCCGAAACTGCTGGAGAAAAAGTAGGTAGCTATTGTCGCCCGGTTCGAAATCCGAGATCCCATTCCGGTCGGAATAAAAACTGGGAGGAGCTGACATCAAAACCAGTTGAAAGGAGCCAGCCAAAAGGAACATCATTCGACGAATTGTGTACCGCATAGTATACACTACTATGTGTTGTGTGCATGTTGGACTCTTGCGTCGACAGGGAGGGAGGAAAAATAAAAAGGAGGGTCGTCCTGCGCTCGAGGGGCGATGTTTTTAGATTTTGTGTTTTTGTCATACGAGATCTGCATCGAAGCGTTGCGTTACGTTGCGCGCCGCCCGAAGAAGATGTCGTGGCCGCTCAGCTGAGAGAGAGAAAGAGAGAGACAATATCGTTTGTTATATTGCGGTCGGATTTAAATTACCGGTGTGAGCGCGCGGACCGCTCATCAAACGACAAGAAAGGGGAGTGCTGAGCTGCGCTTTGACGCTGGGAAAAAAACTTATTCCCCCCCACTTTATAGTTGTCCGGGCCCGTCTGTAGATGTCGGGCGATTCGTTCAGAAAAAAAAGGGGGGTGGTGGAGAGGCGCCGTCTCGGTCACGAATTCACGTCGCGCACTCACACACACACATACACACGCAAGTTCGTGTTATTGTTGTTGTGCCGGGCTGAGGCTGCGCCGTATCCTAGGCGGCGTGCGCGCGGATCTATTTTCTTTTCTTTCTTCTTCTTCTTTCTTTTCTTCCTTCTTTATGGGATGCGATACCCCTCGATGGCTTATGCATAGAGCCAGGTGAGGTCGCTCCCCGACAAAACAAAACGGGGCCTGGCTCAATACCGTTACTGATTCCGTAATGTCCGTCTTCTTCTTCTCTTCTTCTCTTCTTTTTTGTTGTTCGCCGGGTAACAAACAACCAAAAGACACACATAGAAGCGCATCAGACAGCGCGCGTTATTCGCCTTTTTTTCTTCTATTTTTGATTTCCTTTTGGTTGCTTGTTGACCGTTCCAGTCTACGGCCATTTTTGATTTGATTTACCGTTTTCGTACCTGTTAGCGGTAATTTCCCCTTCTGTATTTTCTCGGTTGTTGTCCTATCTATTCGCTCCTATTATCCGCTGAAAGCTCAATTGATCGCCTTTTTGTTTTATTCATTTCCCAGGCCAATTCGGCCGTGCGTCTGTTCAACATGTTCAGGAATCGGGTCCTGAATTCACTCGAAATCTCGTCAGCAATGCCCCCGATTTCGGTTGTTATTCTGGTCGAGCGTCCAGTCGAGCGTTTCACTGGAAACCGCGGAGGCGTTTTGTCACCGCCGCGCACCGCGTATATATAAATATAAATATATATATATATACGTAGTATAGAGGAGGAGGAGGAAGAAAGAGAGATAGATAGATAGAAAGACCGCGAGAGAAGTACCGAGAGGAGAAAGAAAGAGATACTCTCCTGGACTAACCAGGCCAAACAACAAGAAGAGAAGTGGAGCTTTACGGACGGTGAGGAGAAAGGTTCATTGCTCCCCTTCTTTTTTTCTCTCTCTCTCTCTCTTTCTCTTCTTATTCTTCGTCTTTTTTTTTTTAACCGGGCGTCCGGGAGTGCGCGACGCACACTATCACGGACTTTCACGTTTCTTTTTTGGTTGTCTTTTTTTCTTATTTTGTGTGCTGCTTCCTTCTCCTTATTTTTTTGTCTTTTTTCAGTTCTTTCATTCCACCGTGTTCTCCTTCAGTTCTGTTGTTTCTATTTTCATTATTATACATATACAGCATTAAAAAAGAAAGGAAGAAAAAGAGAATTCGACGCCAACAAATGATTCATCCAAGTCTAGCCCTGCGGCGCCCGTCGCGAGGCGGTCGCTATTCTTTCTCTTTTGCCTTCCTTTTTTCTCTTCTTTCACGTTCCTTTTTCTGTTATTTTTTCTCTCTCCTTCTCCCGGGGTCTCGATCTCACGAAGCGCTGGCTATATAGCGCGCCGGCAGAGAGCCGTGTGTTGTTGTGTTCACCGGTTTGTTTCGATCATCATCCATCGTCAGTTGGTAACAAGATCCACCGCCGCAGCTCCTCCTCATTCCGTGCCGGAGAGCCGCGGAGCGAAGAATTGGGGAATAATAAGGAAAGTGGGATTGCATCATCCGAGCGGAGCAGCTAGAACCAGCAGCAGCACACAATCACGCTGCTGCCAGTCTACAAGTCCAATCCCGACCGACATCGCTGCCCTTCTTCTTCGTACTCGACGATATGTAACTAACCGTGTTTCGAGAGATTCCAGTAAACGCGGGAGTCGAGCGCAGGACAAAAGAGGGAAACAAACGAGCGGGGACTGTTTGCTTTGACAAGGAGACATCGATTCTTAGAAGAGCAGAGAGACATCATCAGGTCTTTTGATCGGGAAAAAAAAACACTCTAGATGAATCTAAAAGCTCTCCCCTAGCGATTGATCGATTCAGGTTGCTCTTCTCGATATCAAACAGGTTTATTTTTCGTCTCTCTCTCTCTCTCTCTTTTAAGGTGATCATGTCATCCGATCGTAGACACGTTCAATCCGAACTCATTAGCTCGCCTTATCAATTCCTCTTTTGTCTTTTGTGTCTTGATTTGAGAGGTGTCCTTAGAGCGTATCACTGACTTTTATCCGGCAGCACTCTGCGGCCCGGTTTCCTACAACATCTTGAAAACACAATGAATGTTTATCGATTCGCCAACTATTTTCGTCCTACATATAAATATATGTAGGTGTTTCCTTTTCTTTTTTTTTCTTTTTGCGGTCGTTCTTTTGGCGACGTCCGGCCGGGCTGTGACGTCATCACGGACGGACGCACAAGAGGAACGAGATTCTGACTCGCAACTACGTATGGGTGACGTGAGCGGTAACTAAGAAGAAAAAGAAACCGACGCCGTTATCTCTCGACAAACACGCGCTCTCTGCCCACAGTTTTTCTCTTCTTTTTTTCTTTTTCTTTCTTCTTCTTTTCGGTCTTTTGTTGTGGCAACGACGCAACGACGCCCGGGATAGCCGCCCCGTCGCCACCCTCCTTCCCGAAACACCATCAGCCAAAGTATAAAAGATATCGGACTCTCTTTTGCAATTGGAGGGGGGAATGCGCATAGAAAAGAGTGCGCGACCTTTTCCCCTTTTGGGATCGGGTCGCGGATCCGTCATCATCCATCGGAGAACAAGTCACGCAAACATCTTTTGGACGAAGCGATGGGATCCAGTGGAATAACAAGTGTGTCGGCCACCGCCGGAGAATCGAACGTAGTACGGGAGAACGGCGCTGAAATGCGCGTTGAGTGCAAGAGTCCGGGCGCGCGCGCGGGTCATTTGAACTCTCTCGCGGCGCTTTCCCTTTTTCCTTCCTTTTTTATCTTTTCATTCTTTCTCTCTCTCTCTTTCTCAACAACCCAACAGTCACCACCGCCACCCCGTGTCCTCCCTCCTCATTCTGACTCCCGCGGGCGTCAAGTGCGACGTGGCGTCATCGATCCGCCCGCGCGCTCCCTTTGACGGGCTGGCGAAATGTCTCTCGCGGAAAAGGGCGGGCGAACAATTGCGCTCGCGTCGAAGTCTTGAGAGAAAGTCAGCCAGAGAGTGGAGAAATGGCCTGACTGTACACAGAGCCAGACATCCATATCAATATATGCATGTAGGGTGGGCGCGCTGTGCTGCGCTCCGCAGCGGCGGCGGCGGTGGCTTGCGCGCCGGGACTATTTGATCGATAGCGTCATGACACGTGATGAAACCCGAATAACGATCGTGTCTCTTCGTATTCTTTTCTTCTGTTCGCCTTTTTTATTTTGTATCGTCTTCTCTTTCTTTTTTCCATCTTTCAAACCAACAGTAGAGTTAGTTTTTCTCTCCTTGAGCCCGTGTTTGTGAGTCAATCAAATTTGAAGGAGACAAAACAAAAAAAGAAAGAAAAGAAAAGGGGGGAAAAAATGCAAATCGACTTTTGTGTGTGTGTTTATCGGGCAGCGCTGCGCTGCTCATGTCTTATTTCCAATGCAAGGTCGCGTCCGTCGACGACGACGACGCGCCATAGACTCGGCGCTCTGTGTCTCTCTCTCTCTTTTTGGTTGCTAGGTCCGATGAAATCGATGTCCGTACCCGCCCTCTAAGAGTAGTATGAGGCCTCCGTCGTCGCGACCTCTCCGTGGAAACGACAGCCCACGCACACACACACACACACAACATTCAATATATGCCTTCCTATCTTCTTTTTCTTTCTTTCTTTCTCCCGCACTCCCGAACCGAACCGGCCCGACCGGCCGACGCCGCCCCTTTCGACTGAAAAAGAAACCCCTCTCTTTCCTCGCTTCCCTTCCTTCGCTGCTCTGCGCGAATACAAGAAGCGGCCGGGGAGAGAAAGAGAGAAAAAAAAGGGGGAAATATATATATATATATATAAATAAATATAAAGAATAGGAAGAAAGAGAGCGCGCCATCTTGGCTGCCATCAGGAAAGAGAGAGAGAGAGAAAAAAGGAAACTCGTCTTGAAAGAAATCAATAAGAGACGGAAAAGGTTGGCAACATTGTTGCGTTGTCGCCGTATCGAATGACTCCCGCCGCCTCCGCCGCCGCTACCGCCGCCATATGGGAAGACATTCCACACGGCCGCGAAACAGTTCAAGAGCGGACGACGCGCCCAGTGCGCCAGCGCGATCCCCCAATTGACTCTCTCTCTCTCCCTGGTCCCTGGTTGGTCGCGAGGAAAAACAAAAGAGATACGTATATATATATTCAACGGGTAAGGCGGACTGGGCGCTATACGGGGCGGGAAATGAGGATTGGAATAGAATTCCCCACACAAATAATCTCTCTAACCAACCTGACCCCTATACAACTTGCGAGCGCTCCGCAGCCGGATATCAACAGCCAAACAACAACAACAACAGCACACACCTGGCGCTGAATACATTAGGGCCATCCGAACGCGGCCGCGCGCGCATTCGGTCCCGTCGCACACGTATATGATTGGTATTTTTCCATTTCTCTCTTTCCTGTTCTTTCTTTTTTTCTTTTTATTCTTCTTCTTCTTCTATGCGCGGAATAAAAAAGAAAATTTCATTGTTGTCTGACTCGTTCGGTCAGATGTGTGGAAGATGGGCTACAGAGTCTTTAAAATAGTAAAAATAAAGAAACTAAAAGGGAGGGAAAAAAATGGAGATGGGAGAAGAAGGAGAAGGAGAAGAAGAAAGAGGAGGTGAAAGAATTCTTGGGATACTTTTCGATCCTGTCGCTGTTGTTGTTGGCTGGGCGGGCATCAGACGCGCGCGCTATATATGAATGTGTTAAACTTGTGATGAGGAAGGCCAACAAGCGAGATGGGACGAGAAGGAAGAAGAAGATGATGAAGATGGAGGTAGAAAATGTTTATTTTGAAATAAGAAAAAATAAAATAAAATAGAAAAAAAAGAAGAAGAAGAAGAGGTGCGCGCGGCGGGAGTCGAGGAATTCTTCTGCTCTCCCGCGGGTGGGGGGTTAACGCATATAGGTATAGGTGAGGTGAAGGTGAGATCTCTCTCTTCTCCTTCTCCTTCTTTCATCTCTCTCTATCTCTCTTTTTTCCTTCTTTTGCTCTCGTGTGTCTGGGTGCCGTGCCATCAAACAAGAACCATATCTCCTCTTCTATGTTTCCCTTAGTCACTAGGCTATTCTCTCCGTTCACTCGTTTACGTCGTCGACGGAGACGGAATATAAAAAAGAAAAGAAGAAGAAGAAGAATAGCGAAGCAGCTAGGGAAACGACAGATTTTTTGTTCGCTGGAAAAAATAAGAAAAGAAAAAGAGCTGCTCCTGCTGCCGCTGCTGCTGCTGCAGTCTGCGATAAAAAGGAAGACTCGAACGAACGATGCGTTGCAGCGACACTCGTCGTCGTCGTCGTCGTCTCTCCACCCCCTCCGGCCCCTATTTCTAATGTTCGGTAGTCAATCTGGTAGCATCGGGAGTGCGTCGCTTTTTATTTTGATATGCGAGAGCGCATAGAGGAGAGAAGAAGAGAATAGAGAGAAGAAGAGAAGCGAAGCGAAGAGAAGAGAAGAGGGAGGTAGTTGGGTGAGAGGAATCGGCGGGTATTGATCTGCGCCTCGGTCGACCCCAAAGTCAGCGCAGATGGACATCATAACCTTCCCTTCTCTCTCTCTCTCTCTATCTCGCTCTCTCTCTCCCTGCTGTCATTCTCACTGCGAGGCCCTTCCCTTCTGTTGGTCTCCGGCAATTGATCTGCGGCAATAATGAACCGCGCATCAACCCCCCTCCGTCCGTCCGTCCGTCCGCCTCCTTTTCTCATCTCTTCTCTCCTCTCCTCTCTCCAGCAGCGCCTCATCTCTTGCGCGCAGAGAGCTGAGCGCGATCGATACCAAAACATCACCTCCTCCTCACTCTCTTAACTCTCCTCCACACTTAGTTCTACGTACGTACGCTACCACCACCACCACCCTCTCTACCAAACCCTCTCCATCCACCCGCCTCCGGTCAGGACTAATTAATTCCATCAAGATTGATCCTCGGTCTTCTTCATCAATGTCGACGACGTCGTCGTCGTCGGTGGCGACTTGCTACTACTACTGCGTACTCTCCACCCCGAAAGGCGAAAGTCGTCCATGTCAGAGTCAAAGAGAAGTCGGAGCCAAAATGCAGCCGGACCAAATAATAAAATTTTCTCGAAAAAAAAAAAGAGAGAGAAAGACTCCCGCGTGACTTCCAGGCCGACTAAAGATGCTGTGGGCAAAGATTCTCTCCCTCTTTCCGCCCAACTCCCTCAATCCCCTCCCTGCAGCCAACTCCTCTTTTGTATAATGTCGTCTGTATATTTATATGTCCGGTGTGTCGTCGTGAGGTTAGGGGGCCCCGGGATTGATCCGCCGGTTCCCCTTTTCCCAGCTGCTGCTGCTGCTGCTGTCCCTGAGATAGACAGATAGAGAGAGCGAGTCTTTTGTGTGTGTGTACGTGTGACGCAGTCTCTTTATTGATTCGACGGCAGCGGAAGGGGTACATATATAGTCTACGTATTGATATAAGAGTAGTAGAAGGTGGTGGTGGCGGTGGTAGTGGGAGGAGGACGAGAGAGATATGGTCCTCCCGGCTCCTTGCTCACTCTCGGCTTGTCAACGCGCCGTTCTTTCTCTCGACCGAGTCTTCTTCTTCGTCTCCTTTTGTTCCCCTTTTGCGCTAGGCTCCTTCCTTTGAAAAGGGAGGAAAAGTAGAAGACTAGAAGGCGAATATAGATCCCAGATGGAACATGGAACAAGAAGAAGAATATCATGGAAAATGGATGTACGTTGATGTATAAAAGAGAACCGGGAGTACAGCAATAGCGTCTATATGCTCCTCTGTGTCTCTGTGTGTCTGTGTGTGTGTTGTATAGCTTTACTAGCCCCGGAGAAATGAAAATATAGTCATCGAGCGTCACCGTGACGTCACCACCGAGCCGGATAAAGCTAGCAACAGCACACTTTTCTTTCTTTCTTTCTCTTCTCTTCGTTCTTCTCTTTTTCGTCTATCTCTTTTGTTTCGATGGCCGAAAGTCTAAAAGTCCGTCTCGTCTTCGACCCTGAACAGCAGCAGCACCAGTCTGATAATCCAAACAGTCGAGAGAGAAAAAAAAAAACCAAACCAAAAAATAAAATAAAATAAAAAAGTAAATAGAGAAAAAGAATATATAAAGAGAGCCTCCAATTCATTTTCAAACTTGGAAATATCCACGCTTCTGGGAAACATTCACATAGCCAAAACAAGGACGTTTGTTTTGGTGTGGGGGCCCTCCCTCGACAACTATGACGATTGAATGAAAGAATAGAAGAAGGTTTTCTCTCTCTCTTTTCTTCTTTCTTTTTATCATCGGCCTGAAAGTTTTACGTACGTTCGCAGACGGCAATGCTAGACACGTTGACTGTAGGGCCAGAAGAACTTCCTGGCTTTTCATGGCGCGCTAGGCTTTTTTCTTTTTTGTCTCTCGACTTTTTTTCCCCCATTCTGATGATGACGACGACTACCGAGTCGAGGAAAATATAAAATAAAATAAAAATAAATAAATAAGGGAATGAAAGAAGAAGCCAAGCAGAGAGAGAGAGAGAGAAAGAGAGAGATGGATAGATATAGAGAAAAGAGAGAGAGAGAGAGAGAGAGAAAAAGATGAAGAACCCGGTGGTTTTTTGTATAGAGATAAGGTGAGAAGACCTTGAGCCCGTGCCAAAATGTCTAAATGCTCTCCGGGACTCGATTCGACGACGGTTCGCTCCAGCTGCCTTTTGCTCCGTTACTGCTCCTCCGTGTAGGCTAAAGCCCGAACTGGCGGCGGGCTCCGTGCGTCGCGTGTCTTTTTTCCACACTGGCCCCCTCTCTCATTACACTTATATCTATTTCGTTCTTGTTTTCTTTTCTTTCTCTCTCTTTCTTTCTCTCTCCACTTTTTGTTGTTTGTGTGCGTTCCTTGTTTTGTTTTTTATTTCGCTTCATATATCACGCCAGACCTCACAGCCGTCCGGCCCGAGGTTTTGTCGCTTTCCCAAGTTGACGGCCGGCCCGTTCGGGGCGGAGAGGTATGCGCGGGCGCGGAAGGTGCCGCTGCCGCCGCATCCACCATAAAGTTTTTTGTTTTCTTATTTTAATAAAAAGAAAAGGAAAGAAAAAAAAAGGGACCTGGAAGGCGGCGGGCGTGTTGTTATGGGAAAGCAAAAGAGGGTAGAATAAGTTTTCGAAGGTTCGAAGCGCGCGCACCGCTGGCGAGCCGGGCCGCAGACACACGAAGACATTCAAAAGAGCCTTATAAAGACACGCACTCGCCCCGTGTTTTGTTTTTTGTTTTTTTCTTCTTCGTTATATAAAAGAAAAGGCTTCCCAATAGCTAACAACCAGCGCCACCGCTACGACGGCCGTCCCGAGAAATGCAAACGAGTCCGGGCAACTAGTTGCATTTTTTTCTCTCTCTCTTCTTTTGCTCGTCTTCTTCTTCTTTACTTGTTTTTTCTTTCTTTTATACATACGTGCGTATATAGTATATATATACATATATATATATATACTGGTGGTGGTGGTTGTGTTCTTGACCGCTGCGCGATGATGACACGATAAGACGCGCTTCCTTCTCACTGTATGGCTCCGGGCAGTTTTTTTCCTTGGTTTTTTTCTTCCCTCTTGACGTTTTTCAAGAAAAGAAAATATCTAAAATGAAAATACCAACCTGCAGGACCTTAATAGGAGTTCTCTTCTTCTTCTTCATTCTTTTGTGGCTTTTCTCTTTCTTGGCTCCCTCAAAGTAACCACCACCAACCTTAATGTCATCGTTTACTCTCGAGTGAACACAACGTTCAAAGCCCATCTTTTTTCTTTTTTTCTTCTTTTTCTCTTTTATTTTTCTATCTCTTCCAAGTCTCTTGTTCCTTTTCTCTCTCCATGCTCCGGCCCCTTCTTCTTTCATAAACCCAAGGTATTTGCCGGTGTCCATTACAAAAAGGAATCGTTGACGGCTTTTTGATTTGTAGAAATAAATACCTACGAAGATGTACTCCGATCTCCTTCGTTGGAGTTCCAGGATTCTCGGGAGCTTTTTCGGCGCTTTTGTTGCCGTCCGCCGAAATTTTCTTCCGATTCGGCAAAAAAAAATTCAAATGGCAGCAGACGAAGCCCACACGCGAACTGAGCGATTATGGAAATGATGAGTTTCTCAATCTCCAATCACGCGGATAGAGTGGGGTGGAATCGGTAACGTAACGGTAGCCTATCGGTTACTGTTATCAGAGAAGGGGAGAGAGCTGGCGGATTGCTAATCCTTTAGCGGCGGCCGTGCTGGCAATCATTAGGAGCAGCCGCCTATCGAGGTCAAACCTTTATCAGAATGAATAATGGATTAGAGAACAGCCGCAATTCAGTTTTCCAGGATTATAATGATCGATTCCTGATGGACTCGTTCGATATCATTCGGTGGCGTATTAAGACGACGGCGACGACTGTCTTTAACAAGTCGAAACACGGGGGGACCCGCCGACGGGCGGTCTTGGCCAATCATCATCGAGTAGACGACGCATATATACAATCGATCGTTATCCTCACCGCGCGGGTTCTCTCCGCAGCAGAAGCGGCAGCAGCCGCAGCCAACCTTTTTTTGTTTTCAAGGTGTCGCGAGCGAGCGCATACACGTACGTCATCGCCACTTTTTTTTTGTTTGTTTATTTCGTCTCCTTTCTGCTGCTGTCGGCGATGTGTACATTACTTGGCATTCGTTTAGCATCGGCGCGCAGGTGCGCACAGGGGGGAAACCTTTCTCCTGCCCACCTTTGGCCTCCCCCAACTCGCTTCAATTCTCTCCGCGTCAAGGTTGATCTGAAAGCAACACTAACAAATGAATATATATATTTAGAAATATATATACATGTATATATCGCCACATTTCGTCGGTCTATCTCTCTCTTTCCGATGTCCCGTCTGGGCCACTATACTGCGCTGCTGCTGTCGTATCAACATTATAACTGGCAGCGAGTGCCGCCATCATTGAGCCTTGAACTCAATACTACCTGGGGTACATTAAATGGAGTCGGTAGAAAGAGAGAAAGAGAGAAAGAAAATAAAGCGGAGGGGAGAGGTGATTTGCGTGAATGATGCTGTCCTTCCTTGCCACACGCACTTTGCGTGCCAACATTATGCGACAATACTCTACGATACGAAACACACGGCAAAAGCTCCGGTCTATTATAGACAGCGTCTCTCTCTCTGGCTCTCTCATGGTCATGTTGAAAGCAAAAGTCGAAACTCTTTCGACATTCCGCACAGGGACGTTAGCAGGAGCTAAAGGCAGTAACACAATCAAGACATTAACATTTTTCAATTTCGACACATTCCTAGCTCGTTTCTCTCCGGCTGCAGTAGTATTTTTTTTTTTTTGCGCTTTCTTCACGGCTCCATGGCTACCTTTAACTGATTCGTAAAATGCGTCGCTTATTTTTGCGTCTCTGGCGGGCGGCTTGTCTCCGCAGAGCGAAGCTTAATCTCCGTTTCCAGCGTACGGTATACTATTGCTTCATATATAAAGACGGCGCGCGGCGCCGACTACTGTCGATTCGCTTTCTCGACGACTCCGGCGAGTCTCAAAAGTCTTCGGGTGGAGTCCGAAATCGATGGGTCAGTGGGTCTCCAATCTGATCTCAATTGTTTTGGGCGGATAGGTCACCTAGAAACAGATGTCGTGCAGATGAATTTCAGGTGCGCAATTCAGGTCATACATCTACTACTACAACAACAACTACTAAAGCAAATACACTCGTCGTCCTCATTCCGAATCGATTGCGTAGACGTCGCTGGTGGGTGTACGTGTCGGTTCATCAATAAGACACACACACAAAAAACAAGCGCTTCATCCAGCGCCGGAGAAAAGAGGTCCCTTCGGTGCGCGTGTTTCTCTCCATCACAAACGTTCGAGTCAAGGATGTGTGTATCTTGTTAAGCAAGCTCGTCGTTTCCTTAAAAGGTGGGAGGGAAAAATAAAAGGCGAAGACAAAGGCTGCGAGAAAAACTTTATTTTTTTCGGAAAAGAGAGAGAAAAAGAAATGACAATGTCGCAAGCGGATGAAAGACGGCAGCACCCATCTCTCTCTCTCCGGCTGGCGCACATAGTGGTAGCAGAGCGCGCGTCGGTAGTACGTCTAGTGGCAACAGCACACAACATAATGTAGAGTATAAAGAGGAAGAACACAGACGCACAAAAATACAAATAACAAAAAAATAAAAAATAAAAAGAAAGGAAGAAGAAGCGAGTCGCATGCGTGACGAGAAAGCCAACGGCTGATGTGTATACAGTATAATAACCTCATCCGAAAAAACCTTCCAAATGTTTTTGTCTTTTGTGTGTTTTATGGCTCTCCCCTCTCTTCGCCTTCTTCTCTTTCTCTCTCTCTTCCAACGTCTCTTTTTCTCTCTCTCTCTGTCAGCTACTCTCGTTCCTCTTTGGTAAAGATTCGGCGCGGGAGCGCGCGTGCAGCAGCCCGTGACCCTATCGTCATTGGTAGTAGCGGTAGTGGTAGTAGTACGACGACGACTACCTCTGGCTGTTTGGTATAGCCAGGGGTTCGGCGAGGGGCCCGTAAATGCAGCGCAAAAGCTGCCAGACTACATTGTCGGATATCTCTTCTCCTCCTATCATTTTGGCAAATTGGTGGCTCCGTCTAAAAGCCTCCCTATCGTCAGGATTAGAGTTGCCGCTCGGTCGGCGGCGGCAGTCGGCAGTTGCAACGTCGGGAGGCAGAGCGGAGAAACAACTTAAATAAATAAATAACCCCGGCGAGAAACGACGACGAAAAGGGAATAAAACACGCGCAGAGAGAGAAAAAAGAGAAGGATAGAAATGCGCCGTCTGGGGCCGGATTCGTCGGTTGATGGCGCGCCAGAGCCGAAACAGAAGGCGAACGGCGAGAAAGGCCAATCTAAATAGTCAACAACAACAACACAAAAAAACACACACAACACAACACAACACAAAAGTCCCGATGGAAACTGCAAGTCAATGAAACAAACACGAAAAAGGTAGAGTTGTTGTTCACGCTCCGGCGCAATCCACCTCGATACTTTTGAGGCCGTCAAATTTTCTATAAAAATGGAGACAGACATAGTTCTAGAGTTTTCCGAGTATTAAAAAGAAAAGGAAGAAGAAAATCCCTCGCTTCTTTAATAATAAAAAAAAAAAACCGGCGACGTTATCCGCCGGAAGAAGAGGGAAAAAAGGGCTGGTGGTGGTGGTGGGGTTGTTCGATATCAGTTTCTACCTGTCGCTCTGGGTCTAGTAGTACGTCGCGCGGGGGTCTCGCAAGGTTGAATTTCAATGGCCTTTATGTGTGTACAGCGTGTTCGTGAAACGTCCTGCTTCGTGTGTGTTTGTGTCGCAATTCAAGGTTCCACTGAAATAAAACACGCTGTCTAACGATGTCTTTTTTTTCTCTCTCTTTTTCTCTCTCTTTTTTTCTTTGTTTGATTGAATGTTCTCTCTCTGTGCCATTCGCCCGGCTTGGCTGCTACTACGTGGTCGTGTTGTGTGGACAGTGACTGGTCGTCGGGAGGCGGAGCCCAGCAGCAGCAGCAACAGCAGCTGTCGGTAGTGACGGGGGCGTCCAGTTGGGGCGCGAGCGGGTCGACTGTCGGATCGGCATCGGTGCCCTCCTCTTTCGTCGGTCAGTCGTCGGACAATCCGTCCGTCACAAACGGCTACCATCATCACAGCCATCAGTCGGTCAAGAATTCCTCGTCGTCCTCGTCAGCGACGTTCCGGACCAATATGGCAACCAGGTGAGACAACCAGCCCCTGTGTATATTCCCTACACCGAGAGGGATCCGCCGCTACCCGATAGATTTTCTTCCATATTTTCACCCCCCTATGCCCCTCTTACATCCCCTCCTTATCCCTGCCTATACCAAACCCTTATAACAACTCCCGTCTCTCTCTCTCTCTCTGATCACACACATGTCCCATTCATACTGCATGCCGTCTGCTGGCCCATTCAGGCCAGCCCCCCCTTTTTCGCCCTCCTTGCCTCCTCTCTATCCCAGCGCAGATGTTTCGTAGTAGGGGAGAAGAAAAAAAAAAACACAACACAACACACAGCCGCCAACCTCTTCAGCTGGTTCCTGTGTGTCTGTGTGTCCGGAGAGAGCCGATTCAATGCCTATTCGATTGTGACGGCGAACAGTTGTGTGTCTCGATCGCGGCGCTCTTTGGAGAGAGGCCCTGTTTCTCCTAACGTGCTGTCCAGCTTGTAGTTCTTTCTTTCTTTCTTTTCTCCGGCGCATTCATTCTTATTGATACGCCGTTTTCTTCACTTCCATGGTTGTCGTCGCCGATCGTCGTCGTCTTCGTCTCTCTGTGCGTCACACAACAGTTATCAAGGTGGAATGGGAACACCGACACCCGGAGTGACTCCACCGGATGCAGTCACCTCAGTCGGTCTCCAGCAGCAGCAGCAGCACAACGAGCGCAACGATCTCAGTTACAATCAGGTGAGTCTGACAGTGCCCGAAGAGGAGCAGAGTGTGTGCCAATATCAAATCGTGATGGGATTTACTAACGGGTTCCGTCTTTTTTTTCCTCTTTTCCGTAACGGAGAAGATGGGCGGCATGGGCCAGCAAGGCTTCAATGGCGTCAATCAGTACGGCATGCAGATGCAGCAGCAATCGAGAGGCTCCAATGGTGGTGGCGGTGGCAACTTTGGTCCCGTCATGAACAACGGTATGATGCCCGTCATGAACAACATGGGAGCCGGCAACAATCCGGGAGCGGGCAACGGCGGCGTCGGTGGAGGCATGATGATGAACAACGGAGCACCCATGGGCGGCTTCCAGCAGCAGCAGAACGGAATGAACAAAATGTCCTCCTCCATGCAGCAGGTGAGTCCGAATCAAGATGCACATCTCATTAGTCGTCCAACCTGCTGGGCAGGCCCGGCCGCAAGATGAAAAAGAGAGAGATTCAATCTTAACCAATGAATTTCAATTGACAGGATCCGTACGGCAACTCGGGACAGGCAGGTATGAACAGTCCCATGTACCGCGGACGGCACGCTCCCTACCCTAACGCTGCCCAGCACACCTCTCAAAAGAGGCATCAACAGCAGCAGCAACAACAACAACAACAGCAACAGCAACAGCAGATGAATAATTACGGGCAAGCTGCCATGTATGGCCCCGCTCAGGTAAAAAGAAAATCAGCGCCTTTTAGCTATTACGCCACCATGGAGAAGAGGTTAACGTTTTCGTTCGCTTCTAGGGAGGTTATATGGGCATGCGACCGGGTTTCGCCGGCCCTCAGCAACAGCAACAACAATATCCGGCTATGCAAAACATGAGCGGAGGTGGCTATCCCAACCCGAACGGCCCCGTTCAGATGCAACGGGGCGCCATGATGAATGGCGCCAATCTCCGCCCCAACAACATGAACGCTATGAACATGAACATGGGCTACAACAACGGCGGAGCGGCCGGGCCAGCCCAATACGGCTATGGCAATGGTAACATGGTCAATCAACAGCAACAACAACAACAGCAACAGCAGCAGCAGCAACAGTATTACCCGTCGCAACAGGTGAGAAAGCGCTTGATTGAATTTCGGAGGCGGATCAGAAAAAAAACAAAAAACAAAAAAACTAATGAGACATTTCCATATTTAGTCCATGATGATTCAAAACGGACATCAGCAGCAACAGATGCTTCAACAGCAACAGCATCAACAACCCGCACAACTCCAGTTCCAGCAGCAGCAGCAGCAACAACAACAACTCCAACAGCAGCCACAACAGCCTCCGGTTGGTGCGGGATTCCAGCACAGTCCCATTCCCGGCAATCCGACGCCTCCATTGACGCCGGCAGCTAACCTACCGCCTTTCGCAAGTCCAAACAGCGACATCAAACCGACACTAGGACAACCTAGTAAGTTTTGTCTGCCAAAGAGAACTACTTTTATCTCGGCAATTGCGGTCAAACAGGATTGACCAGACACTAACGTTACTCTTCTTCTTCTTCTTCTTTTTAGAAGACGACGAACTCCGATTGACTTTCCCTGTTCGAGACGGTATCCTGTTATCGCCCTTCCGGCTGGAGCACAACCTGGCTGTCAGCAACCACGTGTTCCAGCTGAAGCCAACAGTTCATCAGACCATCATGTGGAGGTAAAACATTGTGTGATATCTTGTTCGCCCTTGCAAGAACAGGTTTTCTCATCTAACCACTTGGTTTCTCTTTTCTTTTTCTATTTTTTGTGTTCGGTCCACGATTCATACGAAACGACAAAAAAATGGAATAATAGAAATGACCTGGAGCTGCAGCTGAAATGCTTCCACCACGAAGACAGAGCCATGAATACCAATTGGCCTGCGAGCGTCCAGGTGTCGGTCAACGCCACTCCACTCAACATTGACCGAGGAGAGAATAAAGCGGCCCACAAGCCGCTCTACCTCAAAGATGTCTGTCAAGTTGGGCGCAACACAATCCAGATCACAGTCTCGGCTTGTTGTTGCGTAAGTTTTCCAACAAAATACTAATTATTCTCCCCGTCTTATTCCTGATTTGCAATTCATATAATCTTGTTTTTTTTTCTTTCTTTTTTGGCACCTACAGTCGCACTTGTTTGTCCTGCAAGTGGTCCACCGACCGAGCGTTCGATCGGTTCTGCAAGGCCTTTACCGCAAGCGGTTGCTGCCCGCTGACCTCTGCATTTCCAAGATCAAACGCAATTTCAACAGCGTAGCGGCCGCGGCCGCGGCCAACGGCGCCGTCTCTTCCACGAGCCCGACGGGCAACGGTTGCGACGGCGACGGAGTTGAGCAAACAGCCATCAAGGTGATTTGAATGACAACCTGCCACGATCCGTGACGGGACTCACGTCATTTCTCCTCGTATCGGATGGGAACATATTCTAATTCCGGTGTTTTTTTTTTCATCTCGAAACAGGTCTCATTAAAATGCCCCATCACCTTCAAGCGGATAGCGTTGCCGGCCCGAGGGCACGAGTGTAAACACATCCAGTGCTTCGATCTGGAATCCTACCTTCAGATGAACTGCGATCGAGGCTCTTGGAAATGTCCCGTTTGCAAGTAAGTCGTCGGCTGTCCTACTTTGCTTCAAGTTGCGGTTTAATGTGTAGCGTACCCGCATCATTTATTCATTTTCTTTGATTGTTAACAGTAAAACGGCATTGCTCGAGGGACTCGAGATCGACCAGTATTTGTGGGGCATACTGAACACGCTCAGCTCCAACAGCAGCAGCGCCTCTGACGCCGAGGAGGTGACCATTGATTCGGCCGCCAACTGGCGGCCGGTTAATCAGAAATTAATGGGAGCCAGCGTCAAAACGGAGGACGACGGCGGCCAAGAAACGTCCTGCCACGGCTCCAAGAGAGCCAAAGTGATGTCACCGGGTAGCGTGACCTTACCGACCATGCCCAACTGGGATTTGGGCCAGTCCTTGTCCCCTTTCTGTCCGCCCGACATGAACAGTAAGATCTCGAAAGCTCTGACATTTGATTCTTTTGACGACTTTCACCTAACCCGTCTCTTTCTTCTGCTCCAGGTATAGCAAGTGGTTCCATGATGACGGGGATGACGGGCAGCAGCGGCAACAACAGCGCCGGTCAAATTATGACGAGCAATTCCATGGGTTCTCCCTTTGACAACATCCTCAACGGCGGCGACTGGAATTCGGTTAGCGGCAATGGAATGAACGCCGTCAATCCGACTCCAAGCTCCCAGGATCCTCTCAGCAATCTGATGGACTCGGTCAACTCACTCGATCCACTCAACTCCATGGGCAAATCTCTCAACGAACAGGTAATTCCGTTTGCCTTTGCTTCTTCGACTATCAAGCACCGTCGCTCATCTTTTCATCATTTCCATTCGATAGATGAACTCTTTGGTGAACAGCGCCTCGCTGAACAACGGAGGAATCCACCTTGGTCCAGGGTCTGGCAACATGCCGACCACGAACAGCAGTAGCAACAACAGCAACAGCGCGCAGAACAATCATCGAAGTCTTCATGCACCTCAGACGCCGGCTAACATGTTGAACATGGGTCACCAGCAGCTGCAAACGCAGCAGCAATCCCAGCAACAACAACAACAACAGTCGCAACAACAGCAACAGCAGCAAACGCAGCAACAGCAAGCCATCCGGAACGATACCTTGGCTCAGCTGGATCTCTCATCTGATTTGAATTTCGATCCAGCAGCCGTCATTGATGGCGGAGGCGAGGGCCAAGAGGGTCTTAACGTAAGTGGCAATCTCGGACGTCAAACGCTTTAAAGGGATTTGTAAACCTAATTGTCTGCTTTGGCACTTGTAGTTGTTGCCGGACAGCGTTGTCGATCCGATGGATCTTCTCTCCTACTTGGATCCACCTGAGCTGGCCACACCACCATCTAGCGGCGGGAGTAGCGTCGGCGGTGGCAGCGGCAGCGGAAGCGGCAACAGCCTCAGCGGCCAGCTCAGTGCTGGAAGCCTCTGCGTCAACAGCACCAACGACGACCTGCTGGCCTTGTTCGACTGAAAACGTGTTTTCGGATGATTTTGTTTGCTGTACAGAGGCTACAGACTGCTCTTATCCGCAGATTCTTGCCAATCGTGCTGCCCTGTTATAATTATTACTGACGGGCACGAGAGAAACTCGAGGAGGAAATGAAAACCCAGTGATGAAATTTTCTAAAGTTCAGTGAGAGTTTATGCAAACAAGACCGATCGACCCCGACGAGGAATCATGAAGTCTCAGATTCAATCGATTTTTATACTAAAAAAAAGAAGTAACAAAACAAAAACAAACAAAAAAACAGAAGAAACTAGAGAAAAACAATGAAGCCAAAGAAGTTGTTTCCTCCTCCCAATTTTTTTTTTATCGCTTTGCCGGTGAGACTACCGACACGAGCGAGAAACTAAGATAAATGAAGAACTTGTGAACGGAACGTACAAATCTTTCTCTCCCTTTTTTAATCAGAAAAAAAAGAAAAAAAATCAAGGAATTTCGCGTCGAACTTCACACACGAAGCTTATCAAACTTAATCATCTCTGTTCAGGTGTTTATTATTCTTGTTTAGGTTTTAGCAGATGTTTCTTTTACAAATTTTGCCAGTGTATAATGTAGAAAAGAGTATTTTAGCTTTTGTCCATCTCTCCCCTCTCCCCCTCGATCCCAAAATGATATGCTTCAAGCAAACAAACCAGAGAAAAGTAATTGAAAAATTGTTGTACATATAAAATTTCAATTCTTCTCCCATCTCGGCGAAAAAAAGCGGGAGAGAACACGTTGAGGAAAAAATACGATGCAATTTGAAAGGACAATATTGGCTTCGTTGCGTCGTCATACGTACATATTCCTTGATTTCATCAATGCGATATTGGAAGAAGTATTGTGTTTTCTTCTCTCACTTTCTTCTCGTATCTCTTTGTCCTTATTATTGAATTATATAATGCGATCTGTACCGCTATGTATGAGAAGACAAAAACAAATTATTCCAACAAGACACAAAAAAAAAAAGAAAAGAAAGAAAGGCAACAAAAAAGAAGATGTTTGAAGGTCCTGGGTTTCCTTCTTTTTTGTGTGCCCGTTTTCTCATCTTGATTCGTTGATTTCCCCCGGAACGGGTCTAGCGTGCGTGGTTGTTTGCAAAAAAAAGAAGACAGAGTTGGCCGAACTCCCCTCTTCCAGGGTTGAATCGTCCATAGTTTCTAAGATAATACCAGCACTCTGCTTGGCGAAAACGACGACAGAAGTTCAATTGTAAAAAGAAAACAAAAGAAAAAGCTCTTGTTGCTTTAATTGGTCTTAAATTCGATAACTATTTCCTTGCGATATCTTATTATTATCCCATTTATTAACTGGTCGTCATAGGTCTTGGTTGGCGGGCGAGATCACTTTAAAAAAAAGAAAAAAAAACTCTTTTTACCCCTCGATTTCCAAATTGGACAAGCGCGCTTGAGTTTTATGGAATTGAAAAGAAACACTCCGTTTGCGAAACGATAAAACGTTGAAAAGAATCAACAGACCTGTCATATATTGTTCCGCAACTCCCCTCATTTCTCCGCCGGCCCGAGAACGATCCTATCATCCTCGTTCCGTCTCATTTGAACATATTTGTTTTTACAATGTACATCACCCGAATATCAAAAAGAAAAAAAAATCAGTATACAAGCAACCAAACACAAAAACAAAATCGAAAAAAAGTACTGCTCTGATGGTTTTATAAGAAAAAAAAACACAGTTTTACATACGATAATATTCCTCCTCCTTTTTTTTTTCTTTTCGTCTGTTACATAATATATATATCCAATATTCTATGCAGTGTATCTTACGTTCCTCGTCATATTCTTTTTTTGTTTTGTTCAAATCATCGACCCGTTTCCGCGCTGTCTCCCTCCTCTCTCGCTCTTTCTCACTCTCCTGTTCTCGTTCTGATTCTTTTTGTACAGAAGGTTTGAAAGAAGCATTTGCATCGCCAAAATATATAACACAGCACTGAAAATTGAGTTTCTGTCCATATTCACTCAGAATGGATGTTCTTTGTCACCGCTGTATATTCAATTGATGTGCTCACAAAATCAATTTCGGAAAAATGGCAAGCGCAAAGCGATCCCAAAATGGCAGCTACTTCTAGCGCGCTCTTTGTGTTCATTGACATGGTGAAACGGCAGAGCAATTTATCTGATGGGTTGACTCTATATATAATTTCTAGCCGAGAAGTTCTTGTCTCCGTCGATGATTGACACCGGCGCTTGAACGGTTGGCTCTCGAGGCGGAGAATCTGAGCTCACGGTCCGGCGCTGCCGCCTCGCTAGCTATTCCGGATTCAGCTGGATGCGCCGTCGACGCCGTGGCAGACGGTTGATGGACGGCTATTGCGGATGTGGCCGGCAAGTTGGACCTGAGAGATGTCGTTGCCATCGTTGTCGAAATGCGGACACTTAGCTGGTTTCGCTGGATCACGGAACCTTCTTGTTGATGATTCAGAGGTCCACGACGTAGACCGAAACGAGTGGAATGTGTCGAAGTACTTAGGTGATTACAGATGCCCGCTCTCGGCGAAGCTCGGAACTCGGCCAACTGCAGTGAGCCTATTGGGATCAGATTAATTAGCAGAGTTACGAAGGTAGTTAGAGTAGTGTAAATGAAACAACCGCACCAGGTGTCTGGGAATGGGCAAGTGTTCGCGTAATAAGCGGATTGGATTTTATATCCACCCACTAGATGCCACTAAACTGCTTCACCATTCGGAAACTAAACTGAACGATCCCTTGTTCTACGATTTTTTCGATTCTTTTTTTTCCCACAAGGGTAGTGCCTAGCGGTATTATTGTTGTTTCTCCTGTTTTCTTATATAGGTCTCTTTCTGCCAGTAATGGTGATGATTTGCGGTTGGGAAAGTTCGAGACACGGAGAAACCTTTCCACATCTGATCTCCAAATCGAAAATATTTATCAGATCGTTCTTGATGGCTATTTCTGTACAGTAACCTAGGATGCCGGTGTTGCAGGATGCCCCATAAAGTGTTGCAGTTTATGATGGCGACAGGATCGGTTGAACGCTTTAGCGATCTTTTTGCTGTTTTGTATTTTTGTAAACAAAAGGAAAACAGCACAGTCCATACGTTATACGACCTCGGTGTATTGGTTAGCCCCCGGGACTAGGCAAGGGAAAATAAAGACATCCAAACGCAAGTCCCAGAACTGGTACTCCGAAACCCAGAGTACCTCGGCTAATGTCAATCGATGTTTTTTCCACGAAGGCCGTGCGGAGGGATTGCAACATGACTCCCTCGCCTACTTTGGGTTCCACTAGAGCGAAGTTCCGTTCCTGATGGTGTGCGCCACTACAGAATCGTATCTTCTCCTCCCTCTTTTTTTGTCTCTTCTGTGTCTTTTTGTTTGTTTCTCAAACTCTTTTGTTGCTCCTCCCTGTTATCTCAGTCATCTCTCTCTCTCTCTCTCTTTCTCTCTCTCTTTCTTTCGTTTCCTGTCTTTCAGCAATGTATAGTGCCTCTCGCACTTTTCTTTCCTCTTCTTCCCTCTCTTCCTTATACCCTCTCCCGCTCAATTCTTTCAATCACATACACTCAACAGAGTACTCGACCGAGTTGTCAGATCTTGTTGCCTCCGACAACCCCCTCCCCCCCCTCCCGAAATGCCAAGTCTATTTTTGCTTTATTTACTTTGTTTTCTTTTGGGAGAGTAGATTCGGAAATAATGCCTCGACGATTTAATTAAGTTGAAAGCTGGTTTCTTGCCGAATATAAATGAAACGTTCTGTACGTGTATGATAAATCGCTTTTCGAAATGGAGCTGCGGCGCAGCTTCATTTGTGCATTCAGTGGCTCCGAGTATTTGAATTCCAAGTACTACTTATTTAATTAAACCAATGCCATCAAAAAAGTTACTTAATAATCCTCTTTCGCTTAGAAAATTCCACGTCTCGTTTCATCTAGACAGCCAATGGGCGAAACTGTTCTAATTTGGCCCAGTTGTTACGCTCGTCGAGTGCATTTGTCCTCGTAAAGTAGAAAGCCCTGTATAGGAAAACCTACCTTGCATAGAGACGCCGGAGCCCCGGGACGAACGCCACTTGCAGCACTTGCGAAACAAAACCCGGATCAGAGTTTTCCTGTAGGTCTGCACAGAAATGTTGAAATCAGTGTGGAGACTGAAGCTATGAGCTTGCGGGTTTTTAAGGAGGCCGTATGTTACCTGATTCAGGCCCCCATATAGCAGTGGGTTTAAAGTTGAGTTTGTGTAGGCGATGGCATACACCAGAAACATAACTTGGTTGTACCAGTCAGGTAGCTTAGATAAAAAGAGTGCAAAAGTAGTCGCGACCACCTATGCAAAAATGTCCGAGATCAATAAGTTTTTTACCTCTCCTGCCTCCTGTGTATCGTGACTGAACTGGGCGAAGAGGATAAGGACTTGCAGCGGAGCCCAGCAAACAATGAAGACCAGCATTATAACGGCGACCATTTTCACCACCTGACCAAGCAGGAACGTCTACCAGTATCATTATTCATTCAAAGTCGGTTCGTTTCCATCTTCTGTGTATATATAATTCTCAATTTTCCAAACGTTGGCCTTGTATTTACAATGTTCAAACGATCGCGAGATGGGAGCCTGTGTCTTTTTTATAATTCATGCTCATGTTGACAGCTAGCGTTTAATTACCAAATACCCGGGGATCGATAGGTTCCGTAAAAAGGAGCATTAATCTTGACTTGGCAATTTAATCCACCCGATGTCTCTTTGGACACGAGAGGAAATATTGATTCACAGTTTGTATTTATACACGCCACGCCCGTCGGCCCGAATGCGCGTCACGGTCGACTATATCCTTTCGTCTGTTATTTTAGCAACGCACGTCGTCCTGCTGGATGTTAAAATACGCCACTGGATACATTGAATCTTTCATCAACTTCGCTTCATGCCCTCCCTGATTTCAGGAGAATGAAAGCACTTTAGCCTTTTCAAGAAAATGGATGCGTTCCTTAAAAATCTGTGTATTATTTGACTAGATTTAGGCTCTTGTTGCTGCTGGAGACGATTAATTTCAGTAGGAAGTCAAGTGGACCAACGTATCGCTCAAGTTCGTCCTACGTGTGCCACTTCGAAAACGAGACGTGTTTTCGTAGGTACCCAAGAAGGTCAGTGCTTCGTTATCGAGCTCATTTCATATTAACTGTATACAGAAGCTCTCACCTGATCTTCAGGCAAAAACATGATTGTGTCAAGTCCTCTTCTCGAGTATATCATTTCGACGCCGTACTTGCGACAGCTCCTGAGAGCTGTTCTCTTGAACACATGACGTCGTACATCACGGATCACTCACCCCTTTCAAAAATATCTAATCTTGAGAGTTAGCTTGCTTCACAATACTAACGTTGTTAATTAAAGCGTAGAGAAGAGTGGACGGCTAGATATAATTGAGCGCATATTCACGACTGGTAGACGCAGACATCACAGATGGTAGTTGCGTTTAAGCTTCTGCCACTCAGAGCCAAGCTGCTAATCTTTATTTCTATGTTACTTTATATAAGATCACTTTAGATTTTTCCCTTCTCGCGCTAGGTACCTGCATATGTACTAGCTCCTTAATGGATCGCTAGAAACGCATAGAATATCAAGGATCGTTACACCGAATTAGTAGTACAAGATACAGAAGAACGAGGACTTACTTTTCTTTTTGCGCGAGCTTGATTGCTGAGGGCGGCATCCATCTTCTCTCCGGGTGGCTTTGAACCCCAGAGACGCCCGATAATTAGTGCGTAGGCGATGGACATCACAACGATAGGAAGGAAGAATAGCATGACAGACACCTACAATTCAACAGTAATGCAATTTTTAGCAAAAAAACCATCTTTACTCTGCAAAACTGGTAATGAACTTGCCAATGAATAATAGGCAGTCTTAGGCCAGACGCTAGCGACACACGAAGATTTCATTGGATCGTAGTAAACCAGACTAGGCCATGTCTCCTGACACGAAATTTCTACTCCATTCCGCCACTGACAAGGTAACAAAAAATATATTTAGACTAAAATATTCGTCTTTCATGTTATTTTAGGGAATGAAAGAAGAAAAGAATCTTCCACGTTAGAGACCGTCTTGACAATATTGTTTAAAAAAAAAAACACAAGAAAAGTTTTTTTATACTCTTCTTGGATGATCTTTAGACGCGAGGATCAAAAAAGTTATCACAAACATAATGATGACACAATTCAAGGCACTTCTATAAAGCCAAAAAAAAGTCAGAAAAGTTTCGCCCTTTTGTTTATCATCGCAACTTGTCCTCATTCTCTTTCTACATTTTTACGTATCAAGTTTACAGAAGTTCCATTAGAGAACTTTTACTGGGTTAAAGTTCCTATACTTAAGGGCTATGCATTGCTCTTAGAATTTTAGCGTTCAAACTGTATCGTTTTGTCGGTTGCCCTGTTTTATAATGGTTTACTTTCTTTTATCTATTTGTCGGCTAATCGATCGATTCGTGAAACTTCGGAACCGTACACATCTACACAAGGACTCAGACGGACCCAACGACCAACAGTTTTCTGCTAAAAGTTTCCAGTCAGTGAGTGGGTGCTTCATTTTTAATTGCGTCTATAAGTTCATTGTACGTAGTCTAAACGATAAAAGGGAACTACAATATCAATACAATGAGCGTGCCAACATAAGCGGGAGAAACTCAAACTGTTGTTATAGATTCATTAACGATTTCACAAAGACTGAAATATTTATGCTAAAATGTTGGCTAACTTGATTCATTTTCTCGACACAGAGAGCGGTGAGATGTATGGTACATAATTATATAATTATTGTCTCTTCGCATCGAGTGTCTTGTTACTACCTACTAGTGAATCTATAGATTTTAGCAGTATTTCCATAGCATTTCATATTTGCTTTGTCGATGAGGGGAATGCCAGTCTTTTTCGGACTCTAAAACGTTCTAATCCTATGCACAGTAAAGTGTTTACTTGTACAATGTACGGTCCACGCAGTTCACAGATCAAGCCATTTTACGGTTGACAGTAATACTATTAGGGCCATTCACTTAAAATCCGATTTTGCACTTAAAGAAGAACCGTATAGTGCATCTACACCGTGTGTAGAAGTTTGGCTGATGTGTGAAATAAGGTTCTTTGTAAACTCTTGCGCATAATTAGTGTGTTCAAGGTATATATTTTTGACATTCTTATTAGAGATACCGTTAAAAAGCATCTAGTCTAATTTGCGCTCAGGAACCAACGAAGGTAGTAGGCGTGATTCAAGCGTCAACGAAACCATAGTTAAGAAGATGCCTGAAATTTTGCAGTTTGTGATTGTTTCCTTTCAATCGATAACAAATGCTTTATGAATAGTGTTTCTGTTCAGACTTGTAACCGAATCAATTATTAAGAAAAGCCGCGTGAGCCCGTGCGGCCGCGTGAAACATGAAAAGACTGTTGGGAAACCATTTTGAAGATGTACATAACTACATATACTAGGCCTCTTACTTGAATTTCAAAGAGTTTCCTGTAAACAGCGAATGGAAGAGCCACAGTGATAGAGACGACCCAGATGGAGATGATGACGGCTCGCGCTCGGCACTGGGTGATCCGCTACACGATATCATGCGACAGAGAATGAGATTGTCATTTCAGTCCATCTTGTGTTAGGACTTGATCGATGATCGAATCTTACCACTCGGAGAGGATACATGACGGCCATGAAGCGGTCGCAAGAAATGGCAGTGAGTGTAAGCACGCTCGATGTCAGACACGTCACTAAAAAAAACAAAAACAAGCAAACATAAATACATAATCCATTATATCTTACTTGTTTATGTATGGCAGGTCCATAACTCAATTCCCTGTTCTCGCTTTAAACCATTTACTCATGGTTTTTCGTATACTACCACCAACGCTATCTGAATAAACCAGCATGTTTTGGGTAAATAATTTAAGTTTAATCAGATTCTTTTACTGAAAAAGAGGGTCGCAATTCCCGGGAAAAGCAGCAGACCTTTTGCCGAGGAAACTTGACCCAAACAAACACGAATCAAACTTGAAAAACACATACGTAGCTACTTTGTGGGACTTGGGACGACACGTGTAAGGAAATATTGGAGTTCATGAATCTTGAGTCGCGGTTAAAGGATTCAACATAAAAGATTCCTCCTTTATGTACCCTATACAGCATGAGTGAGAATAAATAGAGAAATCTTTGGTTTGGATTCGCTCTGAATATTTATGCTTCAACGTGTTTATTTTCAACAAACCTTACGTTATAGCATAATGTATTCTGGTATAAAACTTTTTTTAAATTTTACAAACATGGAAAACGCTAGAAATCGATTAGGATGTCGTAAATCGGACCGACTGTGAATTGTGACCAATAAAGAATTTAGATCGTTATCGAATTTACTTCGCCTAAGGGGAACTATAACTAAAGCTCGGAGTTCGGACCCAAGACTCGTTTAAATTCGGCTGTACAGCTTTTGACTAATGCGTACCGTATTTGTTCCTGTGGAAGTGGACTAATTGCAAAGAGAAATCTGGAGAAACATTAGTAATTGAACGTGGGAAATACGGAGTGGGTGAGACATTGGCCCTTGACACCAGTGTTGTTGTCACGTCTCTCCAAACAAAAAATTCCTCCTCCCACGCCTCATAAAGTTCACCCTGCATGTAATCACCGAAGAATTCTAATATTGGCGAATGGTAGTGAAAATTGATAGTCGACTGATAGTGCTTAGTTGGAATTTGAAATGCAAATTCTTAACACGTGTGAAAGGCATCACGTAAATTCTAAACATCTTTCAAAAATGCGGAAAGTTTTCTTATAAAGTTAGAGAACATGCATGAGGATTTTTTGCTGAGAAAAATTGTATTTTTACATTTTCCTTCCGTTTCCGGTGCGTGTTCTGAATTTGTTGTAATCTGAGTACGGTACATGTTAAAAGCTCCCTTTGAAGTGGACTAGCTTTAACCAAGGATCAAAGATTTGTCTTCGCTCAATCTTTACAAACTGAGATTTCATTGCATCAGAGGAGATTTGGTAACCGCGTCCTTTCTGCGCGGCGTCACTTTGTCAACAAGGATGTAAGTGCAAATTGAGGGTGGTGTTGGTATATGGGAAACGGAAACCAATCACCGAGCAAAACAAAACTCTTCTTTCTGTACGGTGGTGATGATGGTCACTTGAAAAAAACTTATCATCGAATGTAGTAGAGCTTTGTCTTGTTGCGCTTAAATCACGTGTTAGATAGAGTCCTTAGCTATAGCCTGTCGGTCCGCCTACAAGTTGATGAGATGCAATTGACTCAGGGTCTTCTGTGTTTCTTTATACATGCTCGGAAAGGATTTATCTCTTAAAGATTTATCGATCGTCAAGACACACAGCGTAGAAAACAAACACTCTCTTCTTACAACTTCTGTCTATAACACGGCGTGTGCGTCTTAAGGCGACAATTTACCACGATGGTGCTAGATTGTCCATCGTACTCGGTGGATTGGTGTAGTAACCTCCTGAGACTACGGCATGCCTCCCCGTCGGCAACTTGTCACAGAGTTGCTTCGCTTCATCAACAAAGGTCAGTCTTCAATCTAGTTTGTACACCGGATAACTTATATGTGTCATGGTGTTCGCTTTAAACGGAACGACTATTTTCCCCATTGCGACCGCGGAAACGTAGATCTTTACGTAAACATTGATGTAGCCTATCGTTTTCTTTTCATGTTATGGTGACGAGGTCGGTGCGCGGCGCGTAGCCTACCATTTTCTTAGAATCCAACCAACACAATAGACTACAGGGCTAGAAGAGCTGAGGTAGCAAGAACGTAATGAGCATAACTTCCGTCAAGACCGCGCGATGAAAGCTTGAAATGCGTACGTATCTTTTGTTCGTCGTGGATGGAGACCAGAGTGAACCATCGATTCTTGCGACTCGACACCGTCGTTGTCTCGCCATGAAAAGATAAGTTGGGCTTTCCTTGGTTACCAAGGGCAAAATCCCGTCAGCAGTTGTTGGACACACGGCTTTGCTTTTTTGATGTCGAAAGAATATATTATCTTACCCGAGGGACTTTGAAACAAAATAAATCCTATCAAACCAAAGAATGACAACGCATACATATAATAATGCCTTATGTCAACCTTAAAGCCGAAAGGATCTACCATGGTGAATCAAATCAATATTTCATGCAGAAAGGTATTAGAGATGCATCAAGATACCATCACACACACGTCGGAAAAAGTCTGTAGAGTGGCGAAAGATTTGCCATGTTTCAAGGATGGCGTTTCAAAAGTTGGCGAACGCAGATAAAACGGTTGCCCATTCACAAGCCGAAACAACCACCAGACTAATATTTATTTTCCATACAAAAGGTTTCGACCGTTTGTTTCCGTTTTTCTACGACAAGAACATCATTTATCAAGACGCGCTCTGAATGAGTGATGACTCGAACGAGAAAGCACGGGTTATAGGCGAGATGGTTTGCGTGAAGTTGGTTGCTGGCCCATAACACCGAGCCGACACGCGAGATAGTCTTGGATGCTCGCGGAAATGATGATGGTGGCGATGCCGATTCCATTAAAAGTCTTGGCCATGCAATCTCTGCTGCTACATGACTTCGGCGTCTACCGACTGACAAGGCGCTATGATTAATGAGCTCGACATTTCCCGAATAAACTTCCTTGTTGATTTTGCTTTTGCCAATCCCGCGCTAAACCCGTTCGTTTAAGCAGGGCGCTGGGCGCTAACATGTTTAATTCTAATCGTTTTACATCTTCCCGCTCAGAGGTGGTAATTTCTTCTTCCCAAATTGCCATACTGATTTGATAATAAACATTCTGAATGCTTAACTGAATCATAGAAAATGTCAAAAGTAAAAAGATTATTATCGACGAACGTATTTATGACCTAATAAGAAACGATCAATAAATAAATCTATAATTGAAAACAAGAAGTTTGGCACAAACGGGATTATCGAGTGTTTGGGGTTGCTCGGAAACGATGCTAGCTTGATGTTGTTGTAGAAACAGAGCAGTAGCTCGCTAGGACACGACCATTCGTACCTTGTTGGCCATATGGAGGTTACTGAAGTCCAAAACAATAATCTACCACAGAAGTTGTCCAATTGGTTAAAAAAAAAATGAATCTTATCCTACTAACAGAAAAAAACCTCTTACCAGCATCATAGATCAAGTTCCCATCAGTTTGCCGTACGGCACCAGTCTACAACGGCTTGTGTAATCACATACGACATCTTATTTTCTTGTTCGTTGCCAACCTTAACCCCTAACAAAGTTCCTCTTTCAAACACCAGACACTCGACCGCAGCCCATACATAGTCTATTCTGTTCCTAGGAGGGAGAGATTCTCTCTCGCCAACGCCCACCGCCCATTGTCTTGAGCACTCTTGAAACAACGTTATGTCCGACAGGCGAACTTGGGCTCTTCAGTATGCCGACAAGTTCTGAATCAGAAGTATAGACAAGGTACGTCACCACCTTTTCCCTAGTCCAACAGTAGCGCCGACATTTCACCTTCGCCTCATTCAGACCACGGCTCAATTGGAGACTCTTGAAACGCCCCCATCGTGTCATCAACGCCCCCTCTCACGTCTGCTGCAAAGAGTGTGCCGACGTGGAAGGTTTTGGGTTTCTGATCATCAATGGATAATGGTACCCTAAGAGATTATCTGTCGCGAAAAAGGCCAACCTTTATGGGCAAAACTTCTTTGGATTTCGTCATAGTTACGCAGTCGTCAATTTTTGACGTTGTCGACTGACATTCGTGGTCTCTTTCTTCTGTTTTCATTCTTTTCGTGAAAACGGAGCCTAAATTGAGCTTATTCGGTAGATCTTTTTCTCCTCTATAAAGATAGGAAAATGTGCAGCCGATGTTGATCAAAATCCCTCGAACTCTGGTTCAAAGCGGCAAGAGACCCCACGCCCCCTAACAATCTAGTTAGTAGGTGTCGTCGCTGCATAATAAATATGGAACTGAACGCACTGAACCAATCGAGTGCGACGATCGACAGTCTAGGCAACGATGAACACGGCTAACATCAAAAATACGTAGTATTCCACTGTAGGCAAACACATAGTCTACTTGAAGTGATATGGTCAGTTGGATCTTATCCCAAGTTCAAATCATCTGCTGTCTGGCGACCGATCGATACAAAATAAACGCACGCGGGATTGGTCTGGAAAAGAGGGATACGCCAGAAGGAGTCTCAGCTGGATGGGCCTCTGTAGTCTTTTATCTCGTTTATGGCAAGATGTCGCATCGGCGGATAGCGTCAGTAAGGGAATGGCGACCGGCGCTCTTCTCGCCAACATCAAAAGCTAGGCTACGGTGATGGTGATGATCAGACCGACCTTTTGAAGGTGTCATTACTCATTAACGACGAGGGTTGGTAAGGTTCAGGAATGACGACTGACGCTAGTGCTAGAGTGAATTACATTATTTATTCCCAATCCCGCATCGAGCCGGACAGGGGAACTATGTGACGTATTGCTGCATATTTAAACTAAACTAATGGACTTTTGACTGGTTTAACATTTTCATCGTACGTGATCCCGATACGCCGTTGCACGCCATTAGAGCTCCCAGTCAAGGCCAGATGTGTTTTGCGTAGGGCGAGGCATTATTCGCGTCAATGCTCAACTACCTCCCAGAGTCATATCTATTCGCTGTACGACAAGTGATGCCTATCAAATGAAATCCCTGTATTTAGTTGTCGGGATGCAAACTCTTGACGCGGATTAGATGCGTGGTGTTGCTTACTGGTTGTGAACGAAGTACCGTACCCCGTTGCTACAAGTTTTGACGACGCAGTGACCCGACGCCCTTGCACTATCGTGAAGTCGCTTGCGTGTCACGAGTCTTTTGAAGGCGGGAAGCCCACACACCCAAACTTCAAACAAGTAGTTTGTGATTGTCACAATCTTTCGAGCAAGTCTCTGGCCCATACACAGGAACTATTGGTAAAGTTACGCTAGTACCGATCGATTCTTTCTTATTATTAGTAAGACTGGGCCGCTGGGGATGTTCTAAATTAAGGATCCGCAATTCTTGCATTGCGTTCCCTTCCTTAATTTCGACGACGCAACAGGACGTAATTATAGCATCTCCGAATATTATCGCTTGGGAGAACACGTGCGTCATTCAATGAAAGAGAAGAGAAAGCCAAACATACTTTCACGTAAAATGACGTTACCCGATGTTCTTTCGAACGTTCTTTCCTCTCCTAAGAAAACCAATCTCTAACGTTCCAGGACTTGTAGGGAGGAGAAAAAGAAACTGGCATCCACTGGTACACAACATCTTTTCATCGGGTTTACGTACGTATGGAAACTTTTCCCTTTCAACCGTCGTTTTTATTCCGGGTGCACTATAGCTCAAGAGAATAATGGTGGGCGATGTTGATTTGTACATGCTAGCACAAAAGGGAAGGAAGGAAAGCCGCGAATTGAGCATAGGCCAACCAGAAGAAAAGTGCCATGTAACATTGTTACGCTGTGATGATGATGACCGAGGGAACATATAGAAACCGTATAAATATCATGTGAGAGTTCGCCTACTCTAAAGCCACCGCTCGCCAAGTCCATTATGTTGGTCGCCTTCAAGATATTGCCGCCATGTTTACTTACTGTAAACCATCGACCTCCTGTGCCGCTCGAGTACGATCGGGATAAAAGGTCTAAATCAAGACCGTGGAGTTCACTGGCTCAAATGAAACTTGGGATATTACTCCGCAAAATTGCAAGTTGACTACCTACGGCCCGCTTTGATGCTAAAACGCGCCAGCGCTTCAGTTTTCAAGTATCACTTCAATGCTTGCACCGGTCTGGTGATAAATTGTTGTATATTACCAATCATGCATCCCGAGAAGAGAGAATGGGCAACTAGTTCCTGGATAAGCATTGCTAGTTGACGCAGCCGTCCATGCATCTCGCGATTACGTTCAATACCTATTGTTGTTGTTGGATGTTTGCGCAATTGTACAATGAAGCCATCGGCGATCAAGGTTGTCTCGTCTCGTTAAAGAAAATAATCCAATGAAAATTAATCGATACCCGGGAGACGCTATACTACCTACAAGTTGCCTTTAGACTATTCATCCGAACAAAACTATAACAAGACGAGTCTGGAAGTATGGTTCGCTTCCTTCGAAGAAGAAAAAGCGCCTGAGCAATGGGCGGACAGTTCCGTCTCATCTGTAGAAAACGCTACGAGCTATGACTACGATTCCTGAATGCCCTAGTCGGGCCCCTTTTTACTTTTCCGTTTTCATTTTTATTTTTAATCTAAGATGCTCCGGAGCTGCATCGTCTGCATACAAAACGTCGCTTCAACGTCAAACGCAGACCTGTTGGTGAACTATCGAAATGCATGAAAGAGGAGCGGATGTGCGGCGGCGGCATCACGGGTGAATTCATAGCACCCAATTTACACACACAAAACTTACTTTGAGCAAATGCGTTGAATTTGCACATGAACGCCCCCAAAATGAACGCTGGTTTCGTCAAATCGTTGACCAGATGCGGCCACATGCAGCACAGGGCGATCAAGACGTCAGCCACCGCCAAGTTGACCTGCCGGAGAAAGAAAAAAGAAGTTGGTAAACTTGCGTCACCCACGCTGATCCCGACTCTCAAACGCGTCTGTTCCCGGTCGTCTAGAAAGCCACCCGTTTCCACTGAGCGCTCTGATTGCAATCGTTTCACTGCGCCTCCCGTATAAAAACATCATTCCTTAGAGTACAGGGCCCAGCTTTCATCCAATTTCTTTGCGAAAGGAGTTCCCCTTGCTTCCAGTTCAACTGTGTACTGCGCGCATTTTAAACGACTATGATTAAGCGAAATTGTCGAAAAACACTAGTACTTTACCATCATCAAAAGGGAATCTATAAATGCATGTGACTTGAAAATAAACTACAGGCCAGTAATTGAAGTGAATTCCGAGTAAAATCAGCTTTGGCGTCCATAAAACAATGACCGACAGTAAGAAGAAAGAGAAGTCGCATTTACCAGATAAAAATTGATGGTCGATCTGAGCGCCGGGTTGTGATAGACAGCAATGATGACGGCACAGTTTCCAAGAATAGATATTAGCATATTGATAATGCAAAAAATGATTTTCAGGGCAGAAATAAAGTCAAGAGGAGGAGGCCATGGTCCGCCAGCGACGCCGGGAAAGTCGTATTCGCTAAAATTGAATTGGAGGATGTCCGTTACAGCGGAGGCGTTGTTGCAATCAGGGTAAGGTGAAGCCTCGATGCCCAGCTGTTCCGCCTCAATTGTCGTCGTAGTCCCGAGAATATAGACATCCATGACGGCTGTAGCCTTTTTCTGGGTGTCGGACAAACGGCGGATGAAATACTACTACTTTTGTTGGAATTCGGGTTCCTCTAGCCAGCAGCCAGCCAACCACTTGCCAGATGGGCAGAAGAGACACTGAGAGCTGGTGAACGTACTTCGCCTTCACGGGGCTGCGACTTTCAGGAAGGTTGAATTGGATCCCTAACATGTGGAAGGGACGCAGGCGCCGAAGAAATGCTATCCTCGTCTAGCAGTTGCCTAGACCAACCGACCGACCATCTCAGACGGAGATTGGACTAAGCCGATCATGGCAAAAAATGTTCGTGCTCGAATAGGCATGTAGCGTAACACGAATATGGTCAAAATCACAATATAGTATAAGGAAAGCATAAAGTTACTCAAAAAGCGCACACAATGCGCCGCCCAAATGAGCTGAATGCGTCTGATGTATATTAATCCCTCCTTTTTTCAATACGCTCCCTTTCTCGAATTCTTCAAAAGCCAGATGAACTTCGGTAAGCTTTCAGGGTAGTTTTTGTAGCAGACTAATGGATTCGCGATGAGTTGTAATTGTATAACTTTTCCCGCCAGCTCCAGCGCGATGAAAGGAAAGCAATCGCCCGGATGAAAATCAGATACCCGTCACCAAAGGCAACAAGGCAGATCCAACGTCACGCGGGTGCTTGTTTCCTACTCAAATTAATATCGATCAACTTCTGGTGAAGTAGGAAATACGTGACGTCGCCAACTTGGAGATCTAAGGCTTTTGGGATTTTTGCTCCAAACTCGCTAGAAAGAAAACTCTTCCTACTCAGAGATCACAATTCAAGCAGAGAAAAGGAAGTTTACTTGTAAGTGACGGAAGGCTTGAAGAAACTTCATCCTTTTTTCCGGTTATTTTTTTTTCTCGATCCGTCTGTGTAAGACGTCACCTATTTTCCTGCAAATGGTGCAACATTCGCACATGTGTGAAATGAAACAAGCTTTGCGCTTTTTCGCGCCGATTATCGATCAAACACTTGACAAAGCGAAACAAGAGAAGCTGACGTGCGCACATGGACTTAATATACAAAATATTTACCCTTCCCCAGATGTACTTCCTATGTAATTGTTTCAAGCGCTATTCTTAGAACTAGGAAAAGTTTATTATCCCCATTTTGTTAAAAAATAAACTGGAAATATTCAATGTCAGACCTCAGACGCGAGAGTGGCGGAAAGTTCTTTGAAGAGTCAATGCAGGCATTTCGGTAAGATGCTTCAAAACAACAAAAAGCCATATTAATAGCTGATGTTCTTTTTTTTTGTCATTCTAGACTAGGGACATTATTACGCCCTTCCAACAAGACGCCAGAGTGCATGTCCCGATTTGTTATCAAACTGGAACTTTTTGGAAAAGATGACTGACGTTGACTATGTCTTTCCATTATGGGTGTGCTTCAGGTAATCGTATCGTAATCGTAATCGTATTTCACGATCTCGCCAGGTAATCAGATGGAGGAACGTATTGTCTAACATTTCCAGGAAGCAATTGTCAAGTGGACTGTGGAGGTGCGTATTGTACGTGAATGTCAAAGCCCTTAGGTCTCAATTGTCCTTGTTGACGACGAAACAGATGAAAACGGTTGGCGTTAGTAAATTGTGATGTTGTTAAAATGCTGCAACACACTGTAAATAATAATACTTAAACACACACGAACTGGAAGGTCATAACTAGGTTCCATAGGTTTGTTCTTAGAACGAGCAACTAATGATCATGACAAGCAGACCGTGACCATGTGCAGTCGTGTGTTGCCTACTTTCTTGGGTCCATTGCTATTACGGTAGGGGCAGCTAGAAAGCAACAACAGCCAAAAAAAAAGAAAGACGAGTATATGGGCTTCGGAGAGAATATATTATACAGGACAGTAAAGCGATCAGTAAAACTGAATTACCTTACCGACGATAATCAGACATAATACTTTCAGACTAGGCTACATATACGAGAACACTTTTAGTTGCAAAATAGATTCGGGACGCCTTTATTTCTTCAGTGTGGGGTTCCAAGAAACACATCATCTGTCAGACCTGTTTAAGCTTTTAGGGTTGTAACGTGACGTTCTTATACAACATTTATTACAAGTGTCCTAGTAATATTTTACGTTCTTTAACCTATTATATAGCGCATACGTTTTATTCGGGTAAAACCGCTTTGTCTGAAGCAGGAAACGAGCCAGACAGCTACATCAGAGACATGTAGCAACTCACGCGTACATACGTACACTATTACGGGCCAAAGTCCAAAGATTACAATCTTAGATGGTATATCGAAAGACCTTTAGGCGTTTCACAAGAACAATAACTGTTGGTGAATGGGATTAGAAACGCGTCAGCAACTTTGATGATCTGGGCATAGCCATGCAGTTGGTGAAGAATAGTTATATGCTTGTATGTGTAACGCAATCAAGGACTGGGGGATCGATACAACCGTCAGGGCTGTTTTGAATCGTCCTGGAGACCATTGTGGGGGCGAAAGGGAAAGCAGACCGGGCCTGTAATGACGTATTCTTGAGTTTGCCATCCTTTATGTCGATAGCTCTAGGAAATGCACGATGCAATGATGCAAATAATGAAGAAGGCCCAACGTACTCATTGAATCCACTTCTCAACACTGACTTCTGTTACGACTTGCGAGTCCCAGTTGCATTTTCTGCGCTTGTAGCGAAAGAAATAATGCAAGTCCATGACTTGCTAACCGCGGACGCGGAGCCACACTCACCATTCTAGCAGCCAAACTGAATAAGTCATCTAAAACTACTTTGTTGAGAAGAAGTTTTTAAAGAATCGTGTGATTAAAGCGGGAAAAAAATTATTTTTCTTACCGTTTAGTGAATGCGAAATACGAATCGACACAATAAGACGACGTCAGAGACGTCCCTTTCCAGACGCTGCCAGCCATTGCAGCCGAGTGCTTCGTGACGTGTTTCAAGGAATAATCCAAGCTTATAGTACGGGTTTCTAATGATCGATTTTTAACTGATTCCCTCTCAGATCCAATTCGCGTGGGAGGCGATTCTTGCTTGTTTATCTCCTGTTGGAACTATCCACGAACGAACAGGTTTGGAAAGATCATGGCAGAAGTTCTGAAAGACAAATTACCGTACTTCAGACGTTTCTATCTTGCCATTATAAGGGATGTCGTCGACAACTTTTGGTTGCGTCTTTATCGAGAAATACATATTCTTCTAAGCTCGCAAAATGCTACATATATCCTAGCTATATTAAGCCATTCCTGGAATAACTTTCAGTCTGATAAAATTTTTATTCTTGAAGTAAGGTTAACTTGGGACTTGTGGGATCAAGTACGTTGAAGAGGTTACTCTAACCATTCGAATGTCAGCTTTCTTGGAAAGTGGGTAAATAATCGACATCCGATGCTCTCGATTCCATTAGATCGTATTGTTTGACCGCCTCTCCGGTCCGAATGGGAGAGTAAGGCTACCATTTTAAAAGGATTGTTGGCTAAACTAGTGGTAAGGGACTATAGCAACAAGGCCCTGTGTGTAGATACTGTATGAATTTCAATGTCAATCAATGCTGCAATGTTGATGCGACATATCAGTCAATTTTGTCTAGTTGTACTGAAACGTCGAATTTCCCCTTAACTTTTGAGCCTATTAGTCTGACCTAACAGCCACTTGTCATCGGGATTTCACCAGTTGCCCGCACATTTCCAATCGCTGCTATCACTAGTGATACTAGCGCTCTCATGCACGCCAATGGCCAATTGAATGACTGTTTGTAAGTAGCTTGGTGGATTTTCATGCCACTTAGAAAAGACTTTGACCGGAAGCATCAATCCCATGTGACGAAGCCGGATACAACATTGAAATGTGCATAAGCGGCTCATTTAGATCCAAATGGGGAGGGGGACTCCCAATGAAGGTTTGACGAAGTATTTAGCAAGGGTAATTTGGTACCGTATACCAAACTTTTAGTTGGGAAAGCTTTCTCGAGCTTTCTCGAATGGATAATCTTTGGTGTCTACTTATGAATAGAAAATATTACATTCAGCGAAATGGAAAATGTGCGAGACGGAAATTCAAAAGTTCTTTGCGGTTTCGATGACGTATGGAGTAGGTCCATTGCGTAACGAAGTAAAACTAAGAAACTAGAACGTGGGATTATCACGAAATCCGTCAACCTCTTTTTGAAAAGTTCAATGTTGATTTTTTCGAGTAGTTCGTTAGAAATGTAATTATTTCGTCGGGAATTCGGTGCTCGTCAAATATTCTACGAAATTATGAATTGGATTGGAAGGGACCAATCAGATATGTGATGTGCTAAAATGATTAGGCGAAACGCAAGCTTGTACATCCACTCACGTTCGTCTCGCAGCCCGTCAGTCGAATCCAACCTTTATTATAGAATTTGCTTTATTCGTTTCTAAGCTCGTCTTTCCCATTCTTTCGTGTCGATCGGTTCACTCTAAAGGTTTAGTTCTTAACAGATTTTCTCGAGTCACGCACATCGTTATGATTCTCGTAATGATAACTTTTCCGTGTCATCCAATTTGCGCCGGATGCTGGGAATCTTAAAGGAAGGGAAGGATCTCCAACTTTTCCCATAATTTTATTAAGACTTGAATGTCATCGCTTAATAAATACTCTTTAGAATGTGACGGAAGAGCGTCCCATTGCGTAAATGGTGATGAATCGATTTTCCGTTCTTTTTTAAAATCATAAATGCAATTTGTCTCGTGTTTTCTCCTTTTTTGACATAGCTCCGAGAACTGGCGCACTATATGTAGATGAATGCTTTTGCTTTCTTTAAATGGGTTATATATATTTCAAAATAGCGTGGGAGTAATCAGAAATTAGATGTAGTAAAGATAAAAAGGAGCATCCGGGAAGTTTTGATCAGCACCGATCACTCTTTTGATTTTTTCTTCCTACACTACTAAGCGTGGCAGTGCTAATTTAAGCGCATCATGTCTATTAATCAAATATAACAAGCATCAACAGAGTACTACGAATAGAATACTATACAATGACATAGCATCATTTGGGCATTTTTGAAATTTTATAGAACGACGTGAATATTCTGCGATATTCTGAGAAAACAACAGAAAGAATTAATTGATTTTCTGCTCATTTTATTATTCTTTCCTTTAAATCGTAAGCTCCACCAAGAGCTAGAATATTTTTTTACTTTTGCCATGCATACATGACATTGATAATACACAAATTATTTCTGTATAATTCTTAAAAATACAATTGCTTTGTTTGTTTGAAAATCACCCATTGAGATTCTTGCATACAGTTCAGCAAGTAGACAAGGAAGTCAACATTTAGTAAGCACCTTGATTGTATAAAGTACAGCACATAATTGTTTTGATCGCTCTTTCGTAGCATACAAAATAATCTGGAAATCTTTGGTTGAAGAATTTTCTTTTTAACTTGTTTTGTGCTACAGAGCTGTACTGAATATGGTTGAGAAGTTTGAAGACAGCTTGATCTGTAGGGATTGAAAAAAAAACTTGTACATGATTTAGTACCTATAGAAGCGCTTTTCCTTCGGGAGCCAAGTCACGACTAGTGTGTCAATTAACAGGTGAATAGTACTAGTCAATCAAAAAAGTTGCTACATAGTAGTTATTGAAAGCCTTGAAAACTTCGATACAGTAGACATGATTCAAACTTATTCCCTGAATGGCTTTTATAAATTCTTTATTCAAAATGTTTCATTGAAATGTAACTTCTAGCAGAACTATTTGACTATAAGCGGTTTTCCACAAATAGTTTTTATGACATTTCCATAATGTTCTCTCGTGAGTCGATTTATGTAAAAGTGATTCTACTCTCGCTCTCGCATAGTACTTGAAAAAATGGGGCTCGGCGCAGTGGTCTCTTTCGAATTCAGTAACGGGATATACAATAATACAAAAGCGAATAGGAAAAAGACACCAGTATATTTGAATTTGAATTTTAAGAAAAATTAGGTTTACTTTTGCAAATCTTTAATAGCTCGGGGAATAGGATGGGGTTCGGACGCCATCATATTTTGTAATGAAATCAGTTATGACCTTGCACATGGGAATTTTACTTATCATGTACCTCGCCAGATCCAACCCCTCCTCCGCTCACATTAGGGGCAAAATTTCAGGTACGGTGTTACCCTTACCCTTACCCATCATGCTCGGCTTAGTACTTCAGTAACTTCACGTCCACTGGCTCAGTAATCACAGTCGAGTACGAGTCGTCCTGAATTGGACACGACATTGTTAAAATTCTACGCAACTAGTTTTTTTCAGTTCCTTCATTGTTAAAATTTCCTTACAAGTGTCCTTTTGTTTGACAAGGTAAGGATCAAAGAATTAATTGTCTTCATTTTTAAAGCTTTCTCTCCAACTCTATTTTATTTTTGCTATCGCCTAGGGCTACCACGTGGTTTTTTCTTGGTAAATCTTTACACATGGCTTCCATCAAATCAAAGAATATGGACCTCGGGTATCGTTATTCCGCCTGTGAAGAATCGATTGACTCCTCCGACTTCGAGTCCGAGACAGATTCCGGCTGTTCTCAATTTTATCGCCAAACAGCTAAAGTCCGTTTCACTCGAACAACGTCAAAGGTCCAACACCACATGGAAGCGAGAGCAGCTGATGAAGGGAGGCAACAGTTATTTGGATGTCTCCGGCGCTCTAGCAGCACCAGTCAAATGTCTCAATACTTGGAGCGCAGTCACGCCAAGAAGGTAAATCGATGTTTTTATGGTCTGTGTAACATTTCGGAAATGGGCTATCTTTATCTGAAACAGGAAGACAAACCTAGCTACGCCATGGGATCCAGACGTAGCCCGGAGTCCGAAAAAAGGCAACAAGAACTGGAGAAAACTCGTCGGGAAGTGAAGCGAATGGATCAATTGCAACTGGAGCAGCAACAACGGGAGGAAAACTATCGACGTACTAACAACATGAGCTCGGCGTTGCCCTTCTCGACTCCAATTCCATCTCAGCCTTGCTGCCAACCGAATTCTTTTCCGGATTCTTGGATCGCTCAGTTGCCTTCATTGACCGAATCGGCGATGGGAACAGAAGACCGACTCTCTTCGCGATCCCCTTCTTCCGGCCGTTCATCCTGCTGTTGGGGATTGGACTGGTGTCTGAGTGACCAATCTTCTTGGCCACCCCATGTTGACTTGGAGCCTTTCACTGGAGATCCTTGTCAATGGCCTAGCTTCATTGAACGCTTCAAGACATGGATTCACGACGCCATGCCCAATGACACATTGCGGATGATCTATTTGGAGGAGCTACTTTCGCCTGACCTGAGGCAAAAATACTCCTCGTATCTGAGCTATCCTGGTCGCTATCGCAATTTGCTTGTTCAACTCAGGAATCATTACGGACATCCCTTGTTAGTGGTCCGTGCGTGCTTTGAGGCGCTTAGGCAACTGGCTCCACTAGACATGAACAATTCAAAGTCATCTCTCCTCGACTTCTCCGGCAAAGTACAGCACATTGTGGCCACTTTGAAGATGGTGGGCTGCGGCGAAGAAACCCGTACTTTCGCATCACTAGAACTCTCCGGTTTGGTTTGCAAGTTGTCCGAATATTTACGTGACAAGTGGAGCCTTCACATCAAAGAAAGGCTAGATTTGGTGCCGTTGCCGAATCTCGACGAATTCGCCACTTGGCTTCAAGAGAGAGCCGCCGAGTCTCGGAGGAGGTGATGTTATTCCATCGTAATGCAAAAACAAAATGTCTACCACAGCACCACAAGTGCAAGTTCTTGGTCTTTTTGTTGTGTATAGGCATTCTTCCGTTGTAACGAGCGTGAACTGGCTTGAGCTAAACAGTAAACAATACTGTGATAACTGATAATACAATGTTTATTTGACAGAGCAAATTGGTAGGGTTTTCTTTACAATTGTGTATAGAATTCGATTATTTTTGCTATAAGATGACACCCAAAGATAGACAAACCACTTCGCACGGGTATGGGATGTGACAAGGTAAAAGGGAATGAATGTGGTGAAATTTGAATCTTACTTCAGAAGATGGAAAAATCCAGTTTTGGTTTTATAAAAAATGTGTAAAGAACGAATCCCAATGATCCTATGAGACCCCTTCCATAATAAACAAAAACACAAACTGGCGCTCATGCACGGCGCGAAATTCCCTCCTACGATTGGCTTGAAAATGATGCTACAGTTGTACAAAAAGAAAACCAAGGTACGCAAAGACGGTTTGTCATTATTCGTGTCCGTGCGTGAATAATTTGGGATGGGATACAAACAACTCCCATTCCATAGCTCATTCTCTCAAACCGGAATATGAAAGCGGGATAATATAATTATTTTATCTGATTCTTTAGATGCTGCAAGAATTCGTAGTACGAAAGCGAGGACTCCGTCCGACCGTCGACAAGATGACTCGAGAAGAGGTGACGAATTTGACTGTCTTCCCTAAAGTTTAAGAAAAAAAAAAGGTATTCGCTTAGGTAATCCTTCGTTCTATTAACAAACAAAAAATCATTTTTACCTGATCAATTGCAGTACCGCTGGATACGGTCGCTGGTTTTGCAGATGAATCAAAAAGTTCCGTAGTCTTTCAGATTCATTCGTTTCCAACTCTGGTAATTCAAACTGTGAAACAGGAAAAGGTTAACTCGAATTTCCAATGCACGGCAATAAATAAAACACCCGTACCATTTGCTCGGGTAAAGACTGGAAATTTGAGGACCCAAGCACAGTCTCTAAGAAATGCGGGTGCACGTTACGACCAACGTACAAATAAATCACATCTCCTGTATCAAGAAGGTACGAGCCAGTTGAATCAATCATTTCTGCTGAAAGATGTAAACGGGGTGGTTGAGGTATAACCATATCTCCTTGGCTTATTGCTCCCTATTTTAAGAGCAATTGAAACCAGTTTTTACCATTATTATTACCTAAATGTAGCAATGACAAATTACCTGATCGTGCAAATTGTGAATTGCATACAGATCCGGGTAAACGGACAGAATTAGTTGAGATAAAGGCAATACTTTCAGCTGGTTCATGGCAAAGACTCGGTCATCCAGTCGAGTACTTTGTCCTGTTCTAAAGGCAACCTATGGAATAAAAAAAATGGATGAAAAAGGGTATAAATCTATCAGGTATCAGGAGTGTCAAGTTACCGATTTCAGCAGAGCAGCCAGATAAAGTGGTAGCAACCTCAGATTGTTTGGTGCATACAGCCCCGATGCGCTTGAACTCATAGTAGCTTTATAAGCCGACAAAACGTCTACGCAAACGTTTACGATGGCATCCCGAGCATCACTTATACTTGAGTGTAGGGAACGGTCGACAGCTTAAAACGAAAGTCATGTTGAAAGCACCGTTTTCAAACAAGTTCAATCAAGCAAATCTTACCCATTTTAGATAACAATCCTACAATACATTGCTGATCTGCCGATTGGATGACATCTGCAACTGTACTAGCAATTGGTAAGCACATAGTGTGCACGCGAATACGTCTTTCGCCTATTAAAACGAGAATAGAAATCAATCGTTAGTTAAGAAAAGTAATAACCAGGGAAAACGACATGTAAATAACCTTTGCTCGATGTGTAAAGCAGAGCAGCCTGGAAGCATATGTTTTGGATTTCACTTAGATTTTCGTCAATGGAGACCTGAAGCCCAAATCCCGCATCCGGGTTAATATTCGGTAAAGAAAGCAAGTCGGTCGAGCGCACAAAGAAGTTGCCGTGAAACGTGTGAATCGACAGACCGTGAGTACAGCGAATACGCATCACGGATTCAAAGCCAATCTTGCGCGTTAGATACCGACGCAAAGAATGTTCCAACCGTTCAACCTGTGGCAAGTTGTGGACGTAGTGGAAGCTCGGGAAATGATACATACATCCACCAGAGAACTTTGACACGCAAGCTGTGAAATACCAAACAGATGAGAGAATACGGTACTTGATTTTGTAACACTAAACAACACTTACATAATGAGGCAATATCCATATATTGACCACCCAGCAAAAACAGGTCTACTGCCACTTGCTGACCAGAACAATCGAGAGCAAATTTTTTATAGAAATCCGTGGCCGCATTCAAGTTAGGCACATCTTTGGCTGCTCGCTGATTCGGGTCTTCCCTCGGCTTTAGGGCTCCCGGACCAATATTAGGTAACGATGCTTGGAATACCGTAATACGACCGCCAGTGGGACTCACCAATTTGTAAGCAGCCTGAAACGACAACGTCTCTTCAGAAAGTATTCAAACCAGACTCTTTAAAAAATGTACATACCTGTAAAGCAGCCCCCAAGGCACTACTGCACTCCGCTGTGTTGTTGAATTTAACAGGGAGTTGTTCTAAGAGTTCAATGACCAGCCTCTTACTTTCATTTAAATTTACCAACAAATCGTTTGGGCACGGTAAGAAAATTTCGTCAATGTCCGACACTACTAGTTGGTGAGGCTGGTTCAAGTTTTCAGCAAGATTGTAAAACTGAATGCTACTGTCGTAAGTTATGAAACCAATATGCGTTCTGGTGTCTCCTGGTAATTTGTCAAGCTCCTCCAAAAGCACGTCACAGAAGAGCTTCAAGTAACCTGTTTCAACAGCTGCATGGCTAACATCCAAAAGATATAGATAAACAGGAGGTTGAGGCGGCCGAAGCTAAAAAATAAAATAAAAACTTTTTAGCACAAATGAAGGAATAATGAAGGAAATACTGTACGTATAGTTACCATGTATTCAGCTGGAGCTATAAATTCAATAGTAGCATTTTTTATTTCAGGGCGGCGTGTAGGATCGCCGTAACTGTTGCTCATCGGATCGTATTGGAACTCATCAGGCACTACAATCAATGAAACGTGTGAAATTCTTTACGAAACAGCAAAAATTTTCTTTAAGGATTAAATCTTACAGTCATTTACTCGGAAGCATAAATTGCATTTCCATCGTCGTTGATCGACAAAATAAACGAACGGATTGATGTAGGTCCGACATGACCGACAGCGAACAATAGTTTGACACTGAATAACCGGTAGTTGCTGAAAAGAGAAAAAAAAGAAAGAAATTATTATGGATTTGCCATGTAGTTATCTAAGTTTGCAAATTACCGTCAAATCTTTGAAGGGATGTATCAACACTCCCAGTGGGAGACGAGATTTTTGCAAAATGGAATTCGTTTCAGGAATTTTCGTCAAAGTACAGCGAAAGATGTCGTGGCTGCAATGTACATTATTTAAATGTTCTTGTCTAAGGCGGATACGAGGAGTTTCCACACCTTGAGCTGGCAAAATATTTCGCACTTGGAGTAAATCCACGTTTTCGTGGCCCTTTGGTTCATAATGAAAACTAAAATAAAATTGAATTTGAATGATAATGGAGAGTAAACCTACCCAAATTTTGTCAAATCCTGTTTGAGTTACAGACATGCTGTTCATTTGCGACGTCATCTTGTCCATAGTTGAATTAAAATTTGGAAACTGGTTCCCCGGAGGATTAGTCGGAGGAGCACCAGGATAATTTAGCTTCAAAGGAAAATACACTTGTTTAAGAAAAATAAAGTTGAGGGACAAAATATGCAATTAGACACCTGCTGAGGATGTTGCATCCCTGAAACCGGTGGCAATGGACCATGCGCTGGTGAGTAATTTTGGTATCCGGCATTGTATTGTTGCTGAGGTGCAGGTGGCCCGACAGGGCCACCAACAGGAGGAGCAGTTCCACCTTGAGGTGGCATGAAATTTTGAGGAGTATGTTGGAGCGGTACTCCAGCAGAAGAGTATCCCATTGAGTTGGGAACAGGAGTACCGTAATTCGATCCTGAGTAAGCTAACGGAGGTCTTACTCCGTTTGCCATAGGTAGAGGTGGGCCCAAATTTCCATTTATATTAGGCTGTCCACCTTGATATAGATTTGAAGTAGGACCTGTCAGAAAATTAAATTAAATTAGAAAAGTTAAATTAAATTAAGTATAATCTTGCTTAAGCAAGTGTGGTTTATATTATACTAAACTATGCCCTTAAACTTACTGCTGGTGAATCAGTTCTGATTTCTAACCATAATTATAAAGGTAAACTTAAAAATGAATAAACTTGGCGCTGACGGGATAAAATTCCATTTTCTAGTATGAGTGTAGCAAATAGGTGAGATATCCAATTTGATGAGATATTCTTCAATGAATAGTAGGACTAAACCACAAAACAAAATACCTGGTGGAAGTGAATTCATTGAAGAAGTACTTGGGAGCCTCCCTGTATTTAGAGTTGGTGGCATTGCAGGTCGAGGAGAATTTGGTCCGTGGATTGCAGGATTATACTGTTGCTGGTTGGAAAATGAACTGGACTGACTGACAGGAGGGAGGGTAGATCCTTGGCCTAAAATGGGTGGCCTACTCCACTGTGAACTTGGTGTGTTGCTCAACACAGGAGCAAAGTTTGATGTTGAAGACTGAGGAAATGTGGAACCGGAAGGTGGTTGACCCATCCCATTACTTGTAGTACTTGGCTGAAGTAAAGGTGGCCGTGAAAGTCCTGCCACATTGGGTATTGATGGAGACATTGGGTTGTATTGAATTGGAGGTTGAGAGGCCATTTCTAAAATAAAAATAAACTCCAATCATCGACAGCCGGATGAGCAGTGACTTAGCCGAGAAATTCCACGGTTCAAAACAATATTAAGAGCAGGTTTCCGTCAAAGCCGGAATCGAAATTTTATCTGCGTCAATTATATGAAATCTCGCCTTCTAAGATGTTATACACTTTTATATATTCCAATTAGGGTCATACTTTCCGGTTAGTTCGATCAAAGATGACCCAATTCATGGACTAGAGATATGAGTCCCTTCTTCTGCAATCGTACCGAAGATGTGACAGTCTAAGATATCAACATTGCCTTTTCATCATTTTAGCAACTTCAAGTTTTTCCATGAAATACCACCCATCTACTTGCGAATAATAAAATTTAAAAAAAAACATTATGGCCATTAAACTTATGGACAATTTATATCTTGAATTGAAACTTTTCATAGTATTTCAGTTGTCGACGTGGAAATGCGCGTCAACTTCCACATTGAAGCGAAATATTGACATCTGGCAACAGTGAACATTTTTGTTATCAAGCGTTCAAGCCTCATTTCAATTCTATTTAAAAATTACTAATATTATTTTAGAATTTTACTGTGTATAATACGGTATTTGAACGGTGGAATTAATACAATCTCTGTAATGCTTACAGTTTCCGTTGCTTGTGTTTATTTCGTTATGACTTGAATTTCAGAAGACCGCGCTGCACAAAAGAACTACTTTTAAAAATCATCTCCTCCGTAATCTCTAAAAAGCACACCGCACATGAAAGGGAAACGAAATGTTTGTTCAGGACTAGTTTATGCATTAACTGTAGGCTACACTGGCTAAAGTCCATTCGTCAAGAGTCAAGCGGGCAGATAATCGTAAATGCGTCAAAAGATTTGAAGAATAATAACATGCAAACTTATTCCCGTAATAATAATTGTTACTGACACCTACACGCCTGACAACGACTTTTGGTGGGAGTAGGGGAACATCTCAGTAAAACCATGGGCTTAAAAACTGGTGGCGAACGATGTGACTTTTTCCTCTGTATCCACCTGGCAATGGTCCAATGATAGGGTGCTCAAATCTAATAATCTCAAAATTGTCCATGAGAAAATTCCACATGTTTGACTGTGTCGCAGAACGCGTCTGTAAGTACGCAAAAAATATGTTATTATAGAAATCATTTAACTTTTACTCAATAGGGTTTTTCGTCAAATTTACCTGGAACGAACAACAGAAAAGTTTTAAGTATGGATCAAGTTTGTTATTCACCGCTTCTTTAAAATTCCAGATACTTATGCCTTGGGAATTGTTTGTAACGAGGAATTTAGAGTTAAACCTAAAATTAAAAGCCAAAACTTTATTTATTATCCTTTTTATATAATGAACTATAGAATTTGTGCATAGGCCGGCCTACCTCAACCAAACTGGCCCGATGTCATAAGAAGGTCGAAGTAAGATTCGCCTACATGTTCCTGTCTCAGAGTCCCATATTCTGTTGCACAGAAAACAATCCATTAACTTTTCAAGCTGCTGTTTCTGTTAAATAATATAATTGATATACCTTATTTTCCCATCATCTGAGCCAGCGGCAACAAAACCATTTTCGTAATGAAATCCGCTAAATACGTGTGAGGTGTAGTGCATAGAATGGATAAGATTCAAAGAGTTTTGGGTTTGTCGGATTTGGACTTCAAAATCATTTTTTTTCTTAATAAGAACAGCAGTTAATTTTTCGTCGAATCCTATTCCGTAAATTTTCTCTGCATCAAACACGATCTCTTGTACTCGTGATATTTTTGGTTCCAGTTCCAGGTTATCCATTCTCCAGACAGTAAGGCGACCCTCATAGTTACCCTATTTAATTACCGTAAGATATACACACCCCTTTAGATTATATACGTATCTCTAAATTAAGAATTACACGTTTCACCTCCATAGACGAGCATGTTATAAGAAGTTTGTTTTCGAATCGCAAATGTTGTACACAGTCAGTTTCCCTTTCAGTAAAGCGATGTAACTGAGTATGCAAAAGAGAAAAACGTTCCATTAAACCTGTAATATCTCCTACATAAATGTATAATTAATAATACCATTTTGCCCGAATGGATATCACAGATTTGAATGACACCTTCAAACCCCCCACAGATAAGAGTGTTCTCATCCAGATGCATGCAGTGAATGCCAGAACGTAGCCGCAACTCCTATAAAAGAGTAGCGTTTTATTATCTTCGGGATCGTCTTTCAACAATATTGTTCACCAGCTCACCTGTATGTTTGTTTTTTCTGGTTCAACATTAACATCTCTGTTTTCAATGCTAATTTTCCCGTTTTGCTGACAAATCACTAGGTACCGCGAATTCATGTCAAAACAAACTCTTTCTTCAGGAACGTTGATGTTAGGCGCCCACTCTTCTTGTTGGGATCCTGTCATCCAGTTGTACAGGAGTCGCTATAAATTTCAAAGCGGGAATAAGTATGGCGTGTACATCAATGGACAATTTTTTCTCTCAACCTGATTATAGCGCATAATTGCGTGGCAAGCTAACTTGAAAAAACGAGGGTCTTCAGGTTGCACGTTGACCCACTGGGGTACACGCTGATATAGTTTCTTGAAAGTAGGATTGCACAACATCTAACATAAATCAGAAAACTTTTTTTATGTTGATAATGACTTGTTAGCTTATTAGTACTAGTTGACAAACCTTAGTTAGGCAACGTTTCCATATGTTTCCGTCTCGAATTACATTGCACCACAGTTTACAAACACATTCTGCGTTTCTCAAGTTATTGTAGTCCAACAAGCTTAAAATGTACTCGGCAATTTCAGGAACACCAAAATCTAATAGAAAATGAGAATGCTGTAAATGTAATGCCACTATACCAGTTAGAAACCTATAGAAAACTATAGACGGCTTGGATTGCGATGACGACGATTGAGACCGCGCATAAAATGCAAATAAACCAAAACGGCGAGGAGAAACTCACCAACAAGTGATCCCACGAAATCACGGAACGGTTCCATAATAGTTTGTAGTTCTTACATTAAATTAAAATTAATAAGCTACAAACAATGAAGCTGCCGAGGTCTACGGCAGCAATGTTTCCACTGAGAACTTTTTCACATTGCGTGTCAAATAAATACGGCTTTGTGAAGAGCAGGATTACCTAACCTTACCGCGTCCATTTCAAAATCTCTGACCCCGAGAAGTTTGTCTGGATTGGCTACACATGTCCGCTGGGGTGGTACACATTAAACCGGAAAACTGTCAATGAAAAGCCATGTGAATCCTCATGGGATTAGTATGAAGTGGAGAAAAGCTAATCCTCATCTTAAATGTCTGTAATTCCCAAAACAATCTAACGATATCAATTAAACTACGTATAGCCTTCATTGTCGCCTGAGTTTAAACCCCGCTACAACACCTATTTGCTAGATGATTCATTAGTTCGATCACTTTTCATTCATTTAATTAGTTGACACTTACGTCACTACAGGACTACATATTCAAGTTCCATATAGCGTCTAATAATTAATGATCCTTTTCATCAGAGATAGATAACTTCACTTCATAATGTATTAGTTTCACCTTCAAATAACGAGAATCAATTAACTGGGCAGTAAGACAGTCGTACACAGGGAGTTTTGGAATGCCCTTGGGCCCTGCGTGAGAGAGACGGAATCGAAACTAATTAAAACAAGTTAAAAGAAGTGAAGAAAGGCTTTTGAGTTAGAATTTAGACTTTCCCTTTCAAACTGTGCGTTCCAATTGAGAAATCCTGGCTTGGATCAGAAGGCCCCAGATTGTTTTACAGCTCTCGTATTCTTATCACTTGACAAGAGGCCACAAGCCAGGGAATTTAAGAAATAAACTTCGCGCACACCACCATTTACTCAATTCCAAACCAACATATAGGGAAAATAGAAATATCAAATATGTTTAACTCGAAATTCTGAATTTAGTCGGCTTTCCGACTACGTCTCTTTCGAACGTCGGGACTGGAAGGAGCATCCGCAACTGTTTCACTTTCTTCGTTACTCTTCTCATTTGTTTCTTCCTCGTCTTGTGAGGCCTCTTTACTACCAAGTTCATCTTGGTCTGACTGGCTATCGTTGTCTTCCTTTTCATCGGATTGACTATTTTCGTCGATTATGTCTTCATTGTCTTCCTCCTCCTAGGCAAACGGCAATAATTTATTATTTTAATGTCACTCGTACACATGGTTTTGGGAATCCTAACCTTTTGGTCTGTTTTAATGGATGGTTTTTGCTCATTTCTTTTGCTAGTAGCTTTGGCAGGGTAGAAGCAATCAATGAGGAAAACTAGAATGAGGCCTAAAACTGCACCAACAACTATCGTAGCAAGAGCAAATAGCAAGTAGGACCCCCAGTAGGGTATGCCATGCTCTTCAGTGATTTGTGTGTGAATATTTCTCAACATCATTGAAAGTTTGAAGAATCCAGATACAACAGACATCTGAACAGAAGATGGGGATTTCCAAGTAGGGATGGGCTCAACCTGCTCCCATTTTTTCTCTTCAACAAAACTGATGAATTCATCTTTGTCTCGTGTTCCCCGATATTGTCTGAAAACTCCATTCTTCACACTGAAATAAAAAAGGAATGTGTTAAGTGAGCTTTGCCTAAGACTGTTATATTAAAAGTATAAAACAGAATAAAATGAAAATAAACATTATTCATACTGATATATTGTTGGGAGAGCTGTGACCATGAAGCGTCCACTTAGTCCAGGTGATGTAGTAACATCAATATGTCCTACTTTGATGCCCAAATCATCACTCCATGTAGCAAAATCTTTCCAAACTGGTTCCAAAGCTCGACATGCAGGGCACCAAGGGGCATAACTAACAAGGTTATGAAAAAGGAATGAGATTAATAAATATCCCATAATACTCCAAATTATTTGCAGAAAGCAACAACAAAAAAAATCAAGTTGTCAAGTTTTTATTCAACCCGAGAGCAACCGGCACTCGAGGCTAGATCATCATGAATCTGTAAATAAACAAAGGAACTTGACAGCACTCACAATTCAACCATCCATTCACCAGTTAGCATTTGGTCCCAGTTTTGCTCGTCCAACACTTTCAGTTTGGCACTACTAACAATTACGAAAAATAAGGACGCAACGAGACAAATATTTCGAATCAGCGTCATTTTGTATCTCAACTACGTTGCTTCTTGCTTGGAATCAGTCGCGAACAGCGAAAAAGAAAAAATTCTTGATAATTCTTTGCTATGAGATTGCCAAATTTCAAGAAATAACCTGTTCCGCTGCAACCAATGAAATATTGAGCCGTTTTGCTTTAACACAAGTTTGTTTCTTTAAGCACTTGTCTACACAGTTTTTAAACCAAAAATAGATATTCCAAGAGTGGTATGGCTACTTTTTAGACTTGGTTGAAGGACGCTACAAGTACTGTGTCCGGAGTTGTATGAGGAAAGAATCTGGGCAAAAGAAAAGGGAAAGAATGGCCGTAAGCCCGTAACGCTACGTTGACCGGAAGGCAAGTGGCGACGGCGGGCAATTAAATCCAATGCGATGGAAAGTACAGCAGAATGCTTGTACAAGGAAGTTACTTTCCCACGCCATTGATCGCTTCGCTTAATAATTTTCTCATTCTATATTAGGCTACCTTACCTTTCGATGAAAAAAAACGTACAACTTGAAGAGGTTGGAGACGTGTGCCTGTTGCATTTACAACAAGTTGTTTGTTCCTCTCGCTTCATTCTTTTTGGCCCTGTTTAAGGGCACTTGGTAAATGATTCACACGTAATTCATTCATTCTCTGATAGATGTATTTGTAATGCTCAGTACATACATTTATTGTCTGGAAACATCACTGGAACTATACATACAATAAATGTGACAACATCTCCCGATGGATTCAAAGTAAATAGCGGGAATGAGCCAATATTTGAGATCATTTGGAATGGTTGTTAAATTGTTGAGAAAGTGTCATAAGAGTCGGTCTCGATTAAGTTTATAGATCATTTGCTGATGCCGAAGGCCAGGAATTTCATGCACCAGATTCTCGGGTTCTCTCGTGGCTGACAGCAGAGAGGATACGCAACAGTAGATCTGGTCACCTTGGCGCAACGCTGACACAGCTCCCGAACTTCATCCTGCGAGAGAATTAGCCTAGCGATAGTACTTCTCCAAACTTCATTCCGACATTGTCACCGAGTTGTATGATACCTGTGAATCGCAGTCGTTGCCCTGTCGCATGGCTCGATGTAGTAGAGTCATATCGACATCGTCGAATGTGTCGATACTACTTAGGGTAGGTGATGACTGGACATTTTCCAAGACGTCCGTCAAGAAGAGGGCCAGCGTCGCCAAAAGCAAGTGGCTTGGATTCATCTGCATCGAACAGGTTCGTACAAGAAATTACAAATTGTACCCTCGTTTCGTTTCTATATTCGATACGTGACTGGTCCCTCGCTTTTCCTGGAAGCCTAATAGATGTTGCATCATCGCATCCATACTCAGCTATCTAACTTGATGACCCCTACACGTGACTTTGTTTCGTTTATCCTTTTATGATCGGAGCTTTTCTCTTGTCAACGTCCCTCCTCTGGCTGATAGCCTTAGCAGGCAATGTAGTTTCTCTGTCGAATGAATTAAAGAGACACTGACGAACGGAATTCCCTAATCGTGTTTCTGTTTTTATACGTGCGCCACCCTAACTCGCCGTGTCGTCTTCTCCTTCCAGCATAATATGATTTACTACTCGTCTGATAGTTATAAATCGGCTAAAAATAGCTTGAATTGTCTTGCGGGGTGTTTAATATGCAAGCGCCTTGCGGTGGCCTTTGATTCAGTTCTACGTTTTATGGCAGGTGAGATTGTCTTACTGGAATGCGATTGCGTAAGAATTTTTGTTCTTTTTTCTTTCTTTTTTTTTTTACAGTCGATTCCTTCAACTTTTATTTTTTTGGTTGTTCTTCCCGACCAGTGACTGCCTTCATACGCACTCTCTCTCTGTTTCTCTTGTTCTTTTCTGTGATCTAGCGTCTTCGCTTGAATGACTGGAAATCTGGCCCCCTCTCTCTTTCCCCCCTGTTCCCTCGTTCTCTTGCACCTGCTCCTTCTTCTTCTAGTGGTCAGGCATGGAAGAAAAGGTGTGGGCTACATTACAACACTCCAATAAAATGAGCAGCAACTTTGTTGTTAGGGGACTTTTTTTTAGAATGTTTCTGACGATGATTCAGCTTGTAGTTTCTCCTTTTTTACGACAGGTCTATTTTTAGATAACCAAAAAATTATTCTTGGAGTATAAGGGTTCTTCAACAAATGTCGACTTCATTCCTCTGATACGGGTACAATTCTTATCCCATCTGGCTTACAAACATTTTCAAGAATTCTAATCTAGCACTTTGATTTGTCTCTGAGTTATAAGATAAATTCTTTGGAGTAGAAATCAATCAATGAAACTAGTCGATTCATACTGAATTGGCCGTTTGTAGAGGCGATTACTGACTTACCATTAATTGAGTTAAAACTGCTTCTTCAGACTTCAGCTTTGAGTTAGCTAGTGATCCTATCAGAATGAGAAGCGCGGTGAAAAACGGCGCGCGGCAGTCAAATTTCTGAACGGAAGCGACGACGGGTTTTCAGGTATTGACCTGCACGAAATCGAAATAATTTCACTCTATTTGAGAGGTATAACCAATCACAGACGGAAGGTGTCTGTCACGTCTGCCGCGGGAGATCCCCTTTTTATAGTTGAACAAATCCCTCCCATGGTTGACTCCTCCAAAAGGTATAGTGCCATAAGGCAGCTGGAAGCTAGCGCGCAATCGTCTGAGGGGCAGCGTGGGCCGAATAAGAAGACCCTCTTCGTCAGTGATGAGCGCCACGACCCGAGAGTCGTGCTTGATAAAACTTCTTCACTGCAGTCTATCTATACTGCATTTGGTAAATAAAAGATTAAACGTCTTTACTGAAAGAAAAAAAAATCACTGGACCGAGGCCTGATATGACCTGCAGTACCGGGTTACCATCAGCTTGCCGTTAGTCTTTGTGTTTTGGCGGACGATTGCGGGTCTCCCCGAGTTGCCGACGAGGGTTTAAGTTTCCAGGGCCGGTCAGTTGGTCCTTGTTGATGTATCCAAGGGATGCCGTAGTCGTCAACTATAGAGTTCATCAAATGATTCTCAACCACCCACTAGTTTCACTACTGGTTTGTACCGGCACAATACATACACCGTAGGTTACATGTGACGCACAGCATCTCTCTTGCTGATAAAGGCCGTTTGTCATCACGATTCTCATTACATGGTGTTGGGTGGCGGCAAGCAAGAAAAGCTGTTTTTTGAATTATTGTTCATTATTTTTCCTGTCTTCATTCATCGAAAATTAACGAATGGAAATGCCGTGAAATGTTCGAAACGGAAGCGGTGGAACAACGTCGCAGGAAAGTAAATCAAGTCCCGTGCATTAGAGGTGGATGGGTAGAGTGGATGAGCAACTCGTTGATCAGGATATTATTATTAACTTGTTGATTTAAATACTGTAACTATGTAGGAAGGCAATCGCAGATGAAAGGTAAATAAACTAACGAACACTTTGAAGTTTCAAAACGCTTTTTGCTCTATCAGAGACGCCTTTACCACCGAATGCAACGGAAATTCCAATGAAACAAAAACTATTCCCGGAAGAAGTCCTTGGATTCAAATAGGGCTATGTTGAAATCTTTAAACAATAACAAAACCGCAATTATAGCGTCAGATCTCATATTTAACCACAATCTTAGTCAGCATGGACTAATCAAATTCTGCGAATTAGAGTAGCCTATGGGCGAGGCACAGTTTGTTGTGGTTTTTAAATGTGTTTACATTTTTCCGTATCCGGGTTTCGCTCATGAATGAAATGTACTAATTGAAAAATCGTGTTGGGATTCAATTTCCAAGAGTTGAGATGGATTGGCTAGTGCAAGCGTTCTCCATTGCTCTAAAACTACTGGTACGGACCAATGAATGAATGGAAACGCGTGACCAGCGTGACCCGAACTGCTTCACCCTTCGCTATACGTCAAGGTGATCAATGATGTAACAGCGCCGGTATATATCGACCCAAGCGTTTACGAGAGTCATTCGGGACTCTCCGCCCATTTTCGTGCCGGTTAATCAACGCATCCACTCCCCTGCACAAAGAGACCACGATGCCGTAACAGGCGGACTTTCCGGGACTTTCCGGCTTCAAGTGGTTCTTTTTCCTTTCTATAAAAAAAACATAAAGAAGCGAGTCATTCATGGGTCATGATGAAAACTGTAGAATAACTGAATTTGAATTTGAAGAAGTGCGAGAAAGGGGTGCTGGGTATAGAAAGAGAAAGCACAAGAGAGAAGAAAAGCTATGGCTATTTTTGGACGCACTCATCTGCCGTTCAGCGCACGAGCGTCGGCCGTTGGTTCACAGTGTTTATCTTATATATTGCGTCGTTATAAGAGGCCGAGCGTGAATCTGGATTCCAGAGCAGAAGCGACATCAATGGTCACAAGATTAATGTATGCGCTCACAAGTGGCGGTAGAAGTTCGTTCCGATGCAGAGCACAGGAAATCGAGTCTTGGGGGTCAGGATGAATGGAAAGACTACTGCGCAGTAAGAGTCTCTTTTGTATTATGGATCTTCACTTCACCTGCATTCAGAACTATTTTTAGCCAATGGAGAATTCACCTTGAACTTGAACAAATGGACGACATTTACATGCTGCGTATCATTATATTTTTTCAGTTCGTATTTAAAAATCAGATTGGAAAGTTTTGCATAATAATGACTCGACGATCACTATAATCTATAAAGACGATTTAAGTCCTTATGGTAACAACTGACAGGAACTCGAGAGAAAAACCTGCGTATTATTATTTTATAGTGCTATAAGGATTTATTTTATAGTGCCGAAATACGCGCAAGATTTATGGTGAACGGGAGTAGAATGGTAACTTGCTTTATTTATCGTTCAGTTCTGTCTTCCAATGTCAACCAGAAAAATATTTGATTTGCTGTTCCAACACCAATAAACTCTCCTGTAGTAGACGTTTACCACTGACACCCTTCTTTCAGTTCGGTTGATCACCCAAGCGATTCGCGAGTACGTAGTACCATGTTTGATCACATCATCAATTTATTTTCTCTCGATTGCGTAGACATCTTCTATGTGGCAAAAGAAAAGTATCGAGATACTTCCTTATATAGGTTAAACTTGTCGACTTAATTAAAAGAACTTAAGTTTTAGAGTATAAAGCAAAAATGACAGAGCAGGCCTATGGATGCCGTGGAATATTAATAAAAGCCCCAGCATACGGTAGAATAATAATACTTTAACGGACTGAATCGATTGCTGTGCGCTGGTCTGGCGTTTCTATCCCTTTTGCCTTGCATTTACTATTCATGTCTTTTCTAGAGTCGCGTGTTGTGGAACCCTTAAGCATACCTGGCTCGTAGGCTAATCCCCGTTACCGACCGCTTCTCAGCACAATTGTTTCTACGCGCGTCAATCTATTCTTCGTCCGATATCTAGATAACCTATAAATACTGGACTGCTCTACCCACCTCCTCAATTCTATATCGCCACGGCTAAGACATATGATATATTAAAGCAACTGGCTTTTCCGCCGGGATGTGATGGATACAGTCCGTAGCAACGCAATGTCAGTTTGGGTTTCCGATGACGCAAGACTTTTCTTTTGCAGAACAGCAGCCTGGTCATCCGGTAGGCTACAGCAGTTCCATTCCGGGACACCAGATTATTATATTTTTAATGTGTCCATGTCTGCGCCATTGTTGAATCATTGTGTTAGACGACTGGACTACTGGAGCAACTGTTCTTCGCTTTCGAGAGAAAAATCCGAAAGTTCAATGGTCTCTCTTCTGTAGAAACCATACGTCCTTTCTATGCATTATGAGATTCAGCAACACGTCATGATCGAATTCAGTTCTCGGTTGCTATACATAACTTTTTTATTGCAAGATAAAAAGATAAAATTATTTATTACCATGCAGTGCTCAGAAACATCGAATCTATTCGAATTCGTTTATACGTGTAATCCCGTTTAGTCTACCACTTTTGTGTAAGCTTTCCAAAAGGAACGTCCCACCACCTTTGCAGTTTTCAAATTCAATGATTTATAGAAATATCAACGGGTGAACGGGAGAAGGTTAGATATTCTCACGTGGCCGATGAAAGTATGTACTACATCTTAATCTATGGCCCCCATTCCGAAACTATTTCACTCATCAAGGACTGGTATATGAGCGGTTGGGAAAGGTTACTAGGCTTAAAATATCAAGTTCAATTCCTCGTAAATCTTAGAATTATTACTTTATAAAAGATACAGCTATCGAATGGCTGAATATTTCATTCATATTTTCTAAAACTCTATTAATTTTTTTCTGGAATCTCCTACCCCCGAATGGATGTAGTTCGACTAATCGACTCTAACGTAATCAAAGAATGAATGTTACAGCCCTATCTATATAACATATCTGAAACAACAACAAAGCAATTGTTTTCTCTTTTTCCCGAATGTTGCCATGCACAGCTCAGTCTGTTGAAAAGCTGCTCTCGGCATCCAGGGAGCGGATTGGGTTTCTCCTTTACCATTGCCCACGGTGATGCGAAACAAAACAAAACTTTTTGGGTAATAATCTAATTCAAAGACAAGACTAGGCAGAAAACTTATGAAAATCATTTGATACGGATTCAGGTATACGGACTTATTTTTTGTGAGCCTACAGCGATACCGTGACAACCCGTGATGGTTCAAACCGAGGTGTATTTTACATGGTTACATCTCGACGTTTTAAAAAACAACACCCCCTTTCTTTCACACACAAAAAAAGCAAATTTTAGACAAAAAAAAAATCTTGTGATGTTAAAGACAAGTTCTTCCGTTCGTTCCGCTGGGTAAGCAAATTTGCTCCGCGTTGCATCCGCCTGACCCCACTTGGCACATTGACTGAACTGCGAGGCCATAGAAAAAAGTGTTACGATGAAAAAACAAAAATTCAAAAGAAATGATCAAGACCTACCTCTAGGACACGTTTCCGGAACGGCTACGATTCCGTATAGCTTTCCTTGCCCACCTAGTGGCACTTGCAGAGAAATGTCAGTCTTGTCATTCTCGTCCTTTGACGCGCTCTTGATAGTTTTCCTGTTACAATGATACGGGGAAAATTGTGATTGAGCATAGCGGTGCTGAGTGAGCGGAACGAAATGTCTTACTCTTCCCAATCCGTCCAGAAAAGGCGTTGTCCGTAGTGAGTAAGGCCAAACGGGTATTTGACGTCGGAGCGGATAACGCGTCGGTTGTCACCATCGAGACTGACACATTCTATGAATACAAGTTGTGCAATCACGATGTGGTACAAAATGTAGTAGTATTTTGCGGCTTCCTTACCAATCTTGTGAACACCTGCATCAGCCCAACAGATGTCATCACCTTCAAAATCGATGGTGAGAGAGTTAGGCAATTGGAGGGACGTCGTGATAAAATCACTGCGACGGTCCGTTCCGTCCGCATTGGCGCGCTCGATTTTCGGATTGGCTCGATCCCAGTCGCTCCAGAACAGAAGGCCACGAGAAGGATGGACAGCTATGCCGCGCGGATTGACCAACTGTAAAATATTTTATGTTAGGAATTTACTTGGAAAACATACATGTTGGAATTTTGTAAAATATTTACACTTGTGTTGAAAAGGACGCGCCGAACTTGAGAATCTAAATTGGCCACCTCGACGGTATCTCGCATCGAGTCTGTCCAATACATGTTCCTCGATGCCCAATCGATTGCGATGCCTTCCGGCGATCCGATGTCTGTTTGAGAATATTTTACTAAATAACTAAATTTTCTTTTTTGTATTAGCTCGATTTAGTTTTTATTTACCAGAATTGAGGAAAACTTTGGGTTTGGATCCGTTGTAAGCTGCGCTGGTAATAGTCCGCCCGTTGACGTCGCTCCAGTAAACGCGGCCTTCATGACAGTCAATGTCGATACCTAAACCAAACCAAAGTAAATCAATCGGTTTCGAATTTCAACTAACAATTTTTGAATTACCAACTGCTGCTTGGAAAATTTGAACAAAAATCGGTCGACCGGGCATAGAAGGTGACGGTTGAATAGGCACGCGCAAAATGGACATTCCGTGACTGATCAACAGGAACTTGCCCTCATGTTTGGGTATAACTATGAATACAATGCCGAAAAATAAGAAAAGAAATCCACATCGAGTAACCAAGCGAATTCACCTTGGCAATCGTAGCCGTCGCCTCTGAAACCTTCGCGGCAACGGCAACCATAATAACCTTCAGTGTTCCAAGCACACAATGCATTCTTGTGACAGATGCTCTCGTTATCAACGCAAGATTCGAGAGGTCGACAGGTCATTCCGCTACCAGTGAAACCCTATGACTTTCAAAGTTGATGATTTCTTAATGATATCATTTGACGAAAGATTTTATACCTCTTTGCATTTGCATCTATAGCCAATGGATTCGGGATCGTAGAGGCACTGAGCATCACGATGACAATTATTGATGACGTTACAACCGATGACGGTTGGCTCACAATGGAATCCATTACCGCTAAATCCCGGCCGACAGACGCAGACATGTCTGCCGCTTGATTCGTCCACGGTGCAAGCCGCGTTGACGTGACAGTTGTTTACTTCATTACATCCGGGTTCCTCTTCTTCCTCAACGACTACAATTGTAAAAATGTCACATTAAGAATGGTTGAAACAGATGGCGCACATTGCGATTCTAATTTTAGCCAAGGACAAGTAATAACCTTGCTCAGTCTCGGTGCGGTAGCAGCTTTTGCCATCGCCAAAAAAGCCTTGATTGCATTCGCACTGGAACCGCTGTTCCCGGTTGCTGAATAAACACTGCGCGTTGACATCGCAGTCGGACAAAGCGTTGCACCCATCTGTCGAGCCGTACGTATTTGTCATTAGATGCGATAGTTTTCTTTGTTAATTGCATTCATCCTACCGATGGGAGTACAGAGAATACCGTCGCCGCGGTATCCGTCGTTACAGACGCAGACAGACTTCAGCGCTTCGTCGTCGTAGACACAGGTTGCATCTGGACCGCACGTGTCGCGAATATCGCAACCAGACGGCGATTCACTAGGAACTGCGATGGGCAAGCCGATCTCGGTAGCGCACTGGAATCCGTCCCCTACGTAACCATCATTACATTGACAAGTGTAGTCTCCCTCTGGTCCAGTCGCATTGACGGTTGACAACACGCAATGGGCGTTAGGGTGACAGATGTTGACTTCGTTGCAGGACACTTGAGGAAAGCAATGGTGAATTTTAATATAAAGTGGATAGTTTCAATGAATTTGTACCTTTGCTGACTTCGTCACTGATGACGGATCGTTCGCACTTTCCGTCGACGTACAAGTAGCCGTCGGGACACCAACAAACACCGAGGACGCAAGTCGGACGGACGCAGTTGTAGCCGTCACCTTCGAAACCGGGCAAACATTTACACTGGTGCATGTTGAGTACTTCGTCGAAAGTACATGTTGCATACGGACTGCAATTGGCTGCCTGCTCGCATGATTCTTTTTCGGATAAATTTAGGTGCATTCATGGGAGAAAAAAAGTAAAGTTACATTTCCAGCCGTACCCGTCACCCGAGACGAATTATTAATACCTGATACTCGGGTACAAGTCAGTCCGTCCCCTTGGAATCCACTAAAGCACTGACAGAGATACTTGTCGTCTTGGCTACTGTAAGTGCACTGAGCATTGATGTCGCACCTCTCATCTGAACGACAATCGCCAGTATCTGTTGGTGAGCCGATAAGTTGGCATTGATTCTCAACTTCTTGATATCCGTCTAGACATCGACATTCAGGATTCCCTTGTTCGTTTTCGATGCACTTGGAATATGTCGCGCAACGGACTCGCGAGCAAGGAGTCTCCTCTGAGAAAGATGGGATAGATATGGTTCGATTCGGATGATCTCAGGACATGTACACTTACTTTGGCAACTGAATCCGTCTCCATTGTATCCGGCTTTGCAACGGCATTGATAGCTCCCCGGTTCATTGAAACAGAGTGCATTTTCATCGCATCGATCGGCTCCGGTGTTGCACTCGTTGATGTCGACACAAGCCGACTCGTCTTTGCCCTCTTCGTAATAATATTCATATCTGTCGAAGACAAGAAAAAAATTAGCAAACAATGTCAAGTTAAAGCCAATTCACTGCTTGTTTTGTTCTGAATGGCGTTTATAAATAGACTTACCCTTTGCTGCAGACGCATCTGAACGTGTCTTTCTCCACAATGCAGACACTATTTGGAACACAAGAGGCTTGTCCCTTGACGCAAGGATCCTCTGTCTCTGTAGTTCATTAAATGAAAGTTTCAAAACAAAAGTTACATTCCAATAACTGAATGATCGTTTATATATCCAACGCCAGAACCTTGCAAAGGCGAAATCTTGTTGGTCATGGCGAAGCGGACAATAAGCTCACGAGCGTCGTAAGTGACAAAGTTTCTGGCAACTTTCAGTTTAAGTACGGTCGTGTTGTCGAGCGCTGCAAAAGGGCACTCTTCATAGTGAATGACGTGCTCGACGCTGAACGGAATATCAAGACCGGATCCCTCGACGCGAAAAACTCGCCTACTCGAAGATCTGAATTCGCCTGATAAAATTTTCGGTTGAAAAGAAAACCTGCTTCCCCAAATAAATGTTAAACAATACAAGGATTACCGAGCGCTGTCTTGTAATGTTCTTCTTCGTAATCGGGGATTTCAATTTTGGCGCCATGTGATATAGATGGAATGTCGCCAACAACGTTAATGCTCATCCGTAAATAATTAAAGACGTCAACACCGTGGAAACGCTGCTCAATGACGACGCGATGGCCCGTTTGTGGGAAGTCCATGGTCGTTGTAAAGTTGAATTTCCCGCCTTTTGCATCCAATCACGGAAATGAGATGAACTTTATGTTTACATATATACTCTTCACAAGGATTTAACCTGTTAACTGGTATCCGTTGGGAGCGGTGCTGGAAGTGGAACGTGCAAATAACCAGCCAACTACTCCACCAAGCATGGAGAGAGGTTGCAAATCAAAGCCAATGCTCTCGTTCATCTTGGACACTGCAGTGTAGGCACGGCCATCGCTGGTAACGACGTACGAGTGGAGATCTTCGTCCTGGAAGCTAAGACCATTGATTTTGCCGCTGACTTTGCCGTTAATTCGTTGTGGAATTCCTGATTTTATGCCAAACAGGTATGGTAAATCCACTGGATTTAGAGAATAAGTTTGAATTTTTCGCGAAATACCTTCCGTCAAGCAGTTGCGTCCGTTGCCAATAAATCCCGCCGAACATTGGCAACAGAATCCAGGATTGTAATCCACGCAAATAGCTTTACTGTGGCATAATGCCGACCCGACGGCACAAGTTTCGGCCACTTGCGGCTGCTGTAGAGTAGCTATGAATGGAAAACAAAAAGTTTATGAACCAATGAATTGGGGAATTTATGGGAAAAACTCAACTGTCTCCGGTTGCCAAATCCGGCGATACAACTTCGCCATTCTCGCCCACTCTGCCCACATTAAACATCCACAAACCAGGAACTCCAATGTTGGATAATCTAGACGGTAGACGGACTCAAGTATTTAAGCCAAGTCGTAAAAGAAAAACAAACAAAAAGACGTTGTACTTGTTTAAGTTGGCGACTTGGTCTGACCCTGAGCCTTTAAGAAGATAGAAGCGACCTTCTCCGGAAACGAATCCAGTCTGAGCTCTGGCATCCGGCAAGTTTGGATTTTTGCCGATTCCTTGGATCCATTGGATGCCCTTATCCGGGTATGCGAATAAAGTGAATGTGTCTTGGCCGTCAGTGGCGATCACTAGCTGGAAAGTGTTTGCCTATATTGACGTCGAATCGCAGAGAGGTTCAAGTTACGTACTCGACGACAAAAATTCTCCACAAGTTTAATAACCTTATCGTTTCCTCGATCGAAAAAGCCGACGTCATCCCAAGTGACGATAAACAAGTCCTTGGCTTCAAACCCTCGTCCAGATGTGAAGTGTTTTTGCACCAAAACAGAGGCGCGTTTGATGTCCAGAGAATCGCGTGTTTCCCTTAAGTCCAGCAGGGAATGAAGCCAAATCGCCGGACGAAATAAAACATTTTCATATTCAACAGGCATACCTGTACCAAACGGCTCCTCTGGCTCTAATATCGACGTCCGAATACAATGGGGCTATGACCGGGTAGTCCAGCGGAAATGGGATGCTAAAAAAGCTGGCAATTTCCGTCAAGAACGACACCAGTCCATTTTCGTTGACCTTTTTGTAAATGGAAATAATTTATGAAAAGCTCTCGTGTCTCAGACAGTCTGCTGCAGGATCGCCGAGGCGAAACTTTTTCTGGGGCATGAATAATAGATCTAGGGTACTAGTGCTGGTCTATTGCTTCCGTTTGTAGCAACCCATAATCTTTTATGACTAATCAGTCACCACTAACTGACAAATACGACCCTACTCGAGAGAGCTATCTCTTCTGGAACGCTGTTATATTGCGGCAAAGGCCTAACTTACATATATGGAGCTGAAGACTTGATCGTAGAAGACCACTGGCGTCGTCAACGGAAACTCTATGCTGTTGAAATCATCCGTCTCGTTGACTAAACTCTGATCGGAGACTGCCTCGCCGTACGGGAAGAGTAATTCGGATTTGGAGAACGCCGAAACGGGGAAATAACTTTGAATGCAAAGCAAGAGGACTAACAGAGCGCAGTGTCTTCGTAAAGCCATGACTCGGCTCGCGAGCGTGTCCGAAGATGCGCGACAACTGGTCATGCCCATCCACGAAACTGGCTGTCCTTTTTGGAAAAGAAATTCGATATCTTCTAGTAGCCTTCTCACCCCCCTAGCTCTTCTTTGGTGGCGCGCTATCACGTAGCTCCGCCAGAAAGAAAAAAACCGGAAACATATGGCCCTGACCTCTTCGCAGAGAGAAGATCCCCCAAGTTCAAGTGTTTAGGCATACACGTGATTGGGCGGCTAACTTGCACTGGTCCGACTCATCTTGTACATGACGGCTGTAAACAACGGCCAAAGTGTGATGAGAGTACCCAGCAGCGAAGACGGTTGACTAAGGGCTCTTTCGCTCTCTCGAGTTTTGGTCGTCTCGCTCAAGACGACTCCACGAAGTTATCTGTCTCCAAGAGACAGATAACTTCTATATACAGTTTTGCGAGACACTTCTAGTAAACGATGCTCCACCCTACTCTCTTTTATTTGAAAAAAAAACTAAGTATTTTTCCGGTCTTATTAGATTAAGTGACAACTCGGTGCGACGTAGAAACGGGTGCAATATAAAAAATTGTTTATTTATCTAGCTAGTGCATGTTTTTTTGCGTGATGTCACAAGGTCCCATAATAAGCTCTGGTGGTATTTTATTTTTCCAGAAGAGTTGACAACATGTAGTTCTACACCAAGTCGTAAGCCAAATTGATGCTCAGCGATTTCTCGACTTGGCAGATGTCCGCTTCCTTCCTCGCAGCGTAATCTTTCACCTAGGATAGGTGTGACTTTTAGCATCGATTTATCAAGAGATCACAAAGAATGTAATAATATTACTTGGTCTTTTGTGATTTTTCCAACGCCAAAGTAACGGGATTCGGGATGCGCAAAGTAAAGCCCGGATACTGAAGCAGCGGGCTCCATGGCTAATGTGTCGGTTAATCGAATTCCAGTCCTCGGCTCCGCTTGCAGAAGCCGCCACATGGTCAATTTCTCAGTGTGGTCTGGTTGACTTGGATAGCCCGGAGCTGGGCGGATACCCTGTACAAAAACAAAGAGTTAATTTAATTATCACGCAAGTGTTTAGTGAAAAAGCACTCGACGCGGCGTATTTACCTTATACTTGATGCTGTGCAACTCGGATGGTGCCAGCCTTTCTTCAGAACAGTAGCCCCAGAGTTCAGTGCGGACGATCTCATGCAAAGCTTCCGCAAAAGCCTCGGCAAAACGATCGGCCAAAGCTTTTGTCATAATAACATTGTAGTCGTCGTTCTCTTTTTCAAATTTGGCGCACAGCTCATCGCACCTAATAAGATATTCCTCGATAGAGTTTTTAAGAAAGAAATAACACTTTACGATAGTTTACCCGAATCCAGCCGTGACGGCAAATAAGCCAATATAATCTCGAACTCCAGAAGTTAGAGGGGCTATGAAATCTGATAGGCACAGATGCGGCTCGTCTCTATTCTCCTTTTCCGACTGCTGTCGCAGGCCGCAAAACCGAGCCAGGGGCTCGTCTCGGGGCCAGTCGTCATCTTCATAGACCATGATATCATCGTCGCAGCTGTTGGCCGGGTAAAAAGCAACCACTCCGCGAGCGTGGAGTAGTTTCTCATCCATGATCTTTCTCAGCAACTTCTGGGCATCATCAAAAACCTTTTTCGCCTCGGCTCCTTTATAAACGAATGACGTCAACACTCGTCTTTATTATTCATATCGATCGCCAATCAAACTTACCAACTGCTTCATCCTTGAAAATTTTTGGATACCCTCGGTTAGGGTATTTCCCTCGTAGCTGCCAAACATCAAAGAAAGGTTTCCAATCAATGTAAGATACTAGTTTCTCCAGGTCGTATTCCGTAAAAACTTTGACCCCAAGGAAACTCGGTCGCACTAAATAAGTCCAGTGTACAAAAAAAGAATTTCCTGATTTGTCTAAAAGCTTTACCTGGTGTGAATTGGTTCGTAAAGTCCAGTTTTAATCGGCGGGCTCTGGCTGCTTCCAAACTGAGGTATTTGCGATCTCGTAGAGTTTCGTAGTGCAACTGCCTGACGTCTTCGTAGTCTTCTCGGATATCTTCCATGTATTCATCTATTGCGTTCTTGTCTATTAACGTTGAGCACTACAACAAGTTTCCGGATTACATTTCGCTATTTATAAAAATTGATTATTTTTTGAAATTACCACGACGACACTACGAGATGCATCTAAAACGTGAACAACAGGATGTTCGTACGCTGGAGCAATTTTGACAGCAGTGTGAGCTTTGGAAGTGGTAGCGCCTCCAATCAGTAAAGGTACTTTCATTTTTAGGCGTTGCATTTCCTTGGCCACATGTATCATTTCATCCAAAGAAGGTGTAATTAGTCCAGAAAGTCCGACGATATCTAGGATAAAAAGGAATGTTCTGCATTAATTAATTCTGTATTTTTTCCATTTATTCAAAAATCCCTTAGTAGGAGAAAACAAAAGGACTAACCTGCTTTCTCTTGAATGGCTCGCTCCAAAATTTTATCGCAAGGGACCATGACCCCCATATCAATAACACGGAAATTGTTGCAGCCAAGAACGACTGCCACAATGTTTTTTCCAATATCATGGACATCGCCTTTGACGGTGGCTAGGACGACAGTGCCGGCAAACCGATCCTAGAGAAAAAAAATGTGTTTTTAATGTATTATATAACTCCCTTAAATTAAATATTCTTTAAGCATAGGCCTTTCTATAAGGTTACGTTTTCTGACGCAACTTCACCAGATATGGCTTGAGCGGCTTCACGTTCTTTCTCCATGAAAGGTACTAAATGTCCGACGGCTTTTTTCATAACACGAGCTGATTTGATTACCTAACAGTTACGAAAATGAGGTTGAAAGTTCAGCAATCTTTCACTATTAATTTGACCTACTTGCGGTAAAAACATTTTTCCTGCGCCAAACAAATCCCCGACGATCGACATGCCTCTCATCAGTGGCCCTTCAATAATGTTCAACGGACGAGGGTACTTTTCCTTGTTTAGTCTGGCTTCTTCCGTGTCTTCGACGATATATTTATCGTTGCCCTAGACCACGAAAGTGAAACCCATTTATTCCATGTTATGTAAAAACAGTAAATGATTATTGTTTACATTACCTTCACCAAGGCATTTTCTATCCTTTCCTCGACAGGTTTGGATCTTGTGTCGTCTAATTCCACCGCCTTTTCGCCTTTAACAGCTGTTTGAGCAAACTCGAGTAGTTTTTCAGTGCCCTTTTGGAAAAGAATAATTAGTTAGGCACAGATGCGGATATGAAAAAACTGCTGCTGAATCATACATGAGAGTCTTTGTTCCATAATATAGCTTCACAGAGCTCAAGTAGTTTGGGGTCAATGTCGTCGTAAACGGCAAGATTACCAGCGTTTACTATACCCATATCCATGCCGGCTTTGATGGCGTGGTATAGAAATACCGAATGCATAGCTTCGCGAATTTGCTCCATTCCGCGAAAAGAGAAGGATATGTTGGACACGCCACCACTTACCCGACATCCGGGGCACTCTTTCTACGCAATAAAACATCATAAACTTAGAATACTTGCTTAATGAGTAGCCATATAAAAGGCTTTACTTTGATTCTTTTGCAGGCTTCAATAAAGTCAATGCCGTACGTATTGTGCTCTTCAATGCCAGTAGCAATCGTAAGGATGTTAGGATCGAAAATGATGTCGTTGGGGTTGAATCCTACTGTAACCGATTGAGCATCGGTAGATTACTATTTTTTGTGTTATATTGTCCGCCTCTCGATCATCCCAATTCAGATTTCGTTTTTTTTTGTGTTTCTTCTTTCTTCCCTTATTCACCACCCCAGTCCTGTTTCAGTCGCCCCGTTTTTCACACTATGACTCGCCCCCATTGACCTAAATGCAGCTGTCTTCACTCAGATTTCTAGATTGTTGTTTTGTTTCTTTCCCTCTCATAAAGCTGTCGTCTAGCTCTTTCCCCAATGCCCATTTATCTCGCTTTCCCTTTTTTCTGTATTGATATGTCGACACCCGTGTGACCAATTTGACCGTGGGAAACGGCCTGCCGTCGCCTTCTTGCGAAATCTCGGAGCAAGGGGAAGGCAGTGTTTTCGGGATTCGACGGAAGGAGACGTTGCGATGAAGCTTTCGTTTCGACCAAGAAATAAACTCAGCCTTTGAATCGACAGAGTGTTTTTATTTAAACACTGAGTCCTCAGTCAGGGACATTTTTTGGTGCATCGACCGGGAAATTCCGCCGCATTTGAAATCGACCGACTAGCCTACCACCTACACCTTCTTTGAGTTTCAACATTCGATTGTAAGTTACCTTTCTCTTAGTGCGAATTGTCTGTTGTTGGAGGCGTCGTTCGTTTAGGGGTCTTTGGGAAAAGACCCACTGGCGCGTGCCTTAAACTGTTGGGGCACAGGACCACGAACACGGCCGTCGACAGATAATTTTGCACGTAGGGATTGGGCTACTGTTTGATCAATCGTATTGTTTTTCTTTATGTTGTCTTACAGACGACTTTTTTATACATGTGGCAATCGCTTCGTCTTGTTTGAATATTTTAAATGTTATTCGAATAGACTATCTTTGATAGTCTATCTGTGGCAAATCGTTTCGTTCGCTTGGCTATTAGCCATTATTCGAACAGACTATCTTTGATAGTCTATCTGTGGCAAATCGTTTCGTTCGCTTGGCTCTTAGCCATTATTCGAATAGACTATTTTGTAGTCATTTGTGGCAATCGTTTCGTCTCGTTTGGCTATTAGCCATTATTCGATTAGACTATCTTTGATAGTTATCTGTGGCAATCGTTTCGTTTCGCGTGGCTTATAGCCATTATTCGATTAGACTATCTTGAAAGTCATTTGTGACAATCATTTCGTTCTGTTTGGCTATGAAAGTCGTTGCAGTTAACCTGTCTTTCGTTGTATTAATCGTTAAATTGGCATGTTTCAACAAATTTAACTGTAATCGGTTCCTCTGAAAAATCTGACTATCGGATTATTATGTCCTACTGTTAGCATAGAATCAGTGTCTTATTCATCAGGCAAAGGACATAATTGATAATGTCTATCAATGAATCGGTTAATAGTCCTTCACGGGAGGGAAGGGACGACAGAATTACCGAGGAAATTGATGAGGTTTATGGGATCGGGGCATTAAAGGTCGTTCGGGACACTATCCGTCGGGGTCTTGTTCGTCATTGTAGTAACCTAGACTTTGTTTTATCGGAAGAAAAGAATAAAGATTCCATTATAGCTCATCGTGAGCATATTTCGATTGCAATTGAGGACCTTAGAAAGGCGCATTCGGACTACGTGGAAGCCTTGCGGCAAGATGGTCAGTCAATTGAAGGAGCCTATATCTATATAAACGAGAATGAATGTATGGTCCGAGAAGTAATAGAAAGGATTGATCACTATTTACAAAATCTAGATACGTCTCATTCTATTTCCGAATCGTTTGATATAGGCAGTATGGACAATGGTTTTCCCCCGCCGAACCGTCGTCTTTTAGAAATCAATCTGAAATAAGACCTTCTGCCAGTATGAATTCGTTTATAAATCCCTACAGCAGTCAATTCCATCGCAGTAGGCCAAATTCGCCTTCGTCGTCTATATGTTCACACGTTTCAAACTACAATCCGTCAAAACGGCCCCGCTACTCTCCAACATCTGAGCAAAAGCCGGTCACGGACTGGATTGACCACAGACGTTCCGTCTCGACGAATCAATCACATTCATTTAACCCAATGTGGATGATGAACGCCATACCCCAATTAAAAATTGAACCTTTCAATGGAGATCCCCGTGAATGGCCCACCTTTTTATCCTCATTTAAGGACATGATTCACGATGTCCTACCCTCCGATAGCCAACGACTCGCAGTTTTGAAACAGTTATTGTCATCTGAAGTACGCTCATATATTTCCGAATATCTTGAGAATGCTTCCACCTATTATGACGCCCTAACAGAGTTACGTAAGCGCTATGGACAGCCACAAGTAGTCGCCCGAGCCCATTTAACGTCTTTGATGAGCCTACCGACTATCAAAGACGATGACTATTCAGAACTTGGCAAATTTTCAAGAACGCTTCACGGGGCGATGTATGCATTACGAAACGGGGATACGAACAAGATTTAGAGGCGGGAATGACTTTAGAACACATTGTCGGTAAACTCCCACCTCGAATGCGCAATACTTGGGGCATTAAGGTTTATAAAATGATACCGAAACGGGCAACTCTTAAACATCTAGCTCATTGGCTCGATGAGATTGTGATGGGCGAAATGATGATCCGACCGCCGTCAATACAAAATAAGTCTAGTAAAAAGGGGTTTCGAAAGGAACAAGACAACAGTAAGTCACGCACTAACTTTTCGTCTGGTTCGAAGCCTACAGTTTTGTTAACAGATTCGCGGGCTATCTCATGTTTTTGTTGTGGGAAAAATCACTCAATTGAAAAGTGCAATGTATTTATGGAAATGTCAGTAGGGGAAAGAGCCGAGTGCGTAAGAGATAAAAAACAATGTTTTCGTTGTCTTGATGGCCTTCATCGCAGTGTAGAATGCCCTTCCAAATCGACCTGTTCAATCGATCAATGTGGGCAACGTCACCATTATTTGATTCACGGGGCCCCGCGGATGTATCCCTTGAAAGCAAGGGATGTTGAAAGCCACAGCCAGACCGTAAATACGATGTCAAGTAAACGCACTATCTTAAAAACGCTATTAAATGTGGTCCCAGTTATATTACAGGCCAATGGAAAGACGGTGTATACACACGCCTTGTTAGATAACGGAAGTGATGTGACGTTGATACGATTGGATGTTGCCAAAAAACTGAAATTGAATGGAAGGCCTCGTTTAACTACTTTTGGAACGTTTCACGGCAGAGACCCGGCTATTCGAACGTCACAGGTCAGCTTTATTATCAAATCATTAGATGAGTCCTTCGTGGTTGACGTCACTGAAGCTTCCACCGTTCCAAATCTCAAATTACCGAAGAGAGAATACGATTTAAAGAAGCTGAAACTTAGATGGCCTCATCTAAGTGACGTAAAAATTAATGATACTGATTTTGGAGACGTTACGATTCTCATCGGGGCAGAAATACAAGAAGCTCATCAACAATTAGACAGGCGTGCGCCACCAAAGGGAACTCAAGCGCCTTATGGAATTCGCACTCCGTTCGGGTGGTGCTGCGTTGGGCCTGTTCCGGAAAGAGACAAAACAAACCAACCACAGTCACCATTTGTTCTTACAATTAGGAATCAATGCGATTTACACAAGACGGTGGAGAAGTTTTGGGAAACAGAGTCATTTGGGCTCGTCCCCAATTTAAGATTCCCTGAATCAGAAAGAGATAAGCGAGCCAGGGAATTAGTGAAAGCAACGACGACATTCAATGGAACTCGCTACTCCGTAGGTCTTCCTTGGGTGTCCTCCACCATTTCTTTAACGAATAACTATGAGACAGCCTTTCGCAGGCTCCGCTCTATAGAACATCGCTTTCGCCGGGATCGGATTTTCGCCGAGAGGTACACAGCCGTGATAAACGATTATATAGAAAATGGGTTTGCGCGAAAGGTGAATGCAAGTGAGATAGCCGGATGCGAGGGCCGAACGTGGTACCTCCCACACCACGGCGTGATAAATCCTCAGAAACCTAATAAGGTTCGTGTGGTCTTCGACGCTTCAGCCAGACATTGTGGATCGTCTCTTAATGATGTATTGTTAAAAGGACCTAACCTTTTAAATGATCTTGTGACTGTACTGTTACTATTTCGCGAAAGAGCTATTTCTTTGAGCGGGGACATTAAACAAATGTTTCTGCAGGTTCAAGTTAAATCCGAAGATCAATCTGCGCTACGTTTTTTATGGCGGTCACCCGGGGTCCACACTCCTCCTACTATCTATCAGATGCAAGTTCAAATCTTTGGTGCAATCTCTTCCCCCTTCATTTGCTCGAGTGTACTACGACGGAACGCAGAGAAACACTTTAAGGAATTCCCAAGTGTAGCAGATAAAATTGTAACGAACTTTTACGTGGACAATCTACTTGATTCTTTTGATTCGGAGGAGGAAGCGATTTTGTCCAGGAAGGCGTACAGCGCCTTGTTAGAAAGAGGTGGATTTCATTTGAATCAATGGATCTCTTCGTCTAGAAAGGTTTTGACTACAATCCCCAGAGAAGATAGGAACAACCCCACATTAAACTTGGATTTAGAAGCACTACCTATCGAAAGAACTTTAGGCGTTCTATACAACAGCGAATCGGATGAATTTATGTTTAAAATTAACCTAGACTCAGAGGCGAATACCAAGCGACGAATTTTGAGCGTCATCTCAACCGTTTTCGATCCGTTGGGTTTTTTAACACCTGTCATTTTAATCGCAAAAAAGGTGATGCAAGAAATTTGGGCGTCGGGGTGTGACTGGGATGAAATAGTAGGAGAAGCTATCTTAATACAGTGGCACCGTTGGATTTGCCACCTTCCTTATTTAGAAAATATAAGAATACCCAGACCTCTCACGCTATCACCCCATTTTAAAGAGGCTCAAATTCACGCGTTCAGTGATGCCTCGATGGTTGGTTTTGGTGCCGTCGTTTATCTGCGAGTTGTTTGCAACAAGGATCTTGCCCGAGTCTCGTTCGTTTTATCGAAGTCCCGCGTGGCACCTATTCGACCGTTAACAATCCCGAGATTGGAGTTACAAGGTGCGGTTGTAGGCTTGCGTCTCGTAAGAAAGGTATTGGACAGCCTTAGGATTCCAATAAATCGAGTTTTTTATTGGTGTGACTCAAAAACAGTTTTACAATGGATTAAGTCTAAAACATGTCGTTATCATACGTTCGTAGCAAACAGAGTTGCAGAAATTCTAGACGGATCCAGTGCGGATGATTGGTCACATGTTCCGGGAACGGACAATCCGGCAGACGAATGCAGCCGCGGATTGTTTCCTACGGAACTTAACGATAATCACCGTTGGTTCTCTGGGCCCGCGTTCCTTTATCAGTCAGAAGATCACTGGCCCGAACAACAATTATGTCGAGAACCATTGTCAGATGACCCCGAAATAGCAAAATCAAAGTGGATCGGTGTGATTAACCATTCTAAAGGGATTGAAGGGATAACAAACCTAATAAAAAATTCATCGAATTTCTTTAAATGTTGCAGAGTAGTCGCTTGGATTGCTAGGTACATACACAATCTTAAAATGAAGGCCAGTGATCAACCAATTCGATTTGGATTCCTAACTATTCCTGAATTAAAAACAGCTAAGGAGACATGTATCCGCCAGGGACAAATAGAATGTTTCGGTCAAGAAATAAAGGCGCTCAAGTCCGGTAAACCGATACGCAATGATTCTCACATTATAAAACTTGCTCCATTTCTTGATAAAGTTGGTTTGTTACGAGTTGGCGGACGTATCGATAAGGGAGATTTTTCATACGACATCAAACATCCTATCCTTCTCCCTCATGATCATCCACTCACAAACCTTATCGTGATGGAGGAACATCTTCTTTTAAGACACCCATCAGTAGAACGATTGCTAAGTAGTCTTAGATCCCGCTTCTGGATTATTCGAGGCCGCCTTACGATCAAAAGATACGTCAATCGATGCTTTACATGTAAGAGGAGGCATAAACAGCCCGATTTTCCGCTCATGTCTTCTCTTCCCCGATGTCGCATTGAGCCTTACCAGCCGCCTTTTACTAATACCGGTCTTGATTATTTTGGTCCATACACTGTTAGCATGTTTCGGCGAAAGATAAAGCGGTACGTCCTTTTATTTACTTGCCTCGTCACTCGAGCTGTACACCTAGAATGGACAGCGACTCTTGACACCAATTCATTCCTCATGGCGTTCCAACGGTTTACTGATAGGAAAGGATGTCCCGCTATAGTTTACAGCGATAACGGTACGCAGATTGTCGCTGGAGATAAGGAAATCAGGGAATGTTTAGAAAGATGGAACCAAGCAAAAATTGATGGAGCTATGAGTAGGCGTTCGATTGAGTGGCATTTCTCTCCACCTGCAGCACCCCACTTTGGTGGTGTATGGGAGAGAATGGTAAAATCTGCTAAGATTGCACTCAATTCAATCATGGATTCACGTCCGCTAACTGATGAGATGTTGATAACTATACTAACTGAGGTAGAATCCCTACTCAATGGACGACCACTGACGCATATAAGCGTTGACCCGCGGGACCCTGAGCCCCTCACGCCTAATCATTTTCTTATAGGAAGAGCAAATCCAAATATCCCAATGGATGTATTTGACGAAACAGAAATAAGTTCCAAACGAAGTTGGCGAGCTGCACAGGTGATGGTGAACCACTTTTGGCGCCGGTGGTTAAAAGAATACCTGCCTACAATTACCGAGCGAAAGAAATGGCTTCGACGAAAACCGAATTTGGAGGTGGGCGATATCGTCCTGTTGGTCAACCCAGATTCTCCGAGAGGACACTGGCCCATCGGGAGAGTCCTTGAAACAATTACCAGTCAAGATGGTGTTGTTAGAGCTGCCAAAGTGAAGACAAAAACCGGAGAATACCTGCGCCCCGCAGCAAAAATGTGTTTACTAGAAAAAGATGTTTTTGAACCTCAGTCAAAAACAGGCCCCGCTGTAACCGATTGAGCATCGGTAGATTACTATTTTTTGTGTTATATTGTCCGCCTCTCGATCATCCCAATTCAGATTTCGTTTTTTTTTGTGTTTCTTCTTTCTTCCCTTATTCACCACCCCAGTCCTGTTTCAGTCGCCCCGTTTTTCACACTATGACTCGCCCCCATTGACCTAAATGCAGCTGTCTTCACTCAGATTTCTAGATTGTTGTTTTGTTTCTTTCCCTCTCATAAAGCTGTCGTCTAGCTCTTTCCCCAATGCCCATTTATCTCGCTTTCCCTTTTTTCTGTATTGATATGTCGACACCCGTGTGACCAATTTGACCGTGGGAAACGGCCTGCCGTCGCCTTCTTGCGAAATCTCGGAGCAAGGGGAAGGCAGTGTTTTCGGAGGATTCGACGGAAGGAGACGTTGCGATGAAGCTTTCGTTTCGACCAAGAAATAAACTCAGCCTTTGAATCGACAGAGTGTTTTTATTTAAACACTGAGTCCTCAGTCAGGGACACCTACTTTATCAACGAGCAATTTGTAGGATCGGACGCAAATCTCCACTTTTCGATCGGTATCTGCCGCCTAAGAAATACGTAGAATATAAGCTCCGATATTTGATTCCAATATTTCTGTTTAGAATGTATCCATACTTGGCCGAGTTCATCGAACGCCATGACGACAACCGCTGCACCAAACTTGCGTACTATAGTCGCTTTATGGATGAAATCTTGTTCGCCCTCTTTTAGCGAAATTGAATTGACGATACATTTCCCCTGACTGCATTTGAGACCAGCTTCGATTACTCGAAAATTGGAGGAATCGATACACAAAGGCACCTAACAAAATATAAAATTAAAAACACCATTTTTTAAATGTTAGTTTGAAATGCTGACCTTAGAAATATCAGGCTCTGATGAAATCAGGTTCAAAAATCGAGTCATTGCTGCTATGCCGTCCAACATGCCTTCGTCCATATTCTGAAAAAATTAGAGGCCATATTAATAGCTATGGAAATCCGAGACAGTTTACAACGGAAATCGCCGTGGTATAAACTTACAATATCAAGAATTTGAGCACCATTTTCTACTTGTTCCTTTGCAATTTGTAAGGCATCCTAAAAAGTGAAAAATTAAAACAATGGATAAGAAAAAAGATTGCATTTTTCTTACGTCGTATTTCCCCTCCTTAATGAGTCGTAAAAATTTTCGGGATCCAGCTACATTGCACCTTTCACCGATATTAATAAAATTTGTATTTTTTCCGATGCGGAATGGCTCTAGTCCCGAAAGTAGCATGTAGCCCTCGTACGGGTTGGGATTGGGTTTTCGAGGAGCATAATCTCCTACCACTCTTTTGATGGCTCTATTAAATAACGACTGTAATCGAGTTAACCTCGCATAACTTTGCTGTAATCGAATTACTTGATGTGATCAGGCGTGGTACCACAACAACCACCGATAATATTAACCAGGCCATCGCTAGCAAAATCTCGCAAACTCTCTGCAGTTATTTCTGGAGTTTCGTCGTAGCCGCCGAACGTATTGGGCAAACCTAAACAACAATAAACAAACGTCTCAATTGACTTTTTCGTTAGAGTAACTAAAAGAACTTAATTACCAGCGTTTGGATAGCAGATGACGTAAGACGAAGTAGAGCGGCCGATCGTCTCAATGAACGGTCTCATCTCTCGGGCTCCCAGTGCGCAATTTAAGCCTATGCTTTATTTTAATACATTTTTTGGTAAGTTTTAATTGGTAATTTGATCAATTGTTAAGAATGTTTACCATAATGGATTCGAATGTGACACGCTAATAACGAAAGCCTCTCCGGTCTGCCCGGATAGTGTTCTCCCGCTTTTATCAACAATCGTTCCAGAGACCTATGGTATTTTATGTATCAAAAGAAAAATATTAATTAATTAAATTATTTAACCTAATAATATTTTCATTACCATAACAGGAACACGACTATATTCCTTTTCGAAAAGGTTTTCGATGGCGAAAAGTGCTGCTTTCGCATTTGCCGTGTCGAAAATGGTTTCAACTAGAAGAATATCTGCGCCACCATCCAGTAATCCTTTGGCTTGCGTCGTGTAAGCATCCACCAGTTCGTCGAAAGCTGCACGTTAAGATGACCCGATGTTATGTAACTTGACTTGAGGTCAACGTACGCTTGCTGACGTAGCCAGCAGTACAAAGTCCAAATTAAGAAAGGAAGAAATGTTTATAGTACTGATGTTTCGAAAATCAGGTCGCTCGACTGATGGCGAAATGGATAAGGTGCGATTCGTAGGGCCCAGAGCGCCAGCAACCCAACACTGCTTGCCGGTATTTTTCTCGTAATCGGTTACTGCTCGAGCGGCCAGCTTGGCGGATTCAAAGTTCAGCCGGTAAGCCCATTCCTCCAGACCATAGTCAGACTGAGCAATCCACGTGCCGCTGAAAGTGTTGGTCTCAATGATATCCGCTCCCGCTTCCAAATAAGCCTTTGAAATTATAAGATTTATTCCTAGGGATGACATTGCAATCTCAATTATAGGTGGGGCATTTACATAATGGATGTCATAGATAATTTCCGGCCGTGTGATACTGAGCAAATCGTTGTTTCCTTTGAGGTTCTTCCCGTGGTCCGTTAGCTCTTCGTTCCGAAAGTCTTCCTCCTCCAAGCGATGTCGCTGGATCATAGTACCCATAGCGCCATCGATAATGAGAATCCGCTTAGCGAGTTCTTGTTCCAGAAGGTCGCTTTTCTCCGCTGTAGAACCAAGTCAATTTTTCAGAATGAACACTGATGGATTGCGACGAAAGATTACGCATGGCAGCAGAATATGTATGGGGCAAAAGCGATAAAATCTCGAGGAAGAGATTTTGGTTGACCTTCGAGGGGCCCATTTTAGCTAGATGGAATGGAATACGGGAAAGCCAGGAAACGAAACGGTGGGTTGTAGGCCCAGCCGAGGTCGCTTAGAGGAGCGTAAACAGCCTGAAGCTAAATTTCTAGACGACCCCAGGTACAACTTCAGTCGAACGAAAAGAAATATTGAACTTACATGCCCAGCTGCTGGCCTTCTGATTCACTGAAACGGTCATTTTTTTCGAGCTTGGATGTAGTTCACGCTCACGAAACAAGATTTGTTTTGGTTGTAACGTTCAGCCGGTCGACGTCGAAGTGAGGAAGATCGTCTAGAGTGTCAAAGGCTTTATGTTTTCATTCTGCATCACGTGGAGGCCACATGTTACACCACCTATCCGTCAAATTTGAAAATACTTTGTTCATCCAACAGGTGGCGGTATCCCAGCAATGTTTAAAAAAAGGGGCAAACACCACACGAGCGCTCTTCCCTTTTTCTAGGACGGTCGTCCAGTCTATTTGGTTTCCCTCAGGCACAAAGAAAAAAGAAATGTTACGATGGCACAAACATTCCTGAAAACGTCTAGTTGCCCAGTTGTTGGAGGATGTAAACACCGTCGGAGGATGTTGGTCGGCAACAGAGCGTCCTAAAGCGTAAAAGCGATCATGAGATTGCGAGTTTTTCAGTCACGTGACACTTGGCGGGACAGACAGACATTGGCCCTGCATACTCGTCTTTGAAAAAGTTAAAACCGGTTCTTGTCGATTGTGTTGTTCACCTTCAACATCTCTTCTCGGTGGTTACTGTGCTGTTTGTAGCCGAAGAAAGGAGGAGAGAGAGGCCGACGGGCCACTAGCGTCCATTACACGAACACACCACTGGAAGGAGTCCGCGAGTCATTCTGTTTCTGTGTGCTACGTCATCGACACCGTTGGAAATATAGCTCCCACGTCAGATGAAAACATTCACTCGGATCTCGGTGGTGAAAGGCATAGGTAAGTAACAAAATATTTGCTGAATTTTTCCATAGCCTCTTCAGCTTGGTGTTTGTTGTCGATCGTCTTTTATAGCTTTCTTGTTATTGTAATCGAATGGGAGATGTTACGGTCATGTTGCCAACCGAATTGTGGTTCTTACAAAGCCGTTCAAGTATGAAAACAACAACTTCGTTTTCCCCTCTATTATCTTCGGAGGAAAAAAAATCCAATGAAGATAAGATGTCGGGCCGGACGAAGAACGATTGGAGTCTGATAACGACATCCGTTCATATTCTGTTGAGAATCTAGCAATGTTTAGGCTCTGCGTATAACGTGGGCGGATCCCCATCTGCACACAGTCACAACATTAGAAAGCAACTTGACCATACTTGAACTTCCCAACTGGCTCCGAGGCCCGCGTTATTATTACGGCGGCAATTTTCTCTTGACGGCAAATGGTTAGAGGGTTCTCGGTTGCGGCTGGCGGATTCGTTCCGTGCTGGCGTTTTGATTGTAGGATGGTCGTATTTTTTCGTTTCTTTTGAAAGTTAATACATTTTCGTCGAATTTAGAGTAGCTACCAAGTAGAATATAACCTTGGAGGAAGGTTAAGCCATTCTTGTTTCTCTGTGTCGAAATTAAAAAGTTGCCTGCCGGTCAAAAAAAAAACAACAACTGCATTTTCGGGTTTGCCGAATAATTTTATTCAATTTTATTCAGCGCTGGAGCTTTTCGTTTTCAACTAAGAATGCCGTTCCAGTTTACCATGAAGCGTCTCCGATTTCGTCCGATAACAGCGGTTAAGGTCAGGGGAAGGGGAGGGGAAATTTCGTTCGAATTTCATTGCTAGTTGTTAGGGCAATATTGTTACGACGCTGAGACCAAGTGTCAAATGGATTTTGTGAGTTCGTGTCCCTATCCTTTCCTATTTGGACACGATTAACTATCGCGACGTGCTTAAGTAGAAGTGTTGAGTTAATATTTAGTTATTCAGCTGCTGGCTGTGTGCTTTGTAGTGCTGACGTGGAGCATACATACGTTTTAAGCAACATGATATCTTTTTAGTCTCTCCATACATTTATTCCCGTACAGTTCATTTGTTCAAGCGGTTTCCGTAATAGACATAAGGTTGACAGAGCATTCAAGGGGCACAATACTCCAGATACAGAAAATAGGTCAATTAAGGTAAGAGTAACATAGCCTCATGCATTCTCGTACCCTACCTTAGATGTCATTTTCTAGAATGTCGTACCCATTGAGAGCATTCCGTCTGGAACGCGCGTTCAGTTGCCAAGTCCGTAATGTCTCCCTTTCTTTGATAAACGAAGTCGGCGGATGCGTTGCTAGAGTGTTAATACCCTCAAAGTTCGCAATTGTTCCCAAAAAGGAAACCTCGCCCCTTGTGTTGTGTTGTAAATGTCAAAACTGTGTACCAACAAAACTGATACGGATATATTCTTTCACTAGGTGGTTCTTATCAACAGGTGAAGTTGGTAATTTCCTGGCGCTAGGTTCTAACGGGACGGAGCCGAACAGTTTTTCTCGATGGTTTAAAGAGACGGCCGAGAGTTGTTGCACTCTCGCAAAAAGTTTAACGAAGATGAAACCTTTGAGAAGATTCGCTTTGTGGATTGTGGCTGTCCAGGTACGTTACATTTGTACACGCATTACTCTTTACGTTATATCAAGTTTTCTGACTTGTGCAGTGCGTGCCATCTCGTGAGAAAAATAGCAGCCCAAAGTAGAATGTCAAATTCCACACTCTCATAATAAGAGAATGACCCTCTGGGATTGTGGGGGGTTCGGCATTGATCTCCCCCCTCTCTATATATATACGCACACAAGAGTACTTGGCAGGAGCGTGAATAAAGGCTAATTGGGCGGACGTGACATTGTCTTTTGGGCACATGGCTACTGTACGACTCTAGTCGGCTGATCAATACGTTGAGACGTTGTGCCCTTTTCGTGTCAGATCAAAAGTTGCCACTGGAGACTATCTCTGGATGTTTGTGGAAAGCATTGATCGGGTGAAGTTGGCTATACACGACTGGCTCGGAGCAATATCAGCAATTGACACAGCAAAGTTAGACTACGAGGAAGAATCGACGATCCGTGAACAAATCGAAAACCAAAAAGACACTGGGTTATCGCCACATTCTCTTGGTTTTTTTTCCTTCTAGGCATTGATTTGTTATTATTAGAAGAAGGCCCCTCTCTCTCTAGGTTTTTGCCTCTAGTGGCAAGAAAACAAACAATCCTGTAATTATTATTTTAGCCTAATGGCGTCGACTAGCTCTAAGAGGATGTCTAGCTGTATATTATCGCCCTGTTAGCTGGGTCTTTAACTCTTCCGGAATTCTTTTCAATTGATAATTAATCAGCTCATGATCTTCTTTGTGTAGGTCGTGATGATTCTAGGAATTATGAGCGTCTATACGTTCCAAAGGACCGGATGGTCGACTTTAGTGGGTTTTTACGGACAAATGGAAATGGACGAAGGACTCTCCGATGGCAATTCTACGGCTGTACCATTGCCGGAACTTCCGGAAACATATACCTTGTTGGACGACGACCGCTCATATTTCACGCTGCTGCCCAACGGGCTCGAATGCTTTACAGGCGGAACGGATTTAATAAAAAGCGGCTCGAGTTCATCAGGTAGCGCTTGCACCTGCCTGGACGGCTACCACGGCCGAGATTGCGGCATTCCGGAGCCAGTTTGGTTCGCTTGCCAGGTAGTAAACAATTGCACGGATATGAAAGCCCGGAAGAAGCCACGACGACTTGTGCACGGATTCAACATCAATCACGAACTCGAGTTCTTTCAAGTCCGGTTGGAAGAAGTGGGCGACGTGTTGGATGTTATCATCGTTGGCGAATCTAATCTAACTGCTGGAGGCGATCCGAGCCCTTTGTACTTGCTGCCGGAACTGCGCAGAGGGTACATGGGCGGTTTCCAGCACAAAATTATCCACGTCTTCATCGATCACTTTCCACAACAGGGATTGACGGACGGGTGGTTTGCAGACACTTTTATACGCGACTATATGGGAGAAGAAGGACTCAAACGAATCAAAGGTAATTTCCTGTCTAGTCTTCAGCTCATATATTTCTAGCTCTATTTATACTTTTTACATTTTTTTTTTCGTCTTATTTCTTAACACTAGGTATTCGGGATGATGATCTATTCTTACTTTTGGATGCCGACGAGATACCAGACAGAAGCGTCTTGCTTTTTTTGAAACTTTACGACGGTTATCCAGAGCCGATTTCCTTGACGTTACGTTGGTCCGTCTATGGTTTTTTTTGGAAACGGTTCGTCAGCGGATCGCCGTCTGTCGAGGACGTGACTAAAATCGTAGCAATTGCTACTATGCGCATGGTCCGAGAAGTTTACGATGGTAAAGTGATGAGCATCCGGCGCAACTATCTAGCAACTCCATCGCTCTTGGGCAAGGTGGAAGTCTACGCGAAAAGCGGCCATTCGGTGATGGAGTGGATCATCGGTCGGGTCGGAGCGTACGCCGGTTTCCACTGCTCTTGGTGCTATAAACCGGAAGGAATCAGGCTCAAATTGGCTTCGGCTCAAAAAGACGACAAGCCACGATGGGGTGACTATCCCGAAAAAATGGATCTCGGCTACATCGCTGGATTGATCCGAAACGGTCGCTGGTTCGACAACTCTCAACCCTTTTTCCTAGTCAAACCGGAGCAGGATCGTTCCTACGCCCCTTCGTACATGCTAGAGCACAGAAACAAATTCAGCTACTTGTTGGATCCACCGACGCCAGACAAGACGGGCGTATGATGCAGCCCAGCCTTATTTAAATTCAAAAATGGTTTCGGGAGATTCTACGATTATTCCAGTTTTTTTATATTGTTCAAATGAAGTGAAACGTCTTGTACCTGTGATCTGGGCCATTAGTCGGCATGCTCTCTTTGCTATTGTTGATATTTTTCTTGTGTGTGTTATTTTATTCAATAGGATATACAGTTAATTTTTGTTTTCGGGGCTGATGGTACCAGCTGCGCCTCATTATCTCCACACACACACACGCGCGTGCATACAACATTACGAGGAGACCACCTCTGCTCGGTGCCTTTATGTTGTCCTTGAAATCTTGCCAGCCGAGCATTATTTTCAAATTTTCTTTGTTATTCTTTTCAAGGAAGAATGCTTCGAGTGTTTTATCATACCGTCGACTTTATTCGTCTTTTAATCGGAGACAAATGGCCTTTTCCTAGAAAAGAGGGAGGTGCAGCAATCAAAAAGACGAGTTGCTGGTTTCAAGCCGCTCACGCAATAGATTTTAGCTTTCAGACGTCGTCTCGAAATCCAATCAGCCCATACAGCGCCGCGTCTTCCATCTTTTTGTATTCACAAAGGCGACGACGGCGCACACGGTCGTTAGCATAACAATATCTGCAGGGAATAACAAGTTAACAAGTTCCTGCTTCTTAAGTTTTAATAGACGTCCAAGTGTTCTTAAGTTTAACTCGGGCAAAGGGAAAGAAAAACACAATTCGACAGGTCAAGGCTACCCTATAGGTATAGGCTACAAATCCCAGATCTAGAGACACCGATAGGTTATAGTTTCAAGTCCTTGAAACCGACAGCAGGTAGAGAAGCCATTGTCCACATCAAGAGAACGAGAAAAACCAGTTACCTTTTCCATCTCTTGTTGACAAAAGATGGATGAAAAGGGAAACCCAACAGCATAAAAAGTGTATTTTTCCCAGTTTTTTTTCTCTCTCTCTCTCCCAATCTCTGCTTGTATCACGACCCGTGAAAATCGAAAGCGACACGAACGCCCCTAACGGCAAGCCGGCAGGTTCCTTCTGTAAATAAATACACTTCCCTCCAGCAAGCCAGCAGAGAGCCTCTTTTTTTCTTCTACATTGTATATTACCATATGAATACTTGAATCTGGTGGAATTTCTCCCGAGTTAATCGCGCGTATATTACGGTTGACCGACGAATTGCATTCGTTCTCGCGTACTCGATACTTTTATATACCAATAGCTACGCTTGATTGTCCGGACCCGGCGAACTGTCCAGAGTCGAAAATTGGTCGGCACTCTCGGTCGTTATCTCTCAATAGTAACTTGGGATTCAGAAGGCATCTTTGCGTAGCCTACTATAGACTGATGTGTGTACACGGACACAATGTTTCGGGATCGGCTGGGCATTTCGGATGTTTGGCATACGAAACGAAGGGAAACCTGCCCGAGACTGATTAGCATTCTACCGCCCACTTTTGCAGTCTCTCTCGGTCTCGGGATTCTTTTCTGTATGCTGTTGGGTGGAAAGTTTTGGGGTTCGTGTTTTTTTTTCTCTTTTATCTCGTATCGAGAATAACAACATGTTAGCCAACAACCCCAAACAGACAAATCCCTCCAAAATACGGGATTTTTCTGTTTCGCTGTCAAAGTGGGAAAACTCGACGGATCCCTGGTGGCCATCTTCGAAAACAAGATATCGGTTTCCTTTTTCTTTCTTTTTTTAAAGAATTCCCAGACACACATTGGGAAGAAGAAAAAGATGTCGGCCATTTCCCATCGGCTGGGAAAAAAGGGAAAGACAATAAAAAATGTATATATCTTTTTAAAGAAAAGCGAGAAAAGCACTGCTGGCCCATTATACAAACCAGACTTTTCGCCCGCAGGGTTCTCTCACTTTTATAGACGTATTTCCCTTCCCCTTCTTGGCCTTGAACTTGGAGAACGCCAGCGCCACCGCTGCAGCAAGTTGTATTTATAATCCAAGCAAAACAGCTTGATCATGTTGTATTACAATAAGAAAAGAGTATTCGATTTTTTTGTATTCTTCTTTTTCGTCGAAAAAAAGAAGATTAAATCTTGGCAGTCTGACGCTCTACGAGTCGACCGAAACGCTCTTTTCCCTCTCGATGCGCGATGTGGCGAAAAATGGCGCCCGCTTGCCTTCATCGACTACTACTCGGCTCTGTATCTTCTTCTTTGATGACGATTCCGTGTAAGGAAGTCGCCGCCACCATCTCGACTCTCGAGGAACTGGTTTTCTTTCCTCATGAGCCGCCGCCATGTTTGTTGCCAAGTGCAACCAGAAAGGGAGAGTGAATAAAAAAGGCAGAAAAGAAAAGGAAAAGTGATGAAGAAGACGCCGACGGGGGAAATGCTAAAAAGAGAAGGAAAAACGCGAGAAAAAAAGGGCCTCTTCAACACAACCGTGGCGACTGTGGAATCTTCTTATAGACGAAAACGCGCACAGCTTGGTGGTCTCGCAAAAAAATATATAAAATTTTTTTTTCCGTTTTCTCCCCTCGCATTTTCATTTGGTGTACTATTTTAAAAAACGATGGAAAATGTAAGAAAAAGAAGAATTACTACCTAGCCGAAAGACATTGGCGCGGATGTGGTTTTTTACGAAACGGAACGCTGAGGGAATGAAGGAGAGGGCGGAATAAAAATAGAGAATAATAACAAACGAAATGGATGAAAGAAAGATGAAAGAGAAGAAGGCCCGAGGCAGGAGCCACCGACCGAAACAAAAGAACATCTTGCGAATTTCGGAAGGGAGAAAAAAACATGTTTAAGCCCACTGAGAATTTATCAGCTCTCTGGCTTGAGTCACTTTTCCTCTCGACTTTAATAATTTTTGCCAAAAAATCATGTAAGACGACTGTGTCAAAAAGATAACAAAGGAAAAGGCAAGTTCAAATTATATGACTGACGAAGAAGGATAAAAAGAAGGAGATGAAACATTTTTGTCCGTATATGCTGTATAGGGCGCATGCGCCGCTTGGGGGCAGCAGCAGGAAAAAGGAGGAAGGGGAGAGCTGTGTGAGAGGGCCCCCGGCTCCATGGGCTGGTTGTATTCGACTGAGAGCGACAGTAGAGGGCTGAGCTTCAGCCCGGACTTGGTCATAGAAAAACAAAAGAGGCTGCCTACAGTCCCCGTTTTCGTTGATTACTAAACGAAACCAAGTCGAATTCGTTGTGAATAGTACTCAACTTTAAGTCCAGTGTGTTGTCAATCAAGTATTTCAACATCCAACTACCTAAATACTCTCGTGTTGTGACGTCGTGTGCATTGTATTGATACCAAGCTCGACCTAAACAGCAGCTAAAAACCGATTTGTAAATCGAAACGTCGATCAACAAATTGAATATTCATTAAATCCGATACCCAAGACGTGAATTTCATCCACAATTCTGTGCAATTTTTCGTCTATAACGTAACGCTGAACGTTTCTTTTAAAAGATAACCTCGGGCTATTCACAAGAAGAAAAAAGTGCCAACCCTCATTATTCAATTTGACATAACAACCTGTTGCCAACTTCAAAAAAAGTAGAATCACGATCGCAAAAAGGGATTTGAAACTGAATGAGTGAAGTGTTGTGGTGCGCGTTTCCCATTTTCTGATTAGATTAGACCGACCAGTTGAAAGGAGAAAGAAATAAACGTCCTTTTTTAACGAGAGATAGCGAGAAGCTTCCGACGAGAAATGGAAAGCTGGGCAGAAGCTTTGGTAAGTAACAACAATCGGTACCTTTTCGACTTTTATGACGAGGCATAAAAAAAGAACCAATCTTGACCCTTTCTTGTTAAAAAGATAAGAATCTGGGTGAAGAAGCAGTCAGAAAAAAAAGGTAGTAGGTAACAATTTTCTCTGAAAGAGAAAAAGGCTGAAAAAAGGGCTGTTTAAAGATGGCCGCTCCGATATAACACCGAGCCTCTCTGACCTTTTCTGTGATGGGAATCTCTCGTGGTTATTCTCTGGGAAACGGCCATCGATTGCGACCGTGAACTTGAACCTGATAACTTTTGCGCGCTCGTGAGTAGGGGTGGAGTCACGTGTCGTTGCTAAAGAGAGCACGCCACTAGTTACATTATTGATGGTTCCTTTTGACTATATAGGGGACGTTCCTTCAAAAAAAGACAATTTTCAATGAAATGGTTTCGTTCTTTGGTTGATATCCTTCACAAAAAAATATCGGCTGTCTTTGGGATTTTTCCTTTTGTACCATGAAATTACCTTCGTCGCTGCCATTGTCTACTTTGCTATTCCAACCCGTTTTTGACATGCATTCACATTTGGTAGTCTAATGCTATCCGGTCTCAGTTGTGTGACGTCACTCTTGTTTCAAATGACAGTCGTAGTATGCGGATCGTGTTGTCAAACAAAATGTCTTGATTTCTTTTTTTCTTTTTTTTTTTTAAATCTGGAGAAAAGCAAATATTCGATAGCCGGCAGTTGATACCGAGATAAGATGCGAAGGGAGTTTTCAATGTTTTGTTGTAAACAGAGAGAGAGAGACCTAGTGACATAAATCACGTTGATACACCAACTGGACGCATCACAAAATCCCCTTACGAGGTCAACGGGTTGTGATCAGCTGTCGGCCAATGAAAACCTATCGCCGGCTCTCGTCACGCATTTCGGTTTCAGTCCCGCGGGCTATGTACCTCTTTTTCTGTCTACTTCCTTTTCACAACGTGGGGCCCCTACTCCTCCCTGAACAATAAGCCGACCGAGTTTCTTTAAAAAGAAACGAAAAGAACAGAAAAACGAACGCCGGTGTCTTCATTTCGCCTCGAGCTGTTGCGGTCAGGAAGTATCATCCATCATCTCGAATCAAGGTTACGGGAGTCTGTTCCGCTCCCGTAACTCCGATAGTGAACGTTCCGGAAGACATACATTTTTAGAAAATTCTTCCCTGTAGGTATCGTAGTAAAATGTGGCGGGGGTATCGAGTATACGAACATCAACATCTGTCGCTTGCCCGCGTTTTTTTCGGATCGCGGAGAATTGTCCGCTGTATCGTAGATAAGCCACCCCATATATAATCCCAGGTTGGATAAATTGGCATGCCTGAAAAATTGACTGCGGCAATCGATGGCAATCCAATTTGAAAAAAAGGGGGGCAAGAAGCCATAAAATTGTCAAAAATCAATAGTCCCGAAGACAATATCCTCGCGGTGTTGGTCGATGGTTACCCCCGATAGTCAATTTAAGCTGATTATTTTAGATATACGCGTGTATATATACATATTTGTGTAGCGTATGTGATCTGGCTAGTACCGTCTGCGGTTTATTTCTGGTCTGGTCTTCTACTCCGAGTGCTGGTTGAGCGAGTCTTATCGATCCATCTTAAATGGAAGGCACGCACATTCTTCCTTACACACACATCTTGGTCGTGCACACGCTTATTATTAATACTTGCCATGGTCGTACGAAATGATAAGACGACAAACCAGTAGGCGACTGCCAACTAGACTTGTCATTTCGCTTGCCAGACTCGTGATCAGACCGTGTTGAGTTGATTGTGTTTACTCCCAGTTTTTGGTTGCCAACTTTGCCGTAGTAGTAGTAGTACCTGACGAACCTTAGGCCTCTGATCACGTGCCCATTCTGTGATTTCTTGTTTTTCTTTCTTGTTTATCAGTCAAAGTTGTTATTGAAATTTTGTTTGGCTCTACGTGATATTGTCTCTTTCCCTTTCTGTGGCGGAAATATCACGAGACATCCGTCATCCGCATTCTGGCTCGAGTTTTCCGGTAGCGAAGACAGATGAGGCCGTCGGAAAAATTCCCCAAAAAACTTTCTCTCTCCTCCTCTTCAACTGTCCCGAAAAACCGCCAAGTCATGCCGCTCCTCATTCCAACGTGCGGAATCATAATGCACTCTAGGAATTCTAATTTTACAGGCCTACACGGCCTTGGGGAGAAACTTAAATCCAATCGACTTAGAAACCGCGGCGACGAGAATCTTCTTTTGCGTCAGACTCTTGCACACACAAAAAAGGAGGGCGGACGCGAGACGTTGTGACAAATTCCTTGCTCAGCGGTCGTGATGGATTGCGGCGATGATAAACAAAATGCTGTGTGTATTTCCCGGCCGTCTAAAGAATACACACGATCGATATCAAGTTTGAGATGCTTACTTCAGATGGAGGAAGCTATCCGACTGATGTAGGACTTGATCAGCATTCAGCCGACGTCATTTGATGTTTAAAAATATGCTTGACAGTGTAGGGTCACTCATTCAACGTTGCTCAATCGGGATGATGCAACGTGCTCCGATTCGTACACTACAATGTTTGGTTTTGGCATTGGTTCCTCTATAGGGTCGATGAGTCCGTACGAGTAGGAGACGTTGTGTTGGAGATACTACTAGAGAAAGTGGCAATGTGGTGCTGGTGTGTGTGTGGGTGGGTGGTGGGGAGGAATGAGTCGTCGGTATTCAAGGGCGGCGATTATTGATCGTCTTCTCTCCTCTCGCGCCCCGGCCCAAGCTCCTCGACGACGACGAGAGGAAATCGTTGGGTCCGAAAACTGCGCCTCGCTTCGGAGAAAAGCCATTTGCCGACATTGTAGTGGCCAAGCACACGCGATCCATCGAGAGAGTCTGTGCCTCGTTTCGTGTGGTTCCTCGTCGTTAGCTGCTGTTGATTGAGGGGGAAAGACCCCGACTTTTTGGGTAGTGGTAGAGCTAGGAGAGACGGACACCCGTTTTATTTGGTAGAGCGGACGAATCGTTGCTTCTCGTGTTACTAATCTCATTAATGACTGATATCTTGCCTTGTTTGTTTCCTTCCTCGAACAGGCCATGATGACAACGACGGAGCCACTTTTGCTCCGCTCGGAAGTCAAGAAGGAGGAGTCGGACCTCCATCACCACCACCACATGTGCGGAATGGACGACTGTTCGCCGGCCGATAGCTCGCTCTACTCACCCACCACTACTGGACTACAACTGGAGGTAATTTATATCCATTGTCATTCCTAATACGTCATCGTCTCCGTCTTGCCAATGCCTTCATTATAGTAACGCACAGTGTCTTTCTCGATCCCTTTGACCCCATCACGATCGATCGATAGGATTTCTTCCCCCTCCCCATGGTTGTTGGCCCGTCGACGACGTGTCGGGCCAGAAAAGACTTGGTTGTTTCTCTCTCTTTCTGCATTCTCTTTGTCTTTAATCCAATTTTGAGTAACTTGTGTGCGGTGAGTGGATACGAGCGTGAAGAATCCCAGATTAGCTTCTGATGGTAAATAAGAGGAAAGAGAGACTCCTCCGGTTTATTTTTAATCCGACAGCTGAGAAAGTTATTCCGCCTCTCTCTCTCTTTCTGAAAAGGAATTTTACATCCCTGAGAATGTCTTCCTTCCGCCGAAAAGCACAAATTCTCGTGACCAAGCAACTGAAAATAGCCGGACAACAACACAAAGAGAAGCCCCAAAAAGTTTCCGTGCTCTGGCCTCATTTGAATCGAGATGGGTCACGCCTCTCTCTCTCACTCTCATTCTCTCTCTCTCCCGGGCTTGCTCTTTGGGCTCCCTGGAAAAGTGTTGTTGGGTTCTCGCCTTCGATATCGTTGCCTAGCGTGACTTGTTACACTAGTCGGGCTTATCAAATATGAAATTCATCTCTTTAAGTCGCACTCGTCTCATACCAATGAATAAAGACTTTGATGTCATTTTCTGTGTGTCGTTTGACAACGACGACGCAGTTGGAGTTGAGCCAAGAAGACGAAGCAGTCGGCGGAGGACTTGGTTTGGTTGGATCGGCCTTGGCGTCCAATCGCAACGGCAACGGATCCTATCAGTCGACGACGTCGCCATCGATCGCCCGTTCCCTCTCCAGTCCCGACGAGCTCCTGGACAGTCCTCCTCCTCCTCCGTCCGATCACCGCCGTTCCTCCATTACCGGCAAGCAGCAGCAACATTTCATCTGCTCGTCGACGACCAATCGAGGCGCCGCTTCGGCACCCAACAATTTGGCCGCACGGTCCATCCACCGCATCCAGGTTTGAGACTTATTCTCTCTTCGGTCGATTTTTTTTTGTCATCTCTCTTTCTCTCTGTTCGCCTCTTTTTTTCCCTTTTCTTTTGGAGTGGAAAACGAAGCGAAAAGAAAGGGAAAGAGGAATGACATGCCGACTGCGTTCTTGGGGGGTGGGCAAATGGCGTCGGATCGATGGCAGACGAAGAAAGAAGCTGGATTACTCTCTCGTGTTGTTCTTTTTACATCGTCCTCCCCTACTACCGTACACACTACTACTCTCACGGTCTCTTCTCCTCCTACTTTCTCTTGCTGATAATGTAATACAACTCTCCACCAACGAAAAAAGAAAAATCCCGATAATTGAGTCGGTGCCAACTGCCAGGCTACACGTGATGTCGAGCTCACGAGGGATCAAGACAGATGACTAGGATATTTAAATTTTTAAATGGGGCCACAATGGATCGATCGGGATCAAAGAGGACGTTGTAAGCTAAATTTAGTTTTCTTCTTTTTTTATTCATCTTCGACACACATATCGCATTTTGGTCGGTTTCTTCGCTCCATTTCAACTTTCGTCTTCCGGGACTCTTGGCTTTCGATCGCTCGCTCGCTCTCTCAACAGGCTTTTCTTGTAGTGGTAGAATGTACGCTACTGTGGGCTCAAGACACAGTGTATGTGTGTGTGTTTCTGGACGATCGATCCAGCACACATAGGACACGCCATCTTGATGATGGAGACCCCGTTGCGAGGTACTTGCAGCGTGAATAATAGTTTCCAGTGGAAGGGGCAATCGTTTCCTCTTTTTAGAGAGAACTGCAGTCTTTTAACGGCCGATCGAATGGCGATGGAATTCGTTTCAAAGTTGTGCCCGGCCGGCTTCCACCAGTTTCGACGTCGTTGACCTGTTTTAGCCGTTTCATAACATTTTGGCGTGAATCAAGTGTTTATTATTTACCTCGCTTATTTTTCTAAAACACAAGGTGGAATTTGTTTGTTTTTCTTGTGTAGGAGCCAAGTTTAGCGGCGGAAGAAACGGACGTTTCAACCGATATTTCGCCCTTGTCGTCAGCCGGCCTCTGCCGTTCAATCTCGCGCTCCTATTCGAGTCCCGAGCCGGACGATGGAGCCGAGTTGGACGGCAAGCGCCAACAGTACGTCCACTGCTCCTCAACGACGGCGCCAGCGTCCGACGAATTCACCAACCGCCACCGGACGACTCAGGTATATTTATATAAAAGCTATCCATCTTGGCCTTAATTTCCTTTCCTAACTGACACTTAAAGCGACAGACCCTACAGCTAAAGTTGGACACCTCTCTTTCTAGGGGAGTGAAAAATGATCTGAAACATTTCTAGTGCCGGCTGGTTTGGTTTCATTACTATTTTTAAACAGCGAAGGTGATGTTGCTGTGGTCGTAATCGTGTGGGGGGTTTTTTTCTTTTTATTTCTCCGTAGTGAATTCCAACCTAATATGGGTTGATGTCTTCATGTTGTCACGGTGCAAAATGACTCTTCACACCTCGTGGGCTTGTTAGCGCCAGTCGGATTTGGTTCGGGAGGGCTCTTCCGACCGGTGACGGTCACTAATTGGCTTTGCACACGATGACGATGACAACGGTCCACAAGGGGGATGTGCGCGAGAAATGTCGTTATCTTTTGATCTTAATTGCGCGCCGCCAGTAACTAGTCCTATTAACTGGTGTTTTTCTCTTTATTATCAGGGAATATATATATATATTTTTTTTTTTTAAAGAAAAATAAAAATAAAATAGTAAAATATGTTTTTTGGATGAGGACCAGAATGGCCGCCGCTGCTACGTGGCCCTTATGGCCATTACACTGTTCTGGTTGTTTTTGTCTCGTTGGCCATTGTTTATTTTGAGGGTCGTTTTTCCTTTCCCTACTTCTTTTTTTTCCCTCTTTGTTGTTGTTCCATGTGTGAGTTGCTTAAATGGTCCATTTGTTTTATACACAGGGCGATTTTAAAGACGAAGACGCTCCTAAACGGCTGTGCCTCGTATGCGGCGATGTGGCGTCGGGTTTCCACTACGGAGTAGCCTCGTGCGAGGCGTGTAAAGCCTTTTTCAAACGAACCATCCAAGGTAATATTACTCGATTTCTGCAGTGTGCGCCTCCCCGGTCTCTTCATTACCTCTTTCTCATTAAGAGAGATACGCTGATAACTCCGTATGTCCGTGATCCATTAACCAATTGTAGTTCTCCTGTCTTCGGTCCTGGTCTCGTCCTCTTCGTTAGTCTTAATGAATGGATCAAAAGACGAGATTTTCCCCGGTCTTTGTCATTCGGATGCGCCCGAATTGTTTGTTGTACCAGAAGTAGCTGAGGTTTCGATTTTCGTTTAGAAAAGGAGAACGGTTCGTCTTCGATGTGTAGGGGGAGGAGAGGAGGGCGGCTAGTGATGTAATTTCGTTTGGCAGTGCCTTATGGTGTTGTCTGGTTGTATTTCATTGCAGGGAACATCGAATACACGTGCCCGGCCTCGAACGATTGCGAGATCAATAAACGCCGGAGGAAGGCCTGCCAGGCCTGCCGTTTCCAGAAATGCATCCGGATGGGCATGCTGAAGGAGGGCGTCAGGCTGGATCGCGTTCGCGGTGGAAGGCAAAAGTACCGGCGCGTGACGCCGTACACAACTCCAGCGTCGGCCAACTCTGGTGGAACAGCCCCGACCGGATCGACCGATGCGAACGCCAATTCCCATCCCGTCAAGAAAGTCTCGCTGGAAGGTACGTTCGCCGCGTACAAACATCGCCAATGCGGTCGATACAAAGTCGTCGACGGCCGGCGGCCTTTCGACAACTCCCCCCTCGTCGACCAACACTTTAACTCAACCCTCGTCTCTGTCTTTGTTGTTGTTGTTGTTTGTTACAGATAACAAAATCCTGAGCACACTGGGCCAGTGCGAACCAGAAATGCTGACGACGGCCGACATGTGGCCCGAAGGCGAATCTTCAAACATGGATCCCTCGTTGCGAATCCTTTGTACTTTGAGCGAACTCTACGACAGGGAGCTGGTGGCCGCCATCGGCTGGGCCAAACAAATTCCAGGTGAATATTGAATTTCGACTCGGACGAGGGGGACGCGTCCAGGGAAATGGCGGACGTGTCCCGAGCGGAATCAGCCTTTCCGGATCCAATCCCGATTGTGACATGTCCATTTATAATGGGAAAAATATCTATCTTTTCTTTTCTTTGTCTTTCTTTCCCTGTTCCTCTCCACCCCTCTTCGTGCTACCCAGGGTTCCTGGAAATGCCTCTCAACGATCAGATGAGGCTGTTGCAGACGAGCTGGCCGGAAGTACTGAGCCTGTCGCTGGCCTTCCGCTCCATCCCGATGAACAGTACCAATCCGAAATTGCAATGGTCGGCTGACTTTAGCATGAACGAAAAGGAAGCACGCGAATGCGGCATGGAAGAGCTCTTTTTCCAGGTTCGGGCTTCAATCAAACTCAATCTTATCTCTTGCGGCACGCACACTTAATCAAACTATCGTTTCACGCAGTGCGTGACGGTTGCCCAGAGACTGGAGCAGTTGGCTGTGACCCGTGAGGAGTATTATCTCTTGAAGGCCCTAGTGCTGGTCAACTGCGACGTCCGCGTCGAGAGCATGGCCCATGTGAAAAAGTTGCGAGAGACGGTACTCTCCGCCTTGTCCGATTGTTCCATCGCATTAAGGTACTATACTCGATTCTTATTTCGTCAGATTCCTAGTTTGGCCCAGCATCATCTAAAACTATTTACTCCAATTATCTAGACAAGGCAACGGAGCCAGTCAGCAAATGCAGCACTTGCTACTCTGCATGCCTTCCATCCGGCAGGTGGATAGCTCTTTACGGCGGTTCTGGGCTCTAGTTCGCCGCGATTCGCGAGTTCCCATGAACAAACTCTTTTTGGAGATGCTCGAATCGCCCATGAGATGAATACTTTTCTTCTTCTTCTTCCTTTTCTTTATTTTTCGCTTTCTGGTGGTTTTGTTTTGTTTCTGCATCCAAAACGAAGACGGATGAGTCGACAGCATAAACACAGACATTGTGAAAGGGGGGAAACCCACACAGGCTCTTACTTCTTCTTTCTCTCTCGTATCTTTTTCTTTTAACATAATCACGGTGTCCTTTTTTGTTTTGTTTCTTTCTTTCTGGAAAACGAGACAAAAAAATTGATATATATATACATAAGTATGTATACAGCCGACACACAAAAAAAAAAAATTTGTTAACCCCCAAGTTGTTGTTGTTTCGGGGAGCAATATATAGTGAACGTCGCACGCACAGATGCACGCGCTTCGTGCTGGTCCCTCCCGTTGTGTGTCTGTGTAAATACTTTTTTTTCTCTATCTTTACGTGATGGCGCGTTCTTATAGAAAACTTATATATTATTATGATATAAACATACAACACAATTTACCCTGCAACAAAACTAGGACAAAAAGGAAAGAAAAACAAACAAAAAAACAACAAGATTTATTAATGATTCAACCCAGCATCTCCTCCTTGAAGAAAAAAAAAAACGAAAACAAAAATGGAATGAAATTATAATCACCTTAGCGTACACCAACAGTTGTTGGCACTGGACAGCGAGAAGAAGAATCAAGTACCCCATGGGGCTATGCAACAATGACTGATCTGACTTGTTTACTCCCTCTCTCTTCTTTTGGAGCCCTCGATCTTCTTCTATCTATATATAAAAAGTATATATATTCTTACATTCGCGTAACTTTTGGTTGTTTTGCAATACCACCCACCCCCATTTTCTCGACTCTCTCTTTCTCTCTATTTTGAATGTCGTATATTTATATTCTACATCAAACAAAAAAAACACACGGCTTGTGTGGGTATGTGTGTTTTCTTGTGGATTATTTTCGTAGTAGTCGACGACGTGTTATAATATTTGTGTCCACACCATCATTCTCTCACACTTTTTCATCTCGCCATAATACCGTGGAATATTAAAAAACCAGAAAAAAACGAGACGCCGTCCGTCGTTTTCCCTCTGTCATTTTTTGAACTTGCCCCGACAATTTTGTGTTTTGTCCCCCTCCTTTTTTTATTGGATTTTGGAAAAATAGTGTGTTGTGCGGACGAATAATAATGAACTGTTTGTTTCACTATTTCTCGTGTCTCTCTTTTTTTTTCGTCCATCGAGACGACTCCCTTAACGTACCAACGTACTTTGGGGCCTTGAAGCAAAGTAAAGTTTTGTGTGCTGGATCGGCGCCCTCAATTTCGAACCAAACATCGCCGAGTGGGTTATATATCCTGTACTTCTAGGAAATCGTTAACCCACCGCTGGGATTCGATTCTAATGGCGCTGCAAAACTCGGCGTTCTTGCCTGCAAAAAGTATATGGCCTCACTAAGCTCCTGCTCTGCACACACACACAGAGTCAGAAATGCAAATAGGTGGCGTGTCCTCTTTTAGTCCATTGACTTTCAATATAGCAGCAACCCTGCCCGGCCCCCGAGTAGCAACTTGAAGAGCTCCTTAAATGAATACCTTGGAAAACAAAATACTGTTATTACCTTCCTAGATTGCACAATCCGCATGTGCTAGCAGCGCGCAACTTAATGACAATTCACTAAGAAACAGTTCTATCTGGGGATAAAGCAGACTCCAGGTGGACTGGTCGTGCCGGAAGGGTTTCGTGTGTGTATGGGTTGTATAGATGTCGCGATCACGAACGAGGGGAGGGGGGGGGCATCTCGTCAATACTGCATCGTCATCGTGGACTGTCGCCTGTTTTGATATTTTCCCCCTTTTTTTGTTGCTTGGACTTTGTTCACAAAGATCCGCCTTTAGCAAGCCTAGCGAGCCAATTTTCTTTCCTGCGTGTTCGGCAAGGATGTTACTGTCGATAAATCAATACTGACTTCTAGCTTCCCCAGGCCAAAAAGATTTATAGACGGTCGTGAGATCTTCGATGCGCAAAAGAAGAGACGAGACATCTTCTGATCAAAAAGGATGGGGCCGCCCCTGAAATTGCGTGTGTGTGTGCTCATGGATTTCCGATTGAATCGTCGGATCCACGCGCCGGCTGTCACGTAGTCATATATTGACGTCGTTGGATACGTCAGTGGTCACGACGCCGTCACGTTACAGCATACAGTTTTTGAATACAGACGCCTCATTTACAAATATAGATACGCCTGTTTATTTATAGCTTCTCCAATTATCAAAGATGAACAGCCGCTAATTCTGACGCTAATGCGTCCGTAGTGTCATCTCTCGAGAGCATTATGACGTATCGCCTTGGCCTTGCTTATTCAGCGTAGTATGTAATAAACACAGTTCCAAGAAGCGTGTAGTGGCTTGTCGACTCATTCATCATCAGCTCCCAAAATATTGTTCTTAATGGAGGCGCGGGAAACACTTCTTGACACATATCCAGCAATCCAGGTCCAGAGCGTATTTTGACTATTTTCTATTGGTGAAAACTTACAAGCAAGAAGAGGCTTCAGATTGACAGATTCCCGTGTTCCCGTATGGTGCGTCCCTGGTGCGTCTGCTACTCTGCTTCGATCAGGTCCAACGTCCAAACCATACAACGTGCCGGACGGCTGGACGCGGTTTTTCTTTTATCTAGTTGATTAAATTGACAGTTTAGACTTGCTGGAATTCACATTAGTGGCAAAAGCTTTCCCACACACGTAGTATTCAGTCATAATGGGAGTTCCAGCATTTTTCAGGTGGTTGACACAAAAGTATCCGTCTGTAATTTGCGACTGCATCGAAGAAAAGGTAAACATCGATTCACCTGTGTCACATTTGTGTATGAAACTAATATTGGGATAAAGTAACATGTTCAATATATATATTTACAGCCCAGACAGGACCAAGATGGGAGAAATTTACCTGTTGATGTATCAAAGCCCAATCCAAATGGGATCGAATTTGACAATCTATACTTGGATATGAACGGCATCATTCATCCATGCACACATCCGGAAGACAGGTATATATCTTGACAACTATTAGAATCTTCATTTCATGTAACACTGCCTCCTTTTACAGACCGGCCCCCAAAAATGAAGATGAGATGATGGTTGCTATTTTTGAGTGCATTGACAGAATGTTTTCTATTGTTCGGCCAAGAAGGCTGTTATACATGGCTATTGATGGAGTGGTAAGGATTTCAAATACTTTTGTTAGGTTGTCAGCTACCTTAATTAACAATCCATTGGTGTTTTTTTTAATGAAAAGGCACCACGTGCAAAGATGAACCAACAGCGCTCCCGACGTTTCAGAGCTTCCAAGGAAATTGCTGAAAAGGTTTTAACGATGGCTAACATTCGCGAAGAACTCACGTTGCGAGGTGCCTATGTTCCCCCAGAGAAAAACAAAGGAGAGCACTTTGACAGTAACTGCATTACTCCGGTATTTATCAAGTATTAACAAAATTAGGATAGCCATTGACGTAATGTATTCATTGATTAGGGCACACCTTTTATGCATCGATTATCAGCGTGTTTACACTACTATGTTCACGACCGGTTGCTCAATGATCCGGGTTGGAAAGACGTATCTGTTATTCTCTCGGACGCTAACGTTCCCGGAGAGGGAGAACACAAAATCATGGACTACATCCGGCGCCAAAGAGCAAAGCCTAGTCACGATCCCAATACGAAACACGTACTCTGTGGTGCGGATGCTGATCTGATTATGCTCGGGTTAGCTACCCATGAACCAAACTTTACAATCATTCGTGAAGAGTTCAAACCAAACAAGCCAAGACCGTGTGATATTTGTAACCAACTAGGTAAGTTATTCAAAATCATCTTATGCAAACAGCAGTGAACTAATGTTTCTCTCCTACTTAGGGCATGATATGAAAGACTGTATGGGTGCAGAGCGTGAAAAATCTGGAGAACATGACGAACTGGGCCCTTCAATAGCGGCGGAACAAAATTACATTTTTGTTCGCCTTTATGTGTTAAGAGAATATCTGGAGCGGGAATTGACGATGCCAAATTTACCCTTTGCGTACAACTTGGAGCGCGCCATCGATGATTGGGTTTTTATGTGCTTCTTTGTCGGTAACGACTTTTTGCCTCATCTTCCGTCATTGGAAATTCGTGAAGGTGCAATCGATCGGTTGGTCAACCTATACAAGGATGCAGTTTACCGGACCAAGGTAGAATTTCCACACATTTGTATCCTATAATCTTACTAAGATATTTCATTTACTTTAGGGATGGGTTACTGACAGTGGCTTTGTAAATTTGGAACGAGTTCAAATAATCCTTAACGAACTCGGAAAGGCAGAAGATCAAATTTTCAAAAAACGACAACAAGACGAATTATCTTTCAGGTATTTGCACAATTGCACGTTACTACGATTTTTTTTTCTTTGCTCATGATCTAATTTGGCATCTACCCAACAGAGCGCGCATGAGAAGAAATAAAAAAAGGAATGCTGAAGGGCAAGGACGTCCCGCATATTTGCCAGGGGGCCAGTTCGCTCCACGTGCCGTTGGAAGGGGATTCAGCAATCCTACTATTGTCAATGCACACCAAGAAATCCTTCATGGTCGCCAACAAGCGTTCGTTAAGCAATCCGATGGAAACGCGGAAGCCGCGGTTGCATTACGAGCAATGTTGCGATCATCGGTAATAAAAAACATTCTTTGATCGCTATGATCCAACTATGTTTTTAAATTGTATAAATTCCCATAATGCAGACTGAAGTGTCGGAAGCGGAAGCTGAGAAGCCTGCAAACAAGACAGGCGCATCTAACGTTGAAGTTTCACCGCAAACGGGAGTCAAGCGTAAACGCGAAGATGATGATGACGATGATTTCAGCCACGACGAGGTACGCCTCTGGGAGGATGGTTTCAAAGAGCGTTACTATGAGAGTAAGTTCGCTGTCCCTCCAACAGATGAAGACTTCCGCTCCAAAGTAGCCCTAGAGTACGTCAGAGGACTTTGTTGGGTGCTCCAGTACTACTATCAAGTATGTTGAGAGGATTAAACTGTGGTATTTGCTCAAGTTCTAACTGTCCTTTCTGCAGGGTGTCCCTTCGTGGAAATGGTACTTTCCCTACCATTACGCTCCATTCGCGTCAGACTTTAACGATATTATGTCAGTAAAAACCACTTTCAAGAAAGGATCGAAACCCGTAAGTTTGAAGGATTGACGTCTGTGCTAATCTAGGTAGTAATTTTGCATTCTATTGTAGTTCCGTCCCTTAGAGCAACTTATGGGAGTTTTCCCCGCTGCCAGCCGCTCTCACGTTCCTGCGCCCTGGGGAGAGTTGATGATAGATCCCGTAAGTTATTTTACTTTATGTCATCAATGCTTCTTGATAACTTTGTGTTCAACATCATTCTCTAGGAATCGCCCATCATCGACTTCTATCCTGAGGATTTTAAGATCGATTTAAACGGGAAAAAGTTTGCCTGGCAAGGTGTAGCATTGCTGCCGTTTGTTGATGAAAAGCGACTCAAGAAAGCCGTCAAATCTTTGTTCGATGCTCTCACTGAAGATGAAAGTACGTAATTTTCCAAGCAACATGTATTGTTGACTAGGCAAGTTGATTGAAATTTTGTTTTAATTAGAGCGGAGAAACGTCAGAGGTGAAAATCAATTCTTTGTTGGTAAACACCACAAGGGATATGATTTTTTAAGGGGTCTAGGGGAAGAAGTACCTTCTGAAGGAAATATTGTGGCGTTTGAAATGGAACCTTCGTACTTTAACGGCATTTCGGGAACTGTTTTCGGATCGGAAAAATGTGTTGAGCCTGGAGGGTAAGTTGCATTGAAAAACCCCAACTTTGGCATTTTCTTATTTGTTTCTTTATTTCTTAGAGAACTCGAGTCCCCTGTTCAAGGCCTTGAACCAATTTATAACTGCCATGTTGTGTGGTGAGTAAAATGTCTTCCTTAACTATTTCTGCTGAATGATGAAGGCTACCCAATAATATACTAAGTAATTTTTTATTTTCATTGTAGCATTAACTACCGTGATCCAATGCCAGATGACGAAAATTTCAAGTACCCAGCTGTCCGTTTGCCTGGAGCCGAGTAAGAAAAATTTAACATTTATGTCATTTAAACGGCTGTCGCCATGTTCAGGCGTCAAACCAACAAAAATTGTCGGATAACTATATTCTGCCATTTCTATTTAAATTTATTTCCTTTAGAGAACCACAGCGTCAGTTGAAGCCTGGTGATTTCGACAATAACAGTAGAAACGGACCTTGGAGACCTCGTATTGGCATGGCTCCTATGAATCAAAGGGCATCCCTTAATAATGCAGGGCATCGCATGATTGGGTAGGGTTTTTTCTCTGGATAATCACATCCAACGTTTACTTAATTTTTTAAATGTTGAATCAACCAAACAGACATCATGGAGGACCGAGACCTCATACTCCAGCACCTTTTCCACCAAGAGGACCCCGTCCTCCCATTGGCGGCCCGATGTCGTCAGCTGCAGCGTATTTTGATGCTCCGGATCATCACCAGATGTCTCGCGGTGACCATCGAGGCGGAGGTAAGACTCTCGGGACGTTTTGTTCCTGTATAATAAAACAATTTGCAATTCATCGTGCGTCAGAGAGATGAATTGGAAATCGCTTGATAGATAGATACAAATGAAGGACCCCCTCCGGTCAAGTTTTGTCGAAATGTTTGTAAGAGTCTTTGAAGTTGCTGGCTAAGAGGGAAAGTTTAAACGATGGGACCTAATTGCGTTGAAGTGCAACACGCCTCAAATCTGAGAATTGTGCGGTAGGTCCCCGCATTCCAGGGAGTTTTCAGGTTGAAATTTTCCTACTTTTCAACCTTCGTCCTACGTCCAGCTAAAGTTTGCAAGGGAGGGGTTGCCTTTCTGCAAGTAAAGTATACCCACTTAAGGCCATCATAGTTGACATGTGCTGATTTTCTGCCCTCCCCTTCAAGTTTTGGTCAAACTCGTGTTCAGTGGTTTCACCAAAACCGTACTTTTTTTGGGGCCCCAAGTCTATTCAAACTCGATGAACGGAAGATAACTGTCAACCCTCCCTTTTAACCCGTCACAAGTCATAACATCTTCATCCCACCTCTTTTGAAATGTGAAAAAAGAAATCCTTTTTTTTTTCTTTCGAAATGTCGTCAATCGAGAGGGTCTATTCATGGCGTTGAGAAAAGGTGGACAAGAATCGAAGAATCACCTTGGAATGTGGGCCGGTTGTTTTTCTTTCAGATCTGACAAATCACGGATCGGGGCATAGAGCACTCATCAGAGCGTTCGACGTGGGGGAAAAAAGGGTCTCCCTATGCATACTTTTATAACTGAGATATTCCAAGGAAAAGAATGGCCTTTATAACATCTATCTCTGTTGCGGTGGTGGAAAGCGCCAAGAAAAGGAATACCGGGACGCGCAACAACGTGAGGGGAATGTTTTCATAAGGGATGTGACGATAGTTTAGTCTGTGCTGCTGCCGGGCAGGACTAACTGTTTGATGTTGTGGCTAAGAGAAATGGGCATGACGCAGCACGAAGTTGGGCCGGCAGTCCAAATACAGACGAATCTCGGCTATCGAGCACGTTCATCTTCAGCGTCTCTTTAATAGAATGCGTCTCGTATTACCAGAGTGTCTCGCACTGTTATATTATCTGGTGTAGTTGACTGGTTTTTAAATGGGAAAAGGGTAAAAAAGGAAGGAAGGAAGAACGGAAAATACAACAACAACAAAATAAATCTAGTCGATGGTTGTTGGGTCCTGTCACCCAAGTCAATCGGTTCTCCGTTAGGGGGGAGATAATTTGTCTATTGTGTGCGCGACTCCCTCCACCTCCCCGCCTCTTTCCTCTCTGTTGTACGGAGGCGGCGAGGATGCGCTGCTCTATTATGATGCGCAACGCCCCATTTAGCGTGCGTGGTGGCCGTCGCTTTTGAAAACGGGCATGATTGGCACTGATTGTTGTGTCGTTTGCCAAGTTACCACCACCACGTCACTTATACCGGCACATTATCGAAAGAATGAGCTCGAGCCACCGAGATGTACGCATGTTTACCAAATCAGCTGGTGGTTTTGAATATTCACAACCAGACGGTTTTGACGTGCCATTTTCAACCCCGAGTCATCAGGCCAGCAGCAGTAACCCGTCGTTACGCGACACAAAGGTCTCCGAATCGATTCGACGAAATCTTTCCAGTTTTATCCGACCCGACGGTATTCTGGATGGATCGAATTATAATTCAATGCTTTAAAAAACGGGCCGCTTTTTTTTCTACCTGCTTTTGGAGGGTCGAGGGAAAGTGTCAATTTCCGAGTCGAAAATTGCGTTATTGGTTTCCGCGTGTCTAGGCGAAAGAAGCAAAGGAAGGAGCCGGTTATGTACACTGTGGACAACAAAAGAGACGATAAGGTTCTGGCGCAGTTTGTATGTGTGTGTCTAGAGAATGAGAGAGGGAAAGAGACGCAGCAATTGTGTACGGTTGAGGGAACTAAAGAAAGCGTCACGTTTCGCTTCTTGAAGCCAACGACGGCGAGCAGCGTCCTCTAGTAGGAGGCTGCTGTATATGGGGGACGCTGTTACTCTCCTTTTTTTTTCTCCTCTTCTTCTTCTTCCTCTTTCTCGAGGAGCGCGCTCACACGCACACAAGACCCCCAGAAGAGCCAAGCCCTCTTGAGAAAGGAGTAATTCAGGTGGCCTTTCTCTCTTCCCGTCCCCTCTGCGTCTCCCGCACGTTACCCGGGCAACGGGAGCACGTCGCGCACATCGTTTGTCGAAAGCACTCGCCACTCCAAGATCCACTCGTGCCTTCCTTCTTCTTCGTCTTCTTTCTATTCTTTTCTTTTCTTCCATTCCGGCTCTCCCTTCGCAACGAAGGGCAGACAGAGGGAGAGAGAGAGAGAGAGCGAATTTCATTCGTCAAGATTCTCCACCAGTCGCCTTCGTCTCATTTGCCGAGATATTCTCTCTCCCTAGCTCTATCTGCCTCTCGACGGCTTTCTAATCATTCATCGATTGTCTCTCTCAATCCCCGAAATGCACTCTGGATTATCTATTCTGTCCGTTGACGATTCTCGACGAATCTTTACCAATCAACAACTCGTTGAAATCCGCAATCGATTGGTCTCTTCACGGCGTTTTCCTTCCAAAAGGAGGAGCAGCTTCCCAACGATGAATGACCAACACACCAATTATAAACGTCTAGGAATGATCTCGTTAGTCGCCTCGCTCCCCCGTTCGTTACCATCTGCTCGGATGAATTCAGTTTCAACAATTAGGCTGAAATCGACTGGAAATGAAGATAAGAAAAACTTCTTTATTTTTGTACAACGCGAATAAAAAAAAGCGTTGCCGAGACGACCAAGTTTGACGCAGCAGGTCGATTCGTCCCGGGCGCGAACAAATGTTGACTCACTTGATGACGAGCTTTTTTTAGGAGCGTGAAGCTGTCACAAACTTTTAGACCATTTTTGTGTCCCCAACTCTCCATCAGGGGGCTCCTCCCTTTCATCATTTCACGTTTTCGATCCGTGTGTTTGTGTATGAGGGTGACATGATTATATTTCTTTTTGTTATTGAAAATACGGCCGCCTTCGCCGTCCTCGTTGTTTGAAGTTGGTCCGCGTGTTGAAGTGGCTCCTAAGCAAAGTGTCGACGCTTTTTTTTCTCTCTCTCTCTCTCTCTATTTTTTTCGAGTGACTTGTCATCGCGTTAGAGGCCATATTCTCGCTCTTTTTCGATGATGATTGCTGAATGAGTCGCTCTGTACATACACCACTCCAGTTGTCACGGAACTTGTCACGTCTACCCAGGCCCAGCTGCGACGAACGGTCTTGGCAGTTTTCTCTCTCTCTCTTTCTTTTTCTAGTCGTCATCATCCCGATCGTGTTTATGAAGAGGCGCCCAAAACTGACAAGTTTTACGTGTCGAAATGAAAATACAATCCTTGGAGTAGTTAGAGAGCCCAGAACAGTTGTGTGATGACGGAGGATTTCAGGCCGGAACCCCCCTCTCAACACGGTCTCCCTTTTTCTGCGTGTTACGATGAGGATATTATATGCGTATAGAAGAATAATGTCGGTTCTCTTCTGCCATGACCATTTGAATCCACTCAGAATCTCTCTCTCTCTCTCTCGTATGGACAAAAGAGTTCCCCTCGAGGATGTGGAGAGAGAAGAAGGAATAACGAGAAAACGTTCTGAATGTTTTTTTTTATTTTTTACCAGGCAGAGTTCTCGGGAATTGTTTTGTTGAGACTGAATGCTTTTTTCTTGAGGTAACCGTACATATTTTGTCCATAGGAGGTCAGTCGATGAACCTGTAACTTGAAGTTGCTTACGCGCTACGTACTGTACGTGTGAGAAGAGACAACAATTACTGCACTCCCCCTCTCTCTGGTTGTAGACACACACTTCTTCCTCTTTTTTGTACACATTATTCTTTCTCTTGTTATAGTAGCAGCAACAACCCCCCCAAAACCAGAAGAGAAGTTGGTTAAAAAGGTGTCAGGTGATGGGTTGTGTGTACGCACCCTTGTGTTATGCACTGCTCTCTCTCTCTGAAGGACGGTTCGAGTGCCGTTTTTTTTTCTTCTCTCTTCAACATTGCCAATTTGTTTACTCAACCACTCTTATCTTTACTCACGAGGTCTTGACAAAAACATGAAAGATGTAAAGAGGGCGAGGTTTTCTTTTCCGCCCCTCATTTCTCTCAATGGGACCTTGTGAGAACTACACGGCGGAATGATGACCTGTCGAGAACGGCATAATGGGTTATTCCCATTCGTACCGAATGCCGTGGGGTTTTCTTTCCTATTTTTTGAGAGAGATTTTGAAAAAAACAATCGTTGATGTAAATCTTTCAGCTTCAGAAGATGTGAAAGTTTGTGGAGGACTGCAAGTTACGGTTGTGGATTGATGGGAAAATTGCGTTGTGGGATCCGCCACAACGTGAATCTCTTGGACTGTGATGAAATTTCTTTCCCAGTCTGATTCCGAAATATGTTTTTAAGGGGGAAAATCGTTTGACTGCGTTCGAATGAGAATATCTAGCCGACTGCACTAGATATATATATATATTGAGAGATGTATAAAGGAATTTTTCGACATTATGTAAAAAAGGGGGTGAGGGCGCGCACCCACTGCAATGGGCGAAGAAGTGTAATGAGGGTGGGAAAGCGCGAGGGGGTTTTTGCTACTGGTGTGGGGGAATGTTGGGTCATCGACACACGGCCGATTAGACGCGAGGCAATGCTTCCGGAATGCTTAATTTGAATATCATATCCTTACGGGCCGTACAAACTTTTCTTTTCTTCTTTTCCGCACATACCTCATCCATCTCGGTTGCTGCTTATTCAAGATTTTCTTTTCCTTCTTTTTTTCTTTCTCTTCTTCTTCTTTCTTTTGTATGTCTTGAGTGTGTTGTCTCTCACGTCTGGAGAGAATTGAGTGGGGGCCCTTCGAGAGGAAGGGCTAGTTTTGATGGCTAACAATGGGTCAGTCGACCGGAGATGTTGAGGAATGCCCAGTGCTGCCGTGCACCCCGCCCAGTAGCGAATTCCATAGCTCACCAGCAGAAGCAACAGCAGTAGCGCAAGTCACCTGAGTAAACGCTGTCTCTTTTCCTTCTTCTTCTTCTTTTTCTTCCTATCTCGGCCCTCTTGTTCCTTGTTGTCCCGGCCTTACATTTCATTTCGTGTGTTGACGGGGGGACCCTCCTTTTTTGGGGGCTTTTTACTTCCACCTTAAACGTGTGTTGTTATTTATCCCGCACTCTTCGCCCCTCCTTTACGCCGTCCGTCCAGGGACGCGTTTGTTGTATATTTTTTTAAGGTTCTCTTCTTTTCATTCCACCATCGAAGCTTTATTCATCGAATGTCTGATACGCTCGGAGGGGGAAAAGAAGAAGAAAGTATCGGTCAGCCGAGGATAGGGAAATTTTTTTTCTTCTTCTTTTTCCCAACAGCTGTTCTTTACTGTTGAATCGTTAGCATAATAGGACTTGCTTCTTCGTTTTCTTTAGTCCCTCTCGTCCCTTTCCGTTTTGGGCCCCAAGTGGTGGACGAAAGAGAGGGAGAAGATATTCTCGTGTGGCTCTTTTGTTGATTCTATTTGTATATCTTCCTCTTCTTCGTGTGGCTCTAACCTCTTCTTTACCTATTTGTCGTCACATTCCACGCGTGCCTGTCAGCCGCTCTTTCCAACCAACAACAGCCCAGAAGGGGAAGGAAGAATAAGATAAAAAAAAAGGGAATTGTTAAATACTCTATCGGCTCTCAATCGGATGATCACTGTTCTCTTCACCTTTTTTTTTGTTGTGTTGTCCTCTTCCCTCTTTTCTTATCTTGGTCATCCATTCACCACCATTGGTGTCCGCCCTGTACCGAGAACACTCTCTTTCCCGGTGCGTGAATAAAAACGTGATGAAATGCAGTAGTCGCCCATTGATGACAACATTCCACAAAAATTTGAAGTGTGTGGAGAATTTTGTTGTCTGTTATTGTTGTCGGAAACGGATTGACAGCAGTCCGTGCCGGGATTGGAATGTCTGAATTTTGATGATGATTTAACTTAACAAATTTCATTTGGGGTATAAATGGTCGTTGTTTGTTTTTATTTTATTTTATTTTATTTTTTTACAAAATCTTTTGTCTTCGTTTTTCTTCCTATCTTGTCTCTCTCTTGTTGTTGCTCAAGAGGTCTCTCTCTCCACTCCTCGGGCGCCGTCTCTCTCTTTTTTCTGTCTATGGATGATATTTTCTACGGCTGCTGCTTCTGGTTCCCTCTTGAGATTGCGTTTGCTCATGCACCAGCTCCGTGACTCGCTCTATTACATCGGTCACATCCGTATTACGCATAGAGTAACTCGCCACTTGTCCCATTCGTTTCTCTTCAGAAACCCCCTTTGCCCTCTCCTCTTTGCCTCCGATTTCATATGGACTCAATCGACACAAATTCCCTTCACGGTTTGATTCGATATAGTGGCCTCCTTTTAGCTTCCCTCTAGCTTCTCCCTTTTTTTTTCTTTCATCGCTTGCCCTTTCTTTCTTTTTTAAACAAGGGAGAGGATGATTTGATTCCTTTTTTTGTCTTCGATGCCGGACGGTCCGGTGTGATCCACATTCGTGCCGGTTTCTGTTTTCAGCGTTCCAGTCGTTGATACGGGAGTCGATGATTAGTCATTTGAAACCAGCACTATATATATAAAACTCCCCGCGTCATCTAACAGATGTCTCATCTCTTTTTTGATTTCATTTCGGTCGTCTAGGACGAGGCCGTGGTGGTGGACGAGACGACAGGAATCGATCCAACGATGGTGGCCGTTGGGGTGGTGGCGGCGGCGGCGGCAGTGGAGGAGGAGGAAACTACCCTCCGCCCAACGATTATCACAGACAACAGCATCAGGGACGAGGCTACGGCTACGAGCAACCAAACAGGTACTGTTTTCCCTATTGTGTCCGCTTCTTCATTTTTGATTGTCCGAGGGGGCTCACATTTAATCTTGTTTGTAAGGAGAGATCCTTATTGAACATATCCTTGATCCTGAAAATAGGAAAAGAGATTATAGAAAACGATGCCGAGTAATAGTAGCCTAGTATGATTGTAGTTTTTATTTCTCCTTATTATACGAGAAGATGCACGTGGCGTTGGGTCTCTTTCCATGATGATTCCGGTCGGTGGAAGGTTAGACACCGCCGACAAAGGTTTTCGTTATCCTCTAATGAACGTGATTTTCTCCTTCATCTTTCTCTTTTTTTTATTAATTCGACCGCCTCCCTGTTTTGTGATTGTTGTGTTGTACAATAATAATCACTGAGCTAATGGGTGCGTGGGACGACTGAGGGGGTGAGTTACGACTGAACTTCCCACAGTTTGACAGCGACGACAACGTTCTACGAATGTAGGGGAATCATTTGAGAGAGAGAGAGATAGAAAAGGGAGCCGGAGGGAGAGGCGACACGTCGCACAGCGGGGGAGGAAAAGCACGGATGATAAGTCACGTTCCGGTCGTTTTTTTTTTATTTTATTTTTTAGTTATTTGTGTACCAGGGAGAGCCGGGCGAAACGCCGCAATTTGGCGCACCGGGTTTGTTTTTTGTTGTTGTGACTGGTGGTGTGTGCACCGCTTGGAATCAAATTAGCGTGAGGCAATGACTAATTACAATAGCCGAGGGCTCAGAATAAATGAGAATGACGTGTTGTAGTCGAATCGAGCAGTAGTTTGCGCTCCCTCCCCCTATTAGCGTTGACAAAGATGGAAGCCCGCATGGCGTCAATCGCATCCGAGGTCGCGGGAATGGGAGAAAAAAAGAGTGGGAAGGATTTGCGTCATCCCTGTCCTTCCTCGCTCCCCTTTCGCCCTTTTATTTCTTTAGATTCTTTGACTTTTTTTCTTATTTGGCTATCTGGAATGTAATCAAAGTCACGCGTGAAAGCCTTCCGTTTCTTATTTCGTACTCTTTTGATGTATATTTATATATTTATATTATAGAATTTTATAAAATTCGATTTAACTAGATTCGCGGGTAGCGGTCCGCCGGCGACGAGTAACATCCGCGGCGGAGGCATGGGCTACGGTCCTCCTCCCGGTGGATACCAACAAGGACCTCCGCCACGACACCCTCCTCCTCCTCGGGTACGTAGAAATATTCCTTGTCCGATTTGGTCAAGATGCTGATAATCCTCTCGCTCTCCCTCCCCATGCTCTCCCTCCCCATGCTCTCCCTTAATCATCACGTACTCGCACTTTTATTTTCTCTTTCTCTCACACACTTATCGGAATCAGTTGGTCTCCTTGACCTCCATTTTGTGTGCGAACGGCGTGACCGGATACGCGCCAGGATTACCATCTCTTTTCCGTTCACATCAGCCAGTCTAATCGTGCATCTTTTTCTTTCTTTTTTTCTCCCTTTTCTGATTCGGACGAATAGCAGGGCAACCCTCCGTCATCTGGATACGGTTACTACACTTCCGGTTACCAAGGAAAGCGTTTCTAAAGCTACGGATGCTGTCGTTTGCTCTTCTTTTGTGTTTCTTTCATTTACTCTAAAGGAAGACTTCATCGGTTGAAAATGTTTTTTTTTTTCACTCTCTCATTCTAAAAATATCATCCTCTCGTTCTCGTTTTCTCGAAATTGTTCGCTTAATAAATGACCTGTACGTCATTTTGATTTAACCAAAAGAAAACAACCGCGCGATGGACAAATATTTGGACTTTATTGATGTATTGTTGATTCGGTGGTACCTCGACATACACATGATTTTCATACTACCTTTTCGTACTACGCGTTTTTACTGATCCAATTACGATTGATTGAATTATGTCCTCCTGCTGCTTTCCTAGCGGGTCTTGCACAAACAATGGGCCGAATGTCAACAGTAAATGCCCAGACAGACTGAGTGTAAGATGACGTTAGAACCGAATCCCGTCGGTTATCGTTATTCCATCGGAAGTCGCGATATTCATCACGACGTTGGAGAGAACTCGGGAGCGCGTTGGCTCACGGAAGATTCCGCTCAACTGAGTTCTCAATTGGATATTGTTGTAGGGACCTTTATATGATATATATATGGATTGTGTTACCCTGGGGAGACGAATCGCAATATGGAGTGGCTCTCGGAAAAATGGAAACAAAATACAAAGAAAGAAAAGAAAAAGGAAAGAAACAAGATGAAAAAGCCACCTTTTTTTCCTCTTTTTGTGCTCTTCATGCGGTACTGCGTTAGCCTACTGTCAATATACTCTATAGATAGATGTATATAATATAGATGGTTATATAGTTGTCTAGCAATTTTTTCCACCAAGTAAACATTGTAGGGCACCGGGGAAAGTCCCATGACCCCGACGTCGCTCAGCGGGGTGGCTCTATGACGTAGAGCACAACGTAATTAAACATTTGATAGAACACGGAAGGGCGCATAGCGTCAAGTTAGGGCCGTCTGTTATAAGGAACCATGGTAGCGGATATAATCATAAGAGAACGATCTCGATCTCCCACCCTATTCCGGCGGCTATACACCATATACACAGTACTAAACGTTATGTGTATTTGTACACGTACTGCGCCGTATAACACCAGGCCGTGGCTCAGAGGCCTGCTCTCTCTCTCTCACCCCTCAGTTGCAGCGAGGGTGAAGAGTTTATCTAGTGTCCAGTCTTGTAGAAAAATAGATTTCGCAGTCCATCCGCCAAAGAAAATAGAATTTGTTGTTGAAAAGGAGCGACGACGAGACTTGCATGAGAACCGACGCCAATGATTAGCTGCACGATTTTCCGTACACAGGACCGCGGGAATTTCAGAGAACTGGAACTATTTTTTCGTCTCTCCGCCTCTTGAAAATCCTCAAAAGTTTTTATCGAATAGTCGCATCTGTTTGTGCAGTGACCAAACGTGGGAAGCCACATCCCTCCTCCGCCAAAGATCTATCGAACTCGCTGACGTGCTTCTTTCTTGTATTCGCCGTCGTCGTCCTTTAGCCTGGACTTGTGTTGCGGCCGGCCTAGATCCGGTAAGATAAGATGAAACATCTCGCCCTGCTCCTCCCTGCGGCCTAAAAAGCGACCGCTATCATCTCCTCTCATCTCGGTCCGTAGATTCCCTTTGAAATCTCCCAGCAAGGCCTATTATAAAAGGACACGCGCGGTCGGAGTCGGATGACACACTACACTAGGCCTATAACGAGCAGCATTATTAATAAGTCAAACAAGATGGGTTGCATCACTCTAGCAGCAGTTTATCTTGATATCGTCGTCGACTATTACCCACTTTCCGATTACTCCATCGCGCATCCTATGTCACCGAGAGAGAGTCAAGTTGTCGACGACTTCTAATGGCGCTCTTGAAATCAAAAGTAGCGTAACAACGCATTCAAGGAAAAACTTTGGCGTCGTCTTTTCTCCTTATTTCAGGAAAGACGAAAAATTTGAAAGCTAAAAAATAAAAATAATAATAGTTTAAAAAAAATGGAACCTCTTGAAGTTTGTTCGTCTTCCTAGAAAAGATCTCCGTTTTTGAAGGATCCGGTGGAACACGCCGGCGCGCGCGGGCCCGAGTCCGCACGCGCGTCTTGCGAGTTCGTTAACTGTGTCTTGTCAACTGTGAACGCACGCGCTCCCCAATCCCGTTTTCGTTGAAGCTCGTACGTACGTCGTCGTCGTCGTGTGTGATATAACGACTGCAGGAAGGAGAGAGAGAGAGGCGGGGACCAGGTGGGCCATCAGCAGCAGCAGAAAGTCCTCGTGCCCGGCTATTCCTTCTTCTCCTCCGTCTTTCCCTTTCTTCTTTTGCATCGATTTGCCCATGTTGTTACGACACTCGTCAGCTCCGGACTAGAGTATACATTTAAGTACTTCATACGCCCAGATGCTGGTACTTGGACTTGCACAAATATGTGAAGGATGAATGCAAGAGTCTCCTTGCTAGGGTATGCTGCTGGAGAGCACTTGTCGGTGAAATGAGGCATTATGGGAATTTTTCTTTCTTTTTTTTTCTCCTTTTGGCTTCGCTCTTTCTAGTTTTTTCCATTTTTCTTTGATCTCGCGACTCGGAAATCAGCTTCTTCGTCGTCGTCGACGTCGTCGATCCCTATCAAAGGGACACGGCAGTATATACGGAGCGCTGGGGATTCGCCCTGTTGACGATGCTGCCGCAGATGCTGCGGGTTCTTCTTTTTCTTCTTCTTCTTCTTCTTCTTCTTCTATACATAGCCCAATCAAGTTTAAAATGATGGAGTGGCAAAATGTCCTCTATTGTGTTCAATCGAGTCGGCTGAGTTCAGAAGAGGACTCTGAAGAGATGAGGAGGACGATGACGAGGAGGGTGTATAGGGGAGGAGTGCTGTGTACATGGATATAAAGAAAAAAACTGTTGGATGGATCTCTGGTATATTACTGGGGTTGGACGAAAACGTATGCGTCTATCCCCTGGGTTAGCTTTGCCAGCAGCCAGTCAGCTCTCCTCTATAGTTCGCCTCTATGTCTCTCGATCCTTCGAGTGGCCACTTGAGCATCGACAAAAAAACTCGGAATTGGCAACTGCGACGACGAAACCGTTGCTGGTTCTCCCTTTCTCTTCCATCTGCTCCGGCCGAGCACAATTCTGGCCGATTTTTTTTTTTTTCGTTACTATTTACTTACCATAACTTAATCCCTCTTCTAAATTTGATCGACATACTTGCCGACTACCCGATGATGGCCCTTACCGGCCCTTTTGAAAGAGGCCCCATCAAGTGGCCCAGAATCTATATACTGTACGTACGTATAGCGGTAGTAGTACCGTCGTCGAACGGCGATTGAAATTGTAAATACTTTTCAAGCCCTCTTCTGATTCGGTTTTTATAATACTGGAGGGTTATTCAAAAAGAAGCAGTTGAAAATTAGTGACACGTCACACAACTCCGAATGCACACAGTATATATAGTACAGTATCGTCTCGTCTCCTCACAATATATACTATAGAAAGAAAACGAACAGACCATCTGGCTCGGGACGACTCGGATCGACAGTCTCGCGGGGCGGCGCGACAGCAGCAGCCGATGGAATCTCCCAACATCGATGTAAAGAAAACAACATTTTCGGGAGCCCGTGTGGGGGAGGTGATGCGCCCGTTCTATGGACAGAGAGAACTAGGGAATAGAATGAGAGCGAAGTGGATGTTGACTCAGTCAACACCATCTCTTTCCATCAGCAAGTAAACAACAGCAACGAGCATCCCTTTCCAATAGCAGTTTCTTTTTTTTCCAACGCATTTTATTTCGATTTTTTTCAAATTGCATTTTAAGATTTATAGATGCGCGCCCAATGGAGTCTAATTCGGAGAGAAGAACGGACTGGATTTATTATTAGACGACGATTTCGATGTGACTTTGGTGCGAGGACTACTGTACACGAACGTCTTTGGAAGGGATTGAAGCCTAGGCTTAGGCGAATATAAGAGGCAGGATGAAGAAGAAGAATAGATGGGGTGGACGTCTCTATAGGAGTGGCTGGAGAAGAGGGGGGCGTCTATATAGACACAACGGATCGAGCCTGTTTAAGTCGACAGCAGTACGGCTCTCGCTAATCTGTTTAGACAGCTAAGTAGAACTGCTGCTTCTGCTGGGCTGCAGGATTGCCGAGTCGGAGCCACTCGAGATAGATCGAGTCGTTTTTGCTATTCTCCTTTTTAATACGCTACCTCTTCACTCTTTTCCCCTGCTGCTACTGCGTCTCTGCTAGGCTACTTCCTTCCTCTCTCTGTGTGATAATAAAATTCAGACCGAACGTCTACGGGAACCGGTTACATTATGGTACTGCTGGCTGCGTGTTTGTATGTTGGAGATAACTCCTTTTTCTGGCGATGCCAAGTTCTGCTGTATAACTGATGACCGCGGACGTCGCTAGCAGGTCGATTATTACTGAGTGGTGGGATCGTCCCTCTCGGTGGGCCACAGTGAAAAGAGAGGGTCATACCGCCTCTTTTACGTCGATGACCTCCATCTTGTTTCCAGTGCCCTCTCGCAAAGCCCTCATCCGATACATAAAAATTAGAAGACGAAGAAGCGAGAAAGGGTGGAGAGGCCTGTGGGTGTCACTTCAAGCTGACCGCGACGGACTTGATTTGTTTCGGATGGCCCCTAGCTATCGACACTGTATTTATTCCTTTCATATGGTAAAATTTCGTCGTTCCTCTTCCCTTTTTATGAGAATCAAATAACCCGCGCTCACCCTCACAACTCCTTTTTCTCCCCCTCTTTTAAGGCAGCGGTCGTCGCACTTGGTCTGCTCGTGAATGGTGCTCAGATCGGTCATATCGCCGCCGCAATGTTCAAGCCTAGCTGGTTTGTCGTTGTCACTTGCTATTTGATTCCCTGAAGAGTCTTTACCCCGTCACAGTCGTCAGAAAACTTTTTGCTGTATCACGGATAAATTTGAAAAATTAACAACGTTTTTCTCTTTGGTACTAAAGTAACGTGGTTCAAATCACATTTCACATATATAAATATATATATTCAGGCGAATTCCCGAAACCGCTTAAAACTCTTCCACGTGTGCTTGCCATTTGAGTATGGTCAGTTCTTGTACCGTACCTGATATTGAACACCACTTAACGTAGTACGTATTTCCGTCGAATAAATCTTTTTGTGTTTCTATATAAAACTCTTTGTTTTTCACTTCTTCCTGTAACTTTAGAAGAGTCATCTTACATCTTAGTGGTCCTCTTTACCAGGTTTGCGCGTCACGTAGGACCGTCACCTACGCCAGTTGTACTTAAACTTCGGCGCGTGGCAGTGAGTAGGTGGGATTTTGGGGGGGTATTGTCCGTCTGATGACACTTGCATCCAAAATATTCGATATCAGGAGCTAAATTTAGTTTATTATCCTTTTGATTTTTTTTTGAATATCTCCTCTTTCAAAATTTCCCTTGGAAATTCAAGTTCCAAATGCCATAAATGTAATTTAAGAGTGAAGCCACGAAGCTGAGAGGGCAGGTAGGCTATTAGTTCAACCGTTTCAATTTTGCAATTCAGATGCTAGATTACGATTCTTTGCGTTTGTTTTGTTATGTTGACTCATACGACAGCATTGTTTTATCCTGATGTGTGCGTTTCTTATTATGAAGAATGAAAGTGCTGCAATTCTAGTTTCCACGGACTTGATGACCCCTTGAAGGAAAAACCTTTAGGCCAACCAATGGACGTCTGTTATGTATTTGTGAACCTTCCCTTTCCCCTCCGGTTTGCCGAAGGAACCTACGTACAAGGTTTCTTGCTATTCTAGTCGCTTGTAAAGTAACTTCTTCCTGTTGCCTAATCTCTGTGGGGCCAGCTCTTTTTTCTTATTTCCTGCATACACCGGCCTACACCCTTTTGATCGGCGTCGTGTAACTGAGTAGGTGTTGCTGTGGTCAATATTTTTTTGTTGAAAGAAACCTCTGAACCCTTACTGAAATTTCAATACGAAATAAGCAAATCCATTTTATACCTCTTGTTGTCCTAAACCCTTCCATTTAAAGGTTTTTTTTAAGGGTTTGTCATGTATCCGGAAACTCTCGAAAAAGTCTATTTAAGAACTTTTTACATTCTACGTAACCGCTATATGCAAAATGAATTCATGTAACCAGAATACGTAATGCTCTTTGAACAAAAAAGGATATTCGATGTAACTAAAAATGAATCCGGGAATGCAATAGCATTCTCAAAATATTACCCGGGCAATATTGGCATCCGCATCATGGCTTGGCGTCTTCTTAGAAAAGATGATATAGAAAGCACGAGATCATCCGTACATATATGTAATGAACTGACACTGTCGCTCACGCAAACGTGAAGGTTATAGTAGTAGTAGCAGTCTACTACTAGCCGAATCCATAATAAATGTCGGGCCTGTCCGGAATCCGGAAGGAGGGCAAGGCATGATAAGCAACCGGATATTGCTTGTTCTCTAGCTCTCAGCCTCACTCTCATCCGTTCCGAGGGTTAATATAATATCGATATAACGCACCGGATAAGTGCTACTGGTAAACATCCGCGCACAAGGCCAGCAGAGCAGGGTGAGGGGATGGTTGAAGAACTGTCTTCAGCCCGTCCCTTATGCGTTATAGTAGTTGTATATACCGTAAGCGAAATTCACACAGCATCAGCAACGCACGTGTCCATCACGGCAGCCAGCACCCTTTTCCTATTCTCCTTCCACCTCGTGCGTTAATTCACAACGCCAGCGCTTATAATGATGATGACAATGATGATGCGTTCTGTTTGGACACGGCGCTGAAAAATCACGTCCCAACACTGCTGCTGCTGCTGCTGGGGTCGTCCCCATGAAGGGATCAGACTTTGTCATATTTCCGTTTAGACTAGAGACTACTGAGTAGACAGAGGATTTATGTGCCGGTAAATGATGTGTGTATTCCAAAGTCAGCATATTTTATATGTAACATAGCGATGACGTGTTTGTCAACGGATGCGGGGATAAAAGTGTGGAAATGCGCGCGAGAAGAGATGAAGGGGGTGACGGGGGATTGATTTTTATATAAGCCATCGTGTACGGCAAACTTGGAGAGGGGAATAAGTTGAAACAACAGCAAACAGCTTATACCAACGAGTACTAAAAGATGTAAATAGAGATTGAGAGCTAGAAGAGGGTTGAACGAGTTTACGATACGCTGGGGGAGTAATTCGGACCATTGATTCCCAAAATAAATCAAGAAAACGACATCATACGTATGGAATGGAGAGTTAAATCGAACTGGGATGAGAGAGAGACAAAAAAATGTCACATTTTATAATATCGAATCGAAATATAGGGTCAAATATAAGGAAAAATGTAAAAGTAAGCGAGAGAAAGAGTAAAAGAGAGACGGAGCAAACACCGAATAATAACACACAGTACGAGTGGATATTAAATAATATTAAAAAGTGAGAGAGTTTTTCTTCTTCTGCTTTCCCTTCTTTTCTTTTCTTTTCTTTTTTGTTTGTGTGTGTCTCTTTCTTTTATAAAGATAATAGAATTGTATTTACCAACGAGCATTGTGTAGCGGCAGGTAAGCACTCAAACTGTTCTGCTGCTGTTGAGCTTGTTGCATTTGGGCGTGATGGTGATGATGCTGGTGATGATGATGGGGATGATAGGGATGCAGCGAGGAGGACTGAGTCTCCATCAATGCCTGGCGATGAAAGCCGAGCGAGCCAAGAGCCTGGCTGGTCAGATACATGGCCGAAGTGCTGGGGTGGTGCTCGGCGGCAGCGGCCGCGGCTGCGGCGTGGTGCAGACCCACTTGCGACTGGGACAGGTGAGCCGCCAGGTGGTGATGGGGGTGGTGGGGGTGATGAGTATGATGACCGGGAGCGACGCCCATCAGACCCGAGGAGGTCGGTCCGGGACTTGGCGTGCAATCGTCGTCGCGGCATCCAACGGACGACGGCGACGGCTGCGTTCCCAAAGTGGTGCTGCACGAGTTGTCGCCGCCGCCGGCCGACGAGGCGCCCAGCGCTCCACCTCCGTTGTTGCTACTGCTGACCAAAGCCGATCCGTTTTCCGCTTTGCACTCTTTGTTGACCAACACGGGCACCGAAACTCGTTTGGGGGAGTTCTGCACAGAGAAAAACGGTGGGAAATTAGAAATTGAGCAATTCACGACATCGTACAAGTTCGCTTCAATCCATTGAAATGTACCGATTCGGACGACTGATTTCCATTTGAAATAAAGTTCTATATTTATACATATACGTCTGCGGATTGAACCCTTTCACGAACGGTAGCGTCGATGAATAGAGCCTGGTGTTTCACATTTAGTGGCATCGGTAGTCAACGATAATATATCTATTATGAAACGCTAATATGCCGTCAGGGATTCCCCCTACGTCGTATCGTTGAAAGATATGAGAAAATCTGCCCGTTTCCCATGAACCGATGGGACCCTTTTCATTTGCATTCGGTCAAGCGGAATCCCCCACCCTACCGCAGTACTCCCTCCGCCGAAAAAAAAACCCGGCCAGGCCTATGTACGTAGAGAGCCATCACTTTAGGGGGAGAATCGGATGTTGGGGGAGGGGTTTTTACACATCTTTTTACAAGTCCAGCGATCTCTGTTTTTCAATAGACTTAGCCCGTCACTCCCCCCTCCCTCTCTTTTTAGTTGTTGAAATTTTTCAAGAAAACGAAGGATCCCCCAAATATTGGGATATTTTTCGTGGGAAATCCTATTGCTTTCGCCGCATTAGGTTTACACAAACGCCCAGTGAGATCGGATAGATTGGATTATCTGCGATTACGCGCCACAAATCTTTTGTGGCCTAGACAAATGAAATTATTTTTACCTGTTGATGTTGAGATCCGATATCGGCCATGGCCTTCTCTTTGGCCTGTCGCTTGCATTTGTAGCGGTGATTCTGGAACCAGATTTTCACCTGTTTACGGATAAAATGTCGAATAAATGTTTTGATTTTCTCTTTTCTCCGAATCAACAGACGATTGATACTGGGGGATATTGAAAGTTCTTCTTTATTTACCTGAGTCGGAGTCAAATGAATAAGTCCAGCCAGATGTTCTCGCTCGGGAGCTGAAAGATATTTCTGCTGCTTGAAACGCCTCTCCAGTTCGTAAACCTGTGTGTATAATATACCATTTTTGAATTCAACTCATTAGACCTTGAAAAATGGCACTAGAAAAATACTGTAGACTCTTTCATGTCGTCACACTCGATTATGACTAGTCACGCTGTCACACACGGGAGCCCCAACAGCAGCAGCCTCACAGTTAAGAATACAAGCCTATTCTTCTCTCATGATTTCTAGTCACGGATCAATATTTGCTTTGCTGACATCGTCCAATAACTTAAATAAGAAGAAAAGGATGGCTCTACAAATGAACGAGACGCTTGATTCAATACCAGCAGCTGTCGGGTAATTACTCAGCAGCATCCAAGAGCCTTATGTCATCCAGAATTGATTTTCTAAGCAATAGAACTACCGTAACTTATTTGTCGTAAGAATCGACAAACAAATGATATACGTAGGCATCTTTTCGATAGTCTACTAAGCACACGAACACAAATTTCGGATCAATGGATTCAATTCTGACCTGAGCTTGCGTGAAGAGAACTCGTCGCTTGCGTCTCTGCGCGTGAAGCGGGAATTGAACGCCGCACTGCTTAGGCTCGCTGCTCATTCCGCAGGCCGCGCCGATTCCGGACATTGACATGTTCATGTTCATGCCGGACATGTTCATGCCAGTCATGTTCATACCGGCCATATTCATATTGACGGATGGTGCGGTGGAGCTCATCAGACGACTCACTAGATTTGTTTGAAGAAGATAAAAGAAAACGAAGGCAAATGTTTTAAAAGAGACGTCAATAAGAAGGAATTTTATGAATTTTTGTCGTGTTTACCGGTGGATAGCGTGTAGTCGGTAGCGAATCGAGGATCCCCGCTGCTGGTGCTGTACCACGGAGCCGTAGGAGCTCGGACATCGGCGGAAACTCCATAGGCCGATGCGGAAAGTTCCGTCGCTCCATTGACGTACTGCGAGCCGGCAGTTGTTGAAAAAGCGGACGATGCGGCCGGAATGTGACCACCGCCAGAATGCGGCGGTGGTGGAGGCGGGTGGGACGAATGCATTCCCAGTTGATGGACGCCGAACGGGGTTGAAACTGGCACGCTCATTGCGGATTTGTTGTTATTACTGCCGTCGCCCAAATTACTGATTGAATTCAAGAGCAAGTAGGTATCGGCGCCGGAGCCGTTGGCTTGATGCTGCGGATCCGAGTTGGGCGAATCTTCACCGATGGAATAAGGTTTCAGCGGTCGAGGAGGAGGCAATACAGCCGTTTCATCCAGTGGGCTCAAAATGTCAGTGACTGAGAAATTTGTTCGGTACTTGGGACTCACGGACATGACATTGGCGTTGGGATTTCAAACCTGTTCCAGCGCGATGCAAAGTAACAGTTACTGTTCCGTCTTTTTTTTTTGCTGTTGTTGCTGAAGACACTGTCGAGGATTCGGCGAGAGAAACTCGGGTGGTTGACGAGAGAATTTTCCACGAAACGTTCAAGAACTAGGAGAAGTGTGCGGCTAAATCAGCGGCATCGATGTCTCGATGCGAATGGATTGGGAAATGAAAACACTCTGGCGGGCGGAAGCGAGCAAGAGTGCGTGGCTAGCTATAACGCCGGAGTGGCTCTCTCGGCCAAAATCAAGGGCGATTAGGAGATGACTGATGATGAAGTCGAGAATCTCTCGACGTCGGTCAAGGATGTTTTCGCCAATCTTTCATCAATCGACACAGAGTCGTTCACCGACACACACGAACCGGGGCCAGAAGGGGTCAGTTGAGGTGATTTTTGTTTCTTCTTCTTTTTTTTTTCTCTTGTGTTCTTTTTTAGTCGATGCGAAGAGACACTCGACCGCAAAGTGTCGGGAGGGCTAGCTCTCAGGCCGGCCAGGGGAGAGAGAGAAAAAAAACAACACACGGTAGCGATGGGCGACGAGAGGCCGATGAAGAAGTCGCTCGAAGAGTTGAGGGCGCTAGAGAACCGGTCGCGAAGGTGGTCAAAAACGGTGCGAAGACGACGAGAGAGCGAGATGAGAGCGCGTGAGAGTCTGGAGAACGATGAAAGAGAGAGAGAGAGTCTTGCTTGCTTAATGTTGATCAACAAGCCTGAAGAGGATGATGGGATCACAGGTCAGTTCAATCACTTGTGTCGCACTCACCCAGCAGCAGCCACTTCCTCAAATGCCTCTCCAAGAGCTCCTCGGCAAATCTTTGAAGCATGGCACTTCACCCTATACCAAGCCCAAGACCCCGGCGACGACCAAGGGCGTATACTTCAACAGCCACTCCATTGGACCCTCTCCACGTCCAACCAATTCACGCGCAACCGGGCTCGATCCCCCCTCCAAAACGCAACCATTGGTTACTCGCTCAGTTGGAGGGGAGGAGCTAGATTCCGGCGGCGCCGCCAATCGCGCTCCTTCGCTTCCGCGCTGTCTCTTTCTCTCTGACGTCTCTCCCCTCTTTGACTCCCGTCTAAAAGTTGGCGGTTTTCGCTCTACCGTCAGAGTAGCAGCAACTTTGAATCTCCCACCCCCCCCTTTTTTTTGGCTTGTTTATTGCTAGCCTTCGCTTCCTATGCGTATTATCTCCTGGTCAGTATTCTAGACAATACAAAGAATGTCAATACTTACCACGTCGATATTGCATTCAAGCATTCATCCACTGGTTGACGACAACACTCGAAAATTCTGACGGCGACGCCTCCCTCTCGTCGTGCTTCGCATCGTCTTCGGCTCCTCACTGTTGGCTGGCACTGTCTGTTCCTCGCTATTGCCGATCGGCAGATTTCCTGTCGTTCACTACGGCCGGACGAAGAATCGATCGAGATGCCGAAGAACTCGCGGTTGAACTGCGCTCCTCACGTTATAACCGGTACGTTATATGTATAAGAGATGTATACCTTATGCGATGGTTTTCAACGTTCGCAACTCTGTCCAGGGCAGCTTGTATGCGACTGTGTTGCCCAAGAACCCTCCTCAACTCTAGGCACCCGTGTCCAGTAAGAGATCTATATCACCCGACTCGGATGTTGAGAAGAACGCAGGGCTGGATTTTAATTAGCAAGCTTGGCACTGAAAGCCGGCCTTCTGCCGGGGAGCGAGAGAGACTTGATGATGTTGACTCGCAAGCAACTCCAGTGACCGGTCGAGTAGAAGACGCCAACGCAGCTAATTGCTGCCACGGAGCGAGCGAGAGAGAGAGCGAGCGAGCAGAAGACTCCAAACTGGTCGATTCCTGAATAATGACAGTCCGAGCGATGTAGTTAAACTCAAAAAGCTTAGTGTCACGAACCCCGTTGAATTTAACCTGGTTAAGGGAATGATAACAGTCATTAAGATCAGATTCGCACAAATTCGTGTATTTTTATTTAAGTTTTTTTTTTGCAAACCCCGACGCAATTTTATTTGCCCACAACCAACAACAGTAAAGACAACAATTTCCGGTAACGCGAATCAAGCCAGGCCCGTGCCAAGCCAAGCCACGAAAATAGGAATTTAAAAAACGAAACATTCGCAGCTTAGTTTTGCATCACTGATGGAGGGAAATAATCTGATTTTTCTTCAGAAGCACATCACAGCATATACATAGGCCGCAACAATTTTGTGTAACAAATCACTTAGACATTCCAAAAAAGAAAAAAAAACAATCATCATCAACAATTGTTATCAGAAAATACATTTACGGGAACGGCGAAGGCGGCACATTCGGCAGATTGAAGTAGGTATCGGCGTTTAACTGTTGCTTTTTATTTTGGATGAACTTCTCGAAATTCCCATCTGTGGTAGTTATTGGCAGAGTCGCACGGTAATAGCGTCAAATGATTGTTTTGCGGGTGAACGGCCAGGCACCGTTTCAATACTTTGTGCAAAAGCGTCTTTGTAGCCTACGATGCGAATAAAACATTCACTTTTTACTGAACTATCCTTGACAAAGGACTGAAATGAATTCTTACCTCGTCATACTCCCAAGGTCCATCAACACTTCCAAGACGACAAACGACTAGCTTGACACCTTGACTGTCAGCGTTGACGCAGCGCTCTCCTACACCCAACTGCCCTGCTTTGTTTAACCGGAACAGCTACGATGCAAAACACAACGATGAGAGACGACACAATTTTAAAGATCTAAGGTAATCGATTACCTGATTGTTGCCAAAGCCATGACAATGAGATATGCCCATCAGACTAGGTGGTCCGTGACCCATTGTGTCCAAGCACTGATGAGCAGCTACATTGCGGAGCTTTATGAAAACAAAGGAAAAAATTAACCATACATAGGGGTAATTTAACAAGTCATGCGATAAACTAAGCGCTGTCAACTATACGACTACGACATCGATTTTTTTTTTTTTTCAAATTACAGTCAGAAGATAAGCCAACGCCATCTTGCGATAGAAGTCGAAAAATGAACTCTCGCCTACCTCACCCCAATGCACATTGGGAGGAAGTTCAGGGTATTTGTCTAGTACGTCGTATGCCACTTCTTCCATGAACCATGCAAAGCTCTTGCAATTGAGTCTTTTCTTCATTTCCAGCTGTTGGGTAATGTTACCCATGTCAAGGAAGCGAGCCATTGGTTCACGAGTGTAGAAGAATTCTTTGTACTTTTCGTCAAACCAAACTTCGATCACTCTCTTATAGTTCTGCGGATGGGAAATAGAAAATTGGTTGGTAATTGTAATTTTCAAAAATTAATAAATAAATTACAATAGTAATGAGTGAGCCTTTTTTCTTTTCAGCAAGCTTGCCGAAAGTATATGGCATGAATCCTCGGTAGACATGACCGACCCTCGAGCATGGTACCCAAAAGATTTTACCGCCACACTGCCATATCTAGGAGCAATCAAGACTCGTAAGAAATTCAATTAAATTTAAAATAGGCATTAATACCTTGAACGACAACTCAAAATTTTCACCTCCCCAAACTAACAGACCAGGATCATAGGCTCCAATTTCGAGGAAATATGCACGATTGATAGCAAAAAGACCTCCTGCGTGGGTTGGAGCCCTATTTTGGTATTAAAAATTTGTCAAAACCAGCCCGAAAGGTAGCAAAGCGTCCCTAGTAACACCACTGTTCGGTTCAATATCGGTCCGTGGTGAGTCTGATACCACCGACTCGGGCCGACATCGGTCGGTCCGGAACAGCTGTGTTACTAGGGGTAGATAAACGTATATCATTACTTGTAGGGTTCACTGTTATAGGTTCTTGTCTGGGCTTCTCTTTCAGGTACTTCATTTTCCTTGTACAACATGCCCCATTCAAAGATGCCGCGGAAATTTGTATCACCTTGATAAACTGGTCTATATTCGAAGTTCTCGTGATCGATTCCGTCAATTAGCGGGACAGTCATTGTAGTCCTGTAACCAATATTTTAGATCTCGAATTTCGAAATGAAGAGAGATATAATAGAGTCATACCTGTCTAAGTAAATTGGATACAGAAGGGGTGGTAGCCAATTGAGACCTACTTCACAATGTGCATCAAGAAATAGCACGACTTCTCCCCTGGCTTCTTCCGCTCCACGAGTTCGTGTTCGGATCAGTCCTTCACGTTCCTTGTTACGAATTAATCGGACTTTTCCATTATATCTTTCAATGAAATCTTCCAGCTTTCTTTTCAAATGAGCTGAATGAGTTGAAGAATAAAATTAATAGTTGTACATCATTTTTTTCTGTCACAATAATAGGTATACCTTTCTCACTGTAATCATCAACCAACAAAACTTCTTCAAGAAATTGAGGTGGGGAACGATCAATCACAGATTGTACTGTTCGAAGAAGGGTAGACCATCCTTCATTGTGGAAAACAATAACAACACTGGCTTTGGGCAAATCTTCTGGGTAACTCCAATGTTTACACCTAAAAAAAGAAAAAATAAGGACATTTTGTTTGACAATGATTAGTATGGAATACTTTACTCTGGTGTTCTAGTATCAGAAATTGTTCTTGAAAGACTAATTTCATCTGAGCAAGCCATGTTCATTCCAAATTCAGATATTGTTTGTGAAGCCTCATTTCTTTGTTCAGGAGGTAGAACATGAGCTTTACCCCCTTCACCAGGGCCTGACCGTGGTACTTCCACTGGAGGCTCGAAATTTCCTAATTTGTCAGGGGTATAGACGGAAAACTTTTTGGCTTTTTGGGCAGCAGCCTATATCACATAAGCAGATGTCAAAATTTCAGTCCTAACAGAAGAGCTTAGCTTAGTTACCTTGTGATCTTGAGAGTCAACTGCATTTGCAGATGTTGTTGGGTTACGATTGGCAAAGAACAGAACACATGCCACAAGTAGCAACACAGAAACAAGTCTAAATAACCTAGACCTCCTAAGTTGAATGATGTTCATTGTTTTTGTATTAAATGGAACTACTATCCAAAAGCCCACGCAAAATCTATTCAGAATAATTGCATATCGAGCAATACAACCAGACAAATAACAGAAATATGATCAAAGGCAATAAGAAACAGCGGTTTTCTTGTTTACAAAATGTAATATGTCCCTTGTAGAATTCGAAAGCTTAATAAAGAGCTAAGTTAACGACGCGCCTCCGCCTCCACGTCACACGCTTTTTGTTTCAAATAGGGGCAACGTTCTTAAAAACCGGGATCATGGAAGTACATTCACGTACGAGAGTATGGGAAACTGACCAGCCAGGCGCTGTCAAACTCAAAAACTCTCGGAAGTAAATAAGACTGCCTGTGGCTAAAAGAGACCTCTAGGTATTTAAACAGAAACTACAATTTTAGACTGCAGCAGATGGTGAGAGGTGACATCGCGAAGGAAGCCAGCGTCGGCGCAATGTTACTCCGTTGGGAACTTCAAGTTACCAAGTTAACTGGTTACCAAGATACCAAGTTTCAAGTTACTTGAATCTCTTTTTTTCTTGAATAAGGTAGTTATAAATTTCAAAATTTTACTCGTATTAGCCTAGCTGATGGCTCGCAACAAATGTCAAATGATAGAATAGTACATCGATCCAAAATTTTCCCGCTCCCAAATCGTTTATAAAAGACGCTACAATTCTTCAAAACCCATACTCCCTGTATCCTAGTAAGATAATAAACTAGTAAATTTTATGACAGAAGTTTAGTAGTTTGTGATTTTATCCTGCCAGATGCTAGGTGCTCATTTGTATTCTCAAACGCAACTCGTTACTTTCGTGCTTACTCCGCTTCGCTAGGTGTCGCATGTACCTCTCACATCCGGTCCATCCCATCAGGTAACCTAATCATTTTTTAAATTCACTAAATCCGTGATTCGCCACGCCTTCTTTTCTAATTTGCATTTGACATAGCTCACTCAAATGGGTTGAGTGCATAGTCGTGGCGGTGGTACACAGCCCGAATTCTACAGTTAAATGAGAAATGGAGAGCTACGCTGCTACGTATCAAATGGGCTCAAAAGTAGTTGAATTGGGTTCTATGAAGAACTCGAAACTTAATTACTTATCCACCTAGGAAAATGTACTATGATCAGAGACTTTGATGGTCTTAAGAAGTAATCATCTACAAATGTTCGTATTAGATTTGTTATTTTATGGTAAGCAGCCGGAACATTATATGCTTACAGTAAGCCACAATTTCGTTCAGAGAGAAATTCACCATCGTCGTCGTGCGCTACGAATCAAGCCTGATTCACACTGACGGTTTTTTCACATTTCTTACATATTTTTTCTTACGGAGTGGGGTTTAGCAACCCATGCTTTTTCCCTATCTCGCCCCTTTAATCTTACGGTTTTGGTCCCAATTTGTCGTAAGAACCCTTCGTAACCGGGGAAACGATAGAATTTTGGCCACTTTTACGTACCATTTGAATAATGTCTCTGACTATTATTTTTTTGTTACGTTTCGGGTACATGACGTAGTATTTTTTGTTCTGTAAGTACAAACGGAGGGAAGGCCTAGTACAAACAAACAATATATAAAGGGTCAGCTATGAGCTTCCTACTCATTATTCTCATAATACTCTATATAATATTTAAGAATGCTATATGAATAAAAGCTTTCAACCACTAAAAAGGTTGAGGGATAGTGTTTTTCCCCCGTCCAGAAAAATATACTACATTAATTATATGTCTAAAGAGTCCAAGACTACATGTGGTCATGTGTGTTACTCTGAACACCACATTATCATGTTCCCACATTATCAAGATTTCCGATTTCATTGTAATCAATATATTAGATTTCCGATAGCTTCCTTCAACAAATAGTTTTCTCTGATATTTCACATATATTTTTTACTCTTAACAATTGCAACAGTAAACCAACACTCTGGCCTATTTATTGCATGCATCTGCATGTAAATACCGGAATTCTCCCTTCAAATTCACCAAGGCCATTTGCGGCCATTAAAGCGTCATCTCAAGGGCGCGCTCAGCGCTCCATGCAATGCTCGTTAGGGGGAATTCACCCCTGTTCTATTGGGGCGATTGGGGCTATATTTTCCTTCCTATATAGCAAATCGGCGAAAGCCAAAAGCAATATATCGTTCACCGATGAAAATTATTGAGTTGTTCGTTTAATCCCCCCTGTACTGTCCGTTTCAAAATTGCTTTACCCTTTCCCTTTTGATGGAAAGTAGCAAGTATACAAGGCGAGCACACGATGAACAGCACAGGTTGCCGAAACCCGTTTCGTAAGGAAAAATACGTAAGATTTCCGTAAAAACCGTCAGTGTGAATCAGGCTTAATAAGGAGAAGTTAATCGTAATCGTAATGACGAAGTAAACAGCAATGTAAAGCTGAACGCAATTGCAATTGTTTTCTTAACAACACGTAACTGGCAACACGTATATATGTGTTACAAAAAACCATTTTTAACAGGATGACTGCTCCTAAATTGAACAAATTTTTGATATTTTATTCAGTTTAAAGACAGAATGAGAAATGTTCAAATACTAGTATTTACAAGTACTCAAACTTTGTATGTGCATGATTGACAAGACCAGAGGAATATCAAGGATGCGCAATTGCGCATATATCCCCGATAAACATGTCCAGCATATGGGCATCTAATCGTTAAGTAGGTCTACTAATTTACTCCAAAATTTGAACATTTTTCGAATTTCAACATTCAAAATAGGTGTTAATGAGCAATTAGTAACTTTTCATTAGTTCTGTGCACCGGCATTTAGAAAAGGACTTTCTTGGATAAGAAGATCCACAACCAATTAAAGAAAACAATTTGGATTTTCATAACAGTCACGAACGGGAAAATGGAATAACGTAGTACTTCGGGCCATCAGTTTAAAGACAAGGTGGAGGTTTGTTCCCCTGAAACCACAATGTACTATATTAGTAAATATACACCTCTATGAGAGTGTATCATGAAATCTTACTTTATACACAGAGCAAACTTCTTTCAAGAGATTTTTCAAAATATCCGTTTGACGCCCTTGATTCTTATCAAGAACAACAGTAGGGATAAAAGTAACAGAAGGCTGCAAGCTATGTGTTTCCTCTCCATAATTTTTCAACAGTTCACTTCCTTCTTTACCATTAGAACATTCCTGAATTTCATCCCAATTTGCACTAACTTCAGCAGCACACTGGAAGTCCAATTAAACACATTATAATATTATAATTATTGAATTTTTTTAAAGGAAAATTTATTATTACACTTTGTCCAGCAGAATGAGGGTTTCTTATGTTATTGATTAGACAAGAGGCAAAATTAAGTTGTTTTGATCGTTCTGTAATGTATTTGATACCACAGGCATGAATTTTATTGCCTTGGCATTCTTGTTCAAAATGTTGGCAAGTGAAGAAGATACCAGTGTTGTTTTCAATTGTCTATTGAAAAATCTTAGAAATGGAGAAGAAAATTTAATTTAAAGCAAACTTTAGTGTTACCTTGGCTTTCCCATAAGGGATCAGTTTGAAATCAATAATTTCAGGAATTTTTTCTACAACAGGAACTAATTGATGCCTAATAAAATATTTGCTATCTGGGCACATGGATTCGTAATAGACTTCTACTAAAACATGATCAGTTCTAAGCTCACGTTCCTAAAAAACAATAAAGAGAAAATTAGTAAAAATAATTGTTGGGCAAATACAAATATACTCACTTCTTTGACCAGATTTGGGGTATCAGAATTCGAAATAACAGTTATCATTCGCCAAAGCAGGACACAACCCAAAAATAATAACATCCCGCGAATGATAAAATAAATCACTCTGCGCTGCACCATGTTGTTTGGTCGGATTATTTCCTGCATTTACAGAAATATATTTCGGCACCTGTTTTCCTACACACACGCGTGTGTGTCATCTAAATTCAAATTATTCAAGGCCGAGCAGTTTTTCTGCTCCCAATGAACAATTTTTCTATGAAGCTTATCACACCATAATTCCTCGATCCCTTTTTGGACATTGACAGCTAATGACAGACTTCTATCAGAGCCATCTGGATGCCATATGTTATATGTAGGCTGTAGCCATCTAGGACTTGAAAAAAGCACTAAATATTACGAAATTGTAGACAGTTCGTGAGTTCGGTTCTTGCGTTTGTTTATGAAATAGATTTTTCTTTCTTCAGTTATCGCGTGTTTTATTGGTTTGTATTCAGTTTCGTTCTTTCGTGCAAGAACAACCATCTTACAAGGAACATTGGATTATAATTACACGTAGATTTTTTTGCCGCGCAAGAAATCGTCATGTCATTTACCTGCATCTCGTGTCACGTGGCCTTCAAAGAGGCATCCATCCAACGTGAGCATTATAAAACCGATTGGCATCGCTACAATCTCAAAAGGAAAGTTGTAGAGCTACCACCTGTAACTGCTGAAGGTAATTAAAAGCTAAATTTTCATAACCAAGCAATGACATTCAAAATTATGTAATACAGCATTTCAGCAGCGTGTGTTGGAGCAAAGGGCACAGGCAAACCAGCAAGAAGCCTTGAAGGGCTTAACTCCATACTGTACCTATTGCAAAAAAAAATTTGGCTCTGAAAAGTCTTACGAAAATCATCTTCCATCAAAGAAGCACCAGGACAATGTCCTTAATGGGTCACAGAAAGTTGCTAAACAACCACAAAGCCATGAGATTGCTGAAACAGAAGTGGTTATGTGTAATGAGGAAGTAGAAGAAGAAATTATGGATGATGATTCAGATTCTGAGTGGGAAGATGAAGATGAGCCTGTACCCATTACTTCTTGCTTATTCTGCAATCAAAAGAGTGATACATTGCAGAGCAGTTTGGAGCATATGTCATCACACCATTCATTCTTCATACCTGATATGGAATATGTTATTGATGTTGAAGGACTTGTTACCTATATGGGGGAAAGAGTTGGACAAGGTCACATTTGTATGTGGTGTGGCCATCTTGGGAGGCAATTTCCATCAACTGAAGCAGTACAGAAACACATGATAGATAAAGGGCACTGTAAAATGTTTCATGAAGGGGAAGTTCTGTTGGAATATTCAGATTTTTATGATTACTCCACTAGCTATCCAGAAGGTGGAGATCCAAATGAAGAAGTAGAACCTAATGTCATCAATGATTCAGGCTTTGAACTCGTTTTGCCGTCTGGAGCAACGATTGGACATAGATCCCTTAACCGTTATTACCGGTAAGAGAATTGTTTCCCCTTCTGATTATCCATTTCAGTTAATGCATTTATGAAAATAAAAATCAGCCAAAAGTTGAACATCAACCCGAGACCAGCCCCCTCACGTTCGGCTATCCAGTGCGGAAATTACTTCAAGGCGCTTGGCTGGACGTCGTCTACTAAAGAGATAGTGGAAAAGAAGGCCAGAGACATAACGTTTATGCGAAAAATGTTCTCCAAACATCAGCTTAACGTCAGCGTGAAGGCAAACAAACTTCAAAAGCATTTCAGAAGACAAGTTGATTTCTAGATTGGAAAATATACCCGATTCATCTATTGGTGAATAATGGATACAGTTAAATCGATTGATGTTTTTTATTGGAAATGAATTAAAGCTGGATAGTACAACTGAACACAGACAAATCGAAATGCCCAAAGAATTGAGTTTTTAAGTATTACCGTGTGCGCGTAAAATAGTGCGAAAACTCTGCTTTGCCTTGCCGACTGTCCTACAAGATTGCGGAAGGAATCTCAACACAGAATAGGTCTTTTCCACTAGCTTCTTGAAGCTCCCACTTGACTAACACTTTGATCTAGTAAGAAATGTATCTAACTGTATTTGGAGGTTCTTTTTTCCACAAATGAAAAAAATCTACCTTAGGATAAGCAGTGCTAATGGGAATGGTTGCAGTGTAAGTGTAGTTTTGTCCATTTTTTAGTGGGCAATCTAGGCCAGATTTTTGACAGCTGTGAGAAAATTTAGAAAACATATGAAAGGTGCTAAACTATAAATTTTTGCCTTTTTATGAATAAACTTACGCATCAGTCTGTGGTAGAGGAAAAGGTAGAGGTACTAAAATGAAAAATAGAAGATTTTTAGATGTTTTTAATTTCTTGCATGAACACTTTGTGAGATACAATTTATACCTCCTCCAATAATTCCATGAACACTGGCCTTAGCCTTGTCTGTGTCTTCAACTACACAAAAGAGATTAAATCACAAGGTTAAGTGGAGTTACTATATTCTACATATAAGTGACAAGAACTTGCCACAGAGTGTAAATTACTTACGTGATGTGAACTGCACAGTCAGGTTAGCACTCTGTCCAGATCTAAGTATACAAGTGTTGGATGTTTCACAACCAGAAACTGCCACTGTGCGAACTTTTCCATACACAGAACCTGAGGAAATGACAAACTGAAGTAAGATTTTGAGCAGACAGAGTATATAGACCAAAACTAAAGTTGAGGAGCAAATACCACAATCTTTGAACATCAAGGCATTGGTAACCAAAACAGCAGATGCAAGGACCAAAACACCAAATAATGATTTTGCAGCATTCATTGTAAAGGAACAACTGATTAACAGAGAGTGAAAGCCAGAGAAAGGGAATCCTTTGTAAGTTGCCCAATATATAGCCTGAAAGCGGACGTGCTGTGTACTAGTTCTCCTATCGACAAGGAAGCATATTCATCAAGATTTAAGGATTCGGAGATACAGACTACTTCAGCATTATACTTACCGAACCTTATCGCAGCAATCAGAAATATTTGGGGAAAATAAAACAGATGCGTAGTTTTTCAAAAGCAGACAATCGTTCTGTCAACGATTATATTGCGAAGCTTACTGTTACTGCTCTACTTTGCTCTATATTTTGGATTATCAACTTTGTGAAGTAATCAAGTTTAGACTTAAGAGTTAAGATAAATAAACAGGAAAACAAAGATAAGAACCGGTTAGTCTAAACTTCCTCGATTGATAAACGATAAAAAGTAATGACTAATGTGAAGGGAAGACGCCTATGTTTGAGAGATGCTGTGTTATTTACGATGGAACGTATTGGACTTCGTTTGCTTTTGTCAGCTTTTGTCATTTATGTTGGAAAAGAGTAGAGAAAGCAAGTGAATAATTATGTAAGAGCTAAATTATTTGAAAGTTGCGCAATTGTTTTGTTGCATTTACGTAAGTCTTTAAGATTTTAAGCGTTAAATATACAGAGTAGTGGAAGTAGTCGATTAAGGAAATGTGGGGGCAGTTAGTGGTTAGGCGCGTGGTCTGCGATGTGGCGTGTTGCTAACGATCTAACGTTATCTCATGTGTGATTAATAGTCATTCACCAGCAAGTAGTTCTTGCTGCTGATTGTTGTTGTAAAACCAGGAAATGGGTTTTCATAGTATATTATATACCAGAAACAGTCTGGATGATGAGTTTCGATCGTTTGGGATCAGCTCGAATTGAAGCGACTAACGTCGACGAGTACAGGCCTGGACCAATGATTGTCGATGATGCAAATTCCGTCGACAGGATGGATCACAAAGCGCGCACTTTGATCGTAAACTGACCTCATTCGTACGCTGCAACTCTGCAGTTCGCTGAATGAAATTGCACCCGTCAAAGATCGTTTGAACATCCGACCTCAAAACCCGCAGCGAAAAATATACCACACTAGTACTAGTCACCATGCAATCGTGTAACTTGGTAGAAGTGTTTTTACCACATGAATGTAAAATCCAAAAGAAAAGTGAACGAAATTGTCGAGTCCAAAGAACATGTATTCGGATAATTTTTTTGGAGAGGGGGGGGGACAACAATAATATGGAGATAGAGAGAAAGAGAGACAGGAGCGTAAGAAATGCAAATAAGATGGTAGCAAAAATGTTGGTTACATATGATCCGCACACGATATAGCAAATGTTTTTGTCGAGAAAATGACATAGGGTGTATGTAAAAATAAAAAAAAAGAGAAACGTTCACACGTCAAATCGCGGCGGAAGCTCGATAGACCGTCATGATCAAAATCTGTACATTATACACGATTTTCCATTATGCTAAGACAGTTCCATTCAAATTTTTGTTTGTTTTTGTGTCTTTTTTTTGTGTGTGTCTAATTCCTCGAACGCACCCATCGGTAGCGGCGCACACAGCCCGGAAACAACAGAAAACCTTCGACAATTGTCGCGAACAACAACAACAATGAAAAAAAATTAAACAAAAAAAGGCACTTGTTATCGAAATAAGGAAAAAGAACATGACAGATAAGAGTTTATACATTTAACATACGAAAGTTAAAAAAAAATGGTTGGTTCACAGGAAGATTTGAAGAACGAAAATGAAAACACGCGCCGTTTACCCTCTTTCGTTAAATCCCCGAAAATTTGGTGTGAAAGAAATCATTCATTTTTGTTTTTCTTTGGAAAAACAATCATCAGGTGTGAGGTACAGCGATTCGAAAGACATGTGTTCGCGCCATCTGGTGAAGCCAACACGATTGTTTTCCTTCTCGACGCATACGACAAAGGAAAAGCGAACTTCAAATATTTGATTGTCCCCTCTCAAAATGGATTTTTTTTGGCGACTTTGGAAAAATAGAGAATCATCCGATTGAATTAACTCCGGTCGTGTTTGGTTTTGGCAATCGATTGGCCACTGAACTCTCAAACAAAAAAACGGGGATTTACGAGAAAAAAACACAATTAGTAAAACAAATGGAGAGTCGATATCAAACGGTTTGATATCTTGAATGCCTCTATCCTGCTTCAAACAAATCATCAATGGCGACAGGGCGATCTCGCAGCAATGACACACGGGGCAGAGAGAGTTGGAGAGGGGGGAAAAAATACACCAAAGGCACTCGGTGGTGAATGGACCGCAAACGATATAAACATTTTTCAGGGATTTTGATATATATATATATAATATATATAAAAAGAAGGATCGCGAAGTCAATCGAAAATGAGAGGGAAAAAATTGGCTTTGGCATAATGCAAAATTCACATAGCCGTCAACTAAGGGTTTCAATGGTTTGTTTTTGACGGTTGTCAATCTATGAAAGAGACGTTTTTATAAACTGGGTTGAAACGATCATAATGCCGCATTGTTTGATGAAAGGTAGCATTTGGTGTGTTTGTGTGTATGTAATCTCAGGGTGAATTTTTTACTCGTCATCCTTCTTGTCCGGTTTGAGATCGACCATGGCGTGCAGTTCCTCCGCTGTGTACCTATTTATGGAAGAGATGCGAGTTAGTTGGGTCGATCGATCAAGCGAGAGGTTTGTAGAGCTTTCTTACCCTAAAAGATTCTGAAGATCGCAAACAAAACGGTAGACATATCGCTTGCCAGCCGTCTTGTGAATGATGTTCTTGTCGTAGTAGTAACGTAGACCACGCGACAATTTCTCATAATTCATTTTGGGCTTGTTCTTGCGGATGCCCCAGCGACGTGCCACTTCGTCCGGATCGGATAGCTTAAATTCCCAGCCGTCGCCCGTCCACGAAATAAAGCTCTGGCACGACTTGTCCGTCAACAACTCGAGCAAAAATTGCCACAACTGGATCGGTCCCGATCCAGTGAAACAAGGGCCGCTCCCTGGTGGTCCACCTGTCAACCAACACATATCGTTAGATCTTCTGTCAACTTTTTTTTTTATAACAAGAAAAGAAAGAAGAAGAAAAAAAGATGGGTCACAAAAAGATGAAAAAAGAATTATACCTTGGTAGGCGGCCAACATGGAAGCTTGAATGACTGGCTTGGATTCCGGTGAGCCCATTGTCGGGCTGTGACTGCTGAGTTGGTGCATGTGCCCACCCAGGACCGGATCGTTGCCTCCCCTTTGGGGACCCATTCCGCTGTGGTTGTTCATGTACGCCGCCGGATGGTGCTACAAGTTTTTTTTGCAAAAAAGGAAAACATTGTCAGAACGAAGGTTCGTTTCATTATAAACGCCAAATGATGAATACCTGTGCCTGCATGCCGTTGTGGTGACCACCGACGAGGTCGCCAGGCGGAACCCAAGGATCATTGGGACCGCCTCCTCCGCCAAGGTTAGGTACTGTCTGGAATGGGCTGTGTTCGCCGTATGTGGGATGTCCTCCACCGGGAGTAGAGGCTCCGTAAGGATCCGAGACGTAACCTCCATCGTGACCGGGATACCGTCCTAAAATAGAAATCAATTGTTCATATTATTAAGGTGAAATTCGAAACTGTTGCTGTTGCGGATGGCGGCACAAATAACACGCCCACCACACAAGTCAGTCAATTCCTCTTTTCTCCGAATCAAATTCTAACAGGTAAAAGTTGAAGTAGTCAACTTCTTTTTTGGTAGTTCCGAGAAAATGGCGTGTCCGGGTAATCATCGTGATGGAAGGAGTCACGGAACAGGTGGCCGTTGTTGATTCCCTCCCTCCCCCCTCTTCTCAAATAAAGGTCGGTGTATGTGCGTACGCGTTTCAGTGCTGCTGTCGGTTACGGCCGGTTGAACCGGCTAATAAAAAACAAAAAAAAAAGCTCTACTACTCCACCAACTCTCTCTTCAGTCTCTATTGTTCTTGGTGTGCGCCCTTGTTAATGATGCGTGTGCCGGGCGGAACAGTCGCCCGTCGAATGCCACGTGGCAACACTGCCTTCTTTTCTTTCTTTTCGGGTGTAAAATAAAGCGACTTCTTTTGTTTTGTGTTGTTTTGTTTTTTTACACTAATGAAGCAACATCAACAACAGCAGCAGCAGAAGAGAAAAAGCGGTTTTATCTCTCTCTCCACACGAGAACCGACTGGTAGCCCGCTCGTTTGGATACCGCGAGATTCGATAAGTCACCGAAAATCTAATCGCGCATCCATTTCCGTTTGGCATCATAGCGCAGCTAGGCGCACGCGACCGAAAAACACACAAACACGACGACGACGACGACAAAGAGAAATAGAAAGCGTCGATGATCATTTCACGAGTCTTTACCTCGTCCATATGGCTGTTGTTTCATGCTGCCGCTGTACGGCTGCTGTTGTTGCTGTTGCGGCTGGTTGTTGTGCGCCGGCTGCGGATAGAAATCGGGCGCGGGTTCCGGATGATGCAGGAAATGATGCTGATGATGGTGTTGCTGGTGTTGTTGTTGCTGGTGCTGTTGTTGCTGGTGTTGCTGATGATGATGATGGAGGTGGTGCTGCTGCTGTTGCTGGTGGTGTTGTTGCTGGTGGTGGCCGGCGTTGGTCACCGAGTCTAAATTCTGGTAATCACCTTCTCCGTCACCGAAAGCCACACCGACTCCAAAAGGCGAATCGACAACCTCTTGGTGCTGCTGGTGCGCATGGTGCTGCTGGACCACGGCGGCCGATCCGGACCCGGGAACCATTTCTCCCATTCCGGTCTGCATAGGGTCGCCCAACGAGCTGTACCCACCTATTGATTGTGGAAATAGCATTGAAATATTTAATTTCCAATTCCAAAGTTGTTACATAAGAAATGACGTCTTTAGATGAAGGACGGCCTAGAACGCCGAAGGACGCGGTTGGAGAAATAAAATAATGGCGAATTGTTGATCGAACGGGAAAAAAGGGAAAAAAAAAGAAATGATGGATCGGCTCGTCGCTATCGCCTACGGTACGTCAACAAAAAAAATTTCATTTTTCTCTTTAAAAAAGGGAAAAATTTGTCAAGCGTGAAACTTTCAAGAAAAAAAGGTCGACGTGAATGACGATAATATAAATATGTACAAAAGAGAAAATGAAAAGAAGAGAGAGAGAAAAAAAAAATCAGTTGCCGGAAGAGGGAGGGTGGGTAGAATGGTGGACAAAGTGGATGAATGGCTTCGAGTGTACCCTGGCGCGCGATTATTGATCAATGAGCTCTACGTAGAATTGACACACGCACACCAACAAGTTTCCTCCCAAAAAGGGAACCAAGAAATACCCCATTCAAGTCTGGGGAAAAGAATGACTTGAATCAAATAGAGAAGGTTGTGGAGGAGAAAAATGGGTACGATACCGCTCTCGATGGGAACTGGGAATCACAACAATAGCATAATAGCTGGATAAACGGGACAATGGCATATACAGTAGAAAGAAGAAGTAGAAGAAGAAGGATGGCCCTCCTATCTAGATACAAAATTTCCCATTTTTGAGTGGAATAATATCGAGCAGCACGATCCATCTCGGTGGAATCAACATGTTGCCACGTAGAAGCATTTAGGGACCTCCTTCTGTGAACAAAAGCGTCGTTTGGCGACGACAAATTCGAGTGTATTTGAGAGGGAAACAACAGCATTTGACCCGGCCATTACGCTTGTTGAAAACAAACCGAAAAATGGCTCATCCTTTTTTTTTTTTAGTTACTTTTTGGCTTCTTTTAAGTCGAGCTGCTTGCCTTTTTTCGCCGCGGTAAAGACGACACCTCGAGTCCGCACGCACCTAACCCGTAACGCGTCTTGCTGTCGAGACAAAAGACTTTGGCGTCGTCATCCCAGTGAGAGACCTGGCGCGCGTCTTGGGCCATTCTCACGATACAGTGACCCGTTTCACACCAAAGTTCTCGACCCGAAGAGCGACCCCTCTCACGCTCGTATCTTATTCGAAAATTAAAAAACCAGCAGCTCTCCGGCAAAAATGGATGCTGCTGCTGCTGCCGCTGTTTAACTGTTGTCGTAGGGGACGATGAAACGAATCGAGTCGAATTTTCTTCATCATAAAAAAAGATAAAAACTAAGTACAATTCAGAGAGAGAGAGAGAGAGAGAGAAGGGGAAAAGCGCCAGCCAAAAATGTCAATAACGACGGCGCCGCTTGTGGCTTCACGAGATTCGTCTTTTCACCCCAGAGCGAGCGCGCGCGCTCCTTATCCAATTCAAACAACACGCTCCGGGGAAGAACATCAACAGGTACAAGTCAAGAAAGAAGAGAGCCACGAAAAGAAATATATATGAATGCCAGTTTTTTAGCCAAATAAATCGTAAAAGAAGTGAGTGAACATTCCAACAAGCACCGCTATCTTCTCCGTCAACGTTTGAACAAAGAAGGCTTCGTTCTTCAAACAAGCCAATATTGACACTGGGCCAAGAGAACCTCTTGTGGCGTGTGGATGGAGTTAAAGTTCCATCATGGCCGGGCATAGTTATCTACGCTTGACGTATGATGCAAAAAAACAAACACACAGATGACAAAGGAGAAAGAGAGATTTCATTCAAAAGCCCACTAGAGTCTTGAAAAAATATTTGAAAATGAAACAAAACAGGAGAAGGAGAAAAGGGCCGCGCGGCAACAAGTGATCCAACTTGGATTGAATGATGAGTGTCGGGTGAGTGTGTGTGTGTGTGTGTTTTTTAATGTCGCCCTATTAAATATACATTTGATGCTTTCAAGGACACGAACGGAATGAATCCGATCCTGCCGCAAGTGACGGGCGAGGGCGAGTAGTGGCGGCGTCGGCGGCGGCACCGGAAACGGCTCATTCACATCCCGCCCCACCGTGAAACCCCTCAAACAACGAAAAGAAGAGAGAGAGAAAGAGAGAAATAAGAAAAGAAGAAAGAAGAAGAAGAGAGACGGGAATAAAAAAGTCTAAAGAAAGCCGATGCAACCATGTTGCCGTTGATGATCGAAAGCGATCGAATGTCAACACAGTCAATTACCGACTGATCCATTGGCTGCCGGGTTTTCTATCTCTTCAGTCGGAGCCGCGATCCACCGGTAATTCAATCAAGCGTCCGTCAAAAGTCACTCGATACTCATTTGCTCACAAGGAGGTGAAAGGCAACGATCAATCGCCATGACACACACGCAGTGCGCGCCCACGTAGGAGGAGAATTACTATTTCGTTTTCTTTTCTTTCTTCTTTTCAAAATATTTTATTTATTCCGTCCCCGAAAAAAAAGAATAAGGTTTGAAAAAAAAACCTATGATTACCGCACGAATCACGTTATGATTGTACATTCAATGAAATGATTATTGCCGTGTTGAGCGGCCGTCACAGAGCCCAGCGGAAATGGCTCTTTCTTTTTCTTCTTTTTTTTCTGTCGAATTTGTTTTTTCTTCTCTCTCTTTCTCTCTCGTTCTGACTTTAGTCGGAATAGTAGTATATGTATAAAAAAATCTGGTGCATGTTCAGGTCCCCTCCTCTCTCTCTCTCTGTGACTGGGCTCCAAAACACAAACGTCCAGTCCCGATCCATTCACTTCCGGCCGTTCTTGTGTGGATGTATACAGTTTGAATGTATATTCCGTTCGCTAGTGTCTTTTCTACCTCTCTCTCTCTCTTTCTTTTCTAGCTAGTTTGTGGAAGGTGCGTGTTGTGTGTATACCTGTCATGTCAGAGTGTGACCTGCACTTCCTGTCCGGATTTTTTTTTTCCTTTCTTTTCTTTTTTTCCCCCTCCTTTCTCTTTATTCTATTTTACTTCTTAGTCAACTACATTCATTCCCATACACTCATCTACATGATACACACACACACAGCGATTCCGTAACCGAATAAAACAAAAATTCAAATTGCGACGGAGCGAAACAAAAACAACAAAAAATATGCAAATTGGGATGATAATGTAAAAATACCTGCACGATAGCTGCGAAGACCTATTTTCGAAACGGTATAAGAGAAACAAACACTTTTGTCTCTTCTGCTACTCGAGAACGAGCGAGAGAGAGATAGAAATGTATCGCAAAATATATAGCACTATCACTCGGTCGTCGCTGTCGTTTTGTTGGGGAGGATCAACGGGATAAGGGATGAAAAAGGAGATGATTGTATAATCCGAAAATTATAAAGCACTGAAAACTTCACATTTCACCGAATGCTGGTCGTGGCCGGCGTGTCACTATAGTTGGTGCGCCAGCGCGCTGCCCGACAACAACAACGACACTGATGCATGGCTCACGCACGTAACCGCGCAACAGTTCAGGGCCGAGCGCACGCCGAGTCTCAAATCGACTTGTTGCTTCGTTTTCTTTCTTATTTTTGTCTTGTTTTGAAGAGAGAGAGGGGAAAAAAAGAAAAGAAAAAAAAAGAAAAGAAAAAGGGAGAATTTGGTGTACAAGAGAGAGAGAGAAGAGAGTCGTCGACGACGACGACGGAGCTTCCAAGAAGCCGAGGTTGTGCGCAACCAATGAGGATAGAGCGGGAGCGCCGCGACGCCTCGCCGTGTCGCAACTGAGTTGGGAAAGGCCCCGAGTAGTAGAGAAAAAGCCATGCCCTCTGTGGGTGGGTTGGGCCTGGACTGCCGCCCACTTTTTCTCTTTCGGTTGCGTACGGGCGCGCGGGTTGTACGACGGCGCGCACGGGTCCCGCCGAGTTAGCGAAAGGGAACCTCCTTCTTATATACATTAGTCAATGGGGGCCAAGTGGGTGGATGGAGCGCCCAGGAGAATGAGAGGTTGCGTGTATGTGTTTGTTGTTCGCGGGGTCTCTACCAGCAGCAAGTCAGAGAACCAAAGAAAAAGAAAAAAAAAGGGCAACAAGCAGCAGCAGCGGCCGAATCAGCCGGAGAGAACCAACTGGAACCGTCTAACATTTCCAGCTTTTTGACTTGATGGAAACAAGCACGCATCATGTCTGGCGATACAAGAGAGAGAAAAGGTAGACTGCTCTCATCTAAATACACGCAAAGTAAGTCAACAGCGCGGAACCAATCACATATTATCGTGGCCTGATGCTGAAATCTCTCCTTTTTTTTCTTTCCCCCTTGTTGAAATTATAGTACGCAACGACGATAAGGGAGCGGGGGGGGGGGGCTATGTTCTAACCTCTTCTTCTACTTCTTCTTCAGTCTGCCTTTCACCTCGATGTGTAGTACAGTGTAGGTCTTCCATCAACTTCACGGCCATATTCCCTCATTTACTTGTGACGCCAACCGGTGAACCCCTTCATTTTCTTTTCATTTCGACTTCGTGTGTCCGCCATATCTACGTGAAATGATACCAACGTTCACGCCGCGTTGATTTTGAAGGAAAGAAAAAAAGAGAGAAAGAAAGAAAAAGAACGAAAAAAAAAAGAGAAAAGGACTATTCATTCTGCATCACGATGATTGAATCAAAATCTTTTTTCCCCTCCTCTACTACTACTACTAGTACCACCATTTCTTCTTCTCCTTATTCCATCCTTTTGTGATTCTCCTTTTTCTTTCTCTCTCTCTCTCTCTTTTTTTCTTTTAGCGCATCGAGTACTATACTATACACATCATGATGTCGGAAACTCTATAAACTTTTACGACCCAGTGTTGTTGTTTGTTGGCATGAAAAAAAAATCACTGCCAAAAAAAAAGAAAAAGAAAAAAAAAAGAAGAATACATACAGAGAGCTGACTTCCGGTCCGATCTCTCAATGTTAAAAGCTGACTGACGAGGAGGGGCGTCGGGGCGGGCCGCTCGAAGGTACCAGGCAAGGTTGATGAGGTGGTTGGAAGTTGGGGAGGTGGGGAGGATTTAATGATGGCGACCGCAATAGCCGTACACGCACACACACACACACACGCGCACATCGAGGCAAGAGCGCTGGCGGGCAACGGTACTTGACGTCGCTCTATGCGCATCCACACACATTGTGCATTAAGCTCCCAGTGTGTGTATGACCGTGGCGAATTTTTTTTCTTTTTCTTTTTCTTTGACTGGGTTTTTTTATTTATTTTTTTTTTTTTAGAAAAAAATCCGATGATTCATCAGCTTCGGATGGCTCTCTTTTTGGGGTTTTATACAGTAATCATTTAAATGAGAACGGGCGGGTGGTGTCTACATAAGACAACGAGGGCAAGAACTCTTTTTTTTTCTGCCTCTTCTTTTCGGAAGAGAATTTCATTGTGTTGCGCTGCAATGGTTATTTCCACCCTGTGTGTGTCATTCCTTTCATTTCATTACGAGACACAAAAACACAGTCAAGTAAAAAGTCAGAAAAAAGGGGAGAGAGGAGAGAGAGAGAGAGAGGACGGCGCTCTCTGCCCTGGCAAATGCCAACTTCCTGTTTCCGGCCCGCCTGCAATGGGACACTCTCCACGCCTGCTTTTGTTTCGACAATCTACTCTGCTCTCTCTCTCTCTCTCACTCTCTGCTATTATTATAGAGTCTCTCTCTCTTATTTTTTAACTCTAATATCCATTTTGACACTTTTCTCTCTTTCCGAAAATTATTAAAAATAAAAAAAAGGGAGATAGAAGGCCCTCCTACAACCTACAAGCGCGACGTTGTTTGAGAACAGGGAGGTGTACGCTAAAGAGGAAGAAGAGAGGGGGGATACGCACACAATGCGCCGAAAGAGGAAGATAATGCGTAATACCGCTCTCTTTCGGTCCTTGTTATTTATTTCTGTCTCTTTCTCTCTCTCTCTCTCTCTCGTTTCTTTTGTGCCTTGTTGTCTCGTTTCGGCAATCGTTCCGCCGTGCTGCATCGCGTCATATTCAATTGTACCGTATAATTATTATGAATTATTTCAAAACTCGTCGTCGTCTCCGTCGTCTCTTTTGCGGCTTTTGCGTGTTTCTTGTTTTGTTGTTATTTCCACCATCGGGTGGTGGTAGGTGGTGGTGGTTTATACTTAACGACTAGCACGAAAATGAAGATGTTATTGTCTGTCTTGTTCTTACCTTCTAGATAGGATGTGACGCCGTTGGAAGAGGACGAGACGGCCAACCGGGATGGATTCATCGATGTCAAAACGCTGTGCGATCCGTGCTGCTGCTGAGAGATTGGAGCGACGGCCGTCATCATTTTGAGGGTCGGAGGCGTCGGCGGCGTCGGCGGCGACACGGGCTGCGAGCCGACGGCTGACGGAGGCGTTGGCACCGGCGCCGATCCAGCAGGTGGCGGGACCGACGAGGATGAAGACGAAGGAGTGGACGCGTTGGAGACTGAAGTCGAAGAGCCGGACGACGACGAAACGGCCGGCGGTGGCGGAGGCGGCGGAGAGAATCCACCACCTCCTCCTCCCCCTCCTCCTCCGCTGTTGCTGCTGTTGTTGTTATTGTTGTTTTGGCTATTGCCGGTATTGTTATTAGCACTGCTACCGGCCAAAAAGTCTCTCAAATCCGGGACCGGTACGCAAATGGATTCATAAAAATTGGCCGGCACACTGCCCAGCGCTGCCCGTTCAACGTCTAATCGAAAGACAAAAGAAGAGACAATCGACATTTTACTACATGTTGAACAATCAATAAATGGCCAGTGCGAATTGCAGTTACGGTTAACCACTTTGAGAATAAACAACAGTATTTCGTTGTTTGTTGCTCATATTCCTGATAGTGGTGGTGGTGTGGCGATAATATGACGTGAAAGAAAAAAGATGAAGAGGGGCGATGATTTCCGACTGCGATAGCGCGTCGGCCGGTTCCAGAAGAGCGAGCACGACTCTTGGGTCGTCTCCCGCCGATGCGTGCTCGATGCCAGTATAAAACCGCGCAGCCGTCGAATGCGCAATCGACATTCGGGTAGACGAGCAAAAGAGAAGAGTGTACACCTCTCTACAACTTTATATGGCCCGTGTGCGCACCGTAGCTGAGCACCACTACTGCTACTACTATAAAATCCCCCCGCCATCCAACCCAGCCAGACCAACATTCATTCTATTCTCTTATTCTCTCTCTCTTGTCTTGAATTTTACAACTCGTCGACCGCGATCGGTCGGGATTCCCGCCGAGCGGCCTTTTGTTTTTCTTTTTTCCCGAACATTACTCGTGTGCGGTTTTGTCTCAATAACGCATCGTCCTCCCTCTTTCTCTATCTCTATCTATGTACAGTACACTGTGTAATACTGCATACAATGTCATTCCGTGATTGGGATCCGTGAACGCGAATCGAGGGGTTATCAGTTTTGTTGTTGTTGACTTTTGGGTTCTTTATTGTCTTTTCTTTTTTTTTTCTTTTTTGGTAATTAAGATTTTTTTTTTGGTTTTTAGTTTTTACTGTTGTTGTTTTTGCTTACCTTTTTGAAGAATCTCGAGATGCTCCCAGAGGATGTCGCCCATGAAAGGAGGCGTTCGGGCCAGAAAGTTCTCCTTGCCCATGGCGCACATGTCGCGGCCGCGCATGCGAAAGTGCTGCAGCACTACACCTTCCAGCGAGAACTCTTTGATGGCCCAGTTGAGCCAGCGCGAAACGTCGCTTTCCGACCACAATCGAGGATCTGTTCCAGCACCAACAGAGAATAAAACCAAACAAAATAAGAGACAAGGTTCACCAGTCAATTTAGTATACAAGAGTCACACTTGTAGGAGCACACACAACACGCGCGCGCACGACAACACTGTAGAGTACAGTAGCTCAGTCTGAGAAAGGAAAAAAATCAAACGCGTTGTTGTTCGGTTCGGTCCTCATCGACGACTGAATCAAAAGAGCAGCTGCCACTCGGGTTTTTATTGGACGATGCTAGCGCCGTATGCCCTCCTCCCCCGCTCCTCCTCCTCCTCCCCTTCTCTCCTCTTATTAACAAGCGAGTGAGTGGGAGGCACAGGGGGGGTTCTATGTAGGTCATACCCACCCTTGAAACAGCACCGGTTAGATTCACGACGCCACCACCACCACCACCGTTCCCTCCTACTTTGTTGCCGTCTCTCTTTCTACCACCACCAGCACCACTACTACTACTATCCGTGGTCTATAAATACCCGTCGCCGCCGTCGCCGAGTTTGAATATATATTTCGTGTATGACATCTATAGAGTAGCCGAGTACTATAGAGAGTAGAGTACTGTACGTCAGTTCAACTGGAAGAAGAAGTTGTAACAAAAAAAGGCGGCGGCGACCGGATACGAATAGAATGCGACATGTCACGAGATCGAGTCATTCTCAATATAAAACTTTTTTTTAGATTTTTGTTTTCTTTCTTTCTTTCGCTCTCTGTCTACTCTGGATTGTTACCAATCAGCGTCGTCGTCATTGAGAGAAGACAGGGCGTCGTCGACGTCGGTAAAATGGTGAAAAAAAAAGAAAAGAAAGAATAGATGGAGAGAAAGAGAGATAATAAGGCTTAAAAGTAACTGAATCTAGACGGATTCGCTTGGTTGGCCGCTCTAGATAAACATCAGTCAGAATAAAAGAAAGAAAAAAAAGGAGAATATAAGATGGATATTTCATGATTCTAGTCGGGGGAACAACTACGTTGCGTGGTGTGTGCGAAGGGCACGGACCCGGTGATGAATGACACAATCTCCACAATTCGGTCGGTTCCACCTGGTTCGTTCCAGTTCTCTACCAACGACGACGGCGACTCATTACGTCAAGACGAAAGGAATCGTAGGCCTACATCTACTTATACGAAAGGAATGATCAGATGCCCATCTATAGAGACTTAGGAAATGCGACTAGGAAGGGAGAGAAATTGGAGGAGGAAGAATACAATCAACAGATTGAAATCTCTGCCCCAAGAAAAGTTCTCTTTTCCAATAAGAGAACGCCGGGCATGCCGACATGGGTACGGTCGTTGTAGTGGTAGCTTATAGCTTCTCCTTTTTCTTGTCATGTGCGCGCGCGTGTAAGCAGCACTGTCTCGGGAATGTCGACGCACGTGAGCGTGACGGGCCGAATGCCGGCGCCTCGGCGGCAATCCATCCGCCGGAATCCCGAACGCCCAGTAGAAAATGTTCGTATTGAGTGTGACGTCATCGACATATCAGCCGCTTTTGTCGAAACTGGTCGGGACGTGCGCTAACCAAGATTTATTTGAATCACGGAATTTTCGGCGCCAAAAAACAACAAAAAACTAATTTATTCCGACGGTCACGGACGTTGTATGCGCCATGATAAAAGCCGAGCAATTCCACCGAAAGTGATTTTCTCGGTTAGAGACAAAAGAGAATTTGAAATTAATTATATCGTAGCCTGAAAATGAGGGGGGAAAGCTAAATTCGAAAGAAAAAAAAAGTTACTATTTTTTTTAATATGCGATTATCTTTTGGGTTTGCTTCACGACGAAGGCTGTATATATATCCATATTGAAATCGATTGTGGTCAAGCGTGTTCTTTTTTTAATGTTAAATAAGCGAGGGGGGAAGGAAGGAAGGTTGGCTGGGTCTTTGTTGAACTTCCCAATATTTTGGCTTGTGCTCGGCGCACCTCGGGCGCCGACGTATCCCCCTCCCTTTCGCCCGTCGTCATTATATTCGTCGGCAGGTGTCAGAAAAAAAAAAGCCCACAACAATATAGACGGCGAAAGCTAGCCTGCTACAGACCGGGTATCCCTTGTAAGAATCGTAAAAGAAAAAAGAAACGGAAAAGATGTCAACAAGCGCCAAAATAGGAGGGAAAAATAGTTTATCAACTCAATTCGGTTATACTTGGCAGAGCTCGGAACTCTCGTGCTCGCTTTGTGTTGCGTAGGGGCTGTAGAAGATGATTGGATTTTCGCTGCCGGGCCTGATTGAATATTGCCCGGAGCCCGATGGGCAGAAAAAGGGAGAGAGAGAGAGAGTTATGGGCATTATGGGGCCGCGCGCGCGCGCGTGGCTGATTATACCTCGCCCACCTGATGGCGTCGTCTCTTACCTCCCCTCTCCTCTCCTCTATCTACTTCACTACTGAGCTGAACCTTCCAATCTTCCGATACCAATCGTGGACAAGTGCTCCTTACGGGTCGACAATTTTCATCTGTTACTTGATGAGATATTTGCCGGTTTGCCCGGCTGGACGCGTCCGAGAAACCCCAAGAGAAAAGAAAGAAGAGTGTGAATGATAGTAGTCTCGTCAGAAAAGGAGGTGGTATACAAGTTAGTAGCATGGCGCGAGTATCCGATAAAAGAAGAAAAGAAGAAGCAGAAGTAGGAGAAGAAAAAAAAAAGATGCGGCTATCCGTTATCACCTTCTAACCCCCTGGACTTGCCACGTCATAAAAGGTTTAGAGATCATACGCGAGAAAAATACCCCCACCACGATAAGTTCTAGATTACCGCCACCAAGAGGACATGATGGTCTGTGTATAGACGGCCCCCGATGGAATACAAGACTTGATTGAGGGCGGTTTGTTTCGTCTCCGAAGATGAAGGAATTAAAGGAGAAGGAAGAAGGAAGAAGCTGAATGCCAGTAACAAAAGGCGTCAAGGAGATAATAGGCCGCTCGATAACACAAAGGGGGGGAGATAGGGATCCCCTCGAGAGAGAGTTTGGTTGAGCAGCTCGCCGTAACGACAACAACAACAGGTTTCGACCAGAATGGCTCGATTTAAAGATAATTTCTTCACTGATGCTAGCGTGTCGTGTTCGCTGTCTGTCGAAAAAAGGACCGAAGAAAGGAAGAAAAAAACGGAGAAAGATATAATTATTACCTTTGGGGATGCCCAGACGCTCCTGTTCCTTCTCCCACGAAGCGAACGAGGCTTTCAGAGCCTCTGTCATCTTCTTGTTGGTGCCCGGCGTTAGCGGTGGCACCTGGGCCGGTATATCTATAATGGGTTCAAGAAAAGAAAGAGAGAAAAAAAAAGAAGAAATTAGCATCATAATAACAAGGTTCTCGTTCGCTTGTGTCGTCTTCTCTCTTCAACGGACAGGTGATGCGTGTGTTAACCAACCAGCTGCTCCACACAGAGCGCAAGCCACCCATTCTCTCTAGAGTTCTTTTCCATTTCATTTGGCTTCATATTCTCCTTTTTCGTAGAAAGGGAAAATAATCACAATCAACATAGTAAAGTTGTCGAGACAAGCAAGAGTTAATTTATATATATAAACGGAGAAAGAAGAAGAAGGAAAAAAAAACATCAGGGCCCCCAGTTCCATTACACGCCTGTTATACTCAGAGAGAGAAAAAGAAGAAGAGAATTGGATATCTTTCGGAAGATAGGGGGGTTTCAGTGCGCGCTAAATGAGCTCAACCGGGGTATTAACGAGAAGAGGCAGCGAGCAAAAGCCACACACAGCAAACGCGGCAGCAGCAGCAGCAGCAGGTTAGCGAACCCCTCTCGGGTTGTGTGTGTGTTGGTAGACCTTCTGGGTCATTAGTTTCTATCTTCTTCTTCTTCTTCTTCTTCTTGTTTAACCTTACCCTCTCTATATTGGAATAAGGGTATAAGGGGGCTGGATGAAGAAACCCCTACCATAGAGTTCTCCCCCCTTCGTCGGAACGGCGCGGAGGTACCGCCGCGCTGACCACCTGATATAATTCAACGGAACCAACCCTCTCTGTTACTGACGGTTTGTTACTTCGCTAGACTGCCAGCTGACTCTTTGTGTTTTTCAGGGGAGCCTCCGTATTTTGGGACGTACGTGCAAGTGGCCAATAGAGAGCTAGACTTGTGTGGCCGCCACATGGTGCCACCGCCGCCGCGACGCGGCCTTTGGCACATCATACGAGCCCCATCACTCTTCATTTCACGATCCATTTCAGAGATAATACAGACTAACAACAGACTAACAAAATATACATCAAAACAAAGACGTCAGCACTGGTACTACCTTTGCAACGGACGCCGTTGAGGGGCTTCATAGTTTTAATGCCCATCATAATCAACCTCGGGTGACAGTCGATGTACATAATCAGCCCGATCAACGTCGATGATGATGACCGACCACGTTCACTCGAGTTCAAAGAGAATGTCGGAATGACCAATGTCGAATGCAAAATGGGTTGAGGCGACGCAGTTAGATAAAGACAAAGTCTAAGAGGAGCAGCAGCACCACGTGATCCAGCGATCAACAGGTGCGCACGCGTGTTGAGGCGTCGCTAGCGTCGTCGCCGCCCCGCTTGGCCAACGACGTCCTTGACGTCTCTCGTCGTTGACGACAACTAAATTCACGCGCACTCAAGGTAACGACAAGCGGAGGCCTCGCAACAAACTAGCACACGGCACACAAGACACAAATGGCCCGAAAATGTTTCGGTATGTCCGCGCACTCGCAGGGAAAACTCAAACTCAAACGTCAAAAAGTTCAACCAAAATCAAAACAACGAAGATGTCTGCGAGGTGCCAGAGAGCTTGTTGGCTACGATGCGTCCGACTTTACGGTTGATGAATGACTGGCTCAGGCTCTAGTAAGAAAATATAAAAAGCAAGAGGGAAAAAGAAGAGAGGGAAAATAAAAAGAAAAAACCTGCTCCGGCTTCTTTCAATGGCGCATGAGGGGCGGAGACTAGTGGCGGAAGAAGGTGGAGGGTGGTGTAGGCGGTAACCACCCACTACCAGCCCAGGCTCCTAACGAAAAAAGAGAAGAGAACTTCTCTCCCCCCTAAGAGAACCTCCGTCGCCGTCCAAGGTTACAGCCGCCGCTAGGTGGCTAGTGCGCCATTATTAACCGAAATGACTATTTCATGGAAATCGGTCGTGTAGGTTTTTTTTTTCTTTTATCTTTTTTAGATTTTTATGTACAACAGTAGTAGTAGTGCGGTGGTGGTAGAGTAGTTATTGGGTCTAAACCAAAAAAAGATTCGGTCCGGAAGTTTTGGGGAAGTTTTGGCTCGCTCAGGGAATAGATCAAGGTTTTTCTACCTGTATGATTCCTTCATTCTCTCTCCCATAGAGAGATTCTGACCTAACTAGAGCGATGATGGGATAAGCGGGGGGGTTTGTTGCGTTTAAAAGGACTCGGCGAACGATGATGATTATACAAATTTCTATGGGAGACCGCCGTGAGAGAGAGAGACTGTCCGAGAATAGTCTCGTATTAATCCGCTATTGTCTGGACAGTTTTGAGAGAATCTCGCCCAGTCGTGAAAGATTTGCCGTAATCATAGCACGCTGGACGGAACCTATTCAGCATCTTTTCGTCGGCGGTTTCGTATCACGTCATTCACGTGTTCACCTCTCCGTGTTGTGCATAGACAACACGTACCACGCCAGGTTGAGCTCTTTAAATCGTCCCTTTTGTGAAAAGAGGAGAAGCTTCATTACCTGTCCATCTGGGCCAAAGGTTTCGCCGCCAATAGGATTTTCAACCGGTTGGGCCGATTTCCGCGTAGTGTTATGGAGAACATTACGGGCGAATACAGCGCGTCAAGTCGGATATGAGAAAAAGGGAAAAGGGGACCCGTAATAAGAAGAAGTGAATCAGAATACGATGAGAGAGTTTTTTGAAGAAAAAAAAAAAGGAAAGAAAGAAAAGAAGAAGCCGGAGGGTAACTAGATTTAAATAGCCAGCGGGAATGACATTTTTTTTTCTCTTACAAAGAAGCCTTTGCGAAGCCCCTGGGGGCGATCACGCGGGAGTCTGGCTACTACTATAGCCGTTTTCGCCCGTGTTATATAGTCCTCCCCCTCCGCCGTCCGCGCAAAGTCATTTGGATTCGATACGTCATATATATTTCTTATTACTCTACCCGCGAGGTTTTTCTCCGTACGTCCCTGGAAAATTGTTGCTCGATGATGGCGACATCATCAGAAAGTTCCTTGTACTTGCCAACCCACAAAAATCGGCCTCATAAAAATGACGTCCACCCACCCACACACACGAGAGAGAGACAGACAACCGAGAGTTTGGCCCGAAAAAAAAAAACACAAAAGGGGGCCTCTTTTCTTTCTAAAAATGACGGATTGAATGTTATGTTGTGTTGTCTGTGTGTTCTTTGTGTGACCAAGAGTCTAGGATAATATTCACTCGTCTATGTACACGCGTGTGTGTGTGTGTGTATATAGAAGGAGAGAGAGAACTCCGCCGCCGGAAGTTGGGTCACACAACTCAGTCGGGAGAGAGCTAGAGGGGGAGCTGGAGGCGACGACGTCCAGTTTTTCAGGTTCCTCTTCGCTCGTACAAACCAGAGAGAGTCTCCTTTGACCCTCCATTCACAAGCGCCCCTCCGCTGCTGTTGCTGCTGCCTCTACTCGAATTATACACCTACACCTTGGGCTCCGTTCCGAGGGGGAAAAAAAGAAGTCTCTCTCCTGTTTTTATGAATGGTAGAAGCCCCCGAGGAGGAAGTTGGGGTTGGTTCATTCATTCCTTCACTCTCTACCACGCTCTTCCACTCTATGTACTGGGCGCTTGATTTTTATTTTCTCATTTTTTTTTACGTCGACAAGAAGAAGAAGAAGAAGAAGAGAATGTTCCATTCATCCAAACTCCCCTTCTGGGGCTACCTTATTTTATATATATACACGAAGAGAGGAGGAGGAGGAGGAGGCTCATTCATGATTCCGGACAATCAAATCCGGTCTACACGAAGAGATAGAGGAATCTCTCTCTCTCTCTCTTTTACTCCCCCACAAAAGAAGCTCTCCATTTTGGATGGCCGCCGCTAGGCCTTTTGTTGTTGCGCTGCGCTCTTTAAACGGCGACCTCGACGGTCGATATTTAAATCTCAATTTCTTTCCAAGGGCGCGGTCAAAAACCTCCTCCCTGCGATGCGAAAATCGAACAAATTTCAACCGGGTCACGTGACCCCTACTACATTTATTTTCGTTATTTTTCGAGTGGCGTAGCGACGTGCGCGCGCGCGCCCGGCTTACCCTTCAATCATCGAGTCCTTCAGTTGGCGCAATGGCGCGCGCAACAAAAGGGAGCACAAACAGACTCGAGGGCTTCTTTTTATATATTTTCTGATTTCCAAAGATTGCGCTCCACCGATTCGAAAGAGAGAGAGAGAGTTTGGCGGGTCACGGAAACCCATAGCCGCACCGCGCCGCGACCGCCACCAGTTGCGCGCTGGATGAAAAGGGGACTTTTTGAATGATACGGGTCACACATGTCAATGATCCGGTTGAACTCTTTTACGGATGGGAAAAGCAAGCCTATTTTGACTAGATAAAAAGAAAGGGGTTGGACCGAGCAAAGGCAGAAAAAGAAATCGACGAGGAATTTGTTGTTTATGGACTAAAGAGTCTACTACTAGAAGAAAGAGGGGGACTCGCAGTTGCAAGATAAAACCAGTCATCATCATCGGCAATTGTGGAGGCAAACAGCCCAGCCAGCCAGCCCAGTAGCTCCGAAGATTGGAGAGATGAGCGATGGCTTTCGTCCTATTTGACAAAACCGGGAGCAGCTCCCCAAACCGAACACGGGTCCGACTGATAAGAGAACCTTCACTCTCTTTTCTCTCTCTCTCTCTCGCTGATGATCTCAATTGATGGTTCGTTCCCTCTCGAGTTCGCTGCTGTCTGACACACGAGCCTCTCATCCATTTAACTAATGGCGGGCGATGATGGTGGCCCGCCGCGAGATAACAAACTAGGAAGAAGAAGAAGACTGAGAGAGAGAAAAAAAAATATATACCCCATCGACAATGTGTGTGTGAAAGCCCTCAGACTCCTTTTATCATCATCTCCCAGCAGGAGCAGAGTCCAAATGCGGGCCTTCAACCAATCTCGGCCTCTCTCACTCGTATTATTCTTCTCCCTCCGTCACTAGATAAATTCATTATCTCCATTATTCTAGTCGAGATTTTTTCTTTCTCTCGCTCTTTCTTCTTAACCGGCAAAGTTATCGCCCCATCCATCAGTGAATGAACTATCGAGTCGCCAAAAACGCGGTCGACATGCGAGAAAAGGAAAAAACAAGCGACCCCGAAAAAATTCCTTCTTTTTTTTCTTTTCATTTTTTTTTTCTCTTGTGGCATAAAAGAGTTGATACCTATCCGACAAATCGACTATTGAAATGCTAATGGATCGTGGGGGAAGCTTTTTTTGTTGTCGTCTTCTCTCTGTACTATCGACTCCGCTAATACGATGCGCGCACCTTTACGCGCACCAGGTGTCAAAAGGTGGAAGGTTGCCGCCCTGTTCGGTTCCCACCTACTCTGAATATATATATATATATATAACACGATGGCGACAGGTTTCTCGGTCCAAATAAGTTAAAATAACAGTTTCGGGGAGCGACGGAAAGTGACAATAACAACAAAAAACAGGACGTTAGAGAAAGAAGAAAAAAAATCGGAGAGAAAACGAAATCTTTTTTCTTCTCTTTTTTTTGTTGGGTTATGTAGAAAAAAAGAGTGGAGATAATCATCGCCGCGATGCAAATCGGAACGGGGGAAATAGAAGTATATAACGAAATAGTGTAATGTAATAACAATGACGACCGGCGACGCCTTCCCTTTTTCCGTGTGACAAATGCATCCGTCAAGAGGACAAAAGCCTCTCAAAACGACAGAAAAAAAAAGAAAAGCCGCGCCCAGATTCACCTGTTGATTCCCTTTTCTCTCATTAAGAATTTGAGGTCCAGTTGGATTCCTATTATTTTTATTATGATTATTTCCAGTAAAAAAAAAATAAAGAGGGGGTGAATGTCTGGTGGTAATACAAATTTGATCAAACAGAACCGTTCGGCTATTAAAAACACTAGGAAGAAAAAACCCGGTCGGGGAGCACCTGACAAGACGGTAGTACTAGTCTACGCAGTCGAATATGCACCTGCCGACCCGTCGGTGTTGGCTGCCGTATAGTCATAATAATAAATATAGCAACAATTAAAGTTATATCTATAGAAGCGAAGGGAGGGATATGCGCGGAAAATCATTCGAGCGAGTCCATCCGTGACTCGGAAAATGCGGAACAAGAGAACGAAAGAGAGAAAGAGAGAGACGAGGTTCGTCCCAATTATATGATTTTCAGGTGGGGACGGAACAACGCCCGGCCAACCTACATGTTAGGAAATAAAGAAGGAAAAGAGGTTTTTTTTCTCTCTCTCTTTCTCTCTTTTTTGTTGATGATGAAGTACGTTCATCGAAACACAATCCGTCTTGATTATACACACGTCTCTCTCTCTCTCCTCTACGCACTCTCTACGGTGACGGATTAGAATCGCGTCAACGCCGACCTACTGCATAGATTGGTCGGGTACCTAAAATAATACTACGTACAGACGTCTACATATTTTGATGTCATAAAATAAGTATTAAGAAACAACAGAAGGAAAAAAAAGGAGGTCGAGGCCCGGGTCATGACAACAACAAAAAACAATAAAGTTTTCTTTCTTTTTTCCTACTATATACCGTGGTGGTACAGTATTAGGACGGAAGTGCCCTTTTTATTCAATCCCCCACTTGGGAGAAATGAGTTATGTTTTTTCCAAACAACTCGAGACTAATCCGCACAACTATTTCCCCGGCCGAAACATTCAATTTTTGTTTCACATTTTATTTCTGGATTTTTCATAAAAGTATAGCCCGACATGTCGTCCAAGTTTTCACGCTGTCTCGTCTCATCTCCCTTTTTTCCCCACGATGTTGCGCGATTCAGGAAAAAGGAAAGAAAAGAAAGACTATATGAATGCCGCATGTTCAAATTATACAAGATGTCTCGTAAACGGAGGGTAACAGCTAGGAAGAAGAAAAAAAAAAAATAAGAGCGCACGGGGTGGCATCCGGTTCTTATTCCGCCCTCTCTCTCTCTCCGTGTTCGCATGTGTGTTGTACGCGTACACACAACACAACCCCTTGCCCCTATGTTCTTTTTCCTAGTAGGAGCAGCAGTAGCCCCCAATATAGTAGATGAAGTAACGTGGGAAAAAACCTTACAATGCGCCTTGAAAACTCATCCAGCAGCAGCCACCCTCCAACGTCGTCGTCTCCACCTGACCCGCTTCCGGCCGCCGTCCGTCTCTCTCCCCCCCTTTCTCTTAGCAAAGCGGCTCCCCCTTCCTTCTCTAAGAATATGAAAAGACACCCCCTCTGTCTCTCTCTCTCTCTCTTTCCTAGTGATTGTTATAGACGAACAGATCATGCTGTAATTAGAGATTATATATCCAGACGGGGGATGATGGAAAGGATCCTGTCACACCAGACAATGACTACTACTACTACTACTATAGGACTAGGCTAGTCCCCTCTACTTCTTCCAACAGGGCCGAGATGTCAGTTAAAGGGAATCATCGCAACAAACGTAGACGCACAAAAGGGACAACACCACTGCCAAGTGCAGGGTGGAAACGTCACGGAAACCCTAGGCCTATAATGACGCTAGAGAGAGAGGGATTGTTATTTTCTCAATCAACTTTTTCCGAGCTGGAGAGAGAAGGAGAAATGTGTTGACGGAACCGTTTCGGGACACACAGGAAGAGACACAAATTGTTTCCTACCTCAAGCCGATGAAACACAAGTGGGTCCTTCAACGAATAAGAAACAACCAAGAAAAAACAAGCCGGAGGAAGAAACAAGAGTCAGAGGTTCGAAACTTTGAGTTACAATAATCCAACTAAACATGGATCGCAGCACAGCGTGACTGTTAAAAACGGAGGCTCAGCACACAGCCGGGCATAAACTGTTTTTGGGGAAGAAAAAAAATAAAACAGAAACTGTGTCTGTGACTGGCAGCCGAGTTCGAGAGCAGAGATGATCAACTCCCAATGGTGAAGCAGTTAGTTATCAGCATAGAACGGAAACCGCAGTTTTGACTGGTGGTTGGTAGCGGTGGTGGCCACATCTCACAACAACAGTCACAGTATGTTTTTCTTGTTTTCTTCTTTGCTTTTTCCACCAGAGAGGAATACAGTATATCACTCGCAAAGGCCTCTCTCTCTCTTTTTCTTTCTTTCAAGATCCACGCAATCGCTAAACATACTCAACTGTGGCTAGATTGAGTTTAAGATTTCATTTCTCTTATATTTTCTTGCTCAAAACCGAAAATAGAGTAGAGTAGACGTGCATTCGAGGATTTTTCGTTTCAAGACCAGAAAACATTACTGGTCCACAGCGATAACGTTTGTTCCGAGTAACCAAAAAAGGTTTCTTCAGCGTTACTGAGTCTTTTTTTCTTGCGACTCTTTCAGCTGCTGGTCCTGAACGATCCGTTTAGCTGAAACTGCCGGCAATTACATACGGACGGGGACATAACTCGTTCGGAAGAGAAAAAGAAAATCCACTTTTTTCAATCAGTCGACCATTTCAGTGACAGTCCCACCATTAACCAAACTGCATTCTGATTGAATGATTTACAGACCTAGCTTCAACGCATCATCGTTTTCTCATAGGCCTACATCTTGTTATTTTTTTTTCTGGCTATAAAAAAACGATATAGTAATTCAACTGGTTGTGTTTATAAAAATTATGAGAGAGGGAGATGGAAGAAGCCGAATTTCTCAATGACGCTTCGCTCGAGATGGAACATAACTTGATTGGGCGATCCAATTACAGTTGCCAATTGAGCGAGCCTCTTGATTCAATCAGCGCGCTGATTGAATAAAGGTGATGAGAGCCGTTGTGAATATTCAACAAGATTCAATCAACTCCGCGTTTCTCAACGTTTCATAAAGCCATTAGGAGACGAGACGGTCCTCCGCTCGCAATTTTTCGAAAAAAGGACGACATGGCGGTACTTTCATCGCCATCTATTGATGAATCGATTAACTAAGAAAGCTTCTATAATTTCATCAGAAGCGCGACGCCTACATAGTCCTCCCGCTGTGTATGTTTGTACCGAAAAAAAGCAAGGTCGACGATGATGGTGATTCGGTCGATTGATTCAATTGGCCCTCAACGAGTCACTTCCTCATTTTCGGATTTTCTCCCCCCTCGCTTCGAAGGAGAAATAACAGTAGCAGTAGTTCCCCCCTCTCTCTCATCCAAGGGCGGGCTAACAACTTGTTGCTTTACGGTGGCGGCGGCGGCGGCACTGCCACTGTAATTGGATCAACTCCAGTCAACCGGAAATAAATCTCTTACTGATTTTTTTAAACAGTTTCTGTTGAAAGGCAGTCCCAAAAAAAAGTACAAGACGATTGACTGATTGAATTAGATACCGTCCGTAGGTATAACGCAATATGGAGTAGGCAATAAGTGAATTAGGACGAACGGAAAAAAAATTGGAGCTAGCGCACTTACCTAGTGAACTTTCCGGGTCGGAGAGATCGGAGAGCGACGGCACTTTCTGCATTGGTCCGGGCGGGTTGATGCCGGATCCGTTGGCGGAATGACTGTTGAGGCTGCTGGATTTGCCGCAGAGCGGGACTAGCGCCTCGTCTTGCGACTCCTGCTTCACCCGTACCTCCATGGCGAACGTTATCTATATAATTAAAAGACAGAGAGAGAGAGAGAGACAAAGAGAAAGAGAGAGATGAACGAAACAAGAAAAATAAAAGACGACGAATAGAAATTCAAAAAAAGAAAAAAGATTGATAAAAAAGATCTCGACAGATAGAAGAGCAAGAAAGAAAGAAAGAAAAGATTGTTGATTGGATTTCAATCAACGGCATCGCATGGATTCGCGTTTCCGGGAGCCCTGATGGAATGATCCCCTCTCTGCTACGCTACCGTACCGTCTCTGCCTCTGCCTTTTATTTCATCAGGCATTCGGCGATTCCGGCGGGCGGCGCGAATCTCATATCCTATGACAGCGGCGGCCATTTTGTTTGTTCATGTCTTCTCTTAAAAAAGAGATGGAATGGAATAGAAGAGATGAAGTTCCCCCTTCACTCCCCCGATTCGATTCGGATCTTCCCATCTGCGTCTTGAATTACTGCGACTGATGGAGAGCGCACTGGGATCGTCTGATAAAAGAAAAGTCCATTGGCACGGGCATCTCCTTCTCCTCTTTTGAGACAAGAAGACATTGGCTTTTTTTCATCCGTGTTGGTTTGTTGTGTGCGATCTACCGGACACGTAGACACACCACCCCGTATCATCTGACTATGTATGACGACGCCGTCTTCTCTCTCCTTCTCTCTCCAGAGTTCTGTTTCGCTTCCATTCTTCCTTTTTTTTTTCTTTATTGGATTTTTCAAATAAGGTTTCTTTTGATTTTTCATCGCTTCGACGAACTTGATACTCTGTCCTTTTGTTCGCTGATCATTTGCCCTGGCGCGTTCATCTGAGAAATTTGAACGTCCTTTTTTTGAGGCTTCTATTATAAATCGTCGTTTGGTGATCAACAGATGGCGTTGCTAACATGTTGCGTCATCGACCGCTAGGTGGCGGTAGGAAAGTGTGGTAAAATAGAACCGTTGCGCTCAGCAATACAAACCGACACGAACGAAATGTTTGTTGTAACCGCGCGCTTCTCTCTCTCTCTCTCTATAAACGCCCGTGTCGACTCGACACCTTTCTGGCCTCGTTCTCCAACCCACACGCTCTCTTTGGCCCCCATTTTGTTATGATTTACTCTTTTTCTCTCTCTCTCTCGGGAGAAGGAGAGGACTGGCTCCCAACACATTCTAGCGTAGTCGACGACACGATCCAATAAACAGAGTAAGACTGGCGGCGCTCGATACTTTTGTTTTTCTCTGGCAAGACCGGCGAAGAAAAGGAAAAGAAAAAAAAATAATTCCGAGAAACTTCGATACTTCTTACCTTACGTCGTCGTGTTCCGACATTTTCATGGCCTTTACCGTTGGCGTTATTGCTCATGATGCTGCTTATGTTGTCGGAGGCGTGATAGAGGGACGCTTCCAGTTCCATTGTCGTCATCCGGAAAACTGCGACGGTCCCCATAAAAAAAAGAGAAAAGAAAAAAAAGAATAGATGAACGATTTGCTATAGCATGCGAATTATCAGCCAGCCGATTCAGCGAATCCATTCGAGTTGATTCAATCAATTTTTTTTGTCAAGGTCAAGCACAAGTCATCGTCATTCACATCGAAACAGCTGAGCTACAAGATATCCGAGACGGAGGGACCCCTTCTTATCAGATCGACCAAACAGTTCTTCTTCTTCTTTCGCGGTAAGAAGAAACTCTGTTGTGTTTCTTTTTGCATCTAAATCTTCTAATTCCTTGTCAATTAAGGGATGAAATAGCTTCTACTATGATAGCGGGGCATAAAGAGTCGTAAAAAAGAAGAAGAAGAAGCGAGCACACACACAACGGCAGCCGCGCGTCATAGACACCCAAGTCCGAAACGGAAAGCCATTCAAGCGACCCGCGCTGAGGGCGGCGGCGGCGGCGGTGCTTGCTGCTGCCTGAGCTTTTCTATTTATAAAACTACCATGAAGTAAACTTCTTCTTTCGCACTAACTCTCATCTCTCTCTCTTTCTCTACGCTTCGACGAGCTTGGCGGCGGCCATTTCTCGCACTCTGGCCGAGGCGGTGACTCACCCTCAACTTTAATATGACAATTCATCAGTTTTAATAGGTAGGTACAGAGAGAGAGAAAGAGATAGTGTCCGGAAGTATGATTGACAAGGGCAAACACACGGTCCATTACTTCAAAGACGATTAGTCAAATGTTATCGATAATCCAATAGAGAAGGGATGACCTCCCAAGGACCAAAGTGGGGGTGAGTTTCTCACGTTGTCTCTTTGTCTGCCGGGCTATACTAGGATGGGAACAACTTCACCCCCCTCATCTCCTTTCACTTGTTTAACTACCAACAGGTTCCGTGGGTAGTGGTGGTGGATAAACCCCCTGCAGCATGAACCAGAAGCAACAGATGGCCAGCGTATGGGCAGCGCAGCTCGGCGCTTTGGACGGGTCACAGCAGCTTCTATGCACCACTAGTCGACTACTACTACCACCTCCCCCCCATATCAAATTAAACTTTGAAAATAAGGTCAACTCAGCTGCTGTTGGCTGTATTTGTGTGCACTGGTTGGGTGCTGGCCGGCTAGACTTTGAACCAAGAAGACGCGGATTTGAAACCGTGAATCCGCCGTCAGACAGCAGAGCGACCAATAATAGAACGAATCATCAATTCTCAATCGAGCCATTAGGACGCTGTCGGATCAGAGGCGTCGCGCTCCGAAACTCGATGCGACGATACAGGCGATGCGCCAAGTGGCGCAATCGTGAATTGTTAATCGACCAACTACTGAAATGATAGAGTTCACCTTAGATCCTCTAAATTAACACCTGGAACGGAGCAGCCCGATGGGCCGGCAAGCAATCTTCTTGATATCACTGCCGAGCATTTATAAGGCCTCGCCACCTTTTTGAACTCTCACCAAAAAGACCACGAGCGGTAATTACAAAAGATTAAGGCCCCATCGTCATTTCCGCTCCTGATTACGAAATGTGGAGATCGGAGATGGCTACTTGTTCATTCAATTTTCCCCCCTGAAATCTTCCATCTTTGTGTTGTGTCGTTTGGATGCAAACTACTGGGAAGGAAACAAAGATCACGCGAATGGGCGACGATGACAGGCCGTCTCTCTCGAGGGACAGACAAAAACAGCGACAACCGGAAACCCCGATTTTTCAACTCTTGACGGTTGTCTTTTTGTGACAAGGTAACGAGAATAATAGTGTACCATCACCTCGGGCAGCGGGGTCAAAAAAATAAAAAACTGAAAAATATGAACCCAGAGTTCATTAATGTCCTAAATCGACCGCATCCGGTCATCTCGAGACTTAAGAAGAGGGGCCCTAAATTCAAAAAAAAAAACTTATTTTCTTTTTTTAATATTCTTTTTTTTTCTGTTACTTGCAGGTAGAGATGAAATCATTTGCATAGTAAGCAGAAGGACCGTGAGAAGAAACTATTGCTCAATTACGGTTTACAGGTCGTATAAGTCCCATGTGTGTGCACACACACATGGCCGGGGTTATTTCGTAACACTCACCTGAGGCACCTCTTACTAGCTGCTCCTGCTACTGCTTCTACCTGTTCCCCTTTTGTATCGTGCAATCATCTCCACCCTCATGCACTGACCCTCGGACGGAAAAAAGTGAACAATCACGAGATGAAAGGGGGTTGGAGGGACTCTGAAATCTTTTTTCTTCTCTATTCAACAATAGACGGAGGGGAGTAGAGAGAGCTCCATTAAAAACCAACGGCAGTCACTTTTATACCACCCCATTTTCTGGGTCTAGAAAAAAAAAAGTGAACTAGACTTGAAATTTTTTTTCCTTCAAAATCTTGTACCAGAAGAAAACTACTAAAACGGACACAATGTTGGTGGACGACGAAGACGACAAGAAAACCGGAATCGAATTGGGTAGATCAAAGACATAGACTTGGTCGTCGTCGTGTGTGCCTCTACAGTCTACAGTTTTTGGGGTCTTCTTTCTGGGAATGGATTTGATGAGACACTCTCACACACAAAAGATCTCTTTTTTCTCAACTGAAAGAGAGTGATATTTTTCGGTTATAACGTTGCCAATCTCAAATTACCCATCGTATTATATGGCACAACCCCCTGGTCCTGTCTGTCTCTCTCTCTCTCTCTAGAAAAGAAGAAAGGTTTTTTTTTTGGCACCCCCTCCTGAAATTCGATTCTCCAACTGAAAAGTGGTTGTTCAAGACTCGGAGGTACTGCACTACTACTAGAAGCACACACACATACAAAAAACCGACAACAATCAAAAGGGGTGAACTCTAGTAGTGTAGAACATCTCTTCAAAAGTATTAAATTAAATAATCATACGAGTAGCTACATTGTTGTTGTTCCCACCCTTATGGCCGGTCTCTCTCTTTTTTTATTGTATTCTTCTTCTTCTTCTACCGTCTACTACCCTTAATTCACTGATGGCCGGTAGCTACATTTTCAACCGAGGTGGGGGGGTTCGTTTCTACCAAGGGCGCAGCAGAAAATCATAATAATAAAACCGACAACCAGCCTTGAGGCGTTACGAAATGAACAGCGATTCCCACGATATCATCCCGCCCCCTCAACAACAATAATAGCAACAACAACCGACGTTTAATCTTTTGTTTCCGATTTTCTGACCAGTGCTACAACGACAGCAACTATCACTTTTTCGATGTAATTACGAAAGAAATGTTATCGAACAGAGTTGGCGTTGATAAGATTCGGGCGAGATGAAAGGGGTCAATCTCTCCGTCCGTGCGTGTCTGTCGCAATGTTGACGGTCAGGGAACTCAACCGACCGGTTTCCTTCAACAAGTTATTGGTTTAGTAAGGGAAAATCGGTGCTTACCTGTTTGAACGTAATGCTCGACGAGAAAGTCGACCACACACACAATAACACTTGATGCTGAGTAGAGTGTTTCTCAATAAAATGTCCACATGTGAGAGTTAAACTTGATGCAAAAGTACGACACGTTCGTTTGAAGAAATGTCGTCGTCTGTTCACTAAAATACGCGCGCTGGGGGGTTGAAGTTGAACGTCAGACTGTTCTCGGTTCTTTCCGTTGAAGTTGCCCACGAGACGGCAAGGCAGTTTCTCGGCTCTGGACCGCTCTAGGAGGAGGGGCTATGAGCCTTTTTGTGAATGAAACAGGCTCTTTCTTCTATCCCCCCTCCCTTGGATTCCGAGAGACATCTAGCGGTGTCTTGAATCAAACTGAGGGATCGTATTTCACGCCGGTTTTTCTTTTCACTTTTCACATGAATCGCTGGGGCCATTTGTCGGCCTCCCGTCCACTACTCGAGTGAAAGACTTGAGATGATTTACTACGTGATAAATCCGTTGAATTAAAGATGCCGACAGTTACATAAGCGCCGTCCTTGGCCCTTGTGGGCGAATGGCTGCCTGTCGATTATTCGAGGAGTGTCGAAAAAACGGCTGGCCAACTGCCATCGATACCTTTCAGATGACATTGAAATCACGATGCCTTTGTCAGAGCCAAATTTTAAATCTGTCTTCCTTCTTCCTTTTTTTCGCGTCAGACTTAATTTACGAAACTGGACTTGTCGAAAAATCGAGAAAAGATGGCGACGTCATGAAAAGATCGTCTGCATCTTTTAGAAACATTTCTCCAGATTTTCTCGGGACTCTTTCTGTGTGCGTGTGTGTGTGTGTATTTGGGCTTGGTTTCTTCAGCCCTCGACCGAGCGTGCCGGTCTTTGCTGAGTGGGTGTTTGGTGACAGAAAAAAAGAAACGTTCTTTTCTTTTTCCCACTTTCAAGTTCCAAACGGTTCGTGCTGCTGTCGAAATGGCAAGCCGGGGACAGGAGGAGGTGAGTGGAGCCGAAAATAATCCCTCCTGTGCTGTTTCGCTTCCCTCATCTTCCATTCGCAACAACAACAACAACAACACGTTGGCGAGATGGCCCTTGTCCAAATATGCTAACTTGATCATCAGCAAAAAGCCGGGCGCTGGAACGTGGCACGAGAGAGTTGCTGCTGCTGCTGGAGAACCTGAGCAGCACGATATGTGGATTCAAATTACCCAAGTGAGCTTTATGTGCAGACTCGTGCGCCTTATTTTCTTTTAAATGCTCTCGTAGGGTTTTTGTTCACACTGATTCATCATCGTTTTGGTTTTCTCTGCTGACCGCAGCGTCAATTTATACATTCTATTCTACATTCTACAGTCCACTTACATTCAAATCATTCACGCCGATGTTTTACTCGAGTGCTGCTCCCTATCGGACGCCCGCGGCGCGTGGCGTGCTATACGAAAAGGACCAAACATGCTCTTCATCATTAGCAACAGCAGGGTAAGGCAGCTTCAAACGTTTTTTCTTTCTTTTTGTTCTTTTGTGGTCGTTTTCTTGAATGATCATTGAATTCGGTCACGCACCAGGAAACTAGCCGCAAATTTCGTATTCGGTTTCATACGGACAACCAGGAACAACCGACGGCCGTGGCCCACGCCTGTGCCCGTCACCTGTCCCGCTATTTCACTTTACACAATGTCGATACGCAAGGTCAAGATGACGACATCGACCCTAGACCTTCTTGTACTATCACGCTGCAGCAGCTGGCCGAAGCCGTTTTGAACCCGCAACGATCCAAGTGGCCTTCGAGTAAGAATTATTGACTATATTTTACATTATTATGCTGCCGCTGCTGAATTTATTGAAATCTTTTGTCTAATTGAATTTGGCATAGATTATGCGGATGTTGGAAGTGTGCCCGAGCTGGTACCGGATCTCGTTCGCTCTTGCCTAATGGATCCCAGTTTCCCTGCTTTGGTGGAAGCTGTTGAGAATTCGATGAAGAAGTTGATGACCTCAGAGCCCGAGTAACCTCTTCGGTCGCGAACAAATCTACGGACAACTGTTGAAACTGTTTTTAAACCAAGCACTCCTTTTTGTGTGTATTTTTTCTAACGCAAATAACATAGAGTAGTCATACACAGCAAGTGTTTCTTTATCTTTTATATTTCTTCTCGTTTCTCCAAGTGAACACCTGGTTTCAATGTTTCCAACACGAAACAAAAGATGGAAGAAGGAGCGGGAGGATGCGGAGGTCATGAAAGTATTTGAACAAGGAAAGCAGCGTATGTATTTATTTAAATTAATCCAGGTTTCAGCTTTGTCCACGACAGCGAAACTAGAGAAAGAAAAGCAAAAAGAAGGTTGGAAAAGAAAGGAAAAAATAGCGCGCCTTTTTTGTCTTGAATTTTTTGTCTTTTTTTTTTAGTGATTTTTAGGATTATTATTTGAAGACTATCAGTGAGGGAACGATCCCGCCATTGTATTTACTGCAGTCCGGCTCGCGTTTGCGTTGCGTGTCTCAACTAAAACAGAGTCGTCGTGTGTTTGGGGGTCAAAGGAAGAATCATGGTTTTCAAGCGCGGGCACCTCGAAACACATGGCTAAATGTCTCGGGCAAGAATAGAGGACAAAGGACAACTTTTTTTTGTTTGTTTGAAAGGTAAATCAGCAGCGTCAGGGGTTAGAACTAGACGAACAAAAAGACGACAAAAAAAGGTAAATGAATTTGTGTATAAAAATGAAAAAAAAAGCCACAAGTGACGTTTTTCCCTCGTAACGTCAAGACAAGTTCTAATACAATTGTCACGATGTTACTCCCCCACCCGATTGAAGAAGAACAAAATTGGTGATTAACAGTTTGGCCACTTTTTTGCGTCTCCTCTCGCTCAATTTTTAAAAAGTTTTCAATCTTTTCGTTATTTGATTTTGCATTTTTTTTCGTGTGTGTGTGTGTGTGTGTATGTTTCTCTCCTTAGCAACGACTAGACTTTTGCCCTGGACGCGCTCACGCCCTTATTCTCTTCTAAAAAAGAAACTGGCCTACGTTTTAACCGCACGCAAACACAGCACACACACACACGAGGAGACAGAGCAGGGGGAAAAAAGAAGGAACCTAAAGTGAAGGTTAAGTCAATTAGGACACGGTACGTGTGTGTGTGTGTGCATGGGGGGGGGGGGGAGGGAGGGAGGGAGTTCCGGCGGAGGGAGAGCCAACAGAAGGGGAGAAAAAACAAAAGAAAAATTCAAGAATAAATGGTTTTTAAGACTCGGAGCCGGTCGTCGATGAGATATGTTAGCAAAGTTAAAAAAGAAAAAAAAAATAGAAAAACAAGGCAGTGAGTTCTTTTTTTCTTTTAAATATATCCATCGCTCTCTCTCTCTCTCTCTCACTCGTGTCTCCACGCTAATCGTCGGCGATTGGTTCTATCTGGATGGTTTTAGTGTCGTAGGCTCAACAATGAAAATCTTTCTCCTTCTTTCCCGAGAGGTCGCTATATGACGTAGTATATAATTATGGTAATAGAGTGGCGGTGTTGATGTTTGCTTCGTTTGCTAGACAGTTGCCTCGTTGTTTGCTTATCATTTTTTTCTTCCTTTTCTTCGGTGGCTCTCCGTTCATCATGATCGTCGTCTCTCTTTTTACAGATCAGATTCGCCGTAAAGCGCTGTGGAGAAGGACATGTAGTCCAACGCTCCAGGTGAACCGTCCGTGCCCTTGTACGGCTGCATGCGCTGGATGCAGTATTCGGCCTGGTCGGGTGGCAATTCACGACGCAACTCATCCGGCAAAATGAAAGGTTTGTCACCAGCCAAAATGCGGAACGAATCAATCACCTGGGCGACGGAAAGGAAATGGATCAGAAAATGGTGTCGGACGAAGCAAAAAATAAAAGAGAAACCTGTTCGGCCGTGTCCGAGTCGGTGGACTCTCGGGTCATAAAATCGAGGAAAGCGTCGAAAAGAACGTAGCCGCTGTTATTGGGATCAACGATGGCCATGATGCGTTGGAAGTCAATCTCGCCCTGCTTGTCCTTGCCCAGGGAATATCCCAAGCTGACCAGACATGACTTGTACTCATCGGGCTTCAGGTGACCGACGCGGTTCTTGTCAAAGTGGTTAAACGAGCTTCGGAATTCGTTCAACTGCTCCTGCGTGATACCTTAAAAAAGCATGGAAGAGTTGTCAGAAAAGATTTGGCAAAAAAATGGGAAAAAATAAAATATATCGAGGAAAAAGAAAAGCACCAACACCCGCACAATCGGAAAAGATTACCCAATAGTTCAATGATCTCATGTCTGAACGCAAACATCCGTCCACTCGACGTGTCAGCAAATTTGACTATCCATTAAATACTCTACATGTTTGTGTGCCAATGTCTGATTCGACCAGTCAAATCAACTTTTGACATTTCCGGTCGATAACGAAAGATAAAACTTATAGGAGGACTTTGATACCTTTAGAATCGCGCGTCAAAATCTGGTTTTCAACTTCGTTGATGTTGCGGTTGATGGAGGTGAGCAACTGCTCCCAGCCAACTCGCAGCGTCTCCATCGTGTATTGCGTGTAACGGTTTTCGAAGACCATCGATTCTTGGATGCCCTGGTTGAGCTTCTCCAACTCTTCCATGTGCGACTTGTAGGCGTAGACATTCTGCTCGTATTCCTTCAAACGCACCAACTGATCCTCCAAAGAGCCCTACAAATCAGGAATTTTCCGATGAGTTTACGATCAAAGAGATTTGGGAAAAAGTAAAGAAGACTTTGAAAGAAACAAAAACGGACCTGCATTCCCATAGCGATAGAGGCCACGGCGTCCATTTGACGCTCGATCCATGGTCCGACAGAGTTAGCCTTTTCGGCAAATTGGCGACGCATAAGCTCGTTGTTTTGCTGTTTACGCAACTCTTGTTGCAGAGTACCGTCCCTTTGCGGAACCAACTGACGGACTTCCGCCCACTTGGAAGTAATGTCCTGAGAAAACAAAAATCAAATTACTTTACGATGTCAAGACCGGATAATGGTGAAAGAGAGAAAACAGAAGGAATTAAACAAGAATCACAGAGAGATATTAGAGCCCGTCCAGCCAAGCAAACAAGCGTGTGTTTACCTTGGGTGATGATTCATCCTTTTTAACGAGCGTTTGCAGCAAAAAAATTCAATTTTGAAAAACAGTTAGTTTGGGCCACACACACACACAAAAAAGAACTGAAAATTGTTATTAATGAAAACTAATGGCGACCCGGTTTTTACAAGCGTCATGATTCAAGCATGTGATTGTAAATCAGCTGTACAAAATGAGTTATATCCCGTTTATCCACGACAAGCGGTTGGGGTTTTTTAAAAAATAACTTTTTATGGATTTCATTCATCACACGACGCCAAGCAATTTATATTGTTACCTTGGCCGTAAGACTGGTGTACGGGTTATCCAAGCCGCCCGGGATGCTGTGCTGCTTGGCAATCGATTCAACTTGTTGAACCAAACCAACAATTGATTGGTATTCTTTGTCGGCCTCACCAAGAGTGGCTTTGAACTGTTCATGGGCATCGAGCAAGCCCTGGATTTCTTCCATCGTGTGAACGATGAACATATCCACCAAATCCTCGCGTGCTCCATCCAACCAGTTGTTGAAAGGCTAATCGTTGTCAATCGATATTAAGAGGGTGAGCTTAGGAAGCCTTAAGGTAAGAAATCAATTTACCGCGGCCCTCTTGGCAAACTCCAAATGAAGTTGATCAATCTTTTCGAGCACTCGTTCGGCCTCCTCCAAAGCTTGGCGACGCGACTGGGTCAGCGATCCTAACCGATCCCACTGGTCGCAAATAAGCTGACAGCGGGCGTTAACCGTGGCCGTGTCGTGATAATCCAGCGCACTGAAACAAACAAGTAAGCAACCGTTAGAGCCGTTTTTCCCTCCCATAAATCCCGTTGTGGTTTTCTTTGAAAATACTTGAGCTCTTGCGCGATGGCAGCAATTTGCTCGACGCGATCCTGGTGAGCAGCCAAGTCGCTTTCGAAGGCTTCGTGCTTCTTCTTCAGAGCCTTCAGTTCCGGCAAGCGGCACGAGCGGAAATCCTGTAACAAATTTCAAACGATAAAAGTTAGCAAATTGCGAACGGCGAAATGCCATCGATAAAGCAAATACCTGAGAGGAAAGCATATCTTCCTTGCCTTGAGTCCATCCCTGATGGATATCGGATTTGTGCTTGAACTTCTGGGCCAAATGGTCCAAACGTTCCAGTCTAAAATGTTAAGGGAAAACACATAAAAATCAAGATCAAAATTCATATAATCACTGGAGGAAAAAATTGTCGAAATGGAAAGTCTAGCGTAACAGCGCATGGCTGCACAGGACTGTGACCGTGCTACACCAGCGAACTTAAACGGAATAAGGAAGTAATGCCTTGCGGGCACGCCAGAAGAGAGTCAAGGCTGCGGCGGCGTACAGTACGTTCTTTTTTTCCTTTTTACCTCATCATTTCCGAAAGAAGCCACTCCTCGAATGATTTCTCGCAGCCTTCCAGGCCTTTCCAGGCGTTGGCGATGTCCTAGAAAACAAGGAAACAAAACAAACGAAGCATGTTGCTCATTACTCAGGTGTTGACGTCAAACGAGTTGAAGTTCTACCGCAGATGTAACCGACAATAATCGGATACTTACCGAAACCATTTTGCCTTCGGTGGGCATGTAAGCAGGTCGATTGGACAAACGCAACTTGGTCTGCAGCGTGTTGAAGTTGGTCTCCAACTTGGCCTTCTGTTCAACACGGGGAGGCTTGTGCTTGCGGCGGTATTGTCGGTACTCGTCCAATTTCTTCTGCACGCCGGCCAACGAATTGTCCGTTTGACGGGACTCGAGCCACGGCAGAGTTCGGCGGATCCACTCCAAAAGCTGTGAAATTTACAACCAAACTATTAACTCGACGGGCCGGGAAAATGAAAGACGGAAAGTAAGCAAGAAAGAAAGAAAACGGGGAAATATATGTATCCCTCAATTAGAAACTTACGTCGCTGGCCAGACGCTCATATTCTTCCATGAGGCGCTCATTCTCCTGGTTAACCTTGAGCACTTTGCAGATGCGATTAGCTGCGGTTTCCGCCTGTCAAATAATAAGAGTATAAAGTGACATCGTTATTCCGTTAACGAGACCGTATTCGGAAAGGGTCTCGGTGTCGCACACTTGTCAAAAACATGGCACATGTCATGCACAGTCGCTCGCACGGAACCGACGTGAACAACGCAAAAGCAAACAATAGATATAACCCATGCACTGGTATCATCTGGCAGAATTCCCCGAAATACAACTGAAAATTGTCCACAGTCAAAAGGACTTTTTATCGTCTCGATATAATTTTTACTTTTTGTGTTGTTGTTTGGATTGAAATAAAAATGAAAAATAAATAAATAAACAAACGGATGAGATTTTGGTCTACATCAGTTATGGTCAGCGGAATGGAGAGCCAAATTTACCTTAATTTTGCCGGCAAAGCAATGATAATAAGAAGACACGTAGGTCATGATGGCACGCTCGTCAGGCATTGCGGAATTGCACAGGTCTAGATTAGGTTAACAACCAGGATATTTTTTTTTGATTTGGCGAAAGGGCGTTTATAACAGGTAAAATGGTAGTAAGTCAGTTTTTTGTTTTTGTTTGGGCGAACGGGCATGCGCACCAGGCATCAACAGTGAATACATAGAAAGGAGAGAAAAAACGATAAAGCATTCTGATTAGTATAGTCACCTCTCAATTTCCGTCAAATTTTTTTCAGCTAGAATTGTTCAAAAAATATAAAGAGGTTATCGATGGAAAGATTAGTTAACTGCGCGAAACATGTCATGCTGCTGTTAATTCAAGATACTGTTTGGTCCCAGTCTAGGCTCTTTGGGCCCGATAAGAGGATCCAGGAAGAGAGAGAGCGAGAGATGGAATGTTAATTCAGTTTACTTTTAAAATATATAAGAGGGAGGAAAGCTTCGTCTCTCTCTTTTCACACATACACATATCTGGTCTAAATTTATCGTCAAAAGGGGGGTCTCATGCCACGATCGGGTAGCATTGATGTTTGTTCCAGGTTCTAACCTGCTGGGCACCCTGGAAGGCGTGGTAGTAGCACGAAACGTACGTCATGATTGCACGCTCATCCGGCTTGGGGGTGTTGATCATATCTGTTTTTTTCATTCGAGAGACGATTTGTTTTGGATGAAAAAGATGAGGAAGAAGATATCGAGAAAAAAAAACTAATCTTCCGCCAAAAGGTTGTAGACGTTTTTCCCACTAATCTCAAACCCGTTGATAATCGAACAGCCCACTTTATTCCCCGTTTTTCGGTCATTGACCATCGGTAACGAGACATCTTTTTTTATTTTCTCCTTGGTTCTATCAACCAGTTCATGAATCAAGTCTTTTATTTTACCTTCGGGGTCCAACATCCGTGGGATGTCCAGATACTTTTCGGCTACATCGAACGCCAAGTTCAAATTCTCCAAAGGATTATCCTGAATGGAAGTAGTAGATAAAAAAAACAATGTAGGGCACCGTCAAGCGGTTAACGCAATCTCTAAAAATAGTTTGTTTCCAGCATGAAAAACGATGTAATGTACCTTTGACAAGCTGTTGTAGTCAATCAGATCGGGACGGTGGCGGTGAATCAAGGCACAGAAGGCAAGGCCATCCTTGAAGCTGCATCATTTCCATAGTAATAAATATAGAGAAATCGTGACGTTATTTCAAATAACCGGTTCATTGGGCACAGACGAGCTCATTAGGAGGCGCCCCGTTGAGCTTTGCCTCATCAACGAAGGCATTTTTCAAAGATAACTCGTTTCGAGTGATGGCGGCCAGCTCTAGTTACCTAAGGTGGAAGTTTTGGACGTTGACGTTCTTGTAGGGCGCCGTCTTGCGCTGGCACCAAAGCAAGAGGCCCTCTTTGGCCGTCATCTCCTCGACGGAAATGTCTTGGATGGCGAAACGCAAAATGATGGTCCAAATCATGCCCAAAGTCATCTTGGTGTTGCCGTCAACGATTTCTATTTTTTATTTCGGTTTTCGAGGTGGAAAAATTGTATATAAATAAATATTTCCCACGACTCATTATACCTATAGTGTGCGATAAATACCTTCAGCTCCGATGGAAACGAGCTTGACGCCTTTGCTGGCGATGAAATCCAGCGCCTTGTTGACGTTGGCGATCTTGTGGAAACGCATTTTGCCTCGGTCGGGTTTGGGCAACGTTTCACCGGAGATCACCTCCAGCAAGAGCATCAACTTGAGACCGTTGCGGAAATCATCTTCGATGTTTTCGATTCCAGTGCCGGCTTTACGAAGGTGAGAATTGCACCAAGCTGTAAATGTCTGGAGAAAAGGAATAAACAAAATTATTTTCAAATAATAAGTATTGGGTTTCAAAGCGCTCCGACCCCCCTGCAAGATGTCGTGTTTGTATATTTCCTTCGTTTTTTTTTAAAGGGGGAAGAAGAAGTAGACGAACAAGACGCCTGTCAAAACAACATCTCGCGAGTTTTATCGCGGGATTTCGGAACCAGAACAACGGGATTTGTCTTCGCCGTCGCCGTCGAAACGTGACGGCAGTTGGGAGGGCAATCAAGAAACGAGAGAGATTGTCTTTCTGGGGGGATGAAGAAAAAGGCCTCGGGTTTTTCTGGAAACGAAGCGTGAAGGACCATCTGGTCGGCTTCGAGAGTCACAGCGTCTCTCCACTTCTTCCTCCACCAGAAAAGGGAGAGAAAAAACACATTTAAATACGTTAAGTAAAGAAATAATCTTTCCGCCTAGCCACCTCCGGCCACAAGACTCCCGCGATCCATTATGATTCCAGTCGTGTACGCGCGCGGTTCTTGTATTGAATGTTTCAAGGAGTCGGCTTCATGAAAAAAGCACGCAGAATGTTTTTTTTCGTTATTTTCTCTCTCGCTCTTTCTTTACCTTTATGATCATCTTTCCTGTCTTAAACCGCAGCTGAGAACTTGATACGGCTTCATCCTCTCTTGAATTCATTCATCCCTCTACAAAGACAAACCAGAACAATTCTAACCGCATACTCCCATATCTTTATTTCTCATTAACGGATGATGGAGATTCCATCACTGATACTGCTCTTTGTACTGATGAGGAAAAAGAGAGTCTCTCTCTCTCGCTCTCCGTCTCTCTGGAGTTCCTTGGTTCGTTCGAAAATAGAGTTACGGCTCCCCGCACCAGAGTTCTGTAGAGGAAGAAGTTATTTCGGTGCCCCCCGAGAATCTCGTCCACTCCCGACCTGTGCGCGTCGGCGGGAGGGACCTCTTTTTTTCCCGCTGCCTTCTTGTTGTTACGAGTATATGGAGGAGAACGGAGAGCCATTTCTAAGAATAGTATTCGTGGGGTCCGAAACCGGAACACCATTTTCACGACAAATCCCTCTAGCCGGTCTCGCCGCATCGTCTAACTATGACGTCATCAATTCAGCGACGAGTCTGACCTCTTATTCGAATACTGGAGTCCCTACTATCTTGCCGTATCAGATTGCGCCATTCTTTGCTAGTGGCAAGATATTATTCCGAACAAACAATAATTGTCGTGTTCGTTGGACGCTAGCTGCTTACGCGGGTAAAACTGGTGGTGGCTACAGGTAACGACCCAATGCGAAACCGTTTTTCATTAGGGACGTGTGGGAGGGCGACGACGACGTGTTGGGATTGGAGCCAAAAAAGAGTTTTCTATTAGACCGGATCGTACGGGCTCACATCAGTGGAACGATTTTCTGTCGTCGCGGACCGGCGCCTGAGAATCCTCACAATCAAAAATGATCTTACTACCCTTGATTCCCAAGCCGAGCAACAAGAGCCAAGTGTCATCAACTAGTTCTGAACAATGAGGCCGAACAAACAGCAACAACAAAAAATGCTAGACCTCTCGACTCGGTCGTCTTTCCACGAACATGTAACCGGTATTTTTCGAGCAAAACCAGTAACAAATGACCACCGACGTGATGGGCGAGTTAAAGCCGGGTACTAGGCAGGTTTCATTTTGGACAAGGAAGAAATATCGACCTCAATTTAACGTTCTTGACAAGGTACATGGGGGAGGCCGGTCCAGGAAGTGTTTTGAGTCTGGCTCACAAACACACCATCTGTTAGATCAATACAGAGAGCCCAGTCAATCAACAGAACCACTACGGCTGTTGTGGGTTTCTGGGCTTGCGGCTGATGCTGTTGCTGCTACCCGTCTAACCTTGAAAACATGTTATTCTATGATCTGGATGAATTAAGATGGAAATCACCGGCCAACATTCCAAGCACGTCTGACGGAATCAATCATTCAAGGTCTAGCGGCCGTCGCGAAATGTTATGACATTCATCGTTCGGGAGCGGCCGAAAGTAAATCGGGAGTAAGTAAAAAGCACAGGGAGCAAAAGAAGTGTCAGCAACCTGAGCTAAATCTGGGCTAAGTTTAAACACACTGTCCGTGAGAGAGCGCGCGCGCGCGCCAAGAGAGCGGGATTCGTGAGAGGAGAGCAGGCGCTCCGGAAGAAGACGACGACGACGGGCAACAGACCCTTCTTTGGGCACCGCTTCTTTCTTATTTAAAAGGCGTCGCGGTGTGCACACTACACACACAACGCACAGGCTACTGGCCCTAGTTTTAAATTGTCTGCTTGGTCGGTGGAAGGAAACTCCGCAAACCGTAACTGGAAACCCCTATAACTCGAGGCCAATGATGTATGACACAAAAAAAAAAAAGAAAAAAAATTGTGTTTTCCTAAGAATCCGTAGGTGCGAGTTTGACTATGTGTATATGTGCTGGAATGGACAAACACCGGAACTTGATGAACCGCCTACGGAAGGGAAAACATCCTTGTTGCATCAGGTGCAACAACTTTGTCCTTCTTGGACTAGATATGGGTCAGCCCCGGTATCGGAAGTTTAGAACGAAATTCAAAGGAAGTTCAAAGGAATTTGCCAGACTCGATAGCAGGAAATGACGAGAACGTTGCACCGTTTTGTCCAAAGGCCAGACTACAGAGAGAGAGAGAGAGTGTGTCGGTGGAAAAACAAACATCTATTTTTGTTCCATAGCCCGGCACGGAGGTATTATATGCTGGGAAATGTTGCACGATCATATTGAGTTGGTCCTCTACCCGTTGTTTTTTTGTTTTTTTCTCTCTTCTTCTTTTGGGTTCCTGAAAATGAAGCTCTAAAAAGGCCCCAATCCTATTCTTTTTTTTCCTCCCTTCTCGCCTAACGGACAAATAACTTCTGGTCACATTGCCACAACTGTGGAAATACAGCCAGGCCAACAATGTGTTGTCCTGTGAACGAATCTGGAAAAAAAAGCTGGCGTTTCTGAACGTAAACACCCGTGGGTCGATGTTTGCAGCTTTCGATATAAACAACCCGTTGACGCCGTATTTTTTAACAAACGTTTTCAGTTTTTTTCGGTTCACTACACGACTACATACGGTGAACAATAAGGAAATTTGAATTTTTGTTTTGTGAGTGTTTCTTTACCTTTCGTTGTTGTTTCTCCCAAGCCGGATCGAGTAATCCCTCTCTCTCCCATTCTTCCTCTTGCTCCATATAGTCGCCGTTGTTCATCATGGTCGTCATTTCGACCATCTTGCTCGAAACAGAACAGTAACTTTTTTCGTCTTCAATAAAGGGCTGGATGCCTCTCGAAAGATTGAGCTATTTCCAAATCACACGACGTTGGGCCCTCACTCCGTTTGGATGATGATGCTGAGAGCAGAGTTGTTGGTGTCTCCCCTTTTTTGCAACGAAAAGTTTGGCGTCAGTATTCGTTAACAAACAACCAAACAAACGCTTTGCTTAAAGAAAAAATTTTGTAACAAGATGGATTGTGTGAGGCCTTACTAGGCGACTGTGAAGAGAGAATCGCTTTAACCAGATATTCGTTTTTTTCACCGGTGAGAACAAGATCGACGGCTGCAAACCGGGCCTCGACTGGCTTCCTGCGTTAGTACTGCTCTCCAACGTCTGCAACGAGAGTCGTACACTCTTGACGAAAACCCAAACCTAACTTGAAACGGCGGCAACAGTGCGCGCGCCCGACCCTCCAAAATAGAGTCGCGCAGAGTGTACTAGACCCATTTTGGTTTCAAATCAATGCCAACCCGTCTTTTTTTCGAATTCTTTGAATATTTCTCTCAGTTTCTATAGTGGAGAGCTCTTCCTTCTCGTTATATCTGGCCCCGCAGCAGGCGTCGTTTAATCACCTTGACGTTTTCCTCGGCTCTTTCGCTTGTTGGATGTGAGGAGACGACGCGACGAGCCGGCTCTCCAACCGTGTCGTTTGAGCCCGGGTCGGGCCGTTTCCCAGTCAAGAGATGCCTTGCCAATTTCAACCCTTCACTCGACTTATTTCGGTGCCGACCAAGCAGTGACACATATGCGCTGCTACATATATTTTACACAAGGTTTCATATCATTGACCCTCTCTCGGTCAAGAAACAAGAAATGGCACACATAAAACTATCGTTCATTTCCGTCTCTGTTTCCATGCCTGGCTAAGACTCCTAAGTATCCAAAAACAATCATATAAATAGAAAAAGCTCCATTCTCTTTCAACAATTGTAAAATACAGACCCGCCGCTACAGACGCCACATCAGGGAGATAAGCTCTGTATAGGCTGATGAGAGAGCCAAACAATGTAAATACCTTCGCTGGTGGTGCGCAGCTTTTTATCAACATTCTAGATAACAAATATATATATTGTATGTAGAAGACGGTCTTCAATATTTGAGAAAATAAAGATAATTTGGTTGGTCATAGGATTAGAGTTTTGTAAGATGGTCTATAATTCTCCTTGATCTTCGTCAGTAACTTTAGCTTAATAGCTAGGTATTTCGTTGGTATTTGAAAGTCGATTGAATTCGGCGTTCTTCGTCTACTTCCTATCTCTGAAATTCTAAATCGGGTGAGATGACTTCACCCCTGCTTCGCGCACAACAACACCGTGTGTCCGGCAAACCTCTGCCAAAAAAGCTCCGGCAGAAAAAAAATAAAATAACAAGAATAAACGTACTACTCTTAACTATGGAATCTTTGACCCGAGTCAAAATGTCTCGACAAGTTTACCTATAGTCTCCGCAGATAAAGCCCATGAACCAATAAAACAAATCTATTTACACTATGCTGTGGTTCGGTATAAAATGTACTTCATGTACACCTTGTCGACCTGACAAACCACGAATTGGTTGTCTTATTTATTGGGACTCAATTTATTACGACGAAACCGTTTCGCACGAGGACTGTCAACAAACATGGGAAGAAAAAACAGTTTTAGACTTCCAGCCCTTTTTTCACCGAACGATCTTCATTAGTGAAAGGCGAGATGTCGCTAGCCATTAGCCTCCCTACTCCCGACACACCGTACTAAAAGAATGGGGAGAGGCCTCGTCAGCTTTCTTGCGCCTAGTGCGTCTAAAAATAGATTTCTTTGGCGCTACTCTTCATTCGTTTCGGATGAAAATAAACGGGTCAAACTCTCGCCGTCTTTCCCTCTGTTACGAATCAAAGCGACAAGTCCTTCAGAAGAAGGACGGCGTCGGTAGATTCTGTCGCTTCATTCAGTGCCGTGCCGTTTCGGAAACGCTTGCCCGCTTTACCTCCCCGACCAACAATTGCGCAAGTCGAGCTTGAGACCTTTAAAACATTGTAAAACGACGATAGCAACGGCGCCTCGTATCTTATCGAGTTTCTTTACCAAGTTTTACACAACCCAAACTACTATTCAATAAAAAGATTAGTAAACTCGTCCTTTGTAGCGACAACCATCTTTTCCGGTGAATAGGATAAGAAAATTGGAGAGAAAATGCTGTGCGTCATTACCGCACGAGTGACTTTTGCAACTTTTAAACAAACGAAACTTATCTAGCAAACCTCGTCGCTTTTCTGCGAACTTTTTACCCAATTTTCCTTTATTTGGCGGGCAATAGCATTAACTCGACGCTCGAAAGTTTCTTGTTCCTATCCGCTCTCTATCACTCCCATAAGATATGTACTTTCTCCGGTGTCATACCGGATCTCTGACGCCGATACCGGACTGCAGACTGTGTAAGCGGATATGTCGGATGATGAATGACAGGCTGCATACGCTGGCGTATTTCGATTCTTCTAATGTCAATTACGACCACTGACGGGACCTTGGAAAAGCCAGTTACATTAGTCAAGTGCGTATCAGCTGACATCCGGCTTTCTGTAAGAACAAACATTAGGTGGGAACATTATAGTGAACTAGATTGATATATTAGAATACTTTTCACTAAAAGACACAAGAACGAAAGCCAAAAATATAAAAGAAGGAAAATCAAGTTAAGGGCGTCTTTCACATTCCATAATGAATAAAACCGCATAAAAATGAGATAGAGACTCCATCTGTAGTTGGAACTCGAAGGTCCTTTACCGTTCCTCCATTGATGGTTTAATCTCTATATATTAAAATGCTTACTTACACACAGTAAAACAGTATTTGTTACAAGAAGCAGAATGTTGTACACTCGGATATCAGCAGCAAAATTTCAATATCCAATTCTGTTAAAAACAATGATCACCTTCACCCAGAAGGATTGTTGACAGACCAACGTGTTTCGCTATGGGAAGGGAATTGGGTCCGAATGGAACCCGTTAACTGTAGGTCGCTGGGCGTCTTTTCTAGATGGGGAAGGATTCAACTGGCAGTACGAATTTGGGTGACTGTTTCAAAATCTTCCGGATTAGGGTGGGCTAAAATCTGTCCTACTTCGGGTTTCACACAGATCGGCAATGAAATGTAAAATCCTAGGGATGAATTCGGCTGTCTTCACTTTAACCTATTGGTGGCATAAAACAAATTTAGTTCAATTGCCGTATAGAGATCGATAACGAATTTTTATTACTTTGCCGGTCGCGTGCAATTCAAAATCAGGGGTTTTGTACATTGCCAACGGAACGGCAGTCAAGTTGAGACCAATTGTTTTCTGTGTGTGCCTGACCAGTGAAGCATGAAATCTTTTTACTTCATTCAGTTCTACTATTCGGTTTTTTTGGTCATGAATGCTGCGAAAGTGAAAGAAGGGTTAGATGATGATCAACATGTCTGGCATGTAAAAGATTTACCAGCTCCAAAGGTCTTTGATGAAGTTTACAGAGTACTGGCATCTGATTGTGTCTGTTCTTGAAGGAATGGTGTAAAGGAATTCGACGTCTTTACTGGTTTTTGTTTCATTTATGTATCCTGACCAAGCTGCAATCATCCAAAGCATATCCTCCCCAGGAAACGAAACTTCGTATATAGCAGAAGAAAACAGCGCGGTGAGACATTCATGGACCTTTTCTCGAACTCCTGTATGTCCCCTAGCCAAAAGAACTGGCAAATGAACAGCACCTTCAATTTTTGTGCCACCAGAATCATTCCCAGAAAGTAGGACACCTGTGAAATAAAAATGTGATGCTTATCAGAATATTAGTTTAGAGCAAGAGGTTATTAGGCATACTAACCTTCATAAACAAGTCTGGGCTGAGCTAACTGTACATCTTCTACTTTTATATGAACTGGTGGGTCTTCTGCTTCAAATCCTTGAATATCTGGCTTGACCATAAAGGTGGCCTTCAACGTCACAGCCTCTGTGAAAGACTCAACTAGGTGTCTTGACAATATACGTCCATATCGTGGAAAAGTTGTTGGTTTCTTGTAATTAAAGTTATTTAAATCAGATACTCTGTAAATGCTCCACATCTTCCCTTTCATATCTAAAGGCAATAAAGGTTTATGGTTATTTTAAGATTGATCAAAGTAATTCAATACTGAGCTTACCCTCGCAAACTTCCAAAACTTCTTCATCCATCTCTTGATCAGGAATTTCAACTTGAGTTCGCCGCCTTTTGGCTGGCGTCTTTTTATTTCGCATGTGGGTGACATTTTCGGCGTATGAAGAGTGGTTACCAGTTCTGGTGGCAGTGGCATTAAAGGGCAGCAAAACACTGCTTTTTCGTCGACTCATAGTGTGCTACCGTTGTACACAGTTGAGAAACTACATAATCTGAGCGAGTGTAAAATAAAAACTAAATGTTGAGAACTAAAGTTGATGATTTGACGTCAGACCGTGTTTACACTGGGAAACATTGATACAAACATCAAGAGTCAATTTTTTGAAACCAAGGCGCTTGTCGGTTTGGGACGCACTGTTCCGCCTACTTGGAGACCTCTGGCGACTGTTTTACGTACCCTTCTTCACGTTTGAATTTAGAAGCACCAACAAGTTGCTTCTTTTGCTACAAAAATGTTAAATCAAAATAATTACTCTTGCAAATAAAAATTCTTTACTTTTCTATACCTTTAGCAGTTTAATTGGCTTTTGATTCGCAAATGTGACGTAATCGTATGTTTACGATATATTCCCCACATCTTTATGTAAGATTGTTCGTCTGCTAGCACAGGGTGATTTACGTGGTATCGGTGGTGTGATTTCGGGCTTCATTAAAGAAAACCAAAAGATATACACATTTCTGATTAAAATAGTGCGTTATAGCGAAAAGAAATAAGAACCCTTTGGCGATATAATGGCTTATCGCCAAGCAAGTGCTTTCCGAAATTTAGAACTATTACTACAAAATAGTTTTACCAGACGACAAGTTAGCCGGACGATTGTATGAACATTTCCCTTACTCATGGTGATGTTGGCTGACGTAACGAAAATATTTTTCTGTGTGATAGATTGAAAGGAACCTACATCTGCTGAATGGGAATTCACCATCACATAGCAAGATTCGCAACATTCTCCAGCAATGGCGCCTACACTTCAGTGAAAATCCACCGAAAGGATTTGAAAAGTATTTCAAACCAGGAGGTGCCTCAAAAAATGCTGCAAAAGAAAGTCCCAAAGAAGCACCAAAAGAGACTCCAAAAGAAGCACCACCTCGAGGGCCTCCCAAAGATGGCCCTTTCAGCAGAGGGCCTGAACCAGAAAAAAGATTTTCTTTGAAGTATGACTTTAAATTTGAATCAGGGGGAAAGTAAATATGCCTTCCACTATTCACTGAATGATTTCTACCCTTCAGTGTGGATGTGCTTTTTGTTGTTGTTTGGTTGCTTTTAGTACCACAAGTTTTAGAATTAGACTATTGTTTGTGTTGTTAGTATGTCATCCAATATTTAGTTTGGTAGCAGTTAAGTCTTCAATAATTGATACTGAATTTATTATCATTTCATTTTTGCAGAGATGGTCGACCGGGTGGTGAAGGGGGCAAGGAAAGATATATGATTTATGCCGCAATCGGCACAGTGTGTGTACTGGGTGCCCTCACTTTCCTTGAATTAAATAGTAGGGAAATCACGTGGAAAGAATTTATCAATAGGTAATTTATTTGACATCTTTTTTATTTTTCATTTTTATCAAAATAATCCATTTTTTCTCGGTTTATAGCTATCTCTCTAAAGGAATGGTGGAAAAATTAGAAGTTGTCAATAAAAAATGGGTTCGAGTTCGACTACCATCAGGAAATAATGTAGCCGATGGAGTAAGTTAGAGGTTTATGTAATGGGTTTGACGTGCATCTGCTAAATACAGATTCTTGTTTACAGAGTTCATTGTGGTTCAACATCGGCAGTGTCGACTCGTTTGAACGAAATTTAGAGAATGCCCAAATTGAATTGAACATTGAACCTCAAAATTTTGTGCCAGTTGTTTACAAGAGTGAAGTTGATGGCAGTACTGTTAAGGATTTAATTCCAACGTTACTTATTATAGGTAATTTGACGGAAAACAAGTGAAGCATATCTTTTATTGTCTCGCTCTTTTTTTTTTTTTTGTAAAAGGATTTTTAATTTTCATGCTGAAACGTTCGAGCGAAATGATGGGTGGTGCCGCTGGCCGTGGTCGAGGCCGTGGTGGTGGTTTGTTTGGGGGTGTGATGGAATCCACTGCAAAACTTATAAATCCTACAGACATCAAAGTTCAATTCAAGTAATTTTTCAGCTTAAAAACATAATTGCTATCAAATTTGTAATGTTTTCATTCATTACAGAGATGTAGCTGGATGCGAAGAAGCCAAAATCGAAATCATGGAATTCGTCAATTTCTTAAAAAACCCCCAACAGTATATGGATCTAGGAGCTAAGATCCCGAAAGGCGCAATTCTCACTGGTATATAACTTAATCCCGTTCGTTATAGTTTGAAATAACTTAACGCTTTGGTCTTTTAGGGCCGCCTGGAACGGGTAAAACGTTACTCGCAAAAGCTACCGCCGGCGAGGCCAATGTTCCGTTTATCACCGTGTCGGGATCCGAATTTTTAGAAATGTTTGTTGGTGTTGGACCATCAAGAGTAATATAACCATAAAGTTTTATGTATCTATCTTACTTAACTTTATTACATTTTAAATGATAATTACAGGTCAGAGATATGTTTGCCATGGCGCGTAAACATGCTCCTTGCATTCTCTTTATTGATGAAATTGATGCAGTTGGCCGTAAAAGAGGAGGTCGTAACTTTGGGGGCCAATCTGAACAGGAAAACACTTTGAATCAGCTCCTAGTAGAAATGGATGGTACGTCTTTTGTGTGTTTGCATCAAGTTCATCTAAATCACTCCAAATATGATGTAGGTTTCAACACGACAACTAACGTCGTCGTTTTAGCCGCCACCAACCGAATCGACATTTTGGACAATGCTTTGTTGCGCCCGGGTAGATTTGATCGTCAGATATACGTCCCAGCTCCAGACATTAAGGGTATGCTGCCATCGTAATGCAATCAAGCCACAGTTGTATTGATTTTTGTGTCCTGTGGTTAGGTCGCGCCTCCATCTTCAAAGTACATTTGGCTGCCCTCAAGAGTAACTTGAACAAGGACGACCTTGCCCGCAAAATGGCGGCATTGACTCCAGGATTTACAGGTGCTGATATTGCAAACGTTTGCAATGAAGCAGCCTTAATCGCTGCCCGCGATCTGAACGAATCAATCGAACTGCGTCACTTTGAGCAAGCTATCGAGCGAGTCGTGGCTGGCATGGAAAAGAAGAGCAATGTCCTTCAACCGGAGGAGAAGAAAACGGTTGCATATCACGAGGCTGGTCACGCAGTAGCCGGCTGGTTCTTGGAACATGCCGATCCTCTATTGAAGGTTCGTGAAAACTGAATGCAATTGCAAATCTTGGCGGAAAAAGGGGAATACGTCGATACAATCTCTTTCGTATCCGGTTTAGGTTTCTATCATCCCCAGAGGAAAAGGTTTGGGTTACGCGCAATACTTGCCGAAAGAGCAGTATTTGTACAACACAGAGCAACTCTTTGATCGTATGTGCATGACGTTGGGAGGTCGAGTGTCTGAGCAGATCTTCTTCGGTCGCATTACTACCGGAGCGCAAGATGACTTGAGAAAGGTGACTCAGAGCGCTTACGCTCAAGTCGTCCACTACGGAATGAACGCCAAAGTCGGTAACGTCAGTTTCGACATGCCGCAGCCAGGAGAGATGGTCATGGAGAAACCGTATTCCGAAGAGACCGCACAGTTGATTGATAGTGAAGTACGCATTTTGATTGGTACGGCGTACAAGCACACCCATGAGCTCTTGACCCAGCACAAGGAAAAAGTTTTGAAGGTAACGTCGCCCTCATTTGATTAACTTTCTGTGTCTCTTTACGGGCGCTGGATCTGGTCTGTCTATTTCATTGTTTTTGTTTCTCTTAATCAACGCGACCGTTTCTTGCAAATTAGGTTGCCGAGCGTCTGTTGAAACAAGAAATTCTTAGTCGAGACGACATGATTGAATTACTCGGACCTCGTCCTTTCCCCGAAAAGTCCACGTACGAGCAGTTTGTTGAGGGAACGGGCTCACTGGAAGAAGACACGACTCTTCCCGAAGGCCTAAAGGGCTGGAACCAGAAGAAGGAGACGGAAGAAGAGAAATCAGAAAAGAAATCTGGGGATACCCCATCAACTTAAAATGATTAGAATATCTAGCCTGACGACAGCACGGACCAGATTTGTGTTGCTGTTTCTTGTCTGAGCCGCGTGCCCGATTGCCGACGTCAACGAAATGCTCTCCTGATGAAATTCCCCACACAGGGGCCCGGCTAAAGTTTTCTTTTTTTGTTTACTTTTGCCGGAACCTTCTCTAGTTTTGGGGCTGTTTCGTCTGCCGTCGCATTCTTAGATCCCGTTAGGTCCGAATCGGAACTTTGTACAGGAAAAACCATTAAAAAACCAACAATACAAGTTGAGAGTTCTTAGGTTATTTCAACTGTGGCCTTTATTTATTTTTTTTTTTACACCATAATTAGCGTTGTAACAACCTGGCAGTGTGCACTAAAGCTTATTTTAACAGTTTTGACGGTTTTACCAATCGTTCTCTTCTGTGGCATGCCTTGACTTTAAAAATTTTAGTAGTAACAAAAAAATACTTGAAAGATAAGACTTATCTTCTACTCTGGTACAATTAATCTAATTCTAATCCAGTTTGATAAGCGGAAGCCAGTATCTGCAATTCACTACTAATCAGCTTTATTTTCGTTGCGAGAATGACAAACTTAAAATACAAAAAAAAATGTTTTAATTTTCAAACCTTTTAGTTTTTCTACTTCATATTTGAAAACACAATTCGGTTTTCATAGTCTTCAGACAATGCAGTTTGTTTTAGAATATTTATTTTCAAAGTGGAAATTTCACTTTCAAATTGGGAATTGTGCTTTTTCAAGTAACTGAAGAACATTAAGAAATTTAGAGAATTAAAACAAATTTCTGAAATGAAAACAATAGTTTTTTTACCCTTCTCTCTTTGAGCTGAATGCATATGAGATTTTTCTCCAAATCTTTAACCGATGATTTTAAATCGCAGTGTTTGTACGTTCTACTTCATCTTTTTTTAATTTCATTTCATTGAATTTTGCCTCTAATTCCTTATACCTTAATGGTTAGCAATACAATATCGTTATTAGCAAACTCATACTTACAGACTGCTTACAAATTGCGCGCTCATTGCAAGAAGCAAAAGTATTATTATAAACGAGGTTTTTAAAAAACAAACTAGTGTAATGTTTTAATGTATTTACTTTTTATTTATCTCCTGCAATGTCTCTTCTTTGTTCTTCAAAGTTTCCTTTACCCTTTGATTTTCTTCAGTACTTGTTTGCAACAATTCCTTAGCCTCAAGCAATTGCTTCTCGTAATCTAGTCTTAATTTCTCAACTTCACTTGAAGTTTTTTTTTTGTAATCCACCATTGATCGATTAGATAAACGTATTTTTTCATGCAATGCAACAATTAGATTATTAATATGTAAGTGGCGGTCATTGAGCTGCTGGAATTGTTCCTTTATACCATCAAGAAATGTTAGGTCAACGCCATGTTCCAAAGACATTTTTAATGCTCTCTATACGGTGTTGGGCAAACTATTAGCTATGATTTAATTATAACTGAACGATAACCAAACGATGAACTGGTTTTCTCCTCCCTTTTTTAAAAGTTCAAAAACATTGGAAATTTGAATTTTGAAAGAAGTTTTTGAAACAGCTGGGCACAACTTAACCTGCTTTATATTTAATTGTTATGATTGGAGGACTCAAAACTTTAGGTTTTCTACTCAAAAGGGTTCAAATGGTTAGGCTAACGCAATCTGCTAGGCTCAAACGGAACGGACTGAAAATCTAAAGGCCACAAGATAAGTCGTCCGACCTTCGCAATTGTCAGGCACTGTGTCTGCTCTCAATACGACTCTCCGCCTCGATCATTTCCAGGTCACCGTATGGTCAACGTCATTTAAACATATTTTAATAGTGATCAGTCTTGACAAGTCTCTCGACAATAAGGGAAAAATGATGTCTTGAGGTTATAAGGTAATTTGCAATTGAATAAACCCTCACTCATGACAATAAAAGCCAGCTGAATCTTATGCCAAATTTGACGCGTGATGTGTATTCAAATTAATATTCAATCCAAAAACGATTGCATAAAATACGATTTTTAAGATTCCAACTCCTTGATCTTTCATTTCGGTTGAAATGGATTTCGATCTCAAGTTTTGTGACGTCACTCAATGATTGAATTCCTACTGCAATAAAGTGGAGTTGGAATCGTGCCAAACTGTCGCGCCGTCATCATGGAGGGGATGAACAAAGTTTCATCTCGTTCGTCTCGCAGCAAAACAAAAACATACCCTTTTGATGTTCCGAGCCAGTTCACTTTCACGGCAGCCTACGTCATCCACGCAGCCACGGCTCTCCCTTTCTCTCTTGTTGGCGAAATTGTTCCCTCCTTGATGAAGTTGATTTTCGGAGGGACCGAACTAGAATTTTCTGCATGGCAGAAGATTAAAAACATGTTATCGGACATGGGTAAAAGAGAGTAGTCTGAATACTATTATTGCCAAGATGCGAGTGCGTCAGAAAAGAAAGGAGAATCCAATTAAGAAACGGAGGAGATTAAATCACCATACGCGATCATGTTGTGTGTCAACCGTCACCCATAGGTTAACTGAAATGTCGATGGTATGGACGTCAATCGACGAACCTGCGATGTCACGATGACGCAGCCGATCAAACTCTTTTTCCATTTTTAGAATTCAACATCTGTCACGAGGCACCCTCGTTCCGGATTGAAAATGCAAAGAAAACGGAAACGTGACCAGAGAGCCGGAAAAGGGCGCTCACGGTCTCGGCAGCCGCCACGGCCACCGTGAAATACCAAAAAACCTTCGCTAATGATTCGCTCTCTTTTCTTTTACTTTACATAAGATGCGCACAATTTCTTGAAGGGTGTCGCCCAATAGGATTTCAGTGGTCCGCCCTCGCTACAGAGAAAAAAAATACTTACGTCAAGGAACATAACAACCCGGAAGATGGTAATAAAAGAAAAGAAGGACCAGGGACGGCCGAGCAGAAAAAAAAGACTTGGCAATCAATCGAGCGCTGGATTACGACACATAGTAGAAGCTTAGAAGGGACGACGTTGTTATTTTGATGGCCGAGAAGCGAGGATATTTCTGTACTATATGCTCTGTGAATAATGACGCCGATGTGTAGAAGGGGGGCGGGCAGTTGTTTGTGCAGGGCCAGCTGGTAATGTCCGACAGGTCTCTCTTCTCTCTCGTCTCTACGTGCCCTCAACTTTCAACAAACGTGCGTGAGCTCGACCGGAACGAAACGACAACGATGTATTTGTTTTCTAGTTTTACCCTTTTGCCTTTTTCAAACGTGCGCGGTTTTCACAAATATCGATCAAACCGGACAGCAGTCGGCCTGGCCATATATATATATACCCCGACGTAAAGCGGACCATATGTTCAACAAGGTTTCAGGAAAGCAGAAAGATGACGTGATTTAACCTCGCGGATGAAGGCAGCAGCAGCCGCGCGCGGCCGGCTTGATGGATACGTATAACGGACGAGGGCTTTGCGTCGAGTGGAAGCACCACCAGTTCGCCTGCTCTTCTCTCTCTCTTTCTCCAAATAGAAAATTGTTTGGGATCATTCAAGAGGAAAAAGAAGCGCGCAAAAAGGTCTTCCAAAAATAAGACAAAAAAGAAAAAGAGATTTGTAAACTAAGAAAGAATCTCGTCTTTCAGTATAAAAGAAAAAGGATTGATCTCTTGCCAGAAGTCGTCGGCTATGTATTCGGTGAAAGTAGAGCAGCGTCGAAGGACGTCGGAATAAGGAGAGATAAATATTACTTTATCCCCGGCGCAGTTACGCGCATTTCGATGATGCCCTGCGAAAACTATTAGTATAGGGGTCGTTCAATAATCTCGTTACACGTAGAAGTACGTAAGTTTCTCCATCATACGTGACTGGCTGTTGCGGTAGTGATTCGCTGGTTAAACTGACGATCGAAGTTAACGTGAAGGTTAAATCAAAGCGGACGCCAGTGGCAGCCAAGTGGGGCATCCGTCGCCCAGTTGTAGAGAGACGGATCGCGTGGTGAATGATGGACGACTCGGGACTTGAATTCAATCACTTGGGGTGGCTTTCTTGTCTCGACTTTTGGCTCCCGCATTCGCTATCATTAGCGACGCTCCTGCCCACACATACTCTCTCTCTCTCTCTCGACGAATTCATTTTTCCCTCTCTTCCTCTCTCTCTCTCTCGTATATATTTCTTTTGTACGGGGGTGGGCCAGCACCGAGATATCGCGCCGCGCAAACGCGCGCACTCCACCAGCTCTCTTTCCTCCCCCCTTTCGCTCTGTAGAGAATAGAAAGGAAGGAGAAAGAGAGAGAGTAAGGAAAAAAAGTGAGGCAAGGGAAAATACTCAAAGGCTTTCGAGTCAAGTTGGCCCCAAAATGACAGTCGGTGTTGTGCTGCCGCCTGTGCAGGACCGTTTTCTCCATCGCTCCGCGCCTAGTGCAGCATCGAGCTGGAGTTGTTTGTGCGGGCACGTGAGCGGCTCCAAAGACCCTCACAGACCAGCGCTGGTCGCCGACGTCCTACGGCTCGAACTTAATAGTGTCTTTCTGTTGTTGCCTTTCGAGAAAGAAACTTGCGGCCTGTGTGTTTGTCTGTGTTATATACGTAAAGAAGGAGAAAAGAGGAGCGACGACGGTGCAACTTTTTCTTGTCGGTAAGCCTCTCCCACCAGTTCTATTGAAAAAGGCTGTGGGAAGTCGACCGGGGACGACGGCTGCATACAGAAGAGGGTCTATACTGTATAGGGCAACAACAAAAAGAGTCATCCATTGTATAGATTGGCCATCGAAACCCTTTGGAGTCCTTCTAAAGAATATCAGAAAAATAGCGCAAGATCCACTGAAAAGAATTGAAAATAAAAAATGATGGCGGCATCGATGTAGCATGATGGAAGATATCTTGTCCAGTCAGTACTGGCATCGTTATATTGGGGAAGGTTCGCGACGCCTCATCACTAGCAACGCCGTATCAAAAAGAACAAAAACAAAGTGCATTCGCAGTGTACTTTGCCAAACGCGCAGAGATGACAGTACAAGATTGAAGGAACATTTCCAATACGCCGATCCTCGGTTTAGTATTTGAACACTCCCTTAGAACCGTCAATGTGTTGTTGTGCGTCTTTTTTTTCCATATCCAAAGTAGGATTTCCATTGTTTACTTCTGTCACCGATTCCCACAGAGTTCCAGGCGGCACTCGGCAGCACAGTAGCGGCTCGAAACTTTTTGCCGCCGCCGCTGGCATAGGAGAAAACGCACGCTCTGCCGCTCCGCCGGTTTTTTTTTCTTATATACATCGTATCCCACATCCACTACTTGGGGACTTGATATATTCCTCTATTCGTTTTATTCCATCCTTTTTTTTGTGCTTTGGATGGACGCACGACTTTGGCGATAAACAAGTATATCGCACGACCGCATCCTCCTCAGCTCAGTTCGATGTTGCGGTAGATTTTTCTGTGGGGTTAGAGAAAAAGAGATTGCCCGATCGGACGTGCTCTGTGGATAGAAAAGCGGGATCCTTTAAAAGCTTTCCAGATTTCCCGTCTTCCTGCTGCATCCGTACATTTCAATACTACTCGCCGATGTGAACTGGGCCAGACGACGATCGCACAAAACCTCTAGTACTTCTTTTTTGTGTGTCTGCCTTGATTTTTTCCCTCCTGTTTTTATCGCTTTCACGTCAAAATGCGTATGCTAGACCGGAACGGCATCATTCTAGTTTCCTTTTCCTGGAGGATCCCGTCAAAAGAAAACGATGAGGACAAAAAGGAAAAAAAAAATGTGCGCCCACACGGCGAGAGAGTAGAATGACGTCTTCCCCATTTGCGGACACAAACAAGACGGAGGTGGGAAGAAGAAAAGAGTGTAGCGGCTGGTTGCGGGATTGGATTAAGCCGGTGGCGCCGACGAGGACAATATAGTCCTCTACAGCCTCGCTAGACAACCCCATCGCTACCACGTCGACCTCTACAGTACTGGACGAGAGGCATTCTTTCGACTCGCTATTATTGGCTCTTTCCAAAATAGCCAAAGCTCTCCTCAAGCGTAAAACCAAATGAAACCACCTCTCAGCCACAACAACAAGCCAGCAAATAAAAAAGAAAAAAAAGAAAAATATAGCCAAGTCGCATGCAGAAGGTGACCTTTATATATACATGTACAAATTTTAACCGCCGTTTATATTTAAACTACGGTCTTCCCTTCACGACCGGGGGTAAACGGGTATGGGGTTTCGCTTCGTCTCGTCAACTCACGCAAAGTCGTCTCGTCGCGTAGAGAGTTTCATAATTAAAAGAAACGGTGGTTCTATTGTCTACCGTCTGCCACCGTTGAGTTGATTGGATTTAATGCATCGTCATGGCAGAGTACGGCCTCCACAGCAGCGAATAATTATGACTTCTTCATTCTACTTTTTTTGGGGATATTTCTGTCTGCTTAGCACAGTCAAGAAGGGGGAGAATGTTCATGGTGCTGACCAAGAGCATCTGTGGAATATGCTATAGAATGAATGCAGTGACAAGCTAATTATTTTGAATGATTAGAATACAGGAAGGAAGGCGACCGGCTCGAGATTCCTCATGACTGCGCCATTGGGAGGGGGTCCGTCCCCCCCACCCATGTGATTATGGCACATAGCCGTGACCGATCACGTAGTCACAAGTAACATTGGGACGCGTGTCCCAATAAAAAAATATACGACACGCATAACAAACATATATTTTCTCTCCAACATTTTTTCTCCTACTTTTTTTTAGACGTCGATGACGTACAAACTTGTAGGGACAAACTCAACTTTCGTGGGAACAAAAAAAAGTTGGTCTCGGATTGTTGGACACTTTCTCGTGACCCGGTTTAAAAATGAATGAGAAACCTGTACGTCACGTGACATTGATCTGTTGTTTTTTTGTTTGTTTTTTTTTGTCTTTTTGGGGTTATATAAAATGAAGTAGAGAGTGCTAGTCAACAGGGCGGTTCGCATACTACTCTTAGGGCATCGATCGTCGTCGGCATCTTTAAATATTTTCTTTAAAAATAAAATGCTATTACCATCATATTACTTCATTTTAGATTGTCGTCATCGCTGATCGCATATCCTTGCGACATTTCCTCCCTTTTGCCCAATCTCGCACATTGGTTGATGCGCCAACGCTGTGATACGTCATTGTCGATCCGGGGCCCACCCTTATCTTTACGGCACGAAAAAAAAACTGCGCAATCTTTAAATGTCTGCTAGCTGTACCATAAAACCTTTATCCTCCATCCTTTGCCCTGCTTTTTGTGGTAATCTACGCCCAGGCTTTTCTGACCTCTTTATTCGACTAAAATCCATAAACACGAGATAGGGGTTCCGCCGTTGATGAGAGAGATCTCTCTAAGGAGCCAAAGTTTTCAGTCGTTCACGTCAAGCCCTCTCGACTTGGCCGCACCTCAGGTAACGAGCAGGACGGCAGGAATCCTCAATCGATCCATTGGGATCTTAATAAGACGAGAAGGCAAACGCGCACACATAGAAAATAGTCGGAGCGACCGGGGGTAATGCGCGTTTAAAAGTCAACTTTTGCCTCGCGCCCGAGTGCGTTGTTGAGAACGAAAATTCCCACTTGCATTGCCCTGCTCCGTGTTTGATTAGGTCGTTACGTGATACGCGCGTGTGTCTGTGTGTGTGTTAATTTTCCAAGCTTAATCAAACTGTTTTGTTTGAGTTTTCTTTTTTAATGAGATAATATCTAATGAAAAGTTTTCTTCTGTTGCGTTTCACAAAACAGGGACGATGAGATCAAGTTTTATGATCGATTTCCTACCGGCAAGTCACTCTCAAATATGCTGAGCTGTTTTCGGGGGCGTAGAAAAGCGGGAGATTCGCCGGCCGTTACCATGGCAATTGTGTTTCTCCTAATACTGCTGCACGCTATTGTAGCGTCGGCTGGCCGGACGACGAGTCAACCTGACGGGCAGATGTTCGATGTGGATCAGACGTCTACGGATCACCATCTGGCCAGCATCAAGCACGGTGGACGGCATTACTGGCACTGGCTACACAAGCAGCAGCAGCAGCAGCAACAGAGGCAGGATCATCAGACGCCTGTCGGGAAACAACGGTCGAGAAGGTGGAGAGAAGTGGCCAACGGGGAATCGTCGGACGAGGAGAGCTACCGTGTTCCAATGGTGGATAACGACCAAGCTGCTGTCCGGTCTCGTAAAGATGTGGAGAACGGCTCTGATCCGCATGCCGATGAAGAGAATCATGGAAATCATGGCGAAGACGGTCACAATGGCATTCACGTAGCCAGTTGGCGTTGGGACGAGATTGGGATCTACATCACGTTCACCACTTTCATCATCGTGGCCGGTTTGGCCAAAGTGGGTAATGAATCACATACTTTTCCCACCTTTTCTCCGTCGTCCGTCTGCGCAAAGGATGGCACGTTCCGCACGGAAGACTCTCTTATCTCTCGCTCCGTGTCTCGACTGGCGAGAGATTATATATATATTTTTTTTTATAAGACAGATTATTGAGATAAAATTCTTTCTGCGGTACTATTGTGCACGTTCTGGCCGCAGATGGCCGTCATAAAAAATATGTATATTTATAGAAGCACCTTTCCAGGAGGGTCGGACGCGTTGACATATTGTTGAAAGCTGACTATTTGAATAACGCACTACCGGTTTATTTGCATTCGAATGACTCTTCATCTACTGGGAGTTTCTCTCTCTCTCTCGAATTGCGCTCCAAGAATCGATAGCAACACCGGTGGGAGTCGCGAAGAACTTACGTCGTTAGTAGACGCATAAAAAGAAAAGACCATCAACTTATGTTGCTGTTATTAGAATTTTATGGCGTTGGGCGCCGTATAAGGCATCTTTGTTTATTCTCGGGCACTTGCTCGAATGATGAAGTGGCGATGGAGAAACGGTCGTTCGTGATGTTTTGACGGACTGTTTTTATTGGTCGTCATCCAATGATTTCTGTTTATTCTTTCTTCACCTTTGTTTCATCATCATGCGGTCGGGCACTCCATTCGTCGCGGTACGCTCATTTCCGCTGGGCTCGATCAGCTTTCCATCATGCACACGTCATCTCGTCGAGAATTCCCGAGTCATGGTGAGTGGCCAAAAAGGCCGTGTTGTGCCTTTCTCTATTGTCTTTATCGTCGTGTCCGAATGTTGTGCGCAGCCATCACGAGGAATTTAATAAAACAGACGACAAGATGAGAGAGAGGAGCCAAACGAGGACGCTGAAACTTTTGAGGGACTCGTTGTCATCATCTTATGTATATCAGATAACGAGAAAGAGAGAGAGAGAGAGAGGCTAGCGGTGTGCCCAGAAGTAACAGTGGATTATCGATCGATTCTTCTATCTCGTGCTCATCGCGGAGATGTTGGTTCACATGCCCTTTTCCTTCTCTTTCTAGTTGATTTATTTCCCCCACGACTTAATCAAATTGTCGTCGTACCAACTCTCGACGCCACCCAAAAGCACAATCCTTTTTTTTTTTTTTGAAATTTTGTTTTCTTCCCGCTTCCGTCGACTTGAAGAAAGAATTGTCAGCCAAAGAATCCTGCCATTTTTATCTTTCCAGTTCCGCTGCTCTTTCAGACCGGATCCAGCGCTCCCTAGAAGCTATATTGGTTGTTTGATTCCGAGAAGCCGAGGAGCATTTGAAGTCCTTTTTAAAATTGTCTATATTTCATGGCGATGGCCCCCGCAGCGGTGGCCGTAAATTGAAATGACGTCGTAGAGCCAATCGATCTCGCCCATCTTTTGTTCCCGTTTGTATCGCTTGTTTGAACCCCTTTGGAGGCGTTGGCAAATATATTCTATGAAGAACGAATAGTCGAGGGCCTACCAGGCGCATCAGTGCAACGGCGAATGCGCTAATGCAGAAAAAACCGGACCCGCAAATACGAATATCTCTCTCTCTCTCTCTCTCTCTTCAAACGGCATATCTTCTTCCTCATCCGCTGTGTTTGTTATTGTGATGGCGCGACGCACTCTTCCGGCTCCATCGCTTGCGCTCTTTATTTCCCTCTCTTGCATTCTCCTCCGCCTTCTTCCAGATTCTTTATATTTACGTGTCTGTCTGCGGAATGTATTTTCATATTCTTTCATCGACTTTTCCTCTTTTATATTTCGCCCTTGCGCCTTCCCCTTTTCCGCCTACAACTACAACATATACTCTATGTATACATGCGTGTAACGCGGGGGAACCTCATACTCGACCAAATAGCCTGCTGATTCTGCTCGGGACGGCTGTCGGCGGCATTCTATAGTAAGTCGGGAGCCTTATACATTTTCTCTAGATACTCTCAGCGGCAGCCCAGTCTTTTCTTTTATTTGTTGACAAGCTGCCGCTGCAATTGCTTTACAAAGAATCATGCAACATTTGTCTTTTCTCTTCTCTTTTTTCTTCATCCTTGTTGCCGCTCTTTTATTCCGTCTGGACGCACGTCTCTGGCAATTTAATTCCCCGGAAACAACAACAAAAAATATCTTTATCCGTATTTATATGAAAAAACGAAACAAAAAACAATGGAATAAATCATTCCGCAACGCAAAGTGCTGCTGGAGTCGGACTTTGCGAGGGCGTCCGAGGAGCTACGCGTATCCCCGGATGCAATCCAGTCGGTTCGGAAAACGAAGAACAATTCAGGTTTCCGACATTCACGCCGGAGCTCTTCTTTTTGATTCTGCTTCCACCGTGAGTTGTTTCTTTTCCATTTTCTGCGTTATTCCTCTTTTGTTTGCTTTTTTTTTTTGTGTCGGTGTTATTCTTGTTTTTAAAGAAGAAGCGACGAGCTAACGACGCGCCTTTAAAACAAAAATGGCGTCTAGAACCGCGCAATCAATCCGCACAAAGTGCAGACAGCTGCGACAAAATTGCTGTAAAGGAAGCAAAATAGCGAAAAAGAAAAAGGCGATCATACATGTGCATAAAACCGTTCCCTCTGATAATGCATCACTGCTGCTGTTGGCAACTTGCCTTTTGAGCTGCGTTCATCCATCCAGTCGGATGATTGATCCATTGGCTTCCGTACATCTATTTTCTGATTACTTGTGATTGCCATCATGAATTTTCGTTCCTTTTTTGTTTGTTCCTTGCGTGATTTTTATTGTGACTTGTTTATGTGATCTCCGACACCACCCTACAGCTCTCGCCTCTTTTATTATATATATACATATAGTATCATTCTGGAATCGTCCTATTCGCTGTACGACCGAGCCTTTGCTGATAATGTCGGGACAGTCCTCTTCTACGCAGTCATTGTGAGTTTGCCTTTTCCTTTTCCTCTTCTCCTTGTCGAACGGCAGGGAATAATACAAATAACATCGATAGAGAACCAAAAAAAAAGTACTAGACCCCAAAACCGCCTTTCTATTAGCTAGTTTCCTCCTCATCGTTCCCCATTTTCTATATTAGCCAAACCCCGTAGTCCCTGGCTCGCTTCGTCTTCATTTAATTCAGTTCCCCGTTGTGCTTGTGTGTGTGTGAGAGAGATGCGAGACGTCGGGCAGCGCAGCAGCGGTAATAGTGAACCGGAGAGCTCGGTAGTAGCGAGTTCAAAGTCGGTGCGGGAATCGTGCCAGCCAATTACACAATTCATGACATCGAGACGGGCGGATCATTGACGGACCAATTTGCCTTCGTCCCCCTCCGTCTTCTGTCTTTTCTCGACGTCGTCTGCGGCGCTGGGCGTAGTCTAAGGCGCTCAAAAGGGCCTTTTTGGCTAGTACCGCTGCGTCGTCTGTTTTCGGTCGAGCCTCACTGACACACGCACAACGCGATGACTCAACGCCCATTAGCTTGATGATAACATGGCCACACTTTTGTTGATGTTTATCTGTCGTCTCCTCTTCCTATTAGCCTAATTTTAGTTGCAGCCGTTCTCACTAGCCTATTCATTTGTTTCTATTTGGATTTTCTCGTTGCAACTGACCCGATGACAACTCGCAGGGCACCATCTTCAACACCTTCCTCATCGGTGAGTGCTTCTAATGTTTCTCTTAACTTCACGTCAAGCGAATTATCACTTTATTAGTTCTCGTCGTCTTCCAGAGGAATTTTCCACGGGTCCTAGTTTCCTTTGTTTCAATGAATAATTTATCAGAATGGCGACGAGAGTATGTAGGACTGAACCGAAGAACGTAGTAGTACGTAGGAACGCTACTAGGCTAGTACTGCATTATCCCGTAGCTCCCGGCAGAAAATGTCAGCTACTCCCTCTCTATCCATGTTGATCGATAGAATGTGAAAAGGCCCCAAATGCAGTTACAACACTATACGCCAGAGAAGGAAACAAGATGAAGATGACAACAAAAAAATAGAGGAGCATCCCGTGTCAGGAGCTATAGATAGGGTCCCGATTCAGGGAGGGTCTCTTGTACACTGACGGCATTTGGTCTTCTTTTTTTTATTATTATTATATTACATTTTTATTCGAAACCTTCCTCCTCTAGCCTGCTTTTCTCGGCTCCGGTCGTCGTCGGACCAACGGGAGATAAAACCTTGTAGTTGCTTGCCTCGAAAGTTGACGGCTGCACGGGCTCGTCCACGAATTGCTCCAGCGTTTATAGTCCTTGTGGACCGATTTCCTTTGGGGACAAGAAAAAAAAGAAGGCAATAGGTACCGTTTGCCCTCTCCGTTGGTATAAAGAAATTCTGTTTCTTATATCTAGACGCAATAGTATACATTTGACAGTTTGGTTACATCAATCTGGTTCGGCACATGTAAGCTCTGTAGAAAGCATATTCAAGTGTCAATTATCGAATAAAGCTTCCAGTTGGGTGACTGTAGGCTCCTCTCTGCACTTTTCGGCCAAGTAAACGAACGGTCGAACCTCGCAGTCAACGGACTGGATAAGAGAGAAACTTTTTGTTGACTGTTCAGTCTCCTTGGCGACTTGTATCCCGTTTCCTCTTGTCCTCTTGTATATTGACCGAAATGACTAAGCGTCTTTTAACGACGCATTGTTTCTTCAACAAACAACGATACATTGATGTGATGGAATGGTTGCTGCTGTCAACAGGATTTTCCCTGCTCGGATTGGTGACAATCGGCTGGATCGGGCCCGTGCGAGTACCCGAAGAGACGCACGTCGAATGGTGGGCGGGCCCGTTCTACACGCTGAAGGCGACCGACTGTCTCGTCTTCTCGGCCCTGATTTCGGCCGTAGATCCTGTCGCCGTTCTGGCCATCTTTCAAGAAGTCGGCATCAATAAAGATCTTTACTTCCTCGTCTTCGGGGAGTCGCTCCTTAACGGTACGTATAGTACACATAATGCCAGCCATAAGCGACAGTTATTGTGATCCGGGTTGAATCCTCCATCCTCATCTTTCACCAGACGGACACAATGACGGACAGCAGCAGAAGGGAATGTAGTATTATGACCGCAAATTCTAATATTCATCAATGTGGCCGGGATATCCCTCGTCCTTTTGTATTCGTTACTTGTACGCATTGTTTTCGCGGAATCTTGGATATAAGCCCGGAAATCATCGATTTACTGGACGTCTATTGAGGAGGGATTTCGAGTTGTGGGCTATATGTACGTAGTAGGAGAATAGCTCTTTTTGTTCTCCTTCTCTCTCTTTCTCTCTCTCTGAGAGCTCTGCTAGTCCATCATCCCGTCAATAGACCGACAGTCATCAGCCTTTAGTCGCGAAGAAGATGCTGGAGCGCATCCCAATTGAATCTCTTAACTGGTTGACTGATAGGTGTCCGCCTGTCCCACAAGACGAGCGGTCAGCCAAAGACTCTAGTGTCTCGTAGACTGTCCAGTACTTGTCTCTTTGCCCACTGTCTCCAATGGCGATGTGGTCTTTTGCCGGCTACTCGTACAGTGTGTGCACGAGACGAGTGTTGTGTATTGATCTGGACGGCTCTACTTGTATGCCGACTGGGCATCCAGTAGAGTCGACTGGGGAGTGATTATCGATCTCTATCCCTTGACGCGCGAGCCTGAATCACGTGACCTGACACGGCCTCATCAACGATAGCGATATGTGATCCGATTGCTAATTGCAGATGCTGTGACCGTCGTCCTCTACTCGATGATGGTCGTCTTCGCTCAAATGGAGGGCAACGTCAGCGGTGGGCAGTACGCACTCGGCATCGTTTCTTTTTTCACCATCAGTCTCGGAGGCCTCAGCATCGGCATCCTCTGCGGATTGCTGACAGCACTCATCACTCGCACCACGTCCGAAGTTCGAGGTACAGTACCGCTCGCGCCGTAGGATGAGAGTGCCTTGTATCTATCAATATTAGTCCCGTCGTCCGCTTGACTGATCCTGACGTTGCGATTTCGCAATGTCATCCAACTTTCTCTTGATTTCATTAGTCGTCGAGCCCCTGGCCGTTCTTGGAATGGCTTACTTCTCCTATCTCTTTGCTGAATTGTTTCACTTCTCGGGAATCATCAGGTTCAAATAAGCTTTTTCTCCAGCTTTTTACAACCGCGCGCGCACAATACTTATTCGACTCTGTGTAATTATCTCGCCGACAGCTGCATCGGCTGCGGTCTGGTGCAAGCCCATTATGCCTTCGCCAATGTTTCACACAAGTCATTCACGACCGTGAAATACTTCATTAAGATGCTCAGCTCCACCAGCGATGCCATCATTTTCCTCTTCCTGGGCATGGTCCTTGTCAACGACGTCCACGAGTGGCATACCGGTTTCGTCCTTTGGGTCCTCTTCCTCTGCCTGGTCGTACGTTTCTTAGGTAACCATAGATTTACTATGTAAACGAATCCGTGATAAGATCCAATTATCGCGGCTCGATGCCGTTTGTTTATTTAAAATATAGGCGTTTTCCTCCTGACGGCCATCGCCAATCGATTCCGACTGAAGCCGGTCAATTTACAGGAGCAATTTATTATGGCTTACGGGGGACTCCGCGGCGCTGTCAGCTTCTCTCTTGTGGAAATGCTTCTACCCACAGTAATCAAGCCTAGGCAGATGTTTGTCACAACGACGCTAGCCGTTATTCTCTTCACAGTCTTCGTACAAGTAAATTCCTTTCTTTCATCTTCTAATCAATCGGCCGTCTCTCTCGGCTCTCCAACTTGAACAAGACAGCGGATTAACCCGCGACATTCTCGTTTAATCAGGGCGGCACTATCAAACTCTTTGTCCGGCTCTTACACATACAAAAGGACAGCAAGACCGTCAAATACCTCATGAATGAAATGAACGAAACGGTTAGTGGGAAACCCATCAAATGTTATGTCTTCCCTCAAGTTTTATGTCTTAGCCTCTACTCCAATCTCCCTCTTAGATGTTTGATCATCTCACTGCCGGAATTGAGGAGATTTGCGGTCACCGTGGCAATAACTTTTTCCGGGTAAACGGCGTCTTGACATTTCGTCTATTTTCTCCCACGATCGAAAGGTTAACTATTATTCGTTGCCATGGTTTCTACGTGATAGGAAAAAATGGAGTACATTGACGAACGATATTTGAGGCCCATTTTCACGCGGAGCACGGACAAAAACAGCCTTCAGCGTTTGTTCGAGAAGCTGACTCTCAGGTATTAAAACGCGGAATCCAGCGCCAAACAAAAATTCCTGGAAGTTTGATTGCATTTCTTTGTTGACAGAGAACACGCGACCAACATGTACGCCGGAACGGGTGAACACACGGGCTTCACTCCGGTTGCCAGTTCAGCCAAAATTGAGGAACCGGCTCCAGATCCGGATCCAACAACGGCGATCAAAGAGCCGGTATCTCCAACTCCGGTTCGAGGCGACGTTGAAGTGTCGCCTCTACTACCCCAGTCTCCATTGCCCGGTCAAGTGGAAGTGCAGACCAAAAGACCTAAAGGTCGATATCCTTTGGTGCGGCAACAAAGCGCTCCACCTGGTAGCATGCTTCCGGCCCGCGCTTCCACTCCAGGTTCTACGACCAGTAGGGCGATGAGACCTAACCTGGACAATGTTGCCGAACTGCCAGAGTTCCCCGATGTCCAGCTGCGCAAGAAGAGCATGATGGGCAAGCGATCAAGACCTAACAGCGGCGAATCGACCAACAGTGGCACACTTGACCCAGATGCTACCGCTCAAGCATTCCGTAAAGCACTTCGGACCACCAGCAGCAACCAATATAAACGGGTATTTGTTGCTATCAATCTTTTTTTGTTGCCATAGAGACGATTTGAAATGTTTTTATATGGTTCTGTTAATCCAGGTTTATCAAAAACATAATCGCAATTTGATTGGGGATGACGATATGCCATCAGAGTTCGAGATGGTTTTACGGCGACGACTGTCCACCGTTTCTGGGGCTAATCCTGCTGGAGGACGAATGACCCAGACGATATCTTCGGTGTTCAATTCCCCAATGTCCAATCCAGGGACGCCGACGTCGCCCAAATCACCAACTAACGCGGCTGCCAATCCGTCGGGTTCGAGTTTCGACAGCGGCACCTACTTTCCCTTTACGGGTAATGAAAGTAACTGACGACCAGAATAGTGCAGTTGTAAACGAACTCATTCGATAACGAAACATTCGGCTTGTTGCCAGTGAATGGAGAAGCCGCGATCCGACCGCAGGCTGCTAGACGGGAAGGCAGGAGATCCTTGTCACCGACAAGGAGCTCCAGCCAACCGCCGTCGATCGAGTTTTCGACGGAGAGTGAACGGCCATTGCTTGCCAGCTCAAACAAGCGGCCACGACCGGAAACGTTGAGGACGACGGGATTTGCCCCACTGCGAGTTATCGCCGAACGCGATGGGGAGCACAGCACATCCAGTCTGCAAATCACGGACCTCGAAAATGGCGATGACGTACAGACGGCTTCTCCCAACCCGAGCAGCGGTCGACCGCCGCGACCTAGTTCCAGCAGAGAGACCGGAGTGTAGGATTGTTTGTCTTTCCAGAAGGATTAGTGTTAAAACAAACAACAACAAAAACAGAAACAACAACAATAAGATTATACAATTATCTAAATCTTCCTCTTTGATAAGCCATTTTATGAAATACGTCGTTTTTTTAGGATTAGGTATTAGTACCAACTTCGCCAAATGGCAAACGTAATCTAAAAACGTTAACGTTAGCCGAGCTGTACTTAAATCGAGGTAATCTTTTTAATCCTTTACAGTTCATTTCTTCTGCACTATGACGATAAAGGAACCACGAATGCCGATACAGCACAAAAAGTGTCATTTTCAGAATTTTCAGTTTGTTTTTCTTTGCGAAAATTTTGGTCACGGTTTATTTTTCTGATATTGTTGGAAACGAATTGGCGGGATACCAGGAACATGCCTCACCACGGTTGTTTTGATCCTTTTCACTTGTATCATAGTTTGTTGGTGATTCTTTTCTAGAGAGTGAACGAGTCGATGAGCAGATGTTTAAAAACAATATAGTGATTCTTTTTTATCATCGATATGGATATTGCGTGTCTGTATCATTCGTTCAAAAGGTTTTTTTCTTCTCTCCCATCTCTTTTTTTATTCGTTGGCGAGATGAATTGATTAAGCAATACCAAAATCAGAAAAAAGACCGGCGACATGCGCACTCGCACGCACACTGTGATACACCACGTTACAGCTGCCTAAAATACAGTCCAAGTCAGCCATTGTTTTTATTCTTTTTATTTCTGCAATTCGTTTCCAATTGGTTTGTGTCAATTGCTTCGGCTTTATTCAATCACGCCACATTTTGCACTGCAAAAAAGAAAACCAATTGAGAGAAAAGAAGTCGACAAGATTGAAAGGGTTTGTCTATGATTGGTTCAGATTCGTTTTCAGCGAGTTCATCGGGTTCTTGTCTGCACAGCCTTCACCAAGGAGAGACGGACTTAAACTGAAAGTCGGAAATAACATTCAATCACGTTTTACTTCGTTTCTAATTTTATACAGCGCATCCGAGCTTGACCTCAATCATCTCCTTTGTGGCGCAACCCATCGACTTTTTTCATTACAAAAAATTATAAACTCGAAAATATTAAACGCATGACAACGTGCGCAAACATACAAAACTTTTCATGTTTGAATTATATATTTTTATCGGAGAAGTAGATAATACACTGGGCTTCTGACGATGAGTTTCGAAAGAAGTCGGGAATCGCTGCAGCCGCACCGTTATTCCACTTGAAGGGTTCACACAAAAATAGATTGTTATAATTTAATCCTAGTATATATCGTCTCAAAGGCTTGTAAAAAGTAATGCATTTCACTGAAATACGGCACGTTCTATTTCTTTCTTTCTACTATAATTCTGAGAACACTTGCAAAGGGGGTGAACCGCAAGATAACACGTCTGTTATGTTTGATCATAAAATTTTGACATATTTATGCCCAACGGCATTCCTAGAGCGTTCTGTGGAAAATGAGAAAAAGACTTCTTTGTGGGTTGGTAACAGTTTTATTTTCTATTGGCTTTTCCGTCGTTAGATGAAATTTTAAAAAAATTTCATAAAATGCAATCACATACGTTTGTCGATATGGCAACAACGCGTCTGAGGACTTTCAAGTGTCAACAAATAGCTGTCATTCTTTTCGCTAGTCTTGCAACATAATCACATTGGTGAACCATCAATCTTGTTTTTATCATACGTTAGAACTCGCCATTGAGACGTTGGATTTTGAAACGGGTTAGTTGGGCATGGAGGATATTCCATTGCGGGTCTCCATGGAGGATAGAACTTTCGATCATGACGAGAGTGACTATCTGTTATCAAGTGCACCTGAAGGAACGAATGTTGGGTTTAGAAGAGGTCGTCGCCGACAGCGAAATTTTGGACTAGAAAGGTGCTGCTGTCCCATCAATTTTTTTCAATAAATTTCTCTAGTTATACTTTGATTTCTTTTTTTTTGTAATCTCTTAAAGAGCAACCAACAGTATTTCTCGTCAGATCTTCCAACCATGACTAAATTTTCTTTATTAATTAGTATTGTGGTTGTCTTGGATAATTTAGTTAAGTTTTACCAATATTGTCTTAATATTTTATTTGTGCTCTTGCTCAGTTTCTGTGGCAAACTGTACCGTTGCTGCCGTAGGAAAAAGGAACTAAATTCCCGAACAGTATGGATAGGCAGACATTCATTCGACAAGGAGATTACTGAATACTTCCCTGGCAATGGCATCAGGAACCAAAAATATAACTTTTTCACATTTCTTCCTATGGTATGTTTAGATTTAAGTTTAAAATAGTTTTTTTGTAACATTTAGCTTTTTCTTTATAGGTCTTATTTCAGCAATTTAAATTTTTCCTCAACCTCTACTTTCTCATAATGGCTATTAGTCAATTTATTCCAGAAATTAGAATAGGATATTTATATACATATTGGGGTCCACTGGTAACTAAAACAGAAAGCACTGCTTTTCATTTATATTTTATACATGGTTCTTTTATCTTCTACAGTGTTTTGTACTTTTTGTGACAACCGTCAGAGAGGCAGTCGATGACTTTCGTCGAGCTCAACGTGACAAAGAGATCAATAGTCGTTTGTATAAAAAGCTCGTGCCCTCAGGTTTTGAGCTCATTCCAAGCTCCAAGATCAAAGTTGGCGACCTTATTTTTGTCGATAAAGGTAAGATTTCACTTAAGAATTTTGTTTCATCAAGAAACTTAGATGCCAGATGAAATGTTTAAATTGCAATTAATAGATGAACGAGTCCCTGCCGACATGGTTCTGTTAAGAACGACAGAAAAATCTGGTTCGTGTTTTATTCGTACAGACCAGTTGGATGGCGAGACTGATTGGAAATTGCGTCTAGCCGTGACGGAGACCCAGAAATTGACTTTTGACACTGACCTTTTCCAACTTGATGCTTCCGTTTTTGCTGAAAAACCCCAAAGAGATATTCATACATTTATTGGAACGTTCAAAAAGGTAGATCAAGAAGGATCTTTAGGAAAACCTTGGGGTTATTGGCATTTACTCAATTTTCTTCTGAACGCTTTTTTCCCTATTGCTTTATAGATTGACGACCCACCCGTTGAAGATTCGTTGAACATTGAAAACACATTATGGGCCAATACTGTTGTTGCTTCTGGCACAGCACTAGGACTCGTCGTTTATACTGGAAAAGAAACGAGAAGTTCTATGAATAATTCACAGCCAAGGAGTAAAGTCGGATTACTTGATCTTGAAGTTAACCAATTGACTAAGGTACGTAGTTGTTTTAGATTAGACGAGAATGGTAGTTCACTTTGTTATTTCTATACAGATTTTATTTCTTGCCGTGGTTGGGCTGGCATTGCTGATGATGTGTTTGAAAGGATTTCAGGGACCCTGGTACCGATATCTTTTCCGCTTTGTTCTCCTTTTTTCCTACATCATTCCAATCAGGTATCTAGGTTCGCTCAACTTATTTTGCCGATTCTAGTTCTAACGCTTTACCCTTCTATTATGAAAGTTTGCGAGTAAATCTAGATATGGGAAAAGCATTTTATTCGTGGAGCATAATGAAAGATAAAGAAATTCCTGGAACAGTTGTACGGTCCACAACCATACCCGAAGAATTGGGTCGAATTTCATATCTTCTTTCGGACAAAACCGGCACTTTAACGGAAAATGAAATGGTGTTTAGGAAACTTCACTTAGGAACGGCTGCGTATGGCACCGAAACATTTGATGAGATTCGTACTTTACTAGGACAAGTAGGCATTACATTAAAGCACGTTAAATAGTGCTCTTCTTAATCGAGATTTTTCAGGCTTTTAGCCAAAGCAATAGTTCTGCCACACCTTCTAATTTTCAAGCTGGGCAGCCCAGTACCGGGAAAATGCGCAGAACAGTGGTCACTCGGATAGTCGAAGCCGCTAAAGCTATCGGGCTCTGCCACAACGTCACGCCAATAATAGACAAAAATCAGTTTGTAAGATTTGTTGAAATTCTCTATTCCTAATTTTCTCTAACAACCTGTTGGCGGTTGCAGACGGATGGCAAAATAAACTATCAGGCCTCAAGTCCGGATGAAATTGCTCTCGTTTCATGGACCGAAAGTGTGGGACTTACTCTGATGGATCGCGATACCACAAGCATGACCTTGAGGAATCCACACGGTTCATTGATGAAGTTTACCGTACTTCAGGTAAATAATTATTCAAGAGATAACTATCGCTGTCTTTTTGGGTTGACTAATACTAATCATTTTAGATATTTCCTTTCACGTCTGAGACGAAGCGCATGGGAATCATAATCAGAGACGACCAGACAGGCGAAATAGTATTTTACATGAAAGGAGCCGACACGGTGATGAATCGGATTGTGCTGTATAATGACTGGCTCGAAGAGGAATGTGGGAACATGGCCAGAGAAGGATTGAGGACGTTGGTGGTCGCCAAACGTCCGCTGACGGATGAGCAGTATTCTGAATTCGATTCTCGGTATCAGGCAGCTAAATTAGCATTAACAGATCGTGCTGCTCGCGTTGCAGCTGTGGTCGAAAGTTTAGAACGTGATATGGAGCTTTTGGCTGTTACTGGAGTTGAAGATCGCCTGCAGGTAAGAGTCCTGTAACCTCCAACTTATGAATAGACTACTTAGAAAGTGATTCTAGGAAAATGTAAAACCGTCCCTTGAACTTCTGCGTAATGCGGGAATCCGGATCTGGATGTTGACCGGTGACAAACTAGAAACTGCCATTTGCATTGCTCAGAGTTCGCGTCTTGTCCCTCGCACCCAAAGTATTCACGTCTTTGGTAATGCAACTTCACGTACGGACACACATCAAGAATTGAACGCTTTCCGCCGCAAAACTGATTGCGCTCTAATTATTCGTGGGGAATCACTAGAGCTTTGTTTAAAAGTAGGTTTTGAAATTTAAACACCTTCTTCTTCACTTCAACTAATGGTTGAGTAATTAAATCCCTTTCACAAGTTTTACGAGCACGAGTTTATGGAACTGGCGTGTGCCGCTCCAGCTGTGGTATGCTGCCGTTGCACTCCCACTCAGAAAGCCGCTGTCGTTCGTTTAATTCAAGAACATACCGGAAAACGCGCGGCTGCCATTGGTGATGGAGGAAACGACGTCTCTATGATTCAAGCAGCTGACACTGGCATTGGAATCGTCGGAAAGGAGGGCAAGCAGGTAGGGCGAGAATAGATGGCGTCTAACAAGAATTCGAGATTAACAAACCCTGGAATTTTCGTGGCACATTATAGGCATCTCTGGCTGCGGATTTCTCCATCCCACAATTCAGCCATATAGTTCGCCTATTGTTGGTTCATGGTAGAAGGTCCTACAAGCGATCGGCCGCTCTGGCTCAATTTGTTATCCATAGAGGATTAATCATCTCAACGATGCAGGCTGTCTTTTCTTCCGTGTTTTATTTTGCATCCGTCTCCCTCTACCAAGGCTTCTTGATGGTCGGTTATGCTACGGTTTATACCATGCTGCCCGTGTTCTCCCTAGTTTTGGATAAAGACGTCTCCTCTAAAATTGCCATGACATACCCAGAATTATACAAAGAACTCGCGAAAGGAAGATCTTTAACCTACAAGACTTTCTTTCTTTGGGTTCTGATATCTATCTATCAAGGTAAAAGTAACCAACTTGTGGGAAACATTTCGCAATACATTCATTTTTGGGCCTTTTTCACCTTTAGGTGGTGTTATCATGTATGGAGCTCTTCTATTGTTCGATGACGAGTTCATTCACATCGTAGCCATCAGCTTTTCTGCTTTGATTCTCACCGAGCTCCTTATGGTGGCCCTTACAGCGAGAAAATGGCATGTGCTCATGATCCTTGGTGAACTCGTTTCTCTTGCCCTATACGTCCTTTCTCTTGCTTTATTTCACGAATTTTTTGGTAAGCAAACATTCCACATATATTATATTTCCATGCCTGTATAAAGTATTTTTTCCTTCTTGCACAGATTCACAGTTCATCAGAACAGGCGACTTTGTCTGGAAAGTTTGCGTTATTACCGTGATATCTTGTTTGCCTTTATACATCTTAAAATGTCTCCATAAAAAATTTTCACCGCCCAGCTATTCTAAATTAACCTAGTCAAATAACGGTCACCGTGCCTTTTGCTATATTTCCAAATTGTTCTCCCCCTCCGACCTGCAAACTCATTCAACTACAAATACAAAAATAATTATCCATCTTCAAGCGTGAAAAGCATCATAATTATATACCAGATATGCTACCGCATGTCAGCATCAGATTTTTGGGGAAAAATCTATGCCTCTAGTACAGTACATTTAGTCATTTTCGATAGTTCAAACGTATTTTATATTGAAAAAAGGGTGTTGTCCGTCTTACGTCCGTCTTCTTCTCTTACTGGATATATATTCATTATAATTCAGCATAAACATGTCAATGGTAGCCGTGTGGCAAAGCGTCGACATGTGAAGCCAAAGGTCGGAGGTTCGAATCCGCATGAAATGACTTTCAATTGGACAATAGATTATCCAGCAAATCTAGGCGCTATAACCCAATAGCGCATACAACCAATTTGAAAATAAATACCGAGACCAAATAAATTCAAATGCTTATCATATTTTTCCGAAATTTATTGCAAACACAAATGATATCGATACATTCATAGACATAAAGACATCAATGTTCGAATCATTTTCTGAACGATCAGAGTAGAAAATCTCTACAAGAGATAATCGTTTTTCATCATATCGTTCGTTGCCTCTCGTCGCTCGGACGGACCGTACCGCCCAACGAGAGGCATGGCTAAGAGAAGCCGGAAAGAGAGAAGAATGATGGTTGGGGCCAGTTCTTAGGGGATGCGATTGAACCTAGTCGGGCGCTTGGCTGTATTCACCCTTTCGAGACAGAGCCCATCCCTACCACCTGCTGATCACATAATTGACATCGACTGATGCAAGTTGGAGCATCAGTCGCCGTCCGAGTATATTGCATGAGTAAAGAAAAACAATGATGACTCCTCTGCAACTTCACATTAGGTGCAACGCCGTGTTGTATCAGCTTGGCATCGGCAAGGATCACCCGACAAGTAAATGAAAGAAAGAAAGTTTGTTCATAGTGAATTTAGTATTACGTACCAAATTTATGCAGCAAACATTATAGGTAAATTTACCTACAAGAAGCAACCAGCGATGATGACGCAACAACGGAGCAATTTTACCGCCTTTGAGTTATTACCCTGAATCAGCACCCTGAAAAAATAAAAGGACGAAAACTTTCCGAAAATGTTTATATTCAAACTTACACAATATATAAAATAAATACCTGCTTAAGCCTACCGGTAGCTAGCAGCGGTATACATAGAGATGTCGCTCACTGAGATGCATGGTTGTTTACACCTTGGCTGTGTTCACCCTTTCGAAACAGAGCCCATCCCTACCACCTGCATTGCGGGTATGAGGATCGAAAGTGGAAGGATTGAAGGTTACAGGTAGAGTCTACACTTGGCTGCAACGTCTGAGTGTAGTGCAGGTTTGCGACATCTGAAACATCAAAAGCCAAATGTTAGTTCATCAATAATGAAAACAAATCGCAAGTTTCAACGTACCTAGTCATATCGCTCCCAAAAAATGGATTTTCAGTCAGATCTTCATCAGCTTAGCATCAGCAATCACCTAGAAAAGAAAATAGAAACTGTTAATGACGGAATGAAGTAGATGGAACACATTTTCGGAGACCGGAAATGGACCGGAAGTAGGAAATACAGCCTCAAACACAAAACAAAGTAAATATTCGGAATCAGCGTACTTTTTTGAGCAAGAATCATGTCATGTTATTGAAATTTGAGAGATTGACCAAATCGCAAATTTAAGAAGTCTATAGTTCAGGAAAATTCTCGATTTTCGACATGTTCCGAAAGTTGATTAAAACACGACAGTCTTGATCAGAATTTAACGAGGATTCCGAATATGCCCTTCATTTTGCTATACGACGTGTTTTTCTCACTTCCGGTCCACTTCCGGTTTGTTAATTTTTCTTGTGTACATCGTCTAATTAAGGATTTAACTGTACTTGGGCAAGTTGGAGTAGTCGGAAGTTGTCCCGCTACGTGCAGTAACAGCACGTATGATGATACACGCAGCTACGATAGCTCCACGCTGGTTCAGGTTGGCGATACTTGAAACATTGGAAGAAAAGATGTTAGTCAATCTGAATACAATATAACAATTTCTAAATACACACACATAGTCTGTCACTGAAGTGATCATTCATACACATTCACATAATCCCTAGTCCAGCAGGCAAAAGAAAATTGGTGATTGACAGATTTACTGTCACCAGATGTGTTGTCTCTGACAGAGAACAGTGACAGTATAGAGCTTATTAAGTTTAGGTAGAAGACAATCCAGTCAACACAACAATGAAAAACTTACTACATATGTTATGCTTGGCTGTTTTCACTCTTTCGAACCAGAGCCCATCCTGCTGATCAGCCAGCGGGGGACTTTCAGCAGTTGCAAGTCTTTCGACTGATGTAATGGGGGCTAACAGTCCCAGTACAAGTATACTGCATGATTAAGCAGCAACTATGACTCTGTGTCAGTCAAGTGTATCAGCTTGGTATCAGCAATCACCTGAAAAATAAAAAAAATAAAAGAAGTTAACTTTTACGTGATACAATCTAACAACTACACACCTACATGACTTCAAAGGCATACATGACTCGGCAGCCGAAATTTCTCGTCGACCAGCTCGGCATCGTCACAGGCACTCTGAATTAAATAAACAAAGTTGTCAACTGGAGGATGAGTTTTATTTTGGCAAAAAGGCCGTATACCGCAAACAAACCTTCTGAGTCCTCGATCTATATGATTACGAAAGCTAAACTACCATCACCAATTTACCATTCAAAAGGCGTACGTCAGAAGGTGCATGCGTCCTTTTGATTTGATTGAGAGAGCAACAACAACAATACGCTGTTGCGCGATTTAGAATTGATTTTATATACTTATTATCATCGATTCGAAAGCACAGATAAAGAAAGTGGCAAGCCACATTCTGGCCACACGAACACGATGTCCCAGTCGCAATTCATAACTCTTACATATGTATTTACATTTCCTCAACTATTTCATTTATGAATTTTCTAAACACTTATTGACCCATAATTCCTAACCTTTGGTTTTGATCTTCTCTGGTTATGATTTAACAATAATTCACAAAGCTAGGCTACCAGTTTGCAGATTCCCACTGATAAGCACAAGTTGATGCTTCTATTTTCTACGTATCACATTCACATATCGTTCTTCATTTCTTTCAGATTTAATCCCATACTCGATCTCCGAGAACTTCGCGACGCAAGTCGCTTAACACAATCGTTTAAACTGTTTGGCAGGAAGATCCCTAGGATTGTCAGAGGGATTGCCATTATGTGTAATCATCATCACCATTATGTGTAACCTGACCATGATACATTCCTCTTGTATCATGGCCTGACGTTCCGGCCCCAAGCTTTCCGCCCCCGGAATTCGGGGCCTGAGAACGGTTTTTTTGCCATACGATTCCGGCCCCAACTTACTCGTCCTCAAATTAGTTAAAGATACATAATTACGCAAACCACATTGAGCCAAGAGATGATACGAGTGCCCTCGGTACTCAACCCCGCGTGAGAATTTCAAGGCACGAGTCTTGCTGGCCGGTCTCGACTGGCCACCTCTGCATGCTGCTATTCCTCAGTCTGCTCTTGCCTGGAAAGCGCTGAGACATTATCTAAAGTCAACTAATCGTCTCTCTGTTTCGTTCTATTCCAAAGCTTTAGGTTCTGGGAACGCACCGATCAACTCCCGCCAAACCAATCTCCGTGACCCGCGGCGTCAAGGCTCTAGATCGCCTAACACTCCTCCGACTACATCTCTACCCCACTCCATCCCTTGCTCTGCTGTCGCACCTGTCGCACTCTCGCTCACTTCGGTGCCAGTCGTGCCCTCAGTTCTGCCGACCGGTCCCTCGTGTCCGGCCGGTAAGGGTTGAGGCTGAGGTGCGTTTGCGTGCCCTCAGTTCTGCCGGCCGGTCCCTCGTGTCCGGCCGGTAAGGGTTGAGGCTGAGGTGCGTTTGCGGCTGGTTTCCGCTGTGAGCGCGTCTTTCTTTGCAAAACTGCACGCTAGTCTCTTTCTGCCCTCGCGGCTTAGTCGTTCATCTCTTGCTTAACCCTTCGCTCTTATTTTACAACCCCCTCCCCTCCCCCGCATCATCAGTCTGTAGCCCGTCGCCGGTACGTCTCCACCTGAGCCCGCTCTTGCTCCTGCGCAACACATTGTCAGTGCGCATCGTCATCATCCTACCTCGTCAAGTCACATTCACAAGTGTCCTTATCTCGTGTATCGCGTATATTATCTTGCGTGAATACACCGGGCAGCACTCAAGCTGAGTTTCGCCCGCTTTAAAAAAAATGATAAGAGGTCCATAGGGTATTTATCCTGAGAGTTCATAGTTAATGGCTTAACGTTTTAAACTATAACGAAGCCTAACTTTTCCTAACCAATCGCATCACAGTTATTCGTCTTCTTACGTACACCCTATTTTGCGGGGCCAAGAAGACACGATTGACCAGATCCCATTGTTGGAACCGTCTTATTTTCGTGATTAAATAAATTTAAATGTTTTTTATTATGATTTATCATGATCATTCCATTGCGTTCGTTGCCGGAATGGTACGGCAAGAGAACCATTGTCTGCTTGTGCTGTTGTGGGTCAGGTTACGAGACATGCATCGACAGATAATGTTATATATTAAATGACTTCTTACGTCCCATATCTCGAAATTCGGGAAGTTCTCCTTCTCTACAACGTACTAATCAGGATAGTCGTTTTTTTCATTGAACCAGATACAAAATGTGGTTTATTCATCCAAATTCAAAGGTTGTTTAAACATGAGAAAATTTGAATATTGAATATACGGAATAGTACAAAGCAAAATAGTAATAACGCATCGATATGCATAGGAAAGGATCTTCCTTTAAATTCAAGGGCAGAAAATCAAGATGTTTTCAAGTCAAATAATAATAGCTGACTAGTCAGTAGACATCGATTACTGTGTACACGACCAAGGAGAAATAGAGAAGATGGAAATGAAAATCATATAGTTTACAGCACCAAAAGCTAGTATAGATACAAAGCAAAGGTTAGACAATAACACTTTCGCGATTGTCATCTTGTATCGACACAATAATTATTCAAAAATGAATTGGAAACTGTTATGCAGTATTACAAAGGTTGCAGATAAGAATAAGATGAAAAAGTTCAGTTTCAAATTAATACATCATTCGTCTGGACGCTTTTTGTGATACAAAATTTCAATAGTTATTCTTTCAAGAATATGGTGGAGTCATCGGCGCTGTTCACCACCGAGTTCTTGGTTGATCAATAAACATAATGCATTATTGTTTATTCTTAGCAACATAATATGCTTCAAATTCGCTCTCAAGTCTTTTACACTTCTCTGAAATGGTAGAAAAAAATAGGGTTAAAAAATAATCCAACATGTTGTGTCCATTGTTTTTTATAGCTTACGAAGCTTCCATGGAGGTATCTCCTAGGATAAGATCCTTCATCCGAATTAAATCCGCTCGTGACGGCTTTCCATTTACAGTTGGGGAGGAGACATTCGGTGGCGAGCAGCATTCAGCTCCAGATACGGTAATTTGTACCGAAGAAATTCCGTCGCAAACCTGAATAAATTGTGATTGATTAGTTTTGTTATGTGTTTCAAAAGAGAGAGGGATAAGCAATTACTTCTGAAACATCTAGTCGAAGATCTCCAGACAAAGGCAAAGATGCGGGAACTGGTAGACTCCGTGGAGGCGGTAGCGGCGGTGCAGGCCGAGAACAAGGCTAAATATTTTACAACAATTGGGAACTGAATAAAACGCACTATCAAATAGTTAGCAGATTCATGTACGTACCAGAACATTGTGAGATGGTTTATCTTGGAAGGATCGTACTTGGACGTTAGTTCCTTCAGTTTGCGTCAGCTCAGAGTTGCATATGTATGTTGAAGAGATGTGCATTTTATAATTGACATCAGGTTCAAGTTCCAAAACGTCTTCGACCTCCGAAGCAGTGCTTAGATGTAAGGATCCAGTGCTACTAACTCCGCTTGAACTGAAGCTAAGCATCGAATCGGAGTTGGTGGCGCTTCCTAAAATATTGAACGGATGATTAAAGATGATTTTCTTTGCAGATGTATTTAAGGCTTCTTTACGAACCCATCAATCCTGAGCGGAGAAGTCTACTTGTTGACAAGCTAGAATTAGGCGAAACAGTCTGATTCGCTTGCTGCCCATAGTTCCATGAAAGACGCTTATGTATACTGTTGTTTTTGGCGTCTTGTTTCTATATAGTACCAAAAATAATGTTTTAAAACCAGACTCTTTAGTAGAATCGTAGAGCAGAACTTACTTTTATATCTTCGATAGCTCCAGCTGTGTGATATCTGCGATTGTCTAAGCGCTCGTTCCTTGAAAGCCGTTTAGCTAACGCCGCATTCAGAGCTTGTCTATGTGACTCGTCAAATTCAGCATCAACTAGCTCGTCTTCCAACTCGGCCCCGACTTCATTTAAATCAAATGATTCGGTCACAATTTCAGGAGTCGTTGGACCAACGCCGTCTAAGATGATCAAAGAACGCATGCATTCATTAACGCTAGCCAATTAATCGAAGGAGAGCAACAACAACAACAAAAACTACGATAGTAATGCATAGCAGAAAAGAGGAAAGTGAAGTGTCAACTAATCGTACTTGTCATCAAGTCTCCCCCATCCGCATTAGGATTCGTGGTTTCAACCGAAGCCGATTGTTGGCTGGTAGAATCGGTGACGTTGACGTTAATGAGCCCGGCTACGGAGGCTAGACGGCGGGTTTTAACGAGGGGAGGATTGCGAGACTGCGGGACGGGCTGGGCTCGGGTCAAACCTCGTGGCGAAGGCGGAGGGTACGAAACGCCTCTCTGATTTAAAGCGGAAGCCGATTGGACGCGCCCGGATACACTAAGCGACGACCCTAATAACACCGAAGCAAAAGCCATTTTCACACATGAGAGAAACACCAACAAACAAATACAGCTAAACAATATTCCAACTCCAAAGCAAGATAATAGCTATTTGCAGTTCTGCCCTATATAGCTTGGATAGGAAACAAGCCTTTGGACTATCTGAATGTTCTCCAGTTGAAGACTGCATAGAATCAAAATCACTAATCACTTCCGTAAATCATTTTTTCGACAATTGTCACAGATTTTTTTTACAGAACCGTTTTTCCCGAAAACTAGCGAAGCAAAGATGTCGAAAATTGCGTTCCACTATTTACCCATTCCGGTTGTAGTTCCCGTGGCCGGAGTGACGGGAACGGGTACAGCGATCGACAGTAGGTTAGGCAACGATTGCCCTTGATTGGAAACCGCCTTGACATGCGGAACTTGGACCGTCAGCGTATTGGGCGTCGGTACAGGCGAAATGGAATGATGAAGCGATCGGCCCATGAGTGAACGTCTAATAAAGAAAGACAAACAGGATGTAATCAATCAGTGAGCATGAGACCGAGTGAGACTAACGATCAGGAACCATCAGCTGATGGGGTGATGGATTTGGTAATACCTGTCAGGCCGTGGAGACGGGGCTTGCTTGACAGCGTTGGAAGGCGTCTGTAACGGCCCACTTTCTTCGGATGATGCACTCGAAGCTCGTTTGATCTCGACAGTGTCCACCAAATTATTGCTTCGGTTGGCATTCGATGGATCGTTCATATCGACCGAGCCACTATAGGAGGAAAAGACGGAACAGGGAGACCGTAATTAGCTTATTAATCACTCGATAACGCGGATTTCCAAATAACAACACGCACGGATCACAAGAGGGGGGTTCGGGTGAGGAAACAAAAAGAGGGCAATTAACTAATTATGACTGGAAGGCATGCACTTACAGAGCAACATTCAACTCGTCATTTTCAGCAGGCAAGAACGGGAGCGAAGGGCTGATCCTGTGCGGGAAACATAATCACACCGTGCGATCAAATTACATGCCGAAAATATCCCGTTTTGGACCAAACGAAAGAAAACAAAACGACGGGGATAACTAAGAAGCAACATGAAACAAGATGCTAACCTGTGCGAGTGAATCAGTGAGGACCCACGACTGCCTCGACTCGATCCTCTTGGACTGCGAGCCACCAGCAGCGCAGAATGAGGATAATCGAGATCGTCGTCCTCGTCGTAGTACAGCGACGGGTCAGGATGGATAGCTGCCGCAGTCGCCGCAGCCTTAGCCTCGCGATAGAGGTCTTGGGCTTTGCGCAAATGCTCTGACCACACTTTGCTCTGTTTCGGCTCGGATGCGTGCAGCGAAAAGGCGGCCGACGCCGTCCCCAGCTCGTTGAGGTAGACCAGACCGAGGCCCGCGGGATCGCGAGCGAGCTCGATCACCACCAGCCGGTCAACCAAGCACGGAGGTCTAATCACTTTCACTTTTTCCGCTTTGCGCGCAACGGGCTTGCAAATGAGCAAGACGTCAGTGAAGAGGAAACAATGGACGTCCATCTTTGAAGTGCCCTGTGCAATAATTGCAAACGTCAATCACGCCGTTCCACAAATGGAATATGAAGGTTATTTTCAATTTACCTGATCGCGCAGTTTCAAATCTCCTTCTATTAGCAAATAGCGCCTCTGGTGTTCAGAGCAAAAGGGCATCGGCTTGGTAAGATCCAAATCGCAATGAGACTTGACAAGACGTTCCACCTCTTCGTCCTTGGTCTCGACAGCGTCGTAAGATTCGATGCGGGAGAGGATCTCGCGTAGGCGTTCTTGTTCGTGTCGCTGCCGCAGAGCCGAGTTAACTTGACCGACAAAAGACTCGACACTTTGGATCTGTTTTGATTTCATTTCCATTCGGTCGGAGGAGAAAGAGAAAGCAATCAGTTAAAAGTAGTCGACCTTTGATAAAGAAGCCGAATAAAAGACAAACTGACCATTTCGATGAGAATGGGCTTGTGTTCTTCGGCGTCCGTCTTCTTGTGGACGGCCTTGAGTAGGAGGGAATATTTGGTGAGTCGCTGCATGGGTTTGACCAGGATGTCCATCAGTCTAAGGCGGTTACAATCGCGCTGCGTCTCGCACCACTTCATTTCAATCGGAAAGACAAACAAAAGTCAACAAATCAATAAAACAAAACCAAAATGTCCAAGGACGCCGAAAATGTTCGATTATGCGAAAACTTACCGCTAAATAGGCTTTGAAGAGTTCGTTGTCGTGGTCTTTCTCTTTGCAGTATTGCTGACATTGACTCTGGTCCAGGCAGTACTTGGTGTACGGGTGGAACAATTCGTCAAACTGTCGAACGAAATGATGAGGTCCGTTATAAGTTGAAAAAAGTAAGAGTTTTTGATTGATTGGATCGCTGTATATCTCACCTTTAGGAATCCATCTTGAAGGGAAGTAGGATCGAGCGGAGCTCTGGCACTTCGAGCATTCTTGAGCATTGGGAACACGTGCTCGGCCCAAAATTGCCTATTTGCCACGTAAATCTCTGGCAAATTTGAGAAGAGTCGCTCCGTGTCGATCTCGTTAAGGATCTGGGCCGCTTGGAGGTTGCAGAGGCAGGCCATGAACAACTGTGCGACGAGACAAAGCCATACGAATATGATATTAGCCACTCGCCCGCATTTCCTCAATGAATAGAAATCAATAAAGGGAGAGAGCGCGCGCGAGAGAGAGAGAGATGAGACGGCGGTGCTGAATGAAGGCCGTCGAAAGCAGCAGACAGCCGGACAGAGCCGTCACAATCATTCGCACAACGCCAAATAGATGTGGGAGAGGTCGTAAACAAAAAGAGAGAGAGAGGAGGGCTGGATCGAACAAGACTTACGTCAGTGATGACTTTGAGGGTTCGCAGATAAGCCACTTCCGTCTGAACGAGCTCCCAAATGGCGTTCTGCTGCTGACGCTGTCGTTCGGGCAGCGATGTCCAGTCCATGACGATCAACTTCCAGTCTTCCTCCAAACTGAGTTGTCACGGCCACGTATACATAATCAACAAATCGATTATTAATATTCCGTGGGTTCAACGCGCCGCCCAACATCGGGCATCGGGCCGTCTGTATGGATACTGGTGTATAGATAGATAAGGACGACCGTATAATGTACCTGTAGAGCGCCTCTTCCGTGTCCTCGTCGGCTTCGAAAGAAAGAAGATGAGGTAACCGCGGTATGCCGTGCCGGCTGTAATCATTCAACTGTTCGGCCAGCAGGTCCATTTTCGTGTCCTGAAATTATTATTGATCAAATTAGCACAACATTGGAACTCGCTCTGTATGGAAATGTCACAAGTGGGCGTGTTTACCTTGTACGTCGAGCCGAACAGGCCACTCCATCGGGTCGTGGCTTTGGTGCCTTTGCCTTTGAGCGATCCTTCGTGAGAGCCGCCGCTACCCAAGTTGGCCATGCCCACGGGCAAGGTTCCGGAAACCGGGTAGGCTGGATCGACTCCCATCGACGTCGGGTCCTCCGTGCTGGCCGCACCACTGAGCGCTCGGCTCGTCTTTCCGCTACGATTGCTCTGTGCGGGGTCGGGGTGCAAAGATGAAACGGCAAATGTAATAACCCGAAAACGGGAACTCGACAAACATCGCGCGTCAAAAGCCAAAGAGGAAATAATTCAACTCACCCCAGAACTTTTCCTCGAAGATTGATGCTGCAATATCGGCTTGGAAGCCACATTGCGTACGGGACTCTTGACGCCATCTTTGGCTGTTTTAAAATCAAATTTCCAGAAAAGAAGAAAAAAAAAAATAGAAAAGTCATTAGATTCCCTGCGAGATTTCAAGTTTCAGGAAGTCACGAGACCGCGTCAGCTGAGGGATGAGAGTGAGAACGATGATAAAGCCACGTGGGACGAGGGAATTCGGAATGAGGGTCGAGTATTGATGGTAATAACGAAGGGAGTTTGAATAAGGAACGAGTCTCGCGACTGAAGCTAGAGAAAATGACCGTCGCTTTGATACCTTTGATCCTGAGGTGTTTACCACCCAGCCAGAAAGTCTCGGTCGTTATCAAGGACAGTGGTGTTTTGGACGAGTCCAGATAGACGTTGACGTTTGACAGATCAACTCCGCGACGCATGCAGACGGCGGCGAGCGCCTCCCTGTTTGTTCATTAGATCGACGTTAGTTAAAGGACAATCGTTCGCTAGTACAACACAAGAAAAGAATGGAACACTGTTGTTTGCTGAAATTGGGGAAAGAAACGACAACATCAAGGGGGCAGCAGCATCATCGCAACGCAAAGAGATTGTGAATCATTTCACGTGAAATCATTAGTAGTGTACTATACTACGTACGACTATAACTACTGTACCTTAAGCTGGTCCCTTTGGAGGCGGCTACAAACTCCTCCGGTCCGGGCTCCTCCAGACAGTCGAAGCTGACGCTAAAGTACTCGGAGCTCGTGATCTATTTCCCCAAGGAAAAGGCAAGTTCCCATGCAGACGGGAAAAGAATACGAGAAACGAATTAGAGTATGAGATGGCGAATGGAGCGAGGGACACACAGAATGAAAGATAATAATAACAGATGAGATAAGAAGCAACGAAATAAAAGAGGAAATACGCAGTCTGAGATGATCAAAACGAAAGGGCATTTGCCGAAAAGGCGGAGGCAGAATGAATGAAAACGTGAAAGAAAATGAAAAGGAGGAGATAAAAAAAAAGGCAACGTCGATATTACTTTATAAAGATTGGATAACCGCCTACGCCTCACGGCCGGATCGGTTGGGCTCGTCTCGCCGGTAGCGGGAGAGAGCGCACTGGCGGGCGCCGTGCCCGGCACCGCTACGACAGTCGCCGAGGAGGTGGTGATGGGACTGGAGAGAATCGGAGCCGCCATCGCCGGCACGGCCAATCTGTCCTGCGAGCCGCCGGCCAATTGCATCGTCGAATCCGGCTCAGAGCGGCAGTCCCCGGAGTTTTCTCGCGACACCAACATGCCCGGATCCAAGGTGTCTATGTGTGTCAAACTCTTCGAACGGCCCTGTAAAAATTGATCAAACAGAATTCGGGTTATTGTCGTCTTGTTTACTATATATATATATATACTAAACAGCTCGGGCTTTTGTACCGTAGCTCTTTGAATACAAGTCGTTGAATACAAAGTTATCGTGTAAAACCAGGAGGGGGAATCAATAGGTTGACCCCCCGCCATTTTGGCTTCCGACTTATTTTCGTTGTGTGCGATTTAAAATTAGTTAACTAGACAAAAGAAAAAGAAGACCTAGAAGACGCTGTGGAACTTTTTCAATTCATTTCAGTCGAGCCATTAGCGAACAAATGAAAACGAAAAGACGGGGGGAAAAAAAGAAAAGAAAATGAGAAGAAAAGAGGAGAGAAGCAAGAGAAAGGCGCCCCTCATTCACAACGAGATTCTATTCGCCGGCGTCCAGCAGCAGCAGCAATCGATAAAACCAAATGGAATGAGACTATAAGAGATAGATCACCGAACGAGAGAACGGGCGGCCGACGAGCAAATTCAATGGAATCTAATGTAACTGACTAAAATAGATGAACAAAAAAGGGCGGCGGCCGACTCAGTTTCTATTATTGTATCGACGGAGATTTCGGGTCTAGTTCCTCGCTACAAACTATACCCGGGTTTCTATTCTCGTTTCAGTTCCTTTTTTCTTCTTCCCAAACTTGTTCAGTCTTGGTCGTTCGAGAGTCCAAAAGAGACAGCGCGACATTGACTTGGACAGAAGCGGAGGAGGCAGATGCTGAATAGAAAAGAAAGCAAAGCGCCCAATCCTCTTTCTCCAAGTCCGTTTGTCGAGCTCCACTGCCGCCGGAATAAGGCATTAACTTGAGGACGCTACTGAGACTTGTCAAGCCATTTCGCCTCATGTTTCAAACGGGGGGAGAGAACTTGTTTCGTTCCCATTGGGCTGTCGCGTGCAACTAGACCGTGATGCATAGTCTTAGAGTCAACAAAAGACAAATGCCGGCCAGTAAGGCGGAGTACGGAGAATAATCAACGGGAAAGGACAAATTTTCCCGAGCTGCCGTCATTGCATCTGTCAATCGAGAGGCAGACTGGCGAGTAGAGAGAGTCTAGTCAAAGCTATTGATGCTTCCTTGAGTTGATCAGTGAGAGCCCAGAGCTCACTTGCTCACAAATAACGGACAGAGACTCATGAGAGGGGAAGGATATAACTCGATTGATCAACTCAGCCGGCGCACTAAACCCAAATGAGTTTGGAAACAATCAAATAAGGAGGAGGCACGCGTCAAAGCGCCAAAGCCTCTCCTCTACTCTCTCTCCTCCTTTTGACTCTCACAACATAATCGGTAGGAGCGATATTGGATTAACGGGCCACTACTACTACCTCCCTCGCCAAAAACGCCCAACCCCTTCATCATCCGAACAATCCCTTTGCCAACACAAAAGCAACTCAAACAGAGACACAAACACACACGCACGGGGCTGGCGTGGCGCGCTATTGCACTCGCACGGTCGCCTTCTCCTAATCTCTTCTCGGCGGGCAGCACGGAAGGTGCACCATCTCACCGCCCGCGTGCTGCACCAGAGTTTCGGCTGCTGCTCTATTCACCGGCCGAGGCCATTCGGATGGCTCTACAAAAGAGAACACAGGGATGGAGCGGAACGCTATTTCGGTTTGTCTTGTCGATATTCATAATACAGCAAGAGATTAATAATGTTGTGCGATGCGCTCTCTCATCACAAAGTCTACCCAAGGCCCTTTTGGTCAGCGCTGAGAAATTCTGTCAAAACTTGCGCGTCCGTTTCCCCTTGGCGAGATGATATGCACACAATAAGGGAAAACGACGAAGCTCCATTGAGAGGAGTAGGAGTTTCGGGAGGGTGTCGATTGTTTACAGCAGGTACGTCAGTCACGCAAGTTTGGATCGTCTGATGCGCATCACGAGTCATTCGTCCAGGTCCAGGAGGCAAATCTAAAAAGAGGAGCTCGTTGGGCTTTATCGAGTTTTAGCTATGCACCGCAATCGGGGACCGACGAACGATAACATTGAATTCCAGGTAGAGGGCAATAAACAATGTACTACACGCAAGAAGTAATAGAGTGTAGGAAAATCGAGACGAGGGGAACCGAATCCAATAATTCACAAGGGCCGGCCGGCTTATGAATTTTTGACTGAATTCGTCTGGGCGTGCTTCATATTCGGTCGGAGCAGAACGGTCCACAGGTGGGCAAGAAAATGGTTGAGACTACAACAAGGACGAATCCCCCTCTGCTCCGAACTTTTGTGTGTCACAACTGACTGACTCTGATATCATAATTGATGAGAGATCGGCAACACACTCTGTTGCGGCTCGGCGATTGCAGCGCGGACCACTCGGAGATTGCCGTGCACAAAATTCCCGCAGCTCGTAGTTGTCATCCCTTCCCACCAAAAAATAAGAAAAGAAAAGAAAAAAGAAAAACACAAGGTCGGATGTTGAATGGATGGACAGACACATTCCGTCTTTCTCACGCACGTCTCTCTGCGCCGTTGGAAAGACACGGCAGAGAAACACGAGATGAGCGGAATATAGCCGCAAATATCCACCCAGCTGGCCAGGCTTTTGGCCGAGCCACTTGCCCGAACGAAGGCATCCATTCGTAATTGGATTTATTGCCAACAGCGACTGCGACCCGAGTTGTTGACTTGTCTACCACCAACATGCAGGTGACTCGGTCCCTTTCAAAAAGGAATGAGATTGGTGTATGGCGTCTATGACGAAAGACTTCCAAGATTTATCTTCATCTCCGGTTTAATTTCATTAATTAACAATCGATGACGACAGAGATATGACTGGAGGGGATTCACCTCGCTCTTCTGCCCACATCGAAAAGATCGAAGCTACTCGAGAGGGTGAGGTAGCCAGAAAAACTTTTTATCTTTTTTAGGTTTCATCAAAGTACGCCATCATCGAGAAAGAGAGACGGGCGAATTTCGCGTGGCATTGGCGTAGGCAGCAGCGCGCGTGCCCCACATGGAAGAAAGAAGGCAGCAACAGCCCTCAAAACATGGCATCGGTAACAATCTTCCATTACTTTGACATTGTTGACAAGAAAGGGAACGCATCTATTGAGGACGAACGTGATGGAGAACGTTCAGCCAATTCAAAAGGAAGAGGCGAGAGGTTTCGTTTTCCTTTCACTCTTTTTTTTCCTTATTTTTTTCTTATTTTTTTTATATTTTTACAACAAAAGTTAAATAGCTCGGCATCGACCTGATCTCAATTTTTGTATTTTTCTTACCACGAAATGTCAAAATAAGAAAAGAGGCAAGGCGAAGTTGGTTCTTTAGCAAAGAAAACGAGCTTTTGAATAGTAAATACGGAAACGTGTTGGACGGTGTCGATAACAAAGACGACGGCGGGTGCTGAGGGAGAGTCGCAACTTATTAAGAGGCGAAGAACTCGTGTCGTCGGCGGCATCGCAATCGGCTAAAACCGTCGCCCCCATATCCCAAAAGAGCCCCGCCCTCGTCCTTTATTTTTCCGCGTCTCCTTGTTTGCCGCCTCGTCGCCTTTTACGTCTTTGATAAAGAGGCGCCATGTGTGAAAAGGCCTCATCAAGACGTTAACAATGCCTTTGCCGTTCGTGGCCGACGCTTTGGCGAGCATCCCCGTCTTTGGTAGTAGTAACTAACCTCCCCTTATTCCTCGCCTCGGAGCCTTCTACGTGTTTTTCTCTCTCTATCTATCTCTTTCTCTCTCTTTCCCCCCTTTCCTTAATACTATATACTGGCACTGCCGGTTCCGATCTAGCGGTCCACTCTAATCAAGTCGGCAGTCTTGCCCTCTCGGTCTAGTCTTGTCTCATTATCATCGTGGATGAAGCGCAGAGAAAGAGAGAGAGAAAAGGGGTTCCGATAGCGCGTTCCACTCTGCGCACAGTGTGAAACCTTCTTTCTTCGAGCCTCTTACTCTGCATCTACTAAGTTCTATACAACTACCGCTTCTCCACTGCATCGATCAAAATGGATGCTGTCACATCAAAAAGAATGACAGCCGGGGAGTGCACGACAGATCGCGTGACATTGACGAAAGTTGTGCGGCCAGCAGCTAAGGAACGGAAGCTCCGTGAAGCCCGAGCGACAGATAAGAATATCCGATCAATAAACAAGCCGACCAGCAGTCTTGATTCGTTTGCCATTCGTGTCGTTCCTTCTTTCCCTTTCGCTGCTCTTTCTCTTCTCCTTCTTCTTCTTCTGCTCGGCTGTCGAGTAGTATACATCCAATGATTGATACGCTACTACTCACCAATGCAACTCGGGCATTACGTACTCGACAAAACAAAAAAAGCCTCCGTCCCAAGTCCCCCCGTCGGTTCAAAGAGATACAAAAGTTGTTTTCTTTTTCTCATGAATAACATGGGCTGTTAGGCTGACTGAGCCTAACGAGCTTGCTTATGCGGCTTCTGTTCGACAAGATATTGAAAAAGAAGTGAATGGTAGTAGTAGGGAGATTACAAGACATTTTTCTCGAGAAGAACGAGACCGACTGCCTTGAAATTTTCGCTCATACAAAGTTTTCTTCCACGAAAAACGGCTGGAGGTGAATCTCGGTGGCGGACAGCAATATAGAAAAAGGCATCGAGGTCTCGAGACTTTGATGGGAAAAGGACCAAATCCGTTTACATCATCAGAAGAAAAAAAAAAAAAAAGTTAAGACTAAGTCGAATCGCTGCCACTTTCCCAGTCGGCCATTGTGTGTCCCGCCTGGGGTTATGTGGCTGCGCGGCACAATCAATTTCATTGGCGCATTTAAAGTGTGTCCTTTTGCCGGGCTATTGTGTCAGTTTTCATTCTCAGAGGCGTGGGAAGGTTGGCCAGTGCGATCCGGATTCATTTTCCGAAGAGAAAAGGCGATGTTGCCAACGTCGATAAGAAAATCCGAAAAAACAAACAAAACAAAAACATTTGGAAACGTCTGGATGGAAGAAATCACCTCGGAACGCATGGAGGTATGTTGCCACCCTCAGTGCTTCCGTCGGCGTTCCGCTTAGTTCCGACTATCGCCGATCCGTCTTCATTAGCGGCCGAGTTCTTTGAATCGCGTTCTGGCGCGCTCGCCCCCTTTTCAGATTCTTTCTCGTCTCATCATTTCGCGACATTTTCCGCCAATCCGTAACTCGTCCTCGGTGAATGAGGTGAAACCGGGACGGTCTCAATGGCTAAAAACTTGGAACGGGAAGCCAAATAGGTCGGGGAGAAGACGCGCCGATTGGGACGTTTGCCAAGAGCGCTCGACTGATTTGCTTTCGCAATCGGTATTACCGCACGTACTAGTACCCAGAACGCCCCTCCAGTAACTAAGCCCCGTTAAGCAGTTACTGGGCTCCTGTGTCTCTAAGCTGTATGTTGGTACATATGCACAACTGCACGCGCTGCAGCTGCTGGCCGCAAGACGGCAACAAAGGCCGGCCAAGTAGAGGAATGACCGGCCATTTTTTTGTAAATCTCGTTGGCGTAATACGATGGGGGTACGAGAGAGAGAGAGCCCGTTTCGACGACCGAGGAGAGTCAAGAAGAGAGGACGGCATCCCTCTTCTGTCCGCACAAGTTGAAAAACACTCGATCTGGAAACCGAAAGAGTTTCGATCGGAGAATGGCGTCATGCCGTCTGAGAGAGATGGGGGGAGAAAGACAGAAGTAGAAAAGTCAAAGGAATATAGGAAGAGCCAAGGCCGATTGAAGAAGAAAAAAGAAGTCGAAGAAGCAATCGGCCTTCTCTGCGATGAAGCGGAAACGTCACCGCATCAGCATTTCAGCCAAGCGCTCCTCTGTACGACTGTACGGCGAGTCGAGTGGAGCAAAAGGAAACTTGCACAAAAAAAAAAGAGAGAGAGAGAGACGGGAAATTCGGTAACCGGCTACTACTACTACTACTACATGACGTTCGGGATCAATTCCCCACACTTCATGGATTTTCAAGTCCTTTTGCTCTCCTTCCCTTTCTTCAATGCCCTTCCAACTCTTTTCTACTCTTCGTCATCTCTTTTCCTATCTCTCGCTCTATTTCTCCGCTTTTCATCCATCAGCTGAACGTACGTAAGAGCTGAAGAAGAAGAAGAGAAAAAAAGAATTCACAAGATTCAATCTGGGAGTAGGCGTGCGCGCACGGATGGCAAAATTTCGAGATCTTTAACATGCCGATGCGCCGCACATGTGTTCCACCGGATGTTGGATTCCACGAACTAGCAGATGAGAAAACGGGGGATCTTTGATTGTTTTTTTTTTATGTGGCTGGGCTACCTGCATCCGAGCGGCCGGAGGCGTGACCAGTAGGAACAACTTCATGGTCGAGTGTAGGAAATCGTCCGTGTGATGCTGTTGGTGTCCGTGCTGGTGCGGCTCTTTCGGCGAAGTTTTCGACTGGTGTCGCGACGGGCTGGACGGGCCGCTGACGGTGACCAAGTTGGGCACCGACGGTACCGACGACCACGACAAGGAAGCGTCGGAGGGTAGCAACAGTTCGGGCGTCAAGCGGCGAAGACCGAGCGTCAATTTCGTGTCGGCGCGCATCTTTTTGCTGCCCATGACTGGCGACAACAAGACGGGCCGGAAAGATTCTCTCGACTACTTTGCGAGTCTTTCGACCACTAGTACCACTCAGAGTCGGTAAAACTCCACTAGGGCGCACGATACCAATAAAAGAATCAAATAAAATGGGAATAAAAATAGAAAAGAGAGCGGCGGCGGCGACGGCGGCGGCAGCGGAGAGAGGGGGAGAACGAAAGAGGATCGATAGTGTTTCAATCGATCGGGCCGCGATATCTTTGTATATGGGCTTTTAGCCCTAGTCCTTCAAGCCGCCTGTTTCGCCTTTCCGCTTCAATCACTTTGCCCGTTTGGCTGCCAGATCTGCCCGCGGAATTGGCTCCGATGATGAGAAGTGCAGCATCCTCTCGTCACCGCATCCAAACACCTATCGACGGCGTTTTGTTGATGCCGCCGCGGCGCGCTATGGCGGCAGTCACTTCAGCACTCGCACACAAGACGGGCCCAACCGCGATTGGTCCGATCACGGCCCGCGCTTCATCAACGGTCAATCACGCACGACAGGGCCAAGGTGCACGCAACCATACACCAAGTCGTCGTCGTCGGTGTTGCTCTTCGATTCCATTAGCCACCGATGCTCTCTCTTTCTATCAATCTGATGCAACGAGAGAAGAAGATGCGTCGTCGTCGTCTCCTATCGGAATACGTATGAAATGAACAGCAGCCGAGAGCCTTCAACGGCGCTTCACGCCCTGGACCGCTGGCCGTCGTCAGCGCTGTCGCCGCCATCCGTTCGTCCCGTGTAGAAATGCATTGCTGTTACTTAACAAGAGCCTTTTCTTCTTTTGAGAGGAGGAAAGGACGTTCGAAACACGACACAATCGGCAACAAATCACTGCGAGGCCAATCGGCCGATCTTGGACTTGTAGTAGTAGTAGCCTTCTATCCTTTTTTTTTGTATTCTTTTCTCAGACAACTTCCGAGTCGCAACTTTTGACTGACAAAAAAAAAATGGCTGAAGAAACTTTTTGGCCGACTGCTAGAAAGGCGCAATCGTCGCAGACAAGTTACAGCATCACAGGGGCGCACGAAGGACACGCGTCGTCGAAGAGTGCTGCGGACACTAGCCGAAGAAACACGACAAGACAGCAGATTCAGAGAGCAAGAGTACTAGAGGACGAGAAGAGGCAAGGTGCCGGCGTTGTCGATAAGGGGCATTGGGGGGTCCGATGTTTCTCGGCGAGACAGTCGCTGATTTCCGCTGGTCACACAACAGGAAAAGGAAGGAAGGACAGCGGCGGCTGAGAGGAGAAGAAGGAGATGATGAAGGACCAACTTGTCCGAGAAGAAACATCGAATGACATCGACTTGCTTTTAACTCGAGGAGAGAAAGGGGAAGAAGGAGAAGAAGAAGGAAAAGCGGCTAATCGGGAGACGGCCGAACCGAACATTTACCGCAATTCTCTTTTCCCAGTATTGCCGGCCCCGATGCCCTTTTTACTGTCAACTCTTTGGCCACGGATCGACTGACAAGGTCTAACCGAGTGCGCTGCTAAATGATGTCGTGTATTCCCGTCACGGTCTCCACCAGTAAAAACAAACACGGTCACAAAAAAGCATCAAACTTTGTCTTGTCTGCGAAAGAATCCCCTAAAAAAAAGTGGGATTTTCCGCGGCCAAGTTGGCGGGCGATAGTCTAAATCCGCGACATTGTCTACTGCTATCGGCACAACGCACTGGCACAAAAATAAAACATCTTGGCTGATCTCGTTTCCCGTTGTAACGTCAAGTGGTCAAACGTCAACACGTTGTGTAAAACTCGTAGTTATTTCCACGTCGAAACGGCAGAGAGAGAACGGTGGAAAAATGAACGACTGGGAACGGGCGTACGGTTTGAAGCGTCCGTTCGAGCAGAACCACCGCTCAGCACTGAGACTGCAGTAGATGGCGGCAAGGACACGACGGGACGGGATGAAAAACGGCGCGCTACCACCAAGACTAGACGCTGCTCACAGTTCCAACCCTCTAAAAAGCTACGCTGCTTTCATCGTGCCTTTTTCTCTTGATGCTGGCCATGAACACGAGAGTTGACATTACTCGAAATTCACTCGAAACTCTTTTTCCTTCCTTGGCAAACGAAATTACCTTAAATTCTAAAGTGCGCTCTGTCTCTCGCGCGGCCTCGGTGCGCCGGCGCCAAAAATATATTCCGAACGCGAAGGAATTTTTAAAAAGAAAAAGCAGAAAAACTCGATTGAGGGACGCAACATTATGATACAATATTCCCCAGTTTCTTTTCGCTGGCTTCATCTCCGCTTGTTTATCTTGAAAGGGTCGGAACAGAGCCAAATCAAACTGTTCAATCGGCCATTTTTTCTTCGTATAGCTCTATATTTCCCGAAAGAAAAATTTCTATTTGTACTACTGGGTATTTACATTTCATTCTATTTGAAAAATGGCGGATGGAGGAGCTTAGAACACGGTCGACCGTGACGGAACGATTTAGATTTGTCGCTGAATCGATAAGGCCGCCTACGTCTTTTCCCGAGATGATCGAATTCCCCTCCACCGTTTGATCCCATTTGTCGCCCTTCTCCCACCTCCCTTAACGGTTCATCCGTTTGTCCCCTCCGTTTTCCATTCCACCTATCGCGCCAATGACATCATAGTCGCCGATAATCAACGGTGGGGCGTTGTTGCGCTACGCACGCCACAAGAGCTGCCGCACGAAAGTCCACGTGCATAATGACTGGAGAGAGAAAAAAAAAATCCAGCGCGCCGAAAAATCCCCCCTTCTCTGCTTTTCCATTTGGCTTTTCTCTATAATAATCAAATGTTTGTTTTGATTCCGGACCGGGGCCTCCGTGATGACGGCATAAGGCTGCATCCATTACTTATCATCAATTACGTACCGGCTATATTACACAGCTGGGCGATATGGGCCAGCGGCACGAATATGGAACCAATTACTCGCGGAATTAAAATCCGAGCTCTCTTTTTGTTCTTCTTCTTCTTAATTCTTATCTAGAAGGGGAAAAAAGAAGGCCGACGCTCGATCTAGGGCTCGACATTTTATTATCGCTCCCGCCCGGGCTGAGAAATCTGGCATGCCGGGTCGATGGGTACCAAAACAAACACAGGGATCGAAAATATGCTAAGGATAAATCGCATGGCAAAAGCCTCGCAGTTCACATTCCCTTCGGCTCGACAAGAGGGATTCAACACCAGCGTCGATCCTCCCTCCGCGGAGGACGAGTCTTTGTTTTTATTTCGTCTCCAAAGAGACGACGGCGACGCTTGGCGTCAAAAAAGTTTTAAGTTTTATTATTGGAAAGCGAGCGACAATCCGGATTTAAACTAACGGCAGCAATAGGAGCGAGAGAAGGAGCAACAAAAATAAAAGGAAAAACGAAATAATCGTAAAAAGAAAAAAAGAAGGATCCACCCATCTGGTGGCCTATATAGTACGACTGTCAACTTGGCCGTGGGATCAAAGAGAACGCATGGCTAGGGCCGTCTGTTTCTTCTCTTCTTGATGTCACGGATGCGTCGATTTTCAACGGCCCAGGCACTGCACCAACGGGTTCGCAACGGTACGTACGAATAAATCTATTCCAATCGGTCCATCCATAGTCGTACGTCTCTCGGTGGAGGGGGAAAACGGTACTTGTAATGTTTTCGCTCCCAGTGACGCCTCTCGCCCACTTTCGGTCGACGTCCGCCGTCGAATTTCTTTGGGAAAACACTTCCCTCGCACGACGACTTGATTTAGACACTGAGGAAAGTCGGAGAAGAAACCAAACAAGGTCGCCTCAACAACTCCCGCCGACGCAGAACTACTAGCTGACGTCTACAAGCACAGCTCATCGCCGAGGGATCGTCACGACTCTTTTGTTTGTTATTTCCATTCGCGTGATGTTCCCGTGACACGCTTTTTCCCCCCTTCCCGACTATACTTCTTCTCTCCGCCGGACGAGCCTCTCGCTCTGATGAGGCAACAGGGTCACAACCAAATCAAATAAAACAAACGAAAGTGAGTAGTAGCTAGTAGCTAGAAGAGAAGGGATTCAAGAGAATGCTTTGGAGTGGAGACGCGTAGGAGAGAGATGGTATCGATAATTAAGGCGGGGGACTCTGCCAGCAGCCATAAGCGGAGCGGACGGAACTGGCTAAGAGTAATAGATAAAGACAACAGATAGAAAGAGAGAAGCAGACTGAAAGGAAGAGACTGTACACAGTTGTTAGTTATGGGGTCACCGGGGACAAACAACATCAAAGGGTGAACCCACGGGACAGACGTAAAACTAATACGACGATGACAGCGGCTGTACGGTTGTCGGGAGCCGTCCATCGGGGTAGTGATAACGAAAGAGGCATAACTTTTTTCTGTCCAACACAAACACGAAAGCCCGTCGATATAGTCATGAAGCCGCCGTAATAAGCAATAATAAGGCGTGTTCTGTTATTATCAACAACCGCCGACTACCGTTCGAGGTCGCGTCCCCACCAGCCCAGCACCGACACACAAAAGATAATTGAACCAGTATATAACCATCGGGTCAAGGATTTGAAAGGCTCCGATTGGTACAATGGTACAACTACTACCAGAACGTTATTTCCGTCGACCTTCGTTCCCAACTTGTGTCTCTCTGCCTACACTCACTCTCCCTTCGTTTAGCGAGTCGCTATGCTACACGCACTGGGGAAAACGATCCTGGCACCGTTGTCGACTTGTCGTTGAGAATACAGGACAAGCTGCGGGATCTTTTTTTTCCCATTCCCAGAGGACATCTAGCGGTCCGGCCGGCCGGCACGAACGGTAGGGTCAGTTTCTCTCTCGAAAAAGAAAGAAAGAAACAGTTTTCTTGCTTCTTTGGTTCGTATCGTTCGGTAGAAATTTCCCGAGTTAATCGCCGCGGACGGGCGGAAGAAAACCGGGAGGGAGTGCTAACGAGAAGATCCTCCATCATCAGCCGACAGAAAAGCGTCGCCCAAAGGTATGCAAATCCTCCCATCCCTCGTCCGAGGTAAAAATGCCTCATTAAAATCAAACCCACCTCAAGAACCGTTAGACACCGTACACCCAAGCATGTCTACCAAAATAGGCTACTACAGTATATATCTCTCTCGTTATATCATAAGAGAGAAAGAAAAGACAACAAGCGGCAGATGCATCCAATTTGACAAAAACTTGATGCTCTGCTACGTGAAAAGAATAACGGAAATAAACTACTTTCAGCTGTCGTTAAATCGTATTTTCTCGAGTCGTCGGTATACGACGACAGCAGCAGAGAAGCCGGTTGGAAACACTCGGCGGGCCAAGCCGAAAGAAACAACAACAACACAATAACAGGAAAAAGAATGAAATTTTGGAACAAAAGAAAATACTGAATTGGCGACTTACATCTTTCTTGTGGCGGTAATAAGCTTTCCTCCGTTTGAGTTTGGTGACTCGTCGCTGCTCCGGTCGTTTCGGACTGTCGGCCAGAACACGCAACCGAAGACGAAGGAAACGAACAAAAAAAAAAACAGAACAGAGTTAGCGGTGCGTCAATTCGGCAACAATTCTAGTAGCAGTCGTCGTTGTTCACATTTTTACGAGAGAGAGAGGAAGAGAGAACAGAGAGAGAGAAAAACGGGGCGAAGGATGAAAGAAAAGATTGATGGCGGTGGCGGCGGCCGGGGTGTTGGTGGTGGTCGTTTGGAACCGGCGATTGAAAAGGTAAGTCAACAAACAAAACCCCCAGAAAAACACGAAAGCAAAAGGGGGCCAATCCAATCATTTTCAAATGTTGTGTAGCGTTTCACGCATCACGATTTTCGAATAAATCTGCTCGGCCGTCGCGGCGGCGTTTGCAGCCGTGTGGCCGCGTGATGAGCGCGAATCGCGCCAATCTTTACGGCGCGCCAGGGGAAAGGTGTAAACGAGCCATTGGAGGAGGGGACTTTGACGTAAATAATCTGGATAATGAGCGTTCAATTTTCTGCCTCTTTTTTTTGTGAGCAACAGCAGCAGCAGCAGACGGCCGTTGTTGCTGTTGTTGTTGCGCCCGCCGAGAGATCCTTGATGAAAATGGATGACTTTTTCCCGCACTCGCCCGCCCACCTATTAGAGAGTGTTGAAACTTTCACGTCAAAAAGAGAATGGACGACCGAAAGCGCTTTGGAAATATATTCAGCCAACGCGTTTTTGTGTATTATTTTGTTTTTGTGCGCCTTTTCCCCCGACGTGCGTGGATGTGTCCGCGCATAATTTTTTTGCCTCGCAATTTGGCGCAGATAATCGTGTGCAAATACTTAATCCATCTGTCGTCCCACTCTCGGCAGTTTACATTACGGTCTGTCACTTTTTGCATTCATTTGCATCTGCGTGTGCCTTGTCTCTCTCGCTCCATTTTTATTTGGTTTCCTCGGAACGTTGCTGAGCGCAAGAGTAGAGTTGGAAAAAAAGAAGAATGACAACAATAACTTATGTTAATGAACTTCCATTATCTGCGCCGATGGAAATCTACTGCTGCACCCCCTGCCACTAATCTCTCGCCAGTTCCAGGAATTTCACCAAGTTATTATTTTCCTCCCTTCTATCTAGTCTTCAACTACTTTTCAATTTACCGCGAAATCGTGTAATACGTCCATGTCTACTTAAACTCACCTCTTCAGGCCTGCAATCTCCTCTTCGCCGGGTCTCAACTCCTCGATTTCAGCATCAGAGTGGAAGTTAATTGCTGGCAAGCTGATGGCCAAAGACCCTCTGGTGACCACTTGATGTCCGATACCTGCGCACAACATCAAGAAAAATAGAAATTTAATTAATAGAGTTATTTTGAGTCGTAAAAATTGTCATCTAAAGTCATGAAAGATTCTTTTAAAAAATGAGAAGGTCGTTGAGGTCAGACGCACAACGTCGTAAAAAATTTTTTCCGGGCGACTGCGGTCGACTTGTTGCGATGACGAACTGACGTGCGACCGTATTTCAGGATTGTTACACAACTAATTGCGACTGAAAAGGCAGGCAGAGCGTTAAAGTGATGGGCGCGAAAAAGGTCAGACAAAAGAATTAAAAGTAGGCTGCAAGTGAAATAACTCGGGAACCCATAGCGCGGACTCCGCTTTAGAAAAGTCGGCCGATTGGAGCGGTTGGTGGTGTGTGCCAACGGGTCTGCAGGTCGCAATAAAGGAGGACTCCAAATAAGTCTCGAGCCCACCTACTCCACCTACGCCAAGCGCGAAACCCACATATTTAGCGCTCCCAACCGCCGCAAGATTGACACGAGAGCAACAACCCAATTGATCGTCGGAAGCGGCCAAAGTTTTACCGAGTGTAAGTCTTCTCTTAATGAATTTTCCGCGTTTCCTGTTAACCCAAGGGGGTTAGATAACTGCCTGGCTAGTCGCGGAAAAAGAAGAAGAAGAAGAAGAGCCCCAAAAGAAAATGAAAGAAATGAAAAATAAACGAAGAAAAAATGAGGTTGCGTCCCTATAGGGGCTGATGATTAGGGCGGAGGAGAAAGAAATCAACAACCATATCTAGATGAAGCAAGAAGGGTGTAGAAGATATAAAGAGAAAACCATAACAGCGTCCCCTTGTTTTCCCTTGCGCTTCCTTCTTCGTTTTTAATTCAGTCGGCGTCGTTGGAGGCGGCAAAGCTCATTTGAATTTTTACCACGAGTAAGGTAAACAGTGGCTCCCAAACTTGAGCGCCCATTAAGCGACACAGAAAACTACTCATTCTCAATTCTCTTTTGTTTTTTCATTGCCTTTTTTCTTCTTCTTTTTCTTCTTTCCTTATTCGAATTGGAGACGTCGTTCGTTTCGCTCGTCTTCTATTTACGTTAAAGGGCGCTAAATATAAACCGACGGCGGCGGCGGCGAGCATCAAGCATTCAGGCCGCGGCCCATCTCGTCAACTGTGCGTCCAACAGGTTCAGTAGGCCATGGAGCGACGTCACACGGGTTGCCAAAGAAATCATCGTAATCACGAAAGCATGGGAAGGAAATGTAACGACTCGAGAGCAGAGAGGAAAAATAATTAAGACGGGCCGACTATTGTAACGACGGAAGAAAACACGAGCGACTGTAAAGCTCGTAAAGCCAGATGAGAGACAGAGACAGGGACACGAAATAAGCATAGAGGGGGAAAAAAAAACAGTATTAATATAGTACGACACTTTGCTGATGATAGGGTTTATATAATAGACTGGTGCCGGAGTCTCTCTCTACGATCGACCTCATTTCCGACCGGCCCAACGAACGACATTGTCGCAAACGAGGGAAGGACGCGAGAAGAAGAAAGAAATAAAGAGCAAGAGGACGCCAGAACAACAGAAAAAAAAATTGAAGAATGAGCGCACACGATGTCGAGCAAGATAAAAGCTCGTAAAAACCACGGGGAAATAATGAAATCAGAACGAGAGACTCAACCCAAAGTGGATGAGGGGCACAATCAACCATCTTTGCAGGTCGTTTAGCTTCTTGGATTTCGACTTGTTAAGTCTTCCATAATGTCGGCTCTTCCCTGCGCAACTACTTAAACTCCTTCTTGTATTTTCTTAGGACTGGTGGGGACGACGCTGGGTTTATTATTTTGGCGCGCAGAGTTAATGAGCACTGGCGATGATAGCTGATCGTGATCAAACGAGCACTCGGCGGAGCAATCAGTCGCCGCGGTATGCAATCAAGAGCTATGAGCCTGATTACGCTCAAGCGGCACGCTGGTGCAGCCCATCGGTGCTCCAGCGTGTCATCGTCGTCGACCTCGCCCACCCCGGTTCCCTCCCACCGCCTATATATACTGGTCTAGTTACCGGGGTCCAATCACTCGTGTCTCTTTATAGCCCAGGGTCCCACCAAATTTGAACTGGTCGGTCGATCGTGGTTGAATGTACGAGCATTCTTTTTGCTGTTGTTGCTGTCCTTCTTTGTCTTTTCTCCCCTTCCATCGACCGTCGTTGCTCGTTTGTTTCCTCCAATAGACTAGTCTAACCATTTCCGGCTGTTCTCTAGTAGTGGTAGTGGTCAAAAGGAGCGCATAAATGGCCACTTACCAGTTGGGTGGGTTTTGTGAGGCGGTGGATCGACTTTGGCCACTGGGTCCTCTGGAACCGACGAGAATTCCTAGAAAAAAAGAAGAGACAAATTGAACGACTATTAGCACACATTCATTAGCGGTTGAGAACCGCAAAGTTGTTCTTCTTCTTGTGTACAATAGGACAACTGGCGATTGAAATTACGGCTAGACAAGATCGATAGTGCCGAAGCAAAACGGGTCGAACGGAGTCGGGCTCTCGTTCGAAAATGCTTTTGCGCCTGCTGGCCGGTTTCAGCAACCGGCGTCTAGTCGGAACGCCGTTGACAATCGTGTCCAGCAGTAAGGGAATGGACATGTCGTTGAGTTTCATCGTCACAACTGGCCACCACTGAGCGAAGGGAAAACGGCTCGGGCCAACCAAGCCGTCTCCAACAAATTCCCACAATCTCCTCTTCTATCTTGCCCTTTTGTTGTTTTGCGGAATCGCCCGCCACTGCAAACCGCCGCCACTTTGTTAATGCGCGCGCGGTCCGCGCTTTTCGACGCGGACACGCCGACCGCTATCAGATGCCACCCGCGTCGCTTTAATCCGTGTCGCACTATCGTCGAATGACGAAATCCGGCGAAAAAGCGCACCACCAACACCGGCCATCTCCTTCGGGACGGATTGTTATCCGTCGAGCAACCACTGCGGGACTAGTGAGACGTGCTAAAAGTAACGCCAGTCTTATCATCCACGAATGCTGGGGACGACTACGACGTCGGGTAGTAATAATCTCGTCTTGGGGCGGATGTAACGAACGAGGCAACCGTCAAATCATCACCAAACAACACACACAAAACACATCCAATCGAGACGGAGAAGAGCGTCGAGACTAGTCAAAAAGAAAAAAAAGGAAAAGTGGAATATTTGTGAAGTCGAGTTCACGGCGCGGAGGCATCTTCGTCATTACTTTCCTCGCGCAAATCACTGGCATTATCAAGTTGAAAAGAAAAGGAAACCGACGACAAGCCGAGTAGGAGGGACTGATCCGCTCTTTTTTTCTTCTTTTTTAGTGGTTACACAAAAGATATTAGAAAACTAGTCAGAAGAAGAAGAAGAAGAGAGAGTGAAAGAAAAATAAAAGAACTAGTAGAACTCGTTGTTGGTATAGAGGAGAGGCGGAACGAGTCGAGACCTCCTCGAGCCGACGAGGAGCAGGTCAAATGAGCGTCGAAGGTAAATCTATTTCATTGTGGAAAGCAGCCGTGAGAATCAGACAAGAACACCATCACGCACGCTTCTTTTTGACTACCGAGAAGCCATTTCCCTCCGAGTCAACGGCAACGGCGAATAAGGCTTTTCTGTCTCATCCATTTCCAAGCGCAAACTTTTACTTTCTTATTCTCCTTTGAGAAACAAAATACCACCCAAAGAAAATGACTGACGAGCTCTCTCGCACAGACACAAGGGCTCTACCATCGAGTACGGCCTTTACGTTTCGGATTGAGCAGCCAGGAGAAAACGTGACGATCATGTTTCCTTTCCCTTTGTGAGGATTATTGGCGTGAGCGCGCCAATGTTCGAATCCGCCTCCCGCGAAGCGCGCTGACGGAGCGCAAATCGGCCGCTTCTTTTTTTCTTTTTTTCCATCCGTTTCGCCATTTTCAAATCACACGCAGGGGCTGCATTGTGACGATGACAAACACTTCCGCCGAAATGGAATAATCGCCGAGCGTGTCCTCCTCTCTGGACAATGAATTCACTGGACACTGGAAAATCCCAGACGGCCCGTTTTCACCACCGACAAAGAGCGCGTGAACGTCGATATAAAGAAATTATTTATACAGAAAAATTGAAGGGCCAGGAAATAAAAAAAAAGAATAAAAGATGTAGATCAGCCCGGGAGGTCGGACTAATTTAACACGACGAAAAGAAACCGCTAGCACGCGGTAGACTCTATAATGTACGCCTTTTACAAGTGATTCGTTTAGAGATTGGAGACTATTTTATTTTTTTCGTTGACTCCGACGGGTTGTTCGGTGCATGTTAGACTGAAAAACGTGAACTGAAGAACAAGGTCGGCGTCAAAGAGAAAGAGAGCTCTCCACTGTGGGGCTTTCTCGTTGTAAAAGAAAATGGCAGTACCGGTCACTTTAGAGCGAAGGCCAGAAAGATTAGAAAATTTCCGTGTAAATTAGGGAAATAATTGACCTGATTGTCATTTTCGGCGCAATCGAGGACGAAAATGTGCGGAATGCTCGTCGTGTGAAACCAGCGCGATCTGCCGATGTTGGCGGGTAACATCTTTGTCGAACACGACGTCGAGTTTAAGCTAATGAGCAGTCACACACACAACACGGTCGGTGGCAGATCAATCATGCAAATGACTGATGATTGAATGATGAAAAGTTTGTTGAACAATGGCCAACTGGTTTTTTCTTTCTTTTTCTTTTTCTTCTTTCGTCACCTCATCACGTTCGCCCTTCCGGGAAGAGGACGACGACAGATAGACACAGGAGACAAACTAGAGCGCGCAACAGAGGGACAACACACCAACTGACAAGCGACCCGAACCGACTCTGCCGCAAGACTGGAAAATCCGTGCGAGCCGTCAGTTTTTTCTCCTTACACTGTCGGACAACAACTGATTCTTGGTTGTATTCACATTCTTTGTTTTCCTCCTCCTCCTTCTCCTCTTCTTCTTACTCTTATTCATTCTTCTTCCACCTCTTTGATTCCATTTTTTTCTCCTTCTTTATGTCCGTCGGTCGCGTTTCTGTCCCGCCCCAAGGCTGACTGCCGTGGCCCGTATTCAGCCCCGCCGCTGTACCTCGCCGTTGCACTCCCAAACTCGTCCAGTTCAAGTCACGATTGTATACTACGTATGTACGTACGTTGGTTGTTGTTGTTGTTGTCTGTGCGTGTGTGCTACTCTTAGTAAAGAAGAAGAAGAAGAAAAAAAAAACAACATGTCGGCATCTCGGTGCGCGCGTACAGACGTCAACCACTTCATCCGCGCCCCACATTCATCCCACCATATTTTCTTTCTTTTCTTTTCTTTTCTTCATTTTTCCAGACCTTCGTGGAAGGAGGGAGCGACCGTAGAATGGAAAAAAAGAAAGAAGAAGGGAGGGCAGTTCACTAGTTCATTTCTTTTCCGTCGGTTTTTGTTGTGTGAGAGTAGCCTAGCCGACGAGGGGAGGAGGCGGGTGGGATGGATGGGAGGGTTTGAGAAATAATCACGGCCGTGAAACCGTCACGTAATAACAATAAATGAGGCTGATGTAAAATGCGCCCGGCTCGATCGTAATCAGATCAAGTCGGGGAACGGCGCCGACATGGCAATCAACATGACATAACCGGTTTTCCATATGTTTCTGCCAGCAGCGCGCAGTGGTTTCAAGGCGCAATTGAGATATGCCCGATTGTTCTCTCTCTCTCTTTTCTTTCTTTCTCTTTTTCTTTTTTGTTTGTGGTGGTGTTCTACCAGCACATACGGCTCCTTTCCCTCTAGTGCTTCTCATTGGCCTCTTGTTCTCTCCGACGTTGTCACTTGTGAATCTCGGCGCATTTAACGGGACACATATAATAGACCGAATATCTCAAGCCAGTAAATTCCGTTTTTCAATTGGAACCGTCGCCGCTTTTTTTGCGTTCAACCGGTTTCTTTCCTTCTTCCTAGATTTCTTTTGTTTCACGCGTTCGAGGACGCAGCTGTCCGTCGACAACCGAATCGGAAATCCCCGAAGCATCCTTACCGAGCATATATATATATTATGAAAATGGAGCAGAACTGTCACATATGCTTGTCTTGGACGAAAGAATCCATACAGGTAACCGGGTACGTACGCTGTCTAATTTCATCGAGTTGTCGACGATTTGAACTTGGCGGGTCACGGCCGTGTGTTCGTGCGCGTGATTCAAAAAGCCCGTTTTCATTTTTCTTCCATAAAACTTTCCACATCATCTCTTTTTTGTTTGCCTCCCTAGTCGGACGTTCAACAAAAGAAAATTGGGGAAGGAGTCGAAAAAAAAATGAACATAATATCCACGACGATGACGGAATCGCTTTTCAATGTAGGACAAGGTGCACCCACCGTCATCATTGGCCGAAGCCAACAACTGAGCAACGGCAGAAAGTGATGAATGAAGCTTGTATAGCAGCAGCTCATTGTGATGATAGAGAAGTTCACCAGAGAGGACTCAGGCGGCTGTTTTCTTTTCTGTCTACAGCCAAAAGCCACAAGACGCGTGTTGCTATATTGTATATATGTATTATTAAAGGGATAGGAATCTCTGCTGAGTTTTTCGGGGTGTGTTGAGCCAAGTCGACAATCGGTCATCACGCGACTGGGCTGCGCTGTTGTGCTAGCGCTTTGTGTGGACACAAGAGTACCGAGCGTCGGCCTTGAGTTTTTTATTTTTATTTTTTTCGGGGCTGCAACCCGTTTGCGTGAAAGTAAAGCAGGAGCAAGAACTGTATTGTTATATAAAAAGCTCTCCTTTACGTCAAGAGTATATATACTGCTATGTACAGCTGCTCTACCTCTCTCTACACTGGTAGGCTACCTATTCGTCTAGGCTGCTTTAGTGACAAGCCGCGCCGCTGGGCGGGTTTCTTACCTTAGGCTAAGACATCTACCGGCCCAGTCTTTCATTTCGAAATGGATCCACCATTCTTTTTTTTTTCATTATTGTTATTACTACTGCGATTATGACGAGAACTCTAGACTTGATACGACACAAAAAGAATGGAAAACGAAAGGGAAAAAATAAATAAATAAAAGGGGGATCTATCTCGACTTGGGTTCTCTATTGTGCGCAAAGTCGATGACGCTTTTCTCCTTCTCTTCTCTCACAGCCGATGGCTTTTTAAATGAAGGGGAGCGCGCTGAGAGAGCGACACGGCCTGCTGGTGGTGACGATTTGTTTTGGCGTCAGAGGAGGGAGGGAGGGAATACGTAGGAGTTTGTGAACCTCGATGATCGTTTTGTCAATGCCCTCCTTTTCCTTTCTTTCTTTCTCTCTTTTTCCTTTATTTTTATTTGATTTTGTTTGGGTTAAAGTTGAAAAAGGAAAAGGGCAACGACAGAATGACGTCATTGCGGGACTCCCGAATCGCATTGACGATGCCGTGTTACCCGGTCGTCGTCGTCTCTACTATAACGAGAACGGCAAACGGATGGCACGGCCGAAAATAATCCCACACCCCTATCGTACACGCCCTTCCTGTGATCATGTAACCGACACCTGACCGAACCGTCGTCGTCGCCGTCTTCTTTGGCAACGAGAACGGAATCGATAACATCGCTCCCATCACCCAAAGAAAAAAGGGAAGAGTGAAAGGGACCGAGAGGGAGTAGTATAGGACGTCATCAAAGGCAACGGCGTTTCAAAACGCTTATTAGCGCCAAGCGCGTAAAAGTTGGCAGCCGAGATTGAGACTGGCGACGCGCATCAAGTTGGGCTCCGTCCGGAGACTCCGTTGACCCTTTCGGCTACCATCGAGAAACTCAAATGTCAACTTTGGGGCGCTTCGGGGAGCGACTGGCGTCTCGACCGACGGTCAATCAAGGAGCGACCGACAAGCAATCTAGAAGCTACCAAGTTCATTATGTACATAGTTAAGATTCCGGCACTATATTTCTACGCCACACTGCGCCGGGCGATTGGACAAACTGGACGGAATGCCTATTAGCATTTCCAGACCGCCGATTTGTTCAATTCTGCCGAGTTTGAATTTCCAGGTAAAACTCGATAGGAAGTGAATAAATGATTTCGAGAATTGACAAGGTACATAGTATTGGGTTGTTGGGCTAGCTCTGTATAGTGTGGACTCCCCGGTGCTTCCTTTTTCAATTATTCATGTCTACTATCGGGTGCTCCGAGTTCGAGACCGAGAGTTCAAAAGGGCCCAATTGATCGTGGATGAGGGAGAAAGCGCGTTGCAGATCCAATACTACACGAGACGCTCTCTTCACGATTGACTGCTGGATGTTCATTTTCCTATTTTATTTTATTTTTTTCGATTCTTCTTCTTTTTATGCGCTACCGGAAGACGCCCACTCGCCGACGGTCCCCAAAGAGAGTCTGCTACTAGTGTAATAGCGGTGAGTCTTGTCGTTTTGGGGCTCTTGATCCGTATTTTCCCGCTCGTTGCTCACTAGTCGTCTCCGTCGGATGTCGGGCGTTGTTGTTTACTTCTTCGTTCCGTCACCGCCGCCTCCGCTTTGGCGCTAGCCAGCAGGAGTAGCAGCTGTTTCGACTGTGAGGAGGGTTTTCTCTTCTTCTTCTTCTTCTTCTTTTCTAGCGCTTATGTCCATCTTTACCCTTTACTTGCCGGGCGAGAACCCATTTGACGTCATCGCGACGGAGCCGAGACGCATTGGCACACATCCGACCGTGAAGTTTAAGCCGAAATAGATGGGAAAATGGCGTGTGCGCAATGATCTCAGCTCTCGCGATTTGAGACCGGATGAAGAACCGGGGAGAGAGCATAAAGAAACGGGAGATGATGATGATGATGACGATGACGTAAAAAGAGTCGCCCGCTCCTGCTGCTGCTGTTGCTCTTGCGTTCCCTTCTAGAGCCGGGCGTGCGCGTATTGACCGATGGGCTTTCGCTCTCTCTCTCTTTCTTCGCTGTTGTTTGAGCGTGAAATTCGCGACGACGTGATTGCCGAGTTGTGTATATGAGTCCAAGACGCACGAATGTGCGCGCCCTTTTTTGACATGCAGCCTATACAATTGCTGACTGCTATTGGGCGTTCTAGGTCGACTCGTCAGTCGCGGCCGGCAGCTGTCGCTGATCCGTCATTGATTAAAAATGGAAAGTAGTCAGAAGAAGAAGAAGACGAAGACGAAACGGAGCGGAGAGATGGATCGGCAGCGACGACTCAAATATTGAATACTACTCTCTCTCTCCTGTCAACCAAGGAACGGAGGAGAACTGCGACGGAGGAAGTGACGAGAGGGGACTTTATGAAAAGGAACTGAAGAGATGAAGAAAGAGTAAACGGATCAGGGCGAAATAGCTTCGGGTAGGGTCGAATGTTATTGCCGCCGGCTGTTGCAGGACAGAATCAATATTCAAAAGCTTTCCCTATAGACTTGGCGACCCCACCCACTGGCTCTTCTGTCTCGGTAGACGTCGTCGTCGTCGTCTCTGTCCGTTTCGTCTCGTACCAATAGACACGGAGTCGCGAGGCTCAAGAGGAATTTCAAAGTTGCCGATCATCAGCGGTGATAGCTGGATCGTGCGCTTCCTCTTCGGATAAGTTTCGAGGAGGAGAACGCTGCCGTCGTCTCTTTAGCGAAATAGTCTCCGCTCCGCGCGACGCTCAATTGCTGATTTCTGCGCCGAAAGAGAGAGAAGTCGCATTGGCTGTTCACTCTCTCTCTCTCTTCTCTTTTCCTCTTCCTTTTTCTTGATGATGACTCGACTCATCCGATTACCTCGGCTTCGCAGAGAACTCGACACAAGTGCGGTTCAAACGGGGGGAGAATATGGCGCAGATAAGGAGAAAGAGAGATAGAGAGAGAGAGAGGTTTGGTTGGCGAGGATTGTCGGAGAGCAGGCACGCACTCACGCACAATTACCGGAGACAGAACAGAAGGAGAGAAAGAGAAAAGGAAGAGAGAAAGAGGATGTCAAATCATTAAAGAGATTGGGAATCGAGCCGCTCCCAACCGGAAGCCTTGGTTCGGCGGAAATGACGGAGTTTCAACTTGCCCCATTTTGAAAATAAAACGGTCGGAATAGGAGAAGAAACAAGAATCTCGATAACATTGCCGACAGATTCCCAGTAATATATAGAGCCCAATAGTAGCAGCGGCGCACAACAACAATGGCGAGGAGGAGTGAAAGTTGAAGCGAAAATAAATCCAGTTTCTGCGGAAACGAGGCACTTGAATGTCTCGTGTTAGTGGTACCCTCGCTCCGATTGGCCAAAGAGAATACCGCATTCTATAGAGCAACAAACATTCACCGCGATTGATTGGCACAACAGGGGACGTCAAAGATCGAGCGGAACGAGCGCGCTGGGAGAAATCGCGAGAGGTCAACGGCGTTGCTAACGATACGGCGGCGGTGTCGATGGCCTCTCCGAGACGAGTTGACTATTTTCTCCCCAACACTCTCTTTCACGTGTTCTCCGACTGTCTGGAACAAAATCTGACGAGCTTTTCATTACTCAAGATAGTTCGAGGCAGATGAAAGAAACGTGAGACGAGGAGCGTATATGAATATCGTCATCGTACACCTCTAAACCGCGTACGTACCCTCTCTCTATTGAGCAACGGAAAAAAGAGATAAGGAGCGTCTAAGACCTTCAAAGTCGCTAAATTTAGAAAGAGCTAACGATTCGACGGGTCCGATATTTGCCAAAGAAAAAGAGGAAGACAATAAAGCCCAAACGGGATCAAAGATGGTCATCGACAATCAAACTGTTGTTCTTTTGAAATAGTTACCCAACCCGGCGATTGGGTCAAGGATTTTCGGTTGCGAGTAGAGTCGATCGCTCAAGTCAATAAATCCACGATGTCGTAGGTTGGGATTTCGTAGGAAATTGCATACAACAACAATATACGGCAACGTCTGTTGTGTTGTCTTACCTGTAAACAAAGGATACAAACAAATTAAATATGAGATTTTTTTCGTTTTGGGAATTCTATGAATAGAAAATGTATCAGCTTATGTAAATAGATATATTTTTTTTGAAATGTATCCCAAGGCCCATAGCACCGGACTCGATAAAAATACGAAACAATAAACATATATATAGTGTCAAACTGGAAGGGTCGATAACCCATGTTTTCTCTTATTTTATTACATTTGGCTTTTGTCGGCAATCTTTTAGATGGAGGCACAAGCGGAACGAAGTTTGAACGCGGCAAGTGCGCCATCAACGCGCGCCGCCATGAAAAGTCTATTCCTCTTAAGACAAAAAAAAGAAGAAAGAAAAATGACAAGACTTATTGCTCTTTCTGTTCTGCTCCACGTGTGTTACGGGCTCTCATGAAAGTGCCAACTCGTAAAGCGACCGATGCGGCCTCGTGACGAGGAGAGAATGCAAAAGTGAATCAAGAAAATCCTCCAAAAAAAGAGCTCCGTGCGGGAGCGTTAAGAGAATAAGAAAAAAAAGGGATATACGCCGTCTAAAAAGACTTTGAAGGGGGTATATATAGAAAGAAAAGTAGAGAGCCGAGTGTCACATCAATCAGATGGCGCCCTGCTTCTCTTCTCTTTCGTGGCTTGGCCTATTCTCTTCGTCATCTTCGAACGGCGCCTCATTTGCGCGCGTCGCTGTATCGTTCGTGCTGGGAAGCGGATTCGTGTGTGACCCTTGCCCGACCGGGGTCCCCGTTTTCTCCCTTTTGTCTTCTCTTGGCTGCCTCTAGATGCGCGGTGGATATACCCGAAAGGAGAAGAAAAGAAGGAGAAGAAGAAGAAGAAGCGCTCATCAGAGAAATCATGGCGCGCTGCGGTGGCGCATCGTTTTCCCACCTGGGTAAATGACGTCATTTCGCTAGTTGAGTGTCATCAAGAGTCGTAGGCAACCAGGTGATTCGCGTTTGACCGAGCGCTAAACAAGGCGCAAACAAAGAGCTCTCCTACCCCGAGGATCCGGGTGATCATCTTCCTCCCTTTCCAGAGAGTGTCGGCCTTTTGCATCATCAGCGTTAAAGACCACCGAGTCTTCTTCTTTTGTACGTCCGTCGACGCCGAGAAAAAAAGAAGAAAAAAGAAAAGAAGGGAAAAAAGTTAACCTCCTTAGAGCGTTACGGTCGCTCTGCGTGCGCCCTTTGGTGCCCTGCTTTTTACTCTCTTTCTTCTTGCGCCCGATCGTCGGAGATAATCACGCCGACTGGGATGGCTGGCGATAACGAGCCGGCCCTGATATTGAGGTCAACAGTATCAGCACCCACCATCGTCCACCACAACCTCAATGCCATAATTGGCAGGAGCCTCTGATTACTACCAAACTCTGCGCTCTGGGTCTCTGGGACTGACACTATGCAACCGGAACAGGAACAAGGACGAAACTAAAAAGAAAAAAAGAAATAATACTATCTCAAACCATCGTCGCATTATTTTCCCCCTTTTGACGCCTTCGTGCATGGTGGCCGCCACCAGCACCTGACTGACAATCAATGTCAATGGAATTATCTCTTTCTTCAAGTACCCTTGAAGCCACCTCTTTTTTTCCCGACTGGCAATCATAATTACATCGAGTTTAACTCGCTGTTCGCCTAGAGACGGGTAGTACGAAAACGCTGTGTTTTTCTTCCCTCCTTTTTAAATATATATTTGCTTTCGTTCCACGAACTCGGCGCAGACGGCACGAGTGAGCATTAGACGTATCGATATAAACACGAGGCCTGGTACTCGAAGGGTACGTTTCGCATTGGTGAGAATCACTCCCGGACGGACTGAAAGGACAAGTGAAGGGGGCCTCAATTGATTCTAGCGCTTAAGCGCGGGTAGACAGGTGCTCGAGCTTTTACGTCCCCGACGACGACGACGACTCCGGAGAGGAGGAGTGGCGGAGCGGATGGGGGTCCCGGACCTGCTGCTCCATTATTCAAAACGCCTCGACAGTTACGCAATGTAAAGAAGAGGCACGCCCTGTATCTTGTTTGCTCGAAAAAAAGGGCCATTTGCAGCTAGACGAGTTCACTGCGTCCTTTTCTTCTCTCTCTATATTTATACACATACATGTTATATCTGTGCTTTGTGTGTGTGTGTGCTCGTGTGACGACACTATATGTCTACAGAGATAGCGACGGTAACGCTGGAACCCCGCCATGCGGCGACAATATCCTTTCTGATTTGTTCAAATGTCTCTTTATCGATTGATCTCTCCGGTTGTGTGTGTTTTTCATCGGGGGTCGTGGAAGATGATGCGAAGCGCAGGCGGAGAGTGTTTCGAATTGAAAAATTCTTTCCCCTCTTCTTCTCCATGGTGCACACATATACGTCTCTAGAAAAGAGAGTGGGTGGATGAGAGTCTGAGAGAGAGAGAGAGTCGAACCGATAAAAGCAATAGGAGGAGAGAGAAGGAGACCTCTCTAGTTTATGAGTTGTCACATATCGAGCTAAATTAGCCCACTAGGGAACTTGCGTCACCGTGCCATCCTTTTGGAGGACGCTTAGTCACGCACGCCGAACACAACTCTTTCAGGGCTTCCCCGCTCCCTTTTTTTCCTTTTGGTTTGCATCCAGCAGAGTCGACAACAAGGCCTTATACTATTATAGCCTCTCCTAGACGATCCTCTCCTCGTCTCATTATCATTCAGCATATTCAATTGACCGCCCGCCCGCTCGGCGTTGAATTTCAATCAGAGTATAGAGGCCGGTATATCGGTGGAAGCTCTTTGTATAAAAGTTCATGACACCGTTTTGTCGCCCTGTCGCCGGCATTTTTTCTGTCGAAGCAATCACAGCGCTGAGACGATATCCCTTGTTCCCGAGGACGAGTGTCGGCGCGTGCGGTATTGCCGTCGCCAGGGGGATCGCAAACAGGGGCTCCCGGTCCGAGATGGCATCTCAAGAGGGGAGTAGAGAGAGAGAGAGGAGAGACGAATGAGATGGGGAGGAGGAAATGCCGACAACACGAGAGGCTCGATGCGACGGCAACTTTGATGGCAAAAGTCGATTTCATTTTCATCGCACCGCACAGAGAGGTAGGTAGAAGGGAGAAGAGGAGGAAATGGCGAAATTCGATTGGATCGGTAAAGCGCACCCGTTTCTTACGTAAAAAAATCCCCGCTTTTCACTCTCCGACGTCTAAGCTATACCATAACCATTGACGATCCATAAAAAAAAGAAAAGAAGAGAAAGGTCGAAGTATAGAGGTGGGAAAATGGCGATGGCGCAACGGATGATGATGTAGCGATGAGCGCGCTACATTTTCTGATGATTAAAAAATAAAATCGGGCTTGCGCTCCGGGTCTCCATAAATACATCGTGTCGTTGTTTGCTGGTTTTCTTTTTTTCTTTTTTTTTTTTATTCTGTATATATAGTTACGGCGGTCCTCCGGTAAATAGCGGAGCGGAGACTTGTAAAGAAGAGCTCGGCGCCTTCATGCGGGATAGATCGATAATGACGCGGAACGGGCTCGGATCAAGGCGACAAACATCTGCGTCCGTCTCCATTACAATTTACGCTTCTTTCCCTCCTCCTTTCCTTTCAGAGGGCGACGTCATGGTGGCAGGTGGACGCCCCCGGAATGGCCGTCTCTCCATATAGTACCGCAACCGTATTGTGTGTCGTCGTCGTCGTAGAGCGCGCGCGGTCGACGGTGCGAGTATATTTATGCGGCGATACTCGCATTACGGCCCTGACTGGCAGCCGCAGTGGATGCGGTGCCATCGCTGGCTAAGCTATCGTCTAACTTGATGTCGCTTTTTGATTATAGATACAGTAGCGGGCGAGTACCACCCGTCATGGCGACGGGGTGATGAACCGATGACTCTGATGAGACTTTAGGTACCGTGACTGCTAGTAAATCCCTTTGAGTCTCCGGTTATGACCAACGGTCCCCCCGTAGAGCCCGTCGACTTTATAGATCTCTTTTCCGCTTCTTCTTTCTTTCTTCCTTTCTTTCTTCTTTTTTGTGTTGGATGTCCTTGGATATGGCAGACGACGGCGCTGTATCATATACAATTCCCCTGTTGGGGGAGTCAATCCCACGACGACATCTCGGCCCGGTATTTGCCTTATCTATCCGTCTCGCTATAGTGATTTGTAAGCTGGAATCATCGTTCCTCCACCGTCCAAGATTATTTCACGGCAGAGCTACGCGAAAGGCCCCCACAAGGATTGTTGCCGCCCACGTAGCTCTTTCCCTTACGGACCAAGGTTGCTCGACCAGACAAGAGCCAAGCCCGTAATCGTACGGATCCTTCCATCCACTTCCCTGAATCAGAAAATTGGCCGTCTGCAGGCGCCGACGACGACAAAACTATAATATCGATCCGTAGCTGGAAAAACCGTCTGGATCTTGAGGTAAGTTTTGTGTCTAGACAAAAAAGGGTGGGCGTCATCGGGCAAACAATTGCGACAACTACGGACGTGCTCCGATTTTTATCGGGGGCTTCGCAATTGGAAACTAATCGAGCGGGACGGACCAACGACAAGAGACAAAGAAAAATGAGCGTCGTATTAGCGGAACAAGGAAGTTTTATCAAGATAAATAAAAGAGTCGGCATTAGGGACTGGCTTTCATCCTCCGTCGTCGCCGTCGTCGTCGTCGCCCTCCATTGGCGTCGGTGTCATTCCATCCATCAAGTTCTCCCGCACACTACTTCCTCCCCCCCTCACAAAACGTCTCTCGCCCCGCAACGAGAAGGACGCACGGCTATGCGGGCGCCTGCAAAGGTCCCACGGGCCCATCAGACACTCAGAAAAAAGGCGCACAAAAGTGTACCACACCGTGATGAATGATAGCGGCCAACGTCGTGACGTTCATGAACAAAAGTCCTGAAAGCCATCATTCGATCTACCCCCGGATCAATGCGACAGAAAGTGAGAAAAGAAAGAAGCCAACACAAATCCCTATACATTCAGGTAGACCGCCGAGGAAAAACATAAAAAATAATCGTAAAAAAATCGAAAAAGAGGGGCAAATAATCGATTGTTGTTTTAAAACGAGTAGGTTGGAAGTAAAAAAAAAAAATTGAAAGTTGTCGGCTGGATTCGATCCGACGACCCCGTCGCGACCAAAACACGCAACTCCCAACGGGTTACTATTTCGCCTCTACGGTCCTCTGTTCTATTTCAACATCTATGGCCAAATGACGAATGACGACACGGTGCTATACAGCACGTCGTGTGTCCACTGTATACGGACATGGCCAAGTGTTGTTTTTGTCCAGAGGGGTCGGCAACGGATCGCAATAAAACCGGACCGTCTGCCATGCTCTGCTATAGAGTAGTAGGTGGATGACGCCTATACACGTGAGTCCGTCGTAGTACTACTACCATCCTTGGGAGCAAAAGGACAACAACAAATGGAGGACTGTATATCATATTGAATTGAAAGGAGATGGACGCAGTGCGACATGTTCCAACGGCGCGAAAATGGAAACGGGGTCCCAAATGTTTCACGCACTGTCTCTCTCATTCTTCCTTGATATGGATTCGTTCCGTCTTGTAAACACATCCCGAGACAGCAAGTCCACCGGATCCTCATCGTCCTAGCAGCGAGCGCAAAAGGGGAGACAATCTTCTTCGTTCCGTCCGCCGTTGGGCGCGACGACGACTCTCCTCCGTCATCCGAACAAATAAGATGAGAGGAAGCAGAACGGAACAACAGAAGAGTGGACAAACCGAAAAGGGAATCGGACAGATGCGCACACGGTGAGCTCGCCGGAGCTTGTTAGAGGCGGCTCACGTACTTGACGTCCTCCCTTTTACTCTAATTCATTTGTTTAATCTATCAATAATCGAAAATGCCCAAAAGTTGACGACGCTCGGCTGCTCAACCAGAGATCCTCGACGATTCCTGGTCACGTGTGCACGATAACGACTCGTTGGAGGTGGAAGAAGAAACGGTACACCGACTCCGCCCATCGGAGCACGCGAAACGATCCGTTTTGTCAAACGGCAGACGCATGAATGCATCGGGTAATGCCTAGTCGTCGAAATAGCTGGACAAGGATGACAAGAACAACAAGAAAAAGGAACGAAACACTCGGGAAAAATACCTGGGCGACCGTCTGCATCGAAGCGACGAAGTTAGTTGCGTTTGTCGTCGATTGATTTGCCACTAACCGGCACTTACGAGTCGTCGACAAAGGGGACATCGTCAATTGATCGGCTTCCACCTTTTTATTTTATTGGTAACGAAAGGTCCCTGTCTTCTAGGGGTCCTCGGTCTCCGCTCGCCGAGATCGTTCGAGACTGACTGGCCAAGGCCGTCGACAACATTCCCATTTGTTTGAAAAATGGAATGAAAACAAAACAGGCCGGATGGAGGAGGCTCCATCCTATTCTCCGCTGTAATTCATTTTCTGCTTTTCTCTTTCTTTTTTTCTTTAGGGGGGCTGCATATTCATGCCACTCGACGAGTTGCACCTTATTTCTTTGATTTCTTTTGTCAACGCTATGACACGATGTTCACGGTGGCGGAAACGCGGAAGCCACACGAATAGGAGGAGAAGCGAAAATGCATTCCTTAACGTCATCGAGGGAATGAAATCATATTTATTCCCCTTTTTTATATTTTCAACAGCTATAGAATAGGAATACGGAGAACATAACCATTTGCGTTCTCAAAAGATTTTTGTGTCGAGGCGAAAAAGGGCCTAAAGGTCGTCGATCTGGTAATGGTTTAAAGACGGCCGGCGGGCAATCACACAAGCAGAGTCTAAACAATCGCCCATTTTCAGCCTCAACTTCTTTCCCGTTTCCATGGAATGGCACAACACGGACCTCTTTGGTCCGCGTAGGCAGGGCAATCGGAGCTCTTCGTTACGTTGCTACTGAAATTGGTCGGCATGGTTTCTATATTACATTTGATGCACTGAAAATATACGGTGACTGACAAAGTTGTTTTATAAATATAAAGTAGAAGAATATCAGATCCTGACTTTAACCGGCCTATAGCAGTAATAAGAAAACCTTGGTAACATCAAGTGATCAAGACCGTCCTCAATGACCAGCATGTTAGCGTTGCTTAGCAAAAAATAAACCAGCAAAGAGGATGTCGGTTAGTGCAGGCCGTGAAAGTTGGCTTAGTGAAAGAAATAAAGCGGACACGACGCGATGTCATCTTTTTGACGTACGTCAACTCTTCAACATAAAAAAAGACAGATAAAAGGGCACAAAGCTTCAATTTCGTGGAAGGGAAAAGTCGTCAAAGACGGAGCAAAAAGAGAGTCAGAAAAATGTATATCGAACACTAAATCCTGTGCTTTTTTTATCGACACCTTCCTAACACCTCCAACCCGCATCGGCACACAATAGAAAAAGCTTATCCACCCCACATAGCACTGTTTTTCTGCTTCTTCTGGGTTTTTTATTTTTTTACGTTTTTAAGTTTTTGTCTTTGTCGTCGTCTCCATCCGCTGTTTTCTTCTTATCATTCTGTTCGGTTTGTTGCGAGAGAGTTGAGCTCTCTTCAAGACGCAAAGAGTTGTTCGGTAATGATTCGTTTCACGCGTTAATCAGTTGCCAGCTCCGTCAGCGCTGCCTTTTTAGAAGAAGACGACGGGGCTAAAAAAAAAAGGAAAAAAAAGAACCCTATTGTCTGGCGAGAGAGGGCTCGAAGGAGACAAGAGTCGAGGGACGTGGGGCGGAGCAAATCGGATTGCACGATTGGGCATGGAATCGAATGCAACAACAAGGACGCAAATCTTGAAAAAATATAAATAAAAAAAGAAACAAAAATATAATACAGAAGTAAAAAAAAAAAAGCGAAAACGGAGGGAAAGCGGGGCGCAGACGGCGAGGCGTTTAGACGAGAAACCTAATATCTTTACGGGTCCAGCACAGGCAGTAGGAACCCGATTGTTTTGATTGTGACCGATTGGTCCGCTCCCGTTTCTTGCTCTCTCTCTGACGAAAAAAGAAGTGATTCTCTCCTTCTCGCCCCCTCGGAGACGTCAAAAAGCCGACGGGAAAACCCGCCAGTCAGAGAGAGCCTTTTCGCTTCCCTGTGGAGCGCAACGGCTGAGTGAGAGGAAGCGATGGGGAGAACAAGGGTATAGATGGATATCAATCCTTGCCCGTCGAAAAGCAAATGAAATATCAGATACGGGTAGATATATAGAGACTCGGAGAAGAGAAGAGCTAAAGAGAAAAAAAAAGGGAGAGTCGACGAGTAGTAGTAGTCTTTCTCTTCTTCTTTCTTTTGTTCCGTCGTTGTTATTCTACCCTTGCGCTCTGAATTACTGCCCTTCCGTCTCTCTTTCTCTGTTTTCTCCAAAGAACAGAATCCTTCTCTCTCTCTCTCTGGCGTTTTCCGTTGCTGCTGTTGTTCCGATGGGGTTTTTCTCTACCCTTTTGAGTTTCTTCTCCCGAGTCCTGTTCCCGAATTTTCGTCCCGGGAGAGACTCTGCCCCAGCGCGCGCTCGCCGTTAATCCAATCTACATTCCGATTTGATTAGTTTGGCCGTACGGCGGCTAACGCTATTATAGCAAACAATAAGCGGAGCAGCAAAGCGCGGAGCTGGCTCATCTCATCCGCGTACACCGAGCGTTCGGCCCTTTTGCGTCCAGAGTACACACAGTTTTGCCTTGTCTTCGTAGAGATACATCAGGTAGCGGGAGCGGCCACGCCTACCTGGAGAGCTCAGCGATGCGGTGCCGACACCGTTGTGCGTGTTTTCTAACAGAAACAAATGGTCCGGAAGACAACAAGACAAAAAAAGAAGAGACTCTTTTTTCTCTTCTCCTTTCAACTTTTAGTTTTTGTGTGTTGTTGGACGCGATTGCCCAAATAGTTATTTATAGTCTTGAAGAGTGCGCAAGCCACTAGACTGGGAGAGAGTTACCGCAAGCAGTCGGCCGGGAAAATCCCAGCCAGAAACAAATAAACAAAACGATTTTGAATCAACTGACCCTGTCCTGATGTATATCGCACCCATCTAGACCCACCTCCCGTGCCCCATATAGAGTTAGGAAATTGTAGTACGAGTGCGTCAAATATTCAAGCGTGTCAAACTAATCAGAAGAGTGTGAGAGACGCTAGTGCAACAATACTGGGAGAGAGAGTCGCGATCGAACATGTAGTAACTATAGTAACTAGCGTAGAGGCTTCTCTGTGCAGATTGTAGTATCAACCATACCTGGTATTATGATGGAGGGGAGCGAACAGATACACAACTACAATCCTCTTCCCGTCGTCAATATTCAGAACTCTCTTGGCACCAATAATTCAATAGGAAACCGCTGGAACCAGACTGTCTCTGCTCCGCAAAACTGTAGCGTACCAACTGAATTTCCTAGTCCAAGGTCCGAAAAGGGTCCGAACAAATGTTATAGACGGCGGCAACGCTGATTTCTTTTCGAACGGACACGCACGGGCTCGCTCACAACATCGATTGTCGCGCATCGAATCGTCGCAGGATTGCGACCACTTGGACTCCCGGTCGAAATAAATTGTACGGAAGGAGGTAGAAGACCAAGTCCGGGCGCACGGTGGAACAAAAAGCCGAGCGCGACGACGACGGTTTTTCCGTGTGTCTGCGCGACGATCGTCACGTTGGAAATGGAATCGGCTCCGTCAGCGTCAGTGAGTGGCAGCCAGATTCGCTGAGCCCGGCTCGTCAGGGCTAAACACTTTCCCTGTCTGCGGGTTGAAGACGACGAGGTTGAGACGGAGGAAGGCCGCGCGGCGCACAGAGCGCAAACGCCATTTCTCCCAGTCGACAGCTAACGCCACCCACTGGCCATCATCACCGCCCCCACTCCACCACCACCGCCACCATCTCTCTGACTCTCCCCATCGTTTCAATCGCTTCTCTCCTTCTATTTCTCTCTCTTTTTTGGCCTTTTTGACTTTGCCAACTCAACCAGCACCTCGGCGCCTCTTGTATGGACTCTATAGCCCCCATAGCGATGCCAAGCAGTGTACGGGCACTCGACGCCTTTCGATTTATTCATCCTTTTCCTCCCCTCTCTCTCTATTTTCTAGCAGAGCCAAAAAAGAATGAAGGACTACTATCGCTTCTGCCCTATCTTTACCACTCCGTCGACTCTGTCCTCCCTGCTCTCTCTCTCTCGGCAATTCGCCCTCTCCCGCGTCCTCCTGTTGGAATGGATCAGATTATGGCATCGAGAGTGGACAGGCAGAAAAACAAGCCGAGATTCTTATTCGTCTCTCCCTTGAAGCTTTTGACGCTAAGACAAGGAAGGAGCTGGTTACAACTGGATGAATAGGACAGTATAGAAAAGGAGGTCGCGGACCCTACCGTCGACAATACTATCTGGCCGAGAGTCCATGGATCCTCTTGTACATGGCCGATCCCTTCCGGTTATACGCCGTGCAAGATGACGAGGAGACGCACGACATCCGTGATGGACTTTTCGGGGGAGGGAGATAAAAGCCGACAGAGTCATCCCGATGGATCAGTACGGATCTAACTGGATGGCGGATGGATCCGGTCCGTTCCACTATCGCTCTCTCCTATATCTTTCATATGCTGAAGCCCGGGGAAGTTGCGCGTAGAGTTACGCAACGCAGGAGAAATCTTGTGTAATAACTCATGGACGGAGCCACCAACACTAATGAATAGATGATGACTTGTTCCAGGAGCTTCGCCACAGTTCCTCTTCCTTATGGGGCGACTTTATATATTCCCGGTAGGAAAAGAAAAGAAAAGAAAAAAGTCCCTTGGAGGCGCGGACATTTGCTTTTGAGTCTCTCCCGCCGTCTCACTTCCCTTCAACTTCCCCTAGTTTTAACCTGCTACGAGGGAAGAGAAACGACGACGGTGGCGACGACGGCTGGGACAAGCCATCACTTCACAACTGGGCATCAAAAGGATTGCTTCTGGAAAACTTCCCGACTATAAACCAAACTTTTGCCCGATTCGATTGACGTCTGGTCGCACCCGCCGTCGCCGTCGCTCGGCCAACTGAAATTTTTCCGCGCTTGTTCTCGGCCAGTTCCCCTTTCTTTTCTCTAGAGCTTTCATTGCGTTATCGATTATTCGACTGCTACGGGGGGATCGGATACAAGAAAATCCGACCGAAAGTAAACCAATGCGCGAAAGTAATTGGAGGAACCTATAGAGGGACGGAAAACCTCCCGAAGGAGATGGAATGCTGGAAAAATACGGAACAAGGACGGCGGCCAACAGTCGTTGTGTTGACTGTTGCTCAAATGAAAAAGTCAACAAATAAGGAGAGTTACTTGTATTTCAAAGAAAGAAAAAAGGAGAAGAGAAGAAAAAAAAAAAGAGACGGCCAGGGACCGGATGAGGGAAATCGATCCCGATTCCTGTCAACTTCCTTTTACAGTTGGACTATGTACTCTAACTTCGCTGCTGCTCTGAAAAATAGGAGCGAGGTTTCACTGCCTTCATCTAACGATTTCCCCCCTTTCGCAACACTACTCCGACTCGAATCTTTTAAGGCGGGAAAGTCCCGCGTGGACCAACCGTAGAGAGGTCCAGCAGCGAAAAAGAGATGCAGCAATTGATACATCTAGGCAGGCAGAGGGAATATTATCCAACTAGAGACGACGTGACTTTTCTGGTCTTGTCCATCTACCCCTACGAACTTGACGGTCCTCTCTTTCAAGTTCAACCGACCAGAAGGATGGGTTTCGTATCCGGACGCCATGAAGGAGAGGAAACAAAAAAAAAAGAAAAAGAAAAGAAAAGAAAAGAGAGAAAAGAAAGAAGAAAAAGTCTAACGGCGATGCTCATTAAACGGCGCCGGCAGTATGGATATTCTATCCTGTCCACAATGGGCCCCGACTCTTTGAAATATTTAATGAGCCGTGCGCAAAACGAAATTTATACAGGCGGAATCGATGAAGCCATCATTCGCCTCCGCTCTCGCCGCCGTGTCTCCTCCTTTTCTTTGTCCTCTCCTCCATACCACCCCGCCTATCAAGTCACGACCAGTGCGAGGTGGCCTACACTCTTGCATTATCAAATGGACACGGAGTCGGCCCGTCTCTCTCTAACCACTTGGTTTTTTTTCTCCTTTTCTTTCTACCCTACGTCTGTTATTATTACGACTCTTATCAAACTCTTCTCTCGACTTTCGTTTTTCTTTTATTAGCGTTGTTACGCTCTCCTCTTCTTCTTCTTCTTTTTTTACTATTATTATGATTATAACTGTTTATTTATTTATTGATGCTTTTTTCCATTCCCTTTCTCTCTCTCTGCCCTGTTGCCAGGTCAGCTGATCGATGCACCCCTTTCACCAGAGAACCGCTTGGACGAGGTCAGTCTCGCTCTGCTTGGCGCCACCCAAACTCTCCGGGACAATCATCAAGTTGGTTGGATGATGTCGAACGTCGTTGTCGTCAAGTGATGGACGAAGAGAAAGAAAAAAAAAGAGAAAATCCTACTCTCGTCTGAGAGATGGTAGAGATTTCAGTGCGCCACTCAATCTGATGGTTACGACTTTGGCATGTTACAAGTCCCTTTCAGTCCGAAAAAATCAAAAGATTGGACTGGATACAAGGAAGTAGCATTCGTTACGCAACCGTTTCAGGTGTTTTTATCTCGATATATTCCACTTAAAAGAGGGAACAGTTGGTGATGTCATCAATCTGCGTTGGACTCCTTCCGCACTCGGGGGAGAAATTCGTCTTTGTCGTTGATGAATGACGCAAAGGGCGTTTTTTTTCTTCAACTTGTTTTCGGCCAGCCGTACGACCACTACCACCGATTGGAGGGAATCAAAAGCTTTTTCGCCGTCGCACTCCTTAGATCCGTTTCGGAGTAAAGAAGGAAGACGGGGGGAATCGTAATGCGACCAAATGGCAACGAGCAAAAGGATTAACAAAAGAATAGAAAATAAGGTGGGCGGGATATATACTATAGTGCGTAGACCGGCGACACAAGACCTCCGGTAATGATAAGCTTAATTCACGTGAACGCGCCCGTGCGCCACGCAAAGCCACCGGGTTGGACGCGTGTGGAGCCAGCAGAAGCCGCCGCGTACGTCTCTTTGCGCCAGTGCAGGGGGACAAATGTGAAGAAGTAGTGGCAGCAGCAGGACGGACCGGATATTGTTGATGAAAATGCAAGCAAAGGGCCAATCTGTGTCCTTTAGATTAGTGGTTCAAGTGGCGAGGGAATATACAAGAGATAGAAAAAAAGGGAGAGCGTGCAGAATCCACGCACAAAAGAGACGCAACTCCCAAAGACAAAAAAAAAAAAAGAAAAGAAAAAGTTGGGATGTGACTCGATCCTCTTTTCAACTTTTCTTCGCCTCGTGGAATATAAGACAACGGCGCGGCACTAAACCCCTTTTTTTTCAGCCGGTGAATCGATGAACAAAAAGTGAAACCGAAAACTTGTAAAAAGCCAAGAGCTCTCGCCCGAGCGGAGAACAATGAAACAACTAGACAAGCCGAAATAGTTAACATGGAGCAGATTCGTGGATTTCGGGCATGACTATTCTACTATCGATCTCTCCCCGACTTTTTTCCGCCCAATTGTTTGATTGCGACTTCTTTGCACGTACCCGACGTACCGGATCTCTTTTGTTGCTCCATTATGACGCTAATTGATCATCGACTTTTTTTTCCCACTCTCTTTCCAAAAATGGAACCGAACCGGCTGGCCAAAAAAAAAGTCTCCGATTTACAACCGCATTTATCGCTCTTTAAAAATCAGTTCTAGTAATTGGCAAGGTAAAAAAAAAAAAGGTGATTGACTCGTACCTGTTTGTTGAGTAGGGCCGGATCGGGACGATGGGGCGGCAGTGGTGGCGGCGACGGAGACGGCGGCGGCGGCGGTGCGTGCCGGTGGTGTCCTCCGTTTGTGGAGCTGGTGCCATCTATGGAGCGGTCCATGAAAGCAAGACGGAAGCTATGTAGTAACATGTAAATAGATCTCTCGTGCGGCCGACTGATACAGTCGCCTTGATTGACTTGTTTTTTCCTCCTTCTTCTTCTTCTCTTTCTCTGTGTGTGTGTGTGCGCTCTCACAGCCTTCTCAACCGCAATAAACAAGAGCCGGGAAAAGACGAAAACAGAAAGTCGACGCGCCAGGTAATATTGACACAACAAACAGGGATCGGCTAACGTCTTAACGAGGCAGTAAATCAGGACGCAACAACTTCTCTTCTCAGACACTGAGGCAACGAACGTCGCCGTCGCGAGCGCGCGTGCGATCTCTTTTCTTTTTTTCTCCGCTAAAAATACATAATAAAAAACAGCACAGAGGCAGCGCGGAGATGCGTCTTCTCTTTCGAGATTGAATTCGTTGTGTTTTGTTGTTTTTTTCCGGGAGAAGAAGAGAGCGCCCTCGTGGGATCCGCTCTCGCTCTCGAGTGTTCACCGCGGTGCGTGAGAGTTAAGTATTAGAGGAGCACACGAGATGTAATGACTGGTGGATCTTCTGGGCGGTGTGCGATGGGAGCTCGGCTGCCGTTTCCCATCAGAACCATCTCAGACCGAAAGTTGGAGCCGACTAAACCCGGCAAAGTCGGATTTTTTCACTTCTCCTTCTTCTTCCTCAATTTTTTTCTCCACTCGCTATTGCTACCATTAACCATCAGCTATTTGCTGACGGCCAGTTCTGAGGGGGAGGGTTCTTCTTTTTTTTTTTCTCACCCGCTCGCCACATGCGGTCAATGGAATTCAACCGGCTGCAGCGTTCGGGCGCACTCCGGCTCTTTTTATTTTATTTCTATTTCTATTCACTCGGTTTACATGTGCTGGGTTTTATTCTGCTTCTTGTCAAAAGACGCGCGTCCGAGCCAACGCACTCGAAAGCCGTCGAGGGAGGCCAGGAAACACGCTCCGCTATCCAACGAACCGCCGTTGGGTTGCCTCCTCCTTTTCACGCCTTACACCTGTACGGCAGCAGGCGGAAGAGGTCGCGAGCCCCTCCGGTGTCTCGGCGACCAGAAGCAAAACAAAAAACAGAAAATCCAGCCACATGCGCAGATACATTCCAGGAAAAGCCAAGGCTATCGGGTACGTTTCCAATAACCCTCAACGAAAGTAATCAACTCCGCGTTCGTTTTCAAGACGAAGACGTCCGACGGGACTGTCGACGACATAAATGACAAACGCGAGACGCGTTACGAGCGCTTGAAGAAGACGAACGAGATTGGTAGACCGGTAGCAACTGCTGTCGCCCTTTTGTTTCCAATCTCTCCGGCGCTCGTCGTCATTATCAGTTGGCTATAATGCGCCCGCCTTTTACGACCGACTCGGCTTTTTTTTTACGTAACGGCAATAAAATAAATTTAGGGAAAAAATGGAAGATGCATCTACGACCGAGTGATGAGCAATCAAGAAGACGGGGGGACCTTTAGCACTCGGTGGCACGGCTTAAAGGGCTGCAGAAGCCCCTCGGGATGATTTGTAGCCGTTGTTGTTGCTATTGGCCCCGCTACGACGACTTCAGCTTTGTTTTTGTTTTTGTTTTTACAACTTCGGTGGCTGCCGTTTTCGGAACGGCGATTGGTCGGATGGGCGCCGGCAGGAGCCCATCCACTATTTTTTTGTGGAATGCGAATAAATATACCTTCTGAAACGAAACGGCCCGCTGGGACGTCCATCGTCAGTGGAGAGGATAGTGTCCGTTTGGCCGATGTCGTCATCGGCGCCGGCACAGTCTTCCTTGTCATCAGATTTGCGTCTCCGTCGGCGCTATCATCGTCGTCACTCTCGATGACTCGATGTTGGCCGTTGGCGTCGTCTTGGCGGCCCAAGGCTGTCGTCGTCTCCTTATAGTTTTTCCCCCATCATAAGAGTTAGACAGCCACCAAATTTAGAGACAGAGAGAAAGCTCTTTCTCATTCGCGCGCTACATCTTTCTTTCTCTCTCTTTCTTTTCCGCATACGCTTATAAATACTCTCTCTCTCTCTGCGTGTAGTACAGTTGATGTCACGGTCGGTAGAAAACGTACGGTCGGAGCTCATTTTTTGTTCTTTCTTTCTTTTCTTCGTTCGCTCGTCTCTCACGCCGGTGAACGCGATCGCACCGTAAAGATAATCACCAAAGAAGAAGAAAAAAAGTCATAGGAAAGAGAAAAAAAAATAGACTCCGACTGTATATAGCGACAGGTGATGCGCTTGCACCTTAGGTAACAAGCCAGAAGGGAGATAAAAAGAACCTCAAACAAACAAACAAACAAATGTTACAAACGAATTTAAAGAAGAAAAAAAACGAAGAAATGAATGAGAGAAGAGAAAGAGAGAGGCTTTACATCAGATTACATTGTCTCTTGTTTTCGTTAACCGTTATATACCGTCGCTGGCGTGTTTTCGAGCGACGTTTGCCTTCGTTCTCACACGCAACACCGGCGGCGGCAGCAGCCGTGGCGTGTGTTGGTTATATTGGAATGAAAAAAAAAAGACCAGCGGCGTCTGTACAGTAACATTATTTCGCCTTATGCCTCTAGAAGAAGCTAAAGGTCTAATGACTTTGTGCTGCTGCTGCCAAACGGTTTCGCGGTGCACCGAGAGGAGGATACGGTCTGCAAAACGGTCGTGTTAATAGAAGGGCAACGTAATCAACAATGATTTCCAAGCAAGAAGAAAAAGAAGAGAAAAAAAGGGGCCGAAATTCATTAGTTCAATTACAGTTAACAATTACTGGCTGGCAGAGAAGGAAAATACCCACAGTCAGAGATAAGAGAGAGAGGGAAAGGAAGGCGGTGCCCAACTGTTTTGAAAGTGGCGCTCATCTCGCGACTGATGCGAGCTCGTGTTCTTTGTATTCAATGGCAAAACGGGAAAGGCGATTATCGTTAACGATTCATTCATGAGAGCGCCGGGTCCCTTCTCTTTCTCGCCCGCAATCTGCGCCCGCAAAACTTTGTGCCATCAGCGCGCGAGCCCGGCGCGATGAGAATATCAAGAGTTCCAACATTTCATTGTTGTTGCCAGTGCGTCGGTAATTATCCAAATGAAAATGAAGAGACTTTGGCTCCCTTCTTCTTCTCCGTTTTATTGTTTCTTTTCCCTTTGCGCTCTGATCTTCTACCCGTCGTGTTTGTCTGTTGTTCGTCTTTCTCTCGACGAGTTAAACAGACAATCGCATCTACTTTACCGACCGCACATTCCTGCACGCTTATGACGCCACAGAGAGAGATTATTACAATGAAACATTCAGAAACGAATAGAGAGAGAGAGAGAGAGAAACGACTGTAGAGAGTCAAGTGTTCGGACAGAGTACCGTTTCGTTTCGTCAAAACCGAGTCATGGAAAATGATTTCCCCCGCAAATGAGAATTGTCTATTCAAGAGACACACAACCCCCCCGCCACTGTTAACGGGCGAGATACAATCCAGCGAGCGTCTACTCTCCCATGACACCGGTTGACAATCGATTCAAGTCCCGTCTCTTTTGACTCATTAAAAACACTGAATTTCCTTTCTTTCTTTCGTAAGTTTCTTCCTATCTTACCCCCTCGATCTCTTGAAAAAAAAAATGTCAAATTCAGCAGCGCTCGACAACGGAGCACATCCGGTATTTCAATTCGGCAAAGAACGCGAGACCCGCGTCTAGTCTGATGGTGCCAGACCGTCGAAGGTTCTTTTCTTTCTCTTTCTCTCTTCAAACAACCGAGGGAAAAAAGAGTTAGTGGGACTCGATCTTCCCACACGTGAATCATTCTTGTTATTACAGGATCTGACTGCCCAAATCAAACCGTAAAAACAAGAGAAAGAAACACGACTTCCACAGTCTCACACATCAGCAGACTCGACTTCTGGGTCAAAGTAATCGCGTGAAAAATGAACTGAAAACGAAAAGGGAGAAAGAAGGTCTCTCGCCCCATTTTAGGCAATAGCGCATATATTTTCGTTTCGGTCAACCCCGAACGTGATTTTTGGACATTTCGTTTTTTTCGTCTGCAGACCAGATCGTGAACCGTCTCTTTTTCTCTCTCTCTACCGGGTCGTTGTATTCCGGTCAGACGAAATAGTGAAAGCGGTCAGAACTTATTTTAAACGAAAAAGGGAAAATCGGAGCTCAGAGTGAGGTCGCCTTCGTTCCTTCGTTCGTTTTATGAGATGGAAAATTGAATTGAAAAATCGGATTCCCGCCGTCGTCGTCAAGAGCTGCTTTGTTTTCAATTTCGGTCTATCGTCTGTTTTCCACGAAGCGGACGAAAGAAACTTGCGTAGAACACCAAAAGGAAAGCCACGTTCTATATACGGCGCCGCTGCGGCCGTCAACATCGGCTCACAGTGTAGATGGAAAAAAACAAAAGAGAACCAAATAAAATACTTGTTGCATCTGGCGATTTCTCTGTGATTGGTTAGTAGTTGTTGTGGGAGTAGTATTGGAGGGTTGCTGCTGTTGTTGTTGCAACTGACGGCCTCTGTTGCTCAAAAAACTAGGGAGAGTGAGATGATAGCCCTGGATGTAAGGTTGCGGTCGGACATTGGAGGGCCTTGCGGTCAAGTTGTGGCTACTGCCGCCGTAGCCGCCGTAGCCGCCGCTGACGGCCGACAACGAGGACGTTGGCGGCAGAGGCGGATTGGGCAACGGTTGGGAAGCCGGGTCGGCTTCGCCAGTCGGCGGTGACGAGCAGGATGCGGGACTGACGCAGCCGCTGCCTCGCGAGCTCGTGGGCATAAAAGCCGGCGTGGACGGCCACCGTCTCGGCTTGTTGCGACTCTTGACCCGTCGCGATCGCCCGAAACTCAGCCAGGCTTTGCCCATGGGCGAACGGGCCGAGAGATCGCCGAGTGCTGATTCATCGTCGCTACAGTCCAAGTCATCTGGACTCGATCCGGCCGGACCAATGACGGTCGTCGAGTCATCCGGCGAGAGAATTTCCTCAGACTCGGCCGATTTCGGACCGTTGACGGACGGCAGATGTTGTTGCTGCTGCTGCGAGTCCGTGCCGTTCTGACCGTTCCAGTGTTGATGAAACTGTCCGACAAGCATCGGTAGCGACAACTTGCGCCGCGATTTTAAATTGCTTTTCAAACGGGTCAGTGTCTTCTCCATCTTATCTCTAGAGTCGAATCGCTTAGACTCTCCCTCGTCTGCCGGACGAAAGTAGGTAGCAGCAGAGTAGTCGTCTTGTGGTCGCCTCCTCTCTTCCTACCACCGAGACAATCAAATGCCGATTTAAAATGCACGAGTCTAAAGCCAGCCGGCGGGGAGGTAAACTCGTTGTTTAAGAAAAAAGAAGAAGAAGAAGAAGAAAAAAGAAAACCGCGATGATGGATGACAAGAGAAAAAAACGAAATAAGTAGGAGATTTTATAAAAACGGACGAAGAAACCAGTCGCCGAGCGAACAGTTATCTTGGCCAGGGATTTTTTTGTTTTGTTTCGTTTCTTCTGTCAAAGATCGAGCGGAGAAGAAGACCGTTCCGACATCATCTTGCGCTCGCACTTGCAACGGATTGTTGTCACGTTGTTGTGTCTTTTTGCGGGTTCCAGTCGGGGAAGCTCGCGGCCGGCAACGGGCACGACACCGAGATTACTACAACAACAACAACAACAACCGTAATAGTAGTAGTAGGAGGAAGCAAAGCAGTGGCAGAAAAGGGGCCCGGCAAGAGATAACAACACGATCTGCCGTGCACGGAGAGTCGAGTCCAAGACCAGCGGCGGCGAGGGCCTCTCAGAGGACGTGCAACCTTTATGACCCAACGCGACTCGAGATGCCACACGACGTCGCCGCACTGTTGCTGATGATAATGATGACGGATGAAGACAATCCGAATGCACCGTTTTCATGATCCTTTGATGACTATCATCAATGCTTCTTCTTTGATTCTGGCCCGGCTAGAATTTCCGGCCGCACACATACACTGGTAAACACAGGCAGCAGCACGGGGGTAAGGTCGAAAAACACGCAGCGCACAATCAAAACAACAACAACAACGACAAAAAAAAGTCTAAACTGAAATTGTTACAAAGACGTCTTCAAGGTCTCAAACGTCGTCGAATGAAAAACAAAAACGCCCGTCTTGTAATCACAACTTGGCATACGCGACGCCAGCGACCGACTGACTGCGTGTGCTCGCCGGAGTCGCGTGGACTTTCTTTCTCTCACTCTCCTTCAAAAAGAAGAGAGAGAGAGAGAGAGAGAAAAAAAAAAGCTGGGCGGGCGGCTGGTCTCCGCCGCATAGTGGAAGAGAGGAGGGCGCCAGGTTTTTCTTCTTCTTCTTCTTCTACTTCGTCTATCTTTTCCTTCCTTTCCGTACGATATAACCCATTCTCCCTCCCCTTTTCTCTCTCTCTTCTTTCCATCTTTCTCTCTTGCTCGCTCGCTCGCTCTCTGCGTAGTAGTAGCGTATATAGTAACACGGAGTTGTACCTTTCCCGAGGGAACGACACACACGCCAAATGCCAGGTGTAACCACCTTTCTATCTCTCCCTCTACCCCACCCACCCCTTTTCGGTTTTGCTTCACAAACATATACAACCACCACCGAAACACCACAGGTAAAATATCTCTCTCTCTCTCTCGCTCGCTCTAGAGCTGCTGCTGTATATTTGTGTCTATATAGTGCAGTTGAATAACTAACCGCTGGCTAGTTCGACTCCCCTTGTATATTATATACAACGATTGCTACTACTACTACTGCGTAGACTGTTTTTTCAAAAAAAAAAGCTTCTGGCTACGAAAGAAATGAAGCAAACCGGAAAACTTTTTTTTAGGGATAAAGGCCGTCCTCTCTGGAGGCAATTAAAAATGTTAAAACGAAGAAGAAGAAAGAAAAAAAAAAGAGAAGAACGATTGCCTGCTGGGAATATGTTGTAATAAACGGCGTGTAAAAACGATCTCTTACACGTCGATTTCGTTCTCTTCTCTTTATTTGTATTTTTTTTTCCCAGGACGGACTCTCAACTCTTTTTTTCCCTAGCTCTATTCTTTCGGTACGGTTCGGCAGAAGCAGCCAGTCGGCTACTCGCTGTGCGGACTTCATTTGTTGGTTATCTTCTTTGTTTTTTTTGTTTTTTTCTTTCTCTCTTGAAAGGCAAAGTACATATAGA